>OY283153.1:87378091-92347591 GCA_958299815.1 Sarcophaga carnaria | reverse complement strand
AATTTGGTATGAATTTTGTGGCACGTAGCGCTGCCCTATTGAAGCCAATATTCAGGCCTAGTTGTCGTCGTTCTCAAAGATATATTGAACGATGACGCCAATAGCCCAATATCGATACATAACAGTGTCTTCTCTGTATGCCCACATGTCGTATAATGTCCCTCAAATCGCTTGTGCAGGAAACGCAATTTGGCATGAGGTCTGTGGCACGTAGCCACATATTGAAACTAATATGTATTTAGGCTCAAAGAAGTTAGTATTTATCGGCCTATAGTACTCCTTGCACTGGCCAACGTTGTTCACAAAGAAATGTTGAATTAGCCCAAACTCTACACCTATCAATGTATTAGACACTCATGGATCTCATGTGGATAGATAGCGCATCTTCCTCTTCCTTACTTCTATTCTCTTACAGATCCAGCCTCTGGAAATTGAATTGTGTTTAAAGGGCTCCATTCTTCTTATTTGGTACGTTAGGGTTTATGAGTCGTTGGCTAGAATATTCGAAGAATTAAAGGTGAACTTTTATACACCTTAGTTAGTTGGTGAATTAAGAGAAGAGAGCCCGTAGTTTAAACCCCAGTTAGGACATCTCGAAATATTCATTCCTTTCAGCGATTTCTTTCTCAGCGGTTTTCTGGCAAAAACTCGGAGAGTAAATAAAATTGGACTGTAGGTGGTCCCGCCGCGTATTTATAAAATTAAGAAACACAACGTGGATGATGTGATAAGCTAGGTTTTAACGCTGACCAAAGAGTTGTAATGAATTAAGTAATCGCGTTGTTGGACTGTTGTTGCAAGCTCTCTGGAGAAACCCTCTCTTTTATAATGCATTTCATTTACGCTTAGGCACCTAAAGGCCATTACGACCATAATTTAAAATTCAAGAATATTTTCATAATTAACGAATTATTATTTTTATTTTAAAAATAATAAACAATTATTTATATTAGAATAGTCGCTCATAAAAATATTTCATTCATTGTGGCCTTGCGCATCTAAGGAAATGACACACACTTCCAGCCACAAATGTGAAAAAAATTCTATTTCTTATTCCAATCACTCTAAACAACTATACTACAATGTTGTTTTTTTATTTTTTACTACTTTCCTATTTTTTCTAAAGCATTGTTTTGTCATACGTTAGCAAGTGTAGTGGAATTCAGCACTTATAAGAGTTAGACTTCAAGTACATTTAAAAAAGGACAGAGTGTTTATATGGAAGTTCCTTCTATACCAGTATTGTTTAATAGTGACTCTACACTCTAGTGAGATAAAAGTGAAGTAACAATATTAATAAGTTGTTGCAAAAAGTTGTTGTAAAAATCATAATCAAATAAGTTGTTGTAAAAGCACTGCCAATTGCAAAAAATATTAAGAGTACAAAAAAAAGAGTATCATGAGAGCGTTAATAGTATTATACGCTGTTAACATTACACACAGTATTCCATTTAATACATTTGTTGGTTTTTTCTATTCCTCTATTAATTCTATTCATTACTCTGCTTTGTAGAGTTATATACTTTGTAGAGTTATATACAACTAAACACACACTTGTATGTGCTAAGTAGTATGTTTATGGGGTTTTCAGACCACTTACTCCATACAAATTTAGGAGCATGCATATCTGTAAAAGAGTAAGAACATTGCAGAATTGTTAAATGAATTGTGTGCGATCGGTCTTTAGGTTTGTAACATGTATTATGAAAAGGTAATGCTTTTTAATGTGTATATGTGTGTATGTGTGTTAAAATTTGGGAGCATGCATATCTGGAAAAGAATTAAATCATTTTTATTTTAAATTTTTCCCTACAAATTTGGGATCATACCTGCTTTTTGTTGGTCCTTTCATTTGTATTGCTTTTCAAACGAATGACTGGACGGACAGAATGAGTGCGTGCACGTTTCCTCATCTACATCCCAGAGTATAGAAAGACTGTAATGTGAAAATGTATATACGTATGTATGAATGTTTGGACGGACAGAATGAGTGGGTGCGTAACATGTAATGTGTATGATCGTTTTTTAATAATAAATTCTTGGTACGTTTTAGTCCTTAGCATTTTTTTTTTGTTTACAGGATGATCACCTGTATGGTTGCACGGTTTAGTCTTTATGATTTTTTTTTTTTGTATACAGGTTGAACACCTGCAAGATCGATTTTTTTTTTGGGATAATAAATAACATCGTATACCCAAGTAGAAACATGTACATTTTCATTGTATTTGTATTGCTTTTCGAATGATTGGACGGACAGAATGAGTGTGTGCACGTTCTTTTGAGATAATAATTGTGAAGAAATAGAAATATAAACTGATAAGAAAGGGTGGGTTGGTTGTGGAGTTGTTTTTTATTTTTTTTTTTTTGTATATTTAATTAGAAGGATCTTTAATTTTAAATGTGATAAGAAAGAGTAGGTTGGTTGTGTCTTTTTAGTTTTGTATGATTTAATTAGAAGGATCTGAAATTTTAAATTGATAAGAAATTCTTGTCACGTACTGCTCATGATAAAATGTAGAAGAAATTGTAAACGGATGTGCACCTGCATGATAGTTTTCTAGGAATAATAGATTCTTATCGCAGTTTAGTGTATACAGGATGAACACCTGCATCATCGTTTTCTATGAATAATAGATTCTTATCGCGGTTTAGTGTATACCTGCATAATAAATAATAAATTCTTGTCACGTACTGCTCATGATCAAATGTAGAAAAAATAGAAATACAAACTGATAAGAAAGGGTAGTTTGGTTGTACGTGTTCTTTTTTTTGTAAACAGGATCACCTGCGTGCTAGTTTTTTTATATACCTAAATAGAAACATGATTGTGCATGTTCATTTTATTTGTATTACTTTTCAAACGAATGATTGGACGGACAGAATGAGTCTGTCTACGTTTCCTCATCTACATCCCAGAGTATAAATAGACTTGTTTTTAAGGATTTAGAATTTTTTAGTTTTACTGTTTTAAATAAATGAAATTATACAATAATGAGATTAATTAAAACAAATTATTTTTTTATTTTTTGAAAATTTTATTACATATTTCTTTGTTCAGATTTTTACAGATTCGAATTTAAAAATACGTTTATACAGATTAAATAACTTAAGTGTTAACAAATATTGTGTATAGAATGTTTGACATCGACAAATGTTGAAAGATTGTGAATAAGTATTTTCACAGTTAGATCTATGTATAATATTATTAACACATATAAATGGATAATTTACATAATTACAAGTTCTTAATTTATTTATAAGTTTCATAAATAAATCTATATGCTCTTTATCAATCTGATTACTATGCTTTGTTAATAGTTCTTCCAATACAGCTGATGTTACCATTTTTGTTCCCCTTCTTTAAAAATTTAATAGTAGTTTGCGTAAGTGCGGGACGATGTACTCTGAACAAAGAGTAATAATTAACTAAACGAAGATTTCAGATGTGGTTAAGTTTTTTTGTCATTTATTATACAATTTCTTTATTGAAAATTACAATTAATTGAAAACACAGTTTTTACATTTAGTAAGATTATAAAAATTAATTATATTTTTAACTTCATTTTCAACTTGATATAGTCTATGTTTATAAAATATACAGGGGCAGGTGTCAGGACCGCATGTACTGTTTTCATTCGACCATTCACAATCCTCGAAATGTTCACCATGTCTATTTTTTATTCTCTTCAGGTTGCCAACATACTCCAGTTGTGTTTGTATGTTGATGAGTTTAGTTTTATCCTCATCAGAAATTATGCGCGAGAATGATTTTAGAAAGTTGTATATTTCCTTTAAAATCATTGCTACTGTAGGCTCATGTGTAGAGTTTTTGAATAATCTTTTATGTTGATGGTTTTAATATTTATATGATTTAAGATCGCTCGTAAAAGATAACTCCTATCGTCTTTATGGTTATGTATTTCAGCACCGGTGTCTATATCCCTCTCGTGTTCGGGATAGTACTGAGAACAGTAGTTGTTAAGGTAGATATTTATATTTTAATCTCTTCTAAACAATAAGATGTATACGCAGTAATGTCAAAAAAAAAAAAACTACAATGTTAGTCAATAAACCAAATTTACTCTTTTTATACCCACGCAAATTTTAAAATTTCATAATCTTGTGAAATTAAAAGAATATTTTTTTTTTTATTTTTTTTTTTATTACTTTTTTATTTATATAACATATAAAATATACAGAGTTACATATACATTTACAATATTTTCTTTACTTCATTTGTAAGAGGTACATATTCAAACATTCTATCATGTATAATTAAACAATATGCAGATGTGTTAAGTGGTATGTTTTGTTGTGTCTTCAATTCGATTCGTATATCAATAGGTCCAGTTTTTACGGCTTCATTTTGATGTGTTACATCTAGAACAATTATTGGTGCAATTGTTTTAAAACTATCTCGTTTTAGTAAGGGTTGCGAGGGGCGTGAATAATAACTTTCTTGAAATCTTGAGTACATATGATATAGTAGAGCGAACCGATTTCTATCAAATTTAAGATTTAAATCATCGTAGGGATACGACTCTGAGTTGAGATGAACTTTAACATCGGATAGATTACAATGTATAAATTTGTTAGAGTTGTCTCGAAATGCTATTAACAGAAATCGAGGTCTTTCACTTTCACGAGCAAGCTTAACATTCCATAATATTGTATTGCTTTCGGGAAGAGAGGGGTAATAATACATATCCCAACTTCTAAACGATATATTCAAAGGTCGACGACTGTTGATAGTTTTATACATTTCCAATTTATAGGCATCAGCAAGTTGAACATGTGGTACTTTCCATGTTATATTTAAAATCGATAGCTTACATTTTTCACTTGATATATTTGATTTAAAGACTTGAGAATCATCTTTAGATCGTAGAAGAATTAATTCGTGTTTGGAATTAACTATTATCTTATTGAAATCTTCAGCAAATCCGAGTAACATTTTTAATGGAACACAAAAATTAAAGCTTCCAGTAATAAGCGAAAGATCAGATTCACCATTGATTGGTGACCATCCTGCATTTACTAGTGCATCACTTTCGAATTGATTTAATGAAATATAGTTCTTAATGTCCGTTGTTATACCCAGATGACGTGTACGATCAATTTCTACACCATTTATCTCATAACGAATTTCATCGAACAGATAGGCCATACAGTTGTTTAAGAGTTTTAATGATGGAGAGACTGTAGAATCGTCTTTTGTTGCAAATCCTTCTATGTATAGAAAACTTTCACTTGGTAGAACTAATAAATCTTGGTTTTGAAATGATATACGAATTTCATCGTTATTCTTAAATGATTGTAGATATGATGTATAACTATGATAGTCTTTTTTGATGATTGAATTATCAAAGTTTGGTTGTTGTAGTATGTTAATTATACTCATTTTTGTTTTAATTTAAAACCAAGTTGTTTTAGAAATTCACGATTGTGTCTACTGAGATTCTCTGTCCTCTGTTTTTGTATATTTTTTATTTTTTTTATTTGTGATAATTTCTTAAAATCTTCAGTTCTTGTTGCTGTTTTTATTGCTGGAGCTGAGTATAACGTTTTCGGTTGCGATACTGATAATGAATTGTTGTTGTCGTTGCTGTAGGAATTGTTTTTACTATCGAATATAATCCTTCCTTCAGAGGTTTCAAATGTAATCTAATAGTTATTTTTTCTCCACGAAAATTAATAAGGTTTCCGTCGTGGTCGGTTACTTTTAGAACAATGGTGTTGATTGATCTAGTGTTAACTGGTAAATAAATGACGTTTGCTGGTGCTTCTGTTATTTTATAGCCAGGACTCACGTTAAGCGAAAATTGATGTAGAGTGTGAGCAGAAGCGTTATTTATATAGGATCCGGTAACAATATTACACTCAATTAAAATAGTGTTTATTTTTGTAATATCTATTGTTTTGTCTGATTTATGCTCTTCATCAGGCTTTAGAACTCTCTTACTAAATCCAAGCAGCGTTCCAATTGATCGTTCTTTATCGAAAAATATCGTATCAGTTGAGCTCTCTATGTAGGTTTGTAGTGTGTTATAATTTGATTGAATTTTAAGTTTTCCTTTTACACTCAATTTTTTATATTTTCTAATTAAAAAATCAGCTAAGTTTGAAAATTCATATGATCCCACAGGAATTTCTATAATATGGTTACCAATATGAAACAAATTGTTCTCATAATCAATATTCGGAATTGAGTGATATGTATCAAAACTTATTAGACCGCAAACATAGTTTGATTCAAGCCCAATGGGTGGAAAATAGTCGGCAACTAGTTTTGATGTATTTCCGTTCAGAGTTAATGTTATGGACATCTTAACGTATACCTTGCAAATGAATCATTTTCCAATATTACACTGTTTTTATAATGATGTTGATGACGATGCTGATGTATTATTTGAATTTATCCATGAATTGTGATTTGATGAAAATCCCAACCATTTAACATACAACATATTTCCTCTCCTCTTTAATACTTTTTCAACTAAATATGTTTGAGTGTATTTTGTTTTCAAAAGTTCATATTCATAAAATCCACCTTTAATTTCACTACCACGATAGTCTTCTAAAATGTAAGTATTGGGATTTGTATTCCTTATATTTTTGATTTTGAAGATTTCTGTAGTCCAATTTGGTGTATATCCTTTTTCAAATACATGTTTATATTTGCTTATACGAACATGATCACCAATTTTAAACTTAGGTCTCCTAAAAACCTTTAAGTTATTATAGACGGTATCCAAAAGAGTTTTTTCATTGAAAGAGTTCACTTCATTTGGTCTCATTTTAATTGTTCTATGAAGTGTATTATTATATTTATCAATTAGTTCTTGATATATGTTTATCCATTTGTAAGTTCCTTGAAAGCTAAACTCTTTCCACATCATCCCTTTCAATGTTCTATTAAATCGTTCAACTATTGATGCTTTCAAAGAACTATATTGATTATTAAAGAACTCTCTACCATCATCGGTTTGCAGGTTTTTCGGTTTTCGCTTTGATGTATCGAATACACTTTTCATAGCAGCCGTTATGTTCTGTGCACCTTTATTTTTAACGGCAACAGCCCAGGCTCTTTTTGAAAAAGTATCTATAACTGTTAGAAGATAACGATACCCATTATTATATGTTTCATAGCTTCCCATTTCTACTAGATCAGCTTGCCATAAATCATCAATTCCCTTCACTACAACTCGTCTTCTTTTGAAATTTTTTCTAGCTTGTTTATGTAATTCTTCTACTATTTGTCTTTTGTCTGCATTCAAATCCATATTATTTATGTGCGTATGTGTGTGTGTGTGTGTGTGTGTGTATATAAGTATATTTTATTCGATTTTTAGTTTTTCCTTTGAGTGAATGATTTGAATATATATTCTTCAATATGATTTAACCTTTGACTATAGATATTAATTCTCTTTAAAACTTCTATTTCAATTTTCTTGAAAGCTTCGTTAAACACTTTCATTTCACCTTCAATTTTATTGAATTTCTCTGTAATTTTATTTCTGTATTCAATATTTCTATTATAGTTTTCCTGCTTAGAATCTATTATTGTCTTCTCAACATAGTTATCAAGGGCTTTTTCAAGTTTCTCCATATAGTCTTTTATTTTCTCAATTTTTACAGATTGTTCGCTAACTTTGTTTTTAACATCATTACTCATTATTTCTTGATTGTGTATAATTGAAGTATTAACATTATCTTCGAATACTTTCATTTCATTGTCATGTTTTAGATAAATATTTTCAATCTCGCTTTTTAAATTGTTTATTTGATCAACTAGATCATCATATATTTGTGTTATATATTTTTCGATTACAATATTTTTGTTTTTATGGTTATATTTATTAAAACTTTCTCCAAATTTATTAATATAAGACATCTCTTTCACTCTTCTAATAAATTATGTTAGATTCTTTAAGTTCTTCGATAATAGAGATTATTTCGTTTTGATGATTGTTGTGGCCAGCACCTTCCGATGAGAGAAGTAAACGTAGTCTGTCAACTAATTCATTAGGATCATCCCAATATATATAGTTTGATTTCCGATTATCTAGTGATTTTAGCAATAATCCACTGCCTTTTGTTGAAATTTTTGTTGTTGTTTTGAATAAATGTTTAATTATTCGTCTATATTTGAAGGCTCGTGTTCCTTTCACTTGTTCATTAGCTTCATAACGACGTCTATGTGCATTGGTATGAATTAAAATCTCTTTATATTTCTTTAAATCATTTTTAGTATAATGGAGAGGTTTTGCATGAAATACTAGTTCAAATAATCCAGGCGTCATTTTCAATTTCATATTCCCTATCTGCATAGTATTATCTCTATTAAATATTAATTTTTCCTTGCCATATCTCCAACTACCGTCTACATCTTGATTAAAACCATAAATTTTATCCAATTGGTTATTATCAATAAGTAATTGAATATTTTCAAATAATGGAGAGCTTTTCGTCAGCTTTAAACTTTGTTTTCTTTCCAAGTTTTTGATACATGTACTTGATACAGGTCTATTATGACCATAGTTTTGTTCATCATCATTGTCATCAGTTGACATATTTCCATATTGAAAATCGTTATTATCACCGTTTACATCATAATAATCATCGTCATCATTAATAGTGTTGTCTATATCCTTATGCTTATGTTCAAGTTTTCCGATGATTTTATTATCATCATTTACATCATCATAATCATCCTCGCCATCAAAAGTGTTGTCTATATACATATCCTTATGTTTATCTTCAAGTTTTCCGATGATTTTTTTAAGTGGTTTTGTTATTGGTTGAAAGGTATCTTCTAATAAATTAACTCTATCTATTTGGTTCAGTTTAATGTTTTTTAACTTTTCCTTTAGAACAGCTCTTGTCTTTACAAGATCTTCTAACATTTTATTATGATCATTTTTAGACATTATAATAATTTTTTTAATTGATTTTGATTTGGTTATGATCTGCTTGCAATCTGCTCAGGATCTGCTTTATATCTGGTTGCGATCTGCTTGCTATCTGGTTATGATCTGCTTGCTATCTGCTCACGAACTGCTTTATATCTGGTTACGATCTGCTTGCTATCTGCTAATGAACTGCTTTACATCTGGTTGCGATCTGCTTGCTATCTGGTTATGATCTGTTTGCTATCTGCTCACGAACTGCTTTATATCTGGTTACGATTTGCTTTATATCTGGTTACGATCTGCTTGCTATCTAATATCAAATAACATATCATAGTTGTATGAAACTATCAAATCCTTTTCGATAACGTCCTTTATTTATTAAATCATCCTTGCTTACAACAAGAAATCCATATTTATCTTTCCAACACTCACTGCAAAGGTCAACAAATTGTTTAAAAGTCATATCACCAATAACATGATCATTATATATATGTTTTAAATTCATTTCATCCTGTTTAAATATTATAATCATATTTGCATTATCACGTATTAGATGTTTTGGAATTTTAGTATATGTTTGACCCAGATAAAAGCAATCAATGAATTTGTGTCTTCCCATACAGAAGTAATCTCTTATACTATTTTGTTTCTCACAAATAACATCATCGAATATTATTATAGAATGTGGATAAGCTTTTGCTGGACTTAGAACTTCTTCATTTTCCGAAAACGTAAATCGATTAATTTCTTTTATCGGTTTAATTAATTTTCTTAGATAACAATATTTTGGTTGATATAATGATTTCGAGTATACATAGATGTTTTTAAATCTCAATCCGTTAGGACTTTCAATTAGACTTATCATCACATTAGTTTTACCACAATTCGATGGTCCCACTATCAATGCACGAATCGAATTCGGTAATAATGTGTTGTGTACAACTGTTTTATCTCTTGATTGAGATGATTCATCAATATTTCTTATAATAATTTGCTTTGCTTGTTTAACTAGCTTCATGTTGACTGACATACTGAAACTGTGATCGCATAAATTGGTGTATACATAGGTCTTGATTTCAGATATTTTTGCGAAGAGGTATAAAAGTAACGAAAAAAATATGTATATAATCTACAGTCAAAATAAAAGCCCAGTCAGTGTAAGATGAGAAGAGGACTTGTAAACAACTTAATAAATAAATTACCTGTTGAATTACATCTGCCTGGTTATCAGTTTTGTGGACCTGGTACAAAACTTGAAAAACGTTTAGCAAGAGGAGATAAGGGTATAAATTTATTAGACGCAGCATGCAGAGAGCACAATATTGCATATTCACAATCAAAAGATATAGACACAAGACATCAAGCAGATAAAATTTTAGCTGAAAAAGCCTGGCAACGAGTTAAATCTAAAGATAGTGATATTAAAGAACGTGCTAACGCGTGGTTTGTGACAAACGCTATGAAAGCTAAAGTGAAATTTGGATTAGGTTTGAAGGAGCAGAGACATAAGAAAAGAAAGAATTCAAAAAGAATGAGAAAAGGAAAAATGAATAAGTGTAATAAGAAATTATTCACAGCTACTGTGAGAAAAACTTTAAAACAATTGAAAGCACAGAAACCCCTTGATATAAATGATGTTGTTAAAATAGCAAAAAAGGCTATTCATTCAAATTTTAAAGGGAAAAAGCGAGTAGACATTATAATACCGAGAGTTATACCTGTACCGAAAATTGGAGGATTTCTTCCACTTATTCCCGTACTAACAGCAATGTCGGCGCTTGGTGGTTTGGCAAGTGGAGGATCCGCTATTGTTAAAGCAGTAAATGCTATCAAAAATGGAAAAGAACAATTGGCGGAAGCTAACCGTCATAATAGATATATGGAATCAATTGCAATGGGTAAAGGGTTGTACCTCAAACCATATAAAACTGGATATGGTCTCTACTATAGTCCAGCTCCAAAAAACTATTAGATAACCTACCCAATCGCCCATTAACAGATTTGGATTTGAATAAATATGGAAGACATCTCAAACATTTTAGGCGTGTTTTCATGCGTGATTCTTTACCTAAAAAACCATTCAAACAAGAATGCGGCATTGTTAATTTAGATGATTCAAATGGTATGGGAACACATTGGGTAGCATATTACAAAAACCACAACTATAAAGAATACTTTGATAGCTTTGGAAACTTACAACCACCACTTGGGATTGTCAACTACTTAAAATTTCCTATTGAATATAATTATGAACGAAAACAAAAATTTAATACATTTAATTGTGGGCACTTGTGTTTAAAATTTTTATTCAATAAATATAAATTGAAATGAAATAAAAAAAATTGTTTAATTTATATACATATAATATATTCTTTTTTTATTAATTCATATTATTTTGTACATTATATTCCTTATAAACTACTTAATCTATATATTTACATTTAAAAACATTTCATCATTATCGTCTTGCAGAAATTCTCCATATATATTTACATTTAAAAACATTTCATCATTATCGTCTTGCATAAATTCTCTATATGAATTTAAATTTGATGATGATGAGGTTGATGGAGAATTTATTTTGTAATGTCCCCAGGCGTAAGTGTCAACATTATTTTCACATATAAATCTCTTATCGTCTAAATAACTTAAAGTTAATTTACTTATACATATATTGTGTATATACTTGATGAATCTTAGATCTAAACACATACATAGAATCATGATACAGCTTTTTCTCTAGTAGACATTTTCTAAAATCATTAATACTTAGTCTAGATGTTACACTATTTTTAACGCCTTTAATTTTTTTTTATTTCTTTGTCTACTCTATCTATTTTGACGGAATACATTTTAGCTCGTAAACCAATGAATTCCTTAATAATTTTTCCATTGCATTCATCTTTCATCATTCCCAATACTTTTTTATTCATTAAGGGGAAATTATATGGATTGTCTTTTGAATAAGCAGATGTATCGAAATGTGTTGGAATATCATTTCTAATATCATCATACATATCATTTGTTCTCACATTATATATAAATGAGTCGGTATCCATATAGCAGAGATTAATATTTTCAAGATATTTTGGCTTCATATAATCGTAATGAAAATTATACATTTTCCATTTCGATAGTTCTAGAACAGAAAAACCAATATAAATGGGTTTATTATATTCTGTTCGCACTCTACTCATTTCAATGGCAACCATTTCTTCAGTAATTTCAATACAACTATGAAAATTTGGTTTCGCAATTAGTGATCTGGCTCCTAATCGTTTTCTTCTATTTTCCCACCCAATTACTATTTTGATGTCTTTTCGTTTATCGACATTTTCCATCGTCTTACCATAAACCGCATTATTGAGTAATTTGAAAAAGTTTTGTTCAAATGTGTTTTTAGCCAATGTTCTATGATGGTTATTTACATCAATATATATTTTTAACCAATTCGATTGATTAAATTGCAGAATTCTATGAATTTTCTTCAAAATTAATCCATGTTGAATGCATTGCTGAAGATTGCGGTAATGTATTATGTAATTCTTTTTGTCAGTTAAGTCTGTTATTAGTTTTCTATTTTTCATATTCTCAATTTTCTTATTTTCAGCACAGAATGGAAAATCACTATGATGATCGTGCAATACAGTTGGATATTCCAAATCTACTTCTAAAATATAACCAAATTCTGAATCTTCTTCTACAGTAGTTACATTGAAGTCGTTACAGTTGTCAAGCCATTTAAAATTTTTATAGGGAAGATATTGAGACATTGCATAACTATATAAATTATTTACATCTAAATACATTAGATAATTTGATTCTTTTGTTGAATCATAGTCACTAACATATTTATTATTAGCTGTCACATGTCGCTTACTGCATTGAACAATGCCTCCCCTAATACCCCGCATAACGAAATTGTACATATTGATATCCGTCAATAATTCCAACTCAATTTCAGTTGTTTTCAACATTGCATCCCAGGATAAACCTGGTGTAGTATAATATTGACAGGGGTCTAAATTGTAAATGTTTTTACAAACCTTACGGAAATTTTCAAATACATCACAAAGCAATAGGACATCAACTTTTAAATATAATAGAAGATAATCTAGAAGTTTCTTACATTTGAATGTATTCCAAACTTTTTCAGCGTGTTCGTAATCGTCTTCACTACACGACTCATTAGTAAGTTTATTAAAGAAGCATGATCGGGGTGGTAGTACTATTTCTTCAAGACGGTTGACTGAATCTAGATAGTCATATGGAAAGACACCTTTACGTTTCATTAAACTAAATTCATTTGGAGTTTGATAACTTGATTTTACTGTCAACATATCATTATCTGACAAATATCCCGCTAGTTTTTCCAAACTTGATGGCATAAACCGACAAGAATCTAGAAAACGTAGTTCTATAGTATTTTTTTCATCTACATTAATCTTCTTCGATATAGATACATATAGTTCTTTGTTTAAGGGGATTACATTTATATCACCTTCAATAGAAGAAAGTTCTCTTACGAACAAATGACAATCATATGATGATAGATTATGAAAGAATATAGGAATAAAATTTGCTATTTGATACTCTAAATTACATTTGTTATGTGCCGGTCCTCTATATTCACCTGTTAAGTGACAATGATCAGCTACTCGATCTACATGAGATAAGAATTTTTTGCAAATGTGACAAACTGTATCCTCTTTCTGTCTAATCTGTTGAGGAGGTGTTAAGGTATTCATTGGTTTCACGATACTTAAATAATTAACATATAAATCTGTACAATCTTTAACTAAATTTACGAAGAAATGCTTTGGTGCATCATCACCACTGTACATTTTAAATTTATCTAAACTACTGTTAAATGAACATTTGATGTAATAACTATAAGCAAATGGAATATGTTTTTGTATTGACTTGACATTTGCTGAATTTTGAATATTAATAGTCTCTAGAATACACTCAAAATCAGCGTAGACTACAAAAGGTACATCCATTTGCTTTTTGTAATTTTTAAAACTTACGATATTATTGTCTACAGAGGGCATTTTAGTTACGATTTTGTTGCACTCATCTTTATGTTTGATCAGCGCCGTTTCACTATAAAAATGTATTAAACATGTATTACATACATGTATCTTACATTTATGTTTTGTTTGTTGAGTTTTTATTAATCTGTAATTAAATGGAAAGTAAAATAATTTTATATTAATATCATTTTTTTTTTAACACAAAATTATTATTGATTTACCTTGAAATATTTTTAATCCATACGTAGTGGAATCTCTCACCATCTTCTAATAATAATAAATTAACGTGCTTAGGTTTTTCATTTATACTGGAGTAGTAGGGTCCGACTATATGATTGTCAACCCAAACACGTTCACGCTAATATCGGGATTTTTCATTTCAAAATCTTTAATTTTATTTGTTGGTAGCGGAAAAGTCAAGTATTCAAAATTTAAAACAATACCATTTTCCAACATGATAATATCATCACTAATGTTATTAATTTTATATGATGTGGTTCTGTTAGAATGGATATTAACAAGATACAATGCTGATATTATTGCCCACTTGAAACAATACTCATCGTTATTTTGAACATTAATGCAGGCAAGCTTACTCTGTATTGGGGTTGGTAAAGGGATATACTGCGAACCTTTTATACACTGGTATTTATTTATATTAATTTCGATCCGTAATATTTGTATTAATGTCCATCCGCTGTCACGTTCCTGGAATTCACTCATTTTTTTAACAATAACATCGCATTGTGTTTTGTAAATATTGAGGAGATCATCTGTAGTTGATGATGACAGATTAATTATAACCATCTTCGTCTGATGCGATTTTATTTCAATATAACATAAATTCTCCTCTTCTTTAACTAACATGTATTCACAAAAAATCTCCAGATTGAATTTTATATTATCATGTTTTTGGATCATATGATTTAACAGCTTAGCCACTTTGAATTTAATTCCCGATAAAAAGTTCTCAGGTATTAAATTCGTTTCATCATTATTCTCAATAACATATGTGATAATTCTATTATTAAACACTGATCTTATACATTTTACTTCATCATCATCATTAGCATCATTATCATTTCGAACTTTGTTAGCACAATTAAATTTATGTGTATTTGTTCGAATGTGATAGTGCCAATTCGTCTTTGGAATACGTTGATTACACTCGGTACAATTAACTGTATCAAATAGTTCTCCTCCGTCTCCAATCTTTGAATGTGTTAAAATGTGTTGATTATAATTTAACTGGCTTGAGAAATATTTATTGCATGGTATGCATTTTATTGATGTGGATGGTCCATCATGATGTAGTCTAGTATGTCTTCTTAAATTCCTATTAAACTTGAATTCTTTAAGACAAAATTCACAAGTAAAACTAGCCATTTTTATATTTTTATTTTATTTTAAATTATAAATTTGAACACACAACTCGCTATCAATTTCTAGCACAAGAATGACTTCTAAATCCTTAAAAACAAGTCTATTTATACTCTGGGTGTAGATGATTAAAGTAGACAGACTCATTCTGTCCAATCATTCGTTTGAAAAGTAATACAAATAAAATGAACATGCACAATCATGTTTCTATTTAGATATATAAAAAAAACTATCACGCAGGTGTACATCCTGTTTACAAAAAAAAAATTCAACACGTACAACCAACCTACCCTTTCTTATCAGTTTATATTTCTATTTTTTCAACTTTTGATTATGAGCAATACGTGACAAGAATTTGTTATTTATTATGCAGGTGTTCGTCCTGTATACACTAAACTGCGATAAGAATCTATTATTCCTAGAAAACTATCTTGCAGGTGTAGATCCGTTTACTATTTCTTCTACATTTGATCATGAGCTGTACGTGACAAGAATTTCTTATCAATTTAAAATTGCAGATCCTTCTAATTAAATCATACAAAAATAAAAAGACACAACCGACCTACTCTTTCTTATCACATTTAAAATTAAAGATCCTTCTAATTAAATATACAAAAAAAAAAAATAAAAAACACACAACAACTATACAGGTGTAGATCCCTTTTCTATTTTTTTCAACATTGAGTATGATAATACGTGCCAAGAATTTGTTATCATCTTCAAATTACAGATCCTTCAAATTAAATCACACAAAAAATAAAAAAATAACCGCACAACCAACCTACCCTTTCTTATCACATTTAAAATTGCAGATCCTTCTAATTAAATCATACAAAAATAAAAAGACACAACCGACCTACTCTTTCTTATCACATTTAAAATTAAAGATCCTTCTAATTAAATATACAAAAAATATAAAAAACACTCAACAACTATATTGGTGCAGATCCCTTTTCTATTTTTTCAGCATTGAGTATGATAATACGTGCCAAGAATTTGTTATCATCTTAAAATTACAGATCCTTCAAATTAAATCACACAAAAAATAAAAAAATAACCGCACAACCAACCTACCCTTTCTTATCACATTTAAAATTAAAGATCCTTCTAATTAAATCACACAAAAAATAAAAACAACCGCACAACCAACCTACTCTTTCTTATCACATTTAAAATTAAAGATCCTTCTAATTAAATATACAAAAAAATAAAAAACACACAACAACTATATTGGTGCAGATCCCTTTTCTATTTTTTCAGCATTGAGTATGATAATACGTGCCAAGAATTTACTATTAAAAAACGATCATACACATTACATGTTACACACACACTCATTCTGTTCGTCCAAACATTCGTACATACGTATATACATGTTCACATTACAGTCTTTCTATACTCTGGGATGTAGATGAGGAAACGTGCACGCACTCATTCTGTCCGTCCAACCATTCGTTTTAAAAGCAATACAAATGAAAGGACCAAGAAAAAGCAGGTATGATCCCAAATTTGTAGGGAAAAATTGAAAATAAAAATGATTTAATTCTTTTCCAGATATGCATTCTCACAAATTTTAAAACACACGCACACATACACATTAAAAAGCATTACCTTTTCATAATACATGTTACAAACCTAAAGACCGATTGCACACAATTCATTTAACAATTCTGCAATGTTCTTACTCTTTTACAGATATGCATGCTCCTAAATTTGTATGGAGTAAGTGGTCTGAAAACCCCATAAACATACTACTGTGCTATAACAGAAAGTTTTAGTTCTCTAACCCTCTCTTATGAAATTGCTAAAATATATTGAGGGCCAGCTTTTGCTAAAGTGAAACAATTAAGTTAAAATCTAAAGCCTCTGTATTAATATATTAATTAATACGCTATATAAATTAAAATAGAAAAATGATTTTAGATCCACAATGTTATTTTTACATTATCTATCTAAACTTAAAAATAATCTATAACTACGTAAGTCGAGCTTCAGATCAATATGAATTCTATTATTAATAAATTTTATAAGAGAGACATATAGTGCAGTAGTGCAACAATGCATTAGTGCAACATGTGGTGCATTAGCTCAGTTGGTTAGAGCGTCGTGCTAATAACGCGAAGCTCGCGGGTTCGATCCCCGCATGCGCTAAACTGATTTTTTATTTTAATGTCATTTATAATAACAATTCAATCTTGTCTGTATACACATATATATGTATGTATGTACTTGTAATTGATGTTTATTAAATTCGTTTACACTTAGTGTTGAATTAACATACATATGTTGGGAAAATATCTACCACAGCAAATTTTAATGAAAAAATATACAATATGTTGATAAGAAATGTCAATGATGAGTGTATAATTTTATAGCTTCCTTTGCAAATAAATCAAATACATCTGTGCATCTCATATTTCGAAAAGTGTTCACATAAAACATACATAATTGGTCATTATAACTCTTTTGTCAGGATTACGTCCTAGCTTCTCACACCACTTATGTTGTGTGTGTTAATTTTATACATGAGTGGCGGAACCTACAATTTAAAGAGCGATGGATTTTTGAGAAACTTTTAGTGACAATTTTATTTACTGTCAGAGTTTTTGCTGGAAATCTGCGAGAGGAAGCCGGTGAAGAAATATTTTTCATATTTCGTTTTTAGTTGCAGATGTCTGACCTGGGGCTTGAACAGAGGTCTCGCGACATAAACGGCATACTCAATACGTTTATTGAAATTGAGTAATAATTACCAAATAAATGGCTTATACTATAGAAAACAAATCTAAAGAACTTTACTTATAATAATTTAAGGATACACTGACTGCTCAGTTGTGGAGTATTCACTGAAACTATACTGATTTACAGAGTCAGCCATGCTGCACTTCCTAACGTGCTATAGCTCTTGAATATCGCATGTTATGGCGGATTGTTCTCATGAATAAAGTTGACACACACGACATGAGTGGTGTAATGATCAATTAAGTAAGTAATCATAGGGGCGCTCTTTCATAAATTAGATTGAAAATTGTGAATAAATTCAATTAAAATGCCACCACTTTCTTTTTTAAAGAGACAATCTACTCGACCACTATTCTATTATTATCTATCTACACTCAGCCACAAAAGTATATATACCGTTAACAAATTTCAGAAATTTTTTAACCAATCCGTTTTCGTTGAAAATATTTATAATTGTCTGACATCTTTCTTCGGTTCTAAGACGGCCTTTTGCATTGGTTCAGAAATTTGTGAAATTTTTAAATCGGATGCATAGCTTTGTGGGCCTGTTCAGGGCCACATTTCTGTTCAATTTCAGAAAATTTTTAACCAATGCAAAAGACCGTCTTAACATCAAGGAAACTATAAAGATTTTCAACGAAAACGGATTAGTTAAAAAATGTATGAAATTTGTTAACCGTATGTATAGTTTAGTAACTGTGTGTATCTATTACTTCAATCTACTGCTCCAAGATAAGTTGTATCATTCCAAAAATTGTTGGGATATCGAGCTTACTAAAGCTGGGCAATGTCTCAAAAAAACTTTCATCATTTTAATGTCTTCACAACATGCCCAGCATTCCATTCTATCCAACGTCCCTATACGGTCTAGGTATGAGACAGGATGTTGTTTCGTAAGAGCGCTCATCGCTCATCAAGTCGCCTTTAAACCGTCTAAATATGTAAAAAGTTTTTGTCTTATAAGGCTTACCACAGAGTTTCTTCAATGGATCCGTATGATTAAGAAAGTCGGTATAGTATATGGTCGGATAATTTGTTGTTAAGCGAGTATTAGTGCAGAGCCCCCAGCATTCTGTGGAAATATAATTTGTAGCTCTAGTTGATCTCTTCCACTATAGCATAGAAACGATTTGTCACAAGGGCCGCCTTTTGCTTCAAATCCCAAAGGTGATGTTCTTAATGCACACACTTTGAATTATTCTTATGTAGCATCATACTACTGAAGTTGACACTTGGATTGACTTGGATTTAAAAATTTTCAACTATTCAGGAATGGAGTACCACCCTTATGGCTACTTCTTTTCCAGCTAAGCAAGTTATTCGTCTAATGCAACATGTTCTAGGACGATAGGATTGCTATACGGTTCGTCAAGAAGAAAATTTTAATTTTTTTACACGCTTTTTTTGGTTTAACACGAATTCCAAAAAAAAAAAATTATAATTTGTTCATGATTTTTTACAGTGTCTACAGGATAACATCCTTATGACAACTCTACTACACAGCATGTTTACTTTAAGGGAAATACCCTTTTTATTTAACATATCAGTTTATTGATGAGGAAATATATAATTTCAAAGTGCTTAAAGTTTAAGTTTATATTTTTTATAAATTGATAGCTTCAAATTATATAATCTGAATCGTTAATAACTTTTCAAAAGGTAACATAGCGTTAGGTTGTTATTGCAAAAACCAATTTTATTTAATTTCGTTTTTACAGTGCCCCTTATTAATACAATGTCTAAACAACAGCAGTTTCTAAAGAGAAAAACAATTTCATTAGAAACGAAAATAAAAATCTTAGACTGTCTAAGAAGTGGCGAAGGTCCTACATCTGTTGGCAAAGCTTTTGATTTTAACGAAGCGACAATAAGAACAATTAAAAAAATGAGAGTTCCATTCGACAATCAATGATTTCTGGGTCACCACCTAGTTCAAAAACAACTTCTTATAGTCGAAATCCTACTTTGGAGAAAACTGAAAAACATATGGTATTATGGATTGAAGGTTTACAGGAAAAAAATTCCTATTGATGGGAAAATTATTAAAGAGAAAGCACTTAGAATATACAACCGTTTTCAAGAGTTTGAACCATCAGCATCTACTAAAATTTCTTTCAATGCAAGTCATGGATGGCTGGCAGGTTTTTTGAAGAGACACGCTTTTCACAACGTAAAAATTAAAGGCGAATTGGCATCAGCAGACGAAAATGCTGCAAAAAACTATTCGGATGAACTAGCAAAAATAATTCAAGAGGGCGGATATACTCCAGATCAAATATTTAATGCCGACGAAACAGCATTGTTTTGGAAGAAAATGCCAAAAAGAACATTTATAGCAAAATCTCAAAAAACAGCTGGTGGCTTTAAAGCAGCCAAAGATCGGGTGACCTTCCGGTTTGCAGTAATGCATCTGGCGATAAAATGTTGAAGCCACTCGTAATCAACAAGTCTTTTATGCCAAGAGCTTTAAAAGGTAAAGACATTAAGCAACTTCTAGTTCATTGTATGGCGAATAAAAAGGCATGGATGAGGGCTAACTTGTTTACAGATTGGTTTAATCACTGTTTTGTTTCTGAAGTCAAGAAATATATGACAAAAAAGGTCTAGAATTCGAAATACTTTTGCTTGTTGATAATGCACCGAGCCACCCAGTGCTGGTACATCCGAACATTCAATTGCTGTTTTTGCCACCTAATACCACTTATCTGATTCAGCCACTAGATCAGGGTATTATAGCAGCATTTAAAATGTATTACATCAAGCAGACGTTGAGATATATTTTAGATACAGTGGAAGAAAAAAATTTGAATGTTATGGAAGCATGGAAAAAGTTTAATATTTTGGATTGCATTACACATGTTTCTTTTGCCATCCAACAGTTGCGGCAATCAACCTTGCTTGTTGGAAAAACATTTTACCAGCTTGCATTCAAAGTGGAGCTTCAGGGGTGCAAAGATCAGAAATTTGTTCTGAGATTCTAAGTCTATCAAATATATATGTGGCGATGGGTTTGACAACGTGCAACTGGCTAACATCGATGAATTAATGCAAGAAGGGCCTATTGATGATGACGACTTAATTGAAATTATGACAATCAATGAGAACAAAGATGTCGATATCGACGAACATGAAGACGAAGGTCAGGTTTTAACGGCAAAATTAATTAGTGAGGGCTTGAAATTCGCTACAAATATGGAACAACATTTTCTTGCTCATGATCCTGACATGGAGCGTGCGTTAAAATTCCAACGTAAACTGAAATCTTGTGTTACTGGATATCAAGTATTATGTAAACCACAACTGCTTTTAATTGACTTCATAACAACAAAAAAACCTATAGACGTCGCTAAAATGAAGATAATTCTGCATTAGAACAAAACCAAACAGTTGCGTTAGATATATCTTCTGATTTTAATCCAGTCCATAATAAACGTCCACGATATTTATCAACCAGCGATGAGTAGCTGAACTTTTGTTTCCTAATTTTTTTGATATACATATGTATATTTTTTTATACTTATGGATTGAATTTAAACTGTACAATTTATTTTCTTGTAATAAATATGAATTGTTTTGTTTTATTAATGGAGTTTGCTATCACTTTTTTTGCACGGTTTTTTAAGGAAATATTTGATTTTTTTTAATTTACACGATTTTTTATGATTGTGGAACATATGTATTTCCAAATTTACATATGAACCGTGTATTTTTTTACACGATTTTGATTTACACGAATTTCTTAGGAACGTATCTACCGTGCAAAAAAAGATTTTACTGTAATTCCTACTGTAATCTATCCTTAAGAAAGAAAAATCCTTTCGCAGAAACCGAAGCGCTACACACGAGTTAGCCTACCATCGCATTGATATTCTCTTTAAAATGTCCATTATTTCAGCACGTTTTTTAGTTTTCAGCACGACTACAAAAGATTTGAATTTATCGAATTTATTCTCGTCAAACTTTAGTCCATTCTTAATGAAAAACTTGAAGGCATTAGTTGTATTCGTATGAGAACTTATAGTTCTCATACTACAGCGTGGTAAAAACAGTCATTGAAAGAGATTGCTCGGGTTGCCCTTATATTTTCTCGAGGAGGTGTCTTAGTCCAGTTTCTGATGTTGTTGGACATTTACACGGGAAGCTGTCTCCTTTCTTCTTATTCAAACAAATGTTATGAAACAAATCATTGAACTCTAAAAGGCAGTGTGCTACACATCTTCCATAAAACGTCATTATAAACTAATTGTTGATCTAACAAATGCGTTGTAAATCGATACCGATGTAAATGTGTATTCTAAAGTTCTACAAAATTTGTTCATACATACACATACATAATTGGCCATTACAACACTTCAGTCAGGATTACAACCTAGTTTCTCACACCACTTATGTTGTGTGTGTTAATTTTATTTTTCATCGCAATTTTATTTACTCTCAGAGTTTTTGCCAGAAATCTGCTGAGAGAAAGTCGTCGGAGAGATATTTTTTTTATATTTCGTTTTGATGTCTGACCTGGGGTTTGAATCCTGGCTTTACGTCTAATAAGCCAACACACTACCTACTAGACTACGTCGACTTCTAAAATTTGTTCTTCGATTTTAAATTGGGTACCTTGTGGTGAAAAATATGGCTCAGATTTCTGTTTTAACGCTAGGCAATGCAGAGATGTTGACTGGCATCTCGATAATGACTTTGTCAACCACAACTGTAAGGGTATTTTACGTCAAAATTGTTAGGATAAATCTCCATAGGTGAAGAGTATAATTTTATTTATAGAACCAATATTGCGGGTCCTAAATATCCCCAAATTTTCTTAAACGATTAATCGTTGAAATATCATCAACTCCACTTAATACAAATCATCATGATGCTTATCATTTATCTCATGTTCATATCTCCGCATGTTTTAGTCAAATTTTTTCCACTCAACATGCTACAAATGTCTTTAATATTAAACTGTTAAGTGGCTAGTTTGTCAAAATCTTATGGCCTAATGAAATGTCATTGTAAACACTTTCAAAAATTACGCACAAGAAAAATTACAAGCAAACAGCTGAACTTTTATGTTGAAGGAAAAAAACCCCATTTTCATTTACCACAAGCTGCGATTTTGAATTTCAATTTGTCAATGTTTACGTAATGATTTATTTATTTATTTGTTTTGTTTAATTTGATTTGAAAAATATAAGCACAACAACAACAACAATTATAGTATTAACAATATTAATTGTTTACTTAAATAATGACAACTAAAAGCAAAGGAAAAGCAATGTCATGCCGGAAGGCAAAAGATAAATCGAACACATACACATGAATTTTAATCAGAAGTTTAATTTTTGCAAGAATTTCTGTTTACATGGTTTTAATTTTCCAAATCCCTATCACATGTCAAAACTTTAGGAAGAGTCTTAGAGGCGTGTAAAGACATTAAGAAATGATGAAATACGAGGGTTTATTTGTTCTGTTAATTAATTTAATTTTTTCTACTTTTGATTAGACAACAGCAGAAGAAGTCGCCGTAGTCTAGTAGCTAGTGTGTTGGCTTATTAGACGTAAAGCCAGGGTTCGAGCCCCAGGCCAGACATCAAAACAAAATACAAAAAGTATTTCTTCGGCGACTTCCTCTCAGCAGATTTCTGGCAAAATCACTTAAGTAGTACGTTTGTGGGGTTTCTCGACCACTTTTTCCATACAAAATTTGGTGCATGCATAGCTGAAAAAGAGTAAAAACGTTGCAGAATTGTTTGCGATCGGTCTATAATAAGTTTGTTACATGTATTATGAAAAGTTAATGCTTTTTAATGTGTGTGTATCTGGAAAAGAATTAAATCATTGCAGAATTGTGAAATGAATTGTGTACGATCGGTCTATAGGTTTGTAACTTATAATGTATGTGATAGTTTTTTTATATGCCTAAATAGAAACATGTTTGTGCTTAACTCATAGTACGTAATTGAATTTTAATATTCCTAAATAAATATATAGTTGTACATGTTGTTGTTGCTGTTGTGTTTTTGTACTGTAAGGATCTGTAAGGAAATTTTAAACTGATAAGAAAGGAATTTAGAGCTGTATGGCTGTTTCCTTGTGGTAATAAATTCTTGTCACGTTTTATCATAGTCAATTGTTGAAGAAATAGAAAAGGGATGTACACCTGTATGGTTGTTTTTATTTGTTTTTATCTGCTTTATATCTGGTCACGATATGCTTTGTATCTGGTCACGATCTACTTTGTATCTGCTCACGATCTGATTTATACCTGATCATGATCTGCTTGATGTCTTATGTCTATATCCTTTGAATTTGAGTACACTATATCGTGCTTTCACAAGCTGCATCCAATAAATTTATTCCTTTGTCTCTTCTTGCTAGTCGTTTTGAAGTTTTGTATCAGGTCCACAAAACTGATAACCAGGAAAATGTAATTCAACACGTAATTTGTTTGTTAAGTTGTTTACAAAACCTCTTCCAATCTTACACTGATTAGATTTAAATTTTTTTGGTTTTGACTGTAGTTTATAACCAATTTTTTTTAGTTACTTTCATACCTCTTCGTATGAAACACTGAAACAGTGGCTAGCTAGTTATACCAGCTATACCAGCTATACTAGCTGTACCAGCTATATCAGCTATACCAGCTATGCAGGCTGTACAAGCTATAGCTGTTATACCAGCTATACTAGCTGTACCAGCTATATCAGCTATACAAGCTGTACCAGCTACAGGTATAGCTGTTATACCAGCTATTTTATGAAATTCGTATGAGGATATGAACTTCAAGAGAAAAATTATGAAATAAATATTTGAAATCATAATGGGACTTTTAAGGCATCAAAAGAATGGAAACCAAAAACAAACAAAAAGATAAAAAAAAATCTAGATTATATTGTCATAATGTTATATAATGATATAAAAAAAGGTTACCAATGAGTTTATAATGTTGAATTTGGCTGCAGCAATTTTAATTCATCTAAGCACTGGTTAAAGTGCTTAGTCAGAATATTGAGAAATAATAATGATTTGTTTTACAATTCGAGATTAGTTCTGATTTATTCAAAAATATTCTATAGTATTTATACAATTTTTCTTTTGGTTATTACATATACATAATTGCTTAGTGTTACAAAATTTAGTATTTCTTTTCTTATAATTCACAAAACAAATTATTTACAAATTTCTTTTATTAGTTCATACTTGTTTAGTGTTCTAGATAAATTATTGTGTCAAGTGTTTTGTTACATTTGTGTGTTCTACTTCTTGTTGCTATTCTCGTGACGGGTTAGGGTTTTAAATTACAATTAAAAATTATTTAATTTTATTATTGTTATTATATTAATACACATAGTGCACTTCATTATTAGACCTACGTACAGTCAAAGACATTCGTTTGACCCTAGTGGTTTTATTATTAACTTTTAAAATTCGTATTTGTTTTCATTAAATTTGAAATATTTATTAAACAAATAATACTTAATTGGCCACTACAATCTTTTAGTCGTGATTACAACCTAGCTTCTCACACCACTTATGTTGTTTGTTAATTTTATTCATGAGTGACGGGGCCTTAAGGTTAACGTTGGCTGCGAACGGCAGATGTGAGAAACTTTTCATGGCATATCTATTTAGTTTTTGCCAGAAGAAGGTGACTTCTCTCCCTCATAATCCGTTAGTAGTGAGTTCAAATCACCCCAAGCTCTAGGTGACACGTTCTCCGCCAAGCCCAGACCTTCAATTTTTTTTTTACCCAAAAACCGATGACATCTGTCTTGAAGTGCAGAGCACTCGCATAAATAAGCTTGTGAAGTCGCCGTAGTCTAATAGGTAGTGTGTTGGCTTATTACACGTAAGGCCACGGTTCAAACCCCAGGTCAGAGATCAACACGAAAATATAAAAAATATTACTTCGGCGGATTTCTCTCAGTAGGTTTCTGAGAGTAAATAAAATTGCCATGAAAAGTTTCTCAAAAATCTGTCGTTCGGAGTGGAATTTAAGTTGTAGGTCCAGCCACTCGTGTACAAATAAAATTAACACACACAACATATGTGGTGTGAGAAGCTAGGTCGTAATCCTAACTGAACGGTTGTAATGACCAATTAGGTGTGTGTGTAGAGAGAGCTTGTCAGCAAAATAGCCAATATAGCAGTATCCCTTTAGAATTCCTGTTGTAGTGCGAACCGTTCTCTTGTCGAACGCAAGTAGTTTTTCAGTTTTCCTGCTGTCCACTGTGCTACCACCTTTGAACCACCTTTGGTTTGTTAAATTTTATCCTGCTATTGTCTCTTCGTCAGACATCCCCGTTCCCTTTCATGCCAGTACGTCCTGCTTTTCGTTTTCCTCTATGCCACAGTGGCTCGTAACCCAGTAAAGGCGGGAGTTGTATCGCCGTGTATGGTGTAAAGAGTCCAAGCAACTCCCGACGCCATTAGATTTGAGATCCCAGCACTTTGATTGCTGCTCGACTGTCCAAACATATTATCACGGTCGAAGGAGTTAGATTTCTGGTTTCAATCATATGTGCAGCTTGTTTAATAACAATTTACGTCTGAAATAGTGCCAACTTATCCGAATAGACCTCAGATCCATTTCCATTAGACTTCGTTAATATTAGAAAAAAAGAAAATTTTAAAACAAACTTGCTTTTTCAATAATTAACATAAAAATTTTAAAATCTTTTTCGTGCTTTTGTTAAAAACTTACGAAAATATTCCTTTAACGCCAAACTTGTTTCCATCCATTATTGTAGAACAACACGTACAATCGTGATCATTAAATTTTGTGTTACTTTTCTGTTTTCGATTTGCTTTACTGTTTTCAAAGATTCATTTGGTTGTGTAAGGCAAATAATTCGCACTGCAAACAATAATAACGTAACAATAATAACGTAATTTGCTACTGTCATAGACCAAATTATATCTTTTCATTTCAAATAAGCAACAATTTTGTGCTGCTTTTAAGTCAACTCAAATCAAAGAAAATTTAACAATTACTCTGTATTAGCAACATGCCAAAGTGTGGCGGCATTATCAAATAAAGGCAGAGGTTCTTAAATAATTTTCAAGGAATTTAAAATTACAATTTCCAAAACAAATAAAAGAAATTTAATATTTTTAAGTATTAATGTGGATTATCTATCAACTTAAATGTTAAAATGAAGACAACGCAACCAATACGGTAATGGAAACACCTATCGCACCATTATATGACAGTTCACTAGATAGGCCAACGAAAAATTGCACGACAATGTCGATTTTGGCGAAAAAAATTCATATTTTCCTCTTGATGGGTACGTTAGTAAGCAAAATTGCCGCATTTGGGTCTTACATAAGCTAATGCCCCCATTACAAGTGACTGTTTGATGCGGATTGTAGAGCGGAGGAATCATTGGCCCATATTTCTTTGAAAATGAGAACGGCGCAATCATTACGGTCAATGGAGACACCATGATAACCGTTTTTTGTACCCACTCTTCATGGTATTGATGTGAACGATGTTTGGTTTCAACAGAATGGTGCAACTTGCCACTCATCTCATTCCACAATCGATTTATTGTGTCAAACTTCAATTGGTCGCCAAGAAGTTGCGATTTGACACCTTTGTACAATTTTATGTGGGGCGCCGTTAAAGAAAAGTGTTATGCCGACCAGAGACAACGAAATTTGTGCTCGAAAATTGGTTCGATCGAATAATGTACGGTGAGGCCACCGGCAGCTGCCATATGAATGACATAACATTCCATTTCTAACCTAAAGTTGGCTAATGTCAAACAATTTTTTAAATTTAAACTTTTAAATTATCCTCCCTTTATAATATTGTTACGAAATTAAAAAATTTACATACTGGTGTTTTGATTTTACATTAAATTTTAAACAAAAGCTACAAAAACAAAACAATGAACTTGTTTACAAATTATCGCACTGTTTACTATAACAACAATCACTAGCATAAAAAATGGTGATCAAGTAAACAAAAATACAACAACAAACGCTACAAGAATAAATGTAAACAAAATACACAAACAACAATAATGAATGTAAATAGCGATGTTTACATTTATAGAGATTTCGACAAGGCGAAACCATAAACGCTCGGACTGACTGTTTGCTTTGCCATATATATGGCGGGGCAAAGAAGGCGACGAGTCAGTAAAAGTTCAGTCAGCCTTGTGGCAAGACGCGGTGTGTTTGAAGAGAGTAATCGTGGTTTGAAGATCTCCGTTACAAAGATCAGTCGAACAATTGTCTAGTAAGTGTTATTGTTTATGCAAAGGGTGTAAACAGAGGAAGAACAAACAAAGCAAATGTTGTTGTTTACAGAATTGTTTACAGAATTTTAATTAAAACTAAACAAAAATTTATTTTTATTTTATTTGCAATGTACGAGCTCATATTTAAAACGTTTTTAAAAGGTAAAAACGCAACAATATGTTACTTACTTCATTTTACTGGGATACAGTTTCTAAAATAAGTACAATTTTCGTTATTTCTGACCTTGAAAAGAAGTCTGCTTTTCGTTTGCATTTCCAAATATAATTTAAAACTCCTTATAGGCTAAAAGCCGAAAAAAAACAATTTTTTTTCGTAGAATTTTTATTGCCAGTCTTGACTTTAATGTATAATTTTTTCTTTCTTTTTCCTTTGCCTTCACAGTCATTAGAGCATGTTCTTAAATTATCATCGTAAATTGTTCTTTTCCAGCGAAATGTGTAGCCAAAGGAAAAGTTAAAGAGATCATGAAAATGTTAAAAAGGAAAAGCAAATAAATGTAGGCTCAGTTTTTTTTTCTGTATTCTTCTTAATGTGGGAAAAAAGTAAAATAATTGACATATAAATTGCACGTGATATTGAAAACCTTGTTTTTATATTCAAATTTGTTTAACAAATTTAAGGAAAAGCGAACAAATAAGAAATTTTTATGCAAAAAAAAAACAGCAGAAATTTAAATGAATCCTACAAGTCAAAAACTTTTTATGGTCAAAAATTTAATAAAATCTTACAAGGATTATGACTTTCACAGTGGTCCACTTAGCATGATGAAACTACATCAGTCAAATACGTTGTTAATTGTTCAGTCTCTTTCGCCAAATCACCATGGACGGATATGTAATTCAGCAGCAAGTAGAATTGTGCCGTGCGCTTCCCCCATTTTATAGTTGCCATAATCGATTCATTGAGATAATCGAGTGCACCATCGACCAAATGTAAGGTCTGCCGAAAACTTTTCCGCTGTCCGTGAAAGTGTTCAATAAAATTCGAGGCAGTCGACTTCTTGATACTCACAAGAACTCGGTCTTCCGCATACCACATGCAAAATCTGCCGAAAAGTTTTACGCTGTCCGTGAGAGTGTGCGATAGAATCCGAGGCAGCCGATTGCTTTACACTCACAAGAACTCGGTCCTCCGCATACCACAATTCACGTATTTCGCGTCGTGAATTAATTCAGCGTCCATACAAAATTCGGCCCACATATGAGATGAAGGTAAACTACCGTAGAGCAGTTGACAACTGACTGCAATTTTCACAGAAAAATCATTTTCTCGTATGAGACCCATTTTTAAATGAATGGGTACGTGAATAAGGAACATTGTCGAACTTGGAGGATACCAAGCCACACGACATCAAAGAACGTAAAATACATCCCGATAAAATCGAATATTGGTGTGAATTTTCTGCTTACAACGTCATTAGTCCATATTTTTTGGAGAACGATCTTGTCAGACCATAACAGAGATCATTAAAGGATTAACAATTTCTTTTGGCCTGAATTGGATGATTTGGACACCAACGATATGTAACAACTACCGGACCATACTACGTGCCACGCAGTTCACGAGAGATTTGAAGACATGATCATCGCACGTGGAAATGATATGGAATGCCCACCGAGATTATGCGATTTGACCCCGTAAGTCCCTTTATGTAGTGCTTTCTTAACTCTCAGTGGTCCTCAAATCCAGCTTAATCCATGCCATCGCTCAAATTTAGCCTGATTTGTGCGCTAGAGTCATGGAATTGCGAAGCTTTCGGATGCGCTCCACCTACAGAAGCCGTGGCGGGCATTCCGCACATAGGGAAAGGAAATAACATTTAAACGACGGCATCTGAATTGGTTACAGCAATCGAAGATAACTTGACGAGTGTAGCTTTTAAATAATCCAACCTAAGGGAATTTTCTGCGTCAACACGGTCTTCGATATAGTCCCACGAAAGAGTATATTAGATGATCTAAGTAGCCACACCACTAGAAATAGAAATAACTTCTTCTGGAAACATCTCATGCAATAAAGTTAAAATCGGTGACTTTCCTTTGTTGACGTCTTGTTGATGTTCCGTTAATAAGCTTGACTTGCAACCCAAAAAGAATCAATTATCATAGTGTCATAGCACTCTGAATAGAAGTTAGTGACTAATGGTATCTTGTTGAAGTTACAGTCTATCTAGTCCGTCAGTCTGTCACAGTGTCATAGCGATGTGAATATAAGCAGAAAGTTCTTCTTGGCTCCCACCTCCTGAATTTCCGTATTTCAATATCTTTCCGAATTCAATATCTTTGCCACAATCACTTTTTAATTTTCAAAGCTTCATATGCGACAATTTTGTTCCTTGACGCAACCACCAAGTGAGAAATACGCTGAAGAAAGTTTTAGTCGAAAAATATCAGAATTAAACCTTCAGTACTGTAGCTTCCAATTGGTCGCTTTATTAAAACTAAGTTCGTTTATTTTTGTTCAATAAATTGAACGTTATATAGATGCAGGCGCAAATTCATAACGCAAATACAAGCGCAAATTCAAATGGGCCATAAGATAGGCCAAATTGCTGAGAACGCTGAAGAACCGACAAATTCGGATTTTCAGCCACACTTGCACTAACAGTATCCATATTTTCGGCTAGTCGTAACGCTTTTATTCTGGTAACGAAGGAAGTCCAATAAGTCAGACACTTGAAACAGGCATCTGTCAACCGTGGCGTAGGCATGTTTAAATTTTCTCACTTGTCATGGAAACATTTATTTTTTTTTTGATTTCTCGCGGTGAATAGCGAATAATTTAATAATGAAAAAAAAACAATAAATATTCGACGACGCCGCATTCCCTGCGGGTCAGAGCTGTGTGACGGAGAGAATCCAGGAAAATTTTTTCCCCTTTTTGATGAGTAATTCTCCATAGATCCTTAATATATAATTCAAGGTTTTACTATATTTGGCGAATATTTCGAAAGCAACAATATATGAAACAATTTTGCCTCTACTTTCACGTTCAGGAGCTGTATTCGTCAGAAGTTAAAGATCACAGATTTCAGACAGCTGCAAAAATTTAGCATTTTATTACAATGCTGATGTTATTGTTATATTATTGTTATTGCGTGTTTGTTCAATGTGCTCTAGAATGTTGGACTTAGTTTGCTCGTTGGTTGAAAAAGCACTTTTCAAATATGTAATATAACTGGCAGTATTTCAGAAAGATTTAACTAATAGGGATTCAGTTCTGTTTATATTAAGTGTAAACCAAGGTTTTTAGTGTTTCCTGATTCGATTGCATGTGAGGATGCGAGTACGAGGGAAAGGCAATGTCACCGTCGTATTCAAGGTACCAAAGGCAGTCATTAAGACGATGCCAAGTAAGTGGGTAGACCCGTAAAAAATTTCCAGAAGAGTGATGTACAACTCCGGTGAAAGAAAACATCAACATTATAAGCGATAGAGATAGAAAAATTTTAATTATAACAAAATTTATTAAAATTTTATAACAAAACCAGAGATCAGCAATAAATCGTTTTTTCGCTTTACATAACCACTCATGAAATTTTGAATATAAGTGAGTCAACAATATCAATTCATTCGTACTCACTACAGCATTGATTTATAAGTATGAGTACAATGAGTATGCGTATAACGTTGACATCAAACTCTTACCATTCCAAATATGTTTGATTCATAACCCTACTCATTCAGATTCATAACTTTAGAAAAATAGTTGTAACATTCGAGTGAATCGAATCATTCTTCAAAATTGACTGGCTTAGTTGTTGTTGCATTTACAAAAAAAGAAAAAGACAAAGCCAGCAAGCAAAGCAAACACACAACTTTCTAGTGAGTATTGCAGTGTTCGTACGTGATTCATACTTATTTTGTGATTCCTGTAAATGTTGAGTCATGGAGAGTAGAAAACAAAAACATCATACGTGTTGTTAAGTATGAATATGATGAGCATTTCAAACTTTAAATATGAGTAAAGGTTCCATGATATTAAAATAAATATAAATGCGTATAAGTATCAGAAATAATCAGTATGATTCGATTCTACCATCTTTTTGAATACTCATTGCTAATCTCTGATTTGTATTATTTATAGAGATTTCGATAAGGCGAAGCTACGCACATTCGACTTCAACAACATTCATCAGACTGCTTACGTTGCCATATCAACAGCAAAGCAAATCAGGCAACGAGTCAGAAAAAGTTCATTCAGTTTTGTGAGAACACGCGTTGTGATTGAAGATGGTAATCGTGGTTTGCAGATCTCCGTTACAAAGATCTGTCGAACAATTGTCTAGTAAGTGTTATTGTTTATGCAAAGGGTGTAAACAGAGGAATAACAAACAAAGCAATTGTTCTTGTTTACATCAAGTTGTGAACAGTGGCACACAGAATTGTGCGAACAATAAAGAAATTAATGAACACTGAACGCAAAAATATTTATATTTGCAATCTACGAGCTCATATTTCAATCAATAGTTTCTTCATATTTTGTATTGGTGGAGATATCTGACTGGGAATTTGAACCGTGACCTCACGTATAATAAGCCAACACACTACCTACTAGACTACGGCGATTCCACAATAGATGTCTGTTTGAAACAGCTACAAAGATTCTATAAAGAAAGCGTTGATTTAATTAAGTTTTGTTGGAAAATATGTATCGTGATATAAACTGCTTGTGTTGAGGAATTAAAAATATTTTCCCATTTTTGCTAAGTTTTGGGAGAGCCTTCCTATAGCAGTTTATCTTGGGAAATATATTTAACTTGCAAATAATTAGGTCATGTTATTACAAACAGCGTATACGAGATTGCATAAGCATTCCTTTTCTCAAATGATTTAAAATTAAAAAAAAAACAAATTTTTTAGACAACTTTTCAACTTTTTCAACTCAGTTTACGTATTTGAAATATTTGGTATGGCATTGATTAGGATTTTCTCACCATATATTTACAGATTGGATTTGTATCAGAGATCAGCAATGAAAAGTTTTTTCGCTACTCATAAGCACTGATGAAATTTTGGATATAAGTGATTCAACAATATTGAAATTTAACTGCTTTGATTCACTCGTACTCACTACAACGTTGATTTATAAGTGTAGGATGCTATAAGTAAGCGTACTACGTTGACATCAAACTCATACCATTCGAAATATATTTGATACATTTGCCTACTCATTTACATTCATGTATACTTATAAATTACAATACTTATAAATTAATCAAATACTTATATACATTCATCAAAATTTACAGTCTTAGTTATTGCATTTACAAAAAAAGGAAAAAGTCAGAGCAGCAAACAGAGCGAACACACAACCTTTTAGTGAGTATTTTTGTGTTCGTACGCGAATCATACTTATTTCGTGATTCCTTGTATATGTTGAGTTAAGAAGAGTCGAAATCAATAATATCATACGTGTTGTTAAGTATGAGTATGATGAATACCTCAAACTTTGAATATGAGTAGAGGTTCCATGATATTAAGAAAAGTGTAAATGCGTATATCGGAAATTATGAGTATGATTCGATTCTACTCATCTTTCTGAATACTCATTGCTGATCTCTGAACAAAACGTAGAAGACAAAAGCGTTGTGGCATAACTAGATTTTGAGAAAAAATGAGACCTTTTTAAATTTCAGAAGGTATGTTATTCAAGTGGCGAGCAGTGTTTATCATGCGCACAATTTTAATCAATGTAATAATTGTGTTTATCCTACTAAATCTATTATTTTAATTTTATTATGTATGTATGTATAATGTTTGTAACATTAAATCAAATATTTAAAAAAATATATATATTCCATACATTTATTTAGACCGAAAGGCAGACTAAATGTCTTAGAATCAATAATAAAATATAAAGTGAATATTGTGGATGAGAAAGTGTGAAATTATAGGGTATGAAAATATATACACTTACACGCTTCACTCCACTTGCCCGATGTAAATAAACAGTTTAGAACGAAGACCCAAAGAAGGAGAACAATATCATTCAATAAATTCAATAAAATAATATACAGACACGCAGCCAGACAGACAGACACACATCCATGTAAACAACAGACAATCGAGAAAAATAATAAAAACAAAAAGTGTTTATAACGGTATGACATAAAAATAACACGCACTGCCGTTTTTCGAATCTGTTTGTTTCAGAGAGTGACTGAGGGTGTTATATTCAGAATGAGATGTTTTTGCTGCTATTGTTTTTATACAATTGACACATGCGTTTATAATGTCAAAGTTTATAAGTAATTCAAAACATGAAAATGACTTAATTTTCCTACAAAAACCAAAATATATTGAAGCGTCTAGAACAGTAACAACAACAAACAACAGAACAACTTTCGGAATATGTACTGGATAAGCCATAAATAAATGAAAACAACTTGGTTGGGAAGATATCGAGAAAACGAAATAAACAGACAGTTTAAGAAACAAAAATTTTGAAGGCTCTGACAGTAAAACAGAAGCATATGTAAAGAATATAAAATGATAAAATGATTTATTTCGTTTTCCTTGTTATATCTGTCGGATATTCTGCAAATTTTATAAACAGAGCACTCTATAGTTCTTAAAGAAGGTATGACATAAGACTGATGTTAAAGGGTCTGGTTTACTGTACGAAAAATTATATTCAGCTGGCTGAAGTTCTTTCGAATGAGAGCCAACAGATATTTACATAAGATTTAGATATTTATAGGGCAATTAAGCTAGCTGAATTGACTTTCGGCGAGCTGAATCTCATTAAAATGAAGAAAAATAGATATGTACATGAGTTTTACGTATTTTTAGGCCAATTCAGCTTGCTGAATTGAATTACAGCTAGCTGAATGAAACTCCAAAGAACGAAAATAGTTATTTGCACACATTTTATATATTTTTAGCGAAATTCAGCTAGCTGAATTGACAATAAATTGAGAAAATATAATACAGCAAGCTTGTCCATAAAAATCTGAGTAAAATACGTATTGCAAAACGTAAACAAGACTTTTATTCTAATTTCGATTGCTGAATTTAAAGGGTGGGAAGTTTCAAAGTTTAAATTTAAAAATGCAATAAGACTCATTTTGAAATTTTGTCAAATTTATTTATTTGTTGTGAAGAATAATTGTTCCGGTAAGAAATGGCTGCGTTATATGGGTGCTGCGGCCATCGTCACAGTACCTCATTCGATCGAACCAAATTTCGGGTATTTTCTCTTGTGTATGGGGTCGTAACTCAGCAATTGGCCTTCAAAATGCTCATTTGTCACTGGTTTGTTAGCATAACACTTTGCTTTAACGACGTCCCATAGAAACTAGTCCAACGGTTTCAAATCACAGCTTCTTGGCGGCCAACTGACATCACCATTTCGGCTAATTAAACAGACATCAATCGTTTGACGCAATAAATCGATTGTGGCATAAAATGTGTGACAAGTTGCACCATTCTGTTGGACCATCGTTCACCTCAATACCATGTAGAGCTAGTACAAAAAAATCGGTTATCATGGTGCGATAGGTGTCTAAATTGATCGTAATGGTTGCGTCGTTTTCTGAGCCCCAAATACGGCTATTTTGCTTACTAACGTTCCCATCAAGATGAACAGATGATTTTTTTTTAACAAAATCGACATCATCGTGCAGTTTCTCGTTGGCCCATCTAGTTAACTGAAAACGAAGCGGATGTTCATGCGGTTTGAACTCTTGAACCAATTAAATTTTACGGTCATACCGAGATCTTTTTCAAAATTCGACATAAACTGATGAGTGAAATGTTCAAATCTTGATAACGATGAGGAGTTCATGTTGGTGGATTCACGCGCACTCTCAGCCAAAGCTCCGATATTTTTAGGTGTAGCTGTTCTGTTCTGTTCCTGTTCTGATAAATTAATTTTAAATTTCGTTTTTTTTTCACAAAATGTTTATTCAGCTATCTAAACTAACTTTTAGAACTTGACATGGAAACAATTTTTTAATTAATTAACTACTAAGTCAATAACATGTTTATGTACACACATAATTGATCTTTACAACATTCAGTTAGGATTACGACCTAGCTACTCACACCACTATGTTGTGCGTGTTAATTTTATACATGCTTAGCTACAGCTTAAAGACACAACTAGATTTTTAAGAAACCTTTTCATGGCAACTTTAATAACTCTCAAAGTTTTGTGCCAGAAATCTGCTGAGAGAAAGTCAACGAAGAAATATTTTTTTCATTTTCTGTTTTGTTGAAGATTTTTGGCATGGAGTTTGAAGTGTGGCCTCACGTTTAGTAATCCACCACACCAACTACTAGACAAAGGCGACTACAATTCCGCTTTACTGCTCCACAGAACATCGATGTCTCATCGGCGGCATGGAAACTATTCTTCTCGCAATCTGCTCTGCCTGTTCATTTCCTAGAATTCCTACAGAAATTCTTGCCGGTTTAGTTTTCCATTTTAAATTCCATCTGGTTGAATTCCTCCATAAGAGTTAAGGAACCCAAATAAGCCACAGTTACTTTACCCTCGTGGATAAAGATAGTTGAAATTCGTTGCCAAATTATAGACAGGTTTCTATTAACTTTTGGTAAAGGCATCAATTCCGTTTTACTAGAATTGATGAATATATCACTCGAATTGTTATAAACTTTAAGGCCTGATTGCACCTCAAAGAACTTTCTTTGTGTGTAGATCAATAGCTATAACAAAAGTGTAGGGCAGTTTAAGCCAAGATCTTAAAAGCAAAGGTCTGCAATAGTTCGTTCAAAACTATATTTCGAAACAAGGGCGAGATTAGTCCATCTTGTGCTGTTCCTTTGTTCACTTCCTTGGTAATTGGAACAATTGAGATTAAAGTTCCAAATTATGGAAAATAATTCATTCTAACTGTATTGAGCTACGAAAAACAGTTAATTTAGTTTCGATTACACAACAATTTGCAATACTTTTCGGATTAGACAGAAGTGTACATATATTGTTACGTTTTTACCTTTTAAAAACGTTTAAAATATGATTTTAATCGTAGAATGCAAATAAAATAAAAATAAAATTTGTGTTTAGTTTTAATTAAAATTCTTATTATTCGTACAACTCTGTGAGCCACTGTTCACAACTTTATATAAACAACAAGAATTGCTTTGCTTGTTATTTCTCTCTTTATACCCTTTGCATAAACAATAAACAATAACTAGACAGTTATTCGACATATCTTTGTAACGGAGATCTTCAAACCACGATTACTCTCTTCAAACACACCGCGTCTTCACGCAAGACTAACTGAACTTCACACACTCTGTCGCCTGCTCTACCACGCCTTTTATACGGCAGAGTAAACAATCGACTGTTCATGATTTCGCCTTCTCGAAATCTCTATAAATGCACACATCATTGCTTACATTTATTATTGTAGTGTTGTTTGTGTATTTTTGTTTACTTCTTTACCATTTTTTTATGTTGCTGTGTGTTGTTATATCAAGCAGTACGATAATTTGTAAACAGGTTTGTTTATTGCATTGTTTTGTTTTTGTAGTTTTTGTTTATAACTATAATGTTAAGCGATGTAAAGGCAAAACACCAGTATCTAGATTTTTCATTTTTGTAACAATATAGTTGCCACGACTTCTGTGAAACTCTACCATGACAAAGAAAATTAAATTTATTTTTAACTGCAATCAGTTCCAAAACCTTCAGACAAAACATATACGCTTGTGAACTCATACATACAGACACTTGTCAATGCCAAAACTTGACACTTCGCAGCTTTTGTGTTAACATTATAACACCGTCTTTATCATATATTTTTTTTGTTTTTTTGTAAAACATTCCCCTTATTGTCGGCAAAGATATCCTGTATTATTTATGACAATAGGCAGTTTACGTGTTGGAATACAGTAAATGCGTGTAAATGTGTACGAAGGAATAACAAATGTAGTGTGAAGACATTCACACAGAGAATTTTTGAAATCTTTTTTTAAGCGTGCCAGTGTTTTTTCATACCATTCAACATTAGAATATTTTCTTAAAGGTGGGATTTTTTTTTATAGAGTTTTGTGATTATAAAGGAAACAAATCGAATAAAACAAATGTTTTGATTTCATTTTCAAACGTTTTTCCTTATTCGATTTTATAAATTTTTTCCGACAAAAAGAAAACAAAATAAAAAATTTTGTGTTCGAAACTAGAGCCAAAGTAAAACGCAGAGTTTATAATACGTTTAGAACTTGTCAATCAACATGTTAAATTTCAGTAGCATGCCTATGTGTGACTGGTTGTGGATTACGTATTTTGAGGTAATAAACAAAAATTATAATATTTTCGGTATAAAAGAAATATTTTTTGGTATGATATTACTGTAATAAAATGCAAAAAAAATAAATAAAAATAAAATTATATTAAGGCGTAAAAAATTCCTTTCAAATATAATCAAATGTCCTAGAAAAGTTTATTCAAAAATGAAGCAAAGATCCTAAGAAATATTATTTAAGTTCCCAAAATTACATTCAATTCATTGCTGGATTCTCGCGGCACTTTTGCATCAGTGTAATAAGGAGTCAGTGTAATAAGGAGTCAGTGTAATAAGGAGTCTCTCTAATAGAGAACTTTCGGATATTTACTTTCATGATGTACACTCCAGAGGACGCAGACCTTAACTCAATTAAAATTTTTTTAGCAAACAGTGTGTATACCTCCGACACTTTCTTTTTCAAGAATTGCTTTTTAGTAACAATTCCCACTTTCTTTTTTCTATTGTGAGTAATTACGTAAATCAATCACAAATACCCACAACAGCCAGTCTCCGGTGGGAACCGAATCAACGACCTCGACACTTGAAATTTAGCACACTACCAGCTAGGCCATCGGGACACCCATTGTTTACTAAAGAAGAACTGCGTTACATTGCATGGACGTTCAACTAATAATATCTTTACTACTATTCGACTGTCTATTAAGCAAATTCATATCTTCAATTGAATTGGAAGTTTAGTTAGATTGTAGAGACAACTCTGAAACTGTATCTTTTCTCATGGGTAGGTCCGTAAATTAGTTAATAATTCTGACTAAAGGGTTGTAATGACCAATTACGTATGTATGTAGGTTCGTAAACTGATGTGGGAAGACCATGCTTACCTGCAAATAACTACTGCAGAGACTGTTGCACATCAGAGAAGGAAGATAGTATAGCCAATGTGCGTCTTTGGCTCAACGCAGACATCATTTAATTCACCCTTCCTCAGTAATCAACAGAGCTACAGTTTCTATACACTAAATTGAAGTCAAAACAAAATGCATTGATTGGTTTTCCGATTGATTTTAAGTTGATAAGCATTCACGCTTTATATGTGACGCTTTTAAGCTGTTTGTCAAAACCAATTTATTAAAACTTGTCATTTAGTTTTAAGGTATCGCTTTATGTAATATCACAAGCGATCGCTGTGGGCGCACCTGTATGTTTTTATCAAAAAAAAAAAAAACTGCCACTCTTATATTCTGTTCTAAACTAGATATTCAAATCGACTACCGCGTAATTATCCAATGTGTGCATTCAATACCTACTTAATTGATTATAACCCCAGTTTCTCAAACTTCCTATGTAATGGCTGTTAATTTTATTTATGAGTGGGGTGACCTACAGTTTAAAGTCGACTTCGAACTACAGATTTGAGGAACTTTTCATTGTAATTTTACTTACTCTCAAAGTTTTTTACCAGAAGACTGCTGGAAGTTGCCAAAAGAAATATTTTTTCATATTTCGTTTTGCTCGACATATTTCAACTGGGGTTTGAACCATGGGCACTTTTCTAATAAGTCAATACACTATGTACTATACTTCTGCAACTTCTTGCGTGTATTCAATGCTTGTATAAAAGCAACACTACTCTGAGTTAGTCGCATGTGGCTAATACCGAATGTAGTCACTCAAACGTGCAGGTTTTCGTTATGAAACGTATGCGAAATATTCAGAATTATTTTAGAACACGAACTACAGTTTTATGAAATGTGTGCAGAAGAAATTGGATGGGATATACCATATGAAAATTCCCTTCAATAATATCTAGAAAAACGTTTGAATTAAAGTCATTGGTAAGACCACCGAAAGAATACCTGACACTGAAAGAAGTTTCTGGGAGTAATGAGTCTATGATATTTAAACTTTATAGACAAGAAAAATCCTTTAAATAAATAATATGCCACTTTTTATTACAACTCACAATGCTATCTTTTAATGTATTTGCATTCGTTTAATTACTGTTTCTCAAGTTCCAGAATTCTACTGTTGATTTGTTATTGTCATATTTATTTTCCTACCTTGGTCTGTATACTTTCATTATTGTAACATAATATGATCATTGATTATTTGTATCCCCTAATTTCTTTTTTATTTTGCTATTTTTGTTTCTCTGTTTACTTTTCTAGACTAAATATCATATGTTTTTTCTTTCTTAAAACGGCTATAAAAAGAATATTTTTTTATTTCTTTATTTAAATAAAATATCAAACCAAGGGCTTAATGGCATGGGACCCTTGTAAAACTTTTTATTTTATTAAATCCACGATTAACCTCAAAAACCCCCGGTGTTATTGATAAATTTCACTCAACTCAACATAAAGACGTTTAAATCTTTTTTAATATCACAAAAGTGTTTATTAAAAAGTCAAAAAATAATGTTTTTCTACATTTTCTCACATTTTTCATAAAACTTTTGCTATACCTTCACTTACCAGAACAACATAACTTTATACACATATTAATTGCTGTTTTTACATACCGTAATAAGCATATTTTAAACAAAGTTATCAACTCTCTCTTTCGCACGCTAGATTCCCTATTTTATTAGAAAATTAAATTATTTCAACTTTACCCTTATAAAACACTGCCTTCCAATTCACAGGTTCAAAATTAAGGCAACGTATGAGTACAACACATATGTACACTGTACGAGAGCAACATATGTACATGAAAAAAAGATGGTTTAAAATGAAGGTGCAGTTAAAACTTTTAAAATTAAGAAAATATTGCTCATAAATAATTCGCATTTTAAAACAATTTAAAATTCTTAATTAATCTGAAATAAAATGTTGAAAAAATAAATTTAAATGAAATTATCAACATACATACATACTAGAGATTAGCAATGAGTATTCAAAAAGATGAGTAGAATCGAATCATACTCATAATTTCTAATACTTACAGTGGTGGCCACGAATTTAAGACACGACATTTTACTTATATATTTGTGATCATTTTTACATCTTATTAAACAAATTTAAGTCCATGATATTTTTTAAGATTTTAGTAATATTAGGAAGAAAAATTAATAATATTTTGCACCCTATACATGGTGAAGAATTTTTATTTACATATTATATAGATCAACACAAATTTTATCCTCGTCATGAATTTAAGACATAGGCAAAATAAAATTTAATTCACTAAAGTAAAGCTCAGCTTCATAAAAAAATTCTAGCATTTGGTTGGAAATCCTTTATTTTGAGTCACAGCAGCGCATCTTCTGGGTAAATTTTCTACTAATGCCATACAATGTTGCTTTGGAATCGCATACCAAGCTTTTTGGATTTCTTCCCACAAATCGTTTAAATTTTTTGATTTTACTGCTCGTACATGTTCCTCAACATCATTCCACAAGTTCTCAATTCGATTGAGGTCTCGGATTGTAAATATTATCACAACTAAAACAGTCATATGTCGTGTCTTGAATTCGTGACCACCACTGTATATGCATTCATACTTATTTTAATATTATAGAACCTCTACTCATATTCAAAGTTTGAAGTACTCATCATATTCATACTTAACAACACGTATGATGTTGTTGATTTCGACTTTCCATAACTCAACATTTACAAGAATCACAAAATAAGTATGATACGTGTACGAACTCTACAATACTCAGTAGAAAGTTGTGAGTTTTTTTGCTTGCTGTCTTTGTCTTTTTCTTTTTCATAAATGCAACAACAACTAAGACAGTAAATTTTGATGAATAATTCGAGTCGCTCGTATTTTTCTAAATTTATGAATCTGAATGAGTAGGCGTATGAATCAAACATAGTTCGAATGTTATGAGTTTGAGGTCAACATTGTACTCATACTCATTGCAACTTGTACTTATAAATCAATGTTGTAGTGGGTACGAATGAATTAATATTGTTGACTCATATTCAAAATTTCATATGATACATACATAATTGGTCATTACAACCCTTCAGTCAGAATTACAACCTAGCTTCTCACACCACTTATGTTATGTGCGTTAATTTTATACGTGGGTGGCGGGACCTTCAGTCTAAAGTCGACTCCGAATGACAGATTGTTGAGAAACTTTTACGTCTAATAATACCTGTTAGACTACGGCAACTTTGAAATTATCAAAGTGAAGGAAAATTGTTGAAAAACAGTGCATAAGCAAAAGAGTTTGAGAGAGTGAGAGAGAACTTTTGTAAAGGAATCTGAAAAAGCTTTAAGAATATATAGTCTAACGGTATACGTGCTTGAAATATAATAAAAATACTGCATAAGTAAAAGCTCACATGTATTTATCTATACTTTCTAGGTGTACGTAGTCTAAGTTTTAGTAGTAAACAAACGTTTTTAAGGGTGTCCCTATAGGGTTTATTGAAGAAAAGTTTTATTTCGAGTACAACTATCAGTTATTTAAAGTGGTTTCTTAAAACACAGACACAGACAAAAACAAACATGATACCGATCCAGATGTTTCCTACTGAAATGCATTAACGCCACACTGATTCATCAAAGAATTTACAATCGACTCGAACCGATGCCTATTCTCATCAATATTTTCAGTCAGAAGGCCGTTCTTTAAGTACTTTAAGATTGTCTCAAACCTATAACATAGCTTGAGAATAATATTCACCTTCTTCAATATTTTCCTCTCGCTCGGTATACTTTTTAAATTTTTTCTTCAGATTTAATAAAAAGGTTGCGGCTCAATCAAATACAGTTGTTAGGTAGAGGTGGCTGTCCATCTAAGAGAGTTGGATGCACACACTTAAGGCCCATTGTGTTACCTCAGATTTCCACTATTCGCTAGTCTCGGAGCTACTCTGATATCCTAATGAAGCGACTTAGACTGCCAATGTCAATCCGTGACAGTTCGTCCATATCATCCATATAGTAAGCACCAAAGTACCTTTTTCTGCTTTGACAAGTTGCTGGACATGTGCTTTGCAGGTGAATGACAGTCTAATCCTCTTCCTCATCCCTGCAGCTTCTGCAGAAATCATGCAATGCCCCGTAATAACCCCGACAACCATACTGAGCGTGCCCTTTGGAGTTTAAACAGACTTACCGTGCGCCCTTAATTCAGCCTGGGCCAGATGTTCCTCGCCGTTCTTGCCCTATCCGAAGCCGCCCATTTGTCTTTGACGGAATCGACGATCGCATTATCAGTTATGAGCACACAGGTTCTCATAGAGATTCCCAGAGTCGAGAATTTATCGGAGAATTCAATGGTTGTGCTCCAGTGCCAGTACTACAGCTCTACAGTTACCCGGAATATCACTGTACCCTGGTGCCCATATGATACAAACATTATATCGTTCTGTTATATTGTTAGGGTAGTAAATTGTTAAGATAGTAAATTTGCCATTTAACTTACTTATTTGGTCATTACAACTCTTCAGTCAGAGTTGCAACCTTGCTTGTAACACACCATCCATGTTGTATGTGTTAATTATTGACCTACAGTTTGTGGACAATTGCGGACGAGAGATTTTGGTGAAACTTTTCATGGAAATTTTATTTACTCTCAGAGTTTTTGCCAGAAATCTGCTGAGAGGAAAACGCTGAAGAATGAATTTTTTGTTCAGTATGTCTGAGCTTAGCTTTGAACCATAGACTCCCGTCTAATAAGCCAACAAACTTTGTATTACACTACTATGGTGTTCAGATATGCACAATATATATTACACAATCAATATTTCATATAAGTTTCAATTAATTATTGCGCAATAAATACGCAAATTGTTATAATATTGAGTGAAACTTAAAATGCAGCACTGTCATAAGTATGTTCAGTGCGCATGTTACAATTATCCGCACTTGACTTTCTGTTGATATTTGACTACTTAAATGTCAACAACGACAAACCAAAAAAAAAAAAAAAAAAATAAAACAGTGTAGTTGAAACCACCAGCTGTTTTGTTTACCAGCTGTCAAATGAATATTATTATGTCTGAACACTTAAAATATTGTACTCAATAAACCGAATATTGGCTCAATAAAAGTGCAGGAGTATCATTTAATTAATGGCGTACTGATGGTGCTTGAAGGAGGAAGCAACCAGAGCACATATTTTGTGCAATTGACTGACTAGAATCAGATTACATGAACGCAATTACGTTTGCTTCCTGACGGAGATGAAAAAGTTACTGTTTGAACCTCGTATTCAGGGTAACCCTTACTATTGAGCAAATTAGTGGTATTGTACCGGCGAATGATTCCGGCAATTTGGATGGTTGTGTATGATTTTTCTTTTTATTGTTTTACATTTTTATTTTGAGAACAGACTCCCAATATATATTTTTAACGGAAACCCTAACGAAATTGTGAATATTTATTAACGAAAGTATGAACATATTATCGTAACAATAATGTTTTTATACCACAAACACGTGTAATTTATGATAAAATTTGCGCAGAAAATTATAAAAAAGGAGGTAGAAAGGACACCCATACAGAAAAAGAAGTTGTAGTAAAAAATTATACTTTTGAACTGGAAATTAATTTAAACTTTAGCAGAAGAACGAGAATTCATATGTTTCCGCAAGAATTAAAAAAAAATGAAATATTTAAAATATTCCCAAAAAACAAGTGAATAAATTAAAACAAATTTTGTTTCACATGAAATCAAAAATGATAACGACCGAAACAAAAAAGATTCAAATAATACTCGTATTTAATACAGGAGACGGTGTTCATTAAAAATAGCAAAAGAATATTTCATTATCATTATTCAGTTTTTTTAGATAATCACTGTATATGTAGGAGTATATACATACATATGTACCATATGTATAAAGTCCTTTCTCGGTAATACAAAATTCTTCCTAGTCAGTGTTAATGTTTGTACTCCTGTTGCTTTAACAATAAATGCATTACCAACAAAAAAGTGGTAAACAAGTAAATAAAAATACAACAACAAACACTAAAAGAATAAATGTAGACAAAATACACAAACAACGATGTTTAAATTTATAGAGATCTCGAGAAGGCGAAGCAGCGAACATTCGCCTTCAAGGACACTCAATGACACTATCTACCCTATTTAGTAAAATTTCAGTCAGTTTTGCGTAAAAATGACAAGCAAGTACCCAAAAATACACAAACAACACTATAAAGATGTTTAGATTTATAGAAGCTTCGAGAAGCCGAAATCATGAATATTCGCCTTCAAGAACATTCACAAGACTGTTTACTCTGCTATATAAAAGGCGAGGTAAAGCAGGCGACAGATTGAGTGAAGTTCAGTCAGTTTTGTGCGAAGACGCGGCGTGTTTGAAGAGAGTAATCGTGGTTTGAAGATCTCCTTTACAAAGATCAGTCAAACAATTGCTAGTAATTACAAAGCAATTGTTGTTGTATACATAAAGTTGTGAACAGTGGCACATAGAATTGTTCGAATAATAAAGAATTTTAGTTAAAACTAAACATAAATTTATTTTTATTTTATTTGCAATCTACGGGCTCATATTTTAAACGTTTTTAAAAGGTAAAAACGTAACAATGGCTTATGTTTTAAAACAGTAATAGTACGAATTGATGTAACTTTCCACTCACTCACAGTTAAGTACATAGTTGGTTTGTTCAGATTAAATTGTTGACTAGTTAACCTACAACTATTTTGAGAAGTCATATCCAAACTACAAGCAATAGCAATACTCAAACAGGAAAAATTAAGAAGGATTCCATCAACTTTACACACGATTTACGCAGATAAAGGCAGATTCGAAATGAAAAGAGGCTACTCAGAAGAGGGTTTTCTGCACAATTAATGGCATGCTTCAAAGGGATTTTGAGATTGAATTCAATGGTTTAGGTTAACTGTATTGGGAATTACAATTTACAAGAAGGAAAATATGCTTCAAATAGTGATCTCACACAAAATAAAGAATACTTCTACACATGAAACTGATGTGGAGAGTTCATACAGAAAGCATTTTATGCGATCACGACATGCAGAAAGCATGCAAGAAAATTCTGGAAGTGCAGTTCAAGAATAATAATAATAGATGTATACTAAGATGTATACTAAGATGATCGGAACAATTATGCCCTGTGTGACTGGAAGCACTATTTGGACCAATAGAACGAATGTGAAGACATCACAGACGATGAGAAGATACAGCGATTAGCATGCGTGCTTATACGCGGGTAATGACAATCTGTCCCACGGTGAAGTTAGATCCTATTTCATATGCATATAGCAACTATTGTCAGTTATAACGCGACACTCATCAGAATGCATGATGAACCAACAAATAGAGCGGCTGACATCTGTAAGAATCAGAATCATCAAACTCCATTATTTTGAAAATGTTCATTTCAGCGAGAAAACAGTACTGTATGGGCAAGGAAACGTTTGTATGATAGTCAGGCCGACATTCAAGAGGTAGACTAATGATTAGAACTGCATTGTACAGGCAATCTGAATTAGCCAGGCTTAGACTATAAGGTCGTCTTTAGTTGGATCGCGAGCAATGATCAAGCACGTAAGCTTGAAGTTAGACTTGGCATAACATTTCTGGGGTTTGGCGTGCTCCATTAGAAACCTCATTACTACTAACAGATTTTTTCCCGATATCGTGATTCAAAACTCAAATATCTTCTCACTGCACCTTACTTAATTAGTCGTTAAAACCCTTTAGTCAGGTTTACGACCTAGCTTCTTACACCACCCATGTTGTATGCGTTAGTTTTATCCATGAATGGAAGGACGTATAGTTTAACGTCGACCCTAACCAAAAATTGTTTCATGACAGTTGTATTTACTCTCAGAGTTTTTGCCAGAAGAATGCTGAAAGGAAGCCGCTGATATAATATGTTTTCATATTTCGTTGTTGGAGATGCCTGAATACTTTACGAAACTATGAGTTGCTTAAAATCCATAGAAATTTATGTGATTGATATTGACATGAAATTCGTAGATCTTCTTGAGAATTTTTCTGAATGTGTAAAGCTGATCAGTTTTAGATGGAGTACGAGTAAAACCACATGATGTCAACCAATGATACGGCGGCATTAAAATGTCAGTTTTTTTCATGATCATAGGGAAAATGTTGTTGGCATTTTACTCCACAGACATCGTTTATGCCTTTTGGATTTTATACAATAGTTGATGAAAAACATGAGTGAAACTTGAATTATTTTGGGGAATTCTATTGCGAATCTATCAGCACCAGTTTTGAGAGGATTATTTACAATTGCATGATTTTTGCGAAAATGGAAAAATCTAGATAAGGGCATAAAAACATGATAAACAAGTAAACAAAAATATACCAACAAGCACTACAAGAAAAAATGTGAACAAAATACACAAACAACAATATAAACAACGATGTTTACATTTATAAAGATCTCGAGATGGCGAAGCCGCGAACATTCGCCTTCAAGAACATTCATCAGACTATTTACTCTGCCATATAAAAGACAAGGCAAAGCAGGCAACTGAGTTAGTAAAAGTTCAGCCAGTCTTGTGTGAAGACGCAATGTGTTGAAAGAGAGTAATTTAGTTTGGAGATTTCCGTTACAAAGATCTGTCGAACAATTGACTAGTAATTGTTATTGTTTATGCAAAAAGAATGCAAAGAGGAATAACAAACAAATGAATTGTTGTTGTTTACATCAAGTTGTGAACAGTGGCACACAGAATTGTGCGAACAATAAAGAATTGAATTAAAATTTAAAATTTATTTTTATTATATTTACAATCTACGAAATCATATTTTAAACGTATTTAGAAGGTAAAAGCATAACAATATTAAGTGCCAAAATAGCAAAACAGAATAATAATTAGTCGAACGAAACTAAAATTAATTAAAGGATAAATTCGAAATTGATATTTGATTCAGTAGATATATTGGTTTCTTAAGTTCAATACTGGCTTTAAAAATGTTTTCGTCATATTTAACTTTCCTTATAGCGACTTTGAATACGAAACAAAAAGTGATACGGACATCCTCCATTTTTAGAATTTTATTCAAGTATTTCTTTTAGTTTTATTAAAAAATATGAAAAAATATGTCAAATAAAGAAATCATTTATCATTCCATTTATCTTTTTATCAAACTTAAACATGAATATGATTAATGTGAGACAGTATACTTACGTTTTAGACAAAAATAGTTAAAATACAAATCAAAAAATATGAGAATTCAAATACCAAAATTAAAATGCATTTACAGACCAGGACTTTCTGTACCACGCAAGTGCTATAAATTTCGTTCTCATTTTATATTTCTTTTATTGGATTTATGCCTTAAATAAATACAAAAAAAGTAGAAAAATTAAAGGCCACTTAAGGAATCTACATAAAAGAGATTCTCTTCCACTTTTTGTAAGGTTGCCATTTTTTTAAGTGACACAGCCAAAAATTAAATTAATACTAGAGATGATGAATTGGTTTTAGATTGACATTAAAAAAATAAAAAAACCAAAAAACTTGAAAATAATTTTCTATGACACAGCATGACCAGGACATTTTTCTTCTGTTGGATCTGTTGATTTGTATCCAGTTTGAAGAAAATTGGTGGTCATTGCGACACAGAAAACAAAAATTTTAAGTGGCTTCATTCGTATACAAGTGAAATGTAATATATTGCAAACGCTTCATAAATTCGTAGAGTAGGAGTAGGAGTAGGTCATGATGTATTTTTATTTTAAGGCAAACAATATGATATATTAACGATTAATAATGGAAAGATAAAAAGCAAATAAATTAAGGAGTTTTAGACGTCAGTTTCTAACATAAGAAGAAAAACATGACCGCCATAAATATACAAATCAGAGTTCAGCAATGAGTATTCAAAAAGATGAGTAGAATCAAATCATACTTATAATTTTTGATAGTTATACGCATTCATACTTATTTTAATATCATGGAACATCTATTCATATTCAAAGTTTGAAGGACTCATAACTTTCATACTTAACAACACGCATGATGTTGATTTCGACTCTATATAACTCGACATTAAGAAGAATCACAAAATAAGTATGATTCGCATACCAACACTAAAATACTCACTAAAACATTTCTGTTGTAAATGCCTAATACCTAAGGCTGTAAAATTTGATAAATGATTCGAGTCACTTGAGTCTTTTATAAGTATTTTTCTAAAGTTATGAATCTGAATGAGTAGGCTTATTAATCAAACATATTTCGAATGGTATGAGTTTGATGTCAACGTTGTACGCATACTCATTGCAACCTGTACTTATAAATCAACGTTGTAGTGAGTACGAATGAATCAGAGTAGTGAAATTTCAATATTGTTCACTCACTTATATTCAAAATTTCATGAGTGCTTATGAGTAGCAAAAAAACGATTTATTGCTTATCTATGATACAAATCCAAGGGCTCATAGGGTAGCTGGAGAGTCAGTTAATTTCGTTTCAAAAGGAGTAGCTAGTCCACTGAAAATTTCGAATTGGATCAGCAGTAAATATTGCTGCTGAAGTGAAATAAACTTTAGTATCTACATCTATTTCTACTGTAAATATATGGTGAGAAAGTCCTAATCGATGCAATACAAAATATTTCAAAAATGTAAACTGAGTTCAAATTGTCTAAAAAAATGTATTTTTTTTTAATTTTAATCATTTGAGAAAAGAGAATGTTTATGCAATTCTCGTCTACGGTGTTTGTAATAATATGACCTACATATTTGCAAATTAAATATATTTTCCATGATAAAATGATATGAGAAGACGCTCTCAAAATATAGCAAAAATGGGAAAATGTGTTTAATTCCTCAACACAAGCAACCTGTATTACGATACAAGTTTCCAGCAATACTTAATTACTTCAATGCTTTATTTATAGAAGTTTTTTTGCTGCTTAAAATAGACTTCTATCGTGGAAGTCTTCGTAGTCTCGGAGGTAGTGAGTTGGCTTATTATACGTAAGGTCACGGTTCAAACCCGTCAAAGTAAGACATCTCCAACCAAACGTAATATGAAGAAAATATTTCTTTGTCGACTTCTTCTCAGCAGATTTCTGCAAAAACTCTCAGAGTAAATAAAAATTGCTATCAAAAAGTCTTACTTAAATCAGTCGTTCGGAGTCGACTTTAAACAGTCGACTTTAAACAGTCTCGCCACTCATGCATAAAATTGACATACACAACGTAATTGGTGTGAGAAGTTAGATCCTAATCCTGACTATAGGGTTGAAATGGTCAATAACGTTATGTTGTGGGCTCTAGTTTTTGCTTTTGGAAAATCTTTCATTACATAGCTACAAGGTATACCGGTATAAAATGAGCGTCGAGGTACAAGTGCCTCCATAGGGAAAATTTATTTCGGGCCAGCTTTTTTGTGTTGGCGATGACTTCTATCAATCATATTCACCATACATCAAATCAGTCAACAAACAACATCATATGTTTTTATCGCATTAAAGATTGTGAATTTTGTACCGAAAAGCGTTAATTTCTTTGCTTTGATTGAAGGACTGAGCTGGAAAGTGGCATCGAATGGCTGTCGCGGAATGTGGTGATCATGTTCTTAAAACCATAATGCAGAATTTGTATTCGATGGTTCAGTTTAAATATACTGCGTCTTCACATAAGGCTGACTGAACTTCACTAACCCACTCGCCTGCTTTGTATTGCCTTTTATATGGCAGAGTAAACGGTTTGATGAATGTTCTTGAAGGCGAATGTTAGTGGCTTCGCCTTATCGAAAGCTCTATAAATGTAAACATCGTTGTTTCATTATTGTTATTTGTGTATTTTGTTTACATTTAGTCTTGTAGTGTTTGTTGTTGTATGTTTGTTTACTTGTTTATCATTTTAATGTTAAGTGATGTAAGAGCAAAACACCAGTATCTAGATTCTATTGTTACGAATATATAAAAACACCTTAAATCCCGCCCGTAAATTGCTTAATCTGTAAAAAAAAACTGAACTTTATTGTTCTTATACAGCATTTCCTTCAGTAAATACACGCAAGCTATCACACTATCAAATGTGAAAGAAACAAGTATGGTATAAAGGAGCCATAACTATATAAAATAAGAGAGAAAGCGCAACACGTATACTAAATAAAGCCTTAGTTAAGCAACAAAGGAGAATTATGGAGAATATTAAATTTCTACTACCGAAAAAGTGTTTGGCAAAATAGAACTACAAAAACGACTTAAGAATCGCTCAACCAACAACAAATATGAAACAAAACTCTTAGCATTTATTTTTTGGTTTTGTGTTTTACTCTTCTTTGATACGATTTACTTTTAATTTATTTAATTTGGGTTTTCTATACTCTTTGCTTAAGGATTTTTAGCCAAATTTGCTCAAAAATTTGTTTCGTACTCTTAAAACAGAGCGAAATCAAATGAATACAACAAATAAAACTCATGAGAACAATAACCCAAAAATAAATGCCAAATAAGAACAACGAATACAAAAACCTAAAAAAAACGAAAAATATCGAAATAATAGTAAAAAAAAACAAAACCATAGCAAATGAATGGCGAAAAAAAGAGAAAACAAGTTTAATAGCAAGAACTTCAGAAATATTTTCCTGCAATAATGCAAAAAAATCTAAAGAAAATGAAAAAAAGTTTAAAAACACGAAAAAATGTTGCCCTCAAATCAGTTTGTGTTTTCAACTCATGTGTAAAAGGACAAACACTTCAAAACTCTCTGTTCTTTTCCTCCTCTCTTGTTGATTTCCACTTTCTATTTTCAAAATTACATCCCCACTTACAATTATTTGTTTGGTTTGCTTATGTATGTAAAAGTGTTAGTTGCCAGGTATTTTAGTATATGATTTCGTGTATTTGCCACATTTATTAGATGAAAACAAAACTTTTAACTGTCCTTTTATAAAATGTAAGTAGAAAATACAGTCATTGAAATTATGCTCTCTCAAAGTGAGAGACCATATGAAGTGTTTAGTGTGTTGTAGTTTGTTCACTGCAACTAATACTTTTACTTTAAAACTACACTTCTAATTGTAGCTTTGATGTTAACTTCTCTCTTCGCATGAGTAAATGTTAGCATATGTGGTCAGTTTTCATGCATGCGTTCAAGTAGCAGAAGGCAACCCATCAAACGTTTTGAATGTTAGACTAGCAATGGATTTCTAGACGCTATTGTTTGCCGTAAACCAATTCTTGAATTTTAGAACATAGCAAGACAAACGATTGAAACCTTAAACCTGTAATTAACAATTGAACAGCAGTGTCAACAACTATCGTATGATGTGCTTAAGAATCTGATTTCTAAGCGTTACCAGTTTCAGCTAAGAGACGAATTTTTAGCAATGTTGATAATTTGTTGTCAGCCAAAGCTTACTGCAAAATTAAGATCAAAATCAGCTCAATGAAGTACATTTTTTTCTTTCTGTTATTATAGAATAATTTATCGGGTGTGGGCCAAATATCGGTTTAAATTTGAAAAATCTGTTATTTTGAGTCTGACAATACTTATGTAACTCTTTTCTGTCACAAAATTCAGTTTATTATCTCAACTGTACGTAATGAATAGATTTACACTTGAGCTGACCTGGGATTTATTGAGCCAACGAGAAACTGCACGATGATGTCGATATTGTCAAAAAAAATTATTTTTTCGGATGAAGCTCATTTCATCTTGGTAGGCACAAGCATTATTGCCGTATTTGGGGCACGCGGGTTTGGTGCGGCATTGGCTCATATTTCGCAACTGCGGAAAGAAAAAACCTCTCTCCTAAATAATTTAAAAATTATTAAAAAAGAAAAAATCCAAATATCATCTGAATTAACGTCACCAAGTGAATTAATTAAAAATTCATACACACTTAATGGCGCCGTTGATTAATAATTTAGACATTTTTATTTTTTTATTTTTGCTTATTAAAAATTTCCATGTCATTTAAAACAAACGTAACGAAACCCTATTTTAGATAATGAAAATTTTTGGAAGGACACCAGTCATAAAAAGCTTTGAAAACAAACGAGAATTAAAATTCTATTATTTTTCCCGTATGTACATATGTATGTAAAACTGTAAAATATATATATTTATATACGTATGTGTTTTAACTACTTTTATTTTTTAAAATAGAAATAAAAAATTTTATATACAAATAAATGTTGGTAATTGCATGTGAAAGTGCTTGTTTTTAGTCTTAAATATCTCCAAACCCATTTCAACACCACCTGGGAAGACACTTAAGTGTAACCCTATATAGAGCAGTACAACACATCGACTATACCTTTATACAACCGTACAATACAATGCAAGCAAGACACCAGTTCGGTAAAGTACTTGCCTGGTGTAGATATTATTTTGACTAAAACAAGATTTAACACTCGAGTTCAAGTCTAGGGATGAAAAGTCTTAAAAAAGTGATGCTAAGAGGGGTGGAGTAAATAAATATAAGAGGAGCACAAACCTTTAATATGTTGTATGTATTAGTGTCATCCTGTATGTAAATAATAAATGCTATTTGGTTGTTTATTTAAAACATTTTAAAATAAATACGTTATGTTTATTGATATGTAGTTTTTATAATTTCATTTAATATCAGAATAAATCTCTTTTCCTTTGCGCACACGTGTAGATGCATTTGGGTTCTTCTTTATTGCTGATGTTCGAAACTCAACTGAACTGATGTAAACAATGGATCTTTAGTGTTGGGGATGTTGATGTTTGTTGGCGATGTGGGTGTTGTTATATTGGGTGACAGTGTTGGTGTTGATGTCGATCTACACACCTGTAGATATTGACGTTTGTTCAGGATGTTGGTGTTGGTATATTGGATGACAGTATTGGTGCTGATGATATTGAAATGCAGAATTGGGGTTGTATTAATATGTTCACTCGTGTGAGCCATTAGTCTGTAGGATAGAGAATTTTAAGTAAAAAGAAATTTTAATTAGTTTATATGAAATGGGTTAAAATTTCTTTCATGTATTAATAAAGCATTAGAATTTGGCGAAAACAAATATTTTGGAGCCAAGCCTTGGCTAGATAAACAGTATTTGAACTGGATGGTATGATAAGCTAGATTATAATCCTAATTAAGAGAGTCGTAATGATCATTTCACTAAGTACTGAAGTTATTGTGTTTAAAAACACTTCTGATTCGAACTGTTTAAGCATAAATTTTATTATTGTGACTATAAAGTAACCTCCAAACGGATTATTTACATATTATTAAAGCCAACAACCATACGAAAATAAAATCAATACACATACATACATACTTGGTCATTACCACCCTTCAGTTACGATTACGAGTCGCCGTAGTCTAGTAGGTAGTGTGTTGGCGTATTAGACGAAATGCCAGGTTTTAAACCCCAGGTCAGACATCAAAACGAAAATATGAAAATATTTCTTCGGCGACTTCCTCTCAGCTGATTTCTGGCAAAAAATCTGAGAGTAAATAAAATTGCCATGAAAAGTTTCTCAAAAAATCTGTCATTCGGATTCGACTTTAAACTGTAGGTCCCTCCACTCATGTATAAAATTAACACACACAATAAAAGTGGTGTGAGAAACTAGGTCGTACTCCTTACTGAAGGGTTGTAATGACCAATTATGTATGTATGTAGTTAGCTTTTCATATCACTTTAGTTATGTGTGTTAACTTTGTATACATAATTGGCGGGATCTACACTATTGGGTATTTTTTGCCTATATTTTGGAAATATTATCCAAGATTAAAAAGGATTAAAAGATAATATTTCCTATTGCAAGTTTGTGCACGTTTTAAATTTTCGAGTTAAAAAATCATGTTATAAAAAATTTCAATTGAAAATATTAAACTTACCTTGTCTGCTTAGGGTAGGGTACAAACAAATTTTTTCCAATTCCTCTTTGTGTAACGTGTGTTGTGTTGTGTTTGTGTGTAATGTCAATAATGTTAATTTGTTAGTAGTCACTTTTGATATTTGTAATTGTTTTTGGTTTATTGTTAGTGAACTGTAATGGAATGTAATTGTGAGTGTACTTTATATTTTTCAATTTTTTAATTTTTGTCATTTTGATGAACTTTTTATTTTTGGTTTCTTTACTTTTGAATTTACTTATGTACGTATGTATTGTAAAATGCATATTGTTTTTATTTTTTTATGAACTTTTGTGAATTTTTATTTTCTTTTCGTTTTATATTTACTTTTAATTTTTGTTTTTATTGTTCTATGTTTATTTATTTTTATTTTTATTTTTTTGTACTTTTAAATATGTACCTTATTTTTAATTTTTGATTTTGAAAGATTTCGATTTTTTGCTGTTTTATATGTTGTTAATGCACTTTTTATTTTATGTAATTTTTTGTGATTATTGTTTGTGTTAATTGTTAATTTTTGTTTTTTTTTTATTTATATTTAAGTATTTGGCGCACTTTGTTGACTACCGGGTAATGGGTTCTGTTTGTAGAATATTTTGTTATGTTTTTTGTATGGAGTGATTTATGCTTTATACTGTTTTTGTTAGTGCATATGTGTTTATTTTGTTTATTTATATCATTTTTGCACTGATATTTAATGCACTGCTTCTATTGTTGTTATTATGTTAAAGGTTTATTGGGTTATATTTTTTAGGGTGGTGTAGAATTTGCACAATGGGTTTTATGTGGACAGTATATGTGGTATTGTCTATACTTTTTCCATGAAGGACTAATGAATACACGGGCAATAGGCTCGAAGGTGGTTCGTTTATAGGCAAGAAGGAGTAGGGTGTATAAACAGGAAGGACACCAGTTATAAAACGCCTAGAAAAAAAAACGAAATATAAAATGTTATAATTTTCCTAGCATGTATAAAATTGTAAAATTTATGGATATGTATGTACTTTAACTGCTTTTGTTTTTTAAAATAGAAATAAAATATTTTATTTATTTATTTATTAAACGCAATACAATTACAAACTATATTCTCATTATATACGAGCTGAGTAACTTCGACCATATGCTCGGTGTAGTGTCACAGACCAGAGTCTCTGGTGGGAATCGAACTCACGATCCTCACGCTAATAGTCTAGCACACTACCCACTAGACTACCAGGGCACCCTAAACTATTTTATATACAAATAAATGTTGGTTGTTGGATGTAAAAGTACTTCTTTTTTACTCTTTAATATCTCCAAACCCATTTTATTAACATTTTATGAGTTTTAAACATTAGCAATGAATTCTGGAAGGCTTAAATGGTGATTGTATAAGAGTAAGCAAAAAATTAAAAACACTTATTTAAACACTTAGTGGAGGTGTCAAACGGAAATAATTTGTAAATGTTAAATTTCTTAAAGGGTTTCTATTTAAATAGGTAGAATCAGTTGGAGCTCTAAGCTAAGTATTTGGACTGGGTGGTGTGAGAAGCTAAATTGTAGTCCTGACTAAAAGGATTGAAACGGTTTAAGTAAACATTTTATTACTGTCACTATAACGTATCTCCAAACAGGTTAATTATTATCAAAGCCAACAAACATACAAAAACAAAACTAATACACATAAATATGTACATTACGGTGTCCCGAAAATTATTTTTAGATTTCCCTACCGCAAGACCTCCTAAAATTTGCGTAATTGATCAAAATTGATTTTAAAAATATTGACCAAAATGATTTTAAAAAATAAAATGAAACTATATCCTCAGGGTTCTACCAATCTTCAAAGTTTTGAAAAGTAGTTATTTTCATTATTATATTTCGCTATCCTTAATTTCGGCACCTAAACTAAATATGCCACGACTATGTATAACAACAACACTTTACTGGCGACTACGAATTTGCTAAACACAGTGGAGTTCTTTTATAACGTACACCGTTTATAACGAATTTTTATAAAAAAAAAAAACCGGAAAAAATTTTTTTTTACTTTAGATGGTTGCACTTCGGGACCTAGAGAATATTGTGGACTTATTGGAAAATAATTAGCTACTTGTTATAATGAACCAACGGTGTCTTTTTGTGCGGTGGCTGGTAATTTGCCTGACTTGGAAAAATGTGGTCGATCAACTAAGTACAGATCAAAAATTTCTTTATGAGATATGTAAAGCTGTACAAAGCTGTACTGAGCTGGCAAACCGTAAACCTGGAAAAATTGCGCACTCGAGATGGCTTACCTTTGCTAATCGTCTACTCAGAGTTTACGTAAGTACCCTTAACCCATCAGAAAATTTGCAATTGCTTGCCAATTACGTTGTTAAAGTATACGCTCCGATTTGGTTCATAATCAAACAAAAACCGTATTTTAAAGAAGGAGCCAAACATATTTTTCATCTGATTATGTACTCTCGTTTTTTACCCGAAAATATCAGATCAGTTGTGGATTCTGTTATCGAAAGAAATGCTTTTTCTGCTCACTCGGAAAATCTACTTGTCAGTATGCTGTTTACTGATAGAGAACATATTCGGGAGCTGGCATTGCAAAGAATAATCAAAGCTAGAGAAGCTGAAAGTAGTACTAAATACAGAATATTTAAACCACCAAAAATGAACTGATCTACTGGAGATTACACCGAAATTATTATATGGCGCGAGTGTGGGGTTACAGCACCGTCGGTTCTTCGGCATATTTCCAATGAGGACCTTCAAATCATGGCAAAAGATAACAGCTTGGAAATTGATGACTTTCCTTGTCACACACAAGGTGTCGAAAGATGTGTTAAACTGGTAACAGAAGCCTCTCAATGTGTAACTAACGCTGCTTCTAGAGATGGCCTTATTAGAAGCAGTTTGAAATCACGAGCACAAATGCCAAATTTTGGTCAAAAAATATATTTTAATTTTAAATTTTGGTCATTTATTATAAGTTTTATTTTCTTGTACATTAATTGCAAGTATAAAATATATTAATAAAATAAATGTGTATCTCGTTTCTTTTTTTATTTTAAGCATAGGGTCTAGGTTTGTAAAAACGTTTTCAAAAGTAGAGCCCTCAAGATGGCATGTAATTTTTATTACTTTTACCGTAATCTGTGTAAAATTACGCAAATTTTGATACCTCTTGAAAAAGTGTAGCTCAAAAAACTATTTTTGTCATTCAAGGACGGGACAGCCTAATGTACATATCCTTCAGTTAGGATTACGACCTAGCTTTTCACACCACTTCCATTTTGTGTGTTAATTTTTTATACATGAGTGGCGGGAAGTAGAGAAATATTTTTACACATTTCTCAGTTCGACCCATAATAGAATCAAAATCAGTCTACAAGAATAAAAGAATAAAAACATAAAAAGCAAACGGTATGTAAATCTTTTATTAAAGAAAACATGCGTTCCTGAAGTTCTCGATTCTAGTTTGAAATATTCCGATTCCATAGAGAAACTCACGGGTATCTTCTAAACAGGAGTTTATGAGAAAAGAAAGCCATGCTCAATTCAACTGGAAAAAAGTACAAAGAACGGGGAAGATGAACCCTCTGCTGGATTATGAGGAAGTATCCGGTATTCAAAGGCAGATTAACTTGTGAAGACAGAAACTTCCTTGCCCCTGATGTGGTCAGAAAATTTTCTGTGGAGTAAAAAGAGATGTTTATACTCAGAGAAAGCAACTTCTCAGCTCATATGGGAAATTATAATGAAAGAGATTTGAGTCATGCCTCAGACTATCCCGGAATAATTGAGGTTAGTAGCCGAACCTTTCGCAGAGCACTGTCTACTCGAAGAACACTTGTTTAGAATGAAGATCTTTCCAAACCAGATATACATAGAAATTTTGTAAAGTAGGAATGCATTATTAGCATACAACTTGTAAGACACTAAGGCATGCCAGAAGTAAACTCCTGAATGCATATCTGGTGCTGGATAGGAAGATGTTCTTGCTGACATCGAACATTATTCTTCAACCTATCGAAACAATAAACTTGGAGAATACATTATAAGGATACTCTATATAGATTGATGGCAGTGCAGTATATTTCACAGTCTTTATGAGTACAATAGTCTAATATATCTCACTAGAGAGTCGAGTTTCGAACCTTTGTAATGTTTACCATTTTCATTCGTTATCATCTTTGTATGTTTTGAAAATCTACTTAATTTAGGCGATTAAAATGTTAATAATTCTGTTCAAAAGTGGCACCTTCAGCTTTCTGACGTATTTTAAAGAATATCTTTCACTAAAAATGTTCGCGGGTATTTTAAGGCACGTGCATGAGCATATTTACACATTTAACAGTTTACCTTAGAGAACAACTAAAGAAAGTAATTAAAAGTTTTTTTTATTCTATCTGTTTTTCTTTGGATTTCCCTATTTCTCTCTCTTTTTTTGCTATTGTTTCGTCTTTCCTTTTTCTTTAGCTGTTTGCTCTCTTCTATCCAAACTTTGCAATAAGGAGGCAAAATAAAACTAAAAAAAACGAAAAATACGAAAAGCATTAGAAAATAATGTCCTTCTGCTAATGTACGACAAATACCTTTGTGGCTTTTTGTAATAAAGGCTACAATAAAAAAAATATAGAAAAATATTTCAAAAAATAGTTGACGTTATGGGCGAACTCAATGTTGGTTTTTCAAGAATTGTGGTTCTTTTTTGCTGCACTTCTTAATGTTGAGGTATTATTTTTTATTGGCTTAACAATGCATATATTTCCCCATATGCCCATTTCTCTTTCTCCCTAGTTTCTGTTACTGACTTCCTCACATTTATGTTTTTCTAGGTCAATTCAAAAAATTGTTTTCTTAACTTTATTCTTAATTTAAAATTTAAGTATCCTTTTTACACACGCTGATAGCATTAAAATTTAAAAAGAGAGAAATATTTTGTTTTGTATTATACGTACGCATGTAAATGATTTTCTGAAGAAAAATTGCTTGCCTGCATAATTTAACCAAAGAAAGGAAAAGCCGTTGAATAAATGTTATGGTGAATGAGTATTCCTAGCATATTTACAATAATGATGCGAGTTTACTCGTTCGCCTATCAAGTAAGTAACATTGACATGCAAATACTCATTTCATCAAGCCTACGTAGTTCTCTCAGTTCCATTGAATTGTCATTTTCCAATAAGCTTGTCTCAGAAGTAGAAGAAGCGATACAAATTATTTTAATCTCAAGAATTTTATCTTTTCATAAAACAGGTTTTTGGAAAAAATTTATTGCGAACCCGTGTAAGAGGAACCAGCCATCTTCGTGGAACGTAGAAATTCAAAAACTCCACTGCTATACTGGGAGATTCTTTAACAAGGCGGAAAGCGTCAGTGATGGGATAATATGCTCTATAAGCTTTAAACCTTTTAAGTCGTCTTGTCCGGATGATACCTTTCCGGCTCTGCTACAACATGCTGGTGATATATTATACGAAAACCAGGTAGACATGTATAGAGATTGTCTCTGATGTTGTAAAGATGTGCTTGTGGTGTTTATGCCGTATGCCAGTAACCATAGTCACGTTGGCCCAAAGGATTATAGGACAATATCACTTTCCTCCGTTCCTCTGAAAGCTCTGGATAGACTTATCGATCATAATCTGAGGTCAAACATGGGCCGGCCTCCGATGAGTACGTGGGTATGTCGGTTGAGAGCGCTCTTCATGACGTAACAGAAGTGAACTTAACTAGGGGTGACTACATTTTATCAGCCTTCTTAGGTATTGAGGGAACTTTTGAAGTCACCGTAGTCTATCAGACTTAAGGCCACGGTTCAAACCCCAGGTCAGACATCAAAACGAAAATATGAAAAAATATTTCTATCAAAAACTCTGAGAGTAAATAAAATTGCCATGAAAAGTTTATCAAAAATCTGTCATTCGAAGTCGACTTGGAAATGTAGGTCCCACCTCCAATCTAGGTCCATAATCCTGACTGGAGGGTATGTTTAATAATTTTACCGTTTCTTGAGAATTGACTTAGGGATATACATGCACATCCTGGGTAATAGACTGATCCTATCGAATCTGGGTGGATGTTCTATCGTTAAGCGCGCAACCAGGGGTATTCCACAAGGGTGGGGGTGTAATTTACATTATTTACAAGTGAATGTGGTGGTGTTACCCAAAAATTGTTCTTCATTCACTGGCATGTAACCTCAATATGACCTGTTCAGTGTAGAATTTGCTGGTTTCAGCTCCTATATTATTTCACCGCCTTCGCTAAAATCTTTTAGTATCTAAAATCGATATGAATTACTTGTTATACGTGATAGAATAGAATATATGATGTTTTTTAATAAGAGTTTAAGTTTTAATTTTAAAAAACCAGAAACTGCGATAATATCTCTTTCGATAAGAGCATGAGCACCCTTTTTGTAGCACTGTGTTTTGAAGTAAATTTTTTCAAATTTTTCTGTTTTAAAAACATGAGTAGTTTGAGAAGAAAGAACTGTAATGATTTAAAAATGTTGATGAAAGGTTGAAAATTTATTTTAAGTTGCCCTATAATAAGTACTGAAGTTTAATTCACAAAACATATCATAAATAAATTCCTTCCAACCGAATATAAATCTGGTCAGCTTTATTAAAAAACATAGAAGTCGACTTAAGATTTTATTTTCAATCCGATAAATATTTTATGTAAAAAAATGATAATAGCAGCTGCTAAGTACTCGTATTTATATTTTTGTTGTTGAAACACAAAATGTTTAAATTTATTTTCAAAATTGTTTAGTTTCACAGTTAAATCACATTTTTAAATCATTTTCAACACTTCAATACTTTCTTGTAATTTTAAATTTCATTTCGTTCCTTTTATTCATTTTTAAATCATTTTTCAACAGTTCAACACTTTCTTTTCTTTTTAAATTTCATTTCGTTCCATTTTTAATGCTTTAAACTTGTCCTCGATGTAATTCCCAGTGTACACCACTAAAATATGCGTGTAATAGTTGTTTTTGTTATTCTGTCGCCACCATGTTTTTATTTTATTTTTTAGAGGTGAAAAAAGCCTTGCTATTGTTGTTATTGTTATTATGTCGCCGCCATGCTCTTGTTTTTATCATTTAGTGGTAAAAAAAAGGCCTGATTTTAATATAATTTCGTACATTTTGTTTTGCTATATAAGCGCTCTTTGTATTCATTATTAATACGTTTATAAAATTCTGCATGTTTCTAGGGTTGTATGTGTAAGCAGAGTACGTGTGACTTCACAAAATGGAGCAAAAGAGAGCAAACAGTTTGATGGAGTGTACAAAATTGTAAGGCAGTAGCATTGGTGGTAGTCAAGGTTAAATATTTTTCTTGATTTAAGAAAGTTTTGTTTTTAATTTGTTTTTTGTAATTAAAAGCAATTTTTATTATTTTAACCCGTGGAATTCACCTTAGTACATATATTGAATATTTTTAGCAGACACACTTTTGTAACTTCTAACGAAAGTCTGAGAGGTATTTTATATTTTTTCTCACTTAGGGCTTACAACTAGCCGGGAGGATTTTAACGGGCAGATAAATTGGTTTTTATTATTATAAGTGGACAATATGGTAGGAGTGAGCATTAAGCTAAAGGCAGGATCATTATACCTGTTACTTATAAATTTCAGTTTATGTTTGAACTTGCCATATTATATATTATTTTCAATACGGCAACTTCAAATTTAAACAAAATGAGCAAATACGACAAAAAAAGCCTGCAGTTGCCATTGCGTTAAAAGTTCACTTTAGCTAAAGTTACCTTTAACTTAACTCAAATTTAACGGCAAATTGTAATAATGGCACTTAAAGGGTTAATTTATGTACTCCTTAAAATCTCTTGTTTTTCTTTTCTCTTTCTGTTTACTCTTGCAGAGAACCATTTCGTAGGCTTAATTTGTTTACAAAATAAAACTTTTGTTAAGTTTTCTTTTAGAGTGTGGGTTGTAAGACCAACTCCCTTTGCTTTATTTTTGCTTCAAAATTTATCGCAGATTAGATTGTGGCTTTCATTTTGTCTCAAGCAAATTATGCCGATGAAAGTAATTCAATTAATTTTTCAATGTTTTCTTGGTAATTTTCGATAAACTTTTGCGAATAGAAATACAGTATAATTTCGATATTCCGGACACCTGCAAATCCGGACAACGCGGTAATGCGGACACTTATTTTATTACAACAGTAGACTCTGTAATCCGGACACCATCAATTTTTTCTACCTCAATAATTCGGACAGTACTTATTCCTATTGCTTTCGCACAAAAACAAAAGCAAGTAAAAAGATATCTCAAAGAAAATAATTTATCAAATAGAGCGCTTTTACTAGTAGATAACGCAACATGTCATCCAAAGTCATTAGTAGATTTAAATAACGAAATATGGGTTATGTTTTTTCCACCTGGATCAAAATGCCATCCGAATTTTAAAACTGAACTATCGTAAAAGTTTATTGGTCCCTATTTTATCGAGTTTAGAAAATCTAATGGATACTCTTAAAACTTTTTCATTGAAAAACGTCGCCTTTTTAATTGCCAATGCTTGAGATAGAATTGATGCAAATACATATACTTAAAAAATGTTTTAATAAAATTTTGTATGATGAAGAATGGGACTCAGATGTATTTCATCATCTGAGTCTGTCAAGGTTAAGACGCAGTGATTCTACCGAACTAGTTGATTTGCTTGTCAACTTAGCACCCGATATTTATAATTCTAATGAGGTTACCGAATGGTTGAATGATGGAATTGAAACCACTGACGATGAGACTGATGAAAATGATGAGGTTGAATCATTTAATGAAGAATGTTGCAAAATGCTCCAAAAATACAGCATTCTCAAGCTATATCTGCCCTTAATATTTGTATAAAATATTGCGAAGGACAGGAATTTCCTTCTGGGGATATTTCAAGGGCCATTATTACAACTTGTCGTTAAACTTGGGGTTAGTGAAAGGTACCTTTAGCTAAAGGGAACTGTAAAGTTACACTATTATACAATTTAAATTTGCATTGAACCATTTTGTTGCTTAGATTACTTCAAGCAAATTGTTTACAAAACCATGCCACTAAGAACGAACGGTTAAAAGCAATGAACTTAAGCATGAATGAAGTAATATGCGCTGTAACGATTAACTTTTTAATAAAATCTTATGGAGTGTGGAGGTCATTTAAATTCTATAATTTTGAAAATAATATTAAAAAAACGTATGTCAAATTGCAGCTTCTTGGAGGCTAATTGGCATCACCATTTCGACTAATTAAACGTTGTCACAATAAATCGATTGTGGCATGAGATATGTGTCAAGTCGTACCATACTCTTAAAACGAAACATCGTTCACATCAATACCATTAACCCATTCGTTTCCACTGTACTCGCTTGAGTACAGAAAATCAACCAACTTTATAGCGCTATATACAGAAAGTTACTGACTTTTTTAAAAAAATTGTTTTTCATAACATTAATAGAGAATGTAAAGAATAATTAATTGTAAAAGAAAGTAAAAACAATATAACGGTAAGTTATCACTCTCTTTTATATGTACAGTGTTTTTATATTTTGTCATTTTTTGCACTTTTCATCACATGTTGACGTATATCTTTTGTATTTTAAACCAAAAGCAGTCGAATTTAAGTGAAAAGTAAAGTAAGCAGATTAATTAACTATAATTTAATCAAAAAATTATTTAAAAAATTTAGAAAAGTGTTGTTTGGTAAGCATAAATATTGGTGTACTCGCTTGGGTACAGCGGGAAAATATATGTACAATTTTTATATATATATAGATTATAATTATCTGCTATGGATGTTACTGGTAAAAGTTTTGAAAGCATTGATGATGCTACAGAATATGCTTATAAACAAAATCATGGACATTTCGATTTTACTATAATCCCTCCAAATGTTGCCTGTGAAACTGATGAGGAAGGAATTGATGAACGCAATTTGTTACGTGATGAACTACCACACGACGTTGCAGACAAATTAGAATTATTTTGTAGTAGTGACAGTGAAGATGATATATCACTTCCACAATTAACCAAAAAGTCGAAGTCAGCAAAAACTTCAATAAAATGGAAAAAAAGACCAATGTATATTGCTTTGTATAATACAAACTTATATGAGACTTCTATGTTCAATATGAAGGTGGTGCTGGTGGGAAAAACTCCAATAGAAGTATTTGAAATGATTTTTTATCAGGATGTTTTGAATGTGATTGTCGAACTAACAATGAGGTATGCTTTTTTTCGAGTATAGTAAATACATGGAAACTATATAAAAGCGCCAACAACGATGATATAGATTTGTTAAACTTTCAACGCGAAATTGTGCGTTTCTACTTACGAAATTATTGTATTCATAGATTAGAACCAAGGCGTTCGACAACATTGTCCATAGCATCATCTGAAGGTAATCACTTCCCGAAACGCATAAATAATCAATTACGATGTATAGTGTGCCATAACAGAATACGATGGATTTGTGAACTTTGTAAAGTAGCACTATGCGTGGAGAGAGTGTGTTTCATATTCAATTCAACAGAAATATTTCGAATTAATTAGATTTTAATTAATGTAAAAGACAAAAATATTTAAAATAAATAAATATTAATTTTTATAAATTCTGCAATAATTTATACCCATAAAGTCCCATTGTACTCGTGTGGGTACAGCCCCAAAAACATATTTTCCAAAAAAAGGTTTATTTTTTTTATTTTATTTTAAGGTATATCCTAATAAAATATATTTTAACACAAAAATTTTTTTTTTTTGGTTTTAAATATGGTTGGGATCTAATGGGTTAAGAGCGGGTACAAAAAATCGGTTATCCTGGTGGTTATCCTCATTTCCATAGAAATATGGACCAACGACGCCTCCGCTCCAGAAGCGCAACCAAACAGTCACTCGTAATAGGTACATTGGTCAAATACGGCAATTTCACTTATTAACAATACCCACCATGATGAAATGAGCTTCATCCGAAAAGATGATTTTTTTTGGCAAAAATCGATATCATCGTGCAGTTTCTCGTTGGACCAGTAAATCTCAACGTCGCTCTAGAGTAAATCGATTTATTACGTTGAGTGGAGATTATATACTGAATTTTGTGGCAGAACAGAACGACATTAGTAGTCCCAGATTCAACATAACCGATGGTTTAAATTTAAATCGATAGACGGTCCACCCGATATTTAGCTGATTTAGATGAAAATGTGGTTATTTTTGAAAAAAAACGAGTAAAATACAGCATATGATTGTAGCAAATAAACATGTATTGTATTTGTAACACTGAAAAGCATTTGAACATATAACACATCACTTATGTAAATCACAACAGCATACACATATTCGTACAGACTCTGGGGATTCAAAACAAAATATTAAATGGGGTTATATTCAATTCTTCTTCAATACCGTCAAAATTGTATTGTTATTGGCTGTTGTTACATACTGAACACACAACAAAAATGCGATAGATGGTTTTTAATCTATGGTATTGGATATTTGGTCAGGCCCGTTTAGAGCCTCTATTGAATAGACAGAAGAGCTGTAGGGTTGTAAAACATTTTCATTCATTTACCATGTGTATGTTGTTAGGTTGCGGTTAATACCGCAAGCCTTGGTAAATATTCAAAATAATTTTTATTTTATTTTTTACAACAACAACAGTTGTTTGGCTAGGAGCTGCTGCTTTGGGTAGGAGAAATACTATGGTTTTTCCCAAAAAAGTTGCTGCTGTTTGAAATTGTGAAATTTCTGCTCCACATTTTCAAATCCTTAGCGAAATCTAAAATGAAAAAGAACTGAATTCATGTAAATAAAAACCAAATGCTGATGAAAGCTTCAAAAATAAAAATACACTCAGGAGAATCGTGGTTGTTGAAGCCAATTTTGAAATCACAAAAAGAATGAGTAGACGACACTGGTTGCTCTAAAACTTTCATTATTGTTCGGCATGGAAGTCAACAAAAAAATCTAAAAAAATTGTCGATATAATGTGAACTGACGACTAAATTAACTTCTACACTAAATGATAATGATCTCAATTCGAATCAATTATTTGGATCCAGAAGGAAACATGGCACCTACGACAGACTTAAGGAAATCTATCGGGAAGGCAGATTGCAAACTCGCACCTGAGGTCTCCAGCGTTCGCATCATGCAGGTTAAATTCTGGGCTGGTAGGGAAGTACAAGAGTAAATTGAACACCTTATATCTCTTGTATTCTATGAGCCTTGTTTGTATTCCTGGGGACTGTAACTTAAGCAATCTGCCCTAAAGGACTTTAAACGTACTTACTTTATTGATCATTACAACACTACATCAGGATTACTACCTAGCTTCTCGCACTACCCATGTTGTGTGCATTAATTTTATGAATTAGTAGCGGGACCTACATTTTAAATGACAGAATGACAGAATTTTGAGAAACTATTCATGGCAATTTTATTTACTCTCAGAGTTTTTGCCAGAAATCTGTGGAGAGGAAGTAGACGAAGAAGTAGTTTCTTTATATTTCGTTTTTGTTGGAGATGTCTGGTCTGTGGCTTGAACCAAGGCCTCACATCTAATAAGTCAACACACTGCTTACTAGTCTACGGCGAGTTCAGACATCCTAAAAGAATTCATCGACATTTATTTTGGAAAGTCAAACTGTCTTCGTGTCGTGGTAGATAGCCATTGATTACTGAAATATAACAAAAAGACGTACTAGATAAGAAGATAGAATGGTAGGCCACAGTAGAATGGATGTATCCAGATTACTGGATATTTTGATTAGAAAAGCACTCATCAGTGACAATACCCTCCGGATGGTCGTCGCTTTCAAATAATCTGTGCTAGTATGTTTATGCAATGTATCTCACACATCGCGGTCATTGATTAGAGTTACATTCATGTCGTGGACATAAGGGACGCAGTGTCTTATTAAGCAGTCAGAATAACTCACCAACCAATAATATATTGTTGTGTTTGTTGGATGTTTTTTAAGTTTTTACTCCCAGACAGAAGTTTGATTACTTGATCGTACTTGATTTACGAATCCAAATCTATAAAGCCAATTCCAGTCAATATGACAGTTTTTGCTTGGTTATGGTGTTGGTTTTGGGATAACAATTTACATTGGTTGATTTTATTTGATTTATTCCTTAAAATCATAAACCATGATTTGCCAGCAGTTAAAACCGTAACCACCTTTTTTCAATGCCCTTCTCAAATTCTTTTCTGGGAAGTAGGTGCAGAGACACAACGAGACGGGGAATGAACGCCCACGAATTGATACTACAGATTTGCTAAATTGAATCTTTAGGTCTTTCTAAAATTGCACGACAATTGCTTTTTATTTTTTGCAGAAGCTTACGCTATTGAAAAAACCACGAGATATTTATGAGAAGTTTAACTGTTCATATTTACGTAGATATCATTGTTGCGATCAGCGCTCTTAATTCCAAAGTAGAGTGATCAACTGCATTCTATTAATGACCTCGTTAGCTCGATTTGATATTGTTGATGGGTGAGCAGTAGTATGTTTATGCCGCTTCTCGACCACTTACTCCATACAAAATTTGGTGCATGCATAGCTGTAAAAGAGTAAGAACATTGCAGAATTGTTAAATGAATTGTGTGCGATCGGTCTTTAGGTTTGTAACATGTATTATGAAAAGGTAATGCTTTTTAATGTGTGTGTGTGTTTGTGTATGTTAAAATTTGGGAGAATGCATATCTGGAAAAGAATTAAATCATTATAATTTTCAATTTTTCCCTACAAATTTAGGATCATACCTGCTTTTTGTTGGTCCTTTCATTTGTATTGCTTTTCAAACGAATGGTTGGACGGACAGAATGAGTGTGTGCGTAAAATGTAATGTGTATGTATATTTTTTAATAGTAAATTCTTGGCACGTATTGTTCATGATCACAGGTAGAAGAAATAGAAATATAAACTAATAAGAAAGGGTAGGTTGGATGTGCGGTTGTTTTTAAATTGATGAGAAAGAAATGTATAGTTGTGCCTGTGCGTTTTTTTTTCACGCATAAGTATAAGTAATATCTGTTTTCACATAATTGAATTTACTGATTGATCTACAACACCCCAGAGTATAAATAGACTTGTTTTTAAGGATTTAGAATTTTTTAGTTTTACTGTTTTAAATAAATGAAATTATAGAATAAAGGGATTAATTAAAACAAATTAGTTTTTTATTTTTTGAAAATTTTATTACATATTTCTTTTTTTTTCAGATTTTTACAGATTCGAATTTAAAAATACGTTTATACAGATTAAATAACTTAAGTGTTAACAAATATTGTGTATAGAATGTTTGACATCGACAAATGTTGAAGGATTGTGAATAAGTATTTTCACAATATTACAAACGTATGACATATTAATAAATAAAAATGGATTACTTATTTTACTAATGTTACATATTCTTAGTTCATTTATAAGTTTCATAAATAAATGTATATGCTCTTTATCAATCTGATTACTATGTTTTGTTAATAAATAGTTCTTCCAATTCAGCTGATGTTACCATTTTTGTTCCCCTTCTTTAAAAATTTAATAGTAGGTTGTGTTAGTGCGGGACGATGTACTCTGAATTATTTCATTTTAATTTATATTTATTGAATAAAAATTTTAAACACAAGTGCCCACAATTAAATGTATTAAATTTTTGTTTTCGTTCATAATTATATTCAATAGGAAATTTTAAGTAGTTGACAATCTCAAGTGGTGGTTGTAACTTTCCAAAGCTATCAAAGTATTCCTTATAGTTGTGGTTTTTATAATATGCTACCCAATGTGTTCCCATACCATTTGAATCATCTAAATTAACAATGCCGCATTCTTGTTTGAATGGTTTTTCAGGTAAAGAATCACGCATGAAAACACCCCTAAAATGTTTGAGATGTCTTCCATATTTATTCAAATCCAAATCTGTTAATGGGCGATTGGGAAGGTTATCTAATAGTTTTTTGGAGCTGGACTATAGTAGAGACCATATCCAGTTTTATATGGTTTGAGGTACAACCCTTTACCCATTGCAATTGATTCCATATATCTATTATGACGGTTAGCTTCAGCCAATTGTTCTTTTCCATTTTTGATAGCATTTACTGCTTTAACAATAGCGGATCCTCCACTTGCCAAACCACCAAGCGCTGACAATGCTGTTAGTACGGGAATAAGTGGAAGAAATCCTCCAATTTTCGGTACAGGTATAACTCTCGGTATTATAATGTCTGCTCGCTTTTTCCCTTTAAAATTTGAATGAATAGCCTTTTGAGCTATTTTAACAGCATCATTTATATCAAGGGGTTTCTGTTCTTTCAATTGTTTTAAAGTTTTTCTCACAGTAGCTGTGAATAATTTCTTATTACAGTTATTCATTTTTCCTTTTCTCATTCTTTTTGAATTTTTTCTTTTCTTATGTGTCTGCTCCTTCAAACCTAATCCAAATTTCACTTTAGCTTTCATAGCGTTTGTCACAAACCACGCGTTAGCACGTTCTTTAATATCACTATCTTTAGATTTAACTCGTTGCCAGGCTTTTTCAGCTAATATTTGATCTGCTTGATGTCTTGTGTCTATATCTTTTGATTGTGAATATGCAATATCGTGCTCTCTACAAGCTGCGTCTAATAAATTTATACCCTTATCTCCTCTTGCTAAACGTTTTTCAAGTTTTGTACCAGGTCCACAAAACTGATAACCAGGTAGATGTAATTCAACAGGTACTTTATTTATTAAGTTGTTTACAAATCCTCTTCTCATCTTACACTGGCTGAGGTTTTGTTTTGACCCTAGATTATAACAATTTTTTTTTTTTTTCGTTACTTTTTACCTCTTCGCAAAAATAGCTGAAATCAAGACGATCTCCTATATATACAGCAACTTATACGATTTCAGTATGTTAATTTTTTTTGATATTGATTTTGATCTGCTTTGTATCTGATCACGATCTACTTTACATCTGATCACGATCTGCTTTGTATCTGCTCACGATCTACTTTATATCTGATAACGATCTACTTTTTTGGTTTTTGGTTTTGTCTATTTTAATTTAATTTTTTTATAATTTTTTTTGTCATTACCAGGTTTTAGGTATACATGTTCTACCTCAATGTTTAAATTGTTTATTTGATCAGCTAGATCATCATGTATTTGTGTTATATGTTTTTCGATTACGATATTTTTGTTTTTATGGTTATATTTATTAAAACCTTTTCCAAATTTATTAATATAAGACATTTCTTTCACTCTTCTAATAAATTATGTTAGCTTCTTTAAGTTCTTCGATAATAGAGATTATTTCGTTTTGATGATTGTTGTGACCAGAACCTTCCGATGAAAGAAGTAAACGTAGTCTGTCAACTAGTTCATTAGGATCATCCCAATGTATGTAATTTGATCTCAGATTATTTTGTAATTTTAGCATTAAACCACTGCCTTTTGTTAAAATGTTTGTTGTTGTTTCGAATAAACGTTTAATTATTCGTATATATTTGAAGGCTCGTGTTCCTTTCACTTGTTCATTAGGTTCATAGCGACGTTTATGTGCATTGGTATTAATTAAAATCTCTTTATATTTTTTCAAATCATTTTTAGTATAATGGAGAGGTTTTGCATGAAATACTAGTTCAAATAATCCAGGCGTCATTTTCAATTTCATATTCCCTATCTGCATAGTATTATCTCTATTAAATATTAATTTTTCCTTGCCATATCTCCAACTACCGTCTACATCTTGATTAAAACCATAAATTTTATCCAATTGCTTATTATTAATAAGGGTTTGTATATTTTCAAATAATGGAGAGCTTTTCGTCAGCTTTAAACATTGTTTTCTTTCCAAGTTCTTGATACATGTACTTGATACAGGTCTATTATGGTCATAGTTTTTTTCACCATCATTATCATCAGTTGAAATATTTTCATAATGAAAATCGTTATTACCACCGTTTACATCATCATAATCATCGTCATCATCAATAGTGTTGTCTATATCTTTATGCTTATCGTCAAGTTTTCCGATGATTTCATTACCACCATTTACGTCATAATAATCATCATCATCATCAATAGTGTTGTCTGTGTCCTTATGCTTATCTTCGAGTTTTCCAATGATTTCATTATCACTATTTACGTCATAATAATCTTCGTCATCATCTATAGTGTTGTCTACATCCTTATGCTTATATTCAAGTTTTGGGATATTTTCATTATCATCATTTACATCATCATGATCATCGTCATCATTAATAGTGTTGTCTATATCCTTATATTTATCTTTAAGTTTTCCAATGATTTTTTTAAGTGGTTTTGTTATTGGTTGAAAGGTATCTTCTAATAAATTAACTCTATCTATTTGATTCAGTTTAATATTTTTTAACTTTTTCTTTAGAACAGCCCTTGTCTTTACAAGATCTTCCAACACTTTATTATGGTAATTTTTAGACATTATAATAATTTTTTTATTGAATTTGATCTGGTTATGATCTGCTCGCTATCTGATTATGATCTGCTTTGTATCTGGTCACGATCTGATTTATACCTGATCACGATCTGCTTGATGGCTTGTGTCTATATCCATTGATTTTGAGTACGCTATATCGTGCTTTCTACAATCTACATCCAATAAATTATTCCTTTATTTCCTTTATTCTTGCTATTCGTTTTGAAGTTTTGTATCAGGTCCACAAAACTGATAAACAGGTGGATGTAATTCAGCATATAATTTGTTTATTAAGTTGTCTACAAATCTTCTTCCAATCTTACACCGATTAGGTGTTTTTCTTTTGACTGTAGTTTATAACCATTTTTTTCATTACTTTCATACCTCTTCGCATGAAACACTACACCAGCTATACCTGCTATACCAGCTATACCAGCTATATCAGCTATACTAGCAAGCTGTACAATCTATACTAGCTATACTAGCAAGCTGTACAATCTGTACTAGCTATACTAGCAAGCTGTACAATCTGTACTAGCTATACTAGCAAGCTGTACTAGCTATACTAGCAAGCTATACAATCTGTACTAGCTATACTAGCAAGCTGTACAATCTGTACTAGCTATACTAGCAAGCTGTACTAGCTATACTAGCAAGCTGTACAATCTGTACTAGCTATACTAGCAAGCTGTACTAGCTATACTAGCAAGCTATACAATCTGTACTAGTTATACTAGCAAGCTGTAGTAGCTATATCAGCTATATCAGCTATACCAGCTATACCAGCTATACCTGCTATACCAGCTATACCAGCTATACCTGCTATACCTGCTATACCAGCTATATCAGCTATATCAGCTATATCAGCTATACCAGCTATACCTGCTATACCTGCTATACCAGCTATACCTGCTATATAGCTATATATAGCTGGTATAGCTATATAGCTATATATAGCTGGTATAGCTATATAGCTATATATAGCTGGTATAGCTATATAGCTGGTATAGCTGGTACAGCAGGTATAGCTGCTATATAGCTATATATAGCTGGTATAGCTATATAGCTATATATAGCTGGTATAGCTATATAGCTGGTATAGCTGGTACAGCAGGTATAGCTGGAATAGCTGATATAGCTGGTATAACTGGTATAGCTGGTATAGCTGGTATAGCTGATATAGCTGGTATAGCAGGTATAGCTGATATAGCTGGTATAGCAGGTATAGCAGGTATAGCTGGTATAGCAGGTATAGCAGGTATAGCTGGTATAGCAGGTATAGCTGGTATAGCTGATATAGCTGATATAGCTGGTATAGCAGGTATAGCAGGTATAGCTGGTATAGCTCGTATAGCAGGTATAGCTGGTATAGCAGGTATAGCTGGTGTAGTGTTTCATGCGAAGAGGTATGAAAGTAATGAAAAAAATGGTTATAAACTACAGTCAAAAGAAAAACACCTAATCAGTGTAAGATTGGAAGAAGATTTGTAGACAACTTAATAAAAAAATTATATGTTGAATTACATACACCTGTTTATCAGTTTTGTGGACCTGATACAAAACTTCAAAACGAATAGCAAGAATAAAGGAAATAAAGGAATAATTTATTGGATGTAGATTGTAGAAAGCACGATATAGCGTACTCAAAATCAATGGATATAGACACAAGCCATCAAGCAGATCGTGATCAGGTATAAATCAGATCGTGACCAGATACAAAGCAGATCATAATCAGATAGCGAGCAGATCATAACCAGATCAAATTCAATAAAAAAATTATTATAATGTCTAAAAATTACCATAATAAAGTGTTGGAAGATCTTGTAAAGACAAGGGCTGTTCTAAAGAAAAAGTTAAAAAATATTAAACTGAATCAAATAGATAGAGTTAATTTATTAGAAGATACCTTTCAACCAATAACAAAACCACTTAAAAAAATCATTGGAAAACTTAAAGATAAATATAAGGATATAGACAACACTATTAATGATGACGATGATCATGATGATGTAAATGATGATAATGAAAATATCCCAAAACTTGAATATAAGCATAAGGATGTAGACAACACTATAGATGATGACGAAGATTACTATGACGTAAATGGTGATAATGAAATCATTGGAAAACTCGAAGATAAGCATAAGGACACAGACAACACTATTGATGATGATGATGATTATTATGACGTAAATGGTGGTAATGAAATCATCGGAAAACTTGAAGATAAGCATAAAGATATAGACAACACTATTGATGATGACGATGATTATGATGATGTAAACGGTGATAATAACGATTTTCAGTATGAAAATATTTCAACTGATGATAATGATGGTGAAAAAAACTATGACCATAATAGACCTGTATCAAGTACATGTATCAAGAACTTGGAAAGAAAACAATGTTTAAAGCTGACGAAAAGCTCTCCATTATTTGAAAATATACAAACCCTTATTAATAATAAGCAATTGGATAAAATTTATGGTTTTAATCAAGATGTAGACGGTAGTTGGAGATATGGCAAGGAAAAATTAATATTTAATAGAGATAATGCTATGCAGATAGGGAATATGAAATTGAAAATGACGCCTGGATTATTTGAACTAGTATTTCATAAAAAACCTCTCCATTATTCTAAAAATGATTTGAAAAAATATAAAGAGATTTTAATTAATACCAATGCACATAAACGTCGCTATGAACCTAATGAACAAGTGAAAGGAACACGAGCCTTCAAATATATACGAATAATTAAACGTTTATTCGAAACAACAACAAACATTTTAACAAAAGGCAGTGGTTTAATGCTAAAATTACAAAATAATCTGAGATCAAATTACATACATTGGGATGATCCTAATGAACTAGTTGACAGACTATGTTTACTTCTTTCATCGGAAGGTTCTGGTCACAACAATCATCAAAACGAAATAATCTCTATTATCGAAGAACTTAAAGAAGCTAACATAATTTATTAGAAGAGTGAAAGAAATGTCTTATATTAATAAATTTGGAGAAGGTTTTAATAAATATAACCATAAAAACAAAAATATCGTAATCGAAAAACATATAACACAAATACATGATGATCTAGCTGATCAAATAAACAATTTAAACATTGAGGTAGAACATGTATACCTAAAACCTGGTAATGACAAAAAAAATTATAAAAAAATTAAATTAAAATAGACAAAACCAAAAACCAAAAAAGTAGATCGTTATCAGATATAAAGTAGATCGTGAGCAGATACAAAGCAGATCGTGATCAGATGTAAAGTAGATCGTGATCAGATACAAAGCAGATCAAAATCAATATCAAAAAAAATTAACATACTGAAATCATATAAATTGCTGTATATATAGGAGATCGTCTTGATTTCAGCTATTTTTGCGAAGAGGTAAAAAGTAACGAAAAAAAAAAAAATTTGTTATAATCTAGGGTCAAAACAAAACCTCAGCCAGTGTAAGATGAGAAGAGGATTTGTAAACAACTTAATAAATAAAGTACCTGTTGAATTACATCTACCTGGTTATCAGTTTTGTGGACCTGGTACAAAACTTGAAAAACGTTTAGCAAGAGGAGATAAGGGTATAAATTTATTAGACGCAGCTTGTAGAGAGCACGATATTGCATATTCACAATCAAAAGATATAGACACAAGACATCAAGCAGATCAAATATTAGCTGAAAAAGCCTGGCAACGAGTTAAATCTAAAGATAGTGATATTAAAGAACGTGCTAACGCGTGGTTTGTGACAAACGCTATGAAAGCTAAAGTGAAATTTGGATTAGGTTTGAAGGAGCAGACACATAAGAAAAGAAAAAATTCAAAAACAATGAGAAAAGGAAAAATGAATAACTGTAATAAGAAATTATTCACAGCTACTGTGAGAAAAACTTTAAAACAATTGAAAGAACAGAAACCCCTTGATATAAATGATGCTGTTAAAATAGCTCAAAAGGCTATTCATTCAAATTTTAAAGGGAAAAAGCGAGAAGACATTATAATACCGAGAGTTATACCTGTACCGAAAATTGGAGGATTTCTTCCACTTATTCCCGTACTAACAGCATTGTCAGCGCTTGGTGGTTTGGCAAGTGGAGGATCCGCTATTGTTAAAGCAGTAAATGCTATCAAAAATGGAAAAGAACAATTGGCTGAAGCTAACCGTCATAATAGATATATGGAATCAATTGCAATGGGTAAAGGGTTGTACCTCAAACCATATAAAACTGGATATGGTCTCTACTATAGTCCAGCTCCAAAAAACTATTAGATAACCTTCCCAATCGCCCATTAACAGATTTGGATTTGAATAAATATGGAAGACATCTCAAACATTTTAGGGGTGTTTTCATGCGTGATTCTTTACCTGAAAAACCATTCAAACAAGAATGCGGCATTGTTAATTTAGATGATTCAAATGGTATGGGAACACATTGGGTAGCATATTATAAAAACCACAACTATAAGGAATACTTTGATAGCTTTGGAAAGTTACAACCACCACTTGAGATTGTCAACTACTTAAAATTTCCTATTGAATATAATTGTGAACGAAAACAAAAATTTAATACATTTAATTGTGGGCACTTGTGTTTAAAATTTTTATTCAATAAATATAAATTAAAATGAAATAATTCAGAGTACATCGTCCCGCACTAACACAACCTACTATTAAATTTTTAAAGAAGGGGAACAAAAATGGTAACATCAGCTGAATTGGAAGAACTCTTTATTAACAAAACATAGTAATCAGATTGATAAAGAGCATATAGATTTATTTATGAAACTTATAAATGAACTAAGAATATGTAACATTAGTAAAATAAGTAATCCATTTTTATTTATTAATATGTCATACGTTTGTAATATTGTGAAAATACTTATTCACAATCCTTCAACATTTGTCGATGTCAAACATTCTATACACAATATTTGTTAACACTTAAGTTATTTAATCTGTATAAACGTATTTTTAAATTCGAATCTGTAAAAATCTGAAAAAAAAGAAATATGTAATAAAATTTTCAAAAAATAAAAAACTAATTTGTTTTAATTAATCCCTTTATTCTATAATTTCATTTATTTAAAACAGTAAAACTAAAAAATTCTAAATCCTTAAAAACAAGTCTATTTATACTCTGGGGTGTTGTAGATCAATCAGTAAATTCAATTATGTGAAAACAGATATTACTTATACTTATGCGTGAAACAAAAAACGCACAGGCACAACTATACATTTCTTTCTCATCAATTTAAAAACAACCGCACATCCAACCTACCCTTTCTTATTAGTTTATATTTCTATTTCTTCTACCTGTGATCATGAACAATACGTGCCAAGAATTTACTATTAAAAAATATACATACACATTACATGTTACGCACACACTCATTCTGTCCGTCCAACCATTCGTTTGAAAAGCAATACAAATGAAAGGACCAACAAAAAGCAGGTATGATCCCAAATTTCTAGGGAAAAATTGAAAATTATAATGATTTAATTCTTTTCCAGATATGCATTCTCCCAAATTTTAACATACACAAACACACACACACATTAAAAAGCATTACCTTTTCATAATACATGTTACAAACCTAAAGACCGATCGCACACAATTCATTTAACAATTCTGCAATGTTCTTACTCTTTTACAGCTATGCATGCACCAAATTTTGTATGGAGTAAGTGGTCGAGAAGCGGCATAAACATACTACTGTGAGCTACTACGACATAATTACTGTGGCTTTTGTGCAGGAAGACATGACACTTAAACTCTTTAAGGAAGAAGAATCGTAAGAGTACTTTCTGTGTGAATGAGCTGCCCCATGGGAAGCCGGATTTAAGTTCTCAGAACAGAAATTGAAAACTGGCTTAGGCAGTCACTGACGAATTTGAAAAGAATTTTAAGGAGAACTGATTAATGTTTAAAAGGATGTTAGTGGAAATGCATTATAGATGTAAAATTTTTAGGACATCACAGTGGACTGTCGACTTCCGAGTGAACTCATGAGTTAAACTTCGAAACGATCTGATCGAACCTATAACGCAAGAGCGAATTAGTCGCTTGATTCATTAATTGCCAACATATTGTGGAGTTCAGAAAAGGTACGCCTGCTTAGCAGAAACTGAAAACAATGTATTCTAGTACTTTAAACAGTTCCAATGATTAACGTTTTAAAGAGTAAGATAATGCTGTACCAACTTAGTGGACGCAGAAATCGCATTTGTTTTAAAACATTTAAATACGGATTTTAAGGAATCACGATGAATAAATGCATCTGATAAATTATTAAAAGACACGGGTGTTTTCATTTGTAAATATCGTGGGGTCCCATCCTATTTGAATACTTGTTAGTTTAAAAGAAATCTTTTGTAGTCAAGATTACTGAGTATATTAAAAAAAATATTGTGAATTCAGGCGTAGGTCGAGCTATCTCAACTACACTAGGGCTTGAGTAATTGATGTGAATCTATTCTATTCAATAGTTTCTGTTAGTTTAGATGTCACGCATTCGACCTTGAATACTTTGAATCATAAAACCGTGCCCTTTCTAGTTTCATTGTTTGTAACATTTCATATGTCATTTCATACCAATTGCTTTTTTCTCTCTGGTTGGTATGGTATTGGATGCATATTGTGGATGAATGGTATGCTTACCATTAATGTTGGCAATATTTTATTGTAAATACCACAAGGCAAAAAAAGGATTCGTATTTTTGATTTTGTTTCACAGCAACAATTACAATGTCAAATACACTGAGTAAATATATCACCTGGGAACTGATGTTTTTCTCTTCTTTTTAGATAAAAATGTTGCCCTCAAATTTATACATTTTATTTGATGTTTTTATTGTTGATTAAAATATAAAAACAACAACCGCAACAACAGTAAATAATTATAATTATGTTTGTTAAATTTAAAAATAAAAAAATTATTTGCCATGCGTCTCATAAACGAAAAATAATGGGGTAATTGTCTAGGAAATGTCAAAATTATAAAAAAATTCAAGATGCCTGTGCATTACCACAATGTACACACAGTATTAGTGAAAGTTCTTAGCATTTAAAGGAGCTCCTACGCCCATATAGAATACAAGTCTTTCAATAACTAAATAAAACTAACCACTTAACGCCGTTGATGTTGGTTGCTGGGACAGCAGTCGAAGTTCACTTCTTACTCGATGGCTAGGTTAACAATCAAAATTATTTTATATAAGGCTCTATGGATACAGAAGTGATTCTCAAAAAATGTTATTGGTTTTAAAAAAAGTTAATGTTTAGCATTCCGCCTTGGCTGGAGATGTAATTGGGTGGTATTTTATTTAAAAAGACGCTGGAAGAAACGTTAAACTCAATACAGAGCTCTATGGATGTAAGACAATCGATTATTTTTTTTTTTTTTTTTGCTTTTTGAAGTTATGTTAGTTCTACAAAGTACTGATACGAATATCACATCACGACCGATATTGACTTTATGTACGTGTGACGTAAATTGGTCAACAAGATCATGCCGGGTTTACCATCTAGCTTCACGCACCACCCATGTTGAGTGTGTTAATTTTATCCATAAGTGACGAGACATATAGTTTAACGTCGACTCCGAATGACAAAATTTTTAATTTCAGTGTTTATGCCAGAAGCTTGCTGAGAGGAAGAAATATTTTCAGAGAAATATATGTTTTATTCGATATTATATCCTAGCTACTGACACCACCCATGTTGTGTGTGTTATTTTTATATACGAGTACCTACGTGTTTAATGTCGACTCCTTAACGGTAGATTCGAGAAACTTTTCGTGGCAATTTTATTTTACTTTCAGAGTTTTTGCCAGATGACTACTGAGTCTTGACTAATTTAACTAAAGTTAACACGATTTTATCTGAAATCTAGTTTGTTACCGAATCATAAGCAGAGTATTTCCCTCTTCAAATTACCTTAAGTCCATATGAAGACCGAATTTCTATTAATAGACATGCGATCACAATTCTACCTCTGATGGTGCTGTAAAATTTATGACAATTGTGTACACAATAGATATTTCATATAAAAAATTTATTTTCAGTTTCATTCTGGAATTTTTATTTAATTTCCCAGTTTATTCGTACACATTCTCGAGGTACACAATTTACATCATGCAGGTTACACGTTACACACGTTACTCACATTGTAATGATTCCCTAGACGCTTTATTAACTTTAGAAAAATTTTGGAAATGAAATAAAAATTTTTTTATTATTTATTATAGTAAACAGAAAGTGTGTAAATGTATTTGTTTTTATTTTAGAATATTTGTTTGGACTCGAAAAAAGTAGACCAAAAAGCTTTAAGAGAATACACTGAGAAAAAATCGGCTGCAAATATAAAAATTTTCTAGAACTGTTTTATCAAATCAAGTTTATTTGAAAGCATTTGGCTTAGTGTACTTGGAAAAATCAATTAAAAAAAAAATACTTAAAAAAGCATTCGTCATTATTTGCTGTTTATTTGCTATTGTTTTTTTAGATTTTCAATGGAAATTTGCTTTTGGCTAATATCGAAATTGATGGTAAATAATTCTTGTTTCATATCAAATGAAGGGCTTTAGCAGCAAAAACTTTTAAATTGAATTCCTAGAACTTATAGTTTTAATAAATTAAAAGCGGTTTCTGTTTAGTCGGTTTTGCTTCAGATGTCTGAGCCAAATGTTGAACTACGGCGCATAATTTGGGAACTCTAAACAGACTTATTTTCTCAATTCTTACAATTTTTGAAAGTTGCCTCAGCAAGATTGGACATTTTCGTTGGTGATCTTGACATAATTTGTTCTGGCAATCATTGCTGCAATACACGGATTGTAGCGCCAGCAGTGATACAGTGATACTTTATTGCTGAAACAACATGTTCAAAATCACCGCAATTTCGAACTCATCTTCCAAAAATAAAAGCTCAAACATGCCGTCTTACCAAAATCCGCGCAAGAATGTCAGTTCTTGTGAATGTATTTGTTTTTCTGCCTATCTGTCTCTCTCTTTTTGAGCTTCAAATTCTGATGGAAAAGCACTTAATCGGAAAAGATGAGTAAAATTGGCAGTAAGTTTATTTTACCCATTGAACAATTTGTCAGTGCTTTTGGTTTGCTTTTACAAGCTTCTGAGACAAAATTTTCTGCATAGATGTTCGTGAAATTTAAGTTGTTGTTGAGAACGGTACCGAATTAGTGTTTCCGTGTTTTAGGCGACACTCTTATTTACATCAGCAATGTTTTCAAGAACCCGACCGGTACGTTGAAGCAAAGGCATCTTACTGTCCATAACAGTCCCTGTCTTGTACGGCTTACTTCTTCTATTTAATGGAATACTTCATCATATCTGGTGCAATGAAATACAGCTGTGGATACATACATACATACATTTTTTACATAATTGATCATTACAAAGCTGCAGTCAGGATTAAGGCCTAGTTTCTCACATCACTTATGATGTGTGTGTTATTTTTATACATGAGACAGTTTAAAGTCGATTCCGAACGACAAATTTTTGAGAAACTATTCATGGCAATTTCGCCGAAGAAATATTTCTCAAATTTCGTTTTGATATCTGACCTGGGGTTTGAACCGTGGCCTTACCTCTAATATGCCAACACACTACCTACTAGACTACGGCGACTACAGCTGTGGATGCTGGTCATAATTTCAGATATTGTGCGAATTAAAAGCATTCAAAATGGAATTCTAACATTGATGTTGCTGGCCATAGACAATTGAGATGAAAATAAAAACGAGGAACGTTTTGATCCTCGCTGGTTGATCTTATGTCATGTATGTTTGCCATGTCATATCATTGGTTGTACATTTTCTGCTAAAAGATAATATAATAATACAACACTTCATAGCATTTCATAATCTTAATTTGTGCGCTTTAGTTTTTTTTCGAATGTCTTCGCTTCCATAGAATTGTCATTCAAAATAGCTGGTATCTATATAGTGTTGATTTGATTTTTAAGTGTTTTTAAATTATTTTCTGCTCAAGATATTCATTTTTACAACCCCTACGCTAAATTCAGTTTCAAAAACTTGAAGAGAAATATAATTTTGCCCCCAAGGTATATTTTTTTTTTGTATTTTCATATCAATTAAAGAAACATCTACCAATTAAGACCATTTAGTTATTTAGAAAGCATTACAGTCCTCCGACTATAAATAATCATAAGTAACACAGAATAATGGCCACTTTGTCTTTTTTTTCTACATCAAATTATAATAAATATTGCCATAGACAAACAAATGAGAAGCAAATACCAAAATGCCATTTAAATTGTCAAAATACTTTGATTTATAGGAGGCTATCAAGCCATGGGACCATACAATTTTAAGGGGACCATGGAACCATACAATTTATTTAAATTGTGGTGTATACAGCAACAGCAATAAATTGACCTTAATATTGTGTAAATATTAATTTCGTTAATAGCCAAAATATATTAAGGACTCTCAACCCTCTGAACAAACATTCCATACCATTCTCCTTTTAGATATAAATCTGAATTGCCCTATTTCAAAGTAAGCAAATAAACCATCTTCTATGGGAAATGGAAAACAAATTCCCTTTAGAGACTGATTAAAAGGAACAAAATTCTGAAGAGAAATATGAAATAAAATTTTACAATAATTGACCAACCAACTACTACACCGACCTAAAAACCACAGGCCATAAAATGCTGTTACGTTTTAACCTTTTAAAAACGTTTGAAATATGAGCTCGTAGATTGCCAATAAAAATAAATATGTGTTCAGTTTTAATTGCTTTATTGTTCGCAGAATTCTGTGTGCCACTGTTCACAACTTGTTATAAACAACAACCAATTGCTTTTTGCACTTTTTTGCGTAAACATAACAATTACTAGTCAATTGCTCGACAGATCTTTATAATGAATATCATCAACCACGATTACTTTCTTCAAACACACCGCGTCTTCACACAAAACTGACTGTACTTTTACTGAATCCATTGCCTGATTGGCCTTCCCTTTTATATGATTCCACCTTCTTGAAATCTCTTTAGATGTAAACATGTTGCTTACATTATTGTTGTTTGTGCATTTTATGTAAACAAGTTCATTGTTTTTGTAGCTTTAGTTTACAATTTTAATGTTAAACGCTGTAAAAGTAAAACACCATTTATATTTCGTAACAATATTTTAACGCAAATAAAATTTGTTTTGTGGGTTTTTATTTAAAACAAAATCTTTTTAAAGTCTTAATAATTAACATTACAATGAGCGCAAGTTAATGCATAAATCACCTGAACTCCCCAGATATTAGCACAATCAAGACCGCTTGCAGGCAGTATGAATTGTTATGCCGAAATCTCTTCATATTCGATAGAATACCGCTTGGTCCTTGTTGTGAACAAAGTTGTAATTTGCTGGGCTCACAGGGCAGACTTTATAGACATAGTCAAGAGTCCATTTGTAGTAATAACCAGGCCGTTGACTTGCCCGAGACCTGCACCAGGTCAGATTAGTAAAAGAAGAGCTTTTCGAATTACGAAAGGTTAACATTGGTGGACTGTTGGTTTTTTTTATTATCTAAGATTGAGATGCCTCAGTTGGTTACGTCTTCTGGATAGGAGAGAGTGCAGCCTCTGCCTAAAGGAGAATGAAACCATATGGAATATTCTATGGAATTGCATTGCTCTGTCCAAATTTATTATTACTTTTTTAAATATACATATCTGCCATATGGCATTAATGGTAAATACTGGTTTTTAATGACACCAGAAATCCCGAAACCTTTAGACGCACCAATAAGTGAACTAGATGACAGAATCAATTTTGGAAAGAAAATTTACACAAAATGGGTCAATATAAACAAATTTTTTTTAACATACATTTAAAATAAGGGGTACAATTTTTATTTATATTGGGGGAATGCTTAAAATCAGGATGCATATACCGAAAGAGCTTCAGTATATTTTAAAGCAATAATGCAAATCATAGTATAAGTATCATTGCTAATAAGCGGGAAATTATCATATCTAGGGTGCTTAAATCTGGGGAATACTGGTAATGTAATATATTTAAGAATATCGTAACATTTTGTTGCTAAAATGGAAATGGTATTTTCTTTTACATCATTTAACATTAAAATTATAAATAAAACCTACAAAAACAAAACAATGAACTTGTTTACAAATTATCGCACTGCGGAATATGACAACCAACCCCAGCATACAAAATGGTAAACAAGTAAACAAGAATATACCAGCAAACTCCAGCATACAAAATGGTAAACAAGTAAACAAAAATGCAACAACAAACACTGCAAGAATAAATGTAGACAAAAATACGCAAACAACAGTAATGAAACAGCGATGTTTACATTTGTAGAGATCTCGAGAAGGTGAAGCCGCGAACATTCGACTTTAACAACATTCATCAGACTGTTTACGTTGCCAGAAAAATAAGAAGCAAAGCAATTGTTATTTTTTATAGCAAGTTGTGAACTGTGGCACACAGAGTTGTGCGAACCATAAAAATATTAAAACTAAACACAAATTTATTTTTTATTTTATTTGCAATCTACGAGCTTATATTTTAAACGTTTTTAAAAAGTAAAAACGTAACAATATAGGGTGTTTTTATAAGAACTTGAATAAAATGATAATATAAATCAAAATCATTATTGAATTCAATTTTTTGTATTACAATTCGGTAGATAATTTAATCGAATGAAGTCGCCGTAATCTAGTACGTAGTGTATGTTGGCATATTACATGAAAGCCCGCAATTCAAAACCCAGCTGGTGCATACCGCACAAAACGAGATAAGGAAAAAAAAATATTTCAGCGTCATACTTTCAATAATCTTATAGCAAAAAAGTAAATAAAATTGCGATGAAAAGTCTCTACAAAAATCTATCGTTCGGAGACGACTTTAAACTGTAGGTCCCGCTATTCATGTAAATAAAATTAACACTCACAATAAGGTTGGTGTGAACCGTAATCCTGACTGAAGTGTTGTACTGACCAATTCTGTATGTATGTATGTATGTATATAAAATAATTTAATCGTATTTAAATTTTTAAATATAATTTTTGGCTTATGTCCTTACGTCTTTACAAGGGACAAGATCCATTCAATCAGTCATATTTTTAACTATTTCTTCCACTCATTTTTTCTGTCCGTATGACGGAATGGTGGCTTTCAATACTTCAAGAGATGTTGGCTTATCAGTACAAGCCAATGATTTCACAAAGTCACATAAAGAGGTATCTAGACTTGTTAAAGCGTACGGATGAAGAGAGCGTTCAACAGGACCACTCCTGGCAAGAAACTTGTTATCCTATTAGTTTTGAATTACAGCAAGCTGTGCCATCTTTTTGGAACCAAACGTTGTTAATGTTTAGCTGATTAATTTTTGAAAACAAAAAATTCATTATGTAAAACTCACCATTCTCTGTAACGGCAGCTATTTGCACATTTCTTAAAAAATAAAAGCCAATGATACTGCCAGCTTGTCAGTTTTAATGGATGTATTGGTGATGCCTTAAAGGCTTTAGGATTGCTTTCGTTTCAATTATGACACTACGGTTGTGTTCTCCATGGTATGTCTTGTCTAGAGATTGGTTTACACCTGGGTATTTACCCAACGCTGGGTATTTACCCATTTATACCCACTTTCATACCCGGGTATTTACCTATTTTCGGGTAAATACTTATTTGAATACCGAATACTCGTTGTTACGTAGCGTAGCAGAAATGTGGACATTTTGGATTTTATTTTGAACATGTGTATTTTGGAATTGGTGAACAATTAAAACTGACAGCCAAAACAAGGTGGGGAAGTTACTTGTTTCTATTCAATGCAGACTGTAATAAAAACTAAAGCATCCCTTCAGGTCTTAGCAGTTCATGAACTCATTAATCTACAAGTGGATACAAAATCACAGCTACTTAGCGAAATCTTTTGGGATCAATTAAATTTAAGCTCAAATATATTTGGTTGCATTGCAGAATGGATTTGTAAGCTCAAATCAAATGAATATAATATACACAGGGTATATTTCGCGTTTAAGGAAATTAAAAATAAGCTTGAATTAGAGGTTGTGACAACTTTGATGCTGAATGATGTCGAATAAACTGAGCTATTTATATGTACCATATCCAATACAGGTTTTAAAAAAACCATACATGTAGCCGTGAACTTGCTAGATCCTAAAGCACAAGGAAGTGATCTTGATCCGTCTGAGGAGGTAGATGCATCGGAATTTATTCACACAATGTCACAGGCGTTAAACATAAATGTAATACCAGATTTTGCCAATTACAAGGCCAAAAATGGTTTCTGGGAACAATCTTTTGCCTAGAACTATTTGGATGAGATTTCTCCAGTACCTTGGTGGAAAGGAATTTGTGGAAGTACGCAATTAAGCAAATTAGTTGTTCGAATTTTAACACCTCCCTGTACTTCAGCTGCTACTGAGCGTTCCTTTAGCACCCACAACTTCATTCACTGAAATAAAAGGAACCGTTTAACAACACAAAGAGCAGGAAAAATAACATATATATCTTAACCCTGACTGAAGGGTTGTAATGAATGTATGAATGTATCTATACATCATCCGCTATCTCGATCAACTCTACACTGTATGCGGTCTTACAAAATTATTTGAGGACTTTTTAATAGCCTCTTTAAAGCGTTTGTTTTGTGATGTGAGAACTCCTGTAGCAATTTCCTGTATACAAATTAATTCTTTTTTAATAAAACATATTTTTTAAATTTAATGGAATTCATTGCCAAAAATAAACTTTTAAAAGAAAATTTAGTAAAAATTATAAATTTTAAGAAAAGAAAAACCAAAAGAAAGAATGAAAAACATTTAAAAAGCTAAATCCAGTATTTTGGCTGTTAAAACCAACATCAGAAAGATTAAATGGTTTTAAAACACCAGCCATAATTTAAAATATTTGAATAAAATAGCAACCAAGGGGCATATTCCCTATAATACAAAGGCTCTCTGGCCACAACAATTTCATTTTTTATTAGGCAGTAAAGTAGGCTAGAAAGAAAATTTTTGAAAATCTCTGGTGACTAAACAAATTCTGTTTTAAGTGTTCTTTTGGTTTTTTCCTTCCGTCCGTCTGTCTGTTTGTTTGTGTGTTCTGTGTCTTCATAAGATTTATTATTAGGAACTGAAATCCTTAAATTAAGGTAAATAAGATGTTTTAATTTCTTTTCTTCACAGATAATGTAGGATTTACATTATTTTCTTGACAACTGTGAATAAATTTTCTTAGATTTAATAAATTCCCCTTACTGTTTGATACACTTTTAAACTTGTATTACAAGCTTCATATCGTATTGTTACGTTTCTACCCTTTTAAAAACGTTTAAAATATGAGTTCGAAGATTGCAAATAAAAAAAAGAAATTTGTGCTTAGTTTTAATTGAAATTCTTTATTTTTCTCACAATTCTGTGAGCCACTGTTCGCAACTTGATGTTAGATTAGATTAGTGTGGTAGCTTCCATACCAAAAGCTCATTTGAGCACGCATAGCGGCTTGTAGTGACGCCACCGGTGAACGCATTCTCTGTACTGACCAAGTTCTTCCGAACCAAGGAGGGAGAAGTTGGTCAGCGCAAGGGCTGCACATTTCAAAGCACGACTACCCAACGCTGGAGAACCAGCCAGAAAGCTTGATAAACGAGGCTATATCCTTGGCATTAATGGACGACAGCTTCGTCAAGCTGACAATGGTTGGAGAGCCAAATAACCTATATCTGCATCTTGCAGGAGATGGGCATTGACAAAGAAAGTGGATAACAGCCTCCTCTTCCTCAGCGGATCTGCACCCATGGCAGAAGTCGTTAAATGGGAGCCGCATTCTTTCCGCGTGTCTACCCATAACACAGTTACCTGTAAGCATTGCCAATGTGTTCGAGACGATGTTACAACTTGATGTAAACAACAACAATTTACTTTGTTTGTTATTCTTCTTTATACTCTTTTGCGTAAACACTAACAATTATTCCGCAGATTTATTTATAGCGAAGATCTTCAAACCACCATTATTCTCTTCACACGCAACGTGTCTTCACACAAGACCAGCGTTGCCAGTAAACTTGTTTTCTACAAAAGTTCCAAAATGTTTAAAGGAAACACCGGAGATCGGTACCCTCTGTTGGTGTTTCTTTGCTACTTTTGCCCTAGACTAATAAAATACACAATATTTTATTAAGAAATGTAAATATTTCGTGTTATTATTATTAAATTTATTGAAAAAAATTTTAAATTGAATTTAGTTGAAAAAACTTGTTTTGTTAGGAAACAAATTTAATGAAAACTTTATCGCATTCCAAAAAACTTGGAAAAAAGGGAAAACTTGACAAATGGCAACGCTGCACAAGACTGACTGAATTTTTACTGACTGCGTTGCATGCTTTGTCTTGCCTTTTATATCGCAGGGTAAACAGTCTGATGACTGCTCTTGAAGGAGAATGACTGCCTTCCCGAAATCTCTATAAATGTGAACATGTTGTTTACGTTTGTCCTTGCAGTTTTGTTGTTTTCTTTTTGTTTACGTGATTATTCCTTTTTTTATACTGATGTGTTTGATATATTTTGTTTATCAGCAAACATCATTGGTTTTGTTTTTGTAGCTTTTGTTTATCACTTTAATGTTAAACGATAACACCATTTCCATTTTGGTAACAATATTCATTGAATAAAGGATTCAAATGAAAGAGGCTTTGCGCAATAAATTTCTTTTACATCTAAAAAACCTATTGACTTGCTTTCCAACATTACTTTCTCCAAATAATGAACAACATATGGACAATAATATCGTTTTTTTTATGAAATATTCGGTAATAAATTTAAAATTCTCTGCATGACAGCATTTTAAAATTATTGGTACTTTTAGTGGCGAACAATAAAACAATAATTTTTGTATAAACGCAACGATTTATCGATTTTTAAAAGAGAATGAGCATACGAAACACCACAAAACAAATAGGTATACACACATATATTGTCATTAAAAATTTAAAATTTGTCTATAAAAATAATTGTTATTTTTTTAAAACAATAAAAAAATATTGGTTTTGTCCTTCGTTTAAAATTCACACAGATGTGCAGACGAATTCATAAAATTCGTGTTCATTATTAACACTTATTGAGCTGGAAAATGTAAAAAGGGTACATACAATAATAATAAAACATAAAGATTACTTGCGGGTCTGAAATAAATCGGAAGAGATTTGACTTATACGGAGAGAATATTTAAAACAGTTTTGAAAAATATTTGCCCATGTCCTTTAATGAACATAAGGTATCGCCCCATATCGATACTTCCATTTTTATCTAAAGTATTGGAACGATTGTTACACAACCAAATTGGTACTTATTTAAATGACCGCCAACTGCTCTTTAGCAAACAATCTGGATTTAGAACAGTTCACAGCTGTGTTTCTTCGCTGTTAAGTGTATCTGAGGATATAAGATCCAATATTGTTAATGGTAGATCACACTTTTTGGTGCTTCTGGACCATTCAAAAGCTTTCGACTCTGTAAACCATGATATATTTTGTAAAAAGATATACAACAGTTTTTATTTCTCTTCGAGTGCATCATCTCTAATAGAAACCTATCTCGCTGATAGATACCAGTCTGTCTCTGCTGGCGAAACCGTATCTACTCCCATGCCCGTGTCTAAAGGAGTACCGCAGAGCTCTGTTCTTGGACCACTACTGTTTACTTTGTACATAAATGATTTACCTAATTGTCTCCTGCATAGTGATATCCACATTTACGCAGATGATGTACAAATATATATAAATTGTAAAAAGGACTCAATTGATGACTGTTCTGCAAAACTTAGTGAGGACCTTGACAAAATGCGTTAATGGTCATCGTCAAAGGGCTTATACCTGAATCCTACGTAGTCAACTGATTATAGCACAACGAAATCAAAATATTGTCGTTGATATTCCTATCACTTTAGGAAATAAAATCATTTCAATAGTTGAATCAACAAAAAACCTTGGTATAATTTTTAACAAATCTCTTCAATGGAATACCCACATAAATTTTGTCTCCGGAACAATTTTTTCTATGCTTAGAACGCTATATCTCCTACAACACATTACACCTCTTAACCCATTTACGGTCACGGTGCCAATTTGGGAACACTTAATTATTAAGGCTGTATAAAAAAACTGTTTACTCTAGTTTATTTATTTTTGCATTATTGAATAGTGGAAAGTGCTCTGATTAAATATTAAATGAAGCAATTTAACTACATTTATTGTTATTATTGTAATAATCTATTAAACTTCATTAACAATACACATGTAGAGGTAGGTCAATGGTAACCAAATTTATATTTCCTACCTAAAGCTTGTGGTCGTTATTTGTATTATAATATAAAATTCAATAAACAGTGAAATATTGAAAAGAATTTTTAGTTTCATACAACAAATGTATAAGATCTTAGAAAACATATAATAATGCTGTTCCAATTTGGGTACAATGGCCACAAGTATATTAAAAACAAAACACCTTATAGACAATAACGACGCTACAGAAACTAGTGACAAAATGTTTAAAGTACGTCAACTTGCTGATATTCTTATCAGAAAATTTAACCAATGGGGTGTTTCCACGAACATATTTCTATCGACGAATCCATGGTGAAATATTACGGTCGTCATTCAGCAAAACAGTATATTCGAGGTAAACCTATTTGGTTTGGTTATAAAAACTGGGTTACAGCAAGTTCCCCTGGATATTGTTACTGCTTTGATATTTATTGTGGTAAATCAACTACACCTGTTTCTGAGCCATTGGGTACTAGGGTTGTGAAAACGCTGCTACAAAAATTGACCATGAATCCTGCCAACCACAAAATCTTTTTTGATAATTTTTTTTACAAGTTTTGAGTTACTCAACGATTTGCGTAATTTAGGTTACCGTGCCACAGTAACAATCCGAGAAAACCGCACTAAGAAATGTCCTCTGCCAAATGCAAGAGATGATGAAAAAACCAAGAGCCGATTTCGATTTCAGATTTGACAAAAATAATGACTTATGTATTACTGGTCCGCTGGAAGGATAACAGTATTTGCACAATGGCGACCAATTACGATTCTTATAAACCACTGGAAAAGTTAAAAGATGGTCTTTAATTTAAATTTTTTACGTTTCTGTTTTTTTTGCATTGTTAAAAATAATTATACATTGAAATTTTAAAAATGTAACTTGTAGTTTTTGTTTGGCTGTAAATGGGTTAATGTGCTTCTTGTGAAAACGTACTTAATGCCCAAGTTGTTATATGGCTGCGAAATTTTTGCTTACTGTAATTCAACAAATAAAACTAACTAGATTAATGGTAGCGTATAATGCGATTCTTAGATACTATGTCTACGGCATAAGAAGATATGATGGTACTTCTTCCAGATCATTATATGGTGTTGAATTAATGGATTTACTTAAAATCAAAACATTAATTTTACTACAGAAAGTTATCTACACTCAAGAACCATCTTATTTATTTATTCGTATTCAATTTGCAAGATCAAACGGAGGAAAGCAGATCATTCAGTTAAGATATCGAACAATACGGCCGTGGAATTCGTTAAGGTTAAATTATTCGTAAAGCATGATGCCCTCTATTATATATAGAATATTTAGGGTTTATATTCAAGCACTTTAAACACAACACCACGCCACCTGTCCGTGGCAAAGCTTCTAATCAAGGCAATGTAGTCAGTTATAAAAAGTGAATGGATTTAACACATTCGCTGCTAAGCACGAGTATACTCGGCTTGGCAGTGCGGGATACCCTGTCAAAGACGAGTATACTCGTCCTACTTTAAATATATTATAGCATGCAGGCTTTTGAATTAGCAAATTTTTTTTTGCCACAAACATAATATAAATATATAAAAAACTTGAAAAATACTACAAATAAAATTTTTTACAAAAATTATACTTTATGTCTTATAGAGAATGATCTTTCACTCAAAAATCAACTTCATCGTGCATTTATAACAAAATTTTATAGCAACTCATCTTTGGTTTTCTGCTTGTAAATGATTATGTATGATGTATGTATGCTCTTACCAAGAAATAACGGTTTTGGGCAACAATAACACACAAAATATAAATGGCAATGGGAATGACTTCATATAATTTAGGCTTGGCAGCGAATGGGTTAAGAGATTAGCCTTCTGTAACTAAAAAAGAAACCGTGTACACTACATACGTACATATACAGAAAAAACCGATTCTAGCATTATAACGCCTACATAAATTATCAACATAGATTTCCCTTTCGAAATACGAAGTCTCCGTAGTCTAGTAGGTAGTGTGTAGGCTTGTTAGACATAAAAGCCAGGGTTCGAGCCCCAGGCCAGACATCAAAACAAAATACAAAACGTATTTCTTCGGCGACTTCCTCTCAGCAGATTTCTGAGAAAAAGTTTCTCAAAATTCTGTAGGTCCCACCACTCGTGCAAAATTAACACACACAACATAAGTGGTGTGAGAAACTAGGACGTTGTACTATGGGTCAATTCGACCTCCGGGTACTGTACCTGTCTTAATTGACCTAACATAACCTATTCACTTAATTGGTCATTATAAGCCGTTGGTTAGGATGACAACTTAGCTTCTTGCACCAAATATGTTTCGTGTGTTAATTATATGCACGAGTAAGATGACCTACAGCGTCGACTCCTAACGTTAGATTTGAGAAAAGTTTTAAGGCAACTTTATTCACTCTCAGAGTTTTTGCGATAAGGCTGCTGAAATATTTGTTTATATTTCATTTTGTATGAGATATCTGAGCTCAGATGTCAACCATGCATGGGCTCTCTTACCTAATCTTTAGCAGATGACAGCAACGTTTGTCATTAATATTCTTCTAACGTTAGGCTGAGCCCTTTGGAGATTGAGGACACTCTCACATCGATCTATAGTCAATCTTCGTATGGGTTCCTGTGAAAACGGTTGATTCAAACCTGCGAAAAACGCAAATCTGTTTATCACAAGCGCAGCAATAACATTGGCTCATCTATGGTGTAAATACTAATGAGTCAGTTCCATGATGTAATCTAATACAACTCTCATGTATGGACCAGTGCCTAAAGGTCTAGTTTTAGGCTTCTCGACCGCGTTCATGAGAGGGCTTAGGTGCTCATTAGAGCCGGTAGGTTATCTAACTCTTTTGATTGATCGGAACATCATCGCAATGTGGCTTGTGTTTCACTGTTCTATTGCTACTACAACAGATTTTGCTTAAGGGAAATAAAGGGACTTGTTCCCGAGAATCATACATTCGTACGTAACACTTGTCTTCCTAGCAGAGCACATCCGTTTATGATTAATTGGCCCGAGGATCGCACACTGCATTATAGGCAAAGTTCCTTATTCAGGTGGACTATCCGTATTTGGAAATTGCTACCGCTTATAACATAATTCAAATCTAATACTTGCAAACACTACTCTCTCTGTTCCCCTTTTCATAACCTATTTTTCTTATTCCAACTCAAAGCACTGCATGAGTAGGAGGCATCACTTGAGTGTCTAAAAAAAATATTAGAGCGTGTCCAGAACTATTATTTAACTGCCAAACGGTCACACATTAAAATTACCATAATTTATTCTGCCAGTAAGACACATAAAATTTAATTACAGCCATATATCATTAAATATTCATACAATACACAACTCTAATATTTAAATAAACCGTGTATTTTCGTGTTTGTTTTCTGAAAATAAATTTTAAATAATTTATTAAAAATTTCTACTTTTTGAATAATTTTGTTGTATGGTAATTACAATACCGTAGAGTCATTTCTAACGAATTAATTTAACAATGCTGTGAAGTGTATGATTGTAATTGTTGTTATTCTTGTGGAAAATGTTTCGAAAACTAATTATTTTTTGTTTTTAAATTGTGTTGGTCATGAGAGTAGTTTCATTACTAAAAAGTAGAATTTTAGTATTTCAACAACAACTGCTTTTTTAGAGCCATACACCTCTCTTTAAATTTGGGAAAAAATTTTACTATTTTTTTTAAACTTTTCTTTAATGTTCTACTATGAAACTTTCCTTACGTTTACTGAATTCATTTATTTAATAATTATTTTACATATTGTTACGAAAGTCGAAGCCGAAGTCATGAACGTTCGCCTTCAAGAACATTCATCAGACTGTTTACTTTTCCACATAAAAGGCAAAGCAAAGCAGGCTACTGAGTTAATGAAGTTCAGTCAGTCTTGTGTATATTCATGCATAAGAAATATGTATGACTACCGGCCTAATAACATATCTGTAGCGGTTTCTGTCAGAATACCAAACCAATTAATTAAATTTAAAATTGTTTATAATTTTAACTGTCAGAAGAGAGATAAAAAGAATTAAAAATTTGTTATAAATCTATGGAAACCCCCATTTCTGTAATATTTTTTGTTGTTATATGTAATACCGTATCATTTATTTTTATATTTTGTTTTCATATTTTCTTTCCGATGTTAATATGTTCTGCTGCCATTGCTGTTGAACTGTTGCTGTGTTAAGCTCCATTTCATTGCTTTCGATTTGAAACTGTCTGCCATTATGCCAGTCTTTAGGCTTAAAACACATGATGTATTCCTGCTGTGGATCTCCTAATCCTAGGAGATTTTTTTTTTTGCAACGTGAGTTCACATAAGGGAAAATGCGTTTATATTGTTTATTTAGTTGTGCATTAAACAAGGGAAATAAATTATTTGATGGTAGCCAACCATTCAAGTATTATACATAAAATTTTGTATTTATATATTATATATATATATTTTGTAATGTCTTTCTTATTATTATTTAGTTTATAAATATAAAAAAAAATAAAAAGAATAATAAAAAACTTTGTTTTTAAGAAAATGGTTTCTTCAAGATTTTTGCTTTAGAGTGAGTGTCTTAACTGTAAAATGATGCTGTAAAATGTTTGACAGTTAAACAGAAGTGTCAAAACGAATAAACGACAATTGTCAGGGGATACTTGTGCAAAAAATATAATAATTCATATTTATAGTATGAGGAGTAAAAAGAAAACGAAATTAATGCTTTGAAATAAATAAGAAATATTGGAAAAGAAATTTCTTAAAGCAAAATTTAATTCAAATCAAACGAAATATAAAATTTTTTTGTAAAAATTTTAAATTTTTGGACACTTTCTTTTTTTGAAAACTACAAAAAATTTTTGCTTTTCCTTAAACTTTTGAAAATGAATTAATTGCTCCTTAAAATATTTTCTTAAGAGTTCTAGTACTTAAAGCGCTTTTTTTATAAAATAAAACAAAATTTTCCCATACACATGACTATTTTTTGTGGTTTCACAATTTTTTTTTTCATTTTGCCTGATTTGATCAAATAATGCCAGTTTGTTGTGTAGAATTTAAAAACTATTTTTACAATTTGTTTGTGGTTAAGCACATAATATGTCTGCCTGAGTGTTTCTGCAGAGGATCTAATGAAATCAATACGATTTCGAATTATGGAACGAAGAAGTACAAAAAATTCTGTAAAAAACCGCAGTTTTAAACAATTTTTTTTTACATTGCCTTGCAAAAACTTAGGACAAATGGTTAATTTATCTCGAGTACATGATTACTTTTTACAGCAGCTATGGATAAAGTGTAAAGATGGACATAGTATATAAAAAAAGAAACGAAAATGTTATATCAGTGAATGGCCCTAAAGGATCATATCGCCGGTAATATTAACAGCATCAGATAAACTTTACTACTTACTTGAAAGATGATATATTACGAAAAGTTACATAATTAATGACTACAACCCTTCAGTCAGTCCTTCTCACACCACTTACGTTGTGCGTGTTAATTTAAAACATGAATGGGGGCCTACAATTTAAAGTCGAATCCGAACGACAGATTTTTGAGAAACTATTTATTTATTCTCAGAGCTTTTGCTAGAAATCTGCTGAGAGGAAGTCGCCAAAGAAATATTTTTTCGTATTTTATATTGTTGGAGATGTCTGACTTGAGGTTTGAACCGTGGCCTTACATCTAATAAGCCAACACGCTACATACTAGACTACGGTGACAACAACGAAAGTACAACGCTGGTCATATAAAATTCAATTTACATAAATTTGATGCTGCTCATTCAGTCTAGCTTTCCAACATAAATAAACAAATATTTTACAAAATCGATGCATAATCTGCAAATTTTCTTAAAAAATATGGTTTAAAAAAGTCGAGAAAAAGGAAAAAGTTCTTTAAAATTTTGCATTAAATGCAAGTTTTTTTAATATTGTTACAAATATTTTCAAAACAATATGTAAGAAAAAGTAAATAATTTTGAAACTAATTTAAGATAATTTTGCAATAACTTGCAATTGTTTTAAAATTTTCTGAAAATTATTTATTTTTTCTATTTTCTTTAATCTCAATCTTACTGACGTAAATATGTAACAAATCTTACTGACATGATGCTCTAAGGCTCATATATAATACTACGAATTTCTTCTTATGAAAAACTTTTTAGCATATTTTTTATAACAAATCTGAACGGAATTAATGTTTGTTTACTGTTGTAATCATATATATAAATCACTTAATTTTAATTTAAATAGAAAGGGATTTCCAACGTTAAATTAAGCTGAACAGGAAAATCAATTTTTGCGTATGAAAAGTGACTTTGTGTATAAAAAGAAATATTTTTATAAATAGAAGATACCTTGCAAAGATCAGAAAAATGATTAATTCAGTCACGAAATTAAAAAAAAAATATATGAACTACTTTATATGAGCAGATTGTATCTATTTCGGGCTCTAAAAGATGGAAATATTTAATACTCTATTTTTTTACAGAATTTTACAAGCCATATGTAAAATAGCATACACACATACATACATTCTCGTACGTAATTGGTCATTACAATCCGTCAGTCAGTACTACGGCCTAGATTCTCACATAACTTGTGTTAATCTTTTACAGGAGTGGCAGGATCTACAGTAATTAAGACAAGTACAGTACCCGGAGGTCGAATTGACGCATTGTACAACGTCCTAGTTTCTCACACCACTTACGTTGTGTGTTAATTTTATACATGAGAGGCGGGACCTACAGTTTAAAGTCGATTCCGAACGACAGATTCTTGAGGAACTTTTCATGGCAATTTTTATTTATTCTCAGAGTTTTTGCCAGAAATCTGCTGAGAGGAAGTCGCCGAAGAAATACTTTTTGCATTTTGTTTTTATGTGTAGCCTGGGGCTCGAACCTTGGCTTTTACGTCTAATAAGACGACACACTACTTACTAGACTACGGCGGCTATACACACAATATGTAATAAAAAAAGTAAAAAAAAATTAAAATGAAAAGTAATAAAAAAATTTCAAAATTTTGCAAGGACTTGCAATTGCTTTGAGATTTTTTTAAAAATTTCAATTTTGTCTTTAACCCTAATCTTACTGACAAAAAAACGTAACAAATCATGCAAACATGAGCCTCTTAGGCTACTACTTATATAAGAACTAAGAGTTTCTGCTTATGCGGCCCCTACATGTTGCGACTGCCTGTATAGGTTTATTATTTTTTACAAACAATTGTTATGTTGAGTGGCTGGTTTGTCGTCGGTTTGTTGAGAATCAAGAAATATTAATTTTCATTCAATCGACGGCCAACACGAAGCTACAGTAACAAAAGTAACAAAGTATATTTGGTTGAAAAATCGAAACGCGACAAGATTCAACATGTTGTATAACTAATCGCAAAGCGTAGGACCCGTATTACGAAAAATGTATTAGCATATGCTTTATTACCAATACGTTCACTCTTTGCAAAATCTAATTGCAATTGAATTGTCGTAAACTTTCTTTAAAAATATAGGAATCACTCAATTTTTAAATTAAATACAATGGGGTTTCCCGTTGTTATATTTAACAGAACATAAAAATCACCTTTTTCATATGAAAGATTATTGTGCTATGAAAGATAAAAATTTTTATAAATGGAAGGTACCTTACAAAGATATAAAGAATGATTTATTCTGCCAACAACTTAAGAAAAATAGTAACTATGTACTTTATATAAGCCTTTAGACTTTATAAGCCTCAGTAGTTAACGTTACGATTTTATATTTCGGTCTCTAACAGATGAAAATGTTTAATAATTACAATCTTTTTTTTACAGAATGAATCCAAAAACATATGTAAAATAAAAGTCCTGTAATTTGGTTGCAGTATGTTAAATATTTCTCTTGTTATATTGATTTGATCATCAAAATGAGACTTACAGGCTCGTGTTTGTACGATTAGGGTTAAATCTAAAAATATTTGAGAACATCCTGAATAAATGTTAAATCGTTTACTAATTTTGCAACAATAAAAATTGTTATAAAAATAATTCATAAAATTTTTAAAATTAACAGATCTTGATACGTATAAACCTTACTATATTTAAGAATAAATGTCTTAAAATCCTTAATGATATTTTTAAATTCTTAAACAGTTTCCTTTGTACATTACTTATGTATTGTTAAGATATAATCTGTGTTACTTTTTGTTATGTATTACATACTTTTTCTGTTCCGATAATATAATGGCAGGTAATCCTTGTATAATCCTTTTTATTATGCAGCTTTTCTCTCTCCCTATATTTTTGTAAATATAATTTGTTTTGCAAGAAATATATTTTGGTGGCACTAACTTTGGGAAAATGTTATTGAATTTCTTTATCTTTTTGTATATAAATATTTAATGGAATTCTTACACATAGAAGATTTTAATACACATTAAACTGCTCTTTACATTTGATTTGATATTTTATTATTTTTAATTTCTTTTCTTTTATTTTAAAGAAAAATCATCAATTTTGCACTTGTTTTTCTTTAATTTTTTTATAGCATAGCTTCTTTTATTTCTTTTCTTTTCCAAACTTCCGTAAATTCTTTCCAATTTTTTTATATTTTGTTTTAAAATCCTGCACGGCCGTGTTTTTTTTTGTTTAATTTTCCGCCTGAATTGACGAAAATGTGCATAATTTATACGTTTATTATGTTGGCAAAAAGAAAAACTCTTTTGATTTTCAACACCGTTTTGTTATAAATTTTTCTTGTGATTTCTAAAACCACGTTTTCGTAAAACCTTTAGTGTGGTGTAATAAGATACAATTAAATACGTTTCTCTATGTTAAGAGTAACAAACCGTTTGAATTTCTCGGCAACACTAAATTCACTCTGCTGACGAAATTTATGAATTGCGTGTATTTCACTACAGAAGGCCCATACAATGTGTACATTATTGTAGAGCATAAAAATGTTTGTGTACAAGCCAAACAGTATAAAAAACCTCAATGCCATGTACCCACCAATATTTGCTCTCTTCAGCACACTATCTTGCTCTCATATTTGTTAAATATTTTAAACTGCCTCTCATTCTCTCTAAAATTTCTGTGTTTGTGTTTAAAATTACATGTGGAGTTAGTTTAGTTAACCTTTCGTTTTCCCACCACGAAGAGAGTTTGAGCTCTTAAAACAACAACTAAAAACGAGAATCTCATCCTCCTCCTATATACTGTAAGAAAGTGCCTTTACAAATATTTGTGCATAACATTGTCCTGTGGATTTTATTTGTATTTTGGTTTACATACAAACGAGAGGGCGCAAGAGAGATATTTTTTATGCCACTGAGAGACTCTCCGTGAGAGTTTCTTTACAAGTGCTAATGGTGTATTTGCTTTACAATTTATTGAAACTCTCTAGTAAGAATACCTTGACCATTATTTTGTATGCTGTGTGGTGTGTTCTTGAATTTTAAATGCTAAAAAATTTAAAAGCCTTCTTAATATGCAGCTAATCGTTGACAATGTAGGGCATTATTGCCTCAAAATGTTGCTGTTTTTGTCATGCAAACGATAAGACCTTGGTGAATTCACCAACGTGCAATATTAAGAACTAAGACTTGATGTTATTTTCAGTTTCTTTAGCTACTGAATACAGAAGTTCTTATATGTTTCAAGTAATAGAATTTAATTTAATATTAGTATAGGATTTAGGGAGAACTGCGGAACAATTTAAGAACAAATGGACACAGAATATATGAAACTATCAAAGGTCGGACCACAAAACATACACCCATAAGTAAATCCGCATGAAACCAGTTTGCTACTGAGTTACAGTGTAAATAAATCGGCTACAAATGGATTTTTGAAAATTCAGAGTTCAAGAGGATATAACGGGAAAAAATCGATGAAGTTAAATGGAAACTGGAGGTAAAATATCTAAGAATATGATTGTACAGTAAATTGATATAGAAATCTCATATAGAGAGTACTTCTGCAAAGGTCAGACATTCTATAATGCAATGCAAAAGTCTTGCAAAAAATCCTGTCAATGTTATTCAAGTATTACACATCGAATGTATTCCATGATGGGCACATCACCTATGGCACCAACGTTTAAGTAGACAGAATTAATATAGAAATGGCTGAATGGAGAAAGTAGCGTGTTATGGTATTGTTGCATTTGGTAGTGAAGACTAGTATTTTAGAGGGTATGGGAAACAAGTTTCACACAAAATTTTTCAGTAGTTGATGGCATCTTTCTCCGTAACAGCCTTTGGACCCAACCAGTAGACTATACAACTATTATGTGGCATACGGATGGATTAAGAACGACAGGAGTAGGAGTTTTTGGACGCAGAAAGAAATATTATGTTCCCGTGGGGAATGTCGCGGGTATATTCCAAGCGAAAGGTTTTCTTAAATTGTATTGAGGGTACAAAGGGTGGGACATAAAATCTGACAGTCATGTCATCATCTGAGCGCTCCGCTCTTCGATGTTAACTGGAAAATAGTACGGTACTGTCTGAGAAAGCTGAATCAGCTACGTAGTGCAAGTAGGTTTACCCTCTCCTGGGTTGCAGGTCATGTGAAAAAAGTCGGCAATGGAAATGTTTTTTTTTTTCAAATAATAAATATAAATTAAAACAATACAATTTTCATTTCTCTATGCGATAAACATGAAAACCATTCAAAATTAGATTAAATCCAATAATTTAATCAAACATTTCAATTGGAAAACTTAATCATCTTTAGAAGTAAATGCGTGTATGCTTTCAAAAATTAAAACTCTTTCTCAATTTATTAACTTATTTTGTTTATTCTAGCAATCAATATGTGAGTACTTTAACCATAATTGACACACTTTTGCAACAATGTCACATATTTAAATATTTGCATATAAAAGTTTCAGTTATTTCAATTTAATTTAAAATTTTAATCATAGTTTATGGTTTCTTAGCAATGTTTATTAAAATCAAATGATATGTTTTTAATTTTAGTTTTAAACAAAAACTTTAAACATTCAAAACCCGATGTAATTCAATTTAAAAGTTTTCATAACTACAAAGCTTTTGCCATGATTTCATGTTCCTAATGTTGATGACTTAATGAACATGTTGCTTGGCCATAAATGTTAAATTAAAACGTACCAAGTGTGTCACTGTTAAACAGCTGGTATAATTTTAAATATCACGTCAGCATTTAAAAAAAAAGAACATGTTGCTTGTCCATAAATGTTTAATAATAATCTACTAAATGTGTTACTGTTAAATAGTTGGTATAAATTTAAACATCACGTAAGCATTTAAGAAACATTACAAAATCATGTTACTAATGTTGATGACTAAAAGAACATGTTGCTTGTCCATAAATGTTAAATTAAAATGTACAAAGTGTATCAACGTTAATATAATTTTGAAATAATTTTAAATATAAATAATTGTTGATGTTCAGCGCTATGCTGTTAAATGTTAGAAAGGGGATATTAATTATACATCGGTATGTTGTGTGCGTTATGTTGCTCCTCTAAATGTTAATTTGGCTTGCAATATGTTGCTTAATGATTATTTTAAAGAATTAGGCATTATTTTAAATTTTGTTTCAACAAGTTAATGTTCAACAAGTTAATGTTCAACTTTCTTACATTTGCCTTCAAACTAAAAAGGTGGATATTTTGTATAACAACATGTTGTTTCGGAAAATGTTAAATACTTAATGCATTAATTGTTTACTTTAAAACCTGTTATTTAACATTATTTTATACAACAAGGCATTGTATATTTTAAATGATACATGTTTATATGCACTAATAATGTTACAATATACAATTACAAATTTAAATATTTGATAAAATTAATAATGTATTATATATTATTATTATTTGATAAAATTAATAATAATAAATTAATACCAAATGAAAATTAATGAAAGACTAACAAATAGTTAATTTGAAGAATTCATCACTGCCAAAGTAGACCAAATTAGTGTGTGAAAAAAATTCCGTTGTAAAATCATGTTAACAACGACCGCAACACTACAACCTTTACATACACTTATGGTACACATATTTAGTATTAATATAGCAACATGAAGTCTTGATGTAGCACAAAACGGAGAGTCCCAAGACACTTAATGGCGAATATACAAGTGTGTCAATGTTAAATTGTTGATAAATTTTAAATATCCCGTAAGCATTTAAGAAACATTACATAATCATGTTCCTAGTGTTGATGACTAATAGAACATGTTGGTCTTACAAAGCGTATCAATGTTAATATAATGTTGATATAAATTTAAACATTAGAACAACATGTTGATTAAAACTTGCTTCCATTAAAGGCTGCGCTGTTAAATGTTGAAAAGGGGATATTACATTATAGGCATATTGTATGCATTTTGTTCCTTCTCTAAACGTTAATTTTTCCTGCAATATGCTGCTTTAATGATTAATTTAAGACATTTGGCATTATTTAAATTTTGTTTCAATAAGTTAATATTCAACTTTCTTACATTTGCCTCCACACTGTCGTACTAAAAAGGAGGTATAATGCTTAGTAGTGGATATTTTGTTTAACAACATGTTGGTTTGGAAAATGTTAAATAACATTAATAGCATTAACATGTTACTTCGGAAAATATTAAATAACATTAATAGCATTAACATGCTATTTAACATTTTTCTAAGCAACAGTATCTATACAAAATATCCACTACTTAGTATTATACCTCCGTTTAAGTATGACAGTGTTGAAACAAATGTAAGAAAGTTGTAACATGTTGAATAAAAATTTAAAATAATGCTTAAAGCCTAAAAAATCATTAAAGCAACATATTGCAGGCCAAATTAACATTTAGAGGAGGAACATAATGCATACGATATGCCCATGTGTAATTAGTATCCCCTTTTTAACATTTAACAGCATAGCGTTTAATGCAACAAGTTGAACATCAACATGTTGTTTTATATTTAAAATTATATCAACATTATGAAAATGATTTTGTAATGTTTCTTACATGCCTACGTGATATTTAAAATTATACCACCCATTTAACAGTAACACACTTGGTACGTTTTAATTATCATTTATGGACCCTCAACATGTTCTCTAAGTCATCAACATGATTTTATAATTTTTCAATGTTAAATTAAATAAATTAACATTATTTTATGCAACAGAGCATTGCATATTTTGAAAGATACATGTTTCTAGGCACTAATAATGTTACAATATATTTCCAAATTTAAATATTTGATAAAATTTATGAATAACAAACGTACCAAATGAAGTTAATGAAAAATTAACAAATAATTAATTTGTAGAATTCATCACTGCCAAAGCGGAGCAAATTCGTATGTGAGAAAAATTCTGTTGTAAAATGATGTTAACAACGACCGCAACACTACCCATCTACATTCATTCATGGTACACACTCCAATCATTTCGTATTACTATACCAACGTGAAGTCCTGACGTACCACCAAACGAAGAGTCTCTAAGACACTTAATGGCAAATATATTTCCTGGTTTAGATCACATCGTACAGGAGCTACAAAGATTAGAATGTAATATCCACCCGCAATCGATACATGCAGCAATAGAATTATTTTGGGATTATAAAAACATGTCAGTAGAGTTTCATAAGGGTAATCCGTCTGTTGACGCCGCCGTATTCTAGTAGGTAGTGTGTTAGCTTTTTAGACGTGAGGCGACGGTTCAAATTCCAAGACAGACACCTCCAGCAAAACGAACTATGAACACTGAATATTTCTTAGGCTATTTCCTCTCATCAGTCGTGTGGCAATAACTCTGATAATAAAATAAAATTGCCGTGAAAAGTTTCTCAAAAATCTGTAGTTCGGAGTCGACTTTAAACTGTAGGTCTCGTCACTCATGTATAAAATTAACACACACAACATAAGTAGTGTGAGAAGCTATGTAGGTCGTAAGCCTGACTGAAAGGTTGTAGTGACTAATTATGTATGTATGTATGAATGTAGTCTTTTTAATTCGAGAATTTTTAGAAGCAAAGCTCACTAAACATGATAACAAGACAATCGTTCAAACCATAAATAAAAGACTTTCTGCACCAGTTCTATCGACTTTAAAACACTGGTAAGGATGGTTTCAGCCCAAAACTACTACCTAAACTATGTAAGCACTCTCAAAACATTCGTAGAACAGACAGTTGAATGGACTTCACTGATTTTACAAGTCTTCAGTATTCTTTATCACTCGGTGACATGGTTTGCTTTGGAATTTAAAAGTGGATTTACGAAACTAATACAACTGATAAAGGCTTTACGCTCAAATATCACATTCACTGTCTTACATGGAAATCTGCTGAGTAGGAACACTGCATATGAAAAAAAAACTAGTTTGATAAGATTGTGTCGACTGTACAATAATTGCAAAATAAGCTACATTGGATATAAATATAAAAAACCACTGTGGATCAATTGCAACATATGGACATGTAGCAGGAATTCTTTAACCAATAAATTAGGTGGGTTATTGGATTACAACAAGAACATATTTACATGGCAAAAACAAGCCTGGTCTTCGCCATACATATAGCTGAAGGCCAAACCCAGTATACGCAGTTTCAACGTTAAGTCTATTCTGTTATATGAATGCGAAGTATCGAACATGGCAGCAAGTGGTTCAAAACCGATTGCATATTTGCATCTACAAATGATTGCGGTGCTGAACACCGAAGTTGAAGTTGATATAAAAAACTTAAACAGAAACGGAATTGAACATACGATAAGGAATTCAGAAGAAAGACCAGAAACATCATTGAGGACAAACTAAATGGTATTCGAGTATTAATCAGCACAGACAATTGGAAATTTTAGTAAATATTGTTGTGGAGTATTATGATCAAATATATAATAACGGCTATTTAACTATATTTCACTAGGTAAGAGTTTGAAATTCATATTCGGTACCAAAGCAACTCCTTGACATTTCAGTTCATCCAGACTTTTAAGCAACAAGTTTAATAAGAAATCTTTTATTTCATCTTATGAGTTCCACATTCTTTGTATTCATTCAACAATTACAAACAATGTTGAGTTGTGTTGTTATGGTGTAAGTTTGGTTCATATTTAAAAGAAATTGCTTATAAACTTATTTACCCCATTGATTGGTGGATTCTATGTTTTTGTATTAAAAATCCCTAAGTTATAAGACCTAATAAAATTATTATCTTGGATTGTTTTTTTTAGTCCGTATTTATGGTCAACTTGTATAGAAGCAAATATACTGTGATGAAAATTAGATTCTATATTTTTATGGTAAAATTCGGAGCAACAAGTTATATTCCATAGCATTGAAATCAGTAAAATTATTACTTTATTGCACCAACTTCAATTCACCACTTTTTATGTTTATGGTAAGCAATGCTGTAATGTTTTACACCAACAGCAACATGTTGAATTTGCCCATACTGAAAATGAAACTTGTGTGATATTGTTCGATGTAGTAAAATGTTTATAAATGGATTCTATGTTTTGTTTGTTGCAACTTGCTCAACATATTGAAGTTGAATAGGAGAAATTAAATATTTTGATGCAACATTGACTGCACATGCAAGTTAATGGCAATAAATTTCAAAATTTTAACACTAATTCATTAAAACATCTTATGGTTGTATTGAAATTGTTGTGAAGCTTTACTTTACAAATTTGAGTATCAAAGTCCGCACACTGATGATAGCCTTAAATTACTGCAATTTTGAGTTGAAACTCAAATTTAATCACTTTGTATACCACTTGGGATTTGCAAAAATGCTCTTCAGAAATAATTGTTACCATTAGATTCATCGAATCAAGCTAATAAATGAAATATTCATTACGAAAATCAAAAGGCAATGACCACGAAACTAGTAAGATATTTACGGGCAGTCAAATCCGTCGGATTGAAAAAATTACAGACGATTTCAATAAAATGTTTCTTTAATGGGTTAAATCTGAATATTTTGATTAATTACCGTACAAGACTAATTTGTGTTTATTCTGTGTTTATTAATAGGGATTTCGAGCCAAAAGTTTGATCTAAGTAAGCTTTTATTTACGGGTAAGAAAGTACTCTACCAAAGGAAAGTGATCGAGGAAAACATTTAGTATATCATTACCATGAGTACAACTGCATATTTTTTGTTATAAATATCATAAAAAATCCATGAACGCAACTACATTAATATGGTTGTGGATTTTCGGCTCTTGATTATTATTTAAAAATATTTTTAACCGTTGATTCTTTTCATCAACTGCACAATGAGTGTAAGACTCCCATACAAATTGTGTTTTAAAACAAATTTCATGTGTTTGTTAATTTGTACATTGACATTTGCATCATACTTTATTTACACAAAATAATTAGTTGGTCAAATTTGAAGTAAATGAACCTTTACTTCTGGTAAGGCAGGTCAGAGCGTATTTAGTTTTGTGCGTAGAAGCTTTGCAATGTATTTATTTCTTAATTGTACTTCACATACATAATTGGCCATTACAACGACTCATGTTGTGTGTATTTATTATATACATGAGAAGCGGGACCTACAGTTTAAAGTCGACTCCGAACGACAGATTTTTGAGAAACTTTTCATGGCAATTTCATTTACTCTCAGAGTTTTTACCAGAAATCTGCTGAGAGGAAGTCGCAAAAGAAATATTTTTTCAAATTTTTCTGTTATTTCGTTCCCTACTATAATTCAATACGTATGTGATTTTGTTTCTCTACCCATCTATGCTGTAAATCATTGTCTATACAGCACTCACATATACCATTACATAAACTCTCCCTATTACTCTTCTAGACACCAATACATAGGCAATAAATGTTTTCTTTCCGTTCATAAAGTGTAATTAAATTGTTTATGGTTGAAAGGGTATGATGCTGCATTTGATTTGTAGTCTCTACGGTTCATTCCATTCAGTGCTTACGGTTTACTTGCTCTCCGTGAGGTTGATATTGATATTGTTAAAATAACTAGGCTGTTGATGTTGTTGCTTTTCAGGTTATTTTATGATGAGTTATTGCCACAAACGATTTTTATTTATACAACACACCTGTGACGTTTCCTTGCCACAGTGTCTCAGTGCTTCAGTTTCTATGCGTTTAATAGCGTGGCATGTAGACTTTGTTGTGGTATTTCACAGCAAAATTGTTGGGATTCTGTTATTTCTGGCGTCTAGATTTTTAAATTCCAACAAAGTAGGAAAAACGGTTATGAAATAAAGCTCGTTAATAGCGGTTGCGTATGTTTGTTTTATTAGCAAATCGCAGGTTTGATGTTGTACAACTTTTAAAACAATTTTTTTTAATTTATTGTGACTTTTATTCTTTTTTAATAAATAATGCATCTCCCACAAAACGAAATATATTTTTTCATATTTCATATATTTCTTCGGCGTCTTCCTTCTCAGCAGGTTTCTTAGCAAAAACTGTGAGAGTTAATAAAATCGCCCTGAAGAAGTTTCGCAAAAATCTGTCGTTCGTAATCGACTTTAAACTGTAGGTCCCGATACTCATGTATAAAATTAACACGCACAACATAGGTGGTATAAGAAGCTAAGTTGTTATCCTGTATGTATGTATTGTTACGAAAATGGAAAAACCTAGATACTGGTATTTTGCTTTTACATTGTCTAACATTAAAATTATAAACAAAAGCTACAAAAGCAAAAACCAATGAACTTGTTTTACTTGCGTAAAATTACAACAAACACCAGCATTAAAAAATGACGACAAACAATTAAACAAAAATATACCAACAAAACCCAGCATATAAAATGTGTAACCTAGTAAACAAAAGTACAATAACAAATACCACAAGAATAAATGTAAACAAAATACACAAACAATAGTAATGAAACAAAGATGTTTAAGATTTCGAGAAGGCGAAATCACGAACATTAGCCTTCAAGAATATTCATCAGACTATTAACGTTGCCATATAAAAGGCAAGGCAAAGCAGGCAACGGAGTCAGTAAAAGTTCAGTCAACCTTGTGTTAAGACGCGGTGTGTTTGAAGAGAGTAATCGTGGTTTGAAGATCTACGTTACAAAGATCTGTCTAATAATTGTCTACTAAGTGTTAAGCCGAAAGTCCATGCCATCCGTTTCATGCGCTTTGCGTTACATGCGATTCTTGCCTTCTATGCCGTTTTTATTGCAAGTTACATGCAATGCTTTTTATGCGACTGCTTTTTTGTTTTGATCATCTGTAGTGGTAAACAACAAACAAGAGAACAAGAACATTTTTGGGAAAAATAGTGTTAAAATATGAATTTATAACTTGAAACAATTCGAATATTAACAGTTATCTATGGCTTATATGTCATTACATTGTTCAATACATTTTTTCATTTTTTTAATCATTCATTTTTTAAACATCAAGCAAAGAAGTTGCTTATAATTATTTTCTTTTTAAATAAAGAATTTTGTTAACTACAAAAAGAACGTGTGTCGTTTTTCTTTCCACTGGGATGAATTCCTAACATTGGTTATGGGCCCAGTTACTCGCAGTACAGGAAAAAGTGAAAATTAACCTGCTCCAGAAGAAATTTCGGAATTAAATTTGGAAGATATTTGTAGAATTAAAAATATTTGGTTTGAAAAAATGGCTAGTCTTTATGCGATAGACAAACTTGATGAGAAAAACTACGATTCGTGGTCTGTCCAGATGCGTAGTATATTAATCCATTCGGACTTATGGAATGTCACTTCAGGACAAACACCAAAGCCAAATTCAAACGCAGAGGAATGGATAAAAACTGATGAAAAAGCATTGGCAACGATTGTGTTGTGTGTAAAATCGACACAACTGAATAATATTAAAAATTGTAAGACTTCCAGCGAGGCATGGAAAAAGTTAGAAACCATTCATAAACCAAAAGGACCTGCACGGAAGGTAACTTTGTATAAAGCTCTACTCAACCTACGGATGTTGGAAGATGGTGAGGTTCCCAAATTTTTAAACACGTTTGAAAATCTCGTAGAAAAGTTAGTAGAAGTCGACATTACATTGACTAGTGAACTTCTAGTTATAATTTTACTATCTAGCCTTCCTAAGCAATTCGAAAATTTTGTAATTGCGATGGAGACAAGGGATGAGCTGCCAAAATTTGATAATTTAAAGGTTAAACTTTTAGAGGAATTTGAAAGGCAAAAGTCAAATCACCGCGAAGAACAACAAAATCAAGTTGAAAATGCATATACAGCATATGATCGCAAGTATACAACTGTTGCTAAAAACAATAAAAATTATGTGAAAGCGAATAACACGAAAGGTAAACGAAGTGGTAAATGTTTCATTTGCGGTAAGCGGGGGCATTATGCAAATGCTTGTCAGCAAAAATTTAAATCTCCAGAAAATTCTTATTTTACATTCGCGTTGTCATCTAATAATAATAACAATAACGATAAATCAATAAGTAAAAATCATTGGTGTATTGATAGTGGGGCGACATCACATATGTGTAATAATCGCCGATTATTTACTTCAATTACAGAATGTATAGAAAAAATAACGGTCGCGGGAAACCAATTTGTGCTCTGTGAAGGGAGAGGTGAAGTGAGAATAAAAACCGGTTTTTCTACTATCACTCTCAAGAACGCACTGTATGTACCATCATTACAAATAAATTTTTTTTCTGTAAGTAAGAGTATTGAAAATAATGCAGAGATAAAATTTACAAAAAATTTGGCTATTGTAAAAAACAAAAATGATAAAACGGTATCGATCAAAGCATACAAAATAAATAATCTTTATGTATTCCAAAATATAGAAGAAAGGCAAAAAGAATTTAATTTCTCGTGTGTTGATGAAATAATGAAATGGCATAATCGGTTCGGTCATGTCAATTTTAAAAATTTAGAAGATTTAACTGATAAAGAAATTGTAAATGGAATGGACAAAATTAAAATTACTGGTGAGATAGCGTGTTTACCATGTATGAAAAGTAAAATTAACACACAACCGTTTAAAAAGTCAACGATTTTATCGGAAAATATTGTGGAGTTAATACATACGGACATTTGTGGACCTTTTCAAACGAAATCTATTGGTGGTTCTCGTTACTTTCTAACTTTCGTTGATGACAGGTCAAGAAAGGTATTTGTATATTTTTTAAAATCTAAAAATGAAGCATTTGAAAATTTCAAAATGTTTAAAAATATGATTGAGAACCAAACAGGAATGAAAATTAAAACTTTAAGAAGTGACAACGGTCGGGAATATATAAATAAAGATTTTGACGAATTATTAAAAAATAGTGGGATACTGCATCAACGTACTGTGCCTTATACGCCACAACAGAATGGCGTGGCGGAGCGGTTTAATCGCACTCTTGTTGAAATGGCCAGGTGTATGCTGGTGCATGCTGGATTAGGCGAAAAATTTTGGGCTGAGGCAATAGCTACTGCAGCTTATTTACGCAACCGATTGCCATCAAAACCTATTGGATATATTACTCCAAACGAGGTATGGTTAAAGAGGAAGCCCAGAGTAAGTCATCTTAAAACATTTGGATGTTTAGCCGTTGCACTTGACAAGAATCAAAAGCGAAAATTCCAATCAAAAGGGAGAGAGTGTATTATGGTTGGATACTCACATGAGTCTAAAGCCTACAGGTTATTTGATTTGAAAGCGCAAAAGATTATAGTTTGTCGGGATGTAAGATTTAATGAAAATATTTTGATGGGTAAGCAAAATGAAAATGCAATAGATTTATTAAAAAATATAAACGAAAATGAGCAAAATAATGAACACAAATCAACTTCAGAAGAACATGCTGAAAACTTTCAAAATCAAGATGAGCAACAATTACAACAACTACCAACAGCAGAAGACGAGAAAAATAATAGCCAAAACGAAGCAGTGAATCATAATATAAATAAAATTGGCCGAGGTAGGCCAAAAATAATTCGATCTGGTAAGCCAGGACGCCCAATGAAACAGTATAATGTAATAAATTTATTGGATGCAAATGAAATTGAATTTCCAGAGGCCCTGAGTGGGGTTTACAATAACAAATATTCGAAGGAGTGGTTGCATGCTATGGATGATGAGTACAAATCGTTATTGGAAAATAATACATTTACTTTGGTGGACCTTCCCCCAGGTCAAAAGGCAATTGGATGTCGATGGGTATATGATGTCAAAACTAATAAAAACAATCAAATTCAACGCTTTAAGGCCAGATTGGTTGCAAAAGGTTGTAGCCAAACTTACGGGTTAAATTACACAGAAACGTTTTCACCTGTAATCAGATATGCAACAATAAGACTGTTGCTTGCATTGGCTGTTAAATTTAAATTACATTTACATCAGTTAGACGTGACAACAGCATATCTGAATAGTGAGTTGGAAGAAGAATGCTATATGCGGCAACCTGATGGTTATATAAACTCTGAGTATCCGAATCGTGTATTACGTTTAAATAAAGCAATTTATGGATTGAAGCAGTCAGGCAAGGCGTGGAATGCTAAAATAGACAGTATTCTCAGGCAATTTGGTTTTAAACCATGCCAAAATGAACCATGTTTATACATAAAAAATATTAATGAAAAGATAATTTTTATTGCGGTTTATGTTGATGATCTTATTATAGGTAGCCCATCAATTGGTGACATAGAAAAAGTAAAATCGAAGCTAGCAAATACGTTCAAGTTGGTGGATAAAGGACAGCTCTCTTATTTTCTTGGTTGGGAAATTGAGCGTACAGGAGATACTGGTCCCATTGCTGTGAGCCAGTCAAGTTACATAAAGCAATTGTTGGAAAAGCACAACATGAAAAATTGTCGTATTACGTCAACACCTCTAGATCCAGGCTTCAAAATACAACCAAATGATGAGGCAGCAAAAAGGGTTGATAAAACCAGATATCAATCATTCATTGGCGAATTAATGTATATTGCGATTTCGACGAGACCTGATATAATGCATTCGGTAAGCAAGCTGGCACAATGTAACACAAACCCAACAGTTGATAATGAAAATGGGGCCAAACATATACTTCGATATTTATCAAAAACATTAAACTACAAGCTACATTACGTTGATGATGACCAGCAGATTTTGGGCTATACTGACGCAGATTGGGGAGGCGATACAAAGGACAGGAAATCGTACACAGGATATGTATTTCTATTATGTAGTGGCGCAGTGTCCTGGGAGTCGAAGAAGCAACATATTGTGGCACTAAGTACAACTGAGGCTGAATATGTAGCACTTTCATCGAGCGCAAAAGAGGCAATATTTTTGAAAAGGCTTTTGGAGGAAATGGGTTATCATTCTAAGGATACCCCAATTATCATAAAAGGTGATAATTTGAGTGCACAATATTTGACCAAAAATCAGATGTACCATGCACGCACAAAGCACATAGATATAAGATACCACCATATTAGAAATGCTGTAAAGGATAAACTTATTGAACTTAATTATATATCTACGGATTTACTAACTAAAAATCTTTCTAAAGAAAAACATAATCAGCATTTAAGAACAATGGGCTTATACTAAGTAGTAGAATGTGTAGAATTGTTTATGCAACAATTAATATATTCGAATTGAGAGGAAGTGTTAAAATATGAATTTATAACTTGAAACAATTCGAATATTAACAGTTATCTATGGCTTATATGTCATTACATTGTTCAATACATTTTTTCATTTTTTTAATCATTCATTTTTTAAACATCAAGCAAAGAAGTTGCTTATAATTATTTTCTTTTTAAATAAAGAATTTTGTTAACTACAAAAAGAACGTGTGTCGTTTTTCTTTCCACTGGGATGAATTCCTAACAAATAGAAAATCAAATTGTAATTTTAAAAGAATTTATGGCATTAATTACAAATTTATGAGTTTACGTTTGTGATATTTTGTGCTGTTAAGGCCTACGAAAATCCTCAAAAGAACACAAGGCGAGTGTTTTTAGTTAATTTATCTTGTTTACATTTTTCTTGTTTACAAATTAATGAATTCAAAATAGATGACACTCAGTACATAAAAACAATCATCGTATACATATTTTGTTCATGAAAGAAATGTGTTAAAAAATGTGTTTAAACGTATTTTCCTCTTAAATTAGTAACAAACTTTATTATGAAATATGTTTTTATTAATATGTTTGTAATGCAAAAAGAAAAATGCGAAAATAATAATGCACTATTTAAACATATTTATAGAAACCATTCACAATAGTATATAATTTGGCATGTCAAGTTTAAAAACTGCTGACTTTTTCCAACACTGCATGAGTCGCATAGAAAAGTAGAGAGTAAACCTACTTAATACATTCTATGCCTCTATGCATTCTATGCTTTTTCTTCTGTAACTTGTCACAATCAACTACACTGATTCTACTTTTTCGGTATATGTATGTAACTCAAGGCCGCATGAAAAGGTTGGTATGGACTTTCGGCTTTATTGTTTATGCAAAAGAGTGCAAAGGGAAATAACAAACAAAGCAATTGTTGTTGTTTACGTCAAGTTGTGAACAGTGTATTGTGCGAACAATGAAGAATTTAATTAAAACTAAACACAAATTTATTTTTATTTTATTTGCAATGGGCGAGCTTATATTTTAAACATTTTTAAATGGTAAAATCGTAACAGTATGTTATACCCGTGGCTAAGAAGAGTATAACGCGCTTGAGTCTCGCCGCTATGTATCGGCCGCTCCACGTCAATGCAAGTCTATACGCCAAAGCTTTCTCAATGTTCCCTAAGAGGGTCGTCAGGTCCTTAGATTTTTCGAAACACTTGTTACGACTACGCTCATGTACAAATTTAATGGCGCAATATACAAATTTTCACTTGCTTGTTTGTCTTTTACCCGTTAAGGAGTGTCCGTGAAATCAACTACTTTTGTTTGAAGGATGAATTCGATACTGAGGTTAACAAATTTAATGTTTTACTGCTTTTCTGCATTACATTTTCGATGTTTAGGACAGGAATTCAAATGTCTTCATTCTCTTTTAGGCATTACCTTGGAATAATAACTAACAGTTGACATTAGTGGTGTTTTGCCGTACTCCTCTGTAAATCATTACATTGCCCTTCTGATTCCTTTTCAAAAAAGTCTTTCATTCTATGACTTTTTTTCATTTTAAAGAGTATTTTTCTTTTTGTTACCTTTAAAGTCTGTATTAAAGCATCTTTAATTTTTATTTATTTTTTTGTTTCTATTGTTTTATCATCGCATTAAATATTTAATTTAACGATAATCATTTATTTTCTAGGGCAGTCATTGTCTGAGCTTTTTCTCTTCACACTACCCGCAGCAACAGGGGCAACTGTACCAGCATATTGGCGTTGGTTATTTCACCTTGTTCAGTTAATTTATCTTAATACCAAAGAATACTATTTATTTGCCTTCTTTCTTATCATTAACGAACGGAAGCTTACGGTCAGCGTAATAAAATAAAAGAGTTTCTCTTTGGAGGCAGACTGCTTTTATATTTAAATTTCGTCTGTTTATTATCAGATTTAATTCAATAAAAATTAAAATCGATTCAGTCTGACTATGAGGCAGCCTAAACTACAAAAAATTCTTGGAACAAATGTTTGTACTGTATAGGTTAGCATCAGCGATGCAATGGTATATGGTGGGCTATTTATGGGTTTAAATTTGTACCATCGCTTATTTAGAATCGGGCAATACTTGTGTCATTCTATTCTGTCACAGAATTCAGTATACAATCTCCACTTAACGTAATGAATCGATTTACGCTTGATTTACGTTGGGATTTATTAGGCCAATTAAAAATTGAACAATCATGTCGATTTCGAAAAAAAAAATTTTCGGATGAATTTCATTTTCATTTTGGTAGGTGCGTTAATGAACGAAATTGCCGTTTTTTGGGTTTAGAAAACCTACACTGGGTCCTACAGAAGCCAATGCAGCCATTACGAGTGACTGTTACGTGCAGCTTGTGGAGCGGAGTCATCATTGGTTCATATTTCTTTGAAAATGAGGACTGTCTAACCATTACGATCAATGGAGTCACCCATAGCACCTTGATAACCAATTTTTTTGTACCCGATCTTCATGGTATTGATGTATACGATGTTTGGTTTCAACAGCATGATGCAATTTGCCATACATCTCATGCCACAATCGATTTATTGCGTCAAACGTTTGATAGCCCTGCAAAAGTTTCTCAAAAATCGGTCTACTACTCGTGTATAAAATTAACCCAAACGACATAAGTGGCATGAAAAGCCAGATTGTAATCCTGACTAAAGGATTATTTATGTATGCAGCCATAGAATCACTGGTTGTTAGGTTGGAGGTGTTGCTTTGATTACTAAGGCTCATGTAAGTACGCATAGCCTGTTGTGACATCACAGGTAAGCGCAGTCGATTTACTGACCGTTTACTGCCAAACTCATCGAAGAAGTTTTTCAGCGAAGGGGCTAAACACAAAAGTACGACAACAAAACATGGATAGATTATTACCAACAACAAAAGATCAACTTGGCTATCTTGTCACCTATTGTTCGGAGGAGATCTAAGCATCTTTAAAAGAATTACTAAGTTTATTACATCGGTTTTAAAAGCAAAATTCTTCAATTAATAACTTTTTCTAAAGCACTTCATTCCGATTGTTTAATTTCTATCCCGCTAATAACGGCCTGAAGCTATTTGAAGCCATCAACACCCATTGCTTGTTTGAATATATATTTTGAATTCAATCATTTCCATCACCATTTTTTTTTTTTTTGTTGTTAAAACGTAAGAGGCAGACCTTTTTATTTATAGCCCTTCATAGATTAAAAACGTTCATAAGTTTGTTTAGTTTCTTCTCTGTTGTTATTGCCTTATTGATTTGATTTCATGACTCCCAGTTACTTTTTATTTCTTCAAACTTAAGCCCGTTGCGGATGATGGCCATTGTCTGTTATTATACGTCAAGAGTTTTATAGGATGTTTATTGATGAGCATTTTCTACAATTTTAATTTTATTTTTCTCTAACGTTGGTGTCGGCCTTTTCCTATAGTTACTCAGCAACAAAACAAACTCTTCCAATCGCAGCGATTAACTTCATTTAGCCGTGGATAGGATAATAAAAATGAGGGCATTTGTCACAGACTTTTTGTTTTTCTTTTTGTCGAATTTTTTGCTTTTGTTTTTATTTTGGAGAAACTAAGGGAAGATATGTAAATAAAATAGGGTGTACAGAAATTAAAGATGAAATGAAAATAATAATGAAATGAAATAAAAAATGAAACTCAAAGAAAAGGATAATAATGTCGTAATAACAACTGCTGACGGTGTTATCTTCGGAAGAGAATTGGCCACATAAAGCATGCCATGAAAATCATAATAACTTTTAAGGCCATTTCAAGAATAATTATACAGGTTTGCCTTAACACTAATAAGTTCATGACTTCAAATGACTAAATTTGAAACATCGGTTATTTCGAATCTGGCAATACTTATGTCGTTTTCATCAATATTAACTCGTCATCGTTCTCAAGAATTGAACATTTTACTCACCAGTTTATGTCGATATTTACAAAAAGATATCGCTACGAAGCCTTACAAAGTTCAATTGGTTCAAGAGCTGAAGCCGCAGGACCAATTATTTCGTTTTCGCTTCGCTAGATGGGCCCACGAAAAACTGCACGATGATGTCGATTTTGCCAAAAAAAAAATTATTTTTTTGGATGAAGCTCATTTTCGCCTTGGTGGGTACATTAATAAGCGAAATGAGCCTTATTTGGAGTTCACAAAACCCACACGTGATCTTACAGAAGCTAATGCACAAATGCATTACGAGTGACTGTTCGGTGTGCCTGGTAGAGCGGAGGCATCCCATATTTATTTGAAAATGAGAACGGCTAAACCAATACAGGACGGTGCATTCAGCACGACGGTGGAACTAGTCACACATCTCAAGCCACAATCGATTTATTGCGTTAAACGTTTGATGGGCGTTTTATTAGCCGAAATTCTGATGTCAATTGGCCGAGAAGAACATACGGTTTGACACCGTTGGACTATTTTCTGTGCAACGCCGTTAAAGAAAAGTGTTATGCCAACAAATCAGAGAGAATTGAGCATTTGAGGAGCAACATACGATATACGACCCATACACTCGGAAACGTGTGCGAAAATTGGTCCAATCAAATGAGGTACTGTGAGGCATGCTGCGGCAGTCATATGAATGATATAATATTCCATTTCTAACTGGAACAATTAAATTTGGAAAAATTTCAAACCGTTTTTGTTTTATTGCATTTTTAAATGGCGCACCTTTTACAAGGAAATCGCCTACAGCCGTCTCAAAAGAATGGTAAAAGAGTTGCCGAAGTGGTAATTTCCTATTTCACAGAAAGATTCTGGCTTTAAGGATAAGCAATCGATAATTAGGTCAATCGATACTAATAACAACCCAGAAGCAGCAATACGATCGTTTTTTACACCCAGGACTTTAGGGAGAGATTGCAAGAGTTGAAGCTTGTCTTCCCTTTTGCCAAGAATTCCTTTTCAAACTTCACTTTCCATTTTACAGAAAGTTTCTGGCCTTAGGGATAAGCAGTAGATACTAATAGGAATACGACATGGGAAATACGATCGTATTTAAACTCAGGACGTTTTGATAGAGGTTAAAAGAGTTGAATAGAAACTTGTCTTTCCTTTAGCAAAGTATTTCGTTTCAAACTCCTTTTTCCATTTCACAAAAAGTTTCTGGCTTCATCAGCTCTACCCCTTAAAGGCTTGCTGCTCGCTCATGTACCCACTCATTGCTTTGAATTATCACTTGTCATGGCATCCAGAAAAAGCTAATCCTGTTTCATCTGTCTAGATGGTTCAGTTTGCTTAAAAATTCTCGAGCGAAACTAATATCGAGTAGACCTTTTAGAAACTAAGTGCTTATAGCGGATAGACTGTCAGATAATATTGCTTTTGAATGCCTGTCAAAGTTGTATTGAGCATACCTTTCGGTGGCGTAGATTTCCGATAAATAATACTGTTGGGTTTCCCACGATACTGTAGTATGTGAAATGTTACCTACATATATACTTACATACACGTTTCACGCACCACTTATGTTGTTTGTGTTAATATGATCGATAAGTAGCGGGACATACAGTTTGAAGTCAACTCCCAATGACAGATTTTTTGAGAAACTTTTCATGGCAATTTAATTTACTCTCAGGGTTTTTGCGACTTATCTGTTGAAAGAAAGTCGTCGAAGAAATATTTTTTCATATTTTCGCTGTGTTCGAGATGGCTCACCTGGGGTTTGCACCGTGGTCTAACGTTTAATAAGCCAACGCACTGTTTACTAGACTACGGCGACTTTACCTGCTAAAGGAAAAACATATTTTTCGGTGAACCCGATTTTATGACATCCTTTCTGTTTTTCTTTCTCATCATATTTCAAGATAAATGAAACTGAACGTTGGTTCCATCTATTAAAGGGATTAACGTTTGAAACTCTTTCTTCTCTTCTTTCGTTATTTTTGTCGGTGGTTTATTTTTTTATTTTAGCTTTGATAGTCTTTACTTTCTCGTATTTGTTGGCTTATTCATCCAACTGTGTGTGAATTTGTTTTGGCCACCTTGAGTTTTACTTTGATGTCTTGATACAGGTGACTTGATTTAAATTTATTTCTTGTTGTTTTATTGCTATTCAATTTTTTTCCTAAATTAATTTCAACATTTATAACTTCATCATAAATTGATAAGAATCATTTGCTCTCAGAGGAAGTCTGCGTGTGAGAATTCTTTCTAACAGTTTCTAAACTCTAGTGGAGCGAGCAAAAAATGTTTTAAAACCTGGCAACGATCTAAATGTCAGAGTTTGTGGGCTTCTGACGACTCCTTATGATATTAATTTGTAGCTGGGATGTAGTAATAATTGCAACAACAATAATAAGAAGGGATTTTAAAAAACAGACATTTTTAAGAAAAACATTTAAGTTGTTCAACAAATAAAAAAACAATTATTTTTAAATAAAAGATTTTCAACAATAAAGTGAGTATGTTACTATAGGGATTACAAGTTCAAATATACTGCGATCCTTGGTAACGGTCTTATGATGAGCTTAGCCGGTAAATTTATTGTAAAAGTGGCACATTGTTCTGGAGCACCTCGCAAATGATTTCTGTAGAAGTTGCAGAGATGAGGAGGAAGATGAGACTGTTCTTTACCTACTGGGAATATGCACGACACAAGCCAGAGCTGCCTACTGCATCGATAATCATGGTGATCTGGTGAACATTGACATTGTCTGTTTGAGTCACTTAACTGAAATCACTAATTGGTTCCAGGACTAGGGGATAATTGATGAAAACTGTGGTATCACAATGGGCCCCATGTGGCTTAAGTGGGTCCATCCGAATAGCCATCTCTACCTACTTGCCTACGTAATCCAATCGGACTAATAAATATTATCCTCAACATAAACAGACCGCAGCGATGTTTCAAAATATCATCCACATCAATGCCTTCGATATAAGCCTTCGGTGCGTGCATTTTCAATTGTGATGACCAGTTTGGCATCAACCATTGGGCCAATGCCTTTTTTCGGTTAACAAAGGTATCCGTAGATACACGAGCAATCATCTGATTAATAGCCTAATCAGTCCAACAGATTTGTGAATACTAAAGTCACAAGGCTACACCACGAGGTTGATGAAGACAATCGGTGATTGAAACCGCACAATAGCGGCCATCATTCGAGCAGATGGCTCTATGATGCATAACATTATTGGAAAAGTAAATGTTGCCAGTTAGCCACTCTACTGCCACATGCTTGGGAGCATCTAAAACGAATTTTATTTAGAAGTTACTGTTGTGAACCATCGAGATTATCCTTCGCGATACTTTCGCCTTCATTTTATATATTTGTCTAGTAGATATGCTCTCTCTCTCTATTATACGACACATCAATCACCTGCGATAGATTCGATAAATCGGCTGAGAGTTATTCGTAACATGAAAAGAGCTGTCAAACTACAGATAAAAGGAATTTTGTCCTGATAAAAATTATGTTCGGACAACATGGATGATACCAACCTAAGAATTGTTTATAAAAGTGCTGAAGATGAAATTTGTTCCTCATTGACTAGGCATAGCATTTTATAATCCCAGGGATTTTGGTACTTCGGTAAATTATCCTGTTAAACAAAATATAAAACAAATAACTATTTATACAATATGAATATTTATTCAAATAAAATTACTTTTATAATTTTTGAAAAGCCTAGGGAGATAAAATAGAATAAAATGCCAATTAGGATGTAAACTCTTGTTCTTGTTAGTTGTTCACTTTAAGCCAAAAAATAAAATTGCATTACCAAACTGAAAGAAAAACTGCCGTAGACTTGATTATTCGCGGTAACAACAGCAAAAGATATAAATAAAACACGACAACAGAAAGCATTGGGTCCTTTATTTGAGAGCTTCCTATTTTTAAATTTATATCAAACAAATTGTGTCAGAGATATTATCGACATTTTTCAGATATTTGAAAGATTTATTTCACTGATGGTATCGTGAGTGGAATATAACATCTTTCAAATGTCCGCTACTGCAACTCTGGGTGAAGCGCATTTGGAACGTTCAATTTGTTTGACTTTAGCCTATAAGATTAAATTTGGCTGATGGCATAGTTATGAAGTCAAATTGCAATGAATCGTATTTTCGCTACTCATAAGCACCCATGAAATTTTGAATATAAGTGATCGAATAAAATTGAAATTTAAGTTATCTGATTCATTCGTACTCACTACAACGTTTATTTATAAGTACAAGTTGCAACGAATATGAGTACAATGTTGACATCAAACTCATACCATTCGAAATATTTTTGTTTCAGAAGCCTACTCATTTAGATTCGAAACTTTAGAAAAATACCTACAATACTTATAAATGATTCGAGTGACACATAAGATTCTACTCATTCTACTCTCATTGCTGATCTCCGATTTGTTCACACATCATCTCAACATGCGATGCCCTCAAATCGCTCAGGAAGAATATCGAATATGGTAAGAGCTGTGTGGCACATAGCACCGTTCTGTCAAAATCACATGTCGATGCTGAGCATCGAATTCTCATATATACATACATACATACATACATAATTGGCCATTCCAACCTTCAGTTAGCTTCTCACACCACTCATGTTGTGTGTCTTAATTTTATACATGAGTGGTGGGACCCACAGTTTAAAGTCGACTCCGAACTACAGAGTTTTAAGAAACTTTTCATGGCAAATTTATTTACTCTGAGATTTTGCCAGAAATCTGCTGAGAGGAAGTTGCCGAAGAAATATTTTTTCATATTTCGTTTTGATGTTTGATCTGTGGTTTGAACCCTGGCCATACGTCTAATAAACCAACACACTACTAGACTACGGCGACATCGAATTCAGGTCAAGTGAATTTAGCAATCATTGATCTGTCTCCGTTAACGGTGATGGCCTAGCCAATGTCCTTTTCAAGGAAATACAACAAACAGTGATTTTTTCAGGCATACATTGGATGCTCTTGGATTTCATCTGGGTTGATATCGTGTGAAATTAAACAATTTTGTATGTTCAAGTACTCATTTATCCAGAAATGGGACTCATTGTGGAAGAATATTTTTTAAGAAAAATTAAGGTCTGTGGCCAACTACTTCAGAGCCCATTCAGCAAACACTCCTCCTGGGTAACTCAAAGAAACAGACTGACTTTGGAATTAAACGACCCTATATTTTTTTTCTGATTACACTTTACAATTCAACATTTTCTCTCATTTAAGAAAATAAAATCGAATAAATAACCACAAACTAAAATTATGAATGGGCATCAAAGCCTTTAAATATTAAAAGAGTTTGTGCAGTTAAAAAAGAAAAAAAATATTAAATTTAAATGATGGTAAAGGGCACAACAACAGCAATACAATGTAAACCTTACAAAATAATATTTTTTTGAGGGGATGTTGAGCAAGAATAAAACATTTAATCAAAAACTTTGCTGCAAGGAAAAAGTACTTTTTCATTTAAATTAGAAGCTTGAGAAAGCATGGAGAAAAAGAAGAGGGATTTTACCAAAATGAGAGAAACTTTTAGAGAGAAAATGCTATTTTGAATTAAAAAAAAAAATAAAAAAAATTAAAGAGTGAAAAAGTCTAAAACTCTGCGGAATTTTATAAATATTTGGGTCATTTACCTTTGGCAAGAATAACTATCTCTTACAGTTCAATCTGTAAAAAAATTATTTTAAAATCTCCCAGAGAACGTAGACATCAGAATTTATTGCACTCTCTTCATTATACGGCATTAAAATTGTTTTTTTGTGTTATTGTAGGAATTACGCTGAACAAGGTACAGAGTTTGGCATGTTTGGTTATCACGGACAGAGAGGTTGCTGTCATGGTGATTTAGCCAAATAGACTGAATAAGTGTCAATTAGCATCAGCAATTTGGTCGTTATCAACTGGCAAAGTTTGGAATTTCCTACATGATACTACAAGTACTACATGGCCTTCTTTCGTTTAATATTTGCAGCTGAATTTTTCTCAAAATTTTTTAGTTATTACACCTCACGGTATGTTTTTTTACGGTCGGTACATACGATTAATCACCGACAATGCTCTTTCATTGTACAAAGAACCATTTCATGCAAAAACCTTATAACCACAGCAAATTCAAACTGCTATATTGAAATTATCAAATCTATACAACAGAGGTTTTTTAATGTCATAACAGAACGGCTTTATGTTACAAGCAAACATAGCAAAAACCAATACAAATCCCTTAATACCACTCAACATGTTCCAAAAGAATAGAAATTCTTGAAAACCTAAATAAATTCCAGTAAAAATATGCGACAATACAGCTTAAAAATAACAACCAAGAGAGAAAGGAAGGATAAATAAAGAGGATATAAAAGTGGTTTTTTTGACACACACCAAACATGCGTTCGACGTACATATATAAATATGTTCTTATTTTACCACTATAAGGAGAAACAATACAACAGAAATTGGTTACAGCTGAGATATCCTATTAAAAAGGATTTTAAAATTGATTCATAAATAAAAGAAGAGAGGAATTAGCATACAAATATGCTACTTAAACTAAAAGTGTTAAAATTAAGGAAAAATATTTCCATTTTTATGGAAGTCGCCGTAGTCTAGTAGGTAGTGTGTTGGCTTATTAGACGTAAAACCAGGATTCGAGTCCCAGGCCAGACATCAAAACAAAATACAAAAAGTATTTCTTCGGCGACTTTCTCTCAGCAGATTTCTGGCAAAAACTCTGAGAGTAAATGAAATTGCCATGAAAAGTTTCTCAAAAATCCGTCGTTCAGAGTCGATTTTAAACTGTAGGTCCCACCACTCATGTATAAAATTAACACACACAAATAAGTGGTTTGAGAAACTAGGTCGTAATCCTGACTGAAGGGTTGTAATGACCAATTATGTATGTATAACAATGGTAACATATAATGGAACCATATTCCAGAATAGGTCGGACTAGATATATAAATAACAATTTTGTTAAATAAGGATCAACAAATTCCTTAGACCAGCGTTTCATAAGTATTAAAGACGTGCAGTAGTACACCACAAAGTATTTGTAAAACAAATACACCATGGTAGATACCATGTACTATTGGTATAAAAGAGAGAATGAGTGTAACTGATATTGTCTGCTTTTGCTTTTACTCATCTACTCTACCCACAAAAACAATAACAGTTCTTTATGGTTTTGCGTTGAGTATTATATTGTATTTGTTTCTTTCTCTCAAATAACTGTTGTACCACAAGTATTTTTGAGTGTTTATTGTTATTTATAGTAAAACCAAAGACTATAAATATATAAAGATGTTGCACTGCCATACATTGTACTGCCAGTGCTAAATTTGTTGATGGCAGTACGGCTACTGCCACTTATTGTACTCAGAGAGGTTATTATTCTCAGAGAACGTATTGTGCTCTTTAAGCAATTTATTCTCATATGCGTGTATACATGTGTGCATGTATGTCATAGTTTACCATTTCATAGCACAGTTGTGCAAAGAGAACTCACACGCATTCTTGTGTTTTTTCATTTAGTTGTCGATCAGACTGCGACAAGAACACATGTGCGGCGGATGCTTTATCATTTTATTTCAGAATGACACTCAAAAAATATTTTATGTTAAAAATGGGCTATGGCATTAGCTGGGCGTTTTTAATTTTTTTTATTTTGTCGCATAGTATAATTTTTTTTAAATGCTTTGGAATGCTCGCTTTTTTCTTTTAATAAAAAATGGGTTTTTTTATCCATTTTATTTTTATTTATCTAAAAAACATGGCCTAATTTTTAAGCCAAATATGGATAGCTTTATGTTCTTTTAATAAAAAATGGATTTGTTATTTTATTTTTATTTATCTAAAATTATTAAGCCAAAGTTATATAGCTTTACATATGTATGCTGATGGAATGAAAATAAAAATAGCGTATATTACTAACACTTTTCTATGCCTGTAAATAAATAAATTCTCTCAACTTATTTTCTCTCTCTTACTCACTAACACATTACCAAAAATTTTTTGACGAACCCTGATGTATGTTGAAGTTTTCATAGCACAATTGTGCAGAGAGAACTCACACGCATTCTTGTGTTTAATTTAGTTGTCGGTCAGACTTCGACAAGAACGCATGTGCAGCAGGTGTTTTACCATTTTATTTCAGAGAACACTCAAAAAATATTTTATGTTTAAAATGGTTTATGTCATTAGCTGGGCGTATTTAATTTTTTTATTTTGTCGCATAGTATATTTTTTTAAACCTTTGGAATGCTCGCTTTTTTTCTTTTAATAAAAAATTGGTTTTTTATTCCTTTTATTTATCTAAAAAACATGGCCTAATTTTTAAGCCAAAGATGGATAACTTTATGTTCTTTTAATAATAATTGGATTTTTTATTTTATTTTTATTTATCTAAAATTATTAAGCCAAAGATAGATATCTTTACATATATATGTTGATGTAATGAAAATAAAAATAGCTTATATTACTAACACTTTTCTATGGCTGTATTAAATAAATTCTCTCAACATATTTTCTCTCTCTTACTCATAACCAAAATTTTTTTGGTAAACCCATTGTATATATACATTTGCCAAATAAAAAAATAAGTAAACTAAAAGAAGTCTTGTTTTCATAAAGTTTATGTGCAAATAACCTGTGGGTAAGAATGTTACCGTTTGCTTTATTGTAGGGTAAGAATACGTGTTTTATTGTTGTAGAAATGAAACTATATCGATTCGCACCGAATTAAAAAACCTTTATTATATAAATAAATTTTTGGAATTACAGATTTAGAGAGAAACAAAACTAGCAAATTATGAAAATAATCTCTTAATTATTACATACATTGATTAAATATTAAAATTTAAAATTTTTAAGCATTATTTTAAAACAAATTTTACTGCAATTTATTTTAAATTTTTGGTTTACCATAGTAACCATAGAAATATATATATATAATATATATATGTATATATAAATAATAAAGCTGTAAAAAACATAAAAACAATAATTGTTGAGCAATGCGTAAGTTGTACCAAAAATACAATTTATTCCTTTTGGTTTGATGAGAATAACGAATGTTATAAACACAGAATGGAGATGCTCAATTTATTAGTTGTTATTTTACTACGGAAGCATTCTACATGGGAAACATATAAATTCAAATCATCGAGTGTGGAAAAAGTTAATATATTAAAACATTAAAATGATAAATAAATTTAATAAATAATAAACAAAAAAGCATTCCTTTTATTACAACTTCATTCTATACAAAAATAGAGACAGAAATTCATAATTGAACTGTCTATAAAATTACATATGGTAAGTACACACATTGAATAGTCTAAAAAATAACATTATAATTCGGTGCGAATCGATATAGTTTCATTTCTACAACAATAAAACACATATTCTTACCCTACAATAAAGCAAACGGTAACATTTCTTTCCCACAGGTTATTTGCACATACATTTTGAGAAAACAAGACTTCTTTTAGTTTAGTTATTTTTTTATTTGGCAAATGTATATATACATACATGCACACACGTCCACACGCATATGATTATAAATTGCTTAGAGAAGAAAACAATACGTTCTCTGAGTATAATAAGTTCTCTGAGTACATGTTACTTTTTGTTCCCTTTCTCTCAGTTAACATGAGAGTGAGCACGAAGATTTTGCTTTCCCTGTTACCTACCCCCCTCATCCTAAAGAAGTAAAAAAATTTTTAAATTTTAAATACATTGTGTGCAACATCTTTATATATTTATAGTCTTTGGTAAAACGAATGTGGATTAGTGTATTAAGTTGAAGTATTTATACATATTAATATAAAAATGAATAACACAGCCCTGCAAATTTTGACTTTTTTTGTGCAAATAAGATGGCTTCAGGTGTTTTCGAAGGCATTTGGCGCGCTAAACACGAATCTGGTTTCAAAAATTTTCCATCACGTCAGGTTTTCGAGAAAAAGGGGGTTGAAAACCCTAAAAATAGCGTTTTTGGCTGTTTTTGAAACATTGTAGAGCTCAACACTGACGTGCTAGAACCATCGCTATTGTTAGAAATTGACAATTGATCTTTGCTCTTTAAAATGAGCCCAAAGCCAAATTGTTTGCATACACCCTTAAAGTAGGGGGTGGGTTTATGTCAAGGGGTGCAAAAGAAAAAGAAACACATTACGGAGGTCCTTAAAAATTAATCAGATTTACTTGAAAATTGTTACTCGGGGGTTTTTGGGGCCGCTGATTACAGATTTTCATTCAGATTTAAAAAATTCAAAATGGCGGATCCAATATGGCGGTCAAGTAAATCTGATTAATTTTTATAAACCTCGACGCCATATTGGATCCGCCATTTTGAATTTTTTAAATCTGAATGAAGATCTGTAATCAGCGGCCCCAAAAACCCCTGAGTAAAAATTTTCAAGTAAATCTGATTAAGTTTTAAGGACCTCCGTAATGTGTTTCTTTTTCTTTTGCACCCCTTGACATAAACCCACCCCCTACTTTAAGGGTGTATGCAAACAATTTGGCTTTGGGCTCATTTTAAAGAGCAAAGATCAATTGTCAATTTCTAACAATAGCGATGGTTCTAGCACGTCAGTGTTGAGCTCTACAATGTTTCAAAAACAGCCAAAAACGCTATTTTTAGGGTTTTCAACCCCCTTTTTCTCGAAAACCTGACGTGATGGAAAATTTTTGAAACCAGATTCGTGTTTAGCGCACAAAATGCCTTCGGAAACATATGGAGCAATCTTATTTGCAAAACCCATGCAGGGCTGTGTAATTTGGAAATAAAAGAAAAAATTGTGTCTGGTAAATATAAAATTTGCGAAAAAAGAGGACGAAGCAAGATATGGGATTGCTTTGGTATGGTTCAAGATGAAAATGATTCGGATATTACAAATTTTGTTGCATGCAAAAATTGTAAAAATGTATACAAGTACAATAAAAATGCACTTTCAAATTTAAATAAACATAAGTGCTATACATTGTTAAAAAGTGAAAATGAAAACCTTGTAATTGAACCAAACCAAGAAGTTAAGAAGGCTTGTACCGAGGTTTTGACAGAATGGGTTCTTGAAGATATCCGGCCATATTCTTTAGTAAAAGATAATGGATTAAAAACTTATTCGCATTTAATGCTGTCTCTTGGAAATAAATATGGAGCTAATCTTAATATAGACTCTTTACTACCACATCCATCAACAATTTTTAGAAATATTGAAAATAGATATTCTATACACTTGGAAAAACTCAAATCGGAAATATTATCAATAAGAAAAATTGGTTATGCTCTAACATGTGACTTATGGACTGAAAATTTTTCAAAAATATCGTACCTTGCCTTGACAGCTCACTTTGTTATGGACGGTCAATGTAAAAACAAGTTGTTGGGAGTAAAATCAATGAAAGGAATTTCAAATACAAGTAAGTTCTCCATAAAATAATAAATACACTTTTATATATGTATATTAGACCGACTCCTCTGTATGGAAAGCAAAATCGTGTTTTTGTTTCCCCTCTCAATATACACCTTTCTTTGTATTATGATAATTCTTGAAATATTTTAAGATTAGTGATAACCGCTCATGAGCTGGATCAAATTTAAAAAATACATTATTTAAATGATTTTTTAAAATTTTAGTATGTTTTGTGAAACAAAATATTTAATATGATATATCATTTTTAAGGGTTTTTAAAGTCGCGTCCAATGGTGTATAAAACATAAATAAGCATGTCCTTGTAATTATTACATTTGAAAAAAAAAATGAAATTTTAATAATATACATTAGAACAAATAAATAGCAGCAAAATTTTGCCAGTTTTATACACCGTTAGATGCAACTTCAAAAAATCTTTCTAATGATACCACATATTGTATATTTATACAATACATTGTTTAAGCACCATATTTTGTGATTCGGTCTAATGTGTATGCATTGTATATAATATGTAATAGCGGTATATTCGGCTGTGCCGAATGTAATATACCCACCATCAAATCATGTATCGTAAATTTAATTTAAATTTTTGAAGATACATGGCTTTAGATCGTTATGGATCAATCCTTTCAGAATTTATGACTACTATTTTTTTGGTGGGTATAAAAATTGTATTTTCCATCCCCCGGAAAATGAAGTTTTGTACAAATAACGTTAAAGCAATAGGTCAATAGTATTAAACTTCACTATCAGGGAGTGGCAGTGTAATGAAGGATGATTAAAAATTAATTATTTATTTAATAAATAGGTACCAATATAAAACAAAAATTGGAAACTTTACTCAATGAGTTCAATTGTTGTTTAAATGACCCAATAGTTGTGGTTACTGATAGAGGAGCCAATATTAAAGCGGCTTTAAAGGAACATGGCAATATCAATTGCATTAATCATCTTCTACATAATGCAATAGAAAAATGTATACATACCTCAGAACAAATACTTGAAATAACTACAACATCTTCACAACATATACAATTTTTTAAAAAATCGGGACTTAATTGTGAGTTAAATACTTCATTAAAAAGTTTTTCACCCACGAGGTGGAATACAATTTATTTTAATTTATTATCAATAAAATCTAATTTTAATGATATACAAAAAATACTTAGGGAGAAAAATCTTTTAGAAAAATATAATGTTATAAGAGAATATTATTTGGACTATTTAATAGCAATTTTGAGGCCTTTCAGCTTCAAAAGAGCTTGAAGGTAGCTCCTACGTAACAATTCATTTGGTTCATCCTCATATACAAAATTTAAAAACAATATGTAACACCACCAGTAATGATGAGCCAAGTTTCATACAAGATTTTAAAAAAAACTTATATGATACATTAACTAGTTTAGTAGAAAGTAAAATAACAATATTTCATAAATTAGCCATATTTTTATTCCCACCCACAAATCAACTCATTCAATTTAGTTTAGAAGAGCAAAGAGAAGTGTTTACCGAATGTAGATCTTTGTTACTTCCCTATTTAAATGATGATAGTATATCACACACTCCTACTGAGATAAATGCATCTAAAATATATTCATTGTTTGAAAAATATATACAACCCTTACAAGAAACTAATTCGAATGAGTCAAAAATAGAAAATGAGTTAAATAAATATAAAAATACTAATGTATTTCTGCAAAATTATTTTAATGTTTTAAAATGGTGGGAAGACAGTAAAAATGCATTTCCATTATTATATAAGTTATCCTGCAGAATTTTTGCTATTCCAGCATCAAGTGCACCGTCAGAAAGAGTGTTTTCTATTGCTCGTGCTTTAATTACCGATAAAAGATCAAAACTCGGCGTTAATGGAAAATCATTTAACGAAATATTGTTTGTAAATATAAATTCCAAAGAATAATATTATTATTTTAACTGAATTTTAGTTTCTATTTTTAATTTTGTTTAAAAAACATTTTTAAGTACTGAATTATATTTTTTTGTATTTTTTTATACTGAATGTATTTAGTTTTGTTTTAAAAACATAGTTAAGTACTAAATTATATTATTTTTTTGTACATTTTTATCAACTGAGTTTTTATTTTTAGTTTTGTTTTAAAAACATCTTTAAATACTGAATTATATTAATTATTTGTATTTTTTTTATAAAAAAAACAATAAAACGCATCGTTTTAAAATTATTATGGTTGTTTTATTAGTGTTCGTATTCTGCTTGTAATTTAATGTCCATATGCATACAGCATACAATAAGTTACTTATTGTACCACACTCATAATCTATTTTATTTGTTTGGCTAAAATATAGCAAAACAAATATATTACTCTTATTCTCTTTATACTCACTCATACTTACTATGTTTGAGAAAATAACAATACCAACTTGTACAAGAACTACTCAACTTCTCATTAATACACACTCACAGCAGTAGACACTACGAAACTTGTGTATTCAGTTGTAACTGTGCACGTCTTTAATAAGCATGCCATAAGCTTTATTCACCGTCATGAATATGTTATCCCGAAAGTTGAGCCTGTGATCCAATAGTATACCAAGGTCCAAAATAGTTCTAACTTTATCCAAAACAGCATTCTCAATGCAATAGGAGCTATGAATCTTTAAGTCACAAAGTCACCACGAAGTAAATCAACCCCATTAACATCATTAAAATTGTTAAATATTTTAGCGTCGTCAGCTTACATCAGTGCCTTAGAACGCAAAACAACTGAGGGAGGGTCATTGATAAACCAAGTGAATAATATTGGTCACAAATTACTTCTGAGGTACACCAGATTGCACTCTAATAACTTTAGATGTGACATTTTTAAATTTGATCCGTTGAGTTCTTTGTGACAGATACGAATTTAACCATTCTACAGCAGAAATACTAAAGCCCATAAGTAATAATTTGTGCAATAAAAGTTTATGATTAACTTTATCAAATGCTTTACTAAAATCACATCAGTCTGTATTTTATTCGAAAATCCTTCATTAACAATTGTTGTGAGCTCTATGATATTAGGCGAAATTTGATGGTATAGGAGAACAGTTAGTATTTTCTCAAGAACTTTAGGAACAGCATTAATTTTGGCATTACCTCTGTAGTTTGATATATCCAATCTAATACATACATACATAATTACTCATTACAACCCTTTAGACAGCTTTACGACCAAGTTTCTCACACCACTTGTGTTGTGTGGATTACCTTTATACATGATGGCGGGACCTACAGATTAAAGTCGACTCCGAACGACAGAGGAGGATTTTTCATTGTAATTTTAATTGATTCTCAGAGTTTTTGCCAGAAGAAAGCTGAGAGGAAGTCATCGAAAAAATATTATTTCTTACTTCATTTTGTTCTAGTTCTATGGGCTAGAATTTAAGCCACGGCTTCACGTCGTATAAGCCAACACAGTGCCTACTAGAATAAATTTAAATTTGAAGATATTAACCTCTTAATGAAAGACCATTTGTATTAGATTTAGTGCCCTTGGTTTATGTTTTACTATCAAACTTGAAAGCAATAAAGAATTTTCAAATAATTACACTATGCGACAAAATACAAATAATTAAATACTCCCGAGTAACTACTTAGGCTAAGTTGTTCAGTTAGTCGAGTAGAACTCGCAAATACTTTTTTATTTTTCTCGAATCCTCCAAACTTGTTTTTTTTACCTTTTCACATAAAATTTATAAATCCAAAGTTTTTTAGCCTTTAAAAAGGTATCATAAACTGGAAAATATTATTTTTTTCTAGTTTGGCTATTCTTAATTGGAAAATTTAATTAAAAACTATAATATAATTAATTATTAAAGTTCATTCTCTTGTGAAGAGATTGTCACTTCGTTTGATAAAATTGGACAAAAATTACAGTAGTAATGATTTAAAGAGTATAACAGCTGACTCATATTTTTTATATATGTTGTCTTATCAAATGTCTTTTTGATAGATCTTAAGTTTTTATTGAAAACTGTGTACCTTTCCAGTTGGACCAACCACCGGAAGTTGGCTAATGTTTGCGAAAAGCGAAATAATAATATTTGCGAAAAACGGAAATATTAGACGACTTTTGGTAGTCGTTCAAACGTGCAAACAATCAAGATCCATCAAAAATTTTGTAAATTTTTGAACTGAAAGTTCATTTGATAAGATGTCATATATAAAAAATTTAACATGACTGTTATACTATTTAAATAATAACTACGGTAATTTTTGTCCAATTTTATGAAACGAAGTTACAATCTCTTAACAAGAGAATGAAATTTAAGAATGTCTCCACTTATTTTATATTTTTTAATTAAATTTTGCAATTAAGAATGGCCAAACTTGAAAAAATAAGAAAAAATAATAATATTTTCCAAGTTTACCCGATCAAAACTCATAACATTTAAGTTTGAACAAAATTTTTATATATACCGTTTTAAAGGTCAAGCCCTCCTCTTTCTAAAAACTTCTTTCCTCTAAAGTAGGCTCAAACATATTTGGGTAATCAATAATTTTGTGTAAAAAGATCAAAAACCCGTTTTTGTCAAATAAAACAATTTTGGATGGTTCGAGAAAAATAAAAAAGTATTTTTGAGTTATACTTAAAATAGTGAATAACTTAGACTATGTAGTTACTCTGCAAATAAAATTTTGTTTCTTAAATTCTTTCGATATTCAACTACCATTGAAGCCTCCGTTTCATTTCATTTCTTTTCACGGAATTTAATGTACTAAGGACATATTTTTCGAATATTTAAAAAGCAATTTAAATTTTATTTTGAATTGAATTACGAATTAAATGTCGAATTACTTGTTTATTTCTTAACTTTAAAGAGTTTTATATGAAAACGCTTCCAAAAAAGTAAAAAATTGTTGACACAGTTTGGCGTTGAATTATTTTTTTTTGGTTTTTATCCTTCGTCATGATTGTTGCGATTGTCATTGAAATATAGCGGCAACCACAAAAGCTGTAGAAAAAACACAACCAGACAGCAACAGAAGAGAACGTTAAAATAGAAAATAATTAAAGCCTAAGAGTGTAAATGCATTTGCATGGGAAGTATTTATTTGTGTGAATGGCTGTATGTCCTTATGTATGCGTATAAAAATTACTTCCTTACGCCAATACACACAGACAGACAGCCATACAGACATGCTTGTATTTAACCATGAAAAGGTATTTCTCACTTAACTGTTGGAATTTACACTCATTCCCTCTCATTCTTACATTTCTCAATAGAAAACGCTCTGCAATGAATGAAAAGTAAGAAAAATTGAGTCAGAAAAAGAAGAACAAACGAATGTACTCTGCCTCACACTCTTAGAAAAGGATTTTTTTATATTTGCTTTAAGATCATTAAAACGTAACTATAGGATTGAAAATGAAAACGAAAATAAACAGACACACTAAATTACTTCGAATTACACAAAAGAACAAGAGCCAGAAATAATGCTACTGAAATCGAAATTTCTACTCCAAAGATGGAGTGGATGGTAGAAAATGAATGAAACTGGTTCATAGGCTTACAGATTTTTTTTGGCTGGAGGAAATGAAAAATAAAAAAAGATTTAACGCAGAATTTAAAGAAAATATTTCATATACGAGGATTAAAAAAAATTGTTTTCTTCTTTTTTAGTCGACTTCTACAGCAATACAAATAAATACAACTTTAATTAATTTAACATATACCTCCATCCTTTCGATTTTTTTTTAATCTTCAAGAAAGCATTTCAACCTCAGCAGCATAGACATACATACATACATAATTGGTCATTACAACCCTTCAGTCAGGATTACGACTACAGATTAAAGTCGACTCCGAACGACAGATTTTTGAGAAACTTTTCATGGCAATTTTATTTACTCTCAGAGTTTTTGCCAGAAATCTGCTGAGAGGAAGTCGCCGAAGAAATACTTTTTGTATTTTATTTTGATGTCTGGCCTGGGGCTCGAACCCTGGCTTTTCGTCTAATAAGCCAACACACTACCTACTAGACCACGGCGACTACAGCAGCATAGACATAGACAAGTGCATTGCTGAATCCCAGCATAGGGTATCCGCCTAGGCAGGTTAACTTTTGTCTTTAAAGTGTTTTATGGAAAGATACCAGATATACTAATATATTGTATTATTGTCATTGCTAAAGTGTCGCAAGAGTCCAAAAGAGCAGGGGGAGATTTAGTGAGTGAGGGCTCAACACACGTGATAGTGACGACTTCCCCTATGGTGCGGTTAAGTACATTCGCTCCTCCTGAGCGGAAAAAAAAGTATCACAATAATATCTTCTCGAAGTCTATTGCACTAAAAATATTCGGGATGCTGCTCGGTGTCAACAAGGACAACTCCCTGCCTAACATTCAGGCTATGACTGACTGACCACCAGGAATGTGTTCCGATTATTTATACTCATTATCACAGGATCTACCTGTTGGGTTCTAGACGACCCCCACTTTGAACAAGTATATTTTATGTCTGAAGTTACCGTAGTCTAGTAGGTAGTGTATTGGCCTATTAGACTTAAGGTCAGGGTTCAAACCCTAATCAATCGCCTTCAACAAAACGAAATATGAAAAAATATTTATCTTCGCATGCTAGTCGACTATAAACTGCAAGTCCTACCACTGATGTATAAAATTAATACCCACAACATTAGTAGTGTGAGTAGCTAGATCGTAATCCTGACTGAAGGGTTGTAATGACCAATTATGTATGTACATACATATGTGTACTTTGTGTCTACAGTACCTTGTTAACAGTTCTGTTACTAACCTCAGGTTATTAATTTCTTAATGTGTCATTAAAAACTTTTAGTATGGATTATAATCATGCTTCACACATCACCATCCATGATGTATGTGTTAATTATGCCCTCGGGTGTCGGTAGCTACAGTTTAACCACGACTCTAAACGATGAGTTTGAAAAACTTTTCATGGCAGGTTTATTTTCTCTAGAATTTTTGGCAGAAAAATGCTGAGTAATATTTTTTAATATTTCGTTTTGAACCATGGGCTCTCTTCCAGATTATGGAGACTACTAGACTATGGATAGTCTTGACTCAAATTTCTTCCATTTTGTTTGAAAATAATCTTTCCCTCTTTTTATCTTCCTTTCCCCTACTCCACAGACCCTTTTCGCTTTTTCAGCAGCGTTGATAATCTCTCCTCGCATGCTTATCTGTTAGTTCTGTGACCTTTGCTGATCAGTTGCCCAGAGAGTTCCATATTATCTTCGATTTAACCTCAAAGAATCGAAACCAGGGTTGAAAGAAAATTTTGGCAAAGACTCTGGGAGTAAGTAAAAATGTCATGAAAAGTTTCTGAAAAAATCTATCGTTCGGACGGTAAGCAGTGGGTCTCACCATTCATCGATAAAATTAACACACGCAACACGAGTAGTGTGAGAAGCAAACTCCTTATTAGAGTTGTACTAAATGTTTGTAATGACCATTAAATAAGTTAGAGAAATGTTTATGATCATTTATGGAGACGGAAATCTAACATACGAACATTTTTATATTGTAGGTGGCTTATAGTATGCCGGGATGGAAGCGCGATTAAACATTTCGTGCTCTATCTGCCTAGCTAGTTAAAAATTCTAACTCTTTTAAAATCTGTAACATGACGCAGAACTACCTTACTTGCATAATTTGAGCAAAACAAATTAAAGAGTATCCAGTAGTCGAACTCAACCCTGTTCTGTCAATTTTCAATTGCTTATTTTGTCCAAAAAGCTAAATATGCACACTCCGAAGCTATTTTGTATTGTTGTTTTTAAAAAATAATACAAAAAATTGTGAAGTGCGTTGCTAAACAGTAGGACAAGTACTTCAACTCTTTTTTTGTTTTTAAGTCCAAAAATTCTACGTTTTTTATACTTAACTTTCATGGTACTTGTTAAACCCAACAAGCAAATACGAAAAGGTTTATAGCGAATAAGGGAAATGTTGCCAAAAGCTTCTTTTTTATATTTTGTTAGGTTCAAAAACAAAAACAAAAACATTAGCCCAGGTCACAAACTTGGGCATTTAGATGGTAAATTTATACCATTGTAAATATTTGCCGTTAATTGTGAACGGTCTTTTTTTATTTCACTTTGCAACACTTATTGCAAACTTCTCAACACACAGCTGACTATCAACAAAAAAATATTTCTACTTTATTCCCTAAAAAGTGCAGTTGTGCAAAAGAACAAATAATAGAAAAAATAATAATAATAATAATAATAATTTTATTTATTTCGTCCTCTGTCCATTTTTTATTCGGCTTTTCTCTTTTAATTCGTTTTTTATGTTGTACGTTTCCATTTTTGTTTGACTCTCTTTTTCAATGTTTTTCTTTTATATGATCAGCTGTTCATTTACAAGTATGGCATTTGCAGTATGGCAAATATAAGATACGGTTTTGAGTGTGGGATATTTGCCAAACCGTGGCAAGAGTATCTCTGTGTATTTTATTAGTGTATAGTAAAAGAAATACCCAATATTTGCAAATGCCATGATGCCAGACCATTTGCCCAAGATTGGAACTGAGCTATTATGTTTTATATACGACGAGTATAATAATAACACACAGTCAATAAAAGAAATTACGGTCGTTATAAATATGGAAAGAACACAAAAAATGAAAATTTTCTCATAAAGGTTGAAATAAACAACATTTTATGAAACTGTTGCTATTGTAAGAAAATATGAAGAAAGAAACGAAGCAAATAAAAAAATATAACAAATAATCAGAATTGACATCAAGTGGAAGTTCTTTTAGTTTTTATAAGAAATGTTTTAAAGACCCAAACAAGAAAGAAATTTCAAGTAGGACATATAGGCTTAGAGATATGCTAATGCTAAATTAAATGCTACCATAAACTATTTCTGATCTCTATAAGTAGTGGAGAACCCAAGAACTTTACACGAATTTACTGACTCATCTGCAATAATAGTAAGCACAGCCTGTGGCCACTTCTAGTACATACTTGGCTTGTAAATATGTATATACATAATTGGCCTTCAGTTAGAATTATGACCTAGCTTCTCACGCCACTTATGATGTGTGCGTTAATTTTATACAGGAGTGACGAGACCTACTGTTTAATTTCAACTCGGAACGACACATTTTTTTGATTTTTTGCCAGAAAACTGCTGTGAGGAAGTCGTCGAAGAAATATTTCCTTCATATTTCGTTTTGTTAAAGATGTCTGAACTGGAGTTTGTATCGTGGCCAAAAGCCAAAACACTACCAACAGACTAAGCCAACAGCAGACCGTACCTCTTCTTAAATGTAGCTTTCAAGTTGCAATATTCACGTCTTCTGCTCAGGAGGGAGATACTCGATCTTTTAGGTCAGATTAATTTCGTATTCAACCTGTCTGCCATTGCGGTTCTGATCTTCACTACCCTACACTTCACAACGGGCTCAAACAATGCAGTGTTCTCGCACCGCTTTTGGACAAGTTTTCGTTCCACTGCCAATGATTAAGGGGGAATATTCAATATAAAAATGTTTTAAAATGGAGCCTGGTAAATATACAGGGTCTTTTTTAAATCCGTCCTATCTTCAAATTCAAGAAAATAAAATTTGTGGGAGAGATATCATACATACATAATTGGCCATTACAACCCTTCAGTACAATTAGTTGATTACAAATCCCAGGATTAGAGAAAAAGATTTAATTGGTCATTACAACCCTTCAATTAGGATAATGGTTTCTTATACCACTTACGTTGTGTGCATTAATTTTATACGTGAGTGGCGGGACCTACAGTTTAACGTAGACTACGAACGACCGATTTTTGAAAAATTTTTTCATGGCAGGTTTATTTACTCTCAGATTTTTTGCCAGAAATCTGCAGAGACTAAATCGCGGAAAAAATATTTTTTTTATATTTCGTTTTGATGCCTGACCTGGTCTACGAACCCGGGCTTTACGTCTAATAAGCGAACATACTACCCACTAGGCTACGGCGATATGAGAGCTATCATGAAACTTTTTATTCGTTTGAAAGATCTTTTAGTGCCATTATGACTGGTAATATAACATCATTCAAATGTTCGCTACAGAGACCATCCGAATGGCTCAATTTGCCATGACCCTGGACCACACTTCAGAACAAAATTAACAAATGAGATGGTGGCTTTGAGGACCGCTGCGGCTTGTGACTGATTCGTATACATTTGCGACTTAAAATTGCTTGCTGAACTATAAATGAAAAATAATTTGTCAGATGTGCCTTCAACGAGGTGGCTGTTCGTTGAAAGACCTATTATATTAAGTCAAATTATAAATTTCAATGAAAATTAGTGTCAGTTGACAAACCTCCAGCGCCTATTGATTAAACACCTATAGTTATTTATAGTTATCTATGTATATCCAAGGTAGTCCTTGGTGATTTGGCGGAATAGAATAAATAAATGACTTCTAATTTTACAGATGTAGCTTCAACAAGATGGCTGTTGTGAACTGTCAAAATTCAAGAGCCCGTGTTGGAAGTTTTAATGAAAAGTTTTCTTCACTTCATTTCAGTAGAAAACTTGAATTTTTAAAATTTTTTTGGGGAACTAAAAATAAGCAAGTCATTTGGAATAATTGGTCCTTATTTCCATTTAAGTATGATAAATTTTTACAGTGTTTCATTTGAAATTAACTGTTGTTTTTTCCTTTAATTTTGTTCCCCAAAAGAATATAGTGCCAAGCAGTAAGTACCTTGGCAATTTATTAACGCCTTCACATTACAATAACAAATAAATGAAAACAAAATATTATTCTTGTCGCTTGCATATATTGTCTCAAAATATTTAAGAAAACAAGAAAGAGAAAATGAAAAAAAAACTTGAAAAGGAAAATAATTTATTATACAACAACAACAATAACAGGAGTAGTTCATCTCCATACTTTATTTGTCACAAACGCAGGAATAGCCGCCAGTAAAAAGGACATCTTGCATAAATTCAGTAAAAGGAAATGGAGGTTACAAGAAACAAAAATTGAGAAGTTTTAGGTGTGCGGAGTATTTCTGCATTTTTTGTTAGAAAAAATTTTACTTTTTAGGGTGAAAAAAAATCGTTTGATTTTCTTTTTTTTTATAATAAAGACCATAAATCAAGAAGGAGGTAACTATGGCATGAGAGAGAAAAAGCAGGTCAAGTTTGCTGTTTTCACTTCCAAAGGGATCCAAAAAATTTTAATGTACATTAGGGCGATAGCAAGCAGTTCATCGAAAGTTTAAGTACAAAGTTCTGGTTTCTATAACCAGTCGCTTATGGACTTAGTGATGCAGAAGACTTGAAGGTGATTTCAAAAAAATTGAAAATGTTTTCAAAACCAAATCCTTGTTATAATCTAATTTTCTTTTTAATGTATGTTGGTAAGTTTGAATACGTGTAGCGACAAATAAAAAACACTAGGGGTCATGGAACCTATGGTGTTCGTTTTCTATCTTTAAGGACACCATCTCATGGTAAATTGACATCTTTTCCTGCTCCAGCAGAAGCCATTTAAGGACCCCAGAGGATATGCATACCCATGGTATTGATGACAGCATCAATTAGGGGTCAGATTTTTCATGTGTCATGATGTGTCACAACTCAAAATCAGAACCTTGTTCCTAAGGGTTCAGGCTAACTTAAGTCACACAGATAAATATACGTACCCCCCAAAAATCATATTTTTTTTTAAAGTAATGAACTTCTAATCTAAAATTTCTTTACATTAGCGTCTGTAACGACACATTTACTTAAATAAAGAAAAAAGATTCCCAAAATCTATGAATTTGTGACTGCAGTTTGCTTAAAACCAATATGGCACAATAGAAAATTATACGTACGACGTATATTTCGTATAAAATTTCTCCCGGTATATAAAATGTATTGTGGATAAAAATCCTAAAAATCCAGCCGTAGAAATACGAAATACCGCGGAAAGTGATCACAGTGTTATTGTGCATTCCGAAACAGTTCGAAGTGTTTTGAGAAAGAACGGTTTCCGCAGCCGAGTGCCGAGAAAAAAGCCACGATTGGAATTCGCCCAATAATATATGGACAAGTCAACTGATTTTTGGGCGAATGTAATATTTAGTGATGAGAATTTAGTGACGGAAAACAAAAAATTTGGCGCAAAAATCAGTTGACTTGTCCATATATTATCATTTTAAAAAGAATGATTTTTAGGGGGTACGTATAATTATCTGTGTGACTGTAAGTTGCGCGTGTTAATTTTTTACATGAGTGGCTCGAAATACTGTTTAAAGTCAACTCCGAAACACTCATTTTTGAGAATCTTTTTAATGGCATTTTATTTAATCTCAGAGTTTTTGCCTGAAATCTACTGAGAGGAAGTCGCTGAAGAAATAGTTTTTCATGTTTCGTTTCGTTCGAGATGTCTAACCTCGGCGTTACGTCAAATAAGAAAACACACTAATTACTGGAGTACGGCGACTTCATTCTCTAGTCACAATTTTAACTACAATCTGATGGAGAGACGCAGGCGTTAGTGCCGACACAAATTAGTTGTATCATGACACAAAAAAGTTGTATAATAAGTTGTATCATGACACAAAAAAGTTGTTGTTGACACAAAAAAGTTGTTGTTGACAATCTCTAGTCACAATTTTAATTATAATCTAATAGAGGAGACGCAGGCGTTACTGCCGACACAAAATAGTTGTATCATGACACAAAAAAGTTGTTGTTGACATTCTCTAGTGACAATTTTAATTATAATCTAGTGGGGGAGACGAAGGCATTACTGCCGATACAAAAAATTGTAACACGACACAAAAAAGTTGTATAATAATGCAAAAAAAGTTCTGTCGTGACACAAAAAAGTTGTGTCGAAGAGCGATTAGAAGAAGATCGATTAGAAAAATTTAATGTTACAAGTATTTTAGGGCAGTACGGTTTCATTTCTACAAATACGTTAAATACTTTCGCGATGATATTCATTCGTTTTAAATATATCTGTTTTTAAATTAATTTACGTGGCTTTAAGGCTTTGTAACGCAGGATAAACTATGTGGTTCGGTACATCTTAGTTCTACTACAACTGGTTAAATCCCCACAAGCCGAATAATGAATACATATTTTATTTGTTACCATATCTAATTAACTTAAAAGTATATTTCCACCATATTGTTGCTGTTTGTCTTTCTTAATGTTTTCGTTTAATTTGCTTGGTGACTTCTTTAGCTTTCATACGAATTTGATTAAGTTGATTTTAGAAGCCTGTTGATTTTATTGTCTTCCTTTTGATTATTTATTGGAACATACGGGACTACATTCAGACTAATAAACAAACATACACGCTTGAATTTTCTGTTTTTTTTCTGTAAAGAAAGCTTATTTGCCTTAAAGGTACTTATGAAAATATCAAAAATATGAATTTTAATTTTATTTCCTGTAAATACAAAAACACAGAAACACAAAAAAAGCTATTGTTTTTGTGATTTTCTTTATAAATTATACGTAAAGTTATATATAAATATTACGGAATATACACACGTGAAACAGCTTTTAAAAGCTGTGTCAATATTTGTCTTGAATACAGTAGTGGATATTCGTTTCTTTGCAGTTGTTTGTTGAAAGCCAAACCATAAGGACTCTCGTGTAATTGTAAAGTATCGATCAATAAATTTAAGAATACCAAGAGAAAATCAAAAGGAACAGATGGAAAAATTGTATCGGACTATACGACAGATCTTCAGAACTATAGGAAACCTGGTTTAGAAATTGTTAAATATTGTTACGTTTTTACCGTTTAAAAACGTTTAAAATATGAGCTCGTAGATTGCAAATAAAATAAAAATAAATCAGTGTTTAGTTCTAATTAAAATTCTTTATTATTGGCACAATTCTGTGTGCCACTGTTCAAAACTTTATGTAAAGAACAACAATTTCCTTTTTTATTATACCTCTGTTTATAAATTTAGCATAAACAATAACAATTACTAGACAATAGTTGGACAGATCTTTGTAATGGACATCTTCAAACAACGATTACTCTCTTCAAACACAGCGAATCTTCACACAAGACTGACTGAATTTTTACTAACTCCGTTGCTTGCTTTGCTTAGCCTTTTATATGGCAAAATAAACAGTCTGATAAATGTTCTTGAAGGTCAATGTTCATGACTTCGCCTTCTCGAAATCTCTATATATGTAAACATCGTTGTTCACATTTATTCTTATAGCGTTTGTTGTTGTATTTTTGTTTACTTGTTTACCATTTTTAATATGCTGATGTTTGTTGTTATATTAAGCAGTACGATAAGTTGTAAACAGGTTTGTTCACTGTATTGTTTTGTTTTTGTAGCTTTTGCTTATAAGTTTAATGTTAAGCGATGTAAAAGCAAAACACCAGTATCTAGATTTTTCCATTTTCGTAACTTTAACAATTTCGTAAAATAACAATACTTTACTATCACAGTGAAGTCACCGTAGTCTAGTAGTTAGTGAGTTGACTTATAAGACGCACAAGTACAGTTTTTATAATAATTAATTAAGTGAGTAATACTTCACAATAAAGGAAGATGAACTACAATTTTAGGCCATGATCTAACTGAGCATGGTGCTTAATGGTTTATGGTGCCTGTATTGAAGTTTTCACGCAAATATGCTGAGTAGACTATAATCTTTGTATCTCACACTTCAGAGTAAAACCAATTAAATTTTCTCTCAATTTAAACACATAGAGGTATAGAAATGGTTTTAAAATTTCAACAAGTTTTTTTTGCTAAAATAGTAATTGGTTTGATTGACACTGACTGCGATTAGTAGCTTAATGCCATCATGTAATCAATTTCGAACAGAAAGGAGCGCTGACAAGAGAGTTGAAACCATATCGACTGTAATATACTTAGTGCCTTTTTGGCACTTTTTTATATTTTTCTCCCAAACGCTGTAAATTATTTAAATTTTGATAAAACAAAGTATATGTGAGATATCATCGAAATTTTTTATGCATTTACAAGTCCTATGATCTTCTTCATGCTGAATTTGAATGCTGATGATACGGGTTGTGATGGCTTTGAGAGTCGCTGTTGTTTGTGGTTTCTTCGCAAACACCTTAGACTTAAGAAAATCCCAAAAGCAAAAGTCTAAGAGGGTCATCAAATCGCACAATTTCGGTAAACAATTTGCAACACTTCAAAGTGAGATAACTGTGTGGCACTGTCCTGTTAAAATCACATGTTATTGGTGTCCACATAATCCAATTCATGTAAAAAAAAGGCTGGTAATCATCGACTTATAATGTTTTCAGTTCACAGTGAGGGCCTGGCCAATATCCAAATAGTGAATTTTTGGGATGTATTGGGCGCTCTTGAATCTCATGCGGGTTTTGAGCGTCCCAAATTTCACAATTTTCTTTTTTCACATACCCATTCACTTACAAGTGGGTCTCGTTGCCGAAAATTATATTTTGTTCAGTTGACAACCCCTTAGCTTCAGTTCCTGTAATGAATTTCCAATAGCTGTAGTTCCAAGTCTCGACACAAAACTCAACTAGTTGTGGTCTGCAGAGGGTCGAGTTCTTGTGAGCCACACTAAATCGACTGCCTCGGATTTTTATGCGCCCTTTCATGGATGTCAGCGATGTTTTCGACAGATTTTTCATTTTCTGTGAGTCTTGCCCGCTTGTTTACTCAACCAGTGGACTCTAATTGAATGAATGAGCACACTGCGATGAAACGATTATGGCGGTTGTAAAATTGGTGTTGCTCGTTGTAAGTTGGCCCAAGAGTGAACGCTTTTTTGATAAAGGAAAAGATTCTTATTTGTACACATTATTGAATGCTATATCCATTGATGGTGATTTGGCAAAACAGACTGAATAGCATACATAATTGGCCATTACAACCCTTCAGCCAAAATTACGACCTCGCTTCTCGCTGCGCACATGTTGTGTGTGTTAATTTTATACACGAGCGGTAGACTGAATAAATTAAAATTTATTTGATAGATACAGTTTTAACAACATGACCATTATCAACTCTCAAAGTTCAGAGGCCTTTGTTTTAAAACTGGCTTGTTATTAATATCCGCGCTTTGCTGTAAAGACTTTTATAAGAAACAACTCACAAATTTATACAGTGTGTCATTATACCGTTACGAAAATGGAAATGGTGTTAACATTAAAATGTTAAACAAAAGTTACAAAAACAAAAACCAACGGACTAGTTTACATGATCAATAAATAAACAAAAATATAGCAAACAACATCAGTATATAAAAGGTGATAAACAAGTAAACAAAAAGCAACAACAAACATTATCAGAATAAATGTAAACAAAATACACAATTTATGGAGATCTCGAGAAAACGAAGCCATGAACATTCGAGTGCAAGATCATTCATCAGACTGTTTACGCCGTCATATAAATGGCAAGACAAAGTAGTCAGCCTTTGTGTAAAGAAGCGTTGCGTGCGAAGAGAATAATTGTGGTTTGAAGATCTCCGTTATATAGATCGATCGAACAATTGTTATTGTTTACGCAAAGGTGTGTAAATCAGAATAAGAAACAAAGCAATTGTTGTTGTTTACTTCAAGTTGTGAACAGTGGCACACAGATTTGTAAGAACAATAAAGAAATTAATTAAAACTGAACACAAACTTATTTTTATTGCGATCTACGCCGTAGTCTAGTAGGTAGTGTATTGACTTATTAGACGTAAAGCCAGGGCTCGAGCCCCCGGCAAGACATCAAGACAAAATACAAAAAGAATTTCATCGGCGACTTCCTCTCAGCAGATTTCTTGCAAAAACTATACGAGTAAACAAAATTGCCATGAAAAAGTTTCTCATAAATCTGCCTTTCGGAGTCGACTTTAAACTGTAGGTCCCGCCACTCGTGAATAAAATTAACACACACAACATAAGTGGTGTGAGAAACTAGGTCCTGAGTAAAGAGTTATAATGACCAATTATGTATATTTTATGTGAACACTTTTCGAAATATTAGTAGACGATCCTGTTTGATATTGGACTGTATAATTCACTTTTAAAACCAGTATGGTATTACGTGGAACCGCACGTAGAATTTTTCACCAACATATGTATGTTAATTCAATACTAAGTGTAAATGAATTTAATAAACATCAATTACGAGTACATACATACATACATATGTGTATACAGACAAGATTGAATTGTTATTATAAATAAAATTAAAATAAAAAATCAGTTTAGCGCATGGGGGGATCGAACCCGCGGCCTTCGCGTTATTAGCACGACGCTCTAACAAACTGAGCTAATGCACCACATGTTGCACTAATGCATTGTTGTACTAATGTACTAATGCACTATATGTCTCTCAGGTCTTGCAGAAGAAAAATTTATAAAATTTATTAATAATACAATTCATATTGATGTCAAGCTCGACCTACGTAGTTATAGATTATTTTTCAGTTTAGATAGATAATGTAAAAATAACAGTGTGGATCTAAAATCATTTTTCTATTTTAATTTATGTGGCGTATTAATTAATATATTAATACTAGAGGCTTTGGATTTTAACTTAATTGTTTAACTTTTCAAAAGCTAGGCCCTCAATATATTTTAGCAATTTCATGAGTGAGGGTTAGAGAACTAAAACTTTCTGTTATCGCACAAACATGTGTGTGTTTAGTTTTGAATATAGTACAATACGTATTAAAGTGCGTGTTTCGTCAAGTTCTTTATAACCGACGCAATAACTCCACACAGCAGAGTATTGAATAGACTTAAGAAGGAAATAGAAAAAGCCAACAAATATATTAAATGGAATACTGTGTGTAATGTTAACAGCATATAATGCTACTAACGCTCTCATGATACTCTTTTTTTGTACTCTTAATATTTTTCGCAATTGGCAGTGCTTCTGTATGTACATATTTGTTGATTTTGCTTTTTACAACAACTTATTAATATTGTTACTTCACTTTTACCTCACTAGGGTGTAGAGTCATTATTAAACAATACTGGTATAGAAAGAACTTTCATATGAACACTGTGTTCTTTTTTAAATGTACTTGAAGTCTAACTTTTATAAGTGCTGTATTCCACTACACTTGCTAACTTATGACAAAACAATGCTTTAGAAAAAATAGGAAAGTAGTAAAAAATAAAAAAAAGAACAACAACATTCTAGTATAGTTGTTTAGAGTGTTTGGAATAAGAAATAGAAATAGTGCGTGCCATTTCTTTATTTTGCAGTTCATTTCATTAATTATTTTTCTTAATTTATTTCCTCTTTAAATAAATTTGCTGTCTTTATTACAATTACAATTTGCAGTCTTTCTATTCAATTTTGTCTTCTTTAGATGCGCAAGGCCACATAATGAATGAAATATTTTTATGAGCGACTAATCTAATATAAATAATAATTCTTTAATTATGAAAATATTCTTGAATTTTAAATTATGATCGTAACAGTGCAACAACATGGTTACTTAATTCATTACAACTCTTTAGTCAGGATTAAAACCTAGCTTATCACATCATCCACGTTGTGTTTCTTAATTTTATAAATACGCGGTGGGCCACAAACAGTCCAATTTTATTTACTCTCCGAGATTTTGCAAGAAAACCGCTGAGAAAGAAATCGTCGGAAGAAATGTTTTTTCGAGATGTCTATTAATTCACTAACTACCTAAGGTGTATAAAAATTCACAGTTAAATCTTCGAATATTCTGGCCAATGGCTCATAAGCTCTGACGCAGACAGCTCAACGTTTGCTATCGTACCAAAAACAAATAAGAAAGATCTGTAAGAGAATAGAAGTAAGGAAGAGAAAGTCGCCGTAGTTTAGTAGGTAGTGTGTTGGCTTATTAGACGTAAAACCTGATTTCGAGCCCCAGGGCAGACATCAAGACAAAATACAAAAAGTATTTCTTCGGCGACTTCCTCTCAGCAGATTTCTGGCAAAAACTCTAAGAGTAAATAAAATTGCCATGAAAAAGTTTCTCAAAAATCTGTCGTTCGGAGTCGACTTTAAATTGTAAACTGTGCTGTGACCTCCGGGTACTCTACTTGTCTTAATTGACAAGTACACGTCCTCTAACCTAACCTAACATAACCACGATATTTCATATTTCATTTTCCAAACGTTTTTAAAATGTATTTCCTAAAAGAAATATACGTGCACAGAAATGAACCGCCACCAGTGTGTTCTCATTTAAGGCGAATATTAAATACGTAGAGCGTTTCATTTTATGCGTAACTCGTTTTCATCTACTTAATATAAGATATTTATTGTTGCTTTTATTACTTTTTGTTGTTTGTTTCTGTAGGTGTTAAAATTTATTTGAGCGTAAATTTCATGAGAATCTTAAATGATTTTCATTTGCATATTCCCGTTCGTTAAAGTTAAATTAAAAGGATTCCTTTGAATTGTAAAAAAGTATAAATAAATGAACTTTCATTAATACATATAATAAATTCATCATTTTGCAAAACAAACGTAATTAAAGTTTATTCCCAAGCCTACAGTGTCTAAGGCTCAGTATTCATTCGTTTTATTAATTCATATTTAATAATACACGCACAATAACGTTACCGCTAATAGGCCAACATTACAGGCACTTAACTTACCTGGACTAATGACACTGTTAACAAGCTCTTGGTCACTTAGTTTACATGCCATAGGCAACAGGAACAACATGATGATGATAACAACAGTAAACATACAACAAACGAATAAAGTATGAGACGCATTAACGAAATGTACATGTTGGATTAACAATTCTCAAATGGTTGTAACTCACTCTAGTCGCATTGCCTGAAAATTTTAAATGACGATTGTTTGTATTGTGGCCAGAAAGAAAACAATAATCTTCTACTGGTTTAAACAGTAATTGTGATGCAAATTTGCGTTTCTGTTAATGAGTATGACTATAATCACCGTCATCGTTATCATTATACTGTTAGTCTCGTTCGTCTGATTGTGTGATCTATGTTCTATGGGAATGTACTTTTGCTTACTTCTGGAGGGGAAGGCATCCGGAAGGAAGGAATTTATTTGTTTAGTAGCATGTTAAACAATTTTTTTTATATCGAAAATCTGCCAAACAAGTTGAAATAGTATTCAACAACACATACATACAGAATTGATCATTACAACCCTTCAGTCAGGATTACAACATAGCTTCTCACGCCACCCATGTTCACGCCACTAATGTTGTGTGTGCTAATTTAATACATAAGGGCGGGACCAACAGTTTAAAGTCAATTCCGAACGACAGAGATTTGAGGAAGTTTTTATGGCAATTTTATTTACTCACAGAGTTTTATGCCAGAAATCTGCTGAGAGGAAGTCACCGAAGAAATATTTTCGTTTAATGTCTGACCTGGGGTTTGAACCGAGGATTAATAAACTGTGGGATTTGTAATTAATTAATTAATTAAAACAGCGCCAGCTTTAAAAATATTTATTTTTCACAGAAACGCTTGTAGTTGAAATTAATTAATAATATGATCGCGATCTTTGTAATGGAGATCTTGAAACCACGATTCACACGCAACGCGTCTTCACACAACTGACTGACTGAATTTTTTTACTCACTCATTGCCTGCCTTTTATATGCCAACGCAACAGTCTGATGAATGTTCTTAAAGTCGAATGCTCGAGGCTTCAACTTCTCGAGAACTCCTTAAATGTAAACATCGTTGTTTCATTGGTCTTTGTGTATTTTGTCTACATTGTTTGTTGTTGCATTCTTGTTTACTTGTTTATCATATAAACAAAGTCATTGTTTTTGTAGCTTTTGTTTATCATTTTAATGTTAAACGATGTAACACCATTTCCTTTTTCGTAACAATATGAATTGCAGGATTTAATATTCAGTTCTTTTGCTTTAGCTTTTCTGTATACATATTTGTAAAATACAATTAGAAAGTCATTCGTTTGCATTGTCTTGTTGCTTGCTCTCTTCCAAAAATAATTTCAACTTTTTTTTAATTTCCAATTGATTATATTTGCTTATTTCTCAATTAGGAAAACAATGGGTAAACATGAGAGGGTTTTGGTGCTACGTTGCCATGACTTACTTAAACTATACTTTAAAATCAAAAAGTGTCACATAAGTACTATCGGTAGAATTCTTTAATATCTCTTTTGATAAGGTCAGAATAAAAATATTATGAAGCAATTGCAAAAAGTGTAGCATACTTAATGTCGATTGGTAACAGTGTTGAAAAATTCAGTACTTTTGTACTTTTTTCAGTACTTCTTCATTTCAAAAATACCGCAGTACTACCGCACCGCTTTCAGTACTTGCGCTTTTCAACTATTTATGCATTAGAAACATGGTGAGCGTAATGCTAAAGGTAGAATTATACTTAAGCCCCGGTTATTCAAACGTCCACGGTACGTACGTTGGTTTTTAGAATGCGAAAAGCAATGAAAACGTTTGCCGAACCGTAAGCATTTGCATTGCTAAAAACGAACGTATGTTACATTACGTTCTATCGACGTTTTACTAAACGGGGCTTTTAGGTTTTGTGACGTTCCGAATCAGCTGTTTTTGTTTTGCATGTGAGGAAAACTTATAAGCCGTTAGTTTTTCTGTTCCGTGCTGTATGTGTATTAAATATATATAAATAAATAGTTTAGGAGGTAGTGTGTTGGCTTACTCAACGTGAGCCGTGGTTCAAACCCGATACAACAAAACGAAATACGAAAAAATATTTCTCCGGCGACTTCCTTGCGGTAAAAACTCTGATAGTAAACAAAATTTCCATGATAAAGCATTTTAAAAATCTGTCGTTCGGAGTCGACTTTAAACAGTTGCTCACGCCACTCAGGTATAAAATTAACACACACAAAATAAATGGTGTCAGAAGTTAGGTCATAATCCTGATTGAAGGATTATAATGACCAATTATGTACGCATGTATTTTTTTACAAAAGTACCATTTGATGCAAAAAACTACTCCTTCAGTTATAGTTCAGTAGCATTTCAAAATTTCAGGTTTGCAACACTGATTGCTATATACCATTAGTCAAGGACCGGAATTAACTTTATTCTCATAAAATAAACAAGTTACACTGTGTTAGTTTGTATACTATTGCCATGTCACTTTATAAACAACAAAATTAAACAATACAAGTTATTGTCAATTGTGGTATACTTAATCTAGATAAAGTCGTTTATCCTCTCACTCTCTTTGTTTTATTGTTACAATATTTTTGCTAACAATATGACAAATATTGTTTGATTGTCATCGTTATAATTTTCGTTCATTCGTGTTTTTTTTTTGTCGTATTGAAATTATTTTGTAGGAAAATGGGTGGGAATGTAAACATTTATAATTGCGGCAATTGTAAATCGATTTAGTTAGGTCATGTCTGTTAACATTTTGGTGAAATATCTTTTTTAAATTTCTCTTTCTGTTAGTCGAGATATCAATATAATACTCTTGGTATTGTTACGTTTTTACCTTTTAAAAACATTTAAAATATGAGCTCGTAGATTGCAAGTAAAATAAAAATAAATTTGTGTTTTTTTTTTGTGTTCACAACTTGATGTAAACAACAAAAATTTTTTTTCTTTGTTATTCTTCAGTTTATACCATTTGCATAAACAATAACAATTACTAGACAATTATTCGACAGATCTTTGTAACGACCACGATTACTCTCTTCAAACGCACCGTGTCGTCACACAAGACTGACTGAAATTCACTAACTCTGTCGCCTGTTTTACCTTGCCAAAGTAAACAGTCTGATGAATGACTTCCTGAAATCTTTATAAATGTAAACATGGATGTTTACATCAGTACTAGAGATACCAGCTGTTAAAACAAATGCAGGGCAAAATGATTATGAATAGATTAATAAAAGTATTCAGAATACTGTGTACAGAACAGTTTGTGTGCACTAAACCAAATCATATTGAATAGGTACATATTACTGGAGGTAACCTTAAATTGTGATGTCCTGAAATTGGTATTCTAAGGTTGACTAAGGCCTTAAGGCTTCTGAAGCAAATTGGCTGGTTATAGTTTATCAATAATAGCCTGGAATGATATTCTACCTTTTACTCTTGATTCCAATAAGTGTTCCCCTTTGTGATATTAGCAGTACAGTTAAATGACAATTTTTATAAAATTTAAAAGAATGAAGAAAGACTACCTAAGGCCAGAGGTAAACATCAGAAAGTTAATATGTCAACTGAGCATAAAAGCTGAACGTTCGAATTAGTTTAAAGATATGTTGATATGGTAAAATATTTCAACTTAGTGTTATGAATCTAGAGCTCCTCTAGGCAGGCAGACCATTGGCAATTTCGGAATCGCTTCACTTAGAGAAACCATGTTATATTCCACACATAATGACAATAATATATCTTTGTAAGGTATAGAAAATTTCAATGATATCGGACATAAGCTTAGTTTTTTTCTAAGGATAGAAAGCGCTTAATGAAAGACCCAAAGTAAATCTCCTTAGCTGTCTCAAGTTCTCTCTTCTGAGACGAGTCATGCCTGGTGTAGTACATATCAGAGATCAGCAATGAATCGTTTCTTGCTACTCATAAACACTCATGAAATATTGAATATAAATGAGTCAACAATACTGAATTCTAACTACTGTGATTTATTCTCACTCACTAGAACGTTGATTTGTAAGTACAGGTTGCAATGAGTATGAGTACAACATTGACATCAAACTCATACCATTCGAAATATGTTTGATTCATAAGCCTACTCATTCAGATTCATAACTTAGAAAAATGCTTATAATACTTATAAATGATTCGAGTGACTCGAGTGACACGAATCATTTATCAAAATTTACAGTCAACAACAACTAATTGCATTTACAAAAAAGAAAAAAGACAGAGCAGCAAGAGGAACAAACACTTTTAGTGAGTATTTTAGTATTCGTACGCGAATCATACTTATTTTGTGATTCTTGTAAATGTTGAGTCATGGAGAGTCGAAATCAACAACATTATGCATATTGTTAAGTATAAATATGATGAGTACTTCAAACTTTGAATATGAGTAGATGTTCCATGATATTGAAATAAGTATGATTGCGTATAAGTATCACAAATTATAAGTATGATTCGAATCTACTCATCTTTTTGAATACTATGAGTAGAGGTTCCATGATATTAAAATAAGTATGATTGCGTTTACGTATCAGAAATTATGAGTACGATTCGAATCGACTCATCTATTTGAATACTCATCGCTGATCTCTGGTACATACCCTAAAAATTGAAGCCTTAAGCTTACAAAGACTGAACAATGACATCAATGGGCACTGAATGTTCGTACAATCGTTCCGGTATTAAGAATATCAGTTACCCGTAAATATCCAGTCTTAAATTAGCCGCAATAATATATTCTAGTCTGAAGTCGCCGTACTCTAGTAGGTAGTGTGTTGGCTTATTAGACGTAAAGCCAGGGTTCAAGTCCCAGACCAGACATCAAACAAAAATACAAAATGTATTTCTTCGGCGACTTCCTCTCAGCAGATTTCTGGCAAAACCTCTGAGAGTAAATAGAAAATTACCATGAAAAGTTTCTCAAATCCGTCGTTCGGAGTCGACTTTAAACTGTAGGTCCCGCCACTAATGTATAAAATTAACACACACAACATAAGTATTGTGAGAAACTAGGTCGTAATCCTGACTGAAGGGTTGTAATGACCAATTATGTATGTATGTCAACTAGCAGCAACTCGTTTCCTTTCCGTTCGCATCTTGAGTTTAAATCAAATGTCCACAAACACTACTCCCTCTTTCCACCTTCCTATAATTTATTTTCCTAAACATGCACAATGCACTGCATGAGTAGGAGCCACCCCCTGAGTGCTGGTTTTACTAAAAAAAAAATTATGTATGTATGTATGTAATATATTCTAGAGTGCTTTTTTCAAAAATTATAAACGTAGTGTGGCAGTGTCACCTTTCATTTTATTCTCCCTGGGATACCTTGCAGTTACTGTTGTTCTACAAAACATCATAGATTTCTTTCACTCTATTCGAGCTACTATAATAAAGTGACCATTAACATGCACGTAAAGTGTAGATTAAAAAGAGGAAAAAAAAGACGACAAGAATAACTGAGGAATAAACAAAGACAATGATTATTAAGAAACGGTTGAATAAATAAATTGAAATATTGTTCAAACTGTCTTAAGCTTTAAAAACACAACAACAATAACACCAATAACGACTGCAAATATTGCAACACTACAACGATTCCAAGAAAGGTATTCAATATTTTTTTTAGTTACCCACACTGGGAAAAATAATCGGCCATATGGGTCCCCGAGTGAATAAAACGAAAAAATAAATAAAAACACTGACTTACGCGCAGCATCATCATTGCATCACATGTTGCAAAAATGTGCATGTAAAAATGTATGTGCCACAATACTGTTGTTGCAGATTTGTTTTGTTCGTCTGTAAATAATTTATGCAGCAAGTATTAAAGTTGTATGCCGCAATAGCGAATAAGAAAAAGTTGAAAATATTGTTTGTATTGTAGCATGATTTTACAGTTGTCAATACTGGCACAACATTTCATGTGCATAAACAAAAGAATCTCCAATTGCATATGAGCGGCGACCACTTGACTCAATGTTATTGACCGTCGCGCACATGCGACGATCATTTGACACTTTGTTGTCAGGCCGCTGACTGCATTGGTTTGCATATAATATGTAGCATGTGTGTTGTTGTTGTATGGCATTGCTGGTGATCGTGTGTGGCTCTCTTTACACTTCACCGTGGGAATTATTGTGGATAACAGGCGCGTGTCATATAACATCCACTTGTCCCATAATTATTACACACACAAACCAATATAATATAGTTAAACATATAATATATACACAAACATATGTTATAATATTAAGTGAATACAAAATTGTATTAGAATTAAGGGTTTGATTTGGAATTGTCAAATCAGCCAAAATTTAGTATAAAAGAAGGGACATTTTCCCTCAAGAAGACAATCAATAAAACTTAACCAAATAGTGCGGTTCAGCTGCACTTAGTTAAAACTATTGATCTTTTTATTTGATAGTGCTCCTTGAGTGCACAAAATAAAATTAAATAAATAAATACGTTACATGGCGATCCTGCCACTATCCTAGAAGTGCTCCAGTTATTAGCACCTAGGATATAACAGTGATCCTGCCAATCCTGGAGTGCTAATTTATCAAGCACCAAAAAGCAGGTCAATCCTGCCTGGGCCTTGGTGTGCTAAAATTTAAAGCACCCAAGGACCCGAAAAAAAAATATATAACAACAACTGGTGTGCTCAAAAGCACCCAAAATAAATTTTGCTTATCCTGACGGACAGCCAAGGATCCGTTGAAGGAAGTACCGCCTGGCCAAGAGGCACCAAGGACCTCAAGAATCAAGGACCAAAAAGAACAAAAACATGAAGAAGACAACCCGCATGTGGTTTAAGGTCGAACAGAACCTCTACCGCCGCTGCAGAATAAAACCAAACAAAAAAAAAATTTTTTTTATTTAAACCAACGTGCTCCTCAAGGGTTGCACTGGCAGGGCCTATAAGCGTTAACCGCTCGAGGCAAAAATAATAACAAAAAAAAAAAAAATTTAAGTCGAAACTTGCTACGAAAATTTTTTTTTTAACAACAATATTTATGATTTCCAAGTGAAACAATATAATATTACAATTAGAAATCATATACATGGACTTTTAATATAAGATTTGTCAATAATACTTAAATATATTTAGATTTTTATCCATAACTTAGTTTACATTAAATTATTAATAAGGAAAAATTTGTAATAATACATAGGAAGAAAACATTAGAGATATACTGGACTTCAATAGATAATAATTTTAGATAAATATTAAGATAATCAAGCATTAATTATTAGTAAATTGATTTAGGGCATTAATGAGGTAAAAGTTAGAGCGTATGATCACAGTAAAAAATTGTGTCTACTCGCAACAAAATGGTTTATACTATCAGGAACAAGTCCGATTTCAATCAGCAATTGGAAAATGCTGGTGATAGGTTGGTGGTGGTCAAATTCTGTACCACTTGGTGTGGCCCCTGCAAAGTAATGGCCCCCAGGTTGGAGGAACTCTCCAGGGACTATGCTGACAGAATTGTCTTTATCAGGGTCGATATTGATGACTGCGAGGATGTTGCCATAGAATACAACATCTCCAGCATGTCCACTTTCATATTCATAAAGAACAAACATAGGATTGAAGAATTTGATGGAGCCAATGCCAAAAATTGACTAAAAGGTTGGCTTAATTTTTTGTATGTATGTTCTATTAATCTAAAATTACATACATTAAACATGAACGTCACCAAGCCAAACTTTTTTTATATATAAATCTAGCCTCTATGCTTTAAAGTAAAAATTGTTTTCATTACTTTAATATGCAATTGAAATATGAACCATGTTTAAAAAAAAAACCAGCCAATAAATTCGTAAATAGTTGCACTAAAGCAACAGGGCAACAAAACGCTATATTATACTTTAGGAAGGACAATTATATCGCGGATGCGTTATCGCGAATTACTATAGAAGATTTTAAGGAAATGAATAGAAAGGTATCACGCGTGTTGAGAGTCACGACAAGGTCGGTGACTAAGCAAAAAGACAGTAGTAGGATAAATAATCAGCATAGAGCAAATAAAACAGATATATTAAATGAGCCCAAAATATATGTACCAATTAAGAATAGTGACGTCAGAAAGTATTACAAATTAAAGATTTCTCCCAATAAATGCTATATAAAGAAGGGAAAATCAATATTAGCTAGCATAAATATAAATGATATATTTACTAAAGAGGAACTTGACTTAGGACAATTTTTCTCTAGGCTCGAGAAAGCGGCCAGTAAATTAAATATCAATAAACTACAAGTAGCACCTAGTGAGAAAATTTTCGAATTTGTCTCAAAGTATGAATTTAGAAATATGGGCAATAAGGTACTAAATAGAATTAAAATAGCGCTTTTAAATGAAATAAAGATACTTGATATAAAGAATTCTAAGGAAATTCTAGAAGTCATGCTGAAATATCATGATGACCCTATCGAAGGAGGTCATTGCGGCATATATGGAACCGCAGAGAAAATAAAAAGATACTATTACTGGAAAAATATGACAAAGGACATAGCTAAATATGTAAAAGCATGTCACAAATGTCAAATAACGAAAACTACCAAACACGTTAAAGGCCCGATGATAATAACAGAAACGCCTAACAAACCGTTTGATACAGTGTATGTAGACACAATTGGACCATTTCCAAGATCAATACATCGAAATGAGTACGCAATCACATTAATATGCGACTTAACTAAATACCTGGTAACAATACCAATACCAAATAAATCGGCTAAGACGATCGCAAAAGCGATATTCGAAAATTTTGTACTTACCTATGGCCCAATGAAGACGTTCATTTCGGACATGGGTACAGAATATAAGAATTCTATATTAAACGAATTGTGCACTTTGTTGAAAATCGAGAAACTAACATCAACAGCACATCATCACCAGACCTTAGGTACAATAGAAAGAAGTCATAGAACTTAAAATGAATACGTACGTTCTTACATATCTGTAGAAAAAGATGACTGGGATGAATGGATTAGGTATTTCACATATTGTTTTAATACAACACCATCAACTGTTAATAATTAATGTGCTTTTGAATTGGTTTTTAGCAAAGTACCAAACAGTTTCAAAGATTTTAATGAGGTAGACACAGTTACTCCACTATACAATGTAGACGATTATGCCAAAGAGGCAAAATTTAGATTAGAACTTGCACTTAAGAGAGCAAAACATTTATTAGAAATAAATAAAATCAAACAGAAGAATAACTATGATAAGGATATATTAGATTATAATTTTAACATAGGAGATTTAGTTTTACTTAGGAATAATACAGGACATAAACTAGAGGAATCATATAAAGGTCCATACACAATTAAAAATATAGATTTAAGAAATAATGTAACTATAGTTGATAAGAAAAATAATAAAGAGCAAGTAGTTCATAAAAATAGACTTAAGCTATATAACAAATAAGTTTTAATAATAACACTAAACTGATCAGAAAAGTGAAATAATAATCTTTAAGATAAGATTTTTTTAACTACATAAGTAAACTTATCACTAAACATTTATTAAAAACAAAATAAATATTAAAATTAAATAAGAAATAATATTAAGATTGAATTACGTTAAATTAAGATTAATATGTAAAATATTCTTAGTCATTTAAATAAATACTTTACATTTTAAGTTCACTAATAAAATATAATTTGAAATAGACGTAAAATCATTGTACTGTGTTGTGTAAAAGAATGTCCATAGAACAAAAGTTATATGAACATTCTTGTAAAGGGTGGAGGTGTAGCATGATTTTACAGTTGTCAATACTGGCACAACATTTCATGTGCATAAACAAAAGAATCTCCAATTGCATATGAGCGGCGACCACTTGACTCAATGTTATTGACCGTCGCGCACATGCGACGATCATTTGACACTTTGTTGTCAGGTCGCTGACTGCATTGGTTTGCATATAATATGTAGTATGTGTGTTGTTGTTGTATGGCATTGCTGGTGATCGTGTGTGGCTCTCTTTACACTTCACCGTGGGAATTATTGTGGATAACAGGCGCGTGTCATATAACATCCACTTGTCCCATAATTATTACACACACAAACCAATATAATATAGTTAAACATATAATATATACACAAACATATGTTATAGTATTAAGTGAATACAAAATTGTATTAGAATTAAGGGTTTGATTTGGAATTGTCAAATCAGCCAAAATTTAGTATAAAAGAAGGGACATTTTCCCTCAAGAAGACAATCAATAAAACTTAACCAAATAGTGCGGTTCAGCTGCACTTAGTTAAAACTATTGATCTTTTTATTTGATAGTGCTCCTTGAGTGCACAAAATAAAATTAAATAAATAAATACGTTACAGTATCCAACATCTTGTTAAAATGATTTCTTATGCTCCATGTGCAATCTTAACATTTTCAGATTAAAAAGTAGAAAAATATAACTAAGCACCAGAGGTGTCAAATAGGCAACCAGCCGATCTTCACGTTCTAGTTTATATACATTGGACTTTATACTTGTGTTTGTTGTTATATTACGCAGTACGATAATTTGTAAACAAGTTCATTGTTTTGTTTTTATAGCTATTGTTTATAACTTTAATGTTAAGCAATATAAAAACAAAACACCAGTATCTAGATTTTGCGTTTTCGTAACAATATTTTCATCATAAGTAGCTCGTGTTCTTGGGCGGTCTGTTTAAAGCTTTAATTAAACAGTTTGTTTTAAAAATATTTTGTTTTTAACTTTTCCAGCAGAATTTAAAGAAAATTAAATTGAAAAGCAGTATTCCCCATATATAAGCTATTTCAATATGCTTGCAGAACAGTGCATATAAGCGGGGAATTCTTGTATTGAAATCATCACCTGAAAGCAAATAGCCACGTATCATTGAAGCTGATAGAATTCTATTTGTCTAGTTGACAACACTGCCTTCGTATTCGATCATTTCCAAAAACTCTGTGTAGTGAACAAAGTTGTAATATCATAATATCACTGCCGAAGAGATAGATTCGCATCAGACTTTATAGCCTTAATCGAGAGTCCTATTTTAGCATTAACTCGGCAGAGATTACTTGTCTCTCCCGAAACCGGTCCCAGGCCAGATTAATAGAACAGAAGATTTACATTTTTTTACTACTGTTTGTAATAAATGTGCCGAATGGCGTTAATGGCGAATGTAGTAGGTACTATGTTGGTTTATTAGACGTGAGGCCATGGTTCAAACTCCAGGTCAAGCATCTCCAACAGAATGAAATATGAAAAATTTTCTTCGGGGACTTCCTCTCAACTGATTTTTGGCAAAAAATTTGAGATTAAATGAAATTGCCATGAAAAGTTTCTCTAAAATGTGTAGTTCGCAGTCGACTTGATACTGAAGATCGCGCCACTTATAGATGAAATTACAACACACGACATAAATGGTTTGAGAAGCTAAGTTGCAATCCTGACTAAAGGGTTATAGAGACCAATTATGTAAGTAAGTAGGTGACAATAGTTTACTGAAGTGAGTTGTTCACCATCTATCTAGTTTTAGTCGATAAAGGTCTGACATACTCAATAACATCAAATGCAAGATATAAGCCTTCAAATACTTTAAACTAGTTATTTTCACGTTTTATTTGGACTTTATGAGAAGAGAAAAAGGGCTTGTAAGCTCAGGTATAAGAAGCTAAGTCGTAATTCTGACTAAAGGGTTGTAATGATCAATTAAGTAAGCAAGTAAATGACAGAAAATTATCTCTTCTGAGCACAGTAAAAAATACAAGACTTAAAAATATGCTCAAATTTTCTAATGCGCACTCCTTAAAGAACTTTACATCTAGTTTTCTATTAATATTGGAAATTATATGGAAATTAAAAAAAATTTAATTATATAAAGTAACTAGCTGTACCCTGCGCATGTTTCTGCGCTACCAACTAAAATAAATTTGAAGGAAAGACATTACACGAATGTCCAATTAATTTTGAATCATTTTATTGATTTTGTTTCCCGTTGTCCTGATGATTGGGATAAATGGGCCTGGGTAGTACGCATTCGATCAGTTTCTAATCTCACTTCTCGTTGTTCAAGTGGTTCAAGCGAACTGGTCTCAGCGGCATATACTCGAAGATTTTAAAGTCTCAATGCTCGTCTGCTTCTGAGGCTCGTAATGCTCTTTTCTTCCGTGCTTGAAGTGTAGGTCGACCAACTGCTCGTTATTCATTTTGAATAATTTTCAGGGACGCCATCCATCTGAAATTAATCGCACCAACCTCCGTCGACTCATGCGCAACAACTTTTTTAAAGAATACACAGTTTACGATTTAATTAATTTTGTGTAATTTTAATTTACGATTTACCAAACCTTCGTCGGCTCATGCGCAACAACTTTGCTACAGACCATAACATGATCAAATGCATAGTTTACGATTCTATAAGGTACATACATACAAACACACATTCATTTTTATATACAAAGCCAGCCCTTTCATTTTGTTCATATATATGCCAAATTCGTCCATACAAAATTTGAGGACTCTAGCTGTTGCAGTTTATGAGATATGCGACATTAAATGCTTATTGGGTATGTGGGCGTGGCACCTCGCCTACTTGAAATTTTAAAATAAAGAGTAGCCTATAGTTCCTTCGAGACATACAGGAAGGTACTGTTAAAATTTCAAGAAAATCGGTCCAGCCGTTTAGCCGTCTACAGACTTCAAACAAACAAACCCACAAACAAATAAACACACATTAATTTTTATATATATATGTTTCAACTCCATCCATATGAACTTTTCGTATCTTATTTTATAATTTTGTTTTGTAAATATATTTATTTGTTAACTTTTTTATTCGTTTTTGATCTAAACCCTTCAATTTTAGTGGAAACAAGCAATTATTTTTTATTTAAATTGTTTATACTTTTTGCTTTCAAAAGCAATTATCCTTTAAAAATGTTATTGTTGCTGTTGGTTTTACTAATCATTTTACCAGACATGGCTTTAGGGGACATTTACGAATAGTTTTACATTTATTTTCATTATTATTATAAATTTAATTAGTCCTCTCCTCTGCTCTCCACCATACTCAATCATACCCTCTCTATGCGATAAAACAAAGTCCAAAGTATAGTTTCGAGAGCAGAACTTTTGCAGTCATCACTGTCTATACAAATAAATATATGGAAAGAACCCTTTTTATATCACACAATATATGTAGGTACGCTTGTGTATAACCACCACTAATTAAGTTAATTACACTGTTTTGTTTATAAACAATTTTTATAACTGCCGCACTACTTCCGTTTCATTACTCTATTGCCAGGGCTTAGCTCCGTTTCTGCTATTGCAGTGAGTTTTATGAAATTGTTACTTTAATTTTTTGTATAAACGAACAGGAGTGTATAAATGCGACTCGAGTAATGACATCCTTGTGTATAACCAAGTATAATAAATATTTATGTGTTCTAATGAAATAAAAACTAGCATTAGAGTAGAGTAGTTTTCTCATTTCATTTTCTCTCGCATTATATGGAAAAATATGACACAGAAATATATTACTGCCACCATTAGAGTACCACAGAGCCATTAGATGTATTGACACTCCTTTTAGCAAGCAAACGTAAAAACTCAACCATTTCATGAAATAATAAATAGCAGGTGATAGCAGTGTATGCATTTAGGACTTGACTCAGAATAGATTTCAGCCTGATTCTCAATCAATGTTTTCTTTGAAGATAAAATTGAATTTACTATACAAGAGAAGGAAACTGATCCAACACAATGGTATAAATCTTGAAGACACGCTAACTTACTATCGAGTGGGTCATCTATCGATTAAAATTTTTAAAATGTTATATTTCGAATCTGGCAATACTTATGTCATTCTATTCTGTCACAAAATTCAGTATGTTATCCCACTAAACGTAATGAATCGATTTACACTTGAGCAAAGTTGAGATTTATTGGAATAGATGGGACAACGAGAAACTGCACGATGATGTCGATTTTGCCAAAAACAAAATCATCTTTTCGGATGAAGCTCAATTTCATCTTGGCGTGTACATTAATAAGAAAAATTGCCGTATTTGGAGTTCAGAAAACCCACACGTGGTGTTACAAAAGCGAATGCACCCATTACGAGCGATCATCCTTTGTTAATTTCTTAAAGGAAACAGCCGTTTGTGGTCGATTGACCAATAAACCAGCATTTTTTTCCTAGGACGCTCTATTAATAAGTGGAAAACTCCTTCTCTGCCTTCATTGACAACTTCATTCTTCCTTGCTGTGTTGTACAGTGTGCTACAATGCTTTTAAACTATTCGCTGATTCGAGTAAATTCTATGGGCATTAGTGCTCGATGATGCGAATCTCAGATCCCCATGTGCTAAACTTCAAGTGCCGAGGCCGTGGTTCCAATTCCGACCAGAGACCCGTGGTCTTACAGAAGCCTATGCGTCTATTACGGGTGACTGTTGGGTCGGCTTCTGGAGCGGAGACATCATTGGCCCATATTTCTTAGAAAATGAGGACGTCTCAACCATTAAGGTCAATGTAGACACCTATCGCACCATGATAACCGACTGTTTTGTACCCGCTCTTCATGGTATTAATGTGAACGAACTTGCTACACATCTCATGCCACAATTGATTTATTTTTTCGAACGTTTGATGGCCATTTACATACATATATACATAATTGGCTATTACAACCCTTCAGTCAGGATTATTGACCTAGTTTCTAACACCACTTATGTTGTGTGTGTGTTAATTTTATGAATATGTGGCGGGACCTACAGTTTAAAGTCGACTCCGAACGACAGATTTTTGAGAAACTTTTCATGGCAATTTTATTTACTCTCAGAGTTTTTGCCAAAAATCTGCTGAGAGGAAGTCACCGAAGAAATAATTTTTCATATTTCGTTTTGATGTCTGGCCTGGGTTTTGAACCGTGGCCTGACGTCTAATAAGCCAGCACACTACCTACTTGACTACTGCGACCTCCACCATGATGGCCATTTAATTAGCCGAAATGGTGATGTCAATTGGCCGCCAAGAATCTGCGATTTGACACCGTTGAACTATTTTATGTGAGCCGCCGTTAAAGAAAAGTGGTATGCCGACAAACCAGAGACAATTGAGCATTTCACGGCAAGTAGCCCGCATTAATAATTGTAGTATTAGAGTGTAGATATCTGGAGATGTTTGATTATTAAATGCATTTAAACCCAACATCTGATAGTTAATAACAGTTTGAACAGGCCATTCCATTTGCAGAACCGGAATACAACCATATATCATATCATTATCATTGATCTATGATAGGAAACAAAGTGTACATATGAGATATCACTGAAATTTTTTATTTACTTGAAAGGCTTAATATTGCCATTATGTGTGGAAAATAACAGCGTTAGAAGGTCTCCGCGGCTTCTGCTGGTAGAGCGCATCCCAAAGGTCAACAGATAGCACGGTTTATATATGTACGCTTTAAACACCAATGCAGTTTAAATTAAGTTTGAGTCTCTGCGACTTAAGAAAATCCAACAAGAAAATTTCAAACAAAGTCAAGTCGCACGATCTCGGTGGCCAGCTCACGTCAGCTCCATGTAATATAACCATGCTCTCAAATTTTTCGTACAGAATTTCTAACGCAGCATGAGCTGGGTCACGCGTTGCACCGTCGTACGTCTCGTTGCAGTCATAAACGTCCTATTCAAGCCAAAAGAAGTTTGTACAGTGCTTGGCGTTGACAGTGATAACCTGGCCAACGTCGTTCTCAAAATAAAATACCAACCAACTCCTGGATTTCATGTGGCTTGATATCATCCCAAATTCGACAAATTTGTTTGTTCACGCCCCCACTCTTCCAGAAATGGACGTTTTAGCTGAAGATTATTATTCGTTGAAAACTCTGGCTTGCCCTTGTCGTTCGTATGAAGTGAGATGCTCTGGCGAAACGGGTATTTGAAGCGGATATTTGCGGAAGTCGGCGAAAGGGCGACCATGTTTGCATTGGAAGGACAAAATCGTGTAATCGATTGGTATGACCAACTAGTGTAGGCGCGCAAGAAGCAGAGGCGGGTGGAAGGATGTGCTAGAACAAGCCGAAATCCGATAATCGGGTTGTTAGTAGCCAATTTAGTAAGTAAGTTAGAGAAAGGGAACAGAGGAAAAAATTATGTAAGTAATGCCACTATTTGGCTACGAAAATTTATTAAATTTCCTTATTGTTATCTTTTGCTGTTGTAATAATAGCTGAATATAAAGAATAGTGTGGAAAGAGCGTGAAAAGACAATTTAAGTTTGTGGATTCTTTTATACACCATTATCTTAATCAGGTGAATATTTGTTTGTTAGAATAATATTTGAATTATTTTCCATGATGTATACTTTTAAAATTGAGGTATTATAGTAAGTAGGTAGTGTGTTATTTGTTATTTGACGCAAAGCCACCAATAAAACGAAATATGAAGAAATATTTCTTCGGTGAGTTACTCTCAGCTAATTCTGACAAAAACTCTGAGAGTAGAAGAAATTGGCATTAAAAGCTTTTCAAAAAGCTGTCGCTCGGAGTCGTGTTTAATCTGTAGGTCTCGTCACTTATGTATAAAATTAAGGAAGGTAGGTTATAGTGACTTATTGTGTGTGTATGTATGTATACTTTAAAATAATTTTTTAAAGAAATTTCAACATCTCTGGCAAAATATTAAAATGAATATTTTTTTCATCTCCTTTTAAAACATTACTCCCGATGGCAGAGTAGATTTTTCAACGAAACGGAACAGGAATTTGCCATAAAGTAAAGAATACAATGAATACAGCTTATAATTGGTTGAATTATCTCTTAGTATTTCGTGTATTTAAAAGGCAATTGAATCTCATTAAAATAATTATCACACGGTATGTGATCAGGAAATTTTAAAATTTAATTTTTTATTTTCAAAAAAAAAAAATGTTTTACGAGAACAGTTTAATTAAATATGATATCTGACCGTTAATATTTCTCTACAATTCTATTTTATAATTTAAACTTAAAGCATTTAAACAAAATTAGTTTTACATTCACATCTAGTGAATAATACAAAAAGTGTATGTATAAAACTCAATAATAAAATGCGAACATTATCTGCAATTTAATGCAGCATAAAATATCAAAGCCATACGTAACTGCTGCTCTTTTACTGTCATTAGCAGTTTGTGTTGGTATGACATAATTAGTGCCTTCCGTTAGAGAACAAAAATCCTTAACAGGCATCTGAGGTAGTACGTAGTAGAGAGTGGGTATTGCATGGTTATCAATAATGCATAAACAACAGAGGTGGTGAGAGAAGCGAGGTCGTAATCCTGACTAAAGAGTTGTAATGATCAAATATGTATGTATGTAATGCAGATGCAGAATATTTTTGGTTTGTTTTTAATTAGCAATTGTTTTTCAATATTCCATTTACTTTATAATTGTTTTACCAGTTCTGTATTATTTTATCAATTTTAATTTTTTTAAATTCTTTCATTTTACTTTTCAATCAACCCTCGCATATTTCTGTATAATATGATTGCATGTTCACTGTAAACATTTATTATAATTACGGGCTAAATATTTATCATAAACGAGCAAATATTTGTAAATTGTTTGTAAATGTCAAAGCACTCGAAATGCATAGACATACGTTTAAATTATTATTTTGCATACAAACGTAATTGGAACAAGAGCATAAAAATTTAGAAAAATTAAAATATTTCTGGATGTCAAAGAAATTCATTTTGACGATTTTGTGCTCCAAAAATATCATATTGACGATATGACGATTTATACCCTTGTATCTGCAATTGTTATTTTTGGAAATTTAGCGTAGTAAAGTTTAGTAAAGTATTATATTCTTAAATTATTTACTACCACCTTCGATGATACTACGTAAAATGCTACAAAATAACCTAAATAAAAGCGCCAATTAGTAAAGAAACTTTAAATGAATTATCAGATATTTAAAGAAAAATGGTAAGTTCTGAAAATATCCTAACATTACCCATTAAATAATAGCAATACTAAGAATTTTGATTGAATAAAAATAATATTGGCACTTTTTGTAGTTGAGCATAACTTACCATTTGCCGTTGAAGAGCATATTTAAAAATTTGAATATAGGTTCTAATATTACCATAGGAAGACCAAAGGCAATTACCATTATGTATTTTTCGTACGACCAATATTCAAGGGAAGGCTCCTACTCATTTAGTTCATTGTGTTGGAACTGGAAAATATGTTATGGGAAGGAGGAAAGAGGGAGTAATGTTTGTGGGCACTAGCTTTGAAACCGTTTATATCATAAGTGACAGGAAAGACATCTGCAGGAAGGGAGTTTCACATACAAATAGCACGATTAGAAAACAAATCTTGTCTGTAATGCATTGTGCGATCTACTGGCCAATCGACTACAAACGGAGGTGCTCGCCGAGAATGATGTGTGTCACATGATTCTCGGGAACAAGTGCTCTTATTTCGGTCGAACAAAATTCGTTGTAGTAGCGATAGAACACTGAAACACAATCCACATTGCCATTAACGAGAACCGTAGGGCTCTCCTGTACGTGGTGAGAGTAATATTCCATTCTCGGTTGGATATAAGTGGTGTAAATAGGTGGAAGATCAGATGAAGTGAAATATTACTAAAAAATGTGTCAGTTCTAGCAAACATCACACTGAATTTTCATGGTCATAACGTTAAGATCTTTTGACTCCCAATATTTACACCACCCATAGATATAGACGATTCAATATTATTGCTGAGATAGGTTGTTTAAGCCTTAAACAATTTATTCCTAAAAATGATACAAAATGTCACGATTTTTTGAAAAAATATCTGAAATGAAAATAAGAGATGGTAGCTCTAGTAAATTTAAATTTAGTAAGAAATATTAATATTATCACATTATCCAGCTAATGTAGAGGGAGTATTAAGCCAAGTTAATTTAAATTGAACTAAATTTCTTAAAACTGAATTCATTAAAACATAAACTAAATTCCTTAGAAGCAATATTATAAAAAAGATTATATAAATCTTAGCAATTTTAACTTCTTCGACTTTAATATTGTACCTGATTTGTTTTAACTGTTTAATTCTAATACATATGTATATTTTTAATGTAAATATATTATATTATTATTTTCATAATTACTTGTTAAAATTTTTTGTTAAACATGTTTTTATGTCTTATTCTTGAACGGAAATATATGTTTTACGACAATAAAAATAATTTTTTAAAAAAACCTTTCAGTATACATATTTACTTATTTCTTCTGCCGATTGGCTCTGATGCTATTAGCAACTGACCCTAATTTACATCGTTGATGCCCATTTCTGTATGAAACAAAATTGTCAAATTTGATGCGACACCAAAACACATGAGAATCAAAAATTTACTCTTTGGAGTGGATTTTGAAAGCGACGTTGGCTGTTAGCAATAACCAACTTCTTTTGGACTGAATTGGGTGATTATGAACTCCAGAGACATGTGATTTCAGCAGGTCGGCCGTTAGACTTTCCATGTGTTGCGAGTGTATGCGAATAAACCAATAACCACAGAGTCCTTAAGGCCAACATAACCTATGCCATCGGTCAAATTCAGCTTGATTTATGCGCAAGAATAACGGCAAATTAGATGTTTCGGATTCGGATTTATGAGCGAAGTGTTATTTCACACATAATGGCACCAATAGGCTTTATAGATGAAAAAATATGTCGATGATATCCGACTCACTCAGTTATTTAATTGGTCATTACAACCCTAGTTTATCACATCACCCTTGCTGTGTGTAGCTTTTATACATGACTGACGCAACTTACAGTTTAAAGTCGATTTCGAAGGACAGTATTTAAAAAAACTTTTAATGGCACTCTCAGATTTTATGGCAGAAGGCTGCTCAGCGGAAGTAGCCGAAGAAATATTTTGTTGTTTTCTTCAAGATGTTTGAACGAAGGTTTAAACCATGGCCTTAGTAATCATATTCAGTGGTCTCTTAAATTCCAATCAGTTACACAACAGTTTATAATAGTAACACAGTGCTAAACTTATTCTATTCTCTTGGCGTTTAGCTAGAAGACTTTCCATTCCTCAAAATCACTTCTAGAAATCTTTAGTCTGATTATACAGTATCATATTAAGGATCTGTCAAACTGTGGTAGAAACATCCTTCTTTTGCTGTGAAGAACTTCAAAAAATAATCAAATAGGACGTTGTAAACGATCCCAAGCCTGCATGATGATTTCTCATGCCTTTGAAGAGTTAAAAATATTCTCTCTAAAGAAAATGAATGTTTCATAATCGAACACAAGTTATCGAGTCATACCTTTCAATCAGTCGTCTAAAAAGTGCTCTTTGCTCAAGAAATTTCTTCACAGTTCAACACTTCAAAATCATTTGCTTTTCGTCAGTGCACCAAACACTCTGTGTCATATCAGGTTTGTCGAACTTCGGTAGAGACTTAGAAGGTAATACAAAGTCAAATTTCAATTACTTGTAAGGTGGAGCCATTAAACTTAACTTCAATATCATTCAATATACCTTTCTATCTAAACTGTATCTGTCTATCTTTGAGATATCTGATCCAATACATACATACACACATACATACATACATACATACATAATTGGTCATTACAACCCTTCAGTCAGGATTACGACCTAGTTTCTCAAGCCACTTATATTGTGTGAGGTTAGGTTACAGGACGTGCACTTGTCAATTAAGACAAGAACAGTACCCGGAGGTCGAATTGACCCATTGTACAACGTCCTAGTTTCTCACACCACTTATGTTGTGTGTGTTAATTTTATACATGAGTGGCGGGACCTACAGTTTAAAGTCGACTCCGAACGACCGATTTTTAAGAAACTTTTCATGGCAATTTTATTAAACTCTCAGAGTTTTTGCCAGAAATCTACTGAGACGAAGTCGCAGAAGAAATGTTTTTTCATTTTGATGTCTGACCTGGGGTTTGAACCGCGGCCTTACGTCCAATAAGCTAACACAATACCTACTAAACGATGGCGACTTCTGGGCCAATAGTTACTATAATTCGATACGTATCTGCTTTCTGAAATTGTTTAAATTTCGATAACTTTACTTTGGTAAAAAATTCTATGAAAGATTTTAAAGCGATTACAAAAAATGATTCCAATTAAAGTTGTAGGGTTTTCTAATACAATAAGCCCTTAGTAAGCCACTTGACAACCCTAAATGAAACCCTAGTAAGTAGTTTCAATTGAGTTTATTCCATAGCCTTAGTTTGTCTTCCAGTTGCCTTGTCTCTATCAGCTTACTTTCTGCCAAAGTATTTATGGTACACGAGTAGATTATATTTCACTACTGATTTGTAAATAATTCAAAATCATTGTTGTTGTTATTGTTGTTATTAATAAAAGAAATTTTCATTTAAATATCGACATTCTGGTAGCAGTACAACAAAACTATTTAAAGTATCAAGTAGCAGTAGTAGTCTGTCTTACCGTCATTGCTTCTAACTTTTGATATGTTTATACGATTGTCTTCAGTAACATGAATAATTCACGACCATAGGCCGTGTGGTAGTATACCAACTTAAGCAGTAGAAACTATAGATGAATAGTACTTATGTAGGTAGCTGTGTATTTCAAGAGGCAATTTGTTTTTCATTATTGTTGCCATTAGTGAGGCTGTTACTATCTACACAAATCGACCGAAAGTACAAGTACCGTACCGTACTTGTTTAAAAGTTGATATTAAATTACCAAAATTGTTTATACGAGGAGATGCATATTATTTTCATTGCCAAATCATGGTTTCCTCTATTATACCTTTGGAGATTTAAGTCATCTCTTATACAACACACATTACCATAGATGGAGTGATTACACTAGCAACGTTTACATACATATTTAAAAAGTATTTGAAAACTGTGAGACAATCTCTTAAAAATATCTCTTTAGAGGGCAATAAATGTATGAAAGAACAACTGAGAGTGTAGTTGTTAAACAACAATTTTATGGTTCGATTTAGATTGTCTCGTTTAGGTTCTATTGCCAAGCCACGAAACAGTCGTTAACATAAAAATTAATTAATTTTAATTATCTCTCTTTGGAGACAAGATCGAATATGACTTAACTTACGTGTAGTAAAACATAATTCATCGGTTACCCTTTTAATATGTTTTCTATTTCTATTTCTGTTTAGTAACCTATCCCATGATCCATCAAATGAACTCTTTCAACTGGTCTGTCTGTTTATATCTGGCACTGAGACCGGAATTTAAGCGGAGTTTTTTGCAAAAGTTGGAATGCAATGGAAGAACCTTTAAATTTTTTACTCCATTAAGTCTAGATTTGGTTCTAATGAAGATTAAATTGCCATGAAAAGTTTCTTAAAAAATCTGTCGTTCGGAGTCTACTTTAAATTGTAGGGTCCCGTCACACATGTATAAAAGTAGCGCACTCAACATAAGCGGTGTAATACTCTCTAAAGGGTTGTTGTGACCAATTATATGTGTATGTATGTACGAAGACAAACATTGGTTGCATTAATGAAATCAATCTTTTAAAGAAATCAACGCATCAATTTGATAGCCATTCACCATACAACGGAAGTGATTAAGACATTTAACATCAGCGCTATTCAATCTGCCTTTTCTGGTAGCTGCAAGAAGAAGAATCTTGAAGTTAAGTAATCGACATTAAGGCCTAGAGTTTTTCAGATAATTTAAAACATGCTGTGGTTTGTCTTGACACAAAAAAATCTACTTGTTTAAGGTTCATATTGCCAACAGTCTCCTGAAGCGCTATATCTTTGCATAGAACTACTTGGTAAACGTAATTTGCGTCCACAACATTCTGTCGTCATTTCATTATCAACGACCCAAAGCGCTAGTTGTTAAAGTGATGGCCTGGTCAACAAAATCCCCACGTAATAGTAACTCATTCGCAATTCATTGGATAGATTTTGGATCTCATGTGGATTGATATCGCCTGAAATACGACAATTTTATTTGTTTACGTACCCATTCATCTATAAACGGACCTCACCGCTAAAGAAGATGATGATGAAGGTGATAATTGGTGAAAATTAGAATCAATTATCAACTGTTCTAAAACCCATTCAGCGAACATAAGCCGTTGCTAATGGTCATCCATAGTAAAGTGGCAAAACGGACTGAATAAATGGCAACTTCTATGATAGATGTAGCTTTAACAAATTGCCAGCTATCAACTGGAAACCCCATAGATACACTTTACACAGACAAAGTTTGATCAGTTTTACTGTCCACTTTTTAGGTTTGTAATTAGGTTCGTGCCCAAGTTAAATATAAAAAAAGTGGACTGAGCTTTGCCATGGATTTTTGTTCAGTTTGGGAAATTTTTATTATTTGGAAAACCTCCTTACTTTGATTAATTACAATTTTTATAGGAACTGCGCCATAAAAATTTAAATAAGGATCTCTATAACCTATCCAAGTTTTATATATAACCCTATAACTGCTTGCTATTTTGAATGACACCAAGCCAGAACACTTGTAGGCAGGCGGTTGTCTAGACAGTTCAACTGTTAGCTACGTTAGTACAAAGGGATGTCGCTGTAGTCCAGCAGGTAGTTTGTGGGCTTATTACAAAGGACATTAGCTCTGATATTTCGATACAAAAATAAATAAAAAAAAATTTTCTCTCGGTGACCTCCTCTCAGCAGTCTTCTGACTCTGGCAACTCTGAGAGTAAATAATTGACTCGCAGACTTTCCAAATTTGTAGTGAGAAGCGAGCTCGTAATCGTGACTAAAGGTTTGCAATGGCCAATTAAGTAAGTATGTATGTCCATAATTAGTACAAATTCTTCTTTTTATTAACCCATCTACAAGAATGCATTCGAACTTATAACATACGCGATGCAATTTTCTTAATCCATTTGTGTTTATGACACTACATATTATATTTATTACACTGCCAGTATAAACAGCTTTTTCGTATACAAATCTTTATTGTTTATTTCCGTAGTAAACAATACTATTTAATGCAAATTTCTGTTGTCATTGTTTTCATTTCATGTTATTATTGTTGCGGCTACAAAAACAAAATATTTTCTTTTGTTGCAGTTTTGTAGCAAATCTATTTAAATGTGGTTTAAACAAAAGCAAACAAAAAATTTATAATAAAATATCCACAGAAAAACTATTGAGTCTACATTCTATTTTATTTCACTCTAAATTGTATGCACCCGCTTTTAGGTTCGAATTCAATACGAACGTTTAAAAGATTTCAATAAAAATAAATTTTATTTAAATGGTTTAATAAAATTTAAAATCTTTATAGTGAATACAGTATGGTGAACAATGTGAACTTTTTTTTCCTTTATAGCACTTTAAAAATAAAATAATTTTTTCTAACACCAACCCAACCTTCAGACCATGAAGTTTATATTGTTGAAGTTAAAGCTGCCATATTAGTTGCTACTATGGCTAAATCGCCGTGGATATGCAATAACACTTGCAAATAATAAAATTCGTGTTCTGTTCTTACCCTAATTTAAAAAAAATTACTTCTGGATGAATAGGTATATGAACAAACACAGGTTGTCGAGTTTCAATACTTGTTTGAAAAGGACGTTGACCTGGCCATTAACGGCAAACACTATAGGTCGTTGATTACCAACTTTTTGATGAAGTCACTACGTGCTATACAGCTCATGCGACATTGGATATCCTGCAGGGCGAATTGATTACAAGATCATGGAGGTAACTTGGTCACTGAGATTTGATACTCTTAAACTTTTTGTTAAAGGGTTTTTTAAGGCACAGGTGTACGTGTATAAGTCACAAACACAGTGGTTCGCAAAGCCAATATAACCCATGCTATTGCTCAAATTAAGCTTAATTATGTGGTAGAGTCACGAAAAATGTAAGATTTAGGATTCGCTAGACCTCCAGAAGACGTGGCGGACATATAAAGGATTCAATATTCCACACATAATGGCAATATTAACCGTTACAGATGAATAAAAAATTGATTTTGACGATATCACACACACACTTTGTCTTATTTAAATTTAAATATAGAAAGCGCTCAATAAAAGATATGAATGAAAGCCATTAGAAATTAAGAGAAACTTAATTTAAAAGTAATGAAATAGAATTTCCTAGAAACAGAAACACCGTAATAGTACCCCAACATTTAAAGAATGAAAAATTATATCCTTTACGACAATTGACTTCTTCCATTATCGTTATGCGAAACCGAGGTCAGACATCTCCAACAAAACGAAATAAAACAAATGTTACTTGGGCGACTTCCTCTCAGCAGATGTCTGGCAAAAAGTCTCCCAGACTTTGAGTAAATAAAATTGCCATGAAAAGTGCTTCAAAAATCTATCGTTCGAAATTGACTTTAAACTGTAGGTTCCGCCACTCATGCAAAAAATTAACAAACACAGCATAAGTGGTGTAAGAATTGTAATTATGACTGAAGGGTTGTAATGACCAATTATGTATGAATGTATGTAGTATAAGCTTTTGAGTGTTGTGAACAACAAATCCTTTTCATGTAGTTTAAGTTTTAACTCTTTTGTAAAATAATTGCCTTTCTTAAACCTTTTGTCTGACTTATATTACACACACTATGTATACTACCGTATACAAATTTAACTTTTAATACCGTCCGCAAAACCAGTCGCAATATCGCCTAACGTATTTTGTTTACAAAATGTCTTGTCGACAGTTATGTCATCGTCAATTTTTTTGCTTTTCTTAACTGAAACTACAATGCATTCTACTCAGTTCTATAAAAAAAAATTTTGATCTGCAGAAAATTGAACGCTTTAGGTATAAGTGTGTTAAGAAATTACGCTGTGTATACATAATATGAAGGGAATAAAAACAAATGGAAAACCGCAAAAAGGATGATAAAGTTCAACACAACAGCAGCTACAATGATGAAATTAATCGATGATAAAAATATCATCATCAATATCATCAACTTTGGTTTTTGCCCTTATATAAAAACAAGACAACAATAGGGTCTTAATGACAATGAAAAGTAATGGTGAGTAATGAAAAGGTAAATGTGTATATAAAAATGGGGATTGATTATTGAATACCCTACATTAATATATTATTTTGGAAGTTAGTATGTATAAATACATACACAAGTAATTGGTCATTACAACCCTTTAGTCAGGATTACAACCTAGCATCTCACACCATTTATGTTGTGTGTGTTAATTTTATACATGAGTGGCGGGACCTACAGTTTAAAGTCGACTCCGAAAGACAGATTTCTGAAAATTTTCATCGCAATTCCATTTACTCTCAGAGTTTTTGCTAGAAATCTGCTGAGTGACAATTGTCGAAGAAATATTTTTTCAAATTTCGATTTGTTATAAATGTCTGACTAGGGGTTAGAACCGTGGCCTTGTGTCTAATAAGCTAACACACTACCTACTGGACGACGGCAGCTGTAGTTTTACTTCATCTGACATAATTCTGTATAAGACGTATTTCCCATAACTAGTTACCGAAAAATGTTTCGTTTTTGCTCGAAATGTCTAATCCGGGGAGTGAACCGGATCAGCTCTCGTCTAATAAGCCAATACATGACCTACTAAAATACGGCAACTTCAAAGCAATATTACTTCCAAATTAATCAACATTACTTTACTAATTTTATTCTTTATCTTCTTGCCTGCTCAAAGAAGGGAACCTAACTTTCATTTTTAGTAAACGGCGATATACTGGCTTCGAAAGAAAGGACACATAGCCAAAGGTGTTCCTTTTATCGAAAACAATAAGTACAATCAACAGAAATGGAATCTTTTGTGCCTCCATCCTGTAAGAAGTATACTAAGATATCTGTTAGTTACAAACCAAATTACGCAACCTATGTTACTGAGATTAGTACACCAATTCCATTAATTTCCATTAAAAAATAAACATTAAAAACCATGATGATGGTGTTCGTAATGACAACTACAACAGAGAAAATCGGTTAGTGAATGGTGTAGACATCGAAACCAAAGATCAGCAGTGAATTGTTTTTTCGCTACTCATAAGTACTAATGAAATTTTATATTATTCACGTTGATTTATAAGTACAGGTTGCAATGAGCATGCGTACAACGTTGACATCAAACTCATACCATTCGAGATATGTTTGATTCAAAAGCCTACTCATTTAGATTCATAACTTTAGAAAAATACTCTTATAATACTTATAAATAATTCCAGTGACTCCAATCATTCATCAAAATTTACAGCCTTATTATTGTTGCATTTACAAAAAAGAAAAAACACACATAAAATATAGAGCAGCAAGCAAAGCAAACACGCAACCTTCTAGTGAGTATTTTAGTGTTCGTACGCGGATCATACTTATTTTGTGATTCTTGTAAACGTTGAGTCATGGAGAGTCGAAATCTACTTCAAACTTTGAATATGAGTAGTATGAGTATGATATTAGAATAAGTAGGAATGCGTATAAGTATCAGAAATTATGAGTATGCTACGATTCTACTCATCTATTTGAATACTTATTGCTGATTTCTGATTGCAACCTATACGCACTTGTACGTTTTAAACTTTCAATCAAGATAACAACAACAACTAATTAAAAGTCAATGCAATAAACTTTGCAACACAAAAAATAAAAACGAAATTAATAAGCAAAAAAGGGAAAGAAGGCACACAAAATGCTTTAACACTAAACCTACCGATACTTCATGTATTCCTATTCCTACTGACCCGTCTCAAAAAAATGTTATATATATTACTATGTCTTGTGTGAAATATATCAATTAGGCCAATTTGGTACATGAATAAAACAATTTTTTTTAAATATCGACTCAAAATAGTTTATATATTAAACCTAAAAACAAAAATAATACAAGAAAAAAATTATATATTCTTTAGTTAAATCTCAAATTTAGAAAATAATTAAATAATATGCTAACTTTATTCATGTTCACCGCATTTAGCAAATTATTGGGTTCTCGAAGGTACATTTTCCACACACATGTTTATTGCATTTGATTGCATTGACAGATTTTCGTAGTTTTGTTTTTTTTTTTTGCAAAAACTTATTTGGCACCCTTTTCGCATTGGAACACGTGAATCCGAGCTAGAATTTGTTGACGTTTTCTGTTTCTCTTAGCAAAATGATGAAATAAGAATTGTTGATTCACAAAATATCACTATCACTTAAAATTTTTACCGCAATACTCCCCTGGAGTAGAACAACAATTATAACACAATGCAGCAAAATACAGTGGTGGACATTAGGTTAGCACACTTCATATGTGTTGAATTCAAAAGCGTATATTTCTGCTAGTTATGAAAATTAAGTTAAGTATTTACCTATAAATGTTGTGTATGGTGTAATCATTATGTACCGTTATTTTTGGCTTGTTTCTCTTTTGATGAAAAATAATGCAATGTGATTCTTTGACAGAATAGTACGTATAAGGACATGGGAATTATTAGAGTAATAACTATACAAGCATATTTTAGGTTAAGAAGAGTGTATATAGCTAATGTGCTAAACTAATGTCCATTACTGTATATCACGGAATAGCAAAAATGTTTAAAATCACAAGAAATTGCAAATCAGGAAACAGAATATTTGCAAGGGTCAAATGACCCCTTGCGGTATTTAAGGTAGATTACATATATTTCCCGAAAAAAAAATTAAAAAGAGAGGAGTAAATCTTGGAGAACGAATTCTATGTATTTTGTAATAAAAGTCGTAAAATCAAATGGCGATGTGATAATGTTATTTTCAAGAAATTCTGACAAAAATTTCAAAATAGGTCATTTGACCCGTCATGGTAGGTTTAGTGTTAAACGGAAATACCGAACCCATATACATTTCATTATAATTTACTACACTTGCAAATTGTTGTGGTCAATTAATGTGAACATGTTGTCATAAAAAACAACCAAATTTTATTACCAACAGTTTGAATGCACTCAGATCGATTCCCCTGTTGTTTGGTTGGTGGTTTGCTTAACATCATGGTGTAACTACAACAATATTGCCGCTATAAATATTAATAATAAATTAATTTACTTACATTATACTACAATTTTATTTAAAGCAAATGAATTGTATATGAGGAAAATTAACGTACAGCATGTAGAGAAATGCATGCAAATTCGGAGTGGTGATTGGGAACATATTTTTATTTTAAATTACAAGCAACATTGCACGTATTTAAATATTTATTGCAGAAAATATTGATTTTATTTGATTAAGTTTTCTTGTTCTTTTTCATCAAGTTCTCTGACTTTAATTTTTTCTCTACAGCACAATTATGACTCGGCCAGCATTTTCTTACGTCCTTTTTTATTGAAAATTTTTTTTAAACTTGAAAGATACCATTGCCAGTACACATCTGCAAATAAAAGCTGACCGAGTTTAATAAAAACAAATGCAATCAACACTATCAATTCAATAACGCACAGAGATATCCTTTTGGATATTTGGGACCACACACAAAGCAACAGCAAAAAATAGAACAGGACAGAGCAAGAAATACGAATACGATTGCGAAAACAAATATGAGACGTACTCGTATTCACAGTAAACGTTGAGTTTATTTGAATTGAACTTTAAACATCTTTTGGTACAGGCCCTGGCAGTGTAATAAATCAGAGCAGACACCTAGTTGAGGCTCGTCCTAAGGAATAAAGGATGGTGAAGGCACCAAAACCTGCATGACTTTTTCTTTTTGCTGTTGCATTTGTTGCTGTGCTCCTTGCGGGAATTTCAGCAAAAAGAATAAATGAATTGCTCGCGAATGCCATTTTATTAATTTTTTTTAACAACTGAGTGCTGTCATCAGGTTTATGTTTCCATTCTTTTGCTTTTCTTTTATTGTGAAGATATTTTATCTTCATTTCTGTGTGTATGCCAAGGTCAACTTACTTACTTTATTTACTTATACTTACTTACTTACTTTCATTTACTGTTCATTATGATTTCCTTTTTAATTTCATTTATTTCAACTTCCTCATTCTCTGCTTTTTTTGTGCATTTTCTGACGTTTTATTAATTTTTTCTTAACTTTTTTAACTTAAAAACTGGATCCTCTGTTAATTCTCTTTTCTTGCTGCAATGCATCGTTAAAAAATACGCAGAACCTAATGCATATATGTCAGCAGCCTTAAAATACAGTTGTGTTTGTAACCCGAAGAAATACAATAATTCTTTGAATACATTTTTAAGGTTGACCCATACTTAGACTAATCCAGTCTGGATGCACTTTTTTAGCCGGTCGCCTATATTCACTTGCAATATCTTCAGTCATAATCGCTATATTATTAGTACAACGACTGCTTCTGAGCTGCCAAAAACTTACGGAATTTCGTGTTGCATGATGCTCATCCGAACAAATGCATGCAGTAGTGATTGCCCAGTGGATGTCGGGAAATATATCCATAATACTCTATACATCTACACCACTGACGAATTATACGGCAAATAAAAAACCAAAACCTAGGAAAGTATAGATATATATATAACCTTTTTCTAGAGAGACTTTCAAACTTTAACAGTTGTTGACCATCAACTTCACCTTATGAAAATGGGTGTTCTGTTGCGGCAGCGTGCGAAGAGTTCCAGGTATTTTACGATCGTAATAATCGTCCTACCGAGAGCGCTATTGGCAAATTTGTGGATAAATTCGAGTCTACTGGTTTAATACACGTTCAACTAATACCCGAATGTCAACTGTATAAAACATCGTCGTTGTCCGTTGCTCACAAGAATTCGGCATTTCGTAAATCACAAACGGGTGAATATTATGACGTAATTTGAGCATGCATACTTCAGTCTGGATTAAGACTTAGCTTCTCACACCACTTATGTTGTGTGTGTTAATTTTATACATGAGTGGCTGGACCTACAGTTTAAAGTCGATTGCAAACGACAGATTTTTTGAGAAAGTCTCCACGGCAATTTTATTCACTCTCAGAGTTTTCGCCAGAAATGTGTTCATATTTCGTTTTGACATCTGACCTGGGATTTGAATCGCGGCCTCAAGTCTAATAAGCCAACACACTAGCTACTAGACTATGGCGACTACTAATTTGGGCATGTACCCTCACAAAATTCTATTGACACAGAACTTGAAAGTAACCGACCATAGATTGTTCGCTGATTGGGTTTTAGAGTAGTTGGCAACTGATCCTAATTTTGATTGAAAAATTCTCTTTAGCGATGAGACCTATTTCTGTGTGAATGGCTACATTAACATACAAAATTATCGTGTTAGAGGCGATAACAATTCAAATGAGATTCAAGAATATCCAATGCAGTCCGAAAAAGTCACTATTTGGTGTGGATTTTGGGCTGGCAATATCAGCGTTCCATATTTTTTAGAATGACATTGGCCAGGTTATCTCTGCTGTTTTTATTGTTGTGATCTGAATTGAATGATCTCGAAACCAACAACATGCGGTTTCAACAGGGCGGTGTTATGTGCCACAATAGATAAACTACACAAGCGAATTGAGGGCACTGTCATCTCACGTGATTTTAATTCAAACTGGCAACCGAAATCATGCGATGGGATTAAATCCATTAGACTTTTTCTTATGAGGTTTTCTTACATCACTGGTTTACAAACCACACCGGTTCTCCGCATGCATATATACATACTGCAGTTTAAAATTGATTCCGAACGACAGGTTTATGAGATGGCAGCTTTATTTATTCTAGCAATTTTTGTCAGAAATCCGCTCGGAGATTTCGCCGAAGAAATATTTTTTCACATTTCGTTTTGTTGGAGATGTCCGACCTAAGGTTTGAACTGTGGCCTCACGTGTAATAAGCCAACTACTACCTATTAGACTATGACGACTACAGCAGTTCTCAATGGCAACGTAATTCATGCCACCGGTTCAATTTAGCCTGAACTAGTAGCCAGGGTAATGGAAAATTAGACAATTTGCATGCGTTCCACCCAGAGAAGGCATGGTTGCCATTTGAACGAATAAAAAATTTCGTTGGTATCACACATTCTTTCTTTTATTTAAATTTAAAAATAGGAAATGCTTAATGAAAGATCCGATATTTGACTGACATGTACTATTAATCTGTTTACTTCACAAATGTGAATCTTTCAATAGGGCGATGACTTTTGTGCTACATTGTATGTATATGATTACAATACATTTTTGTTTCTACTCAAATTTTATAGTTTAATATGGTAACTCTATATTTTTTTGAGCAGTTTTAAATTGCATGTCTTCCGTTTTTATTTATTTATTCAGTTTATTCATTTATTCAGTTTTGTTAAAATATTTTTTTTGCTAAAATGGGAAATTTATATGCGAAAATTATGTTTTTTCTGTTCATCAAAAACGTTCGTAAAAGAATGGTTGTGCCAATAAGGAAACATTATTTAAAAAATTCCTGACTAGTTGAAGTATATCGTATATTGGTTTGCATATGACAACTCATCAGAATAAACACGACTTTTAGATAACGGCAAATGTACGGATCACGCTATTTTGAAATGTTCGCGATTTAAATAATTCTGAAGAAAAATACAGCGGGATGAAAAATACAGATGTTGCTATCTGAAAAGACCTGTAACGCAATGAACAAGTCCGTTATAGCGGTTATCAAAAGGAGAATAATGTGAAATCTCATAAGGCTAATGCCGTTTTTTTTTTTTGTTAAAGGAATCTTACTCAATAATATCATACATAACGTAAGATGTAAAGCCTAAATTCATACAGACACTGGATAATTTTATCAGCCGTACACAATGTAGAAGATTTAGTTCATTCATTAGAATACAGTTACAAAATGGTCTGTAACTATTACGAGCAAAGTAACGTAGAGATTATGCTTAATGTAGTGTAACAGTCCAGAATATCTGGTGGGAATCTAATCCTCACACTAATAATCTAGCACACTGCACAATACACTACCAGGCCACTCTGTGTTGAAAATTAATTTGAACAGTACTGCGTAATTGAGATTACTTACACACATTACTTAATTAATCATTATAAACATTTACACAGGAGTACAACCTAGCTTCTCACACTACCACGTGACGTATGTTAGCTTTATACATGAAAGCCATGTTAATGTCTAGAATCTGCTTCAATGAAGTAAAATTATATTTTTCTGGCACGAGATCGGATGCATTTCTAAACTGAAATAAAATTATTCTTCAAGAGAGTCATCCAATACATACAAACAGTCAGTATTGCGACCTCACTTCTCACGCCATTTATGTTGTTTGTTTAATGTTGTATATACTGTGGAGGGAGATTTTAAAGTCGAATTCAAACGACGTATACTTGAGAAACGTTTTCAAGGTAATTTTATTTACTCTCCGAGTTTTTGTCAGAATCTGTTGAGAGACAGTCGCCGAAAGAAATATTTTTTCATGTTTTCCTTTGTTGAAGGTGTCTGATATGGGGTTTAATTCCTCTTTCTTATTCTGACAGCTCTTACAGTACCAGTTGCTCCGACATACTATCAACAATTTAGCGTTCAATAATTATGACCGTTTGAAGCCTCATACTCTTTACTAAATTGTAAGAGAGTTTTGGTAATTTTTCAATGATAGAAAAAACTAGAGTATTTTCAGTGTTCTGCATGTTCTGATCTTAGTAGAACTGAGTTCTGTTTGACTCATCGCCCATTTATCTATCACGTTCGACAAATCTGTAGTAAAAGGATGTACTTTACACTTCGTAAGAGTCGGAACAAGGTCGTCTCAAATTCGACAATTTTGCTTGTCCATGTAGCCAATAGGCCTTATTGTTTATGATGAAAATTGGGGTCAGTTGCCAACTTCCGTAAAACCCATTCAACGCAGACATACCGTTGTCTGTAATCGTTTATGGTGACTAGACGAAAGAGTGTTACGAAGCGACAACTATAATTTAACAGATGTTGTTTCATTCCTTTTGAAATAACCTTTTGTTGTGGGCACTGCGTTATTTTAAAATGCTATCCCACGTGTATGGCTTTATATTGAATACCACTGCGCCATATCTCTTACTACCCATTTGCTTAAATGACTGTATTATTATGCATTACAGCTAACCACCTTAGATTGGCACAGAAATTTTTAAGAAGTTTTACATATTGAATTGCAATAAACATCGTGTGTCTTTCTGTTTTGGCTGCTATTTAGTTCTTCTTCTTTTAAAGCCAAGATTTATTAGGATTTTGTATTTTACTATTGCCTTACTGCTTTTCTTGTATGCCGTCCAGATGCTAGTCTTTGTCTGGCACAGATTTCATTTAATTTTATTGTCTGTTTGAGGTCCTATGGATATGAAGAGTGTAAAGATGTTATTTAAAGGTTGCACATAAATGCTATTGTGTTTTTGTTTAATTTACTACAAATAATTTTTAAATTAATTTTTTGTATTCTGAATAAAAAACCACATTTCGTTATTGAATTGAAAGACAAATGGTTTTGCATTAGTTGTGGAGAAATAGTGCACTTTGCATAGAAATGAAGAGTTTAAATAACTTATGGATTTTAAATAAAAAATTGGAAAAGATTTTAAGAGTACAATACTGTTATGGAAATGGTGTTTTGCTTTTACATCGTTTAACATTAAAATTATAAATAAAAGCCACAAAAACGGAAACAAGTTGTGAACAGTGGCACACAGAATTGTGCGAGTAATAAAGAAATTAATTAAAACTGAACACAAATTTATTTTTATTTTTATTGCAATCTACGAGCTCATATTTCAAACGTTTTTAAAAGTAAAAACGTAACATTATGGATTTTAAATAAAAAGTCGGAAAATGTTTTTAAGGGTAAATAATGTATACAAATATACAGCGATATTAATCTTGCAGCATTAAATTTAACAACTTATTTGTTATATTGACATCCAATTTTACAAAATACACCCTACAATCTCGACATAGCGGTGTCAACCTTAAAGCAATAGAACAGTTAAAGCCAAATCTAAGGAGTTCTAAACAAATATGGCATATCTCCTCTTGCTTGGAGGAAGGAAATTTCATTAAATTATATCGGATTTTCGGATAGCGACTTCCGAACTCTAACATTTTTATCGGACATTAGCATTTTCTGTTTGTGAAAATTTCTGCTCACTTCGCCTATTTTGCGTTCGCCATAAGCGTTCTACCGAGATAACTATGCCCAATGTGGTAGATAATTGCGTGTTCACTGATTTAGTAAGCAATAGTCAGCGAAACGCAACATTTGTCGAAAACATTGGAGCTTTGCCCACACGAATTCCACCACACATACATAATTGGGCATTACAACCTTTCAGTCAAGATTACGGTCTAGCTTCTCACACCACTCATGTTGCGCATGTTAATTTTATACATGATGTGGCGGGATCTACTACGGCGAATTCGATCACAACTTTGTGAGCTTTGCGTCTTGATTGGGGCCTGCATCTACATAAAATTTAGGATATCCAAGAACCAAAGGTAAAAACCATGCATAATGAAGTGTGTTCGCGGAAAGCACTCTGAAGCACTTGCCAACTGAGCCTAATTTAAATCGGAAAATCATCATCAGCGACTAGACCCATTTCCGAATGAATATGTACTTGAACGGATGAAATTACCCAAATTGGGACGATAACAATCCACATAAGATCCAATAGCATCCAATTCGTCCGTAAGAAATCACTACTAGATTTGATTTTATGCTGGTGCGGCATGGATCCATATATCCTTCACAAGAGCGTCGTCAACGTTGACGCCTCTAAGTCATTGACATTCAACTTTTGACATAAATTTGATGATATGGACAGAAACGACTTGTGGCTTCAGAAAGACGGCGCTATTTGTCATGGAGCTTACGCCACATAGGATATTCTGCACAAGCGATTTGAGGGTATGGTCATCTCACGTGGGGACGATGTGGACAGGCTACCCAGATCGTAAGATTTTACCTTATAAGCCTTTTTTTGTGGTTTATATTTAAGTGTTTGCGAATAAACCACAAACCACAGTGGTCCTCGAAACCAACATTACCCATGCCATCGGTCAAATTCAGCCTGATTTATGCTTAAGAGTCATAAAAATTGGACATTTCAAATGCGCTCCAAACCGAAAAGAAGTTCCAGGCATTTAAGAGACATTATATTGCACACATAATGACATCAATAGGTGTTTCAAATAACTAAATAAAAAAATTCAATGCTATCCCAAAAACCTTTTTTTCCATTTTAATTTAAATATACGAAGCGCTTAATCAAGACTTCATAGTATAAATAAATAATAAATAATATAAAAAATTAAAAAAAAATTCATGTTTTGAACGTTTTGTATTGAATTAAAAATTAATTAAACTAATTTGCTTGCTTTTCATTGGCTTGATGGCCTAGTTTTACATGAATTACTTTGTGAAAGAAATTAAAGCTTGAATGAGACAACAAGATTTTGATAGAGCAATGAATGTATTAAAGGGAGGTTAAGCCTAATATTATTAATAAAAAACTTTTTACTTTTTGCTTGAATGAAATAGATGAAATAGGTTAAAAGGTAGGTATTCTATTATATGTTTTACGAAATATGGGGTATTAACAGGTAAGTTGAATAAATGTACAGGCAAGTGTTAGCGCTAAGCTGTCATGCATGCCGCTACTTAATTATGGAGAACAAAAGGTACCGAATGTGTATAAAATATATTTATTTTTTTACACTCTTTTTAGCTCTTCTTTTTCTAAAAATAAAATAAATAATTATGGAATAAATTGTAAGCTGTAGACCCATACGTACATGGGGAAGAACTTCTACTAATTTTTATATTTCACCGGCTACCTCCTTTCAGCAGTACTCTGGTTAAAACTCTGAGGATAAATAAAATTGCTATGAAAAGTTTCTCAAATATCTGCGGTTCGTAGGTCCTGCCACTCACATATATAATTAACACACACAACAAAAGCGGTGTGAGAAGCTAGAACGTAATCATGGCTGAAGGGTTGTAATGAGCAATTATGTATGTATTGTCTATTGAAAACGCTAACTTCATTAGCCTTTAATATTAACCTATATTTGTATTGGCCATTGACCAGTAAGCATTCTTATAATTGTAATATAAATAACAAATTTTAATTTAATTTTTATAACAAATCATACTTAATTTTAATTGTATTTGTTTATTGATAACTTTTTTTTTGCTTTAGAATCCTACACCGAAATGAAATAAACAAAAAACTTTAATAAATAAAAGCCACACAATTTACAAAAATGTTAATAAAATTGAATTAATTAAAATATTTTATTATTAACGGGTTTATGCAATACTACGAAAAGGTAGGACAATCCCTTTACAGTTATGTTTGCAACAAATTACGCAACATTATTTTAGGGAATATATGGACTTACTGAATTCAATCAAAATATTCTAAAATTCATGCAAAATTTTTTATTTTGGAAAGTAAATTTTAATAAAATTAGAATTAAACCATTTGGTTCTATAAAAATTAGGACTCTAGAGAACAAATCAATTTCAACGAATTATACTTTCTTACCTACTTATTTACCTTAGTCCATTTAGTCCATTATAAAAAATTATGCTAATGGTGAACAAATAGAAATATGGAAACAATCATCATTAATTCCCGATAAAAAGTGGGTTGAAATGTTCAAATTTTTCTAAATGAAAAATATTCCTCTTAAGAACATTCTGAAATAAGTAGATTTTTCATTTGCTTTGCCAGCGTCTAATGCACCCACAGAAAGATTTTTTCTATATCTAGCAATGTTTGGTCTTCCGAAAAATCCCAAATGGGACTAAAAACTTTAGAATCTCTTTTGACCATAAAATGCAATTTTGAAATGGACTGTTCGGAATTTAAAACATTTTTATCTAACAGGCCAAATATTTAAAAAAAAAATACAAATTATATACATATGTATAAATTTAAGTTTGTGTATATTATACAAAATATTCATTATAATTTATGTATGAACCTATTGTTTTTCAAATTTATATATTTGTCCGCCTTTTTCTCATGGAAATAATGGTCACCGTAATTATAATTGTAAACATAAATCATTTGTACAAAAGAATGGAGTAAATTTTAATTATATTTAATCTCTATAAATATTCCAGTTAGAATTGCATATACGATTATAATATGAAAATAAAGAGACTAATTTAAAATTTTAATTAACATTCCAAATTAATTAAATTAAATTGTATACAGTTTTGTTTTGATATTCAAATTGAATAAAATAATAAAACAATATTAATATTATGATTTATACACACGTAGATAGATAATAATTACGAGACATAATTGTGAAAAAATTTCTACCATACAGACATGGAAACAAACAACGGGTCTTGTAATAGGGGCTTTCGAACTTGGACAGTTGATAATGGGTATCTTCTTAAAGTTACAACTGCCAAATTATCAGTCACCACGAATGGATATGGCATTCAACAGTTCTGTCGGATAAAGTAACGCGCATTTCGCCCATTTTACGATCGCAAAAATCGTCCTACCGATAGGTCTTTTAGCAATGTGGTGGATAAATTCGAGTGCACTTGTTTAATAAACAAACGACCACCACACGTACGTCGACGCAAGATCTACTGAAAACATCTTTGTTGTTGTTGTGGAAGTGTTCAGGAGAATCCGATGCCGTCAATTTCGCGTCGATTATAAGAACGTTGCCAACAACTACATGGCGAATTTTGTGTTTTGGATTGGCCTTGCATTCATAGAAATTAAATTGACCCCATTCTCTGAATGAACTCTGTAGCAGTTTGCAATTGACATTTATTTTCATCGAAAAATCATCTTCAGCGATGAGGCCTGTTCCTGAATGAATGGCTACGTGAGTGTACAAAATTTTTGAATAGCGGCGATACCAATCCAAATTTGATTCAAGAATATCACATACATACAAAAAAGTCACTATATTAGCGTGGATCGATCTTCTTGAAAACGTTATTGGTCACGCCATCACTATCAATGGCGATAACTTTAGTTGGTTGAATTGTTTGGTTTCAACAGGACAGTGCTACATGCCACATTGGATATTCTATACGAGGGATTTGAGAGCATGGTAGTGCTGCTAACTGGCCATCAAGCTTATATTGTTACGTTTTTACCCTTTAAAAACGTTTAGAATATGACTTTGTATATTTCAAATAAAATAAAAATAAATTTGTGTTTAGTTTTAGATAAATTCTTTATTGTTCGCCCAATTCCGTATGCCACTGTTCACAACTTGGTGTAACAACAACAATTTGCTTTGTTTGTTATTCTCTTTACACTCTTCTTGGTAAACACTAACAATTGGTCGTTAGATCTTTACAACGGAGATCTTCAAACCATGATTATTCTCTTCACAACCAATGCGTCTTTACACAGACTGACTGAAGTTTTACTGATCCCGTTGCCAGTTTTGCCTTGCCTTTTATATCGCAGGGTAAATAGTCTGATGAATGCTCTTGAAGGAAAATGACTTTGCCTTTGTGAAATCTGTATAAATGTAAACATGTTATTTACGTATTTTGTTTACGTTTGCCTTGCAGTGTTATCGTTGCTTGTTTGTTTACTTGTTATCCGATTTTGTACTGATGTTGTTGCTATATTTTTGTTTATATTTTGATTATGTAAACAAGTCCATAGTTTTGTTTTTGTAGGTTTTGTTTATCATTTTGATGTTAAACGATGTAACACCATTTCTATTTACCTGCAAAACTGATAAGGTTATTATGTTGAGCAATTCCTGCAACTCGGTCAAGGTACCTTTTGATACCGTGCGAGGTTGCAGACAAGGCGATGCCTTATCATACGACCTTTCAACTTCGTCATGGAGAGTGTTTTGCGGAAGGCGGGCGTGAATCTCAATGGCACTATTTTTCAACAAAGCATCCACTTGCTTGCGTATGCTGACGACATTGACATCATTGGGCGCACCAAGCGAGATGGTACTGCTGTCTTTAGTGCTATTGAACGGGAGGCTACTAAGATGGGTTTGGCAGTAAATGAGGGCAAAAAAGTACATGTTATCGACAAGTAGAAACGTGCGTCGGTTTTGATAACGGCCGATAACTATACTTTCGAAATGGTCAATTTATTTGTCATGGCTCCGCCGGTACAACAAAAAATTATGTCAGTCTGGAGATCAAGTGCAGGATCACTCTTGCCAGGTGCTACTATGGTCTCAATAGGTATTTGAGTAGCAGAGACCTCTCTTTTATGACAAAACTAATACTCGTCAAGACACTCATCCGTGCTTTTTTATTGCGCAGAGGCATGGACCCTGATGTACTGATGCAGCGACCTTGAGAGTATTCGAGAGAAAAGTCTTACGTAATATCTTCGGTACAGTGCGACTTGGCGATGATTTCTGCATCCGATTCAACAGTAAGCTGTATGAGCTCCTCAACGATATAGACGTTGTACAGCGGCTGCGCTGGCTCGGCCATGTCGTTCGAATGGAGGATGATGCTCCGGCGAGACAGATATTTGATGCGGGAATCTGCGGAAGTCGGCGAAGAAGATGACCTTGTATCCGTTGGACTTACCAAATCGAGGAAGCCCTGTCATCGATTGGTATGACCAACTGGCGTAGGCGCGCAAGAAGCAGAGTCGACTGCAAGGATGTGTTAAGGTAGGCTTAAATCCATTAATCGGGTTGTTAATGGCCAATTAAGTAAATATGTATAAGACGTTAGGTCAGTTAAGCCCCAGGTCAAACATTTTCAACGAAAAGAAATTTAAAAAAATATTTCTTCGTCGACTAAGTCTCTGTAGGTGCCGCCACTCATGCATAAGATACACAATATGGGTGATGTGAGAAGATAGGTCGTAATCCTCATTGAAGGCTTGTTATGTCGTATTATGCCTCTTTTTAATCTTGTTGGTCTTTGTTATAGACCAGGACGTAAATTCCAATGCCAAAAAGTTAAAACAAATGACCTCTTCTATGAGCAGAATTTAATTGACACGATTATATAAGATTCCTTGACGAAACTTAGTGAACATGACACCACTCTGCAATCTCAGGTTATTACAGAGAGATTTGTCATGAAGGCATTAGCCGACTTTCATTGTTCCCTATTTTCAATCTATATAGGTACATAAATTTGTGTTAAATCCATTAAAAAGTACATATACGCTTTTGGTCTTTTTGTTATCCTTTTTTTTGTTACATTCTATAGTTTAATTGAAAAATTTATGTACGCGTACGTACATCATAACATATATTGTGGCATTTATTTTGATTTAATTTTTTTATTCAAATCACTGAAAACCAAAAGCAAAAACAGCATATGGTACCATTTCGAATTTAGTAGAACGTGATAAATGACTTCGTTCTATAAAATTGATGATTTTGCGGCAAATATATTCAATTTAAATGTAATCAACACAATTACTGTGTACATACATAGACAAAACATAAATAAACAAACAACGCCAACCCTAAACTACATGAACTAAGGAATCTGCCAAATGCCTTCAATACTTTGGTCATTACAACCCTTTAGGCAGGATTACGACTTAGCTTCTCACACCACTTATGTATGTGCTAATTTTATACAAGAGTGGTGGGACCTACAGCATAAAGTCGACTCCGAACGACAGACTTTTGAGAAACTTTTTCACGGTAATTTTATTTACTCCCAGAGTTTTTAACAGAAATCAGCTGAGATGCTCAAGATATTCGATATGTATGACCTGGAGTTTGAACCGTGGCCTAACGTCAAGTAAGCCAATACACCACCTACTACACTACAACGACTTCAGTATGTATATTCACAATAAATATACAGCAAAAAAGAGATGATTTCTAAGCCAGGTAGTTCTATCTCAATACACAAAACGTTTCATGAATTTGTGTGTAAATCGACAACGAAAAGGCACGCATATTGGTGGATATTTATGGAGAAGTATTGTTCGTAATTCAAATGAATTTTGTGTTGGATGCATTACATGCTGGTTCCTATCATAATACTCAGAATTGATGCAATTTTCATTACATTAACATGTGTGTTATCAGGATGATTGCGCTACAAATGTTAATAAACAGACATGTAGTAATATGGACATAATCTATGTGGCGAAGCGAAAATAGTTTTTTATTACCTACAATGGCTTTAATGATACACAAACACGTATGTTACACCATTTCTAAGAATTCTTGTAAAAACGAATATTTGGTGGTATGGTAGTAGTCTAGTGAGTAGTGTATTGGTTTCCTAAATTAGTAGTTTTCTGTCAAAGGTTCTGGCAGTAAATCTATTGTCAAGAAAAACTTCCCAAATCTGTATATCAGATTCAAGAGCATCTAGGTCGTAAAGGGTTGTAATGGCCAAAATTGCATGTAAGTATGTTACCCGACATGACGCCTAAAAATCTATAAGTACAATCGAAAACGACATTAAATAAAATTTTACAAGACGGGAATTACAATGTTTTATATGACGATTATAAAAACGATGGTAGGTAAGAATATTTTGCAATAAAACACGAATCCTCTTGCTTGGATTGTCCTAGTAGATCCATGCTACTTTTAGTGGAGTCTTACTGACGTGCAAGAATTTTTCATTAGAATAGAATTGAATGAATGGACTCTAAGTAGGATGCAAAAACGAGGACGTCTTGTTAGTTAGAAAATAATTAAAATTTCAATACAAGTCGGTATAACAGCAGGAATTAAGGATCAATCTGTAAGGTTTTTACTGAAGTTCACAATAGTTCAACGGAATGACCAAATACTCTCACTTGTTTAAACCATTTAGGCAGGATGACGACCTACCTTCTCACACGATCCATGTATATCTGTTAATTTTATACATCAGTGGCGGGACTTACATTTTAAAGTCGACTCCGGACGACTGATTTTTGAAAAACTTTGTCATGGCAATTTTTATTTACCCTCAGAGTTTTTGCCAGAAATCTGCTTGGAGGAAGTCGCCGAAGAAATGCTGTTTGTATTTTGGTTTGATGTCTGGCCTGGGGCTCGAACCCTGGCTTTACGTCTAATAAGCCAACACACTACCTACTAGACTACGGCGACTTTTAAAGATAGGAAGCTCATAATGAAAGAGGATATTGTCTTATATTCTTTAGAAAGTCCCTCGTCATTTGTCAATGATATCCATCTGTTCCTAATGAATTGAGATACACTTTTTTAATATTCGTCTCAGCTTTTATTTATCATTTTTTTTTTCGAATCATTCATCAAAATCTGCAGTCTTAGTTGTTGTTGCATTTACAAAAAAAGAAGAAAGAAAAAGACGAAGACAGCAAGCAAAGCAAACACACAACCTTCTAGTGAAGATTGCAGTGTTCCTAAGCGAATCATGCTTATTTTGCGATTCTAGTAATTTTTGTGTCAAGGGAAGTCGAAATCAACAACATCATACCTGTTGTTAAGTATGAGTATAATATTAAAATAAGTATGAAGTATCAGAAATTATGAGTATGATTCGATTCTACTCATCTCATTGTTGACCTCTGGTACGAACTTCAACAATATGGAAAATCAAATGTTGATATATTCCTTTTATTTCTGTTCGCTGTATAAAATTGTAAACATAAAAAGTTAGTGGAGCTGTACAATAGATTTTATTGGTAACTATTCCATACCTGCGACCAGCGTTGCCATTTGCCAAGTTTTCCCTTTTAATAACACGAAATATTTACATTTTTAAATAAAATATTATGTATTTTACTAGTTTTTGATATTAATGTTGATACTTTGTAAAAAAAAGTTTTTTTTCCCAGAAATAAAAAGTTTTTAAAAAAACTTACTGACAACGCTGCCTGCGACATACATTCTCTATACTCATTTAACCACGATTTTTTTTCAAAAGTAATCTATACCGTCTATTAAACACAAATTAAACAGAAAAACAATAACCATCTGATACAATGGATACCAAAAGTAAATTTTTTTGTTGTGCAGCCATTCTATAGCAAAATCTATACGTATTTATTGCAATAACAATCCACAACAACTAGCCACGCGTTTTAAGCCTGCCGCATACTAGCAATAATCATTGTGTTACGGTTCTGTTGAAAGCTAACAAGTGAATGCTCACTTTTATTGAAAAATATGGGGGCTTTCAAATCAAGTGTCATAAATGTTAATCTTAATAGCCGAGTCAAAAAAAAAAATTATCGTTATACAATAATACTGATACGTTACCAAATTTTGTTTATTCGTTAAGAATTTGAAATTTGTAGGTGAGGCTGTTGAAAATAGGTAGTTTTGTGTTGCAGTTTTTAGCTTGAAGTTGTAGCCTAAAAATATCGTATTGATGGTAACGCACGTCAATCTTATGTTCAATTGTCTTAAAAACAAAAATGATTTTTTTCATGTTATTTTTTAACACCATTGTGTGGAGGTAAAAATTTAAGATCGAAAGGAAACTAATTTATGACAAATGTAATCACATGCACTAATCACAAGGATATCATGAACCGTGAACAAAACGTGGAGTGATTCAGCGATCATTGATTTTTTTGTTAGCAATGGGTGGACTAGTAGGTAGTGTGTTGGCTTATTAGACGTAATGTCTTGGTTCTTGGCATCTCTAACTAAACGAAATATGACAAAATATTTCTTCAGCGACCTCCATTCAGCAGATTTCTTGGAAAAATCTCTGAGGGTAAATAAAATGGCCATGGAAAGTTTCTCAAGAAATCTGTCGTTAAGAGTCTACTTTTAAAAGTAGGTCGCACCTCTCATGTATATTAACGTACACAACATGGTGTAAGAAACTAGGTCGTAAGCCTGACTAAGGGGTTGTAATGACCAATTATGTTATGTATATAATGGGTGGACGTATAGTCGCCATAGTTTAGTAGGCAGTGTGTTGCCTTATTAGACATAAGCCATCACTTTAAACCCCACGTCAAACATGTCCAACAAAAGAAAATATTTCTTCTGTGACCGCCGTAAAGTAGAGTTATTTCAAAAACTCTGACAGTGAATAAAATTTACATGAAAAGGTTTCTGAAAAATCTGTCGTCCGGAGTCGAGTTTAAATTGTAGTTTCCGCCACTCACAACATGGGTGATCGTCATTCTGAAGGGTTGTAATGATCAATTATGTACGTATGGAATGGGTTAAGATTTTGCTTAGGTTGAATTTAATTATCAACGGTCAAGGCTTAGCTAAGTTAGAATCTGGTTTCAAGACCTTGGAAAATAATAAAATTTTCATTCCACGCTTACTTTTCATTCAAATTTACTTAATACGCTTTAACAAACCGATATTTGGATTACGGCCTATTTACTGACTACGGCCTGGATTATTATCCTGGTTAGATTACATGGCATCCTTAGCTTATTTCTTATAACGCCTCCAAGGTCATCCTCTCACCGACGTCTGCTGATCAATCTCATCCGAACATCCTTTTATAATAGAAGCCGCTGGTATTCAATACCATTTGCAATATTCGTGTCGTTGACGAGTTCATACAACTGATTGTCAATTGGGATGCATAAATCATAGTCAACTCGCACAGGACCGAAGATCTTGCAAAGAACATATTTTTTTAAATAATTTTTGTGGCGACTTTCTCTCAACAAAATCTCCGACTCGACTTTAATCTGTAGACTCTACCACTCATATAATACCATTAGCACATATAACGTAAAATGGTGTGAGAAGCTAGGTCGTAACCGAAGGTTGTAATGGCCAATTATGTATGTTATGTTATGTAGGAAAGGCAGTTGTATGGTATGTAACAGCGTCTAAGCTTGTGCCTCTTAAAGAAGACTATAGAGGATAAAACTGTTGTATAGCAGTTACATTGTCCACAGATTAATTACCTTTCAAGAGCATACATCATGTTCACCAGATTGATTTTAAGCTTGACTTATGGACTGATATCTTAAATTACCGAAGCGTTTCAAACATTATTAGAGGCAGGCGCTACTCCGTATAGACAATGCACCCAGTCCACATCTGCTCTGCTGCGGTTTCTTCTATGCATAATAGGAATGTGTGTGTGAAAATTCTCAGTCAAGCTTCCTGGGCCAATACAAAGCATTTTATGGCCAAATTTCATTTTCTCTTGCCTGTTGGCTTGCCTTTAACGTGAATGCCTTTTACTGTCATTTTGGTTTCATTGAAATTTTTTTATTTTTCAACTCCTTCATTCACTCACCTATCAAATTTTTCGACGTTCCCTACAGTTATTTGTTTGTTGGCATTTTTTGCGAGTTTTAAGTGTGTATGTGTTGTATGAGTGGTTGAATATTTTTGCTATTTGAAATCAAATAAGTTGCGGAATGTTTTTACGCAACCATCCTGTACTCAGTTGTTGCTGACGTTGGAATAATATGTTTTCGTTTCGTTTACCAGTGCCTGCTACTTGCTGCATCTTTTTGAGTCATGCAACAATTTGCAGTAATAGTGCAGTATGTGGAATACTTTTATACTGTTTTTGTTTTCTTTAGTGCTTCCAATCCAGGGATACTCTGACTTACTTTGTTCTTTTTGGTTGTTTGTTGTTTTGAACGCTGAAAACGTTTGTCTAACAAGTTTGAAAGAGGAGAAGATGCACAATGGGGTGAGCAATAAATGTGAAAAACGAGTTTATTTTTTCTTTATTGCACACATGCATGCCATTTCCTGCAGAATGTGCTGTGTGCTCTGAAATGTTGACTTGTGCTTGGGTAGGAAACATTTTACTGAAAAAAATCGATTAGGATTGTATGGGCGGTGTTGCGATGGGCGTGGCCAAATAACAGAATGCTGAGTACCAATTTTCAATAATCTAGCACAATGTATGAAGTGGAACCACTATGTGCCGTTTTCACTAAATCCATAGATGTTAGTCTCAGATATACGACTTTTGTTCAAAGGGTAGCTGCATGGAGGGCAGTGAAACCAGCGAATGGACTTGAGACTTGAATTATTGGTCAAAAAATTTAAATACTTCTCATTTCCGATACATTTTCCACAATCTTTTGTATATTTTACAGACTTTTCCGTTCAACTCACTGGGTGAAGGCATACATAATTATCCCAATCACGAATAATAATTCCATGGGAGCTTTTTTTCCTTTTCCAATTCTTTATCTTATCAATAAAAATTTGCATTAAATTTCTCGCTTTTGCCTCTTAAGAAATTTATAGAGAATAATCGTGATTGGGTTGAATATTGATCTGGTTTTGAGAGAAATACTTATTATATAGTGTTGGCCATCTATCGGGTTAAATTTCAAATTTCGAATCTGGCAATACTTATCTCATTCTATTCTGTCGAAAAATTCAATATATTATCTCCACTGAGCGGAATGTATCGATTTGCGTTTGAGCAACGTTGGGATTTATTGGGCCAATGAGATACTGAACGGTGATGTTGATTTTGTCAAAATTTTGTCGGATGAAGCTCATTTTCACCTTGGTGGGTACGTAAGTAATTAAAATTGCCGTATTTGGGGCTTAGCAAAACTCCACGTCGTCTTAAACCCATTACGAGTGACTGTTTGGTGCGGCTTGTGGAGCGGACGTATCATTGGCTCATATTTCTTTGAAAATGATGTAAACGATGTTTTGTTTCAACAGTACGGTGCAACTTGTCACATGTCTTGCCACAATAGATTTATTGCGTAAAACGTTTGATGGCCGTTTGATTAGCCGAAATGGTGATGTCATGACCGCCGAGAGGCTATTTTCTGTGGGGCGCCGTAAGAGAAAAGTGTTATGTCGACAAACCAGAGACAATTTAGCATTTGAAGGTCAACATTCGTGCTGCCATTGACGAGATAAGACCCCATAACTCAGAAAAGTGAACGAAAATTGTTCCGATGGAATGCGGTACTTTGAGACCAGCTGCGGCAGAAATATGAATGAAATAATTTTTCATTTCTATTTGGAACAATTGTATTTCACAACAAAACAATAAATTATGGAAAACTTCAAATCGTTTTTGTTTTGCATTGAATTTTTAAATTTAAACTTTTTAATTACCCACTTTATATAGTTCCAGCCCATTGTGAATCCTGTCTACAACTTTTAAACCGAATCAGGTGATGCATTTCATTTTTTTACTCTACAGTGATGGCACAAGAAAAAATAATGAAACAAATAATTGATGGTTTGAACAGCAATATTGGATTTTTTAAAAATTGTTTTCGTAAATAAATACATCTTTTTTCTTTGGCATTTATTTTTAACTTTTATGCTTATTATTATTATTTTTATTCTTATTGTGCTTATTTCGTTGCCTGTCATAATACTGTTTTTCAAGTGTTTTTTGTCTCAGAAAGAAATTTTGTTGAAGAAATTAAATTGTAGACTTTGTTATTATTATTATTTCTATTTTTTTATTTTTTTGGTGTTGTTGTGTAAGTTAGTTGTAAAGTTTTCAAATACAATTCATTGTGATGTTGCATATTTTTGGCTGGCAGATAAATAAAATTCATTGCAGGAGCGCTTAATCTATATTTAATGTCTGAAGAAGAAATTTTTAAAAAATTTTCCCACTGGATTGTTATGATTTGAAGTTATGAAAATTGTACATAAATTTGAAGACTGTGTAAAGAGAGATCAAAAGCAAGATAGTAGGATAAATCTAGTAGTGCACCACAAGGTGCACATTATTTGCTTAAATCATTTGAAAGACTCAAATATCCTAGCGCAACATAAGTAATTATGTCATTGATAGCCTATGCTTTCTTATATTTCTTTAAAAAATTTGTCATTAATCATATGTCTTTGCAATAATGAAAACTGACTCATAGATTAGGTTAGGTAAGATGACGAACTCTTCTTGAAGTAAGGAACCAGCTTAAGCCAGCATTTAATCCCATTGTGATTCAACAATCAATATTTAAACCGAGAATCGGATATTACTTAGAGTTTATGAGCCGCAGATATTAAACGATTTGCTAAACTTCCAGAAGATTTCTGGTTTCTCACACCACTTATGTTGTGTGTTTTAATTTCATACATGAGTGGCGTGACCTACAGTTTAAAATCGACTCCGAACGACAGATTTTTTTGAGAAACTTTCCATGTCAATTTTATTTACTTTGAGAGTATTTGCCAGAAATTTGCTGAGAGGAAGCCGCCGAAGAAATATTTTTTGTATTTTCGTTTTGATCGTTATGCCACACTACCTACTAGACTACGGAGATTTCAAAAATTAAGTCCATAATTAGTGATGCATCTACAGTAAAATACGGAATACTTTTTGCTATACTTAGTTGATAAGCAGTTGAAAAAATTATTGCATTAGTGTTGGTCTTTAAAATCTTTATTATTTTACCGATAGGAAAACTTCAAAGGCATTATTGAAATCAAACTTATCGAATATGAAACAGATTGGCAGCTATTCTATTGGAACCATGAATACTGTTTATACTTTCAATCGTTAGCTTGTGTTAGGTAGGTAGGTTGGAGTGGTAGCTTTGATACCAAAGCTAACTGGGGCACCCGTTGAGATGTACTGACCGAATTTCACCAAACTCATCGGAGAAGTTTATCACCCCAGGGTGTACACAATTAACTTGTGTTGTATTGAAAGATAATTATAAGACCAATTTTAATCCTGACTGAAGGGTTGTACTGACCGATTATTTTTTCATTAATGCGATAACGAGTCTGTTAAAACAAAGATAGTTCAGATTTCTATGTTTTTATCTGAAGATTTCTAAGAGTATAACAAAAAATACTGTCTGTAAAGATTGCAATATTAAACCAACAGTGAAAAGTTTATTATCAGTACTTCTAGGATGTGGTGAATAGTTTACATAAAAAAATCTTACAAAAATTATTTTGAAAGGAATAACCTTAACGTCGAATAAATAAAAATGTTTTGTAAAGAATTTATTGCAACATATTGTTACGAAAACGTAATAAGTTAACATTAAAATTATAAACAAAAGCAACAAAAACATAACAATGAATTTGTTTACAAATTATCGCACTGTTCAGTATAACAACAAACATCAGCATAAAAAATTATAAACAAGTACACAAAAATACACAAACAACACTACAACAATAAATGTAAACAAAATACACAAACAACAATAATGAATAATGTTTACATTTATAGAGATTTCGAGCAGGCGAAGTCGTGAACATTCGCCTTCAAGAACATTCATCTGTTTACTTTGCCATATAAAAGGCAAGGAAAAGCAGGCTACTAAGTTATTGAAGTTCAGTCAGTCTTGTGTGAGGATGCGGTCTGTTTGAAGAGGCTAATCGTGGTTTGAAGATCTTCGTTACAAAGGCCTGTCTAGTAATTGTTATTGTTTATGCCAAGGGTGTAAACAGAGGAATAACAAACAAAGCAATTGTTGTTGTTTACATAAAGTTGTGAACACACAGAATTGTGCGAATAATAAAGAATTTTAAATAAAACTTGAGAAGATGGGCTTAAATCTGCAGTTACTGCTATTTTTATCATTATCACTTTTACTACTATTTCTATTTGTACTGTTAGTTATTAACTTAAATATAACAAACTCTGATTGTCATTTATACAGGCTCAGTTCTTTCTAGTATATTCGACTGTTCATATTGTTGTAAACTGAATTCTACTATTAATAAAATTACATTAAATATTAAACAAATTATTTATTTTGTTTACATGGTGCCGAAACCCGTAGTGGAAAAAATAATAAATACAGCAATAAGAATAATTTAAGAACTCATTGTTTGACCTATATTTTAAAATGGCAGACGCCTGCAATTTCTTAAGACCGCCGAAGTCATTAATGATAGAACACGACAAAGATATGGCCAAAGAATGGAAACTGTGGAAGCAGCAGTATGAATATTTCGAGGTTGCAACACGATTAGATAAAAAACCCGAAAATATACAATTTGCAACATTTATGTCATCCATTGGCTACTCGGCAATACAAATTTACAATTCGTTGCCGGCGACAACTAACGAAACGCTAGCCGTCGTTAAAGGAAAGTTCGAGAAATATTTTACACCAAAGCTGAACACAACCTTTGAACGATATAAGTTTCATAAAATTATGCAAAATGATGGAGAAACCGTTGATGAGTATATCACCAGATTAAGACTACAGGTAAAAAATTGCAATTTCGAAGCATTAACTGATAGTATTTTACGGGATCAACTCATTCTTGGCATTAAAAGTGACACCATCCGTACAAAGCTGCTGTCAGAAGACATAACCTTAGAACAAGCCCTTCAAATCGGTCAAGTCACCGAATTAGCACAAAAACAAACTGCAGAAATACATAGCGAAAGCGATAAAAATGTAAATAAAAATCACACAGTTCGCAATTGTCCAGCTTTTCGCCATAAGTGCAAGAAATGCAAAAGAAAAAACCATTATGAAAGCATGTGCAAGACAAAGGCAAAATATAAGTTTGATAAAAACAGAAATATTGATTTTTGTGAACAAAAAGAATTTAAAGGTAGCGACAGTGACGCCGACAGCGCTGCCCACAGCGACGTGGAGCTATTCATTGGTTGTGTTACGAAAAATAATAGACAAGAAAAAGAAAAATTTACAGAAACTTTAACTATCGGAGAGAAAAATTAAGATATTAAACTTGATACTGGTGCTCAGTGTAATGTTCTGCCAAAAAGTGTGATCGATGAGCTTAAAACATTTAATAAAGAAATTAGCATTAAGCCTTGCCGCGTAAAAAATCTAGTGTCCTTTGGAAACCATAAAATGAATGTTGTAGGTGAGGTTTTGTTGACATGCAAAATAGGCCAGAAAAAATGCAAAATTTATTTCAAGATCGTGAACGAAAACGTAAAACCAATACTCGGAGCAAACTCGTGTGAGAAACTACACTTAGTAAAAAGAATACAAGAACTGTAAATTGCCGAAAACTTATTTGAAGGCCTTGGGTGCATTAAAAATTTTGTTTACGATATAGACTTAGTTGAAAACCCACGTTTTGAAATTTCCCCCGAAAGGCGAATAGCATTTAAAATTCAAGAACAGGTAAAAGCCGAACTTGACAAAATGGTAAGCATGGGAGTAATAGAACCTACTAATGAACCAACACCCGCAGTATCTCCAATGGTAGTAGTACGTAAAAATAACAAAATTAGTATTTGTATAGACCCTACCAGCGTTAACCAAAATATTAAACGTCGCCACTACCCCATGAACACTCTCGAAGAAATTGCCGCTCAATTGAAAGGTGCAAAATTTTTCTCAGTTCTTGGCTGTAAAAAGGGGTTTTGGCAAATTCCGGTCACAGACCGAACGAAAAAAATACTAACTTTCTCTACTCCTTGGGGTCGGTATTCCTGTAAAAGGTTACCATTTGGAATTTCATCAGCACCCGAAATCTTTCAATGTGTTATGCAACAACTCTTCTCACGTTTACCAAACGTGAAAGTTGCTATAGATGACATCTTAATACACGCTAACAACTTAGATGAACTTCGTGCAACTACAAAAAAGGTTATTGATATAATTAAATCAAATGGATTAAAATTAAATAAAGAAAAATGTAAATTTGAGCAAAGAAAAATCAAATTCCTAGGTCATGTTATAAGCGAAGCAGGTTTGTCTCCAGACCCCGAAAAATAGACGCTGTCAATCGACTTAAGCCACCAAATAACAAGAACTAGTTGCAAAGGGTCTTAGGTAAGTTTACATATTTGAGTAAATTCATTAAAAATTTTTCACATATTACTGCACCATTACGAGCATTACTAGAAAAATCAACCAACAACAAGCATTTGACAAATTAAAAGAAGCTATTAGCAAACCACCAGTTTTGAAATTGTACGATGTCAACAAAGATGTCAAGCTACAGGTTGACTCTAGCTCTTACGCGATGGGTGCAGTACTGCTACAGAACGATCAGCCTGTAGCTTATGCTTCCAAATCCTTATCAAACACTCAGTCGAGGTATTCCCAAATCGAAAAAGAGGCACTTGCCGTAAAATTTGGATGCGAAAAATTTCACCAATATGTCTGGGGCAAAGACATCGTTATCGAATCTGATCATAAACCGTTAGAGTCTATTTCCAAAAAACCTCTACATTCGTCTCCATCGCGACTGCTGAATATCAGGTTAAGTTTGTTAACGTACAACCCAAAAATAGTATACAAACCTGTCATCAAAATGTCCTTAGCAGATCCTCTGAGTCGAGATTGCATTAATAAAGTTAACAAAGAAGAGGATGAGAATCTCGAAATTCAGACAATATTGTCAATTTGTGACAAGGAATTAGAAACGTTAAAACAAGAAACAGTTTCTGATAATATCTGCCAAAAGTTGATAAAGCTGATACGAACGGGTTGGCCAAAGTCTAAAGAAAATCTGCCGATTGAGTTGAAACAATATTGGGATTTTAGAGATGAGCTATCAATAAATGACGACGGTATAATTTTTAAAGCCTCTAAAGTTTTCGTACCTAAAAAACTGAGAGAGAAATTTTTAAGAGATATTCACACTGGTCATTTCAGTTATGCTAAGTGTGTAGGTATGGCACGAGAATCAGTATTTTGGCCTCGTATGAGTCAGGACATTCATAATTTTATTCAAAAATGTGCAGCGTGCCAAGTTTACCAACGGAAAAATACGAAAATTAAAATCGGCGAAATACATATACCATCCCATGGGTTTGAAATAGGCGCAACCGACCTGTTTCACTTCAATAACGACGAGTATGTTGTTTTCATTGACAGCTACTCGGGCTACCTCAAATTTAAAAAACTTAGCGAAACAACTTCAAAGCAAGTAATTTCATTCCTAAAAGAGATTTTCTCCACGTTTGGTCCCCCTCTTACTTTAGAAACTGACAATGGTCCTCAATTTTCAAGCAGTGAATTTAAACTTTTTTCATCAACTTGGAAATTCAATCATCGCACCAGTTCGCCGTATCACCCAAGTGGAAACCGATTGGCAGAAAAGGCAGTGCAGATTGCAAAAAATATCCTCAAAAAATCAACATATGACAACAGCGATTACTATTTAGGACTTCTAAACTACATGAACACGCCACGAGGCAATCTTGGTTCACCATCTCAACGCCTCTTTGGCCATGCCACGAGAAGTATACTACCAACATCAAAAGACACACTTCTTTCATCAGAAAGCCAAAGAATATCAAAATATTTGAAAGATGAAAGAGATAAGCAAAGCGAGTACGCAAATCGTGGTGCAAGAGTCAGTCCTCCCCAATTTACTGAAGGTGATACAGTAGTCACTAGAACGCAAAACCAAAGTACTTGGAATCCAGCAGTAGTTAAGGCACAGATCCATCCTCGTTCTTATGTCATTGAAGATGCAAATGGAAATCAGTATCGTAGAAATTCGCAAGACATCAGACTATCTCAAGCTAAAATTGCGCCTACAGCCGATGTTGTTGCTGATTCTTCAAGTCTATCCAATGTCTTTCAACCACCAAGCTCCAAAAAGGAACCACCTCTCGTCCTTAGAAGATCTTCCAGAATAAAAACTCAACCACAACGTCTTCAGTATTGTTAATTCGTATTAAAAGAAGAGGGATGAGAAGATGGGCTTAAATCTTCAGTTACTGCTATTTTTATCAATATCACTTTTACTACTATTTCTATTTGTACTGTTAGTTACTACTCTGTTAAATATAACAAACTCTGATTGTCATTTATACAGGCTCAGTTCTTTCTAGTATATTCGACTGTTCATATTGTTGTAAACTGAATTCTACTATTAATAAAATTACATTAAATATTAAACAAATTATTTATTTTGTTTACAAAACTAAACACAGCTTTATTTTTATTTTATTTTCAATCTACGAGTTCATATTCTAAGCGTTTTTAAAAGGTCAAAACGTAACAATATTCAAATAAACCTTAACTACCCTATGTTAACCCATAACCCATTTCCTTTATCAAAACACTTAGTATTAAATATAATAGAACTTTTCGAAAACTTTTCGTATTAATTTTAAACGCTTTAGCGACTGTCGCAATGTCTCTTAAAGGCACTCCTGATATCGAACAAAAAAAGAAAACTGGATGAAAAAAGAACAGTAACGACGAATTGAGAATGAAAATTACCGCATTGTCTTAACTCATTCAAGTGCATTTCGCCATCATTTTAAGCAGTATCTGTATCAATAAAAGCGACTCAATATGCACTCTTCAAAGGCAAACATGCATTTTAATATGCACAGTATGGAAGAACACATTAAAAGGCAATAAGCGGCGCAGATAATATAATAAAAACAACACTACACTTCAACACTACTCCTTTTTATACATATAGCCTCACGTTCGTTATTGTAAGGATTTGGATGTCATCTTATGACTTTTTTTTTTTCATCTTATGACTGTCTGGTTTTCTATGTGAATGACAGTCACTTTTATTTTACGAGTGTAAAGCATGTATAATTTCAGTTCGTTAGTTGTGCAACTATTGACCCATTATTGATTTAATACAGACTGTTATACTGACTTTACTACAAGCAATACTCAATCTACTGGTAATGATAACAATTGAGGAAGACAAAAGAAGTTGAAGGAGGTGCAATACTATTCAACAATCATGCAGTCATCATCTGGTAGGTGTGATTTTGTAACAATTGTGTGTTGCTTGATGCAAAATGTAAAGATATCAACGTTTGTTTCTCATCTGATACATTAAGCATTGGGATCACTGAGCATTCAATCATGCATCAATTTTTTCTTGTCATCCGATAAACAGCAACGGAAATTCTAGCAAATGTTCTTGAAAATGTATAAAAAATAAAAGAAAAGCATAACTATTGAAAAAATTATAGGAGAATAACTAAGATTATACTGCACAATATATATAAATACATACCATGTGTACATATATGCAGTTGGTACTAGCAAACGTACCTTCGACTCGTTTATATAGAGGAATTTATGCAAATCAATACAAAGTTAAGGACCAGGATTTTTACAAACGACCACCACTTACTCCTTAGAATATAATAGAAAAACTGTAGTTGGAAGATGGAAAAGGAATGTTTCACATACGAACAGACAGGCCCCTAGGGAAATGCTGTACCCATTCGATTAGCCAATCGTCCATCGACGTTTGTTTTCTATAAGAAAGAAACGCACTGTAGAAGATTGCTGGCAAATCCCGGTAATATCTGGAAACATTTTACTAACTAAGCCCTGTTCAGACTACCGCTCTCGGAAATTGCCGGTAGTTCAGATGTGGGAAAGTTATTTGCATTAACCTTCCAAATGCTTTGTGTGGTGGTCAAAAGAGTATGATTGATAAAATTTTGTTTCATTTGTCAAAACTAAAAGTTATTAAAAAGAAATAATAAGAGTGCAGAACTTCGGGTCTTTTCAAAAAGATTTCTGAGAATTTTACAATTGATAACGGCCATCTTGCAATTAATTGAATTGAGAACTGAGAACTTGAGAAATTAATTGAACTGAATAAACAGTTTGTTTTGCTAACATTCATAACACGCAACAACACATCCAGGTAATAGCGTTGTTTTATAAAAAATAGTATTCTGTGCAATCAACGCACGTCCTCAACTTTGCGACTGCCATAATACGCTTGCCGACAGGACTATTCGCTAAATAATGGATAAATTCGAGTCCACTGGTTCAATAAACAATCAAACAACAGCCGTTCGCCAATGAAATGGTAGATATGGCGAAAACATCGCCGCTGTCAATGAAAGTGCTTAGGAGAATCCTAAGCAGTTATTTTCGCGTTGCTCGTCCCTTCACAAACCACAATTTGGTGAAATTTGAGTTATGTCTTAGGCCTGCATTCGTTCAAAATTTAAATAACAGAGGAACTGAGGGTAAGTTACCATAAAAAGAGACTTGTGTTCGATGTATTAGCTCTAGAGCAGTTGGCATCAGACCATAATATCCATTTTTGGATACGTGAGCAAAAAATTGTCGAATTTGGATTGATACTTCATTAGATTTGAGAGCGTCCAATTCCTCCCGAAAAAGTTAATATTTGGTTTGGGCTCATCGGCACATTTTTTTTTGAGAAAGACGTTGGTCAGGCGATCACTGGCAATGGCGAGAGCTATGGATTGATGATTACCAACTTCTTTTTATCTGAACATACAATACACTTAAACATTCGCTCAAAACCAATTTGATGACATAATTCCTCCCCAAAGTGGACCTCTTCTCTGGCCCTCTCGTACGTGTGATTTGATGCCTCTGCATAAGCTTTTATAAGACTATGTCTGTTAAATCATTGGGTAAGTCCTACAAGCTAGCAACTTTTGAAGCACTGTAAGGCAATATTCAAGCTACCATTGACATTCATTGGGCGGATTTATTGGAAAAGGTAGCCGCAGCGGATATAAGCCGGAAATCATCTTTAAAAAAATAAATGCCATGAAATTATATCCCAGTTTATGGTAAAAAACTTCAGCAATATTTCTGTTTTGTACTATCAGTTTAAGATCTTCAGCTCACAGAACTACACCTTATACTATCGGCATAAAATGAGCACGTTTGAGTTTTTCTATTTCAAATTTTATAATTTGTTATGTTCTTTTTTTACTAGGACGAACCTTGAATGTTCGCTTATCATACAAACAAACTTTCATGTTTTTTAAATGAAAATTTTAAAAGTTGTGAAAATTGGCAAGAACTTTTGTACATAATCGTATTACAAATAACAAATGGAATGGAGATGATAATTTGAGCCAATAACCAAAATGGAAATTTTTCAAGATAGGAAGTGTGAGAGAGCCTTTAAACAAATTCATAATCCACTTGATTTAATAAATAAAAAATTACGAGAAGGCAGTTCGACTTCTTGGATTGAAACTGGCAGTATAGAATTAAATTTCGTTAAAATCTCAATAAAATTATAATACTCTACTCTACCATACATTTAAGCGAAATATATCTTCAATAAGGTAACTGGGTGTAATATTACATACATACATAATAATGCATTCCTTCCTTCAGTGTTAAATAATATTAAAATAATATTACAATTTCCAATATTTGGTAATGTTTAATAGGCTACTCTTTATTTTAAAATTTCAAGTAGGCGAGGAGCCACGCAAACATACCCAATAAGTATTTAATGGCGCATATCTCATAAACTGCAACAGCTAGAGTCCTCAAATTTTGCATGGACGACTTTGACGTATATATGAACAAAATGGGCGGATTGGCTATAGTGGGCGTGTCAGCTCCCATAGTCCGTATATATACCTTATAGAATCGTAAACTATGCATTTGATCATGTTATGATATTTAGCAAAGTTGTTGCGCATGAGCCGGGGAAGGTTTCTAAGTTGGTATGACTAATTTCCGGCAGGTGGTGCCACTGAAAATTACTCAAAATTAATTAAATCGTAAACTGTGCATTCTTTAACTAAGTTGTTGCGCATGAGTCGACGGAGGTTGGTGCGATTAATTTCCGATGGATGGCGTCACCGAAAATTACTCAAAATGAATGACAAGCAATTGGTCGACCTACACCTCAAGCACGGAAAAAAGAGCATTACGAGCCTCAAAATCAGACGAGCATTGCCGCTGAGACCCGTTCGCTTGAACCACTTGAACAACGAGAAGTGAGATTAGAAACTGATCACATGCATACTACTCAGGCCCATTCATCTGAATCATCAGGACAACAGGAAACAAAATCAATAAAATGATTCAAAATTAATTGGACACTTGTGTAATGTCTTTTCTTCAAATTTATTTTAGTTGGTGGCGCAGCAACACGCGCAGTGTACAGCTAGTAACATTTATTATTTATGCTTAATCTGTTAGTGACTATGCAATTTCGGATTAAATTCCATTCAAATTAATTACATACATTCATTTGAAATTATTTTGTTTAATTGTCGACTATAAAATTCTTTTCTATATGAACAGTGTCTTCCTCCTGTATCTTTAATCGTGTATATATTTCGTTTCATTTGCAGAAATTGTAAAATGACCACCAAATAAATAATGCAAATTATCATCGTTCCTGCATGCTGCTGTATGTCATTTGCATACATGTTCAGTGTGACATATATAGCCATACATACATACGATCGTCCTTTGGCTGAAAAGCAGCTATTTTTGGTTAATTAATAATTTCCAGGATATAATTTGAATCTGTATTCGAGCGCATTCCCCAATGTCGTCAAAATATACTAACAAATGCAAGTCGCCAACAAATTGAGAAAATTAAAGTCATTGACAAATTTTCTTAAAAAAAAAATGCAGGTCATCAATAAATTTGCTGTAGAAAATGAATGTCATTGACAAACACCTAAGACGACTTTAATCGAATGACAATGTAAGTCTAATTGAGACGTAAGCTGAATGATTAGTCTACTCACTGTTGTTTCTTGTACAAAAAAATCAACATGACAGACTTGGGTAGTTGTATAAGTATGAAGTCTGACATCCCTTGCCAGTGACGTAAATAACTGAGCCACATAAATTATTTTGTAACATTGTAGAAGTCTCCGTAGTCTCCAAAAACCCTTAAAATTGCCATGAAAGTTTTTTAAAAAAGTCTGTATTTCGGACCCGACTTTAAACTATAGGTCTCGTCACTCATGGATAAAATGAACACACACAACATGATTGGTATGAGAAACTAGGTCGAAATCGTCGAAGAGTTGTAATGATTTATTAAGTAAGTAATTTTGTAAATGAGGGAATAATTTAAATTTTAAGTCGCACAATAACAATTATAGACTGAAACACAAGAAGGTTGAATCATAAAAGGTTAACGTTGCTTAAATTTGCCTAACAATTACAACATGAGTAACAATTTAGTTTTAATGTTCAAAATATTTTTTTATATTATTTTGCAGCATTTGTTGATGACAAATGTGGTATGTTTTTACAATGAACTTTTCGTTGTCTGTTGTCATGGAAAAACATGTAAAAGCGTTCGAGCGTTCTTTTCTATTTGTGTAAGGGTAATGCAGGATTGTAATGTGAATCTAATTAATTAAATTGTTGGAGTCTATTGCCTTTTGGCAATACATACCCACATGGAAACAAATCCTGAAAATTGAAAAATTTATTGTTGACGTAATATATGTAATTCAGAAATGAACATAGATTCAAATCGTAAATGTAATACGCATTTAGCGAACCAAACAAACAACAAAAAATCTAGAAAAACAAACGAATTTACAATCGGTCAGCGGACGACAGTACAATTCTCTACGTTACTGCGATACTGTAACTAAAATCACATGTCTGGATAGACATTACCACGGTGTTAGCTGTCCTAATATAATCTTAAAGAGCGATTAAGTCCGCCCAAGAGAAGTTAAGGTCTAGTATGGAAGGAGTGCTAGAAAAGGACAGTAGTCAAGTTCGAATAATATATTATTACAATGATACAATGGTCATTGCTAACAAAATTGAAGGTGTTAGAAAATAAACTAAAGTAGTCGCGTAAGAAGTCGAAGGCATCGCAAAAAGGTGCATAGCTCATCAGCAATGCAATTTCTAACGATATCCTTATGTCCCAGAAACCATATAAAAGTTATATTTAAATGATCCGAAATTTTTCAATAAATTCTCGGTATTCATGAACAAGGACGGAAGTTGAAACTGCATTCGTTAGGGAAATAAAGAAATATTCAGGGAAATTCCCGTCACTCAACAAACACAGTGATCAGGCAGCTTATAAGAAAGTTTAGTATCTGGACGAAGGTAAGAAAACAAGACAAACAAACAACAACAAAATACACACATTGTACGGTACATTGCATTACATAAATACTTTGAATTATAAAAATAAGCAAATAATGATCAAAAGTAAATAATTTTTTTATCTTAATCCACGATAAATCAATTTTTTTCAAATATTTAATACTTAACAATATGGCTGAAACCTGTTTGATCAAAGTGCTTATCTCCAAATAAATTCCTTTGTTTTAATCTTTTAATATATTGTACCTCATATAATATGGTTGTGTTAAACATAATTTTACTGCTATTTTTGGGTTATTCTGAATTTATTTCCTTACTATGTTTCATATGGTTATTAAAAATATTAAACGTTTAAATAATTTTTATGCACGTAAATATTAAGACCAGTATGTACTACGTATACTTGCAGATTATATGATTCACGATATTCATTAACACAATAAATGGTACAGACTACGGGTAGAGAAGTTAAACCAAAAATAAAAAATAGTTTTATTTGGCGCATTTTAAATTCGATATTGTCACTACCATTTGTACCAGTAGAGAATAAAACCCCAACAAAACGAATTTATTTGTTTTTTTCTTTTATTTTTGAAAATATTTATTGATAATCATTTCATTTATTTTTATTGTTAATGGTTGCCCATTGACATCTGACAGTGTCAGTATTGGTTTAAACTCCACTAAGCCAATGTAATCTGATGTAATGGCTGTAACAGATAGCCTGGCAACAATTGGCTGCTACACCAGCATATACAATATTTGGTATTGAATTTTTTGGTTGAGTCACTCTTATTTGATAACAAAAACGAAAATTGGAATTGACAGTCTGCATATGGTTAGCAATAGATATGTGCTTAAATATTACACCAGGCTATGACCCTCCCTTGCCACATTTTATTTCAAAGTAAACATTTGCCGCCATTTATATGTAGGTTTTGATGAAACTACTTTTATTTGTTCACAAAAATGTAGTTTTTAATGAAACCATTTTATTTATTTTACAAAATATTTATTACATTTAAAAAAAATTAACATTTTATGGTACTTTAATTTATTAACAAAGAAAACATTTAATGATGTTTTAAATTTATTAATTCAAAAAGGTTGTTTTCTATATCACGTCAGGTCTCAGAAAGAATCTCTCGTCCTTAAACAAAAATATTCTATGCTTTATTCGTTAGTTGTTATTATTTCGCTAATCGTTATTATTGTCTAAGCCTACTATGTTTAGTCGTTAGTCATTGGTATTTTCGTTAATCGTTATTATTGGCTAAGCCTACTATGTTTAGTAGGGTTTCCACTTCTTGTCCGTCTTGTCCCTGGTCCTACATATATGTCAAAGTATGTCAGGTGCCTACGTAAGGTGACTAATGTAACGCTTTTTTTTTAAATGTTTTTATAGTGTATTTAGCGAATTTGATTTTCGAAAGTTCTGAATGAGAATCGATGTGTATGCCAGAGATCAGCAATGAATCATTTTATTACTACTCATAAGCAGTCTTGAAATTTTTAATATATTATTTATTTATTTATTTATTACTTACAATACAATTACAAATTATATGTTTTTATTATATACGAGCTGAGCAACTTTAACCATATGCTCGGTGTAGTGTCACAGGCCAGAGTCTCTGGCGGGAATTGAACCCACGACCCTCACGCTTATAGTCTATCACAATACTCACTAGACTACCAGGGCAGCCAATTTTGAATATAAATGAGTCAACAATATTGAAATTTAACTCTGATTCATTCGTACTCCCTACAACGTTGATTTATAAGCACACGTTGCAATGAGTATGAGTACAACGTTGACTCAAACTCATACCATTCGAAATATGTTTGATTCATAAGCCTACTCATTCAGATTCTTTGCTTTAGAAAAATACCTATAATTCTTATAGCCTACTCATTCAGATTCTTTGCTTTAGAAAAATACCTATAATTCTTATTAATGAGTTGAGTGACTCGACTCATTCATCAAAATTTACAGTCTTAGTTGTTGTTGCATTTGTAAAAAATGAAAAAAGACAGAGCAGCAAGAATATCAAACACACAACTTTCTAGTGAGTATTGTAGTGTTCGTACGCGAATCATACCTATTTTGTGATTCTTGTAACTGTTGATTGATGGAGAGTCGAAATCAACAACATCATACGTGCTGTTTAGTATGAATATGATGAGTACTTCAAACTTTGAATGTGAGTAGAAGTTCCATCATCTAAAAATAAGTATGAATGCGTATAAGTATGATTATGAGTATGAATAGATTCTACTCATCTTTTTAAATACTCATTGCTGATCTCTGATGTGTATACTATGCGCTGTACTTTAAGACATGTGTGTAATCCTACTGACTATAGTTGGCTATAATGATTGAGACCACGATATCGAACTTATAAAATTTTTTGGTATTGCTTACGCTAAGTTCATCTTATATTAACTGGAAATCGTTAAGGATTGGATTCTGATTGCATTACTTTCTACTTGGATTCCCAGCACCGCTGCCACCTATTTGGTCACAAAACTTAATTAATTGTATTAACTGCCCTTTGTCTAACGCCGATGGGTTGAGGCACCAGATCGGTCCGTCTATCTGTCATCTAATAAATAAAAAAATGTCTCACTATTATGTTGAAAACATCGCGATGCATCGTCGGCGGCTATGAGAATAGCGAATAATTCTAATTTGACACAACAAAAGTATTTCATAATCTAGTGAAACGTTTAATTTAAATAAAGGGTCTTCCTACAGGTAATTTGGAAGTTTGACAGTTTATAACTTATACCTTGTTGAATCTCCATATGTCAAATTAGTTTCCATTTTGTGAGTGTATTTTGCCAAATCACTATGGGCTACTAGGTTTGAAGTCTGAAGCACAAACTATCCTAATATTCATCAAAAATTCGTCTTCATTAATGAGGATCATTTCTAAATGTTTGGACACATGAACAAACAAATTTGTCGCAAATTTCAGACCACATGAAAACATAATTAATCCGAGACAACCACCAACTTCGGCTGCAAAACCAGAATGATGGGTCTTGTTGGACCAGAAAGGTGTGGTGTACCATGAGTTCCTAACACCTGGTACAACTGCTAACACAGATCTCTTGCGACAACAAGTAAATAATTTGAACCATGCATTGATCAAGAAACGACCAAAATAGGCCATAAGGCGCGGTAAGGTAATTTTGCACCATCAGACAAAGCAAAAACGGTTCTGGATACTAACAAAGCATTAGGCTGGGACCTACTGCCCCACCCGCTGTATTCACCAGATTTTGCTCCTTCCGACTATTATTGGTTTTTATCGATAGCACACGCACTAAAAATGTGCCAATATTTTCACAAAATATACGCTCATTTCCTACTCGTGTAACAGGTAAGCCACGAATGGCCAAAGGTCCACGGAAAGTTACGGAAAGTATGTTCGTTTTAAGCATGTGCTTAAGTGGACGCACTTAGGCTCCATGGGGCCCGTTGTGATACCACAGTTCATGTCAATTATCCCCTAGTCCTGGAACCACTATAGCTTCCAATAAAGCGACTCAAACTGCTGACGTCAATGATCGACAAATCACCAAGATCATCGATGTAGTAGGCACAAAAATGTCTCTTTCTCCTTTGACATAATGCCGGGCATGATCCTAGTATATCAAGAACAGTCTCTTTCTCCTCCTCGTCCCTGCAGCTTCTGCCGAAATTATTTGTCCCAAACCAATGCGCCTCGCGTGGACACCCACAATACAATGCCCCGTCACGAGCCCAATGACCGTACTGAGCACGCCTCTTTGGAGTTTAAGCAGCCTTGCAGTGTCTCCTATCTTTGGCTAGATCATGCGCGCCATTCTGCCCTTATCCGAAGCTGCCCACCTGTGTTTGACAGAGTCCATGATCTCGTTGTCAATCATGAGCGTGCAGGTTCCCAAAGGGATCCCAATATTCAATAATTCGTCGAAGAGTTCGATGGTCATGATGTGTCTGACCAGTTCATCCGCTCTGCAGTTAACCGGGATATCATTGTGTCCCGGAACCCAAATGATGTCTACATTATACCTCTCCGCCACCCTATTTAGGTGTTTTCGGTAGCCGTAGACCATCCTGAAGTTCATCACATAGGAACCAGAGCCCTGATAGCCACCTGGCTATCGGTGAGTATGGTGATGCTTCCATCGTGGACATTAGCATACGAAATAATCTTAACCGCAGCTTGTATTGCCAACACCTCCGAATGGAAAACGCTGCCGATAGCCTTATGGATTCGGCTACACTAGCATATGCTTACCGAAATTACATTACGTTTCGCAAATCGCTCTCATTGCACGCTCACCGGGGCTGTATACTCAGATTCTTAAGAACTTTTACGTGTCATTTCTTATGCGTTGAATATTTAGCCTTCGCTGTAATGATTGTTACTTCCAACAAATCGATGACCACAATCATACTGCTGCTGATGTGAAGATGTGGCGTGCTTACCAAAGACCATTTGTAAGAATGGTTATGTACCCACTAAATCTCAAATAAAACTCAAATCATGAGTGCATTGCAGCAAATATAAAGAGAAAATGCTAAAGAAAACTGGTACATGCAATTCCAAATAGGTTAAATGGAGTGTTTGACCTTAAGGGATAACCTATTAAATATTGGGTGTAACATTTCAACATATTGGGACTTTGACTTTTAAATTTACTCTGGGTTTTTATTGGGAGTACCTATACTGTGCTGTGCAAAAATATGGGGTCGTCAGAGACTTTTCCATACTTTTTTTGTTTCTTGTGGAAAACCGTAAAATGTGTTTGTTTTACAATAAAATATAAATAAATTAATAAAATAACTATAAAAAACATCAATTATTTTTACAAATTCTGGCTTAAAATTCATAAAATTGCTTACTTGGTTTGGCATATCTAGAATTTTACTGTGCACTGTATTTCACCGCATATTTTATTTTTTATTTTAATAAAAATATATAATTATTCAAATTATGCATTCAATAAAAATTTTATGACTTTTTTATTCATTTTCTGTTGTCTGATAATAATTGTAATAGATGGTATGCATATTTACTTATTCATCTTCATTATCCTTGAATTTCATCGCTGGGTTTGATGATGCCAGTGTCTGTTTTACTTGCCATTATATGTTTTCATCCTTTTTTTCCTTCATTTTATTGCATTATCCCATTATTTACTTAACAAGCCATAAGTCAAAATGGAAAATATGAAATTATAATGCAATGTTTTATAATGGAAAATAATAATGAATGATGTTGCATTCTATTCATTCTTATTTCCATGATATTATTTATTTTTCTTTTCCTGCAAACTGCTTTTTATTTTTTGATGGTTTTATTTTTTTATGTGCGTTTTTTATAGGTTTTCATTTTCCAGTTTCCTAAGAATTTTTTATAGCAAATAATGCATTTGGTGTTGTTTATGTTTGAAAAAATTTAAGCCTTCCACAAAAATGGTTTGCGGAAAAACGGATTCCCATACTAATTACATATTGTTAGAAAAATGGAAAAATCTAGATACTGATGTTTTGCTTTTACATCGTTTAACATTAAAATTATAAACAAAGGCTACAAAAACAAAAACAATGAACTTGTTTACAAATTATCGCACTGCGCAATGTAACAACAAACACCAGCATAAAATAATGATAAACAAGTATACAACAACAAACGCTACAATAATAAAACTTAACTTTCTCCCTTCAGGATTGCCAAAAAAATATATTTTATAGTGGACGACCACTGTCCACTTTCACAAATAAAACACTTCAATTAATTCAATTCACAATTTATTATTTTAGTTCACAACCACTTATCACTCTAGTATTCCCCAAAAGACTAACCAACTAATTTACAATGTTTTAGTATATAAAGAAATAATAATTAATTAATAGTGCTGATTCTGCATACGGACAATTTCGCAATGTGGGAAATTGTCCAGACGAAATGTGAGCTAGGTCTAATTTCCGTTCGTTGGCGCGTGTGCAACGTCAGCACTAAATTGTGGGCATGAGTTTACCTCAAGTACACTTGCTCGTGTTAACTCCTCCCTTGCCAAAAATCTGCGTCCCGCAGATTGAAGTTTCGGTGTTGAGATACTCATGCTCCGCAGAGGAGGATGATGCACCCGGGAGTACAGGGCTTTCCAGCATAGGTAGCCTAAGAACAGTATGAGCAAAAAATAGTACAATCCGCTACTATGGAATAATGGTATCTTTTATCTAGTCTTTCAAGATTCTTAATATTTCGCAGACTGATATTGTGGAGATAACCCATATCAAGCTGCCGTCTTCCCTCTAGGACAGTTGTGACGATCTGAGGTAGGATTTGGATTGATGTTTCGCTTCGGCTGATATAGGTCAAATTTTGTATTGTCACTTCTTCGTTATTAAGACGCACCGCGTAGGTTCCTGATAGGAATTTAGTAACGTTACCGCTCTGAAGATTACCTTTAAAGTTGGTAATGAAGATGGTATCCTCCATAACGAGTTCAACGACTTCCTCTTCACAGAATCGGTATGAGCACTTCGCTTCCCCTCCTTTGATGAGGGTTGGAATGCAATCGTCTTCAGGAAGTTTTTTCAGGCTTTTTTCCTCGCACACTGTATTATTGCTGCTTCTCCTACAAGGCTCGGTGATACCATAAGTTTCCTTCTCGTTTACCAATAGCGTATTAAAACGTATGTCTGTCACTTTCCCTTCTCGAACGGATGGTTTGACAATAAGGTAGTTATATTCAGCCTTCCTTACTTTTGGCAGTGATAGGACATACAGTATCATGGAACCATTTGTGCATACTATTTGTAATATTTTTTCGCTTAAGCTTTTATAATCTTTTGAATTCATATTTTTACCGGTTTTTATATTATAAGGCCTTTTATTTTGTTTTAATTTTTTGCATATCATTTGCCATTTTTAAGCTTTTTATTCCATTCGAACTTTTAATTTAAATTTTTATTTCACTTTATATTTTCTCGTGCCTTGTATCTTTTTATATTGTTTTTTTTTATTTCATTTTAAGGCCTTTCCCATGGAATTTTAGTATTTGTCTTTTTTCTTTTTTTTATACTAGGCTCTCCTACAATACGATTTCTTCACTTACATGGGACCCACAGGGAATTGAACCCTACCGCAATAAGCGGTTTCCACTACAGTTTTGAGCCCATTTGTTCATTTTTTGTATGGACCATAGACCCCGAGTTATCCCTTTTAGTTCCCAGCGTTGGTGGTTTAATTGCAGGAAACCTACTCATGGTACGAGGATCTATCACGACCCATGATAGTGAGGACATCACTATCACAAATCGTTGTCCCAAAAAAAAGAAATCGCATTAAGGGAAGCCTCTAGGATTTAATATCTTTTTCCCAGTGCTTGTCTGCACTGTGACCCGATTGTTTTTTATTAACGATCGCTCTTTCGTAAAGTGGTCCATGTTTGGCCCTGATTTGCCTATTCCTAGCATAAACGACATCGCCTACCCCATAATCCACTGGTTTCTTGTTCGTGATAGAATGGACGGTGTTATTGTACCTATCAGTGGCGATCATTATAAGTTAACTAACACCTAGGCCTCCATGTTCAGCCTTCAAACATCGGTAAATTTTTAGTAACGTTGAGTGGAACCGCTCCACCTGTCCGTTCACTTCACTACGGCCTACTGGGGTTAAGTATACCTTGATGCCAAACTGTGGGATCACATTCATTACTATTGGACTAATAAATCCCCTTTCATTATCAGTCACTAAAATACGTGGTGTCGAGAAACAACTAAGGACCTGAAGAGTTTTCCAAATTTCGAAAATTTATCCAAAACGCTAATAAAATACTCATTCTGGAGTACAAAAATATCCATATGCAGTATTTCACAGGGATAAGAAGGAACTGGGGTCGCTTGAAGTTTTGGTACTGGTGGATGCCGATCATATTTGTTAGCCTTGCACACTTCACAATTTTTCGTATATCTTCCTATTAAACTGTTCATTTTAGGGAAATAGTACTTCTCTAGCAGTTGTAGTTTGTTTTCTTCCTTACTTCTATGTGCCCTTTTGTGCTCTTCTTCTATCAAACGGCACGTCCTGTCTGGGCAAGTCACGTCTTCTACGAGTCTTTGAGTGATTCTTAACTTATAGTGTGAAAAATGTTCTAAATAAACCTCTTGTAATAACCACAAATATTGTTCAGGAATTTTAATTCCATTTAGGACATTAGGTCTAAGTTTTTCCTTTAACATTCGTGTAAGGTTTTCCTTGTTAATTTCTTCTAATTGGCGGCTATAACCGGGATGAGGATTCATGTGTGCAGTCATATCGGACTGGAATTGTCGTATTATAATTTGATTGCGAAAAACCTTAATGGGAGCTTCGACATGTGGAATTAAGTCTGTGCCATCCTGTTCAGCGCTGTGTGCAGTTCCCTCGTTACAGTAGCTGAGTCCTCATTTCCTGTTGTATCCTCACTAACTATTACAGTATCTGAGTCCTCACTTCTTGCCCTATCTTCACTCGCAGTGTCGGTGGAGGATTCATCCGCAATATAGGCACACAAATCTGTAGATGCAGCTCTTGAAGTCCGCTCAGCTTTTACTGAGTCGGCTGAGTCTTTCTTTAGGCGGGTTAAGGCGTCGGCTACTACGTTAGATTTCCCTGGTTTGTATATCAGCTCAAAATTGTATTCTTCAATTCTAGCCTTCCACCTTTTCAATTTCGCATTGTAGTTTCTATTGCTCAGAGCAAACGTCAGGGGTTGGTGGTCGGTAAAAATGCGTATTTTCTTGGCTCCATATAGATAGGAGCATAGATTGTCTAATGCCCAAACTATAGCGAGCATTTCTTTTTCGTTTGTGGCATACGCCTCTTCTGTCTTATTCAAGGACCGAGAAATGAAAGTTATCGGTTTGTCTTTTCCCATTTCCCCTTGAGAAAGTACGGCACCTAGTGCGCTGTTGGAAGCGTCCGTTGTTAGATTAAACGGCTTGTCAAAGTCCGGGAAGGCTAATACATCCGATGAGGTAAGCAATTCCTTGAGATCATTAAATGCTTGCAATTCCTCTTCACCGAGAGTAATTTTAACCTTTTTTGATTGATTAGCCTTAACTTGTGCCATCTCACCAAGAGTAAGATTGGTTAAGGGCTTGGCTACCTTGGCAAAGTCCCTAATGAATCTCCTATAATAAGATGATCCTAGGAAGCTTTTCAGTTCCTTAAGGGTTTTGGGTGGTACAATGTCAAGGATTGCTTTTACCTTTCCCCTATCGGGTAGAATACCATCCTTTGTGACTACATAACCAAGGAATTCGACCTCGGTTTTCATGAATGCAGTTTTTTTAGATTGACCCTAAGGCGAGCTTCTCTTAGGCACTGAAATACTTTCCTAAGGTTTTCTAGGTGTTCCTTAGTAGTACATCCGTAAACTATTATGTCGTCTATGTAGACGTATCGACCATGCGTTGAAATGTGGCAGGAGCATTTCGCAGGCCGAATGGTAGTCTCAAAAACTCGTATTTGCCATTAATCGTAGAAAAGGCTGTCTTTGGAATATCCCTTGGGTTCATTGGAATCTGGTGGAACCCTGAAGTGAGGTCAAGGGTTGTAAAAAATTTCGCTTTGCCAATGCTCGCCAAAGTTGAATTTATGTCAGGAATTGGGTATGTGTCAGGTATGGTAACGGTATTCAGTGTTTTGAAATCTACCACCATACGATATTGCCTCTCTCCATTGGGTTTTGGTTTCTTCGGGACAACCCAAATGGGAGAGTTATAGGGACTTTTTGATGGCCGAATTATATTTTTTTCTAGAAGTTCTTCTATTTGTCTGTCCACTTCAGGGCGCATACAAGCCGGATATGGGTAATTTTTTGAATATATTGGCTCGTCAGTGGTACATCGTATCTCAGCTTTAATAGAGGTTGCTGCCAACTCGTTATTAATTGGCTCAAATATGTCATTGAATTCAGCTATAAGTCCGTTTAAAGTGTCTTCTGTGTCCGGGGAAAGTTTGTTAAGTCCACCATATGTATGTATTGCAAGAGGTATACTGATTCCCAGGGCAATTGTTAATGTATTATTTTTATGGTCTATAACAGCCTGAAGCTCACGTAGAGTACCGTCGCCGATTATCCCATTAAAAGACATAAGCCCTGGTAACACATAGAAGGTTAATGTGGTATCGTTACCAAATGGGGCAAAGAATTTCCCTTTTCCCTTTTCATTAATTTTCATCTTCCCTGATGCAGTACGAAGAAGGAATGGTTTATCTAATTTCTTGGGACAGGGGCATAAGGCTGGCTCAATGAAGTTTTTTGTAGCCCCGGTATCAATTAAAAATTTAACTTCTGAGCCATCCTTTAGCTTCGGGCTGGTAAGCCCGAAAGGCCCGCGTCTGAAAATTTATTTCATCCTCAGCCGAGTCTTCCTCATTGTTCAGTCCCTTCTTCTTGTGTCATGTTATTTAATCTTTGCTGTTTAAACTGGCGTTGAGCTGACCCGGAGCGAACCTGTTCCGAAAAGGCCCGTCTTTTATAGTTATTATTCCACGGACGGTTTCTAGATTTCCTAAACCACATCCATTGGTTCGGGTGAATTTGGGGCAGACTGTTGTACAGCACGCTGTGGCTCAAGCTGTCGGTTTATGAAGGGGTTCAGTTGAGGTTGATATCGATTTCTCGGAACAAACCTTTGGGAGAAAGTCTGGTTTTGAGTCTTATTTGGGGGACCGGGGAATTTATTGAGACCTATTGGAAACTGAACCCTGTTTCGATTGTCACTCGAATGCAGGGTGACCTGGCCCCTGTAATTTATATTTCGCAACTCCAGACAGGAAGTGTCTTTGGCTTCATAAGCATTATAGCATTTTGATAGTTCGCCATTTAGACCCCTCACGAAGACTTCCAGAGTTTTGTTTCTGTATGTATCGATAAGTACTGTGGTTGTTTCTTCTGAGTAACTCTCAGTTTTCAACTTATTTATGATAAGGGAGAGCTGATGATTTACTGTAGCGTAGAATTCATCTATGATCATCCCCTTTTGAGCCAGTTGGGTTAACTGGTGCATAATGCAGAGACAGGCAATTTGTTATAGTTACCCAATCGTCATCGAAAATGTTATATGAGGTAAGGGCAGCATCGGCCCTTCCTCTGCATTTGCGGCGTATAGCCTGAATAATAGCCCTATAAATTGGCTTTTGTCGGACAATTTCATAGTCCTTCAGGATGCTCTCTACGCTATGTATCCAAGATACATACTGCGTTGGATCACCCTCAAAAGGTTGCAAGTCCTTTACGCAATCAGGTAATTTCCCGATTTCGTTTAATTCAGACTCCGTTGTTGGAGGGCGCAAAGGAGGGTGAGAGGTCGAGGAAACTTCGTTCCTGACCGAAACATCTGTCCTCCGTTCCAGACTTAGTGTCCTCTGATCGAGGGTTCTAAGCTGGCTTAGGACCGCATTTAGCCCCCCAGTCAGTTCTGTTATTTTACTTTGTAAACTTTCCATATTTACCTTATTTGTTTCAGGAGCATTCGAGATGTTGAGGAATTAAGTTGAAGGATTCTTTCGCAAGTTTTCACAGTCCTTGTATTCTTGGTAGTTTTTTATTTTTTAAGGTCCCTTGTATTTTTCACAGGTTTTTTTATTCTTCACAAGTTTTTATTTTCCACAGTCCCTTGTATTTTTTACAAGTTGTTTGTTCTTCACAAGTTTTTATTTTTCACAGTCCCTTGTATTTTTCACAAGTTTTTATTCTTCACAGTCTCTTGTTTTTTCACAAGTTTTTTTTTATTCTCCACAGTCTTTTGTATTTTTCACAAGTTTTTTATTCTTCACAGTCTTTTGTATTTTTCACAAGTTTTTTTATTCTTCACAGTCTCTTGTATTTTTCTTCACAGTCTCTTGTATTTTTACTCGGTCCCTGCTCGGGCGCCACTTAACTTTCTCCCTTCAGGATTGCCAAAAAAATATATTTTATAGTGGACGACCACTGTCCACTTTCACAAATAAAACACTTCAATTAATTCAATTCACAATTTATTATTTTAGTTCACAACCACTTATCACTCTAGTATTCCCCAAAAGACTGACCAACTAATTTACAATGTTTTAGTATATAAAGAAATAATAATTAATTAATAGTGCTGATTCTGCATACGGACAATTTCGCAATGTGGGAAATTGTCCAGACGAAATGTGAGCTAGGTCTAATTTCCGTTCGTTGGCGCGTGTGCAACGTCAGCACTAAATTGTGGGCATGAGTTTACCTCAAGTACACTTGCTCGTGTTAACTTAAATGTAAACAAAATACACACAGCGTTACCGTTGAGCGACTAAAGTCGCAATTTGACACTTTTTCAGCGACCCCGCCACTTTTTGTGCCCCCTTACTAAAATGAACTAAGTCTGACACTTTTCAAGATTTTTGACCCTTTTTTCCCCTTTTTTAGAAAAAGTAAACCTGATATATTTATATAAGAATTAAAAATATTAGAAACCAAAATTAATGATAATCATATGAAAATATCTTTAAAATTACAAATCCAAAAGAATTTTGGCATAAAATTGGTAATTTAAAAAATAGGCTTAATAATTATTTGTATCCTAATTTATATGAATTTGTTACTTACGTATTTACTCTGCCACATAGTAGAGCGTCGGCAGAAAGAATTTTTTCGAAACTAACATTAATGAAAAATAAGTTATCGAATAGGTTAAAAGTGGACACATGGACCTAGAAAATTGGGTGCCTGACGATGAACTTATAAAAAAGTACAGAATTAATTTATCAAAAAAATAATTTAATCGAATGTAAATATACTAATATAACTGTGAAATATATATAAAAACTCATTTTGTAAAATATATAAACCAAAACAATCATGGAAAATTAAGTAATATAGTCATTTTTGACATTGAGTAATATCGTTGCATCCTAATTTCTAAGTATTTCATAGAACTACGAATAAATTACACAGACTAGTTTATAGACTTGTTAATAGATTAGTCAATATAGAGTAGATTTATAGGTTATTTAATACACCAGTTCAAAGACTAGTAGACTAGTTCATAGACTATTTAAAAAACTAGTTCAAAGGCTATTTAATAGACCAGTCCACATATATGTATAGTAGTCTATAGAGTAGTAAATATATTATACTAGTATATGATATAATATATTGACCAGTCTATTGCCTTCTGTGGTCTCTTAAATAGCATTTGAACTAGTTTTTTAAATAGACCATGAATTAATCAACTGTATTAGTCAATGGGTTATTCGATCGACTATTTTATAGACTGCTACTAGTCTATGGACTGGTGTATTAAATACCCTATAAATCTACTCTATATTGACTAATCTATTAACAAGTCTATAAACTAGTCTGTGTAATTTAATTATTTTTGTTGTTTTGTTTTGAAAAAAATCTAAATTTCAGAATTTTTGTTTTCCATACCTGAACAATAAAGTTATAAAAAATGTGCCTTCCATTATGGTATATATTTTCATAAAATTGTGATATATTATGACATATAAATAAATAACATAATATAAAATGTAAAACTATATATTTAACTTATTACAAAATGTTTCTATTTACTTCTAAAATTTAACTTTTTGATCTCAGTTTGTTTAATACAAAAATTCCAAATACTATGTACTCTAAGTCTTATCATATTAATTTTTTGAAATGTAATTAGTAATTTTGTATAATTTTGAATTGTTTTTGCTTTTATTTTAAAATATATATTATATTTTTTGTTATTTTTTTTAATTTGTTACAAAATACGCAATTTTCTATAATTTTTTATTTATTTTTAATGAACTGTTTTTTAGTTATAATAATAGTTTTGTTTTGTGTTTTGTATTATTATATAGTGGGTTAGCAAAAAAAAGTTGTATTTGATGGAATTTTTATAAATTTAAAAATGCATTTTTTATTTTTGAAGTTTAAATGTCCTAACGTTCATAAATTTGAATGAAATTCAATCAAGAAATAAAACAGAACAAATAATTTTTAAAAAATTAGAATTTTTGTTTAGGCTTATTAATTTTTGGTTAAAAATTTGTATCTATTATAAAAATTGGGAAAATTATTAAAAAATAAACTTATTATATGTTGGCTAATGTACATTACAAAATCCAATAAAAATTAATTTTTTTATCTATATTAGTTCATTTTCTTTTCTTTTAGAAATGTTGCCCCTTTTTACTGCCAAAATACCCTTTATGTGCGACTTTTTTTTTCAAAAATCCCCTTTTTGTGCGACTTCTTCAAAATTTCCAACGGTAACGCTGAATACACAAACAACAATAATGAAACAACGATGTTTACATTTATATATGTTTATAATTTTTTGTGGTACCGCTGAGTTAAAAGTTTGTGTGAATAGGTAAATGAGTCTTTTTAGAGTGTGGGCATAAGTTGAGCTCAATCCTCCACTTTTGAGGCCACATCTCTAGCTCATTGATATGCCGCTGTAGTTTATAGGATGCTGTGGCATGATTGTTATGCAACTGAAAAAAGGAGTATCATGTGAAAAATATTATGTATCTAAATAAATTGAAGAGAATTGGAGAGAATATCAAAATTATTTAAAATTTTAAATTAAAAATTAACCTTCAGTCAGGATTACGACCTGGCTTCTCACTTATGTTGTGTGTGTTGATTTTACACATGAGTGGCGGGAGCTACAGTTTAAAGTCGACTCCGAACGAAAGATTTTTGTGAAACTTTTCAGGGTAATTTTATTTACTCTCAGAGTTTTTGTCAAAAATCAGCTCAGAGGAAGTCGTAGCCGAAAAATTATTTAATAATTTTTCGTTTTGTGCAAAATGTCTGATCTGGGTTTTGAACCGTAGCCAACACACTATCAACTAGACTACGGCAACTACACTTACTGATTGCAAGCAATATTGTTAAATTCTGCCATTTATTCATACATAGTCATAGCTGCCTTCAAAGTGCCATGACGATAATGCAGACAGAGATAAGTAGATAGAGTTGACATAAAAAGTAACATTCAAATAAACAAAAAAACATTCTTGTGCACAGGAATGAAGTCAAATGTAAGTTGTCTACAATTCTGAACACTTACATTATTCAGCATTTCCATTTTTCCATTCCTGTTTTTTTTCCTTTTGTGTGACGTTAAAACAATATTTGCTTGTTACAATTACAGTTGGAATTACAATAAAAATGCATTTATCATGCTCGGCATTACAATTGTAATAATATTTGAATAAATAATATTCAAATGGCAGATGGAATACAGGAGAGGGGAAGTGACGTCAGAAAAATGTTGTTAGACTAACAGGAAATGCTAGAATGATTTGGGTTTTATAAAATGATTATCAAGTGGATTTTTTAAAACAAAATGAACTCAATTCTCACTCAAAATGTCTTTAAGCCATAGGTATTAAATTAAAAACGAAAAACCTTAAAATAAGGGCTAGGGCCGTGCTATATACTCCATCAAACTACATACGTATATACCCCACAAAAACAAAGACTAATATTCAGAACCAAAAATAAAGAAAGTGGAACTTTCCTTTAATTACTAAGAAAAAGAGCAATTAAGGCATGCATTTATAATATCCTAGTACAACGTAATCAACTAACAAGCAAAATATTGTTACTTGAAATGTAATCAACTGTTTGTAATGGCAGTAATACTGCAGAAAGCCTTTCAACACATCTACATGACAAGCACTTGTCACGTTTGCAATACTGTCTGTATTAAAGTACTTGACGGCAAAGACATAAACGTGTATGTCCGGTATGGAGACAAATCCTGTGAACTATCAACCAAACCAAAATAAACGAAAGCTTAACACAAAGTCTGTAACTTCACTCATGTATGGAGTTCTAAGAAAAATCCCTAAACATTTTGTTGCTTTTGTTGGTGATGAAAACGGAGCCGGTATTTTACTTCTTCAGTTTTAAGTTTTATTTTAGTTTTCTTCGCTTACGTGTTTGTCCTTATCTAAGGATTAGACAGCAAAACGTCTTTTGAATATATTGTTAGGAAAATGGAAATAGTGTTTTGCTTTTACATCGTTTAACATTAAAATTATAAACAAAAGCTATAAAAACAAAAACAATGAACTTGTTTATATTATAAACAGGTAAACAAAAATATACCAACAAAAACCGGTATAAAAAAGGATAATCAAGTAAACAAAAATGCAACAACAAACAAATAAATAAATGTAAACAAAATACACAAATAACAATAATAAAACAACGATGTTTACATTTATATAATTCTCTAGAAGGCGAAGCGACGAACATTCAACTTCAAGATCATTCATCATTACGTATGCATAAAAATCGCGAAACCAAGCAGGCAACGGAGTTAGTAAAAATTCAGTCAGTCTTGTGTGAAGCCGCGCGGTATTTGAAGAGAAAGATCTGTCGAAAAAATTGACTAGTAATTGTTATTGTTTACGCAAAAGAGTGCAAAGAGGAATAACAAACAAAGCAATTGTTGTTGTTTACATCAAGTTGTGAACAGTGGCACACGGAATTGTGCGAACACTAAAGAATTTAATTAAAACTAAACATAAATTTATTTTTATTTTATTTGCAAGCTACGAACTCTTTCTTACCTTTTAAGGTAATAACGTAACAATATTAAAAGGAAAATGTTTAGCTCACGATTTTAAGGAAAATTACAGGCTTTGCAAAACTTCTTATTCACCAGACAGAGTAATAAATTACAGTTCAATATTGAAGATAAGGGATAAATCTACAACAGCTTTGTGTGGCCTACATTGTAGAATTTTTTAAGGAAGTGATATTAATTGCATATTACTACGTACATATTTACGTGCTCAGAAAATTTTACTCAATACTTTGAGATTTGAAGTAGATTTCAAGGTTGTTCTCTAGAGCAATTGATCTTTTTTTTTTATCAAAAACTCATCTCCAGCGATTTAGCCCATTTTTGGAAGAATCCAAAAGCAACAAGTGCATCCTGAAAAGGTCACTGTTTGCTGTGGATTTTGGCTCATTCTAAAATTTTGATTTGTAATCAAGCAACTTAATTCATAAAGAACATATATTAACTAAATTGATTAAAGCAATCATACACACACAAACTCTAAAACTTGTACATACAAGCAAATATTTATTCACATTTACATAGATTAACACATACTTAAATGTGTGTGTGAACCATTTATCGGTTTAAATTTGAAGCATCGGTTATTTCGTACCTGGCAATATTTACGTCATTCTATTCTGTCACAAAATTCAGTATATTGTTACGTTTTTACCTTTTAAAAATATTTAAAATATTAGCTTGTAGATTGCAAATGAAATAAAAATAAATTTGTGTTTAGTTTTAATTTAAATTCTTTATTTTTCGGACAATTCTATGCGCCACTGTTCACAACTTTACGTAAACAATAGCAACTGCTTTCTTTTGTTATTCCTCTGTTTATACCCTTTGCATAAACAACAACAATTACTAGACAATTGTTCGACAGATCTTTGTTACGGAGATCTTCAAACCACGATTACTCTCTTCAAACACACCGCGTCTTCACACAAGACTGACTGGACTTTACTCACTCTTTCGCCTGCTTTGCCTGGCCTTTTATATGACAGAGTAAAGAGTCTGATGAATGTTCTTGAAGGCGAATGTTCATGACTTCGCCTTCTCGAATTCTCTATAAATGTAAACATCGTTGTTTACATTTATAATTGTAGTGTTGTTTGTGTATTTTTATTTTCTTGTTTACCACTTTTTTATGCTGGTGTTTGTTGTTATATTAAGCAACAGGTTTGTTTACTGCATTGTTCTGTTTTTGTAGCTTTTGTTTATAATTTTAATGTTAAGCTATGTAAAAGCAAAACACTAGTATCTAAATTTTTGATTTTCGTAAGGTCAGACATTTAGATATAAACGAAGTATTAAAATATTCGGCGACTTTTTTTCAGCAGATTTCTGGCAAAAACTCTGAGAGTAAATAAAATTGCCAAGAAAATTTTTTCAAAAATCTGTCGTTCCGATTTGACTTTGGACTGTAAGTACAGCCATTCATGTACAAAAGGAACACACACAACTTAAGTGATGTAAGAAGCTAGGTTGTAATCCTAACTGAAGGGTTGTAATCGCCAATAATGTATGTATTATGTATGCGATACCTAGTATTACATTCTGTATTAAGTACTTCGACTAAGTGCTGCAATATCTCTTCTTTCACGAAATAAAAGATTTGGGTGGGTTTCGAAATAATTTAAGTAGGTTGCTCTATATCTTATGATTTCCATTTTAACAAGCGGTTCGTTAAAATTTTTTCGAATTTTGCTATTCTGCCAACCAGAGCCTTTACATGCCGTCAGCTTGGGTAACCCAATGCCTTTCAGTGTATTAAAGACCAAGCTGAGAATGTAGGCGGAAAGTTTACATCGACTATTGTGGAGTAATGACAAAGAAGGAGGTACTACAAAAATGCTCTGGAGCGATCCTAACGAAAGTTATTATTATGAAGATAAATTAGAACGACCTGAGCATACTCACGGGACACTCTACCTTACATGTAAACCTGGTGCCGGCCTTATTAATCTGTTTTTATTTGAGAACGACATTGGTTACGCCATCACTGTCAAGGGCGAGTAATATAGGTAGGTGGTTACCAGCTTTTCTTGTATAGTTTCAAAGAACATCGAAACGTGTCACACAGCTCATGCCAAATTGGATATTTTTTCTCATGGTGGTAATCTAATATCGTGAACACCAACATCGGGCGATTCCGTTCTGTTAGATTTTTTCTTGTGGGATTTTCTTAGTACGCCACAGAGCTGCTCAATGGCAACATAGCCCATGTCTTTTCAAAAATACTTCTTCCAGCGAAGTCATTATATTTTCCTATTTTAGTTGTCCAAAAAATTTTGACTGATTCAAGCGTCTTGCTTGGGTAAGTGTTTTTGCCTATCATAATTATATCATTCCTCCTTTATTAAACAAATCAGTTTTTACCACATTAGTTGCACTAAAACCCCTTTATTGAAAATTAATCTGACTGTTCATTCCCCTGGAAACCGATTAAATACAGAGGATAGTTCAGAAATTTGTAGCGTAATACATGTATTTAGCTTAGAAACCACAAATTTGTATATTTTTGGATTGTCCTGGTCCAAAAGAAGCTTTTTCTTGGGTAAACCAAGACCATTTTCTTTCTTTTAGAAGTTGTAATTGAGCACTATACTGCATGTCAAAATGACTGTTTTTAACACCAATTTCTTCCAAGAAATCCATTGTTTTTAATGCTGCTTGGTCTCTGACGATGGTCTCATCCATGGTTACAAAAACGGTGGATGTACTGTTAGTATGAAATTGTTCTTGAAAAATGTTTCTTATCATTTCACTTTTCTCTCTTATGCAACTTATACTAGTACCGAAAAAGAAAAACATGATTGTATTTGTGATAGATAGTGAGTAAACGCTGCGAACATCTTGAGAACAATTTTCAGATTTTTCAAAAAGGAAACTGTGCCACGTAAAATGAAAATTTAACAATTTTAATCGCTAATCTGCCGTAGAGACATCAGCTGGGAATCCAGAACATTCGACATATTTCGTATATTCATGTATATCGACATACATCTAAACTATCAAGTCAGCTTGTTGTGTGCTCACTATTAAGAGGTATCAAACATACTTTCTATATAGAAGAACTGGAACCCACTTGCGCCACCGGCTAACAGATAGTAATACAGTTTTACAAGCGCAGGTAGTCAGAGATTGTATGGAATAGACCAGTGACAATTTAGTAAATTTGATGTATGTTGTAAGAAGACAACAAAACTTTATTCCAAGCCTGGAACGGTACGCTAATGATCAAGGAGCAATCGGAAATGAGAAAGCGATACATGAACTTGGATAAAAACCAGCCTACAAAAGTGGACAGAAAGTCGCATCAGCTATTGTGGAACAGTGACATTATAGGAAGAATTGCAAAAACACTCTAGGTTGATTTTGATCGCATGAAAACCATGAATATGTTAAAACTGAATAAAGGCGGCTTGAGTGCACTAATGAGCCTGTATTATTGTACACTCCGCCTTACACGTCCACTTGAACCGTAAAAGCGTGGTAGATAATGATGAAAGGCCTTACATGTGGTGAAGATATCAAACCGATGGCATACGTTTTAGGTAGTTGCTTAGCCTTCATAAGCTGAAAATTAAAATATGATGATACTACAATAGACATGACTCATCTCAGAGGAGTAGACTGGCGCAAACTAAGAAAGTCTTAACAGGCTTCCTATGAAACGACCAAGAGGAAGGGGAAAAATAAATAAGAATATTTTTGATTAGTTTTTAAACCCGGTATATTGTAAAAGTCGTTGTCTAGTAGGTAGAGTGTCGGCTTATTAGACGCGAGGCCACGGTTCAAACCACAGGTCAGAACAAAAAGAAAAATGAAAATAATTTTAATCGGCGACTTCTGCTCATCAGATTTCTGGCAAAAACTCTTAGAGTAAATAAAATTGCCATTAAAAGTTTCTCAGAAAATCTGTCGTTCGGAGTCGACTTTGAACTGTAGGTCGCGCCACTTATGAACAAAACTAACACACACATCATAATCGGTGTAAGAAGCTAGGTCGTTATCCTGGCTGAAGGGCTGTAATAACCAATTATGTATATATGAATTTGTGTACATATATTGTAAAAAACCACAATATCCTGTGGTTATCGTCTCCAAAATTACTCTACTGGCGGACTAGCGCACAACTCTTTAATTAACCGCGGTGCCTGTTAAACATTTCAAAAGTTTGGCTTCTTGTGTACCATGATTTTAACTCATACAATAAACCACTATTACATACATATACAAATTGTTTAACGCATATATTTCGAAAGCATAACCATTAAATCATATTTTGAACACACAAATCTGAAAATCTTACACGTGTTGTACCACACGACATGAGTATGTTAAAATGTAGAGAAAATATATTTGCAAACATGTCTCTATGTATTTATGTATTTACGTGTGGGTTTAGTATCCATCAGCAAAACCATCGATTTTAGCATTGATCCTATTTGTGCAATACAAAATAGTTCATCCGGCTAACGTCAATCTTAATTTTAATAAACATGTTTGTATTAGTAGAACACCACAACCAGACATATATTTCATGTGAGGGAATATGTTTGAAAATTTGTTGAACGTTTGTGTATTGAGGAATAACTGCTCCGATGAAGCATACTGAAAATGTTTAAATAAATAGTGACAAAGAAGTTAATCATGAATATTCGTTTGACTAGGAATGGTTTAGGTGGGATATAGAGCACGCCTAGGTTATGGAGAAAGCGAAAATTTTGCAAAATTTAAGTGTGGAAATGAGAAGAAAAATATACCAACAAACATTAGCATAAAGAATAACAATAAGTAAACAAAAATAAAACAACAAACAGTACAAGAATAAACGTAAACAAAATATACAAACAACAATAATGAAACAACGATGTTTACATTTATAGAGATCTCGAGAAGGCGAAACCACGAAGATTCGCCATCAGACTGTTTACGTTGTCATATAAAATATAAAGCAAAGCAGGCAACGAGTTAGAAAAAGTTCAGTCAGTCTTGACGTGGTGTGTTTGAGAAAGTAATCTTGAATTGAAGATCTCCGTTACAAAGATCTGTCGAATAATTGTCTAGTAATTGTTGTTGTTTATGCAAAGGGTTTATGCAAAGGGTGTAACAATAAAGGCAATTGTTGTTGTTTACATAAATTTGTGAACAGTGGCATAGAGAATTGCGCGAATAAAAAAGAATTTTATTTAAAACTAAACACAAACTAATTTTATTTTATTTACAATTATTTACAATCTACGAGCTCATATTTTAAACGTTTTTAAAGGGTAAAAACGTCAGAATATAATGGATATGAGATATTTATAAGGTTAGTCGCCGTAGTCTAGTAGGTAGTGTGTTGGCTTATTAGACGCGAAGCCATGGTTCAAATCCGGTCAGACACCAAAACGAAATAAAAATATTTCTTCGGCGACTTCCACTCAGCGGATTTCTGGCAAAAACTCTGAGAGTAAATAAAATTGGCTAGAATAGTTTCTCAAAATTCTGTCGTTCGGAGTCGACTGTAGGTTCCGCCGCTCATGTATAAAATTAACACACAGAACAAGAGTGGTGTTAAGAAGCCAGGCCGTAATCCTGACTGAAGGCTTGTAATGGCCAACTTTGTATGTATTGTAAAGTATGAAAACAAGTTTTTTGTTTTTATTACCAAGTGCGCCAGAAAAGCGCACAGTTTGGCTAATGCCAAGTGCACCAGAAGTGCACAGTTTGGCGTTGGCTTATTAATTAATTCTTATCCCTAAAATTACTCAGTATTTATACATAAATAATGCTGATCAAGCATTATGTCTACAGTGGAAGGTCTATCAAGGATTTCAAAGAATTATTAAGAATATGAAAATATGAATATGTCCAACACTAACAGTGTTGACAGCATTGTGTATTAAATTCCAAACGCAAGCAAAGTGATCGTTGCTTGAATTTACCAAACAGAAGTGCCGTCAACAATGTGTGTGTGAATATATATATGTACGTTATTGATAGTTTGTAATAAAAGCATAATAAGAGAATTACTTTAAACATGTGTCGGCAATGATGACATCATGAACATGCTGGAGTATGTATAAGGTTAGGACAGTTTAGGTTTGGTTAGAGGGTAGCTTGCCGCTGGCAGATAAGTTCCCTCGATAGCCCATATGGCTCTTTGTGTTACCCATTGTGAGGTAAGCCCCCTTGTCATGATTCCCTAGTGTGGGTTTGAATCACCTAGAGCTCCGATTGATACTGGCCAGTTCGCTTAGTAGCAAGTTCACCACCATGCCGAGATTTTCAAACGTTCTGTTACACAAAAACCGAGGACGCCTGTTCTGAAGTGCAGGTCACTCGCAAAAAAGGTATTACGCCGACTCCATTTGCTCCATATCATGGCAGTTTCTGCATAAGTAGGGCAGACCGAGCTTGTTAGTGAAACTACTAATAGCGAAGTGTCCCTCTAGAATTCCAGTTAGAATGCGAACTGTTATCTTGTCGTACTCAAGTAGTTCTCTGGTTCTTGCGCTGTCCACTGCTGGACAATGCTGTTTTAAAATTCAGCAACTAGGTATATTGGACCTCCTACGGTTTATTGAATTCCATGTTGCCAATTCCAATTCGAAATTTGAGTGCGAACCGTTTTCTTGTCGAACTCAATAGTCCCTGGTTCTCTAGCTATTCACTGCTGGACATTAGTAACGATAAAAAAAATCGTTTTAAATTTTAAATCAGTCTGATTTGCCTAAGTGCTGTTGAACCAAAATTCTTTCTCTATGACACATCCAAGAAATCTTTTCAAACTATTTTCTCTTCAAACTTCTCCTAATGCTGGCGGCTTCTAATTTATTTCACTCACGCGTATTTAATCAATTTAACTTTAAAAATTGAAAATGATTGAAACTAAAAACTTCTTACCAAAGGAAGCAACGGAACAAACTGCAATAAAACTTTTCAAATCCTTTTACTTAAGCAATGTATTGTGTAGAGAAACCAATAACTATTGTCGTCAAACTAAAATTTATGATAACGCAGACCAAATAGTAAAAAAAGAAGATAACATTTTAAATTGAAAAACAAAACGAAACACTTAAAAACCTAAAGAAAAGCCAAGCAATTCAAAATGTTGTGTTGCACTCCAGCATTGAGTGGCTGGACAAAATCTTGCCATTAGTTGGTATAGTTTATGGTTGTAAAAGTTTAAATTTTTATGGTTTTTATTTTTGTTTCTTATACTGTAGCAACATGGGTTAACGTACGTCTGTTCAATTCTATTTCAATCCAAGTTATCATCCATACTTCATGACATATAAAGAAATAATGGCATCTCATAGGTTTGGTAAATGGAAAAAGTTGGCTCTAAAAAATACGTGTTAAAAATACTTTTTTTAAATTTAAATGACGACAATAACACACACGCGCTATTCTAAAGTGTTATTAAAATAGATGGATTTTATAAAAACAAAAAAAAACAAATACATTTATACCACGATTTTTCTAGAATTTTTTCAAGTGACCCATCTATGGATTTTGCCAGTTTTGCTACACCAAAATAATAAATCAACATGCAGTACACTAAGGACTAAAAGAGGAACAAATGGTTTTAAAGCAATAAATACAGTGGTGGACATTAGGTTAGCACATTAGCTATATACACTCTGCTTAACCTAAAATATGCTAATGTAGTTAGATCAAGCCGAGGATAACTTTTGCCCACAGGTGCTGCCATGATATCAATACACAATTGAGTAATACTCTACAAGAAAGTACAAGAGTATTCGAGAGAAAAGTCCTGCGTAAGATTTTTGGTCCAGATGAGCTCCTCAACGACATAGACTTTGTGCTGCGTATTAACATCCAGCGGCTGTGCTGGCTCGGCCACGTCGTTCGCATGGAGGAGGATGCTCCGACGAGACGGGTATTTGATGCGGGGATCAGCGGAAGTCGGCGAAAAGGACGACCTTGTTAACGTTGGAAGGACCAAATCGAGGAAACCCTGTATTCGATTGATGTGACCAACGGGCGTACTCGCGCAAGAAGCACAGGCGCCTGGAAGGATATGTTACGGCAGGCCGAAATTCCTTAATCGGGTTGTTAATAGCCAATTAATTAAGTAAGTACGTTATTACTCTAATAATTCCTATGCGCTTATATGTATTATTCTGTCCAAGGATCACGATGATTTATTTTGCATCAGAGTTTTGTTCCTTGCAACGACTCTGTTTTATTTGTGTGTAACAAGTCACAAGTCGCTTTAGTCTAGTCAAAAAATGACGACATCACCAAAGCAATGATGTGGAAACAGAAAAAAATTTCAAAGGAATATTCAAATGGCATGATGCTCTACATCCATTATGGTTATTCATATGGCGTCATATCAAAAGTAAATAAAATGTTATGGACAAATTTGGGTGTTAATATCATGCCAAAAAGCCAAACTTCAAAGCAATGAAATTTATAAGGTTTGGCTTAAAATTGGTAAAGTATTGATTTATTGGTGATTAAGGTACCAGATGTACTAGTTCTACACCTTATGACATAAACTCTAGATGCTCTAAAACATGTTAAGCAGAGAAAACAGTGAGTAAAATTTTAATTTCTTCTTAATGTTCCTCTAGCTGCAGGGACGAAGAGGAGGAAGAGACGGTTCTTCATCTATTGGGAACATGTCCGGCACTATGTCAGAGAAGGAAGAAACATCTTGGTGCCTACTACATCGTGATCTTAGTGATTTGTCGAGCATTTTCGTCGGCAGTTTGAGTCACCTTCATTGTAAGCTCTGGAAGGTTCCATGACTAGGGGATGATAGACGCGAACTGTGTTATCACAATAGGCCCCATGGGGCCTAAGTGCGTCCATCGAATTAATTTGGGGGGACGTCCACTTATACCTACCTACCTACCTAATGGTCCTCTAATAAGCATTGGTTTCGATTTGAGTGAATTTTGTGCAAATCAAGGGTATTATTCGAAAGTCACAGATGGAAGTGTTTTCACGGTTATAGAGAAAGAAACTCTTACAGAAGATTAACTCATTTACTTATTAAGCTGATCATTACAATCCTTCAGTCACCAATTTTTAGTTAGGAATACTCACGTCACTAATGTTGTGTGTGTTAAACACCTCCACGTGTGGCGAGACTTACAGATTAACGTCGGCACCGAACAACAGATTTCAGAAACTTCTCATGGCAATTTTATTTACTCTCAGAGTCTTTGCAAGAAGACTACGGAGATCAAGTCACCAAAAGAAATATTTTTTTTCATATTTCGTTCTGTTGGCTCTTTTCTAATAAGACATCACACTACCTATTAGACTAAGCCGATTTTAACATCATAAAGTGTTTAAGATAACAAACCAAACGAGAGCAACTCAAAACTTTTTTGTCAGATCTGAGGAGGTCACTTGGATTAATAAATACCATACCGGACGCTTAGGACCACTTACACAAGATGCTCTCGCTATAGTTTTCAAGAACTCTACAGTCACAAATCGCTTAGCAGAGCCGCAACAGTGTTTTTAAAACTGAAGTCGATTTAATAGCGCATGACTTCCAATCGTTCCGTTTTCTCTAACTACAAATACAAATCTTCTTACGTTATTTCTGTTGTAAGCTCTTTGGGAACTAGGTAGGTGATATCATATTCTGATCAGTTGAGTCCTCAATTCCTATAAACTTCCACCTGCAATTTGTTCTTTCCATGTAGGAGTCGATCATACCGCTTTTAATTGAACACACAGCGGCCTGATAGCTTTTGCATGAGTTAGAGCCTATACATCCCAACTAGCCAAGTCGTTCAATTTTATAAACATTGTTGGAGAATAGAAGGCTAGGATATTTAATTAGGTTTAACTGCGAGATTTATGAAGATGTGATAGGGCGCGAAAGGAGGGCACTTTCTTAATTAAAACGCATAATTTTTATTTGAAAAATATTTGAGCAACGACTCAAACTACAATAAGGGATCAATTTAGGTGTGAATGAAAAAACACTGGATCCAACGCCACAATTTATATTTGAGACATCGGTGAAGACCCTGATATCGAAGTTGTTACACATACGTATACATAATTAATGATTACAATCCTTCAGTCAGGGTTACAAACCTAGCTTCTCGTACCACTTATGTTGTGTGTTAATTTTTTAAATGAGTGGCGATATCTATGGCTGAAAGTTGACTACGAATGACAGATTTTTGAGAAATTTTTTTATAGCCATTATGTTTACTCTTAGAGTTTCTAGCAGAAATCTGATGGGAGGAAGTCGCCGAAGAAATATTTTTTCTTATTTCGTTTTTTTCGAGAAGTCTGACCTAGGGTTTGCCTAATAAGCAAACTACGGCGACTGCAAATTAACACAACTTTGATTGCGGTATCAAAGCCGTTACCACGATTCTATATCGAGGTCAGGAGTACAGCAATCGGTTGAACGTGTCGTGTCCTATCATACCACACTCCAGGAATTAATAATCTCGCTGTGCTACGGGCTGCTTTTGCCAATCCAATTAGAAGTAAATGCATTAGCGTATTACAAGCCACGGATGATTTAATGTTTAATCCACTAGTAGCTGTCCAATGAGTTGTGTTGACAACTTGAAACCCATAAACGTTAACAACACCCTCAGTCGAAAGTTCAATTTGGATTACAAAAGACTAAATTTCCCAATAAGAACATCAATGAACTTCATGAATTTAATTCCATGGACTTGTTGCCAGAGATGTTCGAGACTCTTGTTAGAGAAATGACTATATACGCAAATTATATGGCTATCAGGTAATTATGGACAGGAATGAGATCATCGTATAGTGTATGGAAATCAATTAGGGGACCTGGTTATTAGAAATGAAAACAAATCCAGTAAATTACTTCAAGCTAATGTGGAGTTCTCCGATCTGCACGCGCACCTCTATCTGAAGTAAATTCAATAACAAGTCGGCATTGGGCTTAAAAACCCTTAATACTACAATTACTGTAACATTACTCTACAGATATAATGTGAGCTGTTTAAAAGTTAAAATTTAAAAATGCAATTGACAAGTCAATTGACATCACCATTCGGCTGATTAAACGGCCATCGAAATTTGACGGAAAAAATCGATAATTTTTTACTCTTATCTTAAATTTAATTACTGGGTTTTATTTCTTTTTCGGCAGTGACAGTTACTGCCAGTTTAGCTTAACCCAATATTCCCTCTGTTGCAACTTATAGCATCGCCGTCAACTCTAACATAAGAGACGTGTCTTGTCGTCACCAATTACTATTTGCGCATGTGAGTTATTTTTATTTTGTAAACTTTTAAAAATTTTCGGATTCGCATTTATTTTTAATATCCGGCATAATAATTTATGATGTGGAATGACTTTAAGATTCTTACAAAAAAATAAAAAAAATTTTTCATTGAATATTCATCCTCGTGTTTTTAGCAAATTTTTAAATTAATATAACATAAACCAGTCAGCCAGCCAGTCTCCTTGTTTTCCCAAGCACTTGTTTCGAAAGTTTTATGAGAAAAACTTTTTGAGTGTCTTCCTTGTTATAAAAATTATGGGGAAAATAGTTTTAAAAGATTATCGAAACTATGATTTAAATCTTCAATAAAAACAATTTTGGGAAACTTGTGAATTGTTTGCAACACCACTGATGCTCGATGATTTTGGTGCATACACTAGTAAAAGATCAGACAGTGTTTTAAGATACACTTAAATTACGCTGATCAGCTTAGAATTGTTTTATGAAGCCCTACGGGAATGGAAAAATTGCCATTCCTAATAAATACAGCCTTGAGTATATACCAACAGCATGTAATGACCAAACTAAGTAAGAATATTCGATTCGTAGGTGAGATAATACCACAGAAAACGGGGTAAAATATCAGGGAATATAACTGGACATGGAGTGGTTATATAGAGAAGGCTTGCAGAGAAATCCAAATCCGCTGCACATGGATCAGAGCTTTGGAGACTATAGTGAAGTTGATGGGACATAGGTTAGATTAGGTTAGTGCGGTAGCTTCATACCAAAAGCTCACTTGAGCATGCATAGCGGCCCGTTGTGATGCCACGGGTGAATGCAATTCCTGTACTGACCAAGTTCCCCGAACCCAGGAGGGGGAGGTCGGTCAGCGCAAGATCTGCATTGATGGGACATAAGTTTAACATGAAAATTATTAAAGGATTTCATGACCAAAGGATTCGAGTGGCTTTCTCCATAACCGTCTCCTAGATAGACCGGTGGACCCTAAGAATTTGAATGTTTTTTTCGATGGGGCTTAATAACATAAATAAATGGAGGGACTATTTTGTAGTATACAGATGGATCAACAAAGGACAGCAGTAGGAGTTTTTGATCCTAGAAAGAGTTTATGTGGTAGCTCGGGCGTATACAAAAGACTATACATTATCTATCCAAATGAACGTCAGGTTTTCATTCCAGCATTCGTCTCTAATAAGGTTAAATCGAAGATAGTACGCTGCTGTCTGGGGAAGCTGAATAAGTTTACCCTCGGCTAGGTCCCAGGACGTGAGTGATTTCTCGGCAACGGGCAAACAGAGCAGGAGTGGAGATTCCATGGCTTTGATAGGACCAGAACTCTTCTGTGGATTAAGAAGGCATGAGTGAAAGATATACACAACATACACAATTAAAGGGAAAATAAAAAGACTTTTCTCAAGTCAAGTGGATTTGAGGCAATCAAAACTTTTGTTGAGAAGTTACACTAAGAGGAGATCTGAGTCATGCTTCAAAATATTCAGAATAATCTGAGGTTGGTGACCCATTTTTTGATGGGGCACCCTAGAGTCAGAGTACACTTATTTACACACATGCAAATTCTGTTAACATTATAATGAATCATCCGATCAGATTTTTAGATTCTACGGACCATTAATGCACTCCATAAGGAAAACCTAGATGCATAACAGGCACTACACAGAGAAATATCATTTTGGGCACCGAGCAGTATACTGATATCCTATAGATATCCTGTAAGATATGAGGAGAGTACAATATATCGTATGATCACAGAACTAAAGCATCTCTCCTCGACAATAATAATCCATTTTTCAGCTCAGTCTGTATAAGTAGCTAGGAATAATCGAAGGGTTATTTTTTGCCTGTGTCTAATATATTGGAAACTTATCATTTACAACTTAAACGCTTTACTAAGTCCCTCTAATCTATTACATACATAAATATATAATTAATCATTACAAACCCTCAGTCAGGATTACGACCTAGCTTCTCACAACCCCTTATGTTGTGTGTGTTAATTTTTTGCATTAGTGGTGTAAACTAGAGTTTAAAGCCGACTCCGAACGACAGATTTTTTTGAGAAAATTTTCATAGCAATTTTATTTACTCTCAGAGTTTTTGTCAGAAATCTGATGAGAGGAAGTCGCCGAAGACTATTTCCTTTAGTTGGAGATGCCTAACCTGGGGTTTGAACCGAGGCCTCACTTCTAATAAGCCAACACACTACCTACTAGTAGTGCAACTATCACATGAAGTCTCATCTTCAAACGGTTTAAACTATAGTTATGGAAATATGACTTCTTCTCAGCAAATTTCTGTTTAAAAAAGTTTTCTCCTGACTAAAGGGTTGTAAAGACCAATTATGTATGTTATGTATGCCATACATGACATGTGGCAAGAATAACTTCAATAATATGTTTCATAGTGCTGCAGAGCGATGTTAAAAAAATTTTCACATCAAGCCTCTTTGATATCCTTTTCGTTCCCAATAAATCTAAATTCATTTTTTGGAACCAGTCGCACAATTACACGGTGTCCAACAATGCAATGAATTTTTTTTTGTAAAAATAAAAAAAATAAAGCCTTTAAATGCATTTGTTTCGTAAAAGAAGAATAAAAATTATTTCTTTTCATTTGATCCCCTTTTAATGGTGTCAAGCATGGGAGGTTTTTCGAACCAATACATGGAAGATATTAATGACAGTAAGATACTAAACCTAATTAACGATTGCTTCAACAAGGTTTATGTTTCATTGATATGCCTTAACCGTAGATCGAGCCTTAAAAAACTTCATAATTGTACCTTATGCATCACTTTTGATACATACTTGTTGTACATAGAATTTTCGCAATTATTAATAGATTTTGTTACAAATTGTTAATATTTTGATTTATTTCAATTCATTTTAATAAAACTATTTTATATTATTATATTTTAATATCACTTTTATGAAGTTTACGCCAAAATTTTTGAAATGATGTACATTGCAGGATGTTTTTTATATAAAAATCAAACACTTCATGTCAGCTTGGTTATATTTTTTTATATATATTTATATGGTAATAATTTGACATCTAGCAACCTTGCTTTGTGGCGATTTACAAGTTTCCTATTGTTTAGATGGGGCAGCTTATTGTCACTCGCATCAGTAACACTTTCAGTTGAGGGCTGGCTGAAACCTGATGGTACAAACCATTGTTATATTTCGTTAGAAATAGTCGTATTTGTTGTCAACGTCATGTGAGCTATAAAAAAATGTCCGTTGCAATAGAACACCGATTATGTCAATAACAATGCTCTCTCTTTGATTCCTCTCTGGTTTCCCGGATACAGGTTTCCCCAAATTCGGCTGTAAGTACTTGCTACGCACATAGCATGTACTTGAATCTGAAACTGCCAATTTTATAACGACCATAAAAATAAAAAAAAATAGTTACTAATCTTCAGCGAAAAAATTATTGGGAATTTCAATAATTTCAGCTCAATTTTCGAAAAGGCGTAATAGGTGTAAATTTGTCATCATTTCCCAGAACATCAACAAAGCGACTGATTCTGTTATCTCATACGTACATAGTAGACCGAAGTATTATCCTTCTGTAATATCTATAAAATAAAACATAGGACGAAACACTTTTTTCTAATGTTTGTCTGTCACGTGAGTTAAATATGAGAAGGGCAGTAAGAGGATTCTACAACATTTTAGGAAACAGCTGCTAGCAATCTGCGTGAAAATTGGTAATATTTTCTCTTCCCAAACTACAAAAGACATACGGTTCTCTGTTCCAAGTAGTACCATCTTTGGCAGTTCATAAGACGATCTTCTGTGTTCTTCTTCTTCAGAGTCTTCAGCAGCAAGAATATTACATACATGCATATATGTATAGTCAGTGGTCATTACGACCTTTCGTTATAAATTGGAAACGTCTGACCCGAAGTTTGAACCTTGGTCAATCAATATCAAGGACATATCAAGGACGGAAAATTCAACGCTTTCACTTTCATACAACATTTAACTTTCCTTCTCAAATAACATAAAAAATGTATTATTTACGATAAAAGTTCACAAAATCTTTGAAAACTTAAAAAAAAATACATACTCAGCAACAAAAAAATCCCTAGGAAAATCGTATGTATCAAAAGGACACATAAGCCAGAATTGTGAAGTCCTGTATAAAATTTTCTTTTTTTATTTGACTTAAAATAATGGCGACAACAATACTAACGAATTAAAAAATATCAGGCATCTAACTTTTTCTGAATTAAAGTTATTTAGTCTCAAAAATTGAAATGTACAATTTTTGATACATAGCTCGATCTACGGTTAAATAGTCTGCAATATTTGCTGTACTGTAGCATTCGTATTTGTTTTTAATTACTTATCTTGTTGTATTTCCATTAGACAAATGAAAATGAGCTGAGATTTGAAACCTACTGATGCTTAAAGTTGGCAAAGATTTTTAATTTTTTGTACTTGTGCTTTCTAATTAGAAAAGCAAAATAGAAGATGACATCAGCATGTAATCTTTTAATGCTCAAACTTTGAAGAACATTGTTAAGCTTAATGCAGCAATTTTTACTAATTATGAAAAACACAGGAAAAAAGAAATAAATAAAATTTGTTGTGACAACATATTGAGTCCATATACAGTGAGCGTCATAAGTGTGTCAACACTTTTGTTCTTAATTATAAAAAAGTTCTTTTATCATGAATTTTTGTTTTTGCTTTAACACCTTATAACTAATAAATAAACGTTTTTATTTTTGGAAATTTATTAGACTATTCTCGTTTACTTTTCCCGCTATCCTAAGAAAATTAATTATTTCAGTGGTGTTTTTTAGTTTAGAGTTTACTCACTTTTGGCGCTCAGTGTATATATATATGGTATTAACTTATTGGCCTTGAACGAATTTAAACCCACGCTAATCATATATTATTGTGGAATCAAAAGGGAAATCTTCGGGTATGAAATATTAGAAAAGCTACGGGAATAAGCAGAGGTTCCATCTCTAAAGACAGAAAATCTCCTGTAGAATCTTACTAAAAAGTTTTAAATATAAACATAAAGCATGTGGGGGATGTTGTTATAACAAAACATTGTAAGCACGTAGTTCTTAAAATATTTTTTTTGTTACCAACAATCAGAAAATGACCCCTCTTCATGTAGTGCATTGTGTTGGAATACAAAAAAGATATTTTATAGGAGGAAGGAAAAAGTGGTAGTAAGCGAAAATTTTTTTAATACCTTCGTAGTAATTTTATTTTAGTAATAATTCTCACTTACTTTTTTCTTTTGTGGGTCAGCATATATAGTGACAGACAGAGAATCAGACAATCACATACACCCTAAGTCTCTGAGGGGAATCGAACTCAGAAACTCGACACTTGAAGTTTAGCGCACTACCAACTAGGCTCTGAACTACCATTTGCACATAGTCTGTATGATGTACTATTTCTTATATGTTAAAAAATGGCCACTGATCTTATAGAGAATTTTCATATATTTTTTGGGTCAAAAATCGTTTTTTTTTTAAATTTTTTACAGTTCAAATCATATTTTTATTGGAAGTTTCTCCTTTTTAATTCTAAGTCAATAAAAGAATACTTAGTATTAGTTTGACAAAAAATTTGGCAAAATATTTAATAAAAATTTGCTTTTCCTTTATGAATATTTGTCACTGGATGAGATATTCGCGGAGATAAAAAGTTTATAAACCACTTTGGCACACGTTAATTGTTCCTCAGGTGTATATATAACAGCAAATGGTTAAATAAATCCTCTCCAATAAAAAAAGAACACGAGCAAATGTTATAACAAATGACCTCTTTACCTCATGCTCAGTTCAAATCTTTTGTAAATGAGAGAGAATAAAGCCATACAACAAATTATATCAAGCACGTGTAAAGCAGTATCAGCACCAATATCAGTTTCCTTGTACACATTATCCACATTGTGACCACATTTAATGATGTTAACAGTTTTAACGATATGGTCAATAGAAGGTTATTTTTTACATCTGTTTTCCGTTTTTATAGTCTTCTTTATTCTAAGTTCCCATATGGTTTACGGAATTGATGTTGTGTGGTATGTAGTATTCTGTTTTACTGGTGGTTGTCCATAAAACGTAGAAATACTTAAAGATTTTAAGTACTTCAATAAATGTGTGCGAGGGTGTAGTATGAGTGGATGGAGTTAGAATTTTTTATTTATTTTTTAATACATTTTTTTCTTTCTTAATGATATTTTATAAAATTAAGTTAAGCGGCAGTTGGTTGGGAGGGTATGATGTAGGTTAGATTAGGCTAGGTTAGAGGACGTGTACTTGTCAATTAAGAAAGGTACTGTACCCGGAGTTCGAATTGACCCATTGTACAACGTCCTAGATTCTCACACCACTTATGTTGTGTGTGTTAATTTTGTACATGAGTGGTGGGACTTACAGTTTAAAGTCGACTCCGAACGACAGATTTTTGAGAAACTTTTTACTTTTTGTATTCTGTCTTGATGTCTGGTCTGGGGTTGCGTCTAATAAGCCAACACACTACCTACTACACCACGGCGACTAAAAAAAATGATAATAAGTAAACAAGAATACAACAACAACACTGCAAGAACAAACGTAAACAAAATATACAAACAACAATAATGTAAACAACATGTTTACATTTAAAGAGATTTCGAGCATCCATCAGACTGTTTACCCAGCGATAGAAAAGGCAAGACAAAGCAAGCAAAGGAGTCTTGGGTGAAGATGCGGTGTTTGAAGAAATTAAAGAGGAATAACAAACAAAATAATTGTTGTTATTTACATCAAGTTGTTAACAGTGGCACACAGAATTGTAAAAATATAATAAAAAAATTAAAAGCCAAAAACGTAACAATATATTAAATTTTCTAACCTGATTTTCATGAAACTTAAATATAAAATCCTATACTTTAAAATAAAAAGTAGTTCTTAGATTGTGACAAGGAATACCGATTTAAAAATATCAGTTTAGTTGAGTTTTTCTTAAATTATATACACATTGAGACTTTGGATAAAATCTAGTTGTTTTTCTTAATAGTTGCTGATCGGAATTGCTTTCAATACAGTTTGAAACAAAATACTGGCAACACAAAATTTGGCATGAAAACAGATCTCTTCCTAAAGGACTATCTTACTAAAAGCAAATTATTGATTACGTTTGATTGGCTGGTGTCCCTATACATAAAACACAGTAAAGTGGAAACCTACATTTTAAATTAATTGATTACTTTAGACAGCATTACGACCTAGATCTCACACCACTTATATTGTTTGTAGTAGGTTTTTCGATAAGCGGCGAAGCCTATAATTTAAAGTCGATTCCGAACGACTGAATTTTTAGAAACTTTTCATGGCGATTGCGAACTCTGAGAGTAAGAGTTTTTTTCAGAAATCTGCTGTGAGGAAGTCGAGGAAGACATATTTCTTTATATATCGTTTTGTTGGAGAAGACCGACCTGGGGTTTGAACCGTGGTCCGCCTTCTAGTAAGCCAACTACCGCGAATTTTCTTGCATTGCATTTAAAGAAAAGGCTACAATTATATCATTATGTAAAAATTCCCAGACTTTCTATAAGCCGGATGATGACAATAATCCTAAATTATGATACCCAAACTTTTGGACCGTGACACATTAAAAAATAGGATGCCTCTTCCTGCTTCTCTAAGGCTCACAATCAACAGAAATTGTTAAAACATGATAAAAATGTGAGTGTAGTTGTGAGAGGTCTGTGTTAACATAAAGGAAAATTGTTAGTAATAATTTCAAGTCTACTTATTAACCCAATGATATGTATATGTGAACGAAAATATAGAAAAATTGTACTGCGCTAAATCCCTAAAGACACCGTATTTAACTTTGCAAGTATTCTTCCAAATATCGAAATCATTTCTCATTGATATTAGTGAATCCTAGCTGTGATATTTCTTTGGGTGTATAATTGAAAACTGAAAAAAAGCGACATGAACCTTCTTCTTTAGAAGCTGACAAGCAACTGAATACATTTTTACGCTTTTTTTACCGAACGTTCTTGATGTTCGTGTCCTATGTGTGTAAAAAGCCGAAGATGTTCTTCCCTTAAGGACATTTCTGCCGACGTCTCTTTTTAAGAATAAGTGATTTCAGAAAAATAAATAAAAAATTGGTCAAACAACAAAACGCACGTTGAGAGCAACGCATTGTTACGCTCTTGGTTTCTGTATCCTTCCCTTCTATCTTTCCCCCGCGTCATAAAATGTTTTGAAAAATATTCCAAAATATGTTAAAACGCACATTCTTTATACTTTATTTTTTTTGGTAAAACTCAAATAAATGTTTGACCAGAGAGAGACAACTCTAATTACTATTGATTGTCACTATTGCGTGACATACTTACATACATACATACAAGCAATATCAGTGAGATATATTTGCGGCCATGATGCATATAGGCGTGACATTCTAACTATGATTGCAAAATCTAAAATGGCTACCGTTCATTGAAGATTGTTACATCTTGTCCAGTGTTGCCAGTCATTTTTCTTTTAATATTACCATTCACGCTAATATTTTAAATAAAATATTATAAACATATATTTTCAAACAATCATTTTTTAGGAAAAAGAAAATTTGTTTTAAAAATCAATTGAATCAATTAATTTTAATACGCGATAAAAAACAAAAAAATAAATTCATAGTCTAGGTGGTAGCTTTAGTTAAGTTGAACCCAAAAGAACTTTTCTATACTTTTCGAACAATCCAAACTAGTTTTATTTGACAAAAATTCTTCTTTTTGTGAACTTTTCACTTAAAATTATTGATTTATTTAATATTTTTAAGCCACTTTGGAAAAATCAAAGTTTTTTGATAGGGGAGAGATAACTCTATAAAATAGTATACATAAACATATTGTTAAAATTTATATGTTATGAGTTTTGGTAACTAGAATACATATATGCTTTATTCTTCCTTATTTTCTCCAGTTTGACCTTTCTGAATGGCGAATTTAATTAAAAATCATAATATAAGTGCTGACATTCTTAAAGTACATTCTCTAGTGCAGAGACTGACACTTTGTTTGATAAAATCGGACAAAACTTACCGTAGCTTTCATTTAAAGAGTATAAAGGTCGTGTCATATTTTTTAAATATACTTTTAAAAGTTTTGATGGATCATAGTTTGAAAAAAAAAATCGCTATTTTCACGTTTGAGCTACTGTCAGAAGTCAACTAATATTTGCGATTTTTTTATTATTATTCGTTTTGAGCAAACATTAGTCGGTGGAGGGCTTATAAATCAGGTTGAATTTAGCCGAAGGCATACCATAGATTATGTTGGCTTTGAGCATGGCTTTGGTTTGTGATTTATAAAGTCTTATGGAAAATTAGGCATTTCCGATGTGCTGCATCAAAAAACGTCGTACCGGATATTTTAATGATTTCATCAACATTTCAATGATTTCTCACACATAGTATTTCATGGTTATAATGGGAAAAATATTTTATTTCCTTGTTAATACATACATAACATACATAATTTGTCATTACAACCCTTGAGTCAGGATTACGACCTAGGTTCTCACACCACTTATGTTGTGTGTGTTAATTTTTTAACATGAGTGGCGGGACCTACAGTTTAAAGTCGACTCCGAACGACAGAATTTTGAGAAACTTTTTCATGGCAATTTTATTTACTCTCAGAGTTTTTGCCAGAAATCTGCTGAGAGGAAGTCGCCGAAGAAATACTTTTTATATTTTGTTTTGAGGTCCGGCCTGGGGCTCGAACCCTGGCTTTAAGTCTAATAAGCCAACACACTACCTACTAGACTACCTACTTTTTAATAAACTTATTTAATTAAGTTTGTAAGCAAATAGTTTCTTTAATTCTCAGTTTTAGTTTTCAGATGTTTTAAAATGTAATGTTAACAATTTTATTTGGCCATAAAAACGTCTCAAATTAAATTTTTGGCACAAACTAATGAAAACCGCAAGGAAAGAGGGAACAAAAAATTCTTGGTGGTCGAATTTGTTTTCGTGTTTTTAGATATATTGATACTTACATTGCTCTCAAACAATAACTAACGGCACAGAGAAGGGGTTAAAATAAATACATACGTTGTACACACTCATGTTTATGTGTGAATATTCAAATTATAAATAAAGTTTTCTAGATTATTTGCTCTTGTTTATTTTATGTTCACCGCAAAAAGTTTCCATTTCTTTGCTTTGTTTCAAATTTTTGGTTTCTTTTCTCTTTTCTTGGTCGTTTCTTTATAGTAATGCACTTCAAGAAGGGGGAAAATAACTAAGAGTATAACAATGCATTTGTATCCTGTATGTAAGTATATGCTGAGTATAATTATTTGTTTTTCATGGTGTCCACAATACAAACTCATGTAAATGTGTAACTAAATATGAACATTCTCACATACTCGTGATTGCATCCTCATATTTAAGGCAACAACGTTACCGCAATAGTGCAAGACGTTATCGAAAAAGAAAAAAAAGAGAGTAAATTCTTGGCTAGGTGAAGAAAATTAACTCCATGGGAAGATTTGTTGAAGTTCTCATGTGAGATATATTTGTTTCATTGTTTGTTTATTTGCTTTTATGTTTGTTTGACTGTTGGTTTGTATACGAATAGTGTATGTATGAATTAGTAACATTCGAATGTAATATACTTTGAAAACATTTGTTTAAAGTTTTGTTTTAGTATTTAAATAATTCTCAGTACATAAAACAAAAAGCCTATGTTCTGAAGTAATAGATAATGAAGGCAGAACATACAATGTGTATTTACAGTTAAATTGAACAAAGTATGTGTGATATTTTTTATTTGTTTGAAGGACTAATTGATGGCCTTATGTGTGGCATCGAAATGTCCAGATTTCCATGACGAACACGAAAAGGCTGAATTTTATGAATTTTGTTGACGTTGAAGACATATGTATGTGGTTTGTGGATAATTCGAATTTACTTACGATTTAAGGAAAACCCTCTCGAAAAAGTGCAACGGTGTCAAATCTAAGATTTTGGGTGGCCCGAAACTCTGAGAGTAAATAAAAATTGCCATGAAAAGTTTCTAAAAAAATCTGTCGTTCGAAGTTGACTTTAAACTGTTGGTCCCTCCATTCAGGCATAGAATTAACACACACAACACAAGTGGTGTGAGAAGCTAAGTCGTAATCCTGACTGAAAGGTTGTAATGGACAATTATACCATATGTGTATGTAAAGTTGGCAATCATCGACCTATAGTGCTCATTATGGTCAGTGATTGCCTCATCAAAAGCGTTCTCAAAGAAATATAAGCCGATGACACCGCCAGCCCAAAATCCACACCAAGCACTGACTTTTTTGGGATGTAGTTTGGACGCTCTTGTATCTCGAGTGGATTAGTGTCTTCTCAAACCCGACAATATTGTGGAAATTATGAAATTTAAATTTTAAATAATTACAGTGGACTCTGGGTTAACGCACGCCCTGAATAACGAACATTTCGTGTAACGAACACTTTTTTTATGAAAAAAAGTTTCGCTTAACGATCGAAGTTTCGCATAACGACCAATAAAAAGGGGAAAACCTTAATTGCATGTAAAATTTCTTTCAGTTTATAGCAACGAAACAGGGGAAGTCCCGAATATACATTATTGTGTTGTCTGTGTTCATCTTTTGCTTCAAGTACATAATTGCATCAGTTGTGTTCGTATAATTTAATTAGTTTTAATTTAGGAGATAACAGACGAACCGCAATCGTCTAGTGCAATCAGAGAAATGCTGAATTCATGGGAGTCTGTGGCATCATCAGCATCACCCCAATCAGACAGTGACTATACGTGCAACAGAATTATTTAACGATAATGCTGTGTCTCATTTTCAACAAATTTTGAAGCGACGTCAGAAACAAACGATACTAGACAGTTTTTTGTTAAAAGAAAATTAGGTACACATGTACCTATAAAAAAACTATTTTCTATTTTCCTTTATATATAAGATATATAGTATGTATTGGTTTATTTTTTCCGTTTTAAAAGTTTTGATGTATTTTTTGTAACTTTCTTTTTAATGAAAGTTCAAATTGAAACATATTAGTGTGTAGTTTTTTCGATCTGGAACGGATTAATTTATTTTACATGTATTTATATGGAAATAGTCGTTTTGCTTAACAAACTTTTTGCATAACGAACGGAGTACTGGACCGAATTAAGTTCGTTAACCGAGGGTCCACTGTAGATAATATGATAGTCTACTAGTGTGACTGCCATAGATTCATTTTCCAAGAGCAGCTAACAAAACACTACGAATTGTAGAGGAAATCAGCAACGACGTAACGGTAACTATGCCCACGTAATAACAATGTTCGATTACACCGTTTCTGTAATTAATGACTACGGTATTTACAAATTAGAAAGAGAAACCGTTTTGCTTCTTAGCTTTGGTAGGAAAAGCATAAAGGTCGCTTTTGCAGCAATCAATCTTATATGTAAGAAAGCTCAGTCAAATGTGTAAGGAAGTGAGGGGTTAAAAACCATAGCCTTTTTATGGTAAGAGCAGGGCACTGGCATATGAACTGATAAACAATCTCTTCCTCATCTTCTGTCTGCCTGCATATTCAGTCTGCCAGTGCACACCGTCGACCGAACTAGCATACCATAAAAATCAAGATTGGTTCCGCCGCTTAGGATATCTAAAAATGATCCACTTACTGGTTGAATCCTATTAAGGACAGTTAAATTAAAAGTCAGTATTTTATATTGTTTGGTGGAAAGCATCAAATCCGTTTTGAGAGTATTGTACCTAACATAACCGTATAACCAGTGTGAAGCCCCTGCTCTAACTGACTTGTGGCGTCACAACGGGCCGCTATGCGCTCTCAGCTAACTTTTAATAATCAAAGCTACCACTCCCAGCTCCAATGGCCAGAGAAGTCGCATAACCATAAACTGTAAAACCACATCGCCCCACCTTTTATAACAGGCCCTATACAACAATATTACAAAGAAAGAGCGAGAGAACAACACCTTGTTGGGCCTCTATTTAATTCCCTTGCTATGGGAGCCTCACCAATTATTATTGATGTATATTACGTGGGTATCTGTTGGTATACATATTAATTCTACTTTGTATGCTCTTGGTTACCACCCAATTTTTGGACCCGTAGAAGTAATTAAAATGAAATGAGTTGTGTTCCCTTATTAGACATGAGGTTGTCGTTAAAACACCAGGTCAGACATCTGACAAAAACTTTGAGACTAAATAAAAAATTGCCATAAAAAGTTTCTCAAAAAACCTGTCGTTCGGATTCGATGTTCCACCACTCATGGAAAAAATTAACACACACATCCTAATTGATAAGCGAAGCTAGGTCGTAATACTGAATACATGGTTGTGATGACCATCTATGTATATTATGGGGAAGAAAATAGTTTTCGGGTATATTAGAAGTTTATACCAAGTACAGCACAGTTCCTTAGTTACTGTCTTGGAAAGCAATGCTTGTAAACCCCTTCCGTTGTTATATAAGTGTAAACAGTTTAATTAAATTCTGTAGAGTTTCGAAACTGATCTGCTTCTGATAACATCAGGATTTCTTAGGGTTTAAATAACCTTTAGACTCTTAAGGTTCTGTGAAAGATATTCTACGACATTAGACTGTTCCAACTGAACTCTGAACTCTTTGTTAATACAACGTTAATTTTCCAATCGAACAATGTTCAGATTACTTCAGGTGTGTCTTACAATAGTCAGGGCAGACAAATCTTAGATATGACAAATATTTAAATTTTTTTTAACATTTTTCATATGAGTCTCTTTTTAAATAAAAAATTAAGTTTTTTGTAAAACTGAAAGAACAAATTCTGGTATATTTTTGTTAAATCCGATACTTACTTACGTTTATGTCCTTCCGTTTGAATTCAATTCCATTGTAGCCATCAGCGAACAACGCCTGTTTTTGTAACACAAATTTTGCTTCTGGAAAATTGCATAAAAATATTTGTTTGAATATGTGATCAAATGTAAAAGCACTGTTGTAGAAGAACATAATTATTTATGTTTCTAAACAAAAACTCATTCTACCCAATACCTAACTATTATTTTCAAATAATATTATTTTCATGTATGCATTTAATATTTTTTTAAAGGCTTTCATAGAAAATTTCCAAATTTTTGGGGATCAATACATTAAAAAATTTATTATTTTTTATAAATAACACAGCCCTGCAAATTTGGACTTTTTTGGTGCAAATAAGATGGCTTCAGGTATTTTCGAAGGCATTTGGCGCGCTAAACACGAATCTGGTTTCAAAAATTTTCCATCACGTCAGGTTTTCGAGAAAAAGGGGGTTGAAAACCCTAAAAATAGCGTTTTTGGCCATTTTTGAAACATTGTAGAGCTCAACACTGACGTGGTAGAACCATCGTTATTGTTAGAAATTGACAATTGATCTTTGCTCTTTAAAATGAGCCTAAAGCCAAATTGTTTGCATACACCCTTAAAGTTAAAAAATTCAAAATGGCGGCTCCAATATGGCGGTCAAGTACATCTGATTAATTTTTATAAACCTCGACCACCATATTGGATCCGCCATTTTGAATTTTTTAAATCTGAATGAAGATCTGTAATCAGCGACCCCAAAAACCCCTGAGTAACAATTTTTAAGTAAATCTGATTAATTTTTAAGGACCTCCGTAATGTGTTTCTTTTTCTTTTGCACCCCTTGACATAAACCCACCCCCTACTTTAAGGCTGTATGCAAACAATTTGGCTTTGGGCTCATTTTAAAGAGCAAAGATCAATTGTCAATTTCTAACAATAGCGATGGTTCTACCACGTCAGTGTTGAGCTCTACAATGTTTCAAAAATGGCCAAAAACGCTATTTTTAGGGTTTTCAACCCCCTTTTTCTCGAAAACCTGATGTGATGGAAAATTTTTGAAACCAGATTCGTGTTTAGCGCACAAAATGCCTTCGGAAACACCTGGAGCAATCTTATTTGCAAAACCCATGCAGGGCTGTGTAATGTTTCTTTTTGTTATTAACTTTTGCATCATGTTACAACCAAGTTTTACGAAGTTTTAAATATTTTTCTAGAAATTTAATTTGAAAACTTTTACCAGCACGTAATAGTAGTAAAAATAATTTTGTTTTAATATTTGTTTTGTATTTATAAACTTTAATTGGACTTTAGGATGAGAGAATAAATTTGATAATACAATATAATAATAATTGATATAACCTTTTTAGTCGAAACCCTTAATATTGTTATGAAAATGGAAATGGTGTTTTGCTTTTCATGGTTTAACATTAAAATTATAAAAAAAGACTACAAAACAAAAACAATGAACTCGTTTACATGATACACAAGTAAACAAAAATATACCCACTAAACACCAGCATAAAAAATGATAAATAAGTAAACAAAAATACAACAACAAACACTACAAGAATAAACGTAAACAAAATACACAAACAACAATAATGAAACAACGATGTTTACATTTATAGCGATCTCGAGAAGGCGAAACCACGAACATTCGCCTTCAAGAACATTCACCAGACTGTTTACGTTGCCATATAAACGGCAAGGCAAAGTAGGCAACGGAGTCAGTGAAAATTCAGTCAGTCTTGTGTGAAGACGCGCGGTATTTGAAGAGAATAATCGTGGTTCGAAGATCTCCATTACAAAAATCTGGCGAACAATTGTTAGTGTTTACGCAAAAGAGTGTAAAGAAGAATAACAAACAAAGCAATTGTTATTGTTTACATCAAGTTGTGAACAGCGGCACACAGAAATGTGCGAATAATAAAGGATTTCAATTAAAACTAAATACAAACTTATTTTTATTTTATTTGCAATCTACGACTCATATTGTAAACGATTTTAAAATATAAAAACGTAACAATATAATACCCTGCAGCTATTAGGAATGAGAAGTTAACTTAGCGGGTGGCTTTCCGTTCACAGGTAAGTCCACTCGGTGGCCCATATGGCCCATTGTGTTACACAGTATAATATAAGAACCCTTTTCAAGATTCGTTATTGTTAGGTGTGTAGCACCCTGAGCTTCGGATGTAAACGACAGTACCCTTAGTAGCACGTTCTCCATCACACACGTTATGTCCCCCAAAAATCGATGGCATCTGTCTTGAAGTGTATAGGCTTGAATTTGATACCTAATTTATATTAGGTTCTTCCGCGCCTTTGACGGTTGATAACGGCCATCATGTTGTAGCTATATCTGTCAAATCAATTGTCATTAATTCAGTATGTTTTGACAAGTCACCATGGTCGAAACATAGATAAAGACATGTGGAAGTTAAATATTATGGGCCGATCCCCTCATTGAATATCCCCATCCTTTACCTCCTCCTATGGCTCTTGATTGTAATTAAAATTTGAAGGCGCTAAAAAAGTAGGAGCATTAAGATTGCATACTGATATGCCGATAATATTGTTATTAGGATAGTAGATAAATTTCTATACATACTTTGAAGATTGATAGAGTTCTCGATTAGGGTTTTACCTACATAGGTTACCCCATGCAGTCTAGATGTAAACACTAACAAAACGTAACGAATATTTTTTTGTAGGTACAATATTTAATCTTTCAGGATATCGAAGTTAAATGATGTGCAGATTTATTGTTTTCTGAAATCATATCACTTAGAATCATTCTAGACAACAGGCTGAACGGAAAGCGAAAATAAGAGAAGAAGATAAAGCTGGGCCTCTATGCCCGACTCCACTTGACCTTAATGTCAAGCGAAGTGCTGCGGGCAGTGCAATAAACCTTATATCAGTTGGAAATAATGACCGGAAAGTGATTTCAATATTTTGAATATCTTCTTAAAATCGCCATGGTCTAATAGACAGTGCATTTAGAAGAGAACCCGTTCTTGAACAGAAATATAAAAAATATTTCCCTAAGCAATTTCCTTCCCAGCAGTCTTCTGGTAAAAACTCTATGAGTAAAATAAAATTGTCATGAAATTTTTCAAAAGTCGGTCGTGCAGAGTCGACAATAAACAGTAGGTCTTGCCACTCATGGATAAAATTTACATACACAACATTAGTGGTATGCGAAGTTGTACTCCTTACTAAAGAGTTCCAATGACCAATTAAATAGAATTGTTATGGACTTCTTGACCGAGCCACTGACTACATTTTGTCAGAGGCGATGTTTTTGCAGAAAAATTACCAAATAATTTTTGTAATACAAGTGATTTCTCTATTTAATATGACATACACTGAGCGCCAAAAGTGAGTAAACACCACTGAAATAATTAATTTTCTTAGGATAGCGATAAAATTAAATGAGAATAGTCGAATAAATTTCCAAATATGAAAACGTTTATTTATTACTTATAAAATGTTAAAACAAAAATAACAATTCATGATAAAGGAACTTTTTTATACTTAAGAACAAAACTGTTTTATACTTAAGAGCAAAACTGTTGACACACTTATGGCGCTCAGTGTAGTCGGTCAGTCGCCGGAGTTTAGAAGGTGGAGTGTTGAAACCACAGCTCAGAAATCTCCAACAAAACAAAATATGAAAAAATATTTTATTGCCGATTTCCTCTCAGCAGATTTCTGGCAAAAACTCTGAGTCCTAATAAAATTGCCATGAAATATCTTTCTAAAAAATCTATCATTCGCAGTCAACTCTAAGTTGTAGGACTCGCCATACACAACATAAGTGGTGTAAGATGCTAGGTCATTATCCTGTCTAAAGGGTTGTAATGATCAATTGTATGTATGTATGATTTATTTGTATATGTATCACATATAAAACGTTATACACTTTTAGTGATTTCCTATTTATTTTGTTTTCAATTTCACAAGTTTAACTTAAAGTTTGCTTTTCCATCACCATAAGAATGGATTTTGCATTTTGATTACTTTCCTGTCGTTACACATTCAACGGAAGTCTATACATTAAATGTGATTCCAAGTACTCATGTGTAGTAGCGCTCAAGTATTGCAGTTGTATTGTATTTTTTTCTCTCCAGTTACAAATGTTGTGAAGAAACAAAAGAAATAAAAAAACAAAATGCTTAAGAAAATCAAAATACTTAGGATAACATATATTTTTTTTTCTTAAGAGAGCAAAAGAAAATTGTTTTTGTTTAAGTCAATGTAACTCCTATAAGTAAAGTAATACAATATGTTGGATTGGTTACTTTTTTATTTTTTGTTTCTTAGCCTGGCTTATGGAGTTTTATTAAAGGACAACACAATTACTACATTAGACTTTTAAGTTTGTTATGGTAAGGGTTTGAAAAAATGTAAACAGAAATTTTATATTTCTTCAAACTTTATAGTATTGCCTAACTTAAGATTAACTGTTCCGTTTACTTTACGGGCAACAACAGTAGTACAAATCATATTATTCAATATGACACATTTAACTAGTCAATCCTGACCACTTTAAAATCCTTGTAAAACCATACCAATGGTGAACTACTTGTGCATGGTTTACAACTATAATATGATACCATCTGATCAACTCTTGCTTTTAGATGGTATTAATCCAAGATTTGGATTGGCTTTGTGGTTAGATTTGGCCTTATTCTAAACCAGGTGCAACCATCTATCTCTGTTATATCTGGAGTAATTATATTTCTTTAATGTAATGTCTTGCCAACCGCCGTAGCCTAGTAGATAGTGCGCTGGCTTATTAGACGCGAACAGAATACTCAACTTCTAGCTCAGACATCTCTACCAAGGCGAAGTATGACAAAATATTTCTTAAGCGATCTTCGTTTTAGCAGTGTTCTGACAAAAACTGTAAAAGGGAATAAAATTTGGAACTGAAGTAAAGTCTTGTAATGAACAATTAAGTAAATAGGTAAGTATTGTACTGGAAACAGATGTATACATTTTCAGTACAAATGAACACAAAGTATATTTATTTCATTATTTTCATATCCTTAGTGTAAGTCGATGTGTAGTTGCCGTTCAATAAGAGCATGTTTTTTTGTATCACTTACACCGCTTACTGTTGATTAATCTCTTTATTTTCCAGAATAGAGTACAATAAGTAAGAAAACTAAATAGCCATTCGATGTACTATTTAACCACCAACCTTCACTAAACCTCATTATCAATAATCCGTAACTGTTAAACTCCTTGTCGATTTGCGATTTCTTTCCAATTTCACTGAGATTTCGTTTTCAGTACAAGTGAACACAAAGCATATTTATTTCATATGCTCTAAATTTATTTGACTTTTGTCAAATTTGGCAGTTTCAAAGTACTGAAAAAGTGATCGTAATACACAGTTTCTCCCGTGCTGAATTACTTCTAAGCATAGTGTAAAATAACTCTTTTGCATTTGTTAATCACTCATTCATTTTTTTTTAATTTTATTTCATACTATAAACCCCTTTTGATTTGTTGTCAGTTTCGAAAACGTGAGGGTTTTGCATAACATACAGAGATGCTAAGTGAGAATAGTTGTTTTGAATTTAGCAGGATATCAGATTGTCGTTATGTTCAATTACATTCATAATCAGACTTAATCTGAATTCAATTATAAAATACTAAGTTATGTCGCTCAGATTCTTTAACGAATGGTCTACTAGTTTTATTGAAAACCTTCAATACGAATATATCTGGTTTATAATTATTTAATACAGAATAAAATAGAATTCTGCCTTACATATAGCAATTTATGCTGTAAAGAAATTCTCTCTAAGTACTCATTTACACATGTACTTGTATTATGCTATTTTAGATTAGCTGAGTAATTATCTAAAATATACATCAAAGGACACGTGAAAAAATATTAAAAATAAAAAAACTTTACCACATTATAATTAGCTATTAAGACTGCATTTTTTTCTTATAATTATCCGCAGGAAAATATATTATGGGGTGGACATTGCCAGACTATCAATTAAAAATTTTCTATATGAACATCACAAAATTAAAATTTGAGTCTGTTATCACGTTGCAATTAAAATAATTCCCAGTGTTATTTCACATAAATGAAATTAAAAACGAAAAAATATTTTTTTGACCTAAAATTATAATTAAATTCCGTTTAATTTTTGTTGAAAAAAAGGTTTTTCCAATGCCATTACGCATTAGGGAATATGTTTTAGACAATGGAGGTAATTTAAAACACAGCTTTAATGAAATTATTTTTATGGCAGAAATATAGTTTTTAAATATAAAAGTGTACTAGTGGGTAGAATCATCATTTCATGCATAAGTGTTGCTATAAACACAATAAACGCAACACAGCAAACGCAGTAATCTATCAAAAATAGAATATGGAAGTGATTATTTTATTGAAGTGATTATTTTATTTTCATCGCGACAACAATCAAAGGTTCTGCTGCTTTGCTTTTGTGCTAACTTCCAATTTTATTCTTGGAAACAAGAGAATTAGTGCTCAGAGTGAGAGATTTGTGCTGGCAATACATGCATAAAAGAGATTTAAGAAAACCCTCACCTGAAGAAGTCTGACTAGATCAAAACGATGTCGTTGACAAACCACGACTTCAAATCAAATGAGCTGTCTGGCACTTATTTCTTCGGCGAATTGCTCTCAGCAGATTTCTATCAAACACTCTGAGAGTAAATAAATCTGCCATGAAAAAGTTTCTCAAAAATCTGTCGTTTGGAGTCTAGTTTAAGCTGTAGGTCCCGCCACTCATTTATAATATTAGCACACACAACATGAGTGGTGTGAGAAGCTAGGCTGTAATCCTAACTGAATGCCAATTATGTATGTATGATGGTGATTGTGCTAGATCTGCGGGTAGCATTTTTTCTAAAGTTGTTCTAAAAGTAGAGCCATATTAATTGAATCTTATTTAAAATTGTAGTCGCCGTAGTCTAGTTGGGAGTGTGTTAGCTCATTAGACGTGAGGCCACTGTTCTAACCTCAGGTCGAATCTCTGCAACAAAGCAAAATAAAAAAGATTTCTGACAAGAACTCTGAGAGTAAATAAAATTCCCAATAAAAATATGCAAATGAAGCACAAAAGTACTATTTATTTGCAACAGAATTATACCTACATTTTAGTACCCTTATCATGCCATACACCTATAATAACCTCAATCATTACAAAGAAATTAATATTTTTAAGTTAAAATCTAAAATTTTAGATGAAGCAAGTTTGTGTGGACTTTGTTTAAATATTTTTAATAACCATGCCATCAGCTGAAAAAACGCAGTTTTTTTGCTCTAATTTTTTAAATGCTAGTTTTACCTTTAGAACAATACCAACAACAATGATGGGATATTTATACCCTGAGCATTTTTATTTTCCTTTTTCACTTTTATTTTCGAATTTTGTTTTCAAAAACCAATATTGTTTCCAATATTCCCAACGGAACAATTTCTTTCTATACTTTATTGCAAATCATAAATAAAAGTTTTTCTAAACTTTTTATCCAAATATTTTGTTGTGAACTTTTTTATTTGATTTTGCTTAGCTCCAATTTTTGTTGCCTATTTTATTACTAAACGGCAGAGAAACAGAGAAAATTAAATAAAATAAAAACCAAAGTTAAATCCAATAAAGTTAGAATTCATAGAAAAGGGTGGCGAGTGCTAAAAGGCGGATTTGATTTCAGCTACTCTCATAGAAAAAGAAACAAAAGAAACGAAAGTACATAAAATTGTTAAGAGAATTTCACTTTTTTATGTGAATTGCATTGTGCACGTTTCATAGCCGATTATTTTGTTTAATGCTAATGAAAAATATAAAAGAACTTTACACCACAGCGGATGTGATACTAAAAATCACATCACATTTTTTACGATGTTCACGTAAGCAAAGGAAGACGTAATGTGCATATGTTAACAACACTCCCAACTGATCTTATTGATACTAAAAATCCAAACCACAATATTGAAATCTGCTGTAGAACTAATGCACATATTGGGTTATCCAACAGGAACTTTCGAACTATAACAGTTGATGACGGTGATCTTGTTAAAGCTACAACTCTTGAATTAGTTTATTTACCACTTGCAAATAATAAAACTTTCATGTCATCAAAATATGTGTTCTGTCTGACCTTAATTTCAATTGAAAATCATTTCTGGATGAAATGGTACAAGAACAAACAAAATTGTCCCATTTTGGACGACATCAACCAGCGTAAGATACCAGAGCAAGTCGCTTTTTGGTTTGAATTTGGCGCATATTTCATATTTCCCTATTTCTTTAAGAGCGATGTTGGCTAGACCATCACTATCAATGATGATTACCAATCTCTTTTGGCCTTAATTAGAATTAGGGCCATTATTACAACTTGCCGTTAACTATAGGTAAGATTTTAACGGGCACATAAATTGTTTTTTATTATTATAACTGAACAATACGGTAGAAATGAGCGTTAAGCTAAATGGAGTATCATTCTACCGGTAACTTTTAAAGTAAAGTTTATGTTAGGGCGTGCCATATTATATATTACTTTTAATATGGCAACTTCAAATACAAACAAAATGAGGAAACATAACAACAGAAAAGAGGCTCTTCGTTGCCACTGTGTTGAAAAAAATCTTGTTTAATTGAGCAATGTTATCGACATTGCTCCGGCACTGCCATATTTTTGAAAAAGTTAACTTTAATTTATCATTAGGTTGTAATAACGAAAAGAAGTTAAAGGTAGCTTTAAAGTTCACTTTAGCTAAAGTTACCTTTAACTAAGCCAAACTTTAACGGGAAGTTGTAATAATAGCCCTTAGACAATTTAGTTTGTTCATGTCCCAATCATCAAATTGGAGTCAATAGCCAACTATACCAGCGCTTTCTAAAAAAGGAAAGAATGTGTTTTTAATAAAAACGGGTACCCTTTGTGATTGTTTTGATTTTTTTTTATTAGATTGTAAATAAGTCGTGTTTCGATTACGCGTGGAAGAAAATCGAATGTTCGCTACAGTTTAGTCCAGCCGTTAATCTTTTCGTGACATTTTTCATACATTTTTAGCATGGATCTGATTGCATCTCTCCGATGACATGTTGGATCTTAGATTTAAGATTCGCATAAACTCGAGATTTCACAAATCCTAAAAAGAAAATAAAAAACCGGACGGTGGTGATTTAACACTTCATTTAGTTCCGAGTTGACATTAAAATTTCATCAGACATTTTGTTTTACAAAACATACCGCATTTTATGTGGCATGCGTACTCAATGATTTTTGTAAATCAAAGCTAACACTCCAATCTACCTAACAACCATCCAGCAATAAATAGTATATTGCACCCACAAATAACTCCACCAAAAACTCTGTAAGTAACGCCGTTCAAAGCCACTATAATTTATACCTCATCTTAAAAGAATAAAAAACCCAATCACGCACTTGTTTGTCACAGATTGGATTCGACAATTTTTATGTATTCACATAGAACTTCATTCGGACATTTTCCGAAAAATTGGCGTTGACTTCACTTTGCTGTATTAGCCATAGAGCGCATTTATTCTGCATATCGGTATTTGTTCTGGATTCGAAACTAAGCTGACGTTTGTACACATGAAGCTGGAGGTCTTTTGTAGATATTCTCTGCGTAGATTTTCATAAAATTTGCAGTTGATGACAACGCTCCTGAATTGAACATTGTTACGAAAATGAAAATGAAAATGAATGGTGTTACATCGTTTAACATTAAAATTATAAACAAAAGCTACAAAAACAATGAACTTGTTTACACGATAAACAACTCAACAAAAATATACCAACAACCTCAGTATAGAAAAAAGGGGATAAACAAAGAAATAAAAATGCAACAACAAAAAATGTAAACAAAATACACAAACAACAATCAAACTACGATATTTACATTTATGTAGACCTCGAGAAGGTGTAGCCACGAACATTCGACTTCAAGATCATTCATCAGATTGCTTACATTGGCATATAAAAGGCAAGACAAAGCAGGCAATGGGGTCAGTAAAAATTCAGTCAGTCTCGTGTGAAGAGAATAATTGTGATTTGAAGGTCTTCGCCATAAAGATCTGGCGAACAATTGTTAGTGTTTGCGCAAAAGAGTGTAAAGAAGAATCAATTGTTGTAGTTTGCATCAAGTTGGGAACAGTCTCGCAAAGAATAGTGCGAACAATAAAGAATTTATCTAAAACTAAACAAAAATATTTTTATTTCATTTGCAATCTACGAACTAATATTTAAAATGCTTTTAATAGGGTAAAAGCGTAACAATATTATTAGTGACTTTGCCAGAAATCTGCTGCGAGGAGTTCATCGAAGAAAATTCTTTTTTATTTCGTTTGGATGGATTTCCGTGGATTCAAATCTAATAAGACCTACTAGACTACGGCGACTACAAAAAAAAAATATTTGGAACGCTTTATGATATTGCTTATTATCCTTATTATCCTTATTGCTTATTATCCTTTTTTCCAACCAGTGAAAAATGCAAAATTAAAGAAACCATGTAAAGAATAACTTAACAGCCTCTAGTCTCAATCAAAAACATATTTTTCTATAATCAATAGCAAGAAACGAAAAAATTTAATTAAAACGTGACGAAATCGATATTATTGAGATAATTATTGACGTCAAATTATTTATCAGGATTGTATAAAAGACACTTTAATATTAAAAAAATGTTTTATTTAATTATACCCTTATAAGCTGGCGTAGAAAGTCGTTAAATTTATCACATGAAAACAATTCATAGTTATACGTTAAAAAATAATTCCATTATTCTATACAAAGTTGAGTGAAGTTTTTGTTGACAGTTGTGTTATAATTACACCTTGACTACCGGACAACGGGAGAACTCTAATGTAGGCTTTTTTTGCCTTGGCAATCCACGCGTTCAAACTGTTTGTCCATACAAACTGAATTTTTTAAAATATACAAAAAAGGCCATTGTCATCACCTGTCAAATGACATTGAATAATAAAACGGCGGCTTTAAAAATTGTTTTTTTTATGCATTGTAGACAGCAATATGTCAACGATACTTATGCAATAACGGGTGAAATATCAGCCGTAAAAAGGAAAATAATATTTTCTCTTATAAAAGATGATTAAACAAGTAAGTCAACAAAATGGATTAAAATTTTTCCATTAACTTGTTGTGAATGAAGTAACAGACTGTGTTGACAACGACGCTGTTACATTCAATAGAGTCTTTCGTAATTTAATTTTTCGAAGACTTCCTTAATTCTATGAATCACAGATACAGTGGTGATGAACACCATTCCGTTGCTATAACACGCAATATGTTCATGGGGTGATGGTGGACTTTCAAAAAAACTTAATTCGTTTGATCATATGATAAATTTTTGAGTCAATTCGTTTGTAGGCCTTTGTAAGACACTCCTTAAAAAATTCAATAAAAATATTTTCTGTTTCTATGCCTCATTTTGTCTCTATGAAGACATTAATAACATACGAAGAAAAAATAATTATTTTTGCCATTAACATTACATATGTATATATTTGCGGTACATAATTGTAAATAAAAACTAAAACCAGCATATTTTTCTCCTCAAAAGACATCCAAAGATCATGTTAAATTGAATTTTCTGCTGTAAACATATTTGAATCGCTAACATTTTTTCCCGAAAATAAAATCATAGATTAGCAAGCAAACAAAGTTTATGTAAGAAGCTCAACATAAAATTGTAACAAACAAAGTCAAGTTAAACAAACCCTGAAGCAAAACGTCTGCGCTTTAGTAAAGACTTTGCTTTTGTTTTTGCGTACGAACAAGTAAAGAAAAGAAGCAGCAAGAGAACATAAATTCGAAAAGTCAAACCATCGAACGAATTGCGATTTGTAAGCTTTTGTAAACCAAGAAAAATATTTTACTCTAGTGCATACGATTGTGAAATAATCGTATGCTTTTACATTGCCTAAAAGGTTAAGTTTTTATTATACTTTTAATATTAAGATATACAGTGAAGTTGGGTTATAATAAACAAGTCATTATGTTTTTCAGTTTTTCCACAATAAAAAGAATTTTAAATGCATTGAATATGACTCAGTTGATAATATGGCAGTGTTGCAAAACTGAAATTTTGAAGTGGTAATGAACTATAACTAAAAGAGTATTTTTTGCATCAAATGGTACTTTTATAAAAAAAAAATATATACGTACATAATTGATCATTACAACCCTTCAATCACGATTATGACCTAACTTCTCACACCACTAATTTTGTGTATGGCGGGACCAACTGCTAAAGTTGACTCCGAACGGCAGATTTTTGAGAAACTTATTCATGGCAATTTTGTTTTAGCCAAAAGGAAGTCGCTTCATTTTGATGGAGTTGTCTGACATGGGGTTTGAACCGTGTGCTCACTTTTAATAAGTCAACACACTACCTCCTAAACTATTCATTTATTTACATATATTTAATACACAACAGCACGGAACAGAAAAACTAACGACTGGTGTTAATCACATACAACAAAAGCATCGTTTAGCCAAGCGTCGTTGGAAAGTAATGTAACATACCGTCGTTTTCAACATATAAAGAGCAATGCAAATGCTTAATGAAATTACATTACGGATCAGCAAGAGTTTTCATAGCTTTTCGTATTCTAAAAACCAACGTACGTTCCGTGGACGTTTGGCTAACCGAGGCTAAAGTCTAATTCTACGTTTAGCAATACGTTCAACACGTTGCTAATGCATTAAAAGTTGAAAAGCGCAAGACATAAAATATATAATAATAAAAAAGTACTGAATACGTCGCGGGGGTATGCGGTATTTTTTAAATGAAAAAATACTGATAAAAGTACAAAGGTACTGCGTTTTTCAACGCTGTTATACGGTTTTATTTAAATAAATTGTTGTAATTGATTTCCACTATAAACTCATTAACATTCAAGAATTTTCGACAACATTTGTATGGTAATGCATACAGCAAATTGAGTGCAAAAAGAACTGCTGAAGAAGGATTGTGAAGTGGCTACCTACAGTTGGTATTGGCTTATTAGCAGTGAGGACGTTGTCAAATGCCAGGGCAGACAACTCGAATAAAACGAAATATAAAACGCAAATATTTCTTTGGGCGACTGCTGAGAGGAGATTTCTGGGAAAACTCTGAGAGTAAATAAGATTTCCATGAAGAGCTACTCAAAAAAATCTGTCGTTTGGAATCGTCTTTAAAAATAAGTGGTGTGAGAAACTATGTGGTAATCCTGATTGAAGGGTTTTAATAACCAATTACGTATGTACACACAGTTACTAAAGTATACATACGGTTAAAAAATTTCAGAAATTTTTAACTAATCCGTTTTCGTTGAAAATCTTTATAATTGTCTGACACCTTTCCTCGATTTTAAGACGGTCTTTTGCATTGGTTAAAAAATTGATAAAATTAGTTTACTTTTGTGGGCAGGCCTGTGCAGGGTCACAAAAGTATACATACGATGAACAAATTTCACAAATTTCTGAACCAATGCAAAAAACCGTCTTAAAATCGAGGAAGTTTTCAGACAATTATACAGATTTTCAACGAAAACGGATTAGTTAAAAATTTCTTAAATTTGTTATCCGTATGTATACTTTTGTGGCTAAGTGTAAGTATGTTATGCTTGTTGTAGTAGGGAGTAGCTTAACGCCAACACACTTTCAATAAGTGATATTTTTAATTTCCCCACACTAGGAAGTTAGGATGTATCCGGTTTTTCTATGGTATTAAACCTGATTTTCTTAGGCTTATTGCTGCGCTGTTTAAATATAACCAAATGTATTTGTGACATATCAGCAACATTTTTCAAATTGATGCCATTATAGGTAAAATATATTCTCCAAAATATTAAATTTTTCCATGACTCTGGACAAATTTGATAGATGGCTGGGGTTATGTTGGCTTTCAGGACCGCTGTGGATGGTGCGATATTCGTATACATCTGCGACGTAAAAAAAAGACTAATTTGTTTGAATCGCACGATCACGGTGGCCAGTAAACAATAAGTACACATGGAATGACCACATCGCTCTGTTAAGACCACCTCGTGTTGGTGTCCAATTTAGGCCAAAAGAAGTTGCTAGTCATCAACCTATAATGCAGTAATGGTCATCGTCGTTCTCAAAGTAATGTGAACCGATGATGTCGCCAGCCCAAAATTTACAACAAAGTTTTACACGATGGGCCTAATGGCCGAAAATATTTTTCGATAAAAATTTTATAAAAAAAAAAATGTTAATTTTACAAAATCTGTCGTTCGACCCCGTCATTAAATAACAAACTGCGTTCAGGAGTGGAATAAACCCAAATTCGTGACATTAAGTTTTAAATGTACAGTAAATAATCTGTGGAAAATATGAAATTATTTCGAAACATTTAAATTTTATTTTCGAATATCAAATGAAACATTGGAACTAAAAAGAACGTTCGAAATAAATTCCAATTTTTTTATTCTTTAAATACTTAAAGTAAGGCTCTCAACTTCTACATATTAATCAGAACGTGTTTATATGGCAGCTGCCTATTTTATATGTATGTATTTACATATATATATATATATATATATATCTATTATCTATTATAGCATTTTAGAATCTCATATTGAATTAACTCTTGGTAAAATTCTCATGTTAATATTTTATAAGTCATCATTGATACATATTTAATCATATTTTGATACATGAAAAGTTGCTTATTCATCGTTGTTAATATGAATAATATGCTCATAATTGATGTTAGTACATAATAATGATGTCAGATTTTGGAAGTTAATTATTCGTATTAGAATAATAATGGATATCTATTCAAATGCTTCTACATGTAAGATAAGGAGCATTCAGTAATGCGAGATACACGATTTCTAAACATTAACAAATTATTATTCTTGTCTGTATTGCGAACTAAAAAATTATATAATAAAATAATATTTTAAAATATTAACATGATAAAACAGTATATTAGCAGGAATATTATTCAACAATTCATTTAAGTATTTTATTAAATTATCTGTTTTTCCAAAGCAACAGCATGTGCAAATAATAAAATTGTTTTATCAAAATTGGTTTTCTGTTAGGCATCGTACCATGCCTATACGATCGCCGTAGTCTAGTAGGCAGTGTGTTGGCTTATTAGATGCCAGGGTTCGAGACCCAGGCCAGACATCAAGACAAAATACAAAAAGTATTTCTTCGGCGACTTACTCTCAGCAGATTTCTGGCAAAAACTCTGAGAGTAAATAAAATTGCCATGATAAGTTTCTCAAAAATCTGTCGTTCGGAGTCGACTTTAAACTGTAGGTCCCACCACTCACGTATAAAATTAACACACACAACCTAAGTGGTGTGAGAAACTAGGACGTTGTACAATGGGTCAATTCAACCTCCGGGTACTGTACTTGTCTTAATTGACAAGTACACGTCCTCTAACCTAACCTAACCTAACCTATACGACCGCCATGACTAGTCGCCTCTTGGTTTGTATTGTAATCATGCCAAAAAATTGCTGATGCAAAATATCCAGTGTGGCATGAACTGTGTGGTACTCAGAGTGACACATCAACGAAATGAAGCCAAAAGAAGCCATCGACCTAAAAAGCTCACCGTTTACATTGAAGGCCTAACAAACGGCGTTCTGAAAGAAATATAAAGCGCTGACGCCACTAAACAAAAATTCACATCAATCTGTTCCAGCCCAAATTACATTGCAAAATTCGCCAAGTTATGGTCTGCGAAAGTGCGAGTTTTTATGAGAGACGTGAAGTTAAATAATTTTTTTCGCTAAACATTAGAATATTGTGTAATTTAACTGATTTGGCTGACATTTTCATTGTTACTGTGCACATGGACATGTTGCCAGCTTTTGTAATTTCGTATTATTGTTGCTGTCAATGTGGTTGTATCTGTTGTTATTTTTTGTTGTGGTTGTTGTTTAGAATGCATCTGTGCACACGACTGATGGCTGATATTGTTGGAAAAATGTTGTTCTTCTGGCTGTCAAGTGTAGCACAATTGAACGATGTTTTGTATTCATATTTGCTTTTTTTTTGTTAGTGTTGCTGGTGTTTGTTTTGCACTTGTCTGTGGTGTTTATAAGAATAGATGTAAAATTTGTCTTCTATTTTTCTTTTCTATTATTATTGTGGGTGGTTTTGGTAGCTCTGTATGACCCAAGTGTTTTACAGGAACTATTGTTGGAAAGAATAAAGAGAACATCGTTTGAAAGGCGATGTTTTTTACGCATTTGTTTCATTTTGATGAACGCAAAAAGAGGTTTATCTGTAGTTAAAAATTAAATTAGTTAAATTAATGAAGTTGTTCAACGTTTTATTTGGCTTCACTGGGCATCAGCAGGTTTTTGCGAATAGAAATATTGGCAATCAAATTTCTTTGCACAAATTCATGCTTTCTGGAGTTTACTAAAGGCAATGGTGAGTGACTTTTTGGTGAGGCTTGTGAAGCGGAGGCATCATTGGTCCATATTTCTTTGAAAATGAGGACGGCGCAACCATTACGGTCAATGGAGACCCCTTTCGTAACATGATAAACAATTTTTTTGTAACCGCTCTTCATGGTATTGATGTGAACGATGTTTGGTATCAACAAGATGGTGCAACTTGCCATTGCGTTAAATGTTTGATGGCCGTTTAATTGAACTAAATGGTGACGTTAATTGGCCTCCAAGAAACTGCGATTTGACACCTTTGGACTTCTTTGTGGCGTCGTTAAAGAAAAGTGTTATGCCGACAAACTGGAGCATTTGAAAGCCAACATTCGTGATGCTATTGCCGAGATACGACCCCATACACTCGATAAAGTGCACGAAAATCTGTCCGATTGAATGAAGTACAATGAGGTCTGTAATCAATAATCATGTTTTATTTTCATTTATTTTATTCTATTTTCAAATTTAGCACAACAAGATAGAAATCTTATAAATGAAAGTGCTAATGATTACATACAAACCATAAATTTAAGCATAATGTAATAATTAAATATAAACACAAGTTAAATTTAAAAAATGAAAAAAATATTAAAAAAAAGTATAATAAAAAAAGATTACAAATAATTTAATGCATTAATTTGATTTTATACAATACTTCAACTAGTCATTAACGAAAATATTTCATTAGTTTAATTTTACATCTGTTTGCGTTGCTAATTATTTGAATTCTTTTCGGTAATTGGTTCCAAAGTCGAGTGCAGTAAATAAAGAAGTGTGCCTGAATTAATATTCTTTTTCTAATAATAATAATTGCACTTCACAACAAAAAAATAATTTGGTACAATTTCAAACCGCTTTTGTTTTATTGCATTTTTAAATTAAACTTTTAAATCGCCCACCCTTTATCAAGCTTTCTGGACTTTGCCAAATATATGGATATTTTGTGATTTTCCCACTTCCCAAAAGATTTTGTGGTGGTACGCCTTTGACTAATTGCATTTTTGACCCGCCACGATATAAAGGAAACCACTTCTGGATCAAACTAAACTAACATTTCAACAGGTCAATTTCATAAACGAGACTATCTTCCTTCAATTTGTCTTAAACGATGTGATTTTAACAAACATACATTGAGACACCACCCTAAAACAATACACTTTACTTGTGTTATCAGCGTTAGCCAGCGTAAATCCTGTTGTTTTCTTTCTATGATTGTTCCCGTTCCATTGACAATCGCACTACTTTTAGTTTATGGGTACAAGTTTTCTAAAAAAAAAAATTACACATTTACACTAAATCCACGTTGTAGAATAAAAATAAAACAGCAACAAATTTCCTAAATTCCATACCACTAACGTTTAAATTTTACGCAAACATAGTATAAACCCATGCAAATCCTTTGATGCTACTGAACATGTCACTGGAAAATAAAAGAGGTATAAAACAAAATTAATCCTAGTCAAAATACGCGACACCACAGTTTAGAACCTGTCACTAATACAATAAAAAGATTGGAAGTTTTGAAAATGTTATGAATTTGTTATGAATTTTGTGTAAAAATTAATTTAAGTTAATAAAAGTTAATATAAATCATGATTTTCTCAAAATAAAATAAAATATCTTTCGGTATCCGGACGTCTAATGCCGTCATTTGCACATCAATGGAACCTTTACTTATTTATTTATTTTATTTATTATTAGTCATAGCACAACAAGATAATAATCTTATAAATGAAAGTGCTATGGGAGTACATCAAAGAAACAAAATAATAACAAATCATTTAATATATATGTAATGAAATGTTTGAAATAATGTATAAATAAAAATGAATAAGAACGTGTTAAAATCACAGGAAATAGCTATCGATACAAAAAAAGGATAAAAAATGAATATATGTAAAAAATAAATTAGGAAAACTACAAAGAACAATATATACAAATATAAAGAAATATACAAACAAAGTAAAAATATATACATATACTAAGATACAATGAAATTTAAAGATATATTAATTAAAAAAATTAAAAATTAAAAATAATCATTAATAGAAATAGAGAGAAAAAAATTCACAAAAAAAAAATCAAGATATGCTAAAAACTACTTAAACAGAATGTATAGCTCCTTTTTGAACTTGGTTGCATTGCCTATGTTCTGAATATAATTAGGTAGTGTATTCCAAAGACTGATGGTGTGTATAAAAAACTGGCGTTGTGACAAAAGCGTCCTATGTCTGTGTTGGATAATCTTCATACCGCGGTTAGATCTAGCAAATGTAATCCTACTAAATAAGTATATTGGCTGTTTTAGAGTAATAATCTTATGGAGGAGAATAAGGCATTTTATATTTAATAGATTATCAAAATTAACACCGAATATCTGGTATGAAAATTGTGATATATGGTCTCGACGTCCCCTAATAAAAACATATCTGGCTATATTATTATAAGCCAGGTTGAGTTTCCGCCTATCGTCAGTATCACAGTTTGCGAAAATTTCACATCCGTATAAAAGGACAGGAATCAAATACGTTTTAGCCAGTTGCATACGTATGGCAAAGGGAGTCGAATCTATAACAGCCCACAAGTTCCTAAGCATACCATAAACTTTACCAACGAGACGTTAATGTGGTTAGACCACGTTAGCCGACTATTAAAGATAACACCCAGATTGGATGCTGATTCAACAAAGTCAATTTTATTCCCCCTGATAATAATATCCGGCACAACAAATGCTCTCTTAGTTCTGGAGAGCAATAAACATTTAGATTTAGAGGGATTTATACAAAGTCCATTGGACCTAGCCCAGTTGTCAATTTTTCGTAAATCACAGTTGATGGTGTCTATACATAGTTGGATATCCTCTATACGCGTGCTTCTATAGAGCTGAACGTCATCAGCGTACATATGTACGCTACAATTATCCAAAACATCAGGCAGGTCGTTAATGTATATACAGAACAAGAGAGGCCCTAATATTGATCCCTGAGGAATACCTCTTCCAACGCTTAGCGAATTCGAGATCTTGCCGTTAAGATAAACTCGTTGTGATCTGTTCACAAGATAAGAACGTATCAGATTACAAGCTGAGTTAGAAAAATGAAAGAGGGTCTGTAGCTTCCTCAATAATATTTTGTGGTCAACCGTATCAAAAGCCTTGGTGTGATCCAGAAGAACTAAAAACGCTATGTAATTTTCATCTAGTTCCAACCTAAGGTCATCAACTACATTGACTAAAGCAGTAGTGCAGCTCCTAGCTTTCATAAATCCCGACTGCTTATCAGATATGAAGTTATTACTCACGAGATAACTATTTATTTGTTTAGCCATGAGATTTTCCATTACTTTAGACAGGAATGGAAGAATGGCAATTGGCCTGAATTCGTTGTTGGATTTAGGAATGGGAATGGTTTTCGACTGTTTCCATTCATCAGGAAAGGACGACATAGTTAAGACTGTATTGAATAAATGAGTCAAATACGGCAAAAGTCTAGGTGACAAAGCTTTCAAAAACAGAGGATCTAAATCATCAGAACCAACCGCATTCGATTTTACCGAAGATAAGCATTCCAAAACCTCGAGCTGATTAACACAACCAAAACTAAATGGATTTTCAAGCGGAACAAAACAAAGGTCATTATATATGTCACTATCAGGGGTCGGAACACTGATATTAACAAATTTATCATTGAGAGCGTTTACATCGACATCAGCAGAAGTATTATGACACTTTTTTCCAACACCAATATCACGGATTACCTTCCATTTAGCCTTATTATCCAATGCGGAAGCGAACTTCCCGACGTAAAACAATGTTTTTGCAATCTTAATGCGTTTGGTAACCTCACTACGAGCTGACCTATGGATGGCTTTCAGATCGTCCGTTCTGAACCTCTTCCATCGCCTGTAGGCAATGTCGCGTTCATAAATTAAAGCTTTAATTTCAGCATTAAACCACGGTTGGTGTTTGGCTCTAACAAGTTTATTTCTGACAGGAACACAACTGTCGTATAGCAGACGAACATTTTCCTGAATTAGTGCCACCTGGTCATTTACATTATCCAGTGAGTAGATTTGGTTCCAACAGATATTATCAACACTACTATTCAAAACTGCAAAATCGATACTTTTGAAGTCACGGTATGTGATATGCCTGTCCACAGGACTCATAGGCAGATTATAAGTTAAGAAAAGAAGATCATGGTTGGAAAAGCAAGAGGCTGAGATTTGATCATATAAAAGTACCTTAGTCATATCATTAACAAATACAAGATCTATTAGACTACTGGAAGTAGAATGGAAGTGAGTTGGTAAGGACACATTCACAGGATTAAGATGTAGAGACAACATTGAAGTAGTTAACGTATTATCTAGTAAAAGATTATTATTAAAGTCACCAATAATAATAATGTCGTCATATAGAATGGAAATTTCCTCAAGAATAGAAATAAAAGGATCAAAATTTATGTTGGAATTCGGTCTATAAACACAGCCTAATAAAACTTTCTTCTTATGTGTAGGTGAAATATCAAGAAATAAATATTCAATTTGACTACCAATTTCAGTCATTAATCTTATTTTACACGGAATACCGTTTCGAACATAAATTGCAACTCCGCCACCCTTTGCCCTCGTTGCCGTATTGTTAACTAAGATTTTCCTGTCTGACCGGAAAAGCTTAAAGCCCTGTAGACTGTAAACTGAATCCTGAACATCCAGAGGAAACCAAGTTTCGGAGACGCAAATAATGTCGATTTCAGCTGCTACGAATAAATGCCTAAATTCATCAATTATGGTTGAAGATAAAATAAGAATAAAGCGGATTGGTTTTTCGAAATACGCTAAATATGGCAAACCGAAGATTTAAATTTCAACACGGAAAAATTCACAAAAAAATTGCACCAACATGTACAAAGAATTACTCAGCGGCAGAGATTCAATACAAAGATCTATTCTATTGCCCTAAAAGAGATTCGTGTACCTTAAATAAACTCCTTCTAATTCATTTTTTTTAATTAAATCACATATTATTGTAATAAATTAAATAATTAATATAACAACTTATCCACATATGACATTTGAATCATTTATTTGGGTTTTTATGGCACATTTGTTATGTTTCTACCGTTGAAAAACGTTTAAAATATGAGCTCGTAGATTGCAAATAAAATAAAAATGAATCTGTGTTCAGTTTTAATTAAAATTCTTTATTATTCGCACAATTCTGTGTGCCCCTGTTCACAACTTGATGTTAACAGCAACAAGTGCTTTTCTTTGTTATTCCTCTATTTATACCCTTCATATAAACAATAACTATTACTAGACAATTATTCGACAGATCTTTTTAACGGAGATCTTCAAACAACGATTACTCTCTTCAAACGCACCGCATCTTCCCACAAGACTGACTGAACTTCACTAAATCAGTAGCCTGCTTTGATTTGCCTTTTATATGGCAACGTAAACAGTCTGATGAATGTATCTCTATAAATGTAAACATCGTTGTTTTCATTTATTCATGCTCGTGTTTGTTGTTATATTTTTGTTTACTTGTTTACCATTATTTTATGCTGGTGTTTGTTGTTGTATTAAGTTAAGTACGATAATTTGTAAACAGGTTTATTTACTGCATTGTTTTGTTTTTGTAGCTTTTGTTTATAATTTCAATGTTAAGCGATGTAAAAACAGAACACCAGTATCTTGATGTTTCGTTTTCGTGGCAATATATCTCAGTAAACTTTTCATTTCGTTTTAAGTCTGTGCAGGTTCAATTCCTTTTACGGACTGTGTTGCTTTTTATTATTTTTTTTTTTCAATTATTTTCCATTTTCATTCAATGACCACTGTTGTGCGTGATTTTAAAATCATGGAAATTAGAAATTGTTTCAGTTTTTCTCTTTTTTTCTTTTTATTCAATTTTTTTTCTATCTGTTGAAGTAAAATTTCTAAATTAGTGCCGTTATCAATATAGTTGAGCTTATTTTATAAAAACAATTTCAGCAGAGTTGGATCAAACGTTGTCCGATTGAAATATAATTTCTCTTTTAAGAATTTATCGGGTCTTTCAACAGGGACTTTATTCTTTTAACAGTTTATAATGGCCATCTCTCAATTTAGTTCTGTCACATATTGATTCTGTTATTCCAAATCACTATGTACAGTTATAGCACTCAACAAAATTTGCATACAATTGTACCCTGTTAGGACAATGTCCTGCGCGATGCACCAAATTTGCGATCGTCATAATAGTCGTAAGGAGACAACTATTTGAACAATATTCCTATATCGGCGAATATAGTAATACATATGACTTGTAACTTGTCGGAGATTGCCTGCTATGTGCAGCTCATCAGCAATACAGTTCCAAAAATATTCCCACATTCCGGAACCCGTAAAAGAGTTACCTTTTAAATGAATTACCGAAAATACACAAACAAATCCTTGGAAATGGGCCTATCGAAAATACTTTCGTTAAGAATTGTGTTAAGGTCTTAATTGTAGTTTGGCTGTCCAAGTAAATCAAGAGATTTTCAGAGAAAAATCCGTCACCCAACAAGCATTGCGCCGTTTAGGCAGCCTACACATACATACATTAGTCATTACAACCCTTTAGACTGGATTACGACCTCACTTCCCACACCACTTATGTTGTGTGTGTTAACTTTATACATGAGTAACGGGACCTATAGTTTAAAGTCAACTCCGAACAACAGATTTTTGTGAAACTTTTTTGGCAATTTTATTTTTTCTCAGAGTTGTTGCCGGAAATCTAATGAGAAGGAGAAATTGTTCTCATATTTCGTTTTGTTCGAGATGTCTGACCTGGGGTTTGAATGGTGTGATCACGTTTCATAAATCAACCTACTATCCTAAGGCGATTTCATTTCAATTACCTTAATTAATTTGAATATATTAACCATTCGTTTCACATGGACGCTTAATCTAATTGAAAGCAGGAAGATACGTGTCATATTGCTAGATTTTGCTGGACGCGCTTTTGTTCTTAAATCGCATGGCTTTCTAATGAATAATAGTGATCCTCATTGGTAGGTATTAGAGATCAGCAGTGAATATTCAAAAAGATGAGTAGAATCGAATCATACTCATAATTTCTGATACTCATACGCATTCATATTTATTTTAACATCAGGGAACCAGTACTCATATTCAAAGTTTGAAGTACTAATCATATTCATACTTAACAACACGTATGATGTTGTTGATTTCGACTCTCCATAACTCAACATTTACAATAATTACAAAATAAGTATGATTCGCGTACGAATACTAAAATACTCACTAAATAGTTGTGTGTTTTCTCTGCTTGCTGCTCTGTTTTTTTTGCTGATGTGACTTTTCCTTTTTTGTAAATGCAACAACAACTAAGACTGTAAATTATGATGAATAATTCGAGTCACTCGAATCATTTATAAGTATTTTCCTAAAGTTATGAGTCTAAATGAGTAGGGTTATGAATCAAACATATTTCGAATGGTATGAGCTTCATGTCAAGGTTGCACGCATTCTCATTGCAACCTGTACTTATAAATCAACGTTGTAGTGAGTACGAATATATCAGAGTAGGTAAATTTCAATATTGTTGACTTACATATATTCAAAATTTCATGAGTGTTACAACAAATAATATTTGTTTCTATAATAAAAGGAAAACACTTGTTTTGAATTTTACGTTGATCTTTATTGCTTGACTATTCAACAGCTACTGACACACAATGCGAAAGAACAAATTATTAAAGTCAGAACAGTATACAAAAATGCAATCCCGTTATAAATGTGTGTATATCAATATGTATGTGAGAATGTAAGTAAACTAAAGAATGAAAAAATAAAAGGAGAGCTGTAAAACGCTGCATTCATTCAATTTGCGAAACAAAAATATAATGAAAGAATTAATAATACATTTGCTGACACTGTTCTGACCCAACATCCTGCCCCCATTGAAAGGGACTTTCAATTAACTTCATCGATAGGTAGAGGTGCAATTTTATGAATAGATCTTCGAAAAGTTCCCCTTGGTGTTTTCAAATCAACAACTCTAACTTTGCCATCACGACCGGGAATGATATTAACGATCCGAGCGAGAACCCATTGTTGTGGTGGGATGTTGTCTTCGTATACGATGACTAATGCACCTTCTTGGATGTTTGTTGAGGATTTAAACCATTTAGTCTTTTGTTGCAAATTTAAGACATAGTCTCGAACCCATAATCGCCAAAATTGTTGCTTTAGAAAAGTAACTAATTGCCAGCGTTTTAGGTAATTGACCTTTTTATAGTTGTCCATATTTTCCTCTGGTAATGCCAGTAGAGAGGATCCCATTAGTAAATGTGCTGGCGTCAATGCTTCGCAGTCATTTGGGTCGCCAGAGCGAGGTGCTAATGGTCGAGAATTCAAGATAGCTTCGACTTCAATAAGTACTGTTTGAAGCTCTTCGTACGTAACACCAGCCTTCGAAATGTTTTTTATTAAAAGAGTTTTTGTTGACTTTACGGCCGCCTCCCAAAGACCGCCAAAATGGGGAGAGCGGGGAGGAATGAAAGAGAATGTGAAGCCTGTTACAGCACTATATTGCATCATATTCTTTATGTTGGCGTCATCGAAGAAACGTTGTCCAAACTCTTTAAGCTTCGAGTTAGCACCGACGAAGTTTGTCGCATTGTTACAATAGAGTTTTTTAGGTACGCCACGACGACCGACAAATCTCTTGAGACAAAGAAGAAAATTGCTAGCAGACAAATCAGACACGAGTTCAATATGAACGGCCTTAGACGAAAAACAAACGAATATAGCTACATAAGTTTTATAAGGAGGTTTTCCTCTAATCCGATAAGTAGTGTAAAATGGACCACAGAAATCTACACCAGTGATGAAAAATGGACGTTGAACTTTCAATCTATCTGCGGGAAGATCACCCATTATTTGTTGTAAAAGTCTGGGTTTATATTTGCAGCAGTGTATGCAGTTCCGCACCACTTTTCGTACGATGTCTCTAGCATTGATTGCCCAAACATGTTGGCGAAGAATGCCGATTAGTGCTTTCGGACCAGCATATAAATTTTTGCGATGAAGATGTTGGATGAAAAGTTGAATGAAACGATGATTTGGTAAGAGTGCTGGAAATTTTGTGTTGTATGGTAAATCTGAATTTGCTAGCCGACCGCCAACTCTGACAATGATTAATGTTGAATTACAGCATTGTACCTTATCGAGAAATGGTGATAATTTTTGAAGACTTGTCTTTAAGACCTTTTTCCTGTTGAGCAGATCGATTTCGTGTTTGAATTCAGTTTGTTGAATGTCATACACAATTCTCCAAAACGATGATTGTAGTTCTTCCGATGATATGACAGGATTACGATTTGATTTGTCCAAAAAGCGATGAATATATGCGACAATATAAAGAAGACGAAGATACGAAGATTGACGATAAATTAATTTGTGAATAATAGTTTCGCTAGCAGTAGTTGTGCTAAAAACGGATTTTCTCATTTCAGTTTGAGGTAAATTGACTATTTCATTGCTACCTTTAGGCCACATGTTCTCATTTTTTGAAATGAATTTTGAACCACTGAACCAAATTGTTGAGCTTAATTCATGTGCTAGACAACCTCGCGAAACAACATCCGCAGGATTTTCTTTAGAAGGCACGTGTTTCCGAGGGATGTTGTGAGTCAGATTTTGAATTTCTGAAACTCGATTTGCGACGAAACAAACATACGACGATGAATGATTGCTTAGCCAATTCAAAACGATTTTAGAATCAGACCAAAAGTAGATACGATAAGTGTAACGATGAAATTTGTGTTTGATTTTTTCCCAAGTTAAGCAGTGGGGCAGCACAGAGCTCTAGACGAGGTAAAGATTGTTGAACAACTGGAGCCACCTTTGACTTTGCAATGAGCAAAGTTGATTTAAATTCATTGTTTTGCGCCACTAAAACGTAAACACAACACCCGTATGCCAATTGGGAAGCGTCAGCAAACCCGTGGACAATAAATGTTTTCGTTGGTGTAGCTCCAACAAATCTTGGGACCTCAATTTGATTAATAAATGAAAAACCGTGTTCAATTTGTCGCCAACGACTTTCCAAACGCTTATTTAATGGCGCATCCCAATCCAGATGTTGTTTCCACATTTCTTGAATTAAAATCTTACAAGTTATTACTATTGGACTTAATAAACCGAGAACATCATAGATTTTTGCAACAGTCGATAAAACGGAGCGTTTTGTGGGAACTTCAACTATTGGTAGACTGAATCGAAAACAGAAAACATCTTCCTTTGGCCTCCAAGACATTCCTAATGTTTTGGTAATATTGTCGTCAGCTGTTTTTAGAGGAATTTCACTAACAGATGGCGTAAAGTTGGTGCAATTTGAGTTCCACTTACTCAACTGAATGCCAGCCTTCTCTAAAATGTGTATTATTTCAGATTTTTTCTTAGAGAGTTCGACAATATCATCTGCCCCCGTAAGAAGATCATCAACGTAGAGATCTTGCCTGAGAACTTCACAGCCAATTGGAAAGGTAGTTTTATAGAAATCAGCAATAAAAAATAAACTTCTTATAGCTAGAAATGGTGCTGCAGAAGTGCCATAAGTTACCGTATTCAACTGATATAAACTTAAAGGATCATTTACGTTACTTCTCCATAAAATGAGCTGGTACTTTCGGTCACTTTCGTCTACCAAAAATTGACGATACATTTTGCAGATGTCGGCCGATAAAGCAAATTTATTTAGTCGAAATGCAAAAATTGTTGTGATTAAATCCTGTTGTATAGTAGGGCCAACCATTAATGTTTCGTTGAGTGAAATGTTAGTAGATGTGCGGCAGGACGCATCAAAGACAACTCTGAGTTTTGTCGATGAACTTTGAGGACGAAGAACACAATGGTGCGGGATTATATAGTGCGAAGAGTTGAGTTTATCAAAGGAAACAGGTGACATGTGACCAAGGTTAATATATTCTTCGATAAATTCAATATACATTTTCCTTAATGTGTCATCTTTTAAAAGTCGCTTTTCAAGAAATAGAAAACGTCGACGAGCAATATCAAATGAACTACCAAGTTGATAAATATTAGAATTGAAAGGCAAACGTACCCGAACTCTCCCAGCTGAAGTAAAAATGGTGTTTTTAATGAAATGCTGCTCACAAAGTTCTTCTTCTTTGGTTTTGGACGACTTAGGTTTTGCAAATTCCTCGATTTCCCAAAACGCCCTCAACAGAGTATCCACGTCCTGAGTTTTCGTGATTGAATTGCATTTCAAAGAACGATGCTGTTGTTGATTGTTCACCTTTCCGCCTACTATCCAGCCCAGCGATGTATTTATAATGCAAGGGCGATTGTGTCCGAGAGAGAATTTACCAGTTAATAAGAGATCGAAGAAAATTTCAGCACTTATCAAAAGATCAATTCGCTGAGGTGTGTGAAACTGTGGATCTGCCATTTCAAGGTCATCTGGTACGTTCCAATCGGCAGTATTGATGCGTTCTGCTGGATGTAGCGATGAAATAGATTTGGTGACGAAAAAATTGGAAGTCCATTCAAATTCGGTTATGCGGGTTATGGTGGCAGAAACTACAAAATTGAGTTGAGAACGAATATTTTCCACAGCAGTGATTTCTTGTTGAGATCGGGTTTGTTTTAATCGAAGGCGACTTACAGCATCTTGAGTTATTAAATTAAGTTCCGAACAGGAATCCAATAAAGCACGAATAGGTTGATAATTGCCATAGAAGTCTTTGATAAACACAACTGCTGTAGGTAAAAGATTAATTTGACTGCTACGAGTAAGGAACGATGAGTGTGTAGTTAAATGAGTTGCAGCAGAACTAGTTGATGGGTTCGACGACAATTGTTGTTGTGGTGCAAGACGTTGAAACGATGACGAAGATTGTTGAGTTGACCTGGGTTCGAGCCCCAGGTCAGGCATCAAAGACAAAATACAAAAAGTATTTTTTCGGCGACTTCCTCTCAGTAGATTTCTGGCAAAAACTCTGAGAGTAAATAAAAATTGCCATGAAAAGTTTCTCAATAAATAAAAATCTGTCGTTCGGAGTCGACTTTAAACTATAGGTCCCACCACTCATGTATAAAATTAACACACACAACATAAGTGGTGTGAGAAACTAGGACGTTGTACAATGGGTCAATTCGAACTCCGGGTACTGTACTTGTCTTAATTGACAAAGTACACGTCCTCTAACCTAACCTAACCTAACCTTGTTGAGTTGATGAGATATAAGGTTGTCGAAAAATATTTGATGATGAATGCTGATTTTGCGATGAACGATGAGATTGTGATTGAGGTAATGATGAACTATGATGGATTAACGATGTAGGAGAATCAGTTGCCTGTGATGAGCTGGGGTTGTGTAATGTCGTGTGATGTGAAATACGACAAATACGGCATCGAAATTTTGAAGGACATTTTGACACTATGTGTCCTTTTCGAAGGAAATTAATACAAAGACTTGCGCTTTTAATAAAGTCAAAACGACGAGCTACAGGCAACGCTAAGTAATTTGGACAAGATCCAATAGAATGTTGGGTATTTTTGCAATATTCACAAATGGTCGATGAAATTACTAACGATGAACTAGGACGTCTAGTATTAGGTTTAGATTTTTGATGATGCTGTTGAAACGAATCTATTTCAGCAGTTCGACTTTCCAGAGATTGGCAACGGCGATTGAGAATTGTATAACAATCGTCCCAGGAAGGCAAAGATTTAAATTCTTGCTTCTCATCGTAAACTTTTTTAGATTCAGCATCTATTTTGGAAAGAACGACATGAATTATCATTGCGTACATAACGTCAAGCTCTGTTCCCAATGAAAGAAGAGAACTTCGAAGACTAGCAACGTTATCAATAATTGATCTCAATGATGTGGCATTAGGTTCGGAGATAGGACCGATAGAAAACAGAGAATTGATGTTATCGATGAAAATCAATGGTTTGTTGTCATATCTTTCTTTCAAGCGGTTTAAAGCCAAATTGTAGTTTGACTCAACTACCTGGAACGGCTCGACAACTGCTAACGCTTGACCAGATAAGCAATCTAATAAATAGTTAAATTTATCAATAGTAGGAATGCTAGCATCTTCATGGACTAAAGTATTAAATGAACTGATAAATCGGGAAAACTCCGAATACTTTCCGTCAAATTTAGGAAGTTTGAGTTTTGGCAAACGATTCTGATGCGAAAACGGTGCACTTGTCACGTTTAAAAAACTTTGTTCAACATCGGTAGTACTACGCTTCTTGTTCATAAGGGAAATCAAAGCTGCTTTAGCTGTTATAAAAAGCTCTTCTAGATCCGATCGATGAATGTCAGCTGGATCTAGTTTCTCAATTTGAGATTGAATGTAGCTTGTTTGTTTGAAGTAAGACTCCAAAATCTGCAAACGGCATTCCAGTATCGTGTAGTCATATGAAGCACCATCCTTATCCACTTTTGCTTTCATTTGTGTAATATTACGCTTCATTGTTGATCTTTGCACCTTTAACGAAGCAAGATTATCGGTTTCCCCTTTATCGGTACTCATTTCAAACTAAAAAGGTTTAAAATTAGTATTGTAATTGAAAATATAAATGAAGGCACAAGTTAAAAAAAGTACACAATAAAAAAGTACCAACTGATGACCAAACTGTTTACCACTGTCTTATTTGTTAACAAACCAACTATATTAATGTCTATATGCGTTGTTGACTGCGCGATGCCGACGTCGATGTAGATGAATTAACGGCAATGTTCAGTGGCTAGCAATTCAGTTGAAGATAATGATGATGGTGAGAAATTTATAATGTAGTTTATGATGATGACTGCACTGCTGAAATGATATGTGATGACGATAAAGTTGTTAATTATGAGGAGTGTGTTGTCTTTTAGGCTTAAGCGATGATAACGATGATGATGTGTGCAGCGAAGAAGAAAAAAACGATAGAGGTGTTGGCAGGCGAAGACGATAATGATGATATTGATGTTTAATTTTTTATTTAGCCCCGTGTGTGGCTTTCGATTTCAAAAACAATATTTAATTTAAAGTTTTATTTTTATTGTGAATCTTTAGGGCAATATTTTATTCATATGCAGTGTCCTGTCACGGTCGCCAATAAAAATGTTACAACAAATAATATTTGTTTCTATAATAAAAGGAAAACACTTGTTTTGAATTTTACGTTGATCTTTATTGCTTGACTATTCAACAGCTACTGACACACAATGCGAAAGAACAAATTATTAAAGTCAGAACAGTATACAAAAATGCAATCCCGTTATAAATGTGTGTATATCAATATGTATGTGAGAATGTAAGTAAACTAAAGAATGAAAAAATAAAAGGAGAGGTTTAAAACGCTGCATTCATTCAATTTGCGAAACAAAAATATAATGAAAGAATTAATAATAATTAATAATACATTTGCTGACACTGTTCTGACAGTAGATTTCCATTGTGCTATTTTCTATTCTATTAAATTTTAAACCATAATGCACTACTGTTTTAATTTTGTGTTTTCTCAACATGTTAAGTGTAACGCTCATCGTTTCTTGTCACCAGCTGTGTAGTACACAATGAAATCAAAAAGTTGAAATGGTAATGATGAATTCTACGAAACATTTACAATGCCCTTTAACGGTCAAATAGCATTGTTGTTGTTTTTATTATTTTTTTTTTTACTACAATTGTCAGGCCTTTCAAAAGACTAAGGTGGCGTAGTATGCCTTTTGTAGTGTGATATTGTATGCCAATATGAAGTGAAATTTGAACGTTGCAAACCACTAAAATAGAACGACTTTGTATTTTATAATGCATATCGAGTTGGCAGGAATGTAAAGGATATAAAACAGTTGACAGAAATATTATTTACTGGAATACGCTGAGAACTGCAATACACTGAGATGTAAATGACATTTGCAAACAAAGCTTAAAAGAAGAATTGTTTAATCACCGTAGACAGGATCAGTTCTATTTTTTAATTTCCAAGCCCAAACTGAAATTTCATTTTACTTCATTTTTGTCTCACTGGCCAATTATACCACTTATGACGTTTGTAGGTATGCAACTATTTGTTAGATCATACATGCAATACACAGCATTGGGATTTTTGTGTGCAACATATTTGCGTTGCAATAATTGCATGTGGACCATAAATTTTTAACAGTAAATGCAGTTGTTTTGCTTGGTTTGCCTTGCGTAAGTGGTAGTAGTATGTTTATGTACCTTCGGGGGCACTTATTCCATACAAATTTAGGAGCATGCATATCTGTAAAAGAGTAAGAACATTGCAGCATTGTGAAATGAATTGTGTGCGATCGGTCTTTAGGTTTGTAACATGTATTATGAAAAGGTATTGCTTTTTAATGTGTATGTATGTGTGTGTGTGTGTTAAAATTTGTGAGAATGCATATCTGGAAAAGAATTAAATCATTTTAATTTTTAATTTTTCCATACAAATTTGGAATCATACCTGCTTTTTCTTGTTCCTTTATTTTGCATTGCTTTTTAAACGAATGATTGGACGGACAGAATGAGTGTGTGCGTAACATGTAATGCGTATGATTGTTTTTTAATAGTAAATTCTTGGCACGTATTATCATACTCAATGCTGAAAAAATAGAAAAGGGATCTGCACCAATATAGTTGTTGTGTGTTTTTTATTTTTTTTTTTGTATATTTAATTAGAAGGATCTTTAATTTTAAATGTGATAAGAAAGAGTAGGTTGGTTGTGCGGTTATTTTTTATTTTTTGTGTGATTTAATTTGAAGGATCTGTAATTTTAAGATGATAACAAATTCTTGGCACGTATTATCATTCCCAATACTTTTTTATTCATCAAGGGGAAATTATATGAATTTTCTCTTGAATAAGCAGATGTATCGAAATGTGTTGGAATATCATTTCTAATATCATCATACATATCATTTGTTTTCACATCATATATAAATGAATCGGTATCCATATAACAGAGATTAATATTATCAAGATATTTTGTCTTCATATAATCGTAATGAAAGTTATACATTTTCCATTTTGATAATTTTTTCATATTAATTTTGATCTGCTTTGTATCTGTTCCCGATCTGCTTTATATCTGGACACGATCTGCTATGTATCTGATCACGATCTGCTTCGTATCTGCTCACGATCTACTTGGTATCTGGTCACGATCTGCTTCGTATCTGCTCACGATCTGCTTTATGTCTGGTCACGATCTGCTTTGTATCTGCTCACGATCTGATTTATACCTGATCACGACCTGCTTGATGTCTTATGTCTATATCTTTTGAATTTGGGTACGCTATATCGTGCTTTCTACAAGCTGCATCCAATAAATTTATTCCTTTGCCTCCTCTTGCTAATCGTTTTTGAAGTTTTGTATCAGGTCCACAAAACTGGTAACCAGGTGGATGTAATTCAACATATAATTTGTTTATTAAGTTGTCTACAAATCTTCTTCCAATCTTACACTGATTAGGTGTTTTTCTTTTGACTGTAGTTTATAACCATTTTTTTCATTACTTTCATACCTCTTCGCATGAAACACTACACCAGCTATACCTGCTATACCAGCTATATCAGCTATACTAGCAAGCTGTACTAGCTATACTAGCAAGCTATACAATCTGTACTAGCTATACTAGCAAGCTGTACTAGCTATACTAGCAAGCTATACAATCTGTACTAGCTATACTAGCAAGCTGTACAATCTGTACTAGCTATACTAGCAAGCTGTACAATCTGTACTAGCTATACTAGCAAGCTGTACTAGCTATACTAGCAAGCTGTACAATCTGTACTAGCTATACTAGCAAGCTGTACTAGCTATACTAGCAAGCTATACAATCTGTACTAGCTATACTAGCAAGCTGTAGTAGCTATATCAGCTATATCAGCTATACCTGCTATACCTGCTATACCAGCTATATCAGCTATACCAGCTATACCTGCTATACCTGCTATATCAGCTATACCTGCTATACCAGCTATACCTGCTATACCTGCTATACCTGCTATACCTGCTATACCAGCTATACCTGCTATACCTGCTATACCAGCTATACCAGCTATACCTGCTATTCCTGCTATACCAGCTATATCAGCTATACCTGCTATACCTGCTATACCAGCTATACCTGCTATACCTGCTATACCAGCTATACCAGCTATACCTGCTATACCAGCTATACCTGCTATACCAGCTATATCAGCTATACCAGCTATACCTGCTATACCAGCTATACCTGTTATACCTGCTATACCAGCTATACCAGCTATACCAGGTATACCATATTCCAGCTATACCAGGTATACCAGCTATACCAGGTATACCAGGTATAGCAGGTATAGCTGGTATAGCAGGTATAGCTGGTATAGCAGGTATAGCTGGTATAGCTGGTATAGCTGGTATAGCAGGTATAGCAGGTATAGCAGGTATAGCTGATATAGCTGGTATAGCAGGTATAGCTGGTATAGCTGGTATAGCAGGTATAGCAGGTATAGCTGGTATAGCAGGTATAGCAGGTATAGCAGGTATAGCAGGTATAGCAGGTATAGCTGGTATAGCAGGTATAGCTGGTATAGCTGATATAGCAGGTATAGCTGGTATAGCTGATATAGCTGGTATAGCAGGTATAGCAGGTATAGCTGATATAGCTGATATAGCTACTACAGCTTGCTAGTATAGCTAGTACAGATTGTATAGCTTGCTAGTATAGCTAGTACAGCTTGCTAGTATAGCTAGTACAGATTGTACAGCTTGCTAGTATAGCTAGTACAGCTTGCTAGTATAGCTAGTACAGATTGTACAGCTTGCTAGTATAGCTAGTACAGATTGTACAGCTTGCTAGTATAGCTAGTACAGATTGTATAGCTTGCTAGTATAGCTAGTACAGCTTGCTAGTATAGCTAGTACAGCTTGCTAGTATAGCTAGTACAGATTGTATAGCTTGCTAGTATAGCTAGTACAGCTTGCTAGTATAGCTGATATAGCTGGTATAGCAGGTATAGCTGGTGTAGTGTTTCATGCGAAGAGGTATGAAAGTAATGAAAAAAATGGTTATAAACTACAGTCAAAAGAAAAACACCTAATCAGTGTAAGATTGGAAGAAGATTTGTAGACAACTTAATAAACAAATTATATGTTGAATTACATCCACCTGGTTACCAGTTTTGTGGACCTGATACAAAACTTCAAAAACGATTAGCAAGAGGAGGCAAAGGAATAAATTTATTGGATGCAGCTTGTAGAAAGCACGATATAGCGTACCCAAATTCAAAAGATATAGACATAAGACATCAAGCAGGTCGTGATCAGGTATAAATCAGATCGTGAGCAGATACAAAGCAGATCGTGACCAGACATAAAGCAGATCGTGAGCAGATACGAAGCAGATCGTGACCAGATACCAAGTAGATCGTGAGCAGATACGAAGCAGATCGTGATCAGATACATAGCAGATCGTGTCCAGATATAAAGCAGATCGGAACAGATACAAAGCAGATCAAAATTAATATGAAAAAATTATCAAAATGGAAAATGTATAACTTTCATTACGATTATATGAAGACAAAATATCTTGATAATATTAATCTCTGTTATATGGATACCGATTCATTTATATATGATGTGAAAACAAATGATATGTATGATGATATTAGAAATGATATTCCAACACATTTCGATACATCTGCTTATTCAAGAGAAAATTCATATAATTTCCCCTTGATGAATAAAAAAGTATTGGGAATGATAATACGTGCCAAGAATTTGTTATCATCTTAAAATTACAGATCCTTCAAATTAAATCACACAAAAAATAAAAAATAACCGCACAACCAACCTACTCTTTCTTATCACATTTAAAATTAAAGATCCTTCTAATTAAATATACAAAAAAAAAAATAAAAAACACACAACAACTATATTGGTGCAGATCCCTTTTCTATTTTTTCAGCATTGAGTATGATAATACGTGCCAAGAATTTACTATTAAAAAACAATCATACGCATTACATGTTACGCACACACTCATTCTGTCCGTCCAATCATTCGTTTAAAAAGCAATGCAAAATAAAGGAACAAGAAAAAGCAGGTATGATTCCAAATTTGTATGGAAAAATTAAAAATTAAAATGATTTAATTCTTTTCCAGATATGCATTCTCACAAATTTTAACACACACACACACATACATACACATTAAAAAGCAATACCTTTTCATAATACATGTTACAAACCTAAAGACCGATCGCACACAATTCATTTCACAATGCTGCAATGTTCTTACTCTTTTACAGATATGCATGCTCCTAAATTTGTATGGAATAAGTGCCCCCGAAGGTACATAAACATACTACTAGTGGTGTCAGATTTTAAACGAATTTAGATTCGGGTCAATACGTACACACACGTTCGTACACTTCTTTACTCACCAAAATGTCTACACTTTCGCTCTTACATTTCTAAATTTCGATGAAAGGCTTTCAATTTGTTTCTTGTTCAAGTTTAGTTTTGTGTTGTTAGCAGCTGCTAGGCATAGAAACAGAGTTTCAAAAAACGTTACTGGCAAGCTATTTGCAGTATTGTGAACGAAATATTATTGAGTATTTTTAGAAGCCCTTTAACATTTCAAAATGTGTGTTTTTAGTACACTAGTCTACAGTTAATTGATGTTTTAATAGAAATTCTACATGAGAGAAAACTATTTAAAGAGCTACAAGTCAATGAATAAACTTTTGAAGGAATGAATGAAAATGATGGCATATTGGCGCCTCATTAACAGTTGACACGGAAATGTCATAAATTTAAAACAGGCATAAAATTAAAGCTTTCAAAGGCATTGAATACTGGGCTGTAAACAAATATTATTAGGGTGACATTAATTTCGTATTTTTTTTAACAATCTTTAACACATTCTCCACCAAGCAGTTTTTTCATAAAATGACTGATAGCACTGAATGGCAAGTTAAAGTAGGTACTCAGTGTCAGTCACTGGTGACTGACATAGCCCCATTGGAGCATTCCAGTGTCAGCCACTGGTGACGGTCAATGTGTTAAAAATTCTCTATTGAGTTGAGGAATATTTTAACAAATTTCCCTTTGGAAAAAATTATTAAAATTCTAAGTTTTTATATAGAGAGGTAAACACTTTTTTCGGTAAGGACTACTGGGATAATGAACTAAGATTTCAAAAACATCGATTTCCATCGAGTCAGTCTTTGCTAAACCTAAGTGTTTAATGGTCTTCCAAAAGTCGAAAAAAAGTCATATGAAGTGAAGTACAGTAGTACGACCCTGTGATTTTTGTATACGTCTTGATGTTTGATGCCTGAAATTCAAATTATGACTAATAAAAGATTTTCAACTATTTGCTATAGCGTCTCCAGACGCTGGTATACAAAATATATTTTTTTTGTCTCAACAACATTTGCAGTTACATTTAAATGGCTGTCCGGTCATGCAATATCAAATATTAGTTACATATCCCTTGGTACTATATCCTATTTTCAGTTGTTTCGATCATCATGTATCAATTTATCAACATTTTTTTTCATGATCAAAGACAACATTATTTCAATGTATACCGAGGGAAACCTTAAAAGGAGTGCGTATTCTCTTTATCAAATACGGTCTTACATGACAACGAACTGTTATGCTTGCTAGAGGCACAATATTATTAGGAAAATGGAAATGGTGTTTTTTTTACGTCGTTTAACATTAAAATGATAAACAAAAGCTACAAAAACAAAAACAATGAACTTGTTTACATTATAAACAAAAATAAACAAACAACACTACAAGAATAAATGTAAACAAACTACAAAAACAACACTACTAAAAATCGTTGTTTACATTTATAGAGATTTCGAGAAGGCGAAGTCATGAACATTCGCCTTCAAGAACATTCATCAGACTGTTTACGTTGTCATATAAAAGGCAACACAAGGCGAGCAAGGTAGTTAGAGAATGTTCAGTCAGTCCTGTGTGAAAACGCGGTGTGTTTAAAAGGATAATCGTAGTTTGAAGATCTCCGTTATAAAGATCTGTCGAACAATTATCTACTGATTTGTTATTGTTTTTGCAAAAGAGTGCAAAGAGTAATAACAAACAAAGCAATTGTAGTTGTCTACATCAAGTTGGGAACAGTGGCACACAGAATTGTGCGAATAATAAAGAATTTAATTTAAACTAAACGCAAATTTATTTTCATTTTATTTGCAATCTACGAGCTCATATTCTAAACATTTTTAAAAGGTAAAAACGTAACAATAATAATAACACAGAGAAACTCAAGCCAATTTACGATTATTCTCTAATGAATCAATATAGTTGGATACCCTGCTCTTTTCACCTACATTCGCGCCTGTAGAACTCACAAGTAAGTTAAAAATACTGGGACTTATGTTAAATGTAATCTTTACAGTTCTCAGAACTATTCAAGAGACTGATAAGACTGTAAAGAAATTTCAAAAGATTGGTCATGCTTAATTATCATTATAATGTTCACACTACCGAAAATATTGATTCTACCAGAGAAAGTATAACAGAAAATCCGAAATTGAAGAAACCCAGATATTTTCTGCAACTGGAATGGGCTAATTTTGACGCATTATGGCGTATTGAATATTACGGCTTGTACCCTCATCCATATAAAGTTCAATTCATGCAAAGATAAAACCAAATGGTCAATGGCCATTCATAGAGGCATAGAAATGTTTATTGGGTACTATAGCGATGGGATTTTATTATTGATTTCAGAAAAAAAAATGAGAATTCAGAGGTGAAGCTCATTTCTCGGTCGCTGAATCCAAACGTGATTGCAGAAATGCTAAAAGTATATATATCGTGGGTATTATCGTATACAAGTATAATTGGATCATATTTTACCTAAAATTACAATGTATGAATCATTCACAGCGTGAAGGCCATATTATAAAATACTTTTTTGGAATGTAATTGAACAGTAAGATAAGGATGATATATGATTTTAACATAACGGGGCTACTATACACAATAATTGAAAACCAATAACCGTTGAGTTATAGCCAAGATACCGCTCAAAATGAGCAAAAGTATAGGTTTAAAATTACTTCGAAATTCAATTCATTTCAATGACATTGTATTTCATGCTTAATGGCAACGACCAAGAATTACAATAAAATTAACGTTTAATCGTCATTATAGCTCCGCGTGTTTGTTAAATTATTCGTCGTAGTCTAGTAGGTAGTGTTTTGGCTTATTGGACGTGAGCTAGAGTTCAAAACCTAGATCAGAAATCTCAAAAAAAAAAAATAAATATAACAAAATATTTCTTCGGCGACTCCCTCTCAGCAGATTTATGGCAAAAAAATCTACGAGTTATTTAAATTGACATGAAAAGGTTCGAAAAAATCTGTTGTCCTGAGTCAAAGCTCCCGTCTCTTATGCATAAAATTAATATCCACAACATAAGTGGGGTGTGAGAAGCTAGGTCGTAATCCAGGTAGGAGGATTGTCATGAAAAATTATGTGAGTGTGTTTTACTAGAACTAGTATTAGTCTTCTACTGACTTCTCTCTAAAAGTCTACTCACTCATGGAAAATATTAACACATACAACATGGTTGGTGTGAGAAGCTAGATTGTAATCCTGAGTAAATGGTTACAATGACCAATTAAGTAATTAAAAAAGTAAGTTTTATTTAATTTTACTTTTCAAACTGAAAAGAGAATAACTATTTACATTTGAATTTATTTTTAACTCCCCCAATTTCGAATAACTTGTATAGAATTCTTACTGAGAAAACTCTTTGTGCAACCTACAATAATTTCACTAAATACATTTTTTTCGCAATTTCCTAGGAGATAATTTACTCATTTATTCGTAATATCTTCCAAATATTTCAAAGTTTTGCTTAAGCAGAGCAAGGTTCCGTTAAAATTTTTCGAAATTTAAAAATGTATACCACCCTACTAATCTATTAGTAATAGAACCCAACACTATTCATTTATTATTTATTGCATAATATCTAATATTTGAGACAGGAATTTAACTGACTGTCTGTATGACTAATGCATCATACGTTTTATTAAATAAATTTTTATATTCACCATAAATTATCTAACAATGTCAATAAATTCACAAAAATGCCTACAGAACATTGGAGACTACCCCTCACACTCATTACAAAAATACTCAAATCGCGTAAATCATTTAAGGCAAAAAGGGGGAGGCTATAATCTAAATGTTTGAATATTTTTTTTGTTTATTGTGCGATCAAATAACCCCAAGTAATAATAGTGTTCATAGTTTATTATGTAAGTATTTCTATGCCACATTTTTTATTGCCCTCTAAAAACTCAAATCAAAATATTAATTTTTTCTTTGCTTTGGCCGAGCATACCATGGGTGTTAGAGAACTTTGGTATAAATTATAAGCCACTTAAGCTTAGGTTTTGCCATAGGCAATGTCTATTAGACAATTGGCGCCAAGTGATATTAATTAATGAAATTATATGAAAATTTCTTCTCATATAAGGCGAAAATAATTTTAAGTGTATTAAGCTTTTAATTTAAGTAAAATAAAGTGCATGTGATATACCATTGATATTTTTTATTCGCTTGATAAACCATGCAAATGCCCGACACGGTTTCCGTGGATGAGCACGTTCGAATGGCCATCGGATTGAATATGACCGATGGCATGGGTTATGTTGACTTTAAAGACCTCTGTAATAGCAGATTATCCTCAAATCGCATGATCATGGTGGCCAGTTAATACAACCTTCACTTGACCATTGCCTCAAATCGCTCATGCAGAGTATGCAATGTGGCAGGAGCTGTGTGGCGTATGTCGCTACGCTGTTGCAACCACACACCACACGTTAATGTCAAGATTATTCAATTCAGACCAAAAAAGATTTAACCAATATGTGTTGGTGTTTGCAATTGCCAGCCGAAAATCCACAACAAGCAGTAACCTTTTCAGATGTGTCGTATCAAATTTGATCCTTTGGTTTCTCCCGTACCATACATTTGGTAATGGACCTCACCACTGAAAATGATTTTTCGATAAAAATTAGTATCTGTTACCAAATACTTCAGAGCTCATTGAGCGAAGACAAAGTGTTGTCTATTGGCTTTGGATTTGGTCACAAGCAGATTGAATAAATGACAACTAATTTAACCAATGTAGCTTAAACAAAATGGCCGCTATCAAGTATCAAAAGTCTCTATTAGAAGATTCGGTAGTACTACAAAATCAAAATCAAAATCAAAATTTAAATATAAACCTACTACATACATTTGTAAATTAAACACAAATTTAAATTATTGTTATGACACTCGTGATAATAACATTTTATGATTCGTAGTAATTTATAACTTCAAACATAATCTTGTTGCTATAAACCTTAACCAAAATTTAACCTGCATGTTTAAATATGTATTAGTAGCTGATATTTCTGCCCTGATAACTTGTGACAAATTTAAAAATTATTCGTAACGTATTGTGACTATTCTGATTAAAAATAAAAATACCGAGTACAATAGTATTTCTACTGCAGTGGCAGTTTTAAATAATTAAATGCAATTAGCCAAACAACAATATGACAGCAAATGTTAGATAAACTGGAAAACACTATCTATCACTATCCACAGCGAAATAAATACAATATTTTTTTCTTTTTCTCCATTTCAGTCATCACTATGGTTTTATATCAGATGATTAGATGTGAATATTTATCAAACGTAAACACATGGTAGATGAAGCGCATCAGATTTATCTATTGAACATGTCTGTAATATATGTTAGTATACATTAGTATGTTGTTGTTGTTCCAATTAGAAATGGTATATTATTTTATTTATATAAATGGAAATTTATAAATTTATATAAATTTATATATAAATATTTTGGAAATAAATTTCCAATAAATCCCAACGTTGCTCAAATGTAAATCGATTCATTATGTTCAAAGGAGAATTTTTATTTTCTATCATTATTATGTATTTGAGTATTTGAATCAATGATACTATGATTACTGACATGTACCAGATCCCTTTGGAATACAAGCAAAACCTGCCTTAGGAATGAATATAAAATATTTTCCAATATTATGAAAAGTTAGTCGCCGTAGTCTACTTGGTAGTGTGTTGGCTTATTAGACGTGAGGCCTCGGTTCAAACCCCAGGTTAGACATGAAAACGAAAATATAAAAAAATATTTCTTCGGCGACTTTTTCTCAGCAGATTTCTGGCAAAAACCCTGATCGTAAATAAAAAGCACGTTGTATTTCATAATGTTGAATGCCACGGCAAAAATGGTTGAAAAGATAATCTGGCTAGGAATGAAACGTTTTATTTTTTCAAAAACTCGTGCTAAAGCTCTTTCCTCTCCTAAGGGAAGAAAGAGCTTTTGGTGTTATGTATTGTTTGAGTATTCAGATCAATGGTACTATGATCACTGAGAAGTTTCAGAACGCTTATGGATACAAGCAAAACCTGCCTTAGCAATGAATATAAAATATTGGCCCATATTATGATAAAATTTGTAAAAATGATTGCTTTTATTTTTTTATTTTATCCTACACAATGATTACTTCATACACCACAAAAGAACAAATTCTGGTAACTTGAATATAAAAAGAAAACATGTTTTCACATAAATTTTCAAAAAAATCTGTTCAAATATTTGATCAAAAACCATTCAAATATTTTATATAATGCCTGAGTATTTTTGCAGTAGAGGACATATTTTTTATGATTAAAATGTTCTTTAACTAAAATTTTTTAGTTTTTCAGAATGTTTACTTTATAAAAATTTATATTTACTTTTTGGCTACGTATGTGTTATTACTCTAATGCCCATATATGGTGGTGTATGTATCTACTAAATAAACATTTTTGTTTCGCTTTTGCCCATCATATGGAACTAAAGAAAAACAAATTTCAGAGACAACTTACAGGTCTCTACGACAAATAAACTAACATACATACATCCATCCACTCATTCATCTTGTTTTGGAGACATATTAGCTGCTGTTGCAGATACATCTGCAGCTGAGTGCATTTCTTGGTTGTTCTCCTTTACGATGACAACAAAATCTGAAACCTTAAACTTGTTACGAGTATAAATGAAGCTGTCAGCATGATAGTCAAATAAATATGTACCATATGTACATACGTATGTAAGTTTATTATTATGAGAGAAAGTGGAAAAAGATGTCAGTAAGAATATTTTATAGTGAATGTCTCTTTCATTCAATTGCAATTCGCTCTTAAAAAATAATTCATATAGTAAATGTCACACAGTATATTAAGGAAATGAAGATATGAAAGAGACTAACGTAAGGTGAATAGAAGACAAAACAAAAAATCATGGAAAATTTTTGCATGTACTTATTAAAACAACAAAAAATGTATGGATTTAAATAAATGGATGCACTTATCAGTCAGTCAGCTTGCACTGGTGGAAAAAGGCATCAGGCCTACACATTATATGATTTAACAGAAATAAATTTAATTTTTTTTTTTAATTTACTTTTACTTCAAGATACATACTTATTTACTTACTTAATTGTTTATTATAACCCTTCAGGCAGGATTGCAGGCAAAATTCTCACACCACGAATGATGTGTGTGGTAACTTCATTCATAAGTGGTGGGACCTACAGTTTAAAGTCGTCTCCGAATGACGGATTTGAGAAACTTATCGTGGAAAATTTTATTTCTTCTCAATGGTTTTCCAGAAGATTGCTGAGAGGAAGTCGCGGAAAGAAATATTTTTTTCATAATCCGTTTTGCTTGAGATGTCTAAGCTCGGTTTTGAACCACGGGTTCTCGTCGAATAAGCCAACACACTATCTACTGGATTACGACAAATTCTGTGTAAAACAAGGTTGTGTAAAACTGGATCAATTTTAATACGTCTTGAGTTATGCGTCACATGTAGATTTTCTGAGTATGACAATCTATATGATCTTTATTTATGACACACTAAATTTATATTCCTCTATGTAAATACCAACTGCATCCGATTAATACATACATAATTGGTCATTACAACCCTTCAGACAGAATTGCGACCTCGCCTCTCACATCAATTATGTTGTGTGTCCAAACCTTTTTCCATTAGTGGTGGGACCTACTGTTTAAAGTCATATCCTAACGACAGATTTGTTGAGAAACTTTTCATGCCAATTTTATTCTCACTCAAAGTTTTTGCCAGAGATCTGCTGAGAGGAAGATGTTGAAGATATATTTTTTCGTATTTCGTTTCGATCGAGATGTCTGATCTGGTCAATTGTGTGATCTGGTCTGAAACGTGGGCACACGTCTAATAACCCAACACACTGGTCATTAGATAACGGTGACTTCACATCGGATCAATAATGAAATAGAATTCCAGTGTATTGCATACATCAGAAGACAAAGGTACTTTGTAATGGGAATAATGTATCCACATATTTTAGAGAACCATCGAATTTGAAGAGATTAGTGGCTGACAATTGCTTATTTTATGAAGTACTCGCCCTTGATTTATTTTACCCCCAATAGTGGTAGACTAACCATTTCAGAGAGAACGAGTTCTGGTATTCATATGATAGATTAATTCCCTGCAGCAGTCTTTCCCGTTTCGAACAAAAAGATTCAATCATGATTATGAAAACTACATGCACTTCTTCCACAACATAATCCAATTTCCAAATGGTTAAGTGTAGAAAATATTGTTACGTTTTTACCTTTAAAAAACGTTTAAAATATGAGATCGTAGATTGCAAATAAAATAAAAATAAATTTGTGTTCAGTTTGATTTAAAACTCTTTATTATTACGCAGTATAATAGGTAGTGTGTTGGCTCATTAGACGTGAGACCATGGTTTAAACCGCAGGTCAGACATTTCCTACAAAACGGAATACGAAAAATATTTCTTCGGCGAGTGCCTCTCAGCAGATTTCTGGTGAAAACTTTGAGAGTAAATCAAATTACCATCAAAAATTTTCTCAAAAATCTGTAGTTCGGAGTCGACTTTTAAGTGTAGATCCAGCCAATCATGTACAAAATTAACACACAAACCACAAGTGTTGTATGTATGTATGTATTTAAAAATTTAGACGGTATTGTTACGTTTTTACCCTTTTAAAAACATTTAGAATATGAGTTCGTAGATTGCAAATAAAATAAAAATAAATTTGTGTTTAGTTGTAATTAAAATTCTTTATTATTCACACAATTCTGTGTGCCGCTGTTCACAACTTGATGTAACAACAACAATTGCTTTGTTTGTTATTACTTTGTTTACACCCTTTGCATAAATAATAACAATTACTAGACAATTATTCGGCAGATCTTTATAACGCAGATCTTCAAACCACGCCTCTTCACACAAGACTGATTGAATTTTTTCTGACTCGTTGCCTAATGTGCCTTGCCTTTTATATGGCAAAGTGAACAGTCCGATGAATGTTCTTAAAGGCAAATGTTAGTGGCTTCGCCTTCTCGAGATCCATATAAATGTAAACATCGTTTTTCATTACTGTTGTTTAATTATTTTGTGTATTTAGTGTTTGTAGTGTTATTGTTGTATTTTTGGTTACTTGTTTACCATCCTTTTTTATGCTGGTGTTTTCTGTTATATTACGCAGTGCGATAATTTGTAAACAAGTTCATTGTCTTTGTTATTGTAGGGTTTGTTTATCATTTCAATATTAAGCGATGTAAAAGCAAAACACCAGTATCTAGATTTTATTCAATTGCGTAACAATATATTCCCAATATTAGTGGTATAAAAATTACCTAGTATAAATATTAAAATTATAAAGGTACGCAATTCTAAAATTTGATTCCACATGCATGCAGCATGAAAGATAATAAATAAGCATTAGAAATGCACAAAACAATCATAAATATTTCACATTTAAATAATGATCGCATGCATGCGGTATGACATGCATTAAGTTTAGTTGACCAAAAAAATTGTGTGCAGCATGACACATGGAACATGCGGATTAATGAAAAAAACAGCTCCTGTTAGAGTTTAATAACGTTTCCAGAGCACATAATTATTTGAATTTAAACATTTTAACAAATAAATAAGTTCAAATTAAATATGAAGCCATAAAGTTCTTGAATCTTTTTTAAATCCAATTAAAGTTGCTTAACTGAACTGTTGATTAAATTTACATGTTCTTAGGCGCTGCAGATTTGATCCCGCAATGATCGGCTTATGGATTCCGTATAATCCAGCAAAGAAAAAATTCCCAAAGACCTACGGATCGAAGATATCGGATACACCACTTTATGATAATGATTTATATCTCCTTTAGAATGTCATCCAAGTATTCACTGAGGAATCGAAATTACACGACAAAGTCGTATGTAGATTACTGCCCGGAGACTGGGAGTATATCTGCTGCAAAAACTGTAACGACATTTCAGAAGAAATGTTTTTAGCCAGCTTTTGAGAACCTAAGAAGAAGAATTCTGGGGCACCCAGAATTTATTCATAGTACATGTGTAGCCAAAACCAATATGAAAAATTTAATTTGCGGTATGGTTGAGAAATGCCAACTAGGAGTTCTGAAAATTTGATGGTGTAGATAATCTGGTTGCTACATAGGACGTTATAGAACTTATCTAAATTATGTCCATTGAGACTGTAGTCAATGAAATCTAATCTAATCTCATAAATTTGTTGTGTAGCTGAAGAATTAGAAACTGCAATAAAAAGCTAGGCAGTGCACTATCCTTGATGGAAATTGAGTCAACCATTTCTTACAATATTTACATTCAATTATACAGCGGTGTGTGTAGATTTTTTTCCTGCCTATATTTTTATTTTAGTTTTTTAATAATTTCTTTGTGATATTTTTTATTCGTTTTTGACTTTAAACATTCATAATTGTAACTGCCTTAAATAACGCTGTAACACATAAATCGCCGGGAAAAAAGTCAGCTTTCAGAGGTCTATGTAGACTTTTTTCTTTGTCGGTTTTAAAACCAGTATCCCAATCGACATTGAAGACCTAGCCGTTACTTCTTACTTAATAAGTTTAAATAAAATAACTTTAGACTTTAGACGCGAGCCCATCATCTCGAACAAAACGAAATATGAAAAAAAAATAATCCTTCGGAGACTTCGTCTCAGTAGTCTTCTGGCAAAAACTTTGGAAGTAAAATCAAATTGCCTTGAAAAGTTTTTTAAGAATCTGTTACCCGGAGTCAATTTTAAATTGTATTTGCCGCCACTAATGGATAAAATTGACACACACAACGTGTGTGGTGTGAAAAGCTAGGTTGTAATGTTGACTAATAAATAATAATAAATTCGAATCAGATGGTGATTTCGTAAACCTAAAACTGGATTTAATGTACTTAAAATATCTTTACTGGCATTTAATTTTTGAATTCTACTTAATACAAATGAACCAACAGCAGTTACATTTAAATCATTAGAAAATTGGAAAATCTAAAGCATAACAGTTTTATTTGTTGCATGTAAATACTCCAATGTAAATACTCCATTAGCGTGCCGTTTAAGCTATAGGTCACTATAAAAATATGTTTCATGTTGACTAAATAATAACTTTTGAAATGGCAAAAATGTTTAACGAACAAGTATTTCGAATCGTGATTTTTTGCATCAGCAATAATTGTTATGCCATAAACACAATGTATGCAACGCGGCAAGCGCATCAATCTCTCAAAAATTGAATAAATGTGTGTTTATGGAAGCGAAGTCGCCGTAGTCTAGTAGGTAGTGTGTTGGCTTATTAGAAGTGTATAAAATTAAGGCACACAAAATGAGTGTGAGAAACTAGGTCGTAATCCTGACTGAAGGGTTGTAATGGCCAGTTATGTATGTATTGTATATATGGAAGTGACAGCGTGACAACAAACAACAAATCTGCTGCTTTGGTTTTAAGCTAATTTCTTTTTTATTCGCAGCAATGAGAGAATTAATGCATATAGTTTGAGAATTTATGCTGTCAATACGATAACATGCATTAAATAGAGGTTTTAATAACGCGATGTATGAAATATAACGCCAAAGTATGTCTTAGCGGCACCGTTGATAAAGACTTCATAAATTGTTTATTTTTTATTTGTTTTGTTAAAGCTTTGCAGTTGCTGCCTTTATTATAATTATTGCGCTTGCAGCTTACCTTAGGATGCAATTGCAAAATTAATGTGGTTGCTGCATTGTGTTTATTGTGTTCAGATCATTACTTTGACTCCTTAAAGTGTTGCAAATGTTCACACAAAATTCAGCTTAAAAGGGTTCTAATATGTGAAGTAATTAACACGACAAACAAGCAAACTAGTTTTTATAGAGTAAAGCCATTAGTAGTAATAGAGTACGCTGCAACGTTAAAGACTATAAAGAAAGGGAGAGCTTAATGCGACTGTGTGTTGCGGCATAGCCTTGTGTAGAGTCCAGTCTGTTTAACAAAATAATGACCAACTGACCGGTAAAACAAATAATATGTAGTTGAAGACTGCATACGTTTTCTTATCCCTTTAAGTATAGTTGGACATGGAATGGCATTTGCCGACAAAGAAAATTTTTTTTTTATTAAATTTGTTTTTGCAACGTTAGTGGCAAAATGTGAACACAAAGTGAGCAACAAATGAAAGGGCATAGACGGTCATTAACGACTTGTTTTGTAAGAATTACAAAATTTTATTAAATATTTGTTTTTATAGGGTGGAAACTTAAAAGTTTTATTTTATAAATACAATAAAACAAAAGGGCTTTGAAATTCAACCAAATTAATTTTTTTTTTTGTTATGAAGTGCAATTGTTTCGGTTAGAAATAAAATATTACTTCGTTCATATGGCTGCCACGGCTGGCTTCACGGTACCTCATCCGATCGGACCAATTTTCGTGCACTTTCTCGAGAGTATGGGGTCGTAAATCCGGTAATGGTATCACGAATGTTGGCTTTCTAATGTTCAATTGTATCTGGTTTGTCGGCATACACTTTTCTTTAACGGCGCCCCACAGAAAATAGTCCAACGATGTCAAATCGCAGTTTCTTGGCGGCCAATGAAACGGCCATCAAATCTTTGACGCAATAAACCGACTGTGGCAGGTTGCACCATCCTGTTGAACCAAACATCGTTCATATGAATACCATGAAGAGCGGGTACAAAAAATCGGTTATCATGGTGCGACAGGTGTCTCCATTGACCGTAATGCTTGAGCCGTCCTCATTTTTAAAGAAATATGAGCCAATGATGTCTCCGCTCCACAAGCTCCACCAAACAGTCATACGTAATCGGTGCATTGGCTTCTGTAAGACCTTGTGTGGGTTTTCTGAGCTCCAAAAACGGCAATTTTGTTTATTAACGCCAAGATGATACTGAACTTCATCCGAAAAGATGATTTTTTTGGCATCATCGTGCAGTTTCTCGTTGACCCAACTAATCCCAACGTTGCTCAAGCGCAATGAAGTCGCCGGGGTCTAGTAGGTAGTGTCGAGCCCCAGGCCAGACATCAAAATAAAATACAAAAAGTATTTCTTCGGCCACTCCCTCTCAGCAGATTTCTGGCAAAAACTCTGAGAGTAAATAAAATTGCCATGAAAAGTTTCTCAAAAATCTGTCGTTCGGAGTCGACTTTAAAATGTAGGTCCATTCACTCTTGGATAAAATTAACACACACAACATAAGTGGTATGAGGTGCTAGGTCGTAATCCTGACTGAAGTGTTGTAATGACCAATTATGTATGTATGTATGGTTATGTTTTAGAACTATCGGGCCTTTCATTAAGCGTTTCTTATGTCTAAGTTTAAATAAAACAAAACTTGTATAAGAAGATATCGCACAAGTTTTTATGCGTTTGAAAGACCTATCAAAAACGCATCTCGTGCAAGTGGGATAGAAAATGTGAGGAAAAAAATCAAACCTGAAGCTACCAATAGATTTCAAAGGCTTAAGTGGTATTTTGGAATCATTAAAACAGAGAGCCTACTCAATAAAGTTCTATGTTTTGATGTAATTTTGATGCTACGTAACGCTTTGTAACGCGAAATGTTATTTTTCAAATATGTGTTCCATTGAAGCAATCGACTTACTTTTGGCTGATATTTAGGCAACAATCCATGCAGTACTATATTTACTATTTACACTTAAAGGATAGAATTTCAGTTTTGCAATTTAAATCTTTAAATTGGAATGTTGCAAATGGTTTTAGACATTTCGCGCAATTACATTGTGTTGTTTTAATAGAATTTGTGTGTGTTTAATTATACCATACTCTATTTTATTTAAATTGTTAGCCAATTCTGTTCATGCATAGTCTAAGATTTCTACTACCAATTCGTTTGATCTCTAGTACTTCATTGAGTTAAAGAAGCTGCCCACAATCGTATGTAGATTACCCAATAAATTTTCAAAAAAGCTTTCCATTGTTGCATTTACATTTTATAGTTGCATTAGTCATTGAGTGTTGTCGAGATTTTTATTCTCTTAGTTGGTTTAGTTGAGATTTTGCCATTACATTGGCTTCGTATTAAAACTAAAATTTATTATAATTTTCTCTTCTTGCTGCTGCAGTATCCGTTTTTTATATGCAATAGCAGTGTTTGCTTTTGTCTGACCATAGAATTCATTTAATTTTATTCTCTTTTTGTGGTACTATTTAGATGAAGAGAGGGTAGATGTTATTTATGGGATTTATTTAAATCATACCTGTTAAATTTCGAATACGATTAGTAATCAATTACATTACTTTTTAAAAAGAATCGTAATGATTATATAATTCTATGAACAATTTTTCGAATTACTAATTGATTACGATTACCAAGGAATCAAAAAATAATCAGGATTACTGGCGATTAGTCTAATAATCAAAAAGAATCAAAAGAAGTCTTAAAAATAATAAAATTGTTTTAAATAATTCTTTTTCATTACTTTCAAATATTCAAAAGTAATCCAAAAGTAATCAAATTGTTTTCAATAATTCTTTTTGATTATTTTCAAATCTTCAAAAATAATTCTAAGTAATTATTGAAAATAAATTGATTACTTTTGGATTACTTTTGATTCTTTTTGATTATTAGACTAATCGCCAGTAATCCTGATTATTTTTTGATTATTTTGTAATCGTAATCAATTATTAACTATTTTAACCAAAAATAATCGTAATTGTAATCATTATTTCACCATTCAAAAAAAAGTAATCAAATTACTAATCATTACGATTACTAATCATTACTTAACAGGTATGATTTAAATACAATTTTTGTTTAATTTACTAGAAATAATTTTTGGAATTTCTTATTTCTTTTTGTCTGTATTTATTTCTGTATAAAAACAGCGAGGGAGATAAACTGTTTTGCAGTAACCACTTAGTGTAGATTTAAAAAATAAAAGCGATCTTAAGGGTTTGAATTAGAAATGGACCCAATGAAAAGAATTTTTCGAATTGACAGTAGTAATCTAGAGCTATAAATACAATAAACGCAACGCTGCAAACCTAGAAGTGATTACTTTAAAGGCAGCGCGACAACAAGCAAAGACGCTGCTGCTTTGCTTTTATTCTATTTTTCTATCGTGTTCTTATTTGTAGCAATGAGAGAATTAGCGCTTACAGTGAGAGGATTTGCATTGTTAAGGAAGAGGAAAATTGCTGTCAATACAATAACATGCATGCAATAGAGGTTTTAAAAACGCGATGTATGAAATATAACGCGAAAAAATGTTTGAAGCTTTGCTGCCGCCGTATTTACATACACACATAATTGGTCAACCCTTCAGTTAGGATTACGATTTTTATTTTTTATTTATTTAGTAGATTCAATAACAAATAAACTTAATACAATTTGGTATAAAAAATACAACATTGATCTATAATTGGCTTAACTTATAATTGTGAGCCAGAAAGACAACATTAAGGCAGCAGAAAAATTCATATACTTTGACCCTATTAACAACATAATTATTATTGACATGTGAACTTATATGTATACATAAATATTAATATTTTCCATTTCATTTTCATTTTATATATCAATTTAAATACAAATCTAAACAAATTTATTTAAGATTAGTTTTCTGTATTTTAAATAAACTTCAAGATAATTAATAAGTAAACTAAAACTATGAATGTCACCGTTGAGAATATTTATGAGCTCAGTTTGGTTTAATTGGGTTTTTTTAAACAATTTTATTCTAAATTCATTAAAAACAGCCCAGATACTAATGAAATGAAGCGTATTTTTCGAAGAATCTAAGTTGCATAGAGTACCGATTCCGATTAAAAAACTTCTGAACGTTCTAGCGTTTATATCCAAAAGTCCACCAATTGCTCTTTTCAGTAGACTTAACTCCCGAGATGAGAGTCCAGAAGAAGTTATTCACAGCAAGGAATAGTTTAATTGAGAGTATAAGTCATGGAATTGAGAATTTCTGGCATCGGAAATTAAATTATCGTATTCATACGTTCTAACGCGCTGTAAAATTGGTTTACAATGTTTGCTAAGAGGCACCGAGCTATTTTCAGGAACAAAGTTGATTTTATTACATAAACCCAGCCAGTCCTCAGCTCAAAAATCCTGCTTAGCAATTACGATTTCTGAGAGCTTGTGAGGCAATCTGTTGTAAGGCATATTGAGAACCTTATTAATATAATTAAAGTGCAATTTTGATGTATCCAGATAAAGTAATTTTAGATCCGTTTCCAAAAAAGCACATAGTTCAGTTAGGATTACGATCTAGCTTCTCACATCACTTTCACGTATGTGAACCAGAGATCAGCAATGTGTATTCAAAAAGATGAGTAGAATCGAATCATACTCATAATTTCTAATACTTATACGCATTCATACTTATTTTAATACAACACGTATGATGTTGTTGAGTCAATTGAAACATTTATAAGTATTATAAGTATTTTTCTAAAGTCATGAATCTGAATGAGTAGGCTTATGAATCAAACATATTTTGAATGGTATGAGTTTGATATCAACGTTGTACGCATACTCTTTGCAACCTGTACTTATTAATTAACGTTGTAGTGAGTATGAATGAATCAGAGTAGTTAAATTTCAATATCGTTGACTCACTTATATTCAAATATTCATGAGTGCTTATGAGTAGTGAAAAACGATTCATTGCTGATCTCTGATGTGAACCTTATTAAGGTCGAAGACAAGTTTTTTAAGCCTTTTCGCTTATTAAACTAAACATTTATCAAAAATTACCTTTTGTTTGCTTATAAATATTAAATATCTTAAAATAACTCTTCATCAGGGGTGGCAGTAAACAATCCTGTTAATGGCGTCTCGCTTATTGTGTTATTGGTTCACTGATTTTCATGAATGAAAATATGTTAAGCAGCAAATAAATTTGGCTTTCCATATGGCATAATTTAAATGGAACACCACCCTGTGTATGGTATTGTAATTACTTTGATGCCTAAGACTTAAATTATTTCAATTTTTGCTTAGCATTTCAAAGGAAAACATTTTGTTTTTATTTCACTATAAAAGTTTGTTAAAATATTAGGAACTGAATACTTTTTTTCTTTAGAATTTTCTTCAAGTTGTTATAAAATTTAGTTCTTTCTTTTACATAAAGTTTGAAGCTTTACTTGATATAAAATAAACCAAAGTGAAGCTAATTAACTTTATTTAAGAAGCTTAAAGGCATTGTATGAAGAGATGATTCAATGGCAACAAAAATGATCACTATACACACAGTATTCTATACACACATGAATAAAAAAGGACACAATAACTTTACGTTGATGTACAGTGGAACGAAACAAACTTTATTCTCATCAAAATATTGTTTCAATTCTAATATCCGTTCTCGCATTTCTCCTTTATTTTTTTTTTTAAGCCTATATTATACGAAAAACTATTACTTTTTCTCTCTTTCCTTTCTTTAATACCCTAACTGCTCCTATTACTGCTTTTCAGTAAATAAACTTTTACTCAAATTGACGTTATGGTCATCGTGGCAGTCATGAACTGAATATATAATATTGGCCGGTTAAACAAGTTTACCAGAAATCTGCAAATTTTCTGAGGAGACTATTCTTATATTCGTGAATAGTTGCTTTAGTACTACTTTATGGGGTATCCGTAAAATGTCTCCTCGAAGTCTGTTGCCCTTACGAACTTGGCGCTCAGTGTCAGCAGGAACAATACCCTGCCTAGCACCCGATATGAATCCAAGTGTTTACTTCTAGGATCTATCACTGTCCCATAGGTTCCAAGGATATGTTCCGATTATTTATTCTCATGGTGGCATAATCTACATGTAGGGCTTGAGAGAATCGTACTTCTGAATAAGTGTATCCTGGTTATTTATTGATAGTCCGATGTATTTCTCAAATCTTTTTTTATTTTAGTTAGGTTTGAGTAATAGCTTTAATACCAAAGCTCACTCTTGTGATGTCACCAAACTCAGCGACGAAGTTAGTCAGAGCGGAGCGACTGCATACTAAAGCTCGACTCCCCTTTGCTGGGAACCAGCCTAAAGGTTTAATGAACTAAGCCCTATCGTTGATATCAATTGATGTTAACTCCGTTAAGCTGAAAAGGAATAGAAAGCCAAAAGACTTAAATCTGTACCTCGCAATAGGTAGGCATTAACAAAGAATGGATAAAAGGAGATAAAGAAAAGAAAGAATAAAAGTTTCCTCCTCTCCAGCAGGCCCACAACCTCTTTTATTGTATTTTTCCCCACTTTATTTGAATAGCGTCTTTCCTTCTCTTTATCTTCCCTCTCGTTGATCCTACCTTTCCAAACACTTGTATTTACATCACAGAGGGGTTCCAACACAATCAACGGCGAGAATCTCGTCTGCTTACTCATTGTCTGGGATTCATCAGATGGCAACCTCATTTTCGCAAATTAGCTGATTCCCCAGACAGTGCCATATTATCCACGATTTAATCTCCAAGTGTCGCGTGCACGAATGATGGCTTGACTGTCAGATGGCATCGCTATGTCTTGCCTTTTGTACCTCCTTTCGAATTTAAACTGAGCACATACTTCGCTAGGATAGACTTCCGCTTGAAATATATCCGGGATTTTCTCCATGGCCTCGGAATATTTCTTTCCAGAATCAAAAATTCCTGCTCCTGTATCAAGAATCTTTCCTAGCCTATTCGTATACCACAAAACAGTTTTTAGATCACACTGTTTATTGAACATTGTTCCCCTGCCTACTTTAATCGAAATAAAGAACTGTCGATAAATTTGCCAGACTCCCAAGAGATTGTAACAAAAACGATGACAGCATGAGATATTGTGATTGATATACAGTTCTTTAGTCGCCGTAGTCTAGTAGGTAGTGAGTTGGCTTATTAGACATAAAAGCCAAGGTTCGAGCCCCATCAAAACAAAATACAAAAAGTATTTCTTCGGCGACTTCCTTTCAGTAGATTTCTGGCAAAATCTCTGAGAGTAAATAAAAATTGCCATGAAAACTTTCTCAAAAATCTGTCGTTCGGATTCGACTTTAAACTGTAGGTCTCGCCTCTTTATTTTTAATATATGTTCTGGTTTCAGGTTGTATCAAAAAAACTACGATATTTGCCTACATTGTCAATAAGAACAGAGATGGAAGGTCACTTTAAACATTTAAGGGCCAGGTTATATTTAACAATGAAAAATATTAACGAATTTGATCGATTTTTCATTAACATTCTCAGTCATGAAGTAGAACACATTCATTCGTTTCGAGCATTCTCCATAAGGTGTATAACTTTTCTTCGACTTGAAAACCACTGTAGTCAATTGTAAGACATACAAGCATTATATTCACCATATCCCATCATATTAACAGCAGTATTCATTTACTAGACTATGCAAGTGTATAGAGTTTCATTATTAAGCTTACAATGGTTGGTTGTCTGGCATAAATTATGACATAAGAATTACTCAAATAAGCGGGTGTATTTAACACACATACTATGTAAAAACACACACCCACATGCATTTTATAAATCTGGTATTATACCATTACTACATACATACACAGCCACAATGTCCTCCCACAAATTGATGTTATTTTATAAAGAGTTTATTTCATCTCTGTTTTGCTGGAAAAAGGTCGTACAAAAAGGTGAGCTAATTAAAAAACCACCTCTGTATTCATCAAAAGTTAATAAACCTAGTATTTTCAATAGACAACAGTACTGTGGTGTAAGAGTTAAGAAAAATATGCAGAGGCAATTTTGCTTCCTGAGGATCTATAAGTTACGAACATTAGTTTCTAATAATTTTTGTTTAGCAACTACGACAGCCTTCGAAATCGAACCAAAGAACTTTTATTAATTACGATAAAAAAATTACCCTATTTTTGAAATATAAATTTCAATACAGGGCATGTATATGTCACGCACTATACCTTTTTAGAATTTTTTATAATATATGGGCCCTTTCTATCCAACATACTCAAATAGTAAAAAATATATAATAATTAGAGGGTGAAATTCCAAATAATTCATTAAATAGTTCATTTCAAAATCTTTGTATGACATCCCAAATACAGATTATTTAATAAATTTATTGATGCAAAAACAAATTTATGCCGCTCAGTTTAATTACCTACTAAAATACTGAGTGTTTCCTAAAGTTGGGTGAGAGAATGTGAAATCATTTCACAACAACTATTCATGCACATAAATGGTGACAAAGGAGTGAATGTTATTGAATTAAGAAATGATTGATTTTGTTGTAATTATTTTAAAAATATTTTAGCATTTATTCATTAATTTTTAAAAGAAATTGGTCTACGAAATTATTAGGGCAGCAAGCCAATTATAGAAAATCATAATAACTAAAGGCTAGAAGTTAATAAACAACGTGTTACTAATAGGAGTAGTAAATTAACTCTCTATATGCATATACTAGATGCGTATTTGCACTCATGGGAATCGCAATTAACAGCCGTATTCGTAATAGCCGTATATTCGAAGACTAGGATAACTTTGAAAAGATGAGGTTACTTTGAAGAAATTTTTCGAAAATTGTGGTTGATTATAAATGCGCAGTAGACTGTAGATTAATATAATAATGAAAGGATTCAGAAATTATAGACGTTACAGAATTATCGTAATGGATTTCAATTGCAAAGTAAGAGAAATTATGTTGTAACAAATTCGGACATGCAGGGGCTTCCAAACTTTGACGTCAACAGGACGTCTCTAAAGTGGAGATGTTGTGAACTAGATACAGTGCGATCGGCACTTTTAGTGCCTATGCTCTATGTTTAATTGCCTTGGATTTATATCTTGAATCGAGGGACGTCACACATTGTTCCTTTCATTAGAGTCAAATCGATTGAATTTACATTCTCCACTCCTAAAAACATTGTTATTGAATAATGTTAAATTAAATAAAAATAAAGAAATATTCAACTACAATTTTATGGTGGATGGCTGTGCTAATTATAAGACCACCACTGTATATATGTTTATCGCTTGATTTAAATATTTCAAATTATATAAAATTATATATTTAAAATTATATAATAAAAACAATTATTTATAGTTTATATAGTTTAGTTGTGTTCCAGGTAATTTGGCATCAGTAAGCAATGCTTTCTGAGCAACATTCCAACAACATCTAGTATGCAGAGGACTTCTTCTGGAACTACGAAGTATAGACAATACTGATATATGTTGCAGCATTATGTAACCTACTTTAGCTTACAACATTCTAATTGTCTTCCAATTGCTTGACCAATCCAAAACAGAAGTGTCCATAAACTATTACCAGAAAATTATCCTGAACTAGATATTAAATCGACTTACAAATAATTCCATTTAATTTCTCAAACAACAACTATAAATGTCAACAAGTTCATGGATAGGAAAATATGCCTGTGAAAATTTAAATTTTGGTTCTGATCCCAATTATTCGTCAGTTCTGACAACATAAATTTTTTTTAGTTATTTTAATTTATAATTGTAAAAATAAATCGTAATTATTAAATCATATTATAAAGGAAGAGTTGAATAAATTTTAATTACATTTATTCAATATTTTCTATACCAAAAAAACTTTTGTATTCACGTTTATGTGAATTATAATTATAGTAAAAAATTAAATAAACTAATTTTAAATTTTAATTAAAATTCCAAATTTAATTGAATTATAGACAGTATCGTTTTGGGATTCAAATTGAATAAAATAATAAAAAAATTTATTTATGCACACTTTTATACTATATTTATGTAGCAAAATTATAAAAAAACATCATAGTAAATATTATTAATAGATTTTTGTTAAGCCCACACCCTTAGTTTTAACGCAAAATTTTTTAATCGGTGGCTAATTCACATCAATTCCACATGAAATGACCATGCATTCAAATCGTTCGCGAATATCCAATGTGTCATGAGCTGCATGGAGCTATTGAAACCGCAAGCCCTTAGTGTTCAGATTATCCAACTTAAGCCCAAAAATTTGGTAATCATCAACCTATGCTCGCGGTTGACAGTGATGGCATAACCAATGTTCTTTAAAAAAAAATCGATCAAATATATCGCCAGTGCAAAATTCATACCAAACAATGACTTTTCCGGGCTGCGTTAAATGCTCGTGGTCTGGTATCGTCTCAAATTCGTTAACTTTGTTTGTATAAAACTGTTGAAGAAATCATACTGGTAATACAGCTCATGTAAGAAGAGATATATCTTAAGTTGAACTGTTTGACAGATCTGAAATGTGTAATGTTGACAGTGGAAGATTTATACTAATGGGCTACAGATATCATTCTTTTTTATGTGAGGTTATTTTCAAATATGGTCAAAATCCTAATATATAAAGTTCAATATAGACTTATTAAAAAAAAATCTAAAAAATCTGAAAAATCTAGATACTGGTGTTTTGCTTTTACATTAAAATTATAAACAAAAGCTACAAAAACAAAACATCAGCATTAAAAAAATGATAAATAAGTAAACAAAAATATACCAACAACGAACATTGCAAGAATAATTGTAAACAAAATACACAAACAACGATAATGAAACAACGATGTTTACATTTATAGAGATCTCGAAAAGACAAAGCCACGAACACTCACCTTCAAGAACATTCATCAGACGGTTTACGTTGCCATATAAAATGCAAGGCAAAGCAGGCAACTGAGTCAGTAAAAGTACAGTCAGTCTTGAGTGAAGAAGCGGTGCGTTTGAAGAGAGTATTCGTGGTTTCAAGATCTAGGTTACAAGGTTCTGTTGAACAATTATCTAGTAATTGTTATTGTTTATGCAAAGGATGTAAACAAAGGAATAACAAATAAAGCAATTATTGTTGTTACATCAAGTTGTAAACAGTGGCACACAGAATTGTGCGAATAATAAATAAATTTAATTAAAACTAAACACAAATTTATTTTTATTTTATTGGCAATCTACGAGCTCATATTTTAAACTTTTTTAAAAGGTAAAAACGTAACAATATTATTTGTATAACATCACAATATAATCATTTGAAAATATCATACAAAAATTAAACTAAAATGAAGTGCATTATATAGTTCAACGACAAGAAGAATCAAATTAAAAATTTAAATGCGATAGAACCATACCTGTTAAATTTCGATTACGATTAGTAATCAATTACATTACTTTTTAAAAAGAATCGTAATGATTATATAATTCTATGAACAATTTTTCGAATTACTAATTGATTACGATTACCAAGGAATCAAAAAATAATCAGGATTACTGGCGATTAGTCTAATAATCAAAAAGAATCAAAAGAAGTCTAAAAAATAATAAAATTGTTTTAAATAATTCTTTTTCATTACTTTCAAATATTCAAAAGTAATCCAAAAGTAATCAAATTGTTTTCAATAATTCTTTTTGATTATTTTCAAATCTTCAAAAATAATTTTAAGTAATTATTGAAAATAAATTGATTACTTTTGGATTACTTTTGATTCTTTTTGATTATTAGACTAATCGCCAGTAATCCTGATTATTTTTTGATTATTTTGTAATCGTAATCAATTATTAACTATTTTAACCAAAAATAATCGTAATTGTAATCATTATTTCACCATTCAAAAAAAAGTAATCAAATTACTAATCATTACGATTACTAATCATTACTTAACAGGTATGGATAGAACTTATGAATTAAAATTTAAAAAATGTATCTGATTTTATTTTCTATTCACTGTGACACACATTTGGTTTCGTACACATATTTAAGCAATATTTTTTTCTTTTTTGTTTCCCCAAAGTAATCTATGCCGACTATTAAACACAAATTAAACAGAAAAACAATAACCATCCATGGAATCAAATGTGAATTGTTTTGTAGAAAAGCAATTGTATCGCAAAATCTCAATGGAATTAATGGCTGATCTAGTGAACTTTAGATACACAAACAACTACAACAATAATAGACAACAACTATAGCCACGCTTTTCAAGCATGCCGCAATAATACCAGCAATAATTATTGTGTTACGGTTATGTTGAAAGCAAACAAGTGAATGCGGACTTTTATTGGAAAATATGGGGACTTCAAGTCAAGTGTCATAAATATGTTCTTAATAGCTGCGGGTTAAATAATTTCCTTGATACGATAGAATAATTCTGATCTGAGGTTTTCTTTTTTTTCGTTTGGAATTACATTATTGTTGTGGGAAAATACAAAATAAATAGTTTGTGTTAAAATTTGCACACAAAATACAAAAAATTTTATGGCCAAATTGCATTTTTCCCCCGTCCGTTGAATTTTCTTTAACGTCAATGGCTCTTACTGACATGTTTTATTTTCACATCCAGTTTTTTCGTTCATTTTTCTTGCTCCTTCATTCAGTCACCCATCAAAATTTCCACCATTCCGTATTGTTTGTTTGTTGATTTTTTCCGATTTTGTTGTTAGTTTGAGTGAAAATGTGTGTATGTGTGGGTGTGGTTGTGTGTATTTACTTCTGAAAACTGTTTGAAATCAAATCAAGCTGACAGGAAATTTTTACGCAACCATCCCGTACTCAGCTGAAATAACGACGTAGAAATAATATGTTTTCATTTGGTTTACCAATGCTTGCTACTACATCTACCACATCTTGTTGTCATGCAACAATTTGCAACAATAGTGCAGTGCATGCAATTCTTTTATAGTGTTCTGGAAGTTCTGACTTACTTTGTTGTTTTTGATTGTTTGCTGTTGTTTTTTCTTTTTTTTTCGTCAAAAATCTTTGCATCCAGCCCGGTAGGGGAAAAGACATTCACTGTAGAAATAGTGTACAATGAGCTGAGCACTAAGCATGTGAAGCACATGTGCATACCATTTCTTACAGAGCAATAACAACTGTATGCTCTGAACTCTCAATATCATTTTTGTATTGATTGGTTTAACAGAAACTTTTTTTCTGAACCGAAGGTAGAAATCTCCGAAAGAGAGCGTGCATGGTTCAGAATCCTCGGTGCCTGTGTACTTAACCTACTTCCCATATCCTTTAACTACTCTCCCTCCAAGAGACTCCGTTTGGTATTACTTCGCAGATGTCTGATTAGCGTTAAAGTTTTCTCAGATCATATTAACAACAAGATAAATATAACTGTATTCTTGACTTTATTTGACTCTAGACAAAACTTTTCTTCGGCGTCTTCCTCTCAACAGATTTCTGGCAAAAACTCTAAATAAATAAAATATGCCATGAAAATTTTTTTAAGAATCTATCGATCGGAGTCGACTTTAAATTGTAGGTCCTGCCCCTCTTGTATAAAATTAATGCACACAACATAAGTGGTGTGAGAATTTAGGTTGTAATCCAGACTAAAGGGTCGTAATAAACAATTATGTATGTAACGTATTTACATAAACTATTTGGCTATTATTTTTGGCTATTTATTATTTTCTTTATCATTCATTTTAAGCACTTAAGTAAGTTTCACAACATGACTAACTAGGAATTCTGATATCGAGTATAAAAATGACCAAAAAAAGAGGAAAAAACAAAAAACAAAACACAACAACAAAAAGGAGCATTCAAAACAAAAGAATTTAAAAGAAAAGTTAGCGCAATGTCTTAACTCTTCAAAATGTATTTCGCTATCGTCTAAGTATCAATAAACTCACCTCAATATGATGCATACAACAAGACAAACCAACACTTTTGCATACACAGGCAGTCAAAAGTTAGTAAAAGACAATTGAGCGTCGCAGAGAAAGTAAAATACAAAAAAAAAACATTGCACATCTCTTATTGAACCTCACCTTCAATATCGTTATTGCAAGGATTTGAACATCATCTTATGACTGTGCGATTTGCTACGTACATATGTATGTACATAAATGACAATCAATATTACTTTACGAGTATAACGCAAATAGCAAGCATTGTGCAACTACTGACCCATTATTGAGTTGATACATACAATTACGCTGACGCTACTGCAAGCAATACTCAATCTACTGGCAATGATAACAATTGAGGCAAACAAAAAAAGTTAAAGGCGGTGCAGTGCTATTCAGCAACCATGCAGTTATCATCTGGTAGTTGGGCTTTAGTAACAATTGTGTGCTGTTCGAGTTAGAGCGTGTGAATGCAAAGTATAAGATAGCAGCACTTGTTTCTCGTTTGAAAGACTGGCATTGGGATCACTGAGCATTCAATAATGCATCAGTTTCTCTTTTGTGATTTCTTCTTATTATCAGATATCGGAATAATAAAACAGCAACGGAAATTCTAGGCAAATGGACTTGAACGTGAATGAAAGTAGAAAGAAAGCAAATATATGGAAAATAATTTAAAAGGATAACCAGAATTATACAGAAGTCTGTATCGCAATATATTTGGAATCACGAATATTACCGCAATAAATCCTTTCGAATAAAAAATATTTTTTTATGGCCAACATTCAAGAGATGACTCCTACTCATGTATTATAGTTATAGGAGAAAGGAAATACGGATAGAGTGAGACAAATTTTATTTCTGAAAATTTTTTTGTTTTGTTTTTTAATGTACACTTTTTCTTCGAGAATTGCTTTTTAATAACTCTCAGTTAATTAATGTTAACAATTAAAGAATCACAAAATACTTAGGGTCTCTGGTGCAAATTGAAAGACGGCACCGGCTCACTAGCCAATCGGGGCACTAAGATTGGTCTCATTGACTCATAACGTCCATAGAATTTACTTAAATCAGTGTTAAATTTACCACTCATCGAATTGTTTCAAAAAAGTATGCACTGTTAGGATCAATGTAGTCGTGAATGGAGGTAGAAGAGGAGTTTCATTGAGCAATTGACCACTAGAAATTTGAGAAATTGACTTACAGTAGATGACTGGCTTTAAATCTCGTTTATATAATTCAAAACCTCCCTGACTCTCAACTGTTAAAAGAACTCCATAAAGAGATCCATTCATATTAAGTCTCCAAAGGGATACAAAAAGGCGGACGAACTGGCACAGAAGAGATCGGAGATCTCTGAGGATGAGACGGAGGGGCTATATGCACCTCTATAAGTATACTTCTCCAGATTGAGAAAAGCAGCATGAAGCATTCGAATTTCAAAACTGCTGTATCTAGCTGTGGGCAGTGGGAGAACCAGGAAACTACGTAAGTTCGACAAGAGAACGGTTCGCATTCTAACAGGAATTCTAACGGGATACTGCTCTGTTGTCAGTTTCGCTGACAAGTTCGATCTGCCCCATCAGGATTGCAGGAATGCAGAATCTGGCAATAGGAGAGGAAACATAAATGGTATAACAGAACAGATGTCATCGGTTTTTTGATGACAGAGCGTTTGAAGATCTGGGCATGGTGGCGAACGCGCCTCTAATGGCACTGGCCTGTTTCATCCAGAGCTATGGGTGGTTCAAATCCACCACTAGGGGATCATGACAAAAGGAACATACCTCACACTGGGTAACATAACGAAAAAATATTTCTTTGGCGACTGCAGTCTTTTGGCAAAAACTCTTAGAGTAAATAAAATTTCCATGAAAAGTTTTCTAAAAATCTGTCTTTCGTACGCGACTTAAACTGTATGATTAAATTAATGCACGTAACATGGGTGGTGTGAGAAACTAGGTCGTAATTCTGACTAAAGGGTTGTTTTGCCGGCTTAATGAGGTATTGGGTACCGAAAACTGACAACCCTAAAGTATAAATTGATAAAATGCTGAATTTCGTGGAGGCAGCACTATTCTTAATCATCTAAAGGTGTTCGTAGAGTGGTTTGCAAAATTTAGAAAATTGCACGTATAAAAGTAGGTCCTTAAGGATATTATTCCTTAAGTTATGACATCCCCTTGCCAATATAGGCTTTGTATCTATATTGTGATATTGTTACGCAAATGAAGAATCTAGATACTGATGTTTTGCTCTTACATGACTTAACATTAAAATGGTAAACAAGTAAATAAAAATACAACAGCAAACAACAGCATAAAAAACAACAAACACTACAAGTATAAATGTAAACAAAATACACGAACAACAATAATGTCTCAACGATGTTTACACTTATAGAGATTTCGAGAAGGCGAAGCCACGATAATTCGCCTTCAATAACATTCATCAGACTGTTTACGTTGTCATACAAAAGGCAAGGCAAAGCAGACGACGGAGTCAGTAGAAGTTCAGTCAGTCTTGTGTGAAGACGCGGTGTGTTTGAATAGAGTAATCGTGGTTTGAAGATCTCCGTTCGATCCGATCTGTCGAATAATTGCCTAGTAATTGTTATTGTTTGTATAAAGTGTGTAAACAGAGGAATAACAAAGAAAAGCAATTGTTGTTGTTTACATTACGTTGTGAACAGTGGCACACAGAATTGTGGGAATAATAAAGAATTTTAATTAAAACTAAACACAAATTTATTTTTATTTTATTTGCAATCTACGAGCTTATATTTTAAACGTTTTTAAAAGGTAAAAACGTAACGATATGATAAACGTCCTTCGATAAGTAAACCAGTAGCACTATTTATAATTTAAAACATTTAAAAGGTTTGCGCTTAATCTGTTAGTGAATATGCAATTTAAGACACAATTCCATTCAAATTAATTTCGTTCATGCATTTTAAATTATTTCGTATAATTGTCGGCTATAAAATTGTCGCTTATACTGACCATCAACATCTTACCTTTTGACAGTTCTCCTTGCCTTTATCCAACCATTTGCACAGTGCTTCTCTTCAATATCTCTTTGCATAGCATTTCATTTGCAGAAATTGTAAAATGACCACCAAATAAATTATGCAAATTATCATTCGTTTTATATGCTGCCGTTGTGTCATTTGACATATGTTGGCATACATACATACATACATTCGTCCTTTGGCAGAGAAGCAGCTATTTTTGGTTAATTAATGAGTTTCTTGATACAATTTGAATCTGTGTAATCATACGATTGCATTCACACAGACAGTGTTTTTCTTTGAATAAAGAAATCTATAAATATATTATATAAGCTTTAAATGCATATATGCTATAATACAAACACACACTCATTTTGGTATTTAAGTAATTGTGCTTTTATTTAAAACTTTCTGTGGAATATATTTAAGAAGCGGAGATAACAAACCGCCAATAAAGAGAGGGCAACTGCCAAATGGAGGGCTTATGCAAATTAATGGCAACTTAATTGGAAGGAAGATTTCAACTAAAGACGTACAATTTTCAGATGTTAATTATTTACAGTATAAGTAGAACAAGAACAAAGGAAAGAAGAAGATTATTTTTGAAATGTTTATTTAAATTAAATTATTTATTAACAGCAGGAGACATGGAAGTATACAACTGGGGCTGGTAACATATTTGAATCGATAATTCACCTAAAATTGTAAAGAAATCTTTTCATTAAGCGCTTTCGAAATTTAAATTTAAATAAAAACAAGTGTGTGCTCAGTATCTTCTAAATTTTCTGTTCATTTGATTCCATTATTTGTCGGAGATACATATGTATATTACCATTCAGTTAGGATTACGACCTAGCTTCTGACTCCACTTATGTAGTGTCTGTTTTATACATTAGTGGCGGAACTTACAGTTTTAAATCAATTCCGAGTGACAGATTTTTGATAAACTTTTCGTGACAATTTTATTTACTCTCAGAGTTTTTTTAAGAAATCTGCGGATAGGAAATATGCCTCATTAATCAAGTTGAATTTGGCGTACGTCATGTTGGTTGAACGGCAATAGTATGTGGATTGTTCGCATACAACTGCATCTTAAAAAAAACCCTCAAGAAAAACTGCAATTATGCCATTGAGAATATGAAAGTGGCATGAACTGTGTAACACGCAGCGCCATTCTGTGGAAACCAGATGCCGTGTATGTCCAAATGACCAAATTCAGGCCAAAGGAAGTTGGTAATCATCCTCCAATAGTGACCGCCGTTGACAATGACGCCATTTTGTTGAAACCACTTATGTTTGAAGTCCACATTGCCGAATTCTGGCCAAAGGAATCATCGACATGATTTGGTCTTCCGGACTTTGACGGGTGACGAAAGCCAAATTGTTATTTTTAAATTACCATGGACGAATATAGCATACAACAACATGTGCAAATAACAGAATGTTTTTATTTAAATGTATGCTGGCAACTGATCCTAATTTTCATTCAAAAATCATTTTCCGTGATGAGGGCCATTTCTAGATTAATGAGTACGTGAACCATCAAAATTGTAAAATTTTGGACGATGTTAACTCACATGAGATTCAAGAGTGTCCAATTACTGTTTGGTATGGATTTTTGACAGGCGCTGTCGTTGGTCCACATTTCTTTAAGAACGACAACGATGATTTCCAACTTCGTTGGGCCTGAATTACATGAGCTAGTCAACAACGACATTTGGTTTCAATATGACGATGCTACGTGTCACAGAGCTCATGCCAGTTTAGATATTATGCACGAGAGATTTGACAGTATGGTCATCTCATGTGGAGGTCATGTGAACTGGGCACAGAGATCGTTGGATGTGTTCTTTTTTTAGCTTTTTCTTTAGGGTTTTTTAAGTTGCAGGTGTATCCAAGAAAGCTACAAATTAATTACAAATATAATAAATCGGCCAGATTTATGAGTATTGTAAAATTAAAGATTTCGGATTTGCTCCAAGCAGATAAACCAAGGCGAACTTATTAGTTATATATGTTATACTCTCCACATAATGATATCAATAGGTCATTCAAACGCAAAAAAACATGTCAATGATATCTCACACACACTTTGTTTTTGCCTCCAAGTTTTTTAAACTATAACCTTTTGGAGCCAGTATGAATTTGATTACGCATATTGAATACAAAAATCACTTTCATAATTCTTGTGAGAAAACGTTTAGAGTAAGGAAATATTTTGTTTGTCTTCCACTTGAACGCTTTAATTTGATTTATCTGATCTTTCGTAATGATTCTGTCAAGAAATGACAGTTTCCTTGCAATCTAATTAAACCTTTGGTTTGTTGGTTCCTGAGTTAATTTTAAAATTCAAAGTTCACTGAAATTTTTTTATTTGAAAATATTTCGGGCGTTAGAAATCCTTTAAAGTTCATATTCTATTTTTTTTAGAAAATTATCTTGATTGTTGGCTAAATTGACGATCACAATAAACATTTTTATAAATTTGTTGAAATTTTCAGTAGATTTTTACACGAAGACAAAAACGATGTGGAAAAGGATTGGATTTCCTAACATAGTTATGGTAAAAAAAATGAGCGTTATCTCAACTGAAAGTTAACAAAACCTTAGACGTAATAGTGTCTTTTAATGATAGTTTTACTTTCCATTTTTCGTTTAAGAAATGATTCCACAGAGCTAATCGTTAGCATAATAAGCTATAGACCTCTAAGCACTAGCACTTCTCAAGTGGGTGAACAATTATAAGTTCTTATGAATACTTACAGTCTGGGAAAGGTGGACTTAATTATCCAAGTAATCCGAAGATATATTAATTATCCGATGGTCCAATAAGCATCACCCATAAAGCCTTTTTATATTTAATCCATACGCCTAATTGATTTCAATCCCTATATCTACTGAAAAAATACATTCTACTGCATTTGAATGAAATCTTCCCGCGAAACGTGATTGTGGCATTTCCACAACGAATATGATTAATTGTAGGTTTCTAATAAAACCTTGGCACGGTGATCATTCTGAATTGTGTCCACAAAAATATCAAAGAAATATTGCTGTTGATTTGGGAGTGATTCGGTTCTTATATTGAAATTTAATGAAGATTATGACAAATTACTCTGGATCTGTGGAAAAACTAATAGTGCCAGTAACGCTTCATGAAGCTTGACATGAAGAATGTGGCTGTTCATCAAAGACTGGTTACACAAGTGGAGGCGTATATGAGAACTGATTCAGTGCATTCGGATTTATTCGCCACATTGCGAATAGTCCTCTCGGTAGGACCATTTTGGCGATTGTAATATAGACAAAAGGGGCGTAATGCTGGCGAAAAGGTACAGTCATTTTGATAGAACTTTTTTATTTATTTTTATTTGCAAGTGTTGTGGAATGTTTAATTCATGTATGGTGATTTGTCAAAACAGACTGAATAAATGACAACTTATTCGACAGATGCAACTTCCATAATATGACCGTTAGCAACTATCACAATTTGGAAGTCTTTGTTCGAAGACTAGATATATTGCAGTATTTGACAACAAAATGTTCCCAAGTAGACTATTTCCTTTCAACATTTTTCTTCTTTTTCTTTTTTTTTAATTCTTTCAATTCTATTCCAATGTTTAAAAAATATTTACTGATGGTATTTATGAATAATGTTCGCTAATAATTTTTGTAAGTTTCTTTTCTTTTTTTTCGTTAAGGTTATAAGGTTATTTATGATAAACATAATTTAATACGACCGTTTTTCTTCTCAGATGATATTTATTTTCACTTCTTTCCGTCGTTTTTTACACAAAAGAGATCTATGCTGTATACAAAGAGGGAATAATAATATGACCGCAGGAAGAAAAAGATGGTTACAGGATATTAGACACAATATATAAAGACTATGAGGAAGCAAAAGATAGTTTGACACGCTATCATATTTCATGTTGAACTATTAAAAAGTTACTGTTGAATATAAAAAGGGAAAATAAAGTAATGCCATTGAAAACTTGAAAGAAAAGTCTCTTTCTTGTGTAAAAACTTCAATTAAATGAATAAAAACTTGCTCTTTAAAACAAAATTTTCGTTGGTAAATGGTTTTTTGTCCTTTTGTACAAGGCCTAGTTAGATTTCTTTAAAGCCAGTCACATTTAGTTTGAATCCACTAAAAAAATTTCTTTCAGGACATTAACAATTAATTAATGTTAAAAATGTGAAGTCGCTGTAGTCTAGTAGGTAGTGTGTTGGCTTATCAGACGTAAAGCCAGAGTTCGAGCCCCAGACCAGACATCGAAACAAAATACAAAAAGTATTTCTTCGGCTACTTCCTATCAGCAGATTTCTGGCAAAAACTCTGAGAGTAAATAAAATTGCCATGAAAAGTTTTCCAAAAATCTGTCGTTCGGAATCGACTTTAAACTGTAGGTCCCGAGTGTCACTCCCACCACTCATGTATAAAATTAACACACACAACATAGGTGATGTGAGAAGCTAGGTCGTATTCCTGACTAAAGGTAATGATCAATAAACTCTCAGCATTTGACAGTTGAGAACTACATCTGGAAATTAGTTCTCGTTTATTCATCTGTTTTATTAAATCGCCATGAACCATTAACAACAATGTATATTCATTGAACGTGTAACTGACCCTAATTGAAATGAATGAAAAATCATCTTCAGCAACGAAATTGCAAGATCTACCGCAAACATCCCCACTATCCGTGCAAGTGAACAGAAGAATACAAGAAACTCGATTTCGTGTCGATCACAACTACTCGTCATGACGCCGTGAATTGGGTCTGCGAACTAAAGGTAAAAAATCATAGAAAACAAAGTCTGAATGGGCTCTGTAGTACTTGAAAACTCATCCTAATGTTTATCGAAAAATCATCTTCAGCGCTAAGGCCAATTTCTGGTTGAAGGCGTGAGCAACTAAAATTATTAAATTTAGGACGATACTAATCGACATGATATCCATGAGTTGCTAATGCATTCAGAAAAAGTCACTGTTCGATGTGGATTTTAATTTGACGATATCATCGTTTCATATTTGTTTGATAATGATGGCGTCAAGTCCTTTACTGTCACCGGTGAGCACATTAGGTCGATCATTATCGACTTCTTTTTGACTGAAGTTGATTATCTTCATGCCAGTGGTTTTAACTGGACGGCGCTACGCCAGATAGCTCATGTCAGATAAGATATTAATAACGAGCAATTTGAGGGCATGGTCATCTCACGTAGTGATGATTTAAACAGACCACCGATGGTGAGATTGGATTCCCTTAGACTTTTTCTTTTGTGATTTTCTTAAGTCACATATTTATACAAAGAAACCACAAACCACAGAGGTTCTCATAGCCGACAGAACCCATGGCATCGATCAAATTCAGTCTTATTTTTGCCCCAGAGTCTTGAAAAATTGCACATTTCGCAAATGCTTCACCCAGAGAAGCCGTGGCAAACATTTGAATGATATTATATCACACAAATACATAATGACTGCAATGGGTCTTTCAAATGCATAATAATTAATAAATGCCATTGTACAGACTGGTCAATGGAGTGGTTCAAACGGCTGGCTGTAAATTTTATTCAGGAAAGAGTAAATATTTTATCTAAACCCTTTGCTTTGTGCAATTATTTATTTAAAACTTCTGATTTCTGAATTGTGGTTTTATTCGTTTATTTTATTTTATTTTTATATAACTTACAATAATTGATTGCAATACATTTATAAATATTACAACATCAACAATAGTAGTTACAACGTGTATACATTATAAGTGCTTTTGAATACAATTCGGTCATAAAATTTAATGCATTTCATAAATAATTTCATACATTGTTTGCTTATGTATTTGTGTTACATTTACATAGTTTGATACAGACATTCATATGAATGCAATTGCAATTTTGTTTTCTCGATTTAATAAAATTTTAAAATGAACTTTAACAATATTGTACGAATACAATATGAACAACAAAAATATGTTATAACTACGACAAATGGTATGTATACATATATATACTATACATAAAGACATTCATTTTCAACACAACATTTATTTATTGAATATTACGTAGAGAGATAAGAACATTACACATGTGGATATGTATTGGGTGAGTGTCTATATGAGCTTGTAAAAATTTTATAAAATAATCGTACATAATATGTAAAAACAAATACATTTTGCCATACTAGTAGTCTAGTAGGTAGTGTTTTACCATATTAATAATTTTTTTTTTACCTTTCAAAAACGTTTAAAATACAAGCTCGTAGTTTGCAAATAAAATAAAAATAAATTTGTGTTTTGTTTTAATTAAATTCTTTATTGTTCGTACACTTCTGTGTGCCACTGTTCACAACTTGATGTAACAACACTTGCTTTGTTTATTTTCCTCTGTTTACATCCTTCGCGTAAACCATAAAAATTGTTAGATATATCTTTCTTGCGGAGATCTTCAAACCACGATTACTCTCTTCTGCTTCTTTGAACTTTTACTCACTCGTTGAGTGTTTTGCCTTGCCTTTTATATGCCAACGTAAACAATCCGATGAATGTTCTTGAAGTCGTATGTTCGTGGCTTCGCCTTCTCGAGATCTATATAAATGTAAACATCGCTGTTTCATTATTGTTGTTTGTGTATTTTTGTTTACATATATTCTTGCAGTGTTTTTGTAGAATTTTTGTTTACTCGTTTATCCCTTTTTTATACTGGTGTAGTTGGTATATTTTTGTTTACTTGTTTAACATGTAAACAAGTTCATTGTTTTTGTAGCTTTTGTTTACAATTTAAACGATGTGGAAGCAAAACACCATTTCCATTTTCGTAACAATATTATGTCCGGTCTTTCGTTAAGCACACTCTACTTAAATGAAATAAAGTGTACGTGTGATATAATTGTAAGTTTGTATTCTTTTGAAAAGCCATGAAGTGTGTAATAAAAATATCGCTCAAATATACTCCATGGCTTCTATTGGTGAAGTGCATCAGAAATGTCCAATTTTCTATAACCGACTGAATTAAAGCAATGACATGGTTTACGTTGGCTTTGAGGACACTGAGGTTCGCGTCTTATTAGAACACACCAGCAATTTAATAACTCACCTCAAGAAAAATGCCAACACAGACAAATCGTATGACCTACGTGGTCAGTTCACATTACTTCTATGTTAAATGATCATGCCTTCAAATAACTCTTACGGAATAGGCAATGAGGCATGAGCATGCTAATGTGGCATAGCGTTCATCACATATATCTTTTGGAAATCATCGATCATTATTGCTCGCTCGAACTTCATCATTCTGAAAGAAAAATGAACCGATGACGTCGCCAGTCTAAAATCTAGACCAAAAACAGGCTACTTCGGAATGCATTGGTGTTTTAAAAACAACAAAAGACCAGTATAAAAAGGGGATAAACAGGTAAACAAAAATGCAACAACAAAAAAAGAAATAAATGTAAACAACAAATATGCAACGAGAAATTAAAAAAAATAATTCTGCACAAATAATTGGTTTTAGGTGTGGCAGTTTAAATTTCATATTCTCACTGCATTTGTGGATATTGAGTTCCATAAACGAATTTATTTATTTATTTTTCTTGTTTTTATTTTTAAATACTTTTATTGATAATCATTTCAGTAATTGGAAATAATTTTGACAGTGTCAGTATTGTTTTAAACACCCGTAAACTAATGTAATCTGTAATGGCTGTAGCAGACGGCGTGGCAACGATTGGCTGCTATACCAGCATACCGGTATACAATATTTGGTATTGAATTTTTTGGTTAGTCACTATTATTTGATAAAAAAAAATAAAAACTGTAAATGCCAGTCTTTATATGGAAAGCAATAGATATGTATATATGTGTCTGGCTATGACCCACCATTATCATATTTTATATGAAATAAACCCTGTTCTACCACAAGGGTTATTAAAATACATTAGGCCTACAGTAACGAATGCAATGGAAAAATTTATAAAAGCTAGTTTAAAAGCGAATATCAAGGATAAAACAAATTTTGGGGGCGCGATATTAAACTCATAAAATTTTGTTCGTATAGCATAGGATTAGGTTGTCTTATATCTTTCATAGATCTTCGAAGATTGGATTCCCCATTTAAATTCATAAACCGTAGAGGATCTAAGATCTGTTCAACTACAATTCATCAACTATATATAATCTAATGACAGATTTTTGAGAAACTTTTCATGACGGTTTCATTTACTGACAGAGTTTTTGCCAGAAATCTGCTGAGAGGAACATGCCGAAAAAATTATTTTTCATATTTTCGTTTTGATGTCTGTCCCGGGGTTTGAACCCGGACTTACGTCTAATAAGCCAACGCACTACCAACTAGACTACGGCGACTTCAACATCGGTAGCAATAAAAATGGTAAATAATTGTAATACGTAACATAATTTCGTTATGTTGCAGATGTCTTACCTTGGGTTTGAACCGTGGTCTCACGTCTAATAAGCCAACACACTACCTAGTTGACTGCAGCAACTTAAATTTAAGCTAAAAATGAACTCTCACTTCCTTTATGATGACACCACCTCAGAACGACATCTACATATACGCTCCAGCTGTTGCTGAATTAGGAACTGTAAATTTGTTTGTAAATTGTTGCACCAGCGGTAGTCAAAGGAGTAATACTCAGGGACAGAAGTATAGTAAAAAATACTTCTATGGCACATAGAGCCGCTGGTTGAAATATCAAATCATCCGGATGTCAGTAGCTGTATTAATGGTTTTACTAGGTTTGAGGAGGTGGTGGTACTCCAAACTTTCTGTTGAATCAATCTAACCTTGTAGCCGAAGTTGAGAATTCTGAAAATAACTCCATTTTTCATTGTCGGTAAAATTCGATGCAGCACTGATTTCTTCCCTTGTCGTTGAAGCAAAATTCAAAAGTGGTTTTTCTGGTTTCCATCATACCTGTTAAATTTCGATTACTATTAGTAATCAATTACATTACTTTTTAAAAAGAATCGTAATGATTATATAATTCTATGAACAATTTTTTCGAATTACTAAATGATTACGATTACCCAAGAATCAAAAAATAATCAGGATTACTGGCGATTAGTCTAATAATCAAAAAGAATCAAAAGTAGTCTAGAAATAATCAAATTGTTTTAAATAATTCTTTTTGATTATTTTCAAATATTCAAAAGTAATCCAAAAGTAATCAAATTGTTTTCAATAATTCTTTCTGATTATTTTCAAATATTCAAAAAGAATTCGAAGTAATTATTGAAAATAAATTGATTACTTTTGGATTACTTTTGATTCTTTTTGATTATTAGACTAATCGCCAGTAATCCTGATTATTTTTTGATTCTTGGGTAATCGTAATCAATTATTAACTATTTTAACCAAAAATAATCGTAATTGTAATCATTATTTCACCATTCAAAAAAAAGTAATCAAATTACTAATCATTACGATTACTAATCATTACTTAACAGGTATGGTTTCCATCTGTCTATCATGTGGTACTCATGTTCCATTTTTTTGGAGTTTACCTATAGCTTTGGAACTGTCCGAAATTGTTTGTTGGCAAACAAACAACATTATCTGACATTTGTTTCAGTTCGTTTTTCATCTTCATCCAATATTATTTGCAGTTCGTCGTTTTCATACTTCTTTGGTGGTCTTCAACGTTCGTCATTTCTAACATCAAAATCGTCGTTATCATGTTAGATAGAGTTATCATGATAGAGCGTGATCACCATATGCCTCGACAACCATTCGAAGCGAGCCTTCAACCCTTTTTTGCAAATGAAAACAAATAATTAATGATTTCCGCAAATCATTATTTTCTGGTACAAAATTCGCCATCTTTCACAGCGAGAATGAGTGAAAGGAACAATTTGGTTACTAGACCCTCTTTTAAGAGAGAGAGAGGGTCAAGGACATGTAGTGGAGCAGAAGCAAGTCGTTTGGTACCAGAGTATTCGTCTGCTGCTTCCGAATGTATCCCAGATTTGTTCAATTCAACTTAAACAGGAAGAATATTTCAAAAAGGAGTTTAGCAAAGAAATATAAACAATCCTTTCAGTGGATTGATAGAGTATAGACGGTGTAAGAAAAAATGAATAGAGTTGGATTTCGTCTGAGGTTAAAAGTGTTTGATTGGGTAATTAGTGAATTATGCTTCAGACTATTCAGAAGAAGAACTTCCTGAAGTTTGCCAGGGCAACAGTAGAGTGGAAGCCATTATAGGGATACCCTATATGTGTAGGTTGAGGGCAGTACAATAAATCGTCTTGTCGCTGAATAACAATACCACATCAATTCTGTTGCATTCTGTTTTCTTTTCTTTTATTTTTTTACGCAAAACAGTCGATGGACAGAAAACATCATCGAAACATATTCGCAATGCATTTCATCGAAAACAAACATTGGTGTTTTATTTTAATGTCCATCAGTGTGAAGATTCAAAAAAAATTTTGGTTCATTAAAGAAAAATAGCAAATGAATACTCTTTGCAAAACTCTTGTCATAAAAACGACATAAAAATCTGAGAGAAAAGAATAGAAAAGTTCTCTAGAAAACATTGTAAATCACAAGTAAATGCTATGAAACATGACAACTTAAGAAATATTTTGAGATATAACATGAATATATATACCCAAGTACCCATGATATTAAAAATAATAATAAAAAAACAATAAGAATAATAAAAAGAAAATACTCTTGTATTTGAAAACTACACACTTTTTTGAAATTTCAATATTTCACATGGAGAAGAAAATACATTCAGACAAGAAATTTAGAAATGCATGGCATTATTTCTCTATTTTCTATAAAGAACTAATAAAACTCTTTTAAAACTCTTTATACATACAGCACAATATGGACTAGTGTAAGCAATAAATCTATATTCTAATGTACTTTTTTGCCATACCAAATATTTATGTATGCATTACCTTCCAATTTATATACAATTTACATTTGCAATATTACTTCGTAAATATTATTCAAAAATACTTGTATATGTACTTACATATGTATTTCATATTTGTTAAATAAACTAATTTCAATTTAAATACGAAAAGAAAGAACGTGAAAGATTACTAGATGAATTTCATATAAGAACAGGCTGTGCTCACAATTATCAAAACGTATATGGCATACGAAGATTTATTGGATTTCAATGCAACTCAATCTTAGTATTGTTATAAACAGAAGCTACAAAAACAAAAAGAATGAACTTGTTTACATGATAAACAAATAAACAAAAATATACCAACGAAAATATACAGCAAACAATACAAGAATAAATGTAAACAAAAATACACAAACAACAACAATGAAACAACGATGTTTACACTTATAGAGATCTTGAGAAGGCGAAGCCACGAACATTCGACTTCAAGAGCATTCATCAGACTGTTTACGTTGGCATATAAAAGGCAAGACAATGCAGGCAACGGAGTCAGTAAAATTCAGTAAGTCTTATGTGAAGACGCGGTGTTTGAAGAAAATAATGGTGGTTTGAAGATCTCCATTATAAAGATCTGTCGAATAATTGTAATTGCTTACACAAAAGACTGTAGAAGAAGAATAACAGACAAATCAATTTTTGTTGTTTACATCAAGCTGTGAACGGTGGCGCACAGAATTGTGGGAACATTAAAGAATTTAATTAAAACTAAACACAAATTTATTTTTATTTTATTTGCAATCTATGAGCTCATATTTTAAAAGTTTTTAAAAGGTAAAAACGAAATGATATATTAGCTATGACTTATTCAACAACAATTAGTCACGACATTAGGCATCACTCATGCATACATAATCGGTCATCACAACCCTTCCATTAGGGTTACGGTTTAGCTTCTGACACCACTTATGTTGTTTGTGTTTAGTTTTATTTACAAGTGGCGGCACCTACAGTTTAATATCGATTCCGAACGACAGATTTTTGAGAAATTTTTCATGGTAGTTTTTACTTACTCTCTGTACCGTGGCCAACATACTATTTATCAGAGTTCAGCTATGAATATACAAAAAGATGAGTAGAATCGAATCATACTCATAGTTTCTGATACTTATACGCATTCAAACTTATTTTAATATCATGCAACTGCTACTCATATTCAAAGTTTGAAGTACTCATCATATTCATACTTAACTACACGTATGATGTTGTTGATTTCGACTCTCCATGACTCAACATTTACAAGAATCACAAAATAAGTATGATTCGCGTACGAACACTACACTACTCACTAGAAGGTTGGGTGTTTGCTTTGTCTGCTGTCTTTGTCTTTTTTCTTTTTTTGTAAATGAAACAACAACTAAGACTGTAAATTTTGATGAATGATTCGAGTCACTCGAAACAAACATATTTCGAATGGTATGAGTTTAATGTCAACGTTGTACTCATACTCATAGTACTCACATTTATAAATCAACGTTGTGGTGAGTACGAATTAATCAGAGTAGGTAGTCTTAGGTATTGTTAACTCACTTATATTCAAATTTTAATGAGTGCTTATGAGTAGCGAAAAAAGCGATTAATTGTTGATCTCTGCTATATACAAGGCTTCAATAATGCCGTTAATGACACTAAAATTTTAGTATTTTTCCTATTCGTAACCTCTTTACCGGTATTATACCTGCAGACATAGGGGAAATATCTGATATAGTGATCCACTAGCTACAGAGAATCTATTAAGCTTTTCTTAAGTTGTCATATGTATCTACTAAACGTGTGCACAAGACATTAACAATTGTACAGTATTGTATTTTTCTCATGAGCGAATATTTACTGCAGCTGCAAATATAAATAAGAGTGAAGCATAGATAGAGAACAAAAAAACAACTGCACTACTCATAAACCATTGTACAACAATCCAAAGAGAGTTGTGTGAAGAGTACAGCAAAAATATTGTACACTTCATAGTGTCACAACGTGCATTTCTTTTTGCAGTAAGTGTGAAAGAAAAAACGTTTTTTCTTTTTTTTTCAGAATAAAGAAAGAGTATTTATTCAATAGTAGACGTCGGCCCCAATAGCCCCGGGGGCCTTCGGCTTTTTACACACATAGGACACGAACATCAACGAATATAGCAATTTGAAGAGAGATTGTTGTTGGAAGAGTTCATGACAGAAGCAAAGAATGTATAGAAACACTTATGTATGCATATTTTTCAACGCTGATACTACTGAAATTCATTTGACAATACTGAAAATTTAGTTTCAGTAGTGAAATATACTCTTACAACACAAAGCATATTTCCATTACTTCACAGATAAATAAGTGCTGTTGTATACTTTGAATAAAAGAGAAATACACATTTCAGTGTACTCGTATAATCAAGACCAACAAAAAAGAGAACAATTCAGTATTGCATTTAGTGAAGGGTAAGCTAGCAAGATGTCTTGTGCACACGTCTAGTATCTACTAATTAGAGAGAAGCTAAGGTAGCTTTTATACCAAAGGTTGGGAGACCGCCGATATCTATGCCAATTACATCAGACCTATTAGTTTAACCCTATTGCAATACTGGAAAGGATTCTGGACCATGAGATTTTGGCGGGATTTTCCCCGAAAATTTCTTGGAATACAGGCTGCCATAAAATTCCTAAGGAACGTAGTTTCAATGTCCATCCTTGCAAAGAAATGCCTAGGCTATGTCAGGAATATTTCGGACCATTTAAATTTAACTCTTATAACTGGATCTGGGGTCTATTCCGATATACTGGCACTGAATGGGTCATACAGATTATCTAACCAGGCCAGCGTATTTCAGGCGGAGATTTTTGATATTGAACAAGCTATTGAAACCGGGGACCTACCTCCTTCGAATTTGATCATATGTGTGGGCACAGTCCAGCAGCAATCAAAGCGCTGAAATCCCATCTTGTCAAAACAAAGGGCGTCGTGAAATTCATCGACGCTCTACACCGTATTTGTCGACACAACACCCGCCTCTACTGTGTTTTGAGCCACAGTGGTATAGATTGAAATGAAAAGGCGGATAAACTGGCACGGAATAGATGGGAATAGACGATAAAGAGGATATAAGCGCTTTTACAAGAATACTATTCCAAATTGGAAAAAGCAGAATGGAATTCAACAAACCTGGTTGCCGAATTTCAAAACAGCTGTTTTCAGCAGTGGACAGCGGAAGAAAGAGGGAACTACTTGATTACTGGATTTCTAAAGGGAAGCGCTATTGTCAATTTCGCTGAAGAGCTCGGTCTACCCCACCAGAATCACTGAAGAAGCCGACGTGATACGGAGAAAACGGAATTGGCGAATGTGCCACTACAGGAATAGGCCGGTTTCATCCGGAGGTCAGGATGGTTCAAGTCCACCGCTAACGGGGCATGACAAGGGGACCATATGGGCCACCAAGTGAACTTGCCTGTGAACGTCAAGCTACCCGCTAACATAACCTAACTCTAATATGGGTATACGGCATATAGTGATATCGGTGGAAATTGTATTGCTGAAGAGCTGGACAGAGGTGACAGAGAACTTGTAATATTCGACATGTTACAGGACATAGGTACTCAGAGATTTTAAAATAAATTTGAAAATTTTCGACGAAGGTACGTGCAATATTGTTAGGCCCTGCTGGACACATATGAATAAGAGAAGTATCGATTCACCACTATCCTAAAATCGCCTCTTACCTAACCTAACCGCTTTACCGAGGCCTAATTCAGGCCACTTAAACTGGATTTATTTTCGCTGTTTTACTACTATTGACCTGAATACATTGTGCAGATACTTTAGTTGCTTCTGAATTGATTAGATTTTTATAATAGTTTATGTAATCCATTATACATTGTACACACAACATCCTCTCTTCTATGTATATTCAAAATGCACACATTTTGTGTTTGATAGGAATGAATACTCCTTTAACTTCCTTGAAGTATTTTAGATAATTTGCCAGTAATACACTCTCCAACAATTCCTTTAATGGTTCGTTTTTAGATGTACAAGTAAAGTTCTCAAAAGGAATACACAAACGCATTTGTTCACTTTCGTTTCTATATAAGCACACGTAGAAAAATGTTTAGAAATTTTACAAGTAATTGCATATGGAACGTAGGATACCTATTTAAGTACACTTTTGTAAGAATGCTGATTCTCTGAATTGCTATGTTTTTATTCATATTCGTAGTAATTTTTTGGAGCATTATATCGCGTTATGCAAAGGAATTAATACATCAACGCCCATTTCAATCAAATAAAACAGTGCGTTTAGTTAAGTCGGAAAAAATTCGCTGTCCAGATTTTTCATTGGCGTTGATCTCTCTTTCAACCATCACTAACCTTTGCAAAATCAAACGTCCTATTTCAAATATTGCGTGGAAAATGTTGGACGGAAAACAACGAGATTTTCAGCGAATATATTCGAAAGCAACTTGGTGGAGTTCAGGACAATAGATTGTCTCAAATTGCATTTGGAGGACGCAGTCGAAAGAGACTTTCGGCAATTTTGATAGAAGTGCTATATCGAGGTTACATACTGTTCGTAGATTGCACATAAAATAAAAATAAATTAGTGTTTACTCTTAATTAAATTTTTTTATTGTTCGTTCAATTCTGTGTGCCACTGTTGACAACTTGATGTAAACAACAACGATTGCTTTGTTTGTTATTCTTCTTTAAACTCTTTTGCGTAAACACTAACAATTGTTTGGCAGATCTTTATAACGGAGATCTTCAAACCACGATTATTCTCTTCACACGCAACGCGTGTTCACACAAGACTGACTGAATTTTTACTGACCCGTTGCCTGCTTTGTCTAGCCTTTTACATGCCAACGTAAACACTCTGCTGAATGATCTTGAAGTCGAATGTTCGTGGTTTCGCCTTCTGGAGATCTCCATAAATGTAAACATTGTTGTTTCTTTGTTGTTTGCGTATTTTGTTTACATTGTTTGTTGCTGCATTTTTGTTTACTTGTTTATCCCCTTTTTTACTAATGATATTGGTATATTTTTGTTTACTTGTTTATCCATTTTCGTAACACAATCATGTTTTTATGAATCTTTGGAATCCATGAGAGCCTACTGTGAACGGCTACTTGCCCCAGTAGTTTAATGTACCAAAAAATTTATCAAGATTACATCATTCAAGTGTCCAATACGTTAATTGATTGATACCAGTCTATAATAATCTGCATTTTATGTTTGAGTCGCAGCAAGCAATAGCAATATATGGTGGCATATTTCGTTCTTTCCCTGTAATAAGCATTTGAATAACAACTGAGCAAAGCGGCGTTTTGGAGTTAATATTTGATATCGCATTATCAGGCGACTGTTCAAATTATATTTTGACTGCTGTAAGTAAATATTTATTTAGTGGAATTATCACTTCTCCTATATGACACCTTTTTTACAGTTAACAACAAGGAGAGATCTTTAGTAGATAACATTACGTAATAGTAGCTTAACATTCAACGAAATCTTACCCTAAAGACCTAAGTTCAACATTTTACCTCACATTCGTGGTTCAGATTTCCAATGTTCTTTTGCTTTATATCCCATCATTTATATGCATTCGTATATTTACATTTCGCACTTTATTCTTCAGCAAATAAGAAATTTCCTGTTGATGACCTACTGCTATTGGGGCAATGAAAAGTACGAAGGTGTGAAAATAAAAATCTGATGTGTTTTGTTTTTTCTTTCGAAATTGTTTCGTACTACAATAATATAAAGTGTTTGTTTTTATTAAATGATAATGTATGGAAAAGTGCGACTGACAGTTACTACCACTCGTGTTAATAAATATTAAAAAAGTTTTTCATGCTACAACTCAAACAGGCACGCTAATTGAAAAATTAAATGTTGTCAGTCAGCATACATCTATGTAAATGTTAAGGCCTTTAGAATTAAGAAAGAACGAAATGTGAGAAGAAATATCCTTTTTATAGAAATCTAATCAGAAAATTCTGAAAAGATTACACATTTGAAGTTTATACTTAACTGCATAATGCGTAAATCCGCCGCCTACACCAAAATAATCTTTAATTCAAGCGTCATGTATAGTGTGCTGAATATGTAAACTAAATTGTATGAAATTTCTTTTATATGTAAGGCATTCTAATATTTATTGCAGACACTTGAATAGGGGAAAATAAACACACTGTAATCTGGCAGCCTAAAGATGAATTCAATTAAATTTTATGCCACATTTTTGATGATTACTTTGCGGTATCCAGACATAGAAACGCAAAAACTGTCTCTAATGTTTCTTAACTTTTTTTCGAATTATCGGAAGCAAAAAAATTAATTTTGTTTTTCAGAACTAGGCAACAAAAGGATAACAAAAGGATAACACATAGTTCAAATAGAGGTAATATGACAAGTGGAACTAACGTGGATAAAAAAAATATGTTTAACTGCGAAAAATTTTCACTGAAATAAGGGATTTGCACCGTTTCTTAATTTGTTTGAATTAACTTTTATTTCTTCCATGCCATCTTAAGCAAAAAATTTAATTAAAACGTATTAAATAGTTTAGCAAAAACCAAGCCAACAGGGTACTCATAATAACACGGCTTTAATGAAATAATCAGTACCTAATTGAAAAACAATTTTCATGCAAATTCAGTTGTCTTAACTTACTACATTAAACGGTATTTTAAGAATGTGAGTGCCACTATTATTTAAAACAATTTAATTGACTTTAATTGAACTATAAGGATTTGCAACATTTGATAACAGATATGGTCTAGTAGGTAGTGTGTTGGCTTATTAGACGAACAGCCAGGGTTCGAGCCCCAGGCCGGACATCAAAATAAAATACAGAAAGTATTTCTTCGGCGACTTCCTCTCAGCAGATTTCTGGCAAAAACTCTGTGAGTAAATAAAATTGCCATGAAAACTTTCTCAAAAAATCTGTAGTTCGGAGTCGACTTTAAACTGTAGGTCCCACCACTCACGTATAAAATTAACACACACGACATAAGTTGTGTGAGAAACTAGGTCGTAATCCTGACTGAAGGGTTGTAATGGCCAATTATGTATGTAGGTGATAACGGCCATGAAGGGGCGCTGACGAATTTTGTGATTGATGCTAATTTTCATTGAAAAATCATATTCAGCGTTGGGGAATATTTCTGGATGAATTTGTATATAAACAAAAAAATATCGAATTTAGGACGATACCACATGAAATCCACGAGCTTCCCATTCTTTCCGAACGTGTCACTGTTTGGTGTGAACTTGGTCCGAAGGCATCATCAGTCCAATCTTTCTCGGATCATAGAAAAACTTCTATACTCGTGTCGTTGGTGTCCAGATGATTCAACTTAGGCTAAAAAGGACTTGCTAATTATTAACCAATATTGCTCGCCGTTGACATACATAGTTGTCAAAGAAATATGAACCGATGACGCCACCTGTCAAAATTTTAATGAAAATTAAGATTAGTTGCCAATTACCTCAGACACGTTGTGTACGCTGGACCATAGTGTTTTGGCAATACAGATTTATAACTGACAACTAGTTCGACAGATGCAGCTTCAACAGGATGGCTGTTTTCAACTGTCAATATTGGAAAGTCCATGTTGGAAGACCCAACAAATAAGACCCTCAAAGTGCTATCGAACAAAACAAAAGCTGAAAATATTGTATTGTATTAAATCCCTTGACGCATAGCATAATGATCAGATATAAAATATTGATCTCCGCCCTAGAAACGTAATGCATCCAAATATAAACAGCGAAAATTGTGCTTTTTGGAAATAAATAGAGTTCCTTAGGTTAAAGATATAATTTGATATTGTAATTTCAATTTAAATTTTAATTTAAAGAATGAAATTGAGTGAGAGTCGTTCACTTAAAAAAGAAAATGATTGCCGTTGTTTGGTGAGGCTCATCAATTTCAATTTCTAAAGTTGAAACATTTATTATTATTCTGCTTATTGCTCAATCAAACGATAATCTTTATTTATTTTTTCTATTCATACTTTGAGTTGAAAAAAAGTATAAAAAATAAGAACAAAATAATCGTTTCGATAATTTCATGGTTTTCGTGCGCGCCTACGCTATTTGGTCACACCAATCGATGACAGGGCTTCCTCGATTTGGTCCTTCCAACGGATGCAAGGTCGTCCTCTTCGCCGACTTGCGCAGATTCCTGCATCAAATACCCGTCTCGCCGGAGCATCCTCCTCCATTCGAACGACATGGCCGAGCCAGCGCAACCGCTGGATATAAAAACGCTGTACAACGTCTATGTCATTGAGGAGCTCATACAGCTCACTGTTGTATCGAATACGGTAATCATCGCCAACTCGCGCTGGACCGAAGATTTTGCGTAGTACTTTTCTCTCGAACACTCTCAAGGCCGCTGCATCTGTACTTAATAGGGTCCATGTCTCTGCGTCGTAAAAAAGCACGGGTAGGATGAGTGTCTTGTAAAGTGTTAATTTTGTCGCACGAGAGACCATAGTAGCACCTGTTGGCAATAGTGATCCTGCGCTTGATCTCCAGACTGACATAATTTCTGGTGGTAATGGCGGAGCCAAGATAGATGAATTCCTTGACCGTATCAAAAGTATAGTTATCGGCCGTAATCTGAGAATCAATACGCCGCGTGTCTCTACTTGTCGATAACATATACTTTGTTTTGCCCTCGTTTACTGCCAGACCCATCTTACTAGACTCCCGTTCAATAGTACTAAATGCAGCTGCAACATCTCGCTTGATACGCCCTATGATGTCAATGTCGTCAGCGTACGCAAGCAACTGGACACTTTTTTGAAAAATAGTGCCACTGCGATGCACTCCCGCCTTTCGCAGAACACTCTCCATGACGAAGTTGAAGAGGTCGCATGATAAGGGGTCGCCTTGTCTGAAACCTCGCACGGTACCAAAAGGTTCGGAGAAGTCCTTTCCTACCTTGACGGAGCTACAGGAATTGCTCAACGTCATTCTGCATAGCCTTATATAGCCTTCAATGAATGAAAAATTAAAACAAAATACATGTAAACAACATTTACTTGTAACCGTGTAACAGGAGAAATGAAATACAGCGAAACACCATCAATATTGTTACGAAAATGGGAGAATCTAGATACATCGTTTAACATTAAAATTATAAACAAACAATATCAATGAACTTGCCTACATGGTAAACACGTAAACAAAAATATACTAACAAACACCAGTATAAAAAATGCTATTGTAAACAAAAATACAACAACAAACACTACAAACAACAATAATGAAACAGCGATGTTTACGTTTATAGAGATCTCGAGAAGACGGAGCCTTGAACATTACCTTCGAGAACATTTATCAGACTGTTTAAGTTGAGAGTTAGTAAAAGTTCAGTCAGTCTTGTGCGAAGACGCGGTGCGTTTGAAGAGACTAATCGTGGTTTGAAGATCTCCGTTACAAAGATGCAAATGGTGTAAACAGAAGAATCACAAACAAAGCAATTGTTGTTGTTTACATCAAGTTGTAAACAGTGGATTGTGCGAATAATAAAGAATTTTAATTAAAACTAAACACAAATTTATTTTTATTTTATTTGCAATATATGAGCTCATATTTTAAAGGTTTTAAAAGGTAAAAACGTAATAATATCTTTAATATAAAACACTTAAATGTGAGAAGTTGTACATTTATAGGGCCTTTATGTCATGCAATATTTTTTATCAAAATTAAGAAAACTTCATTCTTGTGAAAATCCTTAGAATTCGAATTAAGGGTTCCGTTTAGCAATGGAACTTCCTAACTTAATAACTTCAATCGATGTTTTGTCGTCGTAATACATCGCATAGAAGTTTTAATAATGTCTGTACTAGAGTACTTGACGGCACTTGTATGTGTTCTGTATAGGAAAAATTTCCTTCCTCTTGTATAGCAAAATTGAACGAAGGCTTAAAAAGATGATAGTCCCTTACTCCTGGTACTTTGTTAGCAGTTGATATCTTGACTTCATTGTTGTGAATTCACTAATCTTCTTCTCTACGTTGAAAATTTGCTTTTGGAGGGAATACTAACAAATCTTTATTTTGTTACTTTTTAGGTGGTGAAAATGGTTTGTGCAGCATTATTAGTTTGATGCCATCGTAAAAAGTCTGAGAATAAATAAACAGTTGCTAAAAACAATCTGTCATTCGGAGTCGACTTTAAACTATAGGTCCCGCCACTCATATATGACCAACTAGCTCGTAATCCTCACTGAGGGGTTTTAATGTCTAAATGTATGTACGTACATATGTATGTAAAAGCCTCAACAAAACCGTATATCTTTTGATGCCATAAATGAATCGAGCCCTACTCTGAGTGAAGTGTATTCCATCGACAGTGTTCGATCAAAACAAATGGCAGTCGGAAGGAGGAATGTTTGGGCTACGGTGCAGATAAGATAAAACTTGTCCTTCATTACTGTCGCATTATTTGGACGGTATTTGTCATGAAAGAAAATTACGGTCTCGTGACTAAAAGCATATTCAAGGCATTTTTCTTCGTTTCAAATGAATTAATTGTTGTCTATACATGTATCCCATGATAGTCGGGACAGTTTTAGCTGCGCATAATGGATCACAATCTTCTGGTTCCATCAAATGCAAAGCATTGACTTGGTGCAATGCACTTTCGATTGGCCGTAGAACTTACTCGTTGCTGGGGCTTCACATATGATTCCTGATGCTTGTGGTTGTCGTAATGATACCATTAGTTTCCAGGCAAACATGATCTCTTTTTTAAAGCGATTAAACAGCATTTCAGGCATACTTTCGGTTTTAGTTCATATGGCATTTAATTTCCTTGCTTTCTAATGAATCCTTTGATATCACAATCAGTATTTTTGAAATGCTCAATTGGATGTGCACAATCTAAGAATATATTACTTTTTTTAAAACAGCAAATAAAATTTCTTCCAAAAAATTTTAAAGCATTTATAATACAAAATTCTTTATTTATCGATTTGTTTGCTTTCTTTGAGCCAAAAACATTTGAAAGTTAAACGAATGAAATGCAATTCTCCTTTAACAACTGAAGGACGTTATTTACAATGGACGAATAAAGCGCTGATTAACAAGAGTAACTGTGTATTCATTCTGACATTTACTTACATTTACATTCATTTACGCATACTTAAATAAGACAGTCTGTTAGAAATGGCAGAATGTCATGTCATTTAAATTAGGTTTCTCGGAATGATGTTAGACATGAAAAGACAAACTTTGAAGCAAGGAATACATTAAGGGATGAATATTTATTGTTTTAGTACTCCATGTAATCGACAAAGTAATCGATGATAATATACAAAGGCAAGTATGTTTGTCAAGTTGTGTCTATCTTCTATCATTTTGTCGTTAACTAACTGCATTTCAATGGCAATAAATTATTGACATCTCCATGAGACATTTACTTACACTTAAAGTCAAACAAAAGAACGGCTGTTCGTTGTTAATGTTGGAAGGTTTACTGAAGGCCCGTGCAGCAGAATATTGACGTCATCATGATGCGTTGTAGTCAAATATTAAAGCAAATACTTTATGTTATTAGGGATCAATTTCCACCAGAAATAATAACATAAAATATTAAAATGATCACATAGTAAAATTAACTTCCATCTAAACTATTTATTGGTTCAAATCAAAATTTAATTCACCGTAGGATAGTAGGTACTGTTCAACACCAGACTCAAGTATTTCAAACTAAATGAAGTGTGAAAAAATATTTCTTTTGACGACTCTCTGAAGACTTCTGATAAAAAATCTGAGAGTAAATAAAATTGCCATGAAAAGTTTCTCAAAATGGTTTAACATGGACAACATGAGTGGTACCAGAAGCTCGATTGTAATCCCTACTAAAGGGTTGTAGTCAGAGAATGATGAAGGAATATTCAAAAAGAGGGGTAGAATCGAATCATACTCATAATTTCTGATACTTATACTTATTTTAATATCATATTCATACTACCCATATTCAAAGTTTGAAGTACTCATCATATTCATACTTAACAACAATTTTGATGTTGTTGATTTCGACTCTCCATGACTCAACATTTAAAAGAATCACAAAATAAGTATGATTCGCGTACGAACACTAAAATACTCACTAATAGGTTGTGTTTTCTGTCTTTTTTGCTCATGTATCTTTTTTCTTTTTTTGTAAATGCAACAACAACTAAGACTGTAAATATTGATGAATGATTCGAGCCACTCGAATCTATTTTTCTAAAGTTATGAACCGAAATGAGTAGGCTTATAAATCAAACATATTGTTACGCAAATCGAAACGACCTAATATCGTTTAACAACAAAAACGGTAAACAAAAGCCACACTATACAAATGCACATTAAACTAAGTATACAATGAACGTGTTGATAATCTAAGCTGCACACACACATATGTACGACGAACCTGGTTGCGCCTGGTACCAACAACAACATGTATGCGACAAAAAGTGATATAAGTTGTGTGAAGTTGCGTGTGATCAAAATAAGTCGTGGTTATAAAGATCCAGTGAATACTTATGTGAACTAGTAAAGTGAATAAACAGATTATTATTGTTGTATCGTTAAGTTGTATGTGGTGGTACACAAAAGTAGTGTAAAGAATAAAGATAGTTTAACCGAAATTAAACACATTTGTTTTTACTTTGTTTGCAATTAACGAACTCATATTTAAACGTTTTTAAAAAGGTAAAAACGTAACAATATTTCGAATGGTATGCGTTTGATGTCAACGTTGTACGCATATTCATTGCAACCTGCAACTATAAATCAACTTTGAGTACTTATGAGTATTGTAAATACGATTCATTGCTAATCCTGGTTGTAATGTCGAATACAGTAAAAAAGATAGACTGATAATCGTGCATAAGTTAGCAAATATATTTCAATAATGGTTGAATGAATTAGCAGTTGTAATGCACCCTCAAAACTTTCTAATTTCAATAAACTATACATCCGTTAGCTGAACAAGAAAAATTTCACACAGGACCCCCGCATTGGACAACACAAAATATTATCAGAATATGTTGTCAATAATCTTAACTTCCTCCTTATTAATGTAAGTTTTACAGGAGTTATTTTGAGGAAGAACCAAAATTTGTGCAAAAGTTCCCAGGCAAGAACCTTAAATAACACTGGCTACTATAAGGAGGACAGAAGTTCAAATAATGCCTTTATTTTGTGATCAAAAAGGGTTTACGAGTATGTAAGCCATTTCGTAGCATACACCGTGATTAACTGACCCATCTATCACCGACATAATGGCAATAATAGCTCAACTAATTTAAATTCCATATTGAAAAAAAAAAATTGATCAATTAAAGCCACTAAGCATGTTAGACTACAACTAGACAATGGCAGTGAATTTGTGATGCTATGGGATTACGTTGTGGCAAAGGGAAACAGAATAGTCTATCGAACAGTTGGTATACCAATTGCTCAATCCTATACAAACATTTAAATCAATTATATACCTGCCTTTGAAGAAAAATCTCGATTACAGACCCCAGGCATCATTTTCGAACATGATACCGACAAACAAAAAAAATAAATTCAACAGATCTTAACTCAAAGCTTTCTAAATAGGTATTGCCTGCACTCTTCGAATCCTCGAACATTTGGGACCCATGTGTGAACAACGGGGAGAGGTATAGGTACACCGTAAACATTTAGTGCACAGTAGAAGCTGTAGTTACTGCCAGAAGAGATTACACAAAATACTAAGCCCAAAAAGAGTAATAAAATTTATTATTCTGATTGGCGAACTTCAACCATTATAACACCCTGCTGGTTGAAAATATTGCTTAGCGCTACTCTGAGTGGCTAATGGCTTAATTATTAATATAGTAGAAAATATAAAATAACTAAGTTTACGTCTACCGGGTTCTAGGATATCGCATTGTTACGAAAATGAAAAAATTTAGATACTGATGTTTTGCTTTTACATCGTTTAACATTAAAATTAGAAACAAAAGCTACAAAAACAAAACAATGAACTTGTTTACAAATTATCGCACTGCGCAATATAACAACAAACACCAACATAAAAAAATGGTAAACAAGTAAACAAAAATACAACAACAAACACTAGAAGAATAAATGTAACCAAAATACACGAACAACAATAATGAGACAATGAACATTTGGCTTCAAGAACACTCATCAGACTGTTTACTATGCCATATAAAAGGCAAGGCAAAGCAGGCGAGTGCGTCTGTGAAGTTCAGTCAGTTGAAGAGAGTAATCGTGGTTTGAAGATCTCCGTTACAAAGATCAATCGAATAATTGTCTTGTTACTTTATTGTTATGTTATTATTGTTATTGTTTATGCAAAGGGTGTAAACAGAGGAATAACAAACAAAGCAATTATTTTTGTTTACATAAAATTGTGCACAGTGGCACACAGAATTGTGCGAAATATATTTAATTTAATTAAAACTTTACACCGATTTATTTTTATTTTATATGCAATCTACGAGCTCATATTTTATTCGTTTTTAAAAGTTAAACATCAAAAGAACTCATTCAATGTTTTGGATTACATATTACAGTGCAATTACTTAATAACTTGATTTTGTTTCTCTAATTGTTAAAAGGAATTAAAAAAGAGATAAAAATGTCAAAATTTTTTTATTTTCTTTAAATGAAAACCACGAAAAAAATTCTATGGTTTGTGCACCATCACTCTTAATTAATGAAGTTGTTAATCCTGAAAGTTAAAAGTTTTTTGCCGATATTAAAATAATTACACGCAAATATTTATGCATTTTCTGTATAAACAAACAACCACATAAACTGACAAAATGTATTTCGTATTAAATTAATTAAAAGCTTTTAAAGGCAGAGCTGTTTGCGGTCGGCTTTAGTAGAATTACTTAATAAAGTAAAGAATTGAATGGTAAATAAATACAAGTATATGCACAGACCATATGCAGTAAATAGTGTGGTAAGAGTATTGCAAAGATATTTTATAATATGGTTTATAAAACGTTTACTATTCGTTAAAATGATGAATGATAATGAATATAAAATTAAAATCCTGCATGCGGATATGGAATGTTCACTACTTTATGAATAAAAGCAGTTGGAATCAGGAAATAGTATCGTAATGCTATAAACACAATAAATGCAACGCTGCAATTTTGTAGCGTGTTGCCTTTAAATAATCATTTCCATATGCTCCCATGTATTCTATTTTCGAGAGATTGCTGTGTTTGCTGAGTTGTGTTTTTTGTGTTTAAAGAATAAATCCGAATTATTGACATTATTAGGGGAAAGTTTACAGGGATATATCAGTAGTATGTTTATGTATGTTCTAGCTCAATTATTTCATACAAATTTGGGAGCATGCCTACGCTACAGTCGGTAGTGTTAGGTTAGTTGATAGGTTTGTAACATGTAGATTGGACGGATAGAATGTGTGTGTTTTTTTTTTTTTTTTTTTTGTCTTGAGCCGGAGGTGGGAATCTACGAAAGACACTTTTGTTCCAACAAAAGAGTGCACGATTCACCATCACTGGTACCTACGTACTAAACCCACCCCCTACACACTTCAACCACTCTTCCCCCGCGGGACTGCCGTAAGGTATTACTTCGCGGAGGGCTGGTTAGCTTGAAAGCTTTATCACGTTAATTTGTTGTGTGTGTGTGTGTGGTGAGCCATCCTTTGATTGAAATTGAGTAGGTTCGTCTTGCTTTTGTTTATTTAATTTTTTTTTTGCCATTGCTAATGGTGAAAAGTGGGACAACGACACACTGTTACAAACAATAGCAGTGCTTTGTTCTAAACAAAACAACAACAAACAGCGAGACTCCTTAAGATTTCTTATTCTTAAGCATAAGTTCAATAAGAATATTTTTTAATGTAAACAAAACTTTAAAACGCTTGGCTCATATTACATTTTTTTTAATGTAAACAAATACAGAACTTTGGATGTGGTTATGTTTAAATTCTTTTTTTTTTAAGAAATATAGTTGTACGTGTTGTTGTTGTTGTGTTTATAACAGCGCTTTGTTTTCAGTAGGATTTCTTTTTTTTCAGTTTTTTTTGTCAGGTTTTAAATAAATAAAATTATATAATAAAGGGATTAATTAAAACAAATTAAATTTTTTTCCTAAGATATGTATATTTTATTTTCAGATTTTGTAACAGTTCACATATTTCTATTTCTCCTTTAAGAAAATCTATTAATCACTTAATTTTATCATTTCCTTTAACAGATATGACAGAGTATAGTTGTTCCCTTTTAAATTTTATATATTTAGTTTTTACTGTTTAAAATAAATAAAATTATTTATATAATAAAGAGATTAATTAAAACAAATTAGTTTTTTATTTCATTAGATTTTTTCCTATGATTTTTTTTTTAAGATGATTTTGTTATTGGATCTCAGTTTAATAATTTTTCACTTGTCCTTTAGAGCAGCCCTTGTCTTTACAAGATCTTCTAACATTTTATTATGATAATTTTTAGACATTATAATAATTTTTGTATTGATTTTGATCTGCTTTATATCTGGTAACCATCTGCTTTGTATCTCGTAACGATCTGATTTGTATCTGCTCACATCTGATGTATACCTTATCATGATCTGCTTCAGGTCTTATGTCTGTGTATTCTGAATTTGAGTACGCTATATCGTGCTTTCTACAATCTGCATCCACTAAATTTATTCCTTTGTCTCCTTTTGCTAATCGTTTTTGAAGTTTTGTATCAGGTCCACAAAACTGTTAACCAGGTAGATGTAATTCAACATTTTGAATTTTCAACAATTTGTTTATTATGTTGTTTACAAAACCTTTTCCAATCTTACACTAATTAGGTTCATTTTTTTTTTGTTTTGATTGTAGCTCTATCAGCTATACTAGATATACCAGCTATACTAGCTATACCAGCTATACTAGCTATACCAGCTATACCAGCTATACCTGCTATACCTCTGTACCAGCCACAGTGATGTGAAAAATAATTAGGACAGTACCCACCCAAACTTACATTATATTTAAAACCGAATAAAAACTCGAAAATTCTTTATTGTTTAAACGACTTAATTTTTTTCTTAAACGGTAGAAAAAAGATTAAAAACAAAATTATTGCTATTCCTATAATGTATTTTAATTTTTTTATGATTTTGTATGAATGTATGTATTTATTTTTTAGTTACGATATTTTTGTTTTCATAATTATATCTATTAAAACTTTATCCAAATTTATTAATATAAGACATTTCGTTTACTCTTCTAATAAATTATGTTAGATTCTTTAAGTTCTTCGGTAATAGAGATTATTTCGTTTTGATGATTGTTGTAACCAGCACCTTCCGATGAAAGAAGTAAACGTAGTCTGTCAACTAGTTCATTAGGATCATCCCAATGTATGTAATTTGATTTCAGATTATTTAGTAATTTTAGCATTAAACCACTGCCTTTTGTTAAAATGTTTGTTGTTGTTTCGAATAAATGTTTAATTATTCGAATATATTTGAAGGCTCGTGTTCCTTTCACTTGTTCATTAGGTTCATAGCGACGTTTATATGAATTGGTATGAATTAAAATCTCTTAATATTTTTTCAAATCATTTTTAGAATAATGGAGAGGTTTTTTATGAAATACTAGTTCAAATAATCCAGGCGTCATTTTCAAATTCATATTTCCTATCCGCATAGTATTATCCCTATTAAACATTAATTTTTCTTTGCCATATCTCCAACTTCCGTCTACATTTTGATTAAAACCATAAATTTTATCCAATTGCTTATTATTAATAAGTGTTTGTATATTTTCAAATAATGGAGAGTTTTTCGTCAGCTTTAAACATTGTTTTCTTTTCAAGTTCTTGATACATGTACTTGATGCAGGTCTATTATGATCATAGCGTTTTCATTATCATTGTCATCAGTTGTCATATTTTCATACTGAAAATAGTTATTATCACCATTTACATCATCATAATCATCGTCATCATCAATAGTGTTGTCTATGTCCTTATGCTTATCTTCAGGTTTAGCAATGATTTCATTATCACCACTTACGTCATAATAATCATCATCATCATCAATAGTGTTGTCTATGTCCTTATGCTTATTTTCAAGTTTTCTTATGATTTCATTATCACCATTTACGTCATAATAATCATCATCATCATCAATAGTGTTGTCTATATACTTATGCTTATGTTCAAGTTTTCCGATGATTTTATTGTCACCATTTACATCATCATAATCATCGCCATCATCAATAGTATTGTCTATATCCTCATGTTTATCTTTAAGTTTTCCGATGATTTTGTTAAGTGGTTTTGTTATTGGTTGAAAGGTATCTTCTAAGAGATTAACTCTATCTATTTGTTTCAGTTTAATATTTTTTAACTTTTCCTTTAAAACAGCCTTTGTCTTTACAAGATCTTCTAATATTTTATTATGATAATTTTAGACATTATAATAATTTTTTATATTGATTTTGATCTGCTTTGTATCTGGTTACGATCTGCTTTATACCTGGTCACGAACTGCTTGCTATCTGATCACGATCTGCTTTATATCTGCTTACGATCTAATTTATACCTGTTCGCGATCTGCTTGATGACTTGTGTGTATATCCTTTGATTTTGAGTACACTTTATCGTGCTTTCTACAAGCTGCATCCAATAAATTTATTCCTTCATCTCCTCTTGCTATTCGTTTTTGAAATTTTATATCAGGTCCACAAAACTGATAACCAGGAAGATGTAATTCAACACGTAATTTGTTTATTAAGTTGTTTACAAAATCTTTTCCAATCTTACACTAAATAGGCTTAATTTTTTTTGGTTTTGACTGTAATTTATAACCATTTTTTCGCTACTTTCGAACCTCTTCGTATGAAACACTGAAACAGTGGCTGGCTAGTTATACCAGCTATACCAGCTATATCAGCTATACCAGCTATATCAGTTATACCAGCTGTACTAGCTATACCAGCAATACTAGCTATTCCAGCTATACTAGCTATACCAGCTATACCAGCTATACTAGCTATACTAGCTCTATCAGCTATACCAGCTATACCAGCTATACTAGCTCTATCAGCTATACTAGCTATACCAGCTATACTAGCTATACCAGCTATACTAGCTATACTAGCTATACTAGCCCTATCAGCTATATAAGCTATACAAGCTGAACTAGCTATATCAGCTATACTAGCTATAACAGCTATACTAGCTATACCAGCTGTACTAGCTATACCAGCTATACCAGCTATATCAGCTATACCAGCTATACCAGCTATATCAGCTATACCAGCTATACCAGCTATATCAGCTATAGCAGCTATATCAGCTATACCAGCTATATCAGCTATACCAGTTATACTAAATATACTAGCTATACTAGCTATATCAGCTATACCAGCTATACCAGCTATACCAGCTATATCAGCTATACCAGCTATACCACCTATATCAGCTATATCTAGTAGCTAGTATAGCTGATAGAGCTAGTTCAGCTTGTATAGCTTATATAGCTGATAGGGCTAGTATAGCTGGTATAGCTGATATAGCTGGTATAGCTGGTATAGCTTGTATAGCTGATATAGCTAGTATAGCTGATAGAGCTTGTATAGCTGATATAGCTAGTATAGCTGGTATAAATAGCTAGCCACTGTTTCAGTGTTTCATACGAAGAGGTATGAAATTAATGAAAAACAAAATGGTTATAAACTACAATCAAAACAAAAAAAAATTAACCTAATTAGTGTAAGATTGGAAAAGGTTTTGTAAACAACATAATAAACAAATTGTTGAAAATTCAAAATGTTGAATTACATCTACCTGGTTAACAGTTTTGTGGACCTGATACAAAACTTCAAAAACGATTAGCAAAAGGAGACAAAGGTATAAATTTAGTGGATGCAGATTGTAGAATGCACGATATAGCGTACTCAAATTCAGAATACACAGACATAAGACATGAAGCAGATCATGATAAGGTATACATCAGATGTGAGCAGATACAAATCAGATCGTTACGAGATACAAAGCAGATCGTTACCAGATATAAAGCAGATCAAAATCAATACAAAAATTATTATAATGTCTAAAAATTATCATAATAAAATGTTAGAAGATCTTGTAAAGACAAGGGCTGCTCTAAAGGACAAGTGAAAAATTATTAAACTGAGTCAAATAGTTGAAGTTATTTATTAGAAGATACCTTTCATCCAATAACAAAATCATCTTAAAAAAAAATCATAGGAAAAAATCTAATGAAATAAAAAACTAATTTGTTTTAATTAATCTCTTTATTATATAAAAAATTTTATTTATTTTAAACAGTAAAAACTAAATATATAAAATTTAAAAGGGAACAACTATACTCTGTCATATGTGTTAAAGGAAATGATAAAATTAAGTGATTAATAGATTTTCTTAAAGGAGAAATAGAAATATGTGAACTGTAACAATATCTGAAAATAAAATATACATATCTTAGGAAAAAAATCTAATTTGTTTTAATTAATCTCTTTATTATATAATTTTATTTATTTAAAACCTGACAAAAAAAAACTGAAAAAAAAGAAATCCTGCTCAAAACAAAGCGCTGTTATAAACACGACAACAACAACACGTACAACTATATTTCTTACAAAAAAAAAATTTAAACATAACCACATCCAAAGTTCTGTATTTGTTTACATTAAAAAAAATGTAATATGAGTCAAGCGTTTAAAAATTTGTTTACATTAAAAAATATTCTTATTGAACTTATGCTTAAGAATAAGAAATCTTTAGCAGTCTCGCTGTTTGTTGTTGTTTTGTTTAGAACAAAGCACTGCTATTGTTTTTAACAGTGTGTCGTTGTCCCACTTTTCACCATCAGCAAATGCAAAATAAAAAATAATAAATAAACAAAAGCAAGACGAACCTACTCAATTTCAATCAAAGGATGGCTAACCACACACACATACACACACATACATTCTGTCCGTCCAATCTACATGTTACAAACCTATCAACTAACTTCAACTACCGACTGTAGCGTAGGCATGCTCCCAAATTTGTATGAAAAAAGTGCGCCAGAAACCCCATAAACATACTACTTATATCTATTTGCTCAACATCTCCCTCTAACTCTCTCAAATTCGTTAAGAAAACGAGAAGTGTGATTCTTTTGATAGTCGCTTAAAAGTCGTATGTTTATACAAACAGACCAGTCCACTGCTCTCTAGTTTGCAGGGACAAGCCGATTGCTCTCACAATCTTCAGAATGCAGTCAATATATTCCAAGTTTAAGAATAAGTTCTGATAATTCGTTCTCATCATTGCAGAATTTACATGCTGGATTCGGTACAACCACTATTGTAAATAAGTGTACTTTGAGTCAAGAGTTGCTTGTCAATCGACCTGTTACCAACCTCTGGTTATTCCTAAATAGTTTGATGGATAACTCACATCTCTTTATATTGTAATTGCCCAACAAAAGTTTTGATTGCTCAAACTCCGTTGGTCTGAAAAGAGCATTTCTCTTTTTTAGTCTTCCGTTTTGTTTAGTATAACCTTCCAAATATCTTCATCCACTCCATAGATATTTTCTGTCCTCTCCTCGAAGGCTCATTTCCACAAGACCTGGGACCCAGAGTAACTATATTTTTCCTATCTAGCTGATTAAACTAATCGCGATTTCAGAACTAAATTCTGAATTACATTCTATGACCCATTTAAACAAACTTTTTAAACTAATTTATACAATATTTATGCTATGAAGTAGTCGGGGTCTAGCGATCAGTGCAAGCAAGCTTATTAGACCTGCGCCGTTGTTCAAACCGAAGGTCAGACATCAAAACGAAAATAGAAACTAAATATTTCTTCGGCGACTTCCTCTTAGCAGTCGCCTGGCTGCGAGTAAATAAAATTGCCATGAAAAGTTTTTCAAAACTCTATCGTTCGGAGTCGATTTTAAATTGAGGGACCCGCCGCACATAACATGGGTGTTGAGAGAGACTAGGTTGTTATCCTGACTTAAAAAGGTATAACGACCACACATTCTATACAATCTTTTCAAATTTAATGCATAAGTTTTTTTGCTGGCTTCCTTTAATTTATTTTACACAATTTAACTTCACAAAATTATAGGAACTCGAAACTAAAATAAAAACTTTTAAAGGAAATACACGTTGAAACAAACTGCAATAAAACTTTTCAATTCCTTTTACTTAAGTAAAATATATGTATGGTGTCGAAAACAATAAGTATTGTCGTCCAACTAAAATTTATGACAACTCAGACCAAATAGTAAAAAAACGAAGACAAATTTTAAATTAAAAAACAAAACGAAACTCTTAAAAACTATAACTCATGCAATTCAAATCTTGTTTTACACTCCAACATTGACGTTCCAACAAAATCTTGACATTAGTGGGGATAGTTTATGGTTTTAAAAGTTTTAGTTTTTGTCATGTTCTCTTTCTTTTATTGTTTTTGTTTCTTGTGTTGTTGTAATATGGATTAATGTACTGTGAGCGTCAAAATAAAGTAAACACTACATAATCTTGTAAAAAAGGTTTTATTATATTTGCTTTAATGATAGAGATTAAAAAAAGTATGTTATATAATTCCTTAATAACTAAAGCAAAATAGAATTCATTAACAAAAAAACTGAAAAACTAAAGAACTTACAAAATTATTTCACTTTTAATGGAAATGTACCATATTTTTCGCATCAAAATAAAGTCAACAGTGGCATCATCCAATGCAAAAACCTTTTCATTGCAAAATTAGTAGTGGCAACTTTTTAAATTTTTTGAAAGTATAATACGGTAAAGTACCCTTTAAAGTAGTCGCAAGTTTCAAGTTTATTTTTGAAAGAGGTAAAATAGCGAAAAACTTACTATGGGAAGACAAACTTCAGTTGAGACACGTGGAATCATATTAGATTTACATAGAAAAGGATAATCCCTGCGTGAAATAGGAGAAATCTTCGGAAGGCACCAAAGTACATACAATAAAAAAATCATAGACAAGTATGCCACATACAATACTTTTGAAAATTTACCCGGAGCTGGCCGTCTTGCTCCGTTTAACAGAAACCGAAATAAGAGCTATAATAAGGGAAGTAAAGGCAAATCCGGCTTCTATGTCTGTAAAAATACCTGAAAATATTGCAAAAACCCCTGGAAAGCCAGTGAGCGCAAATACTGTCAGAAGATCTTTACATGAAAATGGATTACTCGGCAGAGTACCACGTAAAAAGCCCTTCATATCAAAGGTTCACCAAGTCAAATGTTTAAATTTCGCCAAAGAATATAAAACCAGCCCCAAACTTTTTGGAATAATATCCTTTTCACTGATGAAAGCAAGTTTGAGATATTTGGAATAAAAAACCCACCTAAAATATGGCGAAAGAAAAACGAAGCCTTGAGCAATAAAAATGTTACAAAGAGAGTAAAGCACTGCGGACGATCAGTAATGGTCTGGGCATCTATGGCGGCATCAGGGGTTGGTAATCTTGTATTTATAGAATCTACAATGAAAAAGGAAGATTATCTAGATATTTTGAAGCAAAATGTAGCCCCTAGTGTAGGGAAATTAGAACTATCACAAAACTGGATGTTTCAACAGGACAATGATCATAAGCATACCTTCAAAATTGTGAAAGAGTGGTTGCTTCATCATTGTCCAAAAACTCTGGATCATCCCCCACAATCCCCAGACCTTAATCCCATCGAGCATCTGTGGGAATATCTTAACAAAAAAAATTAGAGAGAAACATTTATAGCAAGGATCGCCTGAAGGCAGTTTTACAGGACCAATGGAATACAATTCCACCTGATTTTACCCAAAAACTTGTTGACTCAATGCCTAGAAGATTATCAGCTGTGATGAAGTCAAAAGGATTACAAACAAAATATTAAATACAATCTTTTAGACAATTTTAATATATCTGTCTACTTTATTTTGATGCGAAAAATATGGTACATTTCCGCTAAAAGCGAATTAATTAAGTTCCTTAGTTTCTCAATTTCTTGTTGATGAATTTTATTTTTCTTAAGTTATTTATGAATTATGTTAAATTTTTTCCAAAACTTTGTCATCAAAGTAAATATAATAAAACTGTTTTTACAAGATCTTGAGGTGTTTACTTTATTTTGACGCTCACAGTATGTCTGTTCAATCCAATCCAAGCTAACATCCATACTTCATGATACAGAAAGAAATATTGTCATCGAATAGGGTGGGCTAATGTGAAAAGTTCGCTGTAAAAAATATGTATAGAAAAAAACTTAAATCCAGACAAGAAGCTTTAAACACACACTAATTATTCTGAAGTGTTTAGAAAATATATGAATATTATAGAAGAATATATATAAAGTTACATATATCATGAACTTTTTATACTCCGTCTATTTTAAATGGCTCCTCTGTGGCAACAATTGTGAACACTAAAATAGTAAATCAATATGAAGTACAACATGGCAAAAAAGAGAAAACAAATGCTTTAAAGAAAAATTAATATTTATGTGGAAATGTCATGACAAAATATTATCAAATGCACGCATTGAACTTTGCATACGATACCAACAACTTAATAAGCTTGAAACAGGAATAAAAACAAAAAAAAGAATCAAATGGCATCCAAGTCTGATGACCTATTTTGTTTATAGTAACCATGGTGACATGAACCAAGTGTTTTTACCAGGGTTAAAATCAGCGACAAATAAAAACTGACAAAGTCTTTATTTACTAGGAATTTAAATTCGAAATTCACAGATTAAACTTTTTCTTTTATTGACATCCCCATAATTTCTTATGAGGTATTCAATCGAAGAATTCCGTATTCATGTAAAACCCCAACTGAAAAACACATTAGGCAGGGCTTATGTTACTTTAGAATAAAAAACATAGGTCAGCGATTGACACAATTCAACATGAAGAATTCATCCCGGAAGTACAATCATCGGTTGTAGAAAGCAGTCGGTCCAGAAGTTTAGAGGGAATGATTGAGGGATGAAACTTGATAACGTACAGTTTAAATTACTTATCTTTCCTTTTCCAGTGTAAAAAACTAATTGGTCACATTTATAAGACTTTGAATTATTTCTACGGCGTCAGTATTAATTGCTTGACAGGCATTTTTTTGCCTTTTGTGTTAAAAAGTAAATATGAGAAGATTACTAAATTACCAACTGCGATAAAGTCTGTGATGTCTGTGTACAGTACTGTTAAGGATATTTGAATAAGTATTCATATTTTCTAGGGGCAATCATTAACTTGTTAAGCGCATTTGCTTAACGTCACACAGTCTTGTTTTTCAAAACTGTCAATAATTTGATTAATGATGTTTCGCTCACAACTGGCAGAACACTACTATTTTTCTTCGTTATTGGATAATTGGGTTCAATATAGATTTTAAGGCTTTAAAACAGAATAATCGTCAGCAATTCAGAGTCAGCTTATGTAATTATCATTTTGCAGTAATGAAAGACTGAAGCCGTCGTAGTCTAGTAGGTAGTGTGTTGGCATATTAGTCGCGAGGCCGCGGATCAAGCCTCAGCTTAGACATCAACTAACATCATCTAAGGCAACTTGTTCTCAACAGATTTCTGGCAAACAACTTGAGAGTAAAATTAAAATTGCAATGAAAAAGTTTCTCAGAAATCTGTCATTTGAACTGACATGTTACCGGGTATAGCTGTTCCAATTTCCTTAGTTAAACTGGCTATATTCCAGTCGTTGTTCAAGGCGGCTTAATTTTATTGGCAGTGAGTACATTCAGTATTTCTAAGTCTACTAGATTGATCTAGATCCTTAAATCGTATCCATCATACTATTCATACAAATACGGTTCTATCGACATGATATTCTAGCTTTTTTTTTTATCAGAACTATGAGTCTAAGGTCATGGAGACTATGTTTAACCTCATGTGTAAGTGAGAAGTTTTCTCATGAAGAGCTGGATGTTTTTGAGTTCTAATTTTCGGGCATTATAAAGAATTCCAAAATGTTGAAATTTGTTTTGAAGACTAGGAAGTGGCCTTTAAGGACTGTTTGACAACACGCATGTGGTATTACATAAGGCCTAACTTCAAATCTATGATAGGATATACACCTCAAAGAGAATTCGCCATGTGGCCTTATCTAATCTGAATGAATGAATTAGTATTAATCGGTCTCCTATTAACAATATTGCTTCTTCTGGCGCTTATGAAACAGTCAGTGTTGATCATTTAACTTTAAGTCACTATTTAAAATTTTTATTTATTTCCGCATCACCTTCTCCTTAGCATAAACTTTAATTAGCCATAAATATGGTGTAAAAAGAAAAAAAATCACATGGTATTGATCCATTCATTTTAACGATTGACTGCATATGTGGTACAATAATAGGCTTGAACGAATGTATACAAAAAACTTTACAATCGAAACACAGAATATTGAGGTAAATCGATGGATAAGTCGAATATAGTTTGAAAGAACCAGTAACTTGATTAATGGAAGAATGAAAATGCAAAAATTTAAGTTGTCCTACAAATTATGTGTTTATTTACTAGAGTGCATCTCCGTCACCATCACTATCGCCATTACATTACGACGATAACTTGTAGCACAAAACGTAGAAATAATTTAAATGTCCCATAACAACTTACCTTACGACACACTATGTGGCATTTACCCTGAAAAGCTGGCCAAAAAGGCAAAAATTTAATTAAAACTTTACACCATGATTTCTTAGTACACACAACTGATCCATGCTAAATTTTATCATGATTGTTGCATAATTACCATAATTATGTGTAAATAAGTGTAATTTCGAGGGGAATTTGTATGGGGGCTAGGCGAAATCACGGACCGATTGGAACTAAAAGCAGTTGGGTTCATCCTTGGGCCTAATTATCACTAACACTATCAAAAAATTCCAGCCATTAAGTCATAAAACACTTCTATTACTTTTGGCCAGGTTTTCAGGCAAAATGCCACATATTGCGACAGTTAAATGGAGCGTGGTTTTCGCCATTTGAATAATGTATTCATGTTTAATTTTTCCAAACGTTTGTCCTGAATGCCTATCAATTTTTCTGTGACTTTGTCACTGTGTAATATATATTTCTAAGTGAATGTGCCTGAGAAATGTACATGATTTTTGCACTTTACGGAGATGCCTTTAAGACACTGACTGTCAAAACATTTGTGTCATTGTTTTAAATTATACCTGCTAAGTAACGATTAGTAACCATAATGATTAGTAGTTAGATTACTTTTTTTTGAATGGTGAAATAATGGTTACAATTACGATTATAGTTGGTTTTAATAATTCCAGGGATAAAATTAGCACACGCAACGTGGATGGTATAAAAAGCTGGAGCGTAATCTTGGCTAGAATTTCCAATTAGTAGGTAGTGTGCTGGCTTATTAGACAAAACAAAATCCAAAAAAGTATTTCTTCGGCAATTTCCTCTCAGCAGATTTCTGGCAAAAACTCTGCGAGTAAATAAAATTGCCATGAAAAGTTTCCCAAAAAGCTGCCCCACCACTCAAGTATAAAATTAATAATATTATTATAATATTAATAAAATATGCATGTAACAAAGAACTTTTCAATTTCTTATTATATGCGTGGTTCCCATATCGATATTTTTGCTAAAATACCAGATAGTATCGCTACTGTACGTTAACTGCCTACAAACAATAGAAATAAAGGATGTTCTCATTCAGCTCACAAAAATTTGCACAACGTCAGCTAAACTCTGATTTTGATTGTTAGTGATATGTTTGCGGTTGTTGCATTGTTTGTTACCATCACCATCGGCAATTGTCTTGTTCTTCACAGTAGTTATCATACAGAAAAAAGCATTACAACTGAGGATAACAAAAAGGAAAAATCTAAAACAAATGCTAACAAAATAAAGGAAGAGAAAAAATCAACAAGAATGCGGAGTATTAAATGGCGTTGATATAAATTGTTGGCATTTAGCCCAACCACTCTTTAGAAAGAGAAATTCTGTTCATTAAACAAAACTTTGATTGTTAATTAATTAATTAATTTTCAAAGAAATTAGTTTGATTAATCAGAGGTGAGAGTAAATGGTATGTATAGAGGAATCAGTATATTTTTATTAGAAGAGCACTTCGAATACACTGTATTTATCAGATTATCTTTTAGAACTTCTAACGTAGCTACAGTTTTAGGAAAAATTCGCATTAAAATGGAAATCCCTGAAGGAACAATATTACAAATATTTCTGCCAACGATAAGCTCCTTAAACTGATTAAAAATATTAAAATTATTAATAAATTAAGTATTAAAGTGGTTCCATTCGTTTCTTTCCCAAATACTATAATGACGGAAAAGTGTTAAATCAGAGTACCAAACAAAATCAAATTTTTCCAAAGTAATAAGAAAAATTATGCTGTTACTTACTTAACTTAATTAGTCATTACAACCATGCAATCTGTATTAAGACCTAGTTTCTCATATTACTCATGTTGTGCGTTTTAATTTTATTCAGAGATTGTAAATAAATGAATTATAAAAAAAAAAAAAAAAAAAAAAAAAAAATTTTATTCATGAGTGGCAGAACCTACAGTTTAAAGTCGACTCCGAACTACAGATTTTTTTTCGATAAACTTTGGCAGCAATTTTATTTACTCTCAGAATTTTTGAAAAAAAAATCTGCTGAGAGGACGCCGTCGCGAAAGATATAATTTTTTTTTTATATTTCGTTTTGTTCGAGATGCCTGATCAGGGGTTTGAACCGTAGCCTCACGTCTAATAAGTCAACACATTACCTACTACACTGCGGCTACTATAATAATACAATAAGGGCCATTATTACAACTTGCCGTTAAGGATGGGTTTAGTTAAAGGTAACTTTAGCTAAAGTGAACTTCTTTTTTCTTTTTCCAACATTAAAGTCGCTATTATAGTCAAAAAAAGCAAAATCGACCACCAGATAGAAAGAAGAAGAAATATTTTTGCCACATTCTGAACTAGCCTTTGAATCTTGAGCTCTCGTTCAGAAAACCAATTCACTGCCCATGCATACGGTATGATTCTAGGAAAGCAATCCAAACTCATACAAACTCATAAAAGAGTGCATGAACCAATCAAACTCGTTTTGCAGTACGTATCACTTGGAAGCACTCTTTAAAGTTAATGTACTATTACGTTTTTACCTTTTAAAAACGTTTAAAATATGAGCTCGTAGATTGGAAATAAAATAAAAATAAATTTGTGTTTAGCTTTAATAAAGATTCTTTATTACTCGCAAAATTCTGTATGCCACTGTTCACAACATGATGTAAACAAAAACAATTACTAGACAATTGTTCGACTGATCTTTGTAATGGAGATCTTCCAACCACGATTACTCTCTTCAAACACACCGCGTCTTCACACAAGACTGACTGAACTTTTACTAACTCACTCGCCTGTTTTGCCTTGCCACTTATATGGCAGTGTTAACAGTCTGACTAATGTTCTTGAAGGCGAATGTTCGTAGCTTCGCCTTCTCGAGATCTCCGTAAATGTAAACATTGTTGTTTCATTATTGTTGTGTGTGTATTTTGTTTACATTTATTGATGTTGTATTTTTGTTTACAAGTTTATCATTTTTTATGCTGGTGTTGTTGTTATATTACGCAGTGCGATAATTTGTAAACAAGTTCATTGTTTTGTTTTTGTAGCTTTTGTTTATAATTTTTAATTTAAACGATGTAAAAGCAAAACACCAGTATCTAGATTTTATCATTTTTTATCAATACTTCCATGTTGGTGTACATGTCACGATTATGAACTTCCTGACATACAAATCGTTTTTTTCCATTTTGTTTAAAACATTTAAACAGTTTTACAAACAATTTTTATTGAATTCCTTTGCCAATTCCTGTTGATTGTCATTTTATTTTTGGTGCATTTGTTGGTCGCCAAAGGCCAAAAACATAAAACCAATCAAAAGTATTGTAGGTTTTGTGCAACAACCCAAGAAGCAAGCATCATACACAAGTAAAAGCAGTTACGCTTTGTCGTCAGTTGACTTCCTTTTTTTCTTTTGGCACATTTTCTTCTAATTTTTTATCTTCTGCATGTTGTTGTTGTTGTCTCCTTTTGACAATACGATTGATGCTGATACAGTTTTTTATATCAGTATTCTGTTGAGCTGATGTAGTTTTTGTTTTATTTTAAATTTTTTGTTAGATTTAAAATAATTACATGATGCGATTGAGCATAAAAAGTTGGCCCATCGCTAATAATGGAAGTCCGTTTTTACTTTATTTTTTAGAAGAAAAGAGAGAATTGTAGTTGTGATACTTTCCAATAGAAAGCGAAAACAACAAATGCTGTGACTTTCGATGTAAAGGAATGTGCTTTACTTTAGCTTTTAATAACTTGTATCTTTGATTTTGCTTCGCTAATAGGCTCGATATAACAAGCATTCCATAACTAGGCCTAATAAGCTACCTCTATCTCACTTTAGTAGCGGCAAGCCGATCTCTTTCCGCCTGAACGAGAAACACTTCTTCTGATTCAAGGTCTGAAAAGTCCGTCATAACATGATAGGTGAAGATATAGACTTTTTTCTATTGAATAATCAGATGACTACAAGTGACTATCAATCAAAATAATTCCGATTATTCTAAATATATTTGTAATGAAGCTAACAACACAGGTTTGGATGGCGGACTTTAGTAATCATATCTGAAAAGACGGAAAGAAAGATCTGCCGACAACATCGCTGCTGTTCGTAAAAGTGTGCAGAAGAATCCGACGCAATCGTGGCTCCTCGCATACTGCAACTTGCTGAATTTTGCGCCTTGACTTGGACCTGCACCTGTACAAAGTACCACCCAGGAACTGAAGGCAGACGAGCATAGAACTTATTTTCGTTGAATGGAATCGGGAGCAGTTGGCAACTGTACATAATTTTCATCGAAAAATCATCTTCATGGATGGGTATGTGAGTAAACGAATTTGGTATGATACTAATCCACATTATATCCAAGAACTTCCAATCCATTCCGAAAAACTCACTGTTTGGTGTGAATATTCGGCTGGCGATCATCACTGTTAACGGCGAGCATTATAGGTCGATGATAACAAACTTCTTTTGACCTTAATGGGATGACCTAGACAAGATGATATGTGGTTTCAATAGAATGGCGGTAATTGCCACACAGTACATGTGATTTGCCCTGGTCATGCCGTGGATAATTTCACGTGTAGGTGATAACTGAATAACTTCGTTATCAAAGAACTATGGACCGCTGACGCAACTAGATTAATATTCATACCAATAACTGTTTTGAAAAGCACTGGATACTCTTGGATTTCAAGTGGATTAAAGTTATTCCGAATCCGAAGATTTTTTGTTTTTAAGCATCCATTTATCCCGAAATCGGCCTAATCGCTGAAGATGATTTTTTGATGAAAATTAGGGTCTCTTGTCAACTGAGTCCATGGTTAGGTTAGGTTAGACGACGTGTACTTGTCAATTAAGACAAGTACAGTACCCGGAGGTCGAATTGACCCATTGTACAACGTCCTAGTTTCTCACACCACTTATGTTGTGTGTGTTAATTTTATACATGAGTGGTGGGACCTACAGTTTAAAGTCGACTCCGAACGACAGATTTTTATTTATTGAGAAACTTTTCATGGCAATTTTTATTTACTCTCAGAGTTTTTGCCAGAAATCTACTGAGAGGAAGTCGCCGAAAAAATACTTTTTGTATTTTGTCTTTGATGCCTGGACTGGGGCTCGAACCCAGGCTTTTGCGTCTAATAAGCCAACACACTACCTACTAGACTACGGCGACTTCAACTGAGCCCATTCAGCGAACACATTTCATTGTCTACGGTCCGTGTCTATTCTTTCATCGTGATCTGGTAAAGCAGACTGAATAAATGACAACCAGCTTTATAGATGTAGCTTTAACATGACGGCCATTATCGACTGTTCATAAGTCCCTGTTGGAAGACCCTAGATTTAGCTATGCTGGCGATTTAGCATAGACAATAGTGGTGAAAAACTTGTACTAGTTAATACCTAGTAACGACAATAGACGTAGATTTTTACAAAACTTATATTTAAAACTCTACTCTTGTAAATGATGAATTATCCCACAAATCAAAGTAGAATCTTATCATCAGCAAGAGTTATCCAGTAGTACTTGTGAGGTCGCCTGCCTTAGATAACAGAACTTATGCTAGGACTTTAAAATCTTTATTTTCACTAAGCTTCATTAGTTTGGTAGGTAGTTTGTTAGTTTTTAGACGTGTGGCCATGGAAGAAATATTTCGTTCGGGTTCCTCTCAAAAAAAATTTAATTGTTCGAAGACGATTTTAAAGTATTGTTCCGCCAATTATGGATAAAATTAACGTACACAACTTAAGTAGTGTCAAGTCAAGTCTTAATCCTGACTAAAGGATTGTAGTGACCAATTAATTAAGTAAGCCATTATGGTTGCTACCGGTTTTAAAACCGCCCAAATGGTGGTATTGGTGGATATATTAAACATTAATAGGTTATGGTAGACCTTTGCACTTATAGGAATAATTCGAAACCAAGTTGAAAGGACACAACCCTGATTAAATAGATAAAATCATGAAGGGAACAAAACAGTTATCATGGCCCTAAACTATTCACAAGTGCTTTGACATTCCTACTGTAGGAATGCATGCAATCCAATGCTATGAATTTAGATTGTCTTAAAAGTGTAGTTTTACTGTGAAAAAAATATTTTCCTTTATGTTATTTTATGTGTGCCTTCGAAAATGGTTTATTGGTACAATTAATTAATTTTTAATTAAAGATTTATTCAATTTGTGTTTCAATATGTAATCTTGTATGATTCATGTGGCTATAAAAACCACTCAAACTAAAGTGTTGGCACAAACTAATGAAAATAACAGAAATATAGAATAGCAAAAACCAATTTCTTTGAAAAACAAAAAATTTTTTTTAAGAATTTTTACACTCTTAAGTTTGGTTTTAGTTTTGTGGTTTGGTCTCAGTGGCATAATATTTGTAAAATAAATATCCTCATGCTAGAACACAGGCACACACACTTATTGGCTCTCTTCAGAAATAAACCTTTAAGTGAAGGAGATAGTATAAATACACTTACCATAAATACACATAAGTTTAAGGGCCATTATTACAACTTGCCGCTAAACTTGAGTTTAGTTAAAGGTACCTTTAGCTAAAGGGAACTATAAAGTTACCTTTAAGTTATTTTCGTTATTACAACCTACAGATAAAATTTTTCAAAAATATGGCAGTGCCGGAGCAATGTCGATAAAACTGCTAAATTATACAAGTTTTTTTTAAAGCAGTGGCAACCGCGGGCTTCGTTTTTTGTTGTTGTATATGCTCATTTTGTTTAAATTTGAAGTTGCCATAATGAAAATAATATATAACATGGCAAGTTCAAACATAAAGTGACCTTTAAATGTTAAAGGTAGGATGATCCTCCCTTTAGCTTAACGATCACTTCTACATATCTTATTGGGTACTCATAATAACGAAAAACAATTTATCTGCCCGCTAAAATCCTCCCTTTAGTAAACGGCAAGTTGTAATAATGGCCCTAAGTGTACATTTTTGATTTACTTTCTCTGGTTTCTGTCTGTATTAACCGCATAAAAAGTTTCCATTTTTTTGCTTTACTTTTTGCTTTGTTCTTTTCTCTCTTTTCTAGTTCGTTTCTTTAAAGTGATGGAATCCGAACGCATTGTATGTTGTATGCATTTGTTTAAAGTAGCAAGGGTTCTTATATGATATGTATATTTATATATTTATATATATTGTTTCATTATTTGTTTATTTGCTTTTATGGCTGTATGGGTATGTGTGGATTTGTGCAACTATATATGCAAATATGTGTATATGCATACATCATGTTTGTTTAAAAATTTATTTTTGTATTAAAAATAATTCGAAGAACATAAAACAAAATAAAATTGCAAACAACTGAAGTGATCAAAACCGTTTCGATATTTTTATAACAAATTAGAATTAGAAACAGTCCCGCTTTTAAGCATACACAGCTTGAAAGTCAGTACTTACCTGCATTACATCATTGGCAACAGTGATTGTTCGGGGTATGTATTTGAAATACGAAAGAAATGTTTAGGATCGGCTTTAGGGACTGTGCCATGCACTATAAAGCTTATTGGCATCCCTCATCTTTTGGACAACTTCAAATCAAAACTATTCTTCAATGAGAATAATAGATTGTCTTTTATGGCAACAGGCAGTTGGTTGGAGGGAAATTATGTGCTCAAGACGTAAACAAAGATTAAGTCTGGTTACCAGAAATACTTCAATATTTTCGTTCCAGACAAATTAGGACAAGAAATCGTCATGGAAACCAAGAAACCATATTGAATTGTTATGCTGGATTCACGACTGTGGTTCAGACAAAATATTTGTCCGGACATGATTTTTTATATAGAGTTTGTCAGCTGTCTTCTTCAAAGAGAGAGATAGAGAGAGGGAAAAAATTTTGTATGTGAACAGCTCGATTTGGTTTAATTTTATATTTTGTCACCCGAAAACTTCAACAAAACTGCCAATTGCGTATATTTTTAATATAAAGTTGAATGGAATTACCCATATAAATCATGAAGCCGTCGTAGTTTAGTAGGTAGTGTATCGGCTTATTAGACATGAGGCCACGGTTCAAACCCCAGGTCAGACATCTTGAACAAAAAGAAATATGAAAAATATTTCTTCGGTAACTGTCTCTCAGCAGATGTCTACCAAAAACTCTGAGAGTAACTGAAATTGCTATGAAAAATTTCTAAAAAATTTGTTGTTTGGAGTTGGCTTTAAACTGTGGTTTCCGCTACTCATGTATACAATTCACACGCACAAGATAAGTGGTGTGAGAAGTTAGGTTGTAATCCTGACTGAAGGGTTGTAACGACTAGTAGCTATGGATGTACATATCGATGGCTTAATATGAAAAAGGCCTAACTCAATTTTTTTCAAAATAAGGTTTTTTGTTTATTCTGGTAGACAAATGTCAGATGCACAAAAAATTAAAAAATTTTTAAATGAGAGATTAAATGTGTTGCTGTTTCTTATTAAAAATTGTATTAAAATTTTTGTTGTATCTAAAATTTTACGAATTTTATTAAGTTTTTTCCTTCTCCTGTAAAGTAACCAAAAATCGAGTTAGGCCTTTTTCATATTAACCCATCGATATATACATATTAATCGTGTAAAATTTAAATTTACGTCAATAGTGTCGTCTGGCCACATAGATTTTCCGATAAAAATTTTCGAAATCAGTGAATCGTGCTGAAGAAAACTCTCAGCAAAAAATGATTTTGTACAGGCAAACGTTTTTTTCGGACAACATGGATGAATTCAGCTTAAGTCTGGATACCAGCAAACGTTTTATATTTTGGTTCCAGACAAATAAATCCATACCATCTGGAATAGTGGTAATAATCACAACAAAAGCTAATAATCGCACTATAACTGAGTATGAAAAAAAAATGTACCTAACGTCAACGTCAAACGAAGGGAATAGTAATCGAATTGGTGAGAGTTGACGCAAATAGTGTCCAGGTCTAACCATCACAAACCTACTTCCACATTACCAGCTTAATTTGAAAATAAACGCAAGCTTTTGTTAATAAAAGTAGCGCAATTTCAGTTAGTATGAATCATAGCATGGCTTAGAAATTCTAATTCTTTGACCCTTGTTTTTGCTTACAAATTCATTGATTTCCTGCTCCAAAATTTTTGGGTACTAAACTAGCAAGTATCTTAAGAAACTTGTAAACATAGTCTGTTCCAGATTTTTCTATGGAAAATTGTAACAATTCAGCGCACAAACGCTAACATATTGTTACGTTTTTACCCTTTTAAAAACGTTTAAAATATGAGCTCGTAGATTGCAAATAAAATAAAAATAAATTTATGTTTACTTTTACTTAGTCTTTATTTTTCGCACAATTCTGTGTGCCACTTTTCACAAATTGATGTAAACAACAAAAATTGCTTTGTTTGTTATTCTTCTTTACACTCTTTTGCTTAAACACTAATAATTGTTCGGCACATCTTTATAACGGAGATCTTCAAACCACGATTATTCTCTTCACACGCAACGCGTCTTCACACAAGACTGACTGAATTTTTCTGACTCCGTTGCCTGCTTTATCTTGCCTTTTATATGCCAACGTAAACAGTCTAATGAATGATCTTGAAATCGAATGTTCTTGGCTTCGCCTTCTCGATATCTCCATAAATATAAACATCGTTGTTTTATTGTTGTTTGTGTATTTTGTTTACATTGTTTCTTGTTTGCTTTTTTGTTTACTTTTTATCCCCTTTTTTATACAGATGTTGTTGGTATATTTTTGTTTACTTGTTTATAATGTAAACCAGTTCATTGTTTTTGTTTTTGTAGCTTTTGTTTATCATTTTAATGTTCAACGATGTAACACCATTTCAATTTTCGTAACAATATAAAAACTATGTGGGCTTATTCTAACTAAGCTTTCAAGTAGCCATGTTTAGCACATTTTTGATTGCACCTAGTTCACATGTAAGAGCAGTAAGTCCATAAGCAATGGTTTGTTTTCAACCAAATTATGAGTTCAGCTCGGCGTAAAATTTTATGTATATTAACAGACTGATACTTTGCCAAAATGGAGCACATAGTCATCTACTGTTTTGTTCCTACAGCGATCTAAATTAGAAAGTCTTACAAGCTTCGACCGTAGCCTTATCTATACATTTCAAATGCCTTTTGTTTGTATCGTTGTTCACCTTTGTTTAAATGTTTTTCTTTGTTTAAAAAGCCATAACTTTACATTTAATTTCTTTGCCATTTAAAAATTATTTTCCTTTTATTGAAACGCAAATATTTTCTCCATTAATTCCATTGAATAACTTCTTTCTCTAACGCCAATTATTTGTATAAAAATCTTGTGAATTCTTATTTCGCTGGCATCCTTTGTATGAATAATTGTCACCACAACCAATGTCGCCACAGGTCGTTATTTGTAAAGAACAATACTTGGAAAAAGGAATACACTCTGGATGTAATGAATAGCACGTACTGTGTAATTAACGGGTAATCATAATTGGATGTTATCACCAAAGTATCTTCTAAAAGTACTATTAATGATGGCCTCTATGAAGTAGATTGTCACAAGTGGGCAAAGGCTAACCTATTTTGATTGGAAATAACTTTCACGAAAAAGGAGAAGTTTTCGCCCTAACCATTGCCTATCGCTTGATACATACATACATACGTAATTGCTAATAAGAACCCTTCAGTCAGGATCTAGATTCTGACACCACTTATGTTGTGTGTGTACAGTTTAAAGTCGACTCCGAATGACAGATTTCTGAGAAACTTTTTCATGGCGATTTTATTTACCTTCAGAGTTTTGCCAGAAATCTCTCTGAAAAAATATTCTTTTTTATTCCGTTTTGTTGGAGATGTCTGACCTGAGATTTGAACCGTGGCCTCATGTCTAATAAGCCAACGTACCTACTATTTAAAACTTTTTTTATTTTGCTTTACGAAACCTTTTAATGAAAAAATATTTAAACAATCCACTAAAAGTGTGGCATGTATTACGAGATCATATTATTCAAAGGTTATTCCAGGTACAAATATTATTAAAGAGTTCTCCAAAGGGGACTTCCGAACTTTGACTGTTGATAACAGCCATCTTGTTGAAGGTACGTCTGTCAAATTAGTTTTCATTTCTTCAGTCTAACATCAGTTCAAATCACCATGTTTGAAGAAAAACAACAAACTAGTATAAGCTGAATAGAATCTGGAGCAGTTTACATTTGACCCTAATCTTCATAGAAATAATTCTTCTACTTCTGGGTTAAATTAGTACAATACCACTACGAATGACATTCAATATATCCCGAAAAATTTTGTGTTTGGCGGCGTCATTCTTACATATTTCTTTGAGAGCGCCAATGGTCGAAAAATTACAGCGAATACTATAGGTTGATGGTTACCGAAAATAGTATGCATTGGATGATCTGACATGTGGTTTCAACAGGATGGCGCTACATACTAGAGATCAGCAATGAATCGTTTTTTCAGATATTCATAAGCACTTATGAAATTTTGAATATAAGTGAGTCAACAATATTGAAATATAACTACTCTGATTCATTCGTACTCACTACAACGTTGATTTATAAGTATAGGTTGAAATGAGTATTCGTAGAACGTTGGCATCAAACTCATACCATTCAAAACATGTTTGATTCATAAGCCTACTCGTTTAGATTCACAACTTTAGAAAAATACTTATAATACTTGTAAATGATTCGAACGACTCGAATATTTCATCAACATTTGAAATTTTAGTTGTTGTTGCATTTACAAAAAATAAAATGACAAAGACAGCAAGCAAAGCAAACACAAAACCTTCTAGTGAGTATTGTAGTGTTCGTACGTGAATCTTATTTATTTTGTGATTCTTGTAAATGTTGAGTCACGGAGAGTCGAAATCAACAGCATCATACTTGTCGTTAATTATGAGTATGATGAGTACTTCAAACTATGAATATACCATCATACTACTCATGAGTATAATATTAAAATAATTATGAATGCGTATAAGTACAGAAATTATGAGTATGATTCGATTCTACTCATCTTTTTTTGAATACTCCTTGCTGATCTCTGCTACATACCAACCACACAGCTCATGCCACACAGTGTATTCTGCTTGAGCGATTTGAGGACATAATTGATGTGGATGCGATGTGAACTTGCCACCGCCGTCTCGTGGTTTGAACCAGTTGGTATTTTGCTTATAGGCGTTTCTTAAGTCGCAGGTGTATGCGAAGAAGCATCAAACAACAGAGGTCCTCAAAGCCAACATTTGTCATGCCATCAGAGAAAGTTCTCCATGATTATGCACCAGATTAATAGAAAATTGGGGATTTCAGATTCTGCTCTAACTACACATACATAATCGGTCAATACAACCCTTTAGTCAGGATTACAACCTAGCTTCTCATACCACATATGTTGTGTGTGTAAATTTTATATATGACTGCTCCAGTTGAAAGTCGTCTCCGAAGGATAGATTTTTGAGAAACTTTTGCATGGGAATTTTATTTACTCTCGGAGTTTTTGCTGAGAAGAAGTGGCTGAAGAATTTTTTTTATTTGTTTTTTGTAGGAAATATCTGACCTGAGGTTTGACCCGTGCCCTCACGTCTAATAAGGCAACTCACTATCTACTAGACTACAGCGACTACTCTTCACTGACTAACAAAACATATTCCAAGGAAAGGAATAAAAATAAAATTTCACGATTCGAATAACCCTGTATTTCTATCTACTGGCTAAAGAATATTCATTATTTGTTCGAATATGTATGTATATGCATTGTATCGTTATGTTGGACTGACCGCAGCATAAATCTTTGTGGCCTTACAAGTCATGTGTACATACAGAACATATAGTTTATGAGAGCGTTGAATTGTTGTTATTTAAACAATTGCAAAAGTTCAATAAATTAATGGCAACCAAATGGTAAAGGGAGACACCAATGGAGAACGTTTTAAAATCGGAAATGAATATTAAAATGTAAAACAACGAAAATGTATTGGTCATAACCGAAATATACGATGCTTGTACATGATTTTTTGAATGGTTTTGTTCAATCGTTTTCTATAGTTTTTCATTTTTTGTTTTTTATAAAACAGAAACCGAATACTTTATTGTTTTAATATTTCTTTTTAACAAATTTACTTGTTCATTTGCACCAAAAGATAAACACCGAGATTCGTGGTTGACTCCATAAATCTTTGTTAAAAACTACAGTTACCAGCAAATAAATAGCAAAAGTTTTGGATAATTTATAATGTTCTGAGTTAAATTTAAAATTAAATTAAATTTGAATTAGTCCTGTCTAACGGATTGGTAGACCCGTTTTACATACTTACTTGGTCAAACAACCGATGTTGTGTACGTTAATTTCATCCATGAGTGACGGGACCTATAGTTTAAAGTCGAATCCGAACTACATGCTCTCAGAGTTTTTTCCAGAAGCTACTGAGATTACGTTCCGTAATAAATATATTTTCATATTCCGTTTTTTCGAGTTGTCTGAGCTGGGGTTTGACTCACAGGGTATACAATTGCGTTCTTTTTGCTTGGACTTTAAGTTGAAGAATATATAATGCATCCTGACAGTAACTAAGATCAATTATTTGTAGTATAACTTAAAAATTTATCGTTTGCTCAAGATGGCAACACTTGCTGATACATTATCAATGATAAATCCGTAATTTGAGAAAGTAATTCGGGGTTGTCATAGAAACCAACCTTATCAGAATTGCTTTTAAAAACGAGGAGAAAAAATGCTATGGTGTCATGAAGACCAATATTATCGTTTTTATGTTCGAATTGGAATTAATATCGGTTTTAGGTCACAGAAACCAAGGTTATCGGTTTTTTTATTAGAAATAAACCAACCAGCTGACAGTTGTCAGTTTTAATAAAAAAAAAACTTAAAAAAACTGAATTTTGTTGTTGTTAAAAAAAATATACATCGTCATCCTATATCCAAAATGGTTTATCCACAGAACAAATATTCTGCAGATAAAACAACAACATCCTGATTTTTACTAAAAGTTTTTCATTTTTCTATAAATTACTTGGTATTTTATCCCTGATTCCCTGAGCTTCACTTTGTTTACACATTGGCAGTTGTAATGGAACATTTTCCTCTTCTATATCATTAGACATAGTCTAGTAGGTAGTGTGTTGACTTATTAGACGAAGAGCCAGGGTTCGAATCCCAGGCCAGACATCAAAAATAAAAAAAAAAGTATTTCTTCGGCAGATTTCTGGCAAAAACTCTGAGAGTATATAAAATTGCCATGAAAAGTTTTTCAAAAATCTGTCGTTCGGAGTCGACTTTAAACTATAGGTCCCGCCACTCATGTATAACATTAACACACACAACATAAGTGGTGTGAGAAACTAGGCCATAATCCTGACTGAAAGGTTGTAATGGCCCATTATGTATATATGTATATCATTGGATGGCCAAAATATATCGTTTTCGTTGCATAAATGCTCGTTAATACTAGGTTATATAATTTTTATGTGAGTCCCATCGATGCAACAAATTATTGAAAGAGTTTTATATTTGTTGGAGAAATAGTCTCTTGACCTACGTTTTTCATTTCCATTCATTTTCAGCTGGACCCACTGCCGGTAAATGTACCACTCCATGACTTTGATTACATCAGTCAAAACTTCTGTACCAAGGCTTATACATAAATCGTTCCCCATTGATCTCTGTTATGACCCTTTTGCTAAAGAACGAAACGTAGCAGGAAGTTTTAAAATCACAAGAATTTTAGATAGCGACAAATGTTCTTTAATAACATTAAGTACCATACGAAATGCTTCTTTGTTATTATTTGTAATTAGAAACAAATTATTGTAATGAGAAACAAATCTGTAAAATATAGTAATATATATGTGTGAGTACAAAAAACTTCCTCCTGATCAAAAAACTACTTACATTGCCTCCGGCAGCTCCAATGGATTGCTACAATCTCTCAGGATTCTTCTGTAGGAAGTGTATCCAGTAGTTTGCACGTTTCAAAATTCCGTCCAACAGCCAAATAAGCCCATAAATTTGAAGCATTACACGATAAGATTCAAAATTCGTGGTAGACCCAAGAGGAAGGGCTGTATAATATGATTATATTGCGCTCACGCTTATTTATTTGTTTGCATTGACGAACCAACAAACACTGCAGAAATGGAAAAGTTATTAATAAATTGGATTTATGAACTGGACGATAAAACAAATGACAAAATGTTAAAAAGAGAGTAAAATAAATAAGAATAAATAATAAAAAAATATAAAATTTTTGTACTCACTCTTTAATGCATCAGCCATTTTTATGATAAGTGTTTTGGGTTTATTTGCGCATAATATCCTTTAGTGATGCATTTACGAACATTTGACAGCTGCAGTGCTGCCAATGTTTGCATTTATGAACATGATGCGCATAATATGGAGCATAATATGCGAACACGCCCGAACTTGCATATTCATTAGTCGGAAATTAAAAAGACATCTCAAAGCAGCAGAATTTAAGCAAAGAAACCTGATGTTGCATGAATTGCAGCTGAAAGGTTGTTGATAGATAACTTTGCATGTATGAAATCATTTATGCATTGTACTAATACTTGCGGCAGAAAAGCGATTCCCTACAACAACCATAACCGGAAGAAATCATATTAGAAACGTGGGCACTAAGCAAATCCTACGACCTAGCAGAATATCCATTACGCCAAGGTAATGCTCTGTATTTTTTTTGGTATCAGATGGGTGTGATCCATTATGAGTTGCTAAAATGAGGCTAGTCTGACAAGGGAGACCTGTACATACAATAATTAATTCGTTTAAAGCGAGCATTGGCCGAAAAACGTCCTTTATATGCAATCAGATACGAAGACGTAACTTTCCATCATGATATTGCGGCGTCGTTGAAAAACTATTTGGAAAACAGTGGTTGGGAAGTCTTACCTCTTACTTACTTAATTGATCATTACAACCCATTATTCTCACACCATCGTTGTTGTGTGTGTTAATTTCATTTATGAGTGGCGGGAACTACAGTTTAAAGTCGACGCCGGACTACAAATTTTTGAGAAACTCTTTTTACTTACTCTCAGAGGTTTTGTCAGAAATCTGCCGAAAGAAAGTAGCTGAAGGAATATTTTTGCATATTTCGTTTTGTTCGAGATGTCTGCGCTGGAGGGTTTTAACCACCGGCTCACGTCTAATATACCGACACACTATCTACTAGATTATGGCGACTACTAAAGTCGTACCTTACCGGTTGACCCTTCTGACTACCAATTGTTACGATCAATACAGAACGCTCTTACTAAAATATCCTTCACTTCAGATTAAGGTATCAAAAATTGGCTCGATTCATTCACTCAGACGGCGAAAAAAGGGGAGAAATCCTACCTGCCGATGTTCAATGGCTTAAATGAATGTTCTTTTAAAAAAAACTATCGCAATAAAGCATTTATATCCGATAGAGGAATGATGCTACCAATATACATATATATGCTCTAATGCACCTCTTTGTAGAATATTGCTCCCATGGCTTTGATCGATAATTTTTCAATTTAATATTCCTATATGTATGTATGTATGTATGTTGTATATTGTATGCATAATGTTAAATTTATAGCACGTTTATATACTTTTGTTGCAATAAATATTTATATTTTGAATATACAATTTTTTCTAGTTTTCCTAAAAATTCACGATATGAAATTTGTGGATGTTATATGAACTCAATTATTAATGAATAGTTTGGAATAAAATATTTGCATTTGCATTTGCTTGTTCATAAAATACATACGCTTAAAAATGTATGAATTTTATATAAAAGAACAATTTGTAAATAAAATTTTAAATATTTTCATTTATTCAAGAGTACTAAGCTGTCATATTTATATTTTCAAAATATAACTTTTCATTCATATATAAATTTAACAATATTTTCAACTAAGTATGGGCACTACTATTATTAAAAAAATTTAAAAAAAATATATTTTTCATATTTATTTTCATACATAGTAAAAAATTATATTTTACTGTTCATTTATTCATACGTTGACAAATTTTTTAAAATGGTTTTCAGTTATTGTCTCTTGAGAAAATATTTTTCATTTTCTATTTCTAATTTATTTAAATAACATATGTTTGTAACAAAACATACTTCCTTAAACACAAATACTAACGCAGTTGCCGAGGAAGGAGTTAAGAAGACACACGGTCGAAAAAATATTCCTTCTTCTCCGATTTCCATAAATTAGTTTTAAGTAAATCCTAATGATAGTAGCAGTGCACAAAGCCCTACAATCTGTAAAAGTATCCACGTAGGAAGGCTTTAGTAATAGTAATGCAGTCATATGACTAACCATCCCACAAAGTAAAATACACATATATACATACACACATAATTCGTAGCTACAACCCTTCATCCAACCGACTATATTCGGGAGCACTCTCTGTGGGAGGGAGGCAAGGAGGAAACTATCCGCGATTAGACAGATAAGTGGCTTCAGAACAGTGTCTGATGAAGCGCTACTGGTAGTGGCAAATACAATACCGATAGATATATTGACGGATGTGATGAGGCGGATATACTTCCGCAGTCTCGAGTATCCAGAACAAACAGCAGCTATAAAAGCGGAGGAAAGAAGAACTTCCATGCACAAATGGCGGTTACAATGGGAGAACAGTTTAAAGGAAGATGGACATTTCACCTTGTCCCTGATATAACCACTTGGATGAAGAACAAACATTGCGAGCTGAACTACTACGTGACCCAGCTCCTAACTGGTCATGGAACTACCTGCACAGATTTCGACATGATACTTCCCCTATATGCCCAAACTGTGTACATGAAGAGACAAATGCGGAGCATATTCTTACATGCTGCGCCAGATTTAGATGGCCCGGGAAAACGAGTTTTGGATCAAATCGGCTTATGAAAGAGGTGTTGAATTCTAGGATTCTATGGAGGCAATACAGCCAGAGAAAGACTGAAGTTATGCTGGAACTCCGAAGTTTGGAGAAACAAAGACGAAATTTGATTTAGTGTGATAAAGTTTTAAAGCTAACCAGCACTCCGCGAAGTAATACCTTACGACAGTTCCGCAGGAGGAGACTGGTTGAAGAATATGGGTGATGGTGAATCGTTGGAACAAAAGTGTCTTTCGAAGATTCCCACCTCCGGCCCAAGAAAAAAACCCTTCATTCCTGATTACGATCTCGATTCTAACACCACTTATGTTGTCTGTGCTAATTTTTAAACATAATTGGAAAGAACCTAAAGTCAACACTGAACGAAAGATTTTCGATAAAATTTCATATTTCGTTTCGTTCGAGATGTTTGACATGTTTGAAGGGTGGCGTTACAGTTCCTCCAAGTGTAGTCCTAAAGACTTAAGCGATACCATATTCAGAAAAAGATATCTTGATATAATATTTGCCGCTGCCAACATTAGCAATAACGGGACGTAAGAAAGATTCATAAAAATAATTCATTCAAATCTATTTTAGAGCCAGGGTATTGCGGAGTCTAATTTCAATACAAGGTATACCAATACGTGTTAACTTTGAGGTATAAATTTCCTCAGTGTGAAGCATGGCTTTTTTCTTCAATTGACTCAGCAACTGAAGGTCAACGACTTGTGTTCACTGCATGTGCTCTGGCACAATTGGAAACTGACCCTTAATTTCATTGAAAAATCATCTTTGTCCATAAGGCCTGTTCCTAGACGAATAGATACGTGATCTAACTAAATTGTCGAATTTGGAGTGATACCAATCTAAATGCCCATTGAATGGACTTTGGGTACAACGGTACAAATTTATTTGAGAACGACGTTGGCCAGGTCATTAGAGTTACCGGGGAGCACTATAGGTTAATGATTACGAACTTCTCTTGCCCTTTATTGAATTATCAGTACACTATCGACATGGAGTTTCAAGTGCCGCTACTTGCCATACACTTAATGCTGCATTGGATATTCTGTACGATGAAGGAATAGTCCTACCATCTTGTAGTTTGCCCTAATTTAATTTTTTTTTGGGTCTTCCTTACTCGCATACCCCTGCAAGTTATGAAAACCCCACAAGAAAAGCTCTATCGCAGTGAATTCACGTGATTTCGGTAGTCGGTGTACCCATTTGAGTTTAAAAACTTTCGAACCCATCTGTATATAATTATTTAAAATGTAAACAAATAGAGATCCGAATATGTCTAATATTTAACCAAATACATTATTATAAGCCACACATACATGCACACATAATTGGTCATTACAACCCTTAAGTCAGGATTGCGACCTAGCTTTTCACACCATTTATGTTGTGTGTGTTAATTTTATACAAGAAAACATTCTATGGTACCATGTAGTCACATCTTAAGCCTAGGTGAGCAGTATTGAAACATGGCCCACCGTACATAAAACAACATATCTGAGAACTTAAGCCTCAGTGCAGTTCAGAGGCCAGGTTTCGGAGAAAGACGTCCAAGATAAGGAGGCAGATTTATAAAAGGGAAAGCAATATTTGAAAAGCAAAGAATACAACGAAACATTTTGTATTATTATGAGTCTTGTTTTCTTCCGTTGTCTTTTTTTTACTTTATAACCTTACAAAGGCATTGGAAAACGATTTTTATTTATAAGATAGATGTGTCGTTCTTTTTTAAAAATTCATAATGAAATTTAAATATTTTTAAAATTAATATATCTTTTTGTCTCTATCTCTCTTTCTCCCTCTCTCAGTCTCTTTTATTTCAATTTAGCTGCAATGTATTACTGACTGTTTGCCAAAAGTACATGAATGGTACAAACAAATTTAATTATTTTTAATTTTATTATATTATCATTACTTACTTTAATGAACTACTGTTATTTGTTTTATTGAATATTAATGTAAAGCATTTACAGTCTTTTTTTTGGATTCTGTTTGCCAAAAAAATAAGAAAATGTGAAAAATATTATTTGTGTTAAAATTTTAATTCCATTATGGCAAGCAGCCAAGCTAAGACAATTCCGGAAGTAATAGCCAGTAACTATGAGCTACTTGTTACCTTTCTTTTGAAAACAAATAATTGCTAGAATTTATTGGTTTTTAGTGATAATTGAACTAAAATTTATTTTTGAAATTTGCATTACAGTATCACCATTTGTAAATTTCATTATTTTGTACATATTATTAGGGGCCATAACTATAAACCACTCACTGGTGCCTAATCGCTAAACAAAACTAGGAAAAGTGTGCAAATTGGCTTATTGTTTGGCTAAAAAGCACAAGGTCCCTGATTGCAATACATTCCGATGGTAGACAAGACAAAGTAGCATTAAATTGCAAGTGGGACACAAGAGCGCACCTAGCCCACCTTATCAGCAGTAAACACACCTCACATGATTTTTGACAAATTCCACTTTTCCAGTGGAGGACAATGTGAGATATAGGGTGTTGTATAGTTCGGCTTTATAAGTTTATTACCAGAAAAAGAAATCGGTAACGGTGCAAAATCTTCAGCTGAGTCATATGCAATGATCCTAAAAACTTCCACTCATTCTGGCCTTCAAATCTTGTCCTTGATTTTATTCTCGGTTGTTTGCCATTATCATACTTTTTAAAAGCGAAGCGACTATTAAAGCGCTAGATTACATAGTGGGCTCCAAGACGCTATTTAACTGCCACAGATATCTCAAAGATGTAGCGAAACGATATCATTTCCATATAAATTGTGTACTGGCCGGGTGCGGCATAACCGTCGAACTGTCTGATGAATTCTTATCATCGGGAATCCTTTTAAAAACCTATGAGCTTATAATTGACAATGCTGTCATTTATGACGTAAACGCCGGATAATCATTTTTGGATACGGTCAGAACAGCACAGAAAATCGAGCAAAAATTGAATGCATGGGAAGACTTCTTAAACTACCAAAAAAAGCTTAGTATGGTTGTCGGTGCAATTACGGGCATTATGAGCACACATGTGAGTCGCATTGTTCTTGGATACTTCGCAAGCAATTTCTGCAAAAACCGTGGCGATGAGGAAGAAGATGAAATTGTCCTTCACTTATTGGATACATGTCTAGCACTATTTCGGAGGATAAAAGGCACCTTGTGTTTATTACAGATATGATTTGGAGGAACTGTTATTATTATTATGCTTGTATTTCACATACATTACAGGTCATTTCATTTAGTCATTTATGACCTAGCTTCTCTCACCACTTATGTTGCGTATGTTAATTATATACATGAGCGACGGTATCTACAGTTTAAATTCGACTTCGAACGACAAATGTTTTTGAGAAACTTTGGCAGTTTTATTTACTCTCAGAAGTGTTCCTTGAAATCAGCTGAGAGGACGGCAAAGGAGAAATACTTTTTCATACTTCTTTTCGTTGGAGATGTCTGACTTGGAGTTTGAAAAGTGGCCTCACGTCTAATAAGCCAACAAACTACTTACTAGACTGCGGCGGCTGCTCTTATTATAATTTCAATTTTATCTTTACCAGCAATACACATTTTACAACCATTAAGTTCATAAGGCGAAAGTTTTGTTGCTTTTTTGTTATTTTTTTTAATATTTAACATCATCAAAATTGTATTTACTCTACCTAACCTAGTACATGGGGTATATTATAAATGCATTCTAAAAAGCATAGTTTTTTATAAAACTAAAGATGTGATAAAAGAAGAAATAATACAGTGACTTTATTGCAACATCATGTCAAAGACTATCATCATTATCATCATTATCCGCAGTGGCAGAAAACGCAGTGAACACAATTTAAAGTAGTACGTGACCTTTTTGCGGTCACAGGGGATTTTTGCAGAAAAATCTTTAACAAATAAAACCATACTTTTTTCTTCATTGTACTCTACATTTTATTATTTTTTTATTTTTTTTTTTGTTCTTTGTTTGCTACAAACGTCGTGTAGTGAAAGTTATCACTGTAGCAAAAATATTATGAAGTCGTGTCAAATTGCCATTTTGTTTATTTTCCATCGAAAAGAAATGTAATTTTGTATCTGATTAAACCTAGAGTTCTTTAATTCTGGATCCAATTTAATAAGAGATTTTAAATAAACAAACATTTTTACAATCACATTGATTGCCTGGAATAATACAGTTGAAATTAAATATTAAATATGACACATTAAGTTAACATTCAAAATTTATGTATTTGATGGTCAATAAAAATTGGAATTTATTATGTAGCTAACGTAATTGGTGGTTACAACCCTTTAGTCAGGGTTGCGCCCTAGCTTCTCATATTATGTATGTTCTGTATGTTAATTTTATACAAGAGTGGCGGGACCTACAGTTTAAAGTCGACTCCGAAAGACATATTTTTGAGAAACTTTTCGTGATAACTTTATTTACTCTCAGAGATTTTGTCAGAAAAGTCGCCGACGAAATATTTTTTTCATATTCCGTTTTGTTCGAGATGTCTTCCCTGGGGTTTGAATCGTGGCCTCACGTCTAATAGGTCACACAGTACCTTCATTTAAAAGACCTATGTATGGTATATAACACCGAACAAATGGCCGCCACGACACCTTTAGGTGGAGCGCATCCGAAATATCCAATTTTCTCTGGCTGCTATTCACAGCATTTTTACATGAGATGAGAGCGTATCCTCAAATTACTCATATAGAGTATCCAAAGTGTCATGAGCTGTGAGGTATCTAGCCCCCTCATGTTGAAACTACATGTCGTTGATATCCAAATCGTCCAATTCATGCCAAAAGAAGTGAATAATCTTCAACCAGTAATGATGGTAACAGGCTGTTCAATGTAGTTCCCAAAGAAATGTAAAGCGATGACGTCGAAATTAAGAAGAAATTCTGCATGAAGATTTAAATATGATGACTATTTACACCGGGTAAATCTTTAAGCGTTTCCTATTTCTCAATTTAAGTAAAATAAATTATGTGATAACTCTATGAAACTCCACAAAAAATATTAAACGAGGTCAAATCGCATGATCTCTGTGACAAGTTCACAACACATCCCCGTAAGACTACATGTCTTCGAATCGCTTAAGTTTTGTGAGACGCAGTGTAGTCTTTTGACATCAGGTTATCAAAAAAAAATATGTACACCTATCCCCCGATTTACACGGTAATTTTTTTACACGATTTCGCTTTTACACGGATTTCATTAAAAAGTCTCGCCAATATAAAGTCGTTCCCAATCCATCTAACACGAAACAGAATCGTATAAAGTATTATCGAGTGATGAAAGTGACATCATACCAATCAGGAGGAAATGATTATGTATATCCTATGATAGTGATAACAGTACATAATTAAATTTTTGGTAAAATTTTTTAAATATGGATTTATATTTCTGGTTTCTGTATGTAAAATGAATAACATATCCATATACAGGGGTACGCTTTTATATATTTGTATTTTAATGAATAGATAGCTATTTTTATGTTTTTCAAAATAAACATACATATCTGCTATTTACTTTTAATTTACGTTAAAATAAACGACTGAGTTATGCCTATTTTAGTTTGTTTTCGATTTACACGGTTTTACATAGCGGAATCTACGATTTCGGTTTATACGGTTTTCTAAGGAACCTATCATCAGTGTATGTGATGACGCCGTGTCAATAGTGTCTTCTTGCCGATACATTAGGATCTCGGAGGATTGTTATTGTCCCGAAATTGACAATTTTGTTTGGACGTCATCGCTGAAGATGATTTTTGATGAAAGTTAGGGTCAGTTGCCAGCATTCAGAGAACACACTTCATTGCTTGTGGTCATACATGGCTATTTAGTTAAACGGACTGAATAAATAAAAACCAATTTGACAGATGTAGCTTTCACAAGACAGCTGTTATGTACTGTCAAAGTTCCTAAATTTCTATTGGAATTCTCTACACTTTTAAACATCTGCAATAATTCATTGTAAGTACAACGAAATTTATGATTTCCCATGACGGTCATACAACGCTTAATCATCGTTTGTTTCAAAACCCACGGTATCTATGGCTCATTCGTTATATAATTCATATTTAATAACACACTCGTAATAATTTTACCACTAATATGCTAACATTATAACCATTTAACTTTCCTTGGCTAATGACAGTGTTAACAAGTTGTTGACCATTTCTTTTACATGCCACAGGCAACAAGCAATGACAAACAGAAAGCATACATTATACATGTATCCACTGACAAAAGTATGAAACTCAATAGCGTAATGCAAATGTTGGATTTAGAATTCTCGAACAGTTGTAATCCGTTCTACTCACAATGCCAGAAAATGTAAAATGATGATTGTCCGTTTTGTAGACAGAAATAGGAAAATAATCTTTAACCGGTTTAGAGTTTCAAGAACAAGAAAAAAATTGATCCTGTTTTTCTCATGAAAATATTCCTGACTTAAATATGCGTATCAGTTACTGGGTATCACTCAGTATCGCTGTCATCACAGTCATCAACTTTACATTGTTAGACTCGTTAACGTTTGTTTAGTTGAGGATTATTTTGATTACTAGACTTAAATTAAACGAAGACATACTTTAGCATGCTTTGAAGGGGAAACACCCCATGGTATTGCTTAGTCTATACTATTGCTATGTTATGACAACGCTAACTGAAGTGGCATTGTGTAGGGATCGACTAAAAATCTAGTAATCTTAAGCGTAAGAGAAGCCAAAACCAGTTCTTAATTTCTAAAAATTAGGTGGGTTTAATCACTTCAAAATAATCGATCTAGTAAGGCGATCAAGTAAGTAAGGATACCTTCCCTGCTGTTCTACATAAAATTTGCTTTGTTAGTATACGTCTGTGGGTTTATATTTAAAATTTTAAACGAGTATTTCTTTATTCTGTTTAACTGCATTTATCAAAAGTATATATTTTCTGTAATCCTAAAATGCTGATGCAATACTCGAAGAAAAACTAACAAACAAACACTGTCAGTTTTTTTTTTTGTCATTTGTCAGTGTCTTTTGTAAAGGTTTCTCTCTTTTCGTACAAGATTTTCTTAAATGTGTTCATACTGTATTCCACGGCCAAAAAACTACTTTGTTATTGTCACTGCTTCTGGATTTTATTCGAAATAAGAGGTGAATGTATCAAAAAGATTTTTTGGCAGCCGAAGTCTTAAAATTATTAGTCTGGTTAAAACACCATAAGTTTAGGTGAAAAATTGAATTAGTTTCAGTTTTTTTATATTTGATTCCGAATAGGGGATTGCTTATATACATTTTCACATTACCTGCTATGCATAGAAGAGCAATAAGATGTAAACGTTTAATAGGAATATATTTTTTTATCCTTGAATATGCGGTATAATGTTTTACATATGGAATCCAATGACTATAAACTGTTCTACTTACATACATAATTGGTCATTACAACCCTTTAGTCAGAATTATAACCCAGCTTCCCCCACCAGCTATGTTACGTGCGTGGTCCAATAGCGACAGGACCTACCGTTTAACGACGACAGTGAATGACAGATATGGGTAACTTTTTATAGCAATTTTATTTGCTCTCAGAGTTTGTGTCAGAAGACTACTGAGAGGTAGTCTCCTACAAAAATAATTTTTATGTTTCGAGATGTTGTTTGAACAACGGCCTCGCTATATGGCGTAAAGATTATTTTTGTGAAAGTGTGACCTTTACCAATATATACTCGCCGAAAGAAATATTTTTCGTATTTCAGTTTCTTTGAGATGGTGTTTGAACCAAGAATTATCTTAATAAGTAAACATAATAGACTGCATTTTGTCCATTATAATGTAGTGACAGCTTTAGTTGCACTTCTGTGACCAATGATTCCAATGGATTTCACACATAAATTCAAAATTTAGTTGAATCGTCAGAATTTATAAATGATTTAAAAGTGATAAAACTAACGCACACAGAATGGGTGGTATGAGGAACTATGTTGTAATCCTGACTGAAGGGTTGTAACGACCAAATATGTATGTATGTATACACTGTTACGAAAATGGAAAAATCTAGAAACTGGTGTTTTGCTTTTACATCGTTTAACATTAAAATTATAAACAAAAGCTACAAAAACAAAAACTGTTAACTTGTTTACATGATAAACAAGTAAACAAAAATACAACACAAACACTACAAGAAACAAATTATACAAACAACAATAACGAAACGACGATGTTTACGTTTATGGAGCCGCGAACATTCGCCCTAAAGAACATTCATCAGACTGCTAAATTGCCATGTAAAAGACAAGGCAAAGCAGGCAACGAGTTAGTAAAAGTTCAGTCAGTCTTGAGCGAAGAAGCGGTGTGTTTGAAGAGAATAATCGTGGTTTTAAGATCTCTGTTACAAAGATCAGTCGAACAATTGTTATTGTTTACGCAAAAGAGTACAAAGAGGAATAACAAACAAAGCAATTGTTGTTGTTACATGAAGTTGTGAACAGTGGCGCACAGAATTGGGCGAACAATAAATTATTTTAATTCAAACTAAACACAAATTTATTTCTTATTTTATTTGCAATCTACGAGCTCATATTTTAAACGTTTTTAAAAGATAAAAACGTAACAATATGTTATGTATAATATGGTAGGCTGTAAAAAAGTAAAGGGTATATGCCAATAAAACTGCTTTTACATACCGAATACCATCTGTTGAATTATACTGTGAAGCATACATTATTTCTGTTGAAGCATACATGAAACCATACTCAAACCTAGAGGGACACATTAGAGATTAATATAAAGAATGGTTTAATCGTCGCGACAGCTTACCAATTATTATTCTTAGTTCTTGTTTATAGGTTTTCTTTATAACACAACATAAAATTCCCATGAGTATTATTTTGAGTAATTCGTTTTCAAAACTTCCTTCTAATTTAACCATTTATTTCCAAATTTGAATTTCTAATTGAATTTTCTTGTACTCGAAATTGTGTGTCTTATCCTGGTACAAATAATAATTCTTGTATACTTGAAATAAAGAAAACGAATTATTTTATTATTTATCTACTATTGCTGAAGTTAATTTTCAATCATTATCCCATTCAATTGCACTTTAAATTGTATTTCCCTAACGAAATCTAATTTGTATCAATTTAACCTTTCGTTTTGGGGTCATAGTGTAGTTTAAATTAAAACACAGTTGAAGTAGTGCTCCTTCAAAATCAAGTATTTAGCTTTTGCTCAGAGGCAACAACTATTTCCACATTTGAAATTAAAAATAAAAAAGACAGAAAGAAGGCACCAAACACTTCACTAGAGAACAAACATAAAATAAAGCCAGCGTAACAAATCTGAATATAACCAGGATAAAACCGTAAAATGGAGGTGCCAGATGTTTGTGAAATACAGCACAAAATGAAATGTGACTGCAGTAATAATGTAGAATCACACTTTAAATATAACGCCCCAAAAGCTTTCTTTTGAAATAGTTGATATGCATAAGCCACAAACTATACCTTGTACTATACATATGGATGTCCCCATAGTCTAGTAGGTAATGTGTTGGCTGATTAGACAAGGCATCTCCAGCAAAACGAAAAATAAAAGAATGTATTTCTCCGGTGACTTCCCCTTAGTAATCTTGGCAAAACTCTAAAAATTGACATGCACATTTTCTCAAATCTGTCGCCTGGAGTCGACATTAAACAATAGGTATCGCCACTCATGTGTAAAATTAACAAACGCAACTTGAGTGCTGTGAGAAGCTAGGTTAGAATCCTGACTAAAGGGTTGTAATGACTAGTTAAGTAAGTAAGTAATATGTATGGAACTTAAACATTTTACTGAAGATAGTTTGACTTATAGAAAATATATGAGCGACTTATGAAATATAAACTTTTGTCTTACGAGAGAGGAGTCTGCTAATATATTGCCTATTGAAACCATAGCAGCACCATAGCGATAGTATGCTTGATCTGCGGACTGATATTATTTTTGCTGTTGTCTTGCCGTATTCAAGTTTACTTCTTTCCTTTCTATTGTCATACATAGCAAAATAATCTACATTAGCCCGCCTTTTATTGGATACGGATACCTTTGGGCATGTCATTCCTTGGTTAGTCTTTAGTTCTAATATTGAGATTATCAAAAGTTCTTATCTGCCCAGAAGCTACATTATGTGCTCTCCCACATATGCCTCGTATGCAACGAGTCTGGATTTAGTCATGAGTATGTAGGTTTTAAAGGGCTTCCCTGAAGGGGTAATAAAGCTTGATTTGAACATATCTTGGCAGTAGGTGAAGACAACTGTAAATTTCACTGGTTTTTTGAAGCAATTAATTTATATGGATCAGTCTAAAGACTTTTGTACACCTGAGTAAGACTTTTTCAATAGGACTTGAGAAAAGAGTACATCTAGTCCAAGAAAAGGAACTACAGTTGGGTTTCTCTTTTTTATTAATTTTTACATCCTTTTCTTGCTTTTCTAAGTACTGGCATCCCTGGTGACAGTAGCATAAGACATCTTGAAGTAACTCCTTTATTATTGTAACAGAACAGCTCTATACGAGCTACTCTACGAAAGTGGCTATTAATATGCATGTAAAGGGTAAAGAAATAAGAAAGAGCGACGACACGGAGAAGAAAAAGAAACTGAAGCCAAAATTAAAAGAAAAGAAAAAGGAAAGTGTATAGAAAAAAATAAATGTATACAGTGACTGCTAAGAAAAGGTTGAGTAAATAAATTCAAATATTGTTCAAATTACCTAAGGCTTAAAAACAACAATGATACCAATAATGACTGATAGCGCTGGCGCTATTTTTTTTTTATTTTGCACTTGAGTGCATCTAAGCAAAGAATTGCATCATGTTGCAAAAATGTTTATGTACATTGAAATTTATGTGGCACAATTCTATTGCTGCGTATTTCTTCTGCGACGGAAAATAGTATAATACGCCCAATGCATGCATTATCAATCTATATTTCTTTAATAACAGCGTTGGCCAATGTCAACGACGAACATAATATGTCGATGATTACCAACTTCTGTTGCTCTGTTATGGGTAATATGGACACTAAGGACAAGTGATTTCAACAGAACGGCGCTATATGCTACGCTATTGATGCCACATTGAATATTCAACACGTAGGATTTGCCGCCAAGATTATATAACGCGGAAATCGTGCAATTAGATCCCGTTAGACTTTTTATGTAGCAAGTGTATCTGAATGCGCCAAAAACCACAGCCAAAATAACCCTTGACACCGGTCAACTGATTTATTTATGCGCCAAAGTCTGGAATATTTTAAATGCGCTCCACTCAGAGAATCTGTGGTGGATATTTGAACGATGTTATGTTCCAGTGGAACAGTTCCATACATAATGGCATTTATAGGTCTCTCAAGCAATTAAAAACTTTCGATGATATCTTACACACGGCTTGTTTATTCAAAGAAGAAGAAGAACTTACAAAAGACACCGTAGTTCCGTATTAAGTGTATTGTTACGTTTTTAACTTTTAAAAACGTTTAAAATATGAGCTCTTAGATTGCAAATAAAATAAAAATAAATTTGTGTTTAGTTTTAATTAAAATTCTTTATTGTTCGCACAATTCTGTGTGCCGCTATTTACAACTTTATGTAAGCAACAACAATTGAATTGTTTGCTATTCCTTCGTTTATACCATTTGCATAAACAATAACAATTACTAGACAAATGTTCGACTGATCTTTAAACCATGATTACTCTCTTCAAACACACCGCGTCTTCACACAAGACTGGCTGAACTTCACTAACTCAATCGCCTGCTTTGTCTTGCCTTTTATGTGGCAAAGTAAACAATCTGATGAATGTTCTTGAAAGCGAACGTTCATGACTGCGCCTTCTCAAAATCTCTATAAATACAAACATCGTTGTTTACATTTATTATTGTAGTGTTGTTGGTATATTTTTGTTTACTTATTAACCATTTTTTTATGCTGGTCTTTGTTAGTATATTAAGCAGTACGATAATTTGTAAACAGGTTTGTTTACTGCATTGTTTTGTTTTTGTAGCTTATAATTTAATTTTAATTTATAATTTAATTATTATAATTATTATAATTTTATATTATAATATTATATTTTATATTTATTATTATAATTTTAATTATAAATGGTGTAAAAGCAAAATACCAGTTTCTAGATTTTTCCATTTTCGTTACAGTATACAACTCAAATAAACACAACAACTCAATAAACATTTATTCTGACCCTAAAGGACATAAACATGCGTCTTATGATGAACGATTTAGAAGCTTTTCAATTTGAATGCCGATGTATCGTCCACCTACATTTTTTTGCTAAACATCGATGTTCACTTTCCATAAATGCCAACAGTTAAACTCCATGGGTCTATGAATAAAAACTCTATTTGGCCAGATTTATATCTACACCAACGGTATGTAGTTTCATTGGGTCGGTACGACGTGCCACATAACTCATGTCGCATTGGATATTCCACACGAGCGATTTGAGGGCAAGGTCAACTCACAGTCGCTGTAGTCTAGTAGGTCGTGTGCTGCATTATTAGATGTAAAGCTTTGGTTTAAACCCCAGGTCAGGCTTCTCCAACATAACGAAAGAAAAAATATTTCTTCGGCGACTTCCTTTCAGCAGACTTCTGGGTAAAACTTGAGGCATGAAAAGTGTCGGATATTTTAACAGTGTGACATAAATATGTATTTCAATCGAATAAAAAATTTCTTTAATTTCTCACACGATTTTTGTTTTAATTATATTTAAAGATGGGAAGAGCTTAATGGAAAAACGCCATATTGGTATGGATTACTGAATGCTGGACCTACTTAGCTTTCAGAGGTAATATTGTTTGTTTTTACGTTTTAAAAATATTTAAAATAATAGCTCGTATATTGCAAATAAAATAAAATAAAATTTGTGTTTACATAGTTTTAATTTAAATTCTTTATTACTGGCACAATTCTGTGTACCACTGTTCACAACTTGATGCAAACAACAACAATTGCTTTTCTTTGTCATTTCTCTGTTTATAACCCTTCGCATAATACTGCTAAACAATTATTCGACAGATCTTTGTAACGGAGATTTTCAAACCACGATTACTCTGTTCAAACACAAAGCGTCTTTACACAAGACTGATTGAACTTCACTAACTAGGGTGAGTTTAAATTGCAAGAATTAATAATACATTAAAGGGAGTAATAAAAAAATTAATTTGAAATTCGAAAGAATTAAGAATTCGTAATGGTTATTACTTCCAACAAGACAATGAACCCAATCGTACTGCTGCTTATGTGAATATGTGAATTCCCTACCAAAGTTCCCACAGGCTTAATACTCTTGTCCCGGTAAATCCAAGAGAATATTTAGAGGATCATTTGGAAGAACTAAACTTCGAACAAAATTTAAAAATTGCTCACGAATGCATGGCGACAAATATCAACAGGAAACGCTAAACAAAACTGGTACATTCAATATCAATTTTTAAAAATCCCGGGATTCGGGACAATTCGGGATCCAAAAATCCCGAAATATCAAGGGATTTCCCGAAATATCCCGGGACTTCGGGATTTTCTCTTAATAAAAAAAGCTCAAAACAATTGTTTTATAAAAAATTTCATTAATTTTTTATCTTTATCACAATATACATGTTATAAAATAAAAAACAGAACAAAAAGTAACAAAAATAAAAATAATTCATCTGTGTCTCCATACATATGTACATATATGTATAAACACATTAGTGAAGAAAGAAGTCGCCGTAGTCTAGTAGGTAGTGTGTTGGCTTATTAGACGCAAAAGCCTGGGTTCGAGCCCCAGGCCAGGCATCAAATACAAAATACAAAAAGTATTTTTTCGGCGACTTCCTCTCAGGAGATTTCTGGCAGAAACTCTGAGAGTAAATAAAAATTGCCATGAAAAGTTTCTCAATAAATAAAAATCTGTCGTTCGGAGTCGACTTTAAACTGTAGGTCCCACCACTCATGTATAAAATTAACACACACAACATAAGTGGTGTGAGAAACTAGGACGTTGTACAATGGGTCAATTCGACCTCCGGGTACTGTACTTGTCTTAATTGACAAGTACACGTCCTCTAACCTAACCTAAACTTAGTGAAGAAGCAAATACCTACCCTTTTAAGAACACTATCTATATGCAGAATATATGTAACTATTCACCTCTAACACCTCATGATTCAATCAAATCTAGTTCTTTAGAAAATTGATTGTCTAAACCATCAGCTGTATTAACAGATTTTATTGGATTTCGAGGGCAACGTTTAACTTTTTAACAATGGAAGTTAGGTTCTTATTCAGTTCGATGTCGAATGATATAGAATATTCACTTAATTGCTGCATGATACACTTGAAAAACTACATGAGTGTTATTTAATGTAATATTAAATTAAAAAAACAATGCCGTAGACTCAATTTTTTTTTCTTACTTTATAAAGTGTTTATGTTTGAATTTACAATCCCGAAAATTCCCGGGACAAGTTTTAAAAAATCCCGGGATTCGGGATTTGAGAATCCCGAAAATCCCGGGAATTTGTGATTCGGGATTTCCCGATTGGCATCTCTAATATCAAATGATTTAAATGGAGTGCTTGACCTTAAAGGGATATTCTACAAAATATTGGGTGTAACATTTCAATATATTGGGCCTTTGAATTTTAATTTCATTCTGAGTTCATCTTGGTTGTATCTACAGCATTGCAGTGCAAAAGTATTGTGTCAATAGAAACTTTTTCTTATTTCTTTATGGTTTGTGAAAAACATTAATTTTTTTTATAATAGTGTTACGTAAATGGTGATGGTGTTACATCGTTTAACATTAAAATGAAAAACAAAAGCTACAAAAACAAAAGCAATGATATACAAGTAAACAAAAATATACTAACAAATATACTAACAACATCAGTAAAAAAGGGGATAAACAAGTAAACAAAAATGCAACAACAAACAATGTAAACACAATACACAAACAACAATGAAACAACGATGTTTACATTTGTGGACATGTCGAGAAGGCGAAGCCACGAACATTCAGCTTCAAGATCATTCATCAGTCTGTTTAAGTTAGCATACAAAAAGGAAGGCAAAGCAGGCAACGGAGTCAGTAAAAATTTAGTCAGTTTGTGTGAACGGAATAATCTTGGTTTGAAGATCTCTGTTATAAAGACCTGCCGAACAATTGTTAGTGTCTACGCAAAAGAGTGTAAAGAAGAATAACAAACAAAGCATTTGTTATTCATTACGTCAAGTTGTGAAAAATGGCTCACAGAATTGTGCGAACAATAAAGAATTTAATTAAAACTAAACACAAATTTATTTTCATTTTATTTGCAATCTACGAAATCATATTTTCAAAGTTTTTAAAAGGGTAAAAATGTAACAATAGAATAGAAGTAAACTAATAAAATATGTATAAAAACCTCAATTTTTTATACAAACTGTTGGTTAAAATTCATAAAATTGCTAAAAAATATATTGGGGTACTAAGACTTTTGCTGCCCATATTGTTCGGTTTTATTTCGTACACATGAACATTTTTATTCTCCCCCTTTGGCATTACAGCACAGTTTATCTGTTATTGATTAAAGAACTTTATTTGTAATACTAAAATGCCTTTTCTACCTCCTTTTACTACATTTTATTTTTAATGCCTGTCCTATTGTCGTGTATACTTTAACAATTTGTTGATTAAACCGCACTCTGTTGGGTCATTAAATTTCATTTGAAACCGGTGCTCTCCTTTTTAATTGTTTTTCAATTTGAAATTATTCTCTGCAAAATAACCAAATAAGCGTTCTTTTTCAACTGTTACGTGGACTTTATGGCGATATTAGTGAAATTAATTTCAAATAACTACCGAAAGTAATTGAGCTTAGCAGCGTCACAGCCGCAACATAGGGGAGAACAGGATATTTGACAAGCACAGGAAAATTACAGCACGAGTGTGCATTTTGCGAATGTTCTGCTCACTGATGTTCAATTTAAAGTTTAACGATTCGAGGTTTAGTTTTTCCGTATTTTCTTAATACACATACAAATTGTGGTGTCTGTTGGAAAATAAATAAAAAACAAAAAAAAATTTGAAAGAATTTAGTTTTTCATTGTGTAATAAAACTTTTACGATAGGAATTAAAAGTTATTCTTAAATATTGTTGTAAAGGGTGGGTGATTTAAAAGTTTTAATTTAAAAATTCAATGAATCAAAAACAGATCGAAATTTTGCAAAAATTATGTTTTTTTTTTGATGAAGTACAATTGTTCCGTGATGTCGACGTAGTCTAGGTAGTGTGTTGGCTTATTAGACGTAAGACTTTAAACCCCAGGTCAGACATCAACACGAAATATGAAAAAATATTTATTCGGCGACTTTCTCTCAGCAGATTTCTGGCAAAAACTCTGAGAATAAATAAAATTGTCTTGAAAAGTTTCTCAAAAATCTGTCGTTCGGAATCGACTTTAAACAGTATGTCCCGCCGCTCAGGTATAAAATTAACACACAACATGAGTGGTGTGAGAAGCTAGGCCGTAATCCTGACTGAATGGTTGTAATGGCCATTTATGTATGTATGTTATGTACAATTGTTCCGTTTAGAAATATAATTTTATTTCATTCGTATGGCCTCGGCCTCGGCTTGCCTGTCAGTTACTTATTCGATCGGACCAATTTTTGTGCATTTTTTCTAGTGCATCTGGTTGTATCTCGGCAATGTCATTACGAATATTGGCCGGCCAATTGACATCACCATTTCTGCTAATAGAAGGTCCATCAAACGTTTGGCGCAATAAAACGATCGTGGCATTAGATGTGCGGCAATTTTCACCATCCTGTTGGAAGCGAACATCGTTCTCATCAATATCATGAGAAGCGGGTACCAAAAAATCGATTATCATGGTGCGGCAGATGTCTCGATAAACCTAATGGTTGCGCCGTCCTCATTTTCAAAGAAAAATGGGCCAATGATGCCTCTTCTCTAAAGGCCACAGCAATCACTCACTCGTAATGGGTGCATTAACATTTGTAAGACCAAGTAAAGGCATTCAAAGCCCCAAATACGGCAATTTTGCTTACTAACGTACCCACTAAAGTGGAAATGAGCTGCAACCCAAAAGATGATTTTTTTTGGCAAAATCGACATCATCTTGTAGCTTCTCTTTGGCCCATATATTCCAATAAGTGCCAACGTTGCTCAAGCGTACATCGATTCATTACGTTCAGTGGAGAAAATATACTGAATTTTGTGACAGAATAGTATGACATAAGTATTGCCAAATTCAAAATAACCAATGGTTGAAATTTAAACCAATAGATGGCCCACCCTATACTATAAAGAGCCCGCGCACTTGAAGCTTAAGTGTTTTAAAAGTTTTTTCATTACATGTGATTAAAATGTAAAATTACATTTCCTGCTTTGAAACATCAATTATTTTATTCTTTTGAAAACTTGTCCTCAAAAGTGATGCAGTATGTACTTTGTAATGCTAGAACTTTAAATTAAATTTTTATTTCTAAGATTAAAATTGAACTCTAAAATGGATACATGGGAATGCAAAATAAAATGTTATTTGTATAGTCAAAGAAGAAAGTTTACTCACACCGTTGTATGTAGACTTTTTTCCCGCTAACTTGTATGTTGTTTTCCCAATAATTTCTACATTATATTTTTTTCAAACTCGCTATTTCTTCAAGTAATCTTACTTGCAAATGCCTTTAAAAACATCTTTTTCGATATGATAAAATATGTAGACTTTCTCCTTTGACTGTATGTAGTTTGATCGTATGTCAAGCCATTTGAATATTAAATCAGAACTACTGGTGAACGATGAACTCACTTTTTTATCACTACAATTTTCTAGTCATTATTAGAACCTAGCTTCTCACACCATCCATGTTGTGTGTGTTAATTTTATCCATGAGTGGCAGGACCTACTGCTAAACGTCGACTCCAAACGACAGATTTTCCATAAGCTTTTCACGGTAGTTTCATTTACTCACTGAGTATTTACCTTACAGAAATTCGCCGCAAGAAATATTTTTTTCATTTGGATTTCGAGTCGTGGGATCTAGGCTAATAACTACATACAAGACTACGGTGGATGGTATACATCGAAGCTTTAAAAACACTCGCTTATCGATACGTCGAAACAATTTGGTTTTCAGTGCTGTTGGAGTTAAAAAATGTCCTGAGGACTACGACATAGAGAGTGTGATTAGAATAAAGAGAAGTCTAACGCGAGACTTGTTAGGAAGCATCTTGAGCAGATGAAACAAATGACTGAACGTTTCCTAACTAGCTGTCCCCTAGATAGAACCAGTCAAGTGTATGATGCTAATGAGTAATAAAAGTGAAAGAAACAATTTGTTTTTCGCATACCCTTTTAAGAAAGGGACTGGTTTCTGATATACCGTATAATGAAACAGAAGCTGACTTGTTAGATCCAAGAGTGCAATATTTAGCGCTCATGGGATAATTCGCGAATTCCTTCCAAGTGTTTTTCCAAAGTCATATTGTACAGTAAATACAGCGGATGGGGCATAACAAAACTATCTGACAATCCTGCTGCCTATGTATTTGACAACTCAGCTTCCATTACATTGACTTAAGCTAATAATGAAAAGGTTGAGTAACTTGAAGACAGGTTTTGCCTGACAGGCAAAATTTAATTTGTGTAAATTTAACGGTGATGAGGTCAGAATTAAACAATTTTTTATGGAGCTGGTAGAGGGGTTTGCAAGAGACAAACGGATTTTATGTAATCTAAACTTCTGGTGGGTAATTATGATTTGAAAAAATTTGAATTGTATCGAAAACTAGCGTGAGGATAGCATTCAGTCATATGATTGAACATTGAAGGCTCAAGGAACTTTTGTTTTGGAACAGAAACCAATTCAAGCTATATATGTCGACCACATGACGAGAAAAACGAATCGCCAGAACAAGGCTAAGTAGTAAACACCTAGGGATTTCTTAAGTAATAAGCATGGTGTTCTCCTTACTGCTTCCAAACAGCATCCTAAATTTTGTCAGGATTATAAGACACATTTCAGTGATATTATAAGAAGCAAAAATTATATTCTATTATTCCATTTTTATGTTGTTACAAAAATCAATCAATGCAACGAAAAAAAGAGTGTATTTTATAATAAATGTGTACCCATATACATACATAATTGGTCATTACAAGCCTTCAGTTAGGATTACGACCTAGCTTCACACATCACTTATGTGGTGTCTGTTAATTTTACACATGAGTGGCTTAGTAATATAGCACGTATATATTTTGTTATACAGTGACTTAAGGATGTAACTGAAGTAATAGCTCTGTATCTGCTGAATAATTTACATAATTTCCGACGTTCGTTTCCCCAAAGGGAAAGGTTAGATTTTTGAGAAACTTTTTCACGGTAATTGTTTTTTACCCTTAGAGATTTTGCCCCATATCTGCTGAGGAAAAGTCGTCGAAGAAATGTTCTTTTATTTTGTTTTATTGGAGATGTCTGAACTGGGGTTTAAACCGTGGCCTCACGTCTAATAAGCCAACATTCTACCTACTGGGCTATGGCGACTATTAATGTATTGCGATGTATGTTATTTTGATGTCCATCACTAATCGGAACAGAATACTATCAGAAATATTATCTCTTAAGCACGAAGTTTTGGTTTTTCAAAGTGTATAGCCATTTCTTTAGAAAGAACAGATCGAAATTAAGAATATCACTGAATAGCATGTTATTGTGGGAACTGTATGTTTGTCCATGCCTACTCATGCATGTACTCCACTGCTTCAAATTTAAGCTTCTTATTTCGCAATTTTTACTGTTCGCTTTTTTAAGTTTTTTTCACTGCATTAAAGAAATTTTTAAAAATCTTTCGGAGCCGCATCTATGCTGCAATACTTGTTTATTGTAGACATGGAGTGCCACTTTCAGTTGCTATTATTTTGTTTTTATTTTTATAGTTATTTAACTAGAGATTTTTCTATTATATTGGCCGTATTAAAGCCACAATTTATTAACATTTTTCTATTGTTTCTATTGCAGTTTTCCTTTTTTTTTTGGGAATGCAATAGAAGTGTTTGTTTGTTTATGTCTGACCACAGATTTAATGTAATTTTATTGTTCGTTTTGTGGATTTAATGGAATAAAGTGAGTTAAAACGTTATTTATAGGATTATTTAAATACTCGAGTGTTTTTGTTTAATTTACTAGAAATATTATTTTATTGTTTTCGAAAACAAAAAAAAAGATTTTATTGTAATTAAAAAAAAAAAAAAACAGCAAAGGGAGACGAATGGTTTTGCAGTAATTTTAAATGCAGAGCATCTTGAAATGAAATGATATGCAGGGATATTAAATGTTTCTTAAACAATTGGGAATACAAATAAATTGCATTTAATTTAAGCAAAAAATTTGGTAATTTTTGTAACTTTATCTGGGATTTGTATGGATTATTATTTTATTATTCAGTTCCCTCATACGTGTTGTTAAGTAAGAATATGATGAGTACTTCAAACTTTGAATATGGGTAGAGGTTCCATGATATTAAAATAACTATGAATGCGTATAAGTATCAGAAATTATGAGAATGATTCGATTCTACTCATCTTTTTGAATACTCATTGTTGATCATTGATCCATACCGTACTCAGAATTTTAAACTACACGTTTGTGCTATGAACAGCAACAAAAGTTGAGCTACCAATATCCTATAAACACAATAAACGCAATGACGGAAACGCAGCAATTTTGCAATTGTACCATAAGGCATGCTGCATTCGCATCAGTTATATGAAAGGCAGCAGCTGAAAACTGAACCGTTCATTAATTCTTTACCAATTGTGCCACTAGAATATTTTTTTGCCCTATATTTCATACACCGCGTTTTAAACACCTCTATAAAATAGATAGACACGATACTAACCACTATACTATCGAGGAAGTCGCCTTGGTCTAGTAGGTAGTGTGTTTGGCTTATTAGACGTGAGGCCTCGGCATCTCCAAATAAACGAAATATGAAAAAACATTTCTTCGGCGAATCCCTCTCCTCAGATTTCTGGCAAAACTCTGAAAGTAAATAAAATTGCCATGAAAAGTTCCTCAAAGATCTGTCGTTCGGAGTCGACTTTAAACTGTAGGTCCCGCCACCCATGTATAAAAATTAACGCACACAGTATAAGTGGTGTGAAAAACTATATAATAAATACCTGCAATAAACATGCAATGATACTGTTATTGCACTTGCTATGGGAACATAAGAGGTCTTAATCCTGGCTAGAGAGTTGTGATAACCAATTATGTATGTATTATTTGCGAACAAAAATTGAATTTATTCTAAATGAAAAGCAGCAGAATATTTGGTTCTTATCACGATGCTTTCAAATTAATAACTTCCTGTGCATATGTATGCATGCATTTATTTTTTAAGAGATTGCTGCATTGGAGAGAGATTCTACATTTATTGTGTTTATAACGTTTATAATAATGTACAAATAATTGATGTTTTTATACTTATTTAGTTAACATATTTATATTTTATTATAAAACAAATTAAGTTTTAATACTTTTCAAAAACTAAAAGCAAAGTAACGAAAAGTTTCTGATGACCCTAAATTCTTCTACAGCAAAAGTGAAGGTATACCCTTGAAGAACTCAGAGAAAATTTAAAATTCAAAGGCCCAACATATTAAAATGTTACACCCAATATTTAGTAGAATATCCATTAAGGTCATGCACACAATTTAACATATTTAGCATTGAATGTACCAGTTTTTTCATGTGTGTTCTATTGACATTTGTCGCCATTCACTTATGAACAGGTTTCTCAGTTGACTTTTTTTTGAGGTTTAGCGACTACATAAACGTTCAGCCAAAAGATTTCATAACTACTTTCTTGGAGTCATGTTGGTACTTTGTGGGAAACTGGTACGGAAATCACATCTTCACATAAACAACAGTATTGGGTTGGAAGTAATATCCATCACGAACTCATAATTGTTTCGAACTTTAGATGAATTTGTTCTTTAGAAGGTTTAAATACATACATAACATACATAATTGGTCATTACAACCCTTTAGTCAGGACTACGGCCTAGTTTTTCACACCACTTATGTTGTGTGCGTTAATTTTTATACATGAGAGGCGGGACCTACAGTTTAAAGTAGACCCCGAACGACAGATATTTGTGAAAATTTTTCATGGTAATTTTATTTACTCTCAGAGTTTTTGCCAGAAATCTGCTGAGACGAAGTCGCCGAAGAAATACTTTTTGTATTTTATTTTGATGTCTGGCCTGGGGCTCGAACCCTGGCTTTTCGTCTAATAAGCCAACACACTACCTACTAGACCACGGGACTTCAAAAGGTTTAAATACTCTCTATTATTCACCTGTTGACGGCGCACATCTCCACTTGAGCTTTGCTGTCCACTGTATATATTTTGAGGCCCTTATTAAAGACCAAACTAACAAAAACTATACATCTATTTGTATACACAGGCTTTTTCAACATGTTCAAAAAATATAAAAATCTCGCATTATTTTTTACTTGCCACCTTTCTAATTCAAATAATTTTAAATCCATATAAACCCTTCTATGTTAATTAGATTTTTGATCTGACAATTTCCTCAATATCCTCCTTTTTTTTGACATGTGTTGACAGACATTTGTGTTTAAGGTTTTTCGTTGACAATAATTTACGCTTGACTAAAACAATGTCAATCATGGCAATATTTTATAAACACAGTTGTAAATACAAATCGTGTCATGTCCCCAAAAACAATATCCGTATAAACGACCTTGTCATTGAAAGGAAAATCTTGTCATATTATTTTGTAGCCTTTTTGATATGACATTCATTTTGTTAGTTTGATTTAATTAGAAGTAGAGGTAAAAATTACAGAATGGAAAAGATAAGTATCAAATTAAGGTTTAGAGTGTAAATATTGTAGTTGCAGTAGTCTAGTAGGGAGTGTGTTGGCTTACTAAACATGAAGCCAAGGCTTATACCCAGGTCAGACTTTTACAACAAAACCGTTTTTGACAAAAACTCTGACAGTAAATAAAATGCTCTAAAAAGTTTCTCAAAAATCTGTTGTTCGGAGTCGACTTTAAATTATAGGTTCCACCACTCATTTATAAAATTAACATACACAACATAAGTGGTGTGAAAAGTTTGGTTGCAATCCTGACTGATTGATTGTACTATCGTTTGGACAATTATAGCCGGATTAGAATATCAAGTTTGGTAGAACAATTTTATTATTTCCACTTGCTGTTGAATTCTATCCACGATTAAGACCAGACTGATTAAATGACAACTCATTTGGCAGATGTAGCTTTATATTGGCAGGCTTTATTTATTGTATGCAAATCGCTGTAGTAAGACTTGATATATTTTAGGTTGCTTTAAAACCATTTCACACGTCAGTAGTTATTATTATTAATAACCAAGACATTTAATTTTCTGTCAAAACTAATTTTGTTTTTCTCAAATTTAAAATGAAAACTGCATTTAAATTTTTTTTTTGGAATTTAAATCATTTCGACGTTTTTTCTCTTTTAATATAAAAATTCCACGAAAACTTTCATTTATACGCCTTTGGCCATTTGTTTATTTTATTAAAATTGGTTTCAAATTATGACAGATCTTTTAGATTGTTTAAAAATTGCTAATTATTAATTAATTACTGATTTATACGGTTATACAAGTTAAAACAATTTTTGTGCATTTTTTCTAGTGCATCTGGTTGTATCTCGGCAATGTCATTACGAATATTGGCCGGCCAATTGACATCACCATTTCTGCTAATAGAAGGTCCATCAAACGTTTGGCGCAATAAAACGATCGTGGCATTAGATGTGCGGCAATTTTCACCATCCTGTTGGAAGCGAACATCGTTCTCATCAATATCATGAGAAGCGGGTACCAAAAAATCGATTATCATGGTGCGGCAGATGTCTCGATAAACCTAATGGTTGCGCCGTCCTCATTTTCAAAGAAAAATGGGCCAATGATGCCTCTTCTCTAAAGGCCACAGCAATCACTCACTCGTAATGGGTGCATTAACATTTGTAAGACCAAGTAAAGGCATTCAAAGCCCCAAATACGGCAATTTTGCTTACTAACGTACCCACTAAAGTGGAAATGAGCTGCAACCCAAAAGATGATTTTTTTTGGCAAAATCGACATCATCTTGTAGCTTCTCTTTGGCCCATATATTCCAATAAGTGCCAACGTTGCTCAAGCGTACATCGATTCATTACGTTCAGTGGAGAAAATATACTGAATTTTGTGACAGAATAGTATGACATAAGTATTGCCAAATTCAAAATAACCAATGGTTGAAATTTAAACCAATAGATGGCCCACCCTATGCTATAAAGAGCCCGCGCACTTGAAGCTTAAGTGTTTTAAAAGTTTTTTCATTACATGTGATTAAAATGTAAAATTACATTTCCTGCTTTGAAACATCAATTATTTTATTCTTTTGAAAACTTGTCCTCAAAAGTGATGCAGTATGTACTTTGTAATGCTAGAACTTTAAATTAAATTTTTATTTCTAAGATTAAAATTGAACTCTAAAATGGATACATGGGAATGCAAAATAAAATGTTATTTGTATAGTCAAAGAAGAAAGTTTACTCACACCGTTGTATGTAGACTTTTTTCCCGCTAACTTGTATGTTGTTTTCCCAATAATTTCTACATTATATTTTTTTCAAACTCGCTATTTCTTCAAGTAATCTTACTTGCAAATGCCTTTAAAAACATCTTTTTCGATATGATAAAATATGTAGACTTTCTCCTTTGACTGTATGTAGTTTGATCGTATGTCAAGCCATTTGAATATTAAATCAGAACTACTGGTGAACGATGAACTCACTTTTTTATCACTACAATTTTCTAGTCATTATTAGAACCTAGCTTCTCACACCATCCATGTTGTGTGTGTTAATTTTATCCATGAGTGGCAGGACCTACTGCTAAACGTCGACTCCAAACGACAGATTTTCCATAAGCTTTTCACGGTAGTTTCATTTACTCACTGAGTATTTACCTTACAGAAATTCGCCGCAAGAAATATTTTTTTCATTTGGATTTCGAGTCGTGGGATCTAGGCTAATAACTACATACAAGACTACGGTGGATGGTATACATCGAAGCTTTAAAAACACTCGCTTATCGATACGTCGAAACAATTTGGTTTTCAGTGCTGTTGGAGTTAAAAAATGTCCTGAGGACTACGACATAGAGAGTGTGATTAGAATAAAGAGAAGTCTAACGCGAGACTTGTTAGGAAGCATCTTGAGCAGATGAAACAAATGACTGAACGTTTCCTAACTAGCTGTCCCCTAGATAGAACCAGTCAAGTGTATGATGCTAATGAGTAATAAAAGTGAAAGAAACAATTTGTTTTTCGCATACCCTTTTAAGAAAGGGACTGGTTTCTGATATACCGTATAATGAAACAGAAGCTGACTTGTTAGATCCAAGAGTGCAATATTTAGCGCTCATGGGATAATTCGCGAATTCCTTCCAAGTGTTTTTCCAAAGTCATATTGTACAGTAAATACAGCGGATGGGGCATAACAAAACTATCTGACAATCCTGCTGCCTATGTATTTGACAACTCAGCTTCCATTACATTGACTTAAGCTAATAATGAAAAGGTTGAGTAACTTGAAGACAGGTTTTGCCTGACAGGCAAAATTTAATTTGTGTAAATTTAACGGTGATGAGGTCAGAATTAAACAATTTTTTATGGAGCTGGTAGAGGGGTTTGCAAGAGACAAACGGATTTTATGTAATCTAAACTTCTGGTGGGTAATTATGATTTGAAAAAATTTGAATTGTATCGAAAACTAGCGTGAGGATAGCATTCAGTCATATGATTGAACATTGAAGGCTCAAGGAACTTTTGTTTTGGAACAGAAACCAATTCAAGCTATATATGTCGACCACATGACGAGAAAAACGAATCGCCAGAACAAGGCTAAGTAGTAAACACCTAGGGATTTCTTAAGTAATAAGCATGGTGTTCTCCTTACTGCTTCCAAACAGCATCCTAAATTTTGTCAGGATTATAAGACACATTTCAGTGATATTATAAGAAGCAAAAATTATATTCTATTATTCCATTTTTATGTTGTTACAAAAATCAATCAATGCAACGAAAAAAAGAGTGTATTTTATAATAAATGTGTACCCATATACATACATAATTGGTCATTACAAGCCTTCAGTTAGGATTACGACCTAGCTTCACACATCACTTATGTGGTGTCTGTTAATTTTACACATGAGTGGCTTAGTAATATAGCACGTATATATTTTGTTATACAGTGACTTAAGGATGTAACTGAAGTAATAGCTCTGTATCTGCTGAATAATTTACATAATTTCCGACGTTCGTTTCCCCAAAGGGAAAGGTTAGATTTTTGAGAAACTTTTTCACGGTAATTGTTTTTTACCCTTAGAGATTTTGCCCCATATCTGCTGAGGAAAAGTCGTCGAAGAAATGTTCTTTTATTTTGTTTTATTGGAGATGTCTGAACTGGGGTTTAAACCGTGGCCTCACGTCTAATAAGCCAACATTCTACCTACTGGGCTATGGCGACTATTAATGTATTGCGATGTATGTTATTTTGATGTCCATCACTAATCGGAACAGAATACTATCAGAAATATTATCTCTTAAGCACGAAGTTTTGGTTTTTCAAAGTGTATAGCCATTTCTTTAGAAAGAACAGATCGAAATTAAGAATATCACTGAATAGCATGTTATTGTGGGAACTGTATGTTTGTCCATGCCTACTCATGCACGTACTCCACTGCTTCAAATTTAAGCTTCTTATTTCGCAATTTTTACTGTTCGCTTTTTTAAGTTTTTTTCACTGCATTAAAGAAATTTTTAAAAATCTTTCGGAGCCGCATCTATGCTGCAATACTTGTTTATTGTAGACATGGAGTGCCACTTTCAGTTGCTATTATTTTGTTTTTATTTTTATAGTTATTTAACTAGAGATTTTTCTATTATATTGGCCGTATTAAAGCCACAATTTATTAACATTTTTCTATTGTTTCTATTGCAGTTTTCCTTTTTTTTTTGGGAATGCAATAGAAGTGTTTGTTTGTTTATGTCTGACCACAGATTTAATGTAATTTTATTGTTCGTTTTGTGGATTTAATGGAATAAAGTGAGTTAAAACGTTATTTATAGGATTATTTAAATACTCGAGTGTTTTTGTTTAATTTACTAGAAATATTATTTTATTGTTTTCGAAAACAAAAAAAAAGATTTTATTGTAATTAAAAAAAAAAAAAACAGCAAAGGGAGACGAATGGTTTTGCAGTAATTTTAAATGCAGAGCATCTTGAAATGAAATGATATGCAGGGATATTAAATGTTTCTTAAACAATTGGGAATACAAATAAATTGCATTTAATTTAAGCAAAAAATTTGGTAATTTTTGTAACTTTATCTGGGATTTGTATGGATTATTATTTTATTATTCAGTTCCCTCATACGTGTTGTTAAGTAAGAATATGATGAGTACTTCAAACTTTGAATATGGGTAGAGGTTCCATGATATTAAAATAACTATGAATGCGTATAAGTATCAGAAATTATGAGAATGATTCGATTCTACTCATCTTTTTGAATACTCATTGTTGATCATTGATCCATACCGTACTCAGAATTTTAAACTACACGTTTGTGCTATGAACAGCAACAAAAGTTGAGCTACCAATATCCTATAAACACAATAAACGCAATGACGGAAACGCAGCAATTTTGCAATTGTACCATAAGGCATGCTGCATTCGCATCAGTTATATGAAAGGCAGCAGCTGAAAACTGAACCGTTCATTAATTCTTTACCAATTGTGCCACTAGAATATTTTTTTGCCCTATATTTCATACACCGCGTTTTAAACACCTCTATAAAATAGATAGACACGATACTAACCACTATACTATCGAGGAAGTCGCCTTGGTCTAGTAGGTAGTGTGTTTGGCTTATTAGACGTGAGGCCTCGGCATCTCCAAATAAACGAAATATGAAAAAACATTTCTTCGGCGAATCCCTCTCCTCAGATTTCTGGCAAAACTCTGAAAGTAAATAAAATTGCCATGAAAAGTTCCTCAAAGATCTGTCGTTCGGAGTCGACTTTAAACTGTAGGTCCCGCCACCCATGTATAAAAATTAACGCACACAGTATAAGTGGTGTGAAAAACTATATAATAAATACCTGCAATAAACATGCAATGATACTGTTATTGCACTTGCTATGGGAACATAAGAGGTCTTAATCCTGGCTAGAGAGTTGTGATAACCAATTATGTATGTATTATTTGCGAACAAAAATTGAATTTATTCTAAATGAAAAGCAGCAGAATATTTGGTTCTTATCACGATGCTTTCAAATTAATAACTTCCTGTGCATATGTATGCATGCATTTATTTTTTAAGAGATTGCTGCATTGGAGAGAGATTCTACATTTATTGTGTTTATAACGTTTATAATAATGTACAAATAATTGATGTTTTTATACTTATTTAGTTAACATATTTATATTTTATTATAAAACAAATTAAGTTTTAATACTTTTCAAAAACTAAAAGCAAAGTAACGAAAAGTTTCTGATGACCCTAAATTCTTCTACAGCAAAAGTGAAGGTATACCCTTGAAGAACTCAGAGAAAATTTAAAATTCAAAGGCCCAACATATTAAAATGTTACACCCAATATTTAGTAGAATATCCATTAAGGTCATGCACACAATTTAACATATTTGGCATTGAATGTACCAGTTTTTTCATGTGTGTTCTATTGACATTTGTCGCCATTCACTTATGAACAGGTTTCTCAGTTGACTTTTTTTTGAGGTTTAGCGACTACATAAACGTTCAGCCAAAAGATTTCATAACTACTTTCTTGGAGTCATGTTGGTACTTTGTGGGAAACTGGTACGGAAATCACATCTTCACATAAACAACAGTATTGGGTTGGAAGTAATATCCATCACGAACTCATAATTGTTTCGAACTTTAGATGAATTTGTTCTTTAGAAGGTTTAAATACATACATAACATACATAATTGGTCATTACAACCCTTTAGTCAGGACTACGGCCTAGTTTTTCACACCACTTATGTTGTGTGCGTTAATTTTTATACATGAGAGGCGGGACCTACAGTTTAAAGTAGACCCCGAACGACAGATATTTGTGAAAATTTTTCATGGTAATTTTATTTACTCTCAGAGTTTTTGCCAGAAATCTGCTGAGACGAAGTCGCCGAAGAAATACTTTTTGTATTTTATTTTGATGTCTGGCCTGGGGCTCGAACCCTGGCTTTTCGTCTAATAAGCCAACACACTACCTACTAGACCACGGGACTTCAAAAGGTTTAAATACTCTCTATTATTCACCTGTTGACGGCGCACATCTCCACTTGAGCTTTGCTGTCCACTGTATATATTTTGAGGCCCTTATTAAAGACCAAACTAACAAAAACTATACATCTATTTGTATACACAGGCTTTTTCAACATGTTCAAAAAATATAAAAATCTCGCATTATTTTTTACTTGCCACCTTTCTAATTCAAATAATTTTAAATCCATATAAACCCTTCTATGTTAATTAGATTTTTGATCTGACAATTTCCTCAATATCCTCCTTTTTTTTGACATGTGTTGACAGACATTTGTGTTTAAGGTTTTTCGTTGACAATAATTTACGCTTGACTAAAACAATGTCAATCATGGCAATATTTTATAAACACAGTTGTAAATACAAATCGTGTCATGTCCCCAAAAACAATATCCGTATAAACGACCTTGTCATTGAAAGGAAAATCTTGTCATATTATTTTGTAGCCTTTTTGATATGACATTCATTTTGTTAGTTTGATTTAATTAGAAGTAGAGGTAAAAATTACAGAATGGAAAAGATAAGTATCAAATTAAGGTTTAGAGTGTAAATATTGTAGTTGCAGTAGTCTAGTAGGGAGTGTGTTGGCTTACTAAACATGAAGCCAAGGCTTATACCCAGGTCAGACTTTTACAACAAAACCGTTTTTGACAAAAACTCTGACAGTAAATAAAATGCTCTAAAAAGTTTCTCAAAAATCTGTTGTTCGGAGTCGACTTTAAATTATAGGTTCCACCACTCATTTATAAAATTAACATACACAACATAAGTGGTGTGAAAAGTTTGGTTGCAATCCTGACTGATTGATTGTACTATCGTTTGGACAATTATAGCCGGATTAGAATATCAAGTTTGGTAGAACAATTTTATTATTTCCACTTGCTGTTGAATTCTATCCACGATTAAGACCAGACTGATTAAATGACAACTCATTTGGCAGATGTAGCTTTATATTGGCAGGCTTTATTTATTGTATGCAAATCGCTGTAGTAAGACTTGATATATTTTAGGTTGCTTTAAAACCATTTCACACGTCAGTAGTTATTATTATTAATAACCAAGACATTTAATTTTCTGTCAAAACTAATTTTGTTTTTCTCAAATTTAAAATGAAAACTGCATTTAAATTTTTTTTTTGGAATTTAAATCATTTCGACGTTTTTTCTCTTTTAATATAAAAATTCCACGAAAACTTTCATTTATACGCCTTTGGCCATTTGTTTATTTTTTTAAAATTGGTTTCAAATTATGACAGATCTTTTAGATTGTTTAAAAATTGCTAATTATTAATTAATTACTGATTTATACGGTTATACAAGTTAAAACAATAGTACACGCAAAAAAATTTGTATATTTGAAATTTGCATGCGACATAGAATTAACGATGTCGTCCGACATAATTATAACTGAACGTAAGTCTGTTATTGTATGCCAACACATGTTGCCTTGCAAAGTGATTTCATTGTGTGCTTAACAGCGTTCCATTTTGCAGTGGGCTATGATTGCCATTTTAACAACTTAACTGCTTGTATGAATATAAATCAAATGAATATTACAAATAATTTGAAATAAAAATATGATAAAAAGCAAATTTTCCGTATTTGCCTTATCGAAAATATATTGTGAGGGTGGGAAACAGTAAGGGCCATTATTACAACTTATCATTAACTAAAGGGAGGATTTTAACGAGCAGATAAATTGTTTTTCGTTATTATGAGTACCCAATAAGATAGAAGTGATCGTAAAGCTAAAGGGAGGATCATCCTACCTTTAACATTTAAAGGTCACTTTATGTTTGAACTTGCTATATTATACTATATTATTTTCATTCTGGCAACTTCAAATTTAAACAAAAAAAAAACTTGTATAATTGAGCAGTTTTATCGACATTGCTCCTGCACTGCCATATTTTTGAAAAATGAAAGTTGTAATAACGAAAATAAGTTAAAGGTAACTTTGCAGTTCCCTTTAGCTAAAGGTACTTTTAACTAAAAAGTTCAGTTGCTAACTTTAGATATTTTCAGTCACTGTTATTTTTATTGTCGCCGTAATCTAGTAATTAGAGTGTTGGCTTCTTGGACATGAAGTAAGACATTTCCAACAAAACGAAATAAAAAATATTACTTCGGCAACCGTCTCTCGACAGGCTTCTGTCAAAAGCTTCCCGTTAAAGTTGGGTTTAGTTAAATGTAACTTTAGCTAAAGTGAACTTTAAAGTCACGTTTAACTTCTTTTCGTTATTACAACCTAATGATAAACTAAGTTAACTTTTTCAAAAATATGTCAGTGCCAGAGCAATGTTGATAATAATTTTTTAAACGCAGTGACAACGACGGGCTTCGTTTTTTGTTGTATATGCTCATTTTGATTATATTTGAAGTTGCCATATTGAAAATAATATAATATGGCAAGTTTAAATATAAACTTAACTTTAAAAGTTGTCAGTAGATTGATCCTCCATTAAGCTTAACGCTTAAATTAATTAATTTAAAATCCTCCCTTTAGTTAACAGCAAGTTATAATAGGGCCATTATTAGTAAAGTGAACAATAGGTTACCTGATCACTGCAGTGTTTTCCAAGCAGAGGTCCAAATCAGTGGTTTGGACTCGCCTTAGACTGTTGTTACGTCTTTCATCGATAAAAGTTAACACCCACAAAATTAATGAGGTCAAAATTTGGGTTGTATATCTTGTCTAATGGGTGATTGTGTCCGCATAGTAAATAAATGTAAATGAATAAATATAATCTCTTTGACAATGTGAAAATTCACTCTTTTTCTAACCTGTAATACCATTAACTTTCGAAAAAATAAATATTTATAAAAGCAAACTACCTTTTCGTCCATTGTAGTTAAAAACTAACAAGTCCTTTCAAATAAACGGCATCACAATTCATTTCCTAGACTAAACAAATAAAAAGAAATTTGGACATTTTTGTCGAAGGTAATCACATCCTTATAATTAAAAAACCCATAATCCTTTAGATAGTTTTCAATTATCTCTTCACTTATTCTCACATGTAGCGTATGTTAATCAGAAAATGAGAACCAGCTATAAGATCCTTAAAGCTCTTGCAAGCACATCTTGGGATATGAGCAAACAGGCCTTGGGACATGATTCAATGATGTTCCTGTTTAGCCACTTTATCTCAGCGATACTCAGAGAAAACGACACACTTCATTGTAGTCATGACAAATCCGTCTGGTTTTGCAGCCGAAGTTGATGGTTATCCTGAATTAAAACATAATGTTTTCCGTTTAGTATTCTGAAAATAAATCGATTTTTCATTGTCAGTTTGAAGGCAAATTTCACAAGAGGATTTTCGGTGTTCCGTTTGTCTGTCAATTCATGTGGAAAGGTCGAAAATTGTCTGTTGTGTAACATTTAAAATTTCTGTCATCCTGATCAAAAGTGTCAACATTAATCAATTTCGTTTGCGATTCGGAATCTTCAAAAATTCCTTCCACGTTTTTCATTTCTCACATTAAAATCGTTATCTCTAAAATATGAGCTCGTAGATTGCAAATAAAATAAAAATAAATTTGTTTTTAGATGGTCTTTATTGTTAGCACAATTTTGTGTGTTCACAACTTTATGTAAACAACAATTGTCTTTTTTGTTATTCCTCTGTTTATACCCTTTGCATAAACAATAACCATTACTAGGCAATTATTCGACAGAGCTTTGTAACGGAGATCTTCAAACCACGATTACTGAATATGTTATATAATGATATATACCGATATACTGAATATGTTGCTTGGTGTTATCGTTACGAAAAAATGAATTAAATAAGGCTCGTTCACAGTAAATGTTCCCTATCTTAACATTCATTTAATACTGGTACACCTGGTATACTTCCCATAAGCATAAGTTTTGTTCCCTATTCGGTTTGATTATTAAATTTTAAACATATTAAAAAAAGCGTCTTAACGAGAGACTTGGCACCAGTAACATTAGTAAATAAATAGCTGACCATCATGGTGGAAACCTAACATAAGTCTACAACTCTAATTTACTCTGACATTCACCACAATTTTTTCTCTATACTGTTCATACAATTCATTGTGAAAAATTTCTTATCGATTTTAAAACGACAAATAACCCAGTTGCACTATTTAATATTTAAAACGTTTAAAAAGTTAGCTTGTATTCATTACCTTTTACGCTTAATCTGTTAGTGAATATGCAATTTAAGACACAATTCCATTCAAATTAATTACATTCATTCGTTTTAAATTATTTTGTATAATTGTCGGCTATAAAATAGTCGTTTATACTGCAACCGACCATCAACATCTTACCTTGTGACAGTTTTCCTTGCCTTTATCCAACCATGCTTCTCATCAGTATCTCAGTGCATAGCATTTCATTTGCAGAAATTGTAAATGACCACCAAATAAATTATGCAAATTATCATTCGTTTTATATGCTGCCGTATAAGCTCAGTGTGACAAATGTGTGCATACATACAGACGACGTCTTTTGCAGGTATTTTTGTTAATTAATGGTATTCTGGATACAATTGGAAACTGCACACGAAGAGTTATTTTTTGTTTAAATGTTTTTAAATACATTATAAAAGCTTTAAATACATATATTCAAAAACACACGCATAAACACTCATCTTGATAACACGGTGTGACAGTCAAAATACACCCAGCTAATGACATATTGTAGGTTGTGAGTTTTGTTGAGTAGAACTCAAAAATATTTTTTTATATTTCTCGAAGCCTTCAAACTCGATTTATTTGACCAAAACAGTATTTTTTATCTTTTTACACAAAATTATTGATTACCGAAATATTTGTTAACATATTTTCAAAATCCAAAGTTTTTTGAAAACGGGACAGATGAGCCTTTAAAATATTATACATAAGCATTTGGTTCATACTTATATGTTATGAGTTTTGATCGGGTAAACTAGGAAAATATGCGAATTTTTTTTCTCATTTTTTCAATTATCAATCAATTATTTTTAATTGCAAAATGTAATTAAAAAATATAAAATAAGAGATAACATTCTAAAAGTGCATTATCTTGTGAAGAGATTGATACTTCGTTTGCTCAAATCGGACAAAAATTACCGTAGTTATTTTTTAAATAGTATAACAGTCGTGTTATATTTTTTATATATGTCATCTTGTGAAATGAACTTTCAGTTCAAAAATTTTCAAAAGTTTTGATGGATCTTAATTGGCTAAAAATGTTTTGCTATTACAACTTGGGTGGATAAGAATTCTTCTTCTTAGGTTTCCAAGCAACAGACAGTGACAGAGAAGATGTTTTGTGGATGAATGAGGCATAAAACTCCCTAAAAAAATTTGGTGTTAACTTGTGTATTCTCGTCAAATGTCAGAAATTCAAATGCCGTAAGTAGTGTATTGACCTATTAGAAGAGAGCCTGTGGTTTAAACAAAACTGAAATAATAATCTTTCAGCAGCCTTCTAACAAAAATCCGGATAGTAACTAAATATAAATTAAAAGTTTTGATTCAGATTTTACAGGACGAAACCTATATATGAGTAACTGATGTGCGGATGCGGATTCCGTCACTGTACCTATATGAATGGACAAGCTAGTGTAGGCATTAGCCTGTAATGTAGGCAAATATTGTTGATAATTTAAGAAGGTGTATGGCAATCGTCTAGATACAATAAGCCGTCATTGGGTTCACGCCTCTTATCGAGGCATTATTCTATTTCTTTTACTATTTTAACTTCTTAGTTCGACCTGCGCGTATTGTTCTTGTTTTAATGACAAGTGCTTGTTCGTAAACTGAACCTAATCTTTTGTGGAAAATATAGAAGAACTCATATAAGTAAAAATGTTACGAAAATGAATCTAGGTACTGGTGTTTTGCTTTTACATCACTTAACATTAAAATGGTAAACAAGTAAACAAAAATACAACAACAAACACTGCAAGAATAAATGTAAACAAAATACACAAACAACAATAATGAAACAACGATGTTTACATTCATTCATCATTCATCAGACTGTTTACTCTGCCATATAAAAGGCAAGACAAAGCAGGCGAGTAAATTATTTATAATTAGTGAAATTCAGTCTGTCTTGTGTGAAGACGCGCTGCGTTTGAAGAGAGTAATCGTGGTTTGAAGATCTCAGTTACAAAGATCTTTCGAACGATTGTTTAGCGATTTTTACTGTTTATGCAAAGGGTATAAACAGAGAAATAACAAGGAAAAACAATTGTTGTTCTTTACATCAAGTCGTGAACAGTGACATACAGAATTGTGCGAATAGTAGAGAATTTCAATTAAAACTAAACACAAATTTATTTTTATTTTATTTGCAATCTACGAAACATATTTTAAACGTTTTTAAAAGGTAAAAACGTAACAATATGTTACTGCTTACCGAAGAATAGAGCGGAATGCGGTAATAGTCAAGCGGTGGCGTAAGGTAATCCCCTTATAATGCATGATATAATCTAATGTTTTCTAAGTTCGTTCCCTATGTTTTTAATTAATCATCAATCATCAAACTTAGTCATCGAAGGATTGCAATATAAGCCTTCATATTTGGTATCACTTATTTGATGAAAAGTCCTTTAATGCTATTTTTATTCTATACACTGTGAATAACGCACTGTAGCGTTTGTAACGATATTACAAAATATGTGGGAATACAACAGTTTGGAATTTTCTTTCCATTATTTTTTTTGGACGGGTATTTATGCATTCTAATGTAATAAATTTCATATAATTTCTCTTTATTTATTTCATTTTCTATAAATGATTGATGAATGTTATGGAAAAACTATCATGTATTTGAAATATTGTTTCTGTTGTTGTTGTATTTTGTTATGTTCGTTAGTGTATTGCTAGCAAATAAGCCCGTCCAGTTATTCACACCGTTTAGTCTATCATTTTAGGACTGCAGATTATAGCTTAGACTAGAGCTGGTGGAGTAGCAGAATATTAAATACACAGGCTGGTAATCTATCTGAACGGTAATCATAAATCATATTCTAAATCTTGCATTGGAAATAACAGCTTTTTAGAAACAATTACCAATTTTGCTACTATTTTTTTCCAATTTAAGTTATTCAATCTTATTATAGAGAATAATGTACGCTTACTATAAGCATGGCTTTCTCTATGACCCCACAGATGAATTTTTTTGTCGATTATCCATTGGATAAGCAATGAAGTGAATAAGAAAATTATGACGCAGAAGGTTCAAATTGTTTACCATTGAATTTATAATTCCTTAGAGATATGAGAACCATGTTGACTACGTTCTCTATATAAAAATTTAACACCCTACACTTTATTTTACAAACTGTTCATGTATAATGGGACATCAAGGAATGGAAGTTTCAAATATGTACGATGAAAAGAAAATAATTCAAGGATGCAATATAGATTGATTCGATAAATGAAAAGCATGATATCCAACGGACGAAAATTTTGAAAAACTTCTAATGTTTTCTCCTTCAAGTAATGTAAATAATACAACCCGCGATTACACTAACCCCAATCCAAGACTCCCAAATTGTTTGGAGCTTCCTTTGTACCGCACTACACAGTAAACAGTCTTAGCGCCATTATTACAACTTGCCGTTAACTAAAGGGAGGATTTTAACGGACATATAAATTCTTTTTCATTATTTAGTATAAGACAATAAGGTAGAAGTAAGCGTTAAGCTAAAGGGAGGATCATATTACCCCTAACTTTTAAAGTTAAGTTTATGTTTGAAATTGCCATATTAAAAATAACATATAATATGAGCAAATACAACAAAAAAAAAAAGAAGTCCGCCATTGCCACTGCGTTTAAAAAGAACTTGTTTAATTGCGCAGTGTTAACGACATGCTCCGGCATTGCATATTTTCGATAAAGTTAACTTTATTTTATTATTGGGTTGTAATAACGAAAAGAAGTTAAATGTGACTTTAAAGTTCATTTTAGCCAAAGTTACCTTTAACTAAACCCAACTTTAACGACAAGTTGTGGTAATGGCCCTTAAGCTCCCATTAGGCGCCCTTTTATACCCTGTAGCACAATTAATTTTTTAATGACAAACAAGATGTATCCGTCGTAAATCGTTCCACAACCCTAATAAGTTTGTCTTATAGGAAAAATAGTTACTTCTTAAGATCATGTAAGAGTAATAGTGTAGGGAACTTAACTAATTTCTAATTTCATAGATTTTAGTTGTAGTACTTGCTTGTTATTGTTGGTATGCCCTTAGCATGAGATTATCTTCTTCGTACTGCTGTAAAGTCTATGTGGTCAAGTAAACGCCTTAATGTGTTAACATAACCGCTGTCCATCAGGGTATGCAGAAGCATCCAACGCAATCGATTTCCCATCACTCTCTTATTAAGACAAAGGGCTGAGCTGATGGCAGTGAGGCTCAATGCAGTCAAATCCCGGCCCAATCTGGACTATGAGCGTGCTGTTATTCTGGGAAGACATAAGCATTTAAGGGTCGGTTATATGATTCCTTATAACTTTCTGCATAGAACATCCGATTTTAGAATTCCAACTAAGGACTTCCCGACAGAGGACCCGAAGGTTGTCGATGAGAGCCTTAAAACCTACAATGATGGCTTAAAAATTGGGTATGGTATGTAGTCGCCGTAGTCTAGTAGGTAGTGTGAGGCCTCGGTTCAAACCACAGGTCAGGCATCTCCAATTAAATGAAACATTACAAAATATTACTTCGGCGACTTCCTGTCAGCAGATTACTGGCAAAAACTCTGAGAGTAAATAAAATTGCCATGAAAAGTTTCTCAAAAATCTGTCGTTCGGAGTCAACTTAAAACTGTAGGTCCCACCAGTTACGTTACAGGGTATTGGTATTCCGGTTGCCGTGGTTAATTTGAAAATTCTCCAATGGTTTTAGGACGTGGCTTAATCTCTTTGGAGACAAGAGGGTACGCGCAAATATTGCTAGACTCTGCTGCGTTCACCATTTTTTCTGTTACAATCCAATAAAAATTAAATATAAAGAAACACATGAATGCTTTATTTGTACCACAAAATATAAATACAAATATCATGTTTATGTTCAGATCTTAAGAAGTGAGTGTCTACTCTTTACCACTTCTTCCAAAAAATTCGACATTCTACGCCTAATTAGTTGCAAAAATTATCACATCTGGTGAATCGCATTTTTTCCTTCAAGTTCAGTTGATATCAGAACTAACCATTCCAGACGTCGTAAATCATTCAACCACACATAGATGCTGCAAATGTTGTAGTAAATGAATTTTAAATCGTAAAATGAAATACAAAAAGTTCATTAATCCACCGAATAAAAAAAATGTATTTGAAAATATTCCTTTTCTTTTCCAACATAAAAGGCTTACTTTACATAAGTTTGTCTCACTACTACAACATCATGAGTTACTATTAAGCTCTAAAGTTTGGAACACTTTTTTTTTTTTATTATTATTTTGCAACATTTGCTAATGACAAATGAAATAAAAAATGTGGCATGTTTTACAACAAACTTTACTGTCTCTGCTGTCCTGGTAAAACATGCAAAAGCGTACGAGTTTCCTTCTTGTTCTTGTTCTATTTGATTTATTTCCAAGGCGTGTGAATAAGCGTGTACACTCTCAGAAATTCGGTTAGTATGAACACAATATTGGATTCTAATATGAATCGAATTAATTAAATTCCCTTGTGATACTCACTCACATTTAATGAGTGTATCATACAAACAAATCTTAAAAATGGAAAAATATAATGCTGACGTATCATATATCATATTAAAAAGAGAGAGAAAGAACATGCATACGAAGCATAAAAATAACACGAGTATTTAACTCAAAGAAAAAATCAAAAATAATCAAAAGAAGAAAGTTGCAATTTTGATACTTTGCTCTGAAGTGAAACGCATTCCAGTTAGAGCGCTTTGCATTGAACGAAAGGGAAGGGAAAGGGAATTAAGGGAAAGTCAGGTAGAACATCTAATCCACTGTGCCGTGAACGGCGGCACATTATGTGCATAAGCGTTGTCTTGATGGAAAAGTTACGACGGCGGGTCTACCTGCATATTCAAGGCGTTTTTTGGCCAGTGCTAGCTTCCAACGAATTGATTGCTGTATCTTGGCGCAATGGATATTCCACTTGGTGGCATATTTTCTTACGTCTGGAATTGTCCCAATAAATCCAGTAATAATTCGATGTAAAAATTGTTTCGCTTTAAAGCAATCAAACAGGATTTCAGACATACAAAATAATCTATTAGTTCATGTGGTCCCCAATCTCCCGCTGCTATTAAAGCCTTTGAAATGGCTGCTTAAGTGATGTCTAATGATTGTGCAAGCTCTTCTTGCATCTGATCTAAAACTTGACCTAGTAATGTTTAAAATTTATTTATTTATTAGAATACAATCACCAATTATATAGTATAGTTACGTTTTAACCCTTTTAAAAACGTTTAAAATATGAGTTCGTAGACTCCAAAAAAAATAAAAATGAGTTTGTGTTTAGTTGTGTTTAGTTTTAAATAAAGCATTAATTGATAAGCGCGACATTGCCTATCGGCGATGGAAGAGGTTCAGAACGGATGATCTGAAAGCCGTTCATAAAGCCGCTCGTAGTGAGGTTACAAAACACATTAAAATTGCAAAAACATTGTTTTACGGCAGGAAGTTCGCTTCCGCATTAGATAATAGAGCTAAATGGAAGGTAATCCGCGATATTGGTATTGGACAAAAATGCCATAATACTTCTCCTGATGTTGATGTAAACGGTCTGAATGACAAATTTGTTAATATTAATGTTCCTACACCTGACAGTAACATATATGATGACCTTTGTTTTGTTCCGCTAGCAAACCCCTTTAGTTTTCGTTGTGTTAGTCAGCTCGAGGTTTTGGAATGCTTATCTTCTGTGAAATCGAATGCGATTGGTTCCGATGACTTAGATCCTCTGTTTTTAAAAGCTTTGTCACCTAGACTTTTACCGTATTTTACTCATGTATTCAATTCAGTCTTAACTATGTCCTCTTTCCCTGATGAATGGAAACGGTCAAAAATCATCCCAATTCCTAAATCTAACAATGAATTCAGGCCAATTGCCATTCTTCCGTTCCTGTCCAAAGTTATGGAAAACCTCATAGCTAGACAAATGAACGATTATCTCACGAGTAATAATTTTTTATCTGATAAGCAGTCGGGATTTATGAAAGCTATGAGCTGCACTACTGCTTTAGTCAAAGTAGTTGATGACCTTAGGTTGAAGCTGGATGAAAATTACATAGCGTTTTTGGTTCTTTTGGATCACACTAAGGCTTTTGATACAGTTGATCACAGAATATTATTGAGAAAGCTACAGACCCTCTTTCACTTTTCTAATTCAGCTTGCAGCCTTATACGTTCCTATCTCATTAACAGATCACAACGAGTTTACCTAAACGGCAACATCTCGAATTCGGTACACGTTGGAAGAGGTATTCCTCAGGGATCAATTTTAGGGCCCCTTTTGTTCTGTATATACATTAACGACCTACCTGATGTTTTGGATAATTGTAGCGTACATATGTACGCTGATGACGTTCAGCTCTATAGGAGCGCTTGTATTGATAATATCCGACTATGTGTAGATACGATTAACGATGATTTACGGAAAATTGCCAACTGGGCTAGTGCTAATAGACTTTGTATTAATCCCTCTAAATCGAAATGTTTATTGCTCTCCAGGTCTAAGAGAGCGTTTGATGTGCCGAATATTATTATCAGGGGGAATAAAATTGATTTTGTTGAATCGGCATCTAATCTGGGTGTTATCTTTAATGGTCGGCTAACGTGGTCTAGCCACATTAATGTCATCGTTGGTAAAGTTTACGGTATGCTTAGGAACTTATGGGCTGTTATAGATTCGACTCCTTTTGCTATACGCCTGCAACTGGCAAAAACGTTTTTGATTCCTGTTCTTTTATATGGATCGGAAATTTTCGCAAACTGTGATGCGGATGATAGGCGGAAACTCAACTTGGCTTATAATAACATAGCCAGATATGTATTTATTAAGGGACGTCGGGACCATATATCACAATTTTCTTACCAGGTATGTGGTATTCATTTTGATAATCTATTGAATATTAAGTGCCTAATTCTCCTCCATAAGATTATTACTTTGGAACAGCCAGTATACTTATTTAGCAGGATTAGATTTGCTAGATCCAACCGCGGTAGGAAAATTGTCCAATTAAGGCATAGGACTCTTTTGTCGAAACGACAGTTCTTTATACACACCATCAGTCTTTGGAATACACTACCTAATTATATTCAGAACATAGGCAATGCAACTAAGTTCAAAAAGGAGCTATACATTCTGTTTAAGTAGTTTGTAATATATTTTGATTGTTTTATACATTTTTACTCTTCATTTTTATTAGTGATTAATTATTTTCATTTTTCTAATTTATTATTTAAGTTTCATTGTATCTCATTATATGAATATATTTCTTTGTTTGTATTTTTCTTTATATTTGTATCTTTCCTAATTTAGTTTTTTACATATACTCATTCTCTTATCCTAATTTTTTTGTATCGATTGCTATTTCCTGAGGTTAAATCATGTTCTTATCCTTATTCATTTTTATTTATACTGTACTTCAAACAATTCATTACTCATATAATGAGCGATTTGTTATTACTTTTTCCTATTTGATGTACTCCCATAGCACTTTCATTTATAAGATTATTTTCTTGTTGTGCTATGATTAATAAATAAAATAAATAAATAAATAAATAAATTCCTTATTGTTCGCACAATTCACAACTTGATGTAAACAACAACAATTGCTTTATTTGTTATTCTTCTTTACACTCTTTTGCGTAAACACTATTGCCTTGTTTACCCAAGCCTAAGAAACGTAAAATCGTAACGTACGTTTGTGTAGTTATAGAAACGTTCAAAACGGGACATATGTCAACGAAGAATGTAAATAAAAATGAAACAGATCATAAAGCAACACACAAACGAACACAACACAATGCAAATAAATTAGTATACAGACTCTTCATCAGTGTTGCCGTTTTTGGTTCAATGTGTAGATTTTTCCGGATTTGGTTATTATTATTCTTATAAAAATAGCTTTTGTTTTGTTTGTTAAAATTAATTAATTAGTAAGACTATAATTTTATTTTGTTATTTTTTGTTTATTTTTCAATTTGTTTCAATTATAATTTAAATTAAAAAAAAAATAAAACAAAAAAAATTGCTAACGAGAGAGAACGTTTCGGTAATCGTTTACATTGTTCTCCATATGCTAAAAAGAGAACGTTCGCTACGGTACGTTACGTTACGTGTACAGCATAAGAATTATTCGGAACATCTTTATAACGGAGATCTTCAAACCACAATTATTCTCTTCACACAGGACTGATGGACTGACTGAGTTTTTATTGACCCGGTTGCCTGCTTTGTCTTGCCCTTTATATGCCCACGTAAACAATATAATGAATAATCTTGAAGTCGAATGTTCGTGGCTTCGCCTTCTCAAGATCTCCATAAATGTAAAAATTGTTGTTCCGTTGTTGTTTGTGTATTTTGTTTACTTTGTTTGTTGTTGCATTTTTGTTTACTTTTTATCTCCTGATGTTGTTGGCATATTTTTGTTTACTTGCTTATCATATAAACAAGTTAAATGTTTTTGTAGCTTTTGTTTATCATTTTAAAGTTAAACGATGTAACACTATTTCCATTCTCGTAAGAGTATTATAGTTATAATGACCAAACTCACGATCCTTACACTAATTGAGTAGAACATTACCTACTAGTCCAGTAGTGTGCTCAATGTTTCTAATTTATTTTCTTCAATATTTTTTGACTCTCCTGGAAGCTCTCTTCCTTTGATGTCAAAATCATCATTTTTGAAAACCAGAAACTATTCGATACACCGTGTTTTTGATAGAGTACACTCAGCGGATATACCATATAAAAATTTCGGAGAGTAAATAAAATTGCTATGAAAAATGTCTCAAAAATATATCCTTCGGAGTCACTAGTGGTGCCCTGCTCACTGCTCTTACGCTCGCTTTGGAGCGAGCCGCTTGCCCTCTACTGCAGGGCGTGTCGGCTAACTGAGCGACTGGACAATAACATGAATCAGGCATTGGGCATACGAAGATACTTGGAGAATTTGGGATTGTCGCAAGCAGTGACTACATCACACCGCGATATGACTTCTCAATGAATTTTAGGACATCCCTTCCGAATGGTGCGGCTGGCCTCGCAAGAGACTATGTATAACTTTACACCGATGGCTCCAAGCTGGAAGGGGCCGGTAGTTGTGGAATTTATTCGGAATCAATCAGAATATCCCGGTCTATAAGACTACCGAATCACTGCAGCGTCTTTCAAGCGGAAGTGTCGGCAATTAATGTTGCGGTGAAAATTATTGTGGATAAAAATGTCCACAGGCGGAAAATCACCCATCAGGGCATTGGATTCTAATGTAATTAAATCCAGGACGGTATACGACTGCCGCAGATATCTTAACGAGGTGACAAGTCGATATAATGTTTGTATCATATGGTTACCAGGACATAAGGACATTCTCGGTAACTGCAGAGTGGATGAACTGACCAGAAAGGGCACGACCATCGAACTCTCTGATGAATTCTCTACATTGGGGATCCCTTTGAATACCTGCAAGCTTATAATTAACAATGCATACGTGGACCTTGTCAACAATAGAGGGGCAGCTTCGGACACGGGCAGAACGGTGCGTAAAATTTGGTCAAGGCTGGATAAAAGGCACGCGTCGGCTCTGTTTAAACTCCAAAAAAGTAGGCTCAGCACTGTTATCTGAGTAATTACGGGGGATTGTATTATAGGAACGCATGAGTGACATATTAGTCTTGGACACCTCGCAAATAAGTTCTACAGAAGTTGTGGAGATTAAGAAGATTATAAGAATGCTCTTCACCTACTGTGGACATGCACTTCACTTAGCCGGAGGAGAAAGAGGCACTGTCATGCATGGCAGTCTAAGTCGCTTCATCAGAAGTTCCGAGTGATTCCTGCTGGACTAGGGAAGAATGTGAAACTGTGTTATCACAATGGCTCTTGTGTGCGGCCTAAATGTGTACGCTCATAACTCCATCGAGGACACAGCCAATTCTACCTACCTATCCTTCGGAGTCGACATTAAACTGCAGAACCCGCCACTCATGCATAAAATTAACACACATGGGTTGTGTTAGAAACTAGACTGCAATCCTGACTAAAAGGTTGTACTGCCCAAGACAATGAAGACTTTATACGCCGAGTGGAAAATAATCATAAAAAATGTGCTCTAAAATGCTCAGTGTTACTTTCACAGATGTTGATCTCAGAGAGACAAATATTTTTTCAAGTGATACTTCAGTTTACAGTGGTCCGTAAATTTACAAAACATTGCACTTTTTTCGCCATTCCAGTAACACCCAATGCAACAATACTAAAGTTCCGTCATGTGTCGACTAAGTCTGAATACTCACATACCATAGCCAAAGTGTTCATATTCGCATAAATATCCCAAAAATAGTATCTATAAATGATAGTATCTCTCTTTTAATTGCCAGTAATTTCTTTTTTTTAATAATATTGCATCTCATATAACGCTTATATTAATATGTTATGTTCAACATTATTATCCTATTTTTCTGAATTTATTTAATTTTGAAAACTTTAAAAGTTTAAATAGCTTTTGTGTACATAAATATTTATATCAGTATGTAGTACGAACGCATATAAATTATATGATTCATGTTTTTTATTAAAACAAGAAATGACTCAGGGTATCAGTAAAAATATGCAGCGAAAAATAAAAGAAAAATTATTTTATCCGGTGCAGTTCAAATATGATATTCTCACAACCATTTGCAGGCAATTGAAGCCATAAACAAATTTAGTTATTTGTTTTTAATTCATAAAAATGTTTATTGACAATCATTTTATTTAATTGGAAATTATTTTTATTATTATTGGTTGTCTACAGGCATCCCGCAGTGACAGTATTGGTTGGAACTCCACAAAAATAATATAATCTGGAGTGAAGGCCGTACCAAACAACCTGGACTGCTGCACCTGCGTAAACAATATTTGGTTACTCACTCTTATTATAACAAAAAGTGTCAAAAATTTACAATGGCTGTATGAAAAACAATAGATTCGTATGTGTTTAATTATTGCACCTGGGTATGATCCACATTTGTCAAATTTTATTTCCGAAATAGAGCTTATTTCCACCAAACTTACTTACATAAGTGGTCATTAGAAACCTTTAGATCAGCAATGAATCGTTTTTTCGCTACTCATAAGCACTCATAAAATTTCAAATATACATAAGTGAGTCAACAATATTAAAATTTAACTACTCTGATTCATTTGTACTCACTACAACGTTGATTTATAAGAACAGTTTGCAATGAGTATGCGTACAACGTTGACCTCAAACTCATACCATTCGAAATATGTTTGATTCATAGTTTGATTCATAAGCCTACTCATTCAGATTCGAGTAACTTATATCATTCATCAAAATTTACAGATTTAGTTTTTGTTGATTTACAAAAAAAAAGACAACAAAAAAAAAAGACAGAGAAGTGAGCAGAGCAAACACACAACCTTCTAGTGAGTATTTTAGTGTTCATAGCCGATTCATACTTATTTTGTGATTCTTGTAAATGTTGAGTCATGGAGCGTCCAAATCAACAACATCATACATGTTGAATACGATGAGTACTTCAAACTTTGAACATGAGTAGAGGTTCGATGATATTAAAATAAGTATGAATGCGTATAAGTATCAGAAATTATGAGTATGATTCGATTCTTCTGCTTTACTGGTAATACGCTCCATACCTGCTGTTTTTTTATATAGGTCAGGCATAAAAACTGAATTTAGTGAAGAATGTTAAATTTTTGGCAGAAGAATCATCAGACACATCGATGATTAACGGAAAAAGCATTATAGCTGGTGACAAAGATCTATCCCAAGATCCGTTCTTGGCCCAACTGTATACCGAGAAGTAAAGCACTTAACAAAATCAAAGATTTTACTTATTTTATGCAGGGGACAGTTAGGAGAGAGCGCTGTCAGGCATTCGATTCGATGGTTAAGAAATCCCCTTGTGAATTTTATATTAGATTTGTCTTAAACTTAAATTCACCATAGCTTTCAACGCCGCTGTAGGATAGATTGTCACTGTCCCTATTATACAAAAACATTATATCATTGTGTGTCCCTATGGCCTAGCAGTTAGCATGCTACACTTTATTAAAGCTTTTAATAGAAAAATATGATTTAGGTACAGAAGTGGCTTTTGGAAAATGATTTGCTAAACTCTTGTCATAAAAACGACATAAAAACATGAAAAATGTCAAGAGAAAGATATTCTAGAAAATATTTTTGAAATGACAGAAAATGCCAGAAAGCATAACAACACAAGACAAAAGTTGACATACAAACCATATGTACATAAATATGCATGTGTAAATCTATAATAATAAAATATGACAATAACAATAAAAGGAAAGACTATCCTATTTGAAAAGAAATTTTTTGTAAAAATATTCAATCTTTCATATTGAAAATAAAAATACTCTGCAGTAGGAATTCCAGATATGCATGTCTTTAATGAACACTTCAATGTCATTTCTCTATTTTCTGGAATGCAATAAGAAAACTGTTTAAAAACTTTGCAATAATGCTGTCTTCTAAAATATATATAAAATACAAAGTATTTTACATATGGACATGCATGAAGTCGCCGTGGTCTAGTAGGTAGTGTGTTGGCTTATTAGACGAAAAGCCAGGGTTCGAGCCCCAGGCCAGACATCAAAATAAACTACAAAAAGTATTTCTTCGGCGACTTTCTCTCAGCAGATTTCTGGCAAAAACTCTGAGAGTAAATAAAATTGCCATGAAAAGTTTCTCAAAAATCTGTCGTTCGGAGTCGACTTTAAACTGTAGGTCCCGCCACTCATGTATAAAATTAACACACACAACATAAGTGGTGTGAGAAACTAGGTCGTAATCCTGACTGAAGGGTTGTAATAACCAATTATGTATGTATGTATGTACATGCATTTTATATTTGCAATATTACATTGTAAATATTATTCGCAAATACATTTTTACATACGTATTTTACAGTTGTTAACTAAACTAATTTCAATGTAATTATCGAATGAAAAAACTGTAAAGTTCAGAATGATTGCAAGATGCATTTTACAAAATAACAGGCTATGCACACCAGCTATTAAAACATGGAAATTTTAAGTCAAAATAATAATGTCGTAAATGAAGATGATTTTTTTTTTAGTACAACTTAATTCTGAGCACTCTGAGACGTCGAATTAGGATATTTTTACGTTTCGAAACTTTTTCACTGAAACTTGCGAAAACGTGATTATCCAGAAACATGAACACACCAGAAATATGAACAATGTTACATTGATTATTTTAAAACGATATGGGACCTCTTTTTTAAGGTGGGTCAGCCATCTTATCTATCTCAAGTGCTGTATTTGAATGTTCTAAGGTACTTTTAATTAAAGTAAAAACAAAGTAAATGACACTAAACTTAGTTTTACGAGCACTTATTTGTAGAGTATTTACATATTTAGTACTAGAATTTTACTTAATATTGTGGTGTTATACACGTACAGAAATACGAAAAAATTTTTAGATATTTTGTATAGCATTTCTTCACCATATCAAGGAGGTCTCAATAATTTGTGTATGTGTTATATTACAATGCTTCTGTTTTTCTCCGTATCATATTTTTTTATTCTCGTTTTCAACAAATAAATAAAGAATTAAAATGGAAACATTATTTTTGTGAACATAAGAACTCATAAAATTTTACATTTTTATGCATGAAAATTGCAAAGACTTTTTATGTGAATTTATTTTGCAGAAGTCCATAAAATTAATATAAAATATGGATGCATATTATTTCAACTTATGTTTGGGTGGTATCAGAAGATAATTGCCAACATAATGTACGAAGAAAAACTTAAGATTTAATTAACCGCCACTAATAAGCAGAATACTGAAAATTGTTTCATGATTTCCAGGGAAATTAACATAAAAATTACGAACAGATGACGAAATTGGCGTGAAGAATTTAGTTTTTTTTTTGGTTATTAAAAACAAAAAAAAATGTTCAAAATAGACGAATTTGTGTCACACAATGTGACTTGTGTGGTTAATACATTGTCTGCGGAACACGTACGTACTAATGAGAGTTAGTGTAACGGCATGGTTTGCCGGTTTTTCTTTTAGAGGAAGAAATAGGCTGGTAAATGCTTAGCTTGGTGTTTGCGAATATATTTCAGTCTCAACTTTATTTTGCTATTCCTATAATTTAAACTGAAAGCATATGTGTTCTCTTTACAATATTCCATACAACATTTTTGTATGAAAATAGCTTTTTATACCTAAAAATGTACCAAAAAAGTACACAGACTGTTATCTTCTCTTACTAAATGCTTATCTGTTGTACTAATAATTTAAAGTAAGTTATACGAGAGAACTGTTTATAGTAAATCGTAAGAAGAGTGTGTTACATGTTGTATAAGAGATTATATAAACTGTAATAAAAATCTAATATTTCAAATAGCAAGCAAATTAAAGTATCTGCAAAATCAATTTACATGAAAATTAGGATAACACTTGGCTTAGCTTAACTGGTATAAATTATGGCAACTAAGTTCCGTTCTGTTAAATAACAGGATGCCAGATTAAAGACACGTTTCTATTGAGACTCATTTTCAAAAACGAAATTATTTGCATTTACTAGGAGCATGTGTTAGTCGCTTAGTGTCAAGTGCTAACTATAAAGGGAGTACATAAAAACATTATATTCGGTGGAGTCAATATCGATGTGTGGAAACTGACACAGTCCACGTTAAACGTATGTGAGCGACTGCTAGCTTTACTTACTTAATTGGTCATTACAAACCTTCAGTCAAAATTACGTCTTAGTTTCTCACACCACTCGTGTTGTGTATGCTAATTTAATGCATAAGTGGCGGAACTACTCTAAAGGACAATTTACACTATAAAAGTTTATATACGTAAATTTAAAAAGATATTGTTAGAGAATACCACACGAATGTTAAAACTGAAAGTAAAAATCTTAGGCCAGATTTGTTTTGCGTTTATACGATTAAACAAATGGTGTTTGACTGTCAAATTTCCAAACGCATTTTCCCTCAATATCATACGCTCTCCTCACATGCTATGTTCAGTCTCTTGTGCTTAAATTTGACCACTTGTGGAATTTTCTAAATTCCCCTTAATATGTAGAAATTTAGGTAGAAAATAATATGATTCAGGAAAGCTTTAGATTCACTTTTAGACATTTTTTACGGACATATGTACAGTGCAGAACAGACAAGGTTTCTGAAGCTCCTTTAAATATGTGGAACAGATAGTAAACTGGTTATGCGGAAAGGAATCAAACTAATATAAAACTAGGCCTTATGATTAAAATACACAGTAAACATGCATAAAAATTAACCAATTTTTGCTATGGGTGTTCATGTTTTTAATTTTGTTCACAATTTCGATTGGTTTTTCGATTTTTTTGATTGTTTTGAGAATTGCCAAAATTTATAAACTTAATCATACATATCGTAAATAACATAAGCATTTAAGCCAATTGTGATAATACCACATTCCCTAAAAAAACCATTCCGAGTCCAAAATAATACTTGTTATTGCAGCAATCTTTATATTATAGAGCTCGGTCAAAAATTTCAGAAAATGTTATGTTAAAAACCTCCGTCTCTTTAAGCCAAGAGTAGTGCACTGACACATAAGGTGAAAGACAGACCCGTACTTCTCCTCAGATTTCAAGTCTTTCGGCATGCTTTTCAAAAAGCTAGTAAGCCGTAAGAAATGTCTGTGCAATGCATAGCCATGCGATTAAAGAACAGAAGTGAGTCGGTCCTTTTCCTAACCATACGTGTCCAGAGAGATGTTATTTTTTACATTACTTAACTGAATACTGTCTTTCTAGCAAATAGAACAGAAGCGCAAAAAACACGTCGATTGTTGATATTTAATTATAAAACTGTATGTATGCACATATCGCAATAGGTGACCTACATTATCCGGATCTATGTATGGTCGTGAACGTGATGCTACCACACGATGTCTCTTTGCAAGAATATCTGCACACTAATTTGTAGAGTTTAAATTAGTTACCGCAGTTTAGAAGGTAGTGTGTTGGCTTATTAGACGTAAGGCCGCGTTTCAAACAAAATATGTAAAAAATATATATGAATTTGGCGACATCCTCTCAGCAGATTTGAGGCAAAAACTCTGAGAGTTAATAAAATTGCCATGTAAAGTTTCTCAAGAAATATGTTGTTTGTAGTCGACTTTAAACTTTAAGTCTCGCCAATCATGTATAAAATTAACACACACAACATAAGTGGTGTGAGAAGCTAAATGGTAATCCGAAATGAAGTGTTGTGATCACAAATTATATATGTATGTATGTAAAAATTAATAGAAGGCGTTATTTGGATTTACGGCTGATATAAATAAAATTCCACTTTTGTTCTCAAGTTATCGGAACATAAATATGCATAACTTAAGACGCTATGAAACGTTTTGTCGCTACTCATAAGCACTCATCAAGTTTTGAATATAAGTGAGTCAACAATATTGAAATTTAACTACTCTGATTCGAATGACTCGAATCATTCATCAAAATTTACAGTCTTAGTTGTTGTTGCAGATACAAAAAACGAAAGAAAACCACATAAGCAGAATAGACAGAGCAGCAAGTGGAGTAAACACACAACCTTTTAGTGAGTATTTTAGTGTTCGTACGCGAATCATACTTATTTTTTGATTCTTGCATATGTTGAGTAATGAAGAGTCGAAATCCACAACACCATACGTGTTGTTAAGTATGAATATGTTGAGTACTTCAAACTTTGAATATGAGTAGAGTTTCCATGATATTAAAATAAGTATGAATGCGTATAAGTATCAGAAATTATGGGTATGATTCGATTCTACTCATCTTTTGAATAATCATTGCTGATCTCTGGTGCACATATGTGTTAAATGCATGCACTGTTGCAATATATGCCTTGGAATCTGTTTCACCCTGCCTGCATGAGTTTGTTTGTACATATTATTTACGATCATTTAGCAGAATTTTTGTTTTAAATAAACATTCACCCACCCTAACACATCCGTGTTTACCAGTTATATTCATGTCTACATATGTAAAACGTTTATCTATTTATGAACATCACATACAAATGAGATATTTTTATGTTTTGTTGGACAGCTTGTTGTAGTTGTAACATATTTGTGTTGCTCGTATAATACCCATACAATATTGTAAAAATCATTTTTAATTTTATTAAAACACAAAAAAAAAATTACTACAACAAGAACAAAATAAAAACAAATGCATCCATGTGGTTGTATTTGTCTCAAACTTTGCAAATATAATGCAAAAATGTAAAAAATTAATGAAATTGTTTATGAAATACATAAAATTTTATGAACGAATTATATGCAAAATTACTTACATTTTATGTTTAACATGTGGACATTGTAAACGCAATTTTTGTTGCTGTTGTACTTACAATTAATTACACTATGCGACAAAAAAAAAAAACAAGAAATTAAATTAAATGACCAACATCTTTTTTCCAGAATTGAACGATATGTATAGCAAGGGCATGTGATTAAAATATTGTTATGTTTTTACCTTTTAAAAGCGTTTAAAATATGAGCTCGTAGATGGCAAATAAAATAAAAGTAAATTTGCATTTAGTTTTAAATAAAATTCTTTATTATTCGCTCAATTCTGTGTGCCACTGTTCACAAATTGGTGTAAACAACAACAATGAATTAGCGATAGCGATCACTAAATAATTATTCGACAGATCTTTGTAACTGAGGTCTTCAAACCACTATTACTATCTTCAAACGCACCAAATCTTCAAGTCTGATGAATGTTCTTGAAGGCGAATGTTCGTGGCTTCGCCTTTTCGAAATCTCTATAAATGTAAACATCGTTGTTTCTATTCTTGTGGTATTTGTGGTTTTATTTTTATTTACTTATTTACCATTTTAACGCTAAGTGATGTAATGTAATATTCTACAGGAATGATTTGAAGTCATCTGATGCGGATGTAATGTGAAATTGAGATCGTGCGATTTAACACCATAAGACTTTTTCTTGTGAGGATTCTTAAGCCGCAGCTGTGTGCGAATGAGACATAAATCACAGCATAAACATAACATAACTCATCCCGTCGGCTAACCAAGAAAATTGTCGATTTTGAATGCTCTACAGCGGGATAAGCTGTTTCTGTCATTTAAAAGAGGTTACATTTATGTGGCAGAGTTAAGAAAGAAGCCGTGGTGAACATTTGAACGATGTTATATTCGACGCATAAGGGTTATAATGACATTAGGAAAAAGTGTTTTGTCCTATGTTATATTTCCTAGATATTGCAGATGATAATATTTTGGTCAACTACGTACGTATGAGATAACAGAATCATTCGCTTTGACACAAGAAAAAAATGCTTGTTCCAGAGGACATCACACTGAATTTTCATAATTTTCCCAGAAAGTATAGAGCGTCTGATTCCCTAATATATACATCACCCATAACTACAAATGGGGCAATAAAATTGCTGCGATTGTGTGTCAATAAAAAACATTGCGTCTTTCGCACGTTAAAACCAACCATATTCATACGATCTCATTCAAAGACCGGAATATATGTGCACACGGGTGCACTACTCTGGTAATTATTACTGTTGACACTTAGTAATATCTTGTAATTTTTCAGATAAATAGGTTTGCAAAAGATATTATAAGGATACTCTATGCAGTTGGAGGGTAGTACCATTATTATTACTCCTATAAATTCGTATATCCTTATCGTAGACTCAAGTGATATTTTTTGACTTTATCACAGTCATAAGCTGCGACAGATACCTGTTCCTGTACCAATAAAGAAGAAAGCAAAGAACAATTCTTTGAAAAATTTTTATTGTATTTTTTCCCCTTTACTGTCAATGTTAAACTACCCTTCAGAAGTCTTTTAAACATATACTTACTTAATTGGTCATTACAACATTATGACCTAGCATCTCACACCACTTATGTTGTGTGCGTTAACTTTATACATGAGTGGTGGGACCTACAGTTTAAAGTCGACTCCGAACGACCGATTTTTTGACAAATTTTTTCATGGCAGATTTATTTACTCTCAGAGTTTTTGCCAGAAATCTGCTGAGAGGAAGTCGCTGAAGAAATATTTTGCTTCATATTTTGTTTTGATGTCTGGCCTGGGACTCGAACCCTGTCTTTACGTCTAATAAGCCAACACACTTCCTAATAGACTACTACTAGAATAAAGAAAACAAAAAAAATTGAAGAAAACATTAAAAATTATTTTTAATTTCATATTAAAATTTGATATTATGCCAATGTGAAATCCATGAATTTTCCAATTTACTCATGCATTCTTCCATTCATTCATTTTTTATTTTTCTTGTTTAAAGCTGAATGTACAAAAAATGTGAAATAATTTCTCTGAATTGCCGCCAAATTATTACGGAGACGGAGAGTAAGAGTTGAGGTAAAAATAAACGAAGGAAGTTAAATGAAATATTGTACTTTTGTACACTTACATATAATTTCATGAATTTTCCTTTTCACATTTCTTTTTTGTCTGTGTTTCTTTTCGCATGATGTTAAAACTATATTTGTTTGTTGAAATTGCAATAAAAATTCATTTATCATTCTTAGCATTACAATTGTTACAATACTTGCACAAGAAATATTCAAATGGCAAATGAAATACAAAAGAAAGATACTAAATCCCTGACGTTTTAGGATGAGCTTAAATTGTCCGAGTTTGATAATGATATGTAAAATATAAAGCAATTATGATGTTGTTGTAAGTGTTTTTTGAAACTACAAATAATGAACGAACTGGTTTCCAAAGAGTAGTTCAGAGTAGAGTATGAAATAGGAAAATACAGGAGTATAACAGAGTATACTAGAGCAGTTATTCATCCCATTCAAAATACTATTAAATTGAAGAACGCAAATGACAAATGTTCCAGCATAACACTTGGAGAAGAGCATGGATGGAACCTATAAAAACGACAAATCTATTCTCTTTTTTTTTAGACGTAATGGTTTACTAGTGTAATGGCCGTAGTCTAATAGGTAGTGCGTTGGCTTATTAGACGTAATGCCAGTGTTCGAGCCCCAGGCCAGACATCAAAACAAAATACAAAAAGTATTTCTTCGTATTTGCCCGTATTTGTTCAGGAAACGATCAAATAACACGCGCACGCAGACATACTGCAAGGCCTGCATGCGTAAATAATTTAACTGACAGAACCAACAACCATAGTCAACGAAATGTATTTGTTGAGTAGACTCTGTAGCAGTTGGCAAGTGAATCTAATTTTCATTGAAGAATTCAATTCCGTATGAAACTTGTCGAATTTAGCATGATACCAATCCACATGAAATCGAATGGTGTCCAATGCATAACAAAAAGGTCACTGTTTGGTGTGGATTTTAAACTGGAAGTACCATATTTCATTGAAAAGAACTATGACCAAGTCTACACTATCAGCGGTAAACACCAAGAAATTGATGATCAGGACCAACGACATGTGGTTTCAGCAGGACAGCACCGCGTGCCATTCAGCTTATTCCACATTGGAGCTAATGTGCGACCGATTTCAGGGCACAATGATCTCGAGTGTAGGTAGTGTGAACTGGCGAGAGAGATCGTCCTATTTCACTCTGTTAAACTTTTATTTGTTTGAATATTATTATTTATTTATTATTTATTATTTATTGAATATGACCTAACTTCTTTCATCACATATGTTGTGTGCGTTAATTGTACCCATAAGTAGCGGGACCTACAGTTTAAAATCGATTCCGAACGACAGATTTTTTGCCAGAAATTTGGTGAGAGGAAGTCGCTGAAGAAATATTTTTTTCTAATTTCGTTTTGTTGGAGATGGAATAGGGCAGCACACACAATATGCAATAAAATAAATAATTCTTTAATTCGTTATAAATATATACTGCTTTTATATATGCAGGTATACCAAGTGAGTGGAAGAAGATAAGTAGTTATGAGAAGGTTATTGGCAATGGTTTAAAAAAAGTACTGTTGCATTCTCAGTCGTCAATTAGTTTTCTTAAAAACGTGGTTGAATATTAAAATTCCTTATCTATCGTTCATGTAAAAAAACTTTTCAAACTATTTTATGCTAGAATTTCTTTTTCAAATTTTCATTTCATATTGCTAGTGGCTTTTAATTTTTATTTTTCACACATATACTTATTCAATTTAACTTTAAAAAATTGAAAAATCTTAAAACCAAAAAGTAAAACAAAAAGAAAAAAACCGAACAAAGAGAAAACATTGATACAAACTGCAATAAAACTTTTCAATTCCTTTTTCTTATGCAATATATTGTGTTGAAACCAGTAACCATGTATTGTCCTCAAACTAATATTTATGATAACATAGACTAAATCGAAGAAAACAGAAAACAAACGTAAAAACACTTGAAAATAAAAAAAGTCAGCGACTTAAATGTTGTATTGCAATTCCGCAGTTAGTGGCTGGACTTTATACAAAATCTTGCCATTATGGTTTTAGAAGTTTAAATTTTTGCCACATTTCTATGTGTTTTGTCTTTGCTGCTTATATTGTTGCAATATGGGTGAGCCTATGTCTTTTCAATTCTATTTCAATCTGAATTAACTTTCAATGAATCATGAATGAATGAATGAAATGTTTTCATTGAATAGGAGATCGCTTAATGTAAAAATTTGGCACTCAAAATATAAGAAAGTATGAAAAGAAAAGAAAGTATGTATATAAAAAACTAAGATGAACAAAAGAAGAGTTGCACACACTATTTCAGAATGTTTAGAAATTTATGACTATTTTTGAAAAAATATATCATGTAAAAATATATCATCTATGGATGTTACCAATTTTTGTAAAATAATAAATCAAAATGCAGTGCACGATAGACAAAAGACGGAACAAAGGCTTTAAAGAAGTATAAAAACTTACGTGGTTAAATATGTTTGTCTAAAATGCTCCCATTGAGCTTTGAAAACGAGATCAGCAATGCAATGAATTGACCATTGTTGCGTCCGTAAATTTTATAAATGAGTTGAGGACCTACAGTTTAAAGTCGACTCCGAACAAAAGATTTTTGAGAAACTTTTTCAAATCAATTTTATCTAGTCTTAGGGCCATCCTTACAACTTGCTGTTAAAGTTGGGTTTAGTTAAAGGTAACTTTAGCTAAAGTGAACTTTAAAGTCATCTTTAACTTCTTTTCGTTATTGCAACCTACAGATAAAATAAAATGAACTTTTCCAAAATATGGCAGTGCCGGAGCAATGTCGATAACAATGCTCAATTAAAAACGTTTTTTTAAGCGCAGTGGCAACGATGGGCTTCTTTTTTTGTTGTATTTGCTAATTTTTTTAATATTTGAAGTTGCCATATTGAAAATAATATATAATATGGCAAGTTCAAACATAAACTTAACTTTAAAAGTTAAATGTAGGACGATGCTCCCTTTAGCTTAACGATCACTTCTATCTTATTGGGTACTTATAATAATGAAAAACAATTTATCTGTTCGTTAAAATCCTCCCTTTAGTTAACGGGAAGTTGTAATAATGGCCCTTAGAGTTTTTGCCAGAAAAAAGGTCACAGAAAGTCGCCGAAGAAATATTTGTTCATATTTCATTTGTTGTTTTGGGATATCTGACCTGGGGTTTGAACCATCTAATAAGCCACCACACTAGGTAATAGACTACGGCGACTCCAATATTCAGATATTGAATATTATATAATGGGATTATCGTTCATAAAAACCAAATGGCAAACAAACTCTACGGGGTAAAATTACAATACAATTACAAATTATATCTGATTATATACGCGATAAGTAACCTTACACCTTATAATGTAACAGACCAGGGTTTCTTGTGGGAATCGAACCCACTACCCCCACGCTAATAGGCTAGCACCCTACCCACTAGACTAACAGAGCACCTCTTATTGAGAACAGAAATTAATTTTTTTTTTTAATTCAAGTCTGATGTTGTATACCGTTTTCTGCTATTATATAATATGGCGATTAACACAGATCGTAAGGGATTTCTATCAAATGTAAGAAGAATTTTTGTTTGTCTATCACCTCTTAAATTGTTTACGTTTTAAACACAATAAACGCAACGCATTAAGCGCAACAATTCTACAATTGTATAAGCAAAACAAATAAAAAATAAAACGATTCATTTCTTCTTTATCAAACGTGTTTTTGCATTACATACAGTTACCGTACTCTAGCAGGTGGTGTGTTTGCTTATTAGATATAAGGCCACGGTTTAAACCCCAGGTCAGATATTTCCACCAAAATGAAATATTAAAAAATACTTCTTCGGCGACTTCTCTCACCAAATTTGTGGCAAAAACTTCGAGAGTAAATAAAATTGGCACGAAGAGTTTCTAAAAAATCCGTCCTTCTGAATCGACTTTAAACTATAGGTGCCGCCACTTATGGATAAAATTAACACACACAACATAAGTGGTGTGAGAAGCTATGTCGTAATCCTGACTGGTTGTAATGACCAATATGAATTATGAATGTATATAAAGTAGACGGTTCGGTTAATGTTCCACCAGGTTTATGGTCCCGACGTTTTTTTTTTTTTTTTGAAATCGTAAATAGAAATGCAATTACGGTCAATGGAAAGCACTTCGAGGAGATGATCCAAAGTTTTTGAAATGGAAAATTTATTATTTATACGTAAAGAATATATGAAGTTCTAAATTAGCCACCAAACCCCCTGTTTTAGAAGTGTTTTTGCCACAACAGTTCAAGAGCTTAAAACCAACATTATCTAGTAGATATCAACCATTGACAACAGTTTGTTGAAAAATGTGGCGATAATTTTTTTAAAGGATTGATTAACTGCTAAACCAGTAATGGGTAGTCACTTAACCGGCATAAAAATTCATTTTAACCGGAATCTCTTTATAAAAATTGAAAAAAGTTTTTAATATTTGAAAAAAAAATTTTGTTTTCTATTAAAATTTAAATGAAACACCATTATTGCCCTTCCCCTCTCTTACATTTCTTAATTTATTGGTTTCTGCATATTTTCCTTTTGCCATATAAATTGTCTGGCTAGCGAAAGTGTCTAAATCAATGACAGCAACTGCTGCTTTAGCTTAAGTGAACAATACTGATACTGCTGGGGCTTTAAGATTAGTGGTGGTTCTTTTAGCATCATCAGTAACTATTTGTGTTGAATTATTTTGATTTTTATTTTTATATTGCAAACTTTTAACAATTTTCACATTTGCATTCATGCTTACTACCCAGTATCATAATTGATGGTGTGGAAATGATAGAATGACTTTAAGATTCTTATAAATGTTCTTACATAGTAAATAAACAGAATAAGTATGCAGACTGACTTGTATTTTAAGCGATGCTGACTTTAGGCAAACCAGCCAGCCAGACTCCGCGAAAATTCATCTTAAAACTTTTATGAGAAAAACTTTTGCTTTGAAAACGTTTAACATTTTTGTGAATATTTCTTGGATATTGGTTTGTTATGTTCGTATATGACCTATGAACAGAATGTTAGGGGGAAAATAGTTTTAAAAGATTATCAAAAATATGATTTAAATATTAAGTGTTGAGAAACTTGTGAATTGCTTAAGCGATGTGCTCAATCACACATGCTTGTACTATTTACGGCGGACACACAAAAAATATTTTTTTTTAAATAAACTCGTCAATGCTAGTGATAACTTATGTTTTTAAATTTTTTTTTCTGTACTAAAGAAAACAACTGAGTAGATCCGGTATGTATAACCTTTACGGCTGTGATGGACCATAAAAGAAAGCCTTCGATACAGTGTACCTCAAAGAATCATTGATATTGTTACGAAAATGAAAAATCAAGATTCTGGTGTTTTGCTTTTACATCGTTTAACATTAAAATTAGAAACAAAAGCTACAAAAATAAAACAATGCAGTAAGCAAACCTGTTTACAAATTATCGTACTGCTTAAAATAACAACAAACGTCAACAACAAACGTCAACAACAAACACCAGCATAAAAAATTATAAATAAGTAAACAAAAATACAGCGACAACACAACAAGAATAAATGTAAACAACGATAGAGATTTCTAGAAGTCATGAACATTCCCCTTCAAGAACATTCATCAGACTGTTTACCATGTCATATAAAAGGGAAGTCTAAGCAGGCGACTGTGTCAGTGAAGTTCAGTCAGTCTTGTGTGAGGGCGCTGAGTGCTTAAAGAGAGTAATCGTGGTTTGAAAATCTCCGTTACAAAGCTCTGTCGAACAATTGTCTAGTAATTGTTATTGTTTATGCAAAGATTATAAGCAGAGGAATAACAAAAAAAGGCAATTGTTGGTGTTTACATCAAATTGTGAACAGTGGTACAGAGAATTGTGCGAATAATAAAGAATTTTAATTTAAACTAAACACTTATTTATTTTTATTTTATTTGCAATCTACGAGCTCGTATTTTAAAGGCTTATAAGGTAAGAACGTAACAACACAAAACTTCCTTTTTTTTAATGAACTCGTCAAAAAAATTCAAAAATTTTTTTTTGGCACACAGAAGAAAATTACTGAGTACAGTATGTATATGGCAGTGATGGACCTTAAGAGAAAACATCGGTGTGCTTTACGAAATACTTTATTACAAGAATTATCAATGTACTTTAAAGAATCAGTGATATTATATTAAATTTCCGCAAAGTGCATCCTTGTTTTCTGTGCATCGATTGATTTTTGTAACAAAATAATGGTAAACAGAATGTACTTATAATTGCTCAGAGGTAGTGTTGTACCGCAACCAGACGATTTACTGTACTGCCATCATACTACATGCCCCCGCCTCCTCTTCAATACGTTATTAGTTGTCAGTAAAAATAAGTCCTTATGTTCCTAGCTTATGTAAATATGTTCGTTCTTCTTATCAGGCAGTCTATATATTGGGCTTCAATCGATTTTTATTTTAAACAAAGTGCTCTCTGGATCCACTATGACCGGCAAAAAAATTGATAATAAGCCTTAGGCTACATCTCGGTAGTCAAAACATACATACATACATAATTGGTGATTACAACCATTCTGTCCTAGCCCTACATATGTTGTGAGTATTATTTTTATACAAGAGTGGCGGTACATACAGATTAAAATCGACTCCGAACGACAGATTTTTGAGAAACATTTTCATGACAATTTTATTTACTGTCAGGTTTTTGTCTGAGATCTGCGGAGTAGAAGTCGCCGAAAAAATATTTTTTCATATTTCGTTTTGTTGGAGATGTCTCAATAGGGGTTTGAACTGTGGTCTCTTGTCAACTAGGCCAACACACTACCTAATAGATTACGATGACTTCGGTTGTCTAATGCATAATTCAAATCTCATAGTAATTAACCAACAGAAAACAAAATTTTCTAAACTCCGTTTGAATCGAAATGAGTGTCCACCTTTCTTCAAATTTCCTTTCACTCTCTTCCTATTCCACCGACAGATACTGGCCTTATCAGCTACATGAAAGATGCCTTCCCCGCAATCTGATATGCCTGCTCATTGCTGCAAATACCTACGTGTCTGGGTATTCATTCGACACTAGCTGATTCAGCTTTCCATTGCAATCTTGAGTTAACCTGATACTAGACGAGGGTACTTGTTGCGGTCTGACTGTCAAACGGTATTGTTCTGTCTCATCCAACTTCCGGCATAAATTTACTAAAGAACGTATTACGATGGTAAAAATTCAGCTTGGAAGCAACTCTAAAGTTTCTACATGTGTTCTGTATATTTGCTTTTTCGTCTTTCTCCTAAAAGCGTATTTAGGAACCAAATTATTTCTTTCAATCTTAATAGCCATTCACAGACTCGTTACGCGTCATTTCATAAAATCACAGTGTTTGCTGGTAATGTTTAAATGACAGTTAGGTAATGAACTCTCAACCATCCTATTTGGTAGGTCACGATGACTCCTGATTAGTAGGGCTTAAACTTGTCTTAACTGTTTATATATCAAACAGAGTCAGCAGTGTCTTTAAAGGACATTGCCGCGGTTTTATCAACGCAAGCCCGTCTCTACGAGGTCTTTTCAAAAAATAAGTTGAATTTTAAAATTTTTCGGGCTACGTCCGTTGGATTTAAAATTATTTATTTGGTACATTCGTTTCGAACTTATGTTCACTGTTTTAGCTGTATAACAAGTTTAGTTTGCTTGTGAGAGGCATAAATGTTATCGAAAAGAATGGATCTAAGAAATTGCATCTAATTTTATGTAAAAAATGGAATTAAGTGCTCAAAAACACTTTAAATATTAATGTTATTCAACACTTCCTGAGTGATGTTCATTCGATGTTAAAAATTTGCCCTTTTAGATCGAATTTTGGTGCCACATGCCTCATACCAAAAAATTTCCGAAAAAATTGCATGACATGGGCCAAGCGATATGCCGACATTCTCAGCAACTTATCTAATTGTGAATTATCACATATTTTTTCGGCGACTCCCTCTCAGCAGATTTCTGGCAAAAACTCTGAAAGTAAATAAAATTGCCATGAAAAGTTCTTCAAAACTCTGTGGTTCGGAGTCGATTTTAAATTGTAGGTTCCGCCACTCATGTATAAAATAAACACACACAACAGAAGTGGTGTGGGAAACTTGGCCCGTAATCCTGTGAATGGTTATAATAACAAATTATGTGTATGTGCTGATGTCCTGAGGCTTACAGGGCGAGCGCTGTCATTCACATTTTCTCGACGTTCTACGAAAAGTTTGCACCACTTGTAAAAAGATTTTTGACTCAGAGTTTTCTCAGCGTATGTCACTAATAACAATTCAAACAAAATTCATTTAACACAACAGCTTAGCCAGTCATTATTGAAATACCGTTAAAATTTCAATTTTCTCACACCAAAAACTTTAAGGATTTCATTACCACCCAATGAATAACAAATTTCCCAAGAACTTTTGATCTTCGGATAATAAATTAAGAAACTTAAAGGCTGAAATAAATATTTCATTACTTAGTCGTACATAATACCGCCTCCTTTATGACGACTTCTTTCGCACAACGATTCGAAATTTGGAAAATTATTGATGACTTGTATGCTTGACTTCACCGTTTAACACTTGCCACCAGCAAAAACAAATGAAGTAACTTCAGGATTGTTGAAGCGAAAAAAAGCAACAAGAGAAATAAATAAAATGAATATAAGGAGCAATGGGCAGTTAAAACCGACAGCGAGATAAGCTACACCATTGAAATTGATCAACACTATATTTGTAGTGTTGTGGAGTAAAGTTGAACTGTGAAACCAAGAAGAGTTATGAACAATTAATGTGAAATGTGATTTGATATCATTCGGTCTCCTTATAGTTGTTCTTTATAGTAGGGTATCAGAAACAATAAGCTGTAAAATAAAACACAATAAAATACTTTGTCTTCCAAAAAAGATAACCCCTACCATTCCATGGACTTTAATTACCAATATTACAACAAACATTCTCTAATTTCCTATTTAATAATGAACAATTCAAAATGATGGAGATGGAAAATTAATGGATTTTTGTTTTACTCTCATATCTTTCGGGGCATTATTGCCATCATTGCCTTCTTAGCATTGATGACGTGTCATGGAGAAATTATGTGTCTGGGGACTTTTTGTTTTTCACAATTTGTTGTGCCTCCAGTATACACCCACAACTGCTGGAAAATTCTATAAAAACAATTGCACGAAAAGGAAAAAATAAAACTTATTATTGACTGTGTTATAAACTGTTGCTTTAACTTCATTTATCATTATGTTATTGCCAAGTAATAGTTCGAATATAAAGTGTGACCAACTGTTTAAATTTGTAAAGTTGGATAAAAATAATACCATAATTTGTATTTCCTGTAAACAGAAACTAACTTAGGGCCATTATTACAACATGCCGTTGAAGTTGGGTTTATTTAAAGGTAACTTTAGCTAAAGTAAACTTTAGAGTCACCTTTAACTTCTTTTCATTATTACAACCTAATGATAAAATAAAGTTAAATTTTTCAAAAATATGGCAGTGACGGAGCAATGTCGACATCACTGCTCAATTAAAAAAGTTTTGCTTTAAACGCAGTGGCAACGGCAGTCTTCTTTTTTTGTTGTATTTGCTCATTTTGTTTATATTTGAGGTTGCCATATTGAAAAAAAAAATATAATATGACAAGTTCAAACATAAACTTAACTTTAAAATTTACTGTTAGGATGATCTTCCCTTTAGCTTAACGCTTACTTCTAACTTATTGTACACTTATAATAATGAAAAACAATTTAGCTGGCCGTTAAAATCCTCCCTTTAGGGTTGTAATAATGGCCCTTATTTGGAATCATTCAACACTTTAGTCAGGATTACAACCTAGTTTTCACACCATCCATTATGAGCGTAGTAATGTTTTCCAAGATTTGTGGGACTTACAGCTTAATGTCAACTTCACACGACAGATTTGGGAAACTTTTCAGGGCAGATTTATTTACTTTATTTAGAGTCTTTGTCAGATCACTTTTGTGAATAAGTTTTTTTTGTTACTTTCTCATATTTTGTTTTTTTTGAGTTGTCTGAGCCGGAGTCTGATCCACGGAGTTGTGTCTAATAAGCGAACACGATCTAATAAGCGATACGATCTACTAGACTACAGCGACACCAGGAATAATAACATACATCATCATCTCTTCTTTTTTATACATTTGTTTTCTTTGCACTTCAAATATAAGAAAATAGTTGGTCACATTTGCTAGATTTTGAGGATTTTGTGTGGCGTCCATATTAATTGCTTGCCAAGCATTTTTGTTTACCGCTTTGTCGCATGAATATCTCTATGTAGCGGACTATGACGTCAGTTTAGAGTAATTCTATGGTATATTACATCCTTAGTGTATAATATATGTCCTTATAGTCATTAACTAATATGCTCCTTTTCATTTTATTTTCCATACACTTTCCTCAACTTACACAAATAATGCAAAACTGTCAATAATTTGATAAACGATGTACCAACACTCACCTCCTCCTCGACAACGCATAAGTATTGTACGCTATTTACACCATTGTTCGACAATTAGATTCGAGTTGACGTTGGTGTATAGGACAATGGTCGCCAATTCAGAAACTCTATGTGAATCCACTACTCTGCAGTTCTGCAACACTCCGTCCGACGTTAATAGGCCATCTCAAATCCACCTATGGTACATGTCTTTACTTTATCTGAGGACTTGGATCAGATTTTTCTTATTCACTGGAGTGGCCACTAAAAAAACATAATCTGGTCAGTCTACTAACTTCTACAGGATAATGAATTTAGGTTCAAACAGGCTTAAATTGCAAATTTTTGAATTTTTGAGGCCAATATGTTTCCCAATATTCCTATACATACATTCATACAAAATTGGTCATTACAATCCTTCAGTAAGGACCACGACCTAGCTTCTCACGCCGCTTGTGTTGTATTTGTTAATTTAATTCATGAGTTTAAAGTCGACTCCGAATGATCGATTTTTTGTTGAGAAACTTTTTCATGGCAATTTTATTTACTCACAGAGTTTTTGCAAAAAAACTGCTGAGAGGAAGTCGCGAAGAAATATTTTTTTATATTTCTTTTTTGCGATATGTTTGACCTATGGTTTGAACCGTGCCCTCACGTCTATTAAGCCAACACACTACGTACTAGACTACGACAAAAGTTTTGGTGGACAGACGAAAACAATTAGACTCATAAAGTCGTTCTCTATATTTTTAATTGCCAGAGTACCAAAAGGGAAACGAACAAATGGACGTCTGAAATTATATGTAAACTACTCCTGACAGATGTAGAGCATAGAATATCCGAATTTTTCCAGTCAAAGGAAATCTAAGCTGATACTATTCATTGCATAATCGTGTTTCCTACGCTACTGCTATATTGGAAGTCATATTGGAGATTCATCGTCTTACTTTTGCAGGAGCTGTGGATCTGAGAAGAAGGAGACTATATATAGTTAGTTTCATATAATTATAATGCCTAGCTATTGCCTTGAAGAGGTGGAGGTACTTGGAACTTCATTTCTCCTCGCCTTTGAATGAATATTGTGTAAAGAATATTACCTTAATAATGAGATTTATTTTAGCATCGCAGTGGTTTCCTGAAGAGGTATATGCTTAGACTTAAAACTAAGAAGAACGAATTAAGAAGTTCTTTTACATAATCGTTCTGCTACAGAACTTTTAAATTAGTCAGACATTTAACTCTCATTGATGATGTACAAATTTTACTTATTTTTTCATTTTTTGCATAGTTGCATAGTAACATAAACACGGTCCCTTTGTATTGGTCCATTTTTTAAAAAAAGAAAGAACGTTTGACTAAGTATTTGCCACTGGATAGTCTTCAATGAATATACATACACATATATAGTACTTATATAGGGTCTTCCAATAGGGATTTATGAATTTTGCCATTCATTTGATAACAGTAATCTTGTTGAAGCTACATCTGTAAACTTAGTTGTCATTTATTTAATCTGTTTTAGCAAATCACCGTGGTAGGATACATCGGCGTATGTAGATTTTTTTCTTTGGCTGTATGGAGCATTAGACAATACGTGTAAATAATAAATTTGTTCCGCCAAAATATCGCGCACTGGTCCTATTTTACGAGTGTCCTATCGTGCGAATTATTCGTAATGTGGTGGGTAAGGTCGAGACCAGTGGTTCAGTAAGCAATCAACTAACAAACGTAAGTTGTCGAAACAGTAGATCAGTCGAAAAAATCGCCGATGCCTATGATGGCGTATAGGAGAATGCCAACATAAAAATTCAGAGCTTACTAGACCACAACTTGGTGAATTTTGCCTGCACGCGTATTAAATTCAACTGAGCTCAGGACTGCAAGTCCTGTAGACCGTATACAACAACTTGTGCTTACTGAATAGGCTCTAGATCAGTTGGCAACTGATTTCAATTTTTATTGAAAAATCAATTTCAGTGATTAGACCAGTTTCTGCATGCATGCGTACGTGAACAAACAAAATTGTCGACTTGGGCACGATACCAATCCAGTTGATATTCAAAAGTGTTCAATACATTACAGTGTTTGGTATGGATTTAGAGGTATGAGTTTCGACAGTTGACAACCAGCAGAAGGGATGAATATATGTTTGGTACTTCGATTGCATAAATAGAAATTAAAGTTTCCTACTTATTGAATACTATGCCACCACCATCATCATCGTCGCCACTATCGACAGTGTCGTAATGTCAACATATTGAAGAAAACATGCAGCACAAAACGTATAAATAATTTCCATTTTATATAACAACTTGCCTTACGACAGTTAAATAACTGTTCCATGATTATCGCCATTTGAATAATGTATCCGCGTGTAAATTTTCCAAATGTCTGCTCTGAATGTCTATCCATGTATAGTGTGGGCCATCTATCAGCTCAAATTTGAACCAACGGTTATTTCGAACCTGGCAATGCTTATGTCATTCTATTCTGTCACAAAATTCAGTGAATTGATTTAAGCTTGAGCAACGTTGGAATTTATTGGGCCAACGAAAAAGCGCACGATGATTTCGATTTTGCCAAAAAAAAAAACTTCTTTTCGGATGAAGCTCATTTTCATCTTTGCAGGTACGTTAATAAGCAAAATTGCTGTATTTGTGGCCACACGTGATCTTACAGAAGCAAATGCACCCACCCGAATACAGCCAATAGTCCTAAAAAAACATCATAATGCAACTCCGTGTCAAAAATGTTAATTCCCTTCCCAGCACCTGGTATGTTTTACACACGTAACTGATCATTACAATCCTTCAGACAGGATTACAACCTAGCTTCTCACACCATTATGTTGTATGTGTTTATTTTATACATGAGTGGCGGGACCTACAGTTTAAAGTCGACTCCGAACGACATTTATTTTGAGAAACTTTTCATGGCAACTTTATTTTCTCTCAGAATTTTTGTCAGAAATCTGTTGAGATTCAGTCGAACCTGGGGTTTGAACCGTGGTCTGACGTTGAATAAGATAACACACTACCTGCTAGACTGCGGCTTCTATGTGTTTCCTTTTAGGATATATTAATTCCTCACAGGTTTTTAAGAATAAGCTCCGATGGTTTATTCTCATCATTGCCTTGTTCTAAATAAGTGCACTCTCAGTCTACAGTGCCTGTGAAAAGACCGATTCTTTCTGGATATTGCATGGTTCAACTCTCCTCCAGTTGTAGTTTCCCAACAAAAATTTCGATTGCCTCCCATTCACTTGAAAAGTCTTTGCAGCTCTTTATCTTTCCGTTCATTGAACATACCCTCCCAAACATTTCCCCCCAGAGATGCCCACATGAAATGGAACCCAGATTTTTCCTTCGTAGCTGATTCAGCTTCTCCTTTCAGACTATCTTCGATGGAAGCTCAAAAAACCGAGTGCTGGAGAGGCAGTCAGTCTGTCAATTAGTATTGCTTTGTTCTGCGATTTGTAGCTTCAATGAAAATTGTGTTGAGCACGTCTTTCGATAGTATAGGTTTTCGATTGGAAAATATCCGTTTTTGATCGATCTTATACCACAAAATAGTTCCTCTTTTAGGAGAGCGTGCAGTTTCCCGATTACTCTACACAATTTTGATACTAATTATCAGTGCAAAGTAACTCAAAAGTCTACTGGTTTTGTCAAGGAGATAATTAAGACGACAATCGAGTGCTAGCCACTCGATTTTTTAAACGTGTTTCTCATTATCCTAGCCACACCCTCTAAAGCTTAGTTTTAACTAACATGTGCACCGGACTTAAATCCAAACAGCTTTCAGAGCCGCTAAAGAGCAGATTTTAATTGCCCCTGTTATTTCAACACACTCTCCACCTACAAATGAGCTTTATAAAATTCGTTCTGTCTGCCGGGACAATCGCCAATGCACCCATTACGAGTAACTGTTTCGGGCGGCTTGTACAGCATAGGCATCATTGGCCCATATTTCTTTAGAAATGAGTACGGCGCAATCACTACGGTCAATGGCGATACCTATCACATCACAATAACAGATTTTTTTATCCGCTCTTATATGAATAACATAAATATTCCATTTCTAACAATTCTTCACAACAAAAAAAAAAAAAAATATTGGGCAAACTTTCAAAATGTTTTCGTTTTGTTGCATTTTTAAATTTAAACATCTAAATCGCCCACCCTGTATATGTGTATGTATCATTGAGTGATGGAATGAGTGTGTGCGTGAGTTAGTATTTAATTCCAAGTGAATCTACATGACAAATGTACGTGATGTTCGCACTTGAAAGAGATGTCTTTAAGACGCTGGCTGTCCCATTATTTTTGTCATCATTTTAAATTTTAATTTCAACGACGCATGACTATTTCACTGTTTTCTTTTAAAAATTTTAAAATTCCAACGATATAAATGAAAGACTTGCGCGAGCGATAAGTTTTGGTTTCCCTTTGGATTTCAAACTATCATCTCTATTACACCGATGACATATCCTAATAATCGCACAACATATTCCCTTTGATTGTTAGTATTTATTGGTTTTTTATTGAAAGATTTCTATGTCCATTACTATTCTATTTTACAATTTTCCTCCTTTTTCTTCTAACAGATTTGATTTTCGTTAAATGTTTTCATTTAGCAGTAACCTAACTTTTTTTCTTTTGTTTCTTTAGTTATTCAACAAAACAAAACTTTCACAGCTTTTTCCCCTGAGTGTTTTTAATTTTACTCAGTGAAATTCCTGTTGGAAATACTACTCTATGCTGTATTCTTTTCAAACATTTCAGTTTTCTTTGGCAATTTGTTTCTCTTGATTTGAATCATTTGTCCCCAGTGGAGACAAGTCAGTTTAATTTTAAGTGTGAAACATAGTACAATCGCCATAAATTGTAAAATTTTATACAATGAAGGACTATGGATTACTTGGTAAAATGGTATCGAAATCAATTGCAGGTTAAATAAACCAATTGGTTAAAATCGTAAATAAAAAGATGCCTCATAAGTAGATATGAGATCATCGTAGGCTAGTAGGTATTGTGGGTGGTATGAGAAGCTGGGTTGTTACCCTGATTAAAGGTAATAATTTCCAAGAGGACAAGTTAGTTACTTAAGAACACTAGCAAAGCTTAAAGTATCCAAAAAACTGAGGAATTTACTACCAGATATCAGCAATGAATCGTTTTTTCGCACTCATGAAATTTTGAATATAAGTGAGTCAACAATATTGAAATTTAACTACTCTGATTCATTCACTCACTACAACGATGACATCAAACTCATACCATTCGAAATTTGTTTGATTTATCATGCATCAAAATTTACAGTCTTAGTTGTTGTTGCATTTACAAAAAAAAGAAAAAAGACACATAAGCAAAAAAGACAGAGCAGCAAGCAGAGCAAACACGCAACCTTCTAGTGAGTATTGATACGAAAATGGAAGCTTTGTAAAATCGTTTAACATTGATAAAAAAGCTACACTAACAAATACAATGAACTTGTTACAAGTAAACCAAGAACATCAGTATGAGAGAAAAGGGGATAGACTAGTAAGCGAGAACGCAACAACAAATAATGTAAATAAAATACACAAAAAATAATGACACCACGATAGAGTACTCGAGAAGGCGAAGCCACGAACGTTCGGCTTCAAGAACCTTCATCAGACTGTTTACATGGACATATAAAAACGCAAGACAAAGCAGGCAACTAGTAGTAAGTATTCGAAACAGTCGTGGTTTGAAGATTTCCGTTTTAAAGATCTGCGTTGTAAGCAAAAAAGCATAGCGAACAAGCAATTATTGTTATATACATCAAGTTGTTAGCAATCAAAGAACTCATATTTCAAACGTTTTTAAAAAGGTAAAAACGTAACAGCATTTTAGTGTTCGTACGCCAATCATACTGATTTTGTGATTCTTGTAAATGTTGAGTTATGAAGAGTCGAAATCGACAACATCATATCACATGTTGTTAAGTTTTTCTGACTTTTGCAAATTTACTTTGACCCTAAGACTTAATCTTAATCTCTCAAGAACAAAAGGTGGATAAAATATACGAAATGACCATTTCACTGCGTTTCCAATTTATCGTTTTCAAGTGCCAGTAAACCAATACCTCTACCCTCGAACAGAATTTGACCACATTTTAGTGTTGTTTACAATTTTATTAACGTTTATCCCAGTCGTTGTTTTATGGTCTTCATGGCAAGCTCCAATATGGTTTACAGAATGTTTAGCGCGTGTTTTGTGTACCCTGTTCTGGAAGGAGTTGCCGCTAAAATGTAATAATACTTGAAGATTTTAAGTACTTTAATAAATACTATATATTGAGAGAAGATAGTATGTGTGCTTCAGTTAGAATCAATTACTGGTGCATGGCATCAGCAGATTTATTTGTATTGTAATCCATTGTATTCTTTTGTTTGGTATCTTTTTATAAAAACGTTTTGTTCATAAATTCTGTTCTTGTTTAAATTTTATTGCATTTTTATAAGATTTGTTTTAGGAATTGATTACAAGAGATAAATATGTAATGTCGGTACGTGCTGTTGCTGCATATGTTTACTATAAATCGAAAAATTTTAGAATAACAATATTATGATTAGATTTCAAGAAACCGTTGTAACTAACAAAGAATTTAAGAAAGAACTTTGTTCGAATCGCTTTCCATTTCGGACAAAACCCCTTTCTTTTAATGAGCAGTTGAAACGAAAATTCTTTTGTTCGATTAAAATTAATTTTTAATTATGTCTTCTCATAAGTTTGATGTAATTACTTAGTTATTTAATTTGTCATTAGTCAGGATTACAACCTAGCTTCTCATACCAACCATGCTGCATGTGTTAATTTTACTCATATTTAAGTAGCGAGACCTAAAGTTAATATCTATTCTGAACGATAGATTTATTGAGAAATTTTTTCATGACAATTTTACTTACTGTCGGAATTTTTGCCAGAAGACTACTAAGAATAAGTTGCCGAAAGAATTTTTTTTTTTTGAACCAGAGATCAGCAATGAGCATTCAAAGAAATTAGTAGATTTGGATCATACACATAATTTCTGATACTTGTACGCCTTCATACTTATTTTAATATCGTGGAGCTTCTACTAATATTCAAAGTTTGAAGTAGTCATTATATGATGTTGTTGATTTCGACTTTTCATAACTCAACATATACAAGAATCACATATAAGTATGATTCGCGTACGAACAATAAAATACTCATTTTTTGTGCTGATGTTCGTTGTTATATTAAGCAGTACGATAATTTGTAAACAGGTTTGTTTACTTCATTGTTTCGTTTTTGTAGCTTTTGTTTATAATTTTAATGTTAAGCGATGTAAAAGCAAAACAACAGTATTTTTCATTTTCGTAACAATATGATTTAAATTTGCACTCGTCTTAATATTACAAAATAAATTATCATTACTCCAAGGGTTATACGGAATGGTGCTTTAGACGTTTGTATTTTCTTTTTAATTCAAAGGATAATTAAACTCATATGTAACATGCAATAAATATTTGTTTGTGAGCATTAATATTTAAACACCTAATTATTAGCATAAAATTCATACTATACTTACCGGCATATTAGCGTTATAAAGGTGTTTATATTTATTTGTTTGTCAATCTCAATAATTAAACTACGAAATAAGTGGTGAATAAGTAAGAGATGTGAACAAACTGCCATAAAATATTGAATTTGTGAATTTAATTATAAATCGTATGTCAAATATTCGTCTTAATATGTCAGTGTAATCTACAAGTGGATTAAGCTATGGTCAGACTGAGTAAATATTTGAAGTAAAACATCATTTATTTCTTTGCTCTAGTGTGACCATAAAATATTTTAGGGGTGCAAACAAGATTTTGAGAAAACAAATTTGTTTGCTTGCAAACAAAAATGTCTCTAATGTGACCATAGTGTGACCACCCGTGCCAAATATTTTCTCCTTTTTCCGAGCAAATAAATATTTGATCGTGCAAAAATTTTGTAAGAGCAAACAGTGACAAATAACAGCTGTTGCAAGCAGTGTTGTCCACTTTTAATAATAAATTATAAATTTTTTTCATAAAATCACCCAAACGGAAAGCTTTTAATAATGGATTTTTATTACTTCTTTTCAAGCCTTTAAAGTACTGAGAGACAGACGCAAATTCAATTAATAAACACAATAATAAGTAACAAGAGGGGATAGTATCCCTCTTTTATTATAAAATAGACAAGTTTTATATCTTAATGCTTGCGATTGCCAATAAAAATGTTGCAAAATTGAAAGATGAAATATTGTTTGCTATTACATACATACATACATATTTAAATAATTGGTCATTACAACCCTTCAGTTAGGATTACGACCTAGCTTCTCACACCACTTATGTTATGTGCACTGGTGTTGTCGAGCCGGAACGCTCGCTTCCTTTTTGGACAGGAACGCGTTCCGGAACTAAAGGTGATTTCTGATAATGAGAATTGGCTGACGTTTAATTAAAAAGAATTGCTGATTTTTTTTCTAATTTTTGACGAATTTTTATATGTATTTTTATAAACAAGTCTTTGAACCGAACCAGAACAAAAACCGGAACGAACCGGCTTGTTTTTCCGAACCGTGAACCGGAGTCCGGAACGCGTTCCGGTAAAAATAAAATTAGCACAACACCACTGGTTGTGTGCCTTAATTTCATACATGAGTGGCGGGACCTACAGCTTAAAGCCGATACCGAACGATATATTTTTCATGGCAATTTTATTTTCTCTCAGAGTTTTTGCCAGAAATCTGCTGAGAGGATGTCGCGCAAGAAATATTTTTTTTCAAATTTCGTTTTAATGTCTGACCTGGGGTTTGAACCGTGTCCTTACGTCTAATAAGCCTACACACTACTAGACTACGGCAAAAATAATTGTAAACAAATGCATATAATCGTTGCCAACGCTGTAGGTATTAATTAAAAATTTTTTTGTCTATTACAAGGTTTAATGGCCTGTAGGTCGATGGACATTACTTACAGGGAAATCAAACTTCACAGTTACACATCGGAAAAGTGTAAATTTGCATTGTTGCAAATTAAAAAGGTATGAACTTAATTTAAATAGAATTCTTTACATTCAAAATGATGTACAAAGCAAATGTCCTACAAACCTCTCATCAAACGACATGTTATACAAACGCATTGACAACAAATGTTTGCGACCTTTTCTCTTCTTTTAGACAATTTACGAATTCCGTCCTGAAAAAACTAATGTCTTTGGATGCTAAGAAAAATACTCTCAAGTGAAGCGTATTCCAGAGAAGCGCTCTGCATCGTTCGTTTTGCATGGTAGTCAGAAGAGGTAAAGTCTGAGTTATACGTCGAGTGAGGTAAAATTTCCCATTTACTGTTTCTTTTTATTGTACGATAAAAACTAGGGTCAGACAGTCTACTCATATTTATAAAATAATTTCATTTTTTGCGTGTTTTTAAACTGTTAACACGCCCATGTTTTTAAGGAAAAACTGTCGCGAAGAATGGGATCAAAAAAATTTATTAACATTAATTTCAAAATTATGAAAAAAAACAGTCACCTAGCGAGCCTGAGACCACTTCAAATAACTCAAAAAATTTTAAAAATTTTTCGAACGATACACTTGATTATGTACTTAAAGTAAGCTCCTCATATTTTATAAATTATTCCCAATATAATTGTATGGTAGCAGACTTAATTTATTGGTATCTACTATGTATGGTTTGTATGTTTACACGATAACATCATATTGTAGTATATTATGTACCATGTACCATATTATGTAGTATATTATGACACATTAATGATGTCAATTTAATTCTCTTTGGGGATGTCGATGCTGATACGAATATGAGCTCATAAATAATTTCTGTTTATGTTGTTATTGTTGTTGTCTAATGGTTTTCAATTGATTATTTGTATTGAAATAATAATTAATTTCTACTTATATGCTACTGTAAGATTATGGTAGAATAATTGAATGGTCTTGTTATATTAAAATGGAATTTAGTGAAAATCCGGTATTCTGGAAAATTATTACTAATATAGGGTCTTTTATTAAGCGATTCGAATATTTAAGTTTAAATAAAACAAGATCTATTGGCGCTATTATTTTTGGAATATAACACCGTTTAAATGTTCGTTACGACTTCTTCCGGCGCGTGAATTTGGATTAAATTAAAAGGAGAATTTTAAAGAAAAGAAAAATGTGGTGATATGGCTGTTTTACTTTGCATTGTATTGTTTTCAATTGAATTTCTGGAGGAAGTTGGTTCCACGAACGAATATCATTAATAAAAACTGTCTTTCAGACACACGTTTCATGTATCTGGCGCTTATTCTGTAGCCTTTGTTAGTTCTAGAAAATTTTAGGCTGGTAAATAGATACTTTGTTTCCTTTAAATAAATAATCTTGTTTAGGAAAATTAGCATACGATATTTCAAAAGGTTTTCCAGTGACATATTGTAGATTTTGTAGGAAAAATGCGAGATACTACCATATCTACTGCGTCCAAGTTAAGTTTATTTTTGCTAACAGAGTCTAAACCCACAAAGAGCTCACTACCATACAAGAGAGTTGGAATTAGATTTGTCTACGCCAAGAGCATACGTATATTAAAAGGCGTAAAGGACTGAGTCCTACAGAGATTCCTCAGTATAGCATACGCCTTCGCACGTATTAACATGGTTAGTCCAGGAAAGTTGACTATTAAAAGTAGTACCTTAGTTCTTGGCACATTGTAATAATTCTATGGGTGAGTCCCCAACGTGGCAGTAAGTTTGGCAAAATACCAATTTTTCCAATTATGATAGACTTTGTTTTTTTCGCGTTTAAGCAAAGAATTAAATTATAATCACTCGGTTAGCAAAAAAAAAGCTTCTTTAACCAACCTGAAACATGGAAAATCATTGGAAAGATTAAGATGAATACCCTTGTTAAAGTGGTCTAGACGTTTCCAAACTTCTATATGAAATCAGAAGTCACTGAAGGTCAGTAAATTGTCTTCAAAATGTGTTTTAAAATTTCTTTTATACACAAATATAATTAGAAACAGATTTAAAGCACACAATCATACAATTTCATAAACAATGGCATTCTAAAGAAACTAATAAATTACCACAGAATTTAATATCATGCTTTAATGAGTTTTAAATACTTTTTTTAGTTGTCTTAGAGTATTAACAAATTTACACACAGACCAACACACAACAAAACTCTTTACTCAACAGACGCATTAATAAAATGATTTTAAAAGATAATTTGGAAACCTTTTAATGAATAAGTGTGTATAGAATATACTACATAACCACATAATTATTAAAATCATTTTAAAAATTAAATACATTGAAAACAAAGCCTACAAACCCTAAAACTTATTTACTAAAAACTCTAAACCAGTAAAAAAAAATTATATTCATAAGCAGAATATAATTAAGGATTAATTTCACACAAACATTTGAAAATCGTTCATTCATTCAATATGAGCCATAACATTTGACTCTGAGATCTTTTATTTCCTTATTTCACTTTGAAGTTAACTGCTTAATAAAATCCTAACCTCATTTTAATACCTTAAATAGTAATGTTGTTGAGAACTGCAATAGTGTACACCCCCACGTACATTATTCTGATTTTGTTAGGCAAGTGGCCTATTGAATTTGCTGTAAAATAACGGTAAATTTGTTCAATACTTATTGATTTTTAAGTGGTTTAAAAATTAAATACTGTAATACTTCGCCGTAGTCTAGTGTGTAGTGTGTTGACTTATTAGAAGTGAGGTCACGATACCAAACCAGGGGTTTGGTCAGACATCTCCAACAAAACGAAATATGAAAATAAAGGCAATTACCAGCAGATTTCTGGCAAAAACTCTGTGAGAAAAATAAAATTGGCATGAAAAAGTTTCTCAAAAGTCTGTCATTCGAATTTGACTTTAAACTGTAGGTCCCGCCACTGATGTGTAAAATTAACACACTCAACATAAGTGGTGTGAGGAGTTAAGTCGTAATCCTAACTGTAGGGTTGACCAATTATGTATGAACGTATGTATCGGCCTTGTTGTTGACCTCGGTGTTGCCGTGCCTACGAGTACAAGTGATTGTAAATATTGAATGTCTCGCTATCTCCTTTATAGTCATCTGGCATTCTTGGACAATCTTAGATGTGGTATACACATACTCTAGGGCTCTATTTGGTCTCTTTACTGTCGGGAAATATGCGTATATCAACATACGATATGCCCTGAAACCGAATTTGTATGACGGCTACTTTAATAGACAGCATTTCAGACTACAAAATACTACAATAATGATGAACTGGACACCAACGATATGCGGTTAAGAAACCTGCGCTACGTTTCATACAACTCATGCCACATTGGAAGTTCTGCAAGAGTCATTTGAGGACATGGTTACCTCACGAGGAAGTGATGGGAACTGGACATCGAAATTGTGCATTTTACCCAGTTTGCCGTTTTCTAGTGGAGTTTTCGTAAGTCGCAGGTGTATGTGAATAAGTGTTTAGTTTGCTTTATGTGCCAAAATCGTGGAACATTTTACATTTGGGATAAGCCGAATATTTACAATCATCAGCAGGTGTTTTAAGCGAATAAAAATTTTCGATGATATCTCACACATATACTTTATTTTATTGAAATTTAAAGTGAAGAAGTGCTCAATCAATTTTTACTTGGAGTCGGGTAGTCTAAGAGATTTTTTTTTTCTATTCATGTAGGAACATTTTTATTCAGCGGTTTTTTAATTACATGAAAATGAATTCATTAGAATTGTTATTTTCTTTGAGTATCATTAACAATTTACGTTTTTGCTCTCTAAAAATTTCAGTATATTTTCCATTTCTTTCAAGTTCTTTTTTTGTTGCAGCCACCAATTTTTTTATTCAAAGCTGTTTAAAAAAAATTAAAAAAAATTACTTGTGTCTACGGTGCCATGTAGAATGTCCGGTTGCTACACACATACATACATAACAGCTCATTACAATACTTTAGTCAGGATTACGAGCACTTACGTTGTGTGCGTTAATTTTGTACGTGATCGACAGATTTTTGAGAAACTTTTAATGGCAATTTTATTTGACACCCAGAATAGTTGTCAGAAATCTGTTGAAAGGAAGTAGCCAAGATGTCTGACCTGGTGTTTGAACCGTGGCCTCACGTCTAATAAGGCAATTGACTAGCTACTAGACTATGGTGACTTCTTGCGGTTGCTAACTTCAGATTATTCCTGGATAGTCTAATTATTTCTTCAATTCTTCATTACAACCATTTAGTCAGGACTAGAACCTAATGATGTGGGAGTTTATTTCGACACACTATTAGCGGCACCTTTAATTTAAAATCTCCTTCGAACGATAAATTTGAGAAAAATTTTCTGACAAATTTATTTACGGAAGACACCGAAAGAAATGTTTTTCATTTTGTTAGAGATATCTGAGCTGAAATTTGAATTACAGGGGCTGTTGTCTAACGAATTAACACACTGTATACTAGACTGCGGCGACTTCTGGATAGTCTTGTTCTTGATTCAAATATTCACAAATCTTTGCTTACAAAAGTTTTGATTGCATCAAATCCATTTGGTTCGAGAAGTATCTTTGCCTCTCAGTATTTTTCATTTCATTGAGTATACCTTTACAAACATTTGTATCCACTCCACAGAAAGTATCTGGATTCTACAGCAGACTGGATGCCATCATCTCATCTGTCTGTACATTACTACTAATTACTATATGACTTGCGACCTTATTTATTATCGCTTTTAACACATTCATACCTTTTTCTTGCTACAGATTCGAATTGCTCAAACGATACTCAACTGCAAGGAACTACTAACTATGCTGCAACACCGCAACGAAAAGGAGAATAAAAAACTAAACTTCTCGTGGGCCAAAAATTAAATGAAAAAATATAAATTTGTCGCATCGTTTACTAAATTTTACTTTTTAAGACTGTAGATGTTGTGCTGTAGAAAGCTATGGCCACTTAAACATTACTTTCCTAATTATGTGGCAAAGCAAAGAAGCAGACAATTAAAAAACAATAAGAAAAACCCTGCATCGACAACTAAATGAGGTAAATAAAGTGATGTGGACATCACTACCGAATGTGAGAAGGCTTTCACTACAAAAGCAGTCTCTTTAAGTGGGTCAAGAATGGTTAAAAGATGTCCTTATTATTGATTTGGCTGTACCTCAATTTCTGTATACATAAGGTGTTTATATTTGATACGAATAATTGTAAGTAAAATAGTGAAAGGCTTAGTTAAGGATGAAAGCAATTTACAAAAGTAAATATAAGAAGCCTTTGCAGGACCTTAAAATCAATACTTTAAAAAAAATAATGATAGTGAATGCCAATGAAATTAAGTTAACCGTAGATCGTGCTTTGTATCAAAAATGATACTTTTCAATTTTTGAGATTATATAACTTTAATTCAGAAAAAGTTAGATGTCTGATATTTTTATAATTCGTTAGTATTGTTGTTGCCATTATTTTAAATCAAAAAAGAAAAGAAAATTTCAAACAGTGGTTACAAAATTCAAAAACTTTATAATTCCGGCGTAGGTATCATTTTTAATACATACGGCTTTCCTAGAGATTTTTTGGTGTCGTGTATGCAATTTTTTTAAGATTTCAAAGATTTTGTAAAGTTTTATCGTAAATAGTACATTATTTATGGTTTTTGAGAAAGAATTGAAAGTTAAGTGAGGGATGAAAGTGAAAAGATTGAATTTTCTATTCTTGATATTTTCTTGATATTGATTGAAGTAGTCGTAGTCTAGTATGTAGCGTGTTACATTATTAGACGTCAGACCAAGGTTCAAACCCCAGGACAGACATTTCCAAATTATAACGAAAGGTTGTAATGACCGATTATATATTAATTATATATGTAATATTCCTTCTGCTAAAGACTTTGGAGAAGAAGAAAATAGAAGCTCGTCTTTTGAACTGAAGAAAATATTGGCAGCGACAAACATGACAACAGGATGTTTATCGCCAAAGATGGTACTACTTGGAACACAACAAACTGCCTTTAGTAGTTTGGGATGAAAAAATATCACCAATTTTCACTCAGATTTCTAGTAGCTGTTTACTGAAATCTTGTAGAGTCTATCTCATATTTATCTCACCTGACGGACAAACATTAGAAAAATGTGTTTCGTCCCATGTTTTATTACAAATGCTAATATTTCGATCAACTTCGAACGTATGAGATAACAGAATTATTCGATTTGATAATGATATATTTAGACCTATTACGCCTTTTCGAAAAATGAGCTGAAAGTCTTGCAGCCTTTAATAATCATGCTTAAACGCTTTTTTTGAAATTCGAATGAAAAGGATTTTTTTTCTAAAAAAAAATATATTTATCTTAATTTTTTGTTAGAAAATTTTAACTATTTTCATAAAACTTTTATCACACAACTTGTAGTTTTATGTAAGAAATAATACTGTATAAATAGTTTGGGATTAGCTATCATATTCTCAGAGCAGCCCATATATCCTTTTTTAAGATTTTTAAAAATTTGATTTTTTATCGCCTAAAAGGTAAGAAAATTAAAGAAAATATACTTAAATAATGATGCCAATGTTTTTATGTTCCTTTTTGGTATATTTTCATCTCAAATTAAAGTTTTTTAGCAACAAAATCCAAAAACTTTTTAGTTTTATTGTGGAAAATGAAAATTACCTCCAGTGATTTTAATTGATATTTGATGCTTAATGATGGAATACTTACAGTGATTGTTAGAGAAATTAATTTAAGGATATTTATATTATTAAAGCTTCATAAAGAGATTTACGGATTGATTTATGTTTTCTTTCCTTTTGTTTTGTTTTATTACCTTTTAAAATCATTTTTAATTTTGTCGCGGTAGATTAGGACAAGTACTTCAACTCTTTTCTTCTTAAAAAAATTCAAAAAATTTACGTTTTTTCTTAAATTTTATGCTGGTAAAAGCCAACAAGCATATACGAAAAGGTTTACTATGAATTTGTAAATTTGTATTGTGCCAAGAGCCGTTTTTATATATTTTTTTAGTTTCAAAAAATAAAAACAAAAAAATAAAAACAAAAATTTTATTTTTTGTATACGACGTATAATAATAAAGCAGTCAATAAAAGGAATTAGGGACGACAAAAATATAAAAAAAATGCAAAGATCACTCGTAAAGACCAAAAGAAAAAAACAAGATTTTATGAAACTGTTGCTCTTGTAAGAAAGTAAGTAGAAAGAAACGAACTAAATAAAGGGGGAAAAAATAATAAATAATCAGAATTGACATCAAGTGACAGTACATAAGAAATATTTTAAAGACCCAAAAAATCCAAACAACATAGGAATTTAGAATCGGTTGTAGAAGCTTTCAAATATCCTACTTTAATTCCTTTAAGTAGTTAAATAAAATTAGTTTTCCGTACACCATTATTGATACCATTATTGATTGATTGAAACAAAGGCAAGTGCAGCCTGCAGTCACGTCTTGTAAATAATTTCTTTGTATACATCTCCCACCTCATAATATATTTATCATAACGCAGAGCAACAAAGTTCTCTTAGGTGGATTAACTTAGAAACCATCGGATCCTACATATTGTTAAGAAAATGAAAAATCTAGATACTGGTGTTTTGGTTTTACATCGCTTAACATTAAAATTATAAACAAAACAATGCAGTAAACAAATCTGTGCCTATCATACTGCTTAATATTATTAGCGTGAGGGTTGTGGTTTCGATTCCTACCAGAGACTCTGGTCTGTGACACTACACCGAGCATATTGATAAGTTACTCAGCTCGTATATAATTAAAATATAATTTGTAATTGTATTGTAATAAATAAATAAATAAATATTGTTACATAAATCGAAACGACCTAATATCGTTTAGCAATAAAAACGATAACAAAAGCTACCAGCTACACCAACACAATACACACGACACAAATACACACTAATGAATACATCGAACACGTTCCAAGTAAACCAACAACAACAAGCATGAGGGATGGACAAGTGTGCAAAATACACAAGCAACAATGCGGTCGCTATAGAACTCTCGAGAAGGAGAGGACAAGAACCGCATCGAGAACGTTCATCATACTGATTACGTGCGTATATAAAAGGGCAAGACAAGGCCAGCAGTCAGTCAGTTATAATTCAGTAAGCCTTATGTGAAGACGCGTTGCGGTTGGAACGTAGAAGCGGCATTGCTTGCACAAAGGTTGTAAGCAGAGAAGATCTAACGAACAGTTGTTAGTGTTAACGCGGACAGAAGTGTGAAATAGAATAGTGTACAATCAAATTGTTGTTGTATTGTTAAAAGTAGTGTTAACTGTAGTTTAACTGAAATTAAACACATATTTGTTTTTACTTGGTTTGCAATTAACGAACTCATATTTAAACGTTTTTAAAAAGGAAAAATCTAACAATATCAACAAACACCAGCAAAAAAGAATGGTAAACAAGTAAAAAAAGTACAACAGCAAAAACTACAAGAATAAATGTCAACAAAATACACAAACAACAATAATGAATGTAAACACCAATGTTTACATTTATAGAGATTTTGAGAAGGCGATGTCACGAACATTCGCTTTCAAGAACATTCATCAGACTGTTTACGTTGCCATATAAAAGGCGAGGCAAAGCGGGCAACAGATTCAGTAAAAGTTCATTCAGTCTTGGGTGTAAACGAGGTGTGTTTGAAGAGAAAAATCATGGTTTGGAGACCTCCGTTATAAAGATCTGTCGAATAATTGTCTGGTAATTGTTGTTGTTTATGCAAAGGGTATATTCAGAGGAAAAACAAAAAAGGGAATTGTTGTTCTTTGCATAAAGTTGTGAACAGTGGCACACAGAATTGTGCGAATAATAAAGAATTTAATTAAAACTAAACACAAATTTATTTTTATTTTATTTGCATTCTACGAGCTCATTTTTTAAAAGCAAAAACGAAACAATATTGTTCGTCAAAATCCATCCGTATATCGAATAAATCAACCAAAAGAATCATTCAAAACATTGTCGTGAAAAAAATAGAAATTACTTGGACAACTGATTGATTCCTCCTAATTGAGCCACAAGTTGTGATTATCCTGTCTACAGTATCCATTCGCCAGTATCCAGGAAAGACTCCCAGACTCCAAGATTGAAATTTCTTTCAAACGCACATAGGCTGCTATTATCCATTCGTCAATATTCGGACACCAATATTGAAATTTCTTTCAAACTTATTTACACTACGAAGGACAAAATCTTGCAAGATTTGGAAAGATTGAAAGAAAGGGTTCATATGATCCTTGTAACAATAGTGATCGATATAGACAATGATGATATTAGTCAACGGCGGTGATGTCTTCACACTATTTTTATAATGCAGTAGACACCTTTGGATCTTAATTTCTCTATTTTTGTTTGTACATATGTATACCCATTTATAACGAAATGACCTCATTGTTTTTTACAATTACAATACCTCGAATTCATGTGAGCGAGGCAAATCGACTGCCTCGTATTTTTATGCACAGTCAAGGCTAAAGGCAATGCTTTCAGGAGATCTTGTGCTTCATCGATCACTGGTTAAGCCGATGGTCACGAGTTTATTCACAACATTCGGGTTAGTTTTCTCTGCAGAATGATTATCATGTGCTTTATAGACACACAAGGGTATCGGTTGACCCTTTGCTGAGCCAGTGTACTTGAGCATATCCACAACACTAGGGATAGTCCTCTCTGTATAGTTATCGAGATCGTGAAATGATCGCAGCGCGCGATAGTTTTCCCGAATAGAGCACCCATTGTGATAAAAGCAATTCCATTATTTGCACGTGTGGTTGAGTGCCATATCCGTCCACGGTGATTTAACAAACAGACTGAATAAATGGCAACTAATATGATATTGTGTTGGCTTGTTAGGCGTGAGACCACTGGTCAGACATCGTCAATAAACCGAAGTAAAAAAATATTTCTTCGGCTACTTTCATTCAGAAGATTTCTGGCAAAAATTCTGAGTGTAAAATAAAATTGCCATGAAAAGTTTCTCAAAAATCTGCCGTTCGGAGTCGACTTAAACTGTAGATAGAAATTAACGCACAAAACATAAATAGTGTGAGGACTTAAAGTTGCAATCCTAACTAAATAAGACAGATGTAGCTCCAACCAAACGGCTGTTATTAGTTGTTAGGAAACCCCTGTTGGAACCTCCAATGCAAAGTTTTCTTAATTATCTCTGTAGAGGACTTGGATTCTTAAGAAAATTTTTTGGAACTAAAAGTAAACAATTCCTTCCAAATATATGAGCCTTAATTCCCTTCAGGTAGAGGTATCATTTTACAAGTGTTTCTTTTGGCAATATTTGTTGTTTTTGTACTTTAATTTTATTTCCCAATAGAATATAGTCTCCAAACATTTTTTTTTTAAATAATATGCACGCCTCCATAACATTACGAGGCCAAATACTAAATGAAATCAAAATATTATTGTTGTCTCCTAAATATATTGTCCCAAAAAAATTTAATAACAACTTAAAAAGGGAAATAATTTATTATGCAACAACAACAACAACAGAAATTCATCAGCATACTTTATTTGTCACAAAAGCAGGTATAGCCACAATTTACTGACAGGGAAATGGCATTACAAGCAACTAAAATTTGAACGAATGTTTTAGGTGTGAGTATTTCCACATTTTCGTTAGAATAAATTTTACTTTCTAGGTTGAAGAAAAAATCGTTTGATTTTACTGTTTCCATGAAGTGTCTAAATCAGGAAGAAGGCAGCTATGGACTTAAAGGAAAAACTCGTGTTAAGTTAGTTATTTTCACTTTCAAAGTTATGCAAAAACAATTTAATGTTTATTAGGGTGTTTGGTTGCAATCAAGTTTATCCCGACTTTAAACACAAATTTAATGTTCCCGCTTTTCCATTGATTGCATTGGGCATTAGCACGACAGCTCATGTCAAGGGGGCATCTTATCCTGCTCCAGCAGAAGTCGAGCAAGGTCCTTGGTCGATCTAGTAACCCACACGATATATATTTTGATGACAGCGTCAATTTGAGGCCAGATCTTGTCAGATGTGTCTGACACAAACCAACACGGTGTTAGAATAAGAGCAACCCCAACGTCTAAGTGGCATAAGCGGATGGCTTCACAAAGATGCAGGTTAATCTGTACAACTTTCAGCTTCTTCTAGGAATTTAGTATCTTCAAATTTATATTATTGGATCATCAAATGTAACATACCATATGCAACCTTACCTCCCATTGCCATTCTTTTTGCCTTCACCAGTCCGAGAATTGATAACCTCCCATGAGATGAGGTGCACAACCTGGCGTTTTGAATTCCAATAAGCTCCGGATCATCGTTTAGATGTTTTATCGCAGAAAACTCGTAAAAATATAAGGGATTGAGTTATTACTACCAGCCAAAGGCGTTTGAATAAGTCAACGAGGAATTTTCATACTATTGCCACCCTTGACCATCTGATAGAAGAAATGCTGTTATTAGTGTCGATACAACTTTTTTAATCATGACTTCAATAATTTATCTTTCAGATGAACTTTTTCTATTCAAATTCGACCATTAAATTTAAGATTCGTAATGAAATCAATTAGGTTTTTCGAGCGTTAGGATCCAGAGGAAGGAATCTCGACCGATCTATGCATTTTCATGACATTCTCTCTACGGGGAAAGATTGCTGAGAAATGAGCGGTTAGTAGAGCTCGTTAGCTCTTCCTTGATCTTATCAACAACAAACTTACTCTTTACTTAAGAGATGGAGTGCTGAGAAACCCCCATTTCATTAGTTCTAGAAAAATCAGCTGATATTTGGTCTTCAGCTGGATATTTGGTCTCATATGCTGAGCCAACTTTTTCGGTGCACTAGAGAGGAGTAAATTTAAATCGCAGCCAGCAAATCTACACAAAATGGTACACGATAATCAGTTTAAGTTCCTCTCCTTATATTTGGCGAGGTATTTGTGTACACGTTTTTTCCTCCTGTCAGATTACCAACGCCGTTTACAGCAAATTCCTGAGGGGGATGTTTCCCTTATTGTTTGTAATGGTTACGTAGATTCGACTGAAGGGGAGTTTTTTGATGATGTATATATACGTCATTCGTCGACAGGGAAACAATCGAAGCAGTTATCACACCAAAGGACTCCATTATAGTCATTAAAATCTTCTTTAATTTTCTATCCATTCCCTCCAAACGTATATTGTTACGAAAATGGAAACGGTGTACATCATTTAACATTAAAATGAGTAAAAGCTACACAAACAAATACAACGAACTTGTTACAAGTAAAACAACAACATCAGTATGAAAGAAAAGGAGATAGACAAGTAAGCGAGAACGCAATAACAAGCAATGTGAACGAAATACACAAATAACAATGAAGTCGCAATAGAGTTCTCGAAAAGGCGAAATCCCGAAAGTTCAACTCCAAGACTGTTTACGTGGGATATAAAAAGGCAAGACAAAACTGACAACGAGCAATAAGAATTCAGTCAGTCTTGTGTGAAGACGCGTTGCGTGTAAGAAAACAGTCGTGGTTTGAAGATCGCAGTTGAAAATATCTGCGTTGTAAGCAAAGAAGAATAGCGAACAAGCAATTATTATTGTATTCGAACTCATATTTTAAACGTCTTTAAAAAGGTAAAAACGTAACAATTGGTCAATTCACACGACTTTGTATCGTGTATGTTGTATTGAATACATTTGTTTGTTTGTGAACACTCAATGCTATGCTGTATTGTGTATCTCGTGGCATTCAAACAATTTGATATCACGAAACCAACACAATTTTTTAAAAACATATGCACATTTTTTCATTCACACAATTTGATAGCACGTAACCAATATAACTTTTAAAAATATATGGAAAAAATGTGTATAAGTGTATCGGATTTTTATATGAAAAATATCAACAACAATCATACACTGTTGTATGTTCTTCCAACAATACAATGAATACAACGATACAACGGCTTGTGTGAATTGACCAAATATGTTAAGATGCCTTATAGATATTACACAATAAGTCTTTATTATTTACAAAATAAGTCTTTAAAGGTTGTATGCGTTTACAGTTCTTTATAGTAAATGTTCGCTTCAGAGAACATATAAATATTTGGAAAAAAATATCAATTTAATGAAGTTTGGCTCATAAAGTCCCAGATCCGGGCTTAGATGAGTCTCAACTTTAGAATTTAAATTTTAAAATTTAGAATTAAAATGTTTAAATACAAAATTGAAGTAAAATGTCCAGCCGCCGTAAAATGCAAACATATTGTTTTTTTTTTGGTTACCCTAACGATTTAACTCAAATATTTATTCCCTTCATATTGTTGCCTGTCTTTTGTTGATGTTTTTGTTTAATTTGGTTTGTGACTTCTTCTTTAACTTTCATACAAATTTGCTTAATTTGATTTTTTTTAAAGGCCCTGTTGATTTTATTGAAATCTTTTTGAGTATTTATTAGAAACATACATACGTGCCTACATTTAAACTTACAATAAAACACACAAACATACGTATATCGTATGTAAATTAAGCTTATTTGCCCTGAAGGTACTTAAGAAAATATGAATTTTAAGATGCAAAATATCAAGTGTGTGAATAAAATTGAATGAAATAATGCGACCCGTAAGATTACGATTATAATGACGACGATGATGATTATTGTGTTTTACTTTTAGTATTTATTTCGTATAAATACACAAACACCCAGGCATGTTTAATTTCTTCTGGAGTGTATATGTAAGTGTTTAAGAACCTTTCGTTTTATTCGTTAAAAATTATACGCACACGTCATTCGGTAGCACAGTTTAATGAACATACACATGTGAAACAGCTTTAGAAAGCTGTGTCAATATTTGTCCTGATTATGCATAGTATTGGGCAATCATTTTAACGCACTTGGTTATGAATTAAAGTCAAACCAAAAGCCGAGCCATAGAATAGGGTTTACGAATGCTGAGAGAAAATCGAAAGAACGGCTGGAAAAACTTTATCAAACAATATGGAAGACCTTCAGAGCTTATAGGAAACTTGGATTACATACATGCATACATACATAAGTGGTTATTACAACCCTTCAGTCAGAATTACAACCTATCTTCTTACACCATTTATGTTGAATGTGTTAATTTTATACATGAGTGGCGGCCAGGCCCCAGGCCAGACATCAAACCAAAATACGAAAAGTATTTCTGCTGCGACTTTCTCTCAGCAGATTTCTGGCAAAAACTCTGAGGGTAAATAAAATTGCCAAAAAACATGCAAGGAAGTTGCGGAAGTCGGCGAAGAGGATAACCTATTTTGCATTGGAAGTACCGAATGGAGGAAGCCCTGTCATCGATTGGTGTGAACAACTGGCGATGGCACGCAAGAAGTAGAGAGGCCTGGAAGAATGTGTTAAGGCAGTCCGAAATCCGCTAATGGCCAATTAAGTCAGAAAGTAAATAAGTCTTCAAGTTACGACGCATACATATATAATTGGCCATTACAACCCTTCAGTCAGGATTACGGCCTTATGTTTATTTTATACATGAGTGGCGTGACCTACATTTTAAAGTCGACTCCGAACGACAGATTTTTGAGAAACTTTTCATGGCAATTTTATTAAACTCTCAGAGTTTTTGCCAGAAACCTGCTGAGTGGAATTCGCCGAAGAAATATTTTTTCATATTTCGTTTTGTTGTCTGACCTGGGATGTCACGATTCAAAATCCGTGAAATTAAGATCTGCGGAAGGCCTAGGTCTTGTAAAAACTCGAAATCGACTCTAAGACTGTCTAATGCACACTCTTATGGACTACGGCGATGTTTTCTTCAGATTTTTTGTTTCCTATGGGTGTTGGACGATTATTTATACAACCAATGGACTTGTATTTATCCACCACAGTGTGAATAATCTTTTCTGTAAGATAGTTGTGGCGATCATAAACTGAATGATACGCGTTTTGGCCGAACAGAGCTCTCAATTAAAAAAAAATATTATTTGTACGCGTTGTTGAATGCAATTTCAGTCCACAGTGATTTGGCAAAACAGACTGCATAAATAATAAGAAATTTAATGGCTGCTATCAACAACAGTCACAGTTCGGCAGTCACTACCATAACAACCGCATTTTACTAGAAACACGTGTTCAAGAATAAACTGCTGCCTAACCTTTGCTTAACCCTGGTATCCTTTAAATTACGTTAACTTTTCTTTAATTTTAGTCTTCTGCTCAATTGCCATCAGAAGAAAACTGTGTGTGCATATACTACCATTTCTGAAAAACTTATATGCACCTGAGTGAATGCCCACCAGTGTGTTCACGCTTAACTTCCCCTGTACGTTATAAGGCGAATATTAAATACGTAGTGTTTCACTTTTGTTTGAACTCCTTTTCATCTTCTTCATGCAAGATGTTGTTATTGTTGTTGTTGTTATTGTTTTTTCTTTGTTTTTTTTTTTAGGTGTTAAGAGTTATTTAAGCGTAAATTTCATGAGAATTTTAAATGAATTTTATTTGCATATTCCCAGTATGTTTAACTCAAATTGAAAAGGATTCTTTTGAATACAAGGTGCTAATAAAGCCAGAACCATTGTGTAGAGTTGGGTCAAAAGTTTGTAAATTTATGTTCAACGAAAAGGAAGATATGTTTGGAAACTACAATAAAAGGAGAGCTCAGTCATGCATCAGAACATCCAGGAATAAACTGAGGTTGGTAGGTAACTGGTCTTTTAACAGGGCACTGTAGACTCAAAGTACACTTATTTAGAATGAGGGAGGGGTGCCTCCTCCACAAGATATGGTTTCAGTGACAATGGGAATGAATCATGGGAACATATTCTTGAAAACTGTCAGGTAGTAAAGCACCATAGAAAGAAACATTTTCGACCATACTATATGCTGGACATTATTGACCTCAAGCAGCATTCAGAAGTTTGTAAGGGCAATAGGCTTGGAAAAGATATTATATATAAGGATGATCTTAATTACTCCAACAATATCTACACATACATACGTACATACATAATTGGTCATTACACAGTCTCCAGTCAGGATTACGACCTTAGGTTCTTACACCACTTACGTAGCGTGTGTGTTAATTTTATTTATAAGTGGCGAGAACTACAGTTTAAAGTCATCTCCGGACGATAGATTTTTGTAAAATTTTTCATGGCAATTTCATTTGATTCTCAAATTTCTTTTTTGCCAGAAGACTACTGACTGAAGTCGCCGTAAGAAAAAGTGTTTCATATATCGTCGAAGCCACAGTTGGAACCGTTACCTCTCGTCTAATAAGCCAACACACACCCTACAAGACTGCCGTCACTATCTGTGCTGATGACTCGTGTCATTAAAGAACACAACTGCTAGGAACTTGTTAGTTACTTACCTCATTGGTCATTACAAATCCTTAGTAAGAATTCCTACCTAGTCTCTCACATCACCCATGTGGTGTGTGTTAATTTTATTTATAAGTGGCGAGGCCTACAATTTAATGTCGACTCAGAACGACAGATTTTGTTGAGAAGCTTTTCATAGCAAATTTTATCTTACTGTCAAAGTTTTTGCCAGAAGACTGATAAGAGGAAGTTGCCGTAGGAAATTTAATTCTCTGGCCTAAGAAGTCAACACACTAGCTGCTAGCCTACGGCTACTTTCTTGATCCTTTTTAAAATCAATGCACGCTTTTTAGTTGCCGGCTGACATTTATAACGTAGTAATGAATTGATTAATAATCATCCTAAAGTAATGAAAAGTCATTTGTTTTTCTCAAATCTTGTATTGCACACGTGCCTACGAGTTGCCATGGCAGCTTAAAAATTTCAACAAAAATGTTCAACACTTGCAATTAGAAATGGTCTCTGCTGTGGCAACCTCTTCCCTGGCTATTGCACCCTCATCACTTATTCAGTTAGTCATTCGCATGAAAAACAACACGAAATTGTGCGTAAAATGCAAGCTAGCGGGTTGTGTCGCTGGCCATTTAGTTTTAAGTATCCACACTATTTTGTTACTCTAGTTGCGGATAGAAAAACTCTTTAACGTAACGTTTAGACATTTAAAAACTCAAAGAGAAGAAAAAGAAATGATTTTAATGATCGCTTTAAAGGGATTAACGTTGTTTGCTTTTAACGGCTAATAAATATTTATTGCTGAGCGGGTACTTCATCATGCTCAAAATAAAAAAGTCACATGCAATCCGCTTAGAAGGCAAGCAAACAATTTTTGTTTTTCTTTGCAGGAAATGATACACAATTAAAATTGTGAAAATGAGTTTTTCTAATCATTCTAGGGAAGAGCCTAATAAGCAAGCGCTTAAGCACATATGGTCTTAATTGGGAGACAGTGTGATAGCTTAAGAACTTGGAATCGAAAAAAAGAAGAAAAACATAATAAACATTGGTTGTGAACACTTGAAACACTTGCTCACCATCATAATGATTTTGAATGACAAAGACTTTTTAAATCTGTGGAAATCCAAAACAAAACAAAAATGATAACACAGTGGCACCAACTTAGAAATAATTTGCGTTTCGATCAATAAAGTTTTCAAAGCGAAAAAAAAAATTTATTTTTAAGCGACTGCACAAAATAATGAAATAAACGTCGTCTTCCTTTATTTCCTTCGATGGTAAAATGTCATCAAATCATCAATTTGTTGCAACAACGAGCACTTCAACCACCTATGCCAACTAATATAGTAAATTGCTCTTCTCATTCCATTAAATTTACGAAAACAGGACATTGGAATGCAATGCATGTGTATATTGCATGGGAAATTTACTACCACTAAAACAAATAGAATCCCGATAAATTGGCAGCAACTGCTGTTACTGCAGGTAGCTCAACACCGGAGTCAGCGCCAAGCAGTAATACTGCCAGTGGTACGCCTACAGTTACTATATCTCAGACAAGTACGACAACTTTTGTTTAGAAGGAGGTCCTGCTCAATCAGCTGTATCGGCTATGAGCAAGTAAGCTTCGTCAGTCTTGTCATTAACTTCTGCAGTATCACAACATTGTTTATACCGACCTGTTGAATTGCAACGAGGAGCCAATGCTGACACTTCGCCGCTGTCGACCGGTTTCATTGCCTAGATTAATACACATTTGTCCACAAATATTCGATTGTAACTCATTTCCACCAAAGTTTTGGGCCGATAGATATTATTGTTGAAGGTGCCGTAATCTAGTAGGTAGTGTGCTGGCTTGTTCAAACTTTAGGTCAGACATCTCCAACTACACGGAATAAAAAAAATATTTCTCTGGCGGTTTCCTCTCTGGTCAGCGGAATCGTCGTAGTCTAGTAAGTAGTATGTGGTTCAAATCCCAGCTCAGACATCTCCAACAAAACCAAATAAATAGTAATATTTTTTCGGCGACTTACTCTCAGCAGATTTCTGGCAAAAACTCTGAGAGTAAATAAAAGATTGGCTTGAAAAGTTTCTCAAAAATCTGTCGTTCGGAGTCGATTTTAAACTGTAGGCCCCGCCACTCATGTATGATGTGAGAAACTATGTTGTAATCCTGGCTAAAGGTTTGTAAAGACCAATCGGATAAGTAAGTAACAGGTGCGTAGCAGTTGTGTTCTTTAATTTTTAGACAGTAGTTATCAGCGCAAATAGTGGCCGTAGTCTAGTAGGTAGTGTGTTGGCCTATTGAAGGTCAGGCCTGGTCAGACATCAAAACGAACTATGATTGCCTTGAAAAGTTTCTCAAAAATCTGTAGTTCGGAATCGACTTTAAACTGTATGTCCCTCCACTCGTGTATAAAATTAACACACACAACATGAGTGGTGTGTGAAGCTGAGGTTGTAATCCTGAACTCAAATTTTATTCCTTTTTACATTTTTTGTTACTGATGAATTGTGGCAATTATTTTGTAGACATGAGGTACTATTTTGTTTGGCCGTACATGCTGAGTACCTATTGCATTTGGGATTTTTGTGCAACATATTTGCATTTCAATAACGCATACATTTTTGGTTTGCATTTCGTAGGTGGTGACAGATTCTAAACGAATTTAGTTGCAGGTCAATATATACATACACACACATGTACGCACTGCTCGTATACATTGTTGTACACTGTTGGCGTATACAAATACGCTGTCTTAACAGAATTTCAAAGGAAGTTGCAGTTGACACACGCATGTGATTAACCAAGTGAATGAAATTGATTTTCAAATACTTAGAAGTTGCTTAACGTAAAGAATTTTAGAAAATTTTTCCAAGTTTAAAAGGGGATTCGAAATGATAGATTTAAAAATTATTGTTTAAATGTTTAAAGGGTTACAATTCAGTGAATAAGTTTTTGAACGTATGTAATAAACGTACAAGTAATGATGACACATTGGCGCCACATTAGCAATTGACATGACAATGTCATAAATTTTGAAAAAGCCATGAAATTTAAGCCCTCTAAGGCATTGAATAGTGAAATATAAATAAATATTAGGGTGGTAATAATTTCATTTTTGCAGTTTGGTAGTTAGTGTAGTGTAGTAGTGCTTAGCCCTTAACTTGTTTCTTTAGTTTTGACTTAATCTAGTCGTTTATCCTAGCAAATCTATTTTAAAAATTCTATTCAAGAATTTCATGCCACCTTATTAATCCATCAGCGTTATTACACGACGCTGTTTATTACATACGATTATAATTTTTAAAACAGGCGTTTAACTGACTATATATGTTGTATGCGACACTTGCATTATGCGCTGTATTAAATAAATTTAATATTCAACATAAATTATTAAACAATGGCAATAAATTAAACAAAAATTGACTACAAAAACACAGTTGTGTGTGTTATCACAATTAGTTATAGACAGCCAGCATTACAAAACTACTTGAACAGTGTAAATCATTAGAGGCCAACGAAAAGTCAAAGACTCCCCCTTGTATTGATGTGGTATTCAACGCCCTATTTATGGCCTAGTCGTCGTAGTCTAGTAGATAGCGTTTTGGCTTATTAAACGTGAGACCACGGTTTAAACTCCAGGACAGACATTTCGAATGGAATGAAGAAAATATTTCTTTGGCGACTTCCTTTCAGCAGATTTCTGGCAAAAACTCTAAGAGTAAATAAAAATTGTCGAGAAAAATTTCCAAAAAAAATCTGTTTAAACTGTAGGTCATGTCACTCCTGTGTAAAATTAACATACACAACATAAGTGATGTGAAAAGCTAGGTTGTAATCCTGTTGAAGGGTTTTACTGACCAATTATGTATGCCTTCTACGTTGAAAAATGCACAAATTATCGCCTCCTTCACATTTAAGGAGGCCTAATTGGTTCCCACTAAATTTATAAAAGCTGTCTGTGGTACCCTTTCTCATATTCCTCATCTTATGTAGTTTTGCCCAGAACTTCATCAAATTAAATTAAATTTTAACTGTTTTAACTACCAGTACAACCAGTTTAAAGGCCACCATAAGGGCTATCATAATTAATACATGAAAAAAATTCATCATTTTGCAATACAGCCATACAACGTATAATTTTCGTTGCTTCATAAACCCTACAGTATCTGTGGCTCAGTATTCATTCGTTTTATTAATTCATAACACAGTCATGTCGTTAAATGTTACCACTAATTCGCCAACATTACAAGCATTTAGCTTACCTTGGCTAATGACACTGGCAAACAAGTTGTTGGCCATTTATTTTACATGTCACAGGCAAACAGAAATAACAATTGAGACAATATCAGGCAGTAGTCATACAACATGCCATCTATGACCATTTATGAGAGAAGTATGAGACGCATTAGCGAAATGCAAATGTTGGATTAACAATTCTCAAACGGTTGTAATCCGTTCTAGTACGCCATGACGGTAAATGTTAAATGATGACAATTGTTTGTGTTGTGACTAGAAATAAAAAAAATTATCTTTTACTGGTTGAAGGCAAAAAACTAGCCACACATTCTTTTGTGTTCTCATGCATTCTATTATCCCCATCATCATTATCATCATATTGTTAGACTCGTTCGTTTGATTAGAAGATTTATTTTCCATTGGAATGTATATTTGTTTACTTCTGGAGGGGGAAGGCATCCGTAGCATTTATTTGTTAAGTAGCAAGTAAAACTATTTTTTTGAATGAAATAGGAGAACTTTATATCGGATATTACAAAAGTGACAAACGTTAACAGCTGATAACGACCGTATTGTTGAAATAATCTGTTTTGTCAGACTACTACGGCCGTATATAGCATACAAGAACATGTGAAAATAATCTTCAACTTTGAGTCTCATTTTCGGATGAAGGGAGTCGTAAAAAAACAAAATTTTCGAATTTAAAACGATACAAATCCACACGAAGATCAAGAGCGTCCAACATATACATAATGGACCATTTTACTACCCTTCAGTCTACGATCTTGCTTATTCAATTTTATACATGAGTGGCGGAACCTACTCTACAGGCGACTCAGAACGACAGATTTTTGAGAAACTTTTTCATGGCAATTTTTCTTATTTACTCGAATAGATTTTGGCAGAAATCCGCTGAGAAGTAGTCGTTAAAGAAATACTTTTTCATTCTTCGTTTTGTTGGAGATGTCTGACCTGGGGTTTCGATCCTGGCCTTAAGTCCAATAAATCAATACACTATCTACTGGACTTCATTGACTTCAAGAGAGTCTAATGCATCCCTAAAATATCACTGTTTAATGTAAATCTTCGACACGATGTTGTAGAAGCCATCACTTTAAATGACGTCCACTATAGATCGTTGATTTCTAACTTTGGTGTCCTGCTCCTGCACTTTCACAATCTTCAACTGACCCAGTAACTGAATGTAAACGACCATAGAGAACGGCGTGTGTTCGCTGGATAGGCACTGTAGCAATTTTTCATGTTCAACGAAAAATCCTACTCAGCCATGAGATCCATTTTTGAATGAATTTATACGTGAACAAACAAAATTTCCGAATTTGTGACAACATTACTTCGCACGATATCCATGAGCAACCAATACATACATACGTAATAGGTCATTACAACCATTCAGTCAGGATTACAACCTATTTTCTCACACCACTTATGTTGTGTTTCATACATGAGTGGGGGGGCCTCCAGTTTAAAGTAGACTCTGAACGACCGATTTTTTGAGAAACTTTTTCATGGCAATTTTTTTTTTATTTACTCTCAGAGTTTTTGCCAGAAAACTGCTGAGAAAACTGCGAAAAAATATTTTTCATATATGGTTTTGTTGGAAATGTCTGCCATGGAGTCTATGTATCACAAAAAAGTCACTGTTTGGTGTGAACTTTTGGTCCATATTTCGACCACTATAGGTTAATGATTTCCAACCTCATTTGGTGTCCTGCAGCTGTACCTTCGCAATATTCAGCTGACCCAGAAACTGAACGTAAACGACCATAAACAATGGCGTGTGTTCGCTGCATGCGCACTGAAGCAATTTTTCATTTCCAATGAAAACTCAGCTTCAACGATGAAATTAATTTATGAATGATATGGGACAGCATATCTAGGAGCGTAAAATATCCTGACAAAGTCTCAGTTTGGTGTGGATTTTGAACACGCATCACTGTCAACGGCGGATAATATTGGTAGATGATTACTAAATTCTTTTGACCTGAATTGAAAGATCTGGACACCAACGACATGTGGTTTCAATAGGACGGCACAACATACATACATACATACATACATACATACATAATTGGCTATTACAACCCTTCAGTCAGGATTACGGCCTAGCTTCTCACACCATTGATGCTGTGTGTGTTTGTTTTATACATGAGTGGAGGGACGTACAGTTTAAAGTCGACTCCGAACGACAGATTTTTGAGAAACTTTTCATGGCTATTTTATTTACTCTCAGAGTTTTTGCCATAAATCTGCTAAGAGGAAGTCGCCGAAGAATTACTTTTTGTATTTTATTTTGATGTCTGTGCTGGGGCTCGAACCCTGGCTTTACGTCTATTACGTCCACATTAGATATTCTGCCAAATTGGATATACGTGGTCATCTTAGGTATAAGTGTTGTGGACAATACATCGGTATCGAGCCATTTGACCGATTGATATTTCCGATTGATATTTTCTTGTGCAGTTTTCGTAAGCCGCACAAGTGAACAAATTACGAACTATAGCGGTTCTTATAGCCCATGCCTTCAATCAAATTCAGTCTGATTTAAAATTGAACATTGGCATTCAGACACAACGACGGCTTCTTTGTATTTGAAAGATATTAAACACAATGAAATTTGGATTACCGAAGTATTTATAGAAGTACAGATGCTAACATGAGTTTTGCAGAGATGGGATTGTATGGAAGATTTTCGAAATTATGGTGGCATAAACTTTTTTTTTAATTTTTTTTAAGCTGGCCCATGCGTATTTTTAGTAATTTCCTTTGTTGTATTTGTAAATATGTTATCAATTTGGCAAAAGTCGCATTGTTGACAACGGATTGTTACACCTACAAAATTGTCAAGTTAAGGAAACAGAAAATTTTCTTTTTGTCTAATCAAATATAACAATAATACTGTGTGTATACGTTACTCCAGTTACTATTGGTAGGGTAAATTAAAAAAAAGAAAAAATTATCTACATGATGAAAAAATGCCTCAACTGTTAAACCATACAGAGCAAAATTCATTTTGTTTGGTGACTCCCATTTTAGGTATTTTTTTATGTACAACACTGTCAAACGCATGGCTATGTCACTGACATTGTGGCACAATAGATGTTGGAAAAAGAGTAGAATGGTTTGTTATGGGTACCAAATAAACCAGTACTATTCCTAAGAAACTTTGTCTTTAGAGAAGTATTTGTGTTGATAGAAGTCACTAACAATGATGAAAATGTCATGCTGTTTTCATGTTCACTGCTAATTTCATGCATCTCAACATTGGGTTTTGGGATGAAACATATTTTCCTTTTTCTTTTTCGATATATGGTCGTATGAAGGAATTCTGTAAGTAGTTTTTCTGTATTGCTTTTCTTTGATGTTACTCTCCCCCATTATTATTAATTTCGTGGAAAGCCAATTCCATTGTAATCCTTAGATTAGCTGGACATCTATGACTGATAACAAAAAATAAAAATGACAAGTGAATTGGAATCATACTAAATTTGTTCACGTACCCATTAATTCAGGCCTCAAGGCTGAAGACGATTTTTCGATGAAAAGAGAAGTCCGTTTTGGCGAACACACCTTTTTTTTAAGTCAGTTAGCCTCATTAGTATTTTTTACAGTTGTTGGTCTAAGTTACGACACAAAATTCGACAGGTTATGGTCTAAGAAAAGTCGAGTTCTTATGAGCCACACGCAATCAATTGTTGCGAATTCTCCTCCAAACACTTTCTAGCATTTCGTCACCGTATATGTTGGTAAATTGTTTACATAACAACTGGACTCGAATATTGGGAATAGTCCTCTCGCTAGTACGATTATGACGATGGTACAATGGGCGCACTATGCAGTATTTTGCCGGAACAGAATAATCTTTTTTACAAGTTCGTATGCTTTGTTTTGAAGTTGCCGTAGTATAGTAAGTAGGGTGTTGACTTATTAGATGTGTGGCTTCGGTTCAAACACTAGATCAATGATGTTCCGGAAAGTAACCCTAACCCACATATATAAAACATATATGAAACAACACTAATATTTATTATTTAACATACAGACACACACATATATATATACATACCAAAAGGTTGCTTAAATTTATATATTTTACCCCCTCTTACCCGCATACTACTACCCTACCCTATAACCCGTTTGTTCAAACATCACGAACAAAAAGAGCAGATTTCTGGCAGAAACTCTGAGATCAAATAAGAAATTGCCATGAAAATCTTCTCAAATGTTTCGTTAGGAGACAACTTTAAAATGTAGGTCCTCATGTATAAAATTAATACACACAACAGTGGCGTGAGAAGATAGGTCGTAATACTGACTGAAGGGTTGTAATGATCATATATGTATGTATGTATGTATGTATACTTAGTTTGGCCAACCATAGAATAACTTTAATTAAATGAGTTTCTATGCTGGAGTAAACTTTGCTTAGATTTGACAATCTTTCCCTCGTATCAAATGTTTTATTTAACATCGTTTGAATACGATACAAATTAAATTCCCATAAAAATCATTTGATTACCAATTTAACTCCACTTTGCTCCAGTTAAGTTGTTCATTTAAAAAACCATTGTTATCGGTGTTATCTAAAAGAGTTAAAATATTTAAATACAAAAAAAAAACGAAAAAAAAAATACGTCACCAGCAGTTGAATTTGATTTTAAATAAGTTGTTGTCCACGACAACAATACACGCTTGAGAATAAGCCATTATGGGCAAACGTTAAAACGCTTAAAAGTAAACAATCCACTTAGTCTACAAAGAAAAAAAAAGAAAAAAAAAAACAGATTTTAATGAGATAAACTTCTTTTGCAAGTCAACTTTTTAGAGATTATAACCAGTAAGGTTATGGTCGATTCACCCTATGCAGTGTATTTTGTATCATAACATATGAGAGAATCTTATTGATCACCACACAAGGTATGGATTACAAAGGATTAATATTGCATATGACATGAAATACTCACACTTAATTTCAAACAAAAGGGTGTTTAACACACAATACGCCATATAGGCCACCGAGTGAACTTGCATGTGAATGGCAAGTTACCCGCTAACCGTACCTCCTACTATTTCCTACCAAGAAGACTGTTCTCAATACGGGAAATAAATTTAATAAATAGGGTTCAGTAAATGATCAACCAACACGTCGATGAAATGAAAGATCTGTGGAAAATATCACCACTGGCCATGCGAATGTGCAGGAGAATTCGCGGCAAACAATTTCGCGTCACACACAAGTACTCGGCCTTTAGCAGGCCACAATTGGATGATTTTTTTATCATAACTTTGGCCTGCAATCGCACAAAATTAATCTACCGTAGGAGCTGAAGGTCAACGACCATAAACAATGACGGGTGTTCGCTAGATAGGCTATGGATTTTATCGAAAAATATCTGGACCGAGCACAAACAAAGTCATTCAATTTGGGACTAAAGCAAGCCACAAAAGTTCCATAGATGTTGAATGCTTCTTGTGGACTTTTAGCTGGCGGCGTCAGCGGTCCATATTTATTAGAGAACGATATTGTCACAGGCAATCACTGTCAAAGGCGATAATTCATGAACAACTTCTATTAGCTTTAATTGAATGTGGCTTCAATAGGACGGCGTTACGCGTCATACAACTTATGACACGTTGGATATTTTGAACAAGCGATTCGAGGGCATGTAGTTGTTGTGAACTCGTTAACGAATTCGTTCAATTTGACACCGTTAGACTTTTTCTTGTCTTAAATCGTAGGTGTACGCGAATAAGCCATAAATCACAGTGGTTTCCAAACACAACATAACCTGCCAGATTTATGCGCCAGATATTTTGGACATGCTCCAGACATTTGATTTACTTACTTAATTGGTCATTACAACAGTTAAGTCAGGATTATAGCCTAGCTTCTTACACCACCCATATTGTGCGTGTTAATTTTATACACGACTGGTGGCTGATAGTATTTTAATTTCGAAATGGCCACATCCATAGGCACCAAATGTCAAAAAATACCTCTGGTCGCTGTAAATACATCCTGATAGCAGTAAAAATATGTTTAGTTAAACTAAACTGTACCGCTAACAGAAACCGCTAAAAACTGTTCAAATTAATGTTAACAATTGCTTTAAACCATCACTCGTAAATCTTATACCAAAAAAAGGACAAGTCGGAATAGAAAACTTGTGTAGTTGGGTTATAAACAAACAAACGGACATTCTTGAATGTCTAACGTTTTGATGTATATTTGTTGAGTAGATTTTTTGAAAGCTAAGCTACTGTCAGACAACAGCTTTTCCCACATAATGGTTACCTTTCACTCTACACACACTCAAGTACACGTGTATAAGCTTCTTCTGGATATTTTAAGACTTTATCTTGTCAAAAAAAAAGAGAAAAAAAGAGTTGTTTTGTGCTTATTATTATGAATATGACAGTTAAACTATTAGAGAAATGACTACCAAACAAACCATCAAACAACAAAGGAACATAAACAACAAAACAGTTTGAAATACAAACAGAAAAACATGAAGTAAAGTTTTTTAGATTCAACAACACACCGTACGAGTGAGTGAGTTGGTGGTGGTGTTGTTAAGAGCATAGTACTACTGTGCAATGCTTACTTATTTATGTTTGATTTTTATTTTAAGATAACAGAGAGATAGGGTTAAGGTAGCTGTCGTCTTTTTGTCTAAGTAGAGTTGCATATAAATTGTATGGCAGCATGCAGCTTGGCTATGTAAACATACTTACATAAACATTGTGTAGGTTGTTGTTTTTTTTTATTTAAAATTCTTTCCTCACTTTAGTTTTATACAACTATTTGTGTGATCATTATGTGATTTTATTTGATTATTTGTACGAGTATTAGTTTTTGTGTGCTCTACTATTCAATGTTGTTATTATGAAATGTTATTTTTATTTCAATTTTTTTGTGAAGCAATTGTGTTGAATACTTGTCTTCTTGTCTCTACATGACTTTGTTGACTTTTTAGGCTAAACTAGCACAGGAAATCATGCATCAATCACACACCATATGATGTTTTTTTTTTGCATGTGAGGTACAGTGACCGTCTTCAGCTGCGTCGAGTGGGGCTTCCACTAACACAATCCCTCCGCCTCTTCTGGAGATACTCCCTTCCCGGGACGGCTATCTGCATTTCTTCGGGAAGGGACCAGAACGACATCCTGTTAAGGACCGTTGTCTACTCTCCCAAGTCTGGGTACGCCATATTTGAAGCCAGCTTCATGCTATTGGCTCGTCTTCTCATATATCATTCTGTCGTACTGTCTCGAGGCCGACCTTCTTCTAAAGTCTTCGGAGTACAAATTATACGTATCTTCTCACAACGCTCCACTTCGTCTCGCTTTCGAGCATTGCGTCAACAATGTTGTCGGGTGTGAATTCGCCAATCTGTTCCATCAACACATTTTTCTCGTCTTGTCATTTGATGCATTGGTAGAATGTGTGATCAGCGTCGTCACTCATTTCCTCGCAGTAAATGCAGCCAAGATCATTCACCCTGCCCATGTGGTGTAGGTATTGTCGGAAATAACCATGACCCGAAAGAAATTGGGTCAGGAAGTAGTTAATTTCCCCAAAAGTTCTCTGTGTCCATGCTTCTATAGATGGAATAAGTCTAGCAGTCCATTTTCCACTTGTTTCATAGCTCCTTCTCCTTTGCCATCGCCGTATAGTTTGAGATCTGACATCTGCGGTACTAATGGTGAGGTTTTCCCTCTTCGCTTTCCATAATCTTCTTCGCTCGAATGCCATCAAGTCGATAGGTGTCTCACCGGTGATCACGAGCACTGCAGCGCCGTGCGATAGGCCGAAGCGACTCTTAGTGCCGCTGTTCGTTGCACCGCTGCTACTATTTTCCGCTTGGATTTAAACTCCAACGCATCTCCCCATATCTCGCTGCCATAAAGTAGTATCGAGTTAATCGTTGTCATGATCAATTCGCGTTTGTACTGCGTTGGTCCGCCGATATTTGCCATCAGTCTGCTTAACATTCCCGTTAGTTTTGCTGCCTTGGTAGCCACATGCTGTATTTGGGCCCAGTAGTTAAGTCTACAGTCTAGTCTGAGACCTAAGTATCTCATTGCCTTCTTTGTGATCAGTGATACGTCACCTATCTGCATACTTATCTCGAGTGAAATGTGAGCCAATGTCATCAGTATGACCTCGGTCTTATTCCTTGCGAGCTTTGGTGCGTGGTCCATCAGTTTTCTCCTGGCATCCTCCATATCACGCGCTGAAATTACCGCCACTATGTTATCCGCGTATCCCACGAGGTATGTGTCTTCAAGCATCTCTATACCCAAGATCGTCATAGCTCAGGTTCCAGAGGTCAGGCCCCAGAATAGATCCCTGAGCTGTACCAGACGTGATCTCTACGGTCCTCCGGCCTTCGGGTGTGTCGTAGAGAAGCTTGCGATCCTTCAAGCAGCTGAGTAATATTCTCAGAAGGTAATTACATCGGAATTCGAAATCTTTCCCGTAGTGCTTTAATGATATCCTCCCATCTTAGACTGTTAAAAGTATTGCGCACATCGAGCGTGGCAAGGACAACATTGCGCTTCGAATAGTAGCGCCTAAATCTGGTTCGTTCAATGCATTCCACTACGTCCGCTATGGCCCCAAGCGTAGATCTACACGGTCGGAAACCATACTGCCTCTCCGATAGTCCTCCAGCTGTCTCAATCGCCGCTGCCAGCCTGCGTTGGAGCAGTTTCTCTAATAGTTTACCGGCACTATCCAACATACAAAGAGGGCGGTATGATGATGAATGTGTCCGGTCTTCTTTTCCCTTGCGAATCAGCGTTAATTTCTGTATCGTCCATTGGTTAGGGAAGACGCCCTGGGAAATACAGGCATTGTACACTTCGAGAAGTGCATTTGGCCGGTTTTCAGCAATTAACTTGAGTGCCTCGGCTGGTACTCCGTCTGGTCTGGGACCCTTGTTTCCCTCAAGACTTTTTGCCGCTGTTCTCAGTTTTTCCTCTGTAAAGGGGTTGATCTACAATTGGTCGTAGGTTCACGTTCCTCCCGCAGTGGTGGGTGAACGGGCCGTCAAGAAGTGGCACGGCGGAGTTAGCGCCCAGCTTCCTGGTCACAATTTTATAACCGAGTCCCCAGGGGTTTGTGTTCAAATCATTGCGGAGCTCCTCCCACGATATGACGTAGAGAGCCAGTTCTCCAATATTACTTACCTACAGTTTAAAGTCGACTTCGAACGACACTTTTTTTGAGAAACTTTTCATGGCAATTTTTATTTACTCTCAGAGTTTTTGCAAGAAATCTGCTGTGGTCGACGAAATTTTTTTCATATTTCGTTCGAGCTGTAGTTTAAACCGTGGCTTCATATCTAATAAGTCAACACCCTACTTACTACACTACGGCAACTTCAAAACAAAGTACAACAACTTGTAAAAAATATTGTTCTGTTCCGGCAACGTACTGCATAGAGCGCCCATTTTACGATCGTCATAATCGTACTAGCGAGAGGACTATTCCCAATATTCGTATGTTTTTTATACAATCTATCAACGCGTATGTTGACGAAATGCTAGAAAGTGTTTGGAGGAGAATTCGCAACAATTTATTGAGTGTGGCTCATAAGAACTCGACTTTTCTTAGACCAGAACCTGCCAAATTTTGTATCGTAACTTAGACCAGCAACTGTAAAAAATTCTACTGAAGCTAACTGACTTAGAAAAAAAGGTGTGTTCGCTAAAACTGACTTCTAAATTTCATCGAAAAATCATTTTCAGCCTTGAGGCCTGGAAAAATGAGTACGTGAACAAATTTGGTATGATTCCTATTCACTTGTCATTTTTATTTCTTGTTATCATTCATTGATACTACGGATTTAGCTTCGTTTATTAAACTTTCAGACTTGTTTCCAGCATAGGGGAGTCATGCTTTAGTGTGCAGCCCCTGAGCTGAACAACTTCTTCGGTGAGTTTGGTGGAATTCGGTCAGTACAGGGACTGCGTTTGCCTGTAACACCACAACGGGCCGCTATGCATGCTTAAGTGAGCTTTGGTATCACAGCTACGACTCCAACCTGTCTACCTACCTACTTTCCAATCCATATGATCATAAGATCATACAATGCATCCTGAAAAAGTAAGCTGACGCCATCATCTGTACATATTCCTTTTAAAAGGTTTTTGACCAGGCTATCATTTTCAACGTCGACTACTGTTTTGGCCCGATGTGGAAGATATGTGGCCGCTAATGTGTTACACAGCACATGCTACATTGTGTATTCTGCACTTTCTGCACAATTTGAGGTTATGGTCATCTCATTTGGAGACGATGTTAACTGCCTTACGAGTTCATAATATTTGACCCCGTTAGACATTTTTTTGTGGGGTTTCCTTCAGTTGTATGTCTATATGAATAAGTCACAAACTACTGCGGCTCTCCAAGCTAACATATCTCATATCATTGACAACATTTAGACTGCTTTTTGCGGTCTGATTCATGGACAATTACGGCATTCTACCCAGAAGAGCCATGGCGGACATTTGAACGATGTTATATTCCTCGCATAATGGTATCAATAGGTCTTCCGAACGAATAAAAAAATTGGATGATATCTCACACTCGCATACATACATACATACATACATAATTGGCATTTACAACCCTTCAGTCAGGATTACGGCCTAGCTTCTCACATCACTCATGTTGTTTGTATTAATTTTATACATGAGTAGAGGGACCTACAGTTTAAAGTCGACACCGAACGACAGATTTTTGAGAAACTTTCATGGCAATTTGTATTTACTCTCCCCGGTATTTGATAGGAATCTGCTGAGACGAAGTCGCCGAAGAAATATTTTTTTCATATTTTCATTTTGATGTCTGACCTGGGGTTTGAACCGTGGCCTTACATCTAATAAACCAACACACTACCTACTAAACTACGGCGACTTCTCGCACTGACTTTGTTTTATTTAAATTTAAATATTGGACGCGCTTAATTAAAGATCCGTTATGAACAACATCAACCAGATTAAGGTAGGTTCACTTGAAAGTTGGGTCAATACAAGAAACTACATAAGGCTAGAGGCCAGATGGGCATATTTGCGGTTAAAAGATTTACTTGGCCCAGTGAAAAAGTACTGAATGGTCTCCGTACTGCCGGTAAGGATTTTAATTCTCGTCTATAGACGAGGAGGAAGAAGAAGATATTTAGAAACAAGAAGCTTAAGGACATAGAAAACCCAAAATATTCTTCCTTTCTTTCCCCCTTTTTTTTACAAATTTTAATTGAATTTATTGTGCCTCAATTGTATGCCATATTCTAGGATGTATCCCAAAGTGTTACAACGTATTCCAGTTCTTTTCTTTGCATTAATATAAGGAATAAAAAATTATTTCGTAACTTATTTACTGATGCTCAAGTCAATTTTCAATCATCATATTCATCGTGTTCGTCTACAATGGCATTTAAAATTCGATTTCCTTAACGAAAACTAATTTGTTTGAATTTAACCTTTCGTTACGGGTCATAGTGTAGAGTGTTTAAATCAAAAGGCAACACAGCTAAAGGAGTACTCCTACAAACTCCAGGCATTGAAGCATTCAAGCATTTATACAACGACAACAACTGTCTCCATTTCATTGGAAACCTAAATAGTTTTCTTATGATCACACAAGGAAACAAAAATAAAAAAGAAACGGCATAGAATACTTCACTACAAGAAGGAAAATAATACAAAGACAGTGCAAAAATTATGTGTGAAATATATAAACAAACTAAATACCAGGGATGCCAGATGTTTAAAAAAACTGCTGGGCCAAAAATGATTATGAATACGAAATTCTTTTGACCCAAATTAAGTGATCGTTGTGGTGCAATATCGAATATCCTGCACAAGCCTCTCTCGTGATGTCCACCAAGATCGTGCAAACTACAGCGGTCCTCACAGCCAACAAAACCCATGCCATCGATCAGATCCAGCTAGGTTTTACGAAAACTGAACATTGCAGATACGCCATATCCAGAGAAGCCGTGACGGATATTTGAAAAATATCCCAAACATAATGGCATCAGCAGGTCTTTCAAACGAATAATAAATTTCGAAAGACCCGATATAAATATCCTTCTCTGTTTCAAGTTTACTTCTCTGAGATGAGTTATGTCTGGTAATTAACATTCCCTAGAAAATTAAAATCTGAAGCTAACAAGGGCTCAAAAATGGAACGCGAAACTGGATCTGGGGTCTATTCCGATAAACTGGCAATGAACGGGACATACAGATTACCTAACCAGGCCAACGTATTTCTGGCGGAAACCAGAAACCTACATCCTTTAAACGTGGTCATATGTGTAGACAGACAAGCAGCTATGAAAGCGCTGGCATCCCATCTCTTGAAATCCAAGGACATCAGGAGTTGCATGGACTCTCTACACCGTACATTTTAAGACAGTTCTCATCGGTTTTTGGGTGGCAGAATGTTTGAAGATCTGGATATGGTAGCAAACAAGCCACTAGGGGAACTGGTAGTGTACTAGTTGCGTATTTTTCAATTTTGAACGCCTTGAACTATCCCGAGAAGTCATTGTGCGGAATCATGTAATCAACGTTTCTTTCCACTTTCATTAGGTCCACCGTATAACCAACAACCACTCGTGTCATTGAACAGTTACCGAGATGTGTGGCCCTGCAATAATGTTTCAGCGAAAATAAACGCCTCCAGCGTAATGCATCAGCATAATGACGCTCACGAATCTTTGTATCTGCAGTAGTATGTAGAGAACTAGGTCCATAATCTTGACTGAAGGGTTGGAATGACAAATTATGTTTGTATGTAGTATATATAGTTTAGTCGTTTGGACAAAGAATTCCCTCCATATTAAGCATCTACAATGGGACGCAGTGGCCTACGTGTGTGTGTCATTGATCATTACAGTGTAGATGTTTTGCTGCCGGCCTCTGCTGTTTGAAGGAATTAAAAACAGAAAGCTAAATGTCTCTGCCCCCCCAGGATTACTGAAGAAACTGCCATGATGTATAGGAAACGGATTCGGTGCAACAACCTTTATGTGAGTGCCTTGCATTTCAGAACGGACGTCATCGGTTTTTGGGTGACAGAAGGTTTGAAAATCTGGGCATGGTGGCGAACGTGGCATTAAGAGAACTGGCCGGTTATATGGAACTCGGGGTGGTTCAAACCCATTACTAATAGATCATGACAAGGATGCTTACCCTAAACTGGGTAACACAATGGGCCACCGAGTGAACTTGCTGGTGAATGGCAAGCTACCCGCTAATCTAACCTAACCTAACAAAGGCTGAAGAGTTACATAAAAAGTTTTTCATCGTTTCAATGGCTTTACTGTATGGTTGTGATGCGACGAATATATGTATGTTGATTGTAAAAAGCAATGATGCATTCTAGGTCCCTTAAAAAAATTATAACAATTTTGGTCTCAAGTCGTTTTACCAAGTGTGGCAGGATTTCCTTTGCTTAGCATAACCACGACCACCAGCATGAAGCATCTCCACTAGTTTTACATACATACATACATAATTAGCCATTAAAACCCTTCAGTCAGGATTACAGCCTAGCTTCTCACATCACTCATGTTCTGTACGTTAATTTTTATACATGAGTGCCGGGATCCACAGTTTAAAGAGGACTCTGAACGACAGATCTTTGAAAAATTTGTTCGTGGTAATTTTATTTTTTTAAAAGCATTTTTTTGCCAGAAATCTGCTGAGAGGAAGTTGCCGAAGAAATATTTTTTCTATTTCGTTGTGATGTCTGACCTGGGGTTTGAACCGTGGCCTTGCGTCTAATAAGCCAACACACTACCTACTAGAGTATGGCGACTCAAAACCAGTTTTTACTTCCATTATTTTGTCATTTTGTGGTCCAAAGAGTTTTTGTAGTTTTGCCTTGTAAACCCCATTATTTATTTATTTTTCTTGAAGATTGGCAACCCTAGTGTTGAGAGCCTGCGATATCTTGCAGTAACTGCTGCTTCTCTACAAAATATCACAGATTTCTTCCATTCTATACGAGCTACTCCACTAAAGTGGCCATTAATATGCATGGAAATGGGTAGAGTATGAAAAACGAAAACAAAGAAAGGCGACAAGTATAACACAAGAAAAAAAGAAAAAGAAAAAAACAAGAAGAAGAAGAAACTAAAACAAAAGCAAAATGTATGGAAGAAATAAATAAAGACAATGACTGTTAAGAAACGGTTGAGTAAATAAATTGAAATATTGTTCAAATTACCTTAAGCTTTAAAACAACTACGACAGCAACAATAACACAGCTCTGGCAGTTGTGCAGCACTACAATATACTTCTAAAAATTGTTTTCAATATTTTTTTATTTTTTTTATTTTTTTGAAGTGTGAATGGAAGAAAACGAAAAAAAGGCATTGACTTACAGGCAGCAAGCTATGGAAACAACTGCACCCCCATGTTGCACAAAATGTGTATGTGAAAATTTATGTGCCACAACAATACTGTTGTTGTTGCACATTTCGCTTTGCGTCTGTATATAATGTATGCTGCATGTATCAATATTGTATTCAGCAATAATAAACGAGAGAATGTTGAAAATATTGACTGTCTCCAGCATCTTGTTAAAATGATTTCTTATGTTGCACGTATAATTTTGAATTTTTTTAAATTAAAATGTAGCAAAAAAACAATAACTAGTAACGAGGGGTGTCCACTAATCACTACCCTCTAGTTTTTACTTCACTTAACTAGAAAAAGTCATGATCAAATTCACGACCAGGATTTGTTCTATGCAACATACTCTTGGTGGTGCAGGGAATATCATTGACACCTACAGCATGAAATTCTTGCGCTTCTGCGAAATAGTTTGTTCCTGACTGCTCATCATAGCCTATCGAACACGTTATTGACAACATATTTCTCTTCATAATTCAAAGAATTTTTTCCTTTTTCCTGCTGCAACACACCACAACAAAAAAGTGTAAAGCAAACCACTGTGTGTCCCTACATACTCAATCATTGCAAGGCATGTCAGTTTCTCGATCATAAATAATAATTTTATGAAATACTCGATACGAATATTCGCGGAATATGTTCAAAAGAAACAAAAACATACCAAAAAAAATTCAATTTCAAATGCAGCAAAAAATGGCCTTCATATGGTACTTAAAGGAATCTTGTTAAAAACATTATGAAATCGTATGTCGAGAAGAAAACTAGCATGATTCTGTTTAACGCTCACTACGCGTTGAAAAAGAATATTCGGTACGAAGAGAAATACAAAGAAGAAGCGTTTAAATTAGTGCTGCCTGTGATACAACAAAAAAAAACAAGTGTCATCATTTATGTTGTGGCGTTTAGTTCAAATATTGATGCCATGGATGCGCATGCATGGCTACAAGTTGGTGTCACATAAACTAATCCTGTCCTATACTCCAGAGAGAATACATTATTATTTATCGGCTTGGGGAATTTCTTGTTTGTATTTTCCATTAAGACGAGTTTACTTGTTTTAATTTAATGATTAGCAAGCATGTGTATTTAGCTGGTGCTACAGCTAATTAATAATGGAGTTCAGTATGGAAACTAAGCCTAGAATAAGTTTTATAGTAGATTTATGGTATGCAACATACATACGTAACATAATTCGTAACATAATCATTACTACCCTTCAGACAGGATTATAGTTCATCTTCTCAAGCACCACTTATGTTGTGTGTGTTAATTTTATACATGAATGGCGGGACCTACACTTTAAAGTCGACTTCGAACGAAAGATTTTTTTAGCATACTTTCATGGCAATTTCATTTGACTCTCAGCGTTTTTGCCAGAAATCTGCTGATGTTGTTGGAGATGTCTGAACTGATGTTTGAACCTCACGTCTAATAAGCTACTTTAATAGACCGCGGCAACTGCAAGGTATGCAACATTTTATTAAAAAAATCTGTCAGTTTTATTAAGGAGGCTTACTGTACCTATTCTCCTTTCTTGTAAGAGGATACTGGTTACTGGCTCACACTTCAGATTCACAATTGAACCTTATTGCTTTTGGCAGTTCAATCTATTGATCTGGCTTAGGTTCAAAGTATGCTTTTTGGTGCTCATCATTTTAAAACCACTCTGAACAATCGTAAATTCAGTCTATAGTACCGATTACTAACCTTATACGGTGTTCAGATACGCACCTTTTTGCGTAAATCGCAATAAACGCCATTATTGAGCTCAATATTTCAAATAAAGTTTTAATTAATTATTGCGCAATAAATACGCAAATTGTTATAATATTGAGTAAAACTTAAAATGCAGCACTGTCATAAGTGTGTTTAGTGAGCATATTACAATCAACCGAACACTTTCTCTTGATATTTGACAACTTAAATATCAACAACGAAAAAAACATAAACAAAAATTGTTGAAACAGCTGAATAAGCAGCTGAAGTGCGTATATTATTATGTCTGAAGACTTAAAATATTTTACCCAATAAACCGAATATTGACTCAATAAAAGTGCATATCTGAACATAGTATTATGTTATTCCTGTTCTGATACATGATTGAAATCTCCCCCGTATTATAATTCTCAACAAAAGTTTTAATTGCTCAAAAAAACCATTTGGTTTGAGAAATAGTCTCCGTCAGTCTTTATCTTCCTTTTCGTTCAGTATGTCTTTCTAAATATCTCGACACTCTTAACAGGAAAGTTCTGGTGGCATTAGCAGCGTGTAAGCTCATCTGCCTACACATTACCATGAAATTCCGCACATGATCTAAGCAGATATTAACCCTATTTCTCCTCAGAAAATCAGTGACCAGGACTGCTATGTCTTGTCTTTCGTACCTTCTATCCAACTTGAATTGAACACATCTTTCGATGTCATTGACTTCTGCAGGGTATATACTCCCAAGTTTCCTAATTAACTTTGAATATTACATTCTAGGGTTAAAACCTCCCACTCATCTCCCAAGATCCGGTCTTAAACCATTCGTATAACAAAAATTTGTCTTCCTTTTGCAAGAGTATATAGCTTCCGTAGCTAAGAGCTATGTAGTGTGTTAGCTTCTTAGATATGAGGCCATGGTTCAAACGACAGGTCAGACATGTTCAACACAACGAAATATGAAAAAAATATTCCTTCGGCGGCTTTCTCTCAGCTCAGCGGAATGTTGTAGTCTAGTAGGTAGTGTGTTTCAAATCCCAGCTCAGGCATCTCAAACAAAACGAAATATGAAAAAAATATTACTTCAGCTACTCCTTCTCAGCAGTTTTCTGTCAAAAACTCTGAGGGTAAATAAAATTGCCATGAAAACGTGTGTTGTGTGAGAAGCTAGGTCGTAATCCTGACTGAAGGGTTGTAATGACCAATTATGTATGTATAATTTCCGTTCACATTGATCATAAATTTCTTTCAGTGTAAAATTCAACATTAAATGCCAATCGTAGCAAAGATTTTAAACCATGAAAATTTTTAATTTTGACTGTTTATGTTATTGTTGCCGTTTTTGTATTTTCATGTTCAATACATCATTGTTAAGCGTAAATCAAATAAATTTTTTATGTTCGAAGCTCAAGTACTTTATAAAACTCAGAAGTATGTACATGAGTGTATTGATTGATGTTGAATTCGTATTTGAAATACAGAAAAAAATGTTGTTTAATTAAATGAGACCAAATAAATAACAATCGCGAGAGGGAGGTAGAGGTTATTAAAATAACATTTATTTTAATTTTATAGGTTAGAAAGGTTTCCATAGAAAAGAAAAAAAACCGAAATTAATTTTTAATTAAATGAAACCAATTCAGCTGAAAAATGAATTCAAAACGCAGTTTCTCGGAACATATCATTTCTAGGAACATACCATATTCTGAACTTTTTTAAACAAATTTCTTTGCCAATGTCCAAATTAAATGTCAAAAAAGCAAACGATTTATCATTTAAAAAATTTTGTATATTTTTTCTTGCTCTTTTTGGAAATTTCTTTTTAATGCCGCCCCTAATTTATGTACAGCACGTGTTGGGATCAAATTGGATAAATTGACGAATTGTTTGAAAATTGCATTTTGCTGAAGAAGTTAAGCTGCCACACAGCTCTTATGAAGTTAAATAGAAGATAGGCAGGGAGATATAAAGAGGGAGCTTCCATGACTTTGATATATGTAAAGGTATACTCAATGAAAGGGAAAATAAAGAGGGGCAAAGTAGCCTTTTAAATTAATCAAAACTTTAGTTGGGGCATTAAAATAAGTGGAAGCTTGAGTCATACTTTAGACCACACATATGTATATACATACATACGCTATTGACACCTAATTAGAAACGCTTTAAAATTTCATAAAATGTTGCAATATTTTTCATATTGTTTATTTATTTCAAACTATTTATTATTTAATTTTATAAAGTCATAAAAAAGAAACAAAAAAAATAAACTTTACAAATCTCTTATTACTAAACCCTTAAAAAAAAGAACACAATTTTTTTAAATATTGACTGCGACACCTAACTAGAAACGATAAAAACCATTAGAAAAAAATTGTAATATTATGCTTATATTCTTACTTATTGTCAATATTTTGTTGCAAATCCTTTTTGTTTTAACACAGCTTCACATAGCCTGCGCATTGATATTATAAGGTTACGACATCGCTCCACTGGTATTGCCTCCCATGCCTTCTTAACTTCCTCGAAAATAGTTGCCATGTTTGCAACATTTTTGAGGCTAACCGCTTTTTTCACATCGCCCCATAGGTGTTCGATGAGGTTTAGGTCCGGACTTGATGACGACCACTCCAAAGCATTGATGGAATTATCTTCAAGGAACTTCTTTGTTACATTGGCCGTGTGCTTTGGATCGTTGTCCTGTTGAAATTTCCAGATAACAGGCAAATTTCCTCAGCCACGGCAACATCACATTATTAAGTATGTCAACATACTTTTCCTTATCTAAAATTCCATAAATTTTGTGGATTGGACCAACACCATTCCAAGAAAAACATGACCACACCATAATCGATCCTCCACCATGCTTCACCAAACGTGCAACATAGCTAGGATTAAATTCTTGGCTGATGGGCCTTTTAACAAATCTTCGACCATCTGTACCAAATCGATTTATCTTAGTTTCGTCGCTCCAAAGAACATATTTCCATTGATTGGCTGTCCAATTCAACGCGACGTTTTCTCTGAATTTTGCTCAGAAGTGGTCTCTTGCGGGCTGCTCTGCCATTTAGTCCAACTTCAACCAAACGACGTTAAATGGTTCTCTTGGATATGGAAATATTAAATCTTTCGCAAATTTCACGCTGGATATCCTCAGACGACTTTTTTTGATCGGCTTTGGAGATTCGTCTAATCATGCGGTCTGTATATTCTGATGTTTTCCTGGGCCTTTTCTGTCGTGGAACGTTCGATATGGTGTCATATTTTAGAAGATGCTTCAGAGCGTTAAAAACCATTTTTTTTTAACACTGAAGTTGCTCTGATATTTCTCTACATGACTTTCCAGCTTTACGCAGTCCGAAAATAGAGCTCCTTATTTCAGGAGTGCAGGTCTTTCCCATTATAAACTTAAAAGTATTAGGCTATTATGTTTAAATATATTGAATTAAAAAAAATAGTATCTGCACTTTTTCTAAATATTACCTTTCACAGCAAATTTTAAACAGTAAATGATCGTTTCTAATTATGTGTCGCACTTTTTTTAAACTATGCTAAGAACGTATTTACAAGTTTGCAAAAAAAAAACCGGTAATTGAAATGCTTAATAAAGAAAGTAAAAACATTTAAGGATAAAACAGAATAATAAACAAAATACAAGTATTTGGAAGGCAACATAACGATAATTTCCCCTAAAATTATTAATATAATGACTTTGCGCTAAAGTAACAAAAGCGTTTCCAACTAGTTGGCAATAGCTGTAAGTAGTCATTAACCGTAGATCGAGCCTTAAAAAACTTCATAATTCTAGCTTATGTATCACTTTTGTTACATACTTGTAGTAACATAGAATTTTTGCAATTATTGATAGATTTTGTTAAAAAATTGAAATATTTTTATTAATTTCAATTCATTTTAATAAAACTATATAATATTCTTGCATTTTATTGTGACTTTTATGAAATATACGCCAAAATTTTTGATATGATGTACATTGCAGTATGGTTTTTTATGTAAAAATCAAATACTTCATGTCTGCTTGGTTTTATTTTCTTTTCTAAATGGTAATAATTTGATATCTAGCACCCTTGGTTTGTGGCGATTTATAAGTTTCCAATTGCTTAGATGGGGCAGCTTATTGTTACTCGCATCAGTAACACTCTCAGTTGAGTAACGGTTGAAGCCTGATTGCACAAACCATTGTTATATTTCGTTAGAAAAATTTGTTGTCCGCGGTGAAAAAGTTTCCTGTTGCAATAGGACATCGATTATGTCAATAACAATGCTCTCTCTTTGATTCCTCTCTGGTTTCCCGTAAATAAGTAATTTCTACGCACGTAGCCTGTACTTGAATCTAAAACTGCCAATTCGATTTCGGTTGACTACGAAATTTATAACGTCCATACACTAATTTACAGCGACAAAATTAGGATTATTAAAAGCTTAAAGAGTTTTAGCTTATTTTTCGAAATGGAGTAATAGGTGTAAATTTGTCATCATTTATGCCATTACACTATGCAACAAAATGCAAAAAATGAAATACAGTCGAGTAACTACCTAGCCTAAGTTCTTCAGTTAATTGAGTAGAACTTAAAAATACTTTTTTATATTTCACGAACACTCCAAATTTGTTTTATTTGACAAAAACGGTTTTTTGATCTTTTCACACAAAATTATTGATTCCCTAAATATGTTTAAACCTGTTTTAAAAATCCAAAGTTTTTTAGAAAGGGGAGAGATTACCCTTTTAAACGGTATACATAAACATTTTGTTCAAACTTATATGTTATGAGATTTGATGGGGCAAACTTGGAAAATATTATTTTTTTTATTTTCTCAAGTTTGGCCATTCTTATTTCCAAAATTTAATTAAAAAATATAAAATAAGTGATGAAATTGTGAAAGTACATTATCTTGTGAGGAGATTGACTCTACGTTTGATAAAATTAGACAAAAATTACCGTAGTTGTTATTTAAATAGTATAACAGTCGTGTTATATTTTCTATATAGTATGCTGTCGCATCAAATGAACTTTCATTTAAAAAAAATTCAAAATTTTTGATGGATCTATAGTGTTTATTAAAAAATGAGTCCTTTTTCCGTCGCAGCAAACAACAGAAGTTGGCTAATGTTTTCGCAAAGCGAAATAATAATATTTGCGAAAAACGGAAATATTAGACTACTTAGTCGTTCAAACGTGCAAAGAGCAATTTCTCAGGCAAACAATCAAGATCCATCAAAAATTCGAGAAACATAAAAAGAGTATTTTTGAGTTCTACTCAACTAACTGAATAACTTAGACTATGTAGTTACTCGGGTGTATTTTCACTGTCGCATCGTGTCATCAAAGCGAATGAATCTGTTATCTCATACGTATATAGTTCAAAAATGTTTATTCTCCCAATTAATTGCCTACTTTTGATTTTACCGACAAGCGAATCAGAACATTTTTAATCGAAAATTTTTTAATAATTTTCAATAATAAAAAACTAAAAAAACAATTATTTATTCATTGAATCTTTTGACCGTGATAGAGATTTAACATCTTTTCTGTGTATTCAATAAACATACATACATACTGTATTCATTAAAATATAAACTAAAAAATTCTGTGACAAAAAATTAAATTAAAGAAAAAACAATTAAAATATATAAAAACAATTAAGTGCACGACTGCACATGGAAACTGCTTTCTTTAGTAAAACAGCAACTTTTACTAAAAAATAACAATGGATGGAGCGATGATAGCGACGATAATACAGAAGTAAGTAACAAAATTATAAAAAACATCAACATTGTTGAACCAGCTTGGCAATATGTAACAGTTAGTAAACGTAAACGAATTGAATCACCAAAAAAAACAAAAAAAATAAATGTGCATGAAGCTCCAACTACATCATCTAATAGCAACAAATTTGCTGTGCTTGATTCTCAAGGCGATGAAGAAAATGATGATCCAGCTATAATACCAAAACCACCACCAATTTATATTCCTAATGTACAAAATATAAATATTGTGGTAACCAAATTGAGTAAAATTATTTCTACCAAGGATTTTAGTTATAAATCTTTGAGGGAAGGTCAAATTAGATTGATGATCAAATCTGTAGATTCATATAGGAAAATGATTAAATATTTAGAGAACTCTAACATTTATTTTCACACTTATAAATTAAAACAAGAAAGATCGTATAGAGTAACTATAAAAGGACTTTATCCTTCAACACCCACTGAAGATATCAAAGCTGAACTTATAGGTTTAGGCCACTCAGTTAGATCCGTAACAAATGTTAAAAGTCGCGTAACAAAAGAGCCTTTATCAATGTTTTTTGTCGACTTGGATCCAGAACCCAACAATAAAACTATATATGAAATTAAATATATAAATCATGCTGTCGTCAAAATTGAACCACCTCAGAGAACTAATGAACTGGTACAGTGTTATCGATGTCAACAATTTGGACATACAAAAGCGTTCTGTAAAAAGCCGTATAGATGTGTTAAGTGCGGTATGGATCACCCTACCGTAGAGTGCAAAAAACCTGCTGATACTCCACCTCGTTGTGTTCATTGTTTGTCAAATCACACTGCTAATTATAAAGGTTGCAGTGTTTATCAAAACTTAGTTTCCAAAAGAACTAACAGACAAAAGTCATATTCAAACAGGCAACAAAATTGTGTGAACATTAATCATATTGAATATCCGCAGTTAAGTAATGTTGCTACCAATGAGCCTTACAATAATAGATTTAAAATGTCATTTGCAGAAGCTGTAAAAGCATCTGATGTAAATGAAAACAATCGCTTGGACAGACTTGAAAAAATGATGGAAAATCTGATGAACATGATGTCTATGTTAATGGCTAAAATATGCAAATGAACTTAAGAATAGCAATATGGAACGCAAATGGAATGCATAATCACACAAATGAAATAGAGATCTTCATTAAAACTAATTACATTGATATATTTTTAATCTCAGAAACTCATTTTACGAATAGAACCTTTTTCAAAATTAAAAATTATGATTTAATAACTGCTAACCACCCTGATAATAGAGCTCACGCTGGTGCTGCAATTTTGATAAAATCCAACCTTAAATATGAAATACTTACCCCAGTTGAAGAACCTTTTTTGCAAGCTGCTGGTGTTAAGATAACATGTGATAATAATGTCATTAGCATTTATTCTATTTATTTCCCCCCAAGACATAGTGTTACATGTACACAATATGAAAACTTTTTTAATCAACTAAGCTCGAAATTTATTGTTGGAGGCGATTACAATGCAAAACATCCTTGGTGGGGATCTCGTTTAACGAATCCCAAGGGAAGAGAGTTATATAAATGCATTTCTAAAAATAATTGTTCCACTTTGTCCACAGGTAGTCCAACATACTGGCCCACCGATCCAAATAAAATACCCGATTTACTGGACTTCTTTGTGTATAAAAATATTCCAAGATCATCTTTTGATATAATTGACAGTGCTGACTTAGGCTCTGATCACAGCCCAGTAATTTTAACTTTTAACACAATTATCCAAACCATAACAAAAATTTTTAAAGTAATAACTCCTAGAACAAATATGCAACAGTTTGAATCCTGTATAGAAGAACATGTAAACTTAAATTTACATATCGAAGATTCCTGTCACTTAGAGGATACTATTGAAACATTTACAAAATTAATACATGAAGCAGCATTTATAGCAACTCCACAGCAGCAACAAACAAATAGGAATAATGGTAATAATGTTCGATTATCGGCTGAAATTAGGACACTAATTGCAAATAGGAGAAGACTAAGAAGAATATACCAAACCACTAGAAGCGTATTAGACAAAACTAATTTTAACAGAGCATCGCAACAACTAAAAAAACGCATTAAAGATTATAAAAACTACTTATTAAATAATTATTTAAAAAATTTGGATTCTGTATCTAATGACAGCGAACATAAACTATGGAACGCAACCAAATATTTAAAACGACCTACTAAAAGGAATATTCCAATCAAGAATATAAATGGTGAATGGTGCAGATCAGACATCAGCAAAGCTAATGCTTTTAAGGAACACTTATCATCAACATTTAATTTAAATAACCCCACTATTGGGGCTGATATTGTAAACTTTTTAGATGTGCCCTGTCAAATGGATCGCCCTATAAAACCGATATCCTCATCAGAAGTGCAAAAAGCGATTAATAAATTGAACAATACCAAAACTCCGGGCTATGACAATATTGATGCCAAGGTTTTAAAATCTTTACCAAAAAAGGGAATTGTTTTTCTAACAACAATATATAATTCAATATTAAGATTAAACCATTTCCCATCGCAATGGAAATATGCTAAAATAATAATGGTATTAAAACCCTACAAACCTGAGAATAACGTCGCATCCTATAGGCCAATTAGTTTGTTGTGCAGTTTCTCAAAGATATTTGAAAGGCTCTTTTTAGAGCGATTAATGCCTATTTTAGAAAGACAAAATATTATACCTGAATATCAGTTCGGATTAAGGCAGAAACATGGTACACCAGAACAGTGTCATAGGATTGTCAATAAAATTTCGAATGCCTTAGAGAGAAAACAATATTGTTCTGCCGTATTTTTAGATGTTCAACAGGCTTTTGACAAGGTTTGGCATATTGGACTTTTATATAAATTGAAAAACCTTATCCCAGCCCCATTTTACTTGCTGTTAAAGACATATATTCAAGATCGATATTTTTTTGTAAGCGTTAATGAAGACTACTCAAACTTTGGTAGCATCAAGGCGGGTATTCCACAAGGTAGTGTTCTGGGACCAGTACTCTACACCATTTTTACAGCTGATATGCCAACAATTGAAAATATCACCATTGCTACCTATGCAGACGATACTGCAATACTAGCTTCAGATGAATCGCCAGTCATAGCTTCTAACATGCTGCAAAATCAATTAAATCTTATTCAAGATTGGCTTCAAAAATGGAACATAAAAGTAAATAACACAAAATCTGTTCACGTAACATTTACCCTAAGAAAAAATGATTGCGCGCCAGTATACCTAGATGGCACGATTATTCCAAGCAGCAATACTGTTAAATACTTAGGCCTCAATCTAGATCGGAGACTTACCTGGAAACATCATATTAAAAAGAAGCTTGAACAACTTAAAATTAAAACAAGAAAAATGTATTGGTTATTGGGCCCAAGGTCAAGCTTAAGCTTAGAAAACAAGATTCTGCTATATAAAGCTATACTAAAACCTGTGTGGACTTATGGTATCCAACTCTGGGGAACTACAAGTAATTCAAATTTGGAGATATTACAGAGATATCAGTCTAAAACTCTCAGACTCCTAACAAATGCGCCATGGTTTATCACCAACAAAAATATACACAAAGATCTTAGAATTTTATTGGTCAAAGATGAGATTCATAACTTTAGCGAAAGGTACCTGAATAGACTAAGTAATCATTCAAATGTGTTAGCAATAAATCTGTTAGATGATAGTAATGAAATCAAAAGACTCAAAAGGCTACATGTACTTGATCTACCCTTCAGAAAATAAAAAAAAAATATTTAATTTCCTAGATTATTCGATTTTATAATACAAAATATCATATTTTATTAAAATTAAAAAAGTAAAATCTCTTTGTATTTACTCTTTTATTTTGAGTTAATAATAGGAACTCAATATATGTTATATTTAAGTTATGAAATTTGCTCATTATTTTAAATTTGTAAAATAGATTGCAAATAAAATTGAACAAAAAGAAAAAAAAAAAAATACGTATATAGTTGACCGAAATATTATCATCTGTAGTATCTATGAAATAAAACATAGGACAAAGCACTCTGTTATAATGTTTGTCTGTCACGTGATATAAGTATGAGAAGAGCAGTAGGAAAGGCAAACAATTCAAGAAACAGCTGCTAGCAATGTGCATGAAAATTGGTAATATTTGCTCTCCCCAAAATACTAAAGGCATTCGGTTCTCTGTTCCAAGTAGTGTGGCGATAAATCTTTGTTGCTGCCAATAATTTCGTCAATTCATAGAAGGAGCTTCTGTTTTATTCTTCTTCAGAGTCTTCAGCAGCAGGAATATTCCGTACATATACATAATCGGTCATTACAGCCTTTTAGTGTAAATTGGAAATATCTGGCCTGAGGTGTGAACCTTAGTTTGACGTCCACAACACCAAAGAATCCCCATTAAAGTCGTATGTATCAAAAATGATACATAAGCCAGAATTATGAATTTTTTTAATTTTTTAAGCCTTGTTTGAAATTTTCTTTTTTATTTGGTTTGAAATAATGGCGTTAACAATAATAACGAATCAAAAAATATCAGGCGTCTAACTTATTCCGAATTAAAGTTATATTCTCTTAAAAATTGAAATGTTTCATTTTTGATACAAAGCTCGATCCACCGTTAAAACCCTTCAGTCAGGATAACCACCTAGCTTCTCACACTACTTATATTATGCGTATTAGGTTAGTCTAGCGGTTAGCTTGCTATTCACAGACAAGTTCACTCGGTGGCCATATGGTCAATGGTGTCAACCAGTGTGACGTATGTCCCTTTGTCATGACCCGTTAGTTGTGGGTTTGAATTTTAGTTTCAAGTTTCGCCACTCGTATATGTATAAGTTGTTTTACTGCTTATGTTTCCTCTACATCATGGCAGCTTCTGCAATAACTCTGGAGGGACAGACCGAGCGTTTCAGCGAAATTGCCAATAGTGTGTGCAAATTTTATACATGAGTACGACAAGAGAACGGCAACTGTTATTGAAAAACTTTTCATAGCTATTTTTTTCCTCTCAGAGTTTTTCTCAGAAATCTACGGAGAGAAAGACGCCGAAGAAATACTTTTTTCATATTTCGTTTTGTTGTAAATATCTGACCTGAGTTTTGAACCATGGCGTCACGTCTAATAAGCCAACACACAACCTACTCGACTACGGCGACCTCCGAGTTTATGAGGACAAATTAATTCCTCACAGTCTTTAAAATACTTCGGTGTAATAGCTCACGATTTCCTTGTAGTCTAGAAAGTAGTATATGGTTCAAATCCCAGCTCAGACATCTCAAACAAAACGAAATATGAAAAATATTTCTTCGGCGACTTCTGCTCAGCAGATTTCTGGCAAAAACTCTGAGAGTAAAATAAAAAATTGCCAATAAAAATTTTCCAAAAAAAATTAATTTAAACTGTAGGTCGCGCCAATTATGGATGAAATTAAGACATTCAACATGGGTGGTGTGAGAAGCTAGGTTGTAATTCTGACTAAAGACCAGTAAGTAATACATTGCATAGATTTTAATTTAAGTATGGGAGCGCTTTTCCAATTGCGCTACAAATATAGACAAAGTGCAGGAGTCATCCTCAGCTGAGCACCGCCTTTATTTAAAGTAAAGTATTCCTCCACCGAATTCCTCCCGAAAACTATAAACCAATACAGTAAACTATACAAACTTAAATTAGTGTTGCCCGTCTGCATACAATTAAATTTCTTTCTGTACCAAATATGGTGCATTAAGCTCATGTGATACTTGATTTATAATACCAAGCGTAACATCATCATCAAAACATTTTTTTATTTATTATCACACCAAACCAGTGATAAAAAAACGTTTACCTGTATGTATAGGAACAAATATGTACTTTCAGATAATATATGTAGGTGACCTGGTAGTTTGTTACAAATGAACACATCACTCATGACAAAAACGAAAACCAACCTGAACTGAATTTGCGAATCGAAATAAAAATAAAATGGAGACGTGGTACTTTTTACTGCAGTGGTAGTTTTAAATAATTAAATGCAATTAGCGAAATAACATTATGACAAGAGATAAAAGAAAATGTCATATGAAATCGAAAATAACTAAATACACAGAGTAAGACGAAGCAACAGAAATACGTTATTTTTCTGGCTTTCACATCAAATAGATGAATGTGAACGCTTATGGAATTGCAGATGGAGGGTATCAGATTTATATGAACACGTCTTCTATTTATGGCATGCATATATGCATCAGTCAGTTTACATATGTATGTAGTTGATCAGTTGTTCATATTTGTATGTTCTTGAACATATTGTTACGAAAATGGAAATTTAACAGTACAATTATAAACATAAGCTACAAAAACAAAAACAAATGAACTTGTTTACAAATTATCGCCCCTACGTAATATAACAACAAACACCAGCATAAACAAATAATAAACAAGTAAACAAAATGGGTGCCCTGGTAGTCTAAAGGCTAGTGTGCTAGACTATTAGCGTGAGGGTCGTGGGTTCGATTCCCACTAGAGACTCTGCTCTGTGAGACTACACCGAGCATATGGTCACAGTTACTCAGCTCGTATATAATTAAATATATTTTGTAATTGTATTGTAATTAATAAATAAATAAACAAATAAATAAGTAGACAAAAATACAACAACAAGCACTACCAGAATAAATGTAAACAAAATACACAAACAACAATAATGAAACAACGATGTTTACATTTATAGATATCTCGAGAAGACGAATCTACCAATATTAGCCCTCAAGAACATTCATCAAACTGCCTACGTTGCCATATAAAAGGCAAGGCAAAGCAGTCAACAAGTGGAGTAAAATTTCAGTCAGTCTTGTGTGAAGTCACGGTGCGTTTTAAATGAGTATTCGTGGTTTGAAGATCTCCGTTATAAAGATCTGTCGAATAATTGTCTACTAAAAAGAGGATTAACAAACTGAGTAATTGTTGTTGTTTACATAAAGTTGTGAACAGTGGCACACAGAATTGTGTGAATAAAGAATTTTAATTAAAACTAAGCACAAATTTATTTTTATTTTATTTGTAATCTACGAGCTTATATTTTAAATGTTTTTAAAAGGTAAAAATGTAACAATATAAAAACATACTTCGAAATATTCCGAGGAGAAATAAGGACAAAGCGTCTCCAAAAGACAAATCAAGCTTCCATATCTATCGAGACTTAATTCAAAAGTCCAAAAGAACTTTTATAAAGCGCTCTTTAAATTTAAATGAAGCAAAATATGTGCCAGATGCCATCGATATTTTGTAATTTTGTAATTGTTCTCTTGCTAGAGTCTATATGTAATACACAATTTTCCGTAATTCTGACATATAAGTTAAAATGAATTTGATCGATCTGTGATGTGTGATGCTTGGAGATGTGGCACAAAAGATAGTCTCGAGAGTTTAAAAAGCAGAATCAAGATGGACAGTTCACAGCCTTTAAAACTACATTTCGTTAAACTGTAGATCATCCAATTCAAGCCAAAATAAATTAGTAATCAGCGACCAATAGTTATCACCGTTAACAGTGATGACCTGGCCAATGTAGTTCTCAAGGAAATATTGAATATCAAAAAGTGACTTTTTCGGAATATATTGGACACTTATTCGCTCGCAATAGCGATTTAATAAAACCCTACAAGACAAAATCTGATCGAGCCAAATTTCGTGATCTTGATGCGATGGTTAACATCCTTTCCACCTGGAATGACTATGCCTTCAAATTGCTAGCGCACAATATCCAATGTGATATGCATTGTGTGCCAAATAGCGCTGTTGTGTTGAAATCTCATGCCCTGGCAGTCCAGATCATCCAATTCAAACCCTGTTGACTGTACTTAATAGTTCCCAAAATCCATACCAAACAGAGACTTTTGCGGTATGCACTGAACGCCTTTGGATCTCAATTTGTTCAATTTTTTTTTTGCCATTGTAAGTATATGGCTTTCAAGAAGCTTTTGCTTTGTTTTCATTTCTTTAATCTACTTTTGTTTTTTCAGCTAAGCTGGTGATTGGTCTGTTGTGGCAAGAGCTAGCGTAATGGGACTGCCATCTATCGTTGACCAAAAGCAACATCCTCTAAGTACTTGGTGTAATGGTGGGGAATCTTGCTATGGATTGATATCGTCACCAATTCGACAATTTTATTTATTCACGTTCACACATCAATACTTACTTATTGGTCATTACTATCCTTCACTCAGGATGACAACCTAGCTTTTCACACCACTTATGTTGTGTGTGTTAATTTTATATAAGAGTGGTGGCACCTACAGTTTAAAGTCTACTCCGCACGACAGATTTTTGAGAAATTTTTATTGCAATTTTATTTTACTCTCAGAGTTCATGCCAGAAATCTGCTGAGAGGAGGTCGCCGAAGACATGTTTTTCATAGTCCACCTACTTACTCATTCGGAATGCAGGATTGCTTCTACTTTTACGAGGTAAAAAAATATTTCTATTTGAACGTGGCAATCACACACATCTCCCTGGTAACTTCTACTAAGTTCTAAACGTTTCATGAACATACATATGTGTGCTGCTGTTCTATTTTCTGTAATCATATATGTACGTTTGCTTGTTCATTTATTATTGTTAGAAGCTGCTGTGTATAATTTACTTTATTTACTTATAGAGTTACTTGTAATGTACATACACATTGCAAGTAAATATATCTAGAGTTACAGGTAAATAATAATAAAGAAATGAACACATATTGTCAATCTCATTGTCATCAAATATGCATCACATATGTATATTAAATATTGTTTTCTTTCGCTGTTTATGATGCTCATATACCCTCATGTACGACTTCAAATCAGTATTGCCAATTGAACAATTTGAGGTAATAAAATAAATTGTTTATGGAGAATGTATATTCTAATAATTTTTAAATTTGAAGAGAGAGAGAGGGAGAGAGTAATAGGAAAACATATAGAGTGGGCCCTCTGTCGTTTTAAATTTGTATCACCGGTTATTTCGAATCTGGCAATACTTATGTCGTTCTATTCTGTAATAAGATTCTCCACTGAACGTAGTGAATTGATTTATGATTGAGCAACTTTGGGATTTATTGAATAGAATATTGCCAAAAAAAGTCATCTTTTCGTATGGAACTCATTTTCATTTTGGTGGGTACGTTAATAAGCAAAATTGCTATATTTAGGGCTCAGAAAAATCACACGTGGTCTTACAGAAGGCTATGCACCCATTACGAGTGACTGTTTGATGCGGCTTGTGGCGCAGAGTAATCATTGGCTCATATTTCTTTCAAATTCATACGACGCAAGCATTGCGGTCAATGGAGACACCTATCGCACCATGATAACCGCTTTTTGTTCCCGCTCTCCATGTCATTGATGTGAACGCTGTTTGGTTTCAACAGTATGATGCAACATGCCACACATCTTATGCCATACATACATAATTGGTTATTACAACCCTTCAGCTAGGATTACGACCTAGTTTCTCACACCATTTATGTTCTGTGCGTTAATTTTATACATGACTGATGGGACCAAGAATTTAAAGTCGACTCCGAACGACAGACTTTTGAGAAACTTTTCATGGCAATTTTATTTACTCTCAGAGTTTTTGCCAGAAATCTGATGAGAGGAAGTCGCCGAAGAAATATTTTTTCATATTTTCGTTTAGTTGGCAATGTCTGACCTTGGGGTTTGAACCGCGGCCTTACGTCTAATAAGCCAACACACAAACTACTAGACTACGACGACTTCGTGCCACTATGGCGATCTCATGCCACAATCGATTTATTGCGTCAAACGTTTGGCGGTTGTCTAATTAGTCGAAATTGGCAGCCAAGAAGCTGCGATTGGACACCGTCGGTCTATTTTCTGTTGGGCGCCGTTAAAGAAAAATATTATGCCGACAAACCAGAGACAATTGAGCATTTGAAGGCCAACATCCGTGATGTCAATGCCGAGATACGACGCCATGCACACGAAAAAGTGTACGAAAAATTGGTTCGATCGAATGAGATACTGTGAGGCCAGCCACAGCAGCCATATGAATGAAATAATATTCCTTTTCTAACCAGAATAATTGTACTCCACAACAAAAAATTAAAATACATTTCAAACCGTTTTGGTTTCATTATATCTTGAAATTTAAACTTTTAAGTGGTCCACCCTTTATATTTAAAAAAAAAATCTATTCAAACATTTGCTTTAAAACATACAAATATGTTCACATGATGTCAGCATTTTTATTTTAGAAGAGGACACATAATTTTCTTCTATTTTTTAATTTTAAAATTCTTTTTAACCTAAATTTGATCCAATATTTGCCAGAATCTAAATTTACTTTTTTTGGCTACTTATCTCTTACCACACAACTGCAACTACATGAGGCATGTATTTTGGTTTCTGTTGTTGTTTTTTTCTTAATGACATGAAAGAAAGGAAAAAACAAATTTAAGAGACACCTTGCAGGTCTCTACGGCAAACAAAATAAACAAACAAACTTCCAGCCAACCATTCATCTCATTTCATCTCATTTTTCTTACTTCGCTTCAGTCATTCATTATTCTACTTGTGTTACTGTGTACATACAAATATATTAGCTACTGTTGCTGTTGCATCTGCACCTGAGTGCATTTGTGTTTATTTTTCTTCTTCTTTACGACAAACAACAAAATCTGAAACCTTAAGCTTATTACAGAGTAAAAATGTAACAAAACTAACAAAAAAACGAACAAACTGTCAACATGACAGTCAACTAACAATTTATGTACCTACATACATATGTATGTATGTATACATGCACAATACATACATTATTATGAGATTGTTTGGAAAAAGATATCACTAAGAAAAATTAAAACATCACCTACGAGTCCATGAAATAACAGGTCTTTCATCAAGCGTTTTCATTCTTTAAATAGCAATAATACAAAGCATGTGATATATCTGTTGAATTCGCCGTAGTCTAGAGGGTGTGTGTTGGCCCATTAGACATGAGGCCTCGGTTCAAACCTCAGGTCAAACATATTTCTTCGGCAACTTTTTCTCAGCGGATTTGTGGCAAAAACTCTGAGAGTAAATAAAAATAAGTTTCTCAGAAAATCTGTCGTTCGGAGTCAAATTTAAATTGCACGCCCCGGCACTCGTGTTAAAAATTAACACTAACAACATAAGTGTCGTGAGAAGCTAAGGTTGTAATCCTGACTGCAGGTTTGTAATGTGCAATTATGTATGTATATATTGTTACATTTTTACCTTTTAAAAATGTTTAAAATATGAGATCGTGGATTTCAAATAAAATAAAAATAAATTTGTGTTTAGTTTTAATTAAAATTCTGTGTGCCACTGTTCACAACTTGATGTAAACAACAACAATTGCTTTTCATTGTTAGTCCTCTGTTACTAGACAATTATTCGACAGATCTTTGTAACGGATGTCTTCAAACCACTATTATTCTCTTCCAACGCACCGCGTCTTCACACAAGACTGAAATTCATTCACTCAGTCGCCTGCTTTGCCTTGCCTTTTAAAATGCAAAGTAAACAGTCTGATAAATGTTCTTGGAGGCAAACGTTATTTACATTTATTATTGTAGTGTTGTTAGTATATTTTTGTTTACTTGTTTACCATTTTTTATGCTGATGCTTGTTGTTATATTAATCAGTATGATAATTTGTAAACAGGTTTGTTTATTGCATTATTTTGTTTTTTGTAGCTTTTGTTTATAATTTGAATGTTAAATGATGTAAATGATAAACACCAGTATTAGATTTTTCATTTTTGTAACAATATGTATGTATGTCTGAGATATCTTCGACTTTTTTCACTCGTTTTTATATCTTATGTCTGAAATATAAGTCCTACAGAAAAAGTCTACCAAGCTTACATAGCACGATTTTGGTGGCCACTTCACATCACTTTCAATCATCAAACTTTACTTGCAGAATGTCGAATGTGACTTGAGCGGAGTTAAATCGCATGAACTCGGTGGATACTTCACATCACCGTCACTCATTAAACAGCTCATGCAGGATGTTCAAGGTCTCATGAGCTGTGTAGCATATACGTCTTACGGAGTCAAATCGCAGGATCTGAGTGACCACTTCACATGGCCTTCAATCAGCATACCGCTCATGCAGGACATCCAATGTGGCATCAGCTGTGTTACATACAACGCCGTCCTGTTAAAACCACTTGTAGTTGGTATCAAGATCGTATAATTCAGGCCAAACGAAGTTAGAAATCTGCATTCTATAGTGCTCACCGTTGACAGTGATAGTAGCCTGGTTCACGTCGTTTCAAAGAAATATGTACTTATGACGCCCCTTGTAAAAAATCCATACTAAACAATGACTTTTTGATCTCATGTGGCTTGAGATCGCCCCAAATTTGACAAAAGTTACTCAATAATTATGTCGTCGGGAGTCGACTTCAAAATGCAGGTCCCGCCGCTTGTTGATAAAATTAACAAACACAACATGGGTGATCTAAGAAGCTAGGTTGTAATCCTAACTGAAGGGTTGTAATGGCCACTCAGGTAAGTAAGTAAATGGATGACACGTTGTTTTATTTAAAAAATTTATTTTCTTGGGCTATGTATTTGAAATTGAAAGAACTCGAAGGTAAGCAAAGCATATTCATATTCAATCATTACCATAATAATTAAACTATAGTCAGCGTCTAATATGTACGTTACTCACGTAATGATAATTCTCGCATGTATGCAGCCCACCTTGTGTAAAGCCTAACACTCAGCCTCTGTACTAGACTACAGTAGAATTCATTTTTGACTGACAACTGAATGATTTAATGAGGACCGAAATAAACGATCATCATGCGATAACAACTATTCCTTCTTCCTACATCGTTAGAGAATGCAAGTATATGTACAGCAAATAGCAATCCAATCATGCAGGCATACATGACCGTCAATCATGAACTTTTTTATGCCGCATTAGAGTTAAAATTAATAAGTGGAAATACAATGGAAGATGAATATCTCACAATATAAAGAAACGAAAAAAGAAAAAAAGAAGAATAAAAATGACATAGAAAAGCAAAGGTTTATTGTCTCAATTCTCGCTCTACAAAATGCTTGCTCGCTGTACAAAGGCATGAATAGAAACGAATATGTGACCACGCATTTTCTAATTTTACTTGTTTCTTTCAAGGAAATTTATTCTGAATATTGTAACAACAAATATGAAAGTTTTCATTGATTGTTAACAAAAAACGACACTGCATGACATGACTTTCTTTTAATGCAACAGCCTTGACTTCGTCGGCTTCTTTTGCTGATGATTTTTTCAAGATAAGAAAGAAATCCCAGAATATTACACGAAGTAAAATCAAAATACCTATAAGCAGCCGATATGGATGAAGATTGACGGTATGCAGGACCGCTATATGAAATTTATTTGATTCCTGATCTATGCTTGAAAGGTGTTCCTTAAAAAACTTTCAACATTGCGCGTTTTTTGTAAAAATTAATTCTTGGCAACAGAAGCAAGAAAACCATTTGTTAAGGTCTTCATTATTGTTTCAAGATCAAACCGTTGGAACTGCAAGCTAAGCTTGGGAACTTTATTAGGAAAAGTGTCTATGGAAGACATTTCCAAGACTTCTGTTTTACAAATGGAAACTTTAAAGAAACTGTTGTGTAGATAGGTAGGTTGGAGTGGTAGCTTTGATACCAAAGTTTACATGAGCACGCATAGTGGGCCATTGTGATGTCACAGATAAGCGCAGGTCATGTACTAACCGAATTCTACCAAACTCATCGAACGAGTTGGTCAGCGCAGATGCTGCATACTAAAGCATGACTCTCCTATGCAGACCAGTCTGAAAGTTTAATAAACGAAGCTAAATCCTTGATATGAACGATAACTCCGTTTAGTTGCTCCTCGCTACAGATTGGCATTGATAAAGAAGGTGGTCAACGGTTTCCTCCTCTTCAGTAAACCCACAACCTCGTCAAATGTCGTTTGATAGGAACTGCAATCTTTCCGCGTGATTTCCCATAACGCAATGACCTGTTAGCATGACCACTGTGATCGTGATGACACTGCAATCAAATTTCAGTAGTTGATTCGAACGCCTCCTGTCCGTTTTGCTGGGAAAATTGAGTCTGGCAGTGGAGCAAGAATACTCACTGAACCAGGATAGGTTGGCTTCCCGACAGAATTATTGCCATTTTTATGTCAATTTAATCGAGGTTAGTGGCATACCCAATTCGATTGGCGAGGGCTCCGGAAGAAGTGTACCCGCTCTGCCGAGCTTATCGGCCTTACAGTTCTCACGCCAAGTAAAACACTGAAGCGCTCAGATAAAACATCGAGGCAACGGCGACGTTCCTAATGGGGGAAACCTTGAAGTTAATTTGTAGATCAGTTCTCTGTGGTACTATGGAACGCTGCTGTGCTCTTTGTTATACGGGGCTTGGTAAATCCATTAGACATTCTCTCTGTTCTCCATAATTAAAACCATTTATGGCTGGTCATGAGGCACCCCGTAATTTAGTTAGATGGCAAGGTATAGTGTGACCCTATAGTAAACACCAACATATTGGTAGCGTGTATACAGAAAATGGTAGGAAACTTGGATAACATGGTGCCATTGATAAGCTGTAAGTTCTATCGCTCCAAGTGGTTCAGAAGTCGTTCTAGAAGAATGCTTTGCAAATTACTACTGAAATCTAATGAATTGATGCCTTCGCGGTAAAAATGTGAAATAAAAAACTTTAGAACGATTAAATCTAGTTGGTGGTACTGCATAATATTACTATTTCAGTGGTCATTAATCGGGGAAGCCAGATTGAAAAGACAAGCTAATGCTTTTCAAGGACTGTAAGAGAATTTTAGAGAAAAACGGCACTCTTGAAGCCGTCGTATTTTTGTAGGTAGTGTATTGGCTTGAATGAAACAAAATATGAAAAAAATATCTCTTTATGATACTTCCCCTCAACTTGCAAAAAACTTAAGAGCATAAACTCTGAGATTAAATAAAATTGCCATAAAAAGTTTCTCAAAAGTCCATCGCTAGTAGGCGACATTATGCCGTAGGTGTCATCACTCATGGATAAAATAAACACACATTAACATTAACGGCGACTTCCCCTCAGCAGACTTCTGAAGGGAAAAAAGACAAATTTTCAAAATCTGTCGTTCATATTCGACATTAAACAAGAAAGTCCGGCCACTCATGAACAAAATTAATATACACAGCGCTGTTGGTGAGAAAGGCTAGGTTGTAATCTAGACTAAATGGCAGTAATGACCAATCAAGTAAGTAAAGTTTAGTCTTATATGGATTTGAATTATCTTTGTAGAGCTTCTATATCAATTGGCTTGGTCATTGTAATTACAAGCAACAGCCCTTCTGGAAAATGCTAGAGCGTTACTGTTAAATAGCCAAGTGAAATATCCTGTTTACGGAATATCCAACTAATAATTCCTATCGAAAAGGTATTTACGGGCGTATTGAGTGAACGACTGAAGCCATTCGTGAAAACACTGATTGGACCTTATCAGTGTGGCTTCAGACCTGGCAAGTCCACCATAGACCAGATATTCACACTACGCCAAATCCTGGAAAAGACCCACGAACAAGTCGACACACAACATCTTTTTGTCGATTATAAGGCAGCCATCGATAGCCCCATAAGATCGTGTTTTTGCCGCAATGTCTGACCTCGGCATACCTGCTAAGCTGAAAAGGCTATGCAGAATGACGTTGACCAATTCCATCAGCTCCGTCAAGGTAGGAATGGACCTCTCCGAACCTATTAATACCGTGCGAGGTTTCAGACAATGCGATCCCTTATCATGCGATCTCTTCAACTTCGGCATGGAGAGTGTTCTGTGGACGGCGAGAGTGCATCGTAATGGTACTATTTTTCAAAAAAGGGGTTAGTTGCTTGCGTACGATGACGATATTGACATCATAGGGCGTACCAAGCGAGAGGTTACTGAAGGCTTTAGTGCTATTGAACGGGAGTCTACTAAGATGGGTCTGGCAGTAAATGAGGGCAAAACAAAGTGATTCTCAGATTACGGCCTCTAACTATACTTTTAATATAGTCAAGAATTCATTTATCTTAGCTCCGCCGTTACTACCAAAAATAATTTTAGTCTGGAGATCAAACGCATGATCATTCTTGTCAGCAGATGCTACTATGGTTTCCCCGTCCTTGTTTATGGCGAAGAGGCATGGACACTATTAAGCACTGATACAGCTGCCTTGAGAGTATTCGAGAGAAAAGTCCCACATAAGATCTTCGGTCCAGTGCAAGTTGGCGATGATGTCCACATCCATCCAACTGTGAGCTGTAGAAGCAACTCAGCGACATAGACACTGTGCAGAGAATTAACATCCAGGGGCTGTGCTGTCTGGGCCATATCGTTCGAATGGAGGAGGATGCTCCGGCGAGACGGGTATTTGATGCTGGGATCTGCGGAAGTTGGCTAAGAGGACGAGGAAATTGAGGAAGTCCTGTCATTGATTGGTGTGACCAACTGGCGTAGGCGCGCAAGAAGCATAGGCGCCTGGAAGGATGTGTTACAGCAGGCCGAAATCCGTTCATCGGGTTGTTAATGGCCAATTAGGTAAGTAAGTAAGTAAGTATGGAAAATGTACTTCTTTTTCCCTGAAATTATGTTTTAAAGCTATTCTTGCATACCAAATGCATCAATATTTCCGAAAATAAAACTTAAACATTAAACAGAGACGAGATTTTTATTAAACTTCGTTGCGCGTTTTTTCTCTCTTTTTCTGATCACAAGCGTCATTTATGATAAATAAAGTGTTGATGAATTGAGAAAAATAAAATAAAATCTCATGCAAACACATTTGAATAGAAATTCATAAAGAAATAAGACACAGTATTTAAATTCGGTTACGACTCTTTAACAGACCATTTATAATGCAAATGTCACACGGCATTTATCAGAAATGAAAAGATGAAAGAGACTAACGAGACGAGAATTCAAAAGAAAAAAACAAAAACAAAAAAAAAGATCATGGAAAACTGTTGCGCATGCTTAGAGAGAACAGCAACAAAAAAATTAATACAAGTAAATGGATGAACTGACTGATAAAAAGCATGCATGGGTGTAATAATATAACAGGCCTACACACATTGCATGATTGAACAGAAATAAATTAAATTTTTTTCTAATATTTTTAAGCAAGAAATGATGTACTGAAGGGGAATGAAGAGGAAGAAAAAATATGAAAAATCGAGAAAAGCATTTCTAATAGATACATTAAAGTCCATACATTGAATAGACATTGCCTTCAATACAAATTATAGTGTGGGCCATCTGTGGGTTTAAATTTGAACCACCAATTATTTCGAATCTGGCACTACTTATGTCATTCTATTCTGTCAGAAAATTCAGTCTGTTATCTCCACTGAACGTAATAAATCGATTCATGATTGAACAACGTTGGGATTTATTGGAATAGATGGGCTAACAAGAGATTACACGATGATTTTGTTGATTTTGCCAAAAAAATCATCTTTTCGGATGAAGCCCATTTTTATCTTGGTGGATACGTTAATAAACAAAATTGCTGTATTTGAGGCTCAGAAAACCCACACGTGGTCTTACAGAAGCCAATGACAAGCCATTACGGGTGACTGTTAGCTACGGCTTATAAAGCGAACATCATTGGCCCATATTTCTTTGCAAGTGAGGACGGCGCTACCATTACTGTCAATGGAGACACTTATCGCACCCTGATAACCGATTTTTTGTACCCGTCCTTCATGGCAGTGATGTGAACGTTGTTTGCTTTCAACAAGATAGTGCAACTTGCCACACATTTCATGCTACAATGGATTTATTGCGTCAAACGTTTGATGGCCGTTTAATTAGCCGAAATGGTGATGACAATTGGGCGGCAAGAGCCTGCAATTTGACACCTTTCGACTATTTTCTGTTGGGCACCGTTAATGAAAAGTGTTATGTCGACAAACCAGAGGCAATTGAGGACTTGAAGGTTAACATCGTGATGCCATTGGTGGCATCCATACACTTGAAAAAGTGCACGAAAATTGGTCCGATCTAATGAGATATTGTATATATATGTAATATATCATTTCTAGCCGGAACAACTGTACTTCACAACAAAAAAATAAATTTGGAAAAATTTCAAACCGTTTTCGTTTTATTGCATTTTGAAATTTAAACTTTTAAATGGCCCACCCTTTACAATGCTAGTTTAATTAGTCCTTTTACATCATAAGTTACCTTCAATATTTTTTAATTTTATAGAAAGTAACGCAGCATACTGTAAACAAATGTTGGCCAGAAAGGCCAAGGTTTGTACTGGATGTCGGGTGAGATAATACGTTCATCCAATGTTTTCTAAATAGTTTTCGCCAGAGTGTAGGTTAGGTTAGGTTAGAGGATGTGTACTGGTCAATTAAGACAAGTACAGTACCCGGAGGTCGAATTGACGCATTTTACATCCACGCGTTTCTCACACCACTTATGTTGTGTGTGTTAATTTTATACATGAATGGAGGGACCTACAGTTTAAAGTCGACTCCGAACGACAGATTTTTTGAGAAACATTTTCATGGCAATTTTATTTTACTCTCAGAGTTTTTGTCAGAAATCTGCTGAGAGGAAGTCGCCGGAAAATACTTTTTGTATTTTGTCTTTGATGTCTGGTCTGGGGCTCGAACCCTGGCTTTGCGTCGAATAAGCCAACACACTACCTACTAGACTACGGCGACTTTGGCAGAGCGTAAGTGATGATTACAATCTCATGTTTGGTTACATTTTAGTTCGTTTTCCATGCAAATGGTCGCTTCAGACGAATTAAAAGTGTTGTCTGTATAGACCTCCCGAGATAGTCTGATCCGGTTTTCGTAACTTGTTATGAATCACACGCTTCTAATCCCACATAATTGGTCATTACAACCCTTTAGTCAGGACTACGACTTAGCTTCTTAAAACACTGATGTTGTGTGTGTTAATTTTTATACATGAGTGGCGGGACATACACTTTAAAGTCGACACAAAAAATTTTTTTTGAGAAACTTTTCAGCGGAAAGTCACCGAAGAAATATTCTGTCATATTTCGTTTTGTTAGAGATGTCTGACCTGGGGTTTGAATTGAGGCTTCACGTCTAGCAAGCTAACTTACTACCTATTAGACTGCAGAGATCCCTCCAAATACAAAGCATTACCTTAGGGCAATGGACATGTTATTTGGTCGTAGACTTTGCTCGTTTTGTGCTCTTCACATATGATTTCTTGTGCTTGCTGTTGTCGTAATGAATCCATGTTTCATCGCCGGTGGTAATTCGAGGCAAACATGATTTTTTTTAAATTGTTCAAACAGCATTTGAGACATGCAAAATCGTCTTTCAACATCTCCCGGCTTTAGTTCATGTGACATCCAGTTTCCTTACTTTTTAACAAATCCTGCTGCTTTTAAACGCTTTGAAATGACAGCTTGAGTCATTTCGAATGATTGTGCTTTTGTTGTATTTGACACGAAATTTGTTCGAATAATGTTTCCAATTTATTTATTTATTGTGTTCAAACTTTTTCTAGCTATCTTGTACGTTCTTTGAGTAAAGATCACCAATTTATGAAAAGATTTCCAAGCAAGGAAAAATATTTTAATAACAATGTGTTTATGATAGTGACAATAACTTTATTTCTGTGAAAATATTTTCTAATTTCCTTACAAAAGTTAATTGAAAAAGGCTCCATAATATGTGAAATGATTTACACGAACACCATGCTAACAAGTTTGCATAGAATAAAGCCATTAGCAACGGAAAAAAATAAAACCAGGGTTCACTAAAACCTAAAGAACGAAAAAAAGGGAGCGTTGTTTCACTATAATGCGATGTGATACGGCGTGTGTGTGGCATCGCTTGGTCTAGTCTTGTCTGTTTGACAAATAATGACCAACTGACTGGTAAAACAAAGAATCGTGGAATACTGCATACGTCTTCACTCCCTGCTATGTTTAGTCGGACATGAAATAGCATACGCCGACAAAGAAAAATATTTTTTTTAGTTTTTTTTTTTTAATTCGCATTTACAGTGTTTGTAATAAAATGTGACCACAAAGTGTGCAACAAATGAAAGGGAATTTTTTCTTCTTCTTACTCTTGTTTTAAAATGAAAACAAACAGTCATTAACGACTTAAGGGAGTACCATTTTTGCAAAAATTGCAAGAAATTATAGGAAGATTTTCTTTGCTTATTTATGTAATTATTTCTACGGTTTTTCCACAAGTTTTTCCTTCTGTCTTCCTGATTTTACTTGGAATTCTATATTTTTCCATTTAAAGAGAGAGAATACCTCAACCCATGGGACCTCTACTAAGGACTTTAGGCCATTCACTTTAGATTAATTATGTCCCCTTCACCTTGAAGTCGCCGTAGTCTAGTAGATAGTGTGTTCGCTTAATAGACGTAGGGCCACGCTTAAAAACCCAGGTCAGACATCAAAACGAAATATGAAAAAAAATATTTCTTCGGCGATTTCCTCTCAGCAGATTTCCGCCAAAAACTCTGAGAGCAAATAAAATTGCAATGAAAATTTTCTCAAGAATGTATGTTCGGAGTCGACTTTAAACTGTAGGTCCCGCCACTCATGTAAAAAATTAACACACACAACATAAGCAGTGTGAGAAATTAGGTCCATAATCCTGACCGAAAGGTTGTAAATACCAATTATTTATGTATGTATGCCAATTCATATAACCCTCAAATGAGAGTATCCAATCTCGTGCAGAGCATCCAATGTGCAATGTGTTGATTTCCAAATAGTGCCATTGCAATGGCAATGCATTGTGTTGAAATCACATGTTGTTGGTATGCAAATCATACAATTCAAGCCAAAAGAACTTGATAATCATCGTGATCGCCATTGACGGTGATGGCTTAAACAATGTCGTCCTCAAAGTTATGTATCAAACAGTAAATTGTTTGAGATTTTATCTTATATTGTTACAAGTTCAAAAATTTTGTTTGTTCACGTACCCACACATCCAGAAATGGACCTCATAGCTGAAGATGATTTTACGATAAAAAGGTTGACCGATGGAAATGATAATTGTTGTAGTTGCCATAGTCGAGTTAGTGTGTTGGCTTATTAGGAGCGAGGTCACGCTTCAAACCACAGGTCAAACATCTCCAACAAAAACGAATTTTGAAAAAATATTTCTTCGACGATCTGCTCTCAGCACATTTCTGGCGAAAAGTCTGAGAGTCAAATAAAATTGCAATGAAAAGTTTCGCAGAAGAAATCTGTCGTTCGGAGTCGATTTTAAACGATCATGTATCAAATTAACACACGCAACATAAGGTGGTGTGAGAAACTAGGTCGAAATCCACACTGAAGGGTTATAATGATCAATTATGTATGTAAAGGGAGTTGCACAAATTATTTTTAGTAAAAAGGATGCTGTCAGCAGCTATTTTCAATATCACAACAGTGTGAGAATAGCAAACTGTAATGAATTAAAGGAGTATATGTGCATTGCACGATAGGTTAGGTTAGGTCGAAGTGATAGCTTTGTTTACCAAAGCTCACTTGAGCATGCATAGTGGCCCGTTGTGACGCCACAGGAAAGCTTAGCCACTGTACTGAATGAATTCCACCAAACTAGAGAAGAAGTTGGTCAGCGCAAGGGCTGCATATTAGAAGCACGACTATCCTACGCTGGAAAACCAGCCTGAGGGTTTAATAAACGAAACTATATCCTTGACATCAGTGGATGATAACTCCTTGAAGCTGACAAGGAATGGAGAACCAAATAACCTATATCTGCACCTCTCAGGAGATCTACACCCACGGCAGAAATCGTTAGATGGGAGCTAACTGCGGGTCTTAACATAACGCAGTCACCATGGCCACTGTGATCGAGATGATATTATGATCAAGTCCGTTGTTGTTAGTTGGTTGGTGCGCCTTCTATCCATCGAGGGTCAAGTGAATCTGGCAGTGGAGCATGATTCCTCATTGGCCCAGGATAGGTTGGCGTCAAAACCGAATTTTCGCTCAATGGCTAATTTAACAGAGGTAAATGGCATACCCCGAAGTCGCCGTAGTCTAGTAGGTAGTGTGTTGGCTTATTAGACGCAAAAGCCTGGGTTCGAGCCCCAGGCCAGGCATCAAAGACAAAATACAAAAAGTATTTTTTCAGCGACCTCCTCTCAGTAGATTTCTGGCAAAAACTCTGAGTGTAAATAAAAATTGCCACGAAAAGTTTCTCAATAAATAAAAATCTGTCGTTCGGAGTCGACTTTAAACTGTAGGTCCCACCACTCATGTATAAAATTAGCACACACAACATAAGTGGTGTGAGAAACTAGGACGTTGTACAATGGGTTCATAATGTCTTAATTAACAAGTACACGTCCTCTAACCTAACCTAAGCTAAGTGGCATACCTAAATCAATAGAAGCAACGGAAGTTGGGTTGTGAAAAAAGTGCATCAGTTCTAGCGAGCTCGTTGTTGCCTGGAATGTGACTGTGCCCAGGTATCCAGAGAAATGAGACATTGAAGCGCCCAGAGAGAACGGATAGACAGCGACGACATTTCACGATAAAACTTCAAAAAAGTGCTAAGTAACTGCTTGTAGTTTCAGTCTACAACTTTCATCATCAAAGCCTTTATTTGTCGTCTGGAGTACTGCCAAAACCGGTTTTAAAGCATGTGCTAAAGGATTTTCTGACAGTCTGAGTTACAGAATTTCTGGCATGTAAAGGGTGTTTTTTATAGAGGTATAGAACTTTAAGTTGGCATTACTTTTCAAGATGGCGACCGATTTAACAGCTGTCAAGTGATTTATTCTCAGTTTGGTTTCGCAATTCATCATGAATAGACTCACGCCTGAACAACGCTTGCAAATAGTGCAATTTTATTTCGAAAATAATGGTTCTGTGCGGAAAACGTATCGCGCACTACGTCCATTTTATCGTCGACAAAATCGTCCATCAGAGCAGTTAATTCGATTAACCATGGAACGTTTTCGCACCACGTTTACTCTTATTGATAACTCGCATCCCCAGAGACGCTGTACGGTGCGTACAGAAGAAGCTATTGCTGCTGTAGAGCGTAGCATTGAGGAAGACCCGAATGAGTCCATCCGCCATCGAGCACAGGAATTGGATCTGTGTCCATCCACTTTATGGAAGATTTTGCGGAAGGATCTTGGTTTGCGTGCTTACAAAATCCAACTCGTGCAAGATTTGAAGCCAAAAGATCATCAAGTAAGGCGTAGATTTGTCGAATGGGCCCAAAACGAGATTACCGTTGTTCCCGATTTTCATAAGCGAATTTTGTTTAGCGATGAAGCGCACTTCTGGTTGAATGGCTACGGCAACAAACAAAACTGCCGCATTTGGAGTGAAGGTAATCCTCAAGTGTATGTGGAAACACCGTTACATCCAGAAAAACTGACTGTTTGGTGGGCTTTATGGGCTGGTGGAATCATTGGTCCGTACTTTTTCAAAAACGATGGTGGCCAGAACGTTACAGTCAATGGTGATCAGTATAGAGCCATGATTACTAACTTTTTCATTCCTGAATTGAATAACCATGATGCCCAGGAGATGTGGTTTCAACAAGACGGCGCAACATGTCACACAGCTCGTGCCACAAAAGATTTATTGAAAGACACGTTTGGTGACCGCCTAATTTCACGTTTTGGACCTGTGAATTGGCCTCTAAGATCTTGTGATTTAACACCGCTAGACTACTTTCTGTGGGGCTATGTAAAGTCATTGGTCTATGCGGTAAAGCCACAAACGCTTGACCATTTGGAAGACAACATTCGCCGTATTATTGCCGATATACGGCCACAAATGTTGGAAAAAGTCATCGAAAATTGGACGTCCAGATTGGACTACATCCGCGCCAGCCGTGGCGGTCATATGCCAGAAATCATATTTAAAATGTAATGCCACAAGATTATCTTTCGGATAAATAAAATTCATGTCAATCGAATAATCCATCGTTGTTTTATTGCAACCTTAAGTTCTATACCTCTATAAAAACACCTTTACTTCAATCATAATTTATATATGAAGCCCTGGAATACATACATACATAGTTGCCGGTCTACTCATTTGTTTTAAGAATATATTCAGAGTCGATTGGTATGGCACACAAACATTTTCATGGTGGCATAGTGTTGTTAATTCCGTAAAACGTAGCATTTTTATCGCATTTTATTGAACATTTTATAGATTTCTCCCACAGTAATCTGTTGACATAATGAAACTTATTTGAATTAATTAAGGAGCTTAACTTTAACTCCTATTTCCACTTCTAATAAAATTTATGTTGCTTATCTCGGACACATTAACAGCCAAATTGTTTATAAATCTTAATGAAGTTCGGTTGTGATCTTGCACAGAAGATTATCGGCACTCTGAATGAATTTAAAGGTTTTAAAATAAACAGGTTGTAGGGTGTTGTTTTCTGTTTCTATTCATACACTGAGCGTTAAAAGAAACTGTACACTGTGGATAAAATACTAACAATCACCAAACTCAAATTTTATCAGTTAAGGAGAGTGAACGAAACAATTTTGGCAATATTTAAAATCGCCAGAGCTGGTGCACTCTTTTCGTAACCCAACTTTCGCTACGTCTATGCATTTGGGTATGCCACTTACCTCGGTGAAATTAGCCATTGGGAGAAAATTCTTTCGGGATGCCAATACATGCTGGGTCAATGAGGAATCTTGCCTGACTCACTTGGCCCTCCAACCAACTACTCGGACTTCATCATAATGTCATCTCGATCACCGTGGCTATGGTCATTGCGTTATGTGAAAACCCACAGAAAGACTACAGCTCCCATCTAACGACTTCTGCCGAGGGTATAGACCGCCACTTTCATTGTCAATGCCCAACTGTTGCAAAGTGCATATATAGGTTATTTGGTTATCCATTCCTTGTCAGCTTCACGGAGTTATCATCCATTGATGTCAAGGATATAGTTTCGTTTATTAAACCTTTAGACTGGTTTTCCAGCGTAGGGTAGTCGTGCTTTTAATGTGCAGCCCTTGCGCTGACCAACTTCTTCCCTAGTTTAGTGGAATTCATTCAGTAAAGGGACTAAGCTTTCCTGTGGCGTCACAATGGGCTACTATGCGTGCTCAAGTGAGCTTTGATAAACAAAGCTACCACTTCGACCTAACCTAACATATCGTGCAATTTATTGCCATTCTTACACTGTTGTGATATTGAAAATAGCTGCTGACAGAATGCTTTTTACTAAAAAAAATATGTGCAACTGACTTTACATATATAATTGACCATTACAACACTTCAGTGAGGATTACGACCTCGTTTCTCACACCACCTTATGTTGCGTGTGTTAGTTTTATACGTGAGTGGCGGTACACACAGTTTCTTCTGCAAAACTTTTCATGGCAATTTTATTTGACTCTCAGAGTTTTCGTCAGAAATGTGCTGAGAGCAGATCGCCGAAGAAATATTTTTTCAAATTTCGTTTTCTATTTCAATTTTAAAAACTGACAATGGAAAAATTTTAAAATAAAAATAACTGTACTTTATTAATGTATACATTTTCTATTGTACAGTTTCTTTTGACGCCTACTGTATAACAGATCTACAAAGTTAAACACATCTTTAACAAAGACTATCAATTGATATTGACACATGAGCATGTGTCTTGTTTTGTTATTTTGTAGCTATTGTTGGCTGTCAGCGGTTGAATTTGTTGGAACGCACACACAGCGGAGTTTGAATGCCATTCAAGACCATCAATTCATTCAAGAGTTTGAATACAAGTTATTGTAGTAACAAACAATATTGTTGTTGTTGTTATTCAAATAAAAATGGGAATTATTATGGTTGCTCTATGGAGTCTATTGAGAAAGCCATTCATTAACTTCATATTATTTTTTTATTTTTTATTTTTTTATATCATGCGAGTATTACAACGACCACCCATATTTTTTTGTAAGTGTCTATTTGTATTTGAACGAGTGTTTATTATTAATAAATGGTATTAGAAGAAGGAGGGGGAAAATAATAAATAAAAGGAGATTGCAATAGGCCTTCTGGATCATTTTGAATTAAAAAGTTACATATGCAAGTGCTGCCTAGAATACATAGTTACTTCGTGTTAAGAATTCTTTTCTTCAGTGAACATAAATTGTTAAACATTTTTTCTCTTGTATTTATTCAACTGCATAACGTCTAATTAAACAATATTTATTGCAATAAATTAATTAAATTTTTAATACGTATGTATATTGATTAATAGTAAACCTTTTTTTTTGGGATAACCATGCCAGCATATCAAATGCAGCCAGCCGGCCCATCAATTAATGTCAACGAATTTTTTTTTTTAAATTTTAATTTTTGTTTTTAAAACATTTAAAATTTTAATAATGTATAGTTTTTAGTTTTTATTTAAGATAAAAGACAACCGCATTCGGTTTTCATAATTAAAATTGATGATATTTTATCACACTTTCATCATAAGTGGCTTGCATCTTTGGGGCGGTCTGTTTAAAGCTTCAATTACAATAAATTGTTTCAAAAACTTTTCACGATTTAAACCCAAGCAAAATTTAAAGGAAATCAAATGGAAATATTTTTATATTTTCCGGACTGCAATCTTATATATAACAATGAATGTGTGTTTATTTGTTTGTGGATTTGTTTGTTTGTTTGAAGTCTATAGACGGCTAAACGGCTGGACCGATTTTCTTGAAAGTTTAACAGTCAGGAATATAGGCTACTTTTTATTTTAAAACTAAGTAGGCGAGGTGCCACGCCCACATATCCAATAAGTATTTAATGTCGCATATCTCATAAACTGCAACAGCTAGAGTCCTCAAATTCTATATGGACGACTTTGACGTATATATGAACAAAATGGGCGGATTGGCTATAGTGGGCGTGTCACCTCCCATAGTCTATATATATAAAAATTAATGTTTGTTTGTATGTACCTTATAGAATCGTAAACTATGCATTTGATCATGTTATGATCTTTAGCAAAGTTGTTGGGCATGAACCGACGAAGATTTCAAGTTGGTATGACCACTTTCCGACAGGTGGTGCAACTGAAAATTACTCAATATGAATTAAATCGTAAACTGTGCATTATTTAACAAAGTTGTTGCGCATGAATCGACGGAGGTTGGTGCGATTAATTTCCGATGGATGGCGTCACTGAAAATTATTCAAAATGAATGACAAGCAATTGGTCGACCTACACCTCAAGCACGGAAGAAAAGAGCATTACGAGTCTCAGAATCAGACGAGCATTGAGACTGGAAAATCTTTGAATATATGCCGCTGAGACCCGTTCGCTTGAACCACTTGAACAACGAGAAGTGAGATTAGAAACTGATCGAAAGCGTACTACTCAGGCCCGTTCATCTGAATCACCGGGACAACGGGAAACAAAATCAATAAAATGATTCAAAATTAATTGGAAATTTGTGTAATGTCCTTCCTTCAATTTTATTTTACTTGGTGGCGCAGCAACATAGTATATAATATCCCATATTGGATACCAAATATATATGAAGAAAAAAAAAAACAAAAAATTTCTGCAGTCGATTATACCACACCATGGTCTGGCCAACGATGCTCGCAAAGGAACATGCAGAGATGACACCGCCAAACAGTGTATTTTTCTGTATGCATTGGACGCTTTTGGATATTATATGGATTAGTAACGTCCGAAATTCGATGACCAACACTTATTGGTTGGTCCCTACCCATGCAGTGAGTGCATTGTGTTGGAATTAGAAAAATAGGTTATGGGAAGGAGGACAGAGAGAGTAGCGTGTGTTGGCATTAGATTTGAATTTTTTTATATTATATTATAAGTGATAAGAAAGACCTCTGCAGGTAGGAAGCTCCACATACGGATAGTCCGACTAAAGAACGAATTATGTTTGTTATGCAGGGTGCGGCCCACTGACCAATCGACTACACAAATGCGGTTTTCGTCGCATTATTTCGCTCAAGCGATAGAACAGTGAAACACAAACCACAATGCGACGGTGCTGCAATGTATTAATACCGTACCGTATGTATACTGCGATCCCTTAGAAAACACAATATAAATCGAGAAAATTGACTACCAAACCTAAAGTAATAGGTTTCGGTAGAAATGCGTGTCGTACCCTGTTAAATGCTTAGACAATATAACCACAACTTTGCTCTCACCAAATTGGTGGATACACTGGTTTTGCTTGATCACGTACCCATACATCCAGAAATAAGCCTCATTGCTTGAGATGATTTTTCGATAAAAATAAAGATCACTTGCCAACTGTACATGTTGTTTGTACGGTCCTTTAATATTTTGCGGTTGGAAGCCAAAATCACATATGCAAAATTCGACTGCATTGGATCTTCCTGCATACCCACACGGACAGTGGCAATGTTTTTGGCAGATCTTGCACTTCATTGACGTACTTGTATTGGGCGATCGTTTGCTGAATCAATGGACTCTACCTTATCCACCACGATGTCAATAGTGCTCTTTGTAGGAAGATGTATAATTTTGTTTTGTAAATATGTATGTTTATAATTGTATCTGCTTATAACCCTATTCACTCACATTTTTGTTGCAATTTTAATAAATTTTCTATTGGCTTTCAAAGGCAAATATCCTTTAAAATTTTTCTAGTGCTGTTTTATGTTACTAATCATTTTGCTAGACGTGACTTTTACAAGTAGTTGTGCATTTATTTGCATTATTATTATAAATTTAATTAGTACCGTTATGAAGTCTCCTCCACTCTCCATCGTACTTAGGCAAACCATTTGTTTCTGAAACGAAAATACGTTTGCAGTCATCACTGACTGCATTCCATAAGTAATGTAGAAAGAATTCTTCTTTGTAACACGCTGTGTATATGTATGTGTTTATAAAACCGCCACTAATTAAGTAAATTAAACTGTTTCGGTTATAAACAATTTTTATAAACCAACACTACTTCCGTTTCTCTCTTCGCTATTGCCAGGACTTAACTCCATTTCTCCTATGGCCGGGTGTTTTATGAAATTGTCACATTTAATACAGGACCTGTGTAATGAGATCTTTGTGTGTGTATAACCAAGTGAAATAAATATTTATGTGTGTTGTAATGAATGTAAATTATAACAAAAATAGAAAAAATACATCATCAGCGTAATAGTTTTCTCTTTTTCTCGTATTAAGTGGAAAATTATGACACAAGCAACAAATTACTGCCACCATTAGTATACCACAGACCCATTATAAACATAGAGACACTCCTTTTACAGAGCAAACGTTAGCACACACACGTGTGAAAGTTTTAAAGTTTAAAGTTTTCTTAAAACATAATTTTGTAAATACTATACCAGAAGCTTGATCTTTTCTGATAGTCAGGATGCCATAAGATCTCTGTCGCATGTTGTGAATAACTCCAGGATCGTCAGGAAATGTTGCCGCTGTGTCGACCTTCTTTCTAAGCGCTTCAGTGGCACACTTATCTGGGTCCCCGGGTAATATTCCGGGAAACTGCAGAGCTGACGAGCACGCCAGAGCTGGTGCATTACTTCCGGAATCCCCTTCAACCGATTTGGGGATGCCACTTGCCTCAATCAAGCCATCGTGCGGAAATTCATTCGAGACGCTAACCCATCCTGTGTCAATGAGGAGTCCTGCTCCACCAATACGCTCACTTTGCCCTCGTTGGATGGAAGGCACACACACCAGTTATTTTGGCTCTCCAACCCTTATCTGCTTGACGGATCTGTCATCCATCAATGATGTCAAGGACTGGTTTTCCAGTGTGGGTTAATCGTTCTTTAAATGTGCAGCCCTTGCGCTGACCAACTCCTTCTGCTTCCCTGTTTTGTAGGAACGTGGTCAGTACATAGAATGCGTTCACCTGTGGTGTCACAACGGGCCGCTATGCGTGCTCAAGTGAGCTTTTGGTATCAAAGCTACCACTACAACCTAACCTATACCGGAATCTGTAATGAAGCTATAAATGACAGGAATCTTGAAGTCACGTTAAATATTTTACGATAACTCGCGTGCCTAATTTCAATATTAGGCTGTAGATATCTGGAGTTCATGATAAATCAAATGCATTCAAGTCCAAGTATTCGTTGTTAACCTTATAAATCATATCAAAGACGTTGACCTACGAAAGGAAATAACGTGTGAGGTCATTATATCGTGGAATACAACATCGGACAAGTGCCAACCACAACTTGTTTGAGTCATTACTATGGCCGATGAATTTGACCGATTACATGTGGTTATGTAAGCTTTAAGGGTCGTAAGAAAACCTCACAAGAAAACTTTAAGCCGGGTCAATTCTCACATTCTAGGTGACCAGCGCACATCCCCACCACCCAAATTTGTCATGAGCTGAATGGCACATAGGGTCATCTTGTTAAAACCACTTGTTTCTGTTTCTTGTTTCGCCTGATCATCTAATACAGGCGAAAAGAAGATGGTAGCCATCGATCTACAGTATTCGCCAAAATACACATCTATGGTCGCCCATGGTGATTTGACGTAACAGAGGGAATAAATGACAACTAATTTGACGGATGTATCCTCAATAGGATTGTAGCTTCGACAGCCAAAGTTCGAAGGCTTCTGTTGGAACACGCGATATTGTAATTTGAACACCATTGAGCAACAAATGCGCTTCTGTATATTATCAGTACAAAACTAAGTAGATAGTGTGAGTTGATAGGTTGTAATCCTGACCAATGAGTTGTAATGCCCTCGATTAGGCGGACAGCCACTCGATCAAGTCCCTAACGAAAGTAGTAGCAACGTCAATCCCCGCCAATCGATGTCGAGGATTTCTCAAAGAAATATCGAAACATACAAAGGTAACTCTTATGGGTTCCGGGATATGGAGATATCGTTGGAAATTGTATTTCTGGCAAGCTGGACATAGTCGTTACGGTACTCACCGACTGCCTCAGTTAATTCGGATACTGTCCACCCGTGTTAGGAGGAGGCTCAAATTCGTTGGCGACAATAGGGTACGTACAATGTTGCTAGTCACTGCTGTACAAGTATATAAAGGAACAGGATCGATTAACTTCCTTAAATCGCACAATAGTGATACTTACGGCGCACTACCTTTTGGTAGGCATGCCGAAAGCCATCCCAACGTATGACTTCTGGAGGAGCTGTGGTTCTAAAGAAACGGAAGAGACTGTCTCTCACCTCAAGTGTCGGTGACATACACGTACGTAGAGGACCGATACTTACAGCCCACTGTAGGTAGGCATACCGAAAGACTTGGCTTTCCGACTAATGCCTTCTGCAGGTGCTGTGGTTCTGAAGAGAAGGAAGAGACTTTTCCACCGCATGTGTCGGTGACCTGCTCTTGTCATAAAGTTTCTGATCTTTCAGTTCCAGAAATCGAGCTCTGTAATATAAAGATTGCTGTAATAGCAAAATTTATTTTGAACTCTCTATGGTTGCCCTTAGAGAATGATTGATCCCCGGGTAGAATAGATTGTGAGGGGTCCGCCATAAAAATTTTTCAAATTTCCTTATTGTTAGCTTTTACTGTCATTATATTTTCCATGATACATACTTTTAAAATAATTTTTTACAATTTTATGAAAGATTGTAAAAAACGTAATTCAACTCTTTTTTGAAATATTTTAACGAAATTTCTTGCATTTGCTTTTAAAACATTACTCCCAATTATGTGGTTGGCTTTTCAACACAACGGAATGAAACTGTATAGAATTGCAATAAATTTAACAATTAACAAAAAAATGGAATAAATACACCTTCTAATTGGTTTAAGCGTCTCATAATATTTCGTGTATTTTAAAGGCATACGAGGAATTTAAAATTTAATTTTTAGATTAAACAAACAAATACGTATATAACTACATAAACAATTGGACATTACAATCCTTCAGACAGGATTACGAACTAGCTTCTCATACCACTTGTGTTGTGTGTGTTAATTTCATAAACGCGTGGCGGGACCTACAGTTTAAAGTCAACTCCGAACGACAGATTTTTGAGAAACTCTCTCTCATGGCAATTTTATTTACTCTAAGAGTTTTTGCCAGAAGTCTACTGAAAAGAAAGTCGCCGAATAAAGACTTTTTATATTTTGTTTTTATGTCTGGCCTGGGGGTTTGAACCCTTGCTTTACGTGTAATAAGCCAAACACCATCGATTCCGAGGATTTCTCAAAGAAATATCGAAACATACAAAGGTAACTCTTATATAGGCTTCGGGACATAGGGATATCGTTGGAAATTGTATTTCTTACAAGCTGGCCATGGCCGTTACGGAACGCACCAACTGGCTCAGTTAATTTGGTTACTGTCCACCCGTGCTACGAGGAGACTCAATTTCGTCGGCGACAAGAGGGTACGTGCAATGTTGCTAGTCTCTGCTGTACAAGTATATAAAGGAACAGGATCGATTAACTTCCTTAAATCGCACAATAGTGATACTTACGGCGCACTACCTTTTGGTAGGCATGCCGAAAGCCATCCCAACCTATGACTTCTGGAGGAGCTGTGGTTCTAAAGAAAAGGAAGAGACTGTCTCTCACCTCATGTGTCGGTGACATACTCTTGCCATTAAGAGACGAAAGTTTCAGATTTCTCATTTTCTGAGATCCTTGTAATATAAATCAAGATTTATTTTGAAGTCTGTATGGTTGCCTTTAAAGAATGTTTGATCCCCGGGAAGAATAGATTGTGGTGGAAGTAGAACCTTTTCCTTTAAGGGGGATCCACCATAAAAATTTCTCAAACTTCCTTATTGTTAGCTTTGACTGTTTTAGTTAGTAAGTCACTATATTTTCCATGATACGAGTACATACTTTTAAAATAATTTTTTACAATTTTAGTGGAAGATTGTAAAAGACGAAATTCAACCGTTTTTGGAAATATTTCAACGAAATTTCTTTCATTTTCTTTTAAAACATTACTTCCAATTATGTGGTTGGCTTTTCAACGCAACGGAATGAAATTTAATAGAATTGCAATAAAGTTAACAATTAAATGAAAAAAGGGAATAAATACAGCTTCTAATTGGCTTAATTGTCGCATAATATTTTACAGTAACCTTCAGTTTAACGTCGACTCCGAACGACAGATTTTTGATGAACTTTTCATGGCAATTTTATTTACTCTCATAGTTTTCGCCAGAAATCTGTTGAGAGGCTGTTGCCGAAGAAATATTTTATCATATTTCGTTTAGTTGGAGATATCTGACCTGGGGTTTGAACCAGCGTTCAGCAATGAGTATTCAAAAAGATGAGTAGATTCGAATCACACTCATATTTTCTGATTCTTATTTTAATATCATACTCATACTACTCATATTCAAAGTTTGAAGTACCCATAGTCTCATTCTTAACAATACGCATGATGTTGTTGATTTCGACTCTCCGTAACTCAACATTTATAAGAATCACAAAATAAGTGTGATTTGCGTACGAACACTATAATACTCACTAGAAGTTTGTGTGTTTGCTTTGCTTGCTCTCTTTGTCTTTTTTGCTTAATTGTCTTTTTTTATAAATGCAACAACAACTAAGACTGTAAATTTTGATGAATGATTCGGATCACTTGAATCATTTATGAGTATTATAAGTATTTTTACCGCAGTAGTCTAGTAGGTAGTGTGTTGGCTTATTAGACGTAAAACCAGGGCCAGTGGCCTAACGTCTAATAAGCTATTATACTACGGTGATTACAATGGAAACAATTATGCACAAAAAAGAAATAAAGTATTGACAAGGGTTTGATAAAAAGTATTTTTAAATTTAAACAAATTACTTTTACATTCACTAGAGGGCATACTACTCATACTAAAAAACTTTATGAAAAACTCAATTTGAAAATACAAGCAAAATGTGCAATTTAATGCAGCATAAAATATCACAGCCGTAAGGAACTGCTGCTCACTTGCTTGTGCCATTAGCAGTTTGTGTTAGTGTGACATAATTAGTGCCTTCCGTTAGAGAAAATGTCGTTAACAGGCATCGGAGGTAGTGGGTCGAGAGAGGCAGTGCATCGTTATCGTTTCAAACATCAGCAACATAATTGCAAGCCCTTATTGCAATGGTTTTTCCATATTCTGTTGACTTTATAGTTATTCTACAAGGTCTGTATTATTTTCACTTATTTTAAATTTATTAGAGTTCTTCTCTGTTACTTTTTACTCAACCCTCCTATATTTCTGTAGCATTTATAATAAAAGTATGATTGCATGTTTATTGCATGCATTTATAATGATAATTACGTGCTAAATATTTATCATAAACTATCAAATTTTTGTAAAATGTTTGTAAATGTCAAAGCACTCTAAATGCAAGATGCATTCAAACATAATTGGTGCAAGATTATAAAAATACAGCAAAATTTAATATTTCGTGATGCAACAGTCGCCGGGAGTCTAGTAGGTAGAGTGTCGGCTTATTAGACGTAAGGCCGAAAACGTAACGAAACGAAATATGACGAAATATTTCTTCAGCGACTTCCTCTCAGCAGATTTCTGGCAAAGTAAGAGTAACTAAAATTGCCATGAAAAGTTTCTCAAAAAACAATTTGTCGTTCGGAATCGACTTTAAACTGTAGGTCCCACTCATGTATGAAATTAACGCACACAACATAAGTGGTGTGAGAAGCTAGTTCGTAACCCTGACTGAAGGGTTGTAATGGCCAATTTTATTTGCATTAAAACCCTTTTTACAAGACCGATACTCAGGGGACGGCTCCTACTAATGCAGTGCATTGTGTTGAAATAAGGAAAATAGGTTAAGGGAAACAGGACAGAGGTAGTTGTGTTTGTGGATACTCCAGCTAAAGAACGAATTGCGTCTGTAATGCAGTGTCCAATTCACTGGCCAACCAACCACAACACGGATCCTACGTAAGAATACAAGAATTTCGGAAACAAGTCTTTTTATTTCACTAGAGCAAAATCCATTGTAGCAGCGATAGAACAGTGAAACATAAACGATGCTCCAATGAATCAATAAAGTTGGATACCCTATCTCTCCTGTACGCGATCGTGAACCTTAAAAATAGACTTTGAGATACCGGCCCACACATCATCGGATATATCGACGCCTGCGTTCTATAACATTCTAAGTCGAAAAAGTGCGTTTTGAGTGATGAGCTCTCAAAGTTTTCGCGCGACATACGACTATATGGGTATTCGAAGAAGATTTTTCCCTATAACTTCGTAACGGATCGGCGCATCTTAACCAAATTTTGACAGTATTTAAGTTAGAGAACGTAGAATTTAAAAATGCAAGAACATTAAAAACGTTATAGAATGGAGGCGTCGATATGTGGTGTTAATATTGTTACGAAAATGGAAACGGTGTACATCGTTTAACATTAAAAAAGTCAAAAGCTACACAAATAAATACAACGAACTTGTTATAAGTAAACCAACAATATCAGTATAAAAGAAAAAGGGATAGACAAGTAAGCGAGAACGCAACAACAAGCAATGTGAACTAAACACACAAACAAAAATGAAGTCACGATAGAGTTCTCGGAAAGGCGAAACCCAGAACGTTGGACTTCAAGAACCTTCATCAGACTGATTACGTGGGCATATAAAAAGGCAATACAAAGCAGGCAACGAGGAGTAGTAAGAATTCAGACAGTCTTGTGTGAAGACGCGTTGTGTGTGAAGAGAACAGTCGTGGTTTGAAGATCGCCGTTGAAAAGTTTTGCATTGTTGTTGTCTACGCAATATTGGAAAGAAGAATAACGAAAAAGCAAATTATTAACGGATACATCAAGTTCTAAATAGTGGCACACAAAATTGTGCGAACAATAAAGAGCTTAATTGAAACTAAAGTATTTCTTGCACTGTCTTAAGAAACTAAGGCAGTTGAATGCTTCTCATTGAATTTGTTTAATTATTGCTACCTTTTAACAGGCATTGGATTGGAATTTACGTACTTAATTGGCCATTACGACCATTTAGTCAGGTTTACAACCTAGCTTCTCAAACGACACATGTTGTTTAAACCTGAAAGGACAGATTTTTGAGAAACTTTTCAACGCTATTTCATATACCAAGTCATTTCAATGGACTTGTGATAACCAAAATGTAATCATTTTCCATTCCATAATCGAGTTGTATCGCCGATGGCATAGGATAGTTCTTAAGAGTGAAGTGTATGTTGCTTTAGAAGGTATATTATTAGGACGAACTGGTCAACGAAAATCCAAAGCAAAATCCAAACAAAACAGTAATTTTTCGCAATGCCTTGGATGCTCTCGTATCTTATGTGGTTGAATGATGGCTGAGTCCTGTCTTTTGTACCTCTTAGACAAGTTGAATTGTGCAAATATTTCAAAACCATAGACTTCTGCTTGGAAGATACCCGCAAGTTTCCCTATGAGCTTGAAATATTTTAAATCTACGACCAAAAACTCTTGCTGCTGTTACAAGATATGTTAATAATCCACAAAGAGGCACTTTTTTAAAATAATATGCAGATTTCAAACCATATTCGGCAAATTTTGCTTGTTCACGTATACCTTTATCCAGAATTGGTCTTCATGGCTGAAGATGATTTTCGAGGAAAATTAAAATCAGTTATAAAGGATCCGCTAAATAACTTTTTTTTTGAAAATGCTTTATAAAAAACTACTGAATATTTTCTCAAATTTCTTTTTTTATTTGAAAGTACAATCTTTCCGGTTAATAATGGAAAATAATTTCATTCAAATGGCTGCCTCGGCTCGCCATGCAATAGCCTACACCATCGGTCCAATTTTTAAGCACATTATCGATTGTGTGCAGCTGTATTTCACCAATGGCTTCACGAATATTGTCCTTTAAAGCGTCAATTATCTCTGGCTTGTCGGCGTAACGCTTATCTTTGACGGCACTCCACAAATAATAGTCCAACGGTATCAAATCGCAGCTCCGAGGTGGCCAAACGACATCAGTTCTGCGGCTGATAATGCGATCTTCAAAAACAGGGCGCAAAACATCGAATGTAGCTTCGGATGTGTAGCACGTAGCGCCGTCCTGTCGAAACCAAATGTTGCCAATATCCTCCTCTTCAATTTTTGTGAACAAAAATTCGTTCAACATGGCCCTATAACGATCGCCATTGACTGTAACGGCCACTCCTTGCTCATTTTCGAAGAAAAATGGCCCAATTATGTCTCTGGACCAAACTCCGCACCAAACAGTAACTCGTTTTGGGTGCGTCGTCTTTTCAATGTATGCGTTAGGGTTTTCTGTGCCCCAAATGCGACAATTTTGCTTGTTTACATACCCTCCAAGATCAAAATGAACTTCATCTGAAAAGATGATTTTTTTTTGCCAAAATCGGCATCTTCTGGTGTAGGCTACTGCAGGGCCAGCCGAGGCAGCCATTTGAATGAAATTATTTTCCATTATTAACCGGAAGGATTGTACTTTCAAATAAAAAAAGAAATTTGAAAAAATATTCAGTAGGTTTTTTTAAAGCATTTTCAAAAAAAAAAAAGTTATTTGGCGGACCCTTTATTTGGTCGTACAGGGAGATTTGACAAAACAGACTGAATAAATGTTAACTAATCTAGAGAAAAAAGTACTAGAATTGGAACATGGAATATACGTACCCTCTTGGAGCCATCACGGCTTGCACAGCTATGGAAAGAGTTTGTGACTTACAAACTCACCTTACTTGGGATCTGTGAAATCAGATGGAGTGAGTCTGGAGAATTCACAACATCAAATGGACTCACCATTCTCTTCTCTGGTAAACCATCAAACGAGCTTCTCCGATCCAGTGGAGTTGGAATAGCTCTTTCTAAGCAGGCCAAATGTGCGCTTATGGACTGGAAGCCGCACTCAGATAGAATTATAACCGCCAGGTTACGCGGCTATGGCCGAAATATCACATTTGTACAATGTTACGCCCCTCTATAAGTATGGTCATGATGTAGACGAGGCATGCCCAGAATGTCCCAATGAAAGGGAGACGGCGGAGCACGTTTTCTTTACTTGCCCGCGATATGTTGTTCAACGAAATTGCCTGGAGAGGACAGTAGGATTCCAGGTAACGCCCGATAACATAGTTAACCTGATGTTAACCTCATGTGACAATTGGAACGCAGTATGTGTTTTCGCAAGGAAGGTGTTGACGCAGCAAAGATTGGCTGAGAGAGCAAGGTCAGCAGAATTTGAAGGCAGCGCTCGCTGAATCTCCACCCCCCCGAAGTAATACTTGATTGTGGTCCCGGGGGGGCAAATGGTTGAAAGTGTGACGAACTAGGTTGGGTTTAGTACGTATGCGTTTAGCAAGCCGAGAGTAAGTCTTGCGGCGAATCGTGCACATTGGTAGGCCGGGCTACCAATGTCTTTCGAAGATTCCCAACCTTTAGCTCGTAAAGCTATAAAAAAAAAAAAAAAAACGCCCCTACAGACAAATCTGAAAAGTCAGTGAAGGAAACCCTACCCAAGGGTGATATTATAATAATGATGGGCGATTTCAATGCACAAGTGGGACCTGATAACTCAACAGCAGAGAGCACCATGGGAAAACATGGGTTAGGACGTATGACGGAAAATGGTAAGCTGCTCCTAGACGCATGCAGAACTAACAACCTTGTTATTGGCGGCACTCTATTTCCTCATCCGAGGATCCACAAAGTTACCTGGATATCTCCTGATAGCGTGACCGAAAACCAGATAGACCACATCATGATCAGCAAGAAGTGGAGAGGCTCGCTACTAGATGTGCGAAACAAACGTGGTGCGGATATGGGAAGTGACCACCACCTTCTAATCGCTCATATCCGCGTTAAAATCGCTGCCGTCAAAAATAATTCCCTCGTGTCACAAAGAAAATTTAACGTGGCGAAGCTAAAAAATGAGGCTAGCTCTAACGCTTTCACTACTGAATTAAAAACTTATACAAACAACAACTCTGAACGCACTTGGTCGGAAATCAAACACATATTTATCAAAGCTGCGGAAAAACACCTTGGTTTCAAAAACAACAACCGAAAGGAATGGATTAGCGATACTACGTGGAATTTAATTCAGGAAAGAAAGGGAGTTAAAGCTGCCCTAAACTCGAGCAAATCTCGTTCGAATAAAATCAAACACCAGGAAATGTACAACCGATTTAACCGAGCTGTTAAGAGTAATGCGAGGCGAGATAAGCGGAACTGGGCCAGCAATATCGCAAACGAGTTACAAGCAGCAGCAGCAACCCATCGCACAAGAGACCTATATCTTGCTGTGAACAAGCTCACTAACAGAACATTCTCGACTGGCAGACCCCTGAAAAATGACGTTGGCGAACTTATAACATCAAAAACACAGCAACTCAGCTTGTGGGAAAAATTTTACGCCAATATGCTGAATACAACGTCTGCTCCACAAGATTCAATCTGCACTTGTACCTCGCACGTGTCGAATCAGAACATATCTACTGAGTGCCCAGGATTGTATGAGATCAGCGGAGCAATTGGGTCAATTAAAAACAACAAATCTCCAGGCTTGGACAATATTTCCCCAGAACTCCTTACAACCGACCACGCTACTAGTGCTCGCTTATTGGAACCCGTCATAAGGGCATTCTGGAATAACGAATCTATACCAGACGAAATCACCGCCGGCTCAATTATAAATCTCCCCAAAAAAGGCGATTTGACCGACAGGAAGAATTGGAGAGGCATAACTTTGTTGAGCATGGTCAACAAAGTTATAGCGAATATAATAAACAAAAGACTGTCAAAAGCAATTTTTCTCAGAGGGGAACAAGCTGGCTTCCGTTCCAACAAATCTTGCGTCGACGAGGTCAATAGTCTCAGGATTATTGTGGAACAGTCAGCTGAATGGAGATCGCCTCTTTATCTCGTATTTATTGACTTTGAAAAGGCTTTTGATACGCTCAACCATACGGCAATATGGACCGCACTGGCTTGCAAGGGTGTCCCTACTAAAATAATAAATTTGATAAAGACATTGTACAACAACGCAACATGCCGCGTACTACATGAGAAACAACTAGGAAAGAGCATCAAATTAAAAACCGGAGTCCGTCAAGGTTGTGTACTGTCACCACTCCTCTTTAACTGCGTCCTCGATGTAGTGATGCAAAAGTCGACAAATCATAGGAGAGGGATTACATGGGGTCTACAAGACAGATTAGAAGACCTGGACTATGCGGATGACATATGTTTATTAAGCCATTCTTTCTCCGACATGCAGTCGAAACTGGATCTAGTTAGCGAAACCGCAAAGTTAGCTGGATTAAAGATGAGTATCCACAAAAATAAATCACTCAGAATGAATGCTAATGCAACGGGGAAATTCCTAATATACGGCAAGGAAATTGATGAAGTGGAGTCCTTCTGCTATCTAGGCAGTATAATCGATAAATCCGGCGGTTCAACAGCAGATATTGCCAGCCGCATTAATAAGGCACGCAAAGCTTTTGCCCAACTTAAAACCGTTTGGAAATCATCTAATATATCGAGACGCACCAAAATTAAAATGTTCAACTCCAGCGTGAAATCCACATTACTCTACGGTTGCGAAACGTGGAATATGGCACCCCGAGATTCCCAGTCTATTCAAGTATTTGTAAACAAATGCCTGCGTAGAATCATGCGTGTTTACTGGCCCTCCATAATATCCAACGCCCAACTCTGGTCAGATACAAACCAACAACCAATAGAGATGGAAATAAGAAGACGCAAGTGGGGCTGGCTTGGGCACACTCTTCGCAAGCCATTACAAGACATCACAAGGAAAGCCATTGATTGGAACCCCCAGGGAAGCAGGCGCATCGGACGACCATCACACCTGGAAACGCTAAATCACAATCGAATTATCCAAACTACATCTACAGTGGAACGAAGTGAAACACCGCGCTGACGATCGGGTTTATTGGAACCAACTTGTTGCGGCCCTATGCTCCCTAGAGGAGTAAGAGGAACACACATATATATATATATATAATCTAAGAGATATATGAAAAGTTTCTCAAAAATCTGTCTTACGGAGTCAGCGGTATAAAATTAACACACACAACATGTTGGCGCCGTAGTCTAGTAGGTAGTGCGTTGGCTTATTAGACTTAAGGCCAAGGTTCAAACCTCAGATCAGACATCAAAACGAAATATGAAAAATAAAAAAATATTTCTACGGCGACTTCCTCTCAGCAGATTTTTGGCAAATACTTGGGAGAGTATATAAAAGTTGCCATGAAAAGTTTGTCAAAAATCTGTCGTATGGAGTCAACTTTAAACTATAGGTCCCGCCACTCATGTTTAAAATTAACACACACAACATATGTGGTGTGAGAAGCTAAGATTGTAATCCTAACTGAAGGATTGTAATCCTGACTGAAGGGTTGTAATCCTGACTGAAGGGTTGTAATCCTGACTGAAGGATTGTAATGAGCAAATTTATATGTGTGTGTATGTTTGCAATCAAACAGATGTAGGTTCAACAAGATGGTCGTTATCAACTGTTGAAGTTCGGAAGACCCTCTTTGAATGAATTTGGCCGACGGCATGGGTTATGTTCGATTTGACTTTAAAAAACCCCACAAGGAAAGGCCTTGTCGGGATCAAATCGCACAATCCTGGTGGCCAGTTCCAATAAACTGCTCGTGAGCTGATCAAAATCTTCACGCGTGCAGAATATAAAAATTGCCATGAGTACGAAGCACCGGGCTATTGAAATCGAATGTCATTGGCGTCCAGATCATTCAATTCATGTCCAAAAAGAAGTTGATATTCATTGACCAATAGTGCTTGCCATTGACAGGATGACACTGTTTTCAAGAAAATATGAGCCGATGGCGTCATTTCAAAGTCAACATCAAACAGTGACTGCTTCGGAAGGTTTTGGGCGCTCGGGAATCTCATGTGGAGATCGCTCGCCATTGACAGAATGACGCCTTTTTCAAGGAAATATGATCGGCTGTATAATAAATTCATCATAAATTTTGTTTGTTCACGTACTCACACAACATGTGTTGTTGTTGTCTTGGAAGATGTGACAGAAAGGGAGATAGAAAGGCTTTACGACAGCTTTTGCAGTGTTATTTGAGGACGTAAAGAATTAAGCATTGAAGGACATCGTGTAATGGCGCAGAAAACCTATTTTTTTGTTGTTGTAACTTTAAAGTAAAGCAAATATTTTGATTCTCAACCATATACCCTGCTACTCTGCACTGTACAGAAATCTTCCACTCAATCAGGTGTAGGTTGTATGAATTGAAATTCAATAAACGTCGTAAAAATAAACCATGTTGAAGGCATATTAATAAACCATTAAATAACAACAACAACAGCAAATTAAACTCAAACAAAACCATTAAAGGAGAAAACAAACAATTGAATTTACTTGTCCACTGTAATACGATCGACTTTCAATGCATTTGAGTGTGAGTGAGGCATCAAACATCAGCAGCCAGCAAATCAAAAATTCAAGACAGGTTCGTGTAAAACGGTCGCCAACAAGAATAATGATAGACGTTCAAGACAGTTGTAGGTGTAGGTTTCAACACTCTTTGAAATGTTATTGAAATCTGGGGGAGAATAAATGAACACAAATACTCACACATACACGTATCTGTGGTAGGAGAAGCCTCTGAAAGCCACATTGTCGTATTTGTATGGTTTAAAGTGTTAAAGAACAGACGTGAAGCATTATCAAACCAGCAGAATTTTTTTTATTTATTATTGTCGTAGATCACTACAGGTTGGCTGTGATCAATATTCGAAGAGTATTTTTTTATTTTTCCTTATTTCCTTTGAAATTCAATAAAATTTCGTATTTCCTGAAACCTTTTATGCAAATTAAATGCCCTGTTTTTGTTTGTAATTTGAGATCGATTTCGTTTATTGTTCTTGCTGATTTTGTATGGTCCTTAAGCATTATGTGCAGTTGTAGTGGTAGCTGTAGTTGCAGTTTATAAAATGTGGACGATGACTGTGTTCAAATTTTTTTGCAGGAATTTTATAACGGAATTTATTATGCGTCACGTTTAAATTTTTGCTTTCCTTGTTATTTCCAGCAAGTGTGAGCAGTAAGTAAGCAAAGCCTGTTCTGTATTTGGAACAAATCATTCGTAACTCAGGATTAGAAAAATTTGATTTTTATCCAGTTCCCTTATATAAGCACTTATTTTAGCTTTAATAGCCATGAAAACTATGACAAATAAAAACTTCTGGTTTCTCAGAAACCATACAAAATATTGCCATATTTTTCAATTACAAAATTCAATTTCCGTTAGACACAAGATATTGTTAGGTTTTTACCTTTTTAAAAACGTTTAGAATATGAGTTCGTTGATTGCAAATAAAATAAAAATAAATTAGTGTTAAAGTTCAATTAAATTCTTTATTGTTCGGACTATTTTTGTGTGCCACTCTATACAACTTGACGTATAAAACAATAATTGCTTGTTCGGTATTCTTCTTAGCTTACAACGCAGATCTTTACAACGGAGATCCTCAAACCACGACTGTCCTCTTCACACGCAACGCGTCCTCACACAAGGCTGAATTCTTACTACTCGTTGCCTGCTTTGCCTTGCCTTTTTATATGCCCACTTAGTCAGTCTGATGAAGGTTCTTGAAGTTGAAGTTTCGCCTTCTCGGGAACTCTATCGCGACTTCATTGTTGTTTGTGTTTTTGTTCACATTGCTTGTTGTTGCGTTTTCGCTTACTTATCTATCCCCTTTTCTTTCATACTGATGTTGTTGGTTTACTTGTAGCAAGTTCGTTGTATTTGTTTGCGTAGCTTTTCCTCATTTTAATGTTAAAAGATGTACACCGTTTCCATTTTCGTAACAATACATGCTACTGCTATATATGAGATTTAGGATATCCCATTCCGAAAGTCGCCGTGGTCTAGTAGGAAATGTGCTGGCTTATTAGACGTGATCAAACCTCAGGTCAGACATCTCAAAAAAAAAAAAAACAAAAATATGAAATCATCTTATCATCTTATTGCTGGCAAAAACCCTGCCTTTAAACTGTAGGTCCCGCTACTCATGTTTAAAACTAACACACACAACATGAGTGGTGCGAGAATGTAGGTACTAATCCTGACTGAAGGGTTGTAACGACCAATTATGTATATATATGTGTGTATTGCGGAAAGGGAGGTTGCACTGATTGCTCTAAGTTGGATGGAAGCTTTGAAATCGATCGGAATATCCCAGTCCCTAACCAGATAAATTACGGTAGGGTTTTTTTTTGCGGTGATGTCGGTAATACTGAAACCAGCAAAGATTATTGAGAACGAAAATACTCTCTAGAGCGGACAGCTGTCGTAGATACATACATACATACATAATTGCTCATTACAACCCTTCAGTCAGGATTACGATCTTTGCTTCCCACACCACTTATGTTGCGTGTGTCTTAACTTTATACAGGAGTGGTGCAACCCATATTTAATATTCACTCCGAACAGACAGATTTTTGGGAAACTTTTCGTTGCAATTTTATTTGACTGTCACAGTTTTTGCCAGAAATCTGCTGGAATGAAGTCGCCAAAAAAAGAAGCACGCTTAGTATGGTTTTCGCGGTTATTACGGAGTATTGCATTATGAGCACGCTAACGTGGTACACTGATCTTGGAAACTTCGCAAATGATTTCTGTAGAAGCTGTAGAGATGAGAAGAAAGAACCTAATACGTACATGCCCGGTGCTGCTATATGGCGAAACTTTCACGCATTAAGATTGGCGGTCAAATGCTCTTCATTAAAAGCTCCGAGTGGTTGCGAGTGTCCCAATGAACCCTATGTGGTTCAAACCCTAACTTAGACATCTCAAACTAAGCGAAATATGAAAAAATATTTCTTTTGGCTATTTCCTCTCAGCAGACTGGAACTGGCAAAAACGTTGAGAGAAAAATAAAATTGCCATGAAAAGTTTGTCAAAAATCTGGTGGAGTGCAGGACTCGCCACTCATGGATAAAAATTAACACACACGACATGCATGAAGCGAGAAACAAGGTTGTAAACCTGACTAAACTGTTGTAAGGAATAATTAAATAATGTTCATGACAGATTTTAAGAGGCTTACGAGAAGCTTAAAATGATTCAAGTTAAAGTTGTAGGTTCTTTAAACACATTTTAAGTTTAGTATGTATATTCACCACTGGGTTACCAAATGGAAACCTTGTGTCTCTGTTGGTCTTCAAGTTGCCTTGTCTGTCTTAGCTTGCTTTCTGTAGAAGTATTTGCTATTTATGGTACAAGAGTAGATTATATTTCACTGCTGGCTTGTAAATAATTCAAAATCATTGTTGTTGTTGTTATTATATTTAATAACGCAAGGGATTTTCATTTTCAATATCATTATTATGGTAGCAGAACAACAAAACTATTTGAAGTATCAAGTAGCAGTACACTCTCGTACTGTCATTGCTTCAAAGTTTTGATATGTTTATGGTTGTTGTCTTTGGTAACAATGAATAATTCACGACCATAAACGTGTGCCAGTACAACAACTTTAGCAATAGAAGCAATGTGTACACTTCATTAGCGTTGCCATTAGTGAGGCTGTTCATCTCATACATAAAATTGACCGAAAGTACAATCGTCTACCGCACTTGTTACAAAGTTGATATTAAATTACCGAAATTGTTTGCATATTATTTTCATTGTAAATTCATGGTTTTTTTATACACATTCAATGCGAAAGATGCCAATACAAACAAAAATTTCATTTAAATGTTGGCAATAAAATTTTAATTTTTTATGGCGAGTACTAACATGGCTAAAAAAGTGAAATCTTCTTGACCTTTTTAAGTTAATTTTAGCCGAAAAATAATTAAAAAACGCCCACTTTTTTCAAGCATAAATCAATGCATGGTATTAAATAACACCAGCTGTCAGTTACACATTCAAATAAGCGCACCGCAAAGGGGATTAAGTTTCTCGTTTTGTTTTTTTATTTCAAAAGAGTCTTTTTTAATGGTAACTTAAAGTCCTAAAGCACTTAAAAAAGATTTATTCTCTTGAAAAGCATAAGGTCACGTTTAAATTTTTGCTTTTTTTTATTAATTTACCAAAAATTTCTTGGGCTATTTCAAGCAAGTGTGAGAAGTTATGACAGCTAGGTTTTCACTTAAAGCATCATTGATGATTCTATTCTGTATTTAGAACAAAACATTCTTAATTCAAGAATAGAAAAATATTATTTCAGCCATGGTAACCATAGCAAAAAAATTCTTGGTTACTCAGAATCGATACAAAATATTGCCTGAAGCATAGGTTTTAGAATTATTAAGCTCGGTTTTATTGGAAAATGATTTTCCATTCAACTTCCCTTTGAGATAAGTTACATGACACTGCGATGCGATGACATTCAAGACATCTATTCCGGAAAGGAATGTGGCAAAAGAACTCCATAGAAATATACAGCGATGGTTTCAAGTTAAACGGCAGCGTTGAAATCGATCCAAATATCCCGGTCTATAAGGCAGTCAAATCCTTGTAGCGTCTTTCAGGAGGAGTTGTCGGCAATACAGAAAGCGGCAAAAATTATTGGAAACAAAAATATTCGCAAGCGGAGATCGCAAGGCGGCTATCATTCTAACGTGATGAACTCTTAGACGGTGTACAGCTGTCGCAGATATCCTCATTATATTGTTACCTTTTTAACTTTTAAAAACGTTTAAAATATAAGCTCGTTGATTGCAAATAAAAATAAAAATAAATTTGTGTTTAGTTTTAATTAAAATTCTTTATTGTTCGCACAATTCTGTGTGGCACTGTTCACAACTTGATGTAAACAACAACAATTGTTTTGTTTGTTATTCCTCTGATTACACCCATAAACAAAATTGTCTAGTAATAACGGAAATCTTCAGACCACGATTATTCACTTCAAGCACACCGCGTCGTCACACAAGACTGACTGGACTTTCACTAGCTTTGCTTTGTCTTGCCTTTTATATGGCAACGTAAACAGTCTGATGAACGCTCTTGACGAAATATGACTTCGCCTTCTCGAAATCTCTATAAATGTAAAAATGTTGTTTACATGTTGTTTACATTTGTACTTGTAGCGTTCGCTGTTGTATTTTTGTTTACATTTATTCTTGCCCCGTTTGTTGTTGCATTTTTGTTTACTTGTTTATCGGTTTTCTTTACAATTTTAATGTTAAACGATGTCAAACCAAAATACCATTTCCATTTTCGTAACAATATAGCAGAGCGGTATGATGTTCATACCATATGGGTACCAGATCACAGTGACATATTGATAACAGCAGGGCAGATAAACAGCCCAGGCGTGGCTCAACCATCGAACTCTTCGATAAATTTTTGGTTTTGGGAATCTATGAGCAAATGATCGTTATCAGCTGTTAGAATTTGGAAGTTCCTGTTGGAAGAATCGATAGATACATGTTCTAAGTTTTCAAATCTATTACGAGGATATTCAAAATTGCTACAATTTAAAGCTCATAAAGATCGAGAAACATTTGCCTACAAGGACATATTTCCTTCGAAAGTCAAATAAGGGGCTTCTTAACTTCGTCTATAATTTTCTTACTACAACTCTGCGAGCTATCCGATTTTTTGTCATTTCATACTTCATTTCCTCTTATCAAAGGGTTACCAGCTACCGAGACCGTATGCAGTTATTGCTGTCTAGTATTTTTTGGAACTCCTCAACGTTATAAATAAAGGTGTGAGCCATATTGTGAGGCAGTCTAAAGAATTAATTGTCCTGATTTTCACACTATAGGGTATGGAATCATTTGGCTTGACCGTCAACCGCAAATACTCCCTTTTTTAAAATAAAATTTCTCAGGCGCTTAAATATTTTCAAAGCCAAGCCCTGATTCTCAAATCCTTTTCAAACAGCAGGCATTTCGATAATCAAAAAAATTTAAATACGGTGCCAGTGCTGACAGTTCACATAAATGAATGTAAATTTTACAAAAAAAATTATAAGTCTCATAAATAAGTCCCAAAATTCTGAACGCTATGTGTTGAAGTGTTGCAAAATTACACACGCAGCATGACATTCCATTTTGCACGAAACCGGGAACGTTCCTTTCAATATCAATTCTGTAAAACCATTTTCAATTCAATAAAGTTTTAAGGAATGAAAGAAAGAAGGAAAAAATGAAACAAGATTTGCATTTACTTTATAGGAAGGACGGGCCGTAAGTCATTTGAAATTATTCGATCATAAGAAGTGTATAAAATGTGAATCTGAACGGCAATGTTTTCAATAACAAACAACAGACTTTGCCCAGCAGGCCACCCGCGCATGTGAATCAATGAACAATTTCTGTGGAAACTGATATCCACCTTTTGTCAGTGATAATGCTGATTACATTTACAGTGAGCGTCAAAAGAAATTGTACATTAAAAAAAATATACATTAATTACCGTTATTTTTATTTTAAAACTGTTTCATTGTCTGTTTTTAAAATTGAAACAAAAAAATTAAAAAAATTTTGAAATTTTGTGGAATTTTTTGTGCACTCTCCTTAAGTGGTAAAAGTTAACGTCAAGTCTTGGAAAGACCAGCGACTATAAGGCAGCCTTCGATAGCCCCATAAGGGATAGTGTTTTTGCCACAATGTCTGAGCTCGGTATACCTGCGAAGCTGGTAAGGCTATGCAGAATGACGTTTAGCAATTCCTGCAGCTCCGTCAAGCTGGGCCATTTTCTCTACTAATTTTTTTATACCGTGCGAGGCTTCAGACAAGGCGATCCCTTATCATGCGACCTCTTCAACTTCGTCATGGAGAGTATTCTGCGAAAGGCGGTAGTGCATCGCAATGGCACTATTTCTCAAAGAAGCGTCCAGGTGCTTGCATATGCTGCCGACATTGAGATCATAGGGCGTACCAAGCGTGATGTGACTGTTTTCTTTAGTGCCATTGAACGGGAATCTACTAAGATAGGTCTGGCAGTAAATGAGGGCAAAAAAAGTGCATATATGTTATCGATAAGTGCGGCGTATTGATTCTCAGATTACAGCCGATAACTATACTTTCGCTATAGTCAAGGAATTTATTTATCTTGGTTCCGCGTTTACTACCAAAAATGATGTCAGTCTATCGATCAAACGCAGGAACACTCTTGGCAACAGGTGCTCCTATAGTCTCAATAGACAATTGTAGGAGAGACCTCTCTCGTACGACAAAACAAATATTCTACAAGACGCTCATCCTACCCGTACTTCTTTATGGCGCAGATTCATGGACCCTATTAAGCACTGATGCAGCAGCCTTGAGAGTATTCGAAAGAAAAGTCCTACGTAAGATCTTCGGTCCAGTGCGAGTTGGCGATGATTTCCGCATCCGATCCAACAGTGAGCTGCATGAGATCCTCAATGACATAGACATTGTGCAGCGTATTAATATCCAGCAGCTGTGCTGGCTCGGCCATGCCGTTCGAATGGAGGAGGATGCTCCGGCAAGACAGGTATCTGATGCGGGGATCTTCGGAAGCCAGCGACAAGGACGACCTTGTATGCGTTGGAAGGACCAAATCGAGGAACCCCTGCCATTGATTGGTGTGACCAACTGGTGTAGGCGCGCAAGAAGCAGAGGCGACTGGAAAGATGTGTTCAGCCAAGCCGAAATCCGTTAATCGAGTTGTTAATGGCCAATTATGTAAGTAATTAAGTAAAATTTTATCCATAGTGTACAGTTTCTTTCGACACTCACTGTATGTTATACGAGTATACATGCGTTTATATTTGTTCCTATACTAATGTGAACATACCTGATAAGCATACGCTTGGACAAAATATTTAATGGCCAAAATCCTTAGTCTACGCATACCAACAACATCAATTGCAAAAGCGAAACTAAAAATTCTACACCCAAAACTTTTTGTGCGAAAAATGCCTGAGAGTAATGGGCATCTTCACTACCAACATCATCAAAGTTTGTTCAAACAATACATTCACAGTGACACGTTGGTTTTGAATTCCAAATATTCGCTTATGAAGGTTGTTGTTTCTACTTGATTTAGAGGTTTTAGTGCGAACACTTTTGAATTTCAACAGCCAAGAAACAGTTCCTCAAAGACAAACAAAAAACCGCAGTCATAAATTAAAAGACAATCAATTGAGGTGTCTCCTGCTGTTTTGTACAGCCAAAAAAATTTTTTTTTCGATTACCACTGGAAAAAAAAGTACGAAGGATGTCTGATTAGTGTAGAATGGATTTTAGTTTGACTCGGAACATTTTCGTTCTTAACTCTAACGGGTGATTTTTTAGCTATTATCTTTTTGGCAACACTGGTTTAAACAGCTCACGCACGTTTCGTGTTTTGTTTCACTGTCAAAAGTCTTCAGTTTGGTCTATAATTTAACCATGAATGGTCTTACAAGCGAACAACGCTTGCAAATCATTGAAGTTCATTATCGAAATGCGTGCTCTGTTAAGAAAGCTCATCGCGCGCTTCATCCATTTTATGGTCAGTTTAATCGACCCACTGAAGCGGCTATTCGGGCTATTGTGACTAATTTTCGCACCAAATATCGTAGTTGTATCGGCCAGTGTTAATGATGACCATCAACTATCGATTCGTCGCTGTTCGCAGCAATTGGGTCTCTGTTACTCAACAACGTGGAAAATTTTGCGGAAGGATTTAGGTGTGAAGCCTTTCAAAATACAGCTGGTGCAAGAATTGAAGCCGAACGACCTACCGCAGCGCAGAATTTTTTCTTGGAAAATTAGCCGAAGATCCACTTCTTTATCGAAAAATTGTGTTCAGCGACGAAGCTCATTTTTGGCTCAACGGATACGTAAATAAGCAGAATTGTCGATTTTGGGGTGAAGATCAACCAGAATCATTGCAAAAGCTACCAATGCATCCAGAAAAAGTAACAGTTTGGTGCGGTTTATGGGCTGGTGACATCATTGGACCGTACTTCTTCAAAGATGCTGCGAATCGTAACGTAACTGTGAATGGTGAGCGCTACCGTGAGATGATATCCAACTTTTTTTTGCCCAAAATGCAAGAGCTTGACTTGCATGACATGTGGTTTCAACAAGACGGTGCCACATGCCACACAGCACGCGTAACAATGGACTTATTGAGAGGCGAGTTCGGTGAACATTTTATTTCACGTTCGGCACCGGTCAATTGGCCGCCTAGATCGTGCGATTTAACGTCCTTAGACTATTTTTTGTGGGGCTATGTTAAAGCTCATGTCTATACAGACAAACTCGCTTCAATTGACGCATTGGAAGACAACATTGAAGCATTTATTCGTGTGATAGCGGCCGAATTGTTGGAAAGAGTATGCCAAAATTGGACAACGCGGATGGACCATTTGAGGCGCAGTCGCGGTCAGCATTTGCATTAAATAATCTTCAAACATTAAATTATATGGACCGTGCTATCGATTCAAATAAAGATTTCATGCATATTTCTGAATTTTATGTGTTTTATTTTTGAAAAATTTTCTTATAGCTCTTAAAAAATCACCCATTATATATCCATTCTAAGTAATGCTGACTACTACTGCTATAAGTATGTTTTTGTAGTGCCCTTGTAAACTATTCCTGTTACAGTCATACTTAGTATTACTTTCCACTCGATTTCCTGGCCTCGGAATGGAGCAGCAGAATGAAATAATCGCAGGTAGCATATGTTTTCAATTTCAATGTTCGAGCTGTAATTTTCTCAATACGAAACCATCGACCGATGTCCGAGCGAAAGCCAGACAAAGAGAAGATGTTGGATGTCACTACCTTCTCCATCCCTGTCAGCAAGCAAGCAGGTAATAGTAAAAGATGTCGTTGTAGTATTGTAGGCAATGTGAAGTCGACGTGGTCTAGTAGGTAGTGTGTTGGCTTATTAGACGTAAAGCCTTGGTTCAAACCCCAGGTCAGGCATCTAAGCGAAATGTTAAAAAATATTTCTTCGACGACTTCCTCTTAGAATTTTTGCCAGAAATCTGCTAAGATTGCCACGAAAAGTTTCTAAAAAATGTGTCGTTCGGAGTCGACTTTAAACTGTAGGTCCCAACACTCATGTATAAAAATTAACGCACACAACATAAGTGGTGTAAGAAACTAGGTCGTAATTCTGACTAAAGGGTTGTAATGACCAATTATGTGTGTATGTGTTGGCTTACTAGACAAGAGTCCATGGTTCAACCCCAGGCTTAGAAATTTCGAACTGCAGAGTACTGGAAAAAACACTGAAGATCAAATAAAATTGCCATGAAAAACTCTCAGAAATCTTTCGTTCATAGCCAACTAAAAACTGTAGGTCTTGCTACTCATGCAAAACTTAAAACACACAATATAAGTGGTGTAAGAAGATAGGTTGCAATACTGACTAAAAAATTAGAAAAATTTACATAATTTTGTTTACAAACGATTTCGCGTCGCTCACAACAACTTGGCCTTTCGCTGGCCTCAACTTGACTAATTTTGCGTAGTGACTTGAACGTATACCCGTGACAAATTCAACTTCCATAGAATCTGAATGTAGACGATCATAAACCGTGTTGCAAAACTGAAATTTTGACATGGTACTGAATTATAACTCAAAAAGTACTTTTTTGCATCAAATAGTACTTTTGTAAAAGATACATACGTAAATCATTCATTCATTACAACCCTTCAATCAGAATTACGTCCTAACTTCTCACACCACTCATGTTGTGTGTGTGTAAATTTTATACATGAGTGGTGGGTCCTCTGTTTAAAGTCGACTCCGGACGAAAGATTTTTGAGAAACGTTATCGTGCCAATTTTATTTGGGTTTATGGCACAGGGACTCGCCGGAGATATACATTTTCACATTTTCGTTTTTGATGGAGATGTCTGCCATTAGGTAATACAACGTAACAAAACGTAAAAGCCCCGTTTAGTCACGTCGATGGAACGTAATGTGTTTGTTTGTGTGAAGAGCAATGAAAAGGCTTACGAAATTACCGCTTTTTGTATTCTAAAAACAACAGTACGTTCCGTGACCGTTTGGCTAACCAAAGCTACACCCAAATTCTACTTTAGCATTGCGTTGAACGTGTTGCTAATGCATTACTAGTTGAAAATCGCAGAACATAAAATATGTATGTAATAATAAAAAAGTGCTGAAAGCATAGCAGGGGTACTGCGGTATTTTTGGAATGAAAAAGTAGTGAAAAAAGTACCAAAGTACTGAATTTTTCAACATTGATAATAAACACAGTCGTGCGTTCGCTGAATGGGCTTTGAAGCTGTTGGAAGCCGACTATAATTTTCATTGAAAAATCATATTCTGTAAAAATGGGTACGAGAATTAACAAAATTGTCGAATTTGGCACGATTCCAATTCACAAGGGTTGAATTGAAATGAAATAGTTTCTATTTGGTATAGATTTTGTGCTGGCGGCATCGTTTGTACGTATTTCTTTCAGAACGACGTTGACCAGGCCTTCGCAGTCAATGGCAAGTACTATTGGATGATAATTCAACCTACAACATGTGGTTTCTACAAGACGGAGCTATATTCCATAAAACTCAAACCACCTTTGACATTCTGCACAAGAGATTTGAGGACTTGGTCATCTCAAGGGGGGTTGATGTAAATTTCCTTACAGAGATCGTGCAATTTGACGTTCAACTTTTTCTTGTGGAGTTTTCTTAAGTCGTAACTGGCTGAGAATAAGCTACAAGTTACAGTGGTACTCCAAGCCTTAATACCCCACTGTAATCGATCCAATTCAGCCTTATTTATGTGCCATAAGCCATGGAAATATTCATATTCTGTAAAAATGGGTACGAGAATTAACAAAATTGTCGAATTTGGCACGATTCCAATTCACAAGGGTTGAATTGAAATGAAATAGTTTCTATTTGGTATAGATTTTGTGCTGGCGGCATCGTTTGTACGTATTTCTTTCAGAACGACGTTGACCAGGCCTTCGCAGTCAATGGCAAGTACTATTGGATGATAATTCAACCTACAACATGTGGTTTCTACAAGACGGAGCTATATTCCATAAAACTCAAACCACCTTTGACATTCTGCACAAGAGATTTGAGGACTTGGTCATCTCAAGGGGGGTTGATGTAAATTTCCTTACAGAGATCGTGCAATTTGACGTTCAACTTTTTCTTGTGGAGTTTTCTTAAGTCGTAACTGGTTGAGAATAAGCTACAAGTTACAGTGGTACTCCAAGCCTTAATACCCCACTGTAATCGATCCAATTCAGCCTTATTTATGTGCCATAAGCCATGGAAATTTGAGCATTTTAAATACGTTCTACACAGAGAAGCCGTGGCGGGTGTTTGAACGATGTTTGAAGTCACCGAGTTTAGTAGATAGTGTGTTGGCATGAGACCACAGTTCAAAACTCAGGTCAGTCTTGTCCAACAAAACGAAATATGAAAAAATATTTCTTCGGCGACTGCCTCTCAGTTGATTTCTGGCAAAAATTCAGATAGTAAATAAAATTACCATGAAAAGTTACTCAAAAATTGTTTGTTCGGAATTAACTTTAAACTGTAGATCCCGCAGTACATGTATAAAATTAACACACACAACATGAGTGGTGCGAGAAGCTAGGTTGTAATCCTGACTGAAGGGTTGTTATGAGCAATTATGTATGTATGTGTGTATTCTCTACACAGAATAGTCTTTCAAATGAACAAAAAATTCCATTTATATACCACACGCTTTACAAAAGAACCTACAAAATGTAGCTACTGTTGCTGCTCTGTTTAAGAACCCAAGCAATTATTAACGAATTGTATACAATTTTAGTGGAATTAAATCATTCTCTGAATGCCTAATTTTTATGTTTATCCACGTGTTCAGAATGTTGTGAAAATAATCCAAATCCTTTGTCAAAAGAAATCAGAAATTCTAACTTTGTCTTGTCACCAGCATTGTTTATCTTCAAGTGTCTTAATTGCGTTGCCGGATGAAACATCTTAACATCTGAAAAGCTGATGATAAAAACAATTTCCAACCATTATGTTGTTATTGTAATACGATTTGTTACGCAAGTTATAAGCCACTGAGTAAACAAATTCTTTCACACTCTTCTTGTTTTTTTCTTATCGTTTTCAACAAATTTACATCATTCTTGTGGTTAAGTCTTAATGGAATGACAGAAATCCGGGGGCGTTTTAGAAAAGCCCATTTTAAATATTTTTTGTTTTTATTTTTTGTTAGTTTTCTTAAGAGTGTTTATTTTTAATCTTTATTTGGTTTTATTTTCTTTTTATTTATTTTTATTGTATATTTTGTTTCCATTTGATTTCACTGTCACTTCTGTTGTTTTACCAGGTGCACAATATTTTTTTAACACCTGATAACAGAAGAAGTGTGACATTTTACGCTTTTGGAATGGTTTAGTTCTCGTTGTGTGACAAATTTCTCAAAAAAAAAAATAAAATAAAATAAAAAATCAAGTCGTAGAGCGTGGGGAGTCTAAATGAATTATGTGAGTAATTCTTTGACTTTTGAATCAAGTTCTATAAAACATTTATAGGAAAATACAAAAAGAAATTCATTTTAACCGAACTCACAAGTTTATCCTCTGTTTTTAAAAGCTTTGTCACCTAGACTTTTACCGTATTTTACTCATGTATTTAATTCAGTCTTAACTATGTCCTCTTTCCCTGATGAATGGAAACGGTCAAAAATCATCCCAATTCCTAAATCTAACAATGAATTCAGGCCAATTGCCATTCTTCCGTTCCTGTCCAAAGTTATGGAAAACCTCATAGCTAGACAAATGAACGATTATCTCACGAGTAATAATTTTTTATCTGATAAACAGTCGGGATTTATGAAAGCTAGGAGCTGCACTACTGCTTTAGTCAAAGTAGTTGATGACCTTAGGTTGAAGCTGGATGAAAATTACATAGCGTTTTTGGTTCTTTTGGATCACACTAAGGCTTTTGATACAGTTGATCACAGAATATTATTGAGAAAGCTACAGACCCTCTTTCATTTTTCTAATTCAGCTTGCAGCCTTATACGTTCTTATCTCATTAACAGATCTCAACGAGTTTACCTAAACGGCAACATCTCGAATTCGGTACACGTTGGAAGAGGTATTCCTCAGGGATCAATTCTAGGGCCCCTTTTGTTCTGTATATACATTAACGACCTACCTGATGTTTTGGATAATTGTAGCGTACATATGTACGCTGATGACGTTCAGCTCTATAGGAGCGCTTGTATTGATAATATCCGACTATGTGTAGATACGATTAACGATGATTTACGGAAAATTGACAACTGGGCTAGTGCTAATGGACTTTGTATTAATCCCTCTAAATCGAAATGTTTATTGCTCTCCAGGTCTAAGAGATCGTTTGACGTGCCGGAAATTATTATCAGGGGGAATAAAATTGATTTTGTTGAATCGGCATCTAATCTGGGTGTTATCTTTAATGGTCGGCTAACGTGGTCTAGCCACATTAATGTCATCGTTGGTAAAGTTTATGGTATGCTTAGGAACTTATGGGCTGTTACAGATTCGACTCCTTTTGCTATACGCCTGCAACTGGCAAAAACGTTTTTGATTCCTGTTCTTTTATATGGATCGGAAATTTTCGCAAACTGTGATGCGGATGATAGGCGGAAACTCAACTTGGCTTACAATAACATAGCCAGATATGTATTTATTAAGGGACGTCGGGACCATATATCACAATTTTCTTACCAGATATGTGGTATTCATTTTGATAATCTATTGAATATTAAGTGCCTAATTCTCCTCCATAAGATTATTACTTTGGAACAGCCAGTATACTTATTTAGCAGGATTAGATTTGCTAGATCCAACCGCGGTAGGAAAATTATCCAATTAAGGCATAGGACTCTTTTGTCGAAACGACAGTTCTTTATACACACCATCAGTCTTTGGAATGCACTACCTAATTATATTCAGAACATAGGCAATGCAACTAAGTTCAAAAAGGAGTTATACAATCTGTTTAAGTAGTTTGTAACATATTTTGATTGTTTTATACATTTTTACTCTTCATTTTTATTAGTGATTAATTATTTTCATTTTTCTAATTTATTATTTAAGTTTCATTGTATCTCATTATATGTATATATATTTCTTTGTTTGTATTTTTCTTTATATTTGTATCTTTCCTAATTTAGTTTTTTACATATACTCATTTTCTTATCCTAATTTTGTTGTATCGATTGCTATTTCCTGAGGTTAAAACATGTTCTTATTCTTATTAATTTTTATTCATAATGTACTTCAAACATTTCATTACTCATATAATCAATGATTTGTTATTACTTTTTCCTCTTTGATGTACTCCCATAGCACTTTCATTTATAAGATTATTATCTTGTTGTGCTATGATTAATAATTAATAAATAAATAAATAAATAAATAAATATGGGAAAAATTAATCATTCAACAGACTAGACCCCATGTTTCAACCTCCAACTCAGATATCTCGTACGAAATGAAAAAATATTTCTTTCAGCGACTTGCTCTCAACAGACTTCATGCAATTACTCTGAGTGTTAAATAAAATTGCCATGAAAAGTTTCTTAAAACTCTGTCATTCGAAGTCGACATGAAACTGTTGATCTCGCCACTCATGTATAAAGTTAACACACACAACATGAATAATGTGAGAAATTAGGTTGTAATCCTGACTAGGTAAGAGTGGTACTTTGATACAAGAAGCTCACTTAAGCAAGCATAGCGGCCCACTGTGACGCCAGAGATGAACGCAGGCTCTTTACTGACCAAGTTCCTCCAAACCAGGGAGAGAAGAAATTGGTCTGAGCAAGGGCTGCACATTTAAAGCACGACTACCCCCCGCTGGAAAGCCAGCCCGAAAGTTTGATAAACGAAGCTATATCCCTGACGTAGTCACAGTAGTCTAGTACATACATATTAGACGTAAAGCCAGGGTTCAAACCTCAGGTCACACATCAAAACGAAATACAAAAAGTTTTTTTCGGCGACTTCCTCTCATCAGATTTCTGGCAAAAACTCTGAGGGTAAATAAAGAATTGCCATGAAAAATTTCTCAAAAATCTGTCGTTTGGAGTCGACTTTAAACCGTAGGTCCCATCTCGCATGTATAAAATTAATGCACACAACATAAGTGATGTGAGAAACTAGGTCGTAATCTTGACTAAAAGGTTGTAATGGCCAATTATGTATGTATGTATATCCTTGACATCAATGGGTGATAGCTCCGTTAACCCGAGAAAGATTGGAGAGCCAAATAACATAAATCTTCACCTCCCAAGAGATGGGCATTGACAAAGAAAGTGGAAAACAGTCTCCTCTTCCTCAGCGGATCTGCACCCACGGCTGAAGTCGTTGGATGGGAGCTGCATTCTTACCGCGTGTCTTTCCATTACACAATGACATGTAAGCATGGCCACTGTGATTGAGATGACGTTACGAACAAGTCCAAGTAACTGGTTGGTGCGCCTTCTATCCATTGAGGGCTAAGTGAGCCAAGCCGTGGAGCAGGACTCCTCATTGACCCAGGATAGGTTGGTGCGATGCCCAGCTTGACCGAAGTAAGCAGCATCCCCAGGTCGATTGAAGAGGATTCCGGAAGTAGTGAACCAGCCCTCTCGAGCTCGTCGGCTCTGCAGTTTTCCGGAATATTACTGTGCCCGGTGACCCAGATAATTGTGACACCGAAGCGCCCAGAAAGTAGGTCGAGACAGCGGCGACATTTCCTGTCGACCCTGGAGTTATTCACAACGTTCGACAGAGATCTTATGACAGCTTGACTATCAGAAAAGACCGTGATGCTGGTGAAAGGAACACCGTTGACGAGGATCCATTGAGCAGACCGGTAGATGGCCTCAATGCCTGAAACACGCTACAATAATCCGACAGCCGGAGGGAAATGTTCAGGTCCAGTTTCCCAGAGTAGACTACGGTGCCTAGCCCGCTTTCGGTGTATACATCTAGGAGTTCCGGTCAGACTAATTTTGTATTAAAAAAATTTGCGTATGTGAAAGAGCCTTACTTATGGGGCTGGAGAGGTAATTTGAATACGAAATTCATTGGCATTAACTGTTGGTATAAAGGAGATGCATTGAAAACAAACCTCAGAGAACAGTTTGGTATTCAACGATCCCAAACGCATGTTTAAAATCACTAAGCCATGCACATGACATCGGAGAACTCTCATACAGTTTATATGGTATTCAAGTAAAATTGAATAATCTCGCAGGAGAAACAAGAAAAGTTTGTACTGCCATACAGGGCTCAAAGGCAGAGAAAATAAGGTTACTTTCAGTCAGCATTATTACCCAGCTTTTCACCCAACTTATGTTTTGTGCGTTAATTTTATATATGCGTGGCGGGACTTGTAGTTTAAAGTAGACTCCAAAAAACAGATTTTTTGAGAAACATTTCATGGCAATTTGCCAGAAATTTCGTTTTGTTGGGGACGTCTGACCTGAATGAAGGCTTAATGTTTAATAAGCCAACACACTACCTACTGCTGCATGCCACTCCTTATATCATTTTGAATATTCTGAACGAACATCATCTCACATGGATGTGATATTAACCGGCCACCGAAATCGTGCATTTTGATACCTTTAGATATTTTCTTGAGGGGATTTCTTACCCTACAGATGTGTAAGAATAAGCTACAAACCACAGAGGGCCCTCAAAGCTAACAAAATCCATGCTTTCTCGTTAATTTTTTTTTTTAACCAACACTGAAGGATGGATGGAGGGATGACCGCTATTCTTGAAGTGAATTGTGTTGGAGTACAGGAAATATAGTTTATAGGAAAGGAAAGCGGGTTTCATAATTTTTTTAAAGATCGGTGTATAATACCTACGTCATTTTTTTTCGAGAATTGCTTTTTGTACTAATAATTCTCACTTTATTTTTCTATTGTGAGTAATCATATGAAAAATCTAGATACTGGTGTTTTGCTTTTATATCGTACAGCATTAAAATTATAAACAAAAGCTACAAAAACAAAATAATGAACTTGTGCACAAATTATCGCACTGCTTAATATAACAATAAACCCCCGGATTAAAAACTGGCAAACAAGTAAACAAAAATATATGAACAACACTACAATAAACAACGTAAACAACGAGGTTTACATTTATAGAGATTTCTAGAAGGCGCAGTCATGCACGTTCGTCTTATATAAAGGGCAAGGCAAAGCAGGCGACTGTGTTAGTGAAGTTCAGTCAGTCTTGTGTGAAGACGCGGTGTGTCTGAAGAGAGTAATCGTGGTTTGATGATCTCCGTTACAAAGATCAGTCGAACAATTGTCTAGTACAACAAAGCAATTGTTGTTGTTTACATAAAGTTGTGAACAGTGGCACACAGAGTTGTATTTAAAAAAAATTTTAATTAAAACGAAACACAGATTTATATTTAATTTATTTGCAATCTACGAGCTCATATTTTAAACGTTTTTAAAAGGTAAAAACTTAATAATATATAATGTTAGAAAAACAATTAGACAATCACAAACACCCAGAGCCTCTGGTGGAAATCGAACTCAAGACCTCGGCACTTGAAGTATTGCATACTACCAACAAGGCCATTGGAACACCCCAAAAAAAATTTAGTCCCATTTATTCACCAGAGTCATGGAAAATATGATATATCGAATGCGCTCTAGTCAGAAATGCCGTGAGGGACATTTGAACGATCTTGTTGTCCAGACATAATGGTATGTATCAATAGATCTGTGAAACGAATAAAAAAATGAATTCTTGTTAAGCTTTTCAGGTTTTATATGGGTTTCTATTTAGTATTTCATATGAATTTAAAGTTACCCTCGACAAGAAAAATATTCAGTATCTGTCTTAAATATGTTGGCGTCTAGCTCCTTGAATAGTCATATCAGTGTTCACGTCAAAAAAAATTTTTTTTTTGTTTTTTGAAGTTACACAAGTCTTAAGGTATACAGGGCCTTCCTTGTATAAAAAAAACTCATAAATTATGTTGTAAGTTAAGCATTGTGTCTCTTGTACATTGTATGAATGAATTGCAATAAAAAGTTACGCAGAACTGAAAAAAAGACAACGAATTTTAATATGTTTATCATGAATAAGGAATACAATACTCCACTACATGTTATGGATGACATTATAAAGTCAATATTGCCGTCAGTCGACCGACACCTCATTTTGTTATTCGATTTGTTTGCTTCTCTGGCTGGCATGGATGACGTTATCCCTGTCATCAGTGAAGTAGTTTTCTTAAGATGCCTGCCTTTTCTTATCGCACTTCAATGCATTCTGTTTATTTCTTTATACGCTTTAGTTTTCTTTTCTGTTTCGCGAAACAATGGCGTTAAATAAAGTTATCACTGACGGAGTTGCAGTTTTTTCGTTGTGGCAGTTTTTAAGGAAAAGAAGATTTCTTTAGTTGCGCTGTGACCCTTATCTCTTAAGAGAAAATGAAGTTTGATTGTGTACCCCATATATTAAACTGCATGAATAGGGAGTTGAGTTGTTGCTTTTGGTATCACATGTATTCTTTACTTAGTGGCAAGTAATTCATATTCAAACTTGCTTTACTTTACTCGCCTTATGCAAGTCTGTCTCCATTTTCTTTCATGACATACAACGGTGTATGTAGACTTTTTTCTTCGACTATATAAACGCTCCTGCATTATCGGTGGTGATATTTGGTTATTCACTTGATAACGGCATTCCTGTAAATGTATAGAAAATGTAAGTTATTCACTTTTTGGTTTTTTTTTGTTAACCTAACATTAACGGTAAACATGCATTCTGTTAAGCACTTGGGCAAAGAGAGTGCACGAATACTCTTTTACAAAAAGACATTAAATAGCACGTACATTAGCATAGCAAGCTGCAAGCTTAATCCATTTTATGACGGCCGTAATCGTCCGAGAGAAATGTGATGGATAAATACGCAAAGTAGTGAATAAATGCGAGTCCAATGATTCAGTAAATGATCGACAAATACCTGTACACCGAAGAAAAGCAAGATTTGTCGAAAACATCGCCGCTGTCCTTGAGAGTGTGCAAAAGAATCTGAATCAGCGACATCTCAAGAACACGATCCTTTGCATATCACAATGTAAAGAATTTAACGTCGTAACTTGGGTCTGCCAAGCCGAACATAATTCAACTGAACCATGAACTGATAGTAAGCGAACATAGACAACAATGTGTGCCCCCTGAAGCGGCTGTGAAGCGTTATCTTCAGCGATGAGACCCATTTCTGCATGAATAGTACGTGGAGTCGCCGTAGTCCAGTAGGTAGTGTGTTGGATTATTAGACGCAAGGCCACGGTTCAAGCCCCAGGTCAGAGATCAAAAAGAAATATGAAAAAATATTTCTTCGGCGACTTCCTCTCAGCAGATTTCTGGCAAAAACTCTGAGAGTAAAAAAAATTGTCACAAAAAGTTTCTCAAAAATCTGTCGTTCGGACGTGACTTTAAACTGTAAGTCCCGCCCCTCATGTATAAAATTAACACACACAACATGAGTGGTGTAAGAAACTAGACCGTAATCCTGGCTGAATGATTGTAATGGCCAATTATTTATGTAGTACGTGAACAAATAAAATTGGGCAATTTGTGACGATACAAATCGGCAACAGATGGAAGAGTATCCAATCTATCCTGAAAAATCACTGTTTGGTGTGCATTTTACGATTGGCCAATCAATCGGCTTCAGATGGAAGAGCATACAATGTAGCGTAAAAAATCACTGTTTGGTGTCCATATTTGAGTGAGGACTATATTGGGCAAATAATCACTGCCAACGGCGAGCACTATAGACGACAGTCATTTCATGTGTTAGTGATGCATTCGGGCCACTGGGAACGTGTTTTTGAATAAGCCATAAATCACAGCGGTTGTTGAAGCCATTATAACTAATGCCATCAGAGAAATTCAGACTAAGTTAAGCCGTAGGTTAGGTTAGATTAAGTTAGAGGACGTGTACTTGTCAGTTAAGACAAGTGCAGTACCCGGAGGTCGAATTGACCCATTGTACAACGTCCTAGTTTCTCACACCATTTATTTTGTGTGTGTTAATGTTATACATGAGTGGCGGGACCTACAGTTTAAAGTTGACTCCGACCGACAGATTTTTGAGAAACTTTTCATGGTAATTTTATTTTCTCTCAGAGTTTTTGCCAGAAATCTCCTGAGAACAAGTCGCCGAAGAAATACTTTTTGTATTTTGTATTCATGTCTGGCGTGGAGCTCGAACCCTGATTTTACTTCTAATAAGCCAACACACTACCTACTAGACTACGGCGACTTCTGAATAAGTCATAAATCACAGCGGTCCTTGAAGCCATTATAGCCAATGCCTTCAAAGAAATTCAAAGTTATACCGTAGAGACTAGGAAAGATGCAAAATTTCGAATGCACTACTCTCAGAGAACACGAGGTTTCGCTTTTAAATAAAAACAACTGCGTAAGCCTATAAGTACTGTGAACATTAAGTCCTTAGAGTATTTAAAACTTAAACTCTTTGCAAAATAATTGCCTTTCTTAAGTATTTTGTCTGCCCTGACCTATATAACACACAACAATTTCCTGTTGGTTCACCAAACCGTATGCAAACTTATTACTCTTAATGCCGTCCTCGAAACCAGACGCAATAGCGCCTAATGGTATTACGCTTACGCAGGAAGTATTTTGTTGACTGTTAATGTCATCAACACTCTTTTACTGTTTTTTTTAACTGCAGCTACAATGCATTCTCTGTTGCATTCTATAAAAAAAGAAAAAGTTGTTGATTGTCGCTGGCAGCCAATTGAACACTTCTAGGTGAGAATGTGTTAAGAAATTACGCTGTGTATGGTATTTATAAAACAAGAGAGAGAGAGAGGGAATAATAACAAAATGGTAAACCATTAATATGGGCTGACCGAACAAAGGATGTTAAAGTTCAACAACAACAACACCAGCAGCAGCTATAATGATAAAATTAATCAATAATAAAAAAAATAACGTCATCAATATCATCAACTTTGGTTTTCTGCTTCAAAATACCGAACAAAAAGAAAACAACAGCATGTCAACGATAATGCAAAATAATGGTGATCAATAAAGAAAAGGGGACGAGTACATAAAAATAATGAACAGTTAGTTGTGCTTCACTATTGAAGACCCTGCAATACCCTACATTAGTATACAAGTTAGTTTACAACACTTATAATTGATTTTCATTGAACTCCGCGGAATAATAAAGGGTAGGGTGCGTTGGAAGCTTAATGGCTAGTGTCCAAGCATAGGGCAAGGGTCGTAATTTCAATTCTCACAAGAAACTCTGGTATCTAACACAATATCAAGCGTAAGGTGTCAGTTACTTTTAATCGAATTTGTAATTAAAAAATAAAATAAAGAACAGATGTTTAGACCCAACACGTCAACGTACAACAAGGTCTTTAATTGTAGAAGGGATTATGCTCAAAGATTGTAGATAAGCAGAGGTCAGTCAGTCTAGTCTACCAAAATTAATATTTGGCATAATAAAGGAACTAAGCAGAGCTCACAATAAAGCCTTAGGCTGTCCAAATGTTTGTTTCGGCGTGATAGTGACTTCAACTGCATGATAGCGACTGCACTTGCATGACAGCGACTTCAACTACATGATTGTGACTTCAACTGCATGATTGTGACTTTAAATGAATGATTGTGACTTCAACTGCATGATTGTGACTTCAACTACAGGATTGTGACTTCAACTGCATGATAACGACTTCAACTGCATGATAGCGACTTCAACTGCATGATTGCGACTTCAACTGCATGATAGTGACTTTAACTAGAGGATTGTGACTTCAACTGCATAATTGTGACCTGAACTGCATGATTGTGCCTTCAACTGCATTACTTCAACTGCACGATAGTGATTCCAGTTGCATGATAGCAATATGCGCATGATTGTAACTTTAACTGCATGATAGTGACTTCAACTGCATGATTGAAACATTTATATGCATGATAGCGACTTCAACTGCATGATAGTGACTTCAACTGCATGATTGCGACTTAAAATGCATGATTGTGATATTTATATGCATGATAGTGGCTTCAGTTAGAAGTCGCCGTAGTCTAGTAGGTAGTGTGTCGGCTTATTAGACGTAAAGCCAGGGTTCGATCCCCAGGCGAGACATTAAAACAATAATATAAAAAGTATTTCTTCCGCTACTTCCTCGCATTAGATTTATGGCAAAAACTCTGAGAGTAAATAAAAATTGCCGTGAAATGTTTCTCAAAAATCTGTCGTTCGATCTGTGTGAGAAGCTAGGCCGTAATCCTGACTGAAGGGTTGTAATGGCCAATTATATATGTATGTGATAGTAACATCAACTACATGATTGTGACTTCAACTGCATGATAGTGACTTCAACTGCATGATTGCGACTTTAATTGCATGATTGTGACTTCAACTGCATAATAGCAATTCGCAAGCTTCTTCCTTTTGCTACATAATGTTGAACATGTCTGCCCTTTAGGTAGAAAATCGTAATCTTTGCGGTTTACACTTTATATGAAATCGTTTTTCATGACATCAATGTCACACGCCAACAACATTTAGGGTTTAAGCAGACTTTCAGTGCGTGGCATTATTTATTTCTGTTCACATTTTCTGCGTTATCTTGTTTGTACCCAAATCTAACATTAAATAGTTTGCCTCGTCAACATAGTCAATTAAAATGTAGAAAGTTTTTCTGCATGTTGTGCCATATCTGGTTAGTTCATATGCTCTGCAGTTACCTGTAATGTACGTATTACCAGAGACAGCTGAATTTTGTTCTGCTCAAGCTAGAGATCATTTCATGGAAACATAGAGCTGTTACAGCTGCCTAGCTTTCCGAAAGTATGCTAATATATCTCATGATATTAGGGTCGTCACTGGGCTTCTTTTGACTAGTTATAGAAGGACTTGAACTTGGAACTTTTTATGCGAGAACATTACTTAATTGGACATTACACCCTCTTAGTCAGCTTTATGACGTAGCTTATTATACCGATCATGCGCAGTGTCTTAATTTTATTTGTGAGTGGCCGTATCTACAGATTACGACAGATTTGATAAACTTTTCATGGCAATTTTAATTGACTATCAGAGTTTTTTTCTAGAAGATTGCTAAGAAGAAGTCTCCAGAAAATGTATCGTATTTGTTTGAGATGTGTGAGCCGAGAGTTGAACTGTGGACTACCGTATAATACGCCAACACACTACCTACTAGACTACAGCGACATCTAACCATTACTAATTCCATATTAGTCAGCCAACCTTCCTTTTAACCTTCTTGCCTGTTGAAAGAAATGAACCCTTCTTCCTTCTTTAATAAACGGCAATATACTGACTTCAAGAGAAAGGACTCCTTCAACTAAAAACAAAAAGTACTTTCAAAAGCACTGAAGTCTTTAGTTTCTCTAGTCTATAGTATGTTGGTTTATTAGACGTGAGGCCACGGTTTAAAGTCCAGGTCAGACATCTCCTACAAAACGAAATATGAAAACATTTCAGCGGCGACTTCCTCTCAGCAGATTTCGGGCACAAATAAAATCAATAATGCCATGGAAAGTTTCTCAAAAAAAAAAAATTGTCGTCTGGAGTCAACTTTAAACTGTAAGTCCCATCACGCATTTATAAAATTAATACGCACAACATGGGTGGTGTGAGAAACTAGGTCGCAATCCTGGTTGAAGGGCTAATTATGTATGTATGATTGCTAAGAAGAAATTTCCGGAAAAGGTTTCGTTTCTTAGAGATATTTGAGACTATGGCAACTGCTAAGCACTACTATTTCTATATTAATCAACATAACTATACATATATATGTACACACATAATTAGTCGTTACAACTTTCAGTCAGGATTACGACCTAGTTTCTCACACCACCCATGTTGAGCGTATTAATTTTATACATGCGTGATGGGACTTACAGTTTAAAGTCAACTCCGAACGACGGATTTTGGAGAAGCTTTTCATGACAATTTTTTATTTATCCTTTGAATTTTTTGCCAGAAATCTGCAGAGAGAATTCGCCGAAGAAATACTATTTGTATTTCGTTTTTAAGTCTGACCTGGAGCCTGAACCCTGGCTTTACGTCTTATAAGCCAACACACTACCTACTAGACTACGGCGACTTCTTGACTATACTAACCTTATTCTTTACCTTCTTGCCCTTTCACAGAAGAGAACATAACTTTTGCTTTTTGCTAAACGGTGATCTTTCCAGGACAAGGACTCATAGGCAATGGTTCTTCCTCTAACGAAAACAAAAAATCCATTCAATTGCATTAAGCATACATAAGATGTCTGTTGCTTACCAATGAAATCTTGCAACATATATTACCGATCTTAGTGTAGCGGCCACATCAATATCCATAAAAAATTTAAAAAAGAATTAAAGTAAACATCATCAACCATGATGATGGCGTTGACAATGACAGCTACAACAAGGAAAATCGGTTAGTGAATGGTGTAGACTTCGATTTCTACATTGTATACGTGTACGTTGTACGTTTTCAACCAACAACAACAACAACTAACCACGAGTAGATGCAATAAACTTTGCAACAAAAAAAAAAAAAAACAACAAAATTAATAAAAAAAAAACAGAAGAAGGGAAAGCAGGCATACAAAATGCTTTATAAACGAAACGACCGAACCATATCCATTTCATTCTAATTTACTGCACTTTGTAAATTGTTGTGGTCAATTAATGTCAGCGTGTTACCATAAAAAAAGAAGAAAAAAATTCCCAAACTCTACTACCAATAGTTTAGTGTCCTCAGAGCGATTCCTTTAATGTTTTGTTGATGTTGTTTGCCGTACAACATGTTGTAATACAACAACAATATTGGCAATATATTATAAATATAAATAAATTATGTTCCAGCATTTTCAACATTTTCGCTTGAATTTTATTTAAAACATATGAATTCTGCATCAGCAAACTTCACATACAATATGTGAAAAAAAGCTTATAAATGCGGAGTGGAGAGATGATAATTCGGGACATATTTATATTTAAAATTACAAGCATAGTGGAATATAGTTAAACATTTAAAGTTCCTGGAACGGCAATATTTAATGTGGAGATTTCTGATTTCATTTGATTCAATTTTACTCTTTTAAAAACCGTTTCACTGGAGAATATACCAAAACCGTATGACTGGTAGACAATTCCAACAATATGATCGTCATGCCGTTTATTAAGAGGAACATACATACATACATAATTGGTCATTACAACCCTTCAGTCAGGATTACGACCTAGCTTCTCACATCACTTATGCTGTGTGCTTTAATTTCATACATGAGTGGCGGGACCTACAGTTTAAAGTTGCCTTCGGACGACAGTGTTTTTAGAAACCTTTCATGGCAATTTTATTTATTCTCAGAGTTTTTGCCAGAAATCTGCTAAGTGGAAGTCGCATTGTAAATAAATAAGCCGACACATTACCTGCTAGACTACGGCGACTTCAAGAGAAATAATAGAATTCAAACCTAAAATTTTTTCATGGCTCTACAATTGAACTCAAGAAACAATTAATAGATGATGAAACCACACCAGAATATACAATTGAGGATACCAAACAGTTTTGGCATTCGAGCCCAGTAAAGTGAAAGAGCCATCATGAATCATTTAAAGCTAAAAAAGTTTCCAAACTATCTGAAGGCTCTTTAAAAAAGTAACTTTGTTTGAAAATTCGCAGAGCAATTCATCCCTTTTATGGTCAACATACTGGAACCTTGGGAACAAGTAATTTGTGCAATTATTGAACTATGCATGGCGAAATAATATAACCGCTGTGACACGCAGTCTTGTAGACAACACTGAAATATTGATTTCTTGTCACCATCAACTCGTTTGTCTTGAATCTTGGTTTAACAACTTCTTGCCTACAACTTCAGCTCTTAAGAATTAGAATAAGAATTGCAGCCCGACGACTTTCGATTGCGTGGCGTTATTGATAATTGCGATAATTTAAACTGACAGAAAATAATAATTTTTATTGCTTCAATATCTTCTTCAAGTATAGACTGGCTTTATTAGTCGATTCCTCTTTCAGATCTCAGAATATGCTCACTCCATCTCTATTTATTTGTGACAGTTTCCTTAAGTATAGGAAAGTGGTAATGTCTTTAACATAACAAATAGGTACTGTCTTGGAAAGTAACTGTTAGAGATATCAACTGCATTCAAGCGTTTAAAACGGCTATTGACAGTACATCCCGAACATGATCTGACTAATCCCAGTAGACTCTGAATTTATTTTTCTTTAAATATTTAATTGGAGGTTATCGCACTAAGATACCATTCCAAAGTTAGGGATATGAATGACATTCGTTGATACTTTAGGGCTTTATATAACAGAGGAGATTCAATACCAATAAAAATTGTATTCCAAATACGTCCTTCAACGCGGATTTGGTGTGAATGACATGATTTGCTGCTTTAGCCGCCGTTAGTAAATTCATGTATGTCGAGAATTTATAAAATCGAGATCAAATTTCAATAAAAATTATTTTCCAAATGTGTCTGTCTAAGTGGGTAACTTAATAATGGCTGTCGATTTAAGTAATGAGCTAGTTTGCTATCAATGGCTAAATAAATGGCAACACTGTGCTCATTGATAACTATTCACCAAAAATTTTAGGAAGCCGACAAGAAGGAAATTATTCTCCGTGTATCGCCTAAACGCGATTAGACTGATAAGTGCCTTTAGGGCAATATCTGATGAAGCGGACTATTATTGGCAAAGACCATGCCGATAGATATATTGGTGAATGAAATGAGACGTCTTGAGGTCTTATGACAAGCTGCGGCTATAGAAACGGAAAAGCGATGGATTTCCATGTACAAGTGGTCTTCACGATTGGAGTACAGTTTGAAGAGAACTAGGACATCTCACCTTATACCTAATACGATACTATACGGCATACGGCATGTTATTCCATGAATTTATTAAGAGAATGGTTTGGCAAGTGTAATGGGGTACTGCGAGTTGAATTTCAACGTGACCCAGTTCTTAACCAGCCATTGTATCAAAAAAAAAAAAAAAATACATAGATTAGGATGCCCCAACTATGTGGATGCCGATGAACTCGTGATTTCACTATACTAGATGACCCAGAGAAATAAAATCAGCTTATAAATGAAGTGATGAATACAAACCAGTACAGTCAACGTATACATACACACATAATTTGTCATTACAACCCTTTAGCCAGGATTACGGCATAGTTTCTCATGCCATTTATTTAGCTCATGTTAATTTGATACATGAGTGGAGGGAATTACAGTTTAAAGTCGATTCCGTACGAAAGTTTTTTTTTTGAGAAACTTTTTCATGGCTACACGTCTAATAAGCCAACACACTACCTACTAGACTACGTTGACTGTAGTCTAAAGCTGATGTTATATTGGTACTCCAACCGTTGGAGATACAGAGGCAGAATTTGAGAGAACTTTAAAGCTAACCATCCTTTGAAAGCTGTTGTCATGGCTACACGTCTAATAAGCCAACACACTACCTACTAGACTACGTTGACTGTAGTCTAAAGCTGATGTTATACTGGTACTCCAACCGTTGGAGATACAGAGGCAGAATTTGAGAGAACTTTAAAGCTAACCATCCTTTGAAAGCTGTTATGTACCTGCATCTTCGCGGAGAAAGAATGTTAACTGATATATAGTAGTGGATGGGTTTAGCCATGGATGGTGAATCGTACACGCTTATCATAGAACATATGTAAGCGTTTTATGAATATTCGCCAGTTTAGAACAAAAATATATTAAAAAGTAGATGGAGTATCACCTAGAAACCTTTTTACGCTGCAACCCCTAGAGAATATATTGTACAATGCGGCCAAGGTTGTATAGAGTAAAGCAACTGAATATAGGGTGATATTCAATTCGTTATTGCATTACCAACGACTGTTTTCAACAATGAATTTAAAACAACCAATTTCAGTTCACCATGATAAAATCATCACCCAACATGTCCTTAAAACTGCAAAACTTTTTAAACCACAGAAGCCTAAAATAATTACTGTGGACAAGACAAGAAGGTGATTAAATGTGAAAAATGTATGTGAACTGTGAAGAAAAAACAAAAAACAGAAATAAAGTAAGAAAAATTAATGAAAAAATAAACAATAATTATAAACACTATAAAATTATATACATTTATGAGCCATATTCCTGGACATACTACATGTTCGTGGAATAATTTATTATGAAGTACGGAAAAAAAAGTTCAATTTAAAATAAATTCCGGTTTTAACGAACCCAACGTTAATATTATTCTTTTAGCGAGTTTTTATTGTTTATGACTGGCAATTATCATAATGACAGTCTTGTTAACATTATGGACAGCCCTTAACGTGTTTAAATAAAGAAAAAAATACGTTTTAATACTGAAATGAAAAGCTGCCAATAAGTGGTATGTCCTATGTGTGGTTAAATTATAATCTCATGTGCAGAGATCAAGAGATGAATCTCTACATTAGTCGACAATTCAAAATTACTTTCTTTAACAAGGTCATATGTACGTAGGCTATTCAGAAAATGAACAAAATAAAATACCATTTAGAGATGGGCTTTCAATTAATAACAATAGGTACGTAGGTAGGTTGGAGTGGTAGTTTTGATATCAAATTTCACTTAAGCATGCAAAGCTGCCAGTTGTGATGCCACAGGTGACCTACTACTTCGTCAAATTTCTTAACAATTGGTTCACAGTTAAATTCTGTTGGCCTCTAATTGTCGAGACACTAGCATATGATACAAGTTGTTCTCTTTGCCCAATTTATGTTCGTCTTAGTTTTTGTATTCCAGAGTGGGTGTAGTTAATCCCTAAAATTCCGCTAAACAGCATTTTCGGGATTTTTTGTTTCTCCTCTTTCTTTGCGAAGAAAACTACACGAATTATAACCTAAGCACACCCTATGGAATCGCCGTAGTCTAGTACGTAGTGTGTTGGCTTATTAGACGCAAGGACACGGTTCAAACACCAGGTCAGACATTAAAACGAAAACATGAAAAAACATTTCTTCGGTGACTTTTCTCAGCAGATTTCTGGCAAAAGCTCTGAGAGTAAATAAAATTACCATGAAACGGTTTTCTGTCGTTCGAAGTCGACTTTAAACAGTAGGTCCCACCACTCATGTATACAATTAACATACACAACATGAGTGGTGTGAGAAGCTACGCCGTAATCCTGACTGAAGGATTGTAATGGCCAATGATGTATGTATGTATCAAGCACACAGTGTATCGAGTGATTTCCGGCAAAGACGAAGGCAAAGAGCATTCCGTACAGTTGAAAAAGGTTGAAAACGAAATTTTGAAACATTGTTTGGTCAAGATTTCTATCAGATGACAGAAGAGCTTACACAATCATTGGCCATGACTCAAGCAGCCATTTGAAATCGTTTGAAAACAGCAGGATTCATTCAAAAGCATGGAAATTGAATGCAATATGAACTGAAGGCTTTAGATGTCGAACGACTATTTTGCGGGTCTGGTTTTGCAGGTCATGTATGTACTCAATTATCACTGACAACGTAAAAGGCATTCATTACGATAACAACAAGCCTCAGAAACCACATACACACAGTTACTAAAGTACACATACGGTTAACAAATTACCAGATACCACAATCCGTTTTCGTTGAAAATCTTTATAGTTTCCCCGATTTTAAGACGGTCTTCTGCATTGGTTAAACAATTTCTGAAATTGAACTGAATTGTGGCCCTGCAAAGGCCCATCCGATTAAAAAATTTCACAAATTTCTGAACCAATTTCTGAAACCGTCTTAAAATCGAGGAAAGTTGTCAGACAATTATAAAGATTTTCAACGAAAGCGGATTGGTTAAAAAAATTCTGAAAATTGTTAACCGTATGTATACTTTTGTGGCTGAGTGGATCTGGAGGGCTAGAAGTTGGCAAAAATTTACAGCCAAGCAGAATATTTATTGCGCCAAGGTAATGCTCTGTATTTGGTGATCCATTATAAGCTTCTAAAAGCAGTTCAGACCATGCCCTAAGCCCCGTACATGCAGCACTATTTTTTTTTTTTATCATGACAACACTCGATCTCCTATTGCGGAGGGAGTCAAAAAGCATTTGGAAACAGGTCTAGACGACCTTGCTCCTTCTAACGGCCATTTATTTCGATTATTGCAGGCGCTCATACGATTCATTTCAAAGCAAAGTATCAAAAATTGGCTTGCTTTGTTCTTTTCCTTAAACACACTGTTTGGTCGAAATCACAGATCAGCAATGAGTATTCAAAAAGAAGAGTAGAATCGAATCATACTCATAATTTCTAATACTTATACGCATTCATAGAAGTCGCCGTGGTCTAGTAGGAAATGTGTTGGCTTATTAGACGTTAGGCCTTGGTTCAAACCCCGCTCAGGCATCTCCAACTAAACGAAATATGAAAAAATATATCTTCGGCGACTTCCTCTCAGCAGATTTCTGGCAAAAACTCTGAGAGTAAAAAAATTGCCTTGAAAAGTTTCTCAAAAAATATGGCGTTCCGAGTCGACTTTAAACTGTAGTTCCCGCTACTCATGTATAAAAATTAACACACACAATATAAGTGGTGTGAGAAACTAGGTTGTAATCCTGACTAAAGGGTTGTAATGACCAATTATGGATGTATGTATACGCATTCATACTTATTTTAATATCATGGAACCTCTACTCACATTAAAAGTTTGAAGTACTCATCATTATCATACTTAACAACATTTACGATGTTGTTGATATCGACTCCCCATGACTCAACATTTACAAGAATCACAAAACAAGTATGATTCGCGTACGAATACTAAAATACTCACTAAATGGTTGTATGTTTGCTCTGCTTGCAACACCAACTAAGACTGTAAATTTTAATGAATGATTCGACTCACTCGAATAATTTATAAGTATTATAAGTATTTTTCTAAAGTTATGAATCTAAGGGATTAGGCTTATGAATCAAACATATTTCGAATGGCATGAGTTTGATGTCAACGTTGTACTCATACTTATTGCAACCTGTACTTATAACTCAACGTTGTAGTGAGTATGAATGAATCATAGTAGTTAAATTTTAATATTGTTGACGCACTTAAATTCAAAATTTTATGAGTGCTTATAAGTAGAGAAAAAACGATTCATTGCTAATCTCTGGTTGAAAAGAACAAAATGCCAAAATGGTGAAAGCAGGCGCAGCCTCTGAGAAACAATACTCTGAGTTACGGAATGAATAAATTGCCAAAAAGTGGCAAACACTTCTGTTGGACAATACTTCGTATTACATTTTCTTTCAAATCCATTTATCTTAATTACGGATTTATTTCCAGTAAAGCTGGCAGGTTTTAAAGTTATACAATCGATATATGGAATTGTATCATAAATTACTATCAGAATAAATGGATGTTAATATTCGATATATTAACCGAGTATATAATACTCTGGTGTTTGAAAATAATTTATGAATGCTTCACCTGACACAATTTGGCCTCATTTTAATTTATCGATAAATACCAGGCATTGTATTAATAAATTGAAATCTGAGAGTTCTATGCCACATAGAGATTTTCTTTCTTTATTAATTATCGATAACATTGTTATTAGGGACAATCTATTAATTTTACTTAATTGCGTTCATTTTACAAATTTGATTTTTATTTCCCCATACCGAAATTCTGTGAAAAATCCAATAAAAATAAATAAAAAAAACCCCACATAAAATATCGATTTTTAACAGAAAAAAGAAACAAATCAACCAATTTGTTCGTATTATTAATACAACAATCCACTAATTGTGAAACTAAAAACTTGTATCCCTAAGAAGCGATATTTTCTCTCAAGTTTGTTTCTGTTGTTTTTTGTGCCTGATAATATCTTAATGGTTCTTCCACTTGCTTTTGATGTCACATCAAAATATGTTTTCCATAACTTCTGACACATGATGACATGTTTGTTGCTTGTTTTCGGAGTTTTTTTTTCCTTTCCACTCAGTTCTTATGCAAATGAGTTTAATAACGGCATGTGTGTGGTCTAAACGATCAAAATATTGTACAAGACAAGTCAAAACAGAAGACGCTTTAAAGAAAGAAAACGGTTGACCAAAACTAATTTCACAGTCTTTAAATAATTATGGGTATGGACACTATAAAATTCCAGTTGAATGGCATGTATTAAGCTGCCATACACTATTAATATAAGCATATTTTTTCTTAGAAACTTTTGTTGTTAAAGTTTAACTCTCAGCACTGTTGGGGCTATTTTGGGACGTTGAAATCATTCATTATTAGTACGCCATTGGTGCCAAACACAGGCTACTTAAAAAAATCAAAGTTCTCAAACATGCGGAATATCAAGTATGGCATGACTGTGTTACACGTAACGGCGTATTTTTAAAATGGCATGTCGTTGGTCAAAAGAGTTTGGTAATCATTGGATCTATGATGCTCGTTATCGTTCTCAAATCCACATTAACCGATGACGCCACAAGTCCAAAATCTACTCCAAACAGTGATTTTTTTGAAAAGCATTGAACGATCTTGGGTTTCATGTGCATTGCTATCGTTTCAAATTCCCGAATTTTGTTTGTTTACGTACACATTTATTCAGAATTGGTTCTTACCGATGAAGATGATTTTTTGATGAAATTTAGGGTCAGTTGCCAACTTCTCCAAAGCTCATGCAGCGAACTTACGAGATTGTCTATAGTCATCTATGGTCGTCTATAGTGATTTGGCAAAACAGCCGGAATAAATGATAAGTACGATGACCGTTAAAAAGTTCGAAAGTTCCTCTTAGAATACGCTATATATACTAGGCCATATTGTTAAGTAGAGTTTTTGGGTAAAATTTATATATAAGTCTACTGTTACGTTTTTACCTTTTAAAAACGTTTAAAATATGAGCTCGTAGATTGCAAATAAAAATAAGTTTGTGTTTAGTTTTAATTAAATTCTTTACTGTTTAGACAATTTTGTGTGCCACTGTTCACAACTTGATGTGAACAACAACAATTGTTTTGTTTTTTATTCCTCTTTGCACTCTTTTGCGTAACCAATAAAAATTGTTCGACAGACCTTTGTAACGGAGATCTTCAAACCATGATTACTCTCTTACGCACACAGCGTCTTCACACAAGACTGACTAAATTTTTACTGACTCCGTTGCCTGCTTTGTCTTGCCTTTTATATCACAGGGTAAACAGCCTGATGAATGCTCTTGAAGGCGAATGACTTCGCCTTCACGAAATCACTATAAATGTAAACATGTTGTTTACATTATTGTTGTTTGTGTATTTTGTTTACGTTTGTTTGTTTGCAGTGTTGTTGTTGCATTTTTGTTTACATATTTATCCCTTTTTTGTAATGGTTTTTGTTGGTATATTTTTGTTTACTTGTTTAGCATGTAAACAAGTTCATTTTTTTTTTGTTTTTGTAGCTTTTGTTTACAACTTAGACGATGTGAAAGCAAAATACCATTTCAATTTTCGTAACAATACTTTACTTGCCAAAAAACAACTCATCAGTGCTTGTCATTGAATTTTGTACCAAATAAACAGTACAATTATACAATGACCAGCATTGTGTGCATTACATCAAGTGCTCCAGTGTTCTGAGAACTAAAAAGAAAGAAAATTTACTATTTTTTAGCTTAAAATTAAATGCAATTAAATTTTATTCAAAATTCGGAATCATTCTTAATTTTTTTCCATTTTTTTATTGGAAATATTTTTTAAACTTGAAAGATATTGTTACGAAAATGGAAATGGTGTTACATCGTTTAACATTAAAATGTTTACATACACATAATTGGCCATTACAACCCTTCAGTCAGGATGACGGCCTAGTTTCTCACGCCACTTATGTTTTGTGTGTTAATTTTATACATGAGTAATTTTCATGGTAATTTAATTTTTTGTGTAAACAAAATACACAAACAACAATAACGTAAACAACATGTTATTTGCAATCTACGAACTCGTATTCTAAACGTTTTTAAAAGGATAAAAACGAAACAATATCATGACTTTTTGAATTTAATTTTTGCAAATTTACACTAAAAGAAAAAAGTGAACACATGAAGGTGTATGCTAATTGTTACGTTTTTTCATATTCGATTTTTCTTCAAACGTTCTTAATTAAAAATGCCTTTAACAACGCTTTAATATCTTTTTCAATTTGATAAAAAAAAATCAGCTGGTAAAGAGTCTACATACAGTGGTGTAAGTAGACTTTTTTCTTTGACTATAAATACAAACTGTCCATGTTTAATCAAAACAAAAAATCAAATGAAATCAGATGATGAAAGCACTATCAATACAATGACGCACAGAGAAGTCCTGTGTTTGATATTTGGGACCACACACAATACCACAGCAACGAACAGAACAGGACACAATTCGCAATACGAATATGAATACGATAACCGAATATGAGGTGAGTATTCTGAGTGAATGTTGATTTTATTTAAACTGAACTTTAAACATCACATTTCGTGCTGGCCCTTTCAGTGTAATAAATCCTGCTTTTCGAGTCACAGCAGGCTACCCAGTTAAGGCTGTTCATAAGGCAAAAACGTTGATGACGGCGCCAAAAACTATATGACTGTTTCTTTTTGCAAATGCATTTGGATGCCGTCATCAAGCTTATGCTCCTCATTTTTCTTTTTATCTCATTCTGAAGATATTTTTATCATCATTTCTGTGTGTATGCCAAGGTAATCTTATCTGACAGACTTACACATTGTTGATCGAGTGTTGTTTTACTGTATGAGTACACACGCAACTTGCCAGTATGCTGAAAGGGTATGAAGCTCTTAATGATATTTTAATTTCATTTACTTTCCATTATGATTTCCTTATTAATTTTATTCCTCATACTCTGCTCTATGCATGCCTGATATTCTATTGTACTTTTAGTGCTTTTTTCTGTCCATTTAAAGACGTTTTATTATATTATTGCAACTTTTTGTTCTCCTCTCTATTAATCCTCTTTTCTTGTTGCAATGTTTCATTTACAAAGTATGCAGAACACAATGAGAATTTGTAAACAGTTTTTAAATACAGTAAAATGCAGAGAAATACAATAATTTTTGAAATATATGTTTTCAATAAATTTTAAAAAATTCTGTCATTTGATCTCCAAGTTTGCGAAAACAATAATACTTTCCGTACACAACTTTACTCAGCGTCAAAGTCTAGATTCACCGGCAATATCATCAGTCACAAACGATATATTTTTAGCGACGTAGCCATTCAAAATTTACGAAATTTATTAATGCTCGATGTTAGGGTATAAAACAACCGGGAAATCTAGGTTTAAATATTGCTACGTTTTCACCTTTTAAAAAACGTTTAAAATATGAGCTCGTAGATTGCAAATAAAATAAAAATAAATTTGTGTTTAGTTTTAATTAAAATTCATTATTATTCGCACAATTCTGTGTGCCACTGTTCACAACTTTATGTAAACAACAACAATTGCTTTGTTTGTTATTCCTCTGTTTATACCCTTTACGTAAAAAATAACAATTACTAGGCATTCATTCGACAGATCTCAAACACACCGCGTCTTCACACAAGACTGACTAACCTTTACTAACTCAGTCGCCTGCTTTGCTTGCCTTTTATATGTCAAGTAAACGTCCATGACTTCGCCGGAGTTAGAGGGGCCAAAGTTGGACATTTTTGTCATACAGGTTTTTTTAAAATGTGTGTAACTTTTGGTCCTAGCAAAAATTTTACAAAGGATATTAGATAGCTATTTCTTCTATCTTTCCAAAAATAATTTTTTTATTTTTTTAAAAATTTTTTTTATATTTTTTTAAAAAAAATTAATTTTTTAAAATTTTTTTTCAAAATGGCCTTTTTTTCTCAAAAGAAAGCTTGTACAATTTCCTTTAAGGCCTTTATAATCGCTTAATGGGATGCGAGTGGGATATCTATCAAAAAAATTATTTTTTAATTCATGATAAGATTTTTCAATATTTGGCATGAAAACGTACTACCTAAATGATCTCAAAAAAGTATTTGCATTCTAAGGATATTTGGAAATTAGTTTTTTATAAACAGTGTTAAAGTTTGGACGTGCGTTATTTACTAATACTCCTTTCATAATTAATCTTCACAATGGCTCCCGTTTCCAAAAAGGAAATGTTCCAAATCGGAAGACATCGATTTCAAAAATTGGGTCACTTGACACGAAATTCCCCATATTTTTGTTCACTTGTTTACCATTTTTTATGCTGGTGTTTGTTGTTATATTAAGCAATACGATAATTTGTAAACAGGTTTGTTTACTGCATTGTTCTATTTTTGTAGCTTTTGTTTATAATTTTAATGTTAAACGATGTAAGAACAAAACATCAGTATATAAATTTATCATTTCCGTAACAATATTCTATACATCACCACCACCGACGATATTAACGCGAATATCACAAGCAAAACAGTTATGCCGATTCTTGGGAACTTTAGCAATTCATATTGGGTTTCCCACAGGGCTTCGGAACTTTAAGTCTTCATTTAGTGTGTTTTGGAGGGATAAGACATTCAACAAAATGGGTATTCTGTTCGGGACTTTTGAACTTTAAAAGTTAATAACGGTCACATTTTTAAAGCTACATTTGTAAAATAGTTGTCATTTATTTAGTCTGTTATATCAAATCACCATGGATGGATAAAGCATTTAACAACAATAAAATAAAATAAAATTATTTCAATAAAAAGGGTGCTTAACTCGGACAACATACCGCGCGCATCGCCTATTTTACAATCGCCATAATCGTGCTATTGAGTAAGCTATTGGTAACGCGCTGGAGAAATTCGACTCCACTGATTCTGTAATATTTTTGGGAAGTGCACGATGCAATTAAAAGACGATGTTTATTAATCGGCGGTTATAATGAGACTGAGTTTTATTTTAGTAATATACTTAAGAGATAATCAATTAGATGTTATGTATTTTATGTATTCATGCAAACATATAATGTATGTAAATATATAACATCTCTTCCCTTCTTGATAATAATAATCATAGTAATAATAAATCATAACAATAGTAGCAAACTACTAAGATTATATTTTAATATTTTAAATATTTTAAAAGAATAATGAATTCAATTCAATTTAAGTTATGTATGTGTAGATATAAATACAAATATTGAATATTTAAGTTTTCCAATTACAATTTATATAAAAATAATTTATATAAAAATATCAATTAGCATGAATATATTTTTATATACAGAGGTAGTCATAAGTATTTACACAAAAGAGCATTTTTACGTTTTTGTTAAAAAAGGTCTCAGTACTTTTTACTGGAAGTAAATTTTGGAAAAAAAATTTTACTATTGCCTAGCCTGGAATATGCAGAAGCAAATAAAATAAAATTGGAAAATATAACGGTTCCTAGTACTAAATAAAAAACAAATAACCATATGCTTATAAGTTGTCAAAATTATTTACACACGTTTTACTCTTTTCAAAAGTATTTACACAAGTCTTAAGTCCGGTAGCAATCTTTATTTTAATTATTTTTTTTATTTTTACATAGTTTATTAATAAACTTAACTAGTACTTTGTAATACCGCCTTTTGAATCAATGACCGCCTGTAATCTTTCTGGAATTGAGTTAATTAAGTTTTGGGCAAATTCGGGAGTCAATTTACACCAAATTTCACTAATTTCTTGTATAGCCTGTTCGTGTTTTCGACTTTTATCTATAGTTCTATAATATTTTATGAAAGCCCAAACATTTTTAATAACGTTTAGGTCAGGGCTGTGAGGAGGATATGGAAGAACAGCCTGACCTACGTTTTCTAAGAATGTGGTAGGTAACGATCCTTCGTGGCAAGGGGCATTGTCGTGCTGTAAAATCCACTCACTGGTTGGAAAAAGGTTGTTTGAGGGCTCCAAGGCTTGGTTGTTAATAACTTCGAGATAACCAGACTGCTTTAAAGTCACGTCTATCGGTATCAAATTTACAAAACCGTAATATAATAGACATCCCCATCATCCTATAGAGTTTTGGTACTGTGTATTGTGGACGGATGGGGCTGTATTTCAATTCCAGGGCTCCTTCTGTAAGCGCTTTATGCATCTACCACGAAACAAGAAAAAAGGCTGTACAACCACTTAACAGATTTGGTGGCGGCACGGTGATGTTTTGGGGATGTCTATCATATTACAGTTTTGTAAATTTGATACCGATAGACGTGACTTTAAAGCAGTCTGGTTATCTCGAAGTTATTAACAACCAAGCCTTTGAGCCCTCAAACAACCTTTTTCCAACCAGTGAGTGGATTTTACAGCACCACAATGCCCCTTGCCACGAAGGATCGTTACCTACCACATTCTTAGAAAACGTAGGTCAGGCTGTTCTTCCGTATCCTCCTCACAGCCCTGACCTAAACGTTATTAAAAATGTTTGGGCTTTCATAAAATATTATAGAACTATAGATAAAAGTCGAAAACACGAAGAGGCTATACAAGAAATTAGTGAAATTTGGTCTAAATTGACTCCCGAATTTGCCCAAAACTTAATTAACTCAATTCCAGAAAGATTACAGGCGGCCATTGATTCAAAAGGCGGTATTACAAAGTACTAGTTAAGTTTATTAATAAACTATGTAAAAATAAAAATAAAATAATTAAAATAAAGATTGCGACCGGACTTAAGACTTGTGTAAATACTTTTGAAAAGAGTAAAACGTGTGTAAATAATTTTGACAACTTATAAGCATAAGGTTATTTGTTTTTTATTTAGTACTAGGAACCGTTATAATTTCCAATTTTATTTTATTTGCTTCTACATATTCCAGGCTAGGCAATAGTAAAATTTTTTTTCCAAAATTTACTTCCAGTAAAAAGTACTGAGACCTTTTTTAACAAAAACGTAAAAATGCTCTTTTGTGTAAATACTTATGACTACCTCTGTATATCTATAATATTGCTTTTCTATAAATATTTTTTTTTTTTTTTTTTTTTTAATATAGAAATTATTTATTTAAAATTTCTATTGCTTTCTGAAATCTTCTGCTTCGTATCTGTCAACCGGTTTCCGTGGTCGTTCACTTCTGCGTAAGCTTGTTTCTGGGGTGTTGTTGTTTTTACAGTTGTGCTCTGTTGAATCCGGTGAGTGTTGATTACTATCTTGTAAACTATTGTTACCCTGTAATATAGGATGGTAATCACTGTGACAGCTATTCGCTCGTTGTAAGATTTTATGTCGCGGCATTCTGTGATTATTACTATTTAGCCCAGTTTGGTGAAGTGGTTCATCGTCTACCCGGTGTTTTAATTGATTTTGGTGACGTTTAAGGTAACCGCAAGGTGTTCGTACTATGTACAACATTCTTCCCAATTGTTTTGTTACCTCAGCGGGAATCCATTTAGGGCCACGGGAAAAATTGCGCGCGAAAACAGTTTGTGAGCGATAAAACTTATTTTGTATATTTTCATCGTTGCTTGGCTGCTTTTTGAATGACGATATTAGGCTCAAAATTGTACGTGGAACACGACCATGAAGTATCTCGGCAGGAGATTTTCCATCATGATTGGGTATGAATCGATAAGTTGATAAATATTTATTTACTGCATTTTTTAGAGGCAACCCATCTTCCAAGTTTTTCTTTACAGCAGTTTTAAAGGTACGAACAAAACGTTCGGCGAGACCGTTGGAAGGAGGATGAAACGGGGCGGTTGTGATATGCTTAATTGCATTTTCGGCACAAAAGTTTTTAAAATCTTCAGACACCAACTGCGGCCCGTTGTCACTCACAATTACATTTGGCAACCCCTCAATAGCAAAAATAGATGATAACGCCAATATTGTATCTTTACTTGTTGTGTGTTTTAATTGTACTACAAAGGGAAATTGCGAAAAAGCATCAATGCAAATAAGCCACATATAGTTAAAGATTGGGCCAGCAAAATCAATGTGTATGCGATCCCAGGGTCCAGTTGGTGATGGCCAGGGTAAATAAATTTGCTTTGGGCTTGGACCAATCTCATTACAAACTTTGCATTTTGCTGCGATATCTTCGATTTGTTTATCTATTTTGGGCCACCAACAATGCTTGCGTGCTAATTGCTTCATTTTTACCGTCCCCAGTGTCCTTCGTGGAGAAGTTTTAATATATGATTTTGTAATTCCGTAGGTATAACTACACGAAAATCAAATCCATTTCCCTGTAAACAAAGTAATTCATTTTGTAGAGTTAACTGAAGTTTACGATTATAGTATGGGGACAATTCTGGGTCATTGTTACGTTCCGGCCAACCGTTTAAGACATGATATTTTACCTTTTGTAAGACCTTATCTCTACTTGCGCTCTTTAGTATTTGATCAGCATTTATAGGCGTTGTTAATATTTCACTAACATTTAGACAATTTTCTATCTGGTCAAATTCGGGATCTGGACCTAAGGGTAATCTTGAAAGGGCGTCAGCATTAGCATTTTCTTTGCTTTTACGGTACTTAATTTCAAATGTATACGCCATTAGTGTAATTGCCCAGCGTTGTAGTCGTTGTAAAGTCGATATTGGTAGATGCTTAGCTGGGTTAAAAATACTAACAAGAGGTTTGTGGTCTGTAATTAATATAAATTTTCGCCCATAAACATATTGGTGGAATTTCGTAACTCCAAATATAATAGATAATGCCTCTTTTTCAATCTGGGCGTAATGGGTTTCATGCATATTTAAAGTTTTTGAGGCGAACGCAATCGGTTTTTCTGACCCGTCAGGATATACGTGTGATAACACGGCACCAATTCCGTATGACGATGCATCGGTAGCTAAAAGCAAAGGCAGATTTTCTTGATAATGAGCTAACTCAGTAGCCTTTACAATATGGCTTTTCAATTCATTAAAAGAATATTCTTGTTATTTTCCCCAATGAAAAGGAATATCTTTGCGGCGTAATTTATTAATCGGTGCAGCTAGTGTTGAAAACTTCGGAATAAAATTATGATAATAGGTTATTTTGCCTATAAAAGTTTCCAATTCTTTTAAATTTTGCGGACGCTTAAGATTTTCCACAGCCTTAACACCTTGCTCGTCTGGCAAAATACCTGATGCACTTATTTTTCGACCTAAATAAACAATTTGTTTCTGGAAGAATAAACATTTTTCTTTTTTACAACAAATACCATTATCTTTTAAAATTGTAAGCACTTTTTCAAGTCGTTCGAGATGTTTTTCAAATGTTGGAGCTGTGATGATAATATCATCAAGATAATTTGCACACCCATCTATATTTTGGAGTAATTGTTCAATATATTTTTGAAATATAGCAGGTGCGCTAGCAATGCCATATGGAAGCCGCTGGTACTGAAAAAGTCCGAAAGGCGTATTAATTACAAGTACCTTCTTCGACTGTTCGTCTAATTCCATTTGCAAATATGCATCTTTTAAATCTATTTTCGAAAATAGCTTCCCGAATCTCATTTTATAAAACAAGTTTTCCCGAGTTGGCAATGGGTATTGCTCGATATCAATTTGCATGTTGACAGCTAATTTAAAGTCGGCGCACACACGTACACTTCCGTCAGGTTTCTTTGCGATTACAATAGGCGATGCCCAATCGCTAAACTTTATTGGTTTTATGATGCCTAAGACAACTAAACGATTTATTTCTTCTTTGAATTTAGGCATCAAGGCAAATGGAACTTGCCTGCTTTTAAAAAATTTTGGGGTTGCATTTTCCTTTAAATGAATCGTTGCTTTAAAATTCTTTATAGTGCCTATTGCTGGCCTAAAAATTTCTTTATATTTTTCGAAAATATTTGTTGTATTTATCATTGATACTGCATTAATTTTATTTATTGTGAAACCAAAAAGCTGAAACAAATCTGCACCGAATAAATTATTACTTTGCTGGATATCTGCTACGATTAACAAAATGTTTTTTATTATATTACCGCATTTGGCTTGCAAATTTAGTTCACCCATAATAGGAATTTCATTCTTACCGAACCCATGTAAAATTTTGGTAGAATTCTTTAACATTGGCCTTCCTAAAAAATTGTAGGTTTGCTTTGAAATAATGGATGTAGTGGCCCCGGAGTCCATCTGAAATTTTACTCTTTTATTTAAAATTTCTAAGTGAATAAATATTTTATTATCTTTATTAAATACAACACCAGTGATTTGCTCTTTGTTGTTCTTATTGTTCTTTATTTCTTTTTTAACATTACTTTCTTTTTTTAGTGTGATCATAAACACATCACTTGCTTCTACAAAATTATTTTCGTTGTTGTAATTCTTATTATTTTTTGCTCGATTTTTTACATATTTATTTCTTCTATTTTCTTTATTTTTTGACAAACAAACTGGGGCTATATGACCGGTTTTACCACATTGATGGCAAATAGCATTTTTAAATCGACAATTATTGCGGGGGTGCGACGTGAAACAACCTGAGCACCGTTTGAGTTTTTGTTTTTCAGAATTCTTATTTCTAACGGCATTTTTATATCTATTATTTGTTTGTTGAACAACTTTATTATTTTTTGTACTGGAAACAGTGTTAACATCATTTTCTTCAAAATTTGTGTCTTTTAATTTTATTGCTGCTATTGTTTTTAATGTGGCTTCATGTGCATCAGCTATTATTAATATGTCAGCCAAAGACGGCTGAACTTTTTGCAAACATGCTGTCCGTACAGCATCATGAGGTGTATTTAAAATCACTTGATCACGAATCATTTCATTGACGTAGCTGTTATTACAGTTTCTTGCTCCACAAACGAATTTGCACTGTCGAGCTATACCCCTAAGATTTGCTATCCAATGTTTATAAGATTGATTTGGCTGCATAACACATCTATTAAATTCCAAACGGGCGGCTACGCTATGGATCTTTTCTTCAAAATGAGTTGCTAATTTTACAGTAATTTCGTCAAATGTTTTTCCATTTAAATCATCGCTCCCGAATAGCTTTTTTGTTAATTCGAAAGTGTCACTGCCAATCCAAGACAAAAAAATGATTTTTTCTTTTCAGGCTTAGTGATCGAGTAAGCATTAAAATGTTGATTCAATTGCTCCAAATAGGTAGTAAAATTTTGTTGGTCTTTATTAAAACTATGGAATGCAGGTGGTGCTGGTGTTTGCTGTGTCGATGATGATGTCGGTTCCCGTAACATTTGAGCCATAAAATTTTGCTGATCTGCTAACATTTTACTCATAAATTCTTGCTGCTGTTTAATTATTTTTTGAAAAAAATCACTGTCAATCGGCATATTTAATTTTTATTTAACGACCGTACGGAATTAGAAAAAAAAAATTTTAAGGTATTAATCTACCGCTACTTTACAAAAATAACCGTGTCCTCGTCGCCACTGTAATATTTTTGGGAAGTGCACGATGCAATTAAAAGACGATGTTTATTAATCGGCGGTTATAATGAGACTGAGTTTTATTTTAGTAATATACTTAAGAGATAATCAATTAGATGTTATGTATTTTATGTATTCATGCAAACATATAATGTATGTAAATATATAACAGATTCAATAAGCGATCGACTTAAGCCTGTAAGCGTTCAAAATTCAAATGACACCGTAATTGAGGGTAAACAACCATAGACAACGACGTGTGTTGGATGAGACGGCTCGTGAGTAGTGGACAATTGATCCTAATTTTCATCAAAATATAATCTTTAGCGATGATGCCTATTTCTGAATGAAGGGTTACGTGAGCGTACAAAACTATCGAATTATAGGCGAATCCAATTCAAATAAGATTTCAGAGCATCCACTGTTGGGTGTGGACATTGGCTAGCGACATCATTGGTTCATATTTCCTTAACAACCAAGTTGGCCAGGCTATCACTGTCAACGGCGAACATTATAGATCATTTGTTACCAAATTCTTGTGGCATGAACTCGATGATCTGGACATCAACGATATGCGGTTTGTGCTATATGCCACTTATTTCATGCCACATTGAATATTTTGCAGGAGCGATTTGAAGGCATTAGGATCGCACGCAAAGGCGAAGTAAACTGGCAACCGAGTTCGAGCGGTTTAAGCACTTTCGATTTTCTTTTGTGGGGTCTTCTTAAGTCGCAGGTCCTCAAACCGTAGTTGTTTTCAAAACTAGCCAACATAACCCATGTCATCGGTAATATCCAGCTTAATGTATAAGTCAGCGGAATGGAAAAATAGACAGAACAGCCACCCAGAGAAGCCATTGCGATCGTTTATAATCGTTATAATCCACATCAGGAAGTCTTTCAAACGAATGTTATCACACATGTTTAGTTTTATTTATATTTAAAGATAAAAAGCGCTTTATGAAAGACCCGACAACCGATCGATATGAATTTGGAATATGTGTCCTTCACAATTGTTAAAGCAGAACTGACGTTTACAAAATTGATAGCATCTTTCAAAAAAGTAATCGCTTTTGTGCTATATTGTATGGATTTTATGGATTTTACGGGGGTCCCTTACTTTATTTAATTTGCTGGCAACTCTATTTCTCTTGAGCTGTTATAAATTGTATGTGCTTTCTGTCTGTGTTTATTAAAACGTACGAGTAAAAATATAACATTTTTATGCTGATTTCTTTAGTTGTGTTAATGTTTTATAATTACACACATATACTATACAGTATCCATATATGTACATGCCTTCTTTAGTAGTTTCATATGTCGACAGAAGATTAACGCAAATATTTTTGCATCATTCTTCAGTTAATCATTTTGTGTGTTAATATTTAACGACGGGGATAAGAAAAGTGGAAGCAAAAATTTGTACAGTGTAGTAATGCAAGAAAGTGAAAACGTAAATAAATAGTTCTGTAGATGGATTGCATGTAATTAACATTCATTCTTAATGATGACAATTAAGGCAAATATTTTATGTATAAATTTATTCATTTTTTTCAGTTTCATTAAGATGTTATATTTGCTAAAATGTATACATATGTATATATACTATACTTATGTTAATGGGATAAAAGTCTAACCCGATATAAATCAGCAGCCGCCATGACAAATTCAATGACTGTCAGCTCCTCCCTTAACGGCGCCATAGATAGTACCAGTATGATTTTGGGAAATACTTCGTAACAATAATGACCATTCTATGGTATGTGGATGGCTCACAAACAAATATATTGTTACGCAAATGGAAATGGTGTTTTGCTTTTACATCGTTTAACATTAAAATTATAAACAAAAGCTACAAAAACAAAAGCAATTAACTTGTTTACATGATAAACAAGTAAACAAAAATATACCAACAAAACACCAGCATAAAAACAAGGTGATAAACAAGTAAACAAAAATGTAACAACAAAAAACTGCAAGAATAAATGTAAACAGAAATACAACAATAAATGTAAACAACATGTTTACATTTATAGAAATTTCGAGAACGTGAACTCATTTGCCTTCAAGAGCATTCATCAGACTGTTTACCCTGCGATATAAAAGGCAAGACAAAGCAGGCAATGGAGTTAGTAAAAATTCAGTCAGTCTTGTGGAAGACACGTGGTTTGAAGATCTCCGTTATAAAGGTCTGTTGAACAAGGGACTAGTAATTGTTAGTGTTTATGCAAAAGAGTTCAAAGAGGAATAACAAACAAAGTAATTGTTGTTGTTTACCTCAAGTTGTGAACAGTGGCACACTGAATTGTGCGAATAATAAAGAATTTTAATTAAAACTAGACACAGATTTATTTTCAATCTACGAGCTCATATTTTAAACGTTTTTGAAAGGTAAAAACGTAACAATACATATAATAGGACAATACCAGAGTGAAACATTCAGAGTGACCTACAGTTTAAAGTCTATTCCAAACGAAAGATTTTTGAGAAACTTTTTCAACACAATTTAATTTTTTACCCTCAGAGCTTTTATCAGAAATCTTCTGAGAGGAAGTAAGCAATTTTTTTATTTCGTTTTGTTGGAGATGCCTGACCTGGGGTTTGAACCGTGGCCTCACGTCTAACAAATCAACACACTACGTACTAGACTACGGCGACTTCTATTATTTCTTTGATTAAATAGATTCGACAGGTTATGATCCAATAATATATAATATTGTCACGGGTAAGCAATTTTCCATTGCTGTTCTGATAATCGTGAATAAACTGTGAATACCCTTGCATAAGTACGAATACATAGTTTAACTTACTTCAATATAATGAACCTAAATAAACAATATTTAACAATATTGAAATCATATGTATGTATGTTCAAACATATGTGTGGTATATACGTTCCATTATCATTAAAATTCTAATTATGATTGATTTTTAATGGATAATTTGATTGGTATTAAATTTTTTTTAATATTTTCTCTTATAAAATTTTTTTTTATTTATTTATATAATAAAAACCAATAAAAAATAACAATAAAATTTTTATTGGTATTAACAAGGTCTACACAAATGTCCAAATGATTTCAATAAATATTCATTTTGAGGACTTTTCTGTCAAAAGGCAATACGTTTATAATGGCGATACAATATGCAGAACAATGCGTGCTCGTTTTTATAACAGCTTGTCTATTCCCTTGTCAGTATTGATTGTGTCTGTGCTATTAGAAATGATTTATAAACTCAACCAAATCCATATGAACATAATAAGTATCAAAGGTTGGTTGGTAAATGGCTCAAGGTACGCTCTGATTATTTTCCATGAAGTGTAGCAATAGGCATTTGAATCATTTGTCGCTGCTGAGAGGTTAACGCCGTTTTTACTTCATTTGCCCAGAATAATGGTGTGAGAAGCTAGGTTGTAATCTTGACTGAAGCGTTGTAAAGCCCGATTAAGTAGGTAGAGTAGATTGTTCCTCCTTCCTTTTTGATTTAAAATTATGAATTAGAAAGTTTGATTTCAGTTTTCAGGAAAACTTGCTCGAGTAACTGTAAGTAAAACTTAAATTCACTTCGTGAAAGGATTTCCAGTGCAATGTAACTTAAAGTGTTCGTTGTGAAAGTTGTTTCATAAACCAAACTGAATGCATGGATAATGTTGGCTTTAAAAACTGCAGCGGTTTGTGGTTTATTTGAATTTATCTTCGACTTAAGAAAACATACTTACATATATACATAATTGGTCATTACAATTCTTTAGTGAGGATTACAACCTAGCTTCTCGCACCGCTTATATTATATCATTCAATTCAGGCCAAAAGAAGTTGGTAATCATTAACCCAGAGTGATTTCTATGCACTTACTAATGTTGTTTTCAATGAACTATGCACTGCTGACTCGAACAGTTTAAAATCCACACGGAATTGTGACTTTTTCGGCATGCATTGGACACTCTTGCATCTTATATGGATTTGTATCGTTCCAAATTCGAAAATTTCGAAAACCCATTTTGATAGAATCAAAATTTAATTATGCAAGTGCACGTGTTGGTGATTTCACAAATGTAGACTGAATAAATGACAGTTAATGTGACAATTGATACTTCAAGAAGATGTCTGTTATCACATACATATAGACATACATTACAACTCTTCAGTCAACGTTATAACCTAACTTCTCGCACAACTTATGTCGTGTATGTTCATTTTATACACGATTGGCGAAGCAACTCCGAACGACATATTTTTGAGAAATTGTATTTGACTCTCAGAGTTTTTGCCTGAAATCTGCTGAGAGGAAATCGCCGAAGGAATATTTTTAGTATTTCATTTCGTAAGAGATGTCTTACCAGGGGTTTGATACGTGGCCTCACGTCTAATAATCCAAAACACTATATACTAGACCACGGTAACTACAGAAAAGAAAACTCCACAAAAAACTATAATGAAGTCAAATCGCTCGAGCGCCGGTCTTTTAAAACCACAAATCGTTGGTGTCCATATCATCCAATTTAGGCCAAAAAGAAGTGCTTGCATTCAGAATCTTGCCCTCATAGCTGCCAGATTTGACGATTTATCGTCATTTTGACGATTTTGAGCTCTAAAAATACCATATTGACGAATTGACGATTTATGCCCTTATTTTGACGATTTTTGGAAATAAAAAATTTACATCATATTCTTTACTTTAGTACATTAAAAGCCACTTTAAGCGTTGTATTTACTTTGAAAGCGTTACTATTGGAAATTTATGTTAGTAAAAACAAGGAGTAAAGTATTATATTTTTAAGTTAATTTCGAATACATGTGACCATTTTTCTGTATTTATTCCTTTTTAACCCCTTAAAATCCAAAAAAATAAAACTCCTAAATAACTTCGTAGTTGAGAATAATTTATCACTTGTCGTTGCAGACAATTTTAAAAAGTAAATCATAGCTTCTAATATTACAATCGGAAGAACAAAGGCAAGCGCCGTTATTTCGTTTCGTACGACCAACACTCAGGGGATCGATGGCATTGTGTTTAGAACTATGAAAATGTGTTATGTGAAGAAGGAAAGAGAGAACAGTGTTTATGCCTCTGCAGGAATTGAGTTCCACATACGAATAGTCCGAGTAAAAAACGTATTTTTACTGTAGCGCAGTGTGCGACCAATCGACCACATACGGAAGTGGTGGCCGACAAAGATGAGCGTTACGTAGGAATACACTACCGTCATTAACGTGCTACTACGGCCTCTCCTGCACACGATCGAGAAACCTCAAAATAGACGTTGACGCACCAACCTATACATAAGGTGTAAATAGTAAGATCATAAGATCTTAAGAAGGAAATGAAGGAACTGAAAATTACACTTAATTTTCATGCTCAGAATGTCAAGAGCTTCTGACTCCTTAATAGTTACACCACCCATAGATTAAAATGATGCAATATTATTGCTGCACTTATGTGTCAATAAAAAACACTGGGATATATTGTTTAATCCTTAAACAAATTTTTCCTGATAATTAATAAATGAAGATGAGGGACGCTAGCTTTTAATTTCTAAATAATTTTTTTTAAATGTTTTTTTTAACTCAGATATGCACATCAAAAGTCAGCAATGAGTATTAAAAACGATGCGTAGATTCGAATCACACTTATAATTTCTGATACTTATACGCATTCATACTTATTTTAATGTCATACTCATACTACTCATATTCAAAGTTTGAAATACGAATGGTACTCATACTTAACAATACGCATGACGTTATTGATTTCGACTCTCCATGACTCATCGTTTACACGAATCACAAAATAAGTATGATTCGCGTACGAACACTACAATACCTACAAGAAGGTTGTTTGTTTGCTCTGCTTGCTGTCTTTGTCTTTTTTGTTTACGTGTCTTTCTTCTTTCTTTGTAAATGCAACAACAACTAAGACTCTAAATTTTGACGACTGATTCGAATCACTCGAATCATTTATAAGTATTTTTCTAAAGCTTATGAATCTGAAAGAGTAGGCGTATGAATCAAACAAATTTCGAATGTTGTGAGTTTGATGTCAACGTTGTACTCATACTCATTGCAACTTGTACTTATAAATCAATGTTGTACTGAGTACGAATGAATCAGAGTAGTTGAATTTCAATACTGTTGACTCACTCATACTTAAAATTTCATGAGTACTTATGAGTAGCGAAAAAGCGATTCATGGCCGATCTCTGATGTACATATATTGACTTTATATGTTTTACTACAATAGAAATAATTTTGGTTTTTAAAAACTTTTAATTTATTTTTTCTGACGATTTTAATAAACGCCTTTGACGATTTTGACGATTTTTCTCAAATATTTGACGATTTGGTGCCTCATTTATCTGGCATAGCTGCCAGATAAATGCTTGCCCTTAAAGAAATAGGAACCGAAAGCCGATTTGATTTGAAGATCTCCGTTACAAAGATCTGTCAAAAATTGTCTAGTAATTGTTATTGTTTGCAAAGGATGAAAACAAAGGAATAACAAACAGAGCAATTGTTGTTGTTTACATCAAGTTGTGAACGGTGGCACATATAATTGTGCGAATAATGAAAAAATTTAATTAAAACTAAACATAAATTTATTTTTATTTCATTTACAATTTATGAGCTCATATTTGAAACGTTTTTAAAAGGCAAAAACATAACGATACATTAATAAACTACAGTTATACATATTTTAAACTTCTTTCATTGCCAGTTTTTAATATTGAAAAAATTTTTTAGGACACTCTTCTTAGGTAGTAAACGTCGGGTTTGGTGTTTATTAGAATTTTATCCATAGCGTACAGTTTCTTTTAACGCTCACTGTATTTCTTAAGAAAATCCTTATGACCACTTATGGTAAAAGTTACTCAGCTCGTATATAATTAAATATAATTTGTAATTATATTGCAATAAATAAATAAGTAAACAAAAATACAACAACAAACACTACAAGAATACATGTAAACAAAATACCCAAACAACAATAATGAGACAACGATGTTTACATTCGACTTCAAGATCATTCATCAGATTGTGTACGTTGGCATATAAAAGGCAAGACAAAGCAGGCAACGAGTTAGTAAAAATTCAGTCAGTCTTGTGTGAAGACGCGCGGTGTTTGAAGAGAATAATCGTGGTTTGAAAATCCCCGCAGTAAAGATCTGTCGAACAATTGTTATTGTTAACGCAAAAGAGTTAAAAGAAGAATAACAAACAAAGCAATTGTTGTTGTTTACATCAAGTTGTGAACAGTGGCACACAGAATTGTGCGAACAATACAGAATTTTAATTAAAACTAAATACAAATTTATTCTTATTTTATTTGTAAGAGCTCATAATTGAAACGTTTTTAAAAGGTAAAAACGTAACAATATTTTATGAAATAGGGGTTTTCACAGCACCAGTAAATGAAAATAAATATGTAGGTTTTTTTAACTTAAAATATGCGAACTATGAAGCCATACATATGGAGTAAGTACCTCTACTAATTTCTTTTTTATTAACTTTTAATATCACAGTATATTGTCTATTGCGAGTATTAACATAATTAACTTTTAATATGTGAATGAATATATTTGCATTGGCCATTGACCACCAGTAAGCATGTGTATAATTGGAATTTAATTTAAATCGTATAAGAAATAATATTTATTTTTAATTGCATTTATTTATTCATACTTTTTTCCCTCTCAATACTAGACAAATATTAAATAAACAAAAAAAAAACATAATAAATAATATGCCCCCAATACAATACACAAAAGTGTTAATAAAATATAAGCAATTAAAATATTTTCTATGAAATAATTTATTATTATAAAATAAATCAGTTTTATGAAGGAGTTTGAGTAAATTTTAATTATATTTACGCTTTTTTCCTGCTGCAGTACTACGGTTGTAGTTGCATATACATGCATACGGTTATAATATGAAATTAAGGAGACTAATTTAAAAATTTTAATTAACATTCCAAATTAATTAAATTAAATTGCATAGGGTTTTGTTTTCGGTATTTAAATTGAATGAAATAATCATAATAACAACAATATTAGCATCAATATTTAATGCACACACACAGGCTACAATTATGTATCATAATTATGAAAATAAATTGAATTTTTGGCCTTCCAACAGGGCCTTTCGGATATTTCCAGTTCTAACGTCCATAATAACGAATTCGCCGTAATCTAGTAGGTAGTGTGTTGGCTTATTAGAAGTGAGACCACGGTTCAAACCACTGGTCAGGCATCTCTAGCAAAACGAAAGCAGTTTCTCAAAAATCTGTCGGTCGGAGTCAGATTTCGGTGTGAGAAGCTAGGTTGTTAGCCTGACTGAAGAGTTGTAATGAAAAATTATGTGCATATGTACGCATGTGATAACAGCCATCTTCTTGAAGTACCAACTGTCACATTGGCTGTCATTTATTCAGTTTACTTTTGTTAAATCACCAACACGTACCGTAGTCTAGCAGGTAGTGAGTTGGCTTATTACATGTAAGGCCACGATTCAAACCCAGGTCAGACATCAAAACGAAATACGGAAAACTATTTCTTCGGCGAGTGCCTTTCAGCAGATTTCTGGCAAAAACTCTGGGAGTAAATAAAATTGCCATGAAAAGTTTCTCACAAATTTGTCGTTCGGAATCGACTTTAAACTGTAGGTCCTGCCACTCATGATAAAATTAACGCACACAACATAAGTGGTGTGCGAAGCTAGGTCGTAATGCTGACTGAAGGATTGTAACGACCTATTATGTTATGTGTGTACGAACATTTACACATGCTTAATGAAATCGTTTTATCAAAAACCGTCGTACCGAGAGGTCTACTTTGTCTCACTTGCTCAGAAGAAGATCGACTTACACTCGTACGTCGACGAAATGCAAGCTCCGCCGTAAACATAGTCCGACGTTGTCCGTAACAGTGTGCAGGAGAATCCAAGGCACACGATTTGAAGTCACTCACTAAACCTCCGCTTCTCGCAAACCACAACTTGGTGAATTTGGCGATGTGGCTTGGGTCTGCATCGATACAAAATTCAAGTGACCTAGAAACTAAAGGTAAACGATCGTAGACAAAGGCATGGGTTCGCGAATAAGCTCTGGGGCAGTTGGCAGCTGAGATTAATTTTCCTTACAAAATCATCTTTATCAATGAGCCCCATTTCAGCATAATGGGTACGTAAACAAAAAAAAAAGTTCTCGAATTTGGAACGATACCTACCCATATAAAATGCAAGAGTGCCCAAAGCATGCCAAAAAAGTCACGATTCCGTGTGGATTTTAAACTGTTCGAGTCAGCAGTGCATAGTTCATTGAAAACATCATTAGTAAGGGCATTACCCTCAACAGCAATTATTCTGGGTCAATGATTACCAACTTCTTTGAATGAAAATATGAGCACCTAGATTGCAAACAAATTAAAAATAAAGTGATGTTTAGTTTTAATTAAAATTCTTTATTATTTGCACAATACTGCGTGCCACTGTTCACAACTTGATGTAACAAAAACAATTGCTTTGTTTGTCATTCCTCTATTTACATCCTATGCATAAACAATAACAACTACCAGACAATTTGTCGACAGACCTTTGTAACGGACATCTTCAAACCAAGATTACTCATTTAAAATGCACCGTGTCTTCACACAAGACTGACTGAGCGCGTTGCGTTGCCTTTTATATGACAACGTAAATATACTGCTGAATGTTCTTGACGGCGAATGTTTATGGTTTTGCCATCTCGAGATCTTTATAAATGTAAATATAATTATTTTATTATTGTTGTTTGTGTATTTTTTTTACATTTTGTTTACATTTATTCTTGTAGAGTTTGTTGTTGCATTTTTGTTTATTTGTTTACCAATTTTTTATGCTGGTTTTTGTTCGTATATTTTTGTTTAGTTGTTTATCATTTTTTATGCTGGTGTTTGTTGTTATACTACGCGGTGTAATAATTCGTAAACAAGTTCATTGTTTTTTTGTTGTTGTAGCTTTGGTTTATAATTTTAATGTTAAACGATTTAAAACAGATCATTGCTACATGCAACATTAGGTTTTCTGCACCAGCTATTTAAGGGCATGGTCATCTCGTTTAGAGGTGATATGAATTGACTACGATTTGACCCCGTTGAACTTTCCCTGGGGGGTGTTTTTAATGATGATTTCTCTAAATGAAATTTGTGTTCTACTCTGAAATAAATCCCCTAAAAAGTATAAATTTTCGGTGTTTTTGGCATACGTTTTTGTGTTCAATTCTACAGTTTACATAACAAAATTTATGTATGCATACATGCACCATAAGCATATATTGTAACATTTATTTTGTTTTGATTTTTTTTTTCAAATCACGTCATGGAATATAACGAAAACCCAAAAAATAAAAAGCAGCCATTTATAATTTAGTAGAAAGTGATAAATGAGTTCGTTCCGTAAAATTGATGATATTGCGGCAAATAGATTCAATTTATAAGTAATCAACACAATTATTGGATGTACATGTATAAACAAAACATGAATAAATAACAACGCCAACCCAAAAGATACATGGATCCTGGAATCTACAAAATACTCTACAGTTTGTATGACAGCATCAAACAAATAAAAATAAATTCTCATGATTTATAAACACCAAACAACAGATAATTTCTGTGTGTACGTAAATTAAAAACCCATTTGATAATTGTCTATTCAGAAACCGAAAACTTTCCAAGCCTGGTAGTTCATCCACGCTCATCTCATCGAAATATATTTCAATTGGTTGGATGGTCCATTGCATTGAATACACACAAAATGATTCAAGAATTTGTTTGTAAATCTATAACGAAAAGGCACGCATATTTGCGCATATTTGTCTATAATTCATGTTCTGAATTCAACCGTATTTTTGTTGTGCATGCCTTGCATCCCGGTTCCTTTCACAATCCAAACAATCAATGCAATTTTCATTACATTTAACACGTAACATTTAACAGTAAATAAACGGACATGTTGCAGCATGCTCGATATGGTGAGGCGAAATTAGTTTTTTATAACCTGCACTGACATTACTGATAAATCAGCACGTTTGTTACACTATTTCTAGCGAAAACAAACATTTATGGGAACAAAGTACCTCATTGTAGTCGTCGTAGTCTAGTGAGTAGTGTGTTGCCTTACTAGATAAGCAGTTTTCTAGCAGAAGATCTGCTAGTAAAGCCATTGCCATGAAAAGACTTCACAAATCTGTATTTAAGATTCGAAACTGTCGATCTCACCATTCATGGATAAAATTAATACACACATCATGTTTGGTGTAAGAAGCCAGGACGTAATCCTGACTAAGGGCTAGTTATGGCCAATAATGAACGTCTGTATGTAAATAAATTATTCAGTAGAGTGATTGCAAACGACGTTCAATGATTGTGACTTCTTTTGGTCCAATTTAAGTGATCTGGATACCAATGACTTGTGGTTTCAACAGGCCGGCACAAAGTCCCGTATAACTCACGCCACAAAGAATATTCTGCTCGAGGGATTTGAGGGCATAGTAATCTCACGTAGAAATAATGTGAACTCGCCACCAAGATCGTGAGATTTAGGTTATGTTAGGTTAGAGGACGTGTACTGTCAATTAAGACAAGTACAGTACCCAGAGGACGAATTGACACATTGTACAACGTTCTAGTTTCTCACACCACTTATGAATGGTGGGACCTACAGTTTAAAGTCGACTCCGAACGACAGCTTTTTGAGAAACTCCTTCATGGCAATTTTATTTACTCTCAGAGTTTTTGCCAGAAATCTGCCGAATCTGAAGTCGCCGAAGAAATATTTTCTGTATTTTGTCTTGATGTTTGGCCTGGGGCACGAACCCTGGCTTTACATCTAATAAGCCAACATACTACCTACTAGACTACGGCGACTTCGTGAGATTTGATTCCATTAAAGTTTTTCTTGTCGGGTTTTCTTAAGTCGTATATGCATCCGAATAAACCTCAAAACACAGCCGTCCTCAAAGCCACCATAGTCCATGTAATCGGTCAAATTCAGCCTGATTTATGCGCCAGAGTTATGGAACATTATCCAAAAAAGATACGACGGACATTTCAGTGAAGTTATATTGGATACATAAGGGCATCAAGAGGCCTTTGATACGAATAAAAAATGTTCGATAATAACTCTCGCACACTTTGTTTTATTTACAATTAAAGATAGGAAGCGCATAATGACTGACGTCATCGTAGTCTAATAGGTAGTGTGTTAGTTTATAAGACGTGAGGTTCAATTCCCAGGTCAGACATATTTCTTGGGCGACTTACACTCAGCTGTCTTCTGGCAAAAACTCTGCGATTAAATAGAAATTGCCATGAAAAAGTTCCTCAAAAATCTCTCGTTCGGAGTCGACTTTAAACTGTAGGTCTCGTTGCCACTCATGGAAAAAATCCACACACATAACCTAAGTGGAGTGAGAAGCTAGTTTGTAGTCCTGACTGAAAGGCTGTAATAACCAATTATGTATTTGTATGCTAAATAGAAGACACCAGCAGAGCCACAATGACCACAATGTGCTTGTAAGAAAGGCAAAGTGGTAGAAATGCATCTACACAAAGTAATATAGCATCGGGTGTTCAACAGGAAGTTTTGATAACAGCCAACTAGTTGTCTGATTATTCAGTCTGTTTCAAACATAGATTGTTTTCTATGGGCGTTAGCCTTCAGTTGATGGATCAATTGAATTTTGTAAAGCCAAAGTCACTGGGGGTAGTATGATTATGGCGATCGTGGTATGGGCAAAGTGCCATGTACGTTGCCCGAATAGAACAGAAATTTACATGAAACATTTAGATTTTTGCGGCGCATTCTAGAATGATATAACCGTCCATGGAGGTTTGTGTGATACTGCTGAGTAAATGACACATTTGCTTTGACACATTTGGTTTGACATATTTGCTTTTAACAATATAGTCGCTATCAACTGACAAATATCGGATATCATTTTTGGGAGACTTCATATATCATGTGGGCATCTGTTGTTCTTCTTTTTTCAACTTTATTCTGTGTGCTCTTGGTGACCTGAAGAAGATAGATATTGGAGTTTCATACCAAGTACAATACAGCTCGTCAAATACTAATTTAGAAAACATTAACAGCGTGATTCTTAGGGTTTAAATGAATCTTCCTGCTAGTTTTTAGACTCTTAAAGTTTAGTGAAAAGGATTCTTTGAGATTAAAGGGTGCCAAACGAACTCTGTTAGTTGATTAATACGTCGTCAATATATTTTCCAATCGCACAACGAACAGATTACTTAACGTGTACTTCAGATCAGATAGAGTTTAGCTCACAGGCCTAATAATATTTAAACATTTTTTTCAAACACAACAAAGAATACTTTAAATGAGGACTTCTTTGGAACTTTTATAATGTCTGACATATTCTGCGTATTCCTGTAGTCCCTTTTCAGACAAGAAAAATATATATTTTTCACATTTCACAAATCCAGGACTAACTTATATATGTATGTAGTCGCCGTAGTCTAATAGCTAGCGTGTTGGCTAGTTAGATGTGAGGCCACATTTCAAACCACAGGTTAGACAACTGCAACTAAACGAAATATGAACATATATTTCTCCGGCGACTACGTCTCAGCAGATTTCTGGCAAGAACTCTGAGAGTAAATAAAAAATTGCCATGAAAAATTTTCTCAAAAATCTGTCATTCAGAGTCGACTTTACACTGTATGTTCCGCCTCTCATGTACAGAATTAACTCACACAACATAAGTGGTATTATAAGTTGTGTCGTAATCCTGACGAAAGGGTTGTAATGACCAATTCACTATGCGACAAAATAAAAAAATTAAGTACACCTAGCTTATGACAAAGTGTAGGTTGTGAGTTTTGTTGAGTAGAACTCAAAAATATTTTGTTTAAATTTCTTGATTCCTCCAAACTTGTTTTATTTGACTAAAACTGTTTTTTGGCCTTTACGCACAAATTTATTGATTACACAAAAATTTTCTAACCGATGTCCAGAATTTAAACCTTATTGGAAAGGAGAGGGATGGGCCTTTAAAACGATGTACATACATATATTATTTGACTTAATATGCTATGAGGATTTTATCAAGATTGGCCATTCATAGTATCAAACTTTAATTAAAAAATATGAAATAAGTGATGACATTCTGAAAGTGCATTATCTTTTGAAGAGATTGACACTTCGTTTGATCAAATCGGACAAAAATTATCGATTTAATTTAAATTTTTCAAATTTTCAGATTTTTTGATGGATCTTGATTGTTTATCGGAAAATGTGTCAAATTCACGTTAGAGCGACCATCAGGAGTTGGCCAAAGAGAAATAATAATAATTGCAAAAACCACAAATTTTAGCCGTCTTCTGGTAGTCGTACAAACGTCAAATTTACACATTTTCCAAAAAACAATCAAGATTCATCAAAACTTTTGAAAATTTTTGAACTGAAAGTTCATTTGATAAGATGACATATATTAAAAATATAACACGACTGTTATACTTTTTAAATAATAACTACGTTAATTTTTGTCCGATTTGATCAACCGAAGTGTCAATCTCTTCACAAGATAATGCACTTTCAAATTGTCATCACTTATTTTATATTTTTTAAATTAGATTTTGCAATTAAGAATGGCCAAACTTGAAAAAATAAGAAAAAATAATATTTTCTAAGTTTACTCGATCAAAAGTAAGCTGAACAATATGTTTATGTACAGCATTTTAAAGGCTCATCTGTCCCCTTTTCAAAAAACTTTAGATTTTGAAAATAAGTTTATAAATATTTTGGTAAACAATAATTTTGTGTGAAAAGATCAAAAATACGATTTGTGTCAAATAAAACAAGTTTGGAGATTTCGAGAAAAATGGAAAAAATATATTTGAGTTCTTCGCAACAGAACTCACAACCTACACTATGGGTGTATCTTGACTGGCGCACCGTGTTATGTATGTATGTATGTAGCTTCAATGAGATGGCCGTTATCAAACGTCAATGTTCGTAAGTCCCTATTGGAAGACACTATATTAGGTTTGCGATTCCTATATCTACACATGAATATTATGGGGGGTTTGACAAAAACCTCTTCAAATTTTATTAGAATTTATTACCAAATTTATTCTCTTTTTATTCTCAAGTCCAATTAAAGTTCATGAATAAAAACAAAACAAATTAAAACAAAATTCCTACTAACTACTAAAAGTACGAGTATTACGGGCTGATAAAAGTTTTAAAAATTGAATTTTTATATAAAAATATTTAAAAGTTTCTCAAATATTCATGGTGCAAAAATTTAGGAAAAAAGCAACAAAATCTATAAAAAAACATAAATTTTTCAAACATATTGATCCCTAAAGATTTGGAAATTTTTCTAAAAGTTGAAAACGAAAACCTTTGGAAAGTATTAAATGCATCGTAATGAATGAAAAGAATATTATTTGAAAACAATATTTATGTACGAGTATATGGTACAGTTTTCTATTCAGTAACATAAATAATTATATTCTTCTAAAAAAAAAGAAAAAAAAATAGTTTTACATGTGATCACATATTCAAAAATTATTATTTTAGGAAACTTTTCAGAAGCAAAATGAGGCGTTGCCGGCTGATGGCTGCAATTAAATCAAAATCAAATGAAACTTTAGATAAGTACTTACATACATACATACATAATTAGTCATTATAACGCTTCGTTTAGTTGCAGTTGTCTAACCTTTAGTTTAAATTGTGGCCTCACATCTAATAAGCCAGCACACTAGCTACTAAACTACAGCGACTACATATTGAAATAAGTCCTGGATTTGTCAAATGTAAAAATTACATTTTTTTGTCTGAAAAGAGTCTACAGGAATACGTAGAAAATCTCAGACATTATAAAAGTTCCTAAGAAGTCCTCATTTAAAGTATCCTTTATGGCGTGTCAAAAATTTTTTTTAATATTATTAGGCCTCTCAGCTAAACTCTCACTGATCTGAAGTACACGTTAAATAGTCTGTTCGTTGTTCGATTGGAAAATGTATTGATGACGTATTAATTAACTAACAGAGTTCGATTGGAACCCTATCACTGAATCGCTATCACTAAACCTTAAGAGTCTAAATATTAGCAAGAAGATTGATATAAACCCTAATAATCACACCGCTAATGTTTTCTAACATAGTATTTGAGGAGCTGTGTTGTACTGGGAATCAACTTCCAATATCTATCTTCTGCAGGTCACCAAGAGCACACAGAATAGTATTTAAAAATAAAAACCAACAGATGCCCACATAATATATGAAGTCTACCAAAAATGATATCCGATATTTGTCAGTTGATAACAGAGATCAGCAATGAATCGTTTTTTCGCTACTCAGAAACACTCTTGAAATCTTGAATATAAGTGAATCAACAATATTGAAATTTAACTATTCTTATTCATTCGTACTCACTACAACATTGATTTATAAATACAGGTTGCAATGAGTATGCATACAACGATGACATCACACTCATACCATTCGAACTATGTTTGATTCATAAGCCTATTCATTCAGATTCATAACTTTAGAGGAAAACTTATAATACTTATAAATGATTCGAGTGACTAGAATCGAATGACTCGAATCATTCATCAAAATTTACAGTCTTAGTTGTTGTTGCATTTACAAAAAAAGAAAAAAGACAAATAAGCAAAAAAGTCTGAGCAGCAAGCAGAGCAAACACACAACCTTCTAGTGAGTATTGTAGTGTTTGGACGCGAATCATGCTTATTTTGTGATACTTGTAAATGTTGAGTCATGGAGAGCCGAAATCAACAACATCATACGTGTTGCTAAGTATGAATATGATGAGCACTTCAAACTTTGAATATGAGTAGTATGAGTATGATATTAAAATATGTATGAATGCGTATAAGTATCAGAAATTATGAGTATGATCCGATTCTACTCATCTTTTTGAATACTCATTGCTGATCTCTGATTGATAATGACTATCTTGTTGAAACCAAATGCGTCAAACCAAATGTATTATTTACTTAGCAGTTTCACACAAACCTAAATGGGCGGTTATATCATTCAACAATAGCCTGCAAAAATAAAAATGTTTCATAAAAATTTCTGGTCTATTCGGGCAACGTACAGGGCACTTTGCCCAAGCCATGATCGCCATAATCATACTACACCCAGTGCCTTGGGCTATACAAAATTCAACTGACCCAGAAACTGAAGGCTGACGGCCATAGAAAAAAATGTATGTTTGAAACAGACTGAATAAACAGACAACTAGTTGGCTGTTATCAAAGTTCAAAAATTCCTAGTGGACATCCGATGCTATATTACTTTGTGTAGCTGCATTTTTACCACTCTGCCTTTCTTACAAGGACATTGTGGTCATTATGGCATTGCTGATGTATTCTATTTTGCATACAAATACATAATATACTGTTTCGTTTTTACCTTTTAAAAACGTTTGAAAATTGAGCTCTTAGATTGCACATAAAAAAAATTAATTTGTGTTTAGTTTTAATTAAAATTCTTTATTGTTCGCTCAATTCTGTGTACCACTGTTCACAAATTCATGTAAACAACAACAATTGCTTTGTTTCTTATTACGTTTTGCACTCTTTTAAGTAAACAATAACAATTGTTCGACAGATCTTTATAACGGAGATCTTTAAACCACGATTATTATCTCCAAACACACCCGAGTCTTCACGCAAGACTGACCGAATTTTTACTGACGCTGTTGACTGCTTTGTCTTGCTTTTTATGTGCTAACATAAACAGTCTGATCAATGATCATGAAGTCGAATGTTCGTGGCTTCGCCTTCTCGAAATTTCTATAAATGTAACCATCGTTGTCTCATTATTGTAGGTTGTGTATTTTTGTTTACATTTATTCTTGCATTGTTTTGTTGGTATATTTTTGTTTACTTGATTATCGTGTAAACAAGTTCATTGTTTTTGTTTTTGTAGCTTTTGTTTACAATATAAACGATGCGAAAGCAAAACATCATTTCCATTTTCGTAAGAAAACACCCCAATTACGTTATGTGTGTGAATTGTTTTCCATAAGTGGCGGTACCTATAGTTTTAAAGACGATTTTTGAGAAACATTGCATGGCAATTTTTATTAACTCCGGAGCTTTTGCCAGGAATTTGCTGAAAAGTCACTGAATAAAATTTTTGTCATATTTTTTTGTTGGAGTTGGACCTGGGGTTTGAACCGTGGCTTCTTGTCTAATAGGCCAACACAATACCTACCTGACTTCGGCAACTTTAGACAAGGCATCATGCATTCATTTGTTGACAGTGAAAGATGTTGTAGCGTTGATTCTGCCGTATGTTTTATTGACACTTGCAGTTGTTTCATTTTTACAACCAGGCCAACTATGTTGGTTGTTTAGATTTTTGCGACTATTTGTTGCTACATTCATTATTTATTATTTAAATAAATATAAAAATAGAAAATAAAAATAATTTTTTTTTAATCATATGAACAATACGAAATGTATGAACGCACATATGTATGAATAAATAATATGATATAAAAAATGAATGAATGACAAAATGTTCTATTTTTCCAAAACATTTTAATAAAAATAATGCTTCAACTGAGTTCGTTATGTTATTAAATTTATAAAATAGAAATGAAAAGTAATATTTTGAAAAGAGTCTAAATATGAATAAATCTTTACATTCATTCCAATAATAATATTTACGAGTTGAAATATATTATTTTGAAGTAACAAACATAGGCTCAAATGTATGTATTTTATGAACAGGCAAAATAATATATTACAAAACCATACGCATTTAAATAAAATCTATGAAAACCAGTTTTTCTTAAACCCAACATATGCATAAAAATCCTTCCCGAATTTATTACAACATAAAGCATATGAATTTCCAAAAATTTGAAAATATACACGCAATATTCGAATGAAAATTTTAATTATTTTACAATTACAAATTACAAACATACATACAGAATTGATCATTACAGCCCTTTAGCCACTTAAGTTGTGTGTGTTAATTTTATACATGAATGGCCGGATCTACAGTTTAAATTCGACTTCGAATGCTAGATTTTTGAAAAACATTTCGTGGCAATTTTATTACAGTTTTTGCCAGGAGACTGTTGAGTGGAAGTCGATAAAGAAGTATGTTTTCATATTTTGATATGTTGTCAGACATGTCCAGGGATTTGAACAGTCGCCACATGTCTAATAAGCCTACATACTGCCTACTAGACTACGGTGACAACAACAAATTGTATCTAATTATTACAAGTGTAGCGAACACATGGTTGTTACAGTATAAAAGACAACGGTCTTTGCTACGCAAAGGATCCACTAATAGCTACACTATCGTCTAGACTACCAGGCCGCTAATTTGATATTGTAATTTGAAAAATTCCACAAAATTGTCGAATTCGTTTCGATACCAATGCACTTGAGATCCAAGAGCATCTAATGCATGCCGAAAAAGTCACTGTTTGGTATAGATTTTATGCTATCGGCGTCATCGGTTAATATTTCTTTGGTCAAACCATTATTGTCAACGGAGAGCACTAACTAACTAACTTTTACAGTTATACACATCGTATAAGTAACATTAATCACAGTGCGTACATGTTGCTCATACCACCGAATGTAGACTTAGCGTCACAGTTACCAAAACACCCTATACATAGAAGAACTCCGGTTGCATTACATTTTATACGTCTTTTTTGTATTTAAGTGCTATGTTCTGCCATATTTTTCATGGTCTTTCTTTGCTTTCTATCTCAATTATCTTCATTATAGAATTCATTATAGAATTCATTATAGCATTTTAAAATTTCAAAATATGCCAACAAAACACCAGCATAAAAAATGATAAGTAAGTAAAAAAAAAATACAACACACACAATAGAATAAACGTAAACAAAATACACAAACAACAATAATGAAACATCGTTGTTTACATTTATATAGGTCTGGAGAAGGCGAAGCCACGAACATTCGCCTTCAAGAACATTTATCAGACTGTTTACGTTTCCATATAAAATGCAAGGAAAAGCAGGCTACGGAGTCAGTAAAAGTTCAGTCAGTTTTGAGTGAAGACGCGGTGTGTTTGATTCATCGTGGTTTGAAGATCTCCGTGACAAAGATCAGTCGAACAATTGTCTCATAATTGTTATTGTTTATGCAAAGGGTACAAACAGAGGAATGACAAAGAAAAGCAATTGTTGTTGTTTACATCAAGTTGTGAACAGTGGCACACAGAATTGTGCCAATAATAAAGAATTTTAATTAAAACTAAATACAAATTAATTTTTATTTTTATTTGCAATCTACGAGAGCATATTTTAAACGATTTTAAAAGGTAAAAACGTAACAATATTTTTCATATTCGATCAAACTTAATGGCAGGCTGGTCGTATTAATAGAAGGAAAAATAATTAAAATATTTCGTACGAAAAGTGGTGGAAAACATGTGCCAAGCAAGTGCTTACATTATAAATGCTAACTGTAGCTAAATAGATCAGATCTAGAGATATATTGAAGATGATACTTCATAGGCATCCTTAAGATATAAAAGGCAAAAAATACTGTCCTACACTTGACAAGATTTTAAGTAAAAAATCCATAACTCTTGATTAAGAGAAATAGATATAAGGTTAAATAAATGGAAAAGAAGAATGTAGTCGCCGTAGTCTCATACGTAGTGTTTTGGCATATTAGACATGAGGCCTCGGTTCAAACCCCAGGTCAAACATCTCCTACAAAACGAAATACGAAAAAATATTTCTTCAGCGACTGCCTCTTAGTGGATTTCTGGCAAAGAGTACCTCAAAAATTTGTAAGTTCAGTGTCGACTTTAAACTGTAGGTCCCGCAACTCATAAATAAAATTAGTGTACACAACATAAGTGTTGTGAGAAGCTAGGTTGTAATCCTGACTGAAGAGTTGTAATGACCAATTATGTATGTATCAAAGATCACCAATGAATCGTTTTTTCGCTACTTATAAGCACTCATGAAATTCTGAATATAAGTGAGTCAACAACATTGAAATTTAACTACTCTGATTCATTCGTACTCAGTACAACGTTGATTTATAAGTACAGGTTGCAATGAGTATGCGTACAACATTGACGTCAAACTCATACCTTTCTAAATGTGTTTGATTATTGAGCCTGCTCATTCAGATTCATAACTTTAGAAAAATATTTATAATATTTATAAATGATTCGAGTCACTCGAGAATTTACAGCCTTAGTTGTTGTAGCATTTACAAAAAAAGAAAAAAGACAAATAAGCAAAAAAGACAGAGCAGCACCAAGCAGAGGAAACACACAACCTTCTTGTGAGTAGTTTAGTGTTCGTACGCGAATCATAATTATTTTGTGATTCGTGTATATGTTGAGTCATGGAGAGTCGAAATCAACAACATCATACGTGTTGTTAAGTATGAATATGATGAGTACTTCAAACTTTAAATATGAATTGAGGTTCAATGATGTTAAAATAAGTGTGCATGCGTATAAGTATCAGAAATTATGAGTATGAATCGATTCTACTAATCTTTTTGAATACTCATTGCTGATATCTGGTATGTATGCATGTATGTGAAGAAAAAAATCATAAATTTAAAAATTATCTGCAACACATCAACTGCCACAAAAGTGCACTAAACTTTAATTCAAATAAAATAATATTCACAAACTTTGTTCTTAGCAGACTATAAATATACGTTTTAATAATTAAACAATTATAAATAAATTATGTAGAAATTTATTCACATTAACATACAAAAAATAAATATAAACAGCCCTACACGACTGCTACTGCAAAGATAGGCTTGTAAAATATCTGAGCACTCTAATGTAATAATTGAGTGTTTAACTATTAATGCTGCTGGTAAGTAAAAGGTTATTGGGCCGCAGTTAATTAAGGCTCTACTAAAAGCAATTATAAGAAACACAAGAAAATCTTTAATTATGTTTTGAATTAGGAAGGAAATACGAACGTTTAAAGCATAGTACCGGTTAATCTCGCAAAAGAAACAAAAATTTCAACGAATTTAGTTTTTAAATATTTAAACGAGGTAAATAAATTAAAAAGCCACTATTTTAGTACATATATACATACGTACATAATTGGTCATTCAACCCGCCGGATTATTGTGGCGTGTTTCAGGCGGAGGTAATAGCCATCTAACGGGCAGTGGATCCTCGTGTGTTCCTTTCACCCGCATTTCGATCTTGTCTGATAGTCAGGCTACCATAAGATCTCTGTCGAACGTTGTAAATAACTTCAGGGTTGTCATGGAATGTCGCCGCTGTCTCGACCTTCTGTCTGGGCGCTTCAGTGTTACACTTATCTGGGTCTCCGCGCACAGCAATATTCCGGGAAACTGCAAGATCGGCGCGACACCATAGCTAGTGCACTACTTCTTATCTTTTAGGCTCACCTGGCCCTCGATGGATAGAAAGCGCGCCAACCAGTTACTCGGACTTGGTCGTGACATCGTCTCAATCACTTTGGCCATGATTAGAGGTCATTGTATTATGGGGAGACACGCGGAGAGAATGCAGCTCCCATCTAACGACTTCTGCAGATCCTCTGAGGAAGAGGAGACTGATATCCACTTCCTTTGTCAGTGCAAGGTGTAGATAATGTTTATTTAGCTCTCCAATCCTTGTCAGCTTGACGGAGCTATCGTCCATTGATGTCAACGATATAGCTTCTTTTAACTGATTTTCGGGCTGGTTTTCCAGCGTGGAATAGTGCTTTAAATGTGCAGCCCTTGTGCTGATCAATTTGTTCTTCCCTGATTTGGAGGAACTTGGTCAGTACAGAGACTGCGTTCATCTTTGGCGTCACAACGGGGCGCTATGCGTGCTCAAGTGAGCTTTTGACATCAAGGCTACCACTCCAATCTAACCGTACCTAACCCTTCAGTCAGGATTACAACCTAGCTTCTTACACCAACAATGTTGTGTGCGTTAATTTTATACATGAGTGGTTTCAGTCGCCGTTTAGTCGTTTAAAGTCCCCTTCGAGCAACAGATTGTTGAGAAACATTTTTATTTCAATATATTTTATTTGCTCCCAGAGTTTTTGCCACATATTTGCTGAGAGGCAGTTGTCGAAGAAATACGTTCTAATATTTTTCGCTTTGTTGCAGATGCCTGAACTGGGTTTGAACCGTGGCCTCACGTGTAAAACAGGTATTTTACTTCAGATAGGATGGTACCACTTGTCCTAAAGTAGTGTTCTTGAACGCTCGATCGTCCATTGGCTAATAATTTTAGTGCTGCATATCATGCCGATATTTGTCAATCTTGCTGGAATGCCAATCATCAAAAAAGGATGAGAACTACCGATCAATATTATATAAGTTCTCCACTTTCAAAAGTTTATTATATACCATTAGCTTGTGAAATATCTAGAGCCCAACAACTTGATCATTGAGAGGCGGTAAGGTGTCCGTGATGTTTTTTCTACTTGTGACATGTTGAAGTTACTTTCAGAAAGGTGGAAGAACTCCTTTTTGTTATCATTTATTTAAACTCTTAAACAATTAAGATGTTACGCACCACCTGGGATGTTGCACAAGTTTTTTTTTTTTTTTTTTTTTTTCTTCGTATATTATTTATTGAATCTTTCCTTTCAGAATTTACAATAAGTATTCAAATCTTAACCTAAAATACAATAATAAAAGTTGTTATTGCCACTGCAACGTACAACTAAAAGTGCACATCAAAAGTAAATTTATCTGATCAGATCATTTGTTTGAACCCTTTTGAGACGTCTGTGACCCTCGAATACAAGTAAGTCTCTTACAAGACGGTTGGGATGTTCTGTAATCCTAGAGATGTAATTGACACTTGCTATTTTTATTTCCTCTCGAACTAAGGGCACCTTCAGATCTTTGTGGATGTTACTGTTTCTCATATACCAAGGAGCACCTGTTATTATTCTAAGAAGCCTAGATTGCCGCCTTTGAAGCTTCTCTACATTGGATGGTGAGGCTGTTCCCCACAGTTGGATACCATAAAGCCAAATAGGTTTCAATACTGACTTATACAAAAGCAGTTTTAGTTCTAGATCAAGGGTTGACTTAGGTCCAATAAGCCAGTAAAGCTGAGCTGTTCTGAGTTTGATCTGGGTAATTTTGGCAGCTATATGGTGAGCCCAGGTAAGGCGACGGTCGAGATGGATGCCCAGATATTTTACACTACTATGTTCTGGTACTGTCACACCATTAATCTTGATGGGCGGACAATTTCCCTTTCTCAGTGTAAACGTGACGTGCATGCATTTAGAGACATTGACTTTAATCTTCCATTTCAGCATCCAACTTTCCAAATCACTAACATGAGATTGAAGTCTTTGTGACGCAACTGTAGAATCTCTATGAATACTTAAAAACGCCGTATCATCCGCAAAAGTAGACGTGTGAGTCACTAAACTTGTAGGCATATCTGCAGTGAACAATAAGTAAAGGAACGGCCCTAGAATACTTCCTTGTGGTACGCCAGCAGATATCTTTCTGCGGGAAGAGGTGACATCTTTTGATTTTATTTGGAAATATCTATCCCATAAGTAACTTTTTAGCAATTTATGCACATTCTTTGGTAAAAACTGTGTGATCTTAAAAAGAAGTCCTTCGTGCCAGACCTTATCGAAGGCTCGAGATATATCAATAAATAGCGCAGAGCAATACTGCTTGTTCTCAAAAGCACGTCTAATTAAATTGGTAATTCTGTGCACTTGCTGAATCGTGCTATGTTTTCGCCTAAAACCAAACTGATGGTCGGGAACTATGGCGTTGGCATTAATATGCGGTATTAAACTATTAAGCAGCATTTTTTCGAACATCTTAGAAAGTATTGGGAGTAAACTTATTGGACGATATGATGATACTTGCGTTATGTCCTTGCCTGGTTTAGGTATCATCACTAAATCAGATAATTTCCAAGATGCAGGAAAGTAGCCTATTCGCAACATAGAGTTAAAGATGAACAATATAAAACGCACGGCCGATGTAGGCAAATTTTTAATCATTGTCGCAGTTATTTTTTCACAACCAGGTGATTTGTTCGGCTTTAGGCTCTGGATGACGGCAATCACTGCAGACAGCCGGAACTTGATCGGCCTACTAACCACATCGTCGATTGTAACTGGGGCAATACTAGAAACAGAATTGTTTGGTGTAAAAACATTCTCTAAGTAGTTGGCAAAAGCGTCCACTTTCTGTTCTGCGCTTTTTGCCCAATCACCGTGCTGTAGTCGTAAAGGGGATTCATGCAAAGTAGGTCTCCTCATTTTCCTTACTGCCTTCCATAAGCTGTACTCTGAGTCTTTCGTTGCGTCCAAATTTTGCAAGTATTTTTGCAGGTTCGACTCTTTGTGCTTCTGCAAAGCGTCACTCAGAAGTCTTTGGCACTGATTAAGTTGAGACTTTAGACCTGGAGAACGATATTCTTGCCATTGGCGTCTTAAATTCCTTTTTTGGCGTAACAGTGCTTCTATGTTATTAGAGCAGGGAAATTTTCGTTTTCTTACCAAAGGGGTAGAGGATGTAGATACCCTAGCAGCTTCAGTTAAGATGTTAGCAAACTGGCGGACGCCGGATTCAATTTCCTGTTCACACTTCAAAGAGATATTTGATGGCAGGTGCGAGCTTACGAACATTTTGTATTTCCGCCAATTTGTCCTCGTCTGAAGATAATTTTGCTCCAGTAGGTTTGTATCAGGCACAAATGTTAGGATGGTTGGTGAGTGATCAGAAGACAGATCCAATGACGGGTGCATACGAAGATTTTCACGTCTAATATTTCTTACTACGGCAAAATCTATTACATCCGGAATTTTGTTTAGATCAGTTGGCCAATAAGTAGGATGACCAGCAGACAAGGCATCCATTCTTGTCGAAGATACTGCGTCCAATAGCTGTCTTCCTCTCGGAGTAATGAGACGTGATCGCCAGAATGTGTGTTTTGCATTATAATCACCTGCTGCAAAAAATTTCGGACCCAGCGTGTTGAAGAAATCAAGGAATTGATCTTTGCAAATGTTGTGTCTTGGAGGACAATAAAGTGCTGATATTGTAACACCAATGTAGGGTAAATTGATTGATGTTGCTTGAATGTAATCTTGGGTGAATTCTGGCAATGGAAAGTGCCTAATGTCCTTGTGAACAAGAATAGCTGCCCCTCCGCATGCCCTACCACTAGGGTGTTTTGCGTCATATGTGTAGTAGTCATTAATTCTAAAGCAGTTTTTGTCCGAGAAGTGTGTTTCCGATATTAGCATGACATCAATTTGGTAAGTATATAAGAAGTTTTGTACTTCATTTTTATGATGGCTTAAGCCGTTCGCGTTCCAAAAGCACATTTTGAGGGTGTTCATGTCTTATTTACTAAAATCTGCATAAGCATATTTTGGTTTTGCAGCAGCTGTTGCAACATGTTCTGCATGTTAGCCATAAAATTACTCATTGTTTGGATTAGAGTTTCAATTGAATTTTGGGAATTCGAATGTGCAGTTGGAATGCCTTCTTTTAGAGCGTCAGCATATGAAAAAGCATCTGGAAATTTACTTGTGGTTTGGGCAACATTTTTGGAGTTTGCCTGTTGTGGAATGGTGGGCTGAGGTAAACTTGGGAAGTTTGATTCACGGTACTGATTATATATAGGTCTTTTGACCACCGCTTTATTTTTGAGTTCCAAGTATACTTTGCATCCTCGATAATTAGCCGTGTGGTTCTCACCGCAATTACTGCATTTTTTACAGCTAACTTCAGTTTTCGGGTGGGGACATTCACTGCTTCTGTGTACGTCTCCGCACCTGACGCATACTGCCGGTAATTTGCAGAAAGATTTTGTGTGCCCAAATTCTTGGCAATTTTGACACTGAGGGGGGCCTTTACGTTTAATGGGTTCCTCTACATATATTCGACGGTTTAGCACAAGTGAATGCAACAAATGCCATCATTGGTAAGTAATCGATAACAAACACAAAAAAATCTCCAAAGAAAACATCATTTTAAGCGTTAAAAAAGCAGTCATTAAATCAATGTTGTTGTCAACGCACATAGAAATATGGAAGATAAAAATGTAAAAATGTCATATAGCTTGAGCGGTCGCATGCAACATGGTGAAGTTAAAGGCAACATAAGAAAAATTTTGAAATAAAAAACTAAAAATAAAAAGAAGAACGGCACAGAATACAGAAATTAAAAACTGCAACAGCCACAGCAACAATCGTATTGTCAATGTGAGGCAAAAGCAACAGAACATCGAAGATAAAAAAAATTGGAAGTAAATGTGCCAACAGGACAAAGAGAAGTCAACTGACGGCAAACCGTAACTGCTTTTGACTCGTGTATGATGTTTGCAGTTGATGTTGCAAAAATCTTACAATTGTTTTGACTTGTTTTAGGTTTTAGGCATTTGGCCAAAAAATACAAGCCAAAAACAAGAATAAATAAAATGGCATTCAACAGAAATTGCTAAAAAAAAAAAAAAAAAATCAACAAAAAATTTCTTGAAAAAATCAATTTTAAAGGTTTTAATCAAACTGATCAAAACATGATCGCTATGTCAGGCAATAATAAACTTGACCTACAGACAACATGCTAAAGATGTGGATTTTTAAAACTGAAAGTTGGTTGGATAAAATAGTTTGATTTTGTGTATCGAATAAAATATTTAAAGCTCAAGCTTTGCGTCTAAGCTACTGTGCAATGGAAGAGTAGAACTCTTTTTAGCCTTTATACAGTGCTAAATAATGACAGAGAAAACGAACGAAAGTTTAATTATTGAAAATAAGTACATATTTTTGTGGAAGCTCCAACCAAATCGGATGTGTCCCTATTTCTAATTTTTTTTTCATATATTATTTATTGAATCTTTCCTTTCTGAATTTACAATAAGTATTCAAATTTTAACCTAAAGTAATACAAAAATAAAATTTGTTATTACCACAACAACGTACAACTAAAAGTGTTCATCAAAAGTAAATTTATCTGATCAGATTATTTGTTTGAACCCTTTTGAGACGTCTGTGACCCTCGAATACAAGTAAGTCTCTTATTAGACGGTTGGGATGTTCTCTAACCCTAGAGATCTAATTGACACTTGCTACGCCAGCAGCTATCTTTCTGGTTGAAGAGGTGACATCGTTTGATTTTATTTGGAAAAATCTATCCCCTAAATAGCTTTTTAGCAATTTATGCACAATCTTTGGTAAAAATTGCGTGATCTTAAATAGAAGTCCTTCGTGTCAGACCTTATCGACGGCCTGAGATAGATAAATAAATAGCGCAGAGCAATACTGCTTGTTCTCAAAAGCACGTCTAATTAAATTGGTAATTCTGTGCACTTGCTGAATCGTGTAATGTTTTCTCCTAAAGCCAAACTGACTGGAACTATAACGTTGGCATCCATATGCTGTATTAAACTATTAAGCAGAATTTTTTCGAACATCTTAGAAAGTATTGACAGTAAACTTATTGGACGATATGATTATACTTGCGTGATGTCCTTGCCTGATTTAGGTATCATCACTAAATCATATAATTTCCAAGATGCAGGAAAGTAGCCTATTCGCAAAATAGAGTTAAAGATGAACACTATAAAACGCACGGCCGATGTAGGCTTCTTTGAATAGGAAATCGTTTCAAACGAAATCTGTAGATCGTAAAGTAATTAAACCTATCGTAAAATCATACATTAGGATTCCAAAACAGAGAATAGGACGTGAAGTTTGGCAACTATTTATCCCACTTCCCATATAGGTATGCCAAGCATTCCTTGATTTTTTTTTGGTGACAACTGAACTCTTTGGAAAAACTATTTGTATGGATCGTATAGTAGGTGACATATTGACCTGCAACACAATACAATGAGTTTACTAGTCCCACATCTTTAAGTAGTTTTCTCCACGCATATGATGAAGATGCTATCAAGCAATGGAATTAAATCCATTTGTTCAGACTGCTATCAGTCACACTTTGAACTGTCTAGTGAATCTATTGTCTCGAGGGTACAGAAACTAATCCTTTTTTTAACAGTATAAAATTAAATAAACAATAAAATTGCCATGAAAAATTCTCAAACATCTACTATTCGGAGTCGACTTTAAATTTAGGTCACGCTACTCATGTAAAAAATTAACACACACAACATGGGTGGTATGAAAAGCTAGGTTGTAATCCTTTCTGAAGGCTGATAATGACCAATTAAGAAAGTTTTTGAGTGCAACATCCGTCCATGGTGATATGGGAAAACGGATTGAATAAATGATAACTAATTGGACGGGCTTAGCTTTAATAAGACGTTTTGCTTACCACAAAACAGTTTCATAGACCAATGAAACAATGATTGATTTTCCAGACATCTGATGGCTATGACATGTAGTTGTGGATGAAATTATGTCAGGGGTTCTGCTAGGGAGTTGCCGCAGTCTAGTAGGTAGTGTGTTGGCTTATTAGACATGAGGCCGCGGTTTAAACCAAGGTCAGACAGCTCCAACTAAACGAAATATGAAAAAATATTTCTGCGGCGATTTATTCTCAGCAGTTTTCTGAAGTCGTCGTAGACTAGTAGGTAGTGTGTAGGCTCATTAGACGTAAAGCCAGGGTTCGAGCCCCAGGCCAGACATCAAGACAAAATACAAAGAGTATTTCTTCGGCGACTTTCTCTCAGTAAATTTCTGGCAAAAACTCTGAGAGTAAATAAAATTGCCATGAAAAGTTTCTCAAAAATCTGTCGTTCGGAGTCGACTTTAAACTGTAGGTCCCACCACTCATGTATAAAATTAACACACACAACATAAGTGGTGTGAGAAACTAGGTCGTAATCCTACTGAAGGGTTGTAATGACCAATTATGTATGTATGTATGTATGTATGTATGTATGTATGTATGTATGTATATATGTATGTAGTTTTCTGACAAAAACTCTGAAAGTAAATAAAAAATTGCCAAGAAAATTTTCTCAAAAATCTATCGTTTGGAGACGACTTTAAACTATAGGTCCTGACACTCATACGTCGTGTCAGAAACTAGGTCGTATACCTGACTAAAAGGTTGTAATAACCAAATTATGCATGTACCTATCAGAGATCAGCGATGAGTATTCAAAAAGATATGTAGAATCGAATCATACTCATAATTTCTGATATTTATACGCATTCATACTTATTTTAATGTCATGGAAGCTCTACTCATATTCAAAGTTTGAAGTACTCATCATACTCATATTTAGCAGCACGTATGATGTTGTTGATTTCCATTCTCCATGACTCAACACGTACATGAATCACAAAATGAGTATGATTCGAGTGCGAACACTAAAATACTCACTAAATGGTTGTGTGTTTGCTCTGCTTGCTGCTCTGACTTTTTTGCTTATGTGTCTTTTTTCTTTTTTTTATAAATGTAATAACAACTAAGACTGTAAATTTTGATGAATGATTCGAGTCACTCGAATCATTTACAAGTATTATAAGAGTATTTTTCTAAAGTTATGAATCTAAATGAGTAGGCTTATGAATCAAATATATTTCGAATGGTATGAGTTTGATGTCATCGTTGTGTGCATACTCATTGCAACCTGCACATATAAATCAATGTTGTAGTGAGTACGAATGAATCAGAGTAGTTATATTTCAATATTGCTGACTCACTTTGTATATTCAAAATTACATGAGTAACGAAAAAACGATTCATTGCTGATCTCGGGTATGTATATTCTGAAAGGAACTTGCCTTTTTAGATAATGCATACATGCATAATTAATTGGTCATTACAACCTTTCAGTCAGGATTGCGACCTAGTTTCACACCACCTATGTGTGTTAATTTTATACATGAGTGGCGGGACCTACAGTTTAAAGTCGACTCCGAACAACAGATTGTTGAGAAGCTTTACGTGGCAATTTTTATTTACTCTCAGAGTTTTTGCCAGAAATCTGCTGAGAGGAAGTCGCCGAAAAAATTCTTTTTATGTTTTGTTTTAATGTCTGGCCTGGGGCTCGAACCCTGGCTGTAGGTCTAATAAGCCAACACAATACCTACTAGACTACGGCGACTTTTTTAGATAATGTCTCCCTTTAAAACATAGCTCTTTTATACAATAAACAAAATTAGAGAGTAATTAAAAACTTTTTTAAATTCGTAGGTAGTTGTACTTACTAATTCTGGTACTTACTACACATTTATGTACTACACCCCTGTTATTAAATCCTTAACTTGTGTAAAAATCACGTCACAATAAAAGAAATTTTTTTTCTCAATTAAAATCAACGCTTTTGCTTCGTAAAAAAACAAAAGAAATTCGTTAAATTGCAATTGTATTGCAAAGAGTGTCCGGGCTGAGTGCCAGCAATTTATTTTAACACCATTTAACGTTTCTCTTATATTCTTGAGGCATTTTTGCCTTGTTTCTGTTGTTGAAATTTTCTCATCCTTCGTTTGTTTTCATTTGTAAATAATCACTGTACAGTACACAACAATTACCCGATGGTAGTGTGGTAACAATACAATGCAACAGCCGCAAACAAATCAGCAACAATCAAAACCATCGTTTAGCCAATGTTTTACAGGCTGTCTTATAGGCTGAGAGCGAAAGAGAGAGAGGGAAAACGATTTCGTATAACCCTTTTTACTTGGTGTAGCTATAGCGATATTAACTGGTATTTTATTGTTTGTAAGAGCGCTACAGTTTGTAACGAATTTCAAACAGAAATAAAATCTTAATCCAACATAACGGTTAGCCTTCAAGCATATGCACTGATAATCATGCATTTAAGTAATCGTAGCATGAGTATTAGGATTCTTCTTTTGTTTCTCCCTAACCTTGCCTAACTTAAGAATGGTTTGTACAATAGTTTGTACAGATTTCTAGACTCGAAAACCCTTGTCACTAGTCGATGGCTAAATGCTTAGAGTGCTCCTGCAGTTGCTATTACGTTCCAACAACTTGTAATAATTTTCTTTGTTTTTTAATCTGATGCTGTTGCTTTTGTTGTTTCTGCGACAGCGCGTAAGAACCAATAATTTATTAAAAACGGTTATTAACGCCATTGTTTGCGTGTTGGAGGCAGTTTACTGCCCAGCCTGTTTGACTGCCGTTCATCCAGCCCAGTTGTGGTGTTGGTTACTGCCTATATTGCTGCATAATAAGGCTTTTTTGTGTTGAGTTGTTTAAAGTAAAAATACGGTGCTATTGCTTGGCTGCTAGTATTTTAATAAAAGTTTTAATATTGTAGAGTAGAAGAAACGGATTTTACTTAGTTTTTAGACTGTAATTCTTGAACATACATACATACATTGGCTTGATATAATTTGAATTTTTTTTTGTTAAATTAAGACCTTTAGGGTATTTAAGCTGTTAAATTTTATATTTAAAAAAAGAGGTTCAGAATGTTTGGTTTAGTGTGCTGTAGCTACGCAAATAGTATGAAGCAAAATATTGCGTACAGTGAGCAGACAAAAGTTAGGTGACTCTATGCACATTTAGCTGTGAACTAATTAAATATGCAAGTTTCGCAAGTGTAAGCAGATAAATCGTAAACCACAGCATTTCTCAAATTCAACTTAATACGGTGTTCAGATATGCACCTTTATTGCGTAAATCGCAATAAACGCCATTATTGAGATCAATATTTCGTACAAAGTTTCAATTAATTATTGCGCAATAAATACGCAAATTGTTATAATATTGAGTACAAATTAAAATGCAGCACTGTCATACGTACGTTCAGTATGCATATTACAATTATCAGAACACTTTCTGTTGGTATTTGACAACTCAAATGTTGTTCGACTGTGGACTGTATGGGTGATGATGTTGTGATGGAGGTTATGGCGACTTGGAATCAAATTTATGTTGTAATATCTGCCATTAATAAAATAGGCGAAAGATTAGAAAAAAATCTTTCGAAGAGTATATAAACAAAACCAACACTTCCCTGTTTCTGTTAGTTGGACACTCAATCGAATTCTTTCTTTTATTTTATCCACTTTCTTGAGTGCAACCCTGGCGCTGACCAACTTGTTCCTCTACCCTGATTTTGGTGGAACTTGGTCAGTACAGGGACTGCGTTCACCAGTGGCATCACAACGGGCCGCTATGCGTGCTCAAGTGAGCTTTGTGAAATCAGAGCTACCACTCAGACCTAACCTAACCACTCCCTTGAGGTTTCAATCGTTGATAATCACAAAAACACCACAACTTATGTTGTGTGCGTTGATTTTTATACATGAGTGGTAGCACCTACAGTGCAAAGTCGACTCCGAACGACAGATTTTTGAGAAACTTTTTTATGGCATTTTTTATTTACTCTCAGAGTTTTTGCCAGAAATCTGATGAGAGGAAATCGCCGAAGAAATAAAGATGGCTGACCTAGGGTTTGAACGGAGGCTAATACTAGACCACGGCGATACATAAATACACACGTGATTTGTCATTACAACCCTTCAGCCAAGATTACAACCAAGTTTCTCATACCGCTTATGTTGCGTGTGTTAATTTTATACATGAATGAAAATTGACTCAAATCTGAAATCTGCTGAGAGGAAGTCGCCAAAGAAATATTTTTGGAAATCAGATTTTCTTCTGGTTGTGATTTATCCGAGGATGTATACAAAAAACAATTATTTAAACCCGAGATTTTAGTGGCACTAATCAACAGCGAATCAAATTTTATTGCTTCTGAATAGTAACATTTCTGAATTGGTCGGTAGGTAGTTTAGCTGGTAGTTTGCTGTTCACTCGGTGGCCGATATGAAATATTGAGTTACCCAGTGTGAGACAAGGGGGCTTGTCATGATTTATTTGTGGCGAGTTTGAACCATTCTGAGCTACGGATGAAACCGACCAGTTCCCTTTGCGGCACGTTCTCCATCATGCCCAGGTCTTCAAACGTTCTGTCACTCAAAAACCGATGACGTCTTTTCTGATGGATTATGTCTGTTCAATAGGGCAGAGTCTTGTTAGAATTCCTGCTAGAATGTGAACAGTTCTCGTGTCTAACTCCAGTAGTTTCCTTGTTCTCCCACTGTCCACTGCTGTACACTGCAGTTTCAAATTCGGTAACCAGGTATGTTGGAGCACTCACGGTTTGTTGAATTTCATGCGGCTTTTTCCATTTTTGAAAAGTATTCTTGTTGAGGCCCATATATCCATTCTGTTGCCTCCTCCTTAGACATCTCCGATGTCTGTTCTGAATATAAAATAAGAAATTGTCTCACAGTTATGCTCCCCGTTTTAAAGATATTTTCACCTTTTGCCACACGTTTATAACGTTTGTAAGTGAGTGAATGTATATGTTTTAATACACCCAAACCTGTTTTTACACGGTTTTTTTTTACGCGAATTTGAAATAACACGGTTTTTTTTTAACAAATTTACCATTTTTTTTTGGTCGCTCCTTTTTATACGGATAAAATCGTTTAATAAAATAAAAACTCTGTGTATACTATTGAACTAAATCTGTGCGTTTTTATAAAGTTATTCAATTTTATAGGCACATGTAGGCTGCTGCATCAATCCTATGTATATATTTTCAGTTTGTTTATACACTTACATACATACATAATATTTGTCTTTTTTTACGCGTTATTTTTTTACACGGTATCCACTGGAACGTATCTACCGTGTAAAAAAAGGTTTGGGTGTACTTAGTTTCTCTTTGTTTTAACTTTTATCATATTTTTTTAATTCTTTTTTGTTTAACTCGTATCTTGTCCTATATCTCAAGTCATTTATTTTATTTGTCTTTACTTTAGTGAGGCCAAGCTGCTGCATTCATTGACCGTGTGTAAAATTGGATGTTAATGTGAATGAAAGAAAAGTTATTGATGGCATGGTTTTAATAGCGTATTTAACCCTCTTGTATTGAGAAGTAATTCATCATATATTTTTAAATGTAAATAAATTGCATATTTATGTACTTCAATTATTAATTTAAATATGACGTGCATTGATTACACATACAAATTGAAAAAGAAAACAAAACATTTGCAGAGAAGAAAGTAAAATGATTGAAGGAAAACCAAGAAATTAACTTTTTTCTGTTTGAATTCAATTGTAAATTAAAATAAAAATTATTGCCTGACTGCCCAACAAGCAGAGTAAGAAAAAGTGTAGAATAATTACAGATGAGCATCAGCAAAGATCAATAATATGAATGAATATTAAACAATGAACGTTTATTGTCATCTTCTTTTACAAATACTAACAGACAGTGTAGGCCAAAGAGCAAACCACACTTCAAACCTTCAGAAAACTGAATGGCTTCACTGTACTAATTACACTATGCGACAAAATAAAAAAAATGAAATACACCCAGCTAATGACATATTGTGAGTTTTGTTGAGTAAAATACAAAAATAATTTTTTTTATATTTCTTCAACCCCCAAAACTTGTTTTATTTGACAAAAACTGTTTTTTGTTTTTTGGACTTTACGAACAAATTTATTGATTACACAAACATTTCTGAAACAATGTCCAAAATGTAAACCTTATTAGAAAGGAGAGGGATGTGCCTTTAAAACGATATACATATATATATATTATTTGACTCAATATTCTATGACGTTTGATGAGGTAAACTTGACAAATGCGAATTTTTTTCATATTATTTTAAGTTTGTCCACTCATAGTAGGAAACTTTAATTAAAAAAATATAAAATAAGTGAAGAGATTCTGAAAGTACATTATCTTGTGAAAAGATTGACACTTCCTTTGATCAAATCGGACAAAAATTATCGTAGTTATTATTTAAATAATATAACAGTCGTGTTATATTTTTTATATATGTATGTCATCCTATCAAATTTATTGGAAAATGTGTCATCTTCACGTTTGCACCACTACCAGATGTCGGCTAATATTTGAGTTTTTTGCAAATATTTTTATTTCTTTTTGCGCAAACATTGGCCAACTTCTGGTGGTCGCTGAAACGTAAAATTGACACCGATAAACAATCAAGATCCATTAAAAATTCTGAAAATTTTTGAACTAAAAGCTCATTTGAAAAAATATATGTATGAAAAATATAACTCGATTGTTAGACTCTTTAAGTAATAACTATGGTAATTTTTATCCGATTTGATCAAAAGAAGTATCAATCTGTCCACAAGATAATGCACTTTCAGAATGTCACCACTTATTTCATCTTTTTTAATTAAAGTTTGCTATTATAAACGGACAAACTTGAAAAAATATGAAAAAAATTCGCATTTATCAAGTTTACCTCATCAAACCTTATAGCATATTAAGTCAAAAATATATGTATATGTATATGGTTTTAAAGGCACATCCCTCTCCTTTCTAATAAGGTTTACATTTTGGACATTGTTTCAGAAATGTTTGTGTAATCAATAAATTTGTTCATAAAGTCCCAAAAACAAAAAACAGTTTTTGTCAAATAAAACAAGTTTTGGGGGTTGAAGAAATATAAAAAAAAATATTTTTGTATTTTACTCAACAAAACTCACAACCTGCACTATGTCATTAGCTGGTTGTATTTTGACTGTGGCACAATGTTATCAGAATTACATTTTAAATGCAAAATTGAGAAGAAAAATTACTTCCTACGTGTTTTAATGCTTATATAGATATAGGGTGGTTGAATTAAAAATTTAAATGTGAAAATACATTGAAACAAACACGGTTTGAAATTTTGCCAAATTTGTTTTTTAGTTGTGAAGTACAATTTTTCCGGTTAGAAAAGGAATATTATTTCACACAAATGGCAACCGCGACTGACGGCTGGACCAATTTTTGTGCCCTTTTACGAATGTATGGGGTCGTATCTTTGAAATAGCATCACGAATGTTGCCCCTCAAATGCTCAATTGTCTCTGATTTGTCAGCATAACGCTTTTCTTAAATAGCGCCCAACCGAATATAGTCCAACGGTATTAAATCGCAGCAACATCACCATTTCAATTAATAAACGGCCGTCAAATGTTTGACTCAATAAACGATATGCTGTAAGTTGCATCATTCTGTTGAAACCCAACATCGTTCACAACAATACCAATAAAATTGGTTATCGTGGTGCGATAGGTGTCTCTATTGACAGTTATGTTTGCGCTCTCCTCATTTTCAAAGAAATATAGGCCAATTATGCCTACGTTTCACAAGCTGCATCAAACATTCATTCTTAATAAGAGCATTGGCTTCTGTAAGATCACGTGTGGGTTATTCACCTATCCACCAAAATGAAAATGAGCTTCAAGGGAAAAAATGATTTTTTTTTGCAAAATTAACAGTAAAAATTCAGTCAGTCTTGTGTGAAAACGCGCAGTGTTTGAAGATAATAATCGTAGTTTGAATATCTCCGTTATAAAGATCTGTCTAGCAATTGTTATTGATTACGCAAGAGTATGCAAAGAAGAATAACAATCAAAGCAATTGTTGTTGTTTACATCAAGTTGTAAACACTGTTAACAATAAAGAATTTAATTAAAACAAAACCAATTTATTTTTATTTGCAATCTACGAGCTCATATTTCAAAAGCTAAAAACATTACAATTGGCAGCAGCAGTTTCTCGTTGGCCCATATATTCCAATAAATTCGAACGTTGCTCAAGCCCAAATCAATTCATTCGGTGGAGATAATGTACTGAATTTTGTAACAGAATAGAATGACATAAGTATTGTCATATTCGAAATAATTGATGGTTCAAATTTAAACCGATAGATGGCACAACTGATATACCAAACATAGAATTACAGAACTTTATTTAAGAGAATTTAGGTGTACTTTGTAGAAAACCAAAAGGAATTTCGAAATACTCTTCGTTGGCAAAATAATACTGGTACTGTAGGTTTAAATACTATCTGTCCAATTCAATTTGAAGAAGAAAAACAAAAAACTGTTTCCTTCTTGTATTCCTTTTCATCTTCAATTTACGGCCGTTGTATTAGTCTCATTTAATGACATTTCCCTTTACACTTCTCCCTCTATTGGTTCATTGTTTTAAGTGTTGAAAAATTTACTTCATAATCATTTTGTATTTTACTAATGATCTAAAAGCCAAGATAATTGCAGCACTTCCTGTCACTCCCAACTGCAGGTTTTTTTTAACTTTACTCCTCTCTCCCATATACCCATTCTTGCCATTTTTGGATATTATTCACATGCAAATATTATTACAATTGTAATGCTGAGCATGATAAATTAATTTTTATTGCATTTTCAACTATAATTTGAACAAAACAAATATTGTTTCAACATCAAGCAAAAGGAGAAGAGAAAAAATAAATGTAATAAGGACTGGAAAAATAAAAATGATGAATAATGTAAGTCTTCAGAAAAATGTAGATATTCATTTGACTTCCTTCTTGTGCACAAACAAGAACGTTTATTTATTCGTTTATTTGAAAGTAAATTTTTATCTCAACTCTCCCTCCCTGTGTATCTCGATGTACACATTATTGTAGTGGAACTGTGAAGGCAGTTTAAAGAAAAAAATTTCTTATTTTTTATAAAAAATAAATATGAATGAATTTGGCAAGTTTCTTATATTTTATTGTTTTATTTTAAGAAATTGTTGCCATTTAACTTTTTAAAATTTTTAAACCCAATTTATCATAAAAATAAAGACTAAATAATTATTAAATCAATATCATATCCTAGGTGCCATTCTTCCATTAGATACACGTATAGTAAGTAGCGTGTATCCTCCATACATACACTTCGTGAAGTGCTAACTCTCAAGAGTATCTTCATGTATAAGTCTTGCGTTTATAGATGCTGTGTATATTCTCTTTTCAACACACATAATACTTTTCATACGGTTTAGCCTTTTTCAGTTGCATTACAATTGCGCCACTGCTTCCCATCAAATATAGTCAAATATCAACGAGCTAGAGATATGGACCAGAGATCAGCAATGAATCGATTTTTCGCTACACATAAGTACTCATAAAATTTTGGATATAAGTGAATCAACAATATTGCATTTTAAATACTCTGATTCATTCGTACTCACTACAACGTTAATTTATAAGTACATGTTGCAATGAGTATGTATACAACGTTGACATCAAAGTCATACCATTCGAAATATTCGAAAATATAAATGATGCGAGTGGCTCGAATCATGCATCAAAATTTACAGTCTTAGTTGTTGCATAGTTGCGAGCAAATCTATTCAGCTTCTGTTCACAGTTCATAGAAACATATTTCACCTAAATACATACATATGTATATACATATATAACATCACAACAACCCTTCAATCAGGATTACTACCGAGCTTATCACACCACTTATGTTGTTTGTGTTAATGTTATACATGAGTGGCAAGCTAATGTTGATTAGCAAAGGGAAGGGTGATCCTACGCAAGCGTCTGCATACCGGTCCTTGTGCATGCTGGATTGTGCTGGAAAATTACTGGAGAAATTACTGAAATTTCGTCTGGATACAGCGGTGAAAAATGCAAGTGGTCTCTCAAGGAGACAGTACGGGTTTAGAGCGGGTAGATCGACGATAGGAGCCATTAACGAAGTATTAACTAGCGTGAAGGCTGTCCAAAGCGGAAGCCGTTTTTCCAGGCGTATAGTTTTGTTGGCGACCTTAGACGCCCAGAATGCGTTCAACAGCCTCCGACGGGTTGACGTACTTGAGGCATTGAGAACAAGTATCAATGTTCCCGGTTACCTGCAGGAGATTATGCGGAGCTACTTACGAGATCGTGAGCTTATTTACGATACGAGCCAAGGATGAAGGAGAAAACAGGTTACGTCTGGTGCAGCTCAAGGATAAATTCTTGGCCCATAACATATGATGATATCTTTCGCATTGTGATGCCAGATGGCGCACATGTTGTTGGATATGCCGATGACGTTGCGGGCATAATTGTGGCTCGGAATGTCATTGCTGATCTCTAGTCCGCATCAAACAGTGAATTTTTTCGGTATGTATTGGACTCTCTTGAATCTCATAAGGATTGGGAATATCACAAATTTTATAATTTTATTTGTTCACGTATACTTTCCACCAGAAATAAACCTCATTAGTTGTTAACAATTTCAGACCTTATTCAGCAAAAACGTGTAGTTGACTTCAGTTGGCCGGCCTTCAATTCCTCGGTAATTGAAATTTTCTACTGGTGTAGGAACAAATCACTAAGCAGAATTCTCAAAATGGTGGTTTATCGACCTACAGATATTGGTCGATAGAAGGCCACATTATGAGAATTGTCCTTACGATTAGACGTTTGTTATGATATTAGAATGGACGAAACTCCCAGTATGTTGCCTAAATAGAATATGCATTGTGCACGTATTGTTGAATGCACGATCCATTCACATTGCTTTGGCAAACTGACCGAATAAATGACAACAAATTTGACAGATGGCCATCATAATTAAAAGGCCTCAGTTTGAAAAGCCTATGAAAACGCAAAAACCGAAATTTTAAAGCTTTTTCTTAATTTTAAAATAATTTTAATTATAAGAATGCTTTACCATTCCTTTTTGGCCTCAAGCCATTACTGTGGAAGTGTTGAATATTTTCCAACACAAAAACACCCACAAAATGCATTTCATTTGCTATTAAAAATTCCGAGGAAACTGAAAAACTGGAAACCTATAAAAAACAAAATTATTGGAAGAAAGCACATAAAAAATATAAAACCATCAACAACAAATAATAAAAAGAACTTTTACAAGAATAAAAAAGAAAATAAAAAAGAAAAATAATAATAATATAATGGAATGAATGAATGCAACATCATTCATTATTATTATTTTTCATTATAAATTCATCCATTTTTTGCATTGACTTATGGCTTGTTAAATACATAAAAAAGGAAATGAGGAATAAAGGATGAAAATTAATAATGGCATGCAAAAACAAACACTGACATCATCAATCCCAACTCTGAAATTCAAGGATAATGTTGTTTAAGTAAATATGCATACAATATATATATTACAATTATTATCAGACAACAGAAAGCTGAAAAAATTGATGAAAAATTTTTGTTTAATGCACAGTTTTGAATAATTATAACAAAAAAAAAATTAATGAAATACATACATAATTAAATGTGTAACTTTGTATATATTTTAATATAAAATTTAATGCGAATGTTCAAACCCATACTTTCATTACCATACCACTCCCCACTTTCATGGGGATAATGCATTCCAGTCGTGAGTTATCACTACACAAATGCAATCTATGCCTGCAGAAACTCAATTCTTAGGTTACACTTGGATATTGTTACGAAAATGAAGAATCTAGATAGTGGTGTTTTGCATTTCCATCGCTTAACATTTAAATTTAAAAAAAATACAACAACGAACACTAGCATAAAAAATGGTAAACAAGTAAACAAAAATACAACTACAAACCCTACAAGAATAAATTCAAATAAAATACACCAAAAACATTAATGAAACAACGATAGAGATATCAAGAGACGAAGCCACGAATATTCGCCTTCAAAAACATTCATCAGACTGTTTACCCTGCCATATAAAAGGCAAGGCAAAGCAGGTGAATGTATTAGTTAAAGTTCAGTCAGTCTTGTATGAAGATGCGGTGTGTTTAAAGAGAGTAATCGTGGTTTGAAGATCTTCGTTACAAAAATCAGTCGAATAATTGTCCAGTAATTGATATTGTTTATGCGAAGGGTGTATAAACAGAGGAATAACAGTAAAAGGCAATTGTTGTTTACATCAAATTCTGAACAATGGCTCACAGAATTGTGCGTATAATAAAGAATTTTAATTAAAACTAAACACAAATTTATTTTTATTTTATTTGAAATCTACGAACTCATAGGAACTTTCGAATTTAGACTAGATTTAGTACGTCAGAATTTTTCCCGATATTTATAGCTAAGATTATCGAATTCAGTCCTTTTACTCACCAATCAGTTTAGCACATACATATATACGTAATTGGTCATTACAACTTTTCAATCAGAATTACGACCTAACACCTGACACCACTTACATATGTTGTGTGTGTTTATACATAAAAGGCGGAGTTTTGAGAAACTTTTTTATGGCAATTTTTTTACTCTCACAGTTTTTGGCAGAAATCTGCTGAGAGGAAGTCGCCGAAGAGATATTGAAATTTCGTTTTGTTCGAGATGCCTGAACCGTGTCCTCACGTCTAGTAAGCCAACACAATACCTACTAGACTACGACGACTTCTAATTTAGTTTAATTATTTTGTGTGTATTTGAAAACTTCCACATATTTCATGCGGTGCGATTGAGATTTGAACCGGCAATTATTGCTTGACTAGAAGTGGATGGACACTTTGATTATGCAGACACTGTTTATTAAAAAAGATGCTCTGAAGGTAAATTCCTACATAAATTGCTTATATCAATAAAAACATTGTTTGGTGAGGATTCCCAATTTCTTTGGAATTAACATATGTGTATATGAATTACAACTTCTTTAGGTTTGAATTGAATGATCTGCATACCAACGACATATCGTTTCAATTGGTTGGCAGTACGTGCCACATAGCTTAGATCACATTGATTTTAAAATATGACCGTTTCACATGAAGCTAGCCATTGATATCTGGCCATTGATATCATGCAATTTAACCTCATTAGACTTTTTCTTGTAGGGTTTTTATAAGTTGCTGGTGTATGCGAATTAGCCGCAAACCACAGTGGTCATCAAAGCCAATGTAGTTTATGCCATTGTAATGCACTCTACCTAAAGCAGCCTTGCTGGGCATTTAAACGATGTTGTATTCTAGACATGGATAGGACAACTTAATTCATTACAGTTCATTAAAGAAGTTGCTGGGAAAGTGGGCGGAGTTCGTCTCACCAATTGTTGTGTAATAATAAAACTGTAGAAACAATTACAGACATACTTTGGAGCAATCGTAATGAGTAGAGAAACATGAGTATTATAAATTTAAATAAGGGCGTCCTGAGTACGCTAATGGGCGTATTGAACTCTATTGGGGGTTTAAGGGCATGTGGTGAAGACATCGAAAGGACGGAATATTGTTTGTGGTATTGCCCAACTTTCGTAATGTCAAGTTTCCAATATTTTGAGGATGATACTATACCCGACATAACTCAGTGTCTCAGTGAAGATACATACATAATTGGTCATTACAACCCTTTAATCAAGATTACAACCTATCTTCTCACACCACGCATGTTGTGTGTGTTAATTTTATAATATCTGGTCTTTACAGCCCTTTAGTCGGATATTACGACCTTGCTTCTCACGCCACTATGCTGTGTGTGTTAATGTTAATAGATGAGGGGCGGGTCCTAATGTTTAAAGTCGACTCCGAACGACAGTTTTTATTGAGAAACTTTTCATGGCAATTTTTTATTTACCCTTAGAGCTCATAGCAGAAATTTGGTCAAACATCTCCAACAAAACGAAGTATGAAAAGAAATATTTCTTCGGCGACTTACTCTCAGTAGATTTCTGGCAAAAGCTCTTAAAGTGAATAAAAAATTGTGCATGAAAATTTTCTGAAAAAAATTTGTCGTTCAGAATCAACTTTAAATTGTAGGTCGCTCTACTCATGTATAAAAATTAAGACGCAGAACATAAGTGGGAAAAGCTAGGTCGTAGTCCTGGCTGACTTATTTGATAAACTGGACACATCTTTTGATGGTTTACTCACGATTTTCCTAATTGGTCCAAAATATTTTACTCTGGACCCGAACACCACCGCTTCCCTATCTGTCTTTCAGCCATCCGCTTACCACAAAAAATTCCTACTCTTAAAAGTTTCTCAATCGACTTTAATTATTCATTCTCATTGGGAAGCATTTCACAAAATCGTAGTTTGCAGGTAAAGCCTAGAGGACAGTGATAGACAGCTATTTGGCTGGTCGTAATGCTCTCTGATGTTCATAATAAAAAATTCTAGATAAATAGAAAAACGGGAAAGCGTAGTAATGACAAGCGCTGATGTGCTGCTATAGGCTAGAATGTATAAATGAATTAGGCTACGAGTTGTTAAAGCTGATCGGCTCATTATTTAACTGCTTTGAGTTAATATGGGCTCTAGCAAATTGGCCTCAGTAACGTGACCGCTAACTACATGGTCAATAGCAACATAGCCGCTAGCATCATGGCCACTAGCGATATGGCCGCTACCAATATGGCCGCTAGCAATATGGCCTCTAGCAGTATGGCCTCTAGCAATATAACCTCTAGATATCTTTCAAGTCAGATATCTCAAACGAAAGGAAATATTAAAAAATTACTCATCGTCGATTTCCTCTCAGCAGATTTCTGGCAAGAACTCTGTGAGAAAATAAAATTTGCATTAAAAGTTTGTCAAAAATCTGTCGTTTTGAGCCGACTTTAAACTCTAGGGCGCGCCACTCATGTATAAAAATAACGCACCCAACATAAGTGGTGTGAGAATCTAGATCGTATTTTTAACTGAAGTGTTGTAATGGGTGATTTTTTAAGAGCTATAGGAAATTTAAAAAAAGAAACACATAAAATTCAGAAAAATGCATGAAATCTTTATTTGAATCGATAGTACGGTCCATATAATTTAATGTTTGAAGATTATTTCATGCAAATGTTGACCGCGACTGCGCCTCAAATGGTCCGTCCGCTTAGTCAAATTTTGGCATACTCTTTCCAACATTTCGGCCGGTATCTCACGAATAAATGCTTCAATGTTGTCTTCCAATGCGTCAATTGAAGCGGGCTTGTCTGTATGACATGAGCTTTAACATAGCCCCACAAAAAATAGTCTAAAGGCGTTAAATCGCACGATCAAGGCGGCCAATTGACCGGTCCCGAACGTGAAATAATTTGTTGAAACAAAATGTCATGAAAGTCAAGCTCTTGCATTTTGGGCAAAAAAAGTTGGATATCATCTCACGGTAGCGCTCCCCATTCACAGTTACGTTACGATTCGCAGCATCTTTGAAGAATGATGCCAGCAGCCCCTAAACCGCACCAAACTGTGACTTTTTCTGGATGCATTGGTAGATTTTGCAATGATCCTGGCTGATCTTCACTCCAAAATCGACAATTCTGTTATTCGCACTCTACGTAAGCGTATTGGTGTTTTAATGTCCAACAATGTAAATTTGGTGCGAAATTTAGTCACAATAGCCCGAATAGCCGCTTCAGTGGGTCGATTAAACTGACCATAAAATGGAAGAAGAGCGCGATGAACTTTCTTAACAGAGCACGCATTTTGATAATAAAATTCAACGATTTGCAAGCGTTGTTCGTTTGTAAGACGATTCATGGTTAAATTATAGACCAAACTGAAGATGTTTGATAGTGAAACAAAACACGAAACGTGCGTGAGCTGTTTAAACCAGTGTTGCCAAAAAGATAATAGATACAAAATCACCCGTTATAATGATCAATTATGTATGTATGTATTTCAAGTAAATATTACAAGTTTTTTAGTTATACTGCCATTAATAGTACACCATATATAACCCATAATGAATTTTATTTTATTCACGTGAAATGCACTTTGGTACACTGCTAGACTATTTTATGGCCAAAACTATTATGAGAGGTAACAAAAACAAAAAATTATTTTGCCAAATACATATTTCCCATTTGAACAACAACATCATCATTATAAACATAAGTAGAACATCAAAGCGAAATGCCTTTATTGGCTATAAATATTGAATTTTTATTCAATTTTAGATATTATTTGACATGGAAATTATGCAAAAACAATAAAAAAAAATATATAATGATAGACAATTTGAACATATCTCATGCACCGTCAATACAATCACTACGGAATCAGTTCTTTTGCTAATAAAAATTTTTTAAATTTAAATCCCATGCACTCCAAAGGATACATAGTTGTACTTGCAGTTTATTGAATATTTGAAAGGAAATGAATTAAAATTGGAATTCTTAACATTAAAATTATTGGAAAATTGTTGCAAATTGCTACTAAAGAGCTGGGAAAAATTGGGAAAAACTTTAAATTTATTGCACATGAATTTCATGTAAAAATTATTACCATATTCACGATGCACAATCATTAAATAAATTTGTTTACAATGACTAGAAATAAGCATACAAAAGAAAAGAATCGCTAAAGCACAAGTGAACACACCATTGTCCTCCTTGTAGAACTGCAAGTATAATAATTACGACAACATTGAAATCGCCGTAGCCTAGTAGGTAGTGTGTTCGCTTATTAGACATAAAGCCCGGGTTCAAACCCCAAGTCAGACATAAAAACGAAATATGAAAAAAAATATATTTCTTCGGCGACTTCCTCTCAGCAGATTTCTGGCAAAAAAACTCTGAGAGTAAATGATAGGTTTTGAAAAAGTTTCTCAAAAATCCGTCGTTCGGAGGCGATGTTAAACTCTAGGTCCCGCCACTCACATATAAAATTAAGGCACACGACATGAGTGGTGTGAGAAGCTAGGCCGTAATCCTGACTGAAGGGTTGTAATGGCCAATTATATATGTATGTATGCGTATTCTTTGGAATTTTTAATTCCCTGTATTTCCATTTTTTTTAATAAGTCAAGATCGAGACGAAAATTAATTTAATTACGTTCCGTTAAGGTTCTACGCTAGAATTTTTAGTTAAAATCTTTGCTCTCCATAAGGCTCAAAGACAAAAATTCCAGCAACTCAAAAAAAGTTTAACAAAAAATAACACGAGTTAGAATAGCCAAAGAACAATTTAAATTCCAGCACCTGCCCCTGGAAACCCTAGGCTCTATTTTCACCAGGTTATTTCGCTGCATACTGGACGGCACAGATGGTTACCATCATCCACGAACCAAATCTTAAACGTTGAGTAGCATAAACAGAGTCCAATGGGTTGGTGTTTACAGTTATCAAGCAAATGTTTTATCGACGTGCATTATCTGTCATAATTCTACAATCAGCCCAGTAAACATTATTGTATTTTTCTGTGACCCCACTTTATGTTTGTTTTTCTACCAATTTCCTTCAGTGATAAATGAATAATATCACGGAGTTAGTTGAAAAGGTTAGAATGCATCACTCTTATAGCAGATCGACTCTCTTGGTCAAATAGATTCATGCAACACATACCCATGGATAGTTCTTAACATGGAGATAGACAAGACTGGGTTTCTATATAAAAGACCGAAGAATCAAACTTTACCACCAGTCAGACCTTAATTTTGTTTTTAAAGTGAAAATAAGTGCGGCCATGGATTGTATGATCTGGGCTAGTAACTATATGTTAAACATGACTTATAGTAACTTAATTATCTCTACAGATAGGCAAATGACAATTCGAGCAATAACATCTAGGAATACGGGATCAAAGATCGTCCTAGAGTGTAAAAATTCGATTAACAATTACTTCAGGCATGGAACGGTACGCATTATATTGGTAACTCATCATCACGGAGAGATTGAAAATGAGAAAACGAATATTGTGGCTAATACAGCTAGAGTACTACATACCATAAGTTTCAGTGTATTAATAAAGACCAAGCTGGGGAAGTGGGTGGAGACGTTACATAGATTATCATTGAATAACGACACAATAGGGTGGATTACAGAATTACTTTGGGGTGATCCTAATGAGACAGTAACCATAAGAATTTTAAGGTTAAACAAGGGCACTCTGAGTATGCTAATGACATATAAGACATGTGTTATAATAACTTGACAAGCACTCCTCGTAATTCTAATCGCATACACCAAAATTTTGTCTCTCTTAGCTTCTACAACATCTGTAGTCGTCCAATATATATCAGGACACTAGTGCCAGTCCATGTGTAGGCTTGAATGTGCAACATAATTGCACATCTTTCAATCACAAATAGAGTTTTAAAGTGTCTGTTGTTGCTTAAATTAGACCTCACTTACCCCTAAGCCAACCAAACAAACAAATAATATGCACAGCAAAACTACCAACCAACAAGCAGTTGTACGGCCAACAGATCAAAACCAAAAATGAAACAGAGACTGGAGCTCATGGTTTCTTTAATAGATACGTGTGTATTGTATTAACAATTTTACAGATACTTATACGACGTAGTTTATTAGTCCACCAAACCAATCGATAGGTTGTTAAAAAGTAATAACAACAGGAAAAAAACATGAAAATCAAGTGGCGAAAATAATGATGCCTGCAATGATGATGTTATTGATGCCCAACACTGGTAAACATGGAAACAAAAGAATTCAAAGGAAAAAAAATTGAAGATGTTTGTATGTGTGTGTCTGCGTAGCAAATTATAGTTCTACCATCGTTTTCAATTTCATGGACTTACTTTTATTGGCAATATTTGCATGACATGGATTTTATAACATCAACAGACATATGGAGAAGACAGAAATGGTTGTCATTATATGTGCAAGCATTTCCAATCTGTTTTTTATTTACATTACGTATGAGATTTTATTACATGAACGTAAAATAAGAATTAAATTCACGTTGATGGGAAATAAATAGAAGCCTAAATAGCCAGTAAATGTGTTACATTTTGTATCATTTCCAAGGAAAAGAGTAAAATATATGAGAATGAGAATATAATGTGTAGTTTAGTGGCGTAAAAATGTCTCTTTATGATACTAATTATGCACACATAAGACATAAAGCTGCATAAAATATGATTCCGGCATATAAATTAGTAGAGAACAGGAAGAATTTTGCTTCATAACATAATATATTAAAAATTTATAGGATCTTTTCTTAAGCGTTTTATAGTTTTAAATTGAAATAGAACAATAAAAAAAGTATGTTTGAGATATGGATGAACATTTTTTATTCGAAGACCTATTGATACCAATATGTGTTAGATAAGACAACATTCAAAGGTCCGTAAAGGCTTCTCTGGCTAGAGTTCAACCGAACTGAATAATTTTCCATGGCTCTGGCGCATAAATCTGACTAAATTGGATCGATGGAATAGGTTGTGTTGATCAGCACCGCTATGGGTGATGTATTATCTCATACACCTGCGACTTCAGAAAATCATACAAGGAAAAATCTGTCGGGATTAAATTGCATAATCTTGATGGCCAGCTGACATCAACTTCAAGTGGTATAACTAAGATATCTGCTCCTGCAGAAAATAAAAAGTTTTGTTGGGCCAAATCGCATAATCTCGGTAGCAAGTTCACATCACCCCAACGTGAGATGACCATACATTTAACTCCCTGTTATACATACATAATTGGCCATTACAACAGTTCAGTCAAGATTACGGCCTAGCTTCTCACACCACACATGTTGTGTGTGTTAATTTCATACATGAGTGAAGGGACCTACAGTTTAAAGTTGACTCCGAAGGACAGATTTTTGAAACTTTTCATGGCAATTTTATTTGACGCTCAGAGTTTTTGCCAGAAATCTGCTGAGAGGAAGTCGCCGAAAAAATATTTTTTTATATTTCGTTTTGATGGCCTTACGTCTAACAAGCCAACACACTACCTACTAGACTACGGCGACTAGTAACTTCCTGTTACAGTATACCCAATTTGGCATGAGCTGTGTACTATGTAACAATGTTCTGTTGAAACCGCATAACGTTACTGTCCAGATTATTCAATTCAGGCGAAAGAATTTGGTAATCATCGACCTATAGTCCTTGCCCTTAACAGTGATCAACATCGAACTCAAAGAAACATGAACCGATGACGTTGCCAGACTAAAATCTATATTAGACTGCAACTGCTTTGGGACGCTTGGATCTCATGTGGATTGCTATCCTCCGATAATTCAAAAATTTTGTTTGTTTACATCCAGAAATGAGCCTCATCGTTGAAGATAAGTGTTGGGTGAAAATCATGGTCCGTTGCCAACTGCACCAGAGCCCTATTAAGTGAAGTAGGTTGCTGCCTGTAGTCGTTTACTCTCAGTCCTATTGACAATTGAATTTTGTACAAGTGGTGACCTAAGTCACAACTCAAAATTCTCGCATATCATTGCAAAAATGTAGGCACGTGGAGAGTCTGAGGTTACATGCAATTACTTGTGTACAAATTGTAAGAGAGTATGAAGGTTTAAACCACAGCCTCACGTTTATTAAGCCAACGTACTACCTACAAGACTATGGCGACTTCAAAAACCCTTTACATACATTCATACTTGATTGTTCATCACAAACATTTAGTCAGGATTACGACCTAGCTTGTAACACCACTTATGTTGTGTACGTTATTTTTTATATACGCATGGCGTGACCTACAGTTTAAAGTCGACTCCGAACAATAGGTTTTTGAGAAACTTTTCATTTCAATTTTATTTACTTTCAGGGTTTTTGTCAGAAACTTGCTGAGCGGAAGTCGCCGAAAGAAATATTTTGTAATATTAGGTTTTGTTGGAGATGTCTGGGATGGGGTTTGAACCACGACCTCACTAATACACTAGACTACGGCGATTTTAAAAACCCTTTATTCATATTGTTACGAAAATGGTATTACATCGTTTAACATTAAAATTATAAACAAAAACTACAAAAACAATGAACTTGTTTACATCAAAAACAAGTAAACAAAATATACCAATAACACCTTTTATACTGATGAGGGGATAAACAACTAAACAAAACAATGTAAGCAAAATGCACAAACAACAATGAAACAACGATGTTTACATTTATAAAGATCCCGAAAAGGCGAAGCTACGAACATTCGACTTTAAGATCATTCATCAGACCAAAGACTATAAATATATATTTATAGTCTTTGATCAGACTGTTTACGTTGGCATATAAAAGGCAAGACAAAGCAGGTGTTAGTAAAAATTTAGTCAGTCTTGTGTGAAGACGCGTTGCGTGTGAAGAGAATAATCGTGATTTGAAGATCTTCGTTGTAAAGATCAAACGAACAATTGTTAGTGTTTACGCAAAAGAGTGTAAAGAAAAATAACAAACAGAGTAAATTGTTCTTGTTTACACACAGAATTGTGCGAGCAATAATGAATTTATCTAAAACTAAACACAAATTTATTTTTATTTAATTTGCAACCTACGAGCTCATATTTTAAACGTTTTTAAAAGGGTAAAAACGTAACAATATATAATTTCGATAGGCACTGATTTTTAACGAGCCTTTATGAATGTGTTCCATAACACATAAATATCAGGGGCACATAGGCAACATCTTTCAAAGAAAATTGTTTTTAAAATCATATAAGCAACTTCTTCAGTTTCAGTTGCTTGCAAAGCTTAAATTATGACTTCTACTGTATTATACTTGAGCTACACCTCTAACTAGGTAAGCTGTATTGGCAAATGTATTGCAATTAACATTGCCTGGAAAGTATAGTGTGCTCCGTTTAATGTAACAATACGTCAACAACTTTTAACTGTAGTAGTAAATGAAAAAAACACCAAACAATTACACTCACTTTAGGTAGACTCTCTCTTTTCTATTCGAGTTCAAATACAAACAAAATTTATAATTTACAAATTTTATTGCATGTAATATATTTTGTAATACGGGGTAAGGTCTTTAGGATGTGTAAGGAATGTGTGGTGTAGGGTATGAAAAAAACTACAGCGGACGGACGGACATTGACAAGTCGATATGCAAATTTTGTGTGTCTGTCCTTTTGCAGTATACAGTGTAGGGCATCATCCGAAAACTAGAGCAATTACGTTGAATGAAATTGCGCATACAATGTCGGAATATTTCTTTCTATTTTAGGAGTTAGCAATGGTGAATGTATGTGTCTATGCGTTGTGTTTCGGAATCCAATTAGTCCACTGAATAATTTAAAGCAGGAAATGGAAACGGTGTTCAATAGAGTTTTATCATGGAATTTCTTATCACGCGTTATTAATTATCGATGAAGTGGCAGCATAACGTACAGTTTTTTATAAGGAAACTTGACAGCTGCATGCTACTGCAAAGGCCAACGATATGTTGACCATTAACAATGAACACACTGTGTATAGTTTTCATTGTTACTGTGTACAGTGTTCATTGTTAAAGGTAAAGTGCTTGTGTTGTTGTGTTTAATGCAAGAAAACACTTTAAAAACTCCGACATTGTGAAACTAAACTGCTTTAGTTTTAGTAAAAAAAAACTAAATTTTTATTTAATTTTAAGCAAAGAAATGAAATGGACCTCATCGCTGAAGACAATTATTCGATAAAAATTAGGGTCAGTTGCTGAATGCAACAGACTCAAATCAAAGAATACATAGCCCAAGTCGTGGCGCAAGATTCGCTAAGTTGTTGTCAAGTTCTGGTGAGCGGCATGAAATCAATTGTCTCTGAGTCTCCTTCTTACGGGATGAGAGTGTTGTTCGATGGTTTACTGAACCAGTGTACTTTATTGATGATATGGCGTATAATCAAAGCAGGCTCAATAAATGACAACGAATTTATCAGATGTACAAGCTCATCGTCAAATACAAGACACGTTGTAATATTAAAAATAAAATAAATAACTATGAGCTTTTGTTCATTGAATATAGAACTGGTAACTTTTGTAAGCATTTAAGGCTGGTGCTTCATTATAAAATAGATGACAAGTGCAGCAGTATGTAGATTCCCTGTAGGAATGGGTTAAAAATAAATGCGGACTAGAACTGAGGGTTTTAGGCAACCAGATGACAACAAAGCAATGTATTTCAGGCGGCGTTGTTTGCCTTGTGGAAGGCACTTAAACTCGGTCTTTCCAGTGGAAGTTCTTATGTAATTTTCGTTGATAGTCAAGCGTCTTTGAAAGGGATTGGATCTGTATGGCACATAATTTGTGAATGGAAGAACTCTATCAAAACCTTAAAACAATTCGAATTAATTTGCCTCAGTTTCTTGAAAAGCGATCAGGATAATTAATAGATCAATACAATGGACACCATGGCATCGGTAAGTATGTGTAGCCCGTTATGTACACGAAGACTGCTTATTTACTTAGGCTGCAGTTAAATAAATTTCTTCGCACTTACTTAATTGGGAATTACAACCTTTTAGTGAGGATTACAACTTATGCGCTGGTTACCCAAGCGTAAGAAACGTAAAATCGTAACATACGTAGCCTTAAAAACGTTTGTGTAGTTATCGAAACGTTAAAAACGGGACATATGTCAACGAAGAATGTAAATAAAAACGAAACAAAACACAAAGCAAACACACAAACGAACACAACACAATGCAAAGACATTGGTATACAGACTTATCATCAGAGTTGCCGTTTTTTGTTCAATGTGTAGATTTTTCCGGATTTGGTTATTATTTTTCTTATAAAAATAGTTTTTGTTTTGTTTCTTAAAATTAATTAATTAGTAAGACTACAATATTATTTTGTTATTTTTTGTTTCTTTTTTCTCAATTATAATTAAATTTGAAAAAAAAATAAAACAAAAAACTGCGAATTTAATTTTGGTTATATTTTTCCTTATTTGGTGATTTTTTCACAAATGTTGGTTACAATATTTTTTTCCTGGCAACACTGCTCATCACTGTTCAAATGTCACATAAAAACGTGGGAGAATTCTGTTTTATACAGATCGTTCCGTTTTGCTAACGAGAGAAAACGTTTCGGTAATCGTTTACATTGTTTTCCATACGCTAAAAATAGAACGTTCGCTACGGTAAGTTACGTTACGTGTGGCTAACTACAGCATTAGTTTCTTACACTACTCATGTTGTATGCTTTAGTTATTGTCCAAAACTACAGTCCGAACCTGAGTGGGCGGCAGTGTTACGAAAATGGTGTTACATAGTTAAAATGATAAACAAAAGCTACAAAAACAAAACAAATATGCATTGTTCGCTATTTTTCTTTACACTCTTCTGCGTAAACACTAACAATTGTTCGACAGATTTTCATAACGGAGATCTTCTCTTCATGCGCAACGTGTCTTCATACAAGACTGACTGAATTTTTACAGACTCCGTTGCCTGCTTTGCCTCGCCTTTTATATGGCGACTTAAACAGTCTGATGAATTATCTTGCAGTCAAATGTTCATGGCTTCGCCTTCTCGAGATCTCCGTAAATATAAACATCGTTGTTTCATTATTGTTGTTTGTTTATTTTGTTTACATTTGTTCTGGTAATGTTTGTTGTTGCTTTTTGTTTACTTGTGTATACCTTTTTTATACTAATGTTGTTGCTATATTTTTTTGTTGATCATGTAAACAAGTCCATTTTTTTGTTTTTGTAGCTTTATTTTATCATTTTAATGTTAAACGATGAAACACCATTTCCATTTTCGTAACAATAGGCTCCGAACGACAGAATTTATTGAAAAACTTTTCATGGCACTTCTTATCTACTCTCAGGGTTTTTTGATAGAAATCTGCTGAGGTGAAGTCGCCGTGGTAATATTTTTCCCATTTCGTTTTGTTATTCGCTCTCACGTAATAAGCCAACAGAATACCAACTAGAGGACATCAACGTCAGGAAACCAAATAAATAAATTGAATAAATTTGTTTGTTTGTGAACGCTCAATGCTATGCTGTATTGTGTATCTCGTGGCATTCAAACAATTTGATAGCCCGAAGGTAGGTAGGTAGGTAGAGGTGGCTGCCCATCCAAGAAAAATTTTTTCTTGTTGATGGACACACTTAGGCCGCATTGGGCCCATTGTGCTACCACAGTCATCCATTATCCCCTAGTCTCGAAACCATTCGGAGCTCCTGATGAAGCGATTTAGGCTGCCAATGTCAATCTCTGACAGTTCCTCCAGATCATCCATGTAGTAAGTACCCAAGTACTTCCTTCTCCTTTGACATAGAGCCGGGCATGTACCCAGCAGGTGAGAGACAGTCTCCTCTTCTTCCTCATCTCTGCAGCTTCTACAGAAGTCGTTGGCAAGGTGTCCAAGTCCAATGCGCCTCGCATGCGTACCCATAATGCAATGCCCCGTAATGACACCGACAACTACACTGAGCGCGCCTCTTTGGAGTTTAAGTAGACTCTTTGTGCGCCCCTCATCCAGCCTTGGCCAGATTTTACGAGCCGTTCTACCCGTGTCCGAGGCCGCCCACCTGTCGTTGACGGAATCGACGATCGCATTATCAATTATGAGCTTGCAGGTCCTCATTGGTATGCCTAGATTCGAGAACTCAGCGGTGAGCTCGATGGTCGTGCCCCGCCTGGCAAGTTCATCAGCTCTACAGTTGCCCGGAATACCACTGTGTCCCGGTACCCATACGATATGGATGTCATATCGTTCCGCTATCTCGTCGAGATATCTGCGACAGCCGTACACCGTCTTGGAGTTCATTACGTTAGAACTCAAAGCCCTGATAGCCGCCTGGCTATCAGAAAGTATGGTAACGTTCCGCTTGGAGACCCTTCCATCCCCAATAATACTCGCCGCAACCTGTATGACCACCACCTCCGCCTGAAAGACACTGCAGTGGTCTGGTAGTCTTATAGACTGAGCTATTCCAACTGATTCCGAAAAAATTCCACTGCCAACCGCTCCGTTCAGCTTAGAGCCATCGGTGTAGATTTGTACGGAGTCTCTAAACAGGTGGGTCACACCACCCTTCCAGGCTCCGTTATCCGGAACCGATGTCCTGAATCTCTTCGTGAAGTCGTACCTCGGTGTCATGTAGTCACTGCTCCCGACAGCTCCAACTTCCCTCAGGATTCTTGCGTGGCCTATGCCCGAGTCATGCCACTGTCCAGTCGCCCAGAGACGTTTACTTATTTTAGCAGCCACTCCCCTACAGAAAAGGTCAAGCGGAAAGAGGCCCAAAATTATCTCCAGTGCCGACGTAGGTGTAGTGCGCAAGGCACCACTAATGATAATACAGGCAGATCTCTGCAGTCGCTGTATTAGTTTCGAATTAGTTTTAATTTCAAGGGATTCCCACCAAACTAGGCATCCATAGGTCAAGATAGGTCTGACCACCGCTGTGTAGATCCAGTGTGTCATCCTAGGTCCTAGGCCCCATTTTCTCCCCAACACTCTGTTACAAGCATACAGGGCAATGGAAGCCTTTTTAGTTCTGTTAATGATATTCGATTTCCAAGACAGCTTCCTATCCAGAATAAGTCCTAGAAAGTGTGCCTCCTGTTTGAGTTTCAGTTCCGTCCCGTTAAGTTTCAATGGACGAAATGTCGGTGGCTTGTGCCTTCTTGTGAAGAGTACTATTTCCGTTTTCACCGGGTTAACACCCAAACCACGTTCAGATGCCCACACGCAGACCCTCCTCAGAGCCAGTTGCATCCTATCTCTGATAGTGTCGACAACTCTTCCGGAGATAACAAGAACAATGTCATCCGCATAGGCAATTGCCTCACATCCATTTTGTTCTAGTATCACTAGTAGCTCATTCATCACCAGATTCCACAAAAGAGGAGAGAGTACTCCGCCCTGTGGAGTTCCCCTCCCTATAGCCCTGGTTGTCTGTGAGCTCCCAAGTGTGGGGTAGATTGTTCTCCCGCAAAGTAGCTTAGTTATCCAGTTCACTATAGTGGATCGTACACCCAGACTATCCAGCGCCCTGGTTATAGCGCAAAGTTCCACATTATTGAAGGCTCCTTCGATGTCAAGGAAAGTAGCCAGAGTGTATTCCTTCTGTGCCAGCGATTTCTCTATCCTGCACACCAGGCTATGTAGGGCAGTCTCAACAGACCTCCCCTTAATGTATGCGTGTTGTCCCCCGGAAAGAAGATTTCCATCCAGGGTCTGACGCAGATTCACATCCACGAGTCTCTCCATAGTCTTCAATAAGAAGGAGGATAGACTTATGGGTCTGAAGTCCTTGGGTGTAGTATGAGAGTTTCTTCCAGCCTTCGGTATGAAGACTACCCCCACTTTACACCATTCCGACGGTATATGGCCCATCCGAATACTTGCGACAAACATCGCCTCAAGCATTCTGATGTGTTTCCTTTCCAGACGTTGCAAGAGGGCCGGATATATTCCGTCCGGTCCCGGAGATTTAAACGGTCTAAATCCGTCTATCGCCCATTTTATCGCGTCCGCAGACATGATCGAGCAGTATTCCCACTGTGATTCACTCCCCGAGACGGTTGTTCGCGCATCCGAACCTTGTCCCGGTGGAAAGTGGGTGTCCACAAGAAGATCCAAAGTTTCCTTCTCAGAGTTGGTCCATGAGCCATCCTCCCTTTGCAGTACACTGGGTATAAAGGATGTTGTCGAGAAAATTCTCCTTAGCCTAGAAGTTTCGTTGATAGTTTCCATGTTGCTACAGAAATTTCTCCACGAGTCCCTCTTAGCCCGTCTTAGAACTCTCTTGTATTTTCCAAGGGACACTTTATAGTCCCTCCACTGATCCGCATTACCGGACTTTCTCGCCACATTGAAGAGTCGTCTTGACTCCTTTCTGAGCATGTCCAGATCCCGGTCCCACCAGGGTGGTTTTTTTCCACCCCTGTTGACCCTTTTCGGACATGCTTTTTCAAAAGCCCCTACTATGACCTTTGTGAATTCAGCCACTGTAGCCTCAAATCCAGAAATACTATCTATACTACAGCTCGTGAGTGGGTCCAAGCCCAGCCTGACAAGGCGATCATAAAGATCCCAATTCGTATTTCTAGGATTTCTAATCGCCCTTACAGTATTGTTCCCCCTACCAAGGGAAAATTCAATAAACCTATGATCAGAAAAGGAGTGCTCCTCCGAGACTCTCCAATCTCTGACACTATCATAAATATTGCCGGAGATAAGGGTTATGTCCAAAACCTCCCTTCTGTTTTTCGTTATAAATGTGGGCTTATTACCCGTGTTACAAACTAATAGGTTATTAGATATAATAAAATCAAAAAGAGACTCACCCCGTTCGTTGACGTTCGTGCTGCCCCATATAGTGTGATGAGAGTTGGCATCACAGCCAATCAGCAGGCCAACATTTGAGCGCTTTGCCTCTGTAACCAGTCTCTTCACTGGATCTGGTGGTGGGTGACTGCTTAGGTCATGCGGCATGTAACAGGAGGAGATCCAATGTTGCTTACCATTGATCTCCGCCGTTAGTGTGGTTAGGTCTTCATTGCTGAAATTAGGAAGCAAATATGCCATTAAGTTGTTCTTAATGAGTATACAGGATCTGGGTCTACCTACACATTTGGCATGGACCAGCCTATAATTTTTGTGCCCTAATCCACAAACCTTATTGGCTATGGACCATGGTTCTTGGATCAGGGCTATGTCTTCTCCTCTGTTCGCCAGCCGGAGAAGTAGTGCAGCCGATGCTGCCTTAGAGTGATGGAGATTTATTTGGATTTCATCCTCTCTCTTCTCCACCATCGTAATGTCTAGGCCATAATCTTCTTGATCAGCCTCGTCCAGGAGATCAGATTCCCTTAACAGCATATCAAAGGCAGATGCTATATCCGACCCAGTGGAAGAGAGAGAGCTAACTCTGGACCGGGTATGAATCTGCGTTGAGGATGCTGTAAGGTTATCCTCCTCCTTTTCTTCATTAACTGATGCGCCCATGTATTCGTCTTGTGGCTTGTCCCCCTGAGGGGCGTTGTCACTCGACTCCATGGGGCGATTATCCTTTTTATATACTTTTAGGATAATATGTTCAAATCCAAAGGCCACCACACCATTGGATTTTGCCAGGTGCTCCAGGGATTCCTGATTGATTATGATAGTCGCACAGCGAGATCCATGGCGCTCCTCCAACTTTGCAATTTTCCAATTGTGTGTTGGTAACTTTGGATTGCACATTTTTATTATTCTTAGCACTTTTTCTGGCTCCTTTGGAGTTAAAGGTATCCAAGAGCGTGTTCGGGGTCTGCTAGGTATGGCATCCTTGGGCACTACTTCTAGTTTGGCGCCCTTCCAGATTTCACCTACCCTCATTATGGCGATGGAGAAGAGATCCAGGGCTCTCTTATCGGCACACGTTACTAGCTTCACGTGTCCTTGGTGCCAGCCACACATTTGGTAGACTGGAACTGGTCCCGGATTCTCCTCCATTACTTCTAGGAAGACGTCTGCAAGGGCGTCTGCTACAAGTCTCCAGTTCGACGGTGTAATACTGCCGTCTGGGTCTGAGCGATCTACAACCGCCATTTCTATACTGTCTTTTAGCACCTCACTGTATAAGGTGTTGGTGCGATGCGAGCTGCGTGATTTTTTAGCGCCTGGAGCGTCTCCATCAGAAGATCGCTGTCTTTTGACAGCCACCTCCATGGTCGACGTCTTGTCTAGTTCTTCGAGCTTTTCCTTGGCCCAGGCCAGTGATTGTGCTTCGCGCTGCGTGCGGTTATCTATTGGGATCTTGGAGATCCTGTCTAGAACCCGCTTTGCGCTCAATCGCTCCCTGTACCTCTGCTTCGATTCTTTCATTTTCTGAGCCGTGTCAACCTTTACATTACCAAGGCCACTCTTGCTGGACGAAGGTCCGGCTTTTGGAGCAACCTTGCTTCTGGATTTATTCATTTTTGGTCCCACGAGTTGCGGATAAGGGGAAGGTCCACCTGAGCAGTGATCCGCTGTGCCCAGGTAAGGCTAGTTAATCCTGGAGGTCGCCCGGTATCCAGGATACTCCGTTAACGACTGGGATATTTTTGATGGGCCCCCAGCCAGGCTGACTATCAGTACGGGTCGTATAACACCTTAGTCCAGCCCATACCTCTATCCTATGGTGAGAGCCATAATTCATTCGACCTACAATCAAATGAGTATGGACTCCCCCCTTGGCTGGTGGACACCCCATCGGGCAACCACCATTACCAGCCGACACCCACGTGGAGGGTTTGGTAGAGGATTTTCGTCGGCCTTGATAGCCCGAAACCAACACCACTTTTTAAAAACATATGAAAACATATAATTTTTTTTTTTTCATCGCCAAAATTTGATAGCACAAAATCAATACAACTTTTAAAAACATATGGAAAAAATGTGTATAAGTGTATCGGATTTTTATATGAAAAATATCAACAATAATCATACACCGTTGTATGTTCTTCCAACAATACAATGTTTTTGTAGCTTTCGTATTTGGGTGTAGCATATTTAAAGTGTAACATATTTTAAGTGTAACATATTTTAAATGTAGCATATTTTCTTTATTAGTTTTTATCTGACATTTTTTCGCACACTTTTTATGACACTTTTTGTATATTTTCCTACATTGTTTTTATAGGAAAGAATAATTTATTTTTATTATTGCCACCCATATCAAACAGATTTCTACAATTTGTATGTGTTGCACTATGCTGCTTCTGTTTTTGCGCTGAAAATATTTTTTATGCTCTGTTTTAGCAAACAAATAACAAATAAAGAATGAAAAAAACGAAAAACATTATTTTTATGAATATAAGTACACATAAATTTCGACATTTTTATGATTGCAAATTGCAAAGTTTCTTTATAAGAATTTATTACGTTAAGATCCCTCCCTATAAACTTATTAAGTCTTTTTAAACACTAAGAAAGCAAATTATTTCCGATAAGACAAGGCGCGTGTATGTGTGGGGGCGGTATGAGAAGAGATAATTGTCAACATGAAGTAAAATAATGCAAAAGATTTGATTACCACTAATGGGGCAGAATGAGTTATTTTACGATTTCTAGTGAAATATACATAAAACTGATGAATAATTGGCGGAATTAACGAGAAAAATTAAAATTTTTATGATTTTATTAAGGAAACACAGACAAAATATACAAAATAACCACATAGCACAGCATGGGTGGTGAAAAATGTAAATGAATACGTATTTGATTCAATATTTTATTATTTTTGAAAAAGATAACGAATTTTATAATAGCCAGAGGAAAGAAAATCAGAAAATGATGTACTAGTTGATTAGGTAGGTTGGAATCAGAGATCAGCAAAGAGTATTCATCCTTTTGAATAGATTCGAATTATACTCATAATTTCTGATACTTATACGCATACTTATTTTAGTATCACAATCATACTACTCATATTCAAAGTTTGAAGTACTCATCGTACTCATACATAACAATACGCATGATGTTAGTGATTTCGACTCTCCTTTACTCAGTATGATTCGCGTACGAACACTACAATACTCACTAGAAGGTTGTGTGTTTGCTTTGCAAGTTATGAATCTAAATGAGTAGGCTTATGACTCAAACATATTTCGAATGTTATGAGTTTGATGTCAACGTTGTGCTCATATTCATTGCAACCTGTACTTATAAATCAATGTTGTACCGTGTACGAATGAATCAGTATAGTTGAAAATCAATCCTGTTGACTCACTCATACTCAAAATTTCATGAGTACTTATGAGTAGCGAAAATACGATTCATTGCTAATCTCTGGTTAGAATATGATCCAGCTTTTTGCCCGTAAACCTGCCTGATAGACTGAAAATATCGTATTATAACACCCAGATATATCTGAACCCGACCTTATGAAGATTTAAATTACTTAAATGATCATTACAACCCTTTAGTTAGGATCACAACCTAGCTTCTCGCAACATCCATGTTGTAGGGTCATTACAACGCATTAGTTAGGATAACAATTTAGCTTCTCTTACCATCCATCTTGTGTGGTCATTACAACCCTTTAGTTAGGTTCACAACCTATCTTCTCGCACCACCTCTGTTGCATTCTTAATTTTATTCATAAGCAGCTGGACCTACAGTATACAGCAATTAAATTTACTCAGAGTTTTTTGCCAGAAGACTGCTGAGCGGGAGTCTCCAAAAGAAATAATTTTTCATATTTCGTTAGGTTTGAGATGCCTTAGCTGGGATGCGAACCAATGACTTTCGTCTAATATACTATAACACTATCTACTGGACTTCATTGACTACTAGACTACTTGACGTGGTATTATTATGAGTAAAATTATATTCTCATTGCTGCCGACAATTAACATAGTGATGCGTAATCTATTTGATGTCAGATGGTTGTATCGATTTCCCTGGAAAGTAGATAATGAGCGGTCCTAAAATAATGAAATTTTATGACCAAACAGACTGATACTGTGCTGAAATTCCAAGCAGAAAGTTATATTTGGGTTAATAATCAGAAACTATTCTTTGACGATCTCCAGCTAATGTAAGATCAACTTAGCCTAGGCACTACAAAGAAAATTCCATGAGTTTGATATCGTGGTCACAATAATTATAGTCCCCTAGAACTCCTGTAAAGCATTTTTCTATAAAAAATAAAAATGTTTTAGAAATTATTCATACACACATAATTTGATCATTACAGCCTTTCAGTTAGGATAACAACCTAGCTTCTCAATCCATCTACGTTGTGTGTGTTACTTTTATACATGAGTGGCGGGGACCTACAGCTTAAAATCGACTCCGAAGGACAAATTATTGAGACATATTTATTTTCTTTTGCAGAGTTTTTTTTTTTGCCAGAAATCGGCTGAGAGGAAGTCGTCGAAGATTAATTTTTTCATATTTCGTTTTGATGTCTAACGTGGAGAATGAACCGTGACCTCACGTCTAATAAGCCAACACATTACCTACTAGACTGCTACCAGCCAGAATCTAATACTTAACAATCTCCAGCTAATATAAGCCAAACCTAACTTAAGAAATACGAAAAAAATTACATGAGTTTGATATCGTACTCACAATAATTATTGTGAGTTAAACAGCGATTTTCATCCAGAACTCCTGTAAAGCAGTTTTGGACAAAAATTCTATCAAAATAAAATTGTTTTAAAAATTATTCCTTGATCCTTACGACTCCTTTTGGTAATTTTCTTCTCTTTAAAATCGTTTCTTAAAGTGTTACATTAGTCATCATCAACCTATTATACTTTAATTGGTATACAAATGGTGGAAAAGGGTTTATTTCATAAGAATGTGAAATGTGGCAAAGGTGGGTCATAGCCAGCTGTAGTATTTATGCACATACCACCTACATATTGCTAACCATACGCGGCCTAGCATTTCCAATTTTTTTTTTTTTTTTTTTTTTTTTTTTTTTTTTTTTTTTATTTATATCTATATAAATATATTTTCTTTTTTGTTATCAAATAAGCATGACTAAACGAAAAATTGAATACCAAATACAGTCTGGATATGCTGGCATAGGACATCCAATTGTTGCCAGGCTGTCTGCTACAGCCATTACACCAGATTACATTGGCTTATTGGAGTTTAAAGCAATACTGAGGCACTGTCAGATGTCAATAGTCAACCAATAACAATAAAAATTATTTCCAATTAAATTAGATGATAATCAGTAAACATTTGGAAAAAAATAAAAAATAAAAACTGAATACGTTCATGGGTTTTATCGTCTATAAATGGCAGTGCGAATATCAAATTTAAAAGGCAACAAATAAAATAAATTTTTTTTTGCATATTCGCAGAATATTTTTACTGATAGTCTGTGTACCATTTATTGTTTTAATAAATATAGTGTGTCTCATATAATCTATATGCAGTCGTACTTCATATTGGTCTACATGTATATTTATGTGCATAAAAATTATTTCAACGTGTAATATTTTTATTTTTTAATTGCAATTGAAATAAAATAAATTATTTACTTTGAATCATTATTTGTTTCATTATTTAAACAAAGAAACGAATTCAACCCATAGCTCACTAAGCACTAGACTACCATGCCATCCAACTCAAGTTTTTTTTTTCCTTTTTTTGATTCACTGCATGCTCATGTTACGTTTATGATTTGTATGTATGTTTCTGTCTGATAAAAAAAAACTCTTTTTAATATGAATTATGATATGTGAGCATTAAATTTCTTTATTTTCACGACTTGTTTCCTCATACAGTGGGCGTCAAAAGAAACTGTACACTATGGATTAAATTCTACGTACATGCTTACTTAGGTTAGGTTAGGTTAGAGGACGTGTACTTGTCAATCAATTAAGATAAGTACAGTACCCGGAGGTCGAATTGGCCCATTGTACAACGTCCGAGTTTCTCACACAACTTATGTTGTGTGTGTTCATTTTATACATGAGTGGTGGGACCTACAGTTTAAAGTCGACTCTGAACGACAGATTTTTGGGAAACTTTTCATGGCAATTTCATTTACTCTCAGAGTTTTTGCCACAAATCTGCTGAGATACTTTTTATATTTTGTTTTGATGTCTGGCCTGGGGCTTGAACCCTGGCTTTACGTCTAATAAGCCAACACACTACCTACTAGACTACGGCGACTTCTTAATTGATTAACGGATTTCGGCCTGCCTTAACACATCCTTTCAGCCACCTTTGCTTCTTGCGCGCCTACGCCAGTTGGTCACACCCATCGATGACAAGGCTTCCTCGATTTGGTCCTTCCAACGCAAACAAGGTCGTCCTCTTCGCCGACTTCCGCAGATCCTCGCATTAAATACCCGTCTCACCGGAGCATCCTCATCTAGCAGCTGATGGATGTTAATACGCTGCACAACGTCCATGTCGTTGAGGAGCTCATATAGCTCACTGTTCGATCGAATGCGGAAATTATCGCCAACTCGCACTGAACCGAAGATCTTACGTAGGACTTATCTCTCGAATATTCTCAAGGCAGCTGCATCATTGCTTAATAGGGTTCATGCCTCTGAGACATAAAGAAGCACGAGTAGGATGAGCGTCTTGTAGAGTATTAGTTTTGTCGTACGAGAGAGGTCTCTGCTACCATAGTAGCATCCGTTGACAAGAGTGATCCTGATTTTAATCTCCAGACTGACATCATTTTTGGTGATAACGGCGGAGCCAAGATAAATAAATTCCTTGACTATATCGAAAGTATAGTTATCGGCTGTAATCTGAGATCCAATACGCCGCACGTCTCTTCTTGTCGATAACATATACTTCGTTTTGCCCTCGTTTACTGACAGACCCATCTTAGTAGACTCCCGTTCAATAGCACTAAAGGCAGCAGTAAAATCTCTTTTGATACGCCCTATGATGTCAATGATGACAACAAGTAACTAGCAGCTTTTTTGAAAAATAGTGCCATAACGATGCACTCCCATCTTCCGTAGAACATTCTCAATGACGAAGTTGAAGAGGTCTCATGATAAGGGACCGCCTTGCCTGAAACCTCGCATGGTTTTAAAAGGTTAGGAGAGGTCCATTCCTACCTTGATGGAGCTGAAGGAATTGATCAACGTCATAGTATAGCATTAATATCTTCACAGGTATGCCGGGCTCATACATTGCGGCAAAACACGATCCCTAATGGGGCTATCGATGGCTGCCTTATAGTCGACAAAAGGATGATGTGTGCCGACTTGTTTCTCGCGGGGCTTTTCCAGGATTTGAAAGAAGTGAAGATCTGATTAAAATTCTAACAATCACCAAGCTCAACTTTTTACCACTTAAAGAGAGTGCCCGAAAAAATTTTATAATATTTTGAAATTTTTTTGTAATTTTTTTTGTTTTAATTTTAAAAACTGGCAATGAATTAATTTTAAAATAAAAATAACGGTACATATATTAATGTATATTTTTCTAATGTACAGTTCCTTTTCATGCGCACTGTACATATGCATGTAATTGGTTACCACAAGGCAATAGACTCCAAACAAATCTAATTAATTAGACTCACATTACACCGCAGAATTAGGCTCATATGAAACGAATTTCCTTGGGTGGACACGCTATGGATATCAGTAGACTTCTTAACAACACGCCTTGAAAGTTATTTTTGGAAATAAATCAACTCGAAAATGAAAAAAGATGGAAACTCGTATGCTTTTACATGTTTTACCAGGACAACGGACATCGAAAAGTTCGTTGTGAATACATGCCACAATTTTTCTTTTTTTGTTGTTTTTTATGTCATTAACAAATGTTGCAAAATAAAAAAAAAACTCCGAAAACTACGTTAAGAACATTAAAGCTTGTAATTGTAATTCGTGTTGTAATAGTTAGACAAACTTAAGTAAAATTAGCCTTCTATGAATAATGGTTTGTACTCTGATATGCAAACAGAATATTTTTTTTTCATTCAGTCTTTAATTGTTAGTTTGTGACTTAAAATTCAATTATTACAATATTTGCAAGATTATGAAATAATTTATGTGATTCATTTATTTACCTCACTGTACAGGGATGTTCTACCATCAATTATAAGTATTTGAAGGAGGCATTTAACTTATTCGCCAGACTTCATATTTTTTAAAACTAATCAAGCCTGTAACGTTGATACTTGGAGGAGAAATAAAACAGGAGTAGTCATTAACAGTAATTATACGGTTTGGGTTGTAATCGTTCAACTATTTCAACACTCGCCCACAACTATGTAACAATAGACGTCTATATTCATGAAACATACAATGATGGTTTTATAATTAGTACATCGTTCTAAAAGATCCTTATATAGTATCAAACCAATATGAAATATTTTTCAAAATACTGTTACGCAAATGGAAATAGTGTTTTGCTTTTACATTATAAATTATATTATTATTATAAAATTATTAGCAAAAGCTACAAAAACAAAAACAATGAACTTGTTTATATGATAAACAAGTAAACAAAAATATACCAACAAACACCAGTATAAAAAAGGGATAAGCAAGTAAACAAAAATGCAACAACAAACATTACAAGAATAAATCTAAACAAAATACACAAACAACAATAATGAAACAACGATGTTTACATTTATAGAAATCTCAAAAAGGCGAAGCCACCAACATCGGACTGTTTACGTTGCCATACAAAAGACAAGGCAAAGCAGGCAACAAGTGGAGTAGAATTTCAGTCAGTCTTGTGTGAAGACGCGGTAAGTTTGAAGAGAGTAATCGTGGTTTGAAGATCTCCGTTACAATGATCTGTCGAACAATTGTCTAGTAACTGTTATTGTTTATGAAAAGAGTGCAAAGAGGAATAACAAACAATGCAATTGATGTCGTTTACATCAAGTTGTGAGCAGTGGCACACAGAATCCTGCGAATAATAAAGAATTTTAATTAAAACTGAACACAAATTTATTTTTATTTTGTTTGCAATCTGCGAGCTCATAATTTAAACGTTTTAAAAAGGTAAAAACGTAACAATACATTTAAGTGCTCACGATGAGATCTACCAAACATATTCCACATACATCAAATCAATGAACCTACTACGTTATATTTTCTCATCGTGTTAAAGATGGCGAGTTTTGCATCAGAAAATAATGATTTTTTGTTTTCCTTTGAAGAAAAATGTTTGTCGAGGCATATGGTGATCAAGCTCGATCAAAAGCAACATGCAGATGATGGGTTTGACGGTTCAGAGAGAATGATTTTAATGTGAGAAAGGAAGAACTTGGAAGACCAACAAAAAAGTTTGATGTTTCCGTATTGCAAACAATATTAGATGAATAGGACACTTGGAGTCAGAAACAAATGTTGGAAATATTAAATATTGCACAACAAACAATTTCTCAGCATTTAAACGCCGTGGGAAAGAATTCAAAAGTTTGTACAATGGGTGCCACAATAATTGAATGACTGGCAGATGGAAAATCGAAGAACATCTTTTGAAATTTTGATTCAAAGACACGATAGGAAATCAGTATTTTTTCGAATTGTTAAAAATGGATTTATGGAACTGAATTCTAAACGAAAGAAATCATGGGTTAACCCGGGACAACCGTCGACATACATACATACATCATTCGCCTACCTTCTCCCACCACTAATGTTATGTGTGTTAACTTTATACATGAGTGGTGGCGGAACCTACAGTTTAAAGTCGATTCCGAATGACAGCTTTTTGAAAAACTTTTTATGTCAATTTTGTTTTACTCTCAAGGGTTTTTAACAGAAATCTGCTGAGAGAAAGTTGCAGAAGAAATATTTTTTCAGATTTCGTTTCATTCGAGATATCTGGGATGGCATTTGGACTGTGGCCTCATGTCTAATAAGCCAACGCACTATCTACTAAACTACGGGAGAACCATCAACTTCGGTTGCAAAACTGGATAAAAATGTGTAGCCGCCACCAATAGCCAAACGTTTTTTACTTCTCATTAAAGTCGTCATAGCATATTAGGAAATGTGAAAACTTATTAGCTGCAACGCTGAGGTTCAAATCCCAGCTCAGACATCAATAAAATGAAATAAACTGAAATAAAATGAATGAACTGAAACTGGATGAAAATCACATAGCGTTTTTAGTTCTTTTGGATCACACCAAGGCTTTCGACACGGTTGATCACAAAATATTATTGAAGAAGCTACAGACTCTCTTTCATTTTTCTAATTCATCTTGCAGTCTTATAGCTCTTACCTTATGAACAGATCACTACGAGATTACCTAAACAGCAACATCTCGGATTCACTAAACGTTGGAAGAGGTATTCCTCAGGGATCAATATTGAGGCCTCTTTTGTTCTATATATACATTAACGACCTACCTGATGCTTTGCATAATTGTAGTGTACATACATATGTCCGCTGATGACGTTCAGCTTTATAGGAGCACACGTATTGAGGATATCCATCTATGCATAGACACCATCAACTGGGATTTACAGAGAATTGACGACTGGGCTAGGGCCAATGGACTTTGTTTGAATCCCTCTAAGTCAAAAGTGTACTTGTTGTGTGTTGTGTGTTGTGCCAGATATTATTATCAGGGGGAATAAAATTGATTTTGTTGAATCTGCATCCAATTATCTTTAACGGTCGGCTAACGTGGTCTAGCCACATTAACGTCATCGTTGGTAAAGTTTACGGTATGCTTAGAAACTTATGGACTGTTACAGATTCGACTCCCTTTGCCATACGTATGCAACTGGCTAAAACCTATTTGATTCCTGTTCTCTGATACGGATCTGAAATTTTCACAAACTGTGATACTGATGATAAGCGGAAACTCAACTTGGCTTCAAATAATATAGCCAGATATGTATTTATTAAGGGGCGTCGAGACCATATATCTCAATTTTCTTACCAGATATTTGGAGTTAATTTTGATAGTCTTTTAAATATCAAATGCCTTATTCTCCTCCATAATATTATTACTTTAAAGCAGCCAGTACACTTATTTAGTAGAATTACATTTGCTAGAGCCAAGCGCGGCATGAAAATTATCTAACATAGACATAGGACTCTTCTGTCACAACGCCAATTTTTTATATACACCATCAGTCTTTGGAATACTTTACCTAATTGTATTCAAAACATGGGCAATGCAATTATGTTCAAGAAGGAGTTATACAATTTATTTAAGTAGTCTTTAATATATTTTAATTATTTTGTACATTTTTACTTTCTATTTTAATTAGCGATTTTTTTCAATTTTCATTTTCCTAATTTAGTCTTTAAATTTTTATTGATTCTCTGTTTACATATTTTTCTTTGTTTGTGTATATTTCTTGATATTGGTACTTACTTTTATTCGTATTTTTCCTACTATATTTTTTAACTATAATTTCTTTTTTATCATAAATTTTTCTTCGATTGCTATATTTTCTGATATTATAACATGTTCTAATTCACTTCTAATTCTACATTATTCCTTACAATTTCTTACTTATTTTATCAATGATTTTTTATTATTTTTTTTTTGTTAAGCTCTCATAGCACTCTCATTTATAAGATTAATATCTTGTTGCGCTATGATTAATATTAAATAAATAAATAAATAAAAAAATATTTCTATCGGCGACTTCCTCTTAACAGTTTCCTGACAAAAAACTCTGATAAAATCGTTTTGAAAAGTTTCCCTAAAAATCTGTTGTTCGGAGTCGACTTTAAACTGCAGGTCTTGCCCCTCTCGTACAAATTTAACACACACAACATGGGTGGTGTGTAAAGCTGTTTATTGCAGGAACTCTTCTCCCTAATAGCGGTAACTGAAGATAGGTTTGCTGCTCCTATCCCAGTAAAGTATTTAAAATAGTGCATTATTTGGGTACAAAGTTTTAAACAAAGGATGAAAAACTAATTAAAATTAATGGAACGTTTCCAAAATTTTGTCTGTTTGGTATATTTATATCCACACATACATACGTATTTATTTCTTCTTTTATTTAATTGTTATTGCCCTCTTAATAATTAATCTTGAAACAATTGTGTGTCTTTAGTTGAAATCTTCCTTCCAATTAAGTTTCCATTAATTTGAATAAAACCCCACCATTTCTCTTTATTGGCGGTTTTTCTTGAATCTTTTCTTCTTAAATGTATTCCACACAAAAAGATTTTAATAAATGCACGAACATTTCATGAGTGCATGAATGTGTATGTGTGTGTATGCATATATGCATTTAAAGCATACAATAGTATGATTATACAATAGTATGATTATACAGATTCAAATTGTATACAGAATATCATTAATTAAGAAGTAGCTGCTGCTCTGGCAAAGGATGTATGTATGCATGTATACCTACATATGTCACTCTGACTGTATATGCAAATGACATGCAGAAGCATATAGAAACGGTTGATAATTTGCATAATTTATTTGGTGGTCATTTTACAATTTTACAAACGAAATGATATGTATAGAGATACAGAAGGAAAGAAGGAAAGGAAAACGGTCAAAAGGTAAGATGGTATATAGCGGTCAGTCTCATAATATCAGCGACTATTTTATTGTCGACAATTATACAATAAAAATTTAAAATGGAATGAATGAAGCGTAATTAATTTGAATGGAATTGCTTTTGTAGTGCATATGCTCTTACAGTTTACGAGTAAAAGGTAATGAAGATAGAACCAACATCTTAAATATGTTATAAATTTTTAAATAGTGCTACTGAGGTTCTTTCTTGTCCATGTCCGACATTAAAACGAAAAGAAAAAAAATATTTCTTCGGTGACTTCCTCTCAGCAGATTTCTGGCAACAATTCTGAGCATCTAATGAAATTCCCAAGAAAAGTTTCTCAAACAGCTGTCGTTCTGGGTCGACCATAAACTGTAGGTCCCGCCACTCATGTATACAATTAACGCACACAACATAAGTGGTGTAAGAAACTAGGTCGTAATCTTGACTGAAGGGTTGTAATGACCAATTATGTATGTATGTGTGAATAGTTTTATGGGTCAACTTTTACGCTTCAATTAAGCTAAGGTTCATCAAAATACAGATCCAGACAGCTCTTATGAAATCTGAATGGTAAACAGTGGTCTTATCTAATAATTGTAACCCTTTTTAGTCGTTTTGCACCATCAAAAGCAATTTTGCACCATTTTTTCTAACAGTAGCATGAGGTCCTAATATAAAGGCCCACTCCTATTTGAATTTAAATAAAACCGAGTGTGTTTAAACTATCAGCGAAAGACCTATTGATGCCACTATATGTGGAATACAACATATCCGCCAAGGGCTCCCATATGTGAAAAGCATTCCAAATGTCCATTCCATTAATCAGGCTGAATCTGTCTGAATGTTGGCTTTACAGACAATTGTGGTTTGTGGCTTATTCGCATATACTTGCGACTTAAGAAAACCAAACAAGATAAGGTCTAACGGGGTCAAATTGTACGTTATGTGTCGCCAATTAACTTCACTTACATTTAAGATGAACATGTCCTCAAATCACTCATGAAGCACATCCAAAGTGACATAAGCTCTGTGGTAAATAAAGCCATCCTGGCTCCGCCCTGGCGTTGCCTGGCCAACGTCTTTCTCAAAGGCCAATGCTCGCCATTAACGATGTTAAGCTGGAGAAAAAAGAAAAAGTCGTTCACGTAGAACTATGAACCGATGACGCCGGCAGCCCAAAATCCACACTAAATATTGAGTTTTTCGGAATGCATTGTAAGCTATCAGGGGACATGGTCTCAAATTTGATGATATTATCTGCTCATTCATCCAGAAATGGGCATCCTCGCTGAGAACGATTTTTCAATGAAAATCTTGATCTGTTACCAACTGCTCTCATACCAATCCTGCGAACATACATATTTTTTATGGTCGTTTACCCTTAGTTTCTGAGCCAATTGAATATTGCACGGCTACAAGCCAGCGCAAAATTCGCTAAGTTGTGGTCTACGAAAGGATGAGTTCTTATGAGCCTTCACAAAATCAAACGTCTTGGCTTATTTTCCACAGTGTTATAGCAGCCGTGAAGCTTTCATCAGATCTTCGAAATTGACTGCGTGGGACTCTTCTAAAAACTCTTATAAACAGCAGCTATATTTTTGGCAGATCTTTCATTTCTTCTGACACATAGTGCCAGATTTTTAAAAGCTGTTAAACCTTGTATCGATATGAGTAAGTTCTTCTATGGGTTGAAAATACTGTTACGTTTTTACCTTTTAAAAACAATTAAAATATGAGCTCGTAGATTGAAAATAAAATAAAAATAAATTTATGTTTAGTTTTAATTAAAATTCTTTACTATTCGCACAATTCTGTGTGCCACTGTTCACAACTTGATGTAACAACAACAATTGCTTTATTTTTATTCCTCTGATTACACCCTTTATATAAGCAGTAACAATTACTAGACAATTGTTCGCCTGATCTTTGTAACTGAGATCTTCAAATCACGATTACTCTCTTCAAACACACCACGTCCTCACACAAGTCTGACTGAACTTTTACTAACTCCGTTGTCCTTGCCTTTTATATGGCAACGTAAACAGTCTGATAAATATTCTTGAAGTCAAATTCTCGTGGATTCGCCTTTTCGAGATCTCTATAAATGTAAACATTGTTGTTTACGTTTATTCCTGTAGTGTTTGTTGTATTTTTGTTTGCTTGTTTACCATTTTTTTATGCTGGTGTTTGTTGTTATATTCAGCAGTAAGATAATTTGTAAAGAGGTTTGTTTACTGCATTGTTTTGTTTTTGTAGCTTTTGTTTACATTTATTCTTGTAGTGTTTGTTGTTGTATTTTTGTTTACTTGTTTATCATGTTTTTATGCTGTTGTTTATAATTTTAATGCTGAACGATGTAAAAGCCAAACACCAGTATCTAAATTTTCAAGCATTCAAGATTCCTAAAACCTTGCAGCTGCCATGATGCATTTATGATACAAACTGCAGCACAATCTTAGTTTTTTTCCTTCTTTTTAGTTTTGCACACATTCAAGAACATTTGCCAAGAGTTTCCGTTGCTGTTTTATTATTCTCTTATCGCATGATAAGTAGAAACCACAAAAAAAAGAAAATTGATGCATTATTGAATGCTCAATGATCCCAACGCTTAATGTTTCAGATGAGGAAAAAGACTGCTTGAACAGCAAACAATTGTTACAAAAACCCACCTACCAGATGATGATGGCTGAATGATTATTGAACAGCACTGCTTGCACCTCCTTCAGATGAATTCTGTTGTTTTTTTTTTGTTTTTGTCTGCCTCAATTGCTATCATTATTACCAGTCAATTGAGAATTGCTTGCAGCAAAGTCGGTAGAATTGTATGTATCAACTCAATAATGGGTCAATAGATAAGCAAGCTAGCGAACTTCATCTTTACATGGCTTACACTCGTAAAATAATATCGATTGTCATTCACGTTGCAAACCGCACAATCATAAGATGACATTCAAATCCTTACACAGACCATGTTGAACGTGAGAGGTTATAGAGATGTGTAGTGTTGGAAAGCGTTTGTTTTTTTATTTTATTTTTGCGATGCTCAATTGTCTTTTAATACGTTTTGCCATCGTGTACACATTAAAATGCATGTTTGCCGAGGAGAGTGCATATGGAGGCACGTTTATTGAAACAGATAATGCTAAAGATGATGGCGAAATACATTTCGTTGGGTTAAGACAATGCGGTAAAGTTCATTTTCAATTCCTTGTTATTGCGTTTTTCTTTCAATTTTTTTTCTTTTCGTGCTTGATATCAGGAGGCCCTTTAAAACATGTTGTGACAGTCGCTAAAGTGTTTAAAATTAATGACAAAGGCTTTGAAAAGTTATATTATAAAGGGAAGAAGTAAATGTGTTGATAAAGAAAATAATGGGAATGGGGTAATATAGGGCACAGTATTTACATACATAATTGGTCATTACAACCCTTCAGTCAGCATTACGACGTAGTTTCTTACACAACATATATTGTGTGTGCTAGTTTTATACATGAGTGGCGGGACCTACAGTTTAAAATCGACTTCGAACGAAAAATTTTTTGAGAAACTTTTCATGGCGATTTTCATTTACTCTCAGAGATTTTGCCAGAAATCTGTTGAGCGTAAGTCGCCGAAGAAATACTTTTTGTATTTTGTTTTGATGTCTGGCCTGGGGTTCGAACCCTGGCTTTACGTCTAATAAGCCAACACACTATGTATTAAACTACGGGGACTATTAAGTATTTATGGTTTCAAATAAAGTAGCTGCTTTCTTATATGATAAGTTTGATTTCAACGCTGTCTTAAATCCCCACCTCACCGATAAAATACTAAGAATTGTAAAGATCCACACATCATGTATTCGATTGATTAGCAGCTAAGTATTGTTCAAACCAGGTGGTTGAATAAACCTGACCATAAAAACAGATTCAGTATTGGGGTTCTTCTACATAACGTAACTCAATAAAATCTACTGTCACTCGGTGGATTTCGTATTCGATTTCGTATAATTGGGATCGTCAATTATGGACTTCATGACGTATTCTCTACATCTCAAGCAACAGAACATGCTCAGCTGAATTGTCTAATTTGATGTAAGCTATCGGGTCTTCCAACAGGGACTTCTGAACTTTGATAGTATACAACTTGTTAAAGTTACATCTGACCAAAGAGATGTCACTTAGGCAGGTAGGTAGGTTGGAATGGGAACTTTGGTAGCTCACTTGAGCACGCACAGCGGATCGTTGGGATGCCGCAGGTAAGAGTAATCTCTGTACTGACGGAATTCCAACAAATTCATCGAAGATTTTGGTCTGAGCAGGGGCTGCACTAGTTGTCACATATTCAGTCTGCTTTGCTAAACCACCATAAATTACCACAGAAATCAACGTATGTTTGCTGAATAGACTCTAGAGCAGTTGGCAACGGACACTAATTTTCAGCAAAAATCATCTTCAGCGATGAGGCTATTTTTGCAAAAATGTGTATGTGAACAAACAAAATCATCGAATCTTGTGACGAAACCAATTCACATGAGATTAAAGACAGTCGAATATATCCCTAAAATGTCACTGTTCTGCGTGATTTTTAGACTGGCAGCATCATCGTTTAGTACTTCTATGTACGGTTTTAGTCGGAATTGAATTATCAGAACAAAAAATGACATGTAGTTTCAACTGGATGGCACATATTTAGCATTTTCTGCACGAGTGATTTGAGGGCATATTCTCATGTGAAGGTGATGTGAGCTGGCTTCGAGGTCGACCTATTAGGCCCGTTAGACTTTTTCTTGCGGGGTTTTCTTGAGTCGTAGGTGGCTAATTCGAATACACATGCTTTCGCATCGCTCACGCTGAATATCCAACGTATCATAAGCTGTATAGCACGTAGAGCTGTCTTGTTGAAACCATATGTCGTTGGTATCCCAATTATTCAATTCTGACTAAAATAAGTTGATAATCAAAACACAGTGATCCTCAAAGTCAACATACCCTTGCCATTGGTCAAATTCAGCCTGATTTATGAGTCATGAAAAGTTTTAGATTTCCGACGTTCTCCACCCCATGAAGCTTTATAAGATGTCCGCCTATGCGGACATATATGCAAATAATACTCAAATAATGTTGCAAGTTTTCTTAGGTTTTTATTACCAAACTTTGTTAAAATCTTGTTTAATTTTCTTAACAACTCTTGTAACAATTTTACCACATGAATATTATTCAATTCAATTTGCATACATTGTTCTCGTCCACCAAATGCTTTTAAAAGTTCTTCAAGTAGTCAAGTAATTTCACTTGACACGTACCATGTTTGTCTGACACATTGTCATAGTTTTTAAAAAAAAATTACACTTTTTGTTTTTGTTGTTGTTGCCACAATAAACCATTAGCATAAATTAAAAGCCTCTGTTAACAATTTACATTATTTACACGACGAAATGCTAAGGAACCTTTCAAGAAGCGAAATGAAAAGCCATGATAACAGTGAAAAGGGGATAGAAACATGGATATCTAAACATCAAAGGCAAAAGCGCCATATTTTTTTCTTCTTTTTTTAATAATGGCTTGCAAGTAACAAGTCAGCTTAGATTGAAAGCAGCAACCATTTGCCACATTTGGACAAAGAAAGAAGTCTGAAAAAAATGAAGACATGCTGACAATAAAAAAAAACGGAAAAAGCGAGAAAAACTATGCAAACTCATCTTAAGACTTCAAAGATAAAAAAAACAAAAACAAAATTCAATGAAATTCTGCTGACTAACGAAATGAAAAAGTGAACTGAAGTTTTTGATTGAAGGACCTCAACGTTTTGGGGTTAAATGACTAACTATTGCACCTTACCATTACCACTGCTGGCTGACACTCTTATGCCAAAAGGATTGCATGTTTTGCCTTGTGATAATAGAAATCTTTTAAATGTTTGTGAAATCTTTAGAAAAAAAATGAAATATTTTGTAACACCAATATGCCAGAATTACAACGTTTGCAAAAACAGTTTGTAAAATAGAAGAGAACACAATGAAATCCACACGCATGTGTTTGCATGCCTCCCAAATAGCATGCAACCCACAACAGCACTTGTCTACAAGAAATTATCTTACCGCCGGCGATTACACAGCAAGTTTTAAATCAAAAACCTCAACTTACTTCGAAGTGAAAATGCAAAACTAAATGCATACTTGAAATTGATTGGTTAGGGGAAAAAGTACTGACCAAACTGAAATTAAGAAACTTAAATGAATAGAACTGGTTACGGAATCAGTTTTTTTAGTTGCCGTTTAGACCGTTTTCTTGAATTTGTTTCGATTGAGAAATGGGTGGAGTTTCTTCCTTCACTCACCTCCAAATATCACACAGAAATAATTAAAACAAAGATGGTACTTAGGCAAAGATGTGTTCTGCCCCTTTTCTCTGGATGGAACACATTCAAAGTGTCCAATTTCCTATGACTCTGAAACACAAACCAAGCTGAATTTAGCCAAAGGCAGAGGTTATATTGGCTTTGAGGATAAATATGGTTTGTAGCTAATTTGCATACATCTTCGACTTAAGAAAAGTGCATCGGAGTCAAATCGATCGATATGTACCTCAACATAGTATGACCAAGACCTCTTCAATAGCTTATGCAGAATATCTGTATGAAAAGTAAAGTAATTTTGTTGAAACCACATGGCATAGGTGTTCAGATCATTCAATTCAGGCAAAAATTAGCTGTTATGCTCAAAGGAATATGAACCGATGATGATAGACTCTTTCGAGATTCATTGAATGCCCTTGAATATAACGTTACGTTTTTACCTTTTAAAAGCGTCTAAATATTAGCTCGTAGATTATAAATAAAATAAAAATAAATTTGTGTTTAATTTTAATTAAAATTCTTTATTATTCGCACAATTCTGTGTGCCATTATTCGCAACTTTATGTAAACAACAACAATTGCCTTTTTTTGTTATTCCTCTGTTTATATCCTTTGCATAAAGAATAACAATTACTGGACAAATATTCGGCAGATATTTGTAACGCAGATCTTCAAACCTCGACTACTCTCTTCAAACGCACTGCGTCTTCACACAAGACTGACTGCACTTTAATAACTCAGTCGCCTGCTTGTCTTTGTTATGGCAAAGTAAACAGTGTGATAAATGTTCTTGAAGGCGAATGCTCATGACTTTGCCTTCTCGAAATTTCTATAAATGTAAACATCGTTGTTTACATTTATTATTGCAGTGTTGTTTGTGTATTTTGTTTATATTTATTGTTGTAGTGTTTTTTTGTGTATTTCTGCTTACCCGTTTACCATTTTTTTATGTTGCTATTTGTTGTTATATTAAGTAATACGATAATTTGTAAACAGATTTGTTTACGTCATTGTTTTGTTTTTTGTAGCTTTAGTTTTTAATTTTAGTGTTAAGCGATGTAAAAGCAAAACACCAGAATCTAAATTTTTCATTTTCCTAGCAATGGCATGGATTGCTGTGGTTCGAATTCGCCAATTTTGTTTGTACCCCACGGGCTTATTCATCGAGAAATGTTCCTCATCGCTGAACATGATTTTTCTATGAAAATTAGGGTCAGTTGATAATGCCTATTTACGATGCGAAATTCGCCAAGTTGCCAGCCATAAAATAAGAAAGTATAAATAAAGCGTAGTGCCAGTGGTACCAGTCGAATGTGAGTTAATCGTTTCCAGTCATTCTTAGATAGAGATTTTTGAAATAAAAACTTATAAAACTTTTAAATTTCAGATAAGAAATGATTTTTTCTCTGCATCGTATTGAAACGTAAATCATTATATTGTTAGTGTTGTGGTTAGTGCAGATACCACCCACAGAGTAACCAGTCAATGAGGTGATTTGCATGCATGTCACTGCTACACTGTATTACAATACTGCAGTAGTTTTGTTTTAGTTCTCCACTTGATTTCCATGCCATGATTATCGCGCAGCAATGGTTGGCAGGAATAGAAATATTTTTCATGCCAATGCTTGTAGATTTCTAATGAGTATCAACAACCAGTTGTGATGTCATACGCGTGGGTATAAAATATTTTCAATTAATAACCGCCAATAACAGATTTAGAAAAACTATTCGTTTATAAGGAGCCTTAAAAACTAAAGGTTTTTCTGCAAATAAAAGACTAATAGCGCTAGTGCTAGTTTAGGTCCCGTCACTCATGCATAAAATTATTACTCCGAACATGTTGGTTATTATCCTGACCTAAAGGTTGTAATGATCTACTAAGTAATTAGGTTTATAGGCTATAATAACAGAAACTCCTATCCTACTCCTATTAACAATTTTATATTCTTATCATCTTATTTTTATTTATTTTTTTTTTTAATTTTATACCATTATTCCCCTGACAAACACAGATATTCCACAAATACCACAATAAAATGAAATCTTTCTGTAGTTTTCCTTTTTTTTTTCTCAACCTGTTAGAAATTGATCTGACGTTATAGATAATGTTTGCATGGAATAATTTGTTACTGTCAGTCATGCTTGCTACTGTTGCAATATTACAAAAATTAAGAAAAAAAAACTAAATATTTTACACTCTTTGCAATTTAAATAAGGCAACATGATGCATGGACCCTCTACACGTCGAATGTGGTTTAGAGGAGAACGAAAAGTTGGAAGAACTGGCACGTAATGGATCGTAGATGTCTAAGGACGAGACGATCGAGGGGATATGCTCGTATGTGCCCCTACAAAAATAATTTTTCAAATTGGAAAAAGCAGCCTGACATACAACAAACCATAGGTGTTCCAATATACCTGCTTACCGAATTTCGAAACTGCAGTGTCCAACAGTATACACCAGGAAAACTAAGGAAGTGCTTGAGATCGACAAGAGAACAGTTCACACTCCAATAGCAATTCTAACGGGTCACTGTGATATTGGCAGTGCCGCTGGCAACCTCAGTTTACCCAACCAGCATTAATGCAGAAGCTCCAGGGTGTAGAAGAAATGTAGTCGGTACAACACCTCAAAACAACACTTCAAAACTGATGCCATCGGCTTTTGGGTGACAGAACGCTAGAGGCCGGTTTCACCCACCACTAACAGATCAAGACAAGACGCTTACTTCACACTGGGTGACACAATGGACCCTATCGAGATCAGCAATGAATATTCAAAAAGATGAGTAGAATCGAATCATACTCATACTCATCCTACTTATATTCAAAGTTAGAAGTACTCATCATATTCATAATTAACGATATGTATGATGTTGTTGATTTCGACTCTCCATGACTCAACATTTACAAGAATCGCAAAATAAGTTTGATAAGCGGGCAAACAATAAAATACTCATTAAAAGATTGTGTTGGCTCTGCTTGCTGCTTTTGTCTTTTTTGCTTATGTGTTTTTTTCTTTTATTTGTAAATGCAACAACAACTAAGACTGTCAATTTTGATGAATGATTTGAGTCACTCGAATCATTTATAATTATTATAAGTATTTTTCTAAAGTGATGAATCTGAATGAGTAGGCTAATGAATTAAACATATTTCGAATGGTATGAGTTCGATGTCAACGTTGTACTGATACATATAAATCAACTTTGTAGTGAGTACGAATGAATCAGAGTAGTTAAACTTCAATATTGTTGACTCACTTATATTCAAAACTTCATGAGTGCTCATGAGTAGCGAAAAAACCATTCATTGCTGATCTCTGTACCCTATGGGCCAATGTCTGGACTTGCCTGCGAGCGGCAAGGTATCCGCTACCCACAGGCATCATGGGCTTAAAGATGTTTCTTTTTCTTCGTCTTTAAAAATAATTCCATGTTAATATGTATGTTGTGGTCAGTGTAGTCTAATACGTATTGTGTTGACTTGCTAGATAAGGATTCAAGAGCGAAAATTTCTGAAAATTGAAAAAAATATATAAAAACAGTATACAGTCGCCGAAAAACTCCGTCTAACCAGTATTTTAGCAAAAGCTTATGGGCTAAGCTACTTGACATGAAAACATTTTTCAAATCTATCATTCCGATTAGACATTAAACTGTGGAACCCCTTCACTCATTTATGAAATAAACGCTCACAACTTTGGTGGTGTGAATGCTTGACTGTAATCCCTATTAATGGATTATATTGTAACATTTATACCTTTTAAAAGCGTTTAAAATATGAGTTCGTAGATTGCAAAAAAATAAGAAAATTGAGTTTAGTTTTAATTAAATTCTTTATTTTTCGCACAATTCTGTGTGCCAGTATTCACAACTTGATGTAAACAACAACAGTTGCTTTGTTTGTTATTCTTCTTTACACTCTTTTGCGTAAACAATAAAAATTTTTCGACAGATCATTATAACGGAGATCTTCACACCAGGATTATTCTCTTCAAACACCGCGCATCTTTACACAAGACTGATTGAATTTTTACTAACTCGTTGCCTACTTTGCTTTCCTTTTATATATCAGGGTAAACAGTGTGATGAGCGCTCTTGAAGGAAAATGACTTCGCCTACTCGAAATCTCTGTAAATGTAAATATGTTGTTTACATTTATTCTTGTTTGTTGTTGTATTTCTGTCTACATTTATTATTGCAGTTTTTGTTGTTGCACTTTTGTTTACTTGTTTATCACTTTTTACTGTTATATTCTTGGTTACTTGTTTATCATATAAACAAGCTCATTGTTTTTTTGTTTTTGTAGCTTTTGTTTATAATTTTAATGTTAAACTATGTAAAAGCAAAACTTCATTTTCGTAATAATATGTACATGTATTGTAAATAATCAAATATCGTTTAGTGTTAAATTACCTCAAAATTGATTAAAAGCCACTTGTTGTTGGTTAAGTGCACTCTATAAGTTGTTTGTTAGAGTTCTTTAAACTATTTTTCATTTGAATTGTGGCTTTTGGTTTAAATGTCAGTGACACTTTAACCTAATTCTGTTGATGGTAATTTTGAAAATAAATCCATTACGTATTAAATAAATAAAAATAAATTATTTTGAAGTATTTGCATTAACATAAGGAACATATTATGCAACATTTTTAATGGATGTGTTTAAACAGTAATTTGAAGAGAGCATTCCTTTCTTTTTTATCATAAAAACATTGGAAAGGCCAGATGAAGATTATTGATATGATGATAATAAACCCTTGTTGCTTATATAAATGGTCACATAATCGTGCTTCATGCCCTAATACCCAATTCCATATAAAACCAGCATCCCTTAGGGTGAAAAAGAAAAATTTGAGCTATCCCAAAAGGACAATGACATTTGTTCTGTAATCCACAGAATATATTGTGGACGAGATTTCAACGTTATTCGTGTAACAGAGATGATAACTCCACATAGTTTTTAAAAATAAATTCTCGTGTCTGTTTCGACAGAAATGGAGATCATTAGCGTCTCGAAAAAGTGGTTCTTAAATAAGTCTTCCATTACATGTGGTATATCACATGGCTTCTCTGAGTGGAACGCATTTCATGAGTTAGGTGCCTAAATCTGGTTGATTTTGTTCGATGACATGAGTTATGTTGTCTTTGAGGATCTCTGTGGTTTGTGGCCTGTGACTTCAGAAAACCCCATGAAAAAGTCTAAATAGTTAAATCTAACGATCACCTACATGAGATGGCTATGATGTCAAATTGCATGAGCAGAATATCTACTGTGGCATGAGTTGTTTAGCACTCAGAGCAATCCTGTTGAAAGCGACATGCGGTTGTTGTCCAGATCATTCAATTCAGGCCAAAGAAAAGTTGATGATCATCGACCTATTGTGGTCGTCGTAGACAGTAATCGCCTGGTCAGCGTCGTTCTCAATGTCCATATAAAATAATGGCTTCTTTGCAATGCATTGGGCGCTCTTGGATCTTATATGGATTGATATCGTTCGAAATTGAACAATTTTGCTTGTTCTCGTACCCATTTATCCAAGACTATACCTCATCGCTAAAGATAATTTTTGGATGAAAATCAGGACCAGTTGCCAAATTTTATAGAACGCATTCAGGGAGTACACTGACAAAACAGACTTAATAAATGACAACTAATTTTCAGATGTAGGCTTCAACATGATGGCCGTTATCAACCGACAAATTATCAAAGTTCCTGTTGAAATATGTGGGAGATTTTGAGTATAAAACCATAATCAAAAGCGAATGTAGACCTTAAGTGTGAGTAGTATGGCATTTCCATGCTCTTGTGTCGCTCAATCTTATTGCTGCGCTAGTAGCTGCTACGTAGAAAAAAATTATTTTTAACCTACGTAAACAATTTTCATAAAATGGAATATTGTTGTTCAAACCATCAAAGGTTTGTTTCATTCCTTTGCCTTTCCTTCTTTTTTTTGTGTCATCACTATAGCATAACAAAGAAAGAAATGCTTCACCTGATTGCGTTTAAAAGTTGAAGACAGGATTCACTATGGCTTGGAGTTGCATAAATACAAGTAATTATCAATTCAATTATATTATATTGAATTTTAAAACAAATTCAATATACAGTCAAACTCGGTTATAACGAACTCCATGAAAAAATAGTTCGTTACAGACAAAGTTCGTAATAAGTTCATTTATTAAAAACGAGATGCCATAAGTAGATAATATTACGTTAGCCACCTATGCAGATGACACTGCAATAATAGCTGCTAATGAAAATTACATCGAAGCATCTGCCAGGGTTCAATGAGAATTAAATACATTACAAGATTGGCTTACTAAGTGTAAAATTGCTATAAATACAGAGAAATCTAATCATGTCTCTTTTACATTAAGAAAAAATGAATGTTCCCCGGTGTACATGAATGGTTTACAAATACCAAAAACGGATTGCGGATTGATTTGGGTATGCATTTCGATAAACGACTTACGTTGAAAGACCACTTTAAGGCAAAGAGAAATTATCTAAATATTAAAACTAAAAAAATATACTGGCTACTACGGCCTAAATCTCAACTTAGTTTAGAGAACAAGGTAATTCTTTACAAGGCTATTTTGAAACCGGTTTGGACGTACGGCATTGAGCTGTGGGGAACAGGCAGTCAGTCAAATGTCGAGATATTACAACGTTACCAGTCAAAAGTTCTAAGACTCATGGTCAATGCTCTCTGGTTTGTAACCAATAAACAAACATACACACATAATTGGTCATTACGACCTTGTTTCTCACACCACTTATGTTGCGTGTGTTAATTTTCTACATGAGTGGCGGGACCTACAGCTTAAAGTCAACTCCGAACAACAGATTTTTGAGAGACTTTTCATCTCAGAGTTTTTGCTGAGAGGAAGTCAAGAAAGAAATATTTGTTGATATTTCTTGTTTTGTTGGAGATGTCTGACCTGGGGTTTAAAACGTGGCCTCACATCTAATAAGCCTACACACTAACTACTAGACTACGGCGACTTCTGCAGGAGATGTTTCAGAAATCAGAAAATGACAGCCTCAGAAACTGCACTAGAAATGCAAGAATTTTAAATTTTTGTAAAAATTTTAGTGTCAAGCTTCATAACTGGCTACGAGGGCATCATCTGAACAAAATTAAAATCCATTGTGCACTACATTTTGACTAAAAGTCTGCTCTTTTATCGGGCTGGTTAGGCAAGCGTTTTTAGTGGAAAAAACAACAAACAACCAAAAACAACAAAGTAAGTGAAAGCATCCCTGGATAAGGAGCAAAACAAACAAAAACAGTACAGAAGAATTGCATACACTGCACTCTTGCAAATTGTTGCATGACTCAACAAGATGGGGCAAGTAGCAAGCATTGGTAAACGAAACGTAAACATATTATTTCAACGCCGCTAACAACTGAGTACAGAGTGGATGCGTTAAAATTTCCTGCCATTTTTATTTGATTTCAAACAGTTTACAGCAGCAAAAACAAACAACCGCTCATACATTTTTACTTGAATTAAGAAGAAAATCCCAAAAAAAAAATACCAAGAAACAAACAACTGTAAGGAACGTTGGAAAATTTGATGGGTGAGTGAATGAAGAGTTGAAAAATAAACAAAAAAATTACGAGAAAATTCCAATGCAAACAAATAAAATAACAGTAAAATCCATCCACGTTAAGGGAAAATGCAATTTGGCCATAAAGTTCACTGTACTATGAATGTGTTTTGTGTCCTGAGCAGCCGAAGTAACAATAATTTTTGGATTATTTGAATTTCAAAAAAAGAGGCAAGTTCCTGGACTCTACAATCATGAGTGATAGAATTGTTTCGGCTTGATGGATTCTATTCTTCAAACTCCGGTATTATTTCCACAATCTGGATACCAAGGATATGTGGACGGCGCTATGCGCCATACAGCTCATGCTCTGCACGAGCAATTTGAGGGCATGGTCTTGTCACGTGGAGGTGAAGCGAGCTGGCCAACGGGATCAAGCGATTTGAATACAACGGTCCTCAAAGCCGACATTACATTTGTTACCGATCAACTTCAGCCTGATTTGGGCACCATAGTCATTGAAAATTAAACATTTCAGTTGAGCTCCACCCAGAGAAGCTGTGGCGGATATTTGAACAATCTTCGATCAATCTTGAACTTATCAACGATGTGCAACATTTTCAGCGTGTTAGGTCTAGACGTATAAGCAAATGACGAATAGCGGATGATTTTGACTAAGTTAGAAAGACGAGGTATTCATGTAATCGAACCAGGACAGCCTATCCGAAAAACGAATTTTTAAAGCCTATTAAGTAGGAAGGTAGTTAGAGGTGGCTGTCCAACAAAGAAAGTTGAGTGGACACACTGAGGCCACATAGTAAATAAGTAAGAAAATTAATATGCGTTGTCATCTGCTGACAAGATAACTAAATTTTATACTCCATTAAGTTTATAATATACGGTACTATTTAGCTGGTCTTAATCGCTAATAATTTACATTCACTACTTCAACTTCCAAAACTCGAAACCAAAACAAAATCGACGAAAAAATATCTTCTTGCACCAAAAACATTGTTTGAAGTATGTACTCACTGTCAGCTTAGTTAACTTGGAAAATGTAGTTTTAAGTCTAGAATTCAACTTCACAAAGAAACTCTCATTTGTACATACCATGCATATAAACGCACATACACTCATCTCAACTTTTACAACTTTTTTTGAGTACAAATACGTTCGTGTTCTTTTACCGTTTCATGTCTTAAAATTAGGGTGGCCAATAGTGATGCACTATCAAAATATTTTGCAAACATTTTTTTATGAAGTATTAAAAAAGTAGGATAACTCTGATGTTTTTCATACTAAAACTTACAATCGAATCTTTATCCGCAAGTATTTTGGCATTCCTTTTTCTTGTGCAATATCACTTGTCGTTGTGACACTTGGTACCACTAGGTCAGCAAGTAATATCACAAATATCATGATATCTTGCTGATGACACATAAATGCTCTACCAACTGTTAGTCGAATCAGAGAGGTTCATGGGGACAAAAGCTATTCATTCATTACAACCCTTCATTCATGATTACAACCTAGTTTCTCACACCATTTATGTTGTGTGTGTTAATTTTATACATGAGTGGTGGAACCTACAGCTTAAAATCGACTCCAAAAGACAGATTTTTGATAAACTTTTCATGGCAATTTTATTTAACCTCCGAGTTTTTGCCAGAAATCTGCTGAGAGGTAGTCACCGAAGAAATATTTTTTCATTATCTTCAAAACTACGGCGACTTCAAATATCGTTCAAATAACCGCCACGGCTTCTCTGTGTAGAACACATTTAAAATATCCAAATGTCCATGACTCTGGCACATAAATAAGGCTGAATTGGATGGATTGCAGTGGGATATTAAGGCTTTGAGTACCACTATCTTCAAGAAAATCACTCTATGTACCAGATAATTCAGGTTCATAGACGATGTGCGTTAAAAGTCTCCCCCACAGTGCTGTGGTATCTAGGAAGATACCTAAAGACAGCCACGAGAGTGAACTAAACCGAATTTGGTGCAGCACAATCGTATGCAAATCACAGAAGCGCTCATAATTTATTTTGAGAATTGCAGCAACATCAAAATGGTAAATGGGCCTGCGTTCTCATACGTTGTGTCAAATATGTATTGCAAGACAGGATTATTACCTCATACCTATCCTGTCGTGTGTCACTAGTAATTCCGACAGTGGATCACATAATTTCAAGTGCGACAGATACAGGGAAGAACGTCATGCATTAGAGGAGGTTTTTGTCTACGAACCGACTGTTGAAAGATTAATTTTATGCAAATCGATTGGCAAATGAAATGTCGGCCGAAAGAGTATATAGAGCACTGCAAAACCTGCACATTTCTGGTAAAAATCTGAAAATCAATAAAATTGCCATTAAAATTTTCTCAAAAATCTGTCGTTCGGAAGCGACTTTAAATTGTTGGTCCCGCCACACTCATGGATAAAATTAACACACACAACATAAATGTTGTGAGAAACTAGGTTGTACTCCTGACTAAAGGGTTGTAATGGCCTATTATGTATGTATGAAAGTCATGTCACAATGCAAAATTTTCAAAATTGTTGTCTACAAAAGGCTAAGATCTTGTAAGCGACTTAAAATCTACAGCTCTTGATTAATCGTTAACTGAACCAGAGGACGGTTAGGACGATTGAAGATCATTTATAGGATGCGAGTTGGTCTCTTTTAAATATGTATACAGGGTCAAAGGAATAAACTGCTGGTCTTTTCAGTTTGAGCTGTAGTTGACTGGTTTCCAACAAGTTCGAATTGGTTTTGTAAACTTCCATTGCCTTTCCCCTCCTTTATGCTGTAGGATAAGAAAAATATTTGGCAAGACAGTTCTGCTCGTATCGATATATCTCATGCTGGTTGTAAAAAGAAACTACATTTTAATTATTCAGAATCCAAATTGAAAGAGTTAAACTAACGAGATCACACAGTTAAAGCTCCAATTACTTTTGCGCTGCCAAACAAATTATTGGAATCATAATAATCGAGACCAAAAGTAAAATTGCATGCTGGTGAGTAAACTGGTATATATTGGGTCTTCATTGAAAAGTTATTCACTTTATGCACAACGTTCTAAAAAAATTTTATAAAAAAACATCAAATGTAAGAACTTTGCTATCAGTAACCACCACTTAATACTTACACCCTTAAAAGGACACTGTTGTGGTAGATTGTTGGACTTTTTGAATTCCTGCATAACCAAACGCAGAAATTGTAAATCAAATGTGTGTTCGAAAACACTGCACGCCTCAAATTTCACATCAGCAAAGCGGAAAGACTTTTTAGCATACGTCGGTCTAGCATCGATCCAAACGCGCACTTTCAACTCTGTACCCATATTCCTATCTAATTTAAGTGTTTGATTGAAGAGGTAGTGTTCATTGTTTACCTTCAGGTAGCTGCAATCGAAAAGCTTAAGACGTTTGCCAAAGGCTTGGCAAGTGAAATTATAGAACTCCATGCTAAATTGGCGTTTGGCTGCCTAAGTGATTAAGAAATAAATCATATGACTCTGTTTAATGTTTAAAAGTTTTACCTGACAATTCATCAAAAGCATATTCAAAGCGATAAAAATATTTAAAATTTTAAAAACATTCTCTTCTGTTTTAAGGTTTGTACGAAACTAATTGTGGCATTACGACCTACATACCAGAAAGTAATTAAAAACCCAATTTATTTTAAATGTTTTTGAATGATAAATCATTTAATTGTCCGTAATGGTTATTAGCCGAAATCATACACTGAAAGAAATTCGCGGTTAACCTTTATCGAATGGCAACAACCACCTCAACGTTCACATCATTTGCGAGTGTCGAATGCAGTTACCGAAAACTTTATTTTGACCTCAGAGGCAATAATTTTGTATAAATAGTCAATTCAAGTTAATTGTTTATCACCTGAAAAATTTTTGTTTTGAAGGTCTTTACTCAGAGGGGTATCCCGAAAACAATAGCAGAGGCATTACGAATCTCCTTAGAAAAATAATAAGAATAGGGTGGCAACTATCTGGTGTTTTCATTACGCAAGGCTATGAGTTCTATAGAGGAATACTCTCAGAATATGGCGATTCTCTGGTTCAGTTAACGATTAACCACACCCGTACGTCGACAAAATGTAGAAGAATGCGAGGCAGATGATTTTGTGTCGCTTACAAGAATTTGCCGCAGCCTAGTAGATAACGTACTGGCTTATTAGACGCGTGGCCACGGTTTAAAACCCTAGACAGATGTCTCCACAAAACGAAATATGAAAAAATATTTCTTCGGTGGCTTCCTATCGGCGTTGAACTGTAGGTCCCACCACTCATGTATAAAATTAGCGCAGACAACTGACTGTATGGTTGTGATGATCATTTATGTTTGTATGTATGTATGTTATTAGAACAATTTGGCGAATTTTTCGTCGTGGTTTGGACCTGCCGCTGAACAAAATCCAACTGATGCAGGACCTAAAGGTAGAGGACCATAGACATCGTTAAGTATGCGCCGAATTGTCTCTGCTGCAGTAGGCTGCGGACACTAATTTTCATCGAAAAATCAACTTCAGCGATGAAACCCATTCTGGATAAATGCGTACCTAAGCAATCAAAATTTTCATATTTTGGGTCTGACTGTATGGTTGTGATGATCATTTAAGTTTGTATGTATGTATGTTATTCGAACAATTTGGCGAATTTTTCGTCGTGTCTTGGACCTGCCGCTGAACAAAATCCAACTGATGCAGGACCGAAAGGTAGAGTACCATAGACATCGATAAGTATGCGCCGAATTGTCTCTGCAGCAGTAGGCTGCGGACACTAATTTTCATCGATAAATCAACTTCAGCGATGAAACCCATTTCTGGATAAATGCGTACCTAAGCAATCAAAATTTTCATATTTTGGGTCGATACCAATTCACAAGAGATTCAAAAGCATGCAATGCTTGCCGAAAAAGTCACTCTTTGGTGCGGAATAAAAGCTGGTGGCGTTATTATACCATATTTATTTGAGAACGAATTTGGTTAGGCTACTACTGTCCTTAGCAGCCCCTTTAGGTCTATGATTACCAACTTCCTCTGAGCTGAATTGCGTGTTCCAGTGCACAACGTGTCACATAACTACTGATAAATTGGATATTCAAGACGAGAGAATTCTGAACACTATCATCTCACGTGAAGATGATGTAAACTGGCCAACTACATCCTATGGTTTGATTACGCTAAACTTTTTCTTATGGGGATCAAAACTTAAACCACAGCGGTGCTCAAAACCAACATAACCCATTACATCGATCAAATTCAGTTTGATTTTTATGCCAGAGTCATGGAAAATTTAACATTTCGAATGCGATTCACACAAAATAGCTGTAGCGGACATTTAAACGTTGTTATCATAATTTCAATGATTTCTCACATACATACGTACATACATACATAACTGATCATTACAACCTTTCATTAAGGATGTGGAGTTTTCTTAAGTCGCGGGCGTATTCGAATAATCAATAAACCACAGTGGTCCTCAAATCCAAGATAAACCATGTCATAAGTCAACTTACGCCTGATGTATGCATCATAAATATATGAGTAATTAAACGAAAATTTGACATTTTGTATGAGCTACACAGAAAGACTCCATTGCGGACATTTAAACGATATTATATTCCATACATTATGACATCAATAAGTCTTTCAAATGTATAAAAATTTTCGATGATATTGTTACGTTTTCACTTTTTAAATTTGAAGTCGCCATAGTCTAGTAGGTAGTGTGTTGGTTTATTATACGTAAAGCCAGGGTTCGAGCCCAGGCAAGACATCAAAACAAAAATACAAAAAGTATTTCTTCGGCGACTTCCTCTCAGCAGGTTTCTGGCAAAAACTCTGAGAGCAAATTGCCGTGAAAACTTTCTAAAAAATCTGTCGTTCGGAGTCGACTTTAAACTGTAGGTCCCGCCACTCTTGTATAAAATTAACACACACAACATAAGTGGTGTGAGAAACTAGGTCGTAATCCTGACTGAAGGGTTGTAATGGCCAATATATGTATTTTACCTTTTCAAAATGTTTTAAATATGAGTTCGTATCTTGCAAATAAAAATAAATTTTGTGTTCAGTTTTATTAAATTCTATATTGCTCACCAAATTCTGTGTGCCACTGTTCACAACTTGATGTAAACAACAACCATTGCTTTGTTTCTTGTTCTGCTTTACACTGCTTTGCATAAACAATAACAATTGTTCGATCGATCTTTATAACGGAGGTCTTCAAACCACTATTATTCTCTTCACACGCAACGCGTCTTCACACAAGATTGACTGAATTTTTACTGACTCCGTTACTTGCCTTATTTTGCCTTTTATATCATAGGGTAAACAGTCTGATGAATGATCTTGAAGTCGGATGTTCACGGCTTCGCCTTGTTTCATTGTTGTTTGTGTATTTTGTTTACATTTATTCTGGCAATGTTTGTTGTTGCTTTTTGTTTACTTGTTTCTCCCTTTCTTTATGCTGATGTTGTTGCTATATTTCGCCGGAAGTCGCCGTGGTCTGGTAGGTAGACGTGAAGCGTCGGTTCAAACCACAGGTCAGGAAATATGAAAAATATTTCTTCGGCGGATTTCTCTCAGCAGATTTCTGACAAAAACCCTAGGAGTAAAATAAATTTGCCATGAAAAGTTTCTTAAAAATCTTGTCTTTAAACTGTAGGTCTCGCCACTCATGTATAAAAATTAAAGCACACAACATAAGTGGGGTGAGATACTAGGTCGTAATCCTGATTAAAGGGTTGTAATGATCAATTATGTATGTATGTTGCTATGTTTTTGTTTATTTGTTGATCATGTAAACAAGTTCATTGTTTTTGTTTTTTACCTTTTGTTTATCATATTAATATTAAACGATGTAACACCATTTCCATTTTCGTTACAATAGTCTTCACACATTTTGTTTTCTTTAAATTTAAAGATAGGAAGCACATAATAAAAGATCCTATACATAGTAAAACATATTCCTGATAGTTTAATAGTTTTGTGCATGACCGATTCATTTTATTGTATTATAATTGTATTATTGTTGTTGATATCAAAACTGTTACTGCAAATGTTTATTCAAAATCAATACGAAATCAGTTTAAAAACCAGAAAATTATTTCGACTGTAATTAATAACTTGCCAAGTGTAAATAATTATAAAAAAAGATAAGTCATATAAAATATGCTCTCAGTTCAAATACTAAAGCATGTTGCTCTGGTACATGCATTAGATAATTATAAACTAGCATTTGGTTTAAATTGCAGCACAGCATCTGCTTTTTCGTGATCACACTTTGTGCTCGTTATTGTTTGTGAAAATTATAAACAAATTGTTGAGGAACGTTTCAACTGTTACTTCGGCTCCAGTTACTGGTTGTTTTCATTTGTGGCATGTCCATGATTTAAACAACAAAGGTTTCTTACGTGCCTGTCAGTGTACTTCTTCTATACAAAGTAATCTAAAACCAGAAGTACAGCAACAGTAATGGCAACAGCAGCATTCATTTAAGTGGGAAAAAACTAACTTAAAATTCGTGAATACTAAGGTGGTAAGTAACTGCCACTGCATTTGCATAAATACCTTAAAAATGAAGTTGTAAGTCAAGATGATGATGATGACTTTTAATTCCGTGTGCAATATAAAGTGATAAACCTTTAAATTTCTCAACTCAATCTAGTGTTGAATTATAAATTCCATACGTACTTAATAAGAAAACTGAAGTAAGCGGCAATTGATTGACCCTCAAATCAAAGAAGTTGATAGCAGACTATAGCTTGTTCGCAAGAGCAAATGGAAAAATGTAATTCGTGTGAAATGCATCAATGAATCATAGGATCCAAAAATGTCACAGACTTCCCAACTTGTTGGGCTCTAGATAACCCCCATTTTGAATAAGTGTACTTTGAGTATTCATAAGCACCGATGATTATCAACATTATGTTATTCTAGTATAGTTTGATGCCTGACTCAGATAGAGTTTAACAACAAATCTTTCGATTGCCCTAAATTCACTTTTGCTCCCTTGTTGAACATTCCCTTCGAAAATCCTCTTCCTACTTGCTTTCATAACTAATCATTACAATGCCTTTAGTCAGGAATACAACCGAGCTTCTCACACCACTTATGTTGTGCCTGTTAATTTTTGTCGTAAGTGACAGGAGCTGCAGTTTAAAGTCCGCTTCGAACAACAGATTTTTGAGAAACTTTTCATGGCAATTTTATTTGAATCTCAGAGTATTTGCCAGAAATCTGGTGAGAGGCAGTCGCCGAAGAAATATCTTTTCATATTTTCGTTCTGATGTCTGACCTGTGATTTGAACCCTGGCCTTTGGTTCTAATAAGCCGACACACTACCTACTAGACTACGGCGATTGCATACCGAAAAAGTCACTGTTTGGTGTAGATTTTCAGCTGACGGCGTCATTATCTCTTTGACAACGAATTTTGCTAGGCCATCACTGCGACCGCCGACCTGATTACCAACTTCTTTTGGCCTGAATTGCATGAGAATTCCGCACAAGAAATTTGATGGCAAGTTTATCTCACGTGGAGATGATGCAAACTGGCCTTCTAGACTTCTTCTTCTGAGGTTTTCTTAATCAAGCAACAAACCTCCTTTGATGCTATTTTTCTTGTCGACACTATCAATAATACCCTGTAACGTTTATAACAAAATGTGTGGGAGTACAACAGTTTGAATTTTCTTTCCATTATTTTGAGGAGACGGGTATTTATGTATTCTAATGTAATAAATTTCATTTGTTGCTTTTTCTTTTTTTTATTTTTTTTTTCTAGAAATGATGAATGTTATGGGAAAGTTATCATGTATTTTTAAATATTATTTTTGTTGTATGTGTTTATATCTGAAAGGTGTGTACACATTTTTGTATTTTTTGTGGATTAGAAGACAGCTCTACTGCATACATTTGTTCTGCAAACAAAAATTTTAAACAGTTTTCTTATTACTTTACAGAGTAATAATGAAATAGCATTCAAATATTCAAATTAATATTAAAGACATGCATTTCTAAATACCCTATGTAAGAATATTTTTTTATTTCCATATGAAATATTGAATTTTAAAAATGAAATTTACTTTTAAATACGATAGCATTTCCCTCTACTGTTGTTATTATTTTTTATTATTATAGTTGTAGGTATGAATGTAATATGGGTATACATATGTGTGTTTTGTGTCTCAAAATTGTTCTGTGTGTTGTCAAGTTTCCTGACATTTTCTGTCATTTAAAAAAATATTTTCAAGAAAATTTTTCTCTTGTCATCTTTCAGGTTTTTATGTCGTTTTTATGACTAGAGTTCTGTTGTAAAATCATTTTTGCAAAAGCCACTTGTATGTGTATACTCATGTCATGTTTTTCTATCAAACATTTTAAATTAACAGAAATTGTTAAATTGTTTTTGGCGTCTTTACTTTGCAAACAGAGACTAACAGATGTTGCTGTTATAAAGACAAGGCGACCTATCCCACAGCGTAAGTAAAGTGAAGAACAAAGTTTTGGAGATTATGGGCAGGTTAATAGGGACTTCGTGATCTCTCTCTCTTTCTCTCTTTAACTGTCCCCTGAACAAAACCAGTTGGTATTTGGAAGTGATTTTGGGAAGTGTTTCATAATGCGACTTAGTGACAAAAATTAATGGAGTAATCTGAAAGCTGCATACTACCTTAAGAGGAGAACTATTTCGTGGTGTACAGATGAGTCAAGAACGAATCTTCGCCACCAGAAATAACACTGTCACGTTTTAACCTTTTAGAAACGTTTAAAATATGTGCTTGCAGATTACAAATAAAATAAGAATTAATTTGTGTTTAGTTTTAATTAAAATTCTTTATTATTCGTACAATTCGGTGTGCCACTGTTCACAACCTTATGTAAACAACAACAATTGCTTTGGTTGTTATTCTTCCGTTTACACCCTTTGCGTAAACAATTACAATTACTAGAGAATTGTTAGACAGATCTTTGTAACGGAGATCTTCAAACCACGATTACTCCCTTCAAACACAACGCGTCTTCACACAAGACTGACTGAACTTCACTAACTCAGTCGCCTGCTTTGCCTTGCCTTTTATATGACAAAGTCAACAGTTTGATGAATGTTCTTGAAGGTGAATGTTCATGACTTCGCCTTCTCGAAATCTTTATAAATGTAAACATCATTGTTTACATTTATTATTGTAGTGTTGTTGGTGTATTTTTCTTCACTTGTTTACCATTTTGTGCTGGTGTTTGTTGTTATATTAAGCAGTGCGATAATTTGTAAACAGGTTTGTTTACTGCATTGTTTTGTTTTTGTAGCTTTTGTTTACAATTTTAATGTTAAACGATGTAAAAGCTAAGCACCAGTACCTAGATTTTTCATTTTCGTAACAATACGTTTTGGCTTAATCTTATGCTTCTTTTGGATAAAAGTTTAACAAAAATGTCACTATACTCAGAGGTTTCGGGCTAAATACATAAAAATAATACTGCTTGTTGATTTTGAACCTACTAAGTATGTTAGGCTTAGGATACCCATACTTAGGCCACATAGGTTCACATCTGCTCTGCAGTTACATGGTATATCAAATTATGCGCTGGTACCGATATGATATGTACCGAATGTCGATCTGTTACTTCATTTAGATAACTCCGTCCAGGAGTTTATCACGTGTCCTGTCTGAGTTTCATCACTTGTCCTTTTGCCTATATTTTCGTCTATAATAACTTTCAGCTTGTATTGTCGACACTACTAAAGGCTAAATTTAGCCTGCATAAGTCGGCGAATGTCAAAAAAGCAAAGGTAATGAATATAAGTTTGATGTAAATGAATGAGCATTAAAAGACTGGGTTAACGAGTTTTAAAACGTTATAATTTTGCTCCAAGTTGTCCGTTTATCAAAGTAAAGAGAGGGTGTTTCATTCTTTACAAAAAAGTAATGCACTGTACCTATTGTGGACATAAGCTTAGTTTTGCAAATAAAATGTGGCAAAGGTAGGTCATAGCCAGGTGTAATATTTAAGCACATATCATACATACTTATCTATTGTATTCCATATAGAGGCTGATATTTTAAATTTTTGTGCTTTTGATGTTAAATAGGAGTGACTAACCAAAAAATTCAATACCAAATATTGTCTATGTTGCCAGGCTGTCTGTTACAGCCACATTACTGCAGATTATATTGGAGTTTAAACCAATACTGAGACACTGTCAGATGTCAATAGTCAACCAATAATAATAAAAATTATTTCCAATTAAATGAAATGATTATCGGCAAACATACTTGGAAAAAATAAAAACTGAATACTTTCATGGGTTTTATTGTCTATAAATGGCAGTGCGAATATCAAATTTAAACGGCAACAAATAAAATAAATTTTTCTTTACATATTCGCAGCATATTTTTACTGATAGTCTGTGTACCATTTATTGTTTTAATAAATAACGTTTGTATTATATAATCTACATGCACTCGTACTGGATACGGGTCTACATATTTAAGTGCATACAAATTGTTTAAGCATTTAATTTTTTTTTTAATACTAAAGCAAAAGAGGGAAATTAAATCACAAGATTACGGTGACTTCAGTTGGAATATGGAAATGTATACGTAGTAGAACGAGTAGTTTTGATTATTCAAGCGAATATGAACACTTTGACAATGGTAAGTGTGTACCTACTTTCTCTCGACACATTAAGGAAATTTAAGATTGTTGTATTGGAATGAGTTCCTAGATATAATGGTAATCCGGCTAACTATCCGGTGAAACGAGGGTAAGATTTTCAAAATTTAAGAACAAATATAATCTGAAGTATAATTGGAGAATAAAAATTGTTTCTCTAATACCAGCCTTTGTGAAAGTGAAACTTTGCAATTTAAGGCGCCTTTTTTACTATTATCCTTCACTCAGAGGATATAGACTTCAGCGCCTTGGTTAGCACAACCCTTTAGTCACGATTACAATCTAACTTCTGATATAATCCATGTCGTGTGCGTTAATTTTGGCCATGAGCGACAAGGCCTACGATTGAACGACGACTTGGAATGACCGATTTTTAAGAAACTTTTAATGGCAATTTTATTTTCACTCAGAATTATTGCCAGAAGACTGCGGAGAGAAAGTCGCCGATAGAAATAATTATTCATGTTTCGTTTTGCTAGAAATCTCAGAGGTTTTAGGTCTCTTGTCTAATAAGCCAATACACTCCCTACAAACTTCACTCAGGTCGTATTAATCGTTCAAGATTATTATCAGACACAAGAAAAGCTTGTACTATCATTACGCGTGACTCAAGCAGCAATTTCAAAGCGTCGTTTTAGGACGTATACAGCAAAATTTACTGCTTGTGGTGGATTTTGGGCTGGCAGTGTCATTGTACCATATTTTATTGAGAAAGACGTTGGCCTGACCGTTACTGTCAACGGCGAACACCATAGGTCGCTGATTATCAACCTGAATCCGATGATCTGGTTTCGACAGGACTGCGCCACGTGACACACAGCTGATATCACATTGGACATTTTGCAGAGCGATTTGAAAGCATATTCATCTCGCGTGAAGGTGATGTGGACTAAACATCGCGATCGTGCGATTTGCCCTCAGTTAGACTTTTTCTTGTAGGGTTTTTTTAAGCCGCAGATGTATGCGAATAATTCACAAATCACAATGGTTCTCAAGGATAACAAAGACAACAAATCATAGATGATTAACGCACCAGGTCATGGAAAATTGAACAAATTTGGAATGCGATACATGTAGGAAAGTCAGTAGCATCAGTAGATCTTTTAAAATAAAAAATTCGATGATATCTCCTTACATACATACATAATCGGTCATTACAACCTTCCAGTCAGGATTGCGACCTAACTTACACCACTTATGTTGTGTGTGTTAATTTCATATATGAGTGGAGGGACCTACGGTTTAAAGTCGACTCCGAAGGACACATATTTTTGAGAAACTTTTTTTTTGCCAAAAATCTGCTGAGAGGAAGTTGCCGAAGAATTTTTTTTTACAATTTCAATTTGATCGATATGTATGACCTGGCCTCACGTCTAATAAACCAACGCAGTGTCAGCTAGACTACGGCAACTTATCTCCCATCTGTCACTTACTTTGTTTTATTTAAATTCAAAGATGGAAAGCGCTTACTGAAGGACCCTATATAACATTTAACTTAAATACATGCACTATTCAATATGTTTCTTGCAATCAGTTTTACCAATGCCTGCATTGGCCTGAAGTACAAATCATTTACGATTATTTCTCAGAACTCTTTCACCCACTAATACATTCACTTGTATTTTACAAATTACGTTCATGTCTACACATGTAAAACGTTTATCTGTTTATGTACATCACATACAGAAAAAAAAACATATTTTATATGTTTTGTAGGACATAAATGTTTGGATACATGTAACTTGTTGTAGTTGTAACATATTTTTGTTGCTCATATAATACCCAACCCAACACTGTTGGAAAAAATCCCATTTAATTTTATTAAAAACACAAATAAAATTACATCAACAACATAAACAAAATAACAGTAACTGCATCCATGTCGTAAATGCAAAGGCAAAAAAAATGTAAAAATTTAATGAAATTCTTTATGAAATACATAAAAAATTTCATGAAAGTAGGAGGTGGGTTTATGTCAAGGGGTGCAAGAGAAAAAGAAACACATTACGGAGGTCCTTAAAAATTAATCAGATTTACTTGAAAATTGTTACTCGGGGGTTTTTGGGGCCGCTGATTACAGATCTTCATTCAGATTTAAAAAATTCAAAATGGCGGATCCAATATGGCGGTCGAGGTTTATAAAAATTAATCAGATTTACTTTAAGGGTGTATGCAAACAATTTGGCTTTGGGCTCATTTTAAAGAGCAAAGATCAATTGTCAATTTCTGATAATAGCGATGGTTCTAGCACGTCAGTGTTGAGCTCTACAATGTTTCAAAAATGGCCAAAAACGCTATTTTTAGGGTTTTCAACCCCCTTTTTCTCGAAAACCTTACGTGATGGAAAATTTTTGAAACCAGATTCGTGTTTAGCACACAAAATGCCTTCGGAAACATCTGGAGCAATCTTATTTGCAAAACCCATGCAGGGCTGTGTTATTAAACAATATAACGAATACATAAAAAGAGATAAAAGTATACCGAATGTTGTTAAAAGCGTACCTTAATAATGGGTCATGCATTCGGTCACTAGCAATGAATAAGAACTCCTATATCTCTCTCTCTGTTCCTAATAAAGTTCAGGAAAGTCTCATTCATACTAATATATCGCGTCTCAAGTTCCTAGTTGCAACACAGTTGATTTTGATTCTGGGATTTTTATTAAGAAACTAAGGCGTTGTGATATAACTTCCAGGCCCCCGATATATCTCACCAATGACGAGCTTTCATAAAATCACAGTAAGAAAGGCCGTAGTTAAGAAGTCGCCGTAGTCTAGTAGGTAGTTTGTTCGGTTATTAGATGTGAGGCCACGGTTCAAACCCCAGGTCACACATCTCGAACGAAATATGAAAATATTTTCTCTTCGGCAACTGGCTATCAGCAGATTTCCGGCAAAATCTCTGAGTGCAAAATGAAATTGTCATGAAAGGTTTCTCAAAAATCTGTCGTTCGGAATTGACTTTCAACGTTAGGTCGTACCATTCATGTTTTTTTTTGTTTTTGTTTGTGTGGGACTCTTCGAGAGACACTTTTGTTCCAACAAAAGAGTGCACGATTCACACTGGTGCCTACGTACTAAGCCCACCCCCTACACACTTCAACTACTCTCCCCCCGCGGGACTGCCATAAGGTATTACTTCGCGAAGGGCTGGTTAGCTTGAAAGCTTTATCACATTAAGTCAAATTTCGCTGCCGTTCCTCCAGTCTTCGGAGTTCTAGCATAACTTCAGCCATTCTCTGACTATATTGACTTCATAGAATCCTACAATTCCATAGTTCTTCCACTAGCCGGTTTGGTCCTAAACTCGTTTCTCCGGACCATCTAAATCTGGGCCAGCATGTTAGAATATGGTCCGCATCTTCCTCCTCATCTACACAGTCACGTAGTAGTTCAGCTCGCAATGTTCGTTCTTCATAAAAAGGGTTACACTGCTCTCCCATCGTGACTGCGATTTGTGCATGGTCCTTCGTTCCTCCGCTTTTATAGCCGCTATTTGTCGCCGTAGTCTAGTAGGTAGTGTGTTGGCTTATTAGATGTAAAGCCAGGGTTCGAACCCCATGCCAAACATCAAAATAAAATACAAAAAGTATTAATTCGGCAGATTTTTGGCAAAAACTCTGAGAGTAAATAAAAATTGTCATGAAAAGTTTCTTTAAAATCTGTCGTTCGGAGTCGACTTTAAACTGTAGTTCCCCCCACTTATGTATAAAACTAACACACACAGCATGAGTGGTGTGAGAAACTAGGTCGTAATCCTGACTGAAGGGTTGTAATTACCAATGATGTATGTTATGTATATATGTATCAGGACTTCCATTAAGTGCTTACATATTCAAATTTAATTGAAACAAAATGTGTGTGAAATATCAGCGAAATTGTTTATGCGTTTGAAAGACCTTCTCATGTAATAATGTGAATGTGGATAATGCGTTTAAATATCCACCACGGCATCTCTGTTTAGAACGCATTCGAAATGAGGAATTTTCAAAATGAATTCGTATTTGCATGTATGTCTGCGGCTTAAGAAAACCCTATAAGACAAGGTCTAACGACATCAATCGCACAATCTCCATGGCGAGTTCACATCACCTTCACGTGAGATGATCTTGCCTTTCACTCGCATGTACAGCATATCCAATGTGGCATAGGCTGTGTGACATGTAATGCTGTCTTGTCACTAGTAGTCAAATCATTCAATTCACGGCGAATGATGTTGATAATCATCCACCTATAGTACTCGCGCTTGGCTGTAATGGCGTGGCGAACGGTGTTCGCAAAAGAATATGGTCGAATGACGGTGCCAGCCGAAAATCCACACAAACTGGTGATTTTTCCCATACGTATAGTCCGCTTTTGGATCTCAGGTGAATTAGCATCATCCCACAGTCAATCATTTTGTATGCACACGTACCCATTTATCTGAAATGGGCCTTACAGTTGAAGATGATATTTCAAAGAAAATAAAAGTCAGTTGCCAACTGTCCAGAGCCTACTCAGCAACAACACTTGGTTGTCTATGATTGTTTGCCTTCAGTTCCTGAGTTATTTGGATTTTGTAAGGATGTGGACTCCATTCAAGTCAAATTCACCAAGTTGTGGTGTGCGAAATGTTGAAATGGGCTGCCTCAGATTCTCCTGCACACTTTTATAGACAGCAGCGATGATTTTGGCAGATCGAATAATTCCTTTCTTTCTCTTTTTTTTTTTTGTAGGATGATTATGAATGATGATTATGGATGAAATAGAGGAAACAAGTGATATGTTGCGCAAACAGAACACTTAGTTTGGTAAAGAAATTTTATTATTTGCTTAGGCGCTAAATGCTATATCGCTGCATATTGATTTGACAAAACAGACTGTGGCGGCCGTAATTGGCTGCCAAAGTTCAGTACTGTCTGTTGGAAGATCAGATATATAGTAATGAAACTGAAGCTCTTTAATTTACAGCGCACTTAAAGTTCAATACGTAAGCGGTTAGCTTCTAAAAACGGTTAGCTCTACGCTGACTAGAAGAGCTACTCTTGCATAAACTATATCACCATATGCCATGCCACAGAATTGAAGATAGACAAATGAGTTCGTATGTCATGTTATTAAGACAGGCACTATGTTATTTTTTCTTTCTGGCAGCACTTACATATATTGAATAACACAAAGAAAACTTAGCCAACGGCAGCCTCTTCGAAATCCAATAAAATACAGTTTGACGCTGTTTGCCTTGCACCGAACTTAAGTAAAATTAAGTCGGGTTTTTTCTATAAAGGAAATTCAAAATGTTTTGTTTCTCTTTGGTAATGGCCAACATTTCGCTTGCCTTTTATTATATGTAGCTGTCAAGTTTCCATACAAAAACTATTCTCGCTCCAATTTAAAGAAAACTTTTGCCAAACTATGCCACTCCATCGATAATTAACAACGTGTGATAACAAATTTCATGATAAGACTTGTGTAGCACACTGTATCTAGTTCCTGCTTTTAATTATTCAACGGAGTACTAATTGGATTTCTATACGCAACGCAAAGACACATACATTTACTGTTCACGTAATAAAGAAATAAAAATTCGCTCTCTTTATAGACACAATTGCGCTCATGGTAATTGGTTTAGTTTAGTGCTACTACTTCCAAACTATAAACTATAGGAAACAGACACATACACAAATTTTGCATATCTACTTGTCAATGTCTGATAAAAAAAATATTACTGCTGCAACATTTTTTATTAGAGATGATCAATATTATTCTTCATATCACGCTACTGTAAAGAAATATCGCATGCGATAAAATTTAATCCATAATTGGTTGTAAAATAAACTTTTTATGTAACTATACCGCAAGATAAAGAAGTTGTTATACTTAACCGTGTATTCTTTCATGCGCACGTGTTAATCACACCATGCCACTGCTAATAAATATCGCATATGATAAAATTTATTCCCTAATTGGTCGTAAAGTGATTTCTATGCAACTGTATATTCTTTCAAACGCACATTTTAACCATATCATGCCGCTGTAAAAAAAATATCGCATGAGATAAAATTTATTCCATAATTGGTTGTAAAATAAACTTTTTATATAACTAAACCGCAAGATAAAGAAGGAGTCTAAATTTAACGTATATCTTTCTATACGCATATTTTACACATCATGCTGCTGTAAAAATATATCGCATGCGATATAATTTATTCCTTGATGGGTTGCAAAATAAAGAAGTATTCGATCTTATCAAATCGTATATTCCTTCATACGCACATTTTACCATATCGCACTGCTGTAAAAAAATTAAATCGCATGCGATAAAATTTAATTCATAATTGGTTGTAAAATAAACTTTTTATATAACTAAACCGCAAGATAAAGAAAGAGTCTAACTTTACCGGGTATTATTTCATGCGCACATATTAATTACATCATACCCCTGTAAATAAATATGTAAATAAATATCGCATGAGATAAAATTTATTCCATAATTTGTCATAAAATGATTAACTTTCTATGCAACTAAACATCAAGGTAAAGAAGAAGTCTGACTTAACTTAACTTTCAAACGCACATTTTAATCATACCTCACCGCTGTAAAAAATATCGCATGCGATAAAATTTAATTCATAATTGGTTGTAAAATAAACTTTTTATATAACTAAACCGCAAGATAAAGAATTAGTCTAACCTAACCGTGTATTCTTTCATGCGCTTATGTTAATCAAATCATGCCGCATATAATAAATATCGCATGTGATAAAATTTATTTCATAATTGGTCATACAATGATTTCTATGCAACTGTATATTCTTTCAAACACACATTTTAACCATATAATGCAGCTGTAAAAAAAATATCGCATGAGATAAAATTTATTCCACAATTGGTTTTAATACTATGTTCAGACATGCACTTATATTGAGTAAATCGCAATAAATGGCATTATTGATCTGAATATTTCATATAAAATGTCAATTAATTATAGCTCAATAAATTCATAAATTGTTATAATATTGATTAAAACCTGAAATACAGCACTGTCATAATTACGTTCAGTGAGCATATTACAATTTTCCGAACACTTTCTATTGATATTTGACAACTCAAACATCAACAACGACAAACAAAACATACAACAATGAACAAAACAAAAACAATGTTGTTGAAACAACCAGCTGTTTTGTGTACCAGCTGTCAAATGAATATTGAATAAGCAGCTGAACTGCATATACTGTTATGTCTAGACACTTAAAATATTGTAATCGATAAACCGTATATTTACTCAATAAAAGTACATGCTAGAAGATAAAGAAGGAGTCGAATTTAATCGTATATTCCTTTTATACACAAAAAATATCGCATGCGGTAAAATTTAATCCATAATTGGATTGCAAGATAAAGCAGAAGTCGAACTTAATCGCCTGTAGCTTTGTTGAATTTTTTTCTTTTGCTACAATGAATCATCAACAGTTGTTTGCTTATCGTAACATGAAACAAGGCACACATATGATGTTTAATGTACTCAAGAGTATTCTGAATCTTGTATGAGAATAAAACAAAAATGTTCCCACAAGCAACAGAGAGGAACAACTGAGAATGTTACGACAAACTTAATTCATTACCAGGCAGTTTAAGTTGAAGTTTTATTTTATTTATCCCGCCCTTAGCATTTTTTGACTAAGAATTCAAGGACTACAAACAATATTTCATCTGAATTTATTTAAAAAAATTTTGTTTAAAAATTTTGTTTGGCTCTTAAAAGATCAGCACTTAGCAGATAACCCGTGTTTAAGCACTACCTTGCATTGGAATACCGCTAAAAGAGTGCATTATTGTTTTCATGGTACCAGAGAACAAACATACAAAACTCACATTCCCACAGGGGAAGAATGGGTTGCTGAAGATGTCATCGGTGGCAGTAATCTAACGATCTTCAGCGATGGCTCAAAAATGGAATATGGAACTGGATCTGCGGTCTATTCCGAGCACTGAATGGGTCTTATAGATTTCCTAACCAGACCAGCGTATTTCAGGCGGAGATTTTTGCTATCGAACAAGCTGCACGGATGATTGAAACCAGGAACCTCTTCCTTTGAACTTAATCATATGTGTGGACAGCCAAGCAGCAATCAAAGTGCTAGAATCCCACCTCTTCAAATTAAAGAATGTTAGGAGTTGCATAGACTCTCCCAGTTGTTTACGTCGCCTCTACTGGGTTCCGGACCACTGTGGCATAGACCGGACGAACTAGCAAGCAAGGGATCGGAGATGTCCAAGGAATATGTAGAGGATAAAGGGAATATATGCGCCCCTACAAAAATACATACATACATAATTGGTCATTACAACCCTTCAGTCAGGATTACGACCTAGTTTCTCACACCACTTATGTTGTTTGTGTTAATTTTATACATGAGGGGCGGGACCTACAATTTAAAGTCGACTCCAAACGACAGATTTTTGAGAAACTTTTCATTCTAATTTTATTTACTCTCAGAGCTTTTGCCAGAAATCTGCTGAGAGGAAGTCAGCGAAGAAATACTTTTTGTATTTTTTTATGTCTGGCCTGGGGCTCGAACCCTGGCTTTACGTCTTAATAAGCCAGCACACCACCTACGAGACTATGGCGACTTCCCCTGCAAAACTACTTTTTCAAATTTTCAATTTCTGTACGGTGACTGGATTTTTAAATCATACTTTTACGTGTCTAAAATATGAGCTCGTAGATTGCAAATAAAATAAAAATAAATTTGTGTTTAGTTTTAATTAAAATCCTTTATTGTTCACACAATTCTTTGGCCACTGTTTACAACTTTATGGAAACAACAACAATTGCTTTGTGTGTTATTCCTCTGTTTACACCCTGTGGTTAAACAATAACAATTACTAGATAATTGTTCAACAGATCTTTGCAACGGAGGTCTTCAAACCACGATTCCTCTCTTCAAACACACCGCGTTTTCACACTAGACTGACTGAACTTTTACTAACTCATTCGCCTGATTTGCCTTGCCTTTTATGTGGCAAAGTAAACAGTCTGATGAATGTTCTTGAATGCAAACGTTTATGACTTCGCCTTCTCTAAATCTCTATAAATGTGAACATCATCAAATTTTTCATGGCAGGTTTATTTAGACTCAGAGTTTTTGCCAGAAATTTGTTGAGAGGAAATATTTTTTTTTCATATTTCGTTTTGATGTCTGACCTGGGATACGAACCCGGGCTTTTCGTCTAATAAGCCAACACACTACCTACTAGACCACTTGTTTACCATGTTTTTATGCTGGTGTTTGTTGTCATATTAAGCAGTACGATAATTTGTAAACAAGTTTGTTTACTACATTGCTTTGTATTTGTAGCTTTTATTTATAATTTTAATGTTAAACGAGAACTCGCCGTAGTCTAGTAGGTAGTGTGTTGGCTTATTAGACGTAAAGCTAGGGTTCGAGCCCCAGGCCAAACATCGAGACAAAATACAAAAACGTATTTCATCGCGACTTCCTCTCAGCAAATTTGTGGCAAAAACTCTGATAGTAAATAAAATTGCCATGAAAACTTTTCTCAAAAATCTGTCGTTCGGAGTCGACTTTAAACTGTATGTCCCACCACTTATGTATAGAATTAACACAAACAACATAAGTGGTGTGAGAAACTAGGACATTGTAGAATGGGTCAATTCGACCCTAACCTAATGTTAAACGATGTAAAAGCAAAACAACAGTATCTAGATTTTTTCGTTTTCGTAACAATATAAAACGTCCAGGAATGGTTTGTTCTGACTATGCGTCATCTTTTAGTGCCAGATTGTGATCAGAAAAATTTACTTTTTTTTGAGAAAAGGATCCGTATTCATGCAGTGCATGGTGTTGGAAAACAGGTAAGATAGTTTATATGACTCATTTCATTTAACGCTACTTTATAAAAATAGCCATTCTTTCAAAAAGTTTATTGCCATGAATGGTATCCTATTAACGAACTTGAACAAGTTTTTAAATTTACCTTCCTATCTTCCACTCTCATTTTTCAACCAACGTTGAAATGGAGAATTAAACAATTCTAAACTCAATAGAAATTTTTCTAGTGAAGTTATTTTAATTACACTATGACCCCAAAATCTAAATTCAACGCATATTTAGTTATAATGGTTGGCACGTAGTAAACGTAACACAATTAAAAGCCTGGTGTGACCACCAATGGCTAGTGATGCATGGCTAATGGCAATCCAATTAAATTGTCCGTTTTATTCTACTGTTTATTTTGCCATTGCCACAAATGTTGTTACCTTTGTTGTTGTTGTGGTTTTTATTGATAATGCTGTTACAAATGTTGTATAGGCCGCGAGAAAATGTCTCTTAGCTTTCAACCTACAAAAAAAAAATTTATTGTACGTATACAGTGATAGGCAAATAGAATTGGAAAGTAAGTAAAAAATTGGGACCTAAAGAACGTATAACGCTCGCTGATTGTTATTAGCGTAGAGAATTTAATAGGATATTCACTTTTGTTAGCCACTGTCAACGACTGGAAATGCTTATGGGTGATGCAATAAGTAGAGCTTCGGATGAAACCGGCCAGTTCTCTAAGTGGCACTTTCGCTACCATACCCAGATCTTCAAACCCAAAAACCGATGACGTCTGTTTTGAAGAGCATGGCACTGACATTAAAGATGTTGTATCCGTTTCATCTACATCCTGGCAGCTTCTGCAATAATCGTAGTGGGGCAAACCGAGTTTGACAGGGAAATTGCCAATAGTGCAGTGTCTCGTTAGAATTCCAATGTTAGAGTGCTTCACGTTCTCTTGTCGAACTCAAGTAGTTCTTTAGTTTTCCTGCTGTCCGCTGCTGGACACAGTAGTTTTGAAATTCAGCCACCAGGTATGTTGGACCACGCTCGGTTTGTTGAATTCCATGCTGCTATCTTCAATTTGATAAAGTGTTATCGTAGGGGCACATATATCCCCTCTATCATCTCTTCCTCAGACATCTCTGATCTCTTTCGTACCAGTTCGCCCGCCTTTTCGTTTCCTTTTATGTCACAGTGGTTCGGAGCTCAATACAGGCAGGTGCTGTGTTGACGTATATGGTGTAGAGAGTCTATACAACTCCTGACGTTCTTTGATTTGACGAGTTGGGATCGCAGCGCTTTGATTGCTGCTTGACTCTCCATACATAGGATCAACTTCAAGGGAGGTAGATTCCCTGGTTTCTATCATATGTGCAGCTTGTTCGATAGCAAAAATCTCCGCCCGAAATACGTTGGCTTGGTTAAGTAACGTATATGTCCCGTTCAGAGCAAGCATATCGGAATAGCCCCCAAATTCTGTTTCACATTCCAATTTTTGAGCCGATGACAGCTTCAACTAACCATTCTTTCCGTGTGACAGTGTAAGTGCGAGTGTGAGTAACTCTGTAAGGCAAGACAGGTTACAGTGGCCCTAAAAGAAATCAACATTCCTTAATGCTGTTCAAAATGTATCACTTTTTAACAACAAGCGCCCACATTTTATACGTTTACCTTTAAAGCCTTCAAGCAAACACTAAACATTTCTTTTTAGTTTATTTTCTCTGGCCTTGTAATCACATTTAATTAATGAACATCAACGTGTAATATCGAAACAATTTACCTTTCAATTGACTGTCCAGCATTCTAGCATTGGTAAACAACGTTTAACGAACGAATGAACAAATGTAATCAAACAAAAACAAGAGACAAAATTGGATGAAGCGAATACAGAACATGACATTGCCACCCAAGTTAAAGTGCACTTGGTACAATACCATGTACTGTGCATGCACAAACACATTTGATTCCAGCGGACAACAGGCACAAGTACACCTTTGTAGCCAGATTCCAAAGCAATCCATTAAGTCGTTGAGGAGAAAAAGTTGAATGCTTTCTTTGCCTTCTTATTATACTTGGTCAGCGGAAAGAAAAAACATTAGAGCAGAAGACCCTGTAATTATTTGCATCACAAAAGAAAGGCAACAGCTCTTTTCGTATTCTAAAAACGTTAGAATTCCTTTGAAAATGTTTTCTTTTGTTGGTTGCATTGGCAAGTTGTTTAGAACAAAAATGGATTTTTTGTTAAACAAATTTTGTAATGAACTGAATGAACTTAGACGCACGTGCTTACCTAAGTCACAGGAGTTTGTGGTACGAACTATTGGCAATCTCTGATTTGAGACCTTATGCAGCTTTCAACGGATTTCATAACTTACGCAGTGCTTTGTTTTGGTACTAGAAGAATGGCTTCGCATACATCTGCGACGTAGAAACCCCCATAAGAAAAAGTCGATCGTGTTCAATTCGCACGTTCTCGGTGGCTCACATGAGATGATCGTGCCCTCGATTCTATCGTAACCAATGTGGCGTGAGTTATCCTCGCCATGTTGCTGTCCTGTTGATACCACATGTCGTTGGTGTCCAAATTATCCAATTCATCAACCTCTGGTGCTCACCGTTGATAGTGGTGGCTTGGCCAATTTCGTTCACAAAGAAATACGAAACGATTACACCGTCAGCGTAATCTTGTAAGTAGTGTGTTGGATTTTAGGCGTGGAGCCACAGTTCAAACCCCAGTTCAGACATCAAAACGAAATACGAAAAAATATTTCTTCGGCGACTTCCTCTCAGCAGATTTCTGGCGAAAACTTTGAGGGCCTAAATAAACTTGCTGTGAAAAGTTTCTCGAAAATCTATAGTTCGGATTCGATTTTAAGCCGTAGGTCCAACCACTCATGTATAAAATAAACACACACAACATAAGTGGTTTGAGAAGTTAGGTTGTAATCCTAGCTGAAGGGTTGTAATAGCCGTCCAAAATATTTAGTTTCAAATCATTGCCTATGCTTTGCCGCATGCGTTTGAGGATCCAGCATTAACTTAATTATTGAAATGATAACCGACATATGAGGCGATACCTTCACTGAAATTTTCATTCGAAAATCATCTTCATCGATGAGACCCATTTCCGGATGAATGGGTACGTGGACAAACAAAATTGTTGAGTTTGGGATGACACCAATCCGCTAGAAATCCAAAAGCGTCCAATGTATCTTGTAAAAGTCTTTGTTTGGAGTGAATTTTTGTTTGGAGACCATATTGGGCGGTGTTTCTTTGAGAACGAAGTTGGCCGGCGAGCACTATAGATCGATGATTATCAACTTCTTTTGGTCTTCAATTCGATGACGTGAATACCAAAGTTATAAGGCATCAATAGGACGACGCTACGTGCCACACATCTCATGGAAGTGAAATGAACTGCGCGTTTTAGGCTTTATCTTGTGGGGTTTCATTTTGACGATTTTGAGCTCCAAAAATATCATATTGACATTACACATTATGCCCTTAGTTTGACGATTTTTAGAAATTAAAAATTTGCGTCATATTCTTTACATTAAAAACCACTTTGAGCTTTGTACTTGTTACTATTGGACATATATGTTAGAAAATGTCAGGCATCTCCAACTAAACGAAATATGAAAAAATATTTCTTCGGCGACTTCCTCTCAGCAGATATCTGACAAAAACTCTGAGAGTAAATAAAATTGCCATAAAAAAAAGTTTCTTAAAAATCTGCCGTTCGGAATCTGCTTTAAAGTGTAGGTCCCGCCACTCATGTATAAGAAAATTAAGGCACTCAACATAAGTGGCGTGAGAAACTAGGACGTTGTACAATGGGTCAATTCGAACTCTGGGTTCTCTAACCTAACCTAACCTTTATTTTTGACTCAGAATTATTATTAATTACATTTTTTATTTATTTTTTCTGACGATTTTTTACGATTTCAATAAACGTCTTTGACGATTTTGACGATTTTTTCTCAAATATTTGACGATTTGATGCTCCATTTATCTGGCAACTTGCAGGGTGTAAGCCACAAACCACAACGGTCCTCAAAGCCAATATAACCCATGTCCTCGATCGATTTCTGTGTGATTTATGCACCAGAACCATTGCAATTCCGCTACCACTATGAACAACTCAAATTTCAAGCAAAATGCCTCCATTTTTCACCTAATTTATGTACTGGCATCACAATTTTAAAGTTTTACTTTTTATGTGTGTCCTTAACTACTGCCATAAAGTGCCAGTTTTGCGTCTTTCCTCCTCAAAAATGTAATGCCATTTCATGATATTTCATTTCGCGTAAGCAATTTAATTCTTACATTACTTACATGCAATAAAATCGTCTATAACATTTTAAAAAAATTAATTGAATATGCTTCAATAGTATTCACCATCTGTCTGCTGGTGTTATTAAATCCATACTTAGGTCATAGAAATGTTGCCAATAAAAATAAATCCTTGAAAATGAAAACCATCGCTTCTATTGAAGATTCTCTATGTCTAGTCATTGTAAAACTAGAATCTTCGATGCACTAAATAACGCCTTAAGACGTTGTTAATTCTTTCAATTCATTTTCTTAACATTCTGGTTTCTATGCTCTCCACAGTGGTGGCATTATCAACAGCGTGGTGCATCGTTATGTCGATTTTTCTTGTTATTGCTATTACTCGTTTACAATCCATTGATTGCTTTGGCGAACTAATAAATTACGTCGTATACGAATCAATAAAATTGTTAATTCAATATCCACGTTCCCATAAAAAAATCTGTATTTTTGGTTTTGATCTTTTTGTCTTATGGCTGGGTAACTGGCTGGTGTGTGAGGCCTTATTTAATAGGCCTGTTAGCTGACAACATGTATGCAGTAACAGGCACTTAAACACTCAATCGTATTAAAAGCAAAAATTATTGTGTTATACACCTTGTGGCTTATGTTTTGAAGCTAAGGAGAAAATATCATGGTGGATATAAACAAAATTACGTGGTATGATTATCAAATACACAAAAGCTTTAGAATTTCTAGGGCGCTTTATTTAGTTTTGCCAAAAAAAGCTAAAATATGAACTCACCAAGCTCCTTGTGTTATTTGTTCCCAACGAGTTATCTTTCTACTCCACAAAATTAGTTTATCACTGCACCGAAATCAGCAAAAAGATCACCAGGAAAATGTTAAAGTCTACACATATTTAGTTACTTATTTACTTTCGGCCTGCCGCAACATATCTTTCCAGGCGTCTCTGCTTCTTGCGCGCCTACGCCAGTTGGTCACATCAATCGATGACAGGGCTTCTTTAATTTGGTTCTTCCAACGCATACAAGGTCGTCCTTTTCGCCGACTTCGGCATCAAATACACGTCATCGTCCTCCATTCGAACGACATGACCGAGCCAGCGCAGCCGCTGGATATTAATACGCTGCACAACGTCTATGTAGTTGAGGAGTTAATAGTTCGATCGAATGCGGATATCATAGCCAACTTGCACTGCAATACGACAAATATTTAGTTGGGCTTTTCAAATCAAGCAGGAAAGTTTTTTGCAAAATTATGGTCACCCTAGATTGTTAGAAACTTTGCTTAAACAATCGGAATTTGTAACGCAACAATCTCGCCTATGTATCGCTCTACGATTACTAAAAAATAAGTCACTAAACAGAATTCAATGCAAAACGTCTCAGTTGCAGATAATTTAAAGAAAATCACCAACAGAAATTGCTCTGAGACGCCAACAACTTTCTCGTCACAGCAGCTATAACAATAATCGATAACCACGACTCTCATAGAATTAAATTTTTTAGACAGACAAAGATAGGTTAGATCAGGTTAAAGGGTTCGTTCACTCGGTGGCCATATGGCCCATTGTGTGAGGTAAGCCTTCTTCTCCTGATTCGTTAGTGGTGGGTTTGAACCAATACGAACTTCCGATAAAACCGACCAGTTCCCTAAATAACATGTTCGCCACCATGCCCAGAAGTTCAAACGTTCTTTCACCCAAAAACCGATGACATCTGTTCTAAAGTGCAGGGCACTCGCATTCTACATCATGACAGCTTCTGCGGTAATCTTGGTGGGGCAGACCGAGTTTATCAGCGAAACTGCCAATAGTGCAATATCCAGTTAGAATTCCTGTTAGAGTGCGAACTGTTCTCTTATCGAACTCAAGTAGTTTCTTGGTGTTTCTGCCGTATACTGCTGGACACAGCAGTTTTAAAATTCGGCAATCAGATATGTTGGACCACCCAGGTTTGTTGAATTCTATGCTGCTTTTTCAATTTGGAAAAGTATTCCTGTAGAGCCACATATATTCCCTCTAGCGTGTCTTGTGCAGACATCACCGATCCCGATCGAACCAATTCGTTCGCCTTTTCTATGCCCCGTCTATGCCACGTTGGCCCGGAACACAATAAGGTGGTTGTTGTCTCGTAAAGAGTCTATGCAACTCCTGACGCATCGAGGTGGTTTTACAGCGTTTTGATTGCTGCATGACTATCCACAACTATGATCAAGAACGAAGGAAGTATGTAGGTTCGTGGCTTCAATCACACATACAACTTGTTCAATAGCAAAGATCTCCCCCTGAAATACGCTGGCGTGGTTAAGTAACCTTATGTCCCGTTCAGTGCCAGTTTATCGGAATAGAAACCAAATTCAGTTCCATATTCCAATTTTTGAGCCATCGGTAAAGATCGTCATATCACAGTCACCGATGACAGCTTCAACTAAGCATTCTTGCCGTATGGGAGTGTGAGTGCGAGTGTGAGTAACACTGTAAGAGCAAGATACATAGGTCACAGTGCCCTTAAAAGAAATCAACATTCCTAAATGCTGTTCAAAATGTATCACTTTTTAGCAACAAGCGCCCACATTTTACACGTTTACCCTTTTAGATCCTTGATCCAGATCCAGTTCTACATTCCTTGACCAGGATTATTGTGTCAATTAATGTAATGTCCTACATCTTAAAGAAAGAGGTACTCTTTGCAGAATATTTTAATTATTTTCCAGCAGAGACTTACATTTCAATCTTACAATTACTGCTGAATTAACAACTAATTAAACACTATCTAGTGACTTTTAAATCTACCCGCATGTACACCGGAAGTATACAACAAGGCAAGGCGTACAAAAACAAAAATAATTACATATTAATGGTTACGTTCTATTATTGTAATCTTCTTAGAAGCGGAATTATACCACTGCGCTCATACATAAACTCGTATTTTTGTATGCATATGCAGTGCATGAATAAATGCAAGTCTGCCTGCCAGTCTCATATGTATGTTGTTGACATGTTACATTTGTATTATTTGTTACAATTTAATATTTTCAGCAGATGCTGCTTTGCTTAGCTCATAAAAATATTGAAATTATTGAAACGTTAACAGGGAATTTATGATGTATTGTATTGATTTGATCTTTGCATTGATCATGCCTTATGGTGGCTTATTTTAAACTTGGAAGACAAAATGTAAAAATTTCTATAACATAATGCCAGGATAGAAACCTGTGAGTGGTACACATGAGAGATAGGGTACTGACTATTTTGCCACTCATTATAGTTTTTTTTTTTACGCAAGTACATTTAAAAATTCCGACAACGAAATAATGTTAGGTTTTTACCTTTTAAAAACGTTTACAATGTGAGCTCGTAGATTGCAAATAAAATAAAAATAAAAGTTTGTGTTTAGGTTTAATTAAAATTATTTATTATTTGCACAATTCTGTGTGCCACTATTCACAACTTGATGTAAACAACAACAATTGCTCTTCTTTGTTATTCCTCTGTTTACCACAATACATACAGTAACGAAACGCGATTTGACAGCGCATAGGCCAAACGTGAAAGGGACAGCAAACATTACTGATTGTAACTCTGTTTTGTTTATTTATGTTTTTTTAGTTTTCGGGGTGGATTTTTATATTGGCGAGAGTTAATAAAAAATGTAATTTTTGTGTAAAACTATTAATAAATAATAAAAACAACGAATAAAATAACAATTTTTAACTTTTTCTTTCAAGAAATTAAAGAGAATATTGGCAACTTTCAGCAAGAAAAATTTTTTATGAGCAGTACGTCTTATTTTGATCTTGTAATATTTAGCTTTTTAATTACCTCTTGCACAAGAAACTATGTTGATTGTGGCCGAAAACCACACACAATTCAATTAATATTTAAATATTTAAGAATCTTTAAACTTTTAATTGAAGAAATTAAAAAATATTCCAAATTTTCCCTTTTTTAACACAAAATAAATGTTTATTTATATTTAGTTTTTCTACTTTAACCGCCAGTTTTCAGTCTGTATATCTGTTGCTTCTAACACATTTGATTCGCAAAACCTTACAACATTTTTTTCTCCCTCTAAATTGGCCTATGCTTTTATGTAATGAAGGTTTTTCATCTGTCAAATCTTTCGATAGTGAATGGCTGTGCTATTTACACCCTTTGCATAAACGATAACAATTACTAGACAATTATCCGACATATCTTTATAATGGAGATCTTCAAACCACAATTACTTCTTCCCACAAGACTGTCTGAACTTCACTAACTCTGTCGCCTGCTTTGCCTTGCCTTTTATATGGGAAAGTAAACAGTCTGATGAATGTTCTTGAAGGCGAAAGACTTCGTTGTTTACATTTATTCTTCTGGTATTGTTGATGCATTTTTGTTTACTTGTTTACCATTTCTTTATGCTGGTGTTTGTTGTTATATTAAGCAGTACGATAATTCCTAAACAGGTTTGTTTACTGCGTGGTTATGTTTTTGTAGCTTTTGTTTATAATTTTAATGTTGGCATTCCATAAAGTAAGCTTAACTAAGTGAAATTGGAGAAGGCAGGTATCACTTAAACATCAGTGAGTAAATCAAAGCGATCTTGTATAATCAGCATGATTTCTGTTATAAAAATTCCAGAAATACATTTGAACATGAAATTCAGCGTAAGAGAAGCACAAGCAGGGATTTCCCAAGCACGTCATTAAGTTGAACTAATCCAGAACGATGGTTAATGCAACTTGATAATTAAAGAACTTGTCACTTGCAAACTGGTCCCTTAGAGAGGTAGACGGACAATATACATCGATGTTTTAAAAAGCACTCGATATAAAAATCCATGTTTTTATTCGATCCAAATAATTATGCAAATACAACAACAACAAAATTCCATACATAATCAACCCATAATCGTCAATTTTTTGAAAAAAGTTCAGGTCGAGATGGGTGAGACGTACTCTGATTGACGCCCGTTAAATGATTTAACTTCGTCACATGCTGTAGAAAGGACCAGGGTAATTGTGGCTTTGGTTAAATGACTGTGAGACAAGTCTAATGCGAGATTTATCAGGAAGCATCGTATGTCTGACAGTTCCCTGCTTAAGTGTTTCTCAGCTAGGCCCAGCAAGCCAATGATTGAGATTGGGTATAAGAGTGAAAGACATAATTTGATTGCTACAAAGTATTTTCAGAGGGGAACCGTTCTGTGATAAACCAGAACTTTATGAACAAATAGAATAACAGAAACGGGATATTCAGGCACGGCTTCAGACCCATTTCTTTCAATCGAAAGTTAAGCCACTAAAAGGGTGGGATCAATTCAGCTGAACCAGGAAGTATAAAAGATGTAACACAATACCATCTGACAGTCAGATCGCTATCCAACCACTCAACTCCTAAAGTTTGATTAGAATGGAAGTTGCTCTAATAAGCAGGCATATGAACTTGAAAAGAAGTTGCAGCTTCTATGCCACTGATGAGACCAGAGCCTTTCTGTGGGGTAGAAAGAAGAAAAAGAACAGACACTCTTCTCAACGAGTTTGATTTGGCTAATTACAATGAGAAGTGATTTAAGTTACGCATGAGACTATTGGATAGTCGTCGCCGTAGTCTAGAAGGTAGTGTGTTGGCTTATTAGACGGGAGGCTACGGTTCAAACCTCAGGTCAGACATCTCGAATAAAATAAAATATGAAAAAATATTTCTCCGGCAACTTCCTCTCAGTAGATTTCTAGCAAAAACTCTGAGAATAAACAAAATTGCCCCGAAAAGTATCTCGAAAAAATGTATCATTCGAAGCCGACTGTAAACTGTAGGTCCCGTCAAGTTTGGATAAAATTATCTTTACTTCCATATTTTGTAGTAAATCGTTAGAATATCGATGCATTGATATTTAATTTTAATGTCTATCACTACTTAAGAACTATTACAGTACTATTATTAGAGAGTCAATAAGCTTCTGGAACCTTGTTTCGGTCTACTCAATTTAGCATCCATTCATGTTGGAAGGTTCTGTGAGTTCTTGAAAACCTTTTCATGGATTTACACGGTAATTCTATTAACATTCGACAGTAAAAGCTATTGATGTACAGTATTGAATTTGTAAATCCAATTTATACTTTGTAAAAAATTTGTTCACCTGTGAGTTAACTTTTATTTTGTACTGTAAACTTTTTATAGCAATTTCATTTATTTAATGATTACATCATGTACGTTCTGGAGCTGATTATATTATCTTATGCTCATGTGCTTATTTTTTATTCTTCTTATCATTTCAGCCGTTTGGTATTCACAAAATTTTCCAATAAACTTCCAAACAATTTTAATCACATTCAACAATAAACGTATGTGTACGTACTAGAGAGCTTATGATTTAATTTAAAAAAGAAATTTATTAACATAACAGTACATTAGCTGTGTTAATATTCTGGATGATTATAAAAATAATTCTTATTTTGCATAATTTTGCATGTCAAATAATTTCTAAAATCGAATAAAAATTCAATATTCACACAACACATTTCACACACACACATTTCCCATAACAATGGTGGTGACGATGATACCCTCAATTTGTTTCTTGTCGCTGATACGGAACATCATGAAAATATTTCGCAACATAATAACTATCAGTGAAATCGATTTCGGCCATTAAAAATATTTGAAATAAAATCTCATTGTAACGAAAAAGGCTTGAAAATAAAATTGCAACTTATGCCAGAGCAACAGTGAATCGAAAAGTATTTCGCAGTAAAAAAATGCTGGAAGTTATTGCAGAATAACATGAAATTGGAGTAAATATTTCTGATAGTTAAAAATGAAAAAAAATATAGGGTCTTTCATTAAGCGCTATCTATATTTAAAGGCAAATAACACAAAGTATATGTGAGATATTGAAGTCGCCGTAGTCTTGTAGGTAGTGCGTTGGCTTATTAGACCACGGTTCAAATACCAGGTCTGACATCAAAACGAAATATGAAAAAATATTTCTTCGGCGACTTCCTCTCAGCAGATTTCTGGCAAAAACTCTGAGAGTAAATAAAATTGCCATGAAAAGTTCCTCAAATAATCTGTCATTCGGAGTCGACTTTAAACTGTAGGTCACGCCACTCTTGTATAAAATTAACACACACAACATGAGTGGTTTGAGAAGCTAGGCTGTAATGCTGACTGAAGGTTTGTAATGACCAATTATGTATTTATGTATGTATGTGTATGTGAGATATCATCAAAATCTTTTATTCGTTTGAAAAACCCAGTGATGCCATTGTGCGTGGAATAAAACATCTTCCAAATGTCAACCATGTCTTCTTTGGGTGGAATACCCCCCATAAATTTTACATGGCCCTGGATCATAAATCGTGCTGAATTTGACCGATTCGAGCGGCTTTTGCTGGTTTTGAGGATCAGTGTGAACTGTGACTTATTTTTATACAGCTGCGACTTAATCAACCCTTGCCACTTAAGAAACCCCCTACATGAAGAAGTATAACCGCTTCAAATTGTATAATTTCGGCAGCAAGTTTACATCACCACCACGCTAGGCAACCATCTTTTCAAATCTTTCACATAGAATTTCCAATGTAACATAAGTTGTATGTCATGTAGCGCCATCTTTGTTGAAACCACACGTCGCACAGTGGTTCAAGAGGCCAATATAGCTGGAAAAAAGTCATAACTTCTCTTCGGAAGCAGCTAGAAGTATGAAATTTTGGAGTTATGTATTTCCCATTGAAGGCATTTTTTGCACCAAAAGTGGGCGTTGTAGGTAAAACGGGCGTGGCGTTGTAGGTAAAGAGGTACATATAAACATTTTTTAAATAACAAATTCTTTGTATGTAATTAGTTTCACCTTGAATCAAAGATCTTGTTTCCTTTTCAAAAATTAGTTTAATCGGCCTGCAGAAACGTGTAGATGATGGACGTGGGTTTTCCCATATGATATCGTTACCGTACTTTAGCTGCAAAGGTACCAAGCAAATTGCAAACAAATATTCATCTGTTTTACAGGAATCATTTGAACTAAAGTTTTGCTTATAGGTTGAGTGCCCACTGCTACCATCACACCCCCATTTATAAAACAAAGTCAATTCCGTATAATTGAATTCCTCAATGACATCTTTTAGCAATTTTAAAATTCTACATGCAGTGTGATCAAGTAAGTCCTGTAGTGACACTTCTGCTATTACATCGGATACCTTTATTCCATTACTTGGGTAGCGCTTTTGTTTAACTTCCAAAATTCGATGATATATATATATATATATATTTTCCATCGATAAACAGACGTAATGCTTCTTCATCTGTATGCGGTACTGGTTCCTTAGATTGTGCATTAACAATTTTTTTAATTTTAGTTGGTCTCGTTGGAGATTCATTTATGTTCTTTAGAAGCGCGGCAGCATACCTCTTGCCAGATTTATAAAGACTAACGCCAGCAGCGAACGCTAGTTTTTCCATACGCTTCCCGTTTTCAGATTTACCTGAAAAATCTGATCGAGGTCTGCCAAAATTTCACGTTGACGGTTGCATCCCTAAATCCTCTGGTATTTTAAATACATTTTCAGAAGGAAGACAAAATAGTGCATCTAACTAAATTTTGTTAGAGTCTTCAAAATATTTCTTACATCCTTTTGCTTTTATCCATTTTTCGTTAATTGAATACGTTAATCTCCGTACAGATAACTTAACTTTATTGCAATAATCTTCTGTTTTAATGACAGCCTTTGCCCTTTCTTTGCTTTTCATTTCGGCAATCCACACATTATATAGTTCTCTCCGTGTTATGGGTATGTTATCTATATATGTATATAAAAAGTGTACCGGTAAATAATTGAAGCTAATTTTTTTTTCATCTAAAGTGGACATTACACACGTAAATAGGGCACAATTTATTTCACGGGAATCCTCGGGAATCCTATTTAAAAGTTACTCTAAAAACTATAAAATGCTAAATATTTACTACACAAACAACATATTTCCTCTTACCTATTATTTTACAGACAGAACATTTAAATTCGACATTTATTTATAATATAGCTAGAACATACCTGACATAATGCAGTATAAAAAAAGAAAGTCAAAATATGCTATTTTTTGATGTTACGATCAGTTCAAAAGTAATGCTCTGAATCGACTGGCCTCTTATATCAACAGAGGCAATGCAATTGATCATTTTTCAAACATTATAACAAAGCAAATAAGAAAAAAAATAAAAAACCTGATATACAGTTATGAACAGTGGATAGTTATTTAACAATTAACAAACAAATTATGTGAACTTTGAAACATAAAAAATTGACTTTTTTCCAGCTAGATTGGGCTCTTGAACCACTGTGCGTCGTTGGCCTCCAGACCATCCAATTTAATATGAAAGGAATATGTAATCATCGACCTAGTGTTCCCTGCTGGCCAATTCAATTGAGTTCACAAAGAAATGTGGTAAGATGACGCCACAAAACAGTAATTTTTTCGTAATGTATAGGACGCTCTACGATCTCATGTAGAAATTTTGTTCGTTCACGTATCCAACCATTCAGAAATGGTCCTCAACGCTGAAGATGATTTTTCGATGCAAATTAGGGTCAATAGCCAACTACTCCAGAGCCAAGGTAGCGATCATGCATTGTTGTTTATGATCATCGGCCTTCAATTTTGGGTTTGTTGAATTTATATACGGGCCCAAGCCTTACTTACTTACTTAAATGGCCATTAACAACCCGATTAACGGATTTCGGCCTGCTGCAACACATCCTTTCAGGCTTCTCTGCTTCTTGCGCGTCTACGCCAGTTGGTCATACCAATCGAAGACAGGGCTTCCTCTTCGCTGACTTCCGCTGACTTAAATTTGGGTTGTGTGTAGGACTTGGAACCCACCACGTAAAACCAAAAATCCAATGAAAACCAAAGGGGCCAAGTCACAACACAAAATTCGCCAAATTGTGGTTTGCGAAAGGCCAAGTTCTTCTAAGCACCGCCAAATCACCTGCCTCGGATGCTCCTGTGCACGATTCGTTAGATCTAGTGTTTTGCCAACGTAAGGGTCTCGGACGATCATTTACTGAACCCGTGGTATTGAATTTTTCCACCACAATATTTGCCTCTCAGAATCTATTCAGAATTTAAGCATCTTTGTTGACTATAACTTGAAATTCATGATATAAGTTGCCAATAAGACAACGAAATGTCCAATTTTCCATGACTAGGGAGCTTAAATCAGACTGAATTTGATCGTCAAATCGCATGATTTGGTTGGTTAGTTCACATAACGTGTACATGGCGTGATGTCCACATGGGGTCCTTAAATTGCTCGTCCAGTATGTATATCAAATGTGACATGAGCTTTGAGGCACTCACGGCCATTCTCTCTTGAAATCATATTCCGTTGGTGTCTAAATCTACTTAACCAGGTCAAAATAAGTCGAATTCTTGAATGCCTCGATAAGAAGACTGGAGCCTCCAGTACACGTCTAATCACTACCAAGGATTGTACGCAACAAAGTATTTTTATGTTTAAGTCATCCGGTGTCTGTATTGGCTTCTGGCCATTAAACGAACATAATCTGAGTTTTCTTTTTCAGCCTCATTGAAGAATATGTGATACAAACATAGGATTACGACCTAGCTTTCACACCACTTACGTTGTGTGTGTCAATTTTTATACATGAGGACCGGGACCTACAGTTTAAATTTGACTCTGAACGACTGATTTTTGAAAAACTTTTCATTGTAATTTTATTTATACTCAGAGTTTTTTGCCAGAAATCTGCTGAGAGGCTTTCGCCGAAGAAATATTTTTTCATTTTCCGTTAGAGATATCTGATCTGGAGTTTGAAACGTGACCTCATGTCTAATAAACCAACACACTATCCACTAGATTGAGGCGACTCCTAAGAATATGTGATACATGACACCAATTGGCTATGAATGAAAAGTGCCCCTTTTAAAGTCAATGCTTGGCTCTGTAAATGTCTCCAATATGTCTTGGCTGCCATAAGTAAACATTGGCTGCCATTAATGAATGGAGTCATCACCTCAAACAATCTCTTGGTGCGTAACCTCCATTAAAACATTTCTCGATTAATAAAAGGGGAAGATCTTTTAACGGTAACACTTGCAATATCAGTATTTTGTCTTCTCATAGCATCACAATCAACGAGACCTCGTTTTATAGATTTGGCTTCAATTTTTATTCGTGTTATTCATATTCGTGATACACATTTCCCGTGTTGTTTAATATTTTCCCAACCATTAAGATGCATTCGCGTGTATTTACATTTCGCACTTCGTTGTAAGTTATTCTCGTCTCTAGCAAATACAGAGTTTGCTGTTGATGAAGTGCGAAATTAAAATCTGAAAAGTTTTTTGTTTGACTTTTAAGAATTTTTTTTTCTTTTTATTTCAGTAAAACAAAGTGTTTTTGTTGTTGAGATAATAATGAGTGGAGAAGTATGTACTGCCACATGTTGCATTATTAAATTTTGAAAAAGTTTTTCGAACCCCAAAAGAAATAGACACGGCAAAAAGAGAAAGAAAAAATAAACGAAATATTGTCAGTAAGCATACTCATGTCTAACAGTCTTCACAATTGGAATGGCCTGTAAAAAAAATTGTGGGAAAGTACTTTTAGCTCAAATACGATTCGTCCTTGGCACATGTTAAAGTCGCCGTAGTCTAGAAGTCGCCGTAGTTTAGTACAATATCTACTAGACTTATTAGACGAGAGGCCACGGTTCAAACCCAGGTCAGGCAGCTCCATCTGAACGAAATATGAAAAAATATTTCTCCGGCGACTTCATCTTGGCAGATTTCTGGCAAAAACTCTGAGAGTACATAAAATTGCCATGAAAAGTTTCTCAAAAATTTGTCGTTCGGAATCGACTTTAAACTGTAGGTCCCGCCACTCATGTATAACATTAACGAACACAACATAAGTGGTGTGAGAAGCTAGATCGTAATCTTGGCTGAAGGGTTGTAATGACCAATTATGTATGTATGTATGTACGTATGTATGTACATGTTAAATACAACACCAAGTAAGGCTGTTAGTAAAAGTTCAGTCAGTCTGGTGTGAAGACGCTGTGCGTTCGAACATAGTGTTCGTGGTTTGAAGATCTCCGTTACAAAGATCTGTCGAACAACTGTCTAGTAATTGCTATTGTTTATGTGAAGGCTGTAAACAGAAGAATATAAAACAAAACAATTGTTGGCGTTTACATAAAGTTGTGAACAGTGGCACACAGAATTTTGCGAACAATAAAGAATTTTAATTAAAACTAAGCACAAATTTATTTTTATTTTGTTGACAATCTACAAGCTGATATTTTAAACGATTGTAAAAGGTAAGAGATTAAAAACTAAGAATTAAAAACTAAGGTAATAACGCATCATGTTGCACATTTTGTCTCAGAGAGCCGAAGTCGTTCTATCAAAGTTCAAGTGAAATGATGTCTGTAGGCTTAGGGTAGATCTATTATCGTTCCTTATCTCCACACTTATATTTCCAACCTAAGTACTGTTTGCGATGAAAACCGAACTCGTATATAGAATAGACGGAAATAATCCGAATATAACCGAATCAATGGCCAGAGCTTACTTGGGTCCTAGGACATCTCTTTGTAACACCGATAGTTCTTATTCCGTCATTGGTGTTGGCCGTCTAAACGTGAGGCCATCGTTCAAACCCCAGATCAGACATTTTGAGTACAACGAAATATAAGAAAAATATTTCTTCGGCGATTTCCTCTTAGCAGATTTTTGGCAATAACTCTGAAAGTTAATAAAAATTGCCATGAAAAGTTTCTGAAAAAAATCTGTCATCCGGTGTTGATTTTAAATCGTAAGTACCGCCATTCATGTATACAAATTAAGACACACAACATAAGAGATGTTAGAAGCTACCTTGTAATCCTGGCTAAAGGATTGTAATGACCAATTGAGGTACATATGTATAGTACATCTCAAAATATTAATTTCTTTACGACAGTAAATTGAAATTGAAAATGAAATGAAATTCTCTTTTGCTTGCCAAAGAACATTTTTCTTTTGCAAAGGAGGTACAAAATCACTGATTAATTCACAGTAACTGTATGCATACAATTACACAAGGCCATGCACACAGGAACACATCACAAAATAGTGTTAAACGTGAATAGATAGAGTTGGCACAACTAAGGAATGCATTACGAAATGAATGCTTGTTGCAATGGTGCACGATGTAATCAACAAAAAAGTCAACGGAAATGTACAAAGACGAGTGTATGTTTCGGCAACTCTCTATCAGTTTGTCATTAAGTAACTGAACTTCGCTTGTTGTGTCCTTCATTACAGAGATGGAACGTGAAATGGTAGAAGATAAACGAAAAAGGATGCGGAATTGTTCATGGTATGTAAGATTTATATGGTAGCAGTGCTGCTGAATGTTGTATTCATCCTCTCTCACAATTAAATTACTTGTAGCTACTCTGCGATTCGAACGGAATAAGAAAAAGCTGTTGGAAACTCTCAGTAAAAAACAACTATTTGTCTGAGCAAATATGTTGTTAACAGAAAACGACTGTCACCATGGAGCATGTTGTGTGTATTAATTTTATCCATAAGTCGAATTCGAACGACAGATTTTTTGAAAAAATTTTCATGGCAATTTTATTTTCTCTCAGCATTTTTGGCAGTGGACTGCTGAGAGGAAGTCGCCGAGAAAATATTATGTTCATACTTCGTTCTGTTGAAGATGTCCGACCGGGTGTTTGAACCGTGGGCCGACCACGGCGACTTCTCTCGACGACTGCAATAAATAAACACACTGTCAGCCAGACAGTCGCCGTAGTCTAGCAGGTAGTGTGTTGGCTTATTAGACGTAAGGCCACGGTTCAAACCCCAGGTCGGACATCAAAACTAAAATATGAAATATAATTTCTAAGGCGACTTCCTCTCAGAAGATTTCTGGCAAGATCTTTGAGAGTAACTAAAATTGCAATAAAAAGGTTCTCAAAAATCTATCGTCCCGAGTAGGTTCCGCCACTCATGTATAAAATTAACACACACAACATAAGTGGTGTGAGAAGCTAGGTCGTAATCCTGACTGAAATAATGACCAATTATGTATGTCAGCTAGACTACGGTGACTTGAATCTGATACCTATTCTAATAACGTGTTCTTTAAGTTCACTATGATCGGTAAAACCCCAGTTACAATCCTCAGTCTACTTCTCGATAGTTTGATGCATAACTCAAATCATTATAATTACCCATCAAAAGTTGAGATTATTTAAAATCCGTACAAGTGGAAATAGTGTTCGCTTCCCTCTTATTTCCTTTTAAACAAGTACACCCTTAAAAAAACCTCTTTATATTCTATAGAATAATGCTGCGGAGCTAATCTCCCTGCTTACATACATATAGCTGTGTGAAATATAATAGTAGCGCTGTATTAAAAATATTTTAGTTAAGTAAAAAAATTAATTTTAATTCAAGTTAAAAAAAGTTTGTTATCACATTTTATTACCACCAGTCTAAACTATTGAAAAATAAAAAAACTTCAAGACAAATATTAATTTTCCAAAGAAAACGATGCTAAATTGTTAAAAACTCAAAATATTTGGCGTGCTAAAAAATAGTTGTAGCATTAGAAAACGTATCTGCAAAAAAAATGTTGTCACAAGTGATTACTTTTTATGTTATTTTGTTAGACAGACCTTAATATTTAGTTGAAACGAACTTATTGGCTATTACAGCTGCGCAACGAGGAGGAGTCAACTAAAGATCTGCATCTCTCGATAGGAATACTTTCCCAAGTTGAACTCACTGACGCCCACAACTGCTCTACATTTCCCGGGTTATCTTTAGAAACACCTTTCTTTACATCGACCCAAAGATGTTCAATGGGATTTAGGTCTGGGAACTGACCCGGCATTCTAAAACCTCAATTTTCTTTTCTGAAAACCAATTTTTTGTCATTTTACTGGTATGTTTGGGATCGTTGTCCTGTTGGAACACCCATTTAAGCGGCATATTATATTCTGCATAAGGTAGCATGACAGTTTTTAAAATTTACACATACATTGAGGAGTCCATGTTGCCTTTAATCCAAAATATGGGTCCTGTACCATTATAAGAAAAACAACACCAAACGTTAATTTTTGCATCACCATCCTTTACAGTCCTCATGACAAATTTAGGATCGTATTCCTTGTTCTTTGGTCTTCTTGCATATTCTCTAGTGCCAGGATTACCAAAAAGAACAACTTTGGATTCATCTGTCTTCAGAATATTGCGCCCTTTCGTCTGAGGCCAATCAACGTGAAGTCTAGCAAATTTAAGTCGGTTGGGGACATGTCTTGAATTCAGCAATGGTACTTTCCTTGGACTTCTACCATATAAATTGTCTTTAATTAGATGCCAGCGAATAGTTGATGTTCTTACCTCAAGCTCCAAGTCCTGTTTTATCCTTGTTGAAGTAACAAATTGGTCTAATGACACCATTCGTTTTATTCTTTCTTCTAAGAAAATTGAGGTATTAGAATTCCGGATCAGTCTTCAGACCTAAATCCCATTGATCATCTTTGGGGTGTTTTTAAATATAACCCGGGGAATGTAGAGCAGTTGTCGGCGTCAGTGAGGTCAGCTTGGGAAAGTATTCCTATCGAGAGATGCAGATCTTTAGTTGACTCAATGCCTCCTTGTTGCGCAGCTGTAATAGCCAATAAGTTCTTTTCAACTAAATATTAAGGTCTGTCTAACAAAATAACATAAAAAGTAATCACTTGTGACAAAATTTTTTTTTTTGCAGATACGTTTTCTAATGCTACTACTATTTTTTTGCACGCCAAATATTTTGAGTTTTTAACAATTTAGCATCGTTTTCTTTGGAAAATTAATATTTGTCTTGAAGTTTTTTTATTTTTCAATAGTTTAGACTGGTGGTAATAAAATGTGATAACAAACTTTTTTTAACTTGAATAAAAATTAATTTTTTTACTTAACTAAAATATTTTTAATACAGCGCTACTATTATATTTCACACAGCTATATATAATTGGCAATTACAACGCTTCAGTCAGGATTACGACCTAGTTTCTCACACCACTTATGTTGTGTGTGTTAATTTTATACATAAGGGGCGGGAACCACAGACTTTTGCCAGAAATCTGCTGAGAGGATTTCGCTGAAGATGTATTTTTTTGTATTTTCGTTTTGATGTCTGACCTGGGGTTTGAACCGTGGCCTTTACGTCTAATAATCCTACACACGACCTACTAGACTACGGCAACTTCCTGCTTATTGCTGCAAATTCCTACGTGACTGGGGATTTAATCCTGACTAGCTTATTCAGAAATCCATTCTAATCTTACAGCAACCTCATAGCAGCTGAGAGCGCGGAGGGCGGCCTGATTGCCATATGGTGTTGCTATGTCTCGTTCAACTTCCTGTCCAAGTGGAGTAAAGAAAATCTTTCGATAGAGTAAACTTTCACTTTCAAGCAACTCGAAAGTTGTCCCCATGTATTCGTGAATTGTAACACTATATGTACTTCAGCCATGTGTATACCACAGCACGTTCTTTCTGTTAAAAAACTATACAGGAGCCAAGCTATTCCCTCCACTGATATTGTATAGTCTCGTTGCAAGGTATTTCGCAATTTCATAGTTTTTACAGGTACTGTCTAGAGGACAGTTAAGTATCCAACTGTCTGGCTGGTCATGATGCCTCCTTATTACAGTCTAGATGACAGTACAAACTGGTAACCATTCTGTTTGTCAGGACATGATGCCTCCTGATTAATACGGCGCTAATCCTGAGCTTACTACCTATGCAATGAGTTTAAATTCAACAGCGTGTTACGAGTAATAATCACTGGGTATACCCAAAATATGAGAACTTCCTCAATCAAAACTAAAATATTTCATTGAACATTTTCGTGGCATTACAAGAAATATTTCCTCAAAATTTTAATTCAATTTTGGCAGACATTATAGAAAACCGTTTAAAATGGGTCAAGTACATACAATGTAACAATTCAAAAAATATATATTCAGGATACATTGGAAAAACTTTCGAGTTGCTTGACAGCCAAAGTTTACCCTATTGAAAGATGTGCTGTATTCAACTTGTAGAGGAAGTTGAACGGAATATAGCATTACTATCGGACAGTTAGGTCGCCCTAGGCGCTCTCAGCTGCTATAAGGTTGACTCAAAATTAGAATGGAAAGCTGAATCAGCTAGTCGTGATTAAATCCCCAGTCAGGTAGGAATTTGCAGCAATAAGCAGGAAGATTAGCTTGCGGGCAGGGTAGCTTTCACGCTGCTGATGACACCAGAACCATTCTATAGAGCAGAAAGAGGGTTTTCAAAGGGTTAAAAGAAGTTTAAAGGAAAACGGATACTTATCTCGACTTGAAAGGATTTTAAACAATCTTAACTTTTGTTGGGTATTTACAATGAGAAGTGATTTGAGTTATGCATTAAACTATCGGGATCTAAGGATTGTAACTAGCATTTTAACGGTCATTGTGAACTTAAAGAATAGGAATAGGAATATAATAGAATAGGCATCTATTCAAGTGACACCGTATCCCAGCAGATAGTTTGCCAGCTCATTAGACATACATAACATATGCGCATACATAAATGGCCATTACAACCCTTCAGTCAGGATTACGGCCTAGTTTCTCACACAAATCATGTTGTGTGTGTTAATTTTATACATGAGTGGCGAGACCTACATTTTAAAGTCAATTCCGGACGACAAATTCTGGGGTTTGAACCGTGACCTTACGTCTAGTACAGCTTATTAGATGTGAGGATTTATTTCAAACCTCATACCAAATCGATCTAAACGAAATATGAAAAAATATTTCTTCAGTGACATCCTCTCGTCTTCTCGTAAAATCTCTAAGAGTAAATAAACTGTCGTGAAAATTTTCTCAAATATCTGACGTTCGTAGGTTTTAAATCGCTGAAGTCGCCGTTGTTCTGTAGGTAGTGTGTTGGCTTATTAGACCTGAGGCCACGGTTCAAACCTCAGTTCAGACATCTTCAACAAGACGAAGTATGCAAACATATCGATTCGGCAACTTCTTCTCAGCAGATTTCTGGCAACAATTCTGAGCATCAAATAAAATTGCCATGAAAATGTTTCTCTAAAAATCTGTCGTTCGGAGTCTATTTTCAAGTGTAGGTCCCGAAACTGATGTATAAAATTAACGCACACAACAAAAGCAGTGTGAGAGAGCTGCGTTGTATTCCTGACTAAAGTGTTGTAATGACCTGTTATGTATATTTGTATGTATGTACGGTACAACAAAAACACAATAAAACACTTCATCTTCCAAAAAAAATAAGCAGAAAAAAGTCCTTCATTTAGTCAAGCCTCACACTATACCACTGACGTTAATTACCATTATTACAACAAATATTCGATAATTTCCTATTTTACAATAAACAAAATTCAAAATAATGGAAATGGAAAATTAATGGATTTTTGTTTTTTTTTCTCTTTCTCTCATATCTCTTGCCTTCTTGCCATTAAGAACATGTAATGGAGAAATTATGTGTCTGGAGACTTTTCGTTTTTCCACAATCTTGTTGTGTCTTCAGGATACTCCCACAACTACTGTAGAAATCTATAAAAAAAACAATTGCATGACAAAAAAATAAAAAAAACAAAAAATGGGAAACAAAACTTATTATTGACTGGTAATAAACTGTTGCTGTTGCTTTATTTATCATTCGTTATGTTATGCTACGAAGTTGTTTGGAAATAAAGTGTGACCAACTGTTTAAATTACGGGAGACTGATAAAAATCAAGTGAAGTATAGAAAATACAATATAGGCTTGCACAATTGTGCATTACGACCTTTTATTCAGCATTACGACCTAGCTTCTCACACCACAATTTTATACATGAGTGGCGGGCCCTACAGTTTAAATTCGACTCCGAACGACAGATTTTTGAGAAACTTTTCATGGCAATTTTATTTACTCTGAGAGCTTTTGCTAGAAATCTACTGAGAGGCAGTCAACGAAGAAATATTTTTTATATTTCGTTTCGACCTGGGGTTTGAACCGTGGCCTTACATTTAATAAGCCAACAGACTACCTACTAGACTACGGCGACGATTCATAGAAATTACAATACAGTACGTAATTACTTTTATTTCTTGTAAAGAGAAACATTACATACTAGATTGGTCATTACTATTCTTTAATCGGGATTACAACCTGGCTTATCACTCCACCCATGTTGTAAGTAACAATTTTATTCATGAATGGTGATACCTACAGCTTAACATCGACTCCTAATGAAAGATTCTTAAGAAACTTTTCATGACAATTCGCTTCACCTTTAAAGTTTTTGCGTCCAATGTACTTGGTTGCCGAATCGCTAAACTGCAGTGACCAGCAGGACCTATTTGAGTTCGACAATCGAACGGTTCGCAGTCTAACAGGAATTCTTATGGCACATACTGCGCTATTGGCAATCTCGCTGTTAATCTCGATCTGCCATACCCGGATTACTACAGAGGTTGCCATGATGTGGATGAAACGGAATCGGTCCAACAACTTATAAGTGAGTGCCCTTTACTTCAAAACAAACGTCATCGGATTTTGGGAGAACATTTGAAAATCTCGGCATGCTGAAGAACGTGCCACTAAGGAAAGTGGCCGGTTTCATCCGAACCTCGAGTTGGTTCAAACCCAGCACTGATAGATCATGACAAGAGGGCTTACCTCACACATTATAAGATATGGGCCACCGAGTGAAGTTGTCTGTAGACGGCAAGCTAACCGCTTCTTAATCCAACCAAAAGTCCAGATCGGGAAAGAACATATGATGTCTAGTACAGCTGATAACGAAACGGACTTGATAGATTTCTATGCGGATGGACCAAAAACTCAACGATCTATTGGGACATAATGTAGCCTGTGGTACACGAACAAAAACGGTTACACATACAGTGGAGCAGATTTTTGTGCTTTACGACGGCTAGGATTTCTGGTTCTCTTCGCGATGTTCAAGTTAAGACTTGAACCACGGGTTCTCTAATAACATACACACTATCTACCACACTACCGTGTCTACATGATTAATGACTTGTGCTGAAAAGACGTGTCCCTTCTTCCCTTTTCTTCTATTTTCTTTTTATTTCAAACAAATTTAAGAAATTAGTTGGTCACATTTGTTAAACTATGAGGCTTTTCTGTGGCGTCTGTATTAATTGTTTGACAGGTGTTATTTTTTTTGCCCTTTTGTAGCAAGAATAAATGTAAGGAGATGGCAAATAATTGCCTTGCGGACTGTGATGTCAGCTTAGCGTACTTCTATGTTAGTTTGAAAGAGTGTGACTTAAGCATATTACTTCCTTAGTGTTCCCTAGTTTTGTTGTAATTTATGTCATTAGAGTCATTAGCTTATGCGCGTTTTTTTCATTATCTTTTCCATACACTTTCCTTTATCTACACTTACTACTATATTTGCGTATAAAAAAACAAAAAATTTGTAATGCAAAACTGTCAATAATTTGACAAACGATGTACTACCACTAACCACTCTCTTCGTTCGTGACGGCACATACATAAGTATTGTACGTTAGTAACAGCGTTGTTGAATAATTGGGTTCGAGATATTGTTGGTGTGTAGAGGAATCGCTAATTCAGAATCTCTTCCTATAATCACTGTTCTTCTAGTTCTGTAATACTACTATAAAAGTCAATAGGACTTCCTATAAACAAATGTACGACCTAACTTTACCTATGTACCTATGTACCTATGTACTATATGGATCGGCTTCTTCTTGTTTAGACAACTTGCCGTTAAAGTTGGGTTTAGTTAAAGGTAACTTTAACTAAAGTGAACCTTAAAGTTACTTTCCTTTCGTTATTACAACCTAATGATGAAATAAAGTGAACTTTTTCAAAAATATGGCAGTGCCGTAGCAATGTCGATAACACTGCTCATTTAAACAAGGTTTTTTAAACGCAATGACAACGATTTGCTTCGTTTTTTTTGTTGTACTTGCTCATTTTGTTTACATTTGTAGTTGCCATATTAAAAATTATATATAATATGGCAAGTTCAAACATAAACTTAACTTCAAAAGTTACCGGTATGATGATCCTCCCTTTAACTTAACGCTCACTTCTTACCTTACTGTCCACTTATTATAATGAAAAAAAATTTATCTGACAATTAAAATCCTTTCTTTAGTTAAAAGTTGTTGTAATAATTGCCCTTAGAGGCGTATTTGGTATTACTAAAGAAGGCATTCTGCCTAAAGCTATCGAGTTCTAGAATAAAATTTGTAATGAATTCCACATCTCCTTGAGATTCACATGAGAAAATGTCACCTTTTGGTATGGATTTTAAGTTGCATCAGTAACGGTTACATTTAACAACGAGCACTAAAGGACGCTTATTACTAACTTCCTTGGACACCAACATGTTATTTCAACAAGTCATGTTAAATACTGTGCATGAACGATTTGACGGCATGATCATCTCACGTAATAGTGATGTGATGATTGCCACCGAGTTCGTGCGATTTGACCCTATTAGACTTTTTCAGTCACAAAGCGAACATAACCCATAACATCGTTCAAATTTCGCCTGATTTATGCGTCATATTCATGGAAAATTTAACACTTTGAGTGGGTCACACCCAGAGAAGCCGTAGCGGACATTTCAACGGTGTTATAATTGGTCATTACAACTTTACAGTCAGGATTACAACCTACTTCCTTACACCACTTATGTTGTGTATCTAAATTTTATAAAGGGGTTTTTTATAGAGGTATAGAACTTTAAGTTGGCATTACTTTTCAAGATGGCGACCGATTTTACAGCTGTCAAGTGATTTATTCTCAGTTTGGTTTGGCAATTCATCATGAATAGACTCACGCCTGAACAACGCTTGCAAATAGTGCAATTTTATTTCGAAAATAATGGTTCTGTGCGGAAAACATATCGCGCACTACGTCCATTTTATCGTCGACAAAATCGTCCATCAGAGCAGTTAATTCGATTAACCATGGAACGTTTTCGCACCACGTTTACTCTTATTGATAACTCGCATCCCCAGAGACGCTGTACGGTGCGTACAGAAGAAGCTATTGCTGCTGTAGAGCGTAGCATTGAGGAAGACCCGAATGAGTCCATCCGCCATCGAGCACAGGAATTGGATCTGTGTCCATCCACTTTATGGAAGATTTTGCGGAAGGATCTTGGTTTGCGTGCTTACAAAATCCAACTCGTGCAAGATTTGAAGCCAAACGATCATCAAGTAAGGCGTAGATTCGTCGAATGGGCCCAAAACGAGATTACCGTTGTTCCGGATTTTCATAAGCGAATTTTGTTTAGCGATGAAGCGCACTTCTGGTTGAATGGCTACGTCAACAAACAAAACTGCCGCATTTGGAGAGAAGGTAATCCTCAAGTGTATGTGGAAACACCGTTACATCCAGAAAAACTGACTGTTTGTTGCGCTTTATGGGCTAGTGGAATCATTGGTCCGCACTTTTTCAAAAACGATGGTGGCCAGAACGTTACAGTCAATGGTGATCGGTATAGAGCCATGATTACTAACTTTTTAATTCCTGAATTGAAAACCATGATGTCCAGGAGATGTGGTTTCAACAAGACGGCGCAACATGTCACACAGCACGTGCCACAATAGATTTATTAAAACACCCTTATGAGTGGTGGGACCTACAGTTTACAGTTTTCTCCGAACGACATATTTGTGGAAAACTTTTCATGGCAATTTTATTCAGTCTCAGAACTTTTGCCAGAAATTTGCTGAGAGGAAGTCGCCGAAGAAATATTTTTTCAAATTGTTGGAGATTTCTGATCTTAGTTTTGAACCGCGGCCTTACGCCTAATAAGCAAACAATGTTATTTTCCACATATAATGGCATCAGTAGGTCTTACAAACGAATAAAATATATTACGATGATATCTCAAACACACACTTTGTTTTAGTTGAATGTAAAAACAGGAAATGTTTGAAGACCAGTAGATGCATGAATATATTGTTACGTTTTCAACCTTTTAAAAACGTTTAAAATATGAGTTCGTAGATTGCAAAAAAAAAAAAAAAATTTGTGTTTAGTTTTAATTAAATTCTTTAGGGTTCGCACAATTCTGTGTGCCACTGTTCACAACTTGATGTAAACAACAACAATTTACTTAGTTTGTTATACTTCTTTACACCCTTTTGCGTAAACACTCACAATTGTTCGGCAGATCTTTATAGTGGAGATCTTCAAACCACGATTACTCTCTTCACATGCAATGAGTCTTTACACAAGACTGACTGAATTTTTGCTGACTCCATTGCCTGCTTTGTCTTGCCTTTTATATGGCTGGATAAACAGTATGATGAATGCTCTTGAAGGACAATGCCTTTACATTCGCGAAATCTTTATAAATGTAAACATGTTGAGTACGTTATTGTTGTCTGTATATTTTTTTCCCATTTGCCTTTGCAGCGTTGTTGTTGCCTGTTTGTTTACTTGTTTATCCCTTTTTTATACTCATGTAGTTGCTATATTTTTGTTTATTCGTTGATCATGTAAACAAGTCCACTGTTTTTGTTTTTGTAGCTTTTGTTTATCATTTTAATATTAAAACGATGTAACACCATTTCCATTTTCGTAACAAAATGGTTTGTCCTACGATTGCATATAGAGAAGTTAAGGTTGTCATCTAAGTATGTTTTTAATAACTACTACGCATCACTGACACCATCTCAATCACCACCACTATGTCTACATTGTCTTAATGTCGACACATTGATGAGAACTTGTAGCAAAAAACGTTGTCGTGGAAATAATTTCCTTGTCATATAACAACTTGACTTGCGATAGTTAAATGTTGCATGGTTTTCCCCATTTGAATAATGTATTCATGCGTAAATTTTCCAAAAACGTCTGCCCTAACTGTCTATTCACATTTGTACATGTATGTGTGTGTCACTGAGTAAATAAACGAAAACACATGAGTGAGTGAGTGTTTCTACATGATGAATGTACGTGATGTTCACACTTGAAAGAGATGTCTTTAAGTCACTGGCTGTCACAATATGTTTGTCATCAATTTAATGTCAATTTTAGCGATGTATGGACGCTTTTTTACAATTTTTTTGTTTTAATAATTGATAACACTGTTCATGGTATTGGTTTAAATAATAATTAAGTAAGGATTCTTAACGTTGTATTGAAAAAAAGTAAACTAAGCAGTATAAGAGAATTTTGTTTTTAGGTCTGGACAGAGACTTAAGAAGCCAATTCGGCTATGAGATGAGATATCACAGACCCCATTACATATAAGCAAAGAAAATAAAGTATATAGAATGTGCATTTTAACACATTTTGGAATATTTTTCAAAAATATTTCATGACGCGGGGGGAAAGATAGAAGGAAAGGTTATAGAAACCAAGAGCGTAACAATGCGTTGTTCTCATCATGCGTTGTTCTCATCGTGCGTTTTTGTTGTTTGACCACTTTTTTATTTATTTTTCTGGTGTTAAAAACAGACATCGGCACCAATGACCCTCAGGGTAATAACATCTTCGGCTTTTTACACACATAGGATACGAACATCAAGAATGTTCGTTAAAAAGAGCGTAAAAATCTTGTCAGTTTTTAAAGAAGAAGGTTCATGTCGCTTTTTTCAGACTTCAATGATACACCCAAAGAAATATCACAGTAGTATTCACTAATATCAATGAGAAATGATTTAGACTTTTGGAAGAATACTTGCCAAGTTAAATACGGTGTCTTAGTGTCTTAGTGCAGTACAATTTTTCTATATTTTCCGATCATATATACATATCATTGGGTTAATAAGCAGACTTGTCATTATTACTAACAATTTTCCTCTAGGTTAACACATGCCTATGGTTATGGATTAGTAAGTGAGAGAGAGAAAATAAGTTGAGAGAATTTATTTATTTACAGTCATATAAAAGTGTTAGTAATATACTCTATTTTTATTTTCATTTCATCAACATACATATGTAAAGCTGTCTATCTTTCGCTTAATAATTTTAGATAAATAAAAATAAAATAAAACATCGATTTTATTATTAAAAGAACATAAAGCTATCCATCTTTGGCTTAAAAATTAGGTCATGTTTTTTTAGATAAATAAAAATAAAAAGAATAAAAAACCATTTTTTATTAAAAGAAAAAAACGAGCATTCCAAAGCATTTAAAAAAAATTATACTATGGGACAAAATAAAAAATAAAATACGCCCAGCTAATGACATAGAACATTTTTAACACAAAATATTCTTCGAGTGTTATTCTGAAATAAAATGATAAAGCATCCGCAGCACATGTATTCTTGTCGCAGTCTGATCGACAACTAAATCAAAAAACACAAGAATACATACACATGTACATACGTACGATGAGAGCAACACATTGTTATGCTCTTTGTTTGTGTTCATTTTCCTTCTGTCTTCCTCTCCCCTCACCCAGAAATGATTTTTAAAAAAAATTTGGTGAGAGCGGGTCGTGATGTTACGACCCGCCATAAGAAATTTTACTTCTACATGATGCGCATTCTTTATATCCATATTCTTTGATATAAGGTACAAGGAAAAACACAAAAGACATCTACATTCGATGGCTACATCAATGGATAACTGTCTAGTGGTTAATCTTACAGGTTTTCTACAATTAATCGAATTTCCACAGTGCTCTTATAGGTTCCGATATTTAAATTTATTTTAGGCTGCCTAACCACTACAGTGTTTTCCAAGCAGAGGTCATGGTAATTTTGTAAGCGGCACAATGCTTGTTGTGTGGCAGGATTTTCCCTGAAAATCTTTTGATTTCCTCAGACAGCCATTCTGCCATTAAGTCCCGAACGTAGTTTTAACATCCGTTCTGAGAGAAATCAGAATCATTCAAGAGGTAACACTCCTTATTCTCCCTTTCCTATTTGCTCTCCTTTTTTCCCATCTCTTTCTTTATCCTCTTACTTAAAGGGCGTTCTGTACAATGGGTCAACTTGACCTCCTCGTACTGTACTTTTCGCATTTGACAAGTACACGTCCTCCAACCTAAACCTAAGAGATAACACCTATATGGGTAGCAGAAGATAGAAATATCGCTGGAATTGCAGTTGGCCAAGATCAGTACAGAGCCTGCAATTTCCGATATGTTTCTGGGTATAAGTATTCCGATTGCGTTCTCCAGATGCGGGTCTAGCAATTTTATTTACTTTCAGAGTTTTTGCCAAAAATCTGCTGGGAGGAGGTCACCGAAGAAACATTTTTTCATATTTCGTTTTGTTGGAGATATCTGACCTGTTTGAACCGTGGCCTCACGTCTAACAAGCCAACGCACTACCTACTAGACTACGACGATTTCAGTCATCAGAACGCATGATTGTTGAGATTTTTTGCATGCTTTTTCTTTGACTTTCCTTTACCTATTTTATTGATCATTACAACCCTTTTGCCAGGTTTACGACTTAGCTTCTCACACCACCCATGTTGTGTGCGTACATTTTATACACAAGTGGCGGTATCTGCAGTTTACAGTCTCCTTTCCTCTTTAAAGTCTCTCTTCCAAATTTCATCTTGTTTGAGAAGTCTGAGCTGAGTTCACGGGCTCTTGTTTAAGAAGCTAAGTCCTTACCAGAGATCAGCAATAAATCGTTTTTTCGCTCCTCATAAGCACTCGTGAAATTTTGTATATAAGTGAGTCAACAATATTGAAATTTCACTCTGATTCATTTGCACTCAATGCAACGTTGATTTATAAGTACAGGTTGCACACAACGTTGACATCAAACTCATGTATGTTTGATTCATAAGCCTACTCATTTTGATTCATAACTTATAAATGATTCATTAAAATTTACAGTCTTAGTTGTTGTTGCATTTACAAAAAAAAAAAGAAAAAGACACATAAGCAAAAAAGACAGAGCTGCAAGCAGAGCAAACACGCAACCTTTTAGTCAGTATTTTAGTGACCGCTCGCTTATAATATTTATTTTGTGATTCATGTAAACGTTGAGTTATGGTCAAACAGCACGAACACGATGGCTAGTTCACATAAGATCCCCGTGAGATAAACGCCGAGGGACATGATGTCCAAGTCAATTTTTGTTTTTGGCGGAAGGCTGAAGAGAAGAAGACGCCAAAAGAAATCGAGGTGCCTCAGCATGGGTACGAACCACGAGCTTTCGTCTAATAAGCCAAGACAATAAGTACTAGACTACGACGACTTTCATAACCAGGAATATGGAGAGTTAATGTTGATAACTTACTGATGAGTGGGATGTTGCATCTCCTTAATTGAATTGGATACTAACCATCCGACATTTTTCAGCATAAAAGAGGAAGAAATATTATTTAACCCGTTAGAGAAGCAATCTAAGTTTTATTTAAGGCGGACAAAAACGCACAAACAATATATTGACTCATATTGTGAAAAAAGATTTCTTTTGTACGACCAACACTCATGCAGTGTATTGTGTTGCCACTAGAAAAATACGATATGGGAAAGAGAAAGAGAGAGTAGTGTTTGTGGACACTAGATTTCAATCTCTTTATATCATAAGTGACAGGAAAGACCTTAACAGGAAGGGAGTTCTGCATACGAATATCCCGACCGGAGATCAGCAATGAATGGTGTTTTCGCTACTCATAAGCACAATATTGAAATTTAACTACTCTGACTCATTCATACTCACTACAACGTTGATTTTAAAAATGAATATTTTAGTGTTCGTACAGGAATCATACTTATTTTGTGATTCTTGTAAATGTTGAGTGAAGTCGCCGTGGTGTAGTAGGTAGTGTGTTGGCTTACTATTCGTAAAGCCCGGGTTCGTATCCCAGGTCAGACATCAAAAATGAAATATGAAAAAAAAAAAAATATTTCTTCGGCGACTTCCTCTCAGCAGATTTCTGGCAAAAACTCTGAGAGTAAATAGAATTGCCATGAAAAGTTTCTCAAAATTCTGTCGTTCGGAGTCGACGGTAAACTGTAGGTCCCGCCACTCACGTATAAAATTAACGCACACAACATGAGTGGTGTGAGAAGCTAGGCCGTAATCCTGACTGAAGGGTTGTAATGGCCAATTATGTATGTTATGTATGTAAATGTTGAGTTATGGAGTGTCGAAATCAATAACATCATACGTGTTGTTAATTATGAGTACTATGAATATGAGTAGAGGTTCCATGACACCTATTAAAATAAGTATGAGAAATTATGAATATTATTCGATTCTACTCATCTTTTTGAATACTCATCGCTGATTTCCGATCCCTACCCCTTAGGCTACAGTGACCTTCTTACCTATTCTATACAATCTTTGTCATAATTTTCTGAAAAACATTTGATGTCTCAGTTCCCAATACCTGCTGTTCTAGCAAGGTTTTGTTGGCTTTTTAAGGTTTAAATTGTTCTTTATGTGTTTTCTGTATATTGGATTACTTGAAATTTGCCAGGTTTAGAACCACATTTGAAAATCACCTTAAAGACTGTCTCTTTAGGTAAAAATGTTCTGAGAAAACTTTCCATTAACTTTACAAAATTATAATTTAAACGCTTACGCTGGTAGGTATTCTTAAAATTCCAATGAAAGAATTGGGGTATTTGTGCAAGGGAAAAGTTTCTTGGTGTCTGTTTTGGTTTTCTTTATGGGTATTCACTATTATTTACTACCCAACATACAGATTGTTATGCCCTTTGCTTGTTAGCATTTACTTTGTTTTTCTATTAAAACGATTCCTATTTCCGACGATTTTCCTCTTTGTCTTCTTGCCGATTTGCTTTTCTTTAAATCTTTTAATTTAGCAGTGACTGACCTGATTATATCGCTGCTATAAACTCTTCTTTCTCTTCTGCAGTTTGCCAAAAAATGCAACACTTTCACAGCTTTTTCCCCCGAGTGATTCTAATTCTAATACTCCGTGAAATTCTTGATGAAATTCCTTCTCTATGCAGTAGTCTTTTTATTTGTTTCATTTCAGTATCCTTTTTGGCAAATTATTTTTCTTGATTTCAATCGCTTGTCCCTAGTGGAGACTCATCAGCTTGATTTTAAAAGAAATTTTGTTTGTTTCCTCAATGAAAGGACACAAGGCGAAATATATTCGTTACAAAGTGTTAAAGGATTAGGGATTATTTTATAAAATCATAGCGAAATCAATTGCAGGCTTTAATTGGAAGTAAGTAAAGGATACAGGGAATTTATCACCGTAGTCTAGTTGGTAGTGTGTTGGGTTATTAGACTTGTGGCCATGGTTCAAACCACAACTCAGATATCTCTAACAAAACAAAATTTGAAAAATATTTCTTCGGTTACTAGCTCTCAGCAGATTTCTGGCAACAACTCTGAGCATCAAATAAAATTGCCATGAAAATGTTTCTCAAATTTCTGTCGTTCGCAGTCGACATACCACTCATGTATAAAATTAACACACACAACATAAGTGGTGTGAGAGGCTAGATTGTAATCCTGGCTAAAGGGCTGTATAGAAACGAAAGAAACGTGTGATTATTAGTCATCAGAAAAAATTTTTAAAATTTTTTCCAATAATTTTACCCACGAAAAAAATACGCAACACACCTCCATGCCAATGGTATGGCAGCGTATCAATTAAACATTTTCTGTTGACCAACCCAAAATTAAAAAAAATTTTCCTCTGTTATCACGTTGCAATTAAAATAATTCTCAACATTATTTAACACAAAATTAAATTAAAATCATAACCAATATACATATTTTTTTGGCCTGTAATTATAATTCCATTGAAGTTATAAGTTTTTGTTCATTTAAAACGAAATATTTTTTCAATGTTTACTACGCTTTGGGGAATACGCCTGCTTGGCCAAATGGTGCTAATTTTAAACACATTTTTAATGAAATTATTTTCGTGGCACAAATATGATTTTAAAATATTGAAATCTGTTGTTGTTGTTGCTGTTGTTGTTGTTGTTGCTGTTGTTGTTGTTGTTGTTGTGTATAAAAGACTTTTATTATGATTGAACAAAAAATTTTTTTTCCAATAGATGTAGCAGTCAGCAGCTCTTGATGTTGTGGGCATGAAAATTTAGTGTGATGTTCCGTGTTCTTAAGACAGTGCCAGAAATACTTCACTTCATCTGATCTCCTCATATATTAACGCCACTTATATCCGTGCGAAAATGGAATACAACACTCATGTATGGACCGGTGCCTCAAAGTCTATTTTGAGGCTTAACGACAGCATACAGGAGCAGGGCAAAGGAGCACTTTAATGACGGTATGGTATCCAACTGTATTGATTCATTAGATCATCGTCGCATTATGGTTTGTGTTTCACTGTTCTATCGCTGCTACAACGGATTTTGTTCGAACGAAATAAGGGAACTTGTTCTCGAGTATCAAGTATTTGTCTTTCTCGCCGTATCCATCCGTTTGTGGTGTGTTTGGACAGTTAATCGCACACAGCATTACGGACTAAATTCGTTCTTTAATCGGGATCAGAGATTAGCAATGATTATTCAGAAAGATCATTAAAATCCAATCATACTAATAATTTCTGATACTTATACGCATTCATACTTATTTTAATATCATGGAACCTCTACTCATATTCAAAGTTTGAAGTATTCATCATATTCATACTTAACAACAAGTATGATGTTGTTGATTTCGACTTTCCATGACTCAACATTTACAAGAAGCACAAGACAAGTATTATTCGCGTACGAACACTAAAATATTCATTAAAAGGTTGTGTGTTTGATATGCTTGCTGCTCTGTCTTTTTTGCCTATGAGTATTTTTTCTTTTTCTGCAAATGCAAAAACAACTAAAACTGTACTCATTTTGATCAATGATTAGAATTACTCAAATCATTTAGAAGAATTATAAGTAAAGTTATGAATCTAAATGAGTAGGCTTATGAATCAAACATATTTCGAATGGTATGAGTTTGATGTCAACGTTGTTTGCATGTTCATTGCAACCTGTACTTATAAATCAAAGTTGTAGTGAGTATGAATGAATCAGAGTAGTTAAATTTCAATATTGTTGAGTGCTTATGAGTAGCGAAAACACGATTCATTGCTGATCTCTGGTCGGGAAGTTCGTATGTAGAACTCCCTTCCTGTAGAGCCCTTTCCTATTACTTATGATATAAACAGATTGAAATCTAGTGTCCACAAACATAACTACCTCTTTCCTCCTTCCCATATCGTATTTTTCTGGTTCCAACACAATGTACTTTATGAGTAGGGGCCATACCCTGAGTTTTGGTCGTACAAAAGAAATTTTTTTCACAATATGAATTAATATCGCCTTTTTGACTTTTTCCACCCCAAATAAAATCAAGATTACTTCCCTAACGGATTAAATAATCGCGCTTCCCCTTGGTTGCCGCAAAATGTCACTTGGTTAGTATCCAAGCTCTTATTGAGGAGATGTAACATTCCACTCCTCAGCAAGATATCGGCATTCCATATTCCTGGTTATGAAAGTCGTCGTAGTCTAGTAGTTATTGTCTTGGCTTATTAATCGGAAGCTCGTGGTTCGTACCCATGCTGAGACACCTCGATTTCGTTTGGCGTCTTCCTCTCTTCAGTATTCCTCGGGGTTTATCTCATTATGTGAACTGGCCATCGTGTTCGTGCTGTTTGACATAGTGAATGCAGTCTGAGACAGTCTGGTCATTACAACCCTTTAGTCTGGATTGCAATCTAGCTTGTCTCACCACTTATGTTGTGTGTGTTAATTTTATACATGAGTTAGTTGCGGAACCTACAGTTTAAAGTCGACTTCGTACAACAGATTTTTTGAAAAACTTTTCATGGCAATTTTATTTACTCTCAGAGAGAGTTTTTGCCAGAAATCTGCTGAGAGGAAGTCGTAGAAGAAATATTTTTTCATATTTCGTTTTGTTGGAGAAGTCTAGTCTGGGGTTGAACCATGACCCCATGTGTAATAAACCAACACAATACTTGCTAGACTACGGCCACCTTCGCTTGTACAGAGCATTCAAAGTGGCATTCAAAGAAGCACGCACATGGCATCATCCTTTTGAAACCACATGCCGCTAGATCAACAGTTGGCCTCCTCTATCGTAAGTTTTGCAATCATAACCTTGGCACTCCTTGCAGTTGAAACAAATTTTTAGTCGGAAATGTTCTCCTAACTAGCAACCTGCTTTCCATTTTGTTAAGAAGATTTTGCTGTGCTTAGTCATGAGATTCTTGAAACCTTAAATTTGGATTGAATAACTGCAAGATATGATGGACTACGGTGACTTGGAAAGTGATATGTTAGGCCATACTGGCATACTTATGAAATTTTCAATTTCTCTTTCTTATCTTATTTGCACTTTAAATTTTTAAATTTTCCATATTCGCTGATTGATTTGTGTTCAAAACTAATTGAATTTATTTACTTGACCGCCTCCGCATGCAGACTTTTTGCATCCATCTTTATTATAAGTATTAAAAAATTTCGAATTTATAGGATGGTATCCCATTTGAAGCATTGAACAAATCATAATGAATTATTACAGTTTATTTACAATTTATTTCGGCTTTTATAGGCTTGAAGTAGACAATTGTAGACAACATTTTTATCGATAGTAACATGTGAATTCCAGTTGCAAGTTCAATTAATAACCACAATACTCGTTTACAAAGAATACTGTCCCCTCTTTTATATCGAAATGGACAAGTTTTATGTTTTAAAGCTTAGTGCAATTGCCTATAAAAGTGGTGCTAAAATTGAAGAGTGAAATATTGTTTGCCAGTAAAGAAATAAATTGAGTTGTCAGCTGCCGCTTGCCAAGGCGTTAAGGCATTAATTAAATATTGCCTTCTCCTCTTACAGGTTTTGTCGTGAAAACCCAAATGCTAGACACCAGCTAATTTACAAAGACTTACAAGTCTTTTGACATTATTTACAGCGACAACAACTGTGTGAAGTTAGCACACAGGAAACGTGTGCTATGTGGTTGACAGTTCATGTCTGATGTAAATTAAAAAGGTGTGAACGTAATTTAAATGAATTTTTTATATGCAAAATAATGGACAAAACAATTACCCAAGATCTTAACAAACCTGTATGTTTGTTATACAAGGAAAAAAACTCTGAATGTAAAATAAAATTTTCATGAAAACTTTCTCCAAAATCTGTCTTTCAGCGGCGAAAATAAACTGTAGGTCTCACTGATTATAAATAAAATGAATATACACAACATAAGTGGTGTGAGAAACTAGGTTTTAATCTTGACTGAATGTAATGAACAATTAAGTAAGTAAGTAAGCACTATAGGTTCACACTGACGCGTTTTTGCCTTTTTAAAAGCGTTTAAAATATGAGTTCGTCGATTGCAAACAAAATAAAAATAAATATGTGTTTAGTTTTAGATAAATTCTTTATTGTTCGCACTATTTTATGTGCCACTGTTCACAACTTTATGTTACAACAACAATTTGCTTAGTTCGTTATTCTTCTTTACACTTCTGCTTGCGTAAGCACTAACAACTGTTCGGTAGAACTTTACAACGACGATCCTCAAACTACGACTGTTCTTTTCACAAGCAACGCGTCTTCACACAAGACTGACTGAATTCTTACTACTGGTTGCCTGCTTTGTCTTGCCTTTTTATATGCCCACGTAAACAGTCTGATGAAGGTTCTTGAAGTCGAACGTTCGTGATTTCGCTTTCTCGAGAACTCTATTGCGACTTCATTGTTGTTTGTGTATTTTGTTTCCATAGCTTATTGTTGCGTTCTCGCTTACTTGTATATCCCCTTTTCTTTCATACTGATGTTGTTGGTTTACTTGTAACAAATTCGCTATATTTGTTTGTGTAACTTTTGCTCATTTTAATGTTACACGATGTTACACCGTTTCCATTTTCGTAACAATGTTCTTTGCGAGCAATATTTGCCAGGTCATAACTTTCACGGCAAGCACTATAGATGGATGATGATTAACTTCTGTTGGCCTGCATGGTATGACCTGGACACTAAACACATGTGGTTGCAACATCACCTGTCATATGACATATTCGGCAAAAATCAACGTAATGTGAACTGGCCACCAACATCATGCCATATGACCTCGTTTGAAAGTTTTCTCATGGAGTTTTCTAGTCTAGTAGGTAGAGTGTCGTCTTATTAATACCTAAGGCCAAGGTTCAAATCCCAAGTCAGATATCAAAAATAAAATATGAAAAAAAAATTCTTCGGTGACTGCCTCTCAGCAGATTTCTGGCAAAAATTCTGAGAGTAAATAAAAATTGCCATGAAAAGTTGCTCAAAATCTGTCGTTCGGAATCGACGTTAAACTGTAGGTCCCGCCGCTCATGCATAAAATTAACGCACTCAACATAAGTGGTGTGAGAAGCTAGGTCGTAATGCTGACTGAAGGGATGTAATGACCAAATTATGTATGTATGTATGTTTTCTTATGTCGCATGTGTATTCGAATAAGTCGCAAACCAAGCAGGTCCTCAGGGCAAATATAACCAACGCCATCGGTCAAATTCAGAGTGATTTATCCGCCAAAGTCATGGAAAATATGACATTTTTAGTGCGCTCCACCTAGAGGCTGTGGAGGCTATAATATTCCTCACACAATGGCATCAATAGGTTTTACAAACGCATAAAATATTCTTATGATATCTCACAACATATTGTTTGTAATTATAATATCTGCAAGTATTTTATTTTGTTTTTATTTTCGATATTTTTAAAATTGTAATTCGCTCTACCGCAATGCAGATATGGGAACACCTACCCAGTACCCATACATACTCAAACATGTGGCAGTCCTGCAGCCAGTCTAAATAAAACACAGAAAAAACCTTTTCAACTGTCTGTTAAAACGTTTCATTTGCTAAGCATTGCCTTGCCTGCGGTTGAATTTTGTTGCACTGAAAATTGCATTGCGTATATGAATATAGTTTCATGCAAATTTATGTCAGTTTATTTGGGTTTGTTTGCAAACGTTTAACATTTCATCACTTATAACAGTTCCTGTCATTCAAACAAACATTTTCAAGTCAATTACAATTTCATTTAATTTTTCATTCAAAAATATTCGACTTTATTTAAAGCCACAGAATTATAAAAAGTTGAAATTTAAAACAAAAAATTCTTTCTCACACCTCCATATGAACGGTGGACCATTGTAGTTTTGTTGCTTGAGAGCCATCGCAACAGGCCTTCAGTGCTGTTTTTCAAACAACAGTGCCTTCAACAACGAGCCTCATTTCTTATTCGGTGGTTACGTAGAATTCCAAAATGACTACGTATGCAGTTCGAAGATTTCAACCGTGATTTTGAAGAAGTCACGAATATTCGCCTACAAGAATATTCATCAGACTGTTTACTTTGCCATACAAAAGGCAAGGAAGAGCAGGCGAATGTGTTAGTGAAGTTCAAACAGCCTTGTGTGAAGAGGCGGTACGTTTGAAGAGAGTAATTGTGGTTTGAAGATCTCCGTAACAAAGATCTGTCGAATAATTGTCCAGTGATTGTTATTGTTTATGCAAACGGTATAAACAGAGGAATAATAAAGAAAAGCATTTGTTGTTGTTTACATCAAGTTGTGAACAGTGGCACACAAAATTGTACGAATAATAAAGGATTCTAATTAAAACTATACACAAATTTATTTTTATTTGCAATCTACGACTTCTTATATTAACCGTTTTTAAAAGGTAAAAATGTAACAAACCTACATACATTATTGGTCATTACAACCCTTCAGTTAAGATTACTACCTAGTTCCTCACACCACTTATGCCGTGTGTGTTAATTTTATCAATGAGTGGCGGTGCCTACCGGTTAAAGTTAATTCCGTATGAGAGATTTTTTTGAGAAACTATTCGTAAAATTTTATTTGACTCTCAGAGTTTTTTCCAGAAGACTTTGAGTGGGAATCGCAGTAGAAATATTTTCTTATATTTCGGTTTGTTGGAGATGTCTGACCTGGGCTGTGAACCGTGGCTTCACGTTTAATACGCCAACACAATATTTATTAAACTACGGCGACTGTCGCTAGTACAGAGCATTAAAAGTGCCATAAGCTGGCACGTAACGAAACCACACACGACGACTATAGCAGTGTATCACGTAGCACCAGTTTATTGAAACCACATGTTGCCAAATCACATGATGGCCTCCTCTATTATATTTTTTACTACCGCAACCTTGTCACTAACCAAACCACATAGCACTCCTTACAATTGGAATAAATTTTTAGGCTTCTAATCTGCAACCTGTAAGCAGTACCTTGATATATGTTTCTCAGTTGCTCTCCATTTCTTTAAGAAGTTTTCGCTGTGGTCAGCCATAAGAATCTTAGAACCTTAGAAATTGGTTTGGATAACTACAAAATTTCACATAGAAGTGGCTCGTAACTACCGGGATACCCAACACGGTAAGTTATCAGCATTATCCCTCCATATTCCTGGCTATGAAAGTCGTCGTATTCTAGTAGGTAGTGTCATGGCTTACTCGACGAGAGCTTGTGGTTCATACCCATGCTGAGACATCTCGATTTCTTTTGATATCTTGATCTCCTCAAAAACAAAAATTGAAGCCAACACGGCTTTTCAATAACCTTAGGGCAGACAAGATAGGGTTCTTGTGGTAGGACTAAGGACTGTAGTAACTAGAGTGACAGTCCTTGCGGTCAGTGATGTATTTGGAAAGGATTGTTTTTCAGCAATAAAAAAACTTGATTTGCCATGTAGGGGTAGATCTCTTTTGTCTGTTGTACTCCTTTGGTTTCATTACTTTACATTGCTTATAAAAACAAACATCGCCTTTATCGCCTTCACTTCTACTTCAACTCTCAGGAATTTATGCAAATGAAATGACAGTCGATTACTTAAACCATGAGCGTAACCACTTTAATATTTACGAATGTTGAGTGGGTTTTTTCTCATTTAAATTAATGATGTTTGTTGTTGTTGTTGCTAGCTAACGCTGCTACTGCTGCGTTTCTTCAGGCTTTAGGTTACTTTGCGTAGAAGAACCTCACTGACAGGCACGTAGGAGATGTTTGTTGCATACGTCACATACGAGAAGTGGAAACAAGCCGTAAGTGTAGCAATTTCTAACAATTTCTCTGTAATTATCACGTACGACAACAACAAAGTGTGAATTTTTAAAATAGTTGCGCTGCAATTTAAACCAATCGTTGGAGTATAGTTTTCTAATGGACGCTCTACTATAATATGCTTTAGTTGAACAGCATGATCTAGTTTTAAATGTACAAATAAAGGAATAAAAATAAATACGTGGAATTGAAATCGCCAACAAGTGCACTAAATTTGGACGTGCTCTCGATATACTGGATGATCTGAAATGCTTGGGCTTTAATAAAATTTTAAATCCACACATTGACAGCGTATGCAGACAGTCAGCTGCCCTGTTCAACAGTGCACTCTATTCCACTTCTACCAAGGCAAACTGATACTCAACTAAAAGTTTCTTGTCTAAAGGTTCAAAAGTCCGCAATGGAACCATTGAAGTTCTTCCTAAAGAAAGGGTTGGCTCTGGTATCAATATTGTTTCGTTTTAACATTTTAAAATCGTTTCAAATATGAGCTCGTAGATTGCAAATAAAATAAAAATAAATTTGTGTTTAATTTTAACTAAAATTCTTTATTATTCGCACAGTTCTGTGTGCCACAGTTCACAACTTTATGTAACCAACAACAATTGCCTTTTTTGTTATTCCTCTGTTTATACCCTTTGCATAAACAATAACAATTACTAGACAATAATTCGACAAATCTTTGTAACGGAGATGTTCAAATAACGATTACTCTCTTCACGCACACGTCGTCTTTACACACGACTGACCGAACTTCACTAAATCAACCGACTGCTGCCTTTCATATGGCAGAGTAAACAGACTGATGAATGTTCTTGAAGGTGAATGTTCATAACTTGGCCTTCCCGAAATCTCTATTTATTTTTGTAGTGTTGTTTCTATAATTTTGTTTACTTGTTTTCCATTTTTTATGCTGGTATTTCTTGTTATATTAAACACTACGATAATTTGTAAACAGGTTTGTTTACTGCATTGTTTGGTTTTTGTAGCTTTTGTTTATAATTTTAATGTTAAGCGATGTAAAAACAAAACACCAGTATCTAGTTTTCATTTTCGTAACAATATTAAGGGTTCTGATATTAAACTTTCCTATAGGTTGCCTACAATGTTCTCCAATCGGAGATCATAGTCATTCTGAAAGCGTTACAATGCTTATTGGGTGGCAGCAGTTTCCATAAAAATCTCTTGAAATAATCGAATTGAATTTCTCCAGAATATGTCGAATCGATGTAGGGTAAGCTCTATATCGATTCCCGCCCAGAGGGATATCATTGGAAATTATATTGCTTATGAGCTGGCCAGGACTGGTATGAAGATTGCAATCTCCGATACCACCACCTTCTGCATAACTTAAAGTCTTTATGCTCTAAGACGATATTAAAATGACATTAAAATGCCTTAAATGCCATGACTTGATGGAAGAGAAGGGTCGTCAAAACATATGTTATGCGAGCTTTATGCTTTCTGAGGTGATGTTATTAATTCCAGTCGCCATAGTGTAGTAGGTAGAGTGTTGGCTTATTAAAGGTGAGGCCATGGTTCAGACATCTCCAATAAAGCCAAATATGAGAAAATATTTCTTCGGCAACTTCCACTCAAGAGGCTTATGGGAAAAAATCTGAATGCAAAATCAAATTCCCATGAAAAAGTTTCTCAAAAATCTGGCGTACAGAGTGGACTTTAAACTGTAGATACCGCCACCCGTTAATAAAATTAACAATTAACTGACTGAAGGATTGTAATGATTAATTATGTATGTATGTATATATGTATGAGCGATAAAAATCATTTCATGAAATCATGGGCATCACACGTAGACGACTTGCCCCTTACACATTTTCTTGTGGAGGTTTCTTAAGTCGCTGGTGTAGCGAATAGGCTACGAATAACAGCGGCCCTTAAAGCCAAGATAACACTTGCCATCGTAAAAAGTCAGTCTGATTTATATGCCAGAGTCAAGGAAAATTGGACCTTAGAGAAGCCATGGCGGCAACTGAACGATATTATCATATTTCACACATAACGGCGTCAGTAGGTCTAACAAACGAATAAAAACTTTCGATGCTACCACACAAACACACTTAGTTTTATTTACAGTAAAATATAGTAAACCCCTTATAAAAGACCCAGTACAATTTATTGGATACAATTTTCATTCTTTTGTGTTGGTCTTATTGGTAAATCACAAGAGCAAAATAATTAAACTGTCGATGGCAATTAAGGGTTGTCTTTCCCCATTAACTTTAGTTTTCATCATAGTATAACAACAATAATTGCTTGTCATGGAAACCATTTTCAACGTCAAAAAAATCTCAACTGCAACAGTCAATGCCAGTCAATCAACAACAGCGATTTCCTGGAAGATATATATGTATTAAGTTCTGTACATAAGAAATAAAAGGTCAAGACTAACAATTAATGTTTATGTTGTAGTTTCGTAGTGACGTTTATACTCAGCTGTTAAAAATCGAAATTAAGCTGATACTGTAAAAAATTGATGGAAATTACTTCAGATTTTTAGCCAGCACTTGTTAGTTGCTCGTGTTTGATGGAACTGCTTAGTGTAGAGAAGTTTTAAAAAAATAAGAATTTAACTTGAACAATATTGTGATACGGTTTAGTACAGTAAGTAATAAAAGCAGATGGTGAATGCCTTTCACCGCGACAAATAGGGCTTTTGATTGATGATAAGCAACACGAGTATATTCGGCAAGGACTTTAAGAGTTACAACAGGTTAACAGTGATGATGAAACTATTTTCATTTAAATGTATTACAGAGTAATGCGAAGCTGACGTCACTGCAGATTATTGCGACGTCCACGAAGAAACGGAAGATTCTAAAGAACTCGATTAAATACCCTATGAAAGTGGAAGACGGTACAACGAATTTGTAATTTGTAAGTATCGACATCAATGCCACGATACCGAAGTTCTTCCCTCAACCGCCTCTGGAGTTCATTCTTCGCGACCGTTGTTGGCAGCTCTAATTTACCCAATTCTTGTTTGAGCCGTTCTACTCTTAGTTCCGAGAGTTGCAAATTGATTTTCTTTTTTGTTTTTTTTATTTATTTATTTTTACTTTCGGATTTTGCAATCCCACTTCTGACACCAATTGTTACGTTTTTAATCTTTTAAAAACGTTTAAAACATGAGCTCGTTGATTGCAAATAAAATAAAAATAAATTTGTGTTTAGTTTTAAATCAATTCTTCATTATTCGCACAATTCCGTGTGCTAATGTTCGCAACTTGATTTAAACAACAACAATTTGCTTTAATTGTTATTCTTCTTGACACTCTTCCGCGTACACACTAACAATTGTTCGTTAGATCTTAATAACGGGGATTTTCAAACCACAATTATTCCCTTCACACGCAACGCGTCTTCACACAAGGCTGACTGAATTCTTTCTGATCCCGTTGCCTGCTTTGTCTTGCCTTTTATATCGCAGGGTTAACAGCCTGATGAATGTCCTTGAAGGAGAATGACTTCGCCTTAGCAAAATCTCTATAAATGTTGTTTACGTTATTGTTGTTTCTATATTTTGTTTACGTTTGTCCTTGCAGTGTTGTTGTTGCCTTTTTGTTTACTTTTTTACTTGTTTTTCCCCTTTTTGATACTGGTTTTTTGTTGGTATTTTTTTGTTTACTTATTTATCATGTAAACAAGTTCATTGTTTTTGTTTTTGTAGCTTTTGTTTACAATTTTAATGATGTGAAAGCAAAATAACATTTCCATTTTCGTAACAATATTTTAATTTATTGAAAACCCTTAAATCTTATGCATCAAACCCCAGGTCCAATATCTGCAACTAAACGAAATACGAAAATTATTTCTTTAGCAACTTTTTTCAGCAGATTTCGGTCATTCAGTATCGACTTTAAACTGTAGGGCCAGCCGCTCACAGATCAAATTAATGCTCAAAACATAAGTGGTTTGCAGCCCGCGCTCTAGCTAACTTACTCGATGAGTTTGATGGAATTCAGTCAGTATAGGGACTGCGCTTACTTGTGCTTTGGTAGTTAAAGCTACCACTCTAACCTAACCTAACCTAACATAACTGATGTGAAAAGCTAGATGTATGTGTCACGTATGTATAGTTTTATTGATATTTGTTTTCAAATACATACCCAGGTATGCAGTTGTTAACGTAAAGGGTAGATATGAGAAAATGATTTAACAAATTTTCTCCAAACTTTATTATGTTACACAGAAATTTCAGAAAAATATGAAATCCTCTTTCGGAGTTGCAGAGTTCTTAAAATTCAAAACGTAACCAGGTTAAATGAATTCAATTTTCTCTGGGTGTCACCCCTAAAGCGTATGAGTAATATTAATTGGATGCAACACATCGTGTGTAACTCGTACGTCTGGGCTATCAAAATTTACATTTTTCCTTCGATTTTTAAATTTCAATGCAACAAATATTTTAAACTACAATCCCTAGAGCATATTGGGAAATTTAAAAGTTTAAATTTAAAAATGCAATAAAACAAAAACGCTTACAAGAAAACGTTGCAGTCAGCCGCTACGCGGGCCATTGTCGAGAACTATAGAGAGAAGAGAAGGGATGAGACACGCCTTTTCAGACGCAAGAAGAGGGAACAGGAAAGGCGTGAACGTGAGGAAGAGATGTATAGCTGTAGGAATGACGCTCGAAAATTCTATCAATAGGTTAAGCGTCTAACCGAGGGAGCGTCTTCCTGCAAAGATGAGAATGGAAACTTGCTAACAGATCCGCAGGAAGTGCTGATGTTATGGAGGAAACACTTCTCTACTCTGCTAAAAGGCGATGACGACACCAATATCGCCTTTATAGATGATGTTCAGAACCCGATCGATGATGACGGCGTGGAGATTCCTAGCCATTGAATTGTTTAAGAGCGGATATAATGAGTTGGCAGGGTGCATGCACCAGCTTATTTACAAAATATGGCTAGAGGAAAGTATGCCCAACGATTGGAACCTCAGTGTCCTCTGTGCTGTCCTGAAAAAGGAAGACCCTGCTATAAGCGCCAACTACAATCTATCGCATATAAAGTCCTTAGAGGCGTATTGTGTGAACGACTGATGCAACTCGCCAAAACCCTGATTGGACCTTATCAGTGCGGCTTCAGACCTGGCAAGTCCACCATCGACCAGATCTTTACACTACGCCAAATCCTGGAAAAGACCCACGAAAAACAAGTCGACACACACTATCTTTTTGTCAACTATAAGGCAGCCTTCGATAGCCCCATAAGGAGAGGGGTTTTTGGTGCAATATCTGAGCTCGGTGTACCTGCGAAGCTTATAAGGCTATGCAGAATAGCGTTGAGCATTTCCTCCAGCTCCGTCAAGGTAGGCACGGACCTCTCCGAACTTTTTAATACCGTGCGAGGTTTCAGACAAGGCGATCCCTTATCATGTAACTTCTTCAACTTCGTCATGCGGAAGACGGGAGTGCATCGCAATGGCACTATTTTTCAAAAAAGCATTCAGCTGCTTGCGTACGCTGACGACATTGACATCATAGGGCGTACCAAGCGAGAGGTTACTTCTGCCTTTAGTGGTATTGGATGGGAGTCTACTAAGATGGGTCTGGCAGTAAATGAGGGCAAAACAAAGTATATGTTAGTTATCGACAAGTAGAGACCTGCGGCGTACTGATTCTCAGATTACGGCCGATAGCTATACAATTTTCGTGCACTTTTTCGAGTGTATGGGTCATATTTCGGTGATGGTTTGTCGGCATAACACTTTCCGATAACGGTGCCCCACAGAAAATAGTCCAACGGTGTCAAAACGGACCTTTTTGGCGACCAATTTATATCGCCATTTCGCCTAATTAAGCGGCTATCCAACATTTGACGCAATAAATCGATTGTGGCATAAGATGTGCGGCAAGTTGCTTCATACTGTTGAAACCAAACATCGTTGACATCAATAAAATGAAGGGCAGGTATAAAAAAACTCGGTTATCATGGTGCGATAGGTGTCCCATTGACCTTAATAATTGCGACGTCTTCATTCTCAAAGAAATATGATGCCTCCGCTCCATAAGTCGCACTAAACAGTCACTTTTAATGGCTGCATTAGTTTCTGTAATACCATGTGGGGAGTTCCTAAGCCCAAAACACAGCATGCTTATTAACGTACCCACCAAGATCCAAAAAGATGATTTTTTTTGGCAAAATCGACATCATTGTGCAGTTACTCGTTGGTCCAATAAATCCAAACGTTGCTCAAGGGTAAATCGATTCATTATGTTCAGTGGAGATAATATACTGAATTTTGTGACAGAAATGACATAAGTATTGTCAGATTCGAAAAAACCGATGGCTCAAATTTAAACCGATAAGTGGCCCACCCGATATTTCAGGTATTTCTTTCCAATTTTTAAAAAATTAATCCAATCAACTTTTAAATAATTTATCAGGAACAAAATCTAACTTCGATTACAATAAAAACCATTTAATTTCTTTTATTTCTGTATTTATTTCTTATTTATTTCTGGTATAATATTGTACATACAACAAAAAGTAAATTTTTGCGTAGGAGTCAACGTTGTTGGTATTGAATTTTCGTTGGTAAAATGGCTTACAGCGTAGGATAGTCTAATGATCTGGTCATATTAAATATGGCTCTATAACTCTCATTACTAGGCAGAGTTAGTACTGCCACCATATCTACTTGAGTGTATTGCTGTTCATTTTCATTGGCCGAAAAAAGATAGCTTTTGCACGTGGCTCATTAGCTGGTAAATCGAGGTATTCCGATATTCAAATACAATATTTCATCCTGTTCATATCGACATCCGTACGGGCGATGAGGCTGAAAGCTCATGACTGCAGCGATGTTTATGGAGCTGAACTATTCTCTTGGTAAACGGTAATCTATGCAATATACTGTACTCACTTAAAGTGGGAGGTGTTACCAACGTTAGATCCATGCTAGAAAGAAGGAAAAAGAAAAATGTTGATGAAATTAACAATAAATTAAATTTTTTTTTTGATAGTCGACATACATGCGTCAAACATCATACGTGTTGTTAAGTATGAATATGATTTGTACTTCGAACTTTGAATATGAGTAGAGGTTCTATGATATTAAAATAAGTATGAATGCGTATAAGTTTCAAAAATTATGAGTATGATTTGATTCTACGCATCTTTTTGAATACTCATTGCTGACCTCTGATTCACACATACACACATGGATATTGTGTGTTATACTATGACCAAACATTTTTCCCTTGCGTTTAATATGCTCAGTTGAGTCAGTATAAGCAATGTTTGTGTAAAGAAATGTTAATGTAAAGAAAATGAAAGGAAAAATACAAATGAAAACTCAATGAAACATAGACTTCATAGACTACTTATCTATATTAGTGATCCATCCATCCAACAATGTAAAGGATTCATCGCAATACAGACATACATTGAGTGAAGGAAAGGACGCAAATAAAATTGTTGTGATGGGTATGATAAACAAAAATTAGTATTAAGCCTCAAGGAAAATGTACAGACATACTACACTGTTATGGATATGACCAGAACGAGACACACTTATATTCACTTATGGTCTCAACTAACAGTATCTAAAATATTAATAAAACTGATAACATTATTCAATAGAAACAATATGAACAGAAAAATATGCTCCCTATGGAGACATTTTTATCTTGGACTTGCACACTTCATGGCGTGTATAGACGCCAAATTTTGGTCATAAATAATTTCATAACAAATACAGTGAGCGTCAAAAGAAACTGTACACTATGGATAAAATTCTAAAAATCATCAAACTCAAATTTTACCACTTAAGGAGAGTGTCCGAAAACAATCAATGAAACAAGTTTAAAATATGGATAACGGCAGTTTATTAATGTATTGCTACGTTTTTACCTTTTAAAAACGTTTAAAATATGAGCACGTAAATTGCAAATAAAATAAAAATAAATTTGTGTTTGGTTTTAATTAAAATTCTTTATAATTCACACAATTATGTGTGCCACAACTTGATGTAAACAACAACAATTGCTTTGTTTGTTATTCCTCTGTTTATAACCTTTACATAAACAATAACAATTACTACACAATTATTCGACAGATCTTTGTAACGGGAATCTTCAAACCACGATTACTTTCTTCAAACACACCGCGTCTTCAGACAAGCCTGACTGAACTTTACTCACTCAGTTGCCCGCTATGGCTTGCCTTTATATGGCAAAGTAAACAGTCTGATGAATGTTCTTGAAGGCGAACGTTCTTGACTTCGCTTTTACGAAATCTCTATAAATTTAAACATCGTTGTTTACATTTATTATTGTAGTGCCTGTTAGTGTATTTTTGTATACTTGTTTATAATTTTTTTATGCTGGTGTTTTTGTTATATTAAGTAAACACGTACGATAACATTGTTTTGTTTTTGTAGCCTTGGTTTTTAATTTTAAGGTTAAGCGATATAAAAGACTTTTTATTTTCGTAACAGTATATCGTTATTATAATTCGCAAAGACGCTAAGTCCACTTTTTTCCAAAATTCAGATTTTAATGCAAAACGATAACACTATACCAAATACATATTTTACGGCAAAAAAAATGTCAGTATGTAGTTTAAAGTTGTTGTATTTTTGTGGTTTGCAAAAACGCTAAGTCCACAAAACTACGAAAAATATTAACAGCACGTGCTAACTCCACGAATATTAATTATTCTTAATTTTTGATCTAGGTCATTTAAAGAGAGCTATTTTGTAAACATAATTGCGTTTAAAAAGTTTACAAATTTTAAAAACTGAAGAAGCCGCAATGTTTTTGTTTCTCCTGAAAAATTTGAAAAAAGTGGATTTAACACATTTGTGAATGAGACTAGCGATATTTTTTTTAGTGTACAGTTTCTTTTAACGCTTACTGTATATTTAATAATACTTGCAGGTTAACCCCCTTACCCAGCTAGCTGTGTTTATAAATACATGACTATTATTTCTTCTCAAGAATGATTGACATGCTTCGCAATGCATTGCCTTGTTATTTCATGGCTTTGCAAATGATCTTATCGCATTAACATTAACTTAACTGTTATTCTTTCATAGAATATCTATTAAAAAGTTATTGTAACTCTTAAATTAAAATATTTTCTCATTAAAGTCGTAAAACATAATCAAATATTTCATTTCTTTCTTAAATGAAAATTAAAAATTCTTTTTCCAGATTTTACAATTACATTTAAAAAGATAAACTCAGCACAGCAAACAGGATTTTCACTAGAACTTATACTTTGAAAAAATGTTATTAAAATTTCTGTGTATTCAATGGTAATAAAGACAAATACTCTACGTACGTGAATTCAAGTGAGTTTGAAGCCACACTTAAACCGGTTTGAAGCCACACTATACATCAGCTAGATCATCGTTGCTAGTGATATATCAGCCTGTGGTTAAAGCAAAAATAAGTGGAAAATAATAAATCAGGTAAACGAAATGCTTATCTGGTAGTTAATAGCTGCAGATAATAGTGAAGGAAAAAACACCAAGAAGTGATATCAGTTCAGGTGACTTTAAGATATACTTGCGTGCTTTGGACAGTCACCCCTTCTTGTTTAGTTTTTTAATATTTTATATAAAAAAGCAGAAAATAGGAAAACATCTTAAACAAGAGCAAATCCAAAATCGAATTTATATGCTGCTGAATATTTTAAACCACATATGCTAAGTTATAATCACCCGGTTGCGATTTATTTAGCTTTCGGGGCTGGACACTTCCTTTTAATATCCGTTTGTTTTTAACAAATAAAAAATTCTGCTAAAATAGCGCCTGACTAAAAAAACTGGACTCAAAGAAGAATAATTTAAAGTACAACACTGGACTGTTAACATACAACACTGGCCTGTTAACTTACAGCACTGGCTCAAGCATGAAAATGGGCTCATAAAACTGCCACACTTTTTGGAATTTCAAGCCAAAAGCAAAAACAAGAAAAAAACTGAAAAAATTAGGAATACAACAAGCACAAAAACTCTGTCTGATAAATGTAGCTTATTTTTCTATCATATGCGCCTGTTTCATGCTATAAATTTAACACGCAAGTTAAAGTTCAAGAAGCGTCGTAGTCTAGTAGGTGGTGTGTTGGCTTATTAGACATGAGGCCGTGGTTCGAACCCCATGTCAGACATCTCAATGAAACGAGAGACAAAAAATATTTCTTTCGGAGGCGACTTCCTCTCAGCAGTCTTCTGGCAAAAACTCTGCGAGTAAATAAAATTGCCAAGAAAAGTTTGTTAATAGACAGCCACAAGAGTGAACTAAACCGGCTATGGTGCAGCAAAATAAAATAAAAATAAATAATTTATTTTGAGAACGACGGCGACATCATAACTGTAGATGGGCATGCGCTCTCATACATTCTGTCAAATATGTGTTACAAGACCACCCGTGGAAGATACCTGCACTGATTTACATTTTTTGACAAACTGTAGGCCCCGCCACTCATATATAAAATTAACACCCACAATATGTATGGTGATCCTGACTAAAGGCGTGTAAAGATCAATTAAGTAAATAGAAGCCTAATAGATTCTCTTCACAAAATCAGAAGAGTGCTACAGCTTTCCTTTAAAAGAACAGCTTAGAGGGCTTGTAAATGTCCTCTAAGCACTCATACTAGCTTGCGCCTATCTACTCTATCTTACGCCTATGATCAAATAAGTTCGATAACACAACTAAGAAAGCATACGTTGCCACATAATTAGTCTTTGAGAAAAAGGGAGATTGTTTATCTCCCAGAGGTGTACTATGCAAGTCAGCGTTGAAAATATGTGTCCTTAGTAGCACATTTACCGGCAACAACGCATGCTTGAATGACTTATTCTATGTTCAAAATGAGGCCGCTAAAACTAGGTCACTAGGCGAATGTAGTTAGGAATACACTTGGTTGTTCAAACGTTGGAGCTGAAAGTATTGATCGGCGCAACACTGATCGCGCAGATATTACTTAATACTTCAGCCAGGAGGACAACATAGCTTCGCACATCGCTTGTGCATTTTATCCATGAGTAGCTGGACCTACATTTTAAAGTCGACTCCGAAAGACAGATTTTTTTATGGTGACATAAAGGCAGGCTCATTTTTATATAATCCTTTTGCAGTGCAGATTTTCTCTCTTATTTGGCCCGTATATTATATTATAATTTGTTTTGTAAAAATTTAATTGCAGTTATTTTGTTGCTAATAATTTTGAGAGAAATTACTTTTTTTTTAATTCTATTTTTCTCTAATTTTTTTTACATACAGTGAGCGTCAAAAGAGACAATACATTAAAAAATATACAATACTAAATTACCGTTATTTTTATTTTAAAATTGTTTCATTGCCCGTTTTTAATTTTGAAACAAACAAAAAATTACAAAAAATTTCGAAATATTGTCAAATTTTTTCGTTCACTCTCCTTAAGTGGTAAAAGTTGAGTTTGGTGATTGTTAGAATTTTATCCATAGTATTGTACAGTTTCTTTTGATGCTCATTGTACTTTTATGAAGGAGTACTAGGACTCTCATTTGCTATTTATACTTAATTACAATTGTTTATAACAACTTTTTTTATCAACTTTATTTTTATTATAATTTTTAAATAATTATTCAAACATAGTTTTTATTTTCATATGTATTTGTTTTTAATTCAATTATAAAATTTTTTTATTTTTTAAAAATTTTTTTTGGAATTTTTTGTTTGTTTTTTGCCAATCATTTCTTATTTACCATTTTATTTATTTTTGTTTACGCAATTATTCTTTTTTAAATTTTTATTTCGGTTAATTTCTTAATTGTTTCCCCTTCATAGCAAAAGAATTGCGGAAAATGTGCACTGTTTTCGTTTCTTTTGTAGGCCAAAAGCGAAACTTTCAATTCAGTTCCGTTTCGTTAGAATTTTTATCCCGATTTACGTAAAATCTTTGGTGTTGTATAAACAGCAAACATTTCACATAACTTTTGCCACACGAATACCAAATTGTTTGAATATCCCGTCAACACTGAATTCACTTTGTTTATCAAATTATGAATTGAGCACATATGGCCGATTCAACGAGTATGAGTTGTAGTGTAGTGTAGAGCTTAAACATGTGTGTGTAATCGGTTCAAAGAAAATATTTATTTCATTCACACATACACAAGTGAGCACCTGCACTCACATGGGGTTCTCTCTCAGCTATTGTTTGCTTTTATGTGGAATGTATTCGAAACTCCATTGCTTGTGTTACACAAGTTGTGTATATTCAGTGTGACCAGATTAACGTTATGAGAGCAAAAATCTAGTCAAACTGTATATAACAACACATGTGAATATAGTTCAGTTGTATTCATTTTTCGATAACGTCCAGAAAGCTACAGTATTAAAAAACAAGTACCACAGAGAGTTTATTTCCAAACATTTTAATAAGCAAGAGAGTTTTTATTTCTTCATTCTCTGTCCTCTAAGCTTTTGATTGATGTTTTGTATGTGTATTTAGTTTTGTAAGCTTCTGTTTATTAGAAGTTAGTGGCAGTTTGAGCAAACAAGTAATTTTAGTTTCTTCTCTTCTATAAAATTTTAGAGCGTTTCTTTACAGATGTTTTTGAAAAACATTTCTATAGGAAGTGAGAGAGAGTGAGAGTGAAAAATTAAGTAAGAGATTTAAATTATCTCTTCCACAAGAATTCTAAACAAGTGCTTGTGCTTTATTTTCTTTACATTTTATTTTAACTCTTTAGTGTCTCATGCGCTTTTCATTTGTGCTTTTAATTTGGTATTTAATAGCTTGTTTCTGTAAGACGAATGGTTTTAGATAAGCGTGTGTTGATATGCAAAGCACAAACAAAATTAAAAGCTAGTTTAATATGCAGGAAACCATTGACAAAATAGAACATTATTGATGTTAAATGTTGCAGTTTGTGATATACAAACTTTGTGAACCATACTTGTCTATGTATTTTGATTAAAATTCAATGTAAATTTATCACAATCCTGTTGTAAACATTTCTTTTACAGACAAATAAATGTAAATAAGCTGACTGGAGTTCAACTGAGAGGCATAAAATATTATTATAGTTCATATACATTAACACTCTTAACTCTGACATAATGGAGCCATGTTATATAGCAGCTTTTAATATAATAAACAAATAAACAACATGTTGCTTTACCTTCGTTTTATTAGAGCAATGCATTCAAACAAAATGTTTAACTTGAAACTGTTACATGGTGGGATAATGTAGTCAAACGATGCAAATTTACAGAATATGTGTCTTAACATTGCTTTATACTGAGAGCATCTCTCTTAACTTGTTGATTGTTGAAAAGTTTTCTTATGTTAAACTTGAACAAGGCAACAATGTTAAAGAGTATTATATTCGACTGTATTGCAACATGTTGATATTATATTCAAAGCTTTTCAACTTGTTTATTTAATGTTCTCTGTAAGTTTAAAATGTTCGATTGTTATTAAAGAAAGCAACATGTTGATAATCATATTTAAAGTAGTTTAACGGAAAGTTTTTGAACAATGGTGGCATAATGTTAAATAATGAGTATTCCAACATGATGTTATGTTCCTTATTTAAAGAAATTTCTGTTGTTACATTCAATCTGTATACACCATAAACAAGTGTAGGAGTAAGGTTGACCGCTCTGGAACTTGCCGTAAGTGCGGACAGGAGGGGCATATTGCCAGAAATTGCGAAAGGGAACCTCTTTGCATGTTCTGCAAAGTGGACGACCCGAAATCCGCCAACCATATCGCGGGGAGCGGAAAGTGTCCGCAATTTCTTAGCGCTCTTAAATCACGTTCTAGGAGATGAGGTTGATACAGATTAATCTGAACCATTGCGAAGCAGCCCAGGACCTATTGGTCCAGAGGGTAAAGAAGGAGAATATCGATGTCGCAATCATAAGCGAACCTTATAGGGTACCGAGGAATAGTACTTGGATCACGGACGGATCTAGTACTGCGGCTATATGGATTTGTGGTTTATTACCCTTCCAGCAAACCTATGCGCGGGACATTGGTTTCGTTATGGCCAGGATAAAGGGAGTTTTCGTCTACAGCTGTTAAGTTCCCCCGAGGTGGTCATTGGATGACTTCCAACATATGCTGGAGAGGCTGGCGTCACACGTGCGCTTGAACACCCCCGTTATTATAGGAAGAGACTTCAACGCTTGGGCGACCGAATGGGGTAGTATATATACTAACGCCAGGGGTCGCTGCCTCTTGGAAACGTTCGCTTCCCTTCCTGTGGCGCTGATGAATGACGGAAGAGGAAGCACATTTAGGAGAGCTGGATCGAGCTCGATAATAGATTTGTCGTTTGTGAGCGATGGCCTTGTTTCGCGGACCGCGTGGAGGCTAACTGAGGACATCACGAATAGTGACTATCAGGCAATCGTGATGACGGTTACTGGGCGCAACACGAGAGGAAACGGATTGCCGAAGTTTACGGGACCGAAATGGAAGGACTCCCGCTTTGACGAGGAGACGTATAGATTGATGTTGTCGTCTTTTCATACGACTGGCAGCACGGTCGAAGAATTAGTGAGCGGCGTATACCAAATGCTCAACACTGCATGTGATGCTGCTATGCCTAGGAGAACTGTGTGTAGGGGACGTTCGCCCTGCTACTGGTGGAATGATGAAATTCGAAGACTGCGGTCGGCATGCTTTGGGGCGAGAAGACGGGCCCAGCGTACGAGAGGAAGACCGACATGGGAAGCCGAACGGGCTTCCTATGAGGATCTAAGGCATCAACTTAGAAGAGCCATTAAAAGGAGCAAGAAACTATCCTTTCAGCGGATATGCCAGGAAGCTGACATCAATCCTTTTGGGACGGCGTACAGAGTCGTCTGCAAGAGAATCGGTGCTCGAGAACAGCCTAAACTAGGTTGTCCAGTTTTGCTACGGGAGATCATTGGTACATTATTCCCACGGGGCCAGCCCTACACTTTTATAAGTAGGGAGCCGGAGGCCATTCATACCATACCCGAGGTAACAGGAGAGGAGGTACTCGCAGCATGCACTGGAATAGGAGATAGTGGCTATCCGGCTCAGACCGGATATGTTCGCCAAGGTGTTCCACAAGTGCTTCGTCGACGGTGTTTTTCCACGTAGATGGAAGAAGCAGAAATTGGTTCTCATTCCAAAACCTGGCAAACCACCAGGGGAACTATCGGCGTATCGGCCCATCTGTCTACTTGACACGATGGGAAAAATACTGCAGAGGATTATATACAATCGACTACTGACGTGTGCCGAGGCAGGAGGAGCTCTCTCGGACCTGCAATACGGATTTAGGAAAGGACGATCCACTATTGATGCGATAAGAAGAGTGGTCTATATTGCAAGAGATGCAATAGAGGGCGAAAGGTGGAGATTTGGCACCAAGGAATACTGCGCGGTTGTCACACTTGACGTTAGAAATGCGTTCAACTCAGCAAATTGGGGGCGGATTATGAGAGCCCTCTTTAACATGGCTACGCCGCCATACTTAGTGGAGATACTGAACAATTACTTTCAGGACAGGAAGGTAATATACCTAACGGATGAAGGAGAGCAGGAATACGTAGTGACGGCGGGTGTCCCGCAGGGCTCTGTACTTGGGCCACTACTATGGAACATTATGTACGATGGAGTACTTCGATTGCGATTGCCAAACGGGACTACAATTGTGGGCTTTGCAGATGACATAGCCATAGTCTCGGTAGCTAAGACGGTAAGGGAAATAGAGGAGAAAACGAACGCAGCGATTCGAAAGGTTGGAGCATGGCTGGATGAAGCAGGTTTGAAACATGCTGCGCATAAAACAGAGGCCGTCTTGATAAGCGGCCGGAAGATAGTGGAGAAGATAGAAGTGACCGTTGGAGGCACAAGGATCGAATCGAAGAGGGCGATAAAATACCTGGGAGTGATTATCGGCGACAGGTTGAACTTCAAGGAGCACGTGAAATACATCGGCTAAAAAGCATCTGTAACACAGGGAGCACTGGCAAGGATGATGCCAAATATTGGAGGACCAGGTCCATTCAAAAGGAGGATAATTTCGGCGGTAATAACGTCGATAATGCTGTATACTTGCCCAATATGGTCGGAGGCACTCTCCGTGGGGACGACAAGGAGGATACTGTCCTCGGTGTATCGTCTAAGCGCGATTAAACGGATAAGTGGCTTCAGGACAGTGTCTGATGAAGCGGTATTGGTGTTGGCAAAGACAATACCAATAGATATATTGGCGGATGAGATGAGGGGGATATACCTTCGCCGTCTCGAGCACCCGGGACGAATAGCAGCTATAAAAGAGGAGGAACGAAGGACTTCCATGCACAAATGGCAGTCACGATGGGAAAGCAGTTTAAAGGGAAGATGGACATTTCGCCTTATCCCTGATGTAACCCTTTGGATGAATAACAAACATTGCGAGCTGAACTACTACGTGACTCAGTTCCTAACTGGTCATGGGTGCTTCAGGAAGTATCTGCACAGATTTGGTCATGACACTTCCCCTATATGCCCAAACTGTGTAGATGAGGAGGAAGATGCGGAGCATATTCTAATATGCTGTCCCAGATTTAGATGGCCCGGGGAAACGAGTTTAGGACCAAACCGGCTAATGGAAGAGCTGTTGAATCGTAGGATTCTATGGAGTCAATATAGCGAGAGAATGGCTGAAGTTTTGATAGTACTCCGAAGACTGGAGGAACGGAGGCGAAATTTGAATTAACGTGATAAAGCTTTCAAGCTAACCAGCTCTCCGCGAAGTAATACCTTACGGCAGTCCCGCGGAGGGAGAGTGGTTGAAGTGTGTAGGGGGTGGGTTTAGTACGTAGGCACCAGTGATGGTGAATCGTGCACTCTTTTGTTGGAACAAAAGTGTCTTTCGAAGATTCCCACCTCCGGCTCAAGACAAAAAAAAAACACCATAAACAAGAGAATGATACATGCTTTCCTAAAATTTCTAGTGAATGTAACTTGATTTATATAAAAACAATGTTGCCAAGCAGTTGGTTTATTTGTAAATAAATATAAAGAAGTATGATTAAAGCATCTTTAAATGCATACTAAGTTTTGTTGTAACTGCTAATTGCAATGAAAAGTTTCTCAAAAAATCTGTCTTTCAGAGTCAGCTTTCAACTGTAGAGCCAGCTACTAATTAATAAAATTGACACACACGGGAGGTGTGCGAAGCTATGTTTTAATATATAATTAATAATAATTAAGTAATATCTGCGCGATCAGTGTTGCACCGATCAATGCTTTCAGATTTAGCGGCCTCATTTCGAACATAGCATAAGACATTCGAGCAAGCACAGGAATGTTGTTGCCGTTGCTACTAAGGACACATATTTTCAGCTCCGCGCCGGAGACATACATTTGTATACACTTCTCGTGATTTACCTCTTGGAAATAAAAAATCTCCCTTTTTTTCAAAGAGTAATTATGTGGCAACGTATGCTTCCTAAGTTGTGTTATCAAAATTATTTGATGAATATGCGTAAGATATAATAGATACGCACAAACTAGTATCAATGCTTAGAGAACATTCACATGCCCTCTAAGCTGTTCTGTTAAAGGAAAGCGCTAGCTCTAGCACTTTCCTGATTTTGGGAATCTATTATTTAATTTTATTTAATTAATTGATCATTACACACCTTTAGTCAGGATCACAAAGTTGCTTCTTACACCACCCAAGTTGTGTGTGTTGAGTTTATACTTGAATGGCGGGGTATCTACAGTTTAATGTCTACTTCGAAAGACAGATTTTTCAGAAACTTTTTCATGACAATTTTTACGTACGCTTAGATTTTTGTCAGAAGTCTGCTGAGAGGAAGTCGCCGAAAGAAATATTTCTTTCATATTTCATTCTGTGCAAGATGTCTGACCTGGGGTTTGAACCGCGGCCTCACGTCTAATAAGCCAACACACTATCTACTAAGCTACGGCAACAAATTCTGCTTAAATCGCCTTAAAGATGACATTTGACTAAAGAGAGATGCTTCTAGAGCGTACGCTAACCTATGGTATTACTGCGCTGCAAACATTTTTCTAAATTGCTAACAAGCGACGTCCCCAATCGAAAATCTAAACAACAAGGACTTTTTTGTGATACTTCTGACGCTCTTCGATCTCATGTATATTTGACAATTTTCTTTGTTTACATACTCATTTATCTAGAAATTGCCTCATGGCTGAAGATGATATTTCGATGAAAAACCCCATTCAATGATCACATTCCATGGACTATGATCGTTTTCCTTCCGTCCATAGTGATTTGGTAAAACCGATTGACAGATGTAGCATTTAATAATATGGCCGTTATCAACTGTCAAAGTACAGAAGTCTTTGTTGCAAGACCCACTACAAAAAGGCAACTTTTTAAGAAGATAAATAATCTTACTTTTACTAAAGAGAATGAATTTTTTGCTTTGAAAATTTTTCTGAAATATTTTGCACTTCGCCCTAATCTTTCTTTAAGCTGTCCAGTTCGCTTGTATTTAAACCTTGTTGGTCAGCTCTTTTACTCTGCTGTTTAAGATAAACATCTTAATTTTTCAAAGTTACTTCTTTTTGTTTTTGTCTACGCTTCTTTAAAGTAAACAGTGCGTTTAAATGCCTTTAAGATGTTCTTCAGTGAATGAAATTTTTATTTTCCTTTTGTTTTTTATGGTCAAGATTAATTCAATGTTTAAAGGCGTACAGTGTAACCTATATGGTGTTTATATTATACGCCAGATTAATTGACGTCCTTAAGCATCTCAAAATGTGAAACAAAAAACAAAAATTAATTAAAACTTTAAAGACATCATTAAGCTGTGAAAAAGTGTGTTAAATAACGAAAACGAGTTTTTCTTTTTAAAGACTGTTTTTGTTAACTTGCAAAGAAAGATTTCAAAGTTAATTTTTTGTAATAATTACAGACAGTAGTCAAGATTAAAGATAAGAAATATACAATCAAGGCAACTTTTCTGCGACACCAAACAAATTACGGGAAATATTTTAAAAAACATTCGTATACGTTTTTACAAAAGAAAAAAATTTTGTTCTTGAGATTTATTCTTAAATTGGTGAAACCATTGTAAATCTTTCTATATGTTGGCAAGCTCAAGAAAAAACATATATCAGGGATTACTTACTTAGCTTCTCATTACTACTTATGTTGCGTGCATAAATTTCATACATGAGTGGCACAACCTACAGTTTAATGTCGACATTGAACGACTGATTTTTGAGAAACTTTTTCATGGACATTTTTTTTACACACAGAGGTTTTACCATAAGACAGTTGGCAGGAAGTTACCGAAATAATTTTTTTTTCTGATTTCAGGCGTTTTTTTTATTTTATGAGGCTCTCGCCCAATAAACCTACTACATACTAGACTACGTCAATCAATCAAAATGGTTCTACTTGTTCAAATCGTTACTGGATTGGAGCAACATGTTGCACAGTAATGAGGAATATTTGAAAAAAGCACCGAATATCTAATATTTCAGTAACAGAGTTTTTGCCAGAAATTTGCTGAAAGGAAGTCGGCAAAGAAATATATTTTTATATTTCGTTCGAAATATCTGTCCTGGGGTTTGAACCGTGGCCTTACGTCTAATAAACCATCACACTACCTACTAGACTACGGTGACTTCAAATTAGATTAGATGGATACAGCATTAAGCAATACTTGTGCAAATAATACAATTATTTAATTACTGGGGTGCTTTGTACGAGCAATGTACCGCGATTCGTTCGTGGACAAATAAAATTGTCAACAACTAGGGTTGAGTGTGTGTCACTTAAAGCCATCCTATTGAAACCACATGTCTTTGGTGTCTGGATGATCGAATTCACGTCAAAAGAAGTTGGTAATCATCGACTTACAGTACTCGCTGTAAACATTCATGACTTGTAGAATGTCCTTCTCAAAGAAGTATTGAACCGATGAAGATCAGCCAAAAATCTACACCCAACAGTGGACTGCATTGGACGCTCTTGGATCTCATGTTGATGGGTATCGACCCATCAGTTTTCAATGAAAATTAGTGTCAGTTCCTGACTTCTACAGGGCCTATTAAGGGATTATACTTCGTTGCTTATGGTCGTTTACCTTCAGTTCTTAGGGCAGTTAGTTCTTGTGTGAGTGCGGGCCCAAATTAAGACAAAATTTCCCAAGTTGCGGTCGGCGAATGGCTGAGTTCTAGTGAGCGACATGAATTCGACTGCTTCTCATTGTTTTCGGTAGATTTTGTATTTCGTTGACGTACTTAAGGAAGAAGAAAACTTTGAGAGTGAAATAAAATTGTCATAAAATGTTTCTCAAAAAAATCTGTCGTGCAAAGTCGACCTTTAAACTGTAGGTCCTCATGTATCATGTACGTAAGTGGTGTGAGAAAGTAGGTTGTAATCCTGACTGAGGGTATGTAATGACCAATTATGTGTGTATGTATGTCCGTTTATCTAACAAGGATCATATTTGTTATATCGTTTGACATTCTTTTGAAGTCGCCGTAGTCTGGTAGGAAGTGTGTTAGCTTATTAGACGTGAGAAAACGGTTCAAACCCCAGGTCAGACTCGGCGACTTCCTACAGGACGTGCGAATAGTCCTGCTAAAGAACAAATTTTGTTTGTTCAGTGTGCGATCCACTGACCCAACGACCACCAATGAATGCGCTCTGCGAGAAAAACGAATGTTGCGTAGGAATGCAGGAATCTCGGAAACAAGTTCCCTTATTTCGCTCGAGCAAAATCCTTTGTAGTAGCTATAGAACAGTGAAACACAAGCCACTTTGCGACGATGCTATAATGAATCAATAGAGTCGCATATCATACAGTCATTAAAGAGCATCTTTGGCCCCTCCTGAAGAGAACGAGTAGCCGCATACATGAGAGTTGTATTCCATTCTCGCACTCAGCAGATTTCTGCCAAAAACTCTGGGAGTAAATAAAATTGCCATGAATAGTTTCTCAAAAATCTGTCGTTCAGAGCCGACTTTCAACTGCAGGTCATATATTAAAATTAACGCACACAACATAAGTGGTGTGAGAAACTAGGTCGTAATCCTGATTAAAGGGTTGTAATGACTAATTACATAAATATGTATGATCAGATGAAGTGAAGTATTTCTTGCACCATCTTAAAAAACCAAGATACTTGAATGTTTCTTTCAACCCTTTTGTTGGTTCCAGCGAACATCACAATTAATTTTCATGACCAGAACATCAAGAGCTGCTTACTCCGATAAATACTAGGCTTATGCGTCAATAGGCAACACTGCGTCTTTTGCGCATTGAAATCGACCCTATTGATTCGACTCCATACGCAGATTGACCGTATGTCGGATGAGAGTGACTCATTCATAATATGCCTTCCCGCCTAAATCTCCAAAGTACTTGGCGTACAATTAATAGAACACGAATATTGCTGTCCTATTCATATAGAATGTATTTCGTTCACTTTTTATGGTTCCCACAAAATGACAAGAATTTTTTGGTATTAAAGTCATCAAAATCCTTGTAATATTTTACTTTGTCAAAATCGTATTTCTTCTATCAATCGTGATAGAAGCATAAATAATACCGTGACTTTATTGCAACATCATGCCAAAGATCATCATCATCATACATAACCCGCAGCAGCAGTAAATATGGTATCCAGGGAAAATAAAAAGGGAATATATTTTAAAATAGTACGTGACCTTTTTGCATTTACTAAGGATTTTTGCAGCAGAAGAATTTTTTCTCAAACTTATGTCATATTTTTCTTTTTGTGGCCCATACATTCTGTTTTTTTATTGCATCAAACATTTACACCATACCGCTCACCACTAATGTAGGAGATATTGTCAATGCAGTTTAAAATTGGATCGAATCAGGATGGATGTTCTGTTCAAGTAGTGTACCGTTCTACTGTGAATGTTCTATTTACAATGTAGTGGCCAAATTTGTGTCTGCCAGTGCAGTAACCGATCTATCAATACCCGTCTAATAAGCTATCACACTACCTATTAGACTACGGTGATTTCAAATTCATTTATTCAGTCTGTGCGTGGATACAGCATCCAGCAATACTTGTGCAAATAATAAAATTATTTTATCAAGCTGTTGTGCTTTGTACGGACAATGTACCGCGATTCGCTTATTTTACAACCGAGACGCATTTCTGCATGAACGTGGACAAATAAAATTGTCAACAACTAGGATTGTGTGTGTTCCACTTAAAGTCAACATATTGAAGCCACATGCCATTGGTGTCCAGGTGATCCAATTCACATCAAAAGAAGTTGATAATCATCGACTTACAGTACTCGCTGTAAACATTCGTGAACTGGCCAACGTCCTCCTCAAAGAATTATTGAACCGATGAACACCAACCCAAAATCCACAACAAACAGTGGAAAGCATTGGACGCCCTTGGATCTCCCAATAGTTGGAGATCAGCTTTCAACTAAAGTTAGCGTCAGGTCGTTTACCTTCTGTTCTTAGGGCAAATGGTTCTTGTGCGAGTCCGAGCCCAAATTAAGACAAAATTTCCAAAGTTTAGTTTGGCAACAGTCTGAGTTCTAGTGAGGACCTGAACTCGACTGCTTCTCATAGTTTTCGATAGATTTTGTATTTCGTTGACGTAGTTAAGGAAGAAGAAAATTGTGATAGTAGAAAGAATTGCAATGAAAATTTTCTCAAAATATCTGACGAAATGCAAAATGTACCGAAAACATAGACGCTGTCCCTGAAAGTTTGCAGGAGAATCAGAGGCAGTAGATCTAGCGTCCATTACAAGACCCAATTAACATCTGTTTCTGAATGGGCCCTGGAGCTCTAATGTCATCGAAAAATCATCATTAGCGATGAGGCCCATTTCAGTATAAATAGGTACATGAACGAGACAAAACCATATGATAACCAATATATCCTGAAAAAATGCACTGTTTGTTGTGGACTTCTTAAGAATGACGTTGGCCAGCCCAATACTTTTATTATTTTGACCTGAATTAGATGATCTAGACAACAATGACATGTAGTTTTAACACCGCAACATAAGTGGTGTGAGAAGCTAGGTCGTAATCCTAACTGCAGGGTTGTATTGACCAATTATGTATGTACATATGTAAGCAAATATATTGTTACGAAAATGGAAAATCTAGATACAGGTGTTCTGCTTTTACATCCTTTAAAAAGCTACAAAAACAAAAAACAACGAACTTGTTTACAAATCATCACACTGCGTAATATAACAACAAACATCAGCATAAAAAAGATCAACAAGTATACAAAAATATTCCAGCAAACACCAGCATAAAATGGGAAGTAAAGAAAAATGCAATAACAAACACTACAGAATAAATGTAAACAAAATACACAAACAACGTAAATGTAAACAACGATTTTTACATTTATAGAGATTACGAGAAGGGCAAGCCACGAGCCTTCAAGAACATTCATCAGTCTTGTGTGAAGACGCGGTGAGTTTGAAGAGAGTAATCATGGTTTGAAAATCTCCGTTACAATGATCTGTCGAACAATTGCCTAGTAATTGTTATTCTTTATGCAAAGGGTGTAAACAGAGGAATAACAAACAACAATGGTTGTAGATTTATTTTTATTTTATTTGGAATCTAGCTGTGTTTGCATTTGTTTATCTCTTTTTAAATGGTTGCCACTGCATCTTCACCTTTTAATTTTCCCATAAATTTTTTTGGAATTTTTATTTTTCTCCTTGTGCCTACCATTAGGGCACAAACGTTTTCCCGTCACACACATTGTTCTGATAATTACAGTTTCAAGTGCTCATAATTATCGTGCGTTTCTCTTTTGAGTTCAAATACTTAAGTTTATTACAGCACATAAGTTCTGAAGCGCTTGTTAGACTCTTCACTCAAAAGAAAGACCCTTGAAATGTTAGAAAAACTCATTTTAAGAATTTTAATTATCCATCATTTCCTGTAACAAAAAGACTGTTTGTTAGAGTCAGAAACTAAAACAGAAAAAAATCTTGTAGATTTTTACTAAATGGCTAGCAACGGTTGCTACACAATGGCTATCACGGCGACAGAACGTGACCATTGCATTTTACGCACAATTACTTGTTGTTTTTCATGCGAATGACTAAATGAATGCAAGTATGATCGAACAAATGTTGCAAAGAAAGGAGGCGACAGATGGAGCAGACCATTTCCAAGTGCAAGTGTTAAACTTGTTGTTTAAATTTTTAAGCTGCCATGGCAGATTGTAGGCACATGTGTGGTGTTGAATTTTAGAAGAGAAATTTCAACGAAATGAAATGAAATATTTTTTATTTTTTAAGATTTATTGATTGGCAATGCATTACTGAACTGCAAATGTAAGGCCGCAAATATAAAGCGGGAATTTTCTTCTTTAATACCTACTTACAGCCATAATTGGTCATTACAACTCTTTAGTTAAGATTAAGACTTCGTTTCTCACACCACTCATATTGTGTACGTGCTAATTTCATACTTGTGTGGCAAGATCTACAGTTTTAAAGTCAACTCCGAACGACAGATTTTTTTAAGAAAATTTGTATGAAAATTGTATTTGACTCTTAGCGTTTTCTTCTCCCTTAAGTACGTCAACGCTATACAAAATCTATCGAAAACAAATCGCCGTAGTCTAGTAGGTAGTGTGTTGGCTTATTGGAAGTAAATCCAGGGTTCAAACCCCAGGCCAGACATCGAACAAAATACAAAAAGCATTACTTTGGCGATTTTTTTTGCAGATTTTTGGCAAAAACTCTGAGAGTAAATAAAATTGCCATGAAAAGTTTCTCAAAAATCTGTCGTTCGGAGTCGACTTTAAACTGTAGGTCCCGCCACTCATGTATAAAATTAACACACACAACATAAGTGGCGTGAGAAGCTAATTCTAATCCAGGCTAAAGGGTTGTAATGACTAAATGCCTCAGACCGCATTCAGTGTCAAACAGCACGAACACGATGGCCAGTTCACATCAGATCAACGTAAGATAAACTCCGGGGAACATGCGTCATACTGAAGAGAGGAAGACGCTAAAAGAAATCGAGATGTATCAGCATGGGTATAAACCACGAGCTGTCGTCTAATAAACCAAGACGCTAACTACTAGACTACGACGACTTTCATAACCAGGAATATGGAGAGTTAATGCTGATATCTTACTGAGGAGTGGAATGTTGCATCTCCTTAATAAAAGCCTGTGATGAGAAATAAAACAATTCTTTCGTTTGTTTATTTCATCAAAATAAGGAAATTTTATTCTTCAAATATTTTGTAACTTATTTTGTTTTTTCCCGTGACTTTACCCGCGAGCGTTATCTCTTACATGTACCAAAGGCAAAGCTAAAGTAAAGTTGTAACAAATGTTTTAAATTAATGCTTAACTTACAGCGTATAAGAGAAAAGAAGTACAAGAGAGAAGTACTAAAAGTAATTGTAAATCAATGTAAACAATAGTTACAAGAACAATTTAGTTAATATAACAAAGCAAGTATGATTGGAATGTATGTACCGTAATCTCGTATGATCTTAAAATATGTATTAAGCTAATTTTGATTATGAAGATCATACAGTGAAGATACAAAATTTAGCACACTTAATCTGTTCCCTAACATCCCGCGCCGCCCTGAAACATGGTTTCAGAATACAGGTAGCTTTACTAATGTGGTGATTGGTCTTGTTGTCTCACCATATCGAGTCTTAAGTCTAACCACACGAACATTTCCATCATCGCCAGGGTATGCCTTGATTACCTTAGCCATCAGCCATTTTGCTGGGGGTTGATGTTTTTCCTTCACTAGTACTACATTGCCTTCTGCTAAATTATTCTGCGCCTTGTTCCATTTTGGCCGTTGTTGCAGGGAAGTCAGGTATTCTTTATGCCAACGCCGCCAAAAGCCTTGAAACATGTTTTGTACATGTTGCCAATAGCCAAGTTTATTAACGGGTACTTCCGTAAGATCGCCCCCTGGCATCGAAGTATATGGACGTCCAATCAGAAAATGCGCAGGAGAGAGATAGCCAAATTCAGTATCTGGGACAACACCAAGGGGTCTCGAGTTAACCACTGCTTCGATTTGTGTCAATAATGTATGCATCTGTTCGAATGTCAATTCTGTGTTCCTGATTACTCGTCTAAGGTGCAGCTTCACTGATCGTACTGCCGATTCCCATATTCCACCCCAATGGGGTGCTATTGGTGGAATAAATTTCCATTGTATTCCGTCTTCAGCTAAAGATGCGGAGACAATCTCATTATGAGCTTGTGACATTAGTAATTTATGCATTTCATCCAGTTGTCGAGAGGCACCAATAAAATTTCCGTTGTCACTATAGATCAGACGACATTTTCCTCTTCTTGCAATAAATCTTCTCAACGCAGCAATAAAGCACTCCGTGCTCAAATCGGTTACAAGCTCTATATGAATGGCAGATGTAACGAGACAAACAAATAGGCAAATATATCCCTTCGACCTTTTAGGGTTTCTTCCAGCAAACTGTTTTAATAAAAGAGGGCCAGCATAGTCACAACCTGAATTTTCGAACGGAAAAGCTTGTCGTACATGAATTTTAGGAAGGTCTGCCATTAGTTGCTCGGTTATAGTTTGACGTTGGCGAAAACATTTTAGGCATTTGAACGTCAACTTCCGAATGAGATTTCGAGCGCCAATAATCCAGTATGTCTGTCGAGCAATAACAAATAAAGCTGAAACACCTTGGTGTAAATTTCGTTCATGTAAGTCCTCAAGAATTAATGTAGTAATTCGACTAGTCTTCGACAATATTATGGGATTCTTAGTGGCAATATCCAGTTCTGAATTGCATAAACGGCCACCGACACGCAATAATCCATTTATGTCCAAGAATGGGTAAAGTTTTAATAAAGATGAGCGGGAAGAAATTGATCCTTGTTTCTTCAACTGGACTCGCTCATTACGAAAACAATTTTGTGCGTATTTCAGCAAGATTATTTTAGAATGTTGAATTTCATGAAAGGAAAGACCTAATGTCTGAGAACTGCGTTGATGTGTAGTCTTATAAAAAAATTTCAACATATAGGCCACTACACGAACTAGTTTCGTTCATTTCGATATACGAGCGACAATCGATTCGAGGGGATTATAGTCCTCAACGGTACTAACAATTGTGATGGAAGTAGACTTCAATGCATTAAGAGCTTCTAGATCTGTAATAATATCAAAATTTTTAGAATTGTTTAGCTTAGAGTTGTATTTCAAGTTGTCGCTTAGCCAATTAGGTCCCTTCCACCAAAGTTCAAAGCTAAGTAGTTTTGACGCAGACATTCCCCGAGAGGCGCAATCAGCTGGATTCTCTTTGGAGGCAACATGATCCCAGAATCTTCGAGGCAAATTGTCTAAGATTTCAGACGTTCGATTGGCCTCAAACGTTTTTAATTTTGGAGGCGGTTGGGAGAGCCACGACAATACAATCGTTGAATCACACCAAGCTCGAATTTTTATACTGTAGGGTAATGAATCGCGAATACGTTTAAGTAGGCGTGACAAAAGCAAAGCGCCGCATAACTCTAATCGTGGCAATGATTTTTGTTTGACAGGTGCTACACGTGTTATTGCAGCAATTAGTGTGACCTGATTACCTCCAGAATCATCAACATATTTTGAGTAGACTACTGCGGAATAGGCTTGTCGAAACATTTTTACAATGTCGGCCGAAAAAACATACCGATGCAAGCGAAAACGTAAGCAAACAGAAAATAAATCCCTTTGAATACTCGGTCCAATATGCAGCATGTTGTTGAACATGCGAATTTTTTCACCAATAACTGGATGATGAGGCAAGTAGAAAACCTTATCATCGCTAAGGTTTATTTCACGAGGCGTAAGTTCACGCATATGTCCCAGTTGCTCATATTCGCGCATGAATGCTTGGTATTGTTTTCGTAGGCTCGCGTTTCTTAGTAGCCGTCTCTCTACGGCGTAGAATCGAGACAAAGCTCCATTGAGCGTATTTCCAAAAGTAGGATTTTCTAATTTGAATGGTAGCTGGACCAAATATTTACCATCGCTCGCACGCGAGTGAGTTAATTTGAAATGAGATTCGACATACTCATCATCAGGATTTATCCGTACATGATGTTCAGGTTTTTCTATTTCCCAAAAACTTCGAAGACTTCGGTCGATATCTACGGTAGAAATGAGAGATATAGTACGGTTACTAACCTGGCTTGTTTCAGCAGAGGTAACGACCCATCCGAAAATTGTAGAAACCGCAAGAACGTTTCCTTGGGAATCAAGATGTTTATTAAACGTGAATATATTCCAAATGTGCTCAATACCAAATAAAATATCTATCTGTGATGACACATTATAGTATGGGTCAGCAAGGGCCAAATCCTTTAACTGATGTGCAGATAGATTGTCAAAAGACTGTTGGGGAAGCGATGTCGTTATGTTTGGCAAAATATGCACCACTGCGTCTAATAAGTGCTTTGAAATACGAGATTGTACCATAATATGGCAAGATCCTCGAGTAGTTTCTGCTTTTACTGATGAAATTCCGCTTACTAAAATCTTTGAGGGCTGCCGTGGAAGTCCTAGGCGTTGGGCACAACTTTCGGTTATATATGACAATTTTGATGCAGAATCCAGTAAGGCACGACAGACTATCAGTTGACCATTTTTATTCTTAACGTACATTAGTGCTGTAGGCATAATGTATTTCTTATTTGAACTTTGTTTTGTGATATGTGGCTTTAGAGTCAATGAATGGAATGAGACTGGACACGAGACATTAGCAATAGTTGACCAATTTCCAGTTGTCGATGTGGCGTTACAGGGCAAAAGAGTCTCGGTTGTATTGGTAGTAGGCCCTTCATCAGCAGCAGTGGGAGATGTATGTAGCAATGAATGATGACGTCTACGGCAATCTTTACATCTAGGTTTTGATGGACAGTTTAAAACAGAATGACCACGTCCTAGGCAATTATAGCACAGATTAGTATCTTTCACAAAAGTACGGCGTTCAATTAGTCCCAGTTGCAGAAATAATGGACATTTGTGAATTGAGTGTTCTACTGATTTACACTTGGGGCAAGAGGTAAATTTACTATTCGTACTCACCAGACATTTGATAGCATGACTTTTATTTGGGGTACCTTGTTTAATTTGTGGTGTTGACTTACGATAACAAAGCTCCAATTCCTCACACCGATTATCCAAAAATTCAAAAAAATCTGCTATTGTGGGACAAGGGTTGTTACTGCTGGTAGAAATCCATCGGGCTTTTGATTCAGGGTCAATCTTGGCAAGTAGTAGATAAATGATCCACAAATCACGTTCAGTTTTCCCAATTGCATCCAGACCACGTATTATTTCATTAGCTGAGTCAGAGAGTTTTCTTAAGACGGCACCATTTTCAGTCGATATAGAAGGCAAGGCCATAAAATTTTGAATGAAGGAGTTAATTATATGCTTCGGACGGTCATATCGGTCATTAAGTCGAATCCATGCTGTTTTGTAAGCAGTTTCCGTAACAGGAATGTGTTGAATAATTCTGGCAGCGTCCTCCCTTAATAACGACTTCAGGTAGTAGAATTTATGAGTGCTTGACAACGTTTTTTTTTAATCAATTGTTTTCTCAAATAAATCTTTAAAACTGGGCCAATCCTTGTATGAACCAGTGAATACAGGAATATCAATCCGTGGTAATTCATTTTCCCTCGGTGTGGTAGTTACAGCCATCTTTTGAAGGAAATCTGCTTGTTGTTCTGCTAGCTTCTCGATAGCCTCAGTATTATTCTGGTGCTCTGCTGGTTTCGGGCTATGTTTAGTTTTAAGGCTGTAAAACTTACCGCGAGCAGCTAAATATTTCTCTTCGTACGCTTCGAAATGCACCTCTGGGTCAGCAAAGCCTTCTTGATTACTAAACCGATAAATGTCATCCGTCGATTTCAGAAATTCGTGCCATACAGTTTCTAACCGCTCCAACCGACACATCACCATCTCTATAGTACAATCATCTGGAGGAGCTTCAGCAAAGGAAAGCAATCTGGTCAAGGATCCTTTCAAGCGACCTCTGTAGGCTATAAGCGCGCTCATATCTCCGGCCATTATTGTGTTACGAGTATGAATTGATCGATTCTTTCCGAAAAAAATTATTTTAATTTTCTTGAAGTGAAGTTAATTATTAATTATAATAATTATAATTCCCGGTAGACTGGATTCTATCCGGCTCGAAGGACCAGCTCTTATGATGAGAAATAAAGCAATTCTTTCGTTTGTTTATTTCATCAGAATAAGGAAATTTTATTCTTCAAATATTTTGTAACTTATTTTGTTTTTTCCCGTGACTTTACCCGCGAGCGTTATCTCTTACATGTACCAAAGGCGAAGCTAAAGTAAAGTTGTAACAAATGTTTTAAATATAATGTACCAAAAGAATTAATGCTTAACTTACAGCGTATAAGAGAAAAGAAGTACAAGAGAGAAGTACTAAAAGTAATTGTAAATCAATGTAAACAATAGTTACAAGAACAATTTAGTTAATATAACAAAGCAAGTATGATTGGAATGTATGTACCGTAATCTCGTATGATCTTAAAATATGTATTAAGCTAATTTAGATTATGAAGATCATACAGTGAAGATACAAAATTTAGCACACTTAATCTGTTCCCTAACAGCCTGAATACTAATTTTAGTCGAAGTCTTTCTAGAACAATGTGACATTTTTCAGCATAAAAGAGGAAGAACGATTATTCAACACGTTAGGGAAGCAATCTAAATTTTGTTTAGTGCCGACAAAATCACACAGGCAATATTGACTCATATTGTGGTACAAATTTTTGTTTTTGTACGACCAACACTCAGGGTATGACCCCTACTCATGCAGTATATTGTGTTGGAACTAGAAAAATACAATATGGGAAGGAGGAAAGAGGGAGTAGCGTTTGTGGACACTAGATTTCAATCTGTTTATATCATAAGTGACAGGAAAGACCTCAACAGGAAGGGAGTTCTACATACGAATATCCCGACTAAAGAATGAATTTTGCCTGTAAGGCAGTGTGCGACACATAACATACATAATTGGTCATTCCAACCCTTCTAGTCAGGATTACGACTTAGTTTCTCACACCACTTGTTTCGTGTGTGTTAATTTTATACATGAGTGGCGGGACCTACAGTTTAAAGTCGACTCCGAACGACACATTTTTGAGAAACTTTCCATGGCAATTTTTATTTACTCTCAGAGTTTTTGCCAGAAATCTGCTGAGAGGAAGTCGCCGAAGAAATACTTTTTGTGTTTTTATTTTGATGTCTGGCCTGGGGCTCGAACCCTGGCTATACGTCTAATAAACCAATACAGTACCTACTAGACTACGGCGACTTCAGTGCGCAGTGTGCGAACCACTAGTTAATCGACCACAAACGGATATGCTCGGCGATAAAGACAAATATTACATAGAAATATATGATACTTGAGAACAAGTTCTGTTATTTAGTTCGAACAAAATCCAATATAGCAGCGATAGAACAGTGAAACACTAGCCCTATTGCGACGATGATCCACTGAATCAATAGAGTTGTATACCCTGCCGTCATTAATGAGCACCTTCGCCCTGCTACTGTATGCCGTCGAGAAGCATCAAAATAGACTTATAGGAACCTATCCATACATGAGTGTTGTATTCCATTCTCGCAAGGATATGAGTGGCATTAATATGTAAGGAGATCAGATGAAGTGAAGTAGTTGTTGCACTGTCTTAAGGACAGCGAACATCACACTGAATTTTCATGCCCACAATATTAAGGGCCTCTGACTGCCGCATCATTGCAAACAATTTTTTTTGGTTTGGGGAAACACAATAACACCACATTTCAATACTTAAAATATATTTGTGCTACGAAAATAATTTCATTAAAAATGTGCGTTTAAATTAGCACCATTTGGCCAAGCAAGCATATTCCCTAATGCGTAGTAAACATTGAACAAAAATATTTCGTTTAAAATGAGCAAAAATTTAGAAATTCATTAGAATTATAATTACAGACCCAAAAATAATATTTATTTTGGTTACGATTTTAATTTAATTTTGTGTGAAATAATGTTTGGAAATTATTTGAATTGAATCGTGATACATAGCAAAAATTTTTTTAAGATTTAGCACACACACCATAAGTGGCGTGAGAATCTAGGTAGTAATCCTGACTGAATGGTTGTAATGACCAATTATGTAAGAAACACAAAAAGAAGGGAACACGACCACATGAATCCTCCCAACATGCATATGTACCTCGAACATATGGTGAGGGAGACTTTCCCTTAGGAAGTCTGTACTTCAATTTCTAATTTCAGGAAACAGTGTAGCATCCCTTTCTTGCAATACATGTCAAAACAATAGTGGTTTGCCCATTTCAGTGTTTAACAATAAAACGTTTTTTTGTTTTCATTTCAAAAAGTCTTTTCAGTGGAACTATAAGTTTTTCAGTTTTTTCTTTACCTATGCCTTCTGTTATTATTGTTGTTGTTGCTGTGGTTGCCGTATAACAATAGGTGCAATATTGGCATACCTCCTGAAAAAACACGCACTCGCTGTCAATACCAATAAAATCTCATCCTTTAACGGACTAGACCAGTCGACAAACAAATGAAAGAATAACAACAGAAGCATTGTAGAAATATTACAACAAAAATACTTTGTTGTTGCAAATAGTAAAACAAAAAACATTGTGCAGATGTGGCTCATTATTGTATTGAAAAATCGGCCTTGCAGTTACTGATTCTGCACTTATCTTATGGCAGTCTTTTATTGATGAATTTCCGTTCACAGTTTGTATATTTCAATGTACCATGCTTTTTTCCACCAACTGTATTGTGTGACACAATGAAATTGAAAACTAAAAATGAAAACAATTGAATGCATTCTACGAAACAGTTGCAATACAATTGCGACCACCCCTCTATGGTCGTATGGCATTGTTATTGTTTTTCTGCTGCTTTTGAAAGCAATCGCCACAAGCCTTTGTTGCCTTAACCATAACGCTTTACGTCCGTCACGACAAAATTTTACAATTAGGTGTCGTCAATAAATGTTTCAAGATCATAAAATCTTGCCTCTTTACCGGGTGATATTGTGTGCCGTTGGAAGGCGGGTGTGAAGTGAAATATGGACGTTGGAAATTAACAGAACTAGAAACGTTTAATGAGTAGGTAGGATTGTAAAGGCTATGAAATGATTTACAAGATTACTTTTTACTAAAATATATTCTTTGTGAGCATTGTATACTCAAATGAGATTTGTTCATAATGGGAATCGTTTCGAACTCAATATGTAGATTCTGTCATGATAAGGATCAGAACACATTCTTTGGACCTGTAAGACATTAATACATACCGGAGGAGAAACACTTTCCATTGCAAAGAAGTACATTGCCATTGTTGTCACGGCAGCCTGAAGTTTTAAGGCTTGGTGGAACCATTATTAGGCTTGGAAGAGACATTATAAGGCTTGAAGGAGGCATTTGAAAGCTTGCAGAGAAGTAAATTGCCATTATTGTCACGGAACAGGAGCCTGAAGTTTTTTCAGGGCTATAGGCTTGGAGGAGACCTTATACGGATTGGGAGAGACATTATAAGGCCTGAAAGAGACAATATAAAGCTTGGGGGAGGCATTTTAAGGCTTGCAGAGAAGTAAATTGCCATTGTTGTCACGGAACAGGAGCCTGAAGTTTTTTTAGGGCTATAGGCTTGGTGGAGACTTTATAAGGCTTAGGAAAGACATTATAAGGCTTGGAGGAGACACTACAAGGCTAGAAGAGGCATTATAAGGCTTGGAGAAGACATTATAAGGCTTGGAGGAGACACTACAAGGCTGGAAGAGACATTACAAGGCTTGGATGAGACACTACAAGGCTAGAAGAGACATTATAAGGCTTGGAGAAGACATTATAAGGCTTGGAGGAGACACTACAAGGCTAGAAGAGACATTATAAGGCTTGGATGAGACACTACAAGGCTAGAAGAGACATTATAAGGCTTGGAGAAGACATTATAAGGCTTGGAGGAGACACTACAACGCTGGAAGAGACATTACAAGGCCTGGAAGATACACTACAAGGCTAGAAGAGACATTATAAGGCTTGGAGGAGACACTACAAGGCTAGAAGAGACATTATAAGGCTTGGAGGAGACACTACAAGGCTGGAAGAGACATTATAAGGCTGGGGAAAGACATTATAAGGCTTGGAGAAAACATTATAAGGCTTGGAGGAGATACTACAAGGCTGGGAGAGACATTATAAAGTTCGGAAGATACATTATAAGGCTTGGAGGAGACATTGCAAGGCTTAGAGGAGACATTGTATAGATTGAGGGCAACACGACAGTTGGTATGGTCGCATTACTATGGTACCATTTCACGACAAAAATGACATGACGTCGTTAACCGTTATTTTGAAAAGTTCGGGACGTGAGAAGCCATGAAGCTCTGCCTCTTCAGAACAAAAGCTGGAACCTTACACGTAATGTGAACGATAATCCTATTATCCTAGAATTCACACCGCCTGCAGAAATTTTGCAGGTGAATACCGAGTCAATCAGTATACTTTTCAATGTCACGTGAGAACCACATCTGAGAATCAAGTGATTCGAGACAGTTTGCCTCTTCTAATTCATATTAGCTTAAGTATACTCTATTATGCTACATGTCCCTTTAAACTGCCAATAAACTTGAGGCCACTAAACACCGACCAAGATAACCAATTTAACTGATATAAGCGGAACATCTATGTAACGGCTATATAACGGTAACAGTTCGGAAGTTGCAAGCTCTATAGTTGTTCTGGACTGATCTGGTAAGGCAATTTCTGACGCTATCCTTACGTACGGTATTCATAAACGAGGATGGTCCTCGAGGTGGCATTCATAAGGAACTATTCAATTAAATCACAAGATTTCCAGAGAAAATCCTATCATTCAACAGATAGCGAGCATCTTTCACGATGGCATGAAACCAATGTCAATGTCAAGTCTAGTAGGTAGTGTGTTTGTTTATTAGACGTGAGGCTATATGGTTCAAACCCCAGGTCAGACATTTCGAATACAACGAAATATGAAAAAATACTTCTTCGGCGACTTCTTCTCAGCAGATTTCTGGCAAAAACTGACTCTGAGGGTCAAATCAAATTGCCAGGAGAAGAATCTCAAGAATCTTTCGTTCGGAGTCGACTTTAAACTGTGGGTCCCGCTGCTCATGCCTAAAATTAACACACACAATATAAGTGGTGTGAGAAACTAGGTCGTAGTCCTGACTGAAGGGTTGTAGTGACCAATTATGTATGTCTGTAATTTTCGACAGTACATTTTAAATTACTGATCAATTGTGCCATCTACTTTGAAGGTACGATACTAAGTTATTTGACGATGTATGCATTCATACATGTATCATTGTAGGTTTTCTATGCAACATATTTGCGTTTCAATAATTACATTCGGCCCCATAAATTTTTAACAGCAAATGCAGTTGTTTTGCTTGGCGTTGAATTTCGTAGGTGGTGGTGACATATTTTAAACGAATTTAGTTTCGGGTCAATACATACGCACTTACGCTTATTTACGTCGACCAAGTGTCAACACTTTCTCTCCGTTCTTTTCAATTTTCCGTAAAAGGTTTTGCAATTTGTTTCATGTTAAACTGTAACTTTGTGTACTTAGGTGGTGTTGCGTTAGCAGCTGCTGGGCAAACAAATAAGAGTGTCTTAACAGTATGATAAAGAAAGTTACAGGCAAGTTATTTGCAGCAACATTGAACACATAGAATTGTTTTAAAAATGTAAATTCATGTAAATTCATTTTCAAGTCAATTTTTATTTAAAAAAATATTCTGTATGATTGATTTAAACATATGCGAGTATGTATATTCAATGAGTTATGAATCAATGAATGAATAAATAAATGAACGTAGAGGTAATGATGGCACATTGGCGCCACATTAACAATTGACATGCAAATGTCATAAATTTCAAAATGGCATACCATTAAAGCTCTCTTTCTCTCTCTCTCTCTCTCTTATAGGCAATGAATACTGTGCTATAAATAAAGATTAGGGTGACAATCATTTTCCCGTTATTGGCAAACAGAGGATCAGCAATGAATCTTTTTTTCGCTAGTTATAAGCATGAACATTTGAATATGAGTCAACAATATTGAAATTTAATTACTCTGATTCATTCGGACTCACTCCATCGTTGATATATAAATACAGGTTACAATGACGTTGACATCAAACTCATACCATTCGAAATATGTTTGATTCATAAGCCTACTCACTTAGGTTCATAACTTTAGAAAAATACTTATAAATGATTCGAGTAACTCGAATCATTCATAAAAATGCGTACAGTCTTAGCTGTAGTTGCATTTACGAAAAAAGAAAAAAGACACAAAAGAAAAAAAGACAGAACAGCAAGCAGAGCAAACATACAACCTTTTAGTGAGTATTTTAGTGTTTGTACGCGAATCATACTTATTTTGTGATTCTTGTAAATATTGATTCATGGAGAGTCGAAATCAACAACATCAAACGTGTTGTTAAGTATGATTATGATGAGTACTTCAAACTTTGAACCATGATACTCAAATAAGTATGAATGCGTATAAGTATCAGAAATTATGAATCTGTTGCGAATCTACTCATCTTTTTGAATAATCATTGCTGATCTCTGTTGGCAATACATTACGAAGATAAGTTGGAGTGGTAGCTTTGAATATCAAAGCTTACTTGAGCATGCATAGGGTCCTGTTTTAACACCACTGGTAAGCGCATTCCCTGTACTGAACGAATTCCACAAAATTCATCGAAGAAGTTGTTCAGCGCGATATATTAAATCTCTTTTAACAGCCGAATATCACTTAAAAGCTTATATTACACTAGAGGTGACTGAAACACGGCCGCTTGTTAGGCATTACGTGATGATTATGGTCATCATAATTGACTTATTACGCATGTAATTCGCATGATTACAATGATATTTGAAGAAACTGCATCGTACTGCGCATAAGTACTTATGTACATAATTGGTCGCTACAACCCTTCAGTCAGTATTACAACCTAGCTTCTCACACCATTTATGTTATGTTTCTTAATTTTACCCATTAGTGGCAGACCTACCTTCAAATTAAAGAAGACCCCGAACGACAGATTTTTTTGAGAAACTTTTCATGATAATTTTTTTTACTCTCAGCGGTTTTGCCAGAAGTCTGCTGAGGGGAAGTCGCCGAAAAAATATTTGTTCATACTTCGTTTTGTTAGAGATGTTTGACCTGGGGTTTGAACCGTGTGGCCAATAATAATAATTGCCAGAAAATAAGCCAACACACTACTTTCAAGGCTACGGCAACTTCTAAATTGATAGAATGCCTGAGTAAAAATCTTCTCCTATTGTAGCAGGTCCTGTTCCAAAGACTCGTCCCTGCCCGGCTAAGGCGAGGCCCCCTTTCTGAGGGCAACGTGGTGGTTGTGGTTTGTACACAAATCGCGAGAAGAGCGCAAGCTCGGTGTGGCTTTACGGTCTTAACCGTTGTCAAAAAGAAGTTTAGATGGTGTTTGACCCCTAACCAAGAGAGAAGTCATGTCCAAATGCCTGGCTTCGAATTGGTACTCACATACGGTGATGCAGTCTATGTTAGTCTAATCATGAGGCTGCATCAGCGTGCGTGGCGGCATTAGTAGAAGTATTGTTTTCACCCGTGCTTTGAGGACCGCATGGTGTGTCATCATGGCGATACTCACGTTAAGTCCTGGACTAATGTGACAGGTCCTGGGATGTTTAGTTTGCTATTTGGCGTTGCCCAGAAATAAAGTTCACTGTGAATATGCAATTGGCTGCAATGGTGAGCTAATTCAGCCTTTTATAAAGCGTGACCTTTCTAAGATGTTAATGATTTGATGTTTTCCTTTCTGATAAGTCAGCCTTTTCGGTGAGTTAGTTCTGAACAGTTTTTCCAACTTCTCCTTGGTTTGAAGTCAAGCATTAAGGGTCTGTCAAACAAATTTTTTTGGATTTTTTTTAAATTTAAAGGTAAAAAGCGCTTAATAACATATATTGTTACGAAAATAAAGAATCTAGATACTGGTGTTTTCCGTTTACATAGCTTAAAATTTAAAGTATAAACAAAAGCTACAAAAACATAACAAGGCGGTTTACAAGTTATTGTACTGTGTAATATATCAGCATAAAAAATGGTAAACAAGTAAACATAAATACAACAGAATAGAATAAATGTAAACAAAATACACAAACAACATTGATGAAACAAAGATGTTTACATTTATAGAGATCTCGAGAAGGCGAAGCTACGAACATTCGCCTTCAAAAACATTCATCGGACTGTTTACGTTGCCATATAAAAGGCAAGGCAAAGCAGGCAACTAAATTAGTAAAAAAGTTCAGTCAGTTTTGTGTTAAGACGTAGTGCGTTTGAAGAGAGTAATAGTGGTTTGAAGATGTGCATTAGAAAGATCAGTCGAACAATTGTTTAGTGATTGTTATTGTTTATGCACAGGGTATAAACAGAGGAATAACAAAAAAAAGCAATTGTTGTCGCTTACGTCAAGTTGTGAGCAGTGGCACACAGATTTGTGCGAACGATAAAGAACTTAATTAAAACTAAAAACAAATTTATTTTTATTTTTATTTGTAATCTACGAGCTCATATTTTAAACGTTTTTAAAAAGGTAAAAACGTAAGAATATTGTAGTCATCTCATCCATATTGCCCTTAGCACATCTGCCATGATGGTCAAACACATCATACAGTCCACTGAAACAGGCAACCAAATGCATAATCATGAAGGCCATGACAACTAATTTTAGGTTAAAATACTGACTTTAATTTCGCCTCAACATGACGTCATGAAATATAAAAAAACTTATACAGTACGTTGGGATTTTTGTTTGGCAACTTTTTTGTTTCATTTGTTTTGATTGTAAATTTTTTTTTTAATTTGTCAAATGTCACATTGTCGCCAACGCAATGATACTCCTACAAAATTATCAATCAGGAAAATAGAAAAATGCTGTTCCATTCTAACCAAGAATAATAATGCTGGGTGCGTTGGTTGATATAAAAAAATCACATACAATACATGAAAAACAGTCTCTCAAAAATGTTGCCATACAAACTAAATTCATTTGACTTGGTTGGTAACTCCCACTTTCAGGTTTTTTTTCGTTTGCCAGTAAAACAATGTCAAACGCATGGCTATGCTACTGACATTGTGACACAATAGATGTTGCAAACGAAAGAAAAAATAAAAAATAAAATTGGTACGGTAATGAAAATAGAAGAGAAGAACTATTTCTAACGGATCTTTGACACAGTCAACCGCCTTTAGAGATGAATTTGTGTTGATAGAAGAAGTCAACAAGAATGATGACAATGTCGTGCTGTTTCCCATGTTCACTAACATTTTCAAGCATTTTTATCAAAGTCGTCTCTAATGAATATATGAAGGACTTGTGTGATTAGTTTTCCTGGGTTATTTTTCTTTTATGCTGGCCACCCATTGTTATTAACTTTTTTTGAAAGTCAGTAGCATTGTAACCCTTAGGATCATAAATAATTAATGCCAAAGCAGCAAAAACTTTATAAACTGTCCTCGACAAATACGAATTTAATGGATTTTTGACATTTTGCCATGTAATAAAGCACAAATACAAGCCATTTTTAATAAGAAATATTTCATTCGGTAAAAGGAACTCAGCAGTCTTCTGGCTATTTATGTGAGACTAAATAAAATTGCCATGGGAAGTTCCTCAAATCGTTTAATCGTTCAGAGTCAACGTACAACTGTAGGTACTGCTGCTCATCCTTAAAATCAACATACACAACATGGGTGCTGTGAGCAGCTAAGTCATAATCCTGACTAAACCGTTGCTACAACTAATTAAGTAAGCAAGTGTAAGGACTTAGAGAATAAACTTACAAAAAATAATGTTACGAAAATGAAAAGGAAAAATCAAGGTATTAGTGTTTTGCTTTTACAACGCTCAACATGAAAATTATAAACAAAACCTGCAAAAGCAAAACAATGTAGTAAACAAACCTGTTTACAAATTATCGTACTGCTTAATATAACAACAAACACCAGCATAATAAAAATGGTAAACAAGTAAACAAAAATACAACAACAACACTACAATAACAAATGTAAACAAATACACAACAGCACTACAAAGAACATTCATCAGACTGTTTACTTTGCCATATAAAAGGCAAGACAAAGCAAGCGAGTAAGTTAGTGAAGTTCAGTCAGTCTTGTGTGAAGACGCGGTGCGTTTGAAGAAAGTAATCGCGGTTTGAAGATCTCCGTTACAAAGATCTGTCGAATAATTGTTTAGTGATTTTTATTGTTTGTGCAAAGGGTATAAACAGAGGAATAACAAAGAAAAGCAATTGTTGTTTACATCAAGTTGTGAACAGTGGCACACAGAATTGTGCGAATAACAAAGTATTTTAATTAAAACTAAATACAAATTTATTTTTATTTTATTTACAATCTACGAGCTCATATTTTAAACGTTATTAAAATGTAAAAACGTAAATCAATAGTTATCAGGATTTTTGTAAAGGGTGTTTTTTACAGAGGTATAGAACTTTAAGTTGGCATTACTTTTCAAGATGGCGACCGATTTAACAGCTGTCAAGTGATTTATTCTCAGTTTGGTTTGGCAATTCATCATGAATAGACTCACGCCTGAACAACGCTTGCAAATAGTGCAATTTTATTTCGAAAATAATGGTACTGTGCGGAAAACGTATCGCGCACTACGTTCATTTTATCGTCTACAAAATCGTCCATCAGAGAAGTTAATTCGATTAACCATGGAACGTTTTCGCACCACGTTTACTCTTATTAATAACTCGCATCCCCAGAGACGCTGTACGGTGCGTACAGAATAAGCTTTTGCTGCTGTAGAGCGTAGCATTGAGGAAGACCCGAATGAGTCATCCGCCATCGAGCACAGGAATTGGATCTGTGTCCATCCACTTTATGGAAGATTTTGCGGAAGGATCTTGGTTTGCTTGCTTACAAAATCCAACTCGTGCAAGATTTGAAGCCAAACGATCATCAAGTAATTCGTAGATTCGTCGAATGGGCCCAAAACGAGATTACCATTGTTCCCGATTTTCATAAGCGAATTTTGTTTAGCGATGAAGCGCACTTCTGGTTGAATGGCTACGTCAACAAACAAAACTGCCACATTTGGAGTGAAGGTAATCCTCAAGTGTATGTGGAAACACCGTTACATCCAGAAAAACTGACTGTTTGGTGCGCCTTATGGGCTGGTGGAATCATTGGTCCGTACTTTTTCAAAAACGATGGTGGCCAGAACGTTACAGTCAATGGTGATCGATATAGAGCCATGATTACTAACTTTTTCATTCCTGAATTGAATAACCATGATGTCCAGGAGATGTGGTTTCAACAAGACGGCGCAACATGTCACACAGCTCGTGCCACAATAGATTTATTGAAAGACAGGTTTGGTGACCGCCTAATTTCACGGTTTGGACCTGTGAATTGGCCTCCAAGATCTTGTGATTTAACACCGCTAGACTACTTTCTGTGCTATGTAAAGTCATTGGTCTATGCGGTAAAGCCACAAACGCTTACCATTTGGAAGACAACATTCGCCGTATTATTGCCGATATACGGCCACAAATGTTGGAAAAAGTCGTCGAAAATTGGACGTCCAGATTGGACTACATCCGCGCCAGCCGTGGCGGTCATATGCCAGAAATCATATTTAAAATGTACTGCCACAAGATTATCTTTCGGATAAATAAAATTCATGTCAATCGAATAATTCATCGTTGTTTTATTGCAACTTAAAGTTCTATACCTCTATAAAAAAACACCCTTTATAAACAGTGTCCCAATTTTGTGTACCTAATAACCCAAGTGCAACTAAAGAATGAAGGCGCTATAATGTGACGCTTTTTACTATAGAAACAAAATCACTTGCAACAAGATTTTTCAGCGAATTTTAGATCACAATGTAGATGGGTACGTACTGATCGCCGTAGTCTGGTATATTACATTATTATACGTGAGGCCACGGTTCAAGGCCCAGTTCAGACATTTGCAACCGCGAAATGAAATATGAACAAATATTTCTTCGACAACCGCCTCTCAACAGATTTTTGGCAAAGACTCTGAGAGTAAATAAAAAAATCTGTCATTAGAATTAGAGTTTGAACTGTAGGTCTCGCCATTCAAGTATAAAATTAACGCACACAGCAAAAGTGGTGTAAGAAGCTACGTTGTAATGACCAATTATGATTCCGTATGTACATATGTACGTTGCAACAGACGATACCAACCAAGAATCTAATGCCTATGTTTATACACCTAAGTCTTGGTAATACCAAGTTGGTAGGCCTACTGTACGTTCACCATTAAGGGACTGCAACCACAGTTTCAAACAAACTTTCAATCCTTAAAATTTGGAAAAGTTTAGGCAATGACATCAAAAGTGCTCCATCGTTTCGATATATGCACCAGAGGTCAGCAATGAATCGTTTTTTTCGCTACTCATAAGCACTCATGAAATTTTGAATATAAGTGTTTCAACAATATTGAAATTTAACTTGTGGTCTGATTCATGCGTACTCACTACAACGTTGATTTATAAGTATGAGTACAATGAGTATGAGTACAACGTTGACATCAAACTCATACCATTCGAAATATGTTTCATTCATAAGCCTACTAATTTAGATTCATAACTTTAGAGAAAAACTTATATGACTCGAATCATTCATCACAATTTACAGTCTTAGTTGTTGTTACAGTTACAAAAAAAGAATAAGACAAAGACAGCCAGCAAAGCAATCACACAACCTTCTAGTGAGTATTGTAGTATTCGTACGCGATTCATACTTATTTTATGATTCCTGTAAATGTTCAGTCATGGAGAGTCGAAATCACCAACATCATACGTGTTGTTAAGTATGAGTATGATGAGTACTTCAAACTTTGAATATGAGTAGTATGAGTATAATATTAAAATAAGTATGAATGCGTATAATTATCAAAAATTATTAGTATGATTCGATTCTACTCATTTTTTTGAATTCTCATTTTGAACACTCCTCTGATATGCACCACATTACACTGTTTTCATAAATTTCCACCTCGCCAATACGCTGCAGCGTGGTGTCACGAGTGTACCATGGGTGTGCTCATCAATAAAATTAAATTGTTAAATACTTATGGTTTTCTCTTTATCGTAATTGGCCCCGATTATCTTTTTGTAATCCTTCCTACTGCCTCATTGTACTGCCTCATAGTCGATGTAACGTATCCCCTCAATTTCTCAGCTTTGTCTACCATGGCATGAGATTATCCAAGCTGATGGCACGTTATTCGCTTCCGCATTTCAATCAAGCTTTCCAGATTATCTTTGACCCAAATAAACATTCCCTAACCGTACATACCCTTGCTTGAAACACCGTATTATGTGGTTCAGTAGTCGGAGGCACGGTTTGGTTGCAGATTCTTCTAAAGCAACAAGTCCCCGCGAGCATCCGCACAATACATGCGTTGGACCAAGACTGTCGATCAGATATCAAGCTGATGCAATTGCCCGCAATCGTATACTGTCGAATAATTATGCATTATCCATCCATTATCCATGAGTATCCATCGAATATCCTAAATTTTCGGTATGTGGCTCTGGTTGATACGTAAAATTGTATTCTAAAAGACGTTTTGTTTTCCAGAAATTATAGAGGAAACAAGCTAATGCAACACAAAGCAAAACAGTTAAACGACAGGCAAAGGAACAGGAAAATGAAAAGATAAATAGACAAGATAACAATAACAACAACAACAACAAATGATCAAAAGAAACTTACATTTCATAGCAACAGTGCAGCAAAAAAGAAAACGTAAAAATCTCATTAAATACTTGAAAAAAGAAGTTCAAGCACAACAACCCACACAGACACATTTGCTGTACATTTAGAGAGTGACACAGCATGCATGAAATACTGTAACACATACAAATAACATGCAACTGTATTTAGATAAAGAGGCGACAGCTACTCTGCTCTCTGGTACTACTCTCTACTACTACTCTCTATCTCTGATATCTTAAATACGAATCAAACATAAGTAGACATTGCACAGCAAAATGTTTAATCCAAGAAACTTGACTGCTTGTTTTTCTTTTTCTGCTTGTCTGGCACACCGTTTATTTCTATTATTTTGCTGTTTAATGGTTTCCTTTGGTACTTATTTCTGTGATAATCACAATACAACTCCTTTTTTCTTTCTGCTGTAACGGACAAGGAAAAAGGCTTAAAATGTACAGAGAAGTTTACGTGTGTTCAAAGTGAAAGGTGCTTACTATGTGGGAAATAGTGTTCAAACAGTAGCTAAGCTTCCAGAAAATTTGGTCAACAAATAAACACGAAAACGTCAGTCGTTTATGTCCGTCCATTTGTTTGTTTATAACTCATCTTGTTCTTTATATGTCCAAGATTTATGATTGATGGTTTAAAGCAATTGTTAACATTATTTTTAACAGTTTCCAGTAGTTTCTCTCAACAATACGCTACAGTAAGCCAATGTGTTTGAATTGAAAATTGTTTGCCTTCCATCATTGGCTCACGTTTATCTTAATCTTGTTCTTAAGATTTCTGCGAAAATAGTTTGAAGGACAGCTAAGTCAGTCAGTCTAATCCAATAGATAGCAGCAAACAATTATGCGTCACTTCAAAGGGTAAAGCCCCGGTTAGCCAAATGTCTACGGAACGTACATTGGTTTTTAACATATTGTTACGTTTTTACCTATTAAAAGCGTTTAAAATATGAGTTCGTAGATTGCAAATAAATTAAAAAAATAAATTTGTCTTTAGTTTTAATTAAATTCTTTATTGTTCGCACAATTCTGTGTGCCACCGTTCACAACTTGATGGAAGCAACAACAATTGCTTTATTTGTTATTCCTTTTGCACTCTTTTGCGTAAACAACAACAATTGTTCGACAGATCTTTGTAGCTCAAATCTTCAAACCACGATTATAATCTTTAAACACACCTCATCTTTACACACGACTTACTGTACTTTTACTAATTCCGTTGCCTGCTGTTCTTTGCCTTTTATATGACAACGTAAATAGTCTGATGAATGTTCGTGGCTTCGCCTTCTCGAGATCTCTAAAAAGGTAAACATCGTTGTTTCTTTATTGTTGTTTGCGTATTTTTGTGTACATTTATTCTTGCAGTGTTTGATGTTGCTTTTTTGTTTACAGGTTTATCATGTAAACATGTTCATTGTTTTTGTTTTTGTAGCTTTTGTTTATAATTTTGTGTCAAACGTTGTAAAAGCAAAACACCATTTGCATTTTCGTAACGATATGAAGAATTAATTATTATAATAATAATTAATTATCGAAATTAAATCACCGTACGGTAATTGCTCTCATTGCTTTTCGTATTCTAAAAACGAACGTACGTTCCGTTACTTTCCACTGACGTTTGACTAACCGGGGCTCAATTCTAGAACTGTCGAAATCAGTTCCTGTTATTTAGTTTGGTTACTCACATTATCATTTTTTTAACGATTTATAATCTTTCATTTTACAGAAGGTTTCTTGAGCCATTTCTTTACACAGAAAACTGAACGTGCGGCTCAAGGTTTGTTTGTGGAATTATACGGTCGGTATAAATACATACATGATTAGTCATTACAACCCTTAAGACAGGACTACGACCTAGTCTCTCACACCACTAATGTTGTGTGTGTTAATTTCCTACATGAGTGGCGGGACCTAGAGTTTAAACCCGACTCCAAATGACAAATTTTTTTAGAAACTTTTCATGGCAATTTTTTATTTACTCTCAGAGCTTTAGACAGATATCTGCTGAGAGGAAGTCGCCTAATGTCTGACCTGGTGTTTGAACTGTGGCATCAAGTCTAATAAGCCAACGCACTACTTACTGACGGTTGGCATATTTTATCAAAAATGTAGTGTATCGAGTGGGTTGCCCAGTTCAATAATGGGAATTTTAATTCATTCATCAGATGCATGAAGAGCTTGCATAATCATTCGACATCACTGAAACTGCCACAAAGTGTGGGTAGAAGACATCATCGCAATTTTTTATTTTAATTTTTAATTTTTTATTTGTTTGTTATGTTAAATTTTCCATAGCTACATAGGTTAGAGGACGTGTACTTGCCAATTGACAAGTACAGTACCCGGAAGTCCAGTTGACCCATTGTGCAACGTTCTTAAGGGGAGAGGATAATAGGGGAGATAGAGCAAAAGGAGAGGAAGTAGGAAAGGGAGAATAAGGAAGCAGAGGGATTACACAGATACATACAGATGGTACATAAATCAAGATGAGTTTTATCAATTGCATAGAATATTTTGGCTTTGAGTGTCTCCATGGTTTGTGACCGCATATCATTGCTACTTGAGAAAACCCCATAAGGAAAAGTTAGACGGGGCCAAATCACATATTCTCTGTGGCTAGCTTATATCATCACCATTTGATCGCTTTTGTAGAGTATCCAATGTGGCATGAGCTCTGCGGCACATAGCTTCGTTCTGTTAAAACCACATGTCTTTAGTGTCCTTGTCCCTTATAGCTCGTTCTCAACGTAAAATAGACCTATGATGCCACAACTTTTACAGCAAACAGAAACTTTTTGGAGATGCATTGGACAGTCTTGGATACAAATATAGTTTGTTCACCTACCCATTCATTCAGAAATTGAAGATGATTTTTTGACAGGAGTTAGGGTCAGTTGCCAACTGCTCCAGAGCCATTCACTGCATAGGGTCGCCCATGATGACATGGTAAAACAGATTGAATAAATGACAAGCAATTTAATAGATGTGAGTTTCAACAAAATGGCCGTTATCAAGTGCCAAAGTTCGGATGTCACTGTTGGACACACACTCCAGCACAGACCAAACTAAACAAAATTTTAAAAATTATTTCGTTGGCGAATTCCTCTCGGCAGTCTTCTGGCAAAACGTTCTGATAGTTCTGAGTTAATTAAATTGCCAAGTAGGTCCCGCTATTCTTGGATAAAATTAACACACACAACATGGATGGCGGGTGAGAAGATAGGTTGTAATCCTGACTTAAGTGACCAATTAAGTAAGTAAAGTATGAGAAGCGTAGATATCATCATGGTAATGAACTTATATAAGGTTCTTACGGTTGTATTGTGTGAACCAATGAAGCCATTCGTCTAAACGCTGATTGGACCTTTTCAGTGCGGCTTCAGACCTGGCAAGTCCACCATCGATCAGATATTCACACTACGCCAAATCCTGGAAAAGACCCACAAAAAGCAAATCGACACCCATAATCATTTTGTCGACTATAAGGCAGCCTTCGATAGTTCGATAAGGGATCGCGGTTTTGCCGCAATGTCGGAGCTCGGTATAATTGCGAAGCTGATAAGGCTATGCAGAATGAAGTTGAGAAATGCCTGCTGCTCCGTCAAGGTAGGAATGGATCTCTCCGAACCCTTTAATACCGTGCGAGGTTTCAGACAAGGTGATCCCTTATCGTGAGACCTTTTCAACTTCGTCATTGTGAGTGTTGTGAGCAAGGCGGAAGTGCATCGCAATGGCACTATTTTTCAAAAAAGCGTCCAGTTGCTTGCGCACGCCAATTACATTGACATCATAGAGCGTACCAAGCGAGATGTTACTGTTGCCTTCAGTGCTATTGAACGGGAGTCTACTAAGACGGATCTGGCAGTAAATGAGGGCAAAACGAAGTATATGTTATCGACAAGTAGAGACGTGCCGCGCTTTGAATCTTAGATTACGGCCCATAACCATACTCCGTTACCACCAACAATCTTGTCAGTCTGGAGATCAAGCGCAGTTTCACCCTTGCCAGCGGGTGCTACTATGGTCTCAATAGGCAATTGAATACCAGAAACCTCTCTCGTACGACAAAACTAATACTCTACAAGACGCTCATCCTCCTTGTGCTTCTTTATGGCTCAGAGGCATGACTATACTAAGCACAACAGTCTTGAGAGTTTTCGAGAGAAAAGTCCTACGTAAGATCTTTAGTCCATTGCCTGTTGGCGATGATTTCCGCATCTGATCCAACAGTGAACTGCATGAGCTCCTTAACGACATCGACGTTGTGCAGCATATTAACATCCAGCGGCTGCGCTGGTCTGGCCATGACGTTCGAATGGAGCAGGATGCTCCAGCGAGACGGATATTTGATTCAGGGATCTGCGGAAGTCGGCGAAGAGGATGACCTCGTTGGCATTGGAAAGACCAAATCGCTGTCACCGATTTGCGTGACCAACTGACGTAGGCGCACAAGAAGCAGAGGCGCCTGGAAGGATGTGATACGGCAGGCCGAAATCCATTAATAGGGTTGTTAATGGCCAATTAAGTAAGAAGTAGGTAGTGAACTTAGGCGCATGAAGTGGAATGTAAAAATGAATCTAACAGTCTGACACCATACTAGACCACAGGAATATTTGTCTGAAAATACATTTTTGATTGACGGCTGAATGATTTAATGAGTTTCAAGATAAAAGTTCATCCTACGTTGCTAGAATATGATGATGATGCTGTGTACGTATGGCAACTAGTGATACAATCATGCAGCCGTATATGACAGAAAATCGTTATTTGAAAAAAAAAAATTTTCTACACAAAACTAAATGCAGAATAGCAGACAGAATTAATAAGTGGAAAATCAATAGAAGATGAGTATCTCACAAAACAAAAGAGAGAAGAAAGAAGAAGAATAAAAACTTTTATTTCAAACAATTTAAAGACAACGAAAAGTAAAAGATTTATTGTCTCTCAACTCTTGCCGTATAAAACACTTGAAATGGCATGAATAGAAATGAGTATGGCTGTGTGACCATGAATTTTTTTAATTTGATTTGTATGCTTTTCCAGGGAAATTTATTTTTTAAATAAAAAGCAACGAAGATTTTTCATTAAACTTTGATACGACTGGATAACAAGGCAACATCAATTGAATTTTTTTTTTATTTGTTTCTCTTTCTCTTGTCTTCTCTTCTCTTATAAATGATGATGAAGTGTTGATGAATTGAAGAAAATCGAAATAAAATTGTTAAAATCCATGAAAAATATGAAAAAAACTTTTGAAAAATTTTTCATGGCTCTTTTGAATACCATTTTGAATGTATATGTCACACACGTCATATTTAAGAAATAACAAAATACGAAAGAGTCCCAACAAAAGAAGAATGGAAAAGAAAAAAGTTTCATGCTTAAAAAAGAAGAAAAAAGATGAATTTAAATAAATAAGATGGACCGACTGATTAAACAATGCATGGGTGTAAAAAAGGGCAGGCAGGCTTACATATTGCATGACTGAACACAAAAAAAATTTTAAATTTTTTTCTACATTTTTAAACAGGGACTGATGTATTCATGTGTAGTAAACAAATTAAAAAATATTACGAATCTGCAGAGCCTGTAAGAACATTCACAATAAAGCACACACACTCACATAAAGATGAATAAAGCCCGTCGTAAACTAGCTTTTTAGCTAACGAACAATGCTAGTTAATTAGAACTTTTACATCATACATACATACATTCATAATTGGTCATTACAACCCTTCAGTCAGGATTACAACCCAGATTTTCACTTATGTTGTGTACGTTAATTTTATACACGAGTAGCGGGACATACTGTTTAAAGTCGACTCTGCACGACAGATTTTTTGAGAAACTTTTCATGGAAATTTGATTTACTCTCAGAGTTTTTACCGGAAATCTGCTGTCGCCGAAGAAATATTTTTTTCAAATTTCGTTTAATTTGAGAAGTTTGACCTGGGGTTTGAATCATGACCTCACTCCTAATAAACCTACTACCTACTAGACTACGGCGACTACACCAACAACGAGTAAGGAAGCTAGATCGTCTGATAATGTTTAAATCGTTTGATAATTAAAATGAATTGTTCAGAAGTAATCTCACTTTTCGGCGTGAAATTAAGCTCAACTCGAAGCCAAATGGCTACCAATGACTTAATCTAGGGTTCTCATTCAGCACGAGTAGCTAGCTAAACTTCATCAAAATGGAAAAACTGTGCTTATCGTCACGAAAGACACCTTAAATCTCGAGCAGCGCATCTTATGTTGGCTTATTAGACGTAAGGCCATGATTTAAGCCCCAGGTCAGACATCACGAACAAAACGAAACGTGAATAAATACTTCTTCGGCGACTTCCTCTCAGCAGTTTGCTGACAAAAACTCTAAGAATAAAATAAATTTGCCATCTGTCGTTCGCAGTCGACTTTAAACTGTGGGTCCCGCCATTCATTTATAAAATTAACACACACACCTTTAGTGGTGTGAGAAGCTAGGTCGTAACCCTGACTGCAATGACCAAATATGTATGTATGTATGGAAATGGTACGATTTAAGCGATGTAGGTACGAATCCTCTTTATGTTGTAATAATTTGTTGTTAATTGGCCATTAACCACCCGATTATTGGATTTCGGCCTGCTTTAGCACATCCTTCCAGGCGCTTTTGCTTTTTGAGAGCCTTCGCCAGGGCTTTCTCAATTTAGTGCTTCTCCGCCGACTTCTCAAAATCTCCACATTAAATACACGCCTCAACGGGTTATACTCATTGTTGGAGGGGATGCGGAAATAATCGCCAACGCATAATGGACCAAAGATCATACATAACATAAATTATTGGCCATTATAAACTTTCAATCAGAATTACGACCATCACACCATTTATGTTGTGTGTGTTTGTTTTATACGTGAGTGGCGGCAGATTTTGCAATAAACTTTTCATAGCAATTGTATTTATTCTCAGATTTTTTTGCCAGAAATCAACTAAAAGGAAGCTGTCGAAGAAATATTTTTGTTGGAGATATCTGACCTGGGGTTTAAACCATCGCCTCATGCTTAATAAGCCAGTCTAGTAAGTAGTGTGACTAGGATAGGAGTAGGATATTTCTCTCGAATACTCTCAAGGCTGTTGCATCTGCGCTTGATAATGTCCTTGCTTTTGCGCCATAAATATGCACGGAAAGGTTAAGCTGCTTGTAGAGTATAAGTTTCGTTGTACGAGAGAGGTCGCTGCTACTCAACTGCCTTTTGAGATGATAGTAGCACCTGTTGGCAAGAGGGAAGCTATGTTTGATCTCCACGCTGACAATATTTTTGGTAACGGCGGAGCCAAGATAAGTAAATTCATTATCGGTCGGAATCTGGTATCCAATACGCTGCATGTCCCTGCTTTCTTGTTCTACTTGTATTTAATTTGGATTCTCTTTACTGTATCTTTAGTTAAACAAATATTGTTAGGAAAGTAGTCATAAAAATCTTAACCATTACAGTGGAAACCATTGTTTGCATGTAAATATTCCATCATTAGCGTGTTGTTTAAGGGTTAGGGTCACAATAAAAATATTTTTCATGTACGAGAATTATTTTAAAATGTTCACAAGTTAATAACTTTTGATATAAACGGCACAATTATTTAGTAAAAACTACATATTAAAAGATATTTGAAAACGAAGTAAGACTTTATGTATGTTATCGCCCTTAAAAGTTCACTGTATTTCACAGAAAACTAGAGCATGTTCACACAAAAATCTACTTAAACAGGCTCTGATATGTGAAATAATTAACCTGGTAAACAAACAAGCAAACAAACAACCAAGTTTATAGAGAATAAAGCCATTAGCAACTGAACAACGTTAACTACTAGGGTTCTTTAAAACACTAAAGAATAGAAAGAGAGGTAGCGTGCGCTATGATATGGCTTTTGTGTGTGTGTCATAGTCTGTCAGGTCTAGTCCAGTCTAGCTGAAAAATAATGGCCAACCGGCTTGTATAATAAAGAATAATTGAATACTGCATACGTTTAAACTCTCTACTAAATGCATTCAGCCATTGCCGACAAATGAGGGGAAATTCTTTTTTTTAATTTTTATTGAAAGTGTTAGTGGCGCAATGTGACCACAAATTGAGCAACTATTGAAAGGGAATATTTTTTCTTGTTTTAAATGAATACACGGTCACTAACGCCTTAAAAGAGCATAATTTTGTAGAGGATTTGTTTCATTTAGTTTTATATCACGGCGAATAATCCTTTTTCAGAATACTTTCTCTGTTTTTCTCATTTATTTCGCGCTTTCATTCAATTTTAGTGTGGACATACTTTAACCCGTAAGAATCGCTTTTGTGGGATGGATGTCCATGTGATTCAAGGAGAGACTTGAGTCGGTGCTCCTCCTGTTCATACTGTTACGAAAATGGAAATGGTGTTTTACTTTTATATCGTTTAACATTAAAATTATAAACAAAAGCTACAAAACAAAAACAGTGAGTTTGTTTACATGATAAACAAGTAAACAAAAATATACCAACAAACACCAGAATAAAAAAAGAATAAGCGAGTAAACAAAAATGCGACAACAAACATTGCAAGAATAAATGTAAACAAAAAGACAAACAGCAATAATGAAACAACTATGTTTACATTTATGAGAACATTCATCAGACTGCTTACGTTGCCATATAAAAAGCACGGCAAAGCAGGCAACGAGTCAGTAAAAGTTCAGTCAGTCTTGTGTGAGGACGCATTGCGTTTGAAGAGGGTAATGGTGTTTTGAAGATCTCCGTTACAAAGATCCGTCGAACAATTGTTAAAAAATTGTTATTGTTTATTCAAAGGAGTACAAAGAGGAATAACAAGCAAAGCAATTGTTGTTGTTTAAATCAAGTTGGGAACAGTGGCACACAGAATTGTGCGAATAATAAAGAATTTTAATTAAAACAAAAATTTTTTTTTTATTTTTTATTTGCAATCTTCGAGCTCATATTTTAAAAAAGGTAACAGTACGTACCCAGCAATACATAATTGGTCATTTAGTCAGTATTACAGCCTAGCTCCTCATACCACCCATGTTGTGTGTGTTAATTTTATACATGAGTGGCGCTACAATTTAAACTCTACTCCGAACTACAGTTTTTGAGAGACCAGCAATATTGCATGTAAATACGAAATGAAATGAGTCCCCCTGTAAAACGAGTGGTCATTATGAAAACTTATTGTGGCAATCGGCATATCTGTACCCTGTAACATGTTAGAGATTGCGAGCTCCGTACCGGCCCTGGCCAGCTCGCAATGCAATTTTCAACGATATCCCTATGTCCTGCAACCGATATCAAAGTAACTTTTAAATGATTTTAAATTTCTCTGAGAAATTCCCAACATTTATGGATAAAGACGGACATTTAAACTACATTCGAGAGGGACTTAATCGAAATCTGGCTGTATGAATAAATCAAAAGATTTTCAGAGAAGAGGAAGTCGTAGAGGAAATATTTTTTTAAATTTCGTTTTGTTAGTGGTCTCACGTCGAATAAGCCAAGAAACTACCTACTAAACTACGGCATCCTTCAAGAAAGCTTAATATCAGAAGCCTTAATAAAAATATCACAGACCATCCTGTTAGTTGGAATTACAGATGAGCGATCCAGTGATTTTTGAAGAACGTTGTTCTCAGTGAACGTGAATTGTTAATCACTGTTCTTTAAAACAGTGATTGTGATCACAGTATTCCAAAAGAAAACAATAATGACAATAACGTATTTTATTAAGTCGTAAGAAAGAGACAACTAGATACATACTACGAAAAGACTACTAAACAAAATCAAAGTGGTGTCATCAATGTTATTATTTTTAACGTAATTTTTTTTATATGAAGTTTGACAATTAAGTTTCACAGAAAGTTCATGTACGTATAAAAGACAAAAGTAAATAATCAGCATCATCTAATAGTAATTCTGCCTCGCTCAAAATAAAATGAAATAAATTTGAGTATGTAACAATTTTGAAAGAACGACATTATTAGTAACTGTTATTTGGCAATTTCAACCACTGTAGTTACCAGTGAATTATCAATCACCGTGATTAAATCACAATTTTGAAAATATCGCTCATCTTGGAATGCTCTATTCAGAAAATTATGAGCAGACTAGTAATAGAAGGTCCGACGAGAACCAATTTAGTACATCTGTCCATCAGCTGACAATGGTATTGATGTGTGTTACCCTTTTAAAAACGTTTAAAATATGAGTTCGTAGATTGCAAATAAAATAAAAATGAATTTGGGTTTAGTTTTAATTAAAATTCTTTATTATTCGACAATTCTATGTGCCATTGTTCACAACTTTATGTAAACAACAACAATTGCTTTGTTTGTTATTCTTCTTTACACTCTTTTTCGTAAACACAAATAATTGTTCGGTAGATCTTTATAACGGAGATCTTCAAACCACGATTATTCTCTTCAATGGCAACGCGTCTTTACACATGACTGACTGAATTTTTACTGACTCGCTGCCTGCTTTGCCTTGGCTTTTATATGCCAACGTAAACAATCTGATGAATGTTCTTGAAGTCTAATGTTCGTGGCTTCACCGTCTCGAGATCTGCATAAATGTAAACACCATTGTTTCATTGTTGTTTGTGTATTTCGTTTACAGTTTTTGTTGTTACATTTTTGTTTACTTGTTCATCCCCTTTTTTATACTGGTGTTGTTGGTTTATTTTTGTTTACTTGTTTATCATGTAAACAAGATCATTATTTTTTGTTTTTGTAGCTTTTATTGATCATTTTAATGTTAAACGAATTACCATCATTTCCATTTTCCTAACAGTATTGTCTCAGGATAAGAGTGGTAGGGTCAACGGACTATACCAGAAATACTATTAACTCCACGGAATTAACCCATATTTGTTAACACTAACAAGGCGTAGTGTAGTTAATATTCAATAAATGTCTTTTAACAAAACCATACTAAAGCCGTATTAATAAACAATTATATAAGAATAATAATAACAACAACTATAAGCACTTAAAATCAACAAAACCATTAAAGGAGAATACAAACAAGTGGATTTACTGGTTGCCTATTGTCGCAACTATCAATGCATTTGAGAGTAGAGACACATTCAAACACCAGCAGCAAATCGAATCAAAAATTCCGGACAGGTGCGTGTGTTACAATGTCGCCAACAAAGAAGAATAATGATGGACATTTAATACACTTGTAGGTGTAGATTGTGGCACATTGAAATGAAATTGAAATCTAGGAGAATCAATCAATGCAAACATTAACACACACTCGTATTTAAAAAGTAATATAGAAGTACTAATGGTAAAAGAAGCCTCTGGAAGAAGAATTTTTATAGTTGAATGACTCAACCTGCATAATTTTATTGTCATTTTTGTTTTGTGATGTGAAGGAATATATCAACTTTAATTTACCATACATGATGGGTCATTAGAACCCTTCAGTCAGGATCACGACCTAGTTTCACACGCTACTTATGTTATTTTACGAAAAAGGAAAAATCTATATACTGCTGTTTTGCTTTTACACTGTTTAACTGTTGAATTATAAATAAAAGCTACAAAAACAAAAACAATGAACTTCTTCACAAATTATCGCACTGCGTAATGTAACATCAAACACCAGCATAAAAAATTATAAACCAGTAAACAAAAACATACTAACAAACACCAGCATAACAAAAAGATTAATCAAGTAAACAAAAATATACCAACAAACATTACAAGAATAAATGTAAACAGAGATATAGAGATCTCGAGAAGGCGAAGCCACGAACATTCGCCTTCAAGGACATTCATCAGACTGTTTACGTTGCCATATCAAAAGCAAGGTAAAGCAGGCAACTGAATTAGTAAAAGTTCAGTCAGTCTTGTATGAAGACGCGGTGTGTTTGAAGAGAGTAAACGTGGTTTGACGCTCTCCGCTACAAAGATCTGTCGAACAATTGATTACTAACTGTTGTTGCTTATGCAAAGAGTGTAAACAGAGAAATAACAAAGAAAAGCAATTGTTGGTGTTTACATCAAGTTGTGAACAGTGGCATACAGAATTGTTCGAACAATAAAGAATTCACTTAAAACTAAACACAAATTTATTTTTGCTTTATTTGCAATTTACGAGCTCATATTTTAAACATTTTTAAAAACCAAAAACGTAACAATATCATACACGAATGGCGGAACCTATAGTTTAAAGTCGTCTCCGAACGACAGATTTTTGAGAAACTCTGCAGTTTTTTATTTACTCCTAGAGTTTCTGCCAGAAATCTGCTGAAAGGAAGACGTTGAAGAAATATTTTTGTTGGTGATATCGGACCTGGGGATTAAACCCCAACACACTAAATACAAAACTACTATGACTTACATCAAGTTTGAACACTCCAAATGAATCGAGATGACTTTCACGTTACATTTCCGTATTGTTTTCTACGTTAATTTGATATAAATTTCTTGATTTTTGTTGTTTCAAGAGGCCAACAAAGTGACTGCTGGTCCTAATCCCTTATATACTAACAATGTTCTCATAATAGAATGACTGCGGGCGGAAGGTGCAGTGGGCATATGAGAATATAATGAATTGACACCATACTAGACCACAGGAATATTTGTCTGAAAATACATTTTTGATTGACGGCTGAATGATTTAATGAGTTTCAAGATAAAAGTTCATCCTACGTTGCTAGAATATGATGATGATGCTGTGTACGTATGGCAACTAGTGATACAATCATGCAGCCGTATATGACAGAAAATCGTTATTATTTGAAAAAAAAAATTTTTCTACACAAAACTAAATGCAGAATAGCAGACAGAATTAATAAGTGGAAAATCAATAGAAGATGAGTATCTCACAAAACAAAAGAGAGAAGAAAGAAGAAGAATAAAAACTTTTATTTCAAACAATTTAAAGACAACGAAAAGTAAAAGATTTATTGTCTCTCAACTCTTGCCGTATAAAACACTTGAAATGGCATGAATAGAAATGAGTATGGCTGTGTGACCATGAATTTTTTTAATTTGATTTGTATGCTTTTCCAGGGAAATTTATTTTTTAAATAAAAAGCAACGAAGATTTTTCATTAAACTTTGATACGACTGGATAACAAGGCAATATCAATTGAATTTTTTTTTTATTTGTTTCTCTTTCTCTTGCTTATAAATGATGATGAAGTGTTGATGAATTGAAGAAAATCGAAATAAAATTGTTAAAATCCATGAAAAATATGAAAAAAACTTTTGAAAAATTTTTCATGGCTCTTTTGAATACCATTTTGAATGTATATGTCACACACGTCATATTTAAGAAATAACAAAATACGAAAGAGTCCCAACAAAAGAAGAATGGAAAAGAAAAAAGTTTCATGCTTAAAAAAGAAGAAAAAAGATGAATTTAAATAAATAAGATGGACCGACTGATTAAACAATGCATGGGTGTAAAAAAGGGCAGGCAGGCTTACAAAAAAAATTTTAAATTTTTTTCTACATTTTTAAACAGGGACTGATGTATTCATGTGTAGTAAACAAATTAAAAAATATTACGAATCTGCAGAGCCTGTAAGAACATTCACAATAAAGCACACACACTCACATAAAGATGAATAAAGCCCGTCGTAAACTAGCTTTTTAGCTAACGAACAATGCTAGTTAATTAGAACTTTTACATCATACATACATACATTCATAATTGGTCATTACAACCCTTCAGTCAGGATTACAACCCAGATTTTCACTTATGTTGTGTACGTTAATTTTATACACGAGTAGCGGGACATACTGTTTAAAGTCGACTCTGCACGACAGATTTTTTGAGAAACTTTTCATGGCAATTTGATTTACTCTCAGAGTTTTTACCGGAAATCTGCTGTCGCCGAAGAAATATTTTTTTCAAATTTCGTTTAATTTGAGAAGTTTGACCTGGGGTTTGAATCATGACCTCACTCCTAATAAACCTACTACCTACTAGACTACGGCGACTACACCAACAACGAGTAAGGAAGCTAGATCGTCTGATAATGTTTAAATCGTTTGATAATTAAAATGAATTGTTCAGAAGTAATCTCACTTTTCGGCGTGAAATTAAGCTCAACTCGAAGCCAAATGGCTAGCAATGACTTAATCTAGGGTTCTCATTCAGCACGAGTAGCTAGCTAAACTTCATCAAAATGGAAAAACTGTGCTTATCGTCACGAAAGACACCTTAAATCTCGAGCAGCGCATCTTATGTTGGCTTATTAGACGTAAGGCCATGATTTAAGCCCCAGGTCAGACATCACGAACAAAACGAAACGTGAATAAATACTTCTTCGGCGACTTCCTCTCAGCAGTTTGCTGACAAAAACTCTAAGAATAAAATAAATTTGCCATCTGTCGTTCGCAGTCGACTTTAAACTGTGGGTCCCGCCATTCATTTATAAAATTAACACACACACCTTTAGTGGTGTGAGAAGCTAGGTCGTAACCCTGACTGCAATGACCAAATATGTATGTATGTATGGAAATGGTACGATTTAAGCGATGTAGGTACGAATCCTGTTTATGTTGTAATAATTTGTTGTTAATTGGCCATTAACCACCCGATTATTGGATTTCGGCCTGCTTTAGCACATCCTTCCAGGCGCTTTTGCTTTTTGAGAGCCTTCGCCAGGGCTTTCTCAATTTAGTGCTTCTCCGCCGACTTCTCAAAATCTCCACATTAAATACACGCCTCAACGGGTTATACTCATTGTTGGAGGGGATGCGGAAATAATCGCCAACGCATAATGGACCAAAGATCATACATAACATAAATTATTGGCCATTATAAACTTTCAATCAGAATTACGACCATCACACCATTTATGTTGTGTGTGTTTGTTTTATACGTGAGTGGCGGCAGATTTTGCAATAAACTTTTCATAGCAATTGTATTTATTCTCAGATTTTTTTGCCAGAAATCAACTAAAAGGAAGCTGTCGAAGAAATATTTTTGTTGGAGATATCTGACCTGGGGTTTAAACCATCGCCTCATGCTTAATAAGCCAGTCTAGTAAGTAGTGTGACTAGGATAGGAGTAGGATATTTCTCTCGAATACTCTCAAGGCTGTTGCATCTGCGCTTGATAATGTCCTTGCTTTTGCGCCATAAATATGCACGGAAAGGTTAAGCTGCTTGTAGAGTATAAGTTTCGTTGTACGAGAGAGGTCGCTGCTACTGAACTGCCTTTTGAGATGATAGTAGCACCTGTTGGCAAGAGGGAAGCTATGTTTGCTCTCCACGCTGACAATATTTTTGGTAACGGCGGAGCCAAGATAAGTAAATTCATTATCGGTCGGAATCTGGTATCCAATACGCTGCATGTCCCTGCTTTCTTGTTCTACTTGTATTTAATTTGGATTCTCTTTACTGTATCTTTAGTTAAACAAATATTGTTAGGAAAGTAGTCATAAAAATCTTAACCATTACAGTGGAAACCATTGTTTGCATGTAAATATTCCATCATTAGCGTGTTGTTTAAGGGTTAGGGTCACAATAAAAATATTTTTCATGTACGAGAATTATTTTAAAATGTTCACAAGTTAATAACTTTTGATATAAACGGCACAATTATTTAGTAAAAACTACATATTAAAAGATATTTGAAAACGAAGTAAGACTTTATGTATGTTATCGCCCTTAAAAGTTCACTGTATTTCACAGAAAACTAGAGCATGTTCACACAAAAATCTACTTAAACAGGCTCTGATATGTGAAATAATTAACCTGGTAAACAAACAAGCAAACAAACAACCAAGTTTATAGAGAATAAAGCCATTAGCAACTGAACAACGTTAACTACTAGGGTTCTTTAGAACACTAAAGAATAGAAAGAGAGGTAGCGTGCGCTATGATATGGCTTTTGTGTGTGTGTCATAGTCTGTCAGGTCTAGTCCAGTCTAGCTGAAAAATAATGGCCAACCGGCTTGTATAATAAAGAATAATTGAATACTGCATACGTTTAAACTCTCTACTAAATGCATTCAGCCATTGCCGACAAATGAGGGGAAATTCTTTTTTTTTAATTTTTATTGAAAGTGTTAGTGGCGCAATGTGACCACAAATTGAGCAACTATTGAAAGGGAATATTTTTTCTTGTTTTAAATGAATACACGGTCACTAACGCCTTAAAAGAGCATAATTTTGTAGAGGATTTGTTTCATTTAGTTTTATATCACGGCGAATAATCCTTTTTCAGAATACTTTCTCTGTTTTTCTCATTTATTTCGCGCTTTCATTCAATTTTAGTGTGGACATACTTTAACCCGTAAGAATCGCTTTTGTGGGATGGATGTCCATGTGATTCAAGGAGAGACTTGAGTCGGTGCTCCTCCTGTTCATACTGTTACGAAAATGGAAATGGTGTTTTACTTTTATATCGTTTAACATTAAAATTATAAACAAAAGCTACAAAACAAAAACAGTGAGTTTGTTTACATGATAAACAAGTAAACAAAAATATACCAACAAACACCAGAATAAAAAAAGAATAAGCGAGTAAACAAAAATGCGACAACAAACATTGCAAGAATAAATGTAAACAAAAAGACAAACAGCAATAATGAAACAACTATGTTTACATGTATGAGAACATTCATCAGACTGCTTACGTTGCCATATAAAAAGCACGGCAAAGCAGGCAACGAGTCAGTAAAAGTTCAGTCAGTCTTGTGTGAGGACGCATTGCGTTTGAAGAGGGTAATGGTGTTTTGAAGATCTCCGTTACAAAGATCCGTCGAACAATTGTTAAAAAATTGTTATTGTTTATTCAAAGGAGTACAAAGAGGAATAACAAGCAAAGCAATTGTTGTTGTTTAAATCAAGTTGGGAACAGTGGCACACAGAATTGTGCGAATAATAAAGAATTTTAATTAAAACAAAAATTTTTTTTTTATTTTTTATTTGCAATCTTCGAGCTCATATTTTAAAAAAGGTAACAGTACGTACCCAGCAATACATAATTGGTCATTTAGTCAGTATTACAGCCTAGCTCCTCATACCACCCATGTTGTGTGTGTTAATTTTATACATGAGTGGCGCTACAATTTAAACTCTACTCCGAACTACAGTTTTTGAGAGACCAGCAATATTGCATGTAAATACGAAATGAAATGAGTCCCCCTGTAAAACGAGTGGTCATTATGAAAACTTATTGTGGCAATCGGCATATCTGTACCCTGTAACATGTTAGAGATTGCGAGCTCCGTACCGGCCCTGGCCAGCTCGCAATGCAATTTTCAACGATATCCCTATGTCCTGCAAACGATATCAAAGTAACTTTTAAATGATTTTAAATTTCTCTGAGAAATTCCCAACATTTATGGATAAAGACGGACATTTAAACTACATTCGAGAGGGACTTAATCGAAATCTGGCTGTATGAATAAATCAAAAGATTTTCAGAGAAGAGGAAGTCGTAGAGGAAATATTTTTTTAAATTTCGTTTTGTTAGTGGTCTCACGTCGAATAAGCCAAGAAACTACCTACTAAACTACGGCATCCTTCAAGAAAGCTTAATATCAGAAGCCTTAATAAAAATATCACAGACCATCCTGTTAGTTGGAATTACAGATGAGCGATCCAGTGATTTTTGAAGAACGTTGTTCTCAGTGAACGTGAATTGTTAATCAATGTTCTTTAAAACAGTGATTGTGATCACAGTATTCCAAAAGAAAGCAATAATGACAATAACGTATTTTATTAAGTCGTAAGAAAGAGACAACTAGATACATACTACGAAAAGACTACTAAACAAAATCAAAGTGGTGTCATCAATGTTATTATTTTTAACGTAATTTTTTTTATATGAAGTTTGACAATTAAGTTTCACAGAAAGTTCATGTACGTATAAAAGACAAAAGTAAATAATCAGCATCATCTAATAGTAATTCTGCCTCGCTCAAATTAAAATGAAATAAATTTGAGTATGTAACAATTTTGAAAGAACGACATTATTAGTAACTGTTATTTGGCAATTTCAATCACTGTAGTTACCAGTGAATTATCAATCACCGTGATTAAATCACAATTTTGAAAATATCGCTCATCTTGGAATGCTCTATTCAGAAAATTATGAGCAGACTAGTAACATGTCCATAGTCTATCTTAGGCCGGGATTTGATTGCATTGAGTCTCACTCGCAACAGCTCAGGATTAATAGAAGGTCCGACGAGAACCAATTTAGTACATCTGTCCATCAGCTGACAATGGTATTGATGTGTGTTACCCTTTTAAAAACGTTTAAAATATGAGTTCGTAGATTGCAAATAAAATAAAAATGAATTTGGGTTTAGTTTTAATTAAAATTCTTTATTATTCGACAATTCTATGTGCCATTGTTCACAACTTTATGTAAACAACAACAATTGCTTTGTTTGTTATTCTTCTTTACACTCTTTTTCGTAAACACAAATAATTGTTCGGTAGATCTTTATAACGGAGATCTTCAAACCACGATTATTCTCTTCAATGGCAACGCGTCTTTACACATGACTGACTGAATTTTTACTGACTCGCTGCCTGCTTTGCCTTGGCTTTTATATGCCAACGTAAACAATCTGATGAATGTTCTTGAAGTCTAATGTTCGTGGCTTCACCGTCTCGAGATCTCCATAAATGTAAACACCATTGTTTCATTGTTGTTTGTGTATTTCGTTTACAGTTTTTGTTGTTACATTTTTGTTTACTTGTTCATCCCCTTTTTTATACTGGTGTTGTTGGTTTATTTTTGTTTACTTGTTTATCATGTAAACAAGATCATTGTTTTTTGTTTTTGTAGCTTTTATTGATCATTTTAATGTTAAACGAATTACCATCATTTCCATTTTCCTAACAGTATTGTCTCAGGATAAGAGTGGTAGGGTCAACGGACTATACCAGAAATACTATTAACTCCACGGAATTAACCCATATTTGTTAACACTAACAAGGCGTAGTGTAGTTAATATTCAATAAATGTCTTTTAACAAAACCATACTAAAGCCGTATTAATAAACAATTATATAAGAATAATAATAACAACAACTATAAGCACTTAAAATCAACAAAACCATTAAAGGAGAATACAAACAAGTGGATTTACTGGTTGCCTATTGTCGCAACTATCAATGCATTTGAGAGTAGAGACACATTCAAACACCAGCAGCAAATCGAATCAAAAATTCCGGACAGGTGCGTGTGTTACAATGTCGCCAACAAAGAAGAATAATGATGGACATTTAATACACTTGTAGGTGTAGATTGTGGCACATTGAAATGAAATTGAAATCTAGGAGAATCAATCAATGCAAACATTAACACACACTCGTATTTAAAAAGTAATATAGAAGTACTAATGGTAAAAGAAGCCTCCTGAAGAAGAATTTTTATAGTTGAATGACTCAACCTGCATAATTTTATTGTCATTTTTGTTTTGTGATGTGAAGGAATATATCAACTTTAATTGACCATACATGATGGGTCATTAGAACCCTTCAGTCAGGATCACGACCTAGTTTCACACGCTACTTATGTTATTTTACGAAAAAGGAAAAATCTATATACTGCTGTTTTGCTTTTACACTGTTTAACTGTTGAATTATAAATAAAAGCTACAAAAACAAAAACAATGAACTTCTTTACAAATTATCGCACTGCGTAATGTAACATCAAACACCATCATAAAAAATGATAAACAAGTAAACAAAAACATACTAACAAACACCAGCATAACAAAAAGATTAATCAAGTAAACAAAAATATACCAACAAACATTACAAGAATAAATGTAAACAGAGATATAGAGATCTCGAGAAGGCGAAGCCACGAACATTCGCCTTCAAGGACATTCATCAGACTGTTTACGTTGCCATATCAAAGGCAAGGTAAAGCAGGCAACTGAATTAGTAAAAGTTCAGTCAGTCTTGTATGAAGACGCGGTGTGTTTGAAGAGAGTAAACGTGGTTTGAAGCTCTCCGCTACAAAGATCTGTCGAACAATTGATTACTAACTGTTGTTGCTTATGCAAAGAGTGTAAACAGAGAAATAACAAAGAAAAGCAATTGTTGATGTTTACATCAAGTTGTGAACAGTGGCATACAGAATTGTTCGAACAATAAAGAATTCACTTAAAACTAAACACAAATTTATTTTTGCTTTATTTGCAATTTACGAGCTCATATTTTAAACATTTTTAAAAACCAAAAACGTAACAATATCATACACGAATGGCGGAACCTATAGTTTAAAGTCGTCTCCGAACGACAGATTTTTGAGAAACTCTGCAGTTTTTTATTTACTCCTAGAGTTTTTGCCAGAAATCTGCTGAAAGGAAGACGTGGAAGAAATATTTTTGTTGGTGATATCGGACCTGGGGATTAAACCCCAACACACTAAATACAAGACTACGATGACTTACATCAAGTTTGAACACTCCAAATGAATCGAGATGACTTTCACGTTACATTTCCGTATTGTTTTCTACGTTAATTTGATATAAATTTCTTGATTTTTGTTGTTTCAAGAGGCCAACAAAGTGACTGCTGGTCCTAATCCCTTATATACTAACAATGTTCTCATAATAGAATGACTGCGGGCGGAAGGTGCAGTGGGCATATGAGAATATAATGAATTGTTTTGTTGCTTACCGGACATTTTGGTGCAAAAGATTTTCCCTAAATTTCTACAGAGCATTTCTGATGATGATGAGATGTCTGACCTTTGGTTTGAAGCATGGCCTCACGTCTAATTACTAAACACAATACCGTCAAGTAGGTAGACTTCAAATCATATTATTCACAACATTCAAGTCGAGTCCCTATGTCTTCATACACCTAAAACTGAAATTTGTGTATGGAAGTGATGGTGTTGTGATGCTCATCTTGGTGATGAGATGTATGTTCTGGGGCCTGAAGCATAGCCTCACGTCTAATTAGCCAACAAACTACCGTCTAGTAGGTAGACTTCAAATCGTATTATTCACAACATTCAAATCGAGTTTCTATGCCTTCATACACCTAGAACTGAAATTTGTGTACGGAAGTGAAGCTCTTGCAACAGTGAACGAATTACATTGCCAGTGTAAACACTTTTCGTATTTTATATACACATATATTTTTATTGTTTATTTGTATAGTAAACAATACTATTTACTGCAAATTTTTATTGTTATTGTTTTCATTTTATCATGACTTTTTTTCTTGGTGTTGCATTGCACGTCCGCTCTGTTAAAATACTTGCCATTCCAACAAATGACTTTAAATGTGGTTTCAACCAAAACAAAAGCAAAAACAAAGAAGTAACAAAACCCAGTACAAGCCAGCATAAATATTTAATCTCTCGTTCCATTTTGGTTTTGTTTTATAAACCTTATCCCAAATGTATAAAATTGTTTCAATGCAAATGAATTCGCTTTAAATGGTTCAATAAAATTAAAATTTTTTATAGTGTTGCCTTTCTTCTTCCATTTTAAATTCTTTATAGCCGAAAATAATTAAAAACGCCCAATTTTTTTTCAATCATAAATCAATAGTTAACAGTAAATAACACCGGCTGTCATTTACACTCTTAAATAAGTTTACCGCAAAAGTGTATTAAATACCGCGTCCGTTTTTTTTTTTTTTTTTGTACAGCAGATTCATTTTAATTGGTTGTTAAAGTTTAAACTTTTAAACCTAAAGGAGTAAAGAATTAATAGCCCTAAGGCTGTTTAAATACAATTTAAATCGAAATGCGTAAGAGGACAACAGCGTTTATGGATTCGCATTTTTTTTTCTTTAAGAAAAAATTTTGAGCTTCCTAAGTATCGTCCTGTTGCAACTTCTGCAGAAGTTCTCGCATATGCCACCAAAAGCCTGTAATCCATTCCTTAGGTAAACTTTGATCAAATTTTGTTCTATAGTCGCCTTAGCCTAGTAGGCAGTGTGTTGATTCAAACCCCAGGTCAGTCATCTCTGACAAAACGAAATATGAAAAAATATTTTTTCGGCGACTTTCTCTCAGCAGTTTTCTGGTAAAAGCACTGAAAGTAAATGAAATTGCTATGAAAAGCTTCTCAAAAATCTGTCGTTTGGTTCACTAAGGTTCAACAACAAAACGAAATATGAAAAAAATATTACTCCGGCATTACTCATCAGAGGAATGCCAATCACACATATGAATTCAATCCAACCAGCCTTTGCAAGTGGGTCAGTTTCGTTGTTACACTTAATGTTTCCATGTTCAGGAACCAATATGAGGGTCAGCGTTGAATATTTCGCTTTCTACTTCACAGATGGTCATCATTATTGGACAATCTTTAATGTGGTGAAAATGCAATCTACGGATCTAATAGTTAATGAATTGTTTGTAAATACCATTCGATATACTTTGGTACTGGATTCTTATAATGGCAGTCTGTGTAGTCAACATCATTTAAATCATTTACTTAAATTACTTAATTAGGGATTGTAAACCAATCTCTAAGTTAAACTTACAATCTATTTTCCACTACCACCGATGTTATGTGTGTTAACTTTATCCATATGAGGCGTGACCGAATGCCAGATTTTTGAAAAACATTTCATTTCCATTTTATTTTTTACTGCTAAGTGGAACTCGCAGGGGAAATATTTTTCATATTTTCATATTGCCAACACACGACCTATTAGACCACGGCAGCCTTGAGTGAACGAAACTGTGGAAGTTTATTAGGCTAAATGAGTTGCAGTGAATTAAAGGTTTGTTATCAGAAAGTTTCCAATGTTTCCTATGAAAGTTCTCTACAATCTTGTGTATGAAATGATTATGGCGATCAGAGATCAGCAATGAGTATTCAAAAATATGAGTAGAATCCAACCATTATCATAATTTCTGATACTTATACGCATTCATACTTACTTTAATACCATACTCATACTACTCAGATTCAAAGTTTGAAGTACTCATGATATTCATACCAGAAATCAGCAATGAGTATTCAAAAATATGAGTAGAATCGAATCATACTCATAATTTCTGATACTTATAAGCATTCATACTTATTTTAATATCCTGGAACCTCTACTCATATTCAAAGTTTGAAGTACTCATCCTCTTCATACTTAACAACACGTATGATGTTGTTGATTTCGATTCTCCATAACTCAACATTTACAAGAATTACAAAATAAGTATGATTCGCGTACGAACAATAAAATACTCACTAAAAATTTTTTTTTGTTTTCCAAAATATTTTCCAAAATATTTTCCAATATACTTTGAATATTTGTTTCAAAACTAAATATTACTGTGCCCAAGCCTATCCTAAATACTCAACTCCTTTTGAAACAGCAGGGAGTATCGACAGTCAAATAATTTACATACAGCGCCATCGATGACATGCCACAAAAATAAATAAAAGTTGTCCAGAAAATTTATAACCATTTTGGATACAAAATTTGCTCATAAATAAGTCACCGTAAAACTCCCAAAAAATATATGAAACTCAAGTGTTGAAGTGCAAAATCACACACACGCAAAGCGTTAACAAGATTTCGATTAAAAAAAAGGCAAATAAAGGAAAGTTTTTTTGTTTGTATTTCACTTCAATAAAATTTTAAAATCAAGGAATGATTATAAGAGGAAAGTACAGAATTCAACGAGATATGCATTGTTTACTTAGCTACATAGGTTGTGCAATAAATTTCTTTAAGTTTTCTTTCTTCACATTGGTAGTGAAGACCCCATAATAAACAATACCACACAATGGTTACCAACTACTCACTCACACATGTGAAACAATAAAATTTCTATGGAAACTGATTTGCGCATTCTATTTATGAACACTACCGAGTATGTTCCAGTTGCAAGAGCATACATGTTTCTATTTATTTCCATAAGTATGTGCACTCAGCTGATTAGCATACGTTTGAATGCAACATTTAGTGACCAAAAATTCTTGGTCTACCATACACGTACCAATGATGATATCAATGATGATTTAAACTGAGTCACATACTTATACTTCCAGTTATTATGATTCCACATGAAAACATTCGTATCCAAAATAAATCTGAAAATGATGATGATGATGACCGCTATCAGCAGCACCAGCAATATTTGCTTAAATGCCACGATATTGCAAAACACATTCATTGTGTACACCAAACAAATGTTGTATCTGTTTGTTTTCTTTGTTGTTCTTACGTTTTCGTGTTAAAAATTTTTAAGTTCAATGGAAAGTAACCGGCCTTATTGAAGATCGAAAAATAAACAAAAAAGTCATAAATTAAATGATGTGAAATTGAGGGCCTCTTTATGTCTGGCAAAAAAAAAACTGAGTAAAACTAAAAAAATTATGTGGAGTGTGATGTCTGAGAAATTTGAAAACGAATATAATTTGCCAATAGCTTCACAAACTTAAATTGACTTCAATTTGAGTCCGAGGAACCGAGAGTTTTATTACGCCCTTCCCACCTTTAAATTGAAATGCAACAAAGTGTGTGTGTATGAGAGATATCATCGAAATTGTTTATTTGTTTCAAAGGCCTGTGTGAATATACATACTGTTACGTTTTTACCTTACCCTTTTAAAAACATTTAAAATATGAGCTTGTAGATTGTAAATAAAAATAAAAATTAATTTATGTTCAGTTTTAGATAAATTCTTTATTGTTCGCAGAATTCTGTATGCCACTGTTCACAACTTGACGTAAACCACAACAATTTGCTTTTTTGCTATTCTTCTTTACACTTTGCTGCGTAAACACTAACAATTGTTCCACAGATCTTTATAACGGAGATCTTCAAACCACGATTATTCTCTTCACACGCAATGTGTCTTCACACAAGACTGACTAAGTTTTTACTAACCCCGTTGCCTGCTTTGTCTTGCCTTTTACATTGCAGGGTAAATTGTCTGATAAATGCTCTTGAAGGAGAATGACTTTGCCTTCGTGAAATCTCTATAAACATGGTGTTTACGTTATTGTTGTATGTGTATTTTGTTTACGTTTGTCCTTGCAGTGTTGTTGTTGCCTGTTTGTTTACTTGTTTATCCCTTTTTTATACTGCTGTTGTTGCTATATTTTTGTTTATTTGTTGATCACGAAAACAAATCCATTGTTTTTGTTTTGCAGCTTTTGTTTATCGTTTTAATGTTAAACGATGTAACACCATTTCCATTTTCGTAACAATACATAACATACATATGTACATAACTGGTTATTACACCCCTTTAGTCAGGGTTACGACCCAGTTTCTCACACCATTTATGTTGTGTGTCTTAATTTCATGCATGAAAGGCAAGATCTGCAATTAGAAGTCGATTCCGAACGACAGACTTTTGAAAATCTTTTCAGGGCAATTGCTGTTGAGAGGAATTTGCCGAAGAAATATTTCTTTATGTTGTCCTGATGTTGGAGATGTCTGCAGCAGGAGTTTGAAACGTGGCCTCACGTTTAATATGCCAACACACTACCTACTAAACTAAGGCGACTACAAAATTTTCCACGAATTCTCAGGATGAATGGCATTTTCAAAGTTAAATTTTCCATGATTCTGGCACATAAATCAGGCTGAATTTGAGCGATGGAATGAGTTATGTTGACCATAGTGGTTTATGGCTTATTCGATTTTTTATTGGATTTTTATCCAACAGAAAAATATCTAACGACATCAAACGGCACTAAATCGATGGCCAGTTGAAACCCACGTCAATTAACCATGCTCTCAAATGATTCGTGGAAAATATCCTATATGATATGAGCTGTGTGGTATGTAGCGTCTTTCTGTTTAAACTGCATATTGTTGGCATCGAGAGCTTTCAATTCAGGCTAAGAGAAGTTGGTGGTAGTCATCGACGCATAATCCTCGTCGTCATCCGTTATGGCCTAGTCTCAAAGAAATATAGACCGGTGACATCGTTAGACTAAAATTTACATCAAACATTGACTTTTTCTGAAGGTAGTGGATGTTCTTAAACCTCATCTCAAATTCGAAAGTGTGTTTACGTACCCCTTTAACCAACATTGGGCTTCATGAGTGAAGATAATTGTTGTACGAAACCTAGAGTCAGTAGGGAACTGTTACAGAGTCTGTTTATTTATTTTATTTTATTTGCCTATGAAAATGTTCCTTGCAGGCAATTATGGAATATTATATGATATTAATTCTAAAAAAACTATGAATTTAAATTTATATTATGTTTTATAACATTATTTGATAAAGAAAAATCAATTAGCATATACAATTTATTAAATTCGTTACACATTCTCCTTATTGGATCAGCACCAGCGTAGTTGGGTCTAAAAAATTGTATTGATAATGGGGAAAAATGACGTGACGGACGTTGAGGAACATTAAACGTGATAATTTGGATTAAAAAACTGGAGCCTATATCACCAGTAATTACATTGAATATGAACATTTAACATAGTTCTGCGGCTTTTAAGTGTCGGAAGTTTGATTAATGCTAGTCTGGCAGAATAAGAAGGTAAACTTGTGGGATTAAATTTCAGTCCTCGGAGACAAAACATCAGAAATTGCTTTTGTACAGATTCGATGACGTGGGAATATTTTTAATATAGAGGATCCCATATTATGGATCCATACTCGAGGATAGGCTTTACAAGAGATGTGTAGAGCGATTTAGGAACATAAGGATCGTTAAATTCTTCAGCCCACCGTTTTATAAAACCAAGTACGCTTCTAGCTTTATTTACTGTCATAGTTATGTGCGGAATAAAATTTAGTTTGGGATCAAGTAGAACTCCTAGATCCAGGAAGTTACCTACAAGCGAACTCTTGTCATTGTCTATGATCGTCTGCTTTCAGTTCATGGTGATTTAGCAAAACAGACAGAATAAATGACATCTAATTTGACAGATGTAAATTCAACTGGCTTTTTAGACGTGAGGCCACGGTACAAACTCCAGGTCAAGCATTTCGAACAGAACGTAATCTGAAAAAATTATTTCTTCGGATACTTCCTCTCTACAGGATTCCACCGAAAATGGAATGGTTTTCGAAACCTCAGCCGTTCGGAGTCGACTTTAAACTGTATGTCCCGCCACTTATGTATAAAATTAACACACACAACATGGGTGGTATGAGAAGCTAGGCTGTAATACTGACTAAAGGGTTGTAATGACCAATTAAACTAAAAAGCCTTCTTTTATTTATCGAGAATTTAATAAATTCCCTTCAAATGATTTGCTCTTACACCTGTGCTGGAATTAAATCTTTTTCAGTATGAATCTCTAAATCCGTAATTGTCATGTTTAATCACGTGTTAAAATAAATACTTTTGAAAATAATACATGTCCTTGAAAAATATTTGCCAACAGCATTTTACTGTCTCCATTGTTTTGATTGCATAAGGACAGACATGCAGATGATTTCCCAACCATCGTAGCCGTTGTAATAAGATATGTAACGCAGTTACAAGTTATAAGCCATTGCGTAAAACAAATTAATTTTATTTGTTTTAACCATTTGACGTCATTCAGATGGTTTTGGGATTATAATTGAGTGCTCTTCGCTGTTGAAAGGGCAGAAACCAAGGAGGGATTAAGGAAGCCTATTTGTTAGACAATATTTATTCGTTTTATTTTTATTTTTCTTTTTTCTTGAATTGTTTGTTTACTTTTAATCTGTTTTGCTATTTTTGTTTTATTGTATGTTTTGTTTCTATTTGGTTTTACTATCATTTCTATTATTTTAAGTGGAGTTTCTTTAACACCTGATACACAGCAAAAGGATGTGAAGTTTCATTCTTTGGAGCGTGTTTCGTGGAATCCATAAATTTTCTCATTTTACTCAAAAGTTTTAAAGAAAAAATAAAACACAGTAAGCGTTTGTTTATTTTCTACAGATTATTTTAAAAATTAATTCTTATGATCCTCAATTCCAATTTTAATCAATGAATTATACGGAGATACATTCAACACATCTGTCAGGATTACGATCTAGCTTCTCACAACAGCTCATGTTGGGTGCTTTTCATTTTATTTATAAGTTTAAATTCAACTCCAAACGGCAGATTGAGAAACTTTTCATGGCAATGTGATCTCCTCGCAGAGTTTTTTTTGAAGGAAGATTACTGAGAGGAAGTTGCCGGAGTAATATTTTTTCTTATTTCGTTTAATTGATATCTGAGCTAAGGTTTGAAGCTTAGTTAAACAAACGACAAATTTTTGAGAAGCTTTTCAAGGCAATTTCATTTACTTTCACAGTTCTAGCAGAAGACTGCTGAGACAAAATTGTCCAAGAAATATTTTTCATATGTCGTTTTGTTGGAGATGTCTGACCTGGGGTTAGAACAACAAACTGCCTTCTAGACTACGGCGACTATAGAACAAAATTTGTATTAAACCTGATCAAAGTTTACCTTAGGAACGGGTTACAGGCATTTGAAAGCATATGCGAGGGCTTCTGCAGAAGTTACAACGGCGAGCTAATTGGGAACCAGCGATGAAACGCTCTTGGAAACCCAAATCGTATTGACAGAATTTGGTTCTGTCTTCTTGATAAATTCTATGCACAATCTGCTACTCGGGCCAGTATTTGAAGCAATTAAACGACTTGCAAGGAATTTAAGCACATCAAACACACTTTCTCTTTCAATTCTTATTTGAAGATTTTTTCTTGAAGAAAAAAAAAACTGCGAATCCATAAACGCCGTTGTCCTCTTATGCTTTTCGATTTAAATTGTATTTAAACAGCCTTAGGGCTTTTAATTCTTTGTCTCATTAGGTTTAAAAGTTTAAACTTTAATAACCAATTAAAATGAATCTTCTGTACAAAAAAGAAAAAAAAACACACGGTATTTAATCTCCTTTTGCGGTAAACTTATTTAAGAGTGTAAATGACAGCCGGTGTTATTTACTGTCAACTATTGATTTATGCCTGGAAAAAAGTGAGCGTTTTTAATTATTTTCGGCTATGAAGAATTTAAAACGGCTACTGTGTTAGTATTTGAACCAATTACACGCCCAGTTTGAAGTCGGCTCAAAACGATAGATCTATGAGAGATTTGTTAGAGTTTTTTTTTCAGAAATCTTCTGAGAGGAAGTGACCGAAGAAATATTTTTTCATATTTCGTTATATTAGAGGTGTCTGACCTAGGATTTGAAGCGTGGCCTCACGTCTATTAAGCCAGCACACTACCTATTAGATTACGGCGACTTCAACGTTAATTTTTTTTTAACAAAATTTGGAAGATTGTAAGCGAATTTAAGTCTGTTGCTAATAAAATCTTTCATTTGTTAAGTGTCTTACAGCACGAACTTTTGAAATTTGACAGCTGATAACGGTTACCTTGTTGAAGCTACATTTGTCAAAACCGTTATCATTTATTCAGTTATTCTATTCGGGTAAAATACCTCGCGTTTTTTATTGAAAAATCATCTTCAGAGAAGAGACACATTTCCGGTTGAATGGATACGTGAACAAACAAACAATTGTCGAATTTGAGACAAAACCAATCAAAAAAATTCAACATTCGACTTCGTGTCGTTAAGTGTGGATTCGACAGTAGTTCGAACTACTATCTTAAAAAATGTATCGATTGAAAGCGCCGTAGTCTAGTAGATAGTGCGTTGGCGTATTCGCCATGAGGCCGAGATTTAACTCCTGACGCAAACATGTCAACCAGCAAATAATATTGCCAAAGAAAGCATCTTAAAAACCTGTCATACTCAGGCGAGTTTAAACTGTGCATAAGAGACACAGTACCGTAGGTGTGGGATCTATGGAACATTAATACTGATAACAAGTCTGCTGTATAATGACTTTATGACTGACTTCAGGGTTAAGATATAGAATGACTTCAAGATTTCGATCTTCATAGAGTTTATAGGATGGATGAGTAGTTTGTAAATTTCTCTTACGACTCTACAAATCATTGGTTCGCTGCCACCATCGATGCCATTAGCTCGTGAATGTTATTGTCTGTACTTTGATTTTGGTGAGATGTGACACAATTTGTTGGCTGTTGTGATGCTGTGACCATATTGTCATAATTTTGTCGCTTGCTAGTGTGTCCCTTTAATGTTGGCTCTTTAGTATCGAACTGTATGAAACAGTAACTTCTTTTATAGTGTTTTCACACCGAGTGGTTTTAACGCAAAAGTTGGTTTTAACGTTAAAACCAAAAATAAAACCTCATTTTACCATACAAAATTATTGTGTTAAAACCAAAATAAAACCTTTTTTGAATTGGTTTTAAGTTGGTTTTATGAAATACAACCTTGTTTTGATGTACTAAATATTCTAAATCAGAGCTACCAGCTCTGAAATCTTGAAAACAGCTGATAAAAACAAAAACAACTGTAAATAAATAAATAAATGTAAATAATCATTTATTTTGTATTAAAAAAGGAAAAATTTGGAATATTTTTAATTTCTTCAATGAAAATTTTAAAAATTTGTAAATATTTAATTATTAATCGAAATGTGTGTTGTTTCTGGTCACAATGAATATAGTTTCTTGTGCGAAAGGTAAGTCAGAAGCTAAATATATCAAGATGAAATAAGGCATATTGCTCATAAAATTTTTTTCTCGCAGTCATAAATGTCATGAATTTAAAACCAATTTTAATAAAACTTGCAGTGTGAACGCAAAATCAGCTGTTTATGGTTTTAATGCTAAAATCAGGTTTTAAATTTTGGTGTGAAAACACTATTACACTGTGAATCTTGATCGTCTTCGAAGAGGCATTAGTCATTAGTTGGTAGGTATGTTGGTATATTAGACAAGAGCCCTCGGTAACTTCCTTTCAGCAGTTTTTGTTTTGGAAAAGATCCTAGAGTAAATTAAATAGCCATGAAAAGTTTCCGGAAAATCTATCCTTCGAAGTGGACTTTAATCTGTAGGCTTCGCCTCTACTGGATAAAATTAACACTTACAACAAAAGTCGTGTGAGAAGCTAGTTCGTAATCCTGACTAAGAGGATAATTTATGGGCATTTATTTTTTTAAATATGATTTTCAAGATGTGAACGTATTATTTATGGTCCATACAATTAATTTTTTAATATTTTTTCCAATAAATCTAGCTAAGGAATGCTGCTGCTTTGCCGTCATAAACCAAAGGCTTAGCTTAGCTCCATAAAATGTAAAACACGTGAATAAATTTTTTTAATACATTTTTTGTATAAATTTCTACTTGTATTTTAAAACGAAATATAATTTGTTTCCAAACTATCACCCCTTCTTGCCTTTCTCTTGCCAATTCACTCCGTGTTCTATGATAAATTTCCTGATGCAATATCCATATGTTTTAAAATAAAATACGAATAAAATGTATGGAAAAAAATTATTTATTAATATTTACATTGACAGCATTGTTGTAGTTGCAACATGTTGCCAGCGCAAACAACCAACTAAGCAGGCGGCAGGCAATCGGTCTGAGAGGACTAAAAGTTTTTGTAGTCCAGTTTGGTATGTTTTATGGTAACATGCTGACATTAATTGACCACAACAATTTGCAAGTGTAGTAAATTATAATAAAATGGATGCGGTTCGGTATACTCTTTCTCCCTCTGTCTATCTTTAGGCATTTTGTTTATATTGCTTTTGCATTTTTTTTTTTATTATTTTTTGTTCTTTTTTACCTTGTTTTTTGCATCTACTCGTGGTTATTTTGTCTGTTGACTTATAACACACAGGTATTGGTTTTGAAACCTACGCCATCGTTTAACCGATTTTCTGTGCTGTAGCTGTCATTGTCATTGCCATCATCATGCTTGTTGTTGTTCATTTTAATTTTTAAACGTTTGCTCACTAGTTTGTTCATTTTTACGAATTTTTTTAATTTTTCGATCGGTATTGACTTCAACAGAAGCAAACTGATGTATTTTTTTCGGATTTTAGTAAAGCTTTCGGTAAATTGGATCACAAACTTCTGTTAACTAAATTGGATTTAATGGGTGTAAATCATAGGAGTTTAAGATGGCTAGAGTCGTATTTAACTGGTAGAAAGCTGACCGTATGTGTGAACAATAGCTTATCTAAGTATATTTATGTGATATCTGGTGTTCCTCAGGGCAGCCATCTTGGTCCACTTCTTTTTTCGCTGTTTATTAACGATCTTCCTAATATGTTGATGTATGCTGACGATGTAAAAGTATTTCTCTCTTTTAATAATTGCATCGAGGATATTTATCTTCAAAGTGATCTCAATAATTTCTTGTGCCAATGTGGCGCCAGTACAACATGATGGAGCTGGATATTAAAAAATGCAAATGTATGACATGATATGATAGATTGTGGACTCCTTTATTGATCTTGGGATCCTATTAGACACAAAATTAAACTTTAATGATCATATCACCTTGACTGTAAATAAGGCAAGAAGCACTCTTGGCTTCATAAAACGTTGGGCAAAGGAATTTTCTGATCCATTTATTACGAAACAGCTATACGTATCGCTTGTCAGACCAATTTTGCAGTATGGATCCATTGTATGGGATCCGCACTATAACGTTTATAGCGAACACATCGAATCTGTGCAGAATCAATTTATACTCTTCTGTTTGCGTGGCCTTGGATGGAATTATTTGGATATGCCTTCATATACTAATAAAACTGCCTACCCTTAAGAGGCGTCGAATAATGTTAAATATATCCTTTATGATTAACCTGATCAAAGGTAATATTTGCTAAGAATTTCAATTAAGATCTGTTAAATTCAATATTCCTCGTCGTAACTTCCGCTATTATAATCTTATTTATATTCAATTCTGCAGAACTAATTATGCTGTTGCTGATCTGTTAACTAGAATTTGCCGTCAATTTAATTACTGGTCAGACTTTGTTGATTTTTCTTTAAATTCTTGCGTTATAAAACGGAACTTTATTGTTTTTCTCAATTCATAACTTTTCACATTTGTATTGTAACAATTACTTGTATTTTTGAAGAAACTGTTTGTAATTCTATTTAATTTTATTCGTACCTACTTTTGTTATTAGTCAGTAAGGAATTTGTCCATTGACTTAAATAAATAAATAAATAATTAAATAAATAGAGTTAGGAAGCAAAAAACAAAAGCTATTCTAGAGCGATAGTATAATAGAGAGGGTAAAGGAAGCTTATACCTCCAAAAGACCCATGAGCAAGATTTGGAAACTTAGATCTACCACCACATACTGGCTTTACTGTTTACGTTTGGAAGATGCTGTCTGAGTACCAATACCAATGCAGACTGATAGACAAAGTTTTCAGTTGCACTAGTCACCAGAGCACTCTGTTCCATTCTAATGCATTTTTTTCTCAAATAACTCCAAACTGACCTTATATTAAAGCCGTGGACAGAGGTGGCTTAAGGTAAGGCTTAAATCTAGTGAATCCTGGCTCAACTTGAATTATTTATATGCAACGATATGAGATTTTATTTTAGAATTCCATAAAGAGACCTCCTGTTTGATTATCCGCCTGATGGAATCCCTATAGTACTGTTACGAAAATGAAAAATCTAGATACCAGTGTATTGTTTTTACATTGCTTGACATTAAAATAGCTACAATAACCAAAACAATGTTTACAAATTACCGTACTGCTTAATATAACAACAAACACCAGCATAAAAAAGGTAAGGTTAGGTTAGGTTAGGTTAGGTTAGAGGACGTGTACTTGTCAATTAAGACCCGAATTGACCCATTGTACAACGTCCTAGTTTCTCACACCACTTATGTTGTGTGTGTTAATTTTATACATGAGTGGTGGGACCTGCAGTTTAAAGTCGACTCCGAACAACAGATTTTTATTTATTGAGAAACTTTTCATGGCAATTTTTATTTACTCTCAGAGTTTTTGCCAGAAATCTACTGAGAGGAAGTCGTCGAAAAAATACTTTTTGTATTTTGTCTTTGATGTCTGGCTTGGGGCTCGAACCCAGGTTTTTGCGTCTAATAAGCCAACACACTACCTACTAGACTACGGCGACTTAAAAAAAGGTAAACAAGTAAACAAAAATACAACAACAAACATCAGCATAAAAATGGTAAACAGGTAAACAAAAATACAACAACAAACACTAAAAGAATAATACATACATACATAATTGGTCATTACAACCCTTCAGTTAGGATTAAAACCTTGCTTGTCATGCCACTCATGTTGTGTGTGTTCATTTTATACATGAGTGGTGGGACCTACAGTTTAAAGTCGACTCCGAACGACAGATTTTTGAGAAACTTTTCATGGCAGTTTTCTTTGCTCTCAGAGTTTTTGTCAGAAATTTACTGAGAGCAAGTCGCCGAAGAAATACTTTTTGTATTTTTGTTTTGATGTCTGGCCTGGGACTCGAACCCTGGCGTTACGTGTTATAAGCCAACACACTACCTACTAGACTACTTCGACTAAAAGAATAAATGTAAACAAAATACACAAACAACAATAATGGAACAACGATGTTTACATTTATAGATATCTCGAAAAGGAGTAGCCATGAACAACTTCGACTTCAAGAACATACATCAGACTGTTTACTTTACCATATGAAAGACAAAGTAGGCGATGGAGTTAGGGAAGTTCAGTCAGTCTTGTGTGAAGACGCGGTGGTTTCAATGATCTGTCGAACAATTGTATAGTAATTGTTTTATTTATGCAAAGGCTGTAAACAGAGGAATAACAAACAAAGCAAATATTGTTGTTTACATAAAGTTGTGAACAGTAGCATACAGAATTGTGCCAATAATAAAGAATTTCAAGTAAAATTAAACACAAATTAATTTTTATATTATTTGCAATCGACGCGCTCATATTTTAAACGTTTTTTAAAAGGTAAAAACGTAACAGTATATGACGATTCAAACATTAGTATTTCGTATAGGCTGACTAACCACCCAACTGACTTTTGCAGTAGCTGAGTCTAAGGCGAATAATCCTGTACCCTTGTCATAAAGAAGCAGAGGCAGCCTTAACAACATTTATTTGAAAGACAGGGCTAGTGGTGACGGACTCACTACAATTAGCGCTGTGGTCTAAGACATAACGACAAGATGTCTACCTATTCTCGAAGGATTATATATTTAGCCAATTCCAGATAACCTCTGCTATATTTTCTTCAAACCTCTAAAATCGTAATACAAAATGCACTGTTTTTTGCAGCATTATTCAAACTACTTGTGTAGTACTTGTTAGCACGACTCCTCAATGTTATTCAAGCTGTTTTTTTAATAAGCTGTTGTTACGTTTTCATCCCGCATTATACAACAGTGTTTTACTATTCTCTGGAGATATTACCTTACGCTGTTTATTCGCTTACTTATTTACACGTGGCAATTTCTAGAATACTACTTTTTGATTTGTAATTGTCATTCTTTTGTTTTGAACTCGCCGTAGGGTAGTAGGTAGTGTGTTATCTTATTAAATGTGAGGCTACAGTTCAAACCCCAGCTCAGAAATCTTGAACAAAACGAATTATGAAAAAATATTTCTTCGGCTTCTTCCTTTTAGCAGATTTCTAGCAAAAACTCTGAAAGCAAATAAAAAATTGCCATGAATAAGTTTCTCAAAAATCAATCTTTCGTAGTCGACTTTAAACTGTAGAACCAAGATCGTAATCCTGGTTGAACAGTTGTAATGACCAATTATGTATGTAATGTGTGTCACAGAAAAAAAACCGTTCAATTGTCGAGCTTGAATGACTGTCAACGTTTTATTTTTATTTTTTTACTTTTCTATTATTTTTGTATTATTGTTGAAAAGCTGTTGCTGGTTGTCTCGTTCGTATTTTTGAGCAGAAACCAAAGTTGATGATATTGACGATGTTATTTTTATTATTGGCAAATTTCATTGTTTTTTGTTGTTGTTGTTTTTATAAATTTTATCAAACTTTGTTCGGTCAGCCTGTATTAATGAATTTTCCAGCTTTTATTTTTTATTCACGCCATGTTATTAACGCACCGCGTAATTGTCTTTAAACACGTTCAATTGGCTGCTGTTAACATCATGCAACAGTATACATTGCTGCTGCAGTGAAATGACAATAACAACAAAAAAGTGTTAATGACAAAACTGTCAACAAGACACTTCAAAAGCAAAATTCCATCAGGAGCTTGGTTTTTATTTTTTTTTATGCGTATACGGATTTAAGGATTAAAACGGGGCACGGCTTGGTAGCCAAGTAGGAAATTGCACAAGTTTTTTTAAAGTATGCATAATATAGGCCAGAAAAAAGAGGCTTAAGATTGATAATATATTGGAGAAGATTTTAATGTCGAGTGTCCTTAAAAGCTTACATAAATGGCTTGATTTAAGGACGTAACTCTTTAAAATATTGTTACCCTTTTAAAAACGTTTAAAATATGAGTTCGTAGATTGCAAATAAAATAAAAATAAATTTGTGTTTAGTTTTAATTATAATTCTTTATTGTTCGCACAATTCCGTGTGCCACTGTTCACAACTCGATGTAAACAACAACAATTTGCTTTGTTTGTTATTATTCTTTACACACTTCTGCATAAACACTAACAACTGTTCTTTAGATCTTTATTCCTTGGTTAGAAACGTAAAATCGTAACGTACGTAGCCTTCAAAACGTTTGTGTAGTTATAGCAAACCTCAGAACGGGACATATGTCAACGAAGAATGTAAATAATAAAAATGAAACAGAATACAAAGCAACACACAAACGAACACAACACAATGCAAAGAAATTGGTATACAGACTCATCATCAGTGTTGCCGTTTTTTGTTCAATGTTTAGATTTTTCCAGATTTGGTTATGATTTTTTTTTATAAAAATTGCTTTTGTTTTGTTTGTTAAAATTAATTAATTAGTAAGACTATAATTTTATTGTGTTACTTTTTGTTTCTTTTTTCTCAATTATAATTTAAATTTGAAAAGAAAAATAAAATAATTTAATTTTGGTCATATTTTTCCTTATTTGGTGAATTTTTCACAAATGTTGGTTACAATATTTTTTTTTCGTGGCAACACTGCTCAACATCTCTCATGTTCAAAAGTCACGTAAAAACGTGCGAGAATTCTGTTTTATACAGATCGTTCCGTTTTGCTAACGAGAGAGAACGTTTCGGTAATCGTTTACATTGTTCTCCATATGCAAAAAAGAGAACGTTCCCTACGGTACGTTACGTTACGTGTGGGTAACTACAGCATGACTGAATTTTTACTGATCCTGTTGCCTAGTTTGTTTTGCCTTTTATATGGCAGGGTAAACAGTCTGATGGATGCTCTTGAAGGAGAATGATTTTGCCTTTGCGAAGTCTCTATAAATGTAGACATGTTGTTTACGTTATTGGTGGTTGTGTATTTTGTTTACATTTGTCCTTGCAGTGTTATTGTTGCCTGTTTGTTTACTTGTTTATCCCTTTTTTATACTGATGTTGTTGCTATATTTTTGTTTATTTGTTGTTCATGTAAACAAGTCCATAGTTTTTGTTTTTGTAGCTTTTGTTTATCATTTTAATGTTAAACGATGTAACACCATTTCCATTTTCGTAACAATATTGAATTAAAGAAACCACTAAAGAGACAACTTTCAGGGAGTTTTGAATTTTGACAATTGATAGCAGCCATCTTGTTACATCTGTCACGTTACATGTCAGAGTCAGATTTTCAGAGATTTTAATTTATTTTTTTTCCAAACTCTTCAATTCTCGTCTAGTAAGCCAAAATCCTATACAGGTAATGCTACCATCCATGCAAGAAATTAATGGAATTAAAAATTAAAGCTACATTTGTCAAGTTAGATGTCATTTTGGGCGAATATAGCATTTAACACAACAAGGATGTGTGTTCGCTGAGAAGGTATTCTGGAGCAGTTGCCAGTTGACTTGAATTTTCAAAGAAAAATATTTCTCATTGCTAGATGAATAGATCATCCGACTTGGAAATGATGTGAACTGGTCATCGTGGCCCTTAGACCTGAAAACAAACTAGTTTCACGTACATATTTATAACTTACTTTAGGCATAGTACTTGGGTCCTTTAAAAGATCCCATTGTACCATTGTGCCTTTTAGAACTATGACTCCTGGTTAACAGGAATTGATTCCTACATTTTCTAATGGGTTTCGTCCAAACCACCATAACAAATATTTTGCAAAGATTTTTATCATTTTATTATACAAATTTCGTTTATTGTCATTAATTAATAGAGCAAATGATGAGAGAAATTTATAAAAAAAAAGGAAATTTTTTTAAATTTATTTTTGCGGTAAATTGATAAACACCATCCCATTTGAATGAACAAACAGTGGTTTGCGACATAAAAACACAGGGAAAATCTATTTGAAATCTTCTTTATGTTCAACAGATTTGAAAAATATTTTCTGGTTCTGGTAAATGCAGAATGCTTTAAACGGTTTAGAGCTGAGGGATTGCACAGACAAAGAGGACAAATTTGCTATTTATGAACGTACATAAATAGTTGGCCATTAAAACCCATCAGTCAAGAGTACGACCTAGCCTCTCACACCACTTATGTTGTGTGTGTTCATTTTATAAATGAGTCCCGGTGCTTACAGTTTAAAGTCGACTTCGAACCGCAGATTTTTGAGAAAATTTTCATGGCAATATTCTCAGAGTGTTCGCCAGAAACCTGGTGGGAGGCAGCCACCGAAGAAATATTTTTTTTGTTCATACTTCGGTTTGTTGAAAATATCTGACCTGGGGTTTAAACCGTGGCCTCACGTTTAATAAGATAACACACAACAATCCAATGCATTTTTTATTAGGATCTTGGGGCTTTGAAGACTTAGTTTGATTCGAAATATGGCAGAAGTTATTTGGAATTGGCTAAATATATAATCCTTCGAGAATAGGTAGTCATCTTGTCGCAATGTCTTAGAACACAGCGCTAATAGTAGAGATTCAGTCACTACGAGCCCTGTCTTTCAAATAAATGTTGTTATTGCTGCCTCTGCTTCTTCATGACAAGGGCATTGGCTTATTCTCCTCAGACTCAGTTACTGGAGAAGTCACACGGATGCAGCATTTTAATCGCTGAATAAGTGCTAAAGCACTCTTACTGAAATTTCTGTTATTGAAGATAACTATAGAAACCTTACTTACTTACGTAATATATCGTTACAACCCTTTTTTCAGTAGAACAACATTCAGATGATGGCCCCTACTCAAAGGGTACAGATTTAATTTTTGTTTGTTTAAGATTTGTTAATATTTTTATTTTATAAGTGACAGGAAAGACCTCTACATGTAGTGGGTTTCACATGCGGACAAAGAACGAATGCTGTCTGTAATGTAGTATACGATCCACTGACACTCGACCACAAACGGATATGCCTAAGACTACACAGTTTTCGGGAACAATCTCCTTTATCTCCTTAGAGGAAAATACGTAGTAGTAGCCATAGAACTGCGAAACACAAGTCAGCATTACGAACTAGTTTCTCATACCAACCATATTGTGTGTATTAATTGGCATAGTTTCCTTCATCTTCATTTCTTTCTACAAGGGCAAAGATACAGATTTTTTTCGACAGCCTCCGACATTACCATTTTTCCAAACACAACAGGAAAAAGATTGTCTGTGTGCCACAATGCTTATGCCACCTGGAATATTCTGTACAAGTGATTTGAGGGCACAGTCATCTCACGTAGAGGTGATATTATTTGGTCACCGAGATCATGCGATTTAACCCACTTTCTCTTGTGGGGTGTTTTTAAGTCACAGGTAAAAGCGATAAATGCTTAACGAACTACAGCGTTACTCTAATAGGTAGAGTGTTGACTTATTAGACGTGAGGCTACGTCGAACATCTCCAACAAAAATATTTCTTCATGCCACAAAATGGCAAAAAATAAATAATACCAGCCAAGCAATTAACGCCAAGCAATTAACGCCACAGAAAAGCCTCAAACTTTAACAAAAGTGACCAATTATTCTCTTATATTTGTTAGAAATGAAAAGGGAAGAAAAGAACCGTAATTTCAGTGTACTATTCACTTGTGTTTCAGCACAAGTCATTATTCGTGTTGTCGCCGTAGTGTCGTATATAGTATGTTTGCTTACTAGATGAGGGCCTGTGGTTCAAGGCTGAGCTTAGACACCTCGAAAACATACAAATTTGAAAAAGATTTTCTCGCAAAAACTCTAGGTTAGATTAAGTAAGCGGTTAGTATACCGTTTACAGACAACTTCGCTCGGTGGCCCATATGGACCATTGTGTTATCCTTGTCAAGATCTGTTAGCGGTGGGTTTGAATCACCCCGAGGTTCGGATGAAACGTGAGAGTTCCATTAGTGGCACGTTCGCCACCATGCCGAGATTTCCAAATGTTTTGTCACCCAAAAAGCGATGACATTTGTTTTGAAGTACACGGCACTCAGGTATAAGGTGTTGTATCAATTCTGATTCTTCTAACATAGCAGCTTCTGTAGTTATCCGGGTGGGATTGACATAGATTGTCAGCAAGATTATCAACAGCGCTTTGTGTTCCATGCGTAAGTTAAGTAATTCGGCAACCAGATATGTTGGACGCTAAAACTCTAAATGTGAAGAGAATTGATATGAAAAGTTTCTGAACAATCTATCATTGGGAGTCGATGTTAAGCTGTAGGTACCGCCACTTATGAATAAAATTGTCACTTATAACATGTGTGGTGCGATACGCCAGGTTGTAATACCGACTAAAGAATTGTAATGACCAATCCAGTATGTAAATATGTAATGTTTCTCTTTGCAAGAAATAAAAAGTAATTACGTACCGTACTATAATTTCTAGGCTTATTAAACCTGAGGCCACGGTTCAAACCCCAGCTCAGACATCTTTAACGAAACGAAATATGAAAAAATATCTCTTCGGCGACTTCATCTCAGCAGATTTCTGGCAAAAACTCTGTGAGTAAATAAAATTCCCATGAAAATTAAAAAAAGCTAAAAATCTGTTTGCCTTTCTAAGTTTACCGTTAGTTTAAGTTCTCTTCCTATTTAATAAAAATTGGGTTACCAAGTATATGAAATCAAATCTGATAAAGGAACAGTGTAGGGAACAGATGAACCTCTGTTAAGACAGACATACAACGAAGAGAACTACTTGCCACAAAAACAAAAACAAAAGAAAAAAACGACATTAGCTGTACTGAAGATACAATTCAAATTCATGCAGTTTGGGGTATATGAGGTAAACAATATTTTAAAAATACTTTCGGTTTATAAAGATACACATCACAAAAGACCTGAAGAGAAGAAGTTCTGGGCAGTGATAACTTTATTTAACGATATTGTTTCAAAAGAAAAGCAAACAAAAAAATGTGGGAAATTAACAGAATACAGAGAAGTGAGGCAAGAAACGGTAGACAGGCACTAAGAAAACTTATGCAGCAATGGCAGGCATAACATTATGCCAGGCAGTCAAATCGAATATAGAAATAAGGTGTCGGTCGACTAAAGTCAATGTTGCCGTTTTAATGTCGTTTATAATTTTATACATGCATCATGAAGTGTCATATTGTGCTCGTAAGCCTCATGCTAAAGGCAACAAAAAAACTTTTAGTTTGTTTTTTGGCTGCCTTTTTTAACGCTGCTGTTGCTGCGGCACCAAGCTAAGACTTCATGCTTCACTTTCCACTAAATTTATATGCATTTCGGAGAACAGCTGGGACAACATTAAAGCGATGAAAAAAAATTATATTCTGTTGTGTACGATACGCTTTCAACATCATTGTTTGCATAAACTGATGTGATTATTTGAACAGCCTGTAAACAGCATACTTACTGCAGGTACTAATGTGACAATGTCTGTGTTTCTTCTTTAGAATGTCTTCATATTCGTATTCAGATAATACAGTTGTATGCTGTATTAAGTTTTAAATAAGAAATCGACATACAATCAAACACATACTATGCGGAGTGTCTAGACCTTTTTTCTTTGACTGTAAAATATGAAAAACAACACCATTCTTTTTTAAAAGCATTGTGCGCCATTGATTCTAGATACGGATTATTGATGGGTTGTTCCAGGAATTTTAACTTTTTCGGCAAAATCATAAGAACACATTTCATATGAATCACCTCTAAATAACTGCAGCTTAATACACTGACCCACATGGAAACTATATACATCACATGTAAATGTAAATCATCTCTAAGACCTTTCTCTCTGCAGCAGAAAGCGACACAATTGGTCGTTATCATCACATGTACCTATACTTGAGAATTTCTTTATTGACGATAACAAACAAACTTAAGTCCTTGCGAACACGGCAGACAGCCGAAAATTCGAATGAATTCATACGTGTGATTGGCATGCCCCTGCAGAGGAGCAAACAATTTAAAAATATATCGTTACGAAAATGGAAAAATCTAGATACTGGTGTTTGGTTTTTACATCGTTTAACATTGAAGTTATTTACAAAAGCTACAAAAACAAAAACAATGAACTTGTTTACAAATTATCGCACTGCGTAATATAACAACAAACATCAGCATAAAAAAATGATAAACCGGTAAACAAAAATGCAGCAACAAACACTACAAGAGTAAATGTAAACAAAATACACAAATAACAATAATGAAACAACGATGTTTACATATATAGAAATCTCGAGAAAGCGAAACGACGAACATTCGACTTCAAGAATATTCATCAGAATGTTTACGTTGCCCTATAAAAGGCAAGGCAAAGCAGGCAACGGAGTAAGTAAAAGTTCAGTCAGTCTTGTTAGAAGACGCGATGCGTTTGAAGAGAATATCGTGGATTGAAGATCTCAGTTACAAAGATCTGGCGAACAATTGTCTAGCAATTGTTATTGTTTATGCAAAGGGTATAAACAGAGGAATAACAAACAAACAAGCAATTGCTGTTGTCTACATAAAGTTGTGAACAGTGGCACACAGAATAGTGCGAATAATAAAGAATTTTAATTAAAACTAAACACAAATTTATTTATTGTAATCTACGAGCTCATATTTTCAAAGTTTTTAAAAGGCAAAAACGTAACAATTGCAACTTTAAAAGTAAAAATAAATAAACAAAAAAATATTTATTAAAATGAAACTCCCGGAACTAAGACTGGAACGGCTCAAGCGAAAGTTAGGTAAATTAGAGCTGAAAACAACAGGCATGAAGAATGAACTCCAATTCGGATAAGGGAAGAACTTCAGCATCAGGATATTGATATCGATTCTTACGAGTTCGAAACGGGGAGGAACGCGAGATACAGGCCCCTGCAACACCCAGCAGTATTGACATAGATTCGTTGCTAGCCACTATGATGAAAAGTATTAATTGAGGGGCAAGAATCTTCTAGAGCTGACAATCCAAAGTTATTTGCTGATGTACAAGCTTCTAGAGCTGAAAGCCAAAAACTTCTGGCTGAGTCTCTAAAAAATAGTGAACAAAGGATGGAAAAAAATGCAAGCAGCAAAAATGGAGAATAAAGAACAAAAATGTGTGTCAAAAATTGAAAAGAAACTTGAAGCGACAACTGAGAAATACATGAGTCATTCAACAAAAGAATTACTAGTGTCGAGGCAAAGGTGTCAGATTTGAAAAGCCCCGTTGACGGAAAACTAGTTATAATGGAGGAGAAGATCAACAACCTCCAGAGTCAGCGACCGGAACCAGTGCGAATCTTATCGGAAGGTACCGGCAGGATAATAACACCTTGCTCGTATTTAAATTCCAATTTGAGACAGTAGCCAGCAGAAACGGATGGGACGTTGGGGAAAAGGCTTTGGAGCCAATTTTGGCGTTAAAAGATGTCGCAGCCGAGATTCTGGCAACAATATTTTAGCGTTGTTAAAGGCATTTACAATTAAGAATGTTTGAATGTTTTGAAAAAAAGCATAGAAATTATTAGGAAAAAAATTTTATGGGTTTTTTAGAGTTATTTCTTTGACTGTATGATCTTCACTCATATTCAATAGAAATACGGGACAAGCAGAGCAACATACACAGTCATTACAACCCTTCAGTCAGAACTACGACCTAGTTTCCCACACCACTTATGTTGCGTGTTTCTTATTTTCGTTTTGATGTCTGACCTGTGGTTTGGACCTACTAGACTACGGCGACTAGAACAACATACATATGTACATAATTGGTCATTACAACACTTCAATCAGGATTACGACCTAGTTTCTCACACCACTTATGTTGTGTGTGTTAATTTTATACATGAGTGGTGGGACCTACAGTTTAAAGTCGACTCCGAACGACAGATTTTTGAGAAACTTTTCATGGCAATTTTATTTACTCAGAGTTTTTGCCAGAAATCTGAGAAGTCGCCGAAGAAATACTTTTTGTATTTTGTTTTGATATCTGGCCTGGGGCTCGAACCCTGGCTAGTGGTTGTGAAATTGAATAATTCATAAATAATTCAGAAGTTTTCCAGTACGACTACTTTTTTCTAACGATTATTAAAGCACAGGGTATTCGAAATTCGCTTGGTTTTTTCTTGTCAAAAAAAAAAGAAAAAAAATATTAAAAGTTCATTTCAAATGATTCATTTGAATTGATGTTGACTAAAAAATGGGTTAAAGTCTAGGCTAACGATGGCTATTGCTTTAAAGAAATTAATTTTTTAATTTTTTGGAAAGAAAAAAACAGCAACTCTAGGGTTAGGAAAATGGTATCCTGCAACATACAAAATTATTTTAAATTTTCGAGAATTTTCTTGTATCTTCTGAACAGATTTATTCATTCTCTGCAGCATTAAAAAGAGTTTATGAATTCGTTTATTTGAAATATACGTTAACCTTGAACGAAATCCATAACGTTTGTCAATAAATTAAAACTGACCAGGTTTAATAATAAAACAAAAAGACATGAAATGAAATCAAAGAGTGAAAACGCCATCAGTGGCATACGCACAAAAATATCCTTTTTTTGAATTGTTGGGACCACACACAATACGACAGCAAGCAACAGAATTGCAATGCGAATCAAACTATCTGTGGAGAAGAGTACATAGTACTCTCTGAGCAAATGTTGATTTTATTTAAATTGAACTCGAAACATATTTCGGTACTGGACCTGTCAGTGTAATAAATCCTACTTTTTGAATTTCGCGGCACAGCAGGGGCTACAAGTTGAGTCTCTTCATTAGGGATAAACAATGATGACGGCGCCAAGCCTCTTAAGCTTGTACGTTTACTGTTGCATTTGTTGCTATTGCCTCTTGTTGTGTTCCCCCCCTTTGCAGTAGGGAAAGTGAAATGAATGCCTCGTATATATGACAGTTTGTTTGATTACCAACGAAATGACTGCTTTCATCATCAGGCTTGTGATTCCTTTTGTTGCCTTTTTTTCATTTAAATTTTTGGATTTTTTTTCTGTGGAGATGTTTTATCATCAGTTCAGTGCATAGGCCAATATATTCGCGTCTGTTGTATTGTTGTACCGCACGAATACATACACGCAAGTACGAAATGAAACTGTTGACGATATTTTAATTTCATTTTCTTTTCATTATGATTTCCTTTATTTATTTCGTTTATTCTGCCTCCTGATATTCTGCTGTTGTAAATTTAATGCCTTTTTTCGTATTCCATTTACTGTTTATTTCATTTCATTGTTGTAATCTCTTGAGCTGTAGATCATGTGCCCTGTTTTTTTTTTCTTCTGTTGTAATACTTTACTTCTGTTATAATAATTTTTATGTTCTACAATTAAAGCCTGTAATCAGTCTTAAATTCCTATAGCCATCCTCGCATATTAATTTTTATGCCAAAAAAAAAAAAATCGTTAATAAATTTTTTTCTTGCGAGTCATAAAGGCATCCTATTTAAGAGTTTATTTTAAGGTACCAACATGCTTCAATAGGAATGATGGAATCACAAAAAGACAACAACAATTTGGGAAAACACATCTCTTAAGTCCTTTATTATTCCTAATACATATCGGATGATTATTACCTTAGAGTACCTAAGCAAGCAAAGGCGGAGATTTTTTCTATTGAACAAGTTGTCCGTATGGTTGAAACCCGGGACCTACTTCCAACGCGGCAAATCAAAGGGCGTCAGGAGCTGCATTAACTCTCTACACCGTATACATCGACACAATACCTGCCTCTACTCTGTTCCAAGCCACTGTGGCATAAGGGGAAATGAAAAGTCGAGTGAACTGAAACGGCAGGTATCGGAGATGTCTAAGGAGGAGACGATAGAGGTGATATAAGTATGTGCCCCTACAAGAACACTTTTTAAATTGGAAAAAGCATCATGGAATTCAACAAACGCTAGGAGGTCCAATATACCCGGCTGTTAAATTTCAAAACTGTTGTGTCCAGCAGGAAAACCAAGTAACTACTTAAGTTCGACAAGAGAACGATTCGCACTCTACCAGGAACTCTAACGGGACACTGCGCTATTGGCAATTTCACATGAGGTGAAAGACAGTCATTTCCTGCTCATCAGACCCACAGCTAGTGCGAATACCAAGTGTTTCGGCATGTGTAACTAGAAGGGCAGTGGCCCGTAATAATCGTTATTGTGCGATGGATAGCCATGCAATTTAAAGACTCAAGTGAGTCGACCTTCTTCCTGTCCATACCAATCCGGTAGGGTCTAGAAATATTACATGTACTCTCCTGCTGCCAACGAGATTGAGACTTCTCGTAAAATGAGTGGATAACATATAAATTAACTAAGTTAACCTCAATACCTATACCCTTTAATATGTCGAAGATTGCGAGTTCCGTACTGTTCCTGGCCAGTTCATTAGCAACCAACGATGCCCGAACTCATGTTTGAATTACCTTTAAATGATACGAAATTTCTCTGAGAATTCCTTGGCATTCATGGACAAGAACGGACGTTGAAATTACGTTTGCTAGAAACTTAATCGCAAACTTAAACCCAAGTAAATAGAGTGATCTTCAGGGCAAATCATGCCATTCAACAAGCCTTAAGTATTTTTCAAAATTGCAATGACATCTGCTTCGAAAACACTGCAGTGTTCAGGCAATCTGTAAAACGTATTATATTAGGACCCCTAATAGTGCCGCCCCCGCGTTGACCAATTTTATCTATGAGTTCGATGGAATTTGATCAGTACGGGGACTGCGCTTAACCGTGGCGTCACAACGCTCAAGTGAGCTTTTGATATCAAAACTACCACTCCAACCTAACCTTACCTCATACATATATCACAGACCACCCTTACACTCATTTTGGAGCCATCAGTGTAAACTACAAGGGTACCATTGGGAATCTTCGGTTGTTCAGGCCAGAGGTCGCTTGTTGAAATTCTAAAAGCGAACGTTATATTCAGAAAGTTATAAAAATCATATAATCGACTCTAATATGCCTAAGTCTTCCTAGAATAGCAGCATGTCCATAGTAGATCAGGATTTGACTGCATTGAATCTAACTGCCAATAGTCCTGGCCACCTCATCAGCACTGTATTTTACAGCTATACTCCTATCTTCCTTAATCTTGAATAAACCAAAATTTTCTTGAGAAATCCTTGGTGTTCATGCTCAAGGGCGGATGGAAGGAGACTTAATCATATAGGAGTTTTTTTTTACCGTTGATTCGAGGATTTCGTTTTGAAAAACACTCGAATTAAAAGTCCTACAAGGTCAAACTTCACACTGTATAATACAACAGTGTTTATACGTCGCGATTTTTAATGTTTAATTCCATCTTTCTTATCTTGTACTTCATTCATTTGCAGCGTGGCAACTTCTAGAAACCCTAAGACAATCTGTTATTGTATTCTTTTGTTTTCCTTTCCAATCTTTCGAAACAAAGGAAAGTTCTAAACCATAACTAAGTTTGTTTTTTAACAGAACAAATTGAAAAAAAAAAAATTAAATTCAAAATTTCCCTATTTTGCCACAATTTGGCAACCCCTTTTTCACAGTGATAAATAAATTGCATGTCTTTAGATCCTGTTTATTAAAACCTTCAGCTAAATATTTATCATTTAATGCTGATTTCTTTAGTTTTATAATTACACACACACACACACATGTCAGCGCCATAAACTTGATATGTATTTTGCCAGGAGTTTCATATGTCCGCAGTAGATTAACGCAAATAATTTTGTATCCATTAATCAGTAAATCATTTTGTTTTTTAATATTTTACCACGGAGATAAGACAAATGAATGGAAGAAGTCTGTGTAAATAAATGGTTCATCAGATGTATGACATGTAATTAATTAATATTCATCATTAATGTTGGCAATTACGACCAAAACCAAAATTTCATTTATTTACTAAGTTACGGTAAATCATATGCCAATAAAATGTGTGTGTGAAGCATATGTGGAAGCAGGTTTTACGGCATGTATCAGAAAAAAGGAATTTATGATGGAAGGCTTTCTCATTCAAAAGCAAAATAAATAATTGCATTAGCGATAACTGCATTTACAAACTTTCCTATAAACAAGCGACGCTTAAAGCTCTTTAATCGACCACTATCCTTTAAAAGGGCAAGTAAGTGATTCAAAACATTTATGGAGCACATTGGGTTGAAACTGTGAAAATGTATTATGGGAAGGAGGAAAGAGGAAGTAGTGTTTGTGGACATTCGATTTGAATCTCCTTATATCATATGTAACAGGAAAGACCTCTGGGAGAGAGTTCCACATACGAATAGTCCGCCTAAGTAACGAATTTCATATGTTACACAGTGTGTGAGCCACTTGCCAAACGACCATTTACGGTTTATGTCTGCGAGAAAGACGAGTGTTCCGTGATTCTCGAGAACTCGCTCGAGCAAACACAAACCAGATTGCCACGATGCTGAAATGAATCAATAGGGTCGGATACCCTAGTTCCATTCTCGGTCAAATATAAGTGGTGTAAATAGTAAGGAGGTCATCTGGAGTATTATTGCACCGAGGCACTTGAATGCTTTTTTCGGGGTAAACATGTAAACCAAAAGGCAACAACAAAACTGCAAGGACAAACGTAAAAAAATACACAAACAACAATAACGTAAACAACATGTTTACATTTATAGAAATTTCGCGAAGGCAAAGTCATTCTCCTTCAAGAGCATTTATCAGACTGTTTACCCTGCGATATAAAAGGCAAGGCAAAGCAGGCAACGGAGTCAGTAAAAATTCAGTCAGTCTTGTGCGAAGACGCGGTGTTTGAAGAAAGTAATCGTGGTTTGAAGATCTCCGTTATAAAGATCTATCGAACAAATTGGCTAGAAATTGTTATTGTGTACGCAAAAGAGTGCAAACAGGAATAACCAAACAAAGCAACAGTTGTTGTTTACATGAAGTTCTGAGCAGTGGCAGACAGAATTGTGCGCACAATAAAGAAACTAATTACAACTGAACACAAATTTAGTTTTATTTGCAATCTACCTTCAAACGTTTTTAAATGGTAAAAACGTAGCAATATGAATGACAAATATTGCTGTCATCTGCAAAAGAGTGGATATGATTGGAACAAGAATTAAATTTGGAGATAAAACAGAGCCTTGTGGTACCACTAAGTTCACTCTAAACTAGTCTCGATCTCTGAGAAAGCCCGATGTAAATCGAAAAAAGTGACTACCAAGACTAAAAGCAATATAGGTTTCTATAGAAGTGCAGCGTGGCATGGCCTTTTTAAAGAAATATCTAGAGTCACAACCGGATAGACTGGTTCCATTTTTCCGAGAGTAAAGCCAAAAGCTCTCAAGTAGAAAGGGCTCCACGAGAACCGTATAACCGTCTCTGTGAATAAACTAACGGTTATGAACTAATAATCAAATCTGTCGTTCGGATTTCCATGTTATTATGGTATTTATAGGAAAACATTTTCGAAAAGTTGCTTACATCTTTGGGGGGTTAAGATGACTTTTTTGTTGTACTTATACTACATCATAGCTTTGCTTAGTTTCAATTTACACTGAAGTATCATGTGGACCATCTATCGCTTTAAATTTGAACCATCGGTTATTTCGAATCTGGCAATACTTATGTCGTTCTATTCTTTCACAAAATTCAGTATATTCTCTCCACTGAACGTAATGAATCGATTTATGCTTGAGGAACGTTGGGAATTATTGGGTCCAAAGAGAAACTGCACGATGATATGGATTTTGCCAAAACAAAAATCATCTTTTCGGATGAAGCTTACTTTCATCTTGGTGGGTACATTAATAAGCAAAATTGCTGTATTTGGGGGTCAGAAAACCCACACATGGTTTTATGCACCCATTACGAGTGACTGTTTGGTGCGGTTTGTGGAGCGGAGGCATCACCATATTTCTTTGAAAATGAGGACGGCACAACCATTATGGTCTCTTGGTGGTATTGATGTGAACGACGTTTGGTTTCAACAGGATGGTGCAACTTGCCACACATCTCATGCTACAATCGATTTATTGCATCAAACGTTTGATGGCCGCGATTTGATAACGTTGGAATATTTTCTGTGGGGCGCCGTTAAAAAAACTGTTATGCCGGCAAATCAGAAACAATTGAACATGTGAAGGCCAACATTCGTGATGCCATTGGTGGGATACGTCCCCATACTCTCGAAAAAGTGCACGAGTTGTTGTGCTGGACCAAATATTTAAATTTTCGTCATTCCCTTGGAGGTAGTATCTGGTAAAATTATGCATAACACAAGTTGCGCCTACATCTGTGTGCTTAGGCCCTTAAAAGTTTGAATATTTTTTGTAGCTTTTACATTAAAGAAATAATGAGAATAAGACCTCATTAACACACGAATTTTATTGTTATTATTTTACCTTGTAATTGAATTTAACAAGACCTATAGAAATCTATGATTTCTGCTTATCTATCAATATATGGGTAAATACATATGTATGGTATGTACGTGTACAAAACAATACGTTTATGACAAGTAAAACCATAAATTTTGTTTTCTGATAGAGGTTTAGCATATAGAACGATTGATGACGGTTTTGAGAGTCGGCTGTCATTTGACTTGTCAGTGTTTCTGTTTTATTCGAACTGATTTGTAAACACCTGTGGCAAAGGAATGTGGGTTGTTTAACAAATAGTTCAAGGTAGACTTTCTTATGAGAAAAATTCAAAATTAAAAACAATTTTTATCGTTCAGCGATATTAATAGTAGTCACCGTTGTTTAGCAGATAGATGCACTATATGTTTAATAAAATTTCTTCTAGAACTGTGCACCGTAAGTTCAATTTCCACGTACTATATAAGTTTCAGGTCCATTTCCCTTATTAAGGCAAAAATAACACAAACTTTGGCAAGCAATCTCAATTAAGTCTCCTAGAAAATTCAACAAAAAGTAGCTTTTGTGGTGCTTATAAATTTTAAGTTTATGTGTTGCAAACCATTGTTCACGTTGCATGAATGGAAGTGTTTTACATCAAATAAGTTTAGCTGGTCCAGAACAGCACCCTACGGTGGGTAATTTATGAAAAAGTTCTTATTTTACTCCAGACGTTTACTGCGTTACCGCAGATTTCATTTAAAATTTGTATGTAGCATACAATTAAGGAAAGTTTGTATGAAATTTCTTTTTATCTGTTTATGTTAAGTGTAATGCTTTATTTTGTTGTAAAGTAAACCATGGTTCAGCTAATGAACTTTATTTAAGAAGCTTAAAGACATTGTGTGGAGAAGATCATGATTCAGTGGCAACAAAAATGATTACTACCGTAGACATACATACGGTGTTATGTATACACACATGATGCATGCACAAGAGATACCATGTCTCTATATGTTGATATACAGTGGAACAAAAACGTACTTTTCTCAGCATGCAGCCTAATGTCACAAATATTGTAAGAAACACATAAGAAACCGAAATCGATTGATAGTTCTCCACAAAATGTCACAATTACTTGCTAAATAAACCTCTGAGAGCCTCTGGAAGACCCATTTTGCCTTTGGTTATATGCTACTATTCGCACTCGCCATTACGACGATAAAACCTCATTTGCAAAGTATTTGAAATTTTAAAAGCATAAGGAAAAACAAACCTCTATGCTTTGGTATTTGAATGACGCAGTCGCCCCAGGTCAGCCATCTCCAAACCAAAATATATATTTCCATGAAAAAGTTTCTCAAAAATCTGTCCTTCGAAATCGAGTTTAAACTATAAGTCCCGCTGCTCATATTATAAAATTAGCACACGAAACATAAGTGCTGTGAGAACGTAGGTCTTAACCAGAGATCAGGAACGAGTATTCAAAAAGATAAGTAGAATCAAATCATACTCATAATTTCTGATACTTATACGCATTCGTACTTATTTTAATATCATACTCATACTACTCATATTCAAAGTTTGAAGTACTCATCATATTCATACTTAACAACACGTATGATGTTGTTGACTTCGACTCTCCATGACTGAACATTTACAAGGATCACAAAATAAGTATGATTCGCGTACGAACACTGAAATACTCTCTAAAAGGTTGTGTGTTTGCTCTGCTTGCTGCTCTGTATTTTTCGCTTATGTGTCCTTTTCCTTTTTTCGTAAATGCAACAACAACTAAGACTGTAAATGAATGTTGATGAATGATTCGAGTCACTCGAATCGTTTATACGTTTTATAAGTATTTTTATAAAGTTATGAATTTGAATGAGTAGGCTTATGAATCAATCATATTGCGAATGGTATGAGTTCGATGTCAACGTTGTACTCATACTCATTGTACTCATACTTATAAATCAATGTTGTAATGAGTATGAATGAATCAGGAGTAGTTAAATTTCAATATTGTCGACTCACTAATATTCAAAATTTTAAGAGTGCTTCTGAGTAGCGAAAAAACGATTCATTGCTGATCTCTGGTCGTAACCCTGATTAAAAGGTAGTAATAACCCACTGTAATCACTTAAATAGCATATGGCCACTCTATTCACCACAGCTCATCATTTTATCTGCGGTATTCATTTACTGGAGTATATGAATACATAGAATTACGTTACTTACGCTTACAGTAGTTGTCTGCTTGTAAATTATGACATAAGAATCACTAACGTATGTACAATAAGGATGTGTGTTACTCCTACAAGAGCAATATTCACCCACACATACTCCCGTACTTGTATGTGTAACGTAATATAATTTTTATTCAAGCAAATATGGATTTAAGCCACTGAACCTTCAACTCCAACGACATCCATTTTGGTGGCATAATTTCTTGGTTTGGTGTTTTATTTTTCTTTTTCCAAAGGATTTAGAAAATATTTACAAAATAAATATGAAAATTAAAATTTATAAGATTTTTAGGGCAAATATAGAGACTGTGTGTGTGGTATATACAGTGACACCTACAGTTAAGGAGCGTTTAAAAATTAATGCCGCAAAATAGACAATTAGGAAGAGCTGTGATTTATGCATGCATTCATTATTCAAATAACAAAGGGCACTGACCTGCACTAAAGTGTATCGCATGTAAAAGTTTACAATTTATTAGATTTGCATTTTGGGTCTTTCATTATGCGCTTTCCATATTGTGTAGATAAATTTAAAAATTTTTTTGTTTGTCGGCCTATTAATTGCGCTATGTGTGAAACATAACATTGTTCAAACTTCCGCCAAAGTTTCTTTGGATGGAGCTGATCCGAGACGTCTAAATTTCCATGATCCTGGTGCATAAATCAGGCTGAATTTCACCGATGTTGTGGGTTATCTAAGCTTTGGTGATTGCTGTGGTCTGTAGCTTATTCGCCTACACTTGCTCTCTTAGGAAAATCCCACAAGAAAATCTTTAACGTTGTCAAAATCCTCTATCTCGGTAGCTAATTTTCATCACTATATACATACATACATAATTGGTCGTTACAATCCTCAGTCAAGGAGAGCCTAGTTTTTTATACCATGGACGTTCGGTGTATTAATTTTACACATGAGTGTGGCGGGACCTTCAGTTTAAAGTCGACTCCGAAAGACCGATTTCTTCTTTTCCACTTGAGATGCCGCTCTGGCAGAATATCCTATGTGACATGATCCGTCTGTTGTTTGGGGCGAAAGAAGTTGATAATTAGCATGCTGTAGTGCTAGTCGTTGACAAGGGTGGTCGGACTAACGTCGTTCGTAGTGTTAGGTGGACAGATGGCTCTCTCGAGCTCAAACCCTATATCAAACAGTGACTTTTTTGTATGCATTGGACGCACTTGAGCAACATGTTTGATTTGGTTGTTCAAGTACTCATTGAGCCCGAAATGGGCTGATTTTTTAATAAAAATTACAGTCAGTCGACAACTGCTACAGAATTCATTCATACAAACATATGTACATACATACACACATTACAACCCTTCAGTCAGGATTACAACCAAGCTTCGAACACCACTTATGTTGTACACATGAGTAACGGAACCTACGGTTTAAACTCCACTTCGAAGGACTGATTTTTAAGAAATTTTTAATGGCAATTTTATTTTACTTTGAGAATTTTTGCCAGAAATCTGCTGAGAGAAAGTCGCCAAAGAAATATTTCTTCATATTTCGTTTTGTTGGCGATGTCTGAGCTGGGGTTTGACACAAGGCCTCACGTCTAATAAGCCAACACAATTACAGCGACTTCATTGGCGCCTTACGGCTAATTTTATTGGTCAAAAATTGAAGTGATCGAATAGTCCCTATAATTCTAATCCTCTGCGGAAATATGCATTCATACCTCACAGGCATTCCAATAATGTGTCCTGATGATTCCTTCTCATTGTCAGGGAGTCTACATTCGAAGCGATCACCATTGTAAACAAGTGTACTCTGGAGTTGCCAACTTCTCTAGAAGCCATTCAGTAAACACAAATTACACTCCATGGTAATTTGCTAAAACAGACTGAATAAATGACAACTATTTTGACAGATTTAGACATTGTCAGGATATGTGCAGAGACCTTTAAAATTCATGTTATTCAGCCAATATCTCTTAAACACTGTTAACGCTTTTCAATGTGTTTTGTAAAAGTTATCGCTTTTATTGTGTTTAATGTCCTCCAACATGTGCCAACAAGATTGCACATATTCATGGCTATTAGGGGTCTTAAATATTTCTATAAAAATGTAAATTAACTGAACAAACAATTTCATACTAAAACAGCAGCATAATTTCTAGGGATACAGCAATGGGTACCCAAAGTAATTTATGCCGTTCCACTTGAAACACAACCAACAACTGTTAAATGACCCGACCAAGTTTTCAAGAAGAAGAACACAACATTATGACACTAGGAGTGATATATGTATGTATATACATATATTGTATGCTATTCTAGGGCCTTGGGATTTATAAAGAGTTTTATAAAGGTTAGGAGCTTTGACTTTATGGTCGTAAAGCTAAACGAAGGTTTTTTTCTTTGTTTATTTCCTCTATAAAGCAGTCCCTATGTGTAAAGCAGCGGAAAACGCGGAAACCCTGTATTACTTGCTGGTTAATTTCTTATCATTGCAGGAAATTGGTTTCGTATTTCGAAATAATGTTTCGAAATTTTCTTATTTACTTACTTTTCTGTGTGAGTAATGCACCCCCAAGTTGAGAAATTTCTCTCAAAAGCTGGCATAAGTTATTGCCATCTTGGGTTCAGTTATTTATGCAAATTTCCATTCATTCTTTAAATTTATGGAGACCGAAAGTTCAAAACAAAAAAAAATTTACAAAAACAACAACAACAAGAACATAGTAAAATAAATCAAATACTAAGAAATTTAATTAAAAGTGAGGTTAAGAACGCTCTTTTATTTTCTCCCACAAGTAATATTTCATGGCATTTTCCTAATGCAGTATGATAACAGAATTTTCGGTTTGTAACGGTCATTTAAAGTTCGGCAATCACAAAATCACCACACAATTCATATATTAATTTTCAAGATGGCCATTTAAATGTCGTTTATCTTTAAGCCTGGTAGACTTTAAGGCTGGTAAACTTCAAGAGTGTGATTAATTGCTGAGATAAACCAACAAATGTTGTCTCTAATGGTATTGTATGTGTATCTGAAACATGGTTTGCGAGGGACCTTCCAGATAGTTTAGTTAATGCAAATGGGTACAGAATAATTAGGAATGATAGAAGAGGTCACACGGGTGGAGTAGCAATCTTTATCAGGAATGGTATACGTTACAGGGAAATTGAGAGATCACAGGATAACGACGTAATTGAATACTTATTCCTTGAAATTATTGGTGCTGACAGTAAATTGTTGTTAGGGTGCATTTACCGCCCTAATTCTCGTACCTATTGATTCACTTATGTGTAACCTGGAGTCACTGGCTATGCAGTACAACGACATTATCATTGCAGGTGATTTCAACTGCAATTTACTGTCTAATACTAGCTCATTCTTGTTCGATCAGCTTGAGTCTATTGGTTTATATATTGTAAATACCGTGCAACCTACTCACTTCACTCATAATAGCAGTACTTTACTTGATATATTTATAGCAGGTAACATGTCTAATTTATTACTGTTCGATCAGATTAGCGCACCAACTTTTTCAAGACATGATCTTATTTTCATATCATATGATTTCAATTTCCAAAGGGATGAAACTTTAACTTACTATCGCGACTTCCGTCACGTTAACTATCGGTTGCTGGAAGAATGCTATAACATGGTAGAATGGAGCAACATATATTATATGCCATCTGCTGATGAACAACTCTACTTTCTTAATAGTAGCCTTATCGACCTGTGTGATATTTCCGTACCCTTGAGAGCGAACCGCGGTAACTGCCCTGGGAAAAGCTGGTTTAATCTTACTATTAAACGACGAATTAAAACTCGTGATGATATTTATAGGCGTTGGAAAAGGTATAGAACTTCTGATCTATACGAAGAATATCGCAAAGCCCGTAGACTCGTCAATAGGACTATTTATGATGCTAAAACTTCTTACTATGAGAACCGTTTTAAATCAGCTGTAGATTCAAGGAGAAAATGGCAAACAATCCGTGAGATTGGTATTGGAAGCAAGGCTGCCCCAGCTTGCAGCATTGATGCAAATAAACTTAATGAATCTTTTATAAACATTCCGTCTCCAAGGTACTCAAACGGGGTTCAATCAGCTTTTGCTACTGGGCCATTGCAACAACCCACGGAAATTTCTCCTTTACACCGTTTCGAGTTTTCTCGTGTCTTTGAAGATGACGTTATTTTATGCTGTAAATCAGTGACTTCGAATGCAGTTGGCTTTGACCAGATCCATCCTAAGTTGTTCATTAGACTTTTATTGCCTAGGATATCACGTTATATTACGCACTTATTTAACACCGTTATCACTACCAGCCACTTTCCTAACTGTTGGAAGCATGCTAAGGTCATTCCCGTGCCGAAATCGTCGAATGAGTATCGCCCCATTTCTATACTTCCATTTTTATCTAAAGTCTTGGAACGACTGTTACACAACCAAATTATTGCTTATTTGAATGACCATCAGCTGCTTTGTGGCAAACAATCAGGATTTAGAACAGGTCATAGCTGTGTTTCTTCACTGTTAAGTGTGTCTGAGGATATAAGATCCAATATTGATAATGGTGGTATTACACTTTTGATACTTCTTGACCATTCGAAAGCTTTTGACTCCGTGAACCATGATATACTTTGTAGGAAGATGAACGACAATTTTTATTTTTCTTCGAGTGCATCGTCGCTAATGAGAACCTATCTTGATGATAGATACCAGTCTGTCTCTGCTGGTGGAATTGTATCTGCTCCCTTGCCTGTGCCTAAGGGAGTACCGCAGGGCTCTATTCTTGGACCATTATTGTTTACATTATACATAAATGATTTACCTGATTGTCTCCTGCATAGTGATATCCACATTTATGCAGATGATGTACAAATATATATGAATTGTAGAAGAGACTCAATCGATGAGTGTTGTGCAAGACTTAATGAGGACCTTGACAGAATACACTACTGGGCGTCTTCGAATGGCTTATAACTGAACCCTACGAAGTCAAAATGCCTGATCATAGCACGACGAAATCAGGATATTGTCGTTGATATACCGATCACATTGGGAACTCGGAACATCTCGATAGTGGACTCAGCGAAAAACCTCGGTATAATTTTTAACAAATCCCTTCAATGGAATACCCATATAAATTCTGTCTCCGGGACAATTTTTTCTATGCTTAGGACGCTATATCCTATACAGCACATTACACCTCTTAATATTCGTGTGCTTCTTGCGAAAACCTACTTAGTGCCCAAGTTGTTGTATGGCTGCGAAATTTTTGCTTATTGCGATTCGGCTAGTAAAGCTAGATTAACAGTAGTGTATAACGCGATTCTTAGATATGTCTACGGCATACGAAGATATGATAGTACTTCTCGGTATTCGAAATTGTTATATGGTGTTGAGTTAATGGACTTACTAAAAATCAAGGCATTAATCTTACTACACAAGGTTATCTACACGCAGGAACCGTCTTGTCTATTTAATCGGATTCAATTTGCAAGATCAAATAGAGGAAAACAAATCATTCAGTTAAGATATCGAACTTTGATATCTGAGTGGCAGTTCTTTACAAATACAATACGGCTGTGGAATTCGTTACCTAACTCATTACAAATCAATGGCAACGCTTTGCAGTTTAAAAAAATTTTATTTTCTAAATTCTAATGTAAAATTATTACATATTTACATGCATATATTTTCGTTCTTGTTTTTACATATTATTATTTCGATACTATTTGCTTTTACTACTTTAATTACTTGTCTTATATATATTTCATTCTTTGTAATAATATATTATATAATCACATACTGTAATTTAAAAGATTAATTTCTTGTTGTATGTGATATGCTACAGAATAAATAAATAAATAAATAAATAAAAATAAATAAAATAATGGTTTTTCCTTTTCATTTTTCTATGTTTTCTATATTTTTCTTTTCTTGTTTGCATTGTAATGGCCATACGACTGCCAACAAATATGCTTTCATTTCACTTCTTTATGCCACATACAATTTCTGTGATTCTTTTACTATTTTCCAGAGACCTCTTTGCGTAATTGAAGCCACATTTAATAGGAAACTTGGTAGCAAAGTTTAAAAAAATTTAACGTAGTTTTAAACTTGTGTGGTAATTAAGCTTATGATCGGCAAGAAGAATTAACCAAAAGAAAGGAAAGATTTTTCTTTGTAATATGCAGATCAGCAATGAGTATTTAAAAAGATGAGTAGTATCGAATCATACTCATAATTTCTGATACTTATACGCATTCATACTTATATTAATATCATATTCATACTACTCATATTCAAAGTTTGAAATACACATTATATTCATACTTAAGAACACGTATGATGTTGTTGATTTTGACTCTCCATAACTCAACGTATACACGAAACACAAAATAAGTATGAATCGCGTACGAACACTAAAATATTTACAAGAAGTTTGTTTGTTTGCTCTGCTTGCTGCCTCCGTCTTTTTTGCTTCTCTGTGTCTTTTTTTTTTGTAAATGCAAAAACAACTAAGACTAAATTTTGATGAATGCTTCGAGTCACTCGAATCATTTGTAAGTATTTTTCTAAAGTTATGAATTTGAATGAGTAGGCTTATGAATGAAACATATTTCGAATGGTATGAGTTTGATGTCAACGTTGTACTCATACTCATTGCAATCTGTACTTATTAATCAACGTTGTAGCGAGTATGAATGAATCAAAGTAGTTAAATTTAAATATTGTTGAGTCACTTATATTCAAAATTTCAAGAGTGCTTCTGAGTAACGAATGAACGTTTCATCGCTGGTCCCTGATGAGCACGTCAAAAATATGGGTCCCCCACGAAAACTAAGATTCTTATTGAAATATATCAGGTTCCCATACAGGAACTTTCAAACTTTCATAAATAATAACTGCCATCTAGTTGAAGTTAGGTCTCTCAAATTAGTTGCCATTTATTCAGCCTGTTTTGCCAACTCACTATGGACAACCATATGCAAAGAAATGTGTTCGCTGAATGATATCTGACATAAACTAATGAGCAATTACGTCACCCTTCAGCTAGGATTACACCACTTATATTCGGTGTGTAAAATTTATATATGGGTTTGCGAAACCTACAGTTTAAATTCGACTCAAACAAAAGATTTTAGAGAAACTTTTTATGGCAATTTTATTTACTCGCAGAATGTCTATCAGAAATGTTCTGAGAGACAGTCAGAGAAGAAATATTTTTTCATATTTAGTTTTTTTCAAAAAGCCTAACCTGAGTTTATAACCGTGGCGTCACGTGTAATAAGCCAACACACTATCTACGTGGCCTCATTTCTAATAAGCCAACACACTAGCTGCTAAACTGCGGCGACATGTGATCTTAATATTCATTGAAAAATCTATGAAAAAAAGGACACTGGAGCAGCCAGCAACTCGAATATTCATCGAAAAATCTTCTTCATTTCTGTATATTCGGTATTCTGGGTACGTTAATAAACAAAATTGTCCAATTAGGAACGATTTCCATTCCCACGAGATTCAAAAGCCTCAATAAATTTCAAAAAAGTCTCTGTTTTTGGTGTGGATTTTCGGTTGGCTGCATCATCTGTCCATATTTCTGTGAGAACATTGGTTAGGTCATCACCTTCTATGGCGAGCACTATAGACTAAAGATTACCAATTTCTTTTAGCTTGTCATATGATTTCAAAACAAAGAACGACGCTACATCTCACCCAGCTACATTGCATATTCTGCATGAGCGATTTGAGTCATGGCGAACTCTAATGGAGGAGGTGTAGACTGCCCATAAAGATCATGCGTTTTGACATAGTTAGACTATTTCTTGTGAGGTTTTCTTAAACTGCAAGTGTAAGCGAATAAGCCACGGAATAACCCATGTCATCGGTCACATTAAGCCCGATTTATGTGTCAGAGCCATAGAAAACAGGAATTTCGAGTGCATTCTAAGATAAGCCGTTGCAGATATTTGAACGTCATGAATATGTGTTCTAAACAATTAAAAAATATTGATGGTATCTCACGCACACTTTCAGTGATTTAAACGTAAAGATAGGTATCGTTAACAGCATAACCTATCTAACTACAGTCACTAATTTTACGCTGTTTTTTTTTAATACTTCGCTAGGGAGCAGAAATGGTGTTACGAATGCATTTTTTTTAAAGTATTGACCATCGTCAACTACAATTTTTCTCAAATTCTTAGCGGAATTTGAATATCATTTTTAAGTATTACGAGCTTTTTTAAAGTCTTCTTATGAGCAGAATTGCTGATTAGCCAGCATCGGGATCAAATAAAAAAACATATGAGGTATGACGTTCTTTAGTAACCAAGTTATGAAACGCCAAAGACACGTGTAACAGCTAAATCTGAGCGGAAGGCCTTATATTCCTTATATACATAGTATATCATCTGAATTCACTTTTTCTCGCATTTGGTTATCGCTTTTGGCAAATAACAATTACTTTCTTAACCTAATTGGTCATTACAATCCTTTAGTTAAGGCTACAACCGAGCTCCTCACATTATTCATGTTATTTTTGTTAATTTTTAGCCATGATTAGCTTGACCTACAGTGATGATTACAGATTTGAGAAACTTTTCTTTGCAATTTTATTTATTCACAGAATTTTTTCCAGAACACTGCTGAGCGGAAGTTTTTTTCCTCATATTTCGTTACGTTCGAGATGTCTGAACTGGGGCTAGAACCGCGGAATTTCGTCATATAAGCTAAGAAAGTAGTCAGTGTAGGCTACGACGATTTTAAGAACAAAATTGAAAGTGTATGGCTCAGTACATCGTTTTTTTTTAAAGTACACCCTAATAAATAATATAGAAATGAAGGCCTATTTGCTTTTACATCGTTTAACATTAAATTTATAAACAAAAGCTACAAAAACAAAACAATGAACTAGTTTACAAATTATCGCACCAGCATAATAAAATGGTAAACAAGTAAACAAAAACATACCAACAACACTACAACGATTTTTACGTTTATAGAGATTGCGAGAAGGCGACGTCATGAACGTTCACCTTCAAGAACATTCATCAGACTGCTTACTTTGCCATAAATAGGAAAAGAGAAGCAGGCGAATAAGTTAGTAAAAGTTCAGTTGTGTGAAGACACGGTGTGTTTGAAGAGAGTAATCGTGGTTTGAATATCTCCGTTACAAAGATGAGTCGAGCAGCTTTCTTGTAATTGGTAATGTTTATGAAAAGGGTGTAAACAGAGGAATAACAAACAAAGCTATTGTTGTTGTTTACATAAAGTTGCGAACAGTGACACACAGTATTTTGCTTATAATAAAGAATTTTAATTAAAACTAAACACAAACTTATTTTTATTTCATTTGCAATCTACGAGCTCATATTTTAAACGTTTTTAAAACGTAAAAACTTAACAATATTTGACTTCCTTTAAGATCGTTCAGACGCCTCTGTTACAACATTTAACTCACCTTTGTGTCTATAACTGTTCGTGCCTTTGTATCCATGTTCATTAAAAATATGAAATCATTTAATTTTCTGTCGAAACTAATTTCTGTTTTTCTGATAACTGAAATGAAAGTGCACTGAGTATGATGACTCTACCAGGTATTTGAAAATTAAACTTTTTTCATTCTTTCATTTTTATAAAAAAAAATTCTATGAAAAATGTTGTCCATACGCCTACGGCCATTTATCATCTTTGTCAAAATGGCTTAAAATGACGGTTCTTATACACACAAACACAGTTTCAAATGACCGTTATAAGCTATTTTGCAATGTTATCATAATTGCTAAACCACTTACACATACGCATATACACACAAATTTGTAAATTTAATATTTGCATGCAGCATGCAGCACAAAGTTAATGATGTTGTTGTTTTATAATTTCGATTGAGTGTATATCAGCCAGCTTGTTACCTTGATAGCTGCCGCTGCATTGGGTGGTTAACAATATTTAGCTTTGCAGTGGCCTATGATTGCTGTTTTAAAAACTTAACTGCGTGTTGTTGATTCTTTTCTTTCTGGTTTTTGTTCTTGTGTGAATAAAATTTACAAGTAATTTGAAATAAATTGTATTAAAAGCAGTTTCAATTTTGGAAGAGCTTATGTTATGACCGTTATAGTGAATGCAGTTTTGCCTTAATGAAGACGTTTACTTGTGATGGGAAACTGTAAAAGCAACATTCTTCTACAAAAAATGTTAATATTGTTACGTAAATGATAAATTTATATACTGGTGTTTTGTTCTTACATCGCTTAACATTAAAATTATAAACAAAAGCTACAAAAACAAAACAATGCAGTAAACAAACCTGTTTACAAAAATTATCGTACTGCTTTATATAACAACAAACACTAACATAAAAAAGGTAAACAAGTAAACAATAATATACCAACAACACTTCAATAATAAATGTAAACAACGTTATTTACATTTATAGAGATTTCGAGAAGGTACCAACAACACTTCAATAATAAATGTAAGCAACGTTATTTACACTTATAGAGATTTCGAGAAGGTGTTCGCCTTCAAGAACATTCATCAGACTGTTTACCGTACCACATAAAAGTTAATGAAGTTCAGTCCGTTATAAAGATCTGCCGAACAATTGACTAGTAATTGTTGTTGTTTATGCAAAGGAGTGCAAAGAGGAATAACAAACTAAGCAATTGTTGTTCTCTACATCAAGTTGTGAACAGTGGCACACAGAATTGTGCGAATAATAAAGAATTTTAATTAAAACTAAACACAAATTTATTTTTATTTTATTTTCAATCTACGAACTCATATTTTAAACGTTTATTAAAAGGAAAAAACATAACGAAATGTATCTCTACTTACGATATATTTTCCCACAGCAACAAACATTTTAGACAATCATAGACATTCATTGGTTAGTGTGAGCTAAATCTACGGTTCAGCTGTTCTGAAAATTTCCACATCCGATTTCTTTTTTGCCTGGTCTGAATCTGTTCGTTAAACTTTCATCCTGGTGGGTACGTTAATAAGAATAATGAAACAGAAGCCAATGCACCCATTAGGAGAGACTGTTTGGCGCGGCGGAGCGGAGGTTAATGGAAACACCTATCGCAACACCGACTTTTTTGTACCCGCTCTTCATGGTATAGCTGTGAACGACGTTTGGCTTCCCCAGTATGGTGCAGCTTGCCACACATCTCATGCCACAATCGATTTATTGTGTCAATCGTTTGATGGCCGTTTAATGATCCGAAATGGCCGCCAAGGAGCTGCGATTCAACATCGTTGGACTATTTTTTGTGAGGCACAGTTAAAAAAAGTGTTATGCCGACAAACCAGAGACAATAAGAATTTGAATTGCCGAGATACGACCCCATACACTCGAAAAAGTGCACGAAAATTGTTTTGATCGAGGCCAGCACGGTACTTTGAGGCCAGCAGCGACAGCGGTATGAATGAAATGATATTCCATATGTATTATGGAATTTATATTTATAAAATTCCGGTCAGAATTTTTAAATTTAAACTTTTAAATGACCCGCCCTATATTTCTCTTATTAAAGAAAATCTTTTTTAACCAAACACTAAAGCGAAAAAGTTCGTAGACTAACATAAAAAAATTGCTTCAATAACGCTATGCGCACTTAAAAGATAGTGGATGAATATTAACCCGTGCGTATTCTAAAATAGTCATACTTACCAGCTTACTATTGCTCCTTTACACGTTTTGGCAAACACCCTCATAAGGTTTCCTGGACACAGGGGCATCCTAAGTGGTAACAAGGAAAAAGCAGTTGCTAAAGCCAGCTTCACGGAAAATTCAAATGGATTCCTACATGATATTGGTGATCCTCTGCAGAGAAGCAAACAAATCGGCTCAGAAAAACTCCAATCATTGGCAAAGATAAGTGGGTTAATTTACTTGCAGAGGCACCAGACAGATCTGGTCGAAGATGGATATATGTTGAAGAGAATTTGCATTAAACTTAACAAGATTACATCTAAGGAACTTTATAGCAGTGTTAACATGTGGGTGTTTACGCCTGGAGACTGGGAATACCTCATAACGCCTTTTGCAGAAGATACAAAGATAAGGAGTAAGAGCAGACCACATAATATCTTCTCCGTCATTCGATAGCGTTTGTGAACCTGAAAACTAGAATTCTTGACCAACCAGAATTTAGTAACAAAACATATCATGTAGCCGCCGTAGTCTAAAAGGTAGTGAGTTGACTTATTAGACGTGAGGCCACACGGTTCAAACTCCACTTTAGACATCTCCAACAAAATGAAATAAGAAACCGTATTTCTGAGGGCGACTTCCTCTCAGCAGATTTCTGGCAATAATTGTTGAGCAAAATAAAATTGCCATGAAAAGTTTCTCTAAAACAAAATCTGTGGTTCGAAGTCGACTGTAAACTGTAGGTCCGTGCACATTCATGGATAAACATAAATAGTGTGAGAATCTAGGTCGTAATCGGTTGGGTTGTAATGACCAATTATGTATGTATATATGTATGTATTTCTTTTTTTTTGACCGTAGGTGGGAATCTTCGAAAGACACTTTTGTTCCAACAAAAGAGTGCACGGTGCCTACGTACTAAACCCACCTCCTTTATTCTTCAAGCACTCTAACCCCGCGGGACTGCCGTAAGGTATTACCTCACAGAGGGCTGGTTAGCTTTAAAACCTTATCGCACTAAATAAAATTTCACCTCCGTTCCTCCAGCCTTTGGAGTGCTAGCATAACTTCAGCCATTCTCTGGCTACATTGGCTTCATGGAATCCTGGAATTCAACACCTCTTCCATAAGCCGATTTGATCCAAAACTCGTTTCCCCTGGCCATATAAATCTGGGGCAGCATGTTAGAGTATGCTCCGCATCTTCCTCCTCATCTACACAGTTTGGGCATATAGGGGAAGTATCATGTCCAAATCTGTGCAGGTACTTCCTGAAGCACCCATGACCAGTTAGGAACTGGGTCACGTACATAGCAGTTCAGCTCTCAATTTTCGTTGCCCATCCAAGGGGTTACATCAGGGATAAGGCGAAATGTCCATCTTCACTTTAAACTGTTCTCCCATCGTGACTAACATTTGTGCATGGAATGTATATACATATGTATGTTTGTGTACATGTCTGAGAGAAATTCACATCCACATAAAACTGCCGGAATGCTTGGGAGATGTCCAACAGGAGCTACAATTATATGACGAACTACACACTATTGGTGTTAGCATGGGGCCATATAGGACTCAAGTAAGCTGAGTTCTTTGAAGGCTACACTTAGTTGTGACCAAACTTCAGTACGATGTTTCCTTCCTTGTTTTCGTTTATTTATTTGTGATTGTGCACCAATTATATCACTTGCCTGTAATTTTCGTTAAACATTGGCCAGATGTGACTTACTAACTGCATCCATTTTGTTTAAAATTCAATAGAAAATAAAGTTATTTTGACAAAAATGATTTTCCTTTTTAAGATCATTTAAAATTTAAGGAAAATTTCAAGACAAGTATACACGAGCTTGCGCAAAATGACATGTAAAACTCTTGACATACAAAACTAACAAAAAAAAAAAAAAAAAAAAAATAGAAAAAAAACTAGAAAGCATGAGAGAATGCTTTTGCGGAAATTGTCTAGAAAATATTTTAAATGACAGATAATGCCAGAAAATATGACATTTGAAGTAAAATTTTGACACACAATCCAATTATATACACAAACATGGAAATATTCTTTTGAAAAGTTAAACTTCTTTTAAAATTCAATACGTTTTGATATGTAAAATCGAAAATATTCTAACATACAATATCCCGGCAGCATACATATCTTGTTAGTACTGTCATCTGTAGATGAAATACAATTCTTTACCTTTTTTCTTGATTTGTGTTTGCAGTGAAGCAGTCTCCTATGTATGCAGTAACGTACATCTAAATATTTTACATTTATTACATGACATTTGTAAATATTTTAAGAGTTCATAGCTACTTTACATCTGTTAAATAAATTAAATTCGATAGAAGAATTGCGTATTGCAAACTAACAGGCTCTGGTCACAGCAATGTAAAGGCAAGAGTTTTGGTTGATATGGAACTGCATTGCATATCTGCAATAACTGCAAATGAGTAATTTATATACCAAACAAGTCCGCTACAACAACCTGCTTCGCTAAGGTACCAAATTTATTCCCTTTCTTCGGGCCTCCCATACTTATTTTTAACGCATCCATTTACCCTCGCCAGTAATGATGCGCCAGTAATGATGCATACCTTTCAAAAACGTTTAAAATATGAGTTCGTAGAAAGTTTACATACATACATACATAATTGACCATTACAACCCTTCAGTCAGGATTACGGCCTAGCTTCTCACACCACTCATGTTGTGTGCGTTAATTTTATACGTGAGTGGCGGGACCTACAGTTTAACGTCGACTCCGAACGATAGAATTTTTGAGAAACTTTTTCATGGCAGTTTATTTTACTCTCAGAGTTTTTGCCAGAAATCTGCTGAGAGGAAGTCGCCGAAGAAATATTTTTTTTTCATATTTCATTTTTTGATGTCTGACCTGGGATACGAACCCGGGCTTTACGAATAGTAAGCCAACACACTACCTACTACACCACGGCGACTTCGTAGAAAGTTTAGTTTTAATTAAATTCTTTATTGTTCGAACAATTCTGGGTGCCGCTGTTCACAACTTGATGTAAACAACAACAATTGCTTTCATTTTTCAACTGTTCGACCGATCTTTATACCGCAGATCTTCAAACCACGATTATTCACTTCAAACACCGCGCGTCTTCACACAAGACTGACTGAATATTTACTGACTCTGTTGCCTGCTTTGTCTTGCCCCTTATATGCCAACGTAAACAGTCTGATGAATGATCTTGAAGTTCATGGCTACACCTTCTCGAGATCTCTATAAATGTAAACATCGTTGTTTCATTATTGTTGCTTATGACTTTTTGTTTACATTTATTCTTGCATGTTTCGTTTTTCCATTTTTGTTTACTTGTTTATCGCCTTTTTTTGTACTGGGGTTTGTTGGTATATTTTTGTTTACTTGTTTTTTTTATCATGTGAACAAGTTCATTGTTTTTAAAGCTACAAGATTTTTTTTATTATTTTTATGCTAAACGATGTAAAAGCAAAACACCATTTCCATTTTCGTAACAATATTTTCTTCTTTTTATGATGCTGAATCAGCGATTTTTTCATTCAAAAATGATTTACACTCAGCATCAGCTTGTAAGATAAGCCATTCTATCGTTTTGGTGTCCAATGATTTTACAAGGTTTTCCTAGAGTTTGACAGCAATCAGCATTTCTGTGAAGGCAATACACTTTTCAACATTAGAATATGTCTTTCAAAAGAGAAAAAGAGTTTTAGGTTGCAGTTCCTTTGTTCTGCTGTAGTCCTGTAAGAGAATAATTGTTGATGGATACTGGAGTTCTCTCCTAATATTCCTGTAGGTTAATCAAGTTACTTGAACACGATATTTACCATCACCTTTGGCTCTCGAACTGGCAGGCTCAATTTGTATTATTGCTTTCCAGAGATGCTAGAGTGTTTCTTTCCTCTATCTATACAGATCATCCCTATAATGTATCTCCCCAAACCCGTTGACCAGGCAAACTTTAGGCTGGCTATGTCAGAAAGGAAAACTTCTCTGCTTACCAATTGATAAGCACCCAAATGTTTCCTTCTGAAATGTTAATGCTGCACGTTTTTCAAGCTGTATAGCCCGATAGAAAACTCAAATTTCTTTCTCTTGTAAGGAATCAGCAAAGGTTAAGAGTGTCTTAAACAGATTTAAAATAAGAAGAGTCTTCACCTTTCTACACCTTTCGTTTAGCCGCGAATTCACTAACACATCTGCTTGCTCATTAGCATTACTCTGTCTGACTGTCTTTACTTTTACTATGACCCAACCTGTGCACTTCCGGCTGAATTACACACATCCTTGGTTGTCTAAACCGCTTGGAAGACACCCACGAGTTTCGCCTTGGCTATCGAATAGGATCGAACACCTCTATTTCTGTTTCTTTAACTATACCCTGAAACCGTATACATACACAACATAACGGCCCCTCTCTTTTAAAAAATTTGTAACTTCGAATTTATTGATTGCCAAAAAATTTAATTTGCTGGTAGAGGAATCAGCCACAAGAGCTTTTAGGTCACAATGCTCTCATGCAACTGTTCGATTTGTCTCGCATTATTTTAAGCATAGTCTTCACAGATCTGATACTCGCCACCATGTTCAACAGTCTTAAATCCAATATAGTTTCTAGCTCGGTTTAGAAGAGGTTATCAATGCCTCCGTCATACCAATACATGCTAATCGCTATATCCTATACAAATTCAAATTCATTTCTGATTATTTCAAATGTTATACAAAGGCTGTAAACAGAGGAATAACAAACAAAGCAATTGTTGTTGTTTACATCAAGTTGTGAACAGGGGAACACAGAATTGTGCGAACAATAAAGAAACTAATTAAAACTGGACACAAATTTATTTTTTATTTTTTTTTATTCGCAATCTACGAGCTCATATTTTAACCGTTTTTAAAGGTTAAAACGTAACAGTATACTATATTTGATATCTGGTGGTACCTGCATATCAAAATGGCAAGCTCGGCACTTATTTTTGAAATGCTCACCATGTGGGATTTTTCCCATCAGTCCTCTTCGGAGCGCATGGATTTGACAAAGCACACAATGTGAGTTTACTGGCCTGAATTACTTCCAGACATAGCCTCCAATTTATACTTTATATTGACAGCACCTTGAAGTCGCCGTAGCCTAGTGGGTAGTGTGTTGGCTTATTAGATCGGACATCCCTAACAAAAATATTTCTTCAGCGATTTCGTTTCAGCAGATATCTGGCAAACACTCTGAGTTTAAAATTAAGTTCCCATGAAAAATTTCTCAAAAGCATGTCGTTCGGAGTCGACTTTAAACTGGGACCTCCAATCGTGTGTAAAGTGAACACACATAACATAAGTGGTGTGAAAAGCTAAGTCGTAATCCTGACTGTGGGATTGTAAAGGTATAAACACATAGACGACAGACAACAGTTCGGCAGTTCGACAGAAAATTCTATCAACTGTTTTTTCTGTTGTATGCCGACTGCTTCAATTTTTTGAAAGCAGAGCGGAAAAAAACGACTGACACAATAACTTTTCAATACTTTTCAAATTAGAATTTAAATATATTTTCCGGTGTTGTACGCAAAAATAAGCTCACTTATGAAAAAACCGCACACACAAAATATTTATCAAATGAATTCAGAATCAAAATTGAATCTATAATTCTATTTTATTTATTATGAATACATGGATTGCTTTTTATTTCTTAATTTTAGAATTGTTCTTTCTCTTCAATAATATAAGTATATTTAGCTGTTTTTTATTATGATTTATGTTGTATTGGCATCACTAACTTGCTTTTAGCTGCTCACAAAAATAGAAAATAGTTTAATTTGGGCAGCAACTGCTTAGGTTGTTGTCTTGGCGTTTTCTGTTCTGCTTTCAATATAGTCGTTTTCATATAAACGTGTGTATTCTAAACTTGGCAGCTTTCTGTTATTTGTCGTCTCTGTGTATTGATAGCACCTTATTCAGGAGTCGAATATTCTTCCACTTAGGAAGTTTCTCCTCCAAATCGGTACCCAGATGGGCATGACTTCGGTTATTTTAAACAATTTTCTCTGTTTTCTTAAGAAATTATAGAAAACATGCTTCCGGCAATTATTTGTTGTTATTGAATTAATTTCTCTTGAAATTATGAAAAAACTTTTAATGAACTATTGCTGGGTAATTAAACTTTCCGTTCTCTTATAAATTTCTGTTGACAATTAAACATTCGGATGCCACCCAACTGTAGTACTTTCAAACTCAATAAAAATAAGTTTGCATTCTTAGTACTCTTGCCTCTTCTTAAGAGGCTTGCAAAATAAACGCTTCTGAAGAAAAACTTTACAATTTGCGAGCATGAAAATGTACAAAACTTATGAGTCCTTGTCATACGTTCATAAAAATAATGTTTCCATTATTCTTTTGCTTTATTTAAGTGCAAAAACGAAGAATAAAAGAAAATTAAGCAGGAAAACAGAAGCATATGAAGGCAGCAAACAAAGATTGTTGTGATCCAAGTGATATGATTGGGCAATAAAAGTTTAGATTTATCATAAAAAGTGCTTCACAAGAAACAAAACATATGTTACTGTCCACCGACTCGTATAGCAGGGACACAGTAGTAAACCTAACGGCATATGTATACCGAAGTATTTATTAGAGCCCGCTGTTATATTTTCTCATTTCTTGCCACCAACCAATGGGATATTTGACTACAAATAGTTTCTGTTCGTCTTATGATACGATAGGATTTAAAGGCAGCTTTAATAAATAGTTTATATCCATAGATTAGTAGCTAGTGTGGTTCAACACCTGGCTTAGCGAACATAACGAAATACGAAAAAAATATCCTTTCGGCAACTTTCTCTTAGCAGTCTTCTGGCAAAAACTCTGAGAGTGAATAGAAATTGCCTTGAAAATCTCTTCTCAAAAATCTGTTGTTCGTAGACGACCTTAAACTGTAGCGTCCGACATTTATGTGTTCAAAAAGATGAGTGGAATCGAATTATACTCATAATTTCTGATACTTATACGCATTCATACTTATTTTAATATTATACTCATAATACTAATATCCGAAGTTTGCAGTACTCATCATACTCATACGTAACAACACGTATGATGTTGTTAATTCCAACTCTCCATGGCTCAAGATTTACAATAATCATAAAATAAGTATGATTTCTGTACGAACACTAAAATACTCACTAAAAGGTTGTGTGTTGGTTCTGCTTGTTGCTCTGGCTTTTTTTTGCTTATTGGTCTTTTTTCTTTATTTTGTAAATGCAACAACAACTAAGACTGTACTCGAATCATTTATAAGTATTATAAGTATTTTTCTTAAGTTATGAATCTGAATGAGTAGGTGTATGAATCAAACATAGTTCGAATATTATGAGTTTGATATCAACGTTGTACTCAAACTCATTGCAACCTGTACTTATAAATCAACGTTGTAGTGAGTACGAATGAATCAGAATGGTTAGATTTCAATATTGTTGACTCACTTATACTCAAAATTTCATGAGTACTTATGATCAGCGAAAAACGATTCATTGCTGATCTCAGGTCTTAATGATGACTAAAGGAACTAGCTCTGGATGTTTAAGCAGTAAAAATTTTATATTCTCCTCGTTTTTGCAAGATTTTCACTCAATTCATTCCTTTCCCTAAAATGCTTAAATGAATGTAAGTTTCATAATTTCATCACTAATTTGCTGTAATCATGCATATTATGACGTATGTTGTTCACAGACTCTAAAGGATTTATAATTACTTGTGTGCACTTTGTTAAGAAGATTAATTGCCTTTTGAGTCTGACAAGAGTACATTTGTGAAGTGATTGGTTTACATGTTTTGAGACAAAGGGGAGGGCAGCACATGTGCGGCAATTTACAAATTTCACTGTTTTGTTTAAAATCTCGCTAATAGTTCTAAGAATTGGTTTACGATGCTAACAGATGTTGAATTTTTAAATGTATGGAGTAAAGTTTTGTAAATTTATGAGTTTAAAGCCTAGATTGTGTTTTTATTAACACTAGCAGTAAAATGTTATCGAAGTTTACACTTGATCATGCATGACATCAACATTTATGAACATCATGTCGAGCTTGAAACAACCCATATGCTGTATAACTTTACTCTTAGCCTACAGTGCCTTAATTTCAAAACTTTGTCGGAAAATCTTTCATCCAAAAACAGTTCAGGTTCTGTCATATTTTATCACTGTTCAAGTACACTGTTGAAACATTCATACATACATATGTACATAATTGATCATTACAACCCTTCAGTAAGGATTACAACCTAGCTTCTCACAGCACTTATGTTATGTGCGTTAATTTACTACATGAGTGGCGGCAGAAACTTTTCATAGCAATTTTATTTACTTGCAAAACGGTATTTCTTCGGCGACTTCCTCTCAGCAGATTTCTGGCAAAAAAATCTGAGAGTAAATAAAATTGCCATGAAAAGTTTCTCAAAAAAATCTGTCGTTCGGAGTCGACTTTAAACTGTAGGTCCCACCACTCATGTATAAAATTAACACACAACTTACACAACATAAGTGGTGTGAGAAACTAGGATGTTGTACAATGGGTCAATTCGACCTCCGGGTGCTGTACTTGTCCTAATTGACAAGTACACGTCTTTTAACCTAACCTAATGTTTTTTTTTTATATTTCGTTTTGATGTCTGACCTGGGGTTTGAACCGTGGCCTTACATCTAATAAGCCAGCATACTGCCTACTAGACTATGGCAACTTCATGAAACATTCATTTGATGCAAATGAAGCGGGTATTCAGCTGCAAGGGAAATTACCATTCAAATAGTCTCGTAGCGAACAATAGGAAATATGTTTCCGTATAAATTACACCATACGTTTGGGCGTAACCCTTTGCAATTAACCTCGAAGCGCTCAATACGATCTTCAACATCTCTCTACAAAGCAAATACGCATTTACCCTCTTAAAAGACCGGCTAACAGCCTCAGGCTGTTCCTGAATAGTCTGATGCATGACTCAGATTTCCTCTTATTGTAAATTTATCTTCCTTTTCACTGACAATACCGTCCACTCCATAGAAGAGTTCTGGACTTATCAATCGCGTAGGAGCTCCCCTCTTCGCAAACTCGTCTGTTTGCTCATGGTAGAGAGTCTTTGCCCCTCTTTATCTTCCTTTTCACAGACCATACTGTCCACTACATAGAAGAGTTCTGTACCCATCAATGGCGTAGGAACTCCCCTCTTTGCAAACTCGTCTGCTTGCTCATGGTCGACAGTCTTTGCCCGTCTTTATCTTCTTTTTCACAGAGTATACCGTCCATGCCGCGGAAATTTCTGGTACTATCAACGACATTGGAGCTTCACTCCATGAAAGCTCGGCTGCTGGCTCATTGTCGAGAATTTCTACATGATCTGGAACTTAGCAGAAGATAACCGTGTTTTCCCTACTTATCCGATTTAACTTCTCCAGACAATCCCATAATGTCTTCGATTTAACATTATACCAGCTGAGTGCACCAATGGCAATGTCAGCTTCTTTAATAAGTTTAGTGGAATTCGGTGAGTACAACGACTGCCCCTACCTGTGACGTAACTACGGGCTGCTTAGCGTACTTCAACATATCACCCTATCTGTCTATCTTTTTCACTTCCCAATCAAATTGAATGGACTACATCTTTCATTGGCATAGACTTCCGCTTGGAATATTACTTACTTCCTTATTAACTTAATTCGCCACTAACAACCCGCTTAACGGATTTCGGCCTGCCTTTACACATTCTTCCAATCCTTTGTGCTTCTTGCGCGCCTACGCCAGTTGGTCACACCAATCGATGACAGGACTTCCTCCATTTGGTCTTTCCAACGCAAACAAGGTCGTCTTCTTCGTCGATTTCCGCAGATCCCCGCATCAAATACCCGTCTCACAGGAGCCTCCTTCTCCATTCGAACGGCATGGTCGAGCCAGCACAGCCGCTGGAAGTTAATACGCTGCACAACGTCCATGTCATTGAGGAACTCATCGCATGCGCAAATCATCGTGAACTCGCACTGGACCGAAGATCTTACGCAGGGCTTTTCGCTCGAATACTCTCAAGGCTCCTACATCAGTGCTTAAAAGAGTCCATGCCTCTGCGCTATAAAGAAGCACGGGAAAGATGAGCGTCTTGTAGAGTATTAGTTTTGTTGTACGAGGGAGGTCTCTGCTAATCAATTGCCTATTGAGATCATTGTAGCACCTGTAGAAAAGAGTGATCCTGCGCTTGATCTCCAGACTGACATCATTTTTGGTGGTAACGGCGGAACCATACATACATACATAATTGGCCATTACAACCCTTCAGTCAGGATTACGGCCTAGCTTCTCACACCACTCATGTTGTGTGCGTTAATTTTATACGTGAGTGGCGGGACCTACAGTTTAACGTCGACTCCGAACGACAGAATTTTGAGAAACTTTTTCATGGCAGGTTTATTTTACTCTCAGAATTTTTGCCAGAAATCTGCTGAGAGGAAGTCACCGAAGAAATATTTTTTTTTTTTTTTTTTTTTTTTTTTTTATATTTCATTTTTGATGTCTGACCTGGGATACGAACCCGGGCTTTACGAATAGTAAGCCAACACACTACCTACTACACCACGGCGACACCACGGCGGAACCAAGATAAATAAATTCCCTGACTATATCGAAAGTATAGTTATCGGCCGTTATCTGAGATCCAGTATGCAGCACGTTACAAATTTTCGATAACATATACTTCGTTTTGCTCTCATTTAATGCCAGACCCTTAGTAGACTACCGTTCAATAGCTTGGAAAATTCCGCTTGGAATATCCCCGCAAGATCCTCCATGGGCTTGGAATATTTCATTTCTTGCTTCTGTTCGAATATCCTTTCCTGACCCTTGATACCACAAAATAGTCCCACTTTTAAGAGAAAGTATGCAGCATTCAGATTACATCATACATTTTGGTTACTAAGTATGGCTGCGAAGCATTTCCCAAAATCATAGAGTCTACTGGTTCTGATCAGGGGCCAGTTAAAAAGGGAACTGTTAGCCAATGGATTACTTAGGTACGCAATTTTCTAGTGAATTTGATATTAGACTTTTCTCCAATGAACCTTATACTATATTAAGATATGCACTTTTATTGAGTCAATATTCGGTTAATTGAGTACAATATCTTAAGTGTTCAGGCATAATAGTATACCAAATTCAGCCGCTGGTAAACAAAACAGCTTGTTGTTTCAACAACATTGCTTTTATAATGTTTTTTGTTTTGTTTTTTTTTGTTTGTCGTAGTTTTCATGTGAGTTGTCAAATATCAACAGAAAGTGTTCGGTTAATTGCAATATGCTCACTAAACACACTTATGACAGTGCTGCATTTTAAATTTTACTCAATATTATAACAATTTGCGTATTTATTGCGCAATTATTAATTGAAAATTTATATAAAATATTGAGCTCAATAATGGCGTTTATAGCGATTTACTCAATTAAAGGTGCATATCTGAACACCGTATTATTGTCAGGCCTATTTTATTTCAACACAATACCGTAGTAGTTATGCTCTGAATGCTAATTTTACTTAAATTGAGTTCCTAATGTTGCTAAATTAAATTCTAAATTCCTACCAAATGTTGGTATGTAAACCCAGTTAACTACAGAATTAATTCTGCTGGCAAAAAATTTAACCAAAAATGAAAATTTCTTGTGGAAGTTAAAACGTTTGTGGAATACGAAAATACCTGCTTTACTTCTTTCGTTTGTATATGCAAATAATTGCAGGCTGGTCAAGTTTACCATGAACAAGACAAAAAAAACGTGAATTCTACACCTCGATAGTGGTCGTTTGCACAGGAATCTGGTTGAACTGAAGCTGTGTTCCTTTGTAGCAAGCATTTTTACGAAAATACTTTGTTGTACTGGATTGTACTTTATTTGTGTGGCATGTCATGTACTGTTCTGTCTTCGCTCTATTTTCTTGCTTTTTTTCCTTTTTGGATTTACAAGTACATTTGTTTAATCGTTTGTGCCAATGTTGTGTCCAGACAGACAATTGAAAGGTACATTGGTTTTTATTACATGTTAATGTTCTTTAATTAAATGATAAAAAGGAGAACAAATTAACAACAGAAAAAAAGTTCATCGATGTTCACTTGAAAGCTATTAACATGAACGTGTATATACAGCAGATGTAGAATTTGGACCACCAATTAAATTTTTTTTAAGGTGTTTGTAAAATTATAGTCAAATCACTTTATCTGGTGGGTGTCAGAGGTCAACAATGAATAGTTTTTTCGCTACTCATAAGCACTCATGAAATTTTGAATATAAGTGAGTCAATAATATTGAAATTTAACTACGTAGTCTGATTCCTTTATACTCACTACAACGTTGACTAATAAGTACAGGTTGCAATGAGTATGAGTATAACGTAGACATCAAACTCATACCATTCGAAATATGTTTGACTCATAAGCCTACTCATTCAGATTCATAACTTTAGAAAAATGCTTATAGATGATTCGAGTGACTCATCATCAAAATGAGTACACTCTTAGTTGTTGTTGCATTTACGAAAAAAGAAAAATACACATAAGCAAAAAAGACAGAGCAGCAAGCAGAGCAAATACACAACCTTCTAGTGAGTATTTTAGTGTTCGTATGCGAATCATACTTATTTTGTGATTCTTGTTGAGTGATTCTGTTGTTGAGTTACTGATTCTTGTATATGTTGAGTTATGGACAAACTTTGAATATGAGTAGAGTTTCCATGATATTAAAATAAGTATTAATGCGTATAAGTATCAGAAATTATGAGTATGATTCGATTCTACTCATCTTTTTGAATACTCATTGCTGATTTCTGGTATGAATATCATGAGTACTTCAAACTTGGAATATGAGTAGTATGAGTATGATATTAAAATAAATATGAATGCGTATAAGTATCAGGAATTATGAGTATGATTAGATTCTTCTCATCTTTTTGAATACTCTTTGCTGATCTCTGGTAGGTATATAACGAGTTACTGTTATGATATGAGTTAATCGCTGTCTCATGAACAAATGCGGCAATCTAATGATGATCATACATACATAAATACATTCATACATAATTGGTCATTACAACCCTTCAGTCAGGATTACGACCTAGTTTCTCACACCACTTATGTTGTATGTGTTAATTTTCTACATGAGGGGTGGGACCTACAGTTTAAAGTCAACTCCGAAAGATTTTGAGAAACTTTTCATGGCAATTTTATTCCCTCTCAGAGTTTTTGCAAGAAATCTGCTGATAGGAAGTCGCCGAAAAAATACTTTTGTATTTTGTTTGATGTCTGGCCTGAGGCTCGAACCCTGGCTTTAAGTCTAATAAGGCGACACACTACCTACTAGACTACGGCGAAAGAAAATGTTTCCAATTCTGTAGACGATATTTTAACACAAGAATATCCTTTTCTTGCTTAATTTATGTTTAGGCATCATAATTATATTTAATGTCTGTATAAAGTGCCATGTAATTCTAGCCACATATGTGCGTCTGCCATATGCCTACCACTGTAATTAAATCCATGTTTATGTCATAAGAATGTTACGCAATAAAAAGTTAATTTAAATGAAATTAAAACCACCCCTTAAATTGCAACTTTACGCGGACAAACACTTTAATACCATAATTTTCTTCACAATAAATAACGCCTTAGGATATCTTTATGTTTGCAATTCATTTTCTTTAGCTTCTTACTTTCCATAACCACCAGTGCAACCGTTTCATGAAAATCATCATATTCATCAGCACAATGTCTAGCATTTAATTCTCACACCTTGATTCTGTTTCCATTTGCTTTCTGTTTCCATTGCTTCTTTAACAATCAATTGATTGGTTTGGCGTTGTAATAAATTGCATCGTCTATGAATTACTAAAATTTGTTAAACACGTTCCCATAAACAGAATCTATGACGATGTGCTGCTGTACACTATACCTTATCTTATATTTGGGTTTTAATCTGTTGTCTGGATGCATAAGAGTTGGCTGGTAGTACTGCTTGGTAGATTATTTGTTTGACTGCTTGGCTGCTTGGTTGCCGACTGGTGTGTGCGGCCTAATTTTAATGGTTTCTTTAAGCTGACAACACATGTACACAACAACAGGCACTTAAACACTCTATTGCTGATTCAATAAACGTACAATTATGCTGCACATTTATATCACACAGATGCTGTTATCTACACCAACTAGTTCTGGTAAATACTGAATTGCATTAGTAACTGCAGTAGGTAAGTGAGGCAAATTTTTGCTGGAATACAAAAATTGCTGAGTGAGATTATTGTCAAGTTCGTAAAGACCAAGTTGCCTATCAGGTAGTATGTTGGCATATTAGATATAAGGCCACGGTTCAAACCCCATATCAGACATCTCCAACAAAACGATATGAAAAAATATTTCTGTGGCGACTTCCTCTCAGCAGATTTCTGACAAAGGATCTGAGAAAAAAAATTGCCATGAAAAGTTTCCTATAAAAACCTGTTGTTCGGAGTTTCTCCCTCCACACAAGGATATGGTGAATATTTTTTTTAATTTCTGCGTGCATATCAGGAAAGATCATTCCTCGATGCGTTTTCCCCATCCTAATTTTCGATATGTACGGTATAATCCAGATGGAGGGTTAGGGCATCTTTATACATCAATTGAATGGGACAAGAGAGTTAGCATCAGGCTGAGTCATGAATATTGTATTCTTCAGTTACTGGCTCTTAAGTGACTAAAATATTACCGCGCAAACGTAAGAGATAATCCTGCAGCCTTGAAGGCATTGTGCGGTGTTTACATGAAATTCGCTCTACAGGCATTCCCATGACAATCCGGAACAACTGCATCTCACATCGGCCAAGAATTGTCAAACCCAGAGAAAGCTGTGTCAAGCGGAAGTTGTTTGCCAAGGGGTAGAGTTTCGGACACAGCAGCAGAGTTGTTACAACAACAACTACATTCTAAAGATTTACTGGTAACAGACGGCACGTGCGTGGAATGAAAATAAACATCCGCTTCCCTCCCTGTAGAGGATAACATCAGCAACGAACGTCCTTGTCAACACAAACACAACCCTCTCTTTAGAGATTAAAGGACTCAATCCTCACCTCAACACTCAACACATCTTTACAGATAGCTTTGTTTTTATTTAACGAACGTTGGCAACCCTATAATTCTAGAACTTGTCACCTCCAATCAATCTAACGCTTAGCTCGAAATTTTTTTTTACAGACTCCTCCATATCTCAACTAAAAATATTTCAATTACTGCCAAATTAGCCTACGTTAACCCTGGTAGCTGAAAGCATAAAATACCAATGCGTACAACAACAATAATAATACATTCAATTATTGTAATCTTCTTAGAAGTGGAATTATACGGCTGCACTTATAAATGCGGATTTGTGTATGCCTATGCGGTGCATGAATACATAGTTTCAAGCCTTCTGCCTGCCACTCTCAAATGTTGACATGTTACATTTGTATTCAATTCATAAATGTTGTTGTAGTTGCTGCTCAAACCTGTATGCAATTTAATAGTTTCAGTAGCTGTTTTTGCCACAAGCTACAACAGTTTTGCTTTGTTTTGCTCATGAAAAAATTGAAATTATTTCAATTTAACTGGAAATATTATGATGCATATGGCATTGATTTGATCAATGCATTGATCTTGTCTCAGGGTGGCTTATAAATGTGAGGGCTTATTTGAATCTCAGCTTATAAAACATAAGAATTTTAATGGTCTTATGCCTAGAACACAAGCTACAAGCTATATTTAAGAATTAACATTTCTAAGATTCAACTGAAGTTTTTGATCAAACTAAGTTATTTAGATAAAACTAAACACATACGGGCGCTAGTATTATATGAAAACGAAATTTATTATGATTTTTATCTGCTTTTTGTTATTATAGAACCAGAAGTTAAATGTAGCTGTCTGTTTGTACTATAAGGGCCATTATTACAACTTGCCGTTAAAGTTGGGTTTAGTAAAAGCTAACTTTAGCTAAAGTGAACTTTAAAGTCATCTTTAACTTCTTTTTGTTATTACAACTTACAGATAAAATAAAGTTAACATTTTCAAAAATATGACAGTCGGAGCAAAGTCGGAACAACTGTTCAATTAAATAAGTTTTTTTTAAACGCAGTGGCAACGACGGGTTTCTTTTTTATTGCATTTTCTCATTTTGTTTATATTTAAAGTTGCCATGTTAAAAATATTATATTATATGGCTAGTTCAGATATAAACTTCACTTTAAAAGTTACGGTAGGATGATCTTCCCTTCAGCTTAACGCTCACCACTAACTTATTGTCCACTTATAATAATGAAAAACAAATTATCTGCTCGTTAAAATTCTCCCTTTAGTTAAAGACAAGTTGTAATAATGGCCCTAAGAGTGTTAGTTTGACAAGACTATTTATCTACCTGTTGCTATAGGCAATTGTTTTGGGAGATCTATATATGGCTTCTGGCCTTCTGCAAGACAAAAATAGTCACGTTATCAACAAGAGAGTCCATGCCGAATTAAAAACCTCTAATCTATCCTTCCCTTGGAGTTTAAAAAAAAAACTAAGAAGCTGACCTTATACTTTTCAATCCGTATGGTAAGTCATATTATTAATATTAAGCCAGACTTCCGTTCAGAAACATACATACATAATTTGTGATTACAACTCTTCAGTCAGGATTACAACCTAGCTTCTCACATCACTCATGTTGTGTGTGTTAATTTTATACATAAAAGGCGGGACCTACAGTTTAAAGTCGATTGTGGACGACAGATTTTTGAGAAACTTTTGCATGACAATTTTATTTGACTCTCAAAGCTTTTACCAGAAATCAGCTGAGAAATGAAGACGCCGAAGAAAGATTTTTTTTTCAAATTTCGTTATGTTAGAGACGTCTGACCTGGAGTTTTAACAGTGGCCTCATGTCCAAATAAGCCAATACACTACATACTAGACTACAGCGACTGCAATATTCTGCCCTTGAATATTGTGCAAGAAGATGTAGTTGGTCCACCCAGTGCTGAGTGTCAGGTATAGTGCTGGTTTTACAGAAAAACGTGTGAAAGGGGACCAAAGTCTTTAATACAACGAGCCTGGTTTCACCAAGAAAAAAAAGTAAGGCCTTCCATACTCTTGGATTTCATTTGCTTGGATTTCTGTTGCTTTAGAAGCTGCCAGGAAAAATTCTTTCCATTTGATACATTACTCGGTATTTCCTGCATTAACGTCGCATAGATTACTTGTATGTTTTTCATATTGAGTTTTAAGCGATTCCTGTTCTAATAAGTGTTAGTGTTACAGTTTGCTATGTCGAATAAAAGGTCTGTTATGGTTCTCAGGCTACTTCTGTATAGTTTAACACTTGACTTAAAACTCTACTCAGTGCAATTACCCAACAACAGTTCGGATTGCCTTCTTTGTCTCTCTACAATTTTACTTTCGCCTGAGTATATCCTTCCAAACAGCTCCTGCTACTGCTGCATCGAGGACATAGAAGCTCACTTCTCGCAAGCTCACCAGTTAGGTCATTTCTGTGAGTCTCACATAAGGTGATCGGATTTTCCTTGATATCCCACACTATTCACGAGATAACCTTATATAAGCCGAGAGGTCGGATGGTGGCCTGACTTTCTGACAGTCAAATCATTTGTATTTGTTCTTCCAGTTAATATGTGCACAGCTTTCAATGGCATAGCTTATAGAATGATAGACATCATTGAGATTCCCCCGTGAATTCTAAATGTATAAATAAATTAAAATAAGAACGAATAACTTTGTGCCTGTGCTACCATCTGCACTCATCCCAGCCATATACCACAAAAAGCGCTTTTTCTTAAAAGGGAAGTAGCCTCTTTATTAATTCATCTAATCTTAGTATGCAGTCTTGATCCATACATTTGCTGAAACCACAAAGTTTGAGTGTTCAATACAGCAGACATTTAAGCAGAGAGCTGTCAATCACACGGTCAATCACACCAGCAGTTTCTAGAAATAACTCTGAGAGTAAATAAAGTTGACATGAAAAGTTTCTCAAATCTGTCGTTCAGAGTCGATGTTGAACTATAGGACCTACACTTATGGATAAAATTAACACAATCAACATGAGTGAAATGAAGTGCTAGGTTGTAATCCGCCGCTCATATAGATAATTAATGCCCAACAATTCTCCGTATAGTTTTGCACTTCATCATCTTGGGGCTCCCGCACCACTGTGCGACAGCTTGTCTTTACCCCAGACATGCCATCGCAAGCTTGAAGAGTTCCCATTACTGTTTTAACATCAAGAAAGCAACTCTAGTCGTCCTAATTTAGAATGTAGAGTTTTGGTTTATTAAACATCAGAGATCAGCAATGAATCGTTTTTTCGCTACTCATAAGCACTCATGAAATTTTTAATATAATATTGTTACGTTTTTACCTTTTTAAAAACGTTTAGAATATGAGTTCGTTGATTGCAAACAAAGTAAAAGCAAATTTGTGTTCAGTTTCAATTAAACCCTTTATTGTTCACACTACTTTTGTGTGCCACCGTATACAACTTGTTACAACAATTAATCTGTTTTGCTCGTTATTCTTCTTCGGCTTACAACCTTCTTATAAGCAACAACACTTCTTCGCTAGATCTTCACAATAGCGATCTTCAAACTGTTTACTTCGCACGTATAGTGTCTACGCACAAGAATGACTGAATTATTACTGACTGACTGCCTGCTTTGTCTTGCCTTTTTATATGCTCGCGTATTCAGTCTGATGAAGCTTCTTGATGTAGAACGTTCGAGGCCTCGCTTTCTCGGGAACTCTGTCGCTACTTCATTATTGTTTGAGTATTTTTCTTACGTTGTTTGTTGTTGCTTTCTTTCATACTTGTCGGTCTCCTTTACTTTCATGTTGTTGTTGGTATATGGAACCATGTTCTTTAAACGATGTTTTCATTTTCGTAACAATATTTAAATTTAACTAGTCTGATTCATTCACACTCACTACAACGTTGATTTATTAGTACAGGTTGCAATGAGTATGAGTACAAGGTCGACATCAAACTCATACCATTTGAAATATGTTTGATTCATAAGCCTACTCATTCAGATTCCTAACTTTAGAAAAATACTTATAAATGATTCGAGTGACTCGAATCATTCACCAAAATTTACAGCCTTAGCTGTTGTTGCATTTACAAAAAACGAAAAAGACAAAGACAAAGGCAACAACCAAAGCAAAGACACAACCTTCCAGTGAGTGTTGTAGTGTTCGTACACGAATCATACTTATTTCGTGATTCTTGTAAAGGTTGAGTCATGCAGAGTCGAAATCAACAACGTCATACGTATTGTTAAGTATGAGTACGATGAGTACTTCAAACTTTGAAAATGAGTAGTATGAGTATAATATTAAAATAAGTATGAATGCGTATAAGTATCAGAAATTGTGAGTATGATTCGATTCTATTCATCTTTTTGAATACTCATTGCTGATCTCTGTTAGACATTAGGCCACGGTTCAAACTCCGGGTCAGACATCTCCAACAAAACAAAATAAAAAATAAAAATTTCTTCGGCGAATTCCTCTCAGCAGATTGCTAGCAAAAACTCTGAGAGTAGAAAAAAATAACAATGGAAATTTCGCTTAAAATTCTGTCCATCGGAGTCGAGCTGTAGGCAACATAAGTGTTGTAAAAAGCTAGGTTGTAATCCTGACTGAATAGTTGAATGAATGGCCAATTGTGTATGTAAGCAACCCGAAAAAAAATGTGTATTATTAAGCGAAGAACATAAATTCTTGTTCTGTGTGTTCATTATCTTAAATCTTTTCAAAAATTAAACTCCCAACCAGCTCTTAATGAATATTTTCTCATTTTAATGATAATCACAGAGCCATTGTATAGTTTCGTTTAACAATTTGGAACTTTTAAGGAAGCAACCTTTGGACTTATTAAGTTGCAAGCTACAGACGATGTTAATGGACTAAATTATCAACTTAACTTAGGGATACCTGTTTGTGTTTGTTTTTGTGTTTAAAATTCCTTTATCAGTAGAAATGTTGTACCGAAACTTTATTTTAGTTTTGGTTGGTAACGGTAACATTTTTATGGTTAATTATGATGATGATGTTGGTGTTGGTGTTGTTGTATTGTCTTATAAATTATGCCTTGAATGTAGAAGAAGAAAAAGAGAATCCCAACTGATAATGGAAGGAAGAATTAAAATAATGGCAATGGAAACAAAACAACGACAATAACTTCTTAAGCGGTTAGCAGAAAATAAAGTTGAAAGTTTATTTTCAAATTATCAGCATAACAGTTTAAAATTTTGTACTATCGGGGGGTTGGTAAATATTTTTTAAAATTTTTCTCAAACAAACTTTCTATTGTGAAATGAGGCTTATCACCATGAAGAGATTTTAAGGTTACATACCCTATTTAAAGTTAAAACTTTAACAAGGAACTTTACAGGCCTGCCTTCCATTTTTTCAATACAAATATTCAAAATCATATGGCCGCTCTCGTAATCCTATTTAAATATGTCACGCACATGCAATTTTTTTTTGTAACGCAAATAGCAATTCCCCCTGATGTAGGTGTGAAAATGTGTCATTTAAAGCGGGAATTTTATAGTTGCTGTCAAGTAAGACATTGAAATGTACATGCATGCAATATGCTGCTGTGGCCCAACACTTTTATGACACCACAAAGAACTTAAAATTACTTTCAGTTCTTCTTGCATGTCATCTTAAGTAAGTGAAAAAATTTACAAAAAACACAAGAAGAAAAAGCGGAAATTAATTTTAAAACGTTTTTGCATAATTAATCTCTTAAGCAGGGGATTTTAATAAAATAATCACACACACTTTCTAATTGAAAAACAATTTTAATGCAAATGCCATGCTCTCTCAACTTGTAAGATGGTAGGCAGGAGGATTTTAAACACATAATTTAATTGAGTACATATCATTGACTAAAATACTACGATATATTTACATGAAATATAATGTGTTAAACGTGTCATAATTTACAAGACATAAAGGGCATTGGACAGCATGATAGGAAATAAAAGAAAAATTAAAATTTCTATACTATTCAAGTGTTTTAAATCTCAAGTACGTGATGATAAGTGTAAAGAAAACATGAAATAACCATTTAGCCATGTCAACAATATGTCTTAAACATCAATGTAAAGAAGAAACTTAATTCCAAAACATATTGTTACGTTGTTACCTTTTAAAAACTTTTAGAATATGAGTTCGTAGGTTGTAAATAAAATAAAAATAAATTTGTGTTTAGTTTTAATTAAAATGTTGTAAACAACAACAATTGCCTTTCTTTGCTATTCCTCTGTTGACACACTTTGCAAAAACAATAAGAATTACTAGACAATTATTCGACAGATATTTGTAACGGAGATCTTCAAACCACGATCATACTCTTCAACCACACCGCGTTCTCCCACAAGACTGACTGAAGTTCACTGACTCCGTCGCTTGCTCTGCCTTGCCTTTCATGTGGCAAAGTAAACAGTCTGATGAATGTTCTTAAAGGCGAACGTTCATGACTGCACATTATCGTAAACATCCTTGTTTACATTTATTCAAGCTGGTGTTTGTTGTTATATTTTTGTTTACTTGTGTACCGTTATTTTATGCTGGTGTTTGTTGTTATATTAAACAGTACGATAATTTGTAAACAGGTTAGTTTACTGCATTGTTTTGTTTCGTTTCTAATTTTAATGTTAAGCGATGTAAAAGCAAAACACCAGAATCTTGATTGTTTCACTTTCGTAACAATATCATGACTTATAAATGAACACATGCTGCCTCTAAACTGACCAACTTCTTCAACCAGATTTTTTTTTCATCACAATTTTATTTTGCTCTTAGAGTTTTTGCCAGAAAATTGTCGGCGAAGAAATATTTGGTCATATATCATTTTATTTGAGATGTCTGACCTGGTAACAGAACAATAACCACACGTCTAATAAGCCAACACCCTACCGACTAACTACGGCGACCTACAACCCGCCTAACAAACCTATCTACCTACCCGTAAATGTATACAATAAGAGCGCAGTGTTTCAGACTATTAACTCGTGAATTATTCATTATTTAGTAGCCCATTACAACTTTTACCAGGATTACAACCTACCTTTTCATACTATCCATGCTATGTGTGTTAATTTCAAACATAAGTGATGGGACCTACAGTTTAAAATCGACTCTGAACGACAGATTTGTGAGAAACTTTTCCAGGCAATTTTTTTTACTCTCAGAGTGTTTGCCAGAAGTCTGCTGAAGAAATATTATTTTATAGTGCGTTTTGCTGTAGATGTCTGACCTGGAGTTTGAACCAATACACTATCTATTTCTAAGTCGACGTGCCTACCAGAGGTCAGCAATGAGTATTCAAAAAGATGAATAGAATCGAATCATACTCATAATTTCTGATACTTATATACTGCGTTTCACTTGATTAGCACACCGTACACATTGAAATTCTCCCCCCTATATCTTTGTAAAAAATAAAGAAAGCGGATTGATTTTGGATTGCATTTGTAGTGTTATTTATAGCTTTTATTATAAAATAAATAATATTTCGATATATCAAATTGTTTTCAAAATACAACATAAAAAAGAAAAATACTCAAAAAATAGCAATCAACTTCCGTTTCACTAGAATAGCACATATTTAAATAAATGTAGAAAAATTACTTTTTATAAAGGTTTTTAATTTTTTTTATTATTTTTTATTTATTTTATTATAAAAACTAAAATTTAAATATGGGTTTCTAGTAGTGAGTTGAGCCTCCTTGTTCAGAATATCCTCGTATATCCTATTAGGCATTAACTCGTAAAAATTTTTCAAATAGTCGAGAGAAATTGAAGTCCATGCCCGTTGAATGGCCTTAATAAGTTCTGCTTTTGTTGAAAATTGTTTTCCAGACTCGTAAACTTTTCTGGCCAGACATCCCCAAACAGATAAGAGGGTTTTTTTAAGAGAAGCTTCAAATTCGCACGATTCTATTGACAAAATTAAAGCTAAAGTAGGTGTCCATGCTAGCAAGACCACTGTGTGGCGTATTATTTCAGGAGCAAATCAACTCAAACGACTCAAATTAAAGGAAAAACTACCACTTAACTCTGCACGAAAAGAAATGCGGTTGAAATTTTGTCGAGATAATATGGTATAGAGCAATGAGTTGAAGCGCGTTGTTTTTTCTGCCGAGAAGAAGTTTAATTTGGAGGTCCCTAATGGCTACATTTATTACACTATCAGAGATCAGCAATGAGTATTCAAAAAGATGAGTAGAATTGAATCGTACTCATAATTTCTGATACTTATGCGCAGACATACTTATTTTAATATTATACTCATACTACTCATATTTAAAGTTTGAAGTACTCATCATACCCATACTTAACAGCGCGTATGATGTTGTTGATTTCGACTCTTCATGACTCAACATTTACAAGAACCACAAAATAAATATGATTCGCGTACGAATACTACAATACTCACTAGAAGGTTGTGTATTTCCCTTTTTTCTTTTCAGTAAATGCAACAACAAATAAGACTGTAAATTTTGATGAATGATTCGAGTAACTCGATTAATTTATAAGTATTATCAGTATTTTTCTAAAGCTATGAATTTAAATGAGTAGGCTTATGAATCAAACATATTTCGATTGGTATGAGTTTGATGTCAATGTTGTACGAATACCCATGCAACCTGTACTTATAAATCAACGTTATAGTGAGTACGGATGAATCAGAGTAGTTAAATTGCAATATTGTTGACTCAATTATTTTCAAAATCTCATGAGTGATTATAAATAGCGAAAAAAGCGATTCATTGCTGATCTCTGGTGCCTACTAAAGAGACAGTGGCCCATGAGAGTGGTTTTATGCTATGGATGGCCTTGCGATTTAATGACAAAAGCGAGCCGATTCTCTTTTATCTATATTTTATTTTATCTATATGGACACTACCTATCTCACACACACTTATAATTATATTATTATAATTTTTTTAAATTTTTTCATTTTAAATTTGAAGACAAAAATAACGGGTGATTTTTTAGCTATTATCTTTTTGGCAACACTGGTTTAAACAGCTCACGCACGTTTCATGTTTTGTTTCACTGTCAAACATCTTCAGTTTGGTTTATAATTTAACCATGAATCGTCTTGCAAATCATTGAATTTTGTTATCAAAATGCGTGCTCTGTTAAGAAAGTCCGTCGAAGGCTTCTTCCATTTTATGGTCAGTTTAATCGACCCACTGAAGCGGCTATTCGGGCTATTGTGACTAAATTTCTCACCAAATTTACATTGTTGGACATTAAACCACCAACACGCTTACGTAGAGTGCGAACTGAAGAAAATATCGCAGCTGTATCGGCCAGTGTTAATGATGACCATCAATTATCGATTCGTCGCCGTTCGCAGCATTTGGGCCTCTGTTACTCAACAAAGTGCAAAATTTAGCGGAATGATTTAGGTGTGAAGCCTTTCAAAATACAGCTGGTGGAAGAATTGAAGCCGAACGACCTACCGCAACGCAGAATTTTTGGTGAATGGGCTCTTGGAAAGTTGGCCGAAGATCCACTTCTTTATCGAAAAATTGTGTTCAGCGACGAAGCTCATTTTTGGCTCAATGGAAACGTAAATAAGCGGAATTGTCGATTTTGGAGGGAATATCAGCCAGAAGCATTGCAAAAGCTACCAATGCATTCAGAAAAAGTCACAGTTTGGTGCGGTTCATGGGCTGGTGGCATCATTGGACCGTACTTCTTCAAAGATGCTGCGAATCGTAACGTAACTGTGAATGGTGAGCGCTACCGTGAGATGATATCCAACTTTTTTTTGCCCAAAATGCAAGAGCTTGACTTGCATGACATGTGGTTTCAACAATACGGTGCCACATGCCACACAGTACGCGTAACAATGGACTTATTGAGAGGCGAGTTCGGTGAACATTTTATTTCACATTCGGGACTGGTCAATTGGCCTCCTAGATCGTGCGATTTAACGCCTTTAAAATATTTTTTGTGGGGCTATGTTAAAGCTCATGTCTATACAGACAAGCCCGCTTCAATTGACGCATTGGAAGACAACATTGAAGCATTTATTCGTGAGATACCGGCCGAAATGGTGGAAAGAGTATGCCAAAATTGTACTAAGCGGATGGACCATTTGAGGTGCAGTCACAATCAACATTTGCATGAAATAATATATCGATTCAAATAAAGTTTTCATGCATTTTTCTGAATTTTATGTGTTTTTTTTTTTGAAAAATTTTCCTATAGCTCTTAAAAAATCACCCATTACCATGAAAAGTTTCTCAGAAATCTGTTGTTCGCAGTTACTGTTCTAGTCTTTAAATAATGAACTACTCGCGAGTATTTTCACTGTTGCGATATGTTTTCATTGAATCTATATTTCCTTTTTCCAGCAAACCGCTTTTAATTGATTAGAAATGAAAAGTAATTAAAAGTAATCAAACAATGATTAACGATTATTATTTGCGTGATTAATAATTCATTTATTTAATATTGTTTGCCTTCTAAGAGGCAAGATGGGGTTGGGGGTGATGCCAAACAATCATTGGCTACTTTACGCATTATTAATAATGACGGCTCTCTTAATTCATTTGGCTAATCAAAGCAAATTATTTACCATGACTTTGTACGTCAATACACAGTCAGCATAAAATAAAAGACAAATGAAAAAGGCTGAGAATAAAAATTAAATAAATAAACGTCTTTTTGTTAGAATATTATTTTTAATTACGAGAATCCTTTAGCGTTTCTTTTTTCCCTAACCCAATTTTGATGATGAGGGCCACCAAAGAATACAAAATTTACTCAAACAAATAAAATATTTGTTCAGGGAAATTATGAAAATGAATGAGGAAAGCTGGTGGAGAAAGACTGACAAATAGATGCAACATCATTGCTTAATTACTATTCGTTATAAAATATTGCATATTTATTTCTTTTTGCTATTCATTTATCCACTGCTGAATAAGCCAGGAAAAAATCCAAAAATAAAAAGGAAAATGAAACTGAAGAATGAAAATAAATAACGAGACTCAAAAAATTCCATGATAATGCTGGTGAATAAGTGAATATGCTCACCCAAAATCTATTTTAATTATAATAAGACAATATTAGCAAAAAAATTATCGAGAACTTAGGTTGACTAATGTAGTTAAGTAGGTTGGTTTGGTTGATTACCAAAGACCACTTCAGCACGTTTGGCAGACCGTTGTAACGCCACATTTAAGCGCAGTCTCTGTACGAACCGAATTCCATCAAACTCTGCGAAGAAGTTGGTCAGTGCAAGGACTGCACTACCAAATAGTTTTTGACAGGTTCTATCTGCCATATGTGGCTAAGCGTTGTCATGTTGGAAAATTACGCCCACGTATTTAAGTTACAGATTCATGGCACTTTCGTGCAATTTTTGTTGCAAACGAATTAATTAATTGGGCAATTCACTCAACTTTTTGTTTGTGAACGCTCAATGTTATGTTGTATTGCGTATTTCGTATTCCAAAGGACAAAAAGCGATAAGAAGAAGAACATTATTATTAATTTGATTTTCAAGCAGAAAAATGAAAAATATAATTTTGAAATGTTAATTTTTGACTCAAGTTGCATAGAAAATATTTTGTATTTTTATTCTTCTTCTTGATTACTGGCATTTACATAAACTGATAGCTCGAAACCAATACAACTTTTAAAAATATATTGGGGAATTCACACGATTTTGTATCGTGTATGTTGTATTGAAGACATTTCTTTGTTTGTGAACGGTCAATGCTATGCTGCATTGTGTATCTCGTGCCATTCAAACAATTAGATTGCCCGAAACCAAGACAACTTTTTAAGAACATATGAAAACATATACACATTTTTTTTCATTTACACAATTTGATAGCACAAAACCAATACAACTTTTAAAAACATATGGAAAAAATGTGTATAAGTGTATCGGATTTTTATATGAAAAATATCAACAACAATCATACACTGTTGTGTGTTCTTCCAACAATACAATGAATACAACGATACAACGGCTTGTGTGAATTGACCACATGAAGAAAATGTTTATAAGTGTATCAGATTTTTAAATGAAAATTATCAACAACATTTTCATCCAACATGCACCCAATACAACTGTTTGTGCGAATTACCCAAATGTTTGTATTTGGCTGATCGCCGTAGTCTAGCAGATAACGAGTTGGCTTATTAGACATGAGGCCACGTTTCTAAAACCCATGTCAGACATCCGCAACAAAATGAATTTTTATGGCAAAAAATAAAATTACCATGAAAAGTTTCTCAAAAAAAACTGTCGTTCGGAGTTGACTTTAAACCGTAGGTCCCGTCATTCACGTATAAAATTAACACACAGTATATAAATGGTGTGAGAAACTAGGTCGTAAGCCAAACTGAAAGTTTATACTGATCAACTATGTATGGACGTCGACTCTGCATTCCAGCAAATGACTTCTGCAGAAGTTGTTTGCCTGAGGAGAAGAAGACTGTCTTTCACCTCATGAGCGAGGGCCTTGCTCATGTAAAGAAATGTGGAGGTTTTTATCGTCTCACTTTCCGACATTCTTAAATGAGTTCTCTAATATAAAGAGTGCTGTAATAACAAGATTTTTTTTTGCACACGGACTGGTTTCCTCTATGAAATGTTTGATCGCCCAATTGAATATTGATTGTGATATCTCAATGAGCCTAAATGCTGGCCTATGTGTGAACTCATTCTGCAAGGGGGGTTTTTGCCACATTATCTAATCTTGGGACCGCCTTTTTGTTTTTCTATACTTTGTAGGGCATAGGGACTTCCTAAACAGCCTAACTATCATCATGTAAATATTTTATTAAATAAAGTCTTAACTACGGACCGCCATATTGTTGCTTTTTACAAAGGGGTCGTCTGCCGCCTTATTAACCTTAAACTCGCCTTTTTAATGATTTTTCTACATATTGTAGGGCATAATGACCTCCTAAACAGACTCACTATCATCGTGTTAAATACAGTCTTAACTAAGGACCGCCATATTGTTGCTTTTCCTACACATTGTAGGGCATAAGGACCTCCTAAACAGACTCACTATCATCGTGTTAAATAAATCTTAATTAAGTGCAGTTTTTTTTTTCTTTATTTTTCCTACACAATGCATAAGGACCTTCTAAACAATCTCTCTATCATCGTGTGAAATACAGTCTTAACTAAGCACCGCCATATTGTTGCTTTTTCTACACATTGTAGGGCATAAGGACCTCCTACACGGACTCACTATCGTCATGTTAAATAAAGCCTAAATGTTGGCCTGTGTTTGTACTGATTCTTCGAGGGGGATTACTAACCTAAGAGCCGCCTTTTTATATTTTTCCGGACATTTTAGGGCATAAGGATCCCTTAAACAATCTCTCTATCATCGTGTAAAAACGAAAATTTTTCTAATTTTTAAAGGAAAAAAGGGAGACTACGGTGTTTCAATAATCACCCATGTAAAGCAATTTTTTAAAAAATCCTTGACTACATTGTATGATTTTTTTTAACACCGCTGTTGAACTGCTCTTTACGTCTTCGTAATTGAATGTTCATTTAAAGAAGAAACAAAATATTGAAGTCAAAGAAATTCATAAATTTCATTGACTTCAACCCTATCATTATGGGTGACGACTTATTTATTTAAAATGCTCATCAATTGCATCCATAAGATTGTTGCATTTCCTTGCGTTCATATTTTTAAAACAAGAGAAAAGAAAAGAAGAAACAATACAAAATTAATTAAAAAGTAATCGTTTCAATAATTTCCTTGTTACTCTATTCATGTGTCTTTCTTTTCGTTGATTTTCTTATTTTCTTCACCAATTGGTGCGTAATCAATGGGGCTTCATTAAAATTAATAAACAAAGTAACGAAGTTAATATGCAATTTGCTTACGTAGCGCGTATATTGAGAAAATATGATGAATTATTTGCAGACACGAAGTTTAAATACAAAATAAAAACCCAATGTTATCGATAAATTTTCTCTCAATTACAATCTCGTTTGCAATGCCAGCCATGGGAGCCAGTATGACTTCACTAGGGCACAGAACACTGAACTGAATCACTTGGAAGAAAGGACAAGTAATGAAGGAAAGATGAAAATAAATACAAGGAGGCCATCGTAATATTTACATTTACTTGTTATCGCGTAAGAAGAAAAAGAAACGACTCAAAATAATCATAATTTTAATTGGAGATGGCACAAAAGCGAGAATATGACAGAAAAGTAAGAAAATTATTTTCACAAAATCCTTCAGCACGCACAGTGATATGCTACTGGCAAAAAAGCAAACATTTTGTTTAATGAAGATGAGCATACGATTAGAAAAACTCCGTAATTTTTTGTAACAAAAAAAATATTTTTTTAATCTGGATAATCTGGTTATAAATTAGTTGTAATGGCCATGGCAAGGATTCAAGCAAACTTTGATTTCAACAAAGCTGCCATTCTTTCCTATTCCATTCTATTAGCAGTGGTTCAATGGAAACAGCTCATGGAATATAGGCTCGTTTCTACAAAAAGCTGCAGAAATATTTCACTTCATATTCCTGTACATCTCAGAAGTACTTAAGGTCTCCAACATAGAAACTCGATGTATCAGTGTAAAGTACTAACAAATTCGATTATTTTATGTAAGACTTCTGATCGGGTTTTCCAACAAGAACTTTCGAACTTTGACGCATGATAACGGCCATTTTGATGAAGCCACATTTGTCATATTAATTGGCATTTATTCAGTCTCCTTTGCCAAATCACCTTGGACGGCAATAGACAACAAGGTGTGTCTGCTTAATGTGCCGTGGGGCACAATTTATAGATTAGTAGGTAGGTAGATACATAGTACATACTTTGAAGTGGTAGCCTTGACATCAAAAGCACACTTGAGCACACATAGTGGCGTACAACGCACCGAGTTGGGGAAGAAGTTGGTCAGTGCAAGGGCTGCATTAAATGAATAGGTACGTGTACAAACAAAATTATCGACATTGAGATTCAAAAGCCTGTAATGCATTCCAAAATAGTCACTGTTTGATGTGAATTTAGGGCTAACCACGTCTTTGGTTCATATTTCATATTGCAAACGACATTGGCCAGGCCATTACTGTCAACGATGAGCAATATTGGACAATGATTACCAACTTGTTTCGATCTGAATTGTATAATCTGAATAACAACGATAAGTACGCCGCTACATACCACAGAGCTTACGCCACATTGGATATTCAGCACGAACGATTTGAAGGCATGGTTATCTCACGTAGAAGTGTTGTGCTGTCGAGATCGAATGACTAGTCCACATTATACTTTTTTGTGTGGCTTGCTTCAGTCGCACATATATGAGCGGCAACATTTTCTTATGAATTGCGGGTTATTTTTCAATCGGTGGTTAAGTCAAGACGTGGTCGTAGTCTGGTAGACGCAGTAGTCTAACAGTCTAGCGGCCGCCGTAGTCTAGTAGTAACCGTGGTCTAGTAGTCGCCATAGTCTAGTAGTCGCCGTAGTTTAGTAGTCGCCGTAGTCTAGTAGTCGCCATAGTCTAGTAGTCGCCGTAGTCGCCGTAATCTAGTAGTCGCCGTATTCTAGTAGTCGCCGTAGTCTAGTAGTAGCAGTAGTCTAGTAGTCGCCATAGTCTAGTAGTCCCCGTAGTCTAGTAGTCGCCGTTGGCTAGTAATCGCCGTAGTCTAGTAGTCGCCATAGCCTAGTAGTCCCCGTAGTCCAGTAGTCGCCGTTGTCTAGTAGTCGCCGTCGTCTAGTAGTGGTCGTAATATAGTAGGTAGTGTGTTGGCTTTTTAGACATGAAGCTACAGACATCTCGAGCAAAACCAAACATGAAAAATATTTTTTCGGCGACTTCCTCTCAGCAGATTTCTGGCAGAGAGAAAATAAAAACGATGGAAAGTTTCTCAAAAATCTAACGTTCCGAGTCGACTTTAAACTGTAGGCCATACCACTCATGTATAAAATTAACACATTAAGCTGTATAAGAAGCTAGGTCGTAATACTGACTAAAGGGTTGTAGCAAAGGCTTGTATGTATGTGGTTAAGTCAAGAATCAAAATTGCCTCTGTTGGAGCTAAAGGACTCAAGAAGTGATTGTGAAAAAGCCATTGACATGTGAATGTTTCAAGTCCATTATGGTTTATTTTCAAAAATGATGAGCATGGGACAACTTTTATCGTCTACTTAAACAGCTACGGCAATATTGCAAACCGGATTTTTGTCTGGCAGTTGAATATTGGGACGGTTTTGGATGATATGTCGGTTTCAACAAGACATTGTCTCGACAAGGACTCATATTTTCTTGTGTTTTGATTGGAAATTTTTATAGAGTCCATCAAATACAGGGTCTAACGTTGTAGTATTTGAAAACGAAACCAAGCCGAAGCCGGAGGCGATAAGTAACATTGTATTTCTAATCATGGCAATCTATAAGCATTCTAATCAAATAAGACTTTCATCAAAATTAAATTTTTTTAGTGTTTTTAGAACTTCACTTTTGGAATCGACCATTCGATCTCCTTACTTTCAAATAAATTTACGCATTTTGAAATGCACGGACGCGGTAGGTAGAGTGTAAGACATGAACAGATAGAAAGCGAAAACAAGCAATGAATTAAGAAATGAATTCTGATTGTTGTCGAAATCCTTCGATTGCTGCAGTAATCGATAAAACAATAAACGTCAATAAGCAAAGATGACTACAACTCATGCCTCTCTTTAACTAACGGAACATTAACGACAAGAGTGATAAAAAATTATCGGCATCTCTTTGTGACATTCATCACAAGTGGACAGTAAAACATGAGCAGAGAGAACTTGCATTTGGTTTTGGTATGAAAGCAGATTGCAGTGTTGCCGTATGCTGCTGCAGTGGGACATTGTCATCAACTATTAATGATGCGTAGTAGTTAAACACGAAAGTTGATTATTTTTCTTATTATTATGCGAAAACGTAACAAACAATGGTCACATAGGCATGAGGATATAACCCAGCAAAAGTATTTGGGGGCAAAAAGTATTTGGCTTGTGGTGCATATATTCATCACTTGCATATTAGACTGTAATCCGGAACAGTGTCTTTCAGTCAGAAATCGTTGTTATGCATATGGTGTTTAAACGCCTGCTTAGTAGCAGAATATTCTCTTGGAATATACTGATTTATTCGGACAAACAGGTTCTCCATAAAGTCCCTCTTTAAGGTCACATCGATGACCAAGCCTGTCCATGAACATCGCATATTTTTCTGGAATCTAAGCATAAGTGTTCCCTGAGCCATTAGGAATAAATTCGAATCAATTATTAACATGATCACTAAATATTTTGCTGCATTTTATTCCAAATGCACTGGCTAGCAGGCAGCATTCATATTTTATTCTTAAAATATTCTTGAAGTCTTTATTTAATTGCCAATCAGGCAGTTGTGTTTCAATCATTGACTGGCGGCACACTTAAGTGGTTATCGTTGTAGCAACATTATTATCAGCGACACTGAAACAACTGTGATTGGAACGTTTAAATTGAACAAAACGAAGAGAAATACCGGCATAACAAACATTCATACTATGCTGTGACACAGAGATATTAAACAGAAACAGAAAGTTCCGTAAGGAATTCTTATACCTACAGGAGGCAGTGCAAATATTCAAACACCTTCAACTCTTTTCGGTAGACTCTCCAACAGACAGGTTGGCGGGTGGAAAGAATCTTTTTCTTGTTGTCAGTTGGTGACAAGTTAATGTGCCTTAATTGATGGCAACTGAATTCATTCAGTAAGATTTTAAGATTTTCTTTTGGTAGCATGTGTGGCCAGAAAAACATTAAGAAGACATCATATTGCACTTAAAAGAGGTTTTGTATTGCAAATGACTCATTTGGAATTTCTTTTAATTTGCTTGTAGTGTATGTGGGAAATTCCACACTGTACGATAGTCTTAATTTTTATACAAAAGTCAGCAAGGCAACGGTCCAGAAGACGTTACAGAAATGCAGCCACTGTTTCAATATAAAGTGTTTGAACTCCTTAATATCGTCAACTGTTGGGAATGTTTTTGGACATAAAATGTTTGTACGCTACCAACTAATTTTCACACCCTTCAGGAATCGACTTTCAAGTCATCATGGTAAGTTAGGTTAGGTTAGCAAAATGTTGCGGAAAAAGTCCCACTTACGACAAAAATTAGGCCCATTGTGATACCACAATCAATACATAACCCTGGGGACCAAGCATTTCCTTGAAGAAACCAAGTCGAGTGCAAAATAAGTCTTGCTACTGCATCAATTTTTATATTAGAGAGCTCTGTCTAGGATATAAGAAAGTGAGAACTCGAAAACCTCCACGTTTTCATGACAAAAGCAAGACACTAACACATGAGCAGAAACACAGTCTCTTCCCCCGCTTTAGACACACAGCTCCTGAAGGAATTTTTAACGAACTGTCAAGTTGTTCGACATCGACAAATGGCAGTGACACGTTAGAATCATTACTATGTGATGAAAGGCCAAGCGATTTAAGGACTAAAGGAAGTCGGCGCTCTTCTTATCTAAACATATCGAACACAGACCAGCAATACGTATGCATGTACATACATAATTGGTTATTACAACCCTTTAGCCAGTATTACAACCTAGCTTCTCACACCAAGCATATTGTGTGTGTCAATTTTATACATGAGTGGCGCAACCTACAGCTACAGTCGATTCCGAACCAGAGATTTTTTAGAGGCCAACAATATTGAACATAAATAAGATTGAGTCTCCCTGTAAAACTAGTAAATAATATCGAAAATAACTGTCTGGGATTGTGAGGTTCGTACCGGCTCAAATTTCCCCGTGAAACTTCTCGGCATCCATGGACAAGAACCGACGTTGAAACTACGTTAGTTACAGACTTAACTGCAGTCTGGGTGTCCGAATACATCAAAAGATTTCAGAGAAAATCACGCCATCCAACAAGCATAACTCATCATGGTAAGATTTATTCAAAAGCTACTGTTTACTTTGACTCTCATTTCACTTTCAAAGCAAACAAAAATAGTTTCGTTCGAAACTTACAAGCCGCTCTGGTGATTATCTGAAAGGTGTTACATACAAACATACATATTTGGTCATAACAACCCAATCAGGATTACGATCCAGCTTCTCACACCACATAAGTTGTGTGTGTTAATTCTTTATACAAGTCGGGGGACATACAGCTTAAAATCGACACCAAACGACAGATTTTTAGAGAAAGAGTTTTAGAGAAACTTTACCAAAAATCTTCCGGAAATCGCCGAAGAAATATTTTTTCGTAATTCGGCGGTTTGAACCGTGGTCTCACATCTAATAAGCCAATACACTATCTACTAGACTACGGCAACTTCAGTGAACCAAATACTTTGGCGTACGGAAAACCCTATGTTTAATATTTGTGTCTAAATGAGGAATTCATCCAAGAAGAACTTGGCACTTTTCACATTCTGGAAGCATGGGCTTTGTAATTATGATTGGAGCTACAGACAGAATAGTTGTCCTTGGGCTTTAGAATTCTACGAAATGACCCTTTTGTGATATCATAGAGGCAAAGACTTTGCGGCTTTGTTGCTCTAGAATTGAATGAAAAATTTGACCTGACTAGCCTTCTCAGGACAGTCGATTGCTTTCGTATGAGACTTATATGTTTTGTACTTAAATGATATGGCTAGTATGGATTATATGTTTGAGCATCCGAGAAGACCACCCCATTACACAACGAGATATTACATATATCAGCTTAAAGTCAATATACCTCTTGATATGCCGCTTTAAAGTTAATAAAATATTATTCTACGGTTTATACCGCCTTCAATTCTTGTTTTCTTGTTGTATTTAATATAAAAATGTTCAAACTTTTGTTTGTTTTAAATGAAAACCACCAAAAAATTCTTTAGCTTTTTGCATCATCACCACTCTTAATTAATGAAGTTTTTACTGCCGAACAACAAATTCTACCAGTGCACGGGAATAATTGCAAGCAAATATTTATACATTTACTATTGAAACAAACATACAAAATATATTTCGAATTAAATTAAATAGAAACATTTAAACTACAGAGGTTTTTGCGGCTGGCTTTAGCAGAATAACTTAATAAATGGCATACGGCAGCCGAATAGAATCCAGTGCAGCAAATGTGGTAAATCTGTTTTAAAGAAATTTTTCATTCTGCATTGTATTGTTTATTATGGTTTTAAGGGATTTTTGTGTGATGAAAACATACATACAAACTATAATTTTATATTAAAATTTAAATTGTTTAAGAATACCCTGGTTTTACATCATTACATCGACAAACAGTCAAAGGCAGTTTAGCAGCTGCCAATGCATTCTGAAAGACGCATCGTTTGGTAAGGTTTGTTCACTTGCAACATTGTTGAACTCTACTCCATCAAGAACTGACACAATTAGTTTATTGAACTTTTTCCCATAAAGGAACAGTTGGACTTGGTTGTAATCAGAAATCAGCAATGAGTCGTTTTTTTCGCTACTCAGAAGCTCTTTTGAAATCTTGAATATAAGTGAGTCAACAATATTGAAATTTAACTACTCTGATTCATTTGTGCTCACTACCGTTGATTTATAAGTAAGAGTACGATTACAACGTTGACATCAAACTCATACCATTCAAAATTTGTTTGATTTATATGCCTGCTCATTCAGATTCACAAAATACTTACATAGTTCATAATACCAAAGAAAATAAAGTATAAAGAATGCGCAAATTAACATTTTTTGGAATATTTTTCAAAAATATTTCAAGACGCGGGGGGAACGATAGAAGGGAAGGTACAGAAACCAAGAGCGTAACAATGCGTTGTTCTCATCGTGCGTTTTTGTTGTTTGACCACTTTTTATTTATTTTTCTAGTGTTAAAATCCAATGTCCCTCAGGGGAAGAACATCTTCGGCTCTTTACACACATAGGACACGAACATCAAGAATGTTCGTTAAAAAGAGCTGCAGCTTTTAAAGAAGAAGGTTCATGTCGCTTTTTTCAGACTTCAATGATACACCCAAAGAAATATCACAGTAGTATTCACTAATATCAATGAGAAATGATTTCGATTTTTGGAAGAATACTTGCCAAGTTAAATACGGTGTCTTTAGGGATTTAGTGCAGTACAATTTTTCTATATTTTCCTATCACATATACATATCATTGGGTTAATAAGTAGACTTGACATTATTACTAACAATTTTCCTCTAGGTTAACACACGCCTATGGTTATGGATTAGTGAGTGAGAGAGAGAAAATAAGTTGAGAGAATTTATTTATTTACAGCCATATAAAAGTTTTAGTAATATACTCTATTTTTATTTTCTTTTCATCAACATACATATGTAAAGCTGTCTATCTTTGTCTTAATAATTTTGGATAAATAAAAATAAAATAAAACATCGATTTTATTATTAAAAGAACATAAAGCTATCCATCTTTGGCTTAAAAATTAGGCCATGTTTTTTATATAAATAAAAATAAAAAGAATAAAAAAACCATTTTTTTTATTAAAAGAAAAAAACGAGCATTATAAAGCATTTAAAAAAAATATACTATTGGACAAAATAAAATACGCCCAGCTAATGACATAGAACATGTTTAACACAAAATATTCTTCGAGTGCTATTCTGAAATAAAATGATAAAGCATCCGCAGCACATGTATTCTTGTCGCAGTCTGATCGACAACTAAATCAAAAAACACAAGAATACATACACATGTACATACGTACGATGAGAGCAACACATTGTTACGCTCTTTGTTTGTGTTCATTTTCCTTCTGTCTTCCTCTCCCCTCACCCAGAAATGATTTTAAAAAAAAAATTGGTGAGAGCGGGTCGTGATATTACGACCCGCCATAAGAAATTTTGCTTCTACATGATGCGCATTCTTTATATCCATATTCTTTGATAATACTTATAATACTTATAAATTATTCGAGTTACTCGAATCATTCATCAAAATTTACAGTCTTAGTTGTTTCCAAAAAAGAAAAAGACAAAGACAGCAAGTAAAGCAAACACACAACCTTCTAATGAGTATTGTAGTGTTTGTACGCAAATCATACTTATTTTCCGGTTCTTGTAAATGTTGAGTCATGGAGAGTCGAAATCAACAACGTCATACGTATTGTTAAGTATGAGTATGATGAGTACTTCAATCTTTGAATATGAGTAGAATGAGTATAATATTAAAATAAGTATGAATATGTATAAGTATCAGAAATTATGAGTATGATACGATTCTACTCATCTTTTTGAATACTCATTGCTGATCTCTGGTTGTAATGTGGTTTTGATATGCCAAGAACTAATATTATACCTTGAGGGTAGATTTCGGTGAGCAATTTATCTTACAATTTGAAGCACTCCAATAACCACCAATATTACACGCATATGAGATGAATACATTCAGGTCTCGTTTTATGCGATAGATGCGTTCCAAAAAAATCGCATGAATTCAATTCGCATAAAACGATACTCTAGCTTCATATAAACATTAATTATTCATTCCAAAATCCTGAAACACCGCATGAATTCAAATTTTAATTGAAAAATCAAAGCAAAATCGCATAATAAAAATCAATAAAAGTATATTTATTTAATTTTCTTAAACAATAAAAACAAAAACTTCTAAAAAAATAAAATATTTATTCCTTATTTACAGAAAAAACAAAATGATTCAAAAAATAATAAATAAATAATAAACTGTAGTCTATAATTATGAATGTACGATCAATCATTCTGCATCGTTTTGGAATTGGATCGACGTCATTTTTATCATTACATACCCATCAGGTAGTGCATACATACATATGTAGGGGACTAGATCAACGAATTTTTAGAAAGTTTAATTGTTTCTTTTATTACTGGATATGTAGTCAGTTATTAAACTTTGTGACTTTGAGTTTTTAAGTTACCTATTCAACTCATGATATCCGGAAAACAGATCAGTCAATCCGCGTTGAATCTTCAGTTCCTCTTCGGTATCTGGGTTCATACTAAGAATAATATTTGGTAACCATTAGCTTTGTTGAGGATATCACCAATTTGTTTTGAATTGAATTGTACAACACTTTCTTCGGAATCACTCTGTCCACTATTCACACACCATAATGATTATATCAGTGGTGCGAACTTGGTTTAATTTAAAAATGGTCCAAAAGTTAAAAAAGTATCATAATATTTTAAAATCTATAAAAAATCTAAAAAAAAATCATTTAAAATCGCATAAATTCGAATTCGCATAAAAAATCCGCATATAACGAGACCCGAGTGTATTATTATTATGACGTGAAGAAGTGCCTTTGTACTGCGACCACACGATATATTTACTCCCCTCCTACTTTATGCGATATTCCTATAATATCTCCTCCAACATTACTGCCCCGGATGTTGCCCTATGTCAGCAACAACAATTTCCCGGCAAGCTGCTGCTATGCAACCAGGTGTTTCTTAATTTCAATTTTAATGTTAATTTCATACATGAGTGGCGGGACTTACAGTTTTAAGTCGACTCTGAACAACAGATTTCCTCTGAGAAATTTTTCTTGGCAATTTTTTATTTATTGTCAGAGTTTCAGCCAGAAATCTGCTGAGAGGAAGTCGCTGAAAAAATATTGGTTCATATTTCGTTTTATTTTAGATGTCTATGCTCAATGCTGGATCCTTTGGGTGCGAGTTACATGTAGAATTTTTAATATGTTGAAATTCGCTTCTTTCCATTAACATGATCGTATTCACATGAACACTTGTATTCATTATATTCATTCACGCTTTATATCCAATAAGCAATTGCGAAAAGGCTGATTGTTGTGATCCAGTAAATCATAAAAAAAATTCTTCCTTTGTTTTGATTTATGTTGCTGCTTCTACTACGGCTAGTATTGTTGTTGCTGCTGACCAATGCGAGTGAATCAATAATTTATTAAAACCGATTATTATCGCTTTTTGTTTGCGTGTTGGGGGCAATTTACTGTAGACAGCCTGCTTTACTGTACCAGCCAGCTTCAGTTGTGGTAGCAGCCTTTGTTGCGGGTGATTGGCTTTAATTTAACGTTACAAAGTATGTGTTAAATGTTTGTCGATTGTATTGTATTTTGCATAAAAATTTTTTAGTTAGCCAGGGTAGAAGGGACTGTTTATTGGGTTTGTGTTTTAAAACGTTTTATTTAATAATTCCATGCCCATACTTACATTGGCTTATTAATAATAATATTTCACTTATATTTTGTTTGTTTGTAATTTTTTTTTATGAATTTATCTCCTTCAGGTATTTTAGTTGTTAATTTTTTTATTTCATAAAATATGTTGTAAGCGGTTTGTGGGTTGTGTGGTTGTTGACTCTGCTATAATTATGTAAACAGTGCAGGAGAAAATATTGAATGCAGTGAACATAGAAGTATTATGTCAGTGCATAAAGAAAGCAATAACCTTGGTTCCCTATTAGATTTCGGCTTACTTTCAGTGCCAGCAATTTCTAATCGGAATTGTAAAATAAAAGTTGCTTTTTGCAAAAGTTTCGATTTTGCAAAACTGCATGGTTTTATGACTCCCAGACTGAATCTCTTCAGTAAAAACAATGAAGACACGTTACATTTCTGAATTCAGAAAGGCTTGCAAAAACGTATGGCGATAATACTCACAGGCATAGCTGCCAGATAAATGAGGCACCAAATCGTCAAATATTAGAAAAAAAATCGTCAAAGACGTTTATTAAAAGCGTTAGAAATAATAAATATATAAATTAAAATTATTTAAATACCAAAATTATTTATATAGTAGTAAAACATATAAAGTCAATATATGTACAATGTACATAAGTGTGTACATATCTGAGTTCAAAAATAAAACATTTAAAAAAAAATTGTTTGAAATTAAACGCTATGGTCCCTCATCTTCATTTATTAATTTCTTTCAAAAAATGGAGAAATTTTATATCATTTTCATTTTTAAGATTTAAACCCAGGTTTATCACAGTGTTGTTTATAAGCGCAGCAATAATAATGCATCATCTTAATCTATAAATAATAAATATTAAGGAGTCAGAAGCTCTTGACATTCTGAGCATGAAAATGAAGTATTATGCTGACAAAATTTTCAGTTCCTTCTTAGATCTTATCCTCTGATCTTACTATTTACATCGTTTATAATTGACAGAGAATAGAATACAACTCTCATATATGGCTTGGTGCCTCAACATCTATTTTGCGGTTTCTCGAGCGTGTACAGGAGAGGACGTAGTGTCTCGTTAATGATGATAGTGTATCCAACTCTATTGAATCATTGAAGCATCGTTGTAATGTGGTTTGTGTTTCACTGTTCTGTCGCTACTATACAAGCGTAGTGTCCTTAAATACTGTTCTCTCTTTCGTTCTTCTCACAACATAGTCCCAAGGACAATGCCATCCATCCTCTGAGTGTTGGTCGTACGAAAAAAAAAATAACGGCGCTTGAATTCGTTCTTCCGATGGTAATATTAGAAGCTATACTCGAATTTTTAAAATTGTCTGCAACGATAAGTGATAAATTATTCTCCACTGCGAGGTTATTAAGGAGTTGTAATTTTTCAGCTTTTAAGGGGTTAATAAGGAATAAAATACAGAAAAATCATCACAGGTATTCGAAAGTAACTTAAAAATATAATACTTTACTCCTTGCTTTTAATAACATAAATTTCCAATAGTAACAATTGCAAAGTAAATACAAAGCTTAATGTGGCTTTTAATGTACTAAAGTAAAGAATATGATGTAAATTTTTAATTTTTAAAAATCAAATAAGGGCATAAATCGTCAAATCGTCAATATGATATTTTTGGAGCTCAAAATCGTCAAAATGATGATAAATCGTCAAATCTGGCAGCTGTGCTTACAGGACATGCAACCAATTGTGGTCATATTTGAAAGTAAATGGCATAAAGGTAGTAAAAGAATTGAGATAGAGAGAGAGTAAAGAACACTACTACACGAGTATGAACCAATCTCCCTTACATACATAATGTGGTTATAATCAGAGTTTTTGCTACAAATCAGATGAAAGGCAGTCATCGAAGATATATTTTTCACGTTTCGATATATTGGAGATATCTGATCTAAAGTTTGAACCGTGGCCTCACGTTTACTAAGCCCACACACTACCTACTATACAACGGCGACTCCCTTAGAGTCAGCGTTATCCCATGATAAATTATAAGAAACCCTAAATATCAACTTTCAGCAGAAAGTTTTAATCGTCAGAACATGTATTCAAAACTAAAAATAATCTCCTTCTACCAAAAATCAGGACAGTCGGAAACACATCTCCACATATCCTCCCGAAGTCCATCTCAGATCTTTTGCCAGATAGTTGCCAGATACTTGGTATCACAATGTGCAGTAACAAAGCCAGTCACTAGCCTCTCGTTGATCATATGGAGCCACAGCAATAAGACATCCGTCTAACATTGTCATTTAATGAACCAAGACTGCTAAGAATGTAAAATTCCGATTTATTCCGAAGTCTCTGTACGTTCTTCCGACTGTATCTCCATAAGGTTAAATCACAATAAGCTTCATCATTAAAAACAATTATTTTATTAAAATGCTCGTTCTCTGCTAGTGTCAATAGGTTGAGTCGACCAAACCGTCGTTTGGCTTCAATTTTTGTACCATGTAAACCTAGATCCTTAAGTAAAATTTTTCACGTGGTCTAAGCATAAAGTTGGTACATACATTTTTCTTTGTGTTGTTGTTGATTTTTAATTCGCAGGAACTGGTTGTAGACTCAACTGACGAGGGAAAATGTGCCCTATGAACTTCGCTGACAGATTTATTCTTTTCAAAGCAACTTTTTACAATTCGGAAGCGTTTTTTTGGATTTAAACGATTCATGATGACTTGCCCGGAATGTCTGAATATGTGTTATTGTGTGCTATGGCAACACAGTTTAATATTGTTACGAAAATGAAAAAGCAAGTTACTGGTTTTTTGCTTTTACCTCACTTAACATTAAATTTATAAGCAAAAGCTACAAAAACAGAACATTGCAGTAAACGAACCTGCTTACAGATTATCGTACTGCCTAATATGACAACAAATACCAGCATAAAAAATGGTAAAGAAGTAAACAAAAATACAACAACAAACACCAGCATAAAAATGGTAAGCAAGTAAACAAAAATACAACAATAAACCCCACAAGAAAAAATGTAAACAACGATGTTTAAATTTATAGAGATTTCGAGAAGACGAAGTCATGAACATTCGCCTTCAAGAACATTCATCAGACTGTCTACTTTGCCATATAAAAGGCAAGGCAAAGCAGGCGACTGAGTTAGTGAAGTTTAGTCAGTCTTTTGTGAAGACGCGGTGTGTTTGAAGAGAGTAATCGTGGTTTGAAGATCTCCGTTACAAAGATCTATCGAATAATTGTCTAGTAATTGTTATTGTTTATGCAAAGGGTATAAACATAGGAATAACAAAAAAGGCAATTGTTGTTATTTACATCAAGTTGTGAACAGTGGTACACAGAATTGTGCGAATAATAAAGAATTTTAATTAAAACTAAGCACCAATTTATTTTTATTTTATTTGTAATCAACGAGCTCATATTTTAAATGTTTTTAAAAGGTAAAAACATAACAATATTCTCTGCTGGCAAGCTATAGTTATCGATAGTTCTGGTGCAAATCAAAATCACAAGATTAATTTGCTTTTGCCCTTAAACATCCTGCACCAACTGTGACTTAAAAAAACTGTTCTTAACATGTGTTAGAGTATAATTTTTAAAACATTTACCATGTCTGTCTGTATGGGTATATTAAACGTTTTGTAAATATACATGGCTATGTGTGTTGCGTTCCTAAAACATCTGAGTTTTAATTGAAAATAAAAAGAAGAACAAAAAAAGCTTCATCCATTTTATATTCATCCATGGTTGCAGGTCCCTGTAAAGGACCTTTATACGCAATAAATTCTACTCTTAAATGTAGTCATTCAATCTGTATGTCTCTCTGTATTAAGTGTTACCTGTATGAAGAAATTTACAATTTCAACCCGATGTTGTTTTTCAAGCGTAGTAATTAATTACACATGATTTATGGCCTTGTACATGATATTGTTGTTGATGTTGTTCATGTTGATATTGTAATTGTTGTACGAAAATGTTTGTTTATTTTAGAAAAAAATAATGTTTTATGTATACGATCTATTCGAAAAATGAAGGACGAAAATATGAATTTGAAGAAGAAGTTGAAGTACTGTTTGCTTGTTGAGGTCTGCTCTCTGAAGTCTGTTAGTTTGACTTGTTAATTTGACTTTTGCAGAATGGAGAGTAAGTGCCTCAGTGTATGTAATTGCCTCGATGCAAAAATATTAGAAAGTTGCTTGCGATGGGAATAACTTGGTATTAATGTGAATGGGAAAGTTTTCAATTACAGTGAGCTCATGTTGTCTCATGTTGTTGTCCGTGATATTTTTGGTCATCTAACAGTGGTCTTGATATTAATCCCATTAAAACGTAATTAGTTGCTTTCTCCAAGAGCTACAAATTGCAGAAGTTTATACTGCCCAAGCTTAATGGAATTGAACTATGGATGTCTAAAGGTAGGCTACGGAATTTTCTCCCGAAGATGGCGAAATGGATTTCCGAATGTATAATCTTATCCCATATGAAATTAATATGAGTTTACCTTCTGTTGTGCCCCATCTGATATGAGAATACTGCGCAATAAGCAAGCAGACGAGCTTGTGATGAGGGGAGCTTCCACAGCACTAATGCGTCCAGAACATTTCTGTAGAGTAGGAGCGGATGTTTGGAAATATTTGCTTAATCAAAACTGTTTCTGAGGAGAAACAGAAGAAGAAGGAGAGGCAATATTTTTAACGAAATTTTCTTTTCTTGCTGACAAGCCAATGGCTTAGCGTGTTATATTAATTTTTATTTTTCAGTGTATTATATTAATGATAAATAAATAAATTAAATAGGAGTTATAATAAGAGGATATCTAAATTATGTCTCAGACTCTTCAAGAGTAACCTAAGGTTGGTTGGTCTTATGAAATGGCACTGTAGACTCAAAGTACGCTTATTTATTATTATGGGGGTTGTTTAGAGCCCAACAAGAATGTTTTGTGACAATGAAAATGAATAATCGGAACACGTTCTTTGAACCAGTGGAGGATTAATGCGTACCAGAAAGAAACACCGTGATCTAGTAGGTAGTGTGTTAGCTTACTAAATGTGAGGCCATGGTTCAAATCCCAGCTCAAACATCTTCAACATAACGAAATATGACAATTATTTTTTCGGCGACTTAATGTATTAAATTACCACACACAACTTTGGTGGTGTGAGAAGCTAGGTTGTAATCCTGACTGAAGGGTTGTAATGACAAATTAAGCAAGCAATTTCCCCACAAAGTTTATTTTAAACCATTTTTATTTAAAAAGGACGTCCTAAACTCCTCTTCCAGCCCCACAGACGCAAATTGACTTAGGATCAATCAAAAGGATGAACATGTTTCCTTTGCCTATCTGAATAAGTTTTCCATTCTAATATGGAGTCAAGCATATAGAAGCTGAGTTTTCTCATGGCAACCTGTTTAACAGATAGTGTTGCTTTCTGTTGATCTCTGTACTTCTGGTTCGAGTTTAATGGAGCACATCTTTCAAAGGCGTAAATTTGTGAATTTGAAGTCGCTGGTTTGGCTTATTAGACGTGAGGATACGGTTCAAACCCCAGGTCAGACATCTTCAGCAAAACGCAATATTAGAACATATTCCTTCGACGACTTCTTCTCCGAAGATTGGTGGCAAAAACTCTGAGAGTAAAATAGAATTGCCATGAAAAAGTTTCTCAAAAAAGCTGTTGTCCGAAACCGACTTTAAACTGCATGCCCCGCCGCTCATGTATTAAATTAACACACACAACATAATTGGTGTGATTCTTGCTAAATGGTTGTAATAGCAAATTATGTATGTACGTACATATGTATGTAAATTTGTGCTTGAAAGAAAGTTTGCTGCTGCCTCACTAGAAGTATTTGAGTCCGATTGTATGTTACAGAATGAACTCACTCGTGCAACAATCACTCTTATTACTTATTCTCGTTTCGAAGCATTTCCTACAATCGTAGGGTTTATTAACAAACCCCTGCTGTTGAGGGTACCGTTGTCGCCGTAGTCTAGTAGGTAGTGTGTTGGCCACGATTCAAGACCCAGGTCAGACATTTCGAACGAAATGTGAAAGAATATTTCGGCGATTCTCAGCAGATTTCTGACAAAAACCCTGAGGGTAAATAAAAATTGCCATATAAAATTTCCCAAAAAAAATCTGTCTTTCGAAATCGACTTTAAACTGTCCCGCGACTCATGCATAACATTAACACATACAACATAAGTGTTGTGAGAAACTAGGTCGTAATCCTGCCTGAAGGGTTGTAATGGCCAACTCTCATATATAGTGAATGTTTAGGGAACAGTAAAAAAGGTCTGTCTTGCGATTTGTTAGGCCACGATACGCCCTGATAAAACTCGCGTTAGACTTGGCTCCCATTTTCTCTAATCACGCTTTCCACGGCTTGCTGCTTAGCTTTCATACTCTATTGAAGTCCTTACAGTGTTCATTTAAGTGCATAAAAACTGAATCTACATATCTAGCTATATAATGGTATCATTTGTGTGCCAGTATGTGCACAAATAAACCCTTGTACGGCATTTGTAAGTACAAAACTATTGTTGTTGCTACTCATTGTTGCTCATGAATTTTATATTACAAAACTCTCAGGCCAAGAGGTAAGAAGATCATGATTAGGTTTTACTACGTTTAGTATTTGTAGTTGTAGTTGCAAGGGGGTTGCCAACTTGTCAATGAAAACAAAAAATTTTGGGTAAAACGAGGGTCTAAAATATGCCTGCCTGTTAAGAAAATATAAAGATTTACTAACCTTGGCACCTAGTGGGGAAAAATAGGAATCAACGGTTAGCAAGGTTCCCTACCAATACAACATATTGACCTGCACCTAGGACCTGCTACAACAGACCAATCACCTGCTTAGATTAACGGAACGGAAACAAGGCAGAATAACCAATCGGCACTTATGACGACAACAGCATCCAACCAGGTAAGATGTAAAATGCTTTATGGAAGCCGTATGCTCCCAAGAGGGGTAATGAAAAAATCGAATCCTAGCAGACAAATCACAGTCATAGAAATATTTTGTGCATATGATGGCCACACTACTGGATGCCCAGCAGTGTTCCAATTGGAGATCAGATTCGAAAATTGACGCAAAAATTAATACTCGTTTGGTATTCACTTAGAATAAGTATTCGTTGTCGACAGAGAAGGTTATTAGACGATAAGGTCTGTTGGTGGACCACTATGCTAGACGCAAGATCAAAATATTGACTAGAAATTTAAGCAAACTTTGTACTGTGCCATGTTCCAACTATCACTGCGTACACAATTTACCACCCCTTTTTTGTATTTTTTTTTTCTTTCACGTTGGCAATCCTATTCAATCCATACAGTGCACATAAGACACAAAAATTATATTCCATTTCGTTTACACACAACATTCATTCGTTTAAAGTAGAGATTTGCAAAATAATTGAAAACTTTACTGCTTTTCTGCCTACGAAGAGAGGAAACCTAATGATACACAATATTAAACAGAAACGAGAAGTGAAAAATACAAACTCATCTCGATTTTCTCATTACGAATGTTGTGTTAGAACATGATTATCACAGGATATGTACAGGGATTTGAGAACTTAAAAAAACATTCTTTTGTTTCATTTGATTAAAATTAGGTGTACCAATGTACCTACAAATGATGTTATTTCGATTTGTTACACTGAATGATTGATTGATTGATTGCTTGATTGAGTTGTAAATGATATGCAATTGCAATTAACTTTTATTGTTATTGTTGTTTGTATGATATGAAAACATAAATTCTTAACATTTGAAATATGTAAACAAGTCAGCCATATTTTTGTGTCCCAACTGCTGTTAACTCTCTAGGTAGAAGAATAGCATCCATACAGTAGATTACTAGTTTTTTAGATTTAGTTGACTATCAGCTGCTACAGTCCCATTTGCAAGATATTTTGTCTTACAATGTAGAGGAAATGAAATGCAAGTACCCTTCACTTCAGAACAGACTTCTTTCGTTTTTGGATGACAGAATGTTTGAAAAACTGGTCGGATTCAAACCCACCACTAACAAGACAAGGGAGATTACCTCACACTGACTAAAACAGTGGCCCATATGGGCCACCGAGTGAACTTGTCTGTGAACGGCAAGCTACCCGCTAGCTTAACCTAGCCTAACCTAACTTAATCTAATCTAACCTAATATAATCCAATCTAATCTAATCTAACCTAAGCCTTGTTTTACAATGGTAATACGGCTCGAGAGATTGTAGCAATCGAAATGAACATGTTTTTGATTGATATTTCCCGTATTTAACCTACTTTGCTTTTAAGTTAGGTTAAGTCAAACTCAAGCCGAAGGTTATGCTAATTGTTATTATTAACATCTAACCCTTGATTGCCATGTGCTGCTTACTGCTGCAGCAGAGTGGTCGGAACCAGATGGGGTCTTCGACCGAAGATCATGCGCTGGATATATTCAGCAGTTATCGAACCTAACCTATTATACGGTGTTACTTTCTGGTGGACCGCTCTGAACAAACAACGCAACGTCAGACTTCTTGACAAGGTTAAGAGGTCTGCGGCCATCTACATAACCGGTGCTCTGCGCACCACCCCGATTAAGGCCTTATACGCAATGCTCCTACTGAGCTTCTCGCTAAGCAGGTAGCCAAGTTTGCCGCGACTAGACTTAATGCCCTGTCTCGCTGGCGCATTGTACCTTCTGGTCACTCCACTATTTTGGAGGTCGATCCCGCTACCTCTGTGAACTTGGATTATCTTCCTGCGGAGTATTGTCTGGATAGGGGTTTCCACTTTCAGATTCCGGGTAGGGACGACTGGGATTCCAATATGGTCGTGCACCCGGAAAACCTTGATATGTACACCGACGACTCAAAGCTTGACAAATTCTTTCGAGACGCCAACCTACCCTGGGTCAATGAGGAGTCCTGCTCACCTGGCCCTTGATGGATAGTAGGCGTACAAACCAGTTACTTGCACTTGGTCGTAACATCATCTCGACCACGGTGGCCATGCTTACGGGTCATTGCGTTATGGGCAGGCACGCTGAAAGGATGCGGCTCCCATTCAACGACTTCTGCCGCGGGTGCAGATCCGCTGAGGAAGAAGCGACTGTGATCCACTTCTTCTGTTAGTGTCCGTCACTTGCTAGGTGCAGGCTCTCCGTTTCTTGTCAGCTTGACGGAGCTATCATCTATTGACATTCAAGGATATAGCTTCGTTCATCAAACTTTCAGGCTGGTTTTCCAGCGTGGGGTGGTCGTGCTTCTGATGAGCAGCCCTTGTGCTGACCAACTTCTTCCTCCTCCCTGGTCTTGGTGGAACTTGGTCAGCATAGGGACTGCGTTCACCCGTGGCATCACAACGGGCCGCTATGCGCGCTCAAGTGGGCTTTGTAACATGATCAAAGCTACCACTACGACCTAGCCTAACCCTTGATTCCCTATAGGAAACCGAACTCTCATTCTCTGTGAACTGTCTGTAGCAGCAAGTTTACTATTTCAGTTATAGTAACTGAACTGGAGAGTCCGGTTAAATACGACAGAAGGGACTAACACAAGTAATGAAAGCTAGCAACTGTCCCTTCCTCAGAATTACAAACCCTGCAGAAGTATCCACCAGTTGCCAACATATTTGAGTATTCCTTTAAAACACCAGGAAATACCTTGTATAACTAAGACCATCCGTACATCTATGCCCTATAAAATGTCGGAGATTAATATTCTGATATTCTAATATTCCATATGAACCCATATGAAAGTTAACTCTGAACAAAAAATCTGGCGCTAAATCTCACTAAATAACAAAGAATGGCAATGCTTTTAAAATAGTCATGACATCCACTGAATAAACTTCGCAGTATTTCGACTGCCTGTATGAAAGTCTAATGTGGAATACTTAACATATCCAATACCTACTCTGTTAAGCGTTTGTAGCACATTCATACATAATTAGTCATTACAATCCTTCAGTCAGGATTACGAGCCAGCTTTTCACACCACTTTATGTTGTGTATGTTAATTTTATACTTGTGTGGCGGGACCTACAGTTTAAAGTTGATTCCGAACGACAGATGTTTGAGACCTGTTGCATGGCAATTATTTATTTACTCTCAGAGTTTTTACCAGAAATCTGCTTAGAGGAAGTCGCCGAAGAAATATTTTTTTATATTTTCGTTTTGTTGGAGACGTCTGACCTGGTGTTTGAGCCGTGGCCTCACGTCTAATAACCCAACACACTACCTACAAGACTATGGCAACTACCATCCATATACCGCTGCTTTTTTTAAGTTATTCAAATTAAGCAGGTCTTCTGTAGCATATTCGAGAGTAATAAGTGATTAAGATTGAGTATAATGAACAGACTTGAGTCTTTCCCCGAAAAGGATCGTCTTTCATATCATGTCCTAAGGTGATGAGTGAGTAGAATTGAGTATAATAAGCAGACTTGTGTCGGATAGGATAAATCCCCTCTTCGCCGGAAAAAATGCCAATAAAATAATGAATTACGCGCCGTATTCTACAAAAAGAAATCCCCATTCTATGAAAATCCCTTGTTCCAGACCTGTTACGATTCTTCAAATCTCGCTTATTTTGATGATTTAGATTATATCTCCGCTAGAACCCTAGGCACATTAGAATCGCTTCAAGCATTGGGCATATATGGGATCAAACCTATGAATCAGAAAGCATTTGCTTTAAAGATTTGGTGTGGAAAGTTCTTTAGATTTTTTTTTTTCTTACGGTCGCTTATATTAGTTCAGTGTAAAGTATTATGTAGTCGTTTTTAACCGCTTGTAACTTTTCTTATATGTTTTTAATTACTCATCTTGTGTTGCCATTCGACAAATGAAAATGATTAGAGATTTCCAATCTACTGATGCTGATGAGCTAGCAAAAGGCATTTGTAACAACAAAAAATGAGATGGCATTTGTAAAAGTTTTTTTTGCTTAAATAATGTTGTTGCAGAATTTTCCTCCCTAATTATCAAGTGAAGGTAATAGAAATGAGTGTTAAAGAATTGTATTGAAAAAACTGAAAGGAAAATGTCCTTAAATTACACCAAATTGTATATATGATTGAAACAATCTGGTTGGAGAATTTAAGCCTGATTTTGGTTTCGGAACCTGACATAAGCTATTGATACTCCAGGTCTATCAGAATTTTATTTCACAATGCTTTTTATGACTCACTTTGCAGGAAGTTTTTACTGGGGTTCTATCGAATCAGGACTAAAATAGGAAACTTAGATCGTAGCTTTGTCACTGAATTATTACATGATTTGACTGACCTTTCTATACTGGTAGGCTGGCAGTACATCATGTTTGACAATGTTGTGGTGAAGGTTCGAAGTTCATATCTAACGTGGCTCTCATACCCGAACGCCTACGCTTGCTTGGAATTTTCATTAATAATTTATTTTATTTATAAATCACTAAATGTATTGTAACATCGTTCAATATTAAAATGAACAAAAGCTACACAAACAAATACAACGAACTTGTTACAAGTAAACCAACAACATCAGTATGAAAAAAAAGTGCATAGACAAGTAAGCGAGAACGCAACAACAAGCAATGTGAAGACAATATACAAACAACAATGAAGTCGCGATAGAGTTCTCGAGAAAGCGAAACCACGAACGTTCGACTTCAAGAACCTTTATCAGACTGTTTACGTGGGCATATAAAAAGGCAAAACAAAGCAGGCAACCAGTATTAAGAATTCAGTCAATCTTGTGTGAAGACGCATTGCGTGTGAAAAGAACAGTCGTGGTTTGAAGATTGCCGTTGTAAAGATCTACCGAACAGTTGTGCAAAGAAGAAAACAAGCTATGTAAGCCAATTGTTGTTATATCATCAAGTTGTAACAGTGACACACAAATAGTGCTAACAATAAAGAACTTGACTGAAACTAAACACAAATTTATTTTTATTTTGTTTGCAATCAACGAACTCATATTTTAAGCGTTTTTAAAAAGGTAAAAACGTAACAGTATTTTTCATAACAGACACAGTACTGTAGGACTGTAGGTGTGGGATCTAAGGTACATTCATACTGATAACATGTCTGCTGTACAATGACTTACTGACTGAAGTCAGGGCTAAGATATAGAAAGTCGCCGGCTTCAAGGTTTAGCTCTTCATGTCTTTTATAGGATGAGTAGTTAGTAAATTTCTCTTATGACTCTACAAATCATTGGGTCTCTGCCACCATCGATGCTATTAGCTAGCTGGTGTTTGATTTTGGTGGTCCGTTACAGAACTTGTTGGCTGTTGTGACCATATTGTCCTCCTTTTATTGATTATTTGTGTGTCCCTTTCAAGTTGGCTCTTTAGTGCAGAACTATGCGAAGCAGTAACTTTCTTTCACACTGTGGGTCTTGACCGTCTTCTAAGGGGCATTAGCCTAGTCGGTAGGTATGTTGTTACTTTCAGCAGTTTTTTGGCAAAATATCCGAGAGTAAATTAAATTGCCGTGTTTCTCAAAAAAAATCAGTTGTTTGGAAACGACTTTAAACTGTGGGTCCCGCCACTCATGAATAAAATTCATATTTATATTCGTGATGAGCTAGGTCGTAATACTGACTAAAGGTTTTATGTTTAATTTATGCTGTATTGAGTTGCGATCTACTAACTTTTCTTGTTGCAAACAATGGAATTTTTTTATTTAAGTGGCTAATTAATAAGACCTGTAAGCATAGCTGCCAGATAAATGAGGCACCATATTGTCAAATACTTGAGAAAAACTCGTCAAAATCGTCAAAGTCGTTTGTTGTAGTCGTCAAAAAATCGTCAGAAAAAATAAATAAATAAATTAAAAGTTTTTAAAAACCAAAATTATTACTATTGTAGTAAAACATACATATAAAGTCAATTTATGTACATAAACATCTGAGTTCAAAAATAAAACATTTACAAAAATTTTTTAGAAAGCTAGCATCCCTTATATTCATTTATTAATTTTTTTCCAAAAATAGAGAATCTATGCCAGTGCTGTTTATTGACACATAAGCGCAACAATAATATTGCATCATCTTAATCTACGGGTGGTGTAAATATTAAGGAATCAGAAGCTCTTGACATTCTGAGCATGAAAATTTAGTGTAATGTTGGCTTCAACCGACACATTTTTCAATTCCTTTTTAAGATCTTATCATCTGATCCTACTATTTACACCACTTATAGCCGACCGAGGATGGAATAAAACTCTCATGTATGGGTCGCTGCCTCAAAGTCTATTTTGAGGTTTCTCGGCCGTGTACAGGCGAGGCCGTAGTAGCTCGGTAATGACGGTAGTGTATCCAACTTAATTTAATCATTGGAGCGATGAGGTTTTTGTTTCACTGTTCTATCGCTACTACAAAAGGATTTTGCTCGAACGAAATAATAAGAGTTGTTCCCGAAAATCACGCGTCTTTTCCGGCCAGTACATCCTTATGTGGTCGACTGGCCAGTGGATCGCACACTTCATTACAGAAAAAATACGTTCTTTGGACGATTATTCTTATGTGGAACTCAATTCCTGCAGAGGTCTTTCCTGATACCTTTGGTATAAAAATATTCAAGTCTAGTGTCCATAAACACTGTTCTCTCTTTCCTTCTTCCCATAACATATGTTTATAGTTCCAGACACAATGCCATCCATTCTCTGTTGGTCGTACGAAAAAAAAAAACGACGCAGCCTTTGTTCTTCCGATGGTAATATTAGAAGCCATACTCAAATTTTTAAAATTGTCTGCAGCGACAAGTGATAAATTATTGTAATTTTTAAGGGGTTAAAAAGGAATAAAATACAGAAAAATCCTCACAGGTATTCGATATTAACTTGAAAATATAATACTTTACTCCTTGTATTTACTAAAATAAATTTCCAATAGTAATAATTGCAAAGCAAATACAAAGCTTAAAGTAGCTTGTAACGTGCTAAAATAAAGAATATGATGTAAATTTTTAATTTTTAAAAATCGTCAAAATAAAGGCGTAAATCGTCAAATCGTCAGTAAGATATTTTTGGAGCTCAAAATTGTCAAAATGACGATAAATCGTCAAATCTGGCAGCTATGCCTGTAAGCCTGTTCCTATCTGCCACATGTAAACCAAACATAATCGAAATAATCGAACAGTTTATCATGTGCATCCATATTCATCAATTATTTCACTTTCATTCTTTAAACTCCACATGCTTTCAAGTCTCTGTATAGGTCACGCTTATCAAAATCAATAATTGCCTGCTGTCAGCATCATGACATACCAATCTTGTTTTTAACCGGTTGATTGAAACATTTCAAATTGTTTCGTCGTTTTTTATAAGCAATTTTTGTTGCCAATTCCTGTTGAGAATCGTTTTGTTTCTGTTGCAACAATTGCAAGTTTTTTTGCAACTCAAACAGAATTCATTACACATGAGTCAAAAGCAGTTACAGTTTGTCTTCAGTTTGTAAAATTTTTTTTATCATCGATTGGTGCCGCATTTATACCAAACAATTGCTGCCGCTAGTATTTGTTATTTTTGTATTTCAAGCTTTTGGTTGATTTGCTGTTCTGGTTTTTCTTTCCATTTTTTTAAGTTGTTGCTTGCGGCCGGCTTTGCAGATAATTTTTATTTTTGAATTCTGTTTTTATGGAATTCCATCCAAATTTTTTGCCTTCACCTTACTGTGTGTGCTGACAGCTAAATTGATTTAATGTCTTCAACTCCTTGAGTTTTGATTCTGATTACTTGTTATCCACTGTTTGGTTACAGATGACACTCGTTGCTTTCGTTAATGCAACATGCCAGCTCGTGCTTAACATCTTCTTTAATTGACAGTTTAAATGAGGAAAAAAAATTTAAAAGAAAAACATTTTTTTCGATTCTGATACGATTCTGAACATAATAACCTTGACCATTGGCCAATAACTGCGACGCCACACAGTTGCAATGTAGTTGTGAGCACTTAAAAGAAATTGTGATAGCCTTCCAACCAACATACATACGTATGGAAAGTATTAGAAAAGTCGAGGAAGACACCAGAGTGAAGGAACTTTTTTTTGTCAACCAAGACCATTACGCTGACATTTAAAAGAGTAATGTCTTAACACTTTAGTAAATCTAACGGTACTTTCTTTAGAAACTTATAAATTTTTGACAGTTGATAACGGCCATCTTGTTGAAGCTACATCTGTCAAATTAGTCGTCATTTATTCAGTTTGTTTTGTCAAATCACCATGGTCGAGCATTGACAATGTTGTGTATTCAAGGAATGAGACCAGTCGTCAATTAAAACTAAATTTAATCTAAAAATCAACTTTAGCGGTTATGTCCTTTTCTGTGTTATCGATTTATTGTTTTTTGAATATCACATTGGTCAGGCCATCACTGTCGATGTCCAGCCCAGTAAATCGATGACAACTATAACTTCTATGAGCTGAATTAGATAATCTGGATACCAATGAAAAGTTGTCTTAACAGGACACCACTGTATACCACAATGAATATTATTTTCGGCCCATCTTGAGGACATGATTTTCTCATTTGAAGTTGATATTGACTGGCGACTCAGATTGTAAGTTTTGACTTCGTAAGACTTTTTCTTATGGGGCTTTCTTAAATCGCTAATGTGTGTGAACAAGCCACTAGACTCAGAGGTCCTCAGAGCCAATATTAACTCATCTCATCGAAGAAATTCAGACTGATTTATAAACCACAATCATGAACGTTTCGGATACGCTAGAAAAGAGTCGAGGCGGCTCATCAGTTTGAAGTCATCAACCTATAGTATGCTCAGCTTTTATATTTAGATAAACGAGTATGTACTGAAGATGCCATCAGCTCCAAAATATACATCAAACAGTGACTTTTTCCTGATGCGCTAGACATTCTTGGATCTTAAGCGGATTGGCTTCGTCCCAGAATGAGTAATTAAATACGTAACCATTCATCCAGGGATGGGGATGTCGTATAAGCGTCCATTAAATAATGGGCAACATTTTAGAATTGAAGTCACAGTAGTCTAGTAGGTAGTGTCTTGGCTTATTAGATGTGATGGGTCAGATGTCTCCAACAAATAAATATTTTTTCGGTGACTTTCTTTCTCAGCAGATTTCTGGCAAAAAACCCCAGAGAGTAAATAAAAATTGCCATGAAAAGTTTCTCAAAAATCTGTCGTTCGGAGTAGAATTTAAACTATAGGTCCCATCACTCCTGTATGAAATTAACGCACACAACATGGATGGTGTGAAAAACTGGGTCTTTCTTGAAGGGTTGTACGTGTTTCTGAATTTAAATTCAATAATTTTTCTTTTAATTTTTAGTACCTTCTGCAATTGTTTTCATTTTTTGTTTGCCTCTTATTAATTTTCTTATTTAAAGAGAACAAATGATACTTCCTTTATGGCCTGCAATCAGCCAAGAAGAAAAAATATTTGCATTGAACTAAATGAATCCATCAGCTCTTGCATGGCCAACAATAAAACTAGAATCATGCGATATTAAAATTATGCCCCCGCGGCATAGCATTTCCACTCCATTTAATAACACCAAACAAACACACGGAATAAGGACACGAAATAAATCCAAACGTTAAATAACTTAATGGGCCACCATTATTACCCATGAAAAGAAGAAAGTGGGCATGAAATCTAAAATTTTTATTTCTTCTTTCGTTTTGTATAATTGAACTGAAATTTTAACTCCTTGTACTTCGCAGTATTACATGGTCGTAAAGTGCTATTCCCTGTAAGTGGTTAAGGTAACACTAGGTCAATAAGAAACAAAGAAAAATAGCGAAGAACGTAACATGAAACCCGTAGTATAAGTTTTATTGGTAAGTAATCACGTAGTAAGACTACTTTAAGTATGGTTACCAGAACAAAAAAACACATGTGGTCATAACACAGTTGTATCAAAAAAAAAAAATTAGATTTAAAGGCGATAATAAATAAAATTAGAAAAATAAATTTACGTGTGGAAGAGAAGTAGCCAAAAAGCTACTTTTTCAGACAATTTGCATTTGATTTATGACTCTCGAAAATTGCCAGCCATATGTAATATATTCTAGCTGTAACACGCTAGCCACATACGCAACATTGTTGCTAGGAAAACAAATTTTATGCTGTAAATAGTTAAATGGATTTGGTTTGGGTTTTTATATTTATTTTCCTTCCATTTCGATTTTGTATTTCGGTTCTAATTACTTGGTATGCAACAATAAAAAGAAAAAAAATTTGAAGATCAATCCTGCAACAAATGTTGCGCGACCATTTCTTCTCCTAAACATATACAGTGACAGCAAAAGTCTTAGCACTCCTTAGCACACTTAGCACTTTGACAAAAAAGTCCCCACAGGCTTAAGACTCTTGCACAAAGTCCCGGTATGACTTTAAGAGAGTATTTAGGAGATCATCTGAAAGAACGGTTACGTAATCGCCAAACCTCAAACAAAGTCAACCGAAAAACTTGCTCATGGTGACACCAGAGAACACTAAACAAAACTTGTACATTCAATTGCAAATGGATTAAATGGAGTGCTTGACCTTAAGGGATATTCTACTAAATACAAGGGATAACATTTTCATATATTAGGAATTTTTATGGAGTCATCTGAAACTTTTCTTAATGTTTCTCTTGTTATATGAAAAAGATTTAAAAATTTTTTGTTTTTTAATAAAACAGAAATAAACTAATAAAATAAATATAAAAACTATAAAGTTTTATACAAACTTTTGGCTAAAATTCATGAAATTACTAAAATATATTGCCGTACTAAGACTTTTGCTGTCTACTGTATGTATGACAACAACAATTATTTTGTAAACAGTAAACATTATCGAAAATAATTTTTTAGAAGTTTAAAGATGAACCCTCGTAATCTTGATTCAAACCGTGACTGAAAGAGCAAATCACTAGAAAAAGCATACCGTTAATCTAAGCGACATTCCATAGAAGAAAATATTTTTGAATTAACAGCAATTTTGAAGCATCTTAATGTTTTTTAGAGCCAAAAGCATTGGGGTGGACAATATAAGAGTATATATATTGCAGTCAGTATAACAGGTTGCCCTATCGGAGAGCTATAGTCGAAGAAAAGTTTGAAAAGCCGTTTACTACTCGGAGAAATTCTAAGAAAAATTTGGACGTCAACACGACATTCGAAAAAAACTTCAATATTATTCTTCAGTTGGTGGTCATTTAATCGTCATATGTATAGCCGTGACTTCTACTATAATCTGGAAGTCTATTTGAATGTTGCATGTCTAAGTCTTCGATATATATATACATACATACACATACGCCGCCATACTTAATGGAGTTTCTGAATGATTACTTTCAGGACAGGAAGGTAATATAACTACCGGATGATGGAGAAAAAAAATACCTAGTGACGAAAGGTCTCCGTCAGGGCTCTGTACTTGGGCCACTAATGTGGAACATTATGTACGATGGTGCACTTCGGCTGCAATTGTCAAAAGGGACTACAATGACATTGCCATAGTCTCGGTAGCTAAGACGGTAAAGGAAATAGAAGAGAAGACGAACATATTGATTCGAATAGTTGGAGCATGACTTGATGAGGCAGGTTTGACACTTGGTGCACATAAAACGGAGGCCGTCTTGATAAGTGGCCGGAAGATAGTGGAGAAGATGGAAGTGACCGTTGGAGACACTAAGATCGAATCGAAGAGAGCCATAAAATACTTGGGAGTGATTATCGACGACAGCTTGAACTTCGAGGAGCACGTGAAATACATCGGCGAAAAGGCATCTGTAACCCAGGGAGCACTGACAAGGATGATGCCAAATATTGGAGGACCAAATCCATTTAAGAGGGGAATAATATCGATGGTTGTAACGTCGATAATGTTATATGCTTGCCCAATATGGTCGGTGGTACTCTCCGTGGTATTAGACAGATAAGTAGCTTCAGGACAGTGTCTGATGAAGCGGTGCTGGTATTGGCAAAGACAATACATACCGATAGACATATTGGCGGATGAGATGAGGCGGATATACTTTCACCGTCTCCAGTATCCCGGACAAACAGCAGCTATAAAAGCGGAGGAAAGAAGGACTTCCATGCACAAATGACAGATGCGATGGGAGAATAGCTTAAAAATATTTCAACTTGTCCCTGGTATAACGTGGATGGAAAACAAACATTGCGAGCTGAACTACTACGTGACCCAGCATGCTTCAGGAAATACCTGTACAGATTTGGACATGATACTTCCCCTATATGCGCAAACTGTGCAGATGAAGAGGAAGATGCGGTGCATATTCTAACATGCTGCCGTAGATTTAGATAGCTAGGGGAAACGAGTTTAGGACCAAATCGCCTTATGGAAGAGGTGTTGAATTCCAGGATTCTATGGAGCCAATACAGTCAGGAAATGGCTGAAGTTATGCAAGAACTCCGAAGGCTGGAGAAACGGAGGCGAAATTTAACTTAGTGTGACAAACTTTAAAGCTAACCATCCCCCGCGAAGTAATACCTTACGGCAGTCCAGCGGAGGGAGAGTGGTTGAAGTGTGTAGGGAGAGGTTTTAGTACGTAGGCACCAGTGATGGTGAATCGTGCTCTCTTTTGTTGGAAATCTTTCGAAGATTACCACCTCCCGCCAAAGAAAATAAACATACATACATACATACATACATACATACATACATACATACATACATACATACAGGAATTGGAATCAGTCTGTGGGGAAATGAAACTTAACAAAGCACCGGGGATCGACGGGATCCCAAACATTGCGCTTAAGGCGGCCATTGAAAGTAATACTGAGCTGTTTAGACAAGTTTTTAATGCTTGTATTCAGGAGAGGACGTTCCCTAGGATATGGAAGAGACAGAGACTGGTTCTAATTCCGAAGGGTAACAACGCGCAGGATGCATCGGGCTACCGCCCGCTCTGTATGATCGACACAGCTGGAAAACTTTTGGAGAGGATAATTTGTAGGAGACTGGAAGCATTCCTGGGGGCAGAAGGCTTGTCGGATCGCCAATTTGGTTTCCGAAAGCCCGTTCCACAATAGATGCAATAGAGATGGCTATGACAATAGCAAAGGATGCTATCAGTGGTGAGCGCTGGCTGGAGGGCGATAAGGAGTACTGCGCTATCATCACCCTGGACGTCAAGAACGCATTCAACTCTGCGGATTGGGATGCCACTTTAACAGCCCTAGATGGAAAGGATGTACCGAACTACTTGTTGGAACTTATTAAGGACTACTTTAAGGATAGAGTGCTCTTATATGACACAGATGATGGCAGGAAGACATATGCGGTATCGGCGGGGGTCCCGCAAGGTTCCGTGCTGGGCCCAATACTATGGAATGTCATGTATGATGGTGTACTGGGGCTTAGATTCCCTAGAGGTACACAGATCATTGGTTTTGCGGACGATATTGCCCTGGTGATAAGGGGAAAACATTTAGATGAATTAGTGAGAACATGTAACACTGCGGTTGGTATGGTCAGGAACTGGATCACGGGAATAGGTCTCAAACTTGCTGATCACAAGACGGATGTACTACTTGTAAGCAGTAGGAAGAAGATGGAATTTATTACACTAACAGTAGGCGACCAGCGCATAACATCAAAGCAGGCGATTAAATATCTGGGAGTAATGATTGATAACAGGCTCACGTTTAGGGAACACCTGATGTACGTCGGTGGAAAGTGTGCGGCGACATCATGTGCACTTGCCCGATTAATGCCTAACCTTGGAGGCCCAAAACAGGAGAGGAGGCGGTTACTGATGAAGGTAGTGACTTCGATAGCTATATATGCGGCCCCTATATGGGCCGGGGCCATGGATAAGAGGACCTATAGAGCAGGTATAGAAACGGCCTACAGGAGATCAGCTCTCAGGGTGATTTCTGCCTTTCGCACGGTGTCTACTGATGCAGCATTGGTGATTGCGGGGATGATGCCCCTGAGGCTAGTAGTGGATGTAGAGAGGAGGAAACATGACACAAGGAGGGGAATGGATCTCCCCAGTCCTGTTCAGTTAGTGGATGACGCTATGCATAGATGGCAGCATGACTGGGTCAATTCAACCAAAGGAAGGTGGACCCACAGACTCATACCGAGCATAGGCGAATGGACCAAAAGGAGACACGGTCAGGTGAACTTCTACCTGACACAGTTACTAACCGGCCATGGATGCTATAGAGCGTATCTCTATAAGTATGGTCATGATGTAGACGAGGCATGCCCAGAATGTCCCAATGAAAGGGAGACGGCGGAGCACGTTTTCTTTACTTGCCCGCGATATGTTGTTCAACGAAATTGCCTGGAGAGGACAGTAGGATTCCAGGTAACGCCCGATAACATAGTTAACCTGATGTTAACATCATGTGACAATTGGAACGCAGTATGTGTTTTCGCAAGGAAGGTGTTGACGCAGCAAAGATTGGCTGAGAGAGCAAGGTCAGCAGAATTTGAAGGCAGCACTCGCTGAATCTCCACCCCCCCCGAAGTAATACTTGATTGTGGTCCCGGGGGGGGCAAATGGTTGAAAGTGTGACGAACTAGGTTGGGTTTAGTACGTATGCGTTTAGCAAGCCGAGAGTAAGTCTTGCGGCGAATCGTGCACATTGGTAGGCCGGGCTACCAATGTCTTTCGAAGATTCCCAACCTTTAGCTCGTAAAGCTATAAAAAAAAAAAAACATACGTATATACATACATACGTACCTACATACATACATACACACATATATATATAATTCGTCATTACATCCCTTCAATTAGTATTACAACCAAGCTTCTCACACCACTTATGTTGTGTGTTAATTTTTATACATGAATTGCGTTACCTACAGTTTACAGTCGTCTACGACTTTCCGTTCGCACAATTCTGTGTGCCACTGGTCACAACTTTATGTAAAAAACAATAATTGGTTTGTTTGTTATTCTTCTTTACACTCTTTTGCGTAAACACTAACAATTGTTCGGCAGATCTTTATAACGGAGACCTCAAACCACGATTATTCTCTTCACACGTTACGCGTCTTCACAGAAGACTAAATGAATTTTGACTGCCCCTTTGTCTGCTTTGTCTTGGCTTTTATATGCCAACGTAAACAGACTGATGAATGATCTTGAAGTCAAATGTTCGTGACTTCGCCTTCTCGAGATCTCCATAAATGTAAACATCGTTGTTTCATTGTTATTTGTGTATTTTGTTTACATTGTTTGTTGTTGCATTTTTGTTTACTTGTTTATCCCCTTTTTTACTGATATTGTTGGTATATTTTTGTTTACTTGTTTATCATGTAAACAAGTTCATTGTTTTTGTTTTTGGAGCTTTTGTTTATCATTTTAATGTTAACCATTTTCATTTTCATAATAGTATAATAGAGAATGTGTTACAATAACATGTCAACAGTAAATTCTAGAAGTTGACAAATGGAGAATACATGATGCACAAGTGGAGCGAAAGGTAACAGTGCCACTTAAATAATTAACATCAGATAAAATTTAAGAATTCCTTCAATTGCAGTCCTCGAATCCACATATATTAAATATTTTTATAGGATTTTTAGAAATTAATGTGATAATTTGCTTAAAGAATTCAAGAAAGGTTTATATCACTACAAAGAATAAAAGCCACTGCATGATATATTAATGTATTTAATAATTTATTTAAAATATTTGAAAAATTACCCCCACTTTATATTTTAAATGTGCCTCTTATTACATCGGTATACCTGTCACAGCAATTGTTTAAGCTTAAATAATAAAAGAAATACCCTTCGATAAAACAGAAAAAGAGCAAACGATAGCAAATGACCTCTTTAACTCGTCTTCAATTCATTCTTTTGTGAATGAAGGAGTATAACAGAGCATGGCACATTATCTTCAGTACAAGTAAACCAATAACAAGTCCCTCGTATACATAAACCACATTTCGATCAAATTTATTGATGTTAACAATTTTAACGATATGGTCAATAGAAGAAATTTACCTTTTTTATTTCTTCTTTTTTAATTTTTATGCTTCTCTTCATTCTAAACTCCACTATGGTTTGCGTTGTGGTAGATGCGTGTGGCTTGTGGTGTATTCTGTTCAGATGATAGTTGCCACTAAAACGTAAAAATGCTTAAAGATTTTAAGTACTTGAATGAATGTATTCCGAAGGGAATATTGATGTTATTGAAGGCGGCGTACGAACATGTGTTCATATGTCTTGTATTGTATTTGGTTAAGAGAGCTCTTTTAAGAGCAGTTTTAAGGCGCCACTTATGGCATATGAAGACATGATGTTGAGTAGCAATTGTGTTTAAAAGGGAAATTTAAAACTTATTTGCTTGTCATTTGTCCTCAGGTTAGTCAAAAAAGTTTAAGGTTAAGCGAATTAGGCCATTGTGATACCCTTAGAATAATGCTAAGTTACCATTTACTGTCGACTGTATTTAGGTTATATGAAAATCAGTTCAAAACGTTTTCGTATGAACTTATACCAGCGATCAGCCACTCCCATCATATAGTAGGTATTCGGTTTGCAAGAGGCCATACTAAACTGAACAAGTTTATTAGATCGAATCATTTCATGGCTTAGCAAAATCGTATCTGTTGTTATACTAAGCGTATGAGCAGTAAAAATTTAAAATAATTATCGATTTCTCATACCATTTGCAAATATTAAAGTAATGAATACTGCTGCATAAAATTAGGCTCAGCTCTTACCATATTTTGGGTTTCCTCAAAAAGATCCTTCAACTTTCTTAATTCCAAATTCCATCTGTACTACTGATCCATAGTATTTAAATGAGTACCGTAAGATAATTAATTGGAAGAAGTGCAAGATATTGAAGTCTTCATTATGAGAGTACCTAATAAGCATATACGGGTGGTTTAGGTAAAAATTCTTCCAGCCAAAGTCGCAGTTTCAAAGTATAGTATAGTATAGTATAGTATAGTACAGCATAGTATAGTATAGTATAGTACAGCATAGTATAGTATAGTATAGAATAAGGGTTTTTTCAGTCTATCTTATAAAGCTGAATACCGTTCTTTACCTACACAAGTTCCTCAAGAAACATGACAGTTTATGGAGACTTTAAAAGCAGAGGCTAACTGGACAAAGCGAAAGCCAACAAAATTTTTTGTATGATCGCTTATGTCCATCATAACTTTCAATATGAATGGAACTAAAATTGAATGGTCTCAAAATTGTTAATGCTGAACTACAGATATGCCAAACTTTTGAGTTCGACAAGAGAATGGTTCGCCTTCTAACATTAATTCTAACGGGACACTGCATTATTGGCAGTTTTGCTGACAAGCTGGGTCTGCCTTACCAGGATTGCTGCCGTTGCTGCCATGATGTGGAGGAAACTGAATCGGTGCAACACCTTTTAGGCGAGTGCCCTAGACTTCAAAACAGACGTCATCGACTTTTGGGTGACAGAACCTTTGAAGATCTGGGCATGATGGCGAACTTGCCACTAAGTTAACTCGGCAGTTTCATCAGGAGCTCAGGGTGATTCAAACCTACCACTAATGAATTATGACAAGTGGACTTACCTCACACTGGGTGACACAATGGCAATCTACCAACTAACCTAGCCTAATCTAATCATATGCAATGCAATAACCCAACAGAGTGCAGAATTAATCGAGGCGTTCTGCAGTTTAATCTCATTTCACTTACTTTCTTAATTGGTTATTAAAACCCTTTAGTTAGGACTACGGCCCAGTTTCTCCTACCACTAAGCGGCGGGACCTACAATTTAAAGTTGAGTTTTTACTAGAAAACTGCTGGGATGAAGACGCTGAAGAAATATTTTTTCATATTTCTTTTTTGGGGTAGGATGACGAGGGTTTGAACCACTGATTCGAGCCTAATAAGCATACATACTACCTATTGGAATACGGCCGCTACTAATAAGTTTAACTCGGTATTATCTCTCAGTATAAATCTGATATAATAAGGGTCTTTATTACAACTTGCCGTTGGGTTTAGTTAAATGTAACTTTAGCTAAAGTGAACTTTAAAGTCACCTTTAACTTCTATTCGTTATTACAACCTACTGATAAAATAAAGTTAACTTCTTCAAAAATATGGCAGTGCCGGAGTAATGTCGATGACACTGCTCAACTAAACAAGTTTTTTTAACGTAGTGGCAACGACGTGCTTCTTTTTTGTTGTATTTGCTGATTTTGTTTATATTTGAAGTTACCATATTGAAAGTAATTTATAATATGCAAGTTCAAACATAAACTTAACTTTAAAAGTTACTGGTAGGATGATCCTCCCTTTAAGTTTTAAGTTTTAATAATGGCCCTAAGAGTTTTAAATACCTCTGCTAAGTGAGATAGATTCCTTTATTTTCCATTAATTTTTGTAATTTAAGAAATAGAAAAGTCTGTAGATATAAACTTTAAAAAATTTCACATTAAATTTTAATTTTCATTTTTGAAGTGTTTTCGTTTCATAGTTTCATTTACTTTTCCAAAAATTAATTTTTTTTGGCAAAAACAACTCAAGCAAATCACAATCAAAAAATAGCGCAAAAATAATTCCTTTTAAAAACCGAATTTGTTTCAAGAAATCACCCACACTCCTAGTCCTAGTATACAAATTTAACTTAGTTTTGTGGTTTAGTTTACGTGGCATATTATTTGCAATATAAATACACATATGAACACAAATACAAGTTCATACATGTTGCTATAATACCGTGTGGTAGCGGATTAGAATACTACCATAGTGGTTCCCTGCTTGTCGTAAAAGGCGACTAAATGGGAGGGCAAAGGTAGAGGGTGCGGATGAAAAGTCTGGCATATACCCAATGACACTGATGCTTTAAAGCGAAACAATGCCGCTCAAAGTATTGAACTACCGTGGTATCACGATAGCACCGTGGGAATCACATACCAGCATGCGTGCAAGCACGCACCCAACGGATGTGGACGATCGGAGCCTAGTCGTATAGGCATCAGAATTGATTCCAGTAAGATTCTGATTATGGTATACTGGACTACACTACTATTTGGATTTGATGACATGGGCTGGCGGATGGGGTATTCTGTTACCAATATGTGCTGGAGTGAAATCTGGTACAGACGGCTTTCAGGCTAATACACCATCTGTCTCCGTCCCGTTAAAACCTGGCAAGCCTTGGAGAACGATCTTGGACTCGTCCCGTTGAGTTGGGGTGTAGGGGCAGTTAAGAATTTCTTCTGTTTAGCTCCCGGTCTGGCTCTGAACACAAGCTCTCATGAGGACTTGTGTCAACCCTCGCATGGCCTCCCTGCATTGCAAAGATAACCATGGGACCACAATAAGGGTAACTACACAACGAATCCAAGATAACGGCTCCAAGTTGGGACCCAATAAAATGGAATTTAACAACAATCTATATAACTTTACAGACGCTACTTCTCCAGCCGGCACCGAGGGTGCAAAGGAGACCCAGCAGGACAGCCCTTTCCTGAATCCTTTCCGGAGGGCTTCGAGGTTACTCCACTCACCACCGCTGAAGCAGAACGGCGAGAGATCTCGCTCGTCACCACCGGAGTTACAGAGGAGCAAAGCTCCTGAAAAGGAGGTGGATGATTTCACCAAGCTAGGCGACAGAATCTCGGAACTCGTCGAGATGATGGGCGGAGGAAGGAGGTCCATCCACCAAGCGATGCGCGATTTAGTAGCTTCTATATCGTCACTATACCAGCAAGCCGCTAAGGATAAAGTTGCGGAACAGGAGGTAAAGGTCAGAACCAATGACAGAAGCACACAGACGATCCTGCAACAAGGGACACCTTGTGCTTCCAAAAGGCAGAGGGATGAATTGGAAAAACCAAGGAGAACACCTCCAAAGAAGACCAGGACAACCCGTCCTCGTGGACTAGTCAAGCCTGCCGCTGAGGTTAGGAATAGTGACTCGCCTGGGCGACCAGCAACTGCTACGAACCAGACTGTGGTAGTGCCCGCAGCAACAGAGGAAAACACCCAGGAGCACAATGATTGGATGGTGAAAACTAGGAAGCGCAGAAAACCTCCAAGACCAGACGCAGTGATAATAAAGCCAACCGAGAAACTATCGTTTGCGGACATTCTAAGGAAGGTAAGGAATGCCCCGGAGCTTAAATCAGTTGGCGAGGATGTCCAGCTTGTGAAGAAGACACAAAGGGGCGAAATCCTTCTGGAGTTTAGAAGATCGGCAGAGGTGGCTACGGAGATGCACCGTTCTAAGCTAAGGAGCTTATTGGCCGAAGAGATAGAGGTCAGAACAATAACTGAGGAGGCTACATTCGAACTCAGATACCTGGATGAAGTAACAACTGAGGAGGAAATAATCGCCGCATGGAGGGACCAAATCGGGGAAATACAACCGTCGGCTCTCAAGACGATCAGGAATGTTCCAGGAGGTACTAGGACGGCGGTAATCGCAATCCCTATGAAGCTGGCAGGCAGGGCAGAGGAAGTTGGTAAACTGCGTGTAGGGTGGACAGTTTGCCGCTTACTGAGAAAGGTAACCCCAAGGAGATGTTACAAGTGCTTGCAGTTCGGGCATGTAGCAGGAAAGTGTAGCAGTAATAGTGACTGGTCCAAACACTGCTTCAAATGCGGAGGGCAAGGTCACATTGCCAAGGCTTGCGACCGTGACCCTCACTGCCTTCTTTGTAGAGGCGATCCGGACGCGGACGCGAAGCATATCACGGGAGGACATAAGTGCGCACACTATCTAGCGGCACGACGGAAGTTGACATACTCAGGTAAATGAGAGTCCTGCAGTTGAACTTGAACCATTGCGAAGCGGCGCAGGAGCTACTTAAACAGACGGTGCGGGAGCAGAGGATAGACTTGGCAGTACTGAGCGAGCACTACAGAGCAACTGAAAACCAGCGTTGGATAGCCAGCAAATGCAATAGGGCTTCGATGTGGTCCTGTGGTAAATTCCCAATGGGAAATGTCGACGGCAGGTGGGAGAGCTTTGTGAAATGCACCGTTAATGGGGTACATTTCTTCAGCTGTTATCTTCCCCCTAGCCTATCAATAGAAGACTATAGACGCAGAATAGATGACATCGTTAAGGAAGCAAGGCACGTGAGACCTGTGGTAATTGCCGGGGATTTCAATGCTTGGGCTGTTGAATGGGGCTCGGCATTCACTAATCCAAGAGGAGAATGCCTACTCGACGCACTTGCAACATTGGATGTTGTTTTACTTAATAGTGGTGATAAGGATACATTCTCGAGAAATGGACGCTGCTCTAAAATTGACCTGACATTCGTCAGCGACTCACTGGCGACCTCATCTACCTGGTTGGTGTCTGACATCTACACACATAGCGATCATCACGCTATCATTTTTGAGATCCGGGAACGCTCTACGGGACACAACGTTCCTGCCGCACCGCCGAACCCTCTTTGGAAGGACTCCACCTTTGACAGGGAAACCTTTGTCCTCGCATTGGAGGATATTCGGTTATTCGGGAACGCGAATGACAAGGCGACGGAACTTATGCGCTCCATAACGGAGGCTTGCAACGTTTCTATGGCAAGGAGGCGTAATATGTCTGGGAAGAAACACGTCTACTGGTGGAACGCGGATATAGCGGATCTGAGGCGTAAATGCAACCGCGCACGGCGGCTATTCCAAAGGGCCAGAGGCCGGGATGAATTTGCAGAACTGCGTGAAAGATATAGAAGGTGTAGGACCAGCCTTAATGGGGCCATTGCGCTCAGCAAGAGAAGATGCTACAGGGAAATGTGCGCCGATGTGGACGAGAATCCCTGGGGAACTGGATATAAGGTGGTGATGAGAAAGCTGAACTGCTTCCGACCACCAGCAACGTCATGTGCAGCTAAGCTGCAATCAATCGTTGCGGACCTTTTTCCGCGCAAAGCCGAAATTACATACTGCGTTCGGGATATACGGTCACCGGAGGAAATCCCAGAAGTCAGCAGGCAGGAATTGGAATCAGTCTGTGGGGAAATGAAACTTAACAAAGCACCGGGGATCGACGGGATCCCAAACATTGCGCTTAAGGCGGCCATTGAAAGTAATACTGAGCTGTTTAGACAAGTTTTTAATGCTTGTATTCAGGAGAGGACGTTCCCTAGGATATGGAAGAGACAGAGACTGGTTCTAATTCCGAAGGGTAACAACGCGCAGGATGCATCGGGCTACCGCCCGCTCTGTATGATCGACACAGCTGGAAAACTTTTGGAGAGGATAATTTGTAGGAGACTGGAAGCATTCCTGGGGCCAGAAGGCTTGTCGGATCGCCAATTTGGTTTCCGAAAAGCCCGTTCCACAATAGATGCAATAGAGATGGCTATGACAATAGCAAAGGATGCTATCAGTGGTGAGCGCTGGCTGGAGGGCGATAAGGAGTACTGCGCTATCATCACCCTGGACGTCAAGAACGCATTCAACTCTGCGGATTGGGATGCCACTTTAACAGCCCTAGATGGAAAGGATGTACCGAACTACTTGTTGGAACTTATTAAGGACTACTTTAAGGATAGAGTGCTCTTATATGACACAGATGATGGCAGGAAGACATATGCGGTATCGGCGGGGGTCCCGCAAGGTTCCGTGCTGGGCCCAATACTATGGAATGTCATGTATGATGGTGTACTGGGGCTTAGATTCCCTAGAGGTACACAGATCATTGGTTTTGCGGACGATATTGCCCTGGTGATAAGGGGAAAACATTTAGATGAATTAGTGAGAACATGTAACACTGCGGTTGGTATGGTCAGGAACTGGATCACGGGAATGGGTCTCAAACTTGCTGATCACAAGACGGATGTACTACTTGTAAGCAGTAGGAAGAAGATGGAATTTATTACACTAACAGTAGGCGACCAGCGCATAACATCAAAGCAGGCGATTAAATATCTGGGAGTAATGATTGATAACAGGCTCACGTTTAGGGAACACCTGATGTACGTCGGTGGAAAGTGTGCGGCGACATCATGTGCACTTGCCCGATTAATGCCTAACCTTGGAGGCCCAAAACAGGAGAGGAGGCGGTTACTGATGAAGGTAGTGACTTCGATCGCTATATATGCGGCCCCTATATGGGCCGGGGCCATGGATAAGAGGACCTATAGAGCAGGTATAGAAACGGCCTACAGGAGATCAGCTCTCAGGGTGATTTCTGCCTTTCGCACGGTGTCTACTGATGCAGCATTGGTGATTGCGGGGATGATGCCCCTGAGGCTAGTAGTGGATGTAGAGAGGAGGAAACAGGACACAAGGAGGGGAATGGATCTCCCCAGCCCTGTTCAGTTAGTGGATGACGCTATGCATAGATGGCAGCATGACTGGGTCAATTCAACCAAAGGAAAGTGGACCCACAGACTCATACCGAGCATAGGCGAATGGACCAAAAGGAGACACGGTCAGGTGAACTTCTACCTGACACAGTTACTAACCGGCCATGGATGCTATAGAGCATATCTCTATAAGTATGGTCATGATGTAGACGAGGCATGCCCAGAATGTCCCAATGAAAGGGAGACGGCGGAGCACGTTTTCTTTACTTGCCCGCGATATGTTGTTCAACGAAATTGCCTGGAGAGGACAGTAGGATTCCAGGTAACGCCCGATAACATAGTTAACCTGATGTTAACCTCATGTGACAATTGGAACGCAGTATGTGTTTTCGCAAGGAAGGTGTTGACGCAGCAAAGATTGGCTGAGAGAGCAAGGTCAGCAGAATTTGAAGGCAGCACTCGCTGAATCTCCACCCCCCCGAAGTAATACTTGATTGTGGTCCCGGGGGGGGCAAATGGTTGAATGTGTGACGAACTAGGTTGGGTTTAGTACGTATGCGTTTAGCAAGCCGAGAGTAAGTCTTGCGGCGAATCGTGCACATTGGTAGGCCGGGCTACCAATGTCTTTCGAAGATTCCCAACCTTTAGCTCGTAAAGCTATAAAAAAAAAAAAAAAACATGTTGCTATAAAGCAGCCATAACCGAAAAATATTGAAGTAAAGAGAAGAGTTTACAATAACTGAACATTTTCTTACACACACATGTAGAAAGCAAAGTCAAGGATGTGTGTTTTTCTCAATTATACTCTCTGGTTTATATTTGTATTAAAAGCACTTTTTTGTATTGCACTTTTCTTTGTATTGTTTTGCGTTTTTGCTTGCTTTTCTTATAGTTTTCTTCTCTCTGCATGTAATTGAAGTGAGGTGAAGGAGCGAGGAAACAATACCATGAATGTTGTTTATATTATGGCTTTTGCTTTTCCTTATTGCATACAAACACAACAAAATTTACAAGTACACACACATACATATATACTTTGTTTAAAGTACCAGTAGAGACATTGTCAAAAGAGTAAAGAAAAGAGAGAGAGAGAGAGTGAGTGTTTGCTGTGCTGAAGAAATATAGAAAATAAACCCTATGGCTAGAGTTGTTGTTGTAGTTCTTATATGAAGTATTAGTTTATTTGTTTTAATAGCTATGTGAGTACATAATGGTGTATGTATGTAAAAACAATTGTATTATTGTATGTATGTGTATGGATTTTACCATACATACTTTAAAAATGTTTGTTTAAAATTTTGTTTTTACATTCAATCAATTTTAGAAACATACAAACAAATCAAATGCAAATAAAAAAGAGGGAAAGGTGGCCAACGACGATCACATAATGCTTTATAAAATATTTCAAAGATTGTTTAAGTGTCCTGCCACGGATTTTCTGGCTGGGACCCGTTTGAAATAATAAATTTTCGATGACTCTGAATTTGAAGGCTGACATGAGTTATGCTGGCCTTGAGAACCGCTGTAACATGTGTTTTATTCTTATACACCTACGAATTAAAAAAACCCACAAGAAAAAGTCGACCGGGGTCTAATTGCACGATTTGGGTGGCCAGTTCACATCACCTCTACGTGAGATGACCGTGCCTAGATAATGTTATATGCATGCCCAATATGATCGGAGGCACTCTCCGTGGGCGACGACATGAAGGAAACTGTCCTTGGTGTATCGTCTAAGCGCGATTAGACAGATAAGTGGCTTCAGGACAGTGTTTGATGGAGCGGTACTGGTATTAGCAAAAACTATACCGATATACATATTAGGTAGGGTGGTGATATACTTTCGCCGTCTCCAGTATCCAGGACAAACAGCAGCTGTGAAAGCGGAGGAACGAAGGACTTCCATGCACAAATAGCTGTTGCGATGGGAGAGTAGTTTAAAGGAAAGACGGACGTTTCACATTGTCCCTGTTATAACCTCTTGGATGCAGAACAAACATTGCGAGCTGAACTACTACGTGACACAGTACCTGAACATATTTAGACATGATAACTCCCCTATATGCCCAAAACTTTGTAGATGAGGAGAAAGATGCGGAGCATATTCTAACATGCTGCCCCAGTTTTAGATGGCCCAGGGAAATGAGTTTAGGACCAAACCGGCTTATGGAAGAGGTGTTGAAATCTAGGATTCTATGGAGCCAATACGGCCAGAGAATGGCAGAAGTTGTGCAGGAACTCCGAAGGTTGGAGGAACAAATTCGATATTGATTTAGTGTGATAGAGCTTTAAAGGAGATTGGTTGAAGAATGTAGGAGGTGGGTTTAGTACGTAGGCACCAGTGCACTCTTTTGTTGGAACAAAAGTGTCTTTCGAAGATTCCCGTGCGGAATATCCAATGTGGTATGAGTTGTGCGGTACGAATAGCCGTCCGGTTAAATTTACATGTCGTTGGTATCTAGATCAATGCATACAGGCCAAAAAAAATTGGTTTTCATCGACAAATAATAATCGCTGTTGACAGTGATAGTCTGGTCAATGTCGGTTTCAAAGAAGCTTGAATCAATGTTGTTTATTTAATGAAGGCTATGGTACCACAATTTGCTCCATGTGGCCTAAGTGGGTTCATCTGAATTCCTTGAGGAGACGGCAACCTCTACTTACGTAATGTCGCCGCCGACCTAAAATCCACGTCAAACAATAACTTTTTCTTTATACATTTGATGCTCAGGGGTATTATGTGAATTGGCACTGTCTCATGCTCGACAAATTTGTTTGCTCACGCATCTATTCATTAAAAAATCGTCTAATCGCTGAAAATGAGAAACTTCTGGTATGTTGCCCAAACTGAACGTTGCCCATTTGGATAAAACAATTTTATTATTTGAACATCCGTGGTTATTTGGCAAAACAGACTGAATAACATAACATAATTGGTCATTACAACCCTTCAGTCCGGATTACGACCTGGCTTTTCCGAACGACAGATTTTTGAGAAACTTTTCATGGCAATTTTATTTCTTCTCAGAGTTTTTGGCAGAGATCTGCTGAGAGGCAGTCGCCGAAGTAATATTTTTTCATGTTTTCGTTTTGATGTCTGACCTGGTGTTTGAATCGTGGCCTTATGTCTAATAAGCCAACACACTACCTACTAGACTACTACAGACTGAATAAATGTCAACTAATTTGTCGGATGTAGCTTCAACAAGATAGTCGTTATCAGCTCTCAAAGTGTTAACAAAGTATTAAAAACTCGATTGAAATTTCTTATGCAATAAAACCAAAATCGATGGCATCAAGTGTTTGCAATCATATACCGGCATGTTCATAAGCTTCAACAAGGCCTTTCCATGCTGAATTGACAGGTGATAGTGCTTACTTGCATCCATGTTCGAAACTACGTGGCACCAAAATACATTCAGATTAGAGTGCACAATAAGCTTTATTTTTTACTGATGAAACACATTTTCACAGCCATTTTTAGGCTCTCCGAATCCTGTATGCAACAATTTTACTTTTTATGTAATCACGTAGTGAAAAATGAAGTCGCCGCAGTCTAGTGTGTTGACTTTTTAGACGTGAAGCATTAGGACATACCCTATGCCAGACATCTCCAACAAAACGGAAAATAAAACAAAAATTTTTCGGTGACTTACTCTCAACAGATTTCTGGAAAAAACTCTGCGAGTAAATAAAATTGCCATGAAAAGTTAAAAAAAAAATCTGTCGTTCGGAGTCGACTTCAAACTGTATGCCCCGCCAATCGTGGATAAAATTAACACACACAACGTAAGCAGTGTGAGAAGCTAGGTTGTAATCCTGACTAAATGGTAATGACCAATTATGTGTGTGGCTGTTCATGAAGCTGTATTCTCGGTAGAGTTGCTGTCAATGAAAATGAAATGGCGATGGATGGACCTGCTTTATTATTGTGAGACTAACTTTGCAAAAATCAGATCGAAGCTTATGAAATTCTCAATACGTTTCACCTTCTCAGTAGGGCGAAGCTTAGGCTCTATCTGAGGAAGAATGAAATGACAAGACACATTTTGTGCAATTGTATTGCTTTGACTAGGGCCAGATTGTACAGCTACAACCGTAGTCAATTATATTCGATATGTATCAGATCTGCTGGAGATGTAGTGGAGGTTGTAATCTTGACTGAAGGGTTGAAATGTCCAATAAAGTAAGTAAGTTAAAAGCCAAGCGTCTAACCTTCAGTACAATGTCGTATACACTCATGAGTCACTTTGAGTTCTATTTTGCGACAACCTGATACACTAGTTCGTACATTTGTTTCAAGGATTTGCGTTATATTTTTAGGGATGCGCTGCATTCTACTCGAACCAAAATTTTCTAATGAAGTGTTTATACTGTGCAAAGCTTATTTTCCAGGAACACTGCATAGCTTTCAATTGGATTTGTTAAAAAACTATGGTTGACTTGTTAACATATTTCAAATGTTAAGAATTTAAGTTTTCATATCATACCAACAACAACAAAAATAACAATAGAATTCAATTGCATTTGCATATCATTTACATCTCAATCAATCAAGCAATTAATCAATCAAACAATCAATCGCTCAATCAATCAATTATTAAGTGTAACAAATCGAAATAACATCGTTTGTAGGTACATTGGTACACCTAATTTTAATCAAATGAAACAAAAGAATGTTTTTTTAAGTTCTCAAATCCCTGTACATATCCTGTGATAATCATGTTCTAACACAACATTTGTAATTAGAAAATCGAGATGAGTTTGTATTTTTCTTTTCTCGTTTTTCGTTAATATTCTGTATCATTAGGTTTCCTATCTTCGTAAGCAGAGAAGAGAGACATTTTGAAACCATTACCTACTAATAAAGAACTCGATATTCAAATATTTACAACGTATTACCACAAGAAGTTATAACAAATGCTTCAACTGAGTGTATCTGACCCAACGATAAATGGTAGGGTGTTGTAAACTCTATAAAAACAACAAGAAAAAACTACTTCAAGTGAATTGCAGTATTTACTTGCCAAAAACAATGGAAAAACTAAAGAAAAAATTTAAAATGAATTAAAAAAATGCAAATAGCCCGACTGGATATTTCAATTTTGAATATGCGAACTGCAAACAATTTCATTTTCAATTCACAGATCCAAACAGAAAAAATTTTCTAAATAGAAAAAATAAAAATATTATCATAAAACAGATTAAATTCCAGTTAAAATTCATTTACAAACTTTAAAAAATAAATGCTATTAAGAAAGTATTTTAAACAAGTGATTTTATTCAGTTTAACAGAACTACTGGGCAGTTAAACTATTTGCAAAGGAAAAAAAATATTTTTATTTTTTTTTATTTCATTGTTTTAAATTATATATGAAAAGTTGTATGATTTGTATCATAACATTGTTTCCTACACAATCCATAATTGTTTCACTTCCTCTTTCCTTTCAAATTTTGGGAAAAAAATTAAAATTTCTTCACTTCAACAATGACTTCTAATCGGGCCAAGTGGGTCAGGAAATTAAAGTGAAATTAATTTCTCTCCTTTTTTTGCATTTTTAATTGAAATTCATTCATTGAAATTCAAGACAATAATTGCCAATAAACTGAAACAAATTGATTTGAACGGAAATTATTTAAAAAGGAAACAAAGCGAAATTATTGGCACCCACATACATAGATGAACTGAATTACAATGAAAAAAGTAATTGAAGGTAATGTAGGCCACTAAACTTATTGCATTTTAATAAAAAAATAGTTCTTGAAATATAAAGAAGTTTTTATTTTAACCGTAGATCGAGACTTCATAATTCTACCTTATGTATCACTTTTGATACATACTTGTAGTACATAGAATTGTCACTGTTATTGATAGATTTTGTTAAAAAATTTTTATACTTTAATTCATTTTTACAAAACTATTTTATATTCTAACATTTTATTATCACTTTTATGAAATTTGCGCCAAAATTTTTGACATGGATTTTACATAAAAATCAAGCACTTCATGTCTGCTTGGTTTTATTTCTTTCTAAATGGTAATAATTTGACGTCTAGCACCCTGCTTTGTGGCGATTTATACGTTTCCAATTGCTTAGATAGGACAGCTTATTGCCACTCGCATCAGTAACACTCTCTGTTGAGGGCTGGCTGAAACCTGATGTACAAACCATTCTTGTGATTCGTTAGAAATATTTGTTGTCAACGTCATGTGAGGTAAAAAAGTTTCATGTTGCAATAGAAAATCGATTGTGTCAATAACAATTTTCTCTCTTTGATTCCTCTATGGTTTCCAGAATACGGGTTTCCCCAAATACTGCTGTAAGTAGTTACTACACAGGTAGCATGTATTTGAATCTAAAACTGCAAATTCGACTTCGGTGGACCACGAAATTTATAACGACCATCAAATTCAATTAGGTACTCATCTACAGCGACCAAATTAAATATGAGTTGAAAAGGTAATAAAACAAAACAAAAGGAAAGAAAACATAAATCAATAACAAGCATTACCCCGTAAATCTCTTTATGCAGCTTGATTTATACAAATATCCCTAAATTAATTTCCCTAACAATCACTGTAAGTGTTCAATCATTAAGTATCAAATTTCAATTAAAATCACTGGAGGTAATTTTCATTTTCCAAAATTTATTTTAGTTTTATTTATTTAGTTTTAACTAAAAAGTTTTTGAATTCAGTTGCTAAAAACTTTAATTTGAGATGAAAATATACCAGAAAGGAACATGAAAACATAAGCATCATTATTTAAATATATTTAAATTAAAGAAAATAAAAATAAATAAATTTTTAAAAATCTTAAAAAAAGGATATATGGGCTGCTCTGAAAGTATGATAGCTAATTACAAACTATTTATACAGTATTATTTCTTACATAAAACTACAAGTTGTGTGATAAAAGTTTTATGAAAATGGTTAAAATTTTCCAACAAAAAGTTAAGATAAATATATTTTTTTTAGAAAAAAACCCTTTTCATTCGAATTTCAAAAAAAGGCTTCAAGTATGATTATTAAAGCCTGCAAAATTTTGAGCTCATTTTTCGAAAAGGCTTAATAGCCCAAAGCGAATGATTCTGTTATCTCATACGTACGTAGTTGACCGAAAAATTATCATCTGTAGTAAAACATGGGACGAAACACATGTTTCTAATGTTTGTCTGTCACGTGAGATAAATATGAGAAGAGCAGTAAGAAACTACTAAATTTTTCCATCCCAAACTACTAAAGGCAGTTTGTTCTGTTCCAAGTAGTACCATCTTTGGCGATAAACATTCTGTTGTCATGTTTGTTGCAGCCAATACTCTCTCCAGTTCATAAGACGAGCTTCTATTTTCTTCTTCTTCAAAGTCTTTATCAGCAGGAATATTATATATTTTAAGAAATATTTAATCGGTCTTTAAAACCTTTCGGTGTAAATTGGAAATGTTTGACTTGAGGTTTGAACCTTGGTCTGACGTCTAATAAGGTAGCACGCTACATACTAGACTACGCCTACTTCAATCAATATCAAAAACAGATAATTCAACCTCATAATTTTCATCCAACACTTAACTTTCAATTACTTCTCAAATACCATCAATAATGTATTATTTATGTTAAAACGTCACAAAATCTTTTGAAACCTAAAAAAAAGTTACATACAAAAATGATACATAAGCCAGAATTGAGAAGTTTTTTAATTTTTTAACCCCTGTTTGAAATTTTCTTTTTTATTTGGTTTAAAATAATGGCGTTAAGAATACTAACGAATTAAAAAATATCAGGCATCTGACTTTTTCTGAATTGAAGTTATATAGTCTCAAAAATTGAAATGTATCGTTTTTGATACAAAGCTCAACCTACGCTTAAGGAATCAAAAACATAAAATGCTTATTAAATTGCCTTCATGATTACCTCAATGTGTATTGGAAAATAAAATGAAAGAATTTTTTCATTCAATCATTCTACCTTTTCTGAATTTAGCTGAACAAAATGTTTTTTTGTTGCATGTTTGTGGCAGAATATTGTTCATATTTTTAAGAGAAACTGGATATTCCATGAGGCATTTCATTCAAGTGAATATTTTTGTTTTTTTTATGGAATATCTTTACAGCCTTTGTCATTTCTTTTGTGATTCTTTTTTTATTAAGGCCTCCAAAGATTGAGGTCAGCCTCTCCTATATGATGAGAAACAGAGAGGCATAAATGAAAATAAAAACGGCTTAAGTGTTAAGGGAATTTTTATTGAAAAATGAATTTCAAGCATAAAGTTTACCGAACATCTCTGAAGTATTTACGGCTGTCAAAAATAAAATAAAAAATAAGATGAAGAAAATTTTATTAGCATTACCCCAGTACAAGAAAATTGTATATTTTTGTTTATAACCTTAACCTACATTAAGCATTGAGGCATGATGATAGGAAGTCTATAAATTTATAAGAACGTGGTATTATTGCTTGCAAAAGTCTAAGTTAAGCTTTAAACAAATTTAAAAACGGTCTTAAAGTTTTCCAAACACATAAAGTTGCCACAAATAATTGTTGTGGGTGGTATTTCCATGTTGTATTTCAAATATTCACACTTTAATCCCACAACACGCAATTCTCTATTGAAAGGTGCAATTAAGTGTTAAAATTTATTAATTATTGTATGGTTTTTGTTGTTGTTCTTGTTGTTTTAGCGCGTACATATATTGCAAAAATCACGCCATCTTTATTTATTTAATTACATGCACTTGAAACACAATGAGAATAGAGGAATCGCTAAACAAATAGGGCCCCTACTAGTTTTCTAGTTCAGTAAAATTTACTGAAAGCTGAGCTTTTAGAGAAAATTCATTCGTAAACAATTGGACAGTGAAAAATCGTACTTCACAGCACTATTCGAATGTAGAATGCTTTTCCTGAAAACCTTTTTCCTCCTTTTAAACTGTAGGGCCCCGCCACTCATGTATAAAATTAACACACCACTTATGGTGTGAGAAACTGGGTTGAAACCCTGACTAAAGCGTTTGAAATCACCAATTTGAATGCAATACATAGTCTGTTGTAATAATAATTACCAGATAACAAATGATAATGTGTGGGTCTAACCACATCTGTAGTTCTACCAAATCGTTCAATTTATGATAATCCTAATCACACAGTAATGCTCGTAAAATGGACACGTTTGAATCGAAAATTTTAGTGTAAGTGTTCCGATGGGTTGTAATGAAAAATTATATATGTATAGTTACGAACTTGAAAAATCTAGCTACCGGTGTTTTGCTTTTACATCGCTTAACATTAAAGTTATAAACAAAAGCTACGAAAACAAAACAATGCAGTAAACAAACATGTTTATAAATTATCGTACTGCTTGACATAACAACAAATAGCAGCATAAAAAAATTATAAACAAGTAAACAAAAGTACACAAACAACATTACAATAACAAAATTTAAACAACGATGATTACATTTATGGAGATTTCGATAAGGCGAAGTCATGAACATTCGTCTTCAAGAACTTTCATCAGACTGTTTACTTTGCCATATAAAAGGCAAGGTAAAGCAGGCGATTGAGTGAAGTTCAGTCAGTCTTGTGTGAAGATGCGATGTGTTTGAAAAGAGCAATAATTACAAAGATCTGTCGAATAATTGTCTAGTAATTGTTATTATTTATGCAAAGGGTTTAAACGGAGGAATAACAAAAAAGGCAATAGTTGTTGTTTACATAAAGTTGTGAACAGTGGCATACAGGATTGTGAAAATAATAAAGAATTTTAATTAAAACTAAACACAAATTTATTTTTATTTTATTTGCAATCTACGAGCTCATAGTTTAAACGTTTTTATTTTATTTATTTATTTATTTATTTATTATTAATCATAGCACAACAAGATAATAATCTTATAAATGAATGTGCTATGGGAGTACATCAAAGAACAAAAAATAATAATAAATCATTGATTATATCAGTAATGAATTGTTTGTTTTTAAAAGTTGAAAACATAATAGTACGTATGTATGAACATGTGTGAAATCAGTTGTCATTTATGCAGTATGATTTGTAAAATCAACATGGTCGAATAGACATTGCATGTGCGCATTGATTGAGTGTTTGACCTTAATTTTCTTCGAAAAATCATCTTCACCCATTTCTGGATGAACAAATTGTGCGTGAACAAACAAAATTGTGCTAATTTGGGATGATACCAATCTACTTGAAATCCAAGAGCATTCAATTCATCCCCAAACCATTGTAGGAGTAAGGACTTTGAACTGGCGGAGCCTGCTGTTCATATTTCTTTGAGAACACCGTTGCCCAGGCCATTACTCTCAGTAGAAATCATTTTAGGCCGATGAGTACCAACTCTTTTTTGGCCTGGATTAGGTGGCTGGAAACACACACGACGACTTGCGGTTTTAATAGGACGGCGCTACGTGCCACAAAGCTCATGTTTTATTGGATGACATTATGCTCTAGCGATTTAAGAGCGGAGGGGTTTTATTGAGAATTAGATGCATGCGATTAAGCTACAAACTACAGCGTTGCTCAATGCTAACATAGTCAATCCATGCCTTCGGCATTCCAACCAGATTTTCTGCGTATCCCGGAGAAGCCATTACAAACATTCCACACATTATGGCATCAAGAGGTCTTTCAGACGAATAAAGAATTTCAATGTTATCTCTCACACTTTGTTTTATTTTAAATTAAAGATAGGAAGCGCTTAATGGACGCGGAAACATTCATTTTCGTCGAACAAATTCCTCGTTCTCATTCCATATGAACTAGAAAACTTTACAGAGATCAAACGATTTTTTCTCACTTCTTCACTCACTTCACATTTCCTATGGATTTAACTTCAACTTCATATTTGTTTTTCCATTAACATGAGATTGTTTCCCGCCAACATTTTTTGTTTTTTTTTCTTTCCATATATATTCAAAGGAAGTCTAAACATTACATGTGATTTTAAACTTTAAGTCTTGCATTAGAGGTACTCATGTGTAGTAGATGGAGCTCAAGTATTTTAGTTGTTTTGTAAAGTTTTTTTCCGCCTCTCCTTTTAGTTTCCCTTAAAATCATAATGCCGATGAAAAAGGCAACATAAAGGAAAATAATAATATTAAAAATTTTGAAAGTAACAAAATGAAAAAAATATATTTCTTTCAGTTTAAGTAAACATGGGGTCTTTAGGACCAGCAATATACAACAAGTTGTACTTCACTTTAAGGCTCTTCCGTTTCATTTCTTTCTTAATACATATGGCTTTTGATTTTTATTTAGAGAAAAACGCAACTAAAGAAAAACATTTTCAAGTTTAAAGATTTGAAATAAAAAATGTTTTAAATTCCATTTGTTTTGGCGGCATTGTCTGGCAGAAAACCGATGATTCATTTGTTACAACGATTGCAAAACTTCCCAAGTCTTCCCACAGGCCTACAGTACTTTGTCAGTTGTTAAACTTGGACGTTGTACAATGGGTCAATTCGACCTCGAGGTACTGTACTTGTCTTAATTGACAAGTACACGTCCTCTAACCTAACCTAAACTAACCTTGTCAGTTGTTAACGGTCTTCTTGTACTTAGAAGCAACATCTGTTAAATTAGTTGCTATTTATTCAGTCTGTTTTGGCAAATTAGCATGAGCGACCATAGACAAATACAAGTGTTCGACAAATTGGACCAGTCGTCAATTAAAACTAATTTTTATCGATAAATCAACTTCAGCTGTGAGGTCCTTACTGATTACTGGGTACAATACCAATCCGTACGATCATCAAAAGCGTCCAAATTGTATATCGACAAAGTCACTGTTTGATGTGCATTTACAGCTGGCGGCGTCATCGATTTATTTTTTTTTTAATATCACTTTGGTCAGGCCATCACCGTCGACGTCCAGTCCAATAAGTCAATGACTACTATAACTTCTATGACCTAAATTAGATAATCCGGGTACCAACGAAATGTTACCACACAAATCATACCACAATGAATATTATTTTCGAGCAATTTGAGGACATGGTTTTCTCAATTGAAGGTAATGTGAACTGGCGCCCTAGATTTTGCGATTTGACTCCTTTACACTTGTTCTTGTGAAGCTTTCTTAAGTCGCAAATGTATGCGAATAAGCCACAGTCGCAGAAGTTTATCCTCAGAGCCTATATAACCCATCTCATCGAAGAAATTCAGACTGATTTATGAATAGGGCCTAGAGCAGTTGGTAACTGAGAGAAATTTTCATTGAAAACTTATTGTCAGGATAAGTTTCATTACTGAATGAATGCGTACGTGAATAAACAAAAAGATTGAATTTAGGACGATAGGAATACATTTTCTTTAAAAAAAACGATGGCCAGAGCTGATGATTAACAACTTTTTTTTGGTCTTAATTTGATGATTTGCACACCAACGACATGTGGCTTTAACAGGACGCACTATGTGCCACACAGGTTATGCCACTTTGGATATCCTGCACAATTGAGTTGAGGACATGGTTTCCCACGTGCAGGGATGTGAACTAGCAATCTAGAGTGCCAGTTAATCTTTCTCTTTTGAAGTTTTCATTAGTCGTAGGGGCATAAAAATAAACCATATGTCACAGCGGTTCTCAAAGACAACATAACCAACATCGTCGGTACAATATCGTCTGATTTATACGCCAGAGTCATTGAATATTGAACATTTCAAATACATTCCACTCAAAGGCGTCTTAGCAGGCATTTGAACGATGTTATATTCTACACTAAATGGCATCAGTAGGTCTCTCAAACGCGTAAATGTTTTCGATAGTAGAACACATACAGGCTTTGTCTTATTTCAATTTAAAGATACTAAGTGTTAAAAAAAGACTCTGTGGGTAGAACGAAAGCCACTGCTTTTATGATGTCTTGTCAATTTTGCCCCCAATACCTTTCGGGGATTAGTCTATGCAGTAGCAGAATCTGGTTTTGCTGTCATAAGCCGCAGAACGAGAAGTATTCAAGAGAATACTTTACACTGAAGTTACCGTAATCTAGTAGGTAGTATGTTGGCTTATTAGACGTGAGGCCTTGGTTCAAACCCTTGTCAGACATCTCCAACAAAACGAAATACGACGGCGACTTTCTTTCAGCAGATTTCTGGCAATTACTCTGAGAGTAAATAAAATTGCCATGCAAAGTTTCTAAAAATTCTGTCGCTCGCAGTCGAAAGTAGACTGTAGGGCCTGCCACTAGTGGATAAAATTAACACACACAACATGGATGTTGCGAGAAGATTGGGTGCTATCCTGGCTAATGGGTTGTAATGATCAATTAAACACGGTATAAAATAGAATTTTGTTTATTTTTAATTATTCTTTCCAACAGTTATAATTACGCCACACTTGCAGCTTTGCATTACGATTTAATTATAAAAATTGGTTTTCAATTTCCATTTGCTAATGCTTGATTATAGGCTCTGAAATGAAATGTCTGTTTTAGGCACTTTACCTTCGCCTGATATTAAATACAATACATTTTTGCTTATTATAATTTAATTAAATAATTATCTCCCATATCCATTAAAGAAAAAAAAACAGAACATTATTGGTATCATGTTATAATTATCTGCCTAAAAATATGCACGAAATTTTCCTATAATTACACACCAAAAAATATGCAACACAATACACTGCATTACATAGCCAGTATCAATTAAACATTTTCCATACAACCAACAAAGACATTTAAAAAAAATATATTTTTTAAATCACGTTGCAATTAAAATAATCAATTCCCTGTGTTATTTAACACAAAATTAAATTAAAAACAACAAAATAAAACATGCTTTTTAGGCCTATAATTATAATTCCATCCATTTAATTTAATATTGTTTTTGGTTTTAAAATAAAATTTTTATGAGTTTTCAACGCCGTTACGCAATTGGAAATAGTTTTTGTCCATGCTGGGGGTAATTTGAAACATAATTTTAATTAAATTCTTTTTATGGCTCAAATATGATTTGAAAATAAAAATTTAATAATATATCCACCTAACGTCTCACAGTTTTCATATGACCATAAGGCTATAATGGTAGCTAGAATATTGGATTTCAAAATTTTCGGATGAGAATTAATAACAAAACAAAGCCTCACAAAAATAAGCCTTGAGTCGCGTAAACAAGAATCACGAGATTCATTCATATGCCTGCTGTATGGCGAAATTCCGCGTCTGGTTGAAACAAATGGCTTTACCGTTCAGCAGATAAATTAATGGAAACAAGAATTAGATTAGAATCATTTGATATTTTCGTCATTCACTGCAGATTATTTAAAGGCTTTGAGATTGTTTTCTCTCCAAATTAACGGCAGCAAAAATGTGACACAAACAATGGTCGTTTAGCGACAATTCTTGTACGAGCTGTATTTTAGTCATATAACACGCATACATCGTTAGTACATTCATACATCATCCTCATACTCATACATCATGCACCATCATCATACAGTAATCTCTCGATTTACGTAGCAGTTGGTTCCAAAAAAAGGCGATGTATATCGAATGACGACGCAAATTGAAATTAGAGGGAACAAAAAATTTGACGACGTAAATCGAAACAACGTTAATCGAGGCGACGTAAATCGAAGGATTTCTGTACTCATTCATAATCATCATCCTCATACCTCACCATCATACTCATACATCGGCATCATTCTCATACATCATCACCATACTCATACATCATTAGAACATTCATACATCACCATTATATTCACATCATCATCGCCATGCTCACAAAGCACTCTTCCACATCATCAACACACTCATTCATCATCCTTATACTCATACCTTATCACCATACTTTTACATCATCATCACACTCATACATCATGGTCTCATACATCACACAAAATTTAAATTTTGAAACGGTACTGAACTACAACTGAAAGAATACTTTTTTGCATCAAATGGTACTTTTGTACAATGTATACATAATTAAAATTAATACACGTACGGAACGTAATAGAAAAACTGACGAATTATACGTGTGCCTCATGTACAAAACAAAATAAATGCCACGTTTAGTCAAACGTCAACGAAACGTACGTTCGTTTTTAGCACATGAAGAGCAAAGTAAATGCTTACCGAAATTGCATCACGGTTCAGCAAGCGTTCTCATTGCTTTCCGTGTCTAAAAACGGCTAATCGGGTCTAATGCCTAATTCTACCTTTAGCATTACGTTGCACATGTTGCTAATGCACTAATAAAAAAAGTGTGAGTAAAGTGAGTAAAATTGGTTTGAAAGCGAGCAATAATTGCACTAGACCGACTGTCTGGAATATAAAATAGATGAAATTCTTTGAGCATTTCATGAAAATTGCCATAATTTTTAAGCGTTGTCTGGTGTTCAATGATTCGTAATCAATTTTACAGTGGCTTTGGAATATAAACTGTTTTTATAAATTAAGATTTGGCCACAAAGTTAATAAAAAAAAAAATACAAGAACTGGCGTTGAATAACTTTCTAATCCAGGCAACAAATAAAAGTCTGAAATTCTATTTAAAATTTTATTTTTGTTTTTGCTTTCATTTTCCATTGATGATAAATTCAAGAAATTAAACTTTTTCTTCACTACATTCGACACCCTTTTCTAAAAATTACCTGCATTGGATTTTATTTTGGTTTCCATTTTCTATTTTATTTGCTTCTCCGGTTTTTATGCCATTTTGGGTAATAAAATCAACAACAAAAATTTTGAAGGTGAAAATAAAATAAAACAAAAAACAAGAAATTTCACTTGATACCGGAAAAATATTGGAAAACAAAATAAAAAGTTTGGGAAAAACTTTTTGTTTATGATTTGCAATAAAGTATAGAAAGAAATTAATCTGTTGGGAATATTGAAAACCATAAAAAACTTGCTTTCTCCTTTGCAATTTCATTATTTATTCTTTTGTGAAATACGATTTCGATTTAGAAAAAGATAGGACATAAAAAACCATCAGTTTAAATTGTTTTATGGGTGAACATAGCCTTAAAAAAGTTGTTTAAAAATGCCAGATTTTATTGCAAAAAAGAATTATTACAGTGCAATACAATACAATAAGAATACAAACTTGCATCATCTAAAGTTGTTCGTTTTTGAAACATTCCAATCAAACCACAGAATACTTTACAAAGTGTGGATTTTTGTATTGAAACCAAAAACTCCAATTCATATTTTTTAAAGCCAATAAATTGTTTCCCCTTGGGGGCTTTTAAAACATGATGGTCATACCAGGCGTTTGGTACAACAAAAGCGGGAAAATTAACTTTACTTTTATGCATCATTTCTGTAACACTATTGAGGATCAAATAAACTCAGTCCATTTCTAGCTAAAAAATAAGTGACAGGCCGTCCTCAAACCTCATACACAAACCTTTTCATTTTTAAAATTTGAAAGCTACCTTTTTTGGTGTTTAATTCCGAATTTCTTCACTTTGGAATCACAAATTTTAATCACACGTCACGTGCAGAACAATTTATGATTAATTGGACAATTTCATTACTTCTACAACATCATCAGCACTCTCATACATCACCATCACACTCATACTTCAGTATCACACTCACACATAATGTATGTTGACAATCACCATACTCATACATCAGCATCGCACTCGCACATAATGATCACACTCATACATCATCAGTGGATCAAATAAACTCAGTCCATTTCTATCTACAAAATAAATAGCTGGCAGGGCTCAAACCTCATGCAAAAATGTTTGATCCCGGATGTCCTTACTTTGTAGCCATACATCACGTATAGAACAAACTATGATTAATTAGGCAATTTCATTATTTCATCATTAGCACACTCATACATAGACATCATACTCATACTTCAGTATCACGCTCACATATAATGTATGATGATAATCACCATACTCATGCATCAGCATCTCATACTCATACAACATCAGCACTCTCATACATCACCATCATACTCATACTTCAGTATTGCACTCACACATCATCTCCAAATTCATACATCATAATCACACTCATACATCAGCATCACACTCATACATCATCACCACTACGTAGTCGAAGGACAAAGACCGACAATTTGAATACGACGATGGAAACGGTGTACATCGTTTAATATTAAACTGAGCAAAAGCTACGTTTGCTACAAGGAACTTGTTACAAGTAAACCAACAGCATCAGTATGAAGAAAAGGGGATAGACAAGTAAGGGAGAACGCAACAACAAGCTATGGAAACAAAATACACAATCAACAATGAAGTCGCAATAGAGTTCTCTAGAAGGCGAAACCCCGAACGTTCGACTTCAAGAACCTTCATCAGACTGATTACGAGGGCATATAAAATGGTAAGACAAAGCAGGCAACGAATAGTAACGATCAGTCAGTCTTGTGTGCAGATGCGTTGCGTGTGAAGAGAACAGTCGTGGGTTGAAGATCTCCGTTGAAAAGATCTGCGTTGTAGGCAAAGAAGAATAGCGAACAAGCAATTATTGTTATATACGTCAAGTTGTAAAATAGTGCGAACAATAAAGAATTTAATTGAAACTAAACACCGATTTATTTTAATTTTGTTTGCAATCAACCAACTCATATTTTACACGTTTTTAAAAAGGTAAAAACTTAACGATATACTCCTTGATGCGCACATTTCTCTGTCTTGTTAATGGTTTCATATCGAAAAGAGTAAAATTAAAGCAAACACGATCAATAACTCCACAAAATGCTCGCCTACTAGACTGATTATTATGCCCATGAAATGGACGAAATTTTTTTTAATTTTGTCATGGGCGTCACCTTTCTTATGAATTTTAAAAAATTTAACAATTTTGGTTTTTTTTTACACTTTACGTGCCTATAGTTGTGATTTTAATTTTCTTTGATTTTCTTAGAAGACAGAATCAGTGCAGAAGGAAAGTTTAGAACTCATACAAAACAGAAAACTAAAAATAAATCAAATTGAATTCAAAAGCAACTTTAACTACTGTTAAGAGCAACTAAATAGTAAAGAAAATTGAATTTAAGACACAAAAGGAACTTTTAACAAAAACTCCATTTCTATTCACTAGCGTTTTGTTGTGGAAATAAAAGGAAGATAAAAACACAAACAAGACCAGCGAATTCAATTACATTTACGAGTGGTTTTACTTTTCATACACGAGTATATGATGGCTATGTTTACAGTGTATTTACTTGTAAATAATGAGTATGTGTGTGTATGAGTAAGCAACGCTAAAATTTATGTGTTAGTGTAGGTAATTCCTATATGTGCACACAAACTGAGTTAAATTTATTAAATAAACCACACAAGTTTGGCCACCAAAGAGTTCTTTAAGATATTTTTTAAGATGGCTATTCCTTCTCTGAATTTCTCGGTAGATGTAATTGCACACTACTTAAGGAATCCAGAATTGAGATTGTTTTTAGTGAGTACCAAATTCTATCCTCAGAATTACACTCAACGTAATCAATCGCCTTCCAAAAAAGATTTCTTAATAAAATCCTTAGGCTATATATCGAATTCTGTCAAATTAGTTGTCATTTACTCCGTCTTTATTGCTAAACCACCATGGCCGAATTAAGCACTCAACAATACGGGCAAATAATAAAATTGTTTTATCAAATTGGGTGTTACGTTCAGGCAAGGTACCGTGCACTTTACCCATTTTATGATCGTCAAAATCGTCCAACGGGAAGACTACTCGCAATCTGATGGATAATTTCGTGTCCAATGGTCCATTAGACATACATACATACACCACCCATGGTGTGTGTGTTTTTTATGCATGAGCGGCGAAACCTACAGTTTAAAGTCAATTCCGAATGACAGTTTTTTGAAAAACTTTTCATGGCAATTTTATTACATTCTCAGAATTTCTGCCCGAAATCTCCTGAGCGGAAATAAATGAAATATTTTTTCATATTTCGTTTTGTTCGAGATGTTTGGGCTAGGGTTTAAGCCGACTCTCTACTTACTAAATTACTCGTCGTTTCGCAAACTACAAACTGGGAATTTTGCGATGGAACTTGGGTCTGTACTCATACAAAATGCAACTGTCACAAATAACTATGTTTGCAATTGGCTACTGATCCTATCTGTCATCGAAAAATCATCCTTAGCGATGAGACTTATTTGTTAACGAAAGAGGACCCGAACATACAAAATGGTTGAATTTGAGACGATATCAATCCACATAGGATCCAATGCGTGCAATTTATTCCAAAAAAGTTACTGTTTGATTACATTGGCCCACTGGCCCATTCTTAAAAACTTATAATAATTGTGGTTTAAAGATCTCCGTTGTAAAAATCTGCCGAACAGTTGTTAGTATTTACGCAAACAATAGTGTAAAGGAGAATAACGAACAAAGGAAATTGTTGTTGTTACATCAAGTTATGAACAGTTTTATCTAAAACTAAACACAGATCTGATTGATCTTTGCAGTGTTTTCCAGGGAAGTGTAAACCATCTGTCATGTGTCCAGGTCCACACTTTCCAGGCATTACTATTAAGTGTTGGCGGTTGTTGAGTTCTCATTTTCTGTCAGTTTTAATGGAAATCTGCAAAATCAAGATGACTGCAGTACCACCATTCATTTTGGTAAGTGGATAGTTCCCTATAAGGTCGTTCTTATCTACGGATTGTATAAAGATTTAAAGGATCGAATTGGGGACTTAATCTCTAACCTAACCTAAGACACCAAAAGCAATCTATCCTTACTTGCATGCGAATTCGAAACCTTAATGTTACAAACTTTACACCACTTCCAAGTATATTGGGTTGTAGGTCATGAAATGATAATCAAAAAGTAATCTTTTTTACTCATATTTTCGTTTTATTGGATTGTAAAACAATTTATAGTTCCCACGTATTTATTGCTCTGCTCTAGCAAGTTTATTAAACAGATTTTTGGGAGGGCAGATGGAGGAAGCAGCACTTAAAGATGTTATTGGCCTCAGGGATAACTTTATTGTTTCTGTTTCATTACTTCTTTGCTATTGTAAATGGTAAATCCTTAATAAGAAAAAGGTTAATAACTTAATAAAAAAAAACAATAACAAATTTGGTAATAAAAATACAATTTTAAGAATATTTTTCAAAAATGCAACATAAAATGAAAAATCATGTTTTTAATCTCTGTGACTTTCTTTAGAATTTCTGAAGAATTGATGAAACTGATGAGAATTTGCTGCAAGGTCGTTTCTGTTGGTACTGTAAGAGACTGACTTTATTTATAAAGGCATGTCTTTAATTTACTTTTTTCGCAGTAGGAGTTATTGCTTCTCTCAATTCGAAATTGGTCATGAGGATGGCTGCTTTCCTAAACGCAGGTTGCTTTGCAGTGTGACAATGTCACATATTCCTAAACGCAACTGTGCAAATGTTGACAATGCATTGAATTCCTAAAGTCATAAATTTTTCAGCTGCAAAGCAAATAAACGCAACTAGTGCATCATTTAAATTATATACTTTTTATAAACAATGGCGTAAAAAGAAAGGTAAATAAATAATTTTAATTGAAAAATTAAATTTTTAATAAAATTATTTAATTATATATTTTTTACAGTGTTAAATGGACATATTAACATAAAAAGCTGCTATTGGATTGCCGGCTTTCAATGGAGCCAGAATTCTCATCGAAAAATAAAAAACGTACAGTTTTGTGAGGGCAGGTGCTCCAAAAGATGAGTGAAAAAGATGAAAATGTCTTATTTTCTCGAGATAACATAGCACGCAAATATTTAAATATGATGACCACTTACAAGAGAATAAAAAAACGAAATAACACAACAGGGGAGGCTGCAACGAAGTGGGATTACTTCGAGCAATTCGATGAAGTTTATGGTTCTAGGCATGATGTTGTGGTCCCAGAAACCAATTTGGATGGTTCCCTAAACTCATTATTCTCCGATTTAACAAATGAGAGTACGGATGCTATTGAAGATGTTCCTTTAGAACCAAAGCCTACCTCACTTAAGCGCGCTCGAGTAGATATTCTCGAATTTTTACGTGCTGAAAGTGAGTCCGATAAAAAAATATTGGAAGATGTATTAAAATGCGAAAAAGAAAAAATAATGTTGGAACGGGAAAAGTTGCAAGAAATAAGAAAATTGCGCGAGGTTTTAGAAGCGACCAATAAATGCATTTGAAAATATTATTATTAATATCTTTATTATCTACCATAACTTTATTACTTACTTCTAATTTAATACTTACTGAATTGTGCCTTTTAGTTTTTAATAAATAAAATTTGAATTTTGAAAAATAAAAGTAATATATTAATTTTTTTAATTTCTCGTTAAGCTGATAACAAAACAGTAAGTCGTTCACGTTTGAGCCTTTCTTCCTCTGTTTCGCTTTCATTGGGTAAAAAATTATTAATCTGTGTTGAACTTTCGGTTCCAGAATCAATGTTTATGACACCAGAACACTCTTCATTGTTTAAAATGAAATTATGAAGTACAACACATGCCATTATTATAGTTCTTGCTTTTCTACACTGGAAACCTCTAAGAAGGACAATATTTGAAACTTCTTTTTCAGGATTCCAAATGATTGTCCCACACATACTCTGGTTGAACTTAAGATGGTATTATATCTAGTTTGTGCTGTTGAAAGAAATCCGTTGTCTCCGTAAGGAACCATTAGAAAATTTTCTAAGGGATACGCTCCATCTCCAAGCAAGTGGCACTCAGGAGGAAAGTTAATAAGGCCATTAGCAATAGCTCGTCTTAATGGGCTCGCTCGCCAAACAGTGGCGTCATGACAACGACCAGGGTAGCCAACAAATATATCTAAAAATCTGAGATTACTATCAACCACAGCCTGAAATGGAAATGGAACTGATTAAAAAATAAAATAAAGTTAAGTATTTTTACCTGTGCTATTACGGAATATGTACCCTTACGATTAAAGTAACTGATACTATTTCCTGGCGGCTGCAATATTTTAAAATGTGTGCAGTCAATACATCTCAAAACAAAAGGAAAAGGACGAAACCTTAACGACTCGAAACCTTCCATAACAGTCCTTTGGCTTGCTGCCGTATTTGGAAATTGAACTATTTGTTTTTGTTTAGATATTAACGTACACAGCGAAAAAACTTCTATAACAAGCTTCCATTCCAATATTAAACGGTCGCTCACCTCGCGAAAGCTGTTTTGGTTGCCTAGTTTCCATAAAGTAATGTAAAGTTTCATTTTTAATGGTATTCCGGGACGGCCTGTATGGCCCTTCATCCAAAATGGGGCTAGCAAGGAATGTAATTTCTAAAAGAAGATGGTATTAATTATATCGTACCAAATAATAAACGTCACTTTACCTGGTAGGTCGCAATATTCATTCTGAACTGACTAAAGAAAACATCGTCCGGCATTTCTTCAATAACAGAAGCAAAATTCTTGTTTTTTGGTATTTTCCCTTGAATATGCTGTTGAACTAGAAAAAGCACAAACCGTTTTCTTTTTAAAATATTTCTAGCATTCATTATTTGTCTCCTAGAGCTATTTTCACTGCACAAATCCAAAAAACTTTCAAAAATAATTTTGTTTGCTGTCATTGTTTCTTTTCACAAATTCTTTATAATAATGCAAAGCAAACATATGTTCCTAAACATCAATAGTGTTGCAAAGTTTAATATGGCAATGCAATTTGCTTTTCAGTGTTGCAAAGTACTACTGCTTGATTTTAACACAACTTTGACTTTGCATTCAGACGTTTAGGAAAGCAGCCGATATGTTATTGTTACGTTTTTACCTTTTAAAAACGTTTAAAATATGAGCCCGTAGATTTTAAATAAAATAAGAATAAATTTATGTTTAGTTTTAATTATATTCTTTATTATTTGCACAATTTTGTGTGCCACTGTTTACAACTTGATGTAAACAACAACAATTGCTCTTCCTTGTTATTTCTCTGTTGACACCCTTTGCGTTACAATAACAATATTTGTAACGGAGATCTTCAAACCGCGAATACTCTCTTCAAACGCACCGCGCTGACTGAACTTCACCGACGCACTCACCTGCTTTGCCTTGCCTTTTATATGACATGTTAAACGGTCTGATGAATGTTTTTGAAAGCGAATGTTCATGGCTTTGCCTTCTCTAAATTTCTATAAATGTAAACGTCGTTATTATTGGTTGCGTATTTTGTTTACATTCAGATGCAGATACATTCGTATGCATTTTCAGTATCTAAGTAAGCCAACGTAAGGTGCCTCTCAGGCATTGAATTTAAAGTATTGTCTTCGAATAAATCACCACTAAGTTCCATGTCTAGTAGGGAGTGTGTTGGCTGCTCAAACCCCCGACAAATATATGCATAATTGGTCATTACAACCCTTCAGTCAGGATTACGACCTAGTTTCTCAAATCAGTTATGTTGTATGTGCTAATTTTATACATGAGCCGCGGGACCTACAGCTTAAAGTCGACTCCGAAAGACAGATTTTTTGCGAAACTTTTCATGGCAATTCTATTTACTCTCAGAATTTTTGCCAGTCTGGCCTTAGGTTTGAACTCTGGCTTTTCGTCAATAAGCCAACACACTACCTACTAGACTACGGCGACTTCATCTACAACATCTACTATAAAAACCAAATTTTAAAAAAAATTTCGGCAACGACTTCCTCTCGGCTTTAAGCTGTCCGTGCCTTCCCTCAAGTATAAAATTATCCCACACAACACAGTGTGAGCGTGAGAAGCTAGGTTGTAAGCCTAACTGAAGCATTGTATTGACGAATTGTATATGTATGTATGTAAGTTCAATCCTCCCTCAATTCCTTCATATTGAAGCAGTAAATATTTGTGTATTTTAGCAAAACTATGCAAAATTCTATTACATTGGCTAGCAATAAAACGCTGCTAATATAGTAAAGTGTGGAAATATGTAGTGCAGTAGCATATTGTGTTTATTAGCCTGTTGAGTTATGTGTCTCAGGTGTGGTATATTATACGAGCTAAAGTGCGGAATTTATTTTCATTTTACGCTGTACAATATACAATACATTCTATAAATAAAATTAGAATATGGTGTAGAGAGGGAAATAGAGAAAAAATAAATCACATAAAAAACCGCGAGTAAAAAAGCAACATTTATACACAACAATTATTAAAAGAAAATTTTCTATGGCTTCTGGCTTCTGTTTTCCGCGCTTAATTTTGTATTATTTTTTTTCTAATTAAAAATATTCCTATTATTATTTTGTTAGTTATGATATGTAATAATACCCGTGGTAAATTATTACAAACAATATCATTAAATATTTAAAATTGAGCGAGTAAAAAAAAATATAAAAAACTAAAAGGAAAAATTTTCTCTGGCGATTTGTTAATTGAACTCATAAAATAACCTTCTAACACGGTGGAATAAATTTAAATGTAAGCCAGAAAATGTTAATTTTCCTTAACAATTAAATTGGAATGCTAGAAATGACTGAAATTCATAAAAAGGGTGATAAAGACGTCGAAATGTTTTAACACTTTTTATGTGATTATCCGCATTTGTAAAGCTCAAGATCTCAATATCTTGCGTTATATAAGAATTCACAACAATGCCTGCTCATTCAGCTTATTGTGAGGTGAACTTGCAATTTTTATGGGCACTCATGCAAGGCGCATTGGTTTTGGACACTTGGCTAACGATTTCCGAAGAAGATTTAGTAACGAAGAAGAGAAGAAGTCTGTTTTTTACATATTGGGTACATGAGCAGCACTACGCCGGGGAAGGAAAAGGCAACTTGGTGTCACACAAGAATATTTGCAATCTAAAATATTTAATTATAAGCTTTTCATAGTTCCGGGAATAGGAAAAATTGAAAACTGTGGCATCACAATGGGCCTCATGTAGTCTAAGTGTGTCTATACCACTTTATTTTTTGGTAGACAGCCATCTCTACCTATCTGCCTACCTTGGATTTTAAGGCGTTTCTAGCACTTGTTTTTCAAAATGTAAAGCCAATGAGGTTTACATTTGTCATCTGTATACAGGTACTGCTATAGTTTCTGGGCTTGGGACTGTAAACATAAACACTATGAACAACAACTGTGATAAGACCTACTTCTGTCTCTGTACAATTTCTTTTTCTTCTTAAATGTACAGCCAGACTATGTAAAAGTCCTTTGGAAAATCAAAACCACATCCAAAATAATCCGCTTTTCCTTTTGTTGTTTAAAAGTTTGTGGTTCTGTTATGGTTCCTTAAGAAAATTTTTGTTTAAATTTAAAATTGTTTGGCATTAAATGTGGATTAAGAAGCATAATATAGATACAGGTTTAACTGGTGCATATATGGTGCAGAAACTTTAAAATTTTATGCCATCTGTGCAGGAACATGAAAATGAATATGAAATAAATCCATGCAAATTCTTAGATGCGACACTATTCTGTATGCAAATCCTTACATTGAACAATCGTACGAAAGCAAAATAAAACGACACTCAAGATAAAAAAAGACTAGAAATCATTGAAGTAAAAAATGAATATGAAGAGTAAAAAGAACCCATGAAAAATTGCTTAAAAATGCAATCCTTCAAATAGAAACCTGAAGCTGAAAATGTGATTTATTGCAGGATCACTACCAGTTCAATAATAACCACCAACAATATGAATTTTAAAGTCAGTCAAAAGAGTAATGATACCTGTACTGTCCACAGGCACCTAACGAAAGCTGTGGAAATTACACCAAAAGAAAAAATCCTTCCCCTGGCCTTCAGTACAGTCTGTATATCAAGGAGTTAACGGCCACTAGAAAAAACAACAAAAAAAATTTTTTTTTTCAAAACCATTCAGTTGTAAATAACACGCTCAGCAGTAGTTATTATTCTGCAGATTGTTCAAGTGATTGCAGATACAATTGAAATATTTATGAATTGAAATTGATGAACTTTTGTTTGTTTCCAGCTCCCATTCCCAGCTAAAATGAAATAAAAAAATTGCAAACTGAATTCGTTTTAAGGCTTTAAAGTTATTCACAGACAGTTGAAAACGATTTAAAAAATGGTAAATTTTATACATGTACAAAAAGTTTATAAAAAATCTGCTCAAACTTGGCCTTTGAAAATTTATGTTTTTTTCACCACACTGTCTTACTTAATGTCTGTGGTCATTTGGAATTAGAGTAAATGTATCAATGTTTGTTTGATGGTATCTGAGTGTATAGTGTTTCGATTTATTTTTAAAATTTATTCTCAATTTCTAAAGCCTCTATAATGTATGCTTTCATATGAAACGGCTATGGGAGTTTGTTTATAAAAAACAAATAAACCGAGTGCGACAATCACTCCATCACTCAATTTCTATGAAACAGGCTCGAAACAACGGCTATTATTTTTACGTATTACGTATTTTTACGTATTACTAAGGGGCCGAAGATAAAGCTAACGGATCATAACAAAGGGGCTTACCTCTTCGCACTGGATGACACATTGGGCCATATGGCCACCGAGTGAACTTTCCTGTGAACGGCAAACCATAACCTAGCTATTACCTACACGTAATAATTAATATGCCAAAAAACAACAATTTTTGACCTGTGCCCCGTACAAAGCTTAGAACTAAGCTCGCTATACTGGACTATGTATTTATACTCATTAAAGACAAATTGTGAGAAGAGGTAGGAATCAACAGTCAGCAAGATTCCCTACCACTACACCAAATACCACCGACGGCGTTGTTTCTAGGCATCGATGGTTGGCAGCCCCATTATATTAGGACGTGCAACAGGAAAACAATCACCTGCTTAGCTGGAACAACAAAAACAGAGTACATACGAGTACATATGTGGCGTACATGAGTGGCGATACCTACAGTTTAAAATCGACTACGAATGTCAGATTTTTTTCACAAAAACTGTAAACTGTAGGTATCGCCAATCATGTACGAAATAACATACACAACATAAGATGGTGAGAAGCTAGCTTGTAATCCTGGCTAAAGAGCTTTAATGGTCAATTAAGTAAGAAAGTGAAGAACGTATAAATACCAGCAAACTACCTACTCCACGTCATTGCTTCCTGTCAAGAAATACCATCAACGGCAGCTTGTTCATATTACACGCCCTGGCCACATAATCCATGAAACCCGTACCTATGGAGCGTGAGCCCATATCGAGAACGATTATAATCCTGGCGTAACTGAACCCTATTAACCTAGCCAATTCCCATCAAATAATCTCAAATCCCCGTGGTCTTCGAGTCCAAATCGACAACGATCATCATCCTTACATAACCGAACTCTGCTGTCCTAGCAAAACCAACTTAAGTAACCTCAAATCAGAATCTCCATGGAAAGCTGATTTACCCGATATTCAACTTACTAAACAATTTCTCCATGGAAAGCCGATTTACCCAATTTACTCAGCAACTTCTCCAACGCCTTATTACACTATACAACTATATGTGAGAACCAATAGTACATCATCATGAAGGCAAGAGTTCATCTCCTACATAAGGCACGCACTCATCATCTCATAACTAAGACACTCTGAAAGCATGTGCAGAATATACAATGTGGCATAACAGGTAGGGCCGTCCTATGGAAACCACATGTCCAGTTTTTACAGAGTTTTTTTACTCACAGCTTTCGACCGAACACTGCTGAGAGGAAGTCGCCGAAAGAAATATTTTTTTATAATTCGTTTCCTAAGAGATATGTGAGCCACGGGTTGAACCCCTGCCTAGTAGACTAAAGCGACTTTCTTACAGAGGACTTAAAAATTAACGCTGATATGGGTATTTACTTAGGGAATCATGTGAAACAGTGGTATAGGCTTTTATATAAGTTTCTCATCACCAAGGCAGCTGGGGTTGAGAAGGTTTTGTCAGGTTTTGTCACAAGGCTCTTGGAAGGTGATTCTGTATGAAGCAATGAACTGGCAAGGTGGTGGTTACTTCAAATCTTCAACCAATTATAGTCTAGTCTCGACAGATTCAACGACGAGAAACTTCATAAGGTATTTAACGGTCAACGACTAGTTTGCGGAACATAGGTCCTATGGTGGAGATCACATTCTCTGGCTCTATTCTGCCATAAAGTGATGCAAACTCAAGTTTCAATCTTGTGATGTTATAATATCTGGCACTGTCAGTTTCATGACTGACATTAGTTCGCTAGGAATATAACTCTGATTCTTACTCTTGTTCCCCATTTTTCTCCTCATCTCCTTTATTTCAGACGCTCATTCAGCTCTTTAATTTCCTTTTATTGTATTTCCTGTGTTTTTTGTGGCGTGGTTTCTCAATGCTGCCTATTTGAAGCGACTGTTTATTGAAATTATTTCTTGAAATGTTTACAAATATTTATTGAAAAAACATTCTTAGCAAATATATATGATTTTTTAAATTTTTTTCCATGTTTTAAAATTTTTTTCTTTATCTCCTCCTACGAGTATAACATCAATTGTATGGTTACCACAGCAATTGGGTTGACAAAGTCATGTAAGATTCTTTATAATGGTATACCTTCTCTCTGTTGGATACTTTTTAATTAACTTTCATTTCTTATAATTGATTTGAATTCTACAAAGTCTACATGCCAATTTAAATATGCTGGCTGCTGCTAAGAAACTATATGACCAGGTTGTTTAATGGATGGGTGATGCTGAAAAGGCAAAATAGAATGCGAAAATATTTTGTTGACCCATTTTTTTTTAATTTATTCCATCTCTTTATTGGAAGAAGTTTACATTTAAGATGCTTTTTATTTGTTTTACAATAATTTAAAATTTTTTTTTCTTTTTTTGTCTTGTCTACAAAAAAGTTAAACAAAACTTTGTAAAACAAATGTAGTGCCAAACATTTCATACGACAGATATGATGAGAATTTTTTTTCCAATAATTTTCACTTCAGTCTTTAAACTGTCGGGTTTTAATTCAATTTTGAAGAAGGAATCTTTAAATTTCAACACAAAGAAGGCAGAGAATTTATAGCTCGAAATTATACTCCATGCATTTTCATTATATCTCAACCAGCCGCGTTATTTCGTAAAGCAGTTCATATAACGGGTGATTTTTTATCTATTATCTTTTTGGCAACACTGGTTTAAACAGCTCACGCATATGGATACGTAAATAAGCAGAATTGTCGATTTTGGAGTGAAGATCAGCCAGAAGCACTGCAAAAGCTATCAATGCATCTAGAAAAAGTCACAGTTTGGTGCGATTTATGGGCTGGTGGCATCATTGGACCGTATTTTTTCAAAGACGCTGCGAATCGTAACGTAACTGTGAGTGGTAAGCGCTACCGTGAGATGATATTAAACTTTTTTTGCCCTAAATGCGATGCCTAGATCGTGCGATTTAACGCCTTTAGACCATTTTTTGTGGGGCTATGTTAAAGCTCATGTCTATACAGACAAGCCAGACAATTGACGCATTGGAAGACAATATTGAAGCATTTATTCGTGAGATACCGGCCGAAATGTTGGAAAGAGCATGCCAAAATTGTACTAAGCGGATGGACCATTTGAGGCACAGTCGCGGTCAACATTTGCATGAAATAATCTTCAAGCATTAAATTATATGGACCGTAATATCGATTCAAATAAAGATTTCATGCATTTTTCTGAATTTTATGTGTCTTTTTTTGAAAAATTTTCCTATAGCTCTTAAAAAATCACCCATTATTAAGCCACTTATTGCCCACATTATCAAACGAACTCCAAAACCCATTATACGCATACGTTTTTTCGTTTTTACCTTTTACAAACGATTAGAATAAGAGCTCCTTTGCCAAATAAAATAAAAATTTAAAATTGTTTTTAGTTTTAATTAAATTATTTATTGTTCGCACAATTCTGTGTGCTATGGTTTACAACTTGATATAAACAACAACAATTGCTTTGTTTGTTATTTTTCTTTACACTCTTTTGCTTAAACAATGGCAATTGTTCGACAGGTCTTTATAACGGTGTGAACACCGCACGTCTTCGCATGAGACTGAAGAAATTTTTCCGACTCCGTTGCCTGCTTTGCCTTGCCTTTTATATGACGACGTAAACAGTCTGATGAATGATCTTGAAGTCGAATATACGAACATTCGCCTTCTCGAGATCTCTATAATAAAGTAAATAGCGTTGTTTCATTATAGTTGTGTGTGTATTTTGGTTTACATTTATTCTTGCAGTGTTTGCTGTTGCAATTTTGTTTACTTGTTTATCCTTTTTTATACTGGTTTTTGTTGGTATATTTTTGTTAACTTGTTTATCATGTAAACAAGTTCATTGTTTTTGTTTTTGTATCTCTTGTTTATAATTTTAATGTTAAACGATGTCAAAGCAAAACACGATAAGTGTTCACATCTAGCGTTCGAAAATATTCAGTTCTGACCCTTCATTATCTTCTCGATATATCACGTGCCTTAAGCTGTGGTCACACTGAAAAAATATTTGCTTCAAATATGTTTACTCGTATTTGCATTAAATTTTTCTGTAGTTTGTTTGCTGGTCACATTGACGGTAAATATTTGACAAAATTTATTTTCCCAAATACCAATGAAACAGCATCAAATACAGTTTGGAGTAAACATGTTTTCCCTGCGGTCAGACCGAAGTAAATATTTTTGTTTTCTCATAAACAAAATTTTGTTTCATCAGAAAAAGAGAGACGAACGAAACGGTACATTTAAAAAACAAAACAAAACAGAAACTTCGCAAAACGAAAATAAACAAATTTGTTTAATCAGAACAACAGAAATAAACGGAAAAAATATAACATAAATAAATAAATAAATAAAAATAAATAAAAATTCGAAATGGAAGATGAGGAAACATTATTTGTGTTAAGTTGCGGAGCAGCTTCTTTGTTAATTTTAGAAGAAGTCAAAACCAGAAAGGAAAAAAGAGAGTGGGTACGTAAATGGATTCAACGTCGGAGAGAGGATGGATGTTGCGTAAAGTTGCTTTGGGAGTTAAAATCTGAAACACCAGACCTTTATAAAAACTTTCTGAGAATGAACTCAAATGATTATGACTATTTAGTGAGTATTCCATTATTTCGGCAGCAGTAGTAAACAAAATCCTTTAAAAATACCTTTACAGCTAAAGTTAGTGGCACCGCTGATAACAAAAAAGGTAACAAACTTTCGTGATCCAATATCTGCCTCCGAACGTTTAACAGTTACTCTTCGGTATCTAGCAACTGGAGAAAGTTTTAGGTCCCTACAGTACGTTTTCCGAATTCCTCATAATACTATATCGGGAATTATTCCAGAGGTATGCGATGCTTTATACAAAGTGTTACAACCGAATTATTTGAAGGTAGAGGAAAATATTGCACTTTTTATTGATTTAAAACATATAGTCTCTTTAGATTCCATTAACCAACGAAGAATGGGTAACTATTTCAAACGAATTCCTGCAAATGTGGAATTTTCCCAATTGCATTGGCGCTCTAGATGGAAAACATGTTGTTATGACTGCGCCAACTCACTCTGGAAGTGTTTTTATAACTACAAAGGTAGATACAATAAATTTAGTTTATTTCATGCTTCGTTAACATCGCTATTTTGTAGGCACACATAGCATTGTCCTCATGGCTATTGCTGATGCATCGTATAAGTTTTTGTATATCGATGTAGGTTCGAACGGCCGTATATCTGATGGAGGCGTTTTTAGGAAAAGTACATTTAATGAAGGCCTTCAAAACAACAAATTAAATTTGCCCATGCCAAAACCACTGCCATTTAGAAATGTGCCCGTACCGTATGTCATTGTTGCTGATGATGCCTTTGCATTAACCCCAAACATTTTGAAACCATTTAGTGCGCGAAACATGAATGCTATACAAAGAATTTTCAATTATCGGCTATCAAGAGCAAGGCGGGTAATAGAAAACGCTTTTGGGATTCTCTCTGCACGCTTTCGAGTAATGCGCAGCCCAATTAAGCTTGAGCCATATAAAACAACACAAGTTAGTCTTGCCTGCTGCGCCCTGCATAATTATTTAATGAGCCGAAAAAGTTCTTTATACTTTAACACAAACCTGGTTGACCACTACACTGCAGATGGCACACTAGTTCCTGGAGAATGGCGTATTGATGATAACGATCATAATTTAATAAATTTTCAAAGACACCGCTCTTACACAGCGAATGAAACATCAGTAATAAGAGATGAATTTGCGCAATATTTTGTAGAAGAAGGGGAAGTAAACTGTCAATACAAACATATTTAAGTAGAATGCCTCAGAGCATTAAAAACTTCAACAATTTACTATATTTTCTCTTCAAATGAATTTTTTTATTTTTAATATTTTCTACTAAATAAACAAGGATTATGTTTTCTAAACTCTTCGTTTAAAATAAATAAAAATAGGATTCCAAATAAAAAAGCAACAATTTCGTCATTAATTCATTTATTCAGCCACAATGACCAAAAAAGAAAAACTAAACTAAATAGGAACTTCACAAAACAAAAATAATTAAGAAAGAAAAATTAAAAATTCATTTATATACATATATTCACATTAAAAAAGAAACCTAAACAATTCATTTACATACATATATACACAATAAAAAAGGAAATATCAATCAAAATATTTTATATTTTCTCTTTATCCCGCTCTTCTTCCAAACATTCTAAAAAATATAACATTACACCTAATTCTGTTTTTACACGGTAGATTGGTTCCAGAAAAAACCGTGTAAAAAAACCGTGTAAAAAAAGACACTGATTGAATACAAAAATAGGTGATTGGTTCTTAATCTCTAAAACCTATTAAAATTAGTGAAAAACAAGGATTTTTTAAGAAGTTTTGTATTTGACATTTTCTTTTAGGTATTCATAAAATATTTAACAAAATTAGAAATATAAATAACTTAATAAATATAAAATATTTTTTCAATTTTTTTTCATCTTAATGCGTTAAATTTAATGTAACGATAGAAAAACAAATTTGCCAAAAAAAAAACACAAAATATTAACACATTTCAATTGGTCTGACCTTTGTGCTTGTATGCACCAAAGGGAATTCCCCTAAATTTGTGCCATTTACATTTGCTTTGACCAGTAAATTTGCTTGTCCCGCAAAAAGAGAATTCCCTTAAATTTGTGATATGAACATACTTTGCAAAAATTAAATTTGACAAAAAAATTTAAGCACAAAAAATTTTAAATCGTGCTAAATGGAATAAAATCGTGTAACAAAAATTAAAAATATTTTATTTTCAAACCGTGTTATATCAAAACCGTGTAAAAAAAGACCGTGTAAAAACAGAATTAGGTGTACTTTCTAACGGACTCTTACAGCTGCTTCTGCTTTTAGGGTTTTCAGCTCACTTAGAATGTAATTGGCGAGGTTGTTGTCGGGGTCTAACGATTTTTCATTCCTCTGTTTCATTGCACTTACAGCTTCACGCATTGTCTCCGCTATTTGTGTAGCTGCTAACTGACTGCACGCAGCTTGTTTTTTTGTTTGTTGTGTTGTTGTTTGCGTGCCTGCTCTCGATGATTTTGATGCTATTGTTAATAAATATAATTGCATACATAAATACAATTTTATGAGAGATTAATAAAGGAATAAATTAACTTACAATTATTTTCCTCCTCAACAGCAAAAACCAAATTTGACACCGTCTTTTGTGTTTGTTTGTCTTCATTTCGGCCCACAAATTGAAGAGCATTATAAAATTTCCATTTAGGAATTTCAACGGTACCTTGACCTGGTTTTGTTTTTGCTCTGCTGGCATAGCCTCGAAATTGAATGCGGAGATTTGTCCACTTGGCTGTAAGGTCCGTTACGGAATATTTTTCTTCGAATTTGTCGGCAATATATTTCCACGCTCGGTCGCGTAACGTTTTATTGTGGTATGCTTCGTCCGAGGCATCCCATAAACATTTTTCTGCTTCCACAAAAGAAATAAGTTTGAATACTTCATCTTCATCCCAATCTTTTGTTACTTTTGGTTTTTTCTTTTGCCTCTTTGCAGCGATTGGCTCATTGCTATTTTCCATTTCCTAAACAATTTACAAACAAATGAATACACATATATATGAGCACAGTTTTTTTAGTGACTGGTTTATACACTTACCTCAAAACTTTGCACCAAAAAATCACCGTAACTTTCCATACTCTAAAAATATTTGAATATTTATAAAAATATTGTTTTACCAAAAAACTTTTTAACTTACCGCCATATTCTGCGCCAAAAAATTAAGTAAATTCGCACGGCTGTTTAATTGTTTTCTTTTCTATATCAGTGTTGACAACTGAATTGCGTTTAAACGATAAAATATAAAACTTAATACCATATTGTATATATACATACATACATAAAAATAGTAGTTTTTTGTTCCTGGTTCATAATCATAATACAACCAGTAACGAAGCGGAATTTGAAGCGCACAGGCGAAACGTGAAAGAGACAGCAAATATTACCAAAAAGTATTTCTGTCCCTTTCTGATTGTGTCTGTTTTGTTTATTTATGTTTTTTTAGTTTTTGGGGCGGGTTTTTTATATTGGCGAGAGTTAATAAAAAATGTAATTTTTGTGTAAAACTATTAATAAATAATAAAAACAACTAATAGCAATAACAATTTTTAACTTTTTCTTTCAAGAAATTAAAAAATATTGGCAACTTTCAGCAAGAGAATTTTTTATGAGCAGTACGTCTTATTTTGATCTTGTAATATTTAGCTTCTTAATTACCTTTTGCACAAGAAACTATACTCATTGTGACTGAAAATCACACACATTTCGATTAATATTTAAATATTTAAGAATCTTTAAACTTTTCATTGAAGAAATTAAAAAATATTCCAAATTTTCCCTTTTTAACACAAAATAAATGTTTATTTTTATGTAATTTTTCCACTTTGTCCGCCAGATTTCACTCTGTATATCTGTTGCTTCTAACACATTTGCTTGCTTCTCAAAACTTATAACATTTTTTTCTCCCTCTAAATTGGCCTGTGCTTTCATGTTGAGTGTTTTTCAAATGTCATAATTTTCGTTACTGGTTATATGTGTTCATAATGAACTAATGGATCAAAACTTTTAATAAACTTGTCGAAAAGTCTTTACACTTGTTTTTTTAATTTCTACTTTTCATATAAAGTTTTTTATTAAAAGCTTTCCGTTTTGGTGATTTTATGAAACAAATTTATAATTTATTATTAAAAGTGGACAACACTGCTTGCAACAGCTGTTATTTGTCACTGTTTGCTCTTACAAAATTTTTGCACGATCAAATATTTATTTGCTCGAAAAAAGGAGAAAATATTTGGCACGGGTGGTCACACTATGGTCACATTAGAGACATTTTTGTTTGCAAGCAAACAAATTTGTTTTCTCAAAATCTTGTTTGCACCCCTAAAATATTTTATGGTCACACTAGAGCAAAGAAATAAATGATGTTTTACTTCAAATATTTACTCAGTCTGACCATAGCTTTACTGAATCGAATTCTGTGTGGTGTGTATTCCACTTTGTCTTTCACAAATTGCATCCACTTTTACAAGGCATCTCCGGAAATAGTACTTACTTACTTAACTAATCATTACAAACTTTTAATCAGGATTACAACCTAGCTTCTCATATCAGTCATATATGTTAATTGTATCAATGGGTGCCAGGATATACAGTTTAAAATCTGCTCGACAGATTTTTGAAAAGCTTTTCACGGAAATTGTATTTATTTTCAGACTTTTTGCTGGAAGTCTGCTGAGAGGATGTCGCCGAAGGAAGTATTTTTTCATTTTTCGTTTCATTATCTTGCCTAACCCAAGCAGTTCCCTGGTTTTCATGGTGTCCAGTGCAGGATGCAATAGTTTTGAAATTGAAGCAACCAGTTATGTTGGACCACCAATGGTTTCCTGAAGCCGCCGTGGTCTAATAGGTAGTATGTTGGCTTATTAGACATAAAGAACGGGTTCGTATACCAGGTTAGGCATCAAAACGAAATATGAACAAAAATATTTCTTCGGCGACTTCCTCTCAGAAGATTTCTGGCAAAAACTCTGGGAGTACATAAACCTGCCATGAAAAAGTTTCTCAAAAATCTGTCGTTCGGAGTCGACGTTAAACTGTAGGTCCCGCCACTCACGTATAAGATTAACGCACATAACATGAGCTAGGCCGTAATCCTGACTGAAGGGTTGTATTGGCCAATTATGTATGTATGTACCAATGGTTTACTGAATTCCATGCTGCTTTTTTCAATTTAAGAAAGTATTCTTGTTGGGATTCATATATACCGTCTATCGTCTCTTTCTCAGACACTTCCGATGCCTCTTCGTTTCCCTATATAAAGTCCAACTCGCGTAATAATAAGACCTGGTTGGTTGGGAAAATGTGACTGACGTGCATTATAGTCTGTAGGTGTCATTGGGCCGTATTTTTTCGAAATTGACCCTGTTACGGTCAATTCAGATAACATTTCTTTGGTTTGCACTTCAAGATTATGAACTCAATACTACGACACATAATACCACAATTATTATTATTACATCCATGTGTTAAGGAATTCATAAAACAAAACATATTTCAAAGTTTTAAAGAATTAGTATGAAAAACATTACAGCTGCCAACTAAGAACTGCATGGAAGACATACTTTTCTATGCATTTGCAATATAAACCTTAAATTCATAATCACACCCTTTATAGAATTCACCCTAAAGGTAAAGGCTATTAAAAAATTTAATACCATAACAGAGCATTGTTATTGCCAGCGTTTGTTGCAATTAGTTTAAAATTTGAAATTAATTTTTAGTGTAATTGCCATAAATGTCGCACTAAACTATTAGCACAGCAGATTATTGTTAATTTATTGAAAATTATTTCAAATTGGAAAATAATTGAAATGCAAATAAAAAGTGTTTCAAATGGAATTTTATTGCCCTTAGAGAATGTGGTCCAAAGGAAAGAAAATAATTAAAGAGGCACCTGACCAACTTGCAAATTAATTACAAATTAATATAAAATATTGTTACGTTTTTACCTTTTAAAAATGTTTAAAAATATGAGCTCATAGATTTCAAATAAAATAAAAATAAATTTGTGTTTAGTTTGAATTAAAATTCTTTATTATTCGCCCAATTCTGTATGCCACTGTTCACAACTTGATGTAAACAACAACAATTGCTCTGTCTCATGGCTTACAACTTGATGTAAACAACAACAAATGCTCTGTTTGTTATTCCTCCTTACACTCTTTTGCGTAAACAATAACAATTGTTCGACAGATCTTTCTAACGGAGATCTTCAAACAACGCATAGTGTGGGAACATTTTTCACAAAGTTCTACCAAAACGTTTTGATCAAAATTGTTAACTCATTACTAGGGATTGAACATTTAAAGTCTAAAGTCTTTCAAACTTTTGTATCCAATATTGCCTTAAAAATGTCACTGCATTGGGGGTACTATAGAGTGTCGCTTGTAATTTTAAACTCACGTTTATAGGTCTTCATTTCCAATATTTGCTTTGGTTTCCAGTACGATTATATTTGAGCAAAAATAACTGACGCATGCACGTATGCATTCCTCTCGAGAGCAATAACACTTTATGTACATGCATCCACATAAGCTAGAGTCTAATATTTACAGAAGTGTGTGTATGTGTATATGCATAATACTGAATTGTGTGGTGTAATCCTTTATCGATATGTGTATTACAGTGTTTCATCTTTATATTTTGGTCCTGTATGCCATACAACACAATGTTTTTCTAATCACTTGATTAAGTTGTCTGAAGACTGCAGATATTTCTTTCTTTTATTTTGTGTGTTTCTTTTTTATTTCTTATTTGCTGTCCACCGTGTTTGTCTGGAAAATTTTGTATTCATTAGAAAAGAAAATATTGGTAGAAATTATATGGAATAACAAGAGTATGTCCAATGAAGTCCTTTTTGTATGTGTTGAAAGCCAAAAGGCTAACGATGACATTTTTGGTCAGTTAAACAAGAATTTGCGACAACAATTTGATACAAACATACACATTACACTGGTGTCTGATAAAACAAACCATTACTGCATTGTACAATACGCTGAAGGTTTATTAACTCATGCCGAATAAGAAATTCTCTTGTTTACTTTTATTTCACTCAACTTATGTCTTCCCTAACGTCTGTCAAGTCAAGATGTTTTGCCGTTGTTTAAAGGTCTATTCAACTGCTCATATACAGCCTTAATATAACCAACAATATCTCTGCTCATTACTTAACTCTTGCAAATCTGTACACGGCTAGATTCACATTCACGAACATTAGCAGTCATTTGAAACGGTGTGTTGTCCTCCTCTAATTTTAATCATCATTATTATGTTACAAGTACAGCAACGTGTACCTATAGACTGTGGCAATAAATTTGATGTTGTTCTAGGCTACGTACCCTAAAACTGTATCAATAAGGTGGCCTTAGGACTACAAATTTTGTGATAGTTGCAGGCTAAGACAATGGGTGCGAAAATGGAATTAGCGACAGGTTATCACTATCTTTGTCTATTTCCTAAGACATAACACTGAGCATAAGCGAATAACCTCATGCATCATGCTCTTTCTCGTCTCTTCAATCCTGCAAATGACGTACGTACACCAGTATGTAATGCCTGTATGCCTGCTGCTTTATAGTAAAAGCAAACTTTCCATGAGCCGTCTAACTAACTTTAGTCAGCTATGGCGTGCTATTTTGCCCGAAGCTTCTCATAAACGTTGTTGCAATCGAACACCACATTGTCAATCATAAGCTTGCAGTTTCTCAATAGTGTTCTTAAATTTTTCATTCGCAGTATATCTTCTTCAAGTCGACATACACCATTCTTTTGTCGACTATAAAGCAGCCTTCGATAGCCCCCTAAGGGATCGTGTTTTTGCCGCAATGTCTGAGCTCAGTATACATACCTGCGAAGCTGATAAGGCTATGCCGAATGACGTTGAACAATTCCTGCCACTCCGTCAAGGTAGGAATGGACCTCTCCGAACCTTTTGATACCGTGCGATGTTTCAGACAAGGCGACTTATTATGCGAGAATGTTCTGCGAAAGGTGGGAGTGCATCGCAATGGCAATATTTTTAAAAAAAGCGTCCAGTTGCTTGCGCACGCTGATGACATTGACATCATAGGGCGTACCAAGCGAGATGTTACTGCTGCATTTAGTGCTAATGAACGGGAGTCTACTAAGATGGGTCTAGCAGTAAATTAGTGTAAGCCAAAGTATATGTTATCGACAAGTAGAGACGAGCGGCGATTCTCAGATTACGGCCGATAACTATACTTTTGATATAGTCAAGGAATTTATTTATCTTGTCTCCGCCGTTACCACCAAAAATGATGTCAGTCTCGAGATCAAGCGCAGGATCACTCTAGTCAACAGGTGCTCAATAGACAAATGAGTAGTAGAGACCTCTCTCGTACGACGAAGCTAACACTCTACAAGATGCTCATCCAGCCCGTGCTTCTTTATGACGCAATGGCATGGACCTTATTAAGCACTGATGCAGCAGCCTTGAGAATATTCGAGAGAAAAGTCTTACGTAAGATCTTCGGTCCAGTGCAAGTTGGCGATGATTTCCGCATCCGATCCAACAGTGAGATGTATGAGTTCCTCAACGACACGGACGTTGTGCAGCGTATTAATATCCAGCGGCTACGCTGGCTCGGCCATGTCGTTCGAATGGAGGAGGATATTTGATGCAGGGATCTACGGAAGTCGGCGAAGAGGACGACCTTGTATGCATTTGAAGGACCAAATCAGGGAAGCCCTGTCATCAATTGGTGTGACCAACCGGCGTAGGTGCGCAAGAAGCAAAGCACCTGGAAGAATGTGTTGTGGCAGGCCGAAATCCGTTAATTGGTAAGTAAGTAAGTAAGTATATCTTCTTGGAATACTGCCATATAAGGTATCCATATGACATGCATGTAGTAAGGCGCTAACATCTGGCAGAGAAACTCATTGAAGTTGAAATACCTTACAGAGATCATACAGATAGTACTCGTTGGCTTGACAGCCGCCTAGCTAGGCGACAATTGAAGGTACAAGTGAGTAACAAATAATTGTATATTTATTTCTGTCGGGAATAAATGTCTTGAACTCCTCGGAGAAGTCATAGTGCGGTAGCATGTAAACAATAATCTCGAGAGTTTCAAATTCCATCAGTATTCTCGATCTACGCAATGGTTCAGTTTTACAGAGGCATATATCGCATATTCCCTAACCTGAGACATCTTGCGACTATTTCATCCCAGGCAACTGATCGCTAACATTGAAAATAGTTGCTGACAAGTCTCATTATATCGCAATGTTGATGATGATTGGCCTTCAAGAACATTTATCAGACTGTTTACACTTCCATATAAAAGGCAAGGAAAAGCAGCCGAGTTAGAGAGTGAAGTTCAGTCAGTCTTGTGTGAAGACGCGGTGCGTTTGAAGAGAGTCATCGTAGTTTCAAGATCTCCGTTACAAAGATCTGTCGAATAATTATCTGGTAATTGTTATTGTTTATGCAAAGAGTATAAACAGAGGAATAACAAAGAAAAGCAATTGTTGTTGTTTACATCAAGTTGTGAACAGTGGCACACAGAATTGTGCGAATAATAAAGAATTTTGATTAAAACTAAATACTAAATTTATTTTTATTTTAATTGCAATCTACGAGGTCATGTTTTAAACGTTATTAAATGCCTCACGTGTAGTGAAAAGTTTTCCATTTACAAATATGGATCATGTAAGGTCAAATAAGGTCCTTGTAATCGACCTACCGCGTAAGGAACTGGAAATATTATGAAGAAAATCTGGAGAGTGCGCTGGTAGTATCCCTTTTGTTAATATCGTATTTTTCGTATTGGCTGGGTAGGCAAAATAAGGTACAAGGTATATAGGCTAGCCTATGTTTTCTATAACCACGGCAAAAAGAACATGTCCTACTGCAGCTAGAGAATCCGTTTAGGACTTAAATAGGCTAAACATGGTAGTGACGACCGACATTTTAGATATTCTCACTTAAATAGTCGCTACAAACTTTTGGTCAGGATTGTAACCTATCATTGTAGCCTATCACAGAACTCATGTTGTGTGTGTTAATTTCATCAATGAGTAGCGGGACACACAGTATAAAGTCGACGCCAAACGGCAGATTTAAGAAACTTTTCATAGGAGTTTTATTTACTTTCAGAATTTTTGCCAAAAGACTGCTGGGAAGAAGTCGCTCCAGAGAAAACTTTTTCAGAATTCGCTTTTGAGTTGTCTAAGCGATGTTTAAACCACGAACCTTCCTCGTCTTATAAGCCAATAATCTACCTGCTAGCCTACGTTCTCTTTCAGTTCCCATTGTAAATTAATTTCATAAACGAAATCTCTCATTTCCTTTAAGTAAGCGAACTGCATTATCACACAAAATAAATTTGTTTTCCTTTTGTTTCCAAACTTTTTTGGCATTTTCCGCGAAATACTTTTTTTACTCGTGTACTATTTATGAACTCCCTAACCAAGATGGTCTAATTTTAAGTAGAATTTAATGGCGGAAAACGTGTAATTATTCCTTATTTTTGTGTTTTAAAATGCTTTTTGTTGACTAGCATTGCAGTTGAATTCCTTTTAGTTTCTCGTGCCGTTCGTTTTGGCTCCGAAAGTTTTTGTTCATTTCAATTTTAATGAATTTAAAGCACTTTTGTAATGTGGGCAAAATAAGATTCGTTACCACAACCCCAATCACGCCCACATTTAAATTTTACTTTCAATTTTCGGTGTTTTTGTTCAGCTCTTTTGGTTGGGTTTTTATTCTCCAGGTTTTTAAGCCTTTTTAATGGTCATTACTCATCATTTGCCCATTATAAGCCTTTTGCAAGAGAGTTTCTAAAGGAGTATATTTGTGAGGGTATTTGTATGTGTAAGATAATAAAATTAAGGCAATGAATGAAGTAGTAAAAGTTGTAAAATTTAACCCATTTACACATAAATCTTTGAAAATATTATGGCTAAACGTTTACAGCTGCAGCGTATTGTGGCTCTATGGACTTAATTTGGTTGCAACAAAAATTTAAGTGACTAAAGAAGTTTTCAACCAATTCCTTACCCATTCAAGTGCTTAAATGTGTATTATTGTACGAGTTCGTTCATTCTTTTATTGCCAAGACTAGAATGTCTTACCATAATATGCTTTATTTCTATCATTTTAGAGTCCTAAAAGAGTGATAATAAATATCATGACACAAAATTGCTTATGTTCTTAAAGAATTTGTTAGAAATGAAACTCTGGCATATTAAAATTGCCGCGATGGATATAGATTTTTGGCAACTTAATTGCAGCTTTTGAATAGTAGAAGAGTAATCGATTTTTCTTAGAGTATAGTCATCGATTCAATAACCCCTGAGCTTTTAATAAGTTGTCGTAGTCTAGAAAGTAGTGTATTGGCTTATTAGACATGAGGCCGCATTTCAAACCCAGGGCCGACATCTCCAACCCAACGAAATATGAAAAAATATTTCTTCTACGATTTCCTCTCAGGAGATTTCTGGCAATAACTCTGAGAGTCAAGTAAAATTGCCATGAAAAGTTTGTTTAAAAATCTGTCGTTTCGAGTCGACATTGAACTGAAGCTCCGCCATTCATGTACACAATTACCACACGCAACGTAAGTTGTGTGGGAAGCAAGGTCGTAATCCTGACTGAAATATTGTAATTACCAATTATACGTATGATTGTGAACGCCGTAATTCATTTTCACAATTGAAAACCACTTTCATCATATCGCGATTTTTGCGTAGAAAATTGCACATGTGAGCCAATGTTTGCTTGTTATACGATAAGCAGGCTTTATTAAAACACCAGAGTACCGAGTGGTGTATTCGTTTAAATTATTGTTAAAAGGTTTAAACATTTAAAATATGAGCTCGTAGATTGCAATAAAAAAAATTAATTTGTGTTCAGTTTTAATTAAAATTCTTTATTGCTCGCCCAGTTCTGTGTGCCACTGTTCACAACTTGATGTAAACAACAATAGCTTTGTTTGTTATTCCTCCTTGCACTCTTTTGCGTAAACAATAACAAATCACTAGATAATTCTGCGACAGATCTTTGTAATGGAGATCTTTAAACTAGAGATGAGCGATATTTTCAAAACTGTTATTTAATCACGGTGATTGATAATTCACTGGTAACTACAGTGATTGAAATTGCCAAATAACAGTTACCAATAATGTCGTTCTTTCAAAATTGTTACCTACTCAAATGTATGTCATTTTATTTTGAGCGAAGCAGAATTACTATAAGATGATGCTGATTATTTTTTTTTTTGTCTTTTATACATGAACTTTCTGTGAAACTTAATTGTCAAACTACATATAAAAAAAAATTACATTAAAAATAATAACATTGATGACACACCACTTTGATTTTGGTTAGTAGTCTTTTCGTAGTATGTATCTAGTTGTCTCTTTCTTACGACTTAATAAAATAAGTTATTGCCATTATTGTTTTCTTTTGAAATACTGTGATCACAATCAATGTTTTAAAGAACAGTGATTAACAAATCACGTTCACTGAGAACAACGTTCTTCAAAAATCACTGGATCGCTCATCTCTACTTCAAACCACGATTATTCTCTTCAAAGACACTGCTTCCACCGATATTCACTCACTCCGTCGCCTGCTTTGCGTTGCTTTTTATATGGCAGGGTAAACAGTGTGATGAATGTTCTTGAAGGCTAATGTTCATGACTCCGCCTTCTCGAAATCTCTATAAATGTAAACATCGTTGTCTACATTGTTGTTATATTAAGTAGTACGATAATTTGTAAACAGGTTTGTTGACCGCATTGTTTTCTTTTTGTAGCTTTTGTTTATAATTTTATTGTTAAGCGATGTTAAAGCAAAACACCAGTATGTAGATTTTTCATTTTCGAAACAATATTTTACTGTGCTTGTTCTTGTACTTGATCTTTTTTTTCTCACACCGTAATGTATTTTCCCAGAGAATCTCAACATATCTCAAAAAAGAAGTAAAAAATTTTGATGGATTACATAACGTTGAAGCACCTTTTTCTCACGACCATTGCTATAACCATGCATTACCATCAGAGATGAAGTATTTATGGGTCAAGTTAGATAATTTTTGTGTGAGTTTAATAGGAATATGAAATATTAAAAAAGTTTACCCTTTTTTATACATTCCATTATATTAAAGGGTATGCAGGGATACTGCGGTATGATCTTTTTATATATAAAACACCATTCTTGTAATAACTTTATATACAGTAGAAGAAGAAACTGTACATTAAAAAGAAACATAAATTAATAAATTATCGTTATTTTTATTTTATTGATTTCCAGTTTTTAAAATTAAAAAAAAAAGATTACAAAAAATATCGTAATATTATCAACTTTTTTCAGGCACTCTCCTTAACCGTGGATCGAGCTTTGTATCAAAAATGATACATCCCAATTTTTGAGACTATATAACTTTAATTCAGAAAAAGTTAGATGCCTGATATTTTTATAATTCGTTAGTATTGTTATCGCCATTATTTTAAACCAGATAAAAGAGAAAATTTCAAATATTGGTTACAAAATTCAAAAACTTCATAATTCTATCTTATGTATCATATCTTATGTATGATTTTTGAGAAAGAATTGAAATGTTGTAGAGTCTTTCTTACTGCTCTTCTCATATTTATCTCACGTGACAGACAAACATTAGAAAAATGTGTTTCGTCCCATGTTTTATTACTGATAATAATATTTCGATCAACTACGTACGTATGAGATAAAAGAATCGTTCGCTTTGATAATGATATATTTACACCTATTACGCCTTTTCGAACCTTTAATAATCAAGCTTAAAGCCTTTTTAGAAATTCGAATGAAAAGGATTTTATTTTCTAAAAAAAAAAATATATTTGTCTTAATTTTTTATTAGAAAATGTTAACCATTTTCATAAAACTTTTATCACACAACTTGTAGTTTTATGTAAGAAATAATACTCTATAAATATTTTGAGATTAGCTATCATACTTTCAGAGCAACCCATATATCCTTTTTTTAAGATTTTTAAAAATCTAATTTTTTGTTCGCCTAAAAGGTAAGAAAATTAAAGAAAATATATTTAAATAATGATGCTTATGTTGTTATGTTCCTTTTTGGTACATTTTCATCTCAAATTAAGTTTTTAGCAAAAGAATTCAAAAATTTTTTAGTTTTATTGTGGAAAATGAAAATTATCTCCAGCGATTTTAATTGAAATTTGATATTTAATGATGGAATACTTACAGGGATTGTTAGGGAAATCAATTTAAGGACATTTGTATAAATCAAGCTTAATAAAGAGAGTTACGGAGTAATGCTTGGTATTGATTTATGTTTTCTTTCCTTTTGTTTTGTTTTATTACCTTTTCAACTCATATTTAATTTTGTCGCTGTAGATTAGTAACCAATTGAATTTGATGGTCGTTATAAATTTCGTGGTCTACCGAAGTCGAATTGGCAGTTTTAGATTCAAATACATGCTACCTGTGTAGTAACTACTTACAGCTGTATTTGGGGAAACCCGTATCCGGGAAACCAGAGAGGAATCAAGGAAAGAGCATTGTTATTGACATAAACGATATTCTATTGCAAAGAGAAACTTTTTTACCTCGCATGACGTTGACAAATATTTCTAACGAAATATAACAATGGTTTGTACCATCAGGTTTCAGCCAGCCCTCAACTGAGAGCATTACTGATGAGAGTGACAATAAGCTGTCCTATCTAAGCAATTGGAAACTTATAAATCGCCACAAAGCAGGGTGCTAGACGTCAAAGTATTACCATTTAGAAAGAAATAAAACCAACCTGACATGAAGTGCTTGATTTTTATGTAAAAAACCATGCCACTATACATAATTTCATAAAAGTGATAATAAAATGTACGAATAGTAAATAAATAGTTTTATTAAAATGAATTAAAATATTAAAATTTTTTTAACATAATCTATCAATAATCGTGACATGTACTACAAGTATGTATCAAAAGTGATACATAAGCTAGAATTATAAAGTTTTTTTAAGGCTCGATCTACGGTTAAGTGGTAAAAGTTGAGTTTGGTGATTGTTAGACTTTTATCTGTAATGTACAGTTCTTTTGAAGCCCACTGTATGTACACCATGAACCAGCCTTAGCATACACACATAAATATGTATATCAGAGCGTATGTATATAATTCCATACATATTTAAGTTGGGGTGTACCACTACGATTGAAGCTCAGCCATATTTGTAGCCAATAAATCTAAAGCCAACCATCTTTCCACATTTTTATGAGACCATTTTGTAAAAAGGGTAACACATACATACATATGTATAGGTATGTTTTTCAAATACATCAATTTAGACGTTGATCCTATTTTAGCGGCTAAACACATGTTTGGTTTGTTTGGCTGTGCATACAAAATAGTTCGTTGACTGCCATCAATCTTCATTTCATGAAAACTTGTTTGAATTTCTCTAAACTACACGCGCTAAAGCTAAGCCGCACATGTACAATTTTTGGTGGCTATATATATGTATGTGTGTTTATGGACGTGTGTGTGTGTGTGTTTAGAATGTGGTTAAGTTTGGCGTATTAAGAGTGTGTAATGTGTGGTCATTGCTACAGGCAAATACCACTTTTAGGTTTATTTAGGGATAGTCAATGAACCAGTTTCCAGTGGTCAATAAATGCCCTCTTTTTCATTTGCCCTAGAATCACTGAATAGTTATTAAAACTGTTAAGAATATCGTGGTCTAGTAGGAAGTGTGTTGGCTTATTAGACGGTAAGGCCGTGGCCCCAGGTCAGGAGGCGAAACGAAACAAAACGAAATATGAAAAATATTTCTTCGGATACTTCGCCTCAACAGATTTCTGGTTAAAACTCTGAAAGTAAATAAAGTTACCATGAAAAGTTTCTCAAAAATCTGTCGATCGGAGTCGACTTTAAACTGTAGGTCCCGCCACTTATGTAAAAAAATTAATGCAAACAACATAAGTGGTATGAAAAACTTGGTCGTAATCCTGACTAAATTGTTCTAATGACCAATTATGTTATGCATGTTAAGAATATTTTTACAGTGTTAGTTACGATTTAACTGATTATAGTGGTGTTCTAGGTCTGTTAAAGCAAAGGACTACATGTACCAAAACTGGGGGAAACAAAATTAATCAATTTAAAGGCAATTGGATTGGAGAGTAATAACCAAAGCCACCATAGTCTAGTAAATAGTATTTTGGCTTATTTGACGATAGCCTACGGTTTAAATCCAAGTTCAAACACCTCCAACAAAACGAAACATAAAGAAAATATTTCTTTCGGGGTTTTTCTATCAGAAGATTTCCGGCAAAAGCTCTGGGAATAAATAAAATGGCCTTGACAAGGTCTTCAAAAAAATCTGTCTGGCGAAGTCGTCTTAAAACTCTAGGTACCGTCAGTCGGTAAAATTAACACACACAACGTAAGTGATGTGAGAAGCTAGGTTGTAATCCTGACTGAAGGGTTGTAATAGCCAATTATGTATGTACGTATGTGGTTGTTCATGCTATTGCCTCCCAGGTCACTGTAGAGTTGCGGTCAATGAAAATGATCTTGTGTGGGCGCCGTAGTCTAGTAGTTAGTATGCTGACTTATGTGATGACGTGCGGCCACGGTTCAAATCCCAGTTCAGACAACAACACGAATTGTAAAAAATATTTCACGCAAAAACTCTGAAAACAAAATAAAATTGCCATGAAAAAATTTCTCAAAAATCTGCCGTCCGGAGTCGACTTTAAACTGTAGGCCCCGCCAGTCATGGATAAAATTAACACACACAACTTAAGTGGAGTTGGAAGCTAGGTTGTAATCCTGACTAAATGATATTGACCAATTATGTATGCGGCTGTTCATAAAGCTCTATTCTCAATAGAGTTGCTGTCAATGAAAATGAAATAGCGATGAATGGACCTGGTTTATTATTGTGGGATTAATTTTTTTTTTTTTTTTTTTCACGCCGAGGAGGGGTAAATGTACCTAACCGCACCATAGAGGAAGTCGTCACATCCTCCGTGTGTGGGGCCTTCACCCACTAAATCCCCCCCTCGTCTCATGGACTTGTTGTGCCCACTCCGGAACTACGGTGGTATTACTTCGGAGTGGAGTCCCTTTGGCTCTTTGGCCCCTGCATGTTCATATCCGCGTCCGGATTGCGTGTTGAAAGTTGAAGAGACATCTAAGTGTCTCCACTATTCCTTTCCTCCAGATCCTTGTTTCGAATTTCGCTTGACACGTGGGCCAGTTTCATCTATTCCGGCGTGCCCACATGTTCTGCAGCCTCAAGGTCTCTCTTCTTCAGTTTTAGAATCCTATCCACGTAATTCGCCACTGAGGTCCAATTTTCCCTACTTGTGGTCATAACCCCGACAATGTTATCGGGCGTGATCGTCCCAACTATCGACATCAGTGCAGAGCGATAGCTCTGCCAGCGTGCACACTCGAAAACGGTGTGTTCTGCGTCATCAATTATCTCCTCTTCCTCGTAAAGACAGTAAGGTGAGGCGGTCTTTCCCATTCTGTGCAGATATTTCCTAAAATATCCGTGACCCGATAACATCTGTGTAACGTAGTAATTTATCTCTCCAAATTTCCGACCTATCCATGGCCTTATGTCTGAAATAAGTCTCGCCGTCCATCTTCCTCTATCTTCTTCGTTCCATCGTTGTTGCCATTTTGAAATAGTGTTTTCCCTGAAATGAGCGGTTATGTGGCTTCCAGCCGATTTCGCCTTATAGATCTCCATCCGCTCCGCTGCCAGCAGATCCACAGGGATAATACACGCTATCACCACTACGGCTGGGGCGGATACCGTACGATATGCCGACGCGATACGCAATGCAGCCGTTCTCTGTACCGCTACCAGTGCGTTTGTCCGCTTCTTAACATTCAGTGTTTCGGCCCAAATTTCGCTCCCATAAAGCATAATGCTGTTTCCAACCTCCATCAGGAGTCTCCTTCTCGCCGGTAGCGGGCCTCCAATGTTCGCCATTAATCTACTGAGCTGTCCAACGATCCTCTGGGCCTTGTTAGCCGAGTACTGGATCTGATGTGAAAATGTTAGTCTGGGATCCAGCCTTATTCCCAGGTATTTCACCGAGCTCTCGGTCCTAATTGTCTCGTTTCCAATGCTCATGTCCACATGCAAGGGGATACGACGACCAGTGATTAGCAGCAATTCCGTTTTATGCATGGCCAGGTCTAGGCCGTGGGAATCCAACCATGCTTTTGTCCTTAGCATAACGCGTCTCAATTTTCGTTGTGCCTCTTCCGTGTTCCTGGCCGTGATAACAGCTGCGATATCGTCTGCGTATCCAACCAAGAAAGTTCCGTCCGGCATATCCTCCCTCAGAATTCCATCATAGCTAACGTTCCACAGGTCGGGGCCGAGGATAGATCCTTGTGCCGCTCCAGATGTTACTTGTTTCACTCTTGATCCCGAGCTTGTGTTATACACCAACTGCCTGTTACTCAAATAACTACTTATCATGGCCAGAATGTAATGTGGCACAGCGAAATTGTTCTCCAAAGCATCCAGTACATCGCTCCATCTAAGGCTGTTAAACGCGTTTTTGACGTCCAAAGTGGCAAGCAGTACCACAGGCCTCGTAAAGTGACTCCCACGCTGTGTGACCATAGCTGCTTCAGTCACCTCTCTCAAAGCGCCAATTGTTGACCGACCGGGTCGAAAACCATATTGCCAGGCAGATAGTCCTCCTCTATTCTCAATAGCAGCGGTAAGCCGTGGCTTCAAAGCCTCTCGAGCAGCTTTCCTGACGTATCCAGCATGCACAGTGGCCTGTACGCGGATGGGTGCTCCGGGTCGCCCTTTCCCTTGCTTATTAAGACCAGTCGTTGTTTCTTCCATATTTCGGGGAAAATACATTCTCTTAGGCACGCGTTGTACATTCCCAGTAAGAGTTGCGGTCTTTGATCGGCAATTTCCCGCACTACCTTTAGTCCGGCTGCAGCTATTTTCAGCTCCTCTTCGGTAAATGGTAAGAATTCTATACCGAGTGTATTCTGCCGTTGTTCCATCCTCGATTCATGAGTAGGGAATAGTGTATCCACTATATTTCTCATCACTCGTTCGTCCATAATTCCCACTGGTTTCCTCCTGTTCAGTTTGTCCATTACAATTTTGTATCCAAGTCCGTAAGGGTTTACGTTTACGTCGTCGCGTAGTTCCTGGAATGCCTGATTTTTCTTTCGCGATATAGCCTTCTTCAGAGACTTCTTTGCCTCCTTATATGCCCGCATTTCGTCAGCAGCTGGTCCATCGGGTCTGGCTCTAGTGTACCTCCGTCGTAGTCGTAGGCACTCTCGCCTGAGTGCTGCGATATTGTCGTCCCACCAGTACACTGCCTTCCTTCTGATATTCGAAAGTCTCCGCAAGGGCATTGCCTTTTTACATCCGCGTCTTATTATCTCCATGGTTTGTTCCACTCTTGTCCTCGCATCGTCCGAGAGTTCAACTCTGCTACACAGTCTATCCACTTCCAAGAGTAGCCGATTCGCATTTAATTTCCGTGCATCCCAAATTCGATTATTCGCGGTGTAATTGTCCTCCTCAAGTCTATTCCTTGGAGCAAAGGTGTACGATATGTACTGGTGATCACTGCCCGTATATATTTCCAAGACCCTCCACTCCTTTACTCTGTGATACATGCTCTCCGAGACCATAGTTATATCAGGGATGGTGCCCTCGCAGCCTGGTCGTCTAAAGGTAGCTACGCTCCCCTCATTCGCGAAGACCAGACCGGTTCGAGCTGCCATCTCTACAATTGGCCTGCCTCTTGGGTTGGTATTCCGCATTCCCCACTCTACCGCTCTGGAGTTAAAATCGCCTGCAACTATGAAGTTGCCGCCAATCTGCGCCATTGCATCCTCAATTCTGGCCAATTTCTCCTCAAAGGTTCCCACGTCATCATTGGGAGTCAAATAACAACTCATTAGAGTAATCTCGTCAAACTGTATCCAGGTGAAACAATCCCCCCTACCAGATCTTCTCGGTCGGGGGCCCTGGTTATCCGTTATCCATATAGCTGCTGTAGATGTTTCATCACCCAGCCAGAATCCGCTATTTTTAGATGCATACTGTTCGCTTATAACAGCTACGTCAACTTCCTGCTCCCTGACTATTTGCGATAGCAAAGAAAAAGCCACCTTCCCTCTATGCATATTCAGCTGCAATATCCTCATGCTGCCTTTCGTAAGTTCGTCCCGCAGCCCCGCGATCCCGGGAGGTGATCCAGAGATTTTCCTGACTCCGCAGAGCAAATACAACATTTCGGTGTGTTCCGGCATTATTTTCTCTTATGCCCCTTTTCTCCACATTTCATACATAGGTCTGACCTGTCCGGTCCACCACACTCCCACCGTTTGTGACCTATTCCGAAGCATCGGAAACAGCGTGTCGGTTCTTCCCTGATGGTTATTCTACAGCGTGTCCAGCCTATTTGGATCCTCTGTAGTTTCAGCAGCGCTTTCGCACAACTTGCAGAGGTTGTCACGAAGGCTCTTTTCTGCTCCCGGCTGTTCGCCTCGGTTATACGAACGGACGTATCCGGATTTATTTCGCCCGCTTCTCTTTGTACGGCTGCCATAACTTCCTCGGTGGTTGTGAGGGCATCCAGGTCCCGAATTTCCAAAGTGACCGTAGGTACAAGGTCCTTTACGGTTGCCTCTTGATTTAGGACGCTCTTTAGGTTCTCCCTGAACTCGTCTCTTTTGCCTCCTTTACCCATTTCAATGAGAATGGCACCTGTTCTCGTCTTCCGGACGGCTCGTATCGCTATCTCCGATTCCTCTGGTCTTATTTTGCTCCGTATGTTCCTCAGAACGTCAGTAGCTGCGCCCCTCGGTTGGGTGGATGATTACAGCCTCTGGACGTTCTTTCACAATTTTTTGTCGCTCCTTTTTCTCCTTCCTTGCCGTTTTCTTGCTCTTCACTGTTTTCCATTCCTCGTTTACTGTTTCCTTGAGCTGTGCCGTGTCCGTCGGTTTTCCTCTCGGCCTCTTTTCCGGGCGGGTATCCGCGGGGCTTGAGGCGCCTCTCTTATTGAGGGAACTAACAGGTGTGGAGACATCGTCGTTCCTGTTATTCCTGGTAATCTCAAGAGCCCTACTCGCTTCATTTTCCATTTCTGCAGCCTTCCAGTTTTCCCTGTAGCTCTTCATTATATCGATGAGTTCCTCTAATTCTGATACTCCGCTCTGTACATCCATGCTGATGTTCCTTGCTCTGGTCATTGCCGCTCTTATCCTGCGGATAACACTTTGGCACTTAGTAAAGGTGTCCTCCTCTGAGTTTCTCATCTTGCATATGAACTCCTGTCTAGGGGAACTGTGCCCCAAAAGCGGTTCTCCTGCTCCACCATGCACTGGTTGTGGTGCATGCGATTGCGCACCCTCCTGCGCAGATTTTGGTGTCGTGCCACCCTTCTCAATCCCAGTGCTCCTCGCAGTTGTGCTCTGAGAGTTCGCTGTTGTCTGGGTTCTTTTCACCGGTGATCGCCTGATTTTCGGACTGCTCAGAAAGGCAACCTCACCCTGCATCATCTCTTCCACTTCCAATATTTTCTTATTCATTTTTTTTTCTTTCGGGTTCCATCTTCAAGCCGCTATCTCATATCGACTATGCAGTTGTCCTTCAAAGACCCCGAGGGTGCCCATGGTAATCAGTGAGGTCCTCGCGAGGGTTGACGCAAATCCTCATGGGAGTTTGCGTTCAGAGCCAGGTCGGACACTAATTAGGAGTCATCTCAACTAAACCTGCATCACCAACTAAATGGCGACGATAATCGAACGTACTTGAAGCCCTGCCACGGATTTAACGGAACGGAGGCGTCTGCAATACTAGCCTGAAAGCCATTTCGACCGGTTTTCACCCGGTGTACTCAGGTAACAGAATGCAACAAACGTCAGCCCACTTGCGTCATCTTCAAAATCGATTTCCAATGCATAATCAAGGTCGTGCCGAATCGTCAATCTCGCCTTCTCACATTAGCAAGTACCCAGCGGATGCTGAGTACCAGTACCCGGGGAGCGCCTGATCTAAGATGCGGAGGCTGTGAGCTGCTTGGTATGTACTTGCAAGGATAGCCCCGGGCTTCGCCAAGTTGAAACCAATCAGTGGCGTTGCCTTGTAGTTTCATACATTGTGGGATTAATTTGGCAAAAGTCAGATCGAAGCTATGTTAGGCTCAATGCCCGTAGCGAATGTAAGTTTTTATGAAATCCTCAATACGTTTCACCTTCTGAGTAAGGCGGCTAAACGGCTCTATTTCGGGACGAATGAAATTACAAGACACATTTCGTGCAATTGCATTGCTTTGACAAGGGCCAGATTGTACAGCTACAACCGTTGTCAATTATATTCGATATGTATCAGATCTGCTGCCAGTGGAGATTTACTGTATGAAAGAACATTTAACATTGCCTTATTAGAGGCAAACCCCCAGCTCATACATCAGCAAAAAACGAAATATAAAAAATATTAGGTTAGTTTAGGTTAGAGGACGTGCATTTGTCAATTTAGACAAAGTACCCGGAGGTCGATTTGACCCATTTTACATAACGTCCTTAAGAAGGAAGGATAAAAGAGGGGATAGGAAAAAGGAGCGGAAGTACGAAGGGAGAATGGGAAGCGAAAGAACCACACAGACCAGAACAAACCAATTTGGGAGAACGCGACTACACCGATGAAGAACTAGCTCAAGTTACTAATGAATCTGTGGAGAGCCTTAATGTCGGCTCTCGACACAAGGGCTGGGCAGTTACAGAGGAGGTGCTCGACAGTCTCCAACTCTTCCTCATCGCAACATACCCTGCAGTGGTCCGCCTGGGATCTCTTCCAGATCCCCGTCAGCGACTTAATCTCGCAGTGCCCTGTGATAAACCCTACAGTTAACCTTAAACAGGCCTTATCCAAGCCTAGTAGCCAATCTGTTCTTACAGGCCATAGGCATCGAGAAACATAACAACCCGACCCACTCTCCCAACGCCTCTGCTCTTCCTCTCTGACCCATCCATCGATGAGTCCGTAGAGGTGGCAGATTGGAGGGTCAGGACCTACTATCAAATCCCCCTTAGAAAGTAAACATAATCTAACGGGAACATCCGCCGTCTCATTGCCCAGTATTCCGCTATGACCCGGAACTCAGCATAGACGGATACGGTGTGCTTCAAAAGTCCTTAACGACTCCTTGCATTCGCGAACGGGCCTTGATTTGCACCAGACCGACGCAATGGCCTGACTATCAACGAAGATCAGGTAGGATTCCGAATCCGAAGCGGGGGCACCAGCTATGGCTTCAACAGCCTTCAAGATTGCGAAAATCTCCGCCTGGAAATAAAAATATTTCTTCAGCGTCTTTCCCTCTACAGCCTGCTGGCAAAACCTCTGAGGTCTCACCACTCGTGTTTAAAATTAAAACACAATATGAGTGGTGAGCAAAGCTAGGTTATAATGCTGACTAAAAAGTTGTTATGAACAGTTAAGTAATTAAAGTAAGCACATCATCTAGAATAGGAGCTGCACTGGTTATTATACATGTGGTCCATTACTTGTGGCTCGCACTTTAGTTAATTGCATACGAAACATAAAGCTACGCAATGGATATGCCAAAGCTTCCTACCGAAAACTAATATGCTTACGAAAATCGATAGCCGCTCTTACCGGAATTTATTTTCCTTATAAAGACTGGTAACTCATCAATTTACAAAATAGTTGCTGCAACAGTCTATCATAGATATACACACACATAACTTGTGTATACAGTGAGCGTCAAAAGAAACTGTACATTAAACAAATTATACATTAATAAATTACCGTTATTTTTATTTTAAAATTGGAAAAAAATACAAAAATGTCGATAAATTGTCAAATTTTTTCGGGCTCCCTCCTTAGGTTGAGATTGATGATTGTTAGAATCTTAGTGTACAGTTTCTTTTGACGCTCACTGTACGTTTAAATTCCATTTAACTGTGGTTTAACTGCCCAATAATGTTTTCCAAACTACCATCGCTAAGATGATAATCAAAGGCAAGGTGGTGGTTGTTACAAATTCTTTTCAGTCTGCGAAAATTTTGTTAAACGTTAGCCAAAATGCATTGCTTTGCTTTGATCTGATTGCGGTTGGTTGTTGCATTGTTTTCGACAGAGTTATTTTCAGTGATAAAGACATTACAATCCTAAAAGAGAAACGGGAAATGATTTTGTTTTTTTAAAACAAAGGAAAGGAAAAGGCGATTTCAATAGCTAAACAGTGTAAAACAAACTGTTGGCATAGAACCACCACACACATAGAACACAATGCTTAGATTTGAAATTTTGCGTTAATTTATCGCATTAAAGCGTAGACAAATCGTTGATTGATTTGTTTGGCAAATCTTTACACAAAATAGAAGGCAGAGGTGCACATAAAACTATGAGGTTTTTAGAGTAGAATGTGTTTTAAGCAGACTGTATTTGAGTCCTCCTATCATGTCCTAGTGAAACGAATTTCTAGTTTAAAATTTTTAATTCATTTTGTGTACAAGTGTGTGTAAACTATTGTAGGTGGAGTTAGAGTTAGGTACTCTACACTTTTATTTTTCTACCAGGCAATCACTTAAGCTCTATATACACGAGCAGTAATCCACTAGTAGCAGAAATAGTGTGCGTATATGTTGGCTTTAAGGTTATTCGTCACCTGCGACTGAAGAAAACTCCACAAGAAAGAAGTTTAACGAAATCAAGTAGCATGACCTCGATCAGATTTGACAATTTATCGTCATTTTGACGATTTATCTTGGGAAGACCAAAGGCAAGCGCTATTATTATTACTTTTTTTGTTTTTTTCGTACAACCAACGCTCAACACACTGACATCACTTTTGGTGATAACGTCAGAGTCATGATAAATAAATGCCTTGACTGTTTCAAAAGTATACATAGTTATCGGTTGTAATCTGAGAATCAATACACCCCACATCTCTACTTGTCGATAAATCAATCGCTTGAACTCAAATGTTCTTATCTCGCGATTAGTGTCTGTAAGTAAAGGGTCCGCCAAATAACTTTTTTTTAAAATGCTTTAAAAAAAACTAGTGAATATTTTCTCAAATTTCTTTTTTATTTGAAAGTACAATCCTTCTGGTTAATAATGGAAAATAATTTCATACAAATGGCTGCCTCGGCTGGCCATGCAGTAGCCTACACCATCGGTCCAATTTTTAAGCACATAATCGATTGTGTGCAGCTGTATTTCACCAATGGCTTCACGAATATTGTCCTTTAAAGCGTCAATTGTCTCTGACTTGTCGGCGTAACACTTATCTTTGACGGCACCCCACAAATAATAGTCCAACGGTGTCAAATCGCGGACATCAGCTCTGCGGCTGATAATGCGATCTTTAAAAACAGGGCGCAAAACATTGAGTGTAGCTTCGGCTGTGTGGCACGTAACGACGTCCTGTTGAAACCAAATGTTGCCAATATCCTCCCCTTCAATTTTTGGGAACAAAAATTCGTTCAACATGGCCCGATAACTATCGCCATTGACTGTAACGGCCACTCCTTGCTCAGTTTCGAAGAAAAATGGCCCAATTATGCCTCTGCACCAAAATCCGCACCAAACAGTGACTTGTTTTGGGTGCGTAGGCTTTTCAATGTATGCGTGCGGCTTTTCTGTGCCCCAAATGCGACAATTTTGCTTGTTTACATACCGGCCAAGATCAAAATGAGCTTCATCTGAAAAGATGACTTTTTTTTTGCGAAAATCGGCATCTTCTGTAAGTCGATCGCAGGCCCACTTAGCGATGCGAAAACGCATTGGATGGTCAATTGGCTTCAACTCCTGAACCAATTGGACTTTGTATGGCGTCATACCAAGGTCTTTATGCGAAATTCGCCTCAATGATGTCTCTGAAATGTTCAATTGTTGAGAACGACGGTGAATTGATGTTGATGGCGCTTCACGCACACTTTCTGCCACAGCAGCAATATTCTCGGGTGTACGCACTGTTTTTGGCTATTCGCGCTTTGTTTAACGCTGAGGATGCCAGTTTCTTTCACTTTTTTCACAAGATAAGGAACATACGGAGCTGACGGTGCTTCTCTTCTTCCCAAATCCGTACCCAATTTTCGCACACATTCTGTAACATTACCATGATTTTCAAAGTAATGTCGCAATATTTCCCAGCGTTGTTCAAGCATATATACAACCATATTCGTTCAGCGGAAGGATAAAACTAATTATCTGTGAAATCAGACATGAGCTAAGTGTTACCATTCACGATATAAGCACTAGTTGAAAAAAAAAACGTTAGATGGCGGACCCGATGTATTTAAAGACTTCTTGATCACCTATAGAAGAGGATAAAAGTGCTTATTAATGGCAGAAGTGTAGTCAGTCTGCGCTTACGTAGGTTTCAGAATGGATTTATACTAACGTCTCTCTCTCTGCTCGTTTTCGGTTTCGGTCTCACTTCTAATGTGAGTGGCGAGATAAGACCCGTAAGACAGACTCTAGCGCTAGTTAAAGCAAGGAAGGAAAGTGCATGAAAAAATTTCTTCAGTTTTTTTTTTATAAAAAATATACTGAATGTCAAAATTATTAAAAATTTACGCCAAATTTATGAAAATAGTCTGCGTAAGAATATTCAAATCTATTGTCCACAAACACCACTTACTCCTTCTCATAACATATTTTCCTAATTCCAACACAATGCACTGCATGAGTACGGGCCATCCATTTTGTGTTGGTTGTATGAAAAAAAAAGAAATAATGGCTCTTGCCTTTGGTCTTACTAGGATACTATTAGAAGCTGTATACGTATCGTAAAATCGTCAAGATGACGATAAATCGACAAATCTGACAGATATGTCCGTGGTGACTTGACAAAACAGACTAAACAACTAATTTGACAGGTGAACCTCAACAAAATATTCGTTATAAACTGTCGAAGCTTGATAGTTTCTGGTAAAAGATCCGATACATTAGAAAAGGAAGTCTCAGTTACAATATTAAGGAAAATTAAACATAGAAAACGATTATAAATCCATTATATCACCTAAGAGAAATCGATAGTGTAAAAAGAATGATGTTTTATGACTTAAGGAGCAGTAGTTGACCAAGGAACAGTTGGGGATAGTGTTACTACAAGCAAACGCTGTAACATGACCATGCTATGTATATATGTGGATACATACATACGTACATAATTGGTCAATATAACCCTTTAATCAGGAATACAACCCAGCTTCTCACACCACTTATGTCGCGTGTGTTAATTTTATACATGAGTGCTGGGACTTACAATTTAAAGTCGAAACCGAATGACAGATTTATTTTAATAATTATAATTTTATTTACTCTCAGAGTTTTTGCTGAGAGGAAGTTGCCAGTGTCTGACCTTTAATTCGAACCGAGGCGTTATGTCTAATAAGCCAACAAACAAACTACTAGATTGGGGCTTTTTAACGGCTGCCTACATTCTGTGGCCAATTCTGTTGTTAGTTGCGGTGAAGGTAATTAATCACCATACCGTATTATAACCGTATTTACTACGCTAATGTTGGTATGCGTATTCCGTTATTTATTGTTAATTTTGTTTACATAAGAAACAATTTATTTCCTTACCAACTTGGGTACACCATGCGCTAAAATTGATCTTTATTATGCGACACAAGTCGAACCAAGTAAAGCGTAAAGCATTGTTTATTACACAGTCATCATTGTTTATATCACAGTGCCTTTTAGAAGACCACGCGTAAATTAAGTCAAATTGTTTTACTTAACAAATGGCCAATTTAAATAAAGCTCTTAGAAATGTTTGTAATTTGAGAAGAACACATATTCTTTTGGGGTGACGTAGAATATTAAACAAAAGTCCTGTGAAATATATTTTTCGTGGTTGTTGCTTAAATATTTTTTTTTGTTAATTTATGAGCATTACCTTGGAAATACCGGTTGCCATGCTCAAATTTTAATTAAAAACTAAAGTATTATTTAAGTTTGATATTGAAATGTTTAAACAAACTTCAAATTAAGGTTTGACGTCAATTTCACAATACAAGTATGTCTCAGTTTGTCAGAGAAAGCATTGAAATTTTTCTTTAAATATTTGATTTATCTGTGGCAACTGAAAATTTTAATCGTTTAACATGACAACTTAATGCTCTACACCAGAGATCAGCAATGACTATTCAAAAAGATGGCTAGAATCGAATCATACTCATAATTTCTGATGCTTATACGCATTCATACCTATTTTAATATCATGGAACCTTTACTCATATTCAAAGTTTGAAGAACTCATCATATTCAATATTTAACAACACGTATAATGTTTGACGCACGTATGTCGACTCTCCATGTGTTCGTATGTTACGCATACGAACACTAAAATACTCACTAAATGGTTGTGTGTTTGCTCTGCTTGCAGTTCTGTCTTTTTTGCTTATGTGTCTGTTTTCTTTTTGTTTTGTTTTGTGTTGGCTTATTAAACGTTGGGCCACGCTTCATACCCCAGGTCGGACAGCTCCAACAACGAAATGAAACATGAACAAATATTTCTAAGCAGATTTCTGCCAAAAACTCGGAGCATAAAATAAAAGTGCCATGAAAAAGTTTTAAAAAAATCTGTCATGCGAATTTAAGCCACTTATGGATAAAGACAAAATAAATACACACAATATTAGTGATGTTGAAAGGTAGGCTGTAATCCTAACTGAAGGTTTCTGACGATGTGTTATGACGATACTGGTGTGTTATTTTACATCGTTTAACATTAAAATTATAAACAAAGCTACGAGAACAAAACAATTCAGTAACAAACTTGTTTACAAATTATCATACTGCTTTATAACAACAAATGGTAGACAAGCAAACAAAAGTATATAAACAACACTACAATAATAAATGTAAACAAGGATGTTTACATTTCTAAAGATTTCGAGAAGGCGAAATCATGAACCTTCGCCTTCAGGAACATTCATCAGACCGTTTAATTTGCCAAATAAAAGGCAAGGCAAAGCAGGCGACTGAGTTAGTGAAGTTCAGTCAGTCTTGTGTGAAGACGCGGTGAGTTTGAAAAGAGTAATCGTGGTTTGAAGATCTCCGTTAATTAATTGTCCAGTAATTGTTATTGTTAATGCAAAGGGTGTAAACAGTGGAATTTCTTTGTTATTTACATCAAGTTGTGAACAGTGCTACACAGAATTGTGCGAATAATAAAGAATTTTAATTAAAACTAAACACAAACTTATTTTTATTTTATTTTCAATCTACGAGCTCATATTTTAAACGTTTTTAAAAGGTAAACACGTTACAGTCTGTTGTACACATCATGGTTTCAATAGGTCTTTCAAAGGAATAAAAAATGTTGATGAATGCAACCACACTTTGTTTTATTTTAATTTAAAGATAAGAAGCCAGAGGAGCCGTTATTAGAACTAATGGTGGAGTAATTGTGTCCTTCTCTTTTTGAAATGAAAGTGTTGCAATCTTATTTACCCGCTCTTGTCAAAGAACTTCTTGCGATTTACGATTATTAAATATAGGGGAGTAAGCCATGCTATGTTGCATATTGCAACATAGAGTGTCTCACATATTCCGCTCTTACCGACTGTATATCTGCAACTAATAAATAAACCGTATCGCTATGGTAAAAAATCTTCTTATAACCACCTGCTGTAACTCTAATGAATTATAATGAGTTTTTAGCAATTATTGCCATGATTCTAAAGACATGGTGGCAGTATCCTGCCACCTTTATTTTAAGAAAAGGGGTAAAGTTAAACCTACAATATAATGCAAAGCGAAACCAATAAATTATTGTAACAGAAAACAAAAAATACATTGAAAAAAATATTTCATTATTTGAATTGTTTTCATTGTGAAATGAAAATTTCATCTGCGCTGTATTATTAAAAAATAACGCCAATGAAGGTGTTACAAGAGGACGTATTTTGTAAAATTCTTGAAAATTTGTTTCAATATTTAGCTTCATTTGTATTTCGTTTTTTAGCCTCAATCGCTTTGTGGTGAAATCAACCGATAAAGTCCCATTCTCTATTCAAATTTCCAAAATTTTATTAAATATAGTGGTAGGCTTACTCTGGGACAATACTGGAGATTTATAAAATTAAACTCAACCAAATTTATTTACGAAATAGTCCATCAGGCACAGATGAATGTGTTTACTAAAATAACCCCTGCCATTCAGCCTGACTTAAGCGCCAGAATCATTAAAAATTTGACATTTTGAATACACTTCCCCCAGAGCAGCCGTGGCGGACTTTTACAGGAGAACCACACATAGTAGGTGGTTCAAACCAATTTTATATTTTCCACATCAATAAGATTTTGTTCCAATAATTACAATTACCTTCAGGCGTATGAAGGCCAAACTTTTGCAAATTTTTGCAATGCAAAAGAAAACAAACACTCGTATATTATTATTGCAAAGAAAGAAAAAGTTTTGTGAATAACTCTTATCACTCTTAAGGCTTTGCTTCACTTTGCTTAATGAGATGCATTCTCTATCACCCGTTTTTCATATCAACTACACCATTTCCACTCAGATCGATTGTTAGAAGTTTGTGCCCAGTTTTCATTGAAGTAAAAGCCGTAGCTGCACAGAAATCTAAGCAACGTATTCAACAAATTTGCTCCGTACGACTTTGCAATGTACACAATGGCCTAGCTGGTAATATGCTAATTTTCATGAGTCGAGGCCGTTGGTTCGATTTCCACCAAAGACTCTAGGTGTTTATAACTGTCTGATTGGTTTTATTAGAATTAAAAAAAATTGATGCGGATTGTGGCTATTCTTTCGTTCACAGGCATGAACCCAGAGACAAGATGGTGAAGTCTCTTATTAACCACAAATCTGCATCTGAATTCGTGCTTATCCACATGGGAGCTGTAATACACATCGCAAGATGCAAGCCTTTTGCATCCTTGTCCTATCCATTGCATTTCCTGTATAGCAGTGATGTCCGTCCTGCATTTCATGAGGGCATCCGCCAGCTGGGCGGAAGCGCCCACCCTGTGAAGGGTCCGGACGTTCCAAGTGCCTATTCGTATATCATAGTCGTTTAAACGTTTGCCGTGGTCGTCAACTTTTGAGGGGATCTTTATAGAGGCTTGTGTTTGGGTTTTCATTTTATAATAATATATAAGAATTTAAAAGAAAAAAAGAGAAGTCACCGTAGTCTAGTACGCTGTGTGTTGGATTATAAGACGTGAGGGCCTGGTTCAAACCCCAGTTCAGACATCTCCAGCAAAACGAAATAAGAAAACAAATTTCTTCGGCGACTGCCTCTTAGCACTTTTCTGGCAAAAACTCCGCTATGAAATTTCTCAAAAATCTCTCATTCCGAATCGACTTTAAAATGTAGGCCCCGGCACTCATGTATTAAATTAACACACACGGCATACATGATGTGAATAGCTAGGTCGTAAACCTGATCGAAGAGTTGTAATCACCGATTATGTATGCATGTATGTATAAATACTCGTGGTAATCCTGTAAGCAATGTCCGTTAGCATTACCGTAGGAAATGGTATCTTTTACTGGAAGTAATATTTTAAGTAACGTTAAGAAAATTACTACAAGAAGAATATCTTCTGCAAAAACAGCTCATTTAAATGCTTTTTGTGATATTAAAAAATACCATAAGCAGTCCTTTATATTGTTGTTGCAACACTAAGATTCGTTCCATTTTCTAATTACTTATCTGAGCAGAAAAAACAAAGACCAAAAAAAATCCTTTAGAAATTTCAACGACGATAGAATGATTAACAAAAATATGTTGTATCATATGCTTGCAACCTGCTGCATTAAGTTGGTTGAAATTGTAAAGAAAAGGACTCAAAATTATAACCTTTTGGTGCCATATGCTGGTATTAACTTAATCATAATTTTCTTAAGGCCTTACGTAAGATTAGAGTAAACACTGTTTAGTTGTTAATAATTTTCAAAGCAAAATTTTAAAGGTCAGTTTCCCTGTATACAGTACGCTGCATGGAACATGAACTGCTCATTTTTATGTTTCATCACTGACCATGGGGTGAACCTAATTTATTTATTTATTTTATTTATTTATTTCAAGCCTATGGAAAATCCTTACAGACTATTACATTTTATATTTCAATTCATTTTATATATCATTTCAGAATTATTATTATTATGATTTCAATTCAAAAAATAAGTTAAAAAAGAGACAACATTGAAATTATTAATTTAATGAGTTTAATTGTAAAATTATATCCTTTTTAATGGGTTCCAAACTTTTATTAAAATCTATATGAAGGTACAGATTATTAAAATCATTACAGATTCTACGAAATGGATCGAAGTTCGCGTAGTTAACTGTGTAATATTTTATATTTAGGAAATTATAGCATCTTGTTGGACAAACAGGTACTCCTATGTAAAGTTTTCCTAGAAGAAATTGAGAGTTGATAAAACCATTAATCAGCTTCAGGAGAAAGACAGCATTTAGTATTTTACGACGGCTTTTTAAAGATGGTAATTTAATGAGTGCTAGGCGTTTTTAAGATGGTAACCTTTGATTAGGATCTCATCCATTCCCTAAACCACGAAGACAAAATAATAAGAACTGTTTTTGAACTGATTCGATTTTGTCAGAGTGTACAGCGTATTGAGGGTCCCATATTACTGATCCATATTCAAGAATTGGGCGAACCAGTGTGGTAAACAATTGTTTGGTAACATAAGGGTCAGGAAACTCTTTAGCCCATCGTTTGATAAATCCCAGGGTACATGTAGCTTTGCTAACAGTTGATGTAATATGATTTCTGAAGTCCAATTTACAATCGAAAACTATCCCTAAATCGTTAAAGGTATTGACTAGTTCAAGAGCAGCACCATTCATTGTATAAAATCCATTGGTTAGAGATGATCTAGTGAAGCACATATATTTAAATTTTTTGACATTCAGCTCCATTAAGTTAATACTACACCAAGAGATTAAGTAGTTAATATCCTCTTGTAAAAGTACTTGGTCTTCAATGTTATTAAATGATAAAAATAATATCATTCATAAAAATAGTAAATAAGAGCGGCCCAAAATGACTACCCTGTGGTACGCCTGACAGTACATCAATAAAGTTAGATTGCGTATTCCTGAATTTAACGCACTGCTTTCTGTCTATTAAATACGAATTAATCCAATTCAATAAAGATGAACTAACTTCATTTATAAGTATCATAAGAATTTTTCTAAAGTTTTGAACCTAAATGGGTAGGCTTATGAATCAAACATATTTCGAATGGTATGAGTTTGATTTCAACGTTGTACTCATACGCATTGCAACCTGTACTTATAAATAACCATTGTTGTGAGTACGAATGAATCAGAGTAGTTAGATTTCCATATTGTTGACTCACTTATATTCCAAATTTCATGAGTGCTTATGACTAGCGAAAAAACATTTCATTGTTGATCTCTGGTTTGAACCGTGGTCTCACGTCACCACACTATCAACTAGACTACAGTGACATCAAACTTAACTGCAAGGAAGTTTATAGTGATGCCGCTGTTTGATTACTACCTCCAAGCTTGTCTTCTAATTTTCAACGTATATGTTGCCTTCGCTTATAATGGTTTTTTGTACCACAATCTTTTTTTTTTACTTTTATTTATTTATTTGTTCAAAACAATACAACAAGAATAAATCTTATATCACAGTATTGCTTAGCAATTGTTACTAACATTTATTCAGAAACATTTATTTTAACTTAATTAGCATAATTTAACAAAAAAATCAATTTAAAAAATAAAAGATACTTAAAATTTAAGAAAAAGGAAATTTAAGTAAAGAAAGGGGGAAAAAACATTACAGCACAACATTACAACAGTATTAAAAAAATAAAAAGAATATCAAAATTATAATAAAACTAAGGAGAAACAAATTTACAAAAATTAGAGAACATTAACTAAGTAAAGTGATCGAAAATGGCAGTTTTGAAATGCTTTGTATTGCTGATCTTTTGTATTTGAGGGGGAAGTTGGTTCCAGAGACGAATGGAGTGAATAAAAAAGTGTTGTTGAGAGATGGCCTTATTATATTTCATAGAGCATATCCTGTTCCCTCTATTCGACCTAGAAAATATTAATCTCTCATACAAATAAGGTGGCTGTCGACTATATATAAGTTTTTGTAGAAATAGCAGAGTCCGGCAATTCAACAAATTGTCAAATGTGACATTATAAATTAGTCGGGAAAAATGTGATATGCTACTATTTCTCCTGATGCCAAAAATGTATCGTGCTATAGCATTGTAAGCTACATTAAGTCTCCGTCTGCTAACTGCATCGCAGCTAGCAAACAGCTCACAACCGTACATGAGAGTCGGTAGTAAATATGTTTTCGCTAATAGCATTCGAATATTAGCTGGAGTAAAATATTGTGACATCCAGAGATTTCGAAGCATCGCAAAAGTTTTTCCACAGTCCATTTTTACGTGATCCGAACAATTTAGTTCTCCATTCAGAGTTACGCCGAGACTTTTAGCCGTTCTCACAAATCCTATATTCGATCCATTAATTCGAATTGGTGGTAGATTCGAGATAAAATTTTCAGGTGCTCCAATCAGTAACGCCATTGATTTGTTGGGATTTATGCTTAGACCATTTGCAGATGCCCATAAATAAATTTGACTCAAATCCTGATTTATCAAACGGATGCAGTTGGTAGCATCACTAGCACTACAACCCATGTATAGCTGCACGTCATCAGCATGCATGTGTATTTGGCAATGTTTTACCTGCAACGGTAGGTCATTAGCATAAATCGAGTACAACAATGGGGCAAGTATAGAGCCCTATGGCACACCTCTTGGCATTGAATAGCTCCTGGATATAGCAGAGTTATGGCTAACGCTTTCACTTCTGTCGGCTAGATAGGAGGAGATCAGTTTCAGTGCTGTTGAGGAAAAATTGCACATATATTTCAGTTTAAGTTTCAATATGGAATGCTGGACAGTGTCAAATGCCTTAGAATGATCCAGTAGTACAAGAAATGACATAGTGTGCCGTTTATCAATCTGGCAACTAATTTCCTCGGTTACATCAACCAACGCACTAAGACAGCTGTGCCGTGGTCGAAATTCGGATTACCTTTTCGTCAATAACGAGTTAGCATACAGATAACTACTAATTTGCAGATAAACTAATTTTTCAAAGACCTTCGATAAATAAGGCAATATAGCAATAGGCCGAAAACTTTTATCCTGTTTCAAAATTGGTATGATCTTAGCATGTTTCCATACAGAAGGGTACGTATTTGAAGTATTGAAGAAATGAGTGAAATAATCAAGTGTATATGGGAGCGTTAGTTTAATAAATTCTGGATGCATACCATCATAGCCAATAGTATTAGATCTAACGTCAATAAATGACCTCAGTACCTCCTCCTGCCTAAAGTGCATGAAATCGAATTCATGCGTTGCCGTTGATTTGGTCTAATGCCATCATAAAAATTGATGTCCACAGGTGGCAATGGTATATTTGCAAATTGGCGGTTTACCTGGTCTACGTCAATTTCCTGGGGATCACCACTGACACGATTTACCGAACCCAAATTATGAATTTCCCTCCACTTTTTCCGTGAGTCAATACAAGTTCGAAAATGATTGCCATAACATATTGATTTGGATCTCCTAATCTTCGCATTAACGGCAGCCCTTGCAGCTTTAAAAGTTTCGTAAAGTTCATAAGTCCTAAAGCGTTTCCACCTGGCATATTTACGATTCCGAATGTAAATCAGATCCTTAATATCAGAAGTGAACCATGGTCTATCAGTTCTAAGAAATTTCGTTCTTACACGAATATGCTTTTCATAGAGATATTTCAAGCCATTGTCAAAATAGTTTAATTGTTCATCAACAGAACAATTAAAAATCACTTGACTCCAATTTAAGGAATATAGGTCAACAGCAAGGTAATTATAATCTATATTCTTGAAGTCTGTACTCAAACGTTTGAGTTTTTCGGGATTTCTTGATCCGATAATCGTATGATATGAATAACATATCATGGCGCGAAAACATAGATGCAGATAGTTGATCGAAATGGACGTAAAATGAGTCGGATTTCTACCATTGACTAAGCTAAAACCAATAGTGCTCATATCTTCTAACAAACTATTATCCCCTAAAATGTTAGCATTAAAATCACCTGTCAAGATAATATGGTCATACCCAAGAGTATGCGAACTAAGCATTTCCAACATTAGCTCCATATTTATATGTCTGTTAGGCCTATATATAGTACCAAGCAGTAGCTTTTCATCATTATTAAAAATTTCCACCAAAATGTACTCAATATTTCCGCGATCATTCCTACTCTTCTCTCTACATGTAATGTCTGTTCTGGTGTACACCGCAACTCCACCACCATTAGTTGTCCTATCGGATCGAAAGAGACGATATCCCTTCAAATTATACACATTACTATCCACATTCGTGAAAAACCATGTCTCCGATACGCAGATAATGTCAATTCCAGAATTTTCAAAAAGAAGACGAAATTCATCCATTTTATTATACAAACTTTGAGCGTTAATATGGCAAATCTTAAATCCGGAGTCATTTTTCGAAAGAATTTTCAACATGATATCAAGATTTTCTCTAGAACCAGCCCTCATATTATCACAAGTCATCATAGTTATATAGAATAATTAGTTCAACAATGCAAATGTAGAATAGTCGCCCGAAATGCACTGTAAAAGTTACAGAAAATAATGATAGAATAATAATAAATAATAATAATAATATTCTGCTATGCGCTGATCGATTTTGCTTAGAATGCTGGCTTAAAACCTCTTCTTAAATATCCATCTTAAGCTGTACCTAACAATTGAAAAGAAAAATAAAAACAAAACCACAACAAAGCAACGTAAAAACTATTAGCGTGTCCCAGCAAAAAACAAAACCAACAAAAAGCGTTGAAAGAAAAGAGAAATTGCGAAAACTGCGAATGGAAAGAAAGGAATCCTCTAACAATGAAGTTTTTTTGTGCAGCTGTGGTGCAATTATTAGTGGAGAAGAGATTGTGAAACAATTTGAGATATCCATACAAAAGCGACTTTTTCTTGTTTCTTTAATTGAATAGCGAGTTTAAGCCTTTAACGTAGCTGTGATACAAATCTCAATGGAAAACTATGCAGAGGTTGGCACATAGCCAAACTTTTTCGAGCAAATGTTTATTCGGCTTTCCGAACATACATAACATAATTGGCCATTACAACCCTTCAGTCAGGAGGGACCTACAGTTTAAAGTCGACTCCGAACGACAGATTTTTGAGAAACTTTTCATGGCAATTTTATTTACTCTCAGAGTTTTTGCCAGAAATCTGCTGAGAGGAAGTCGCCGAAGAAATATTTTTTTTCATATTTTTGTTTTGATGTTTGACCTGGGGTTTGAACCTCGGCCTTACGTCTAATAAGCCAACACACTACCTACTAGACTACGGAGACTTCAATACTTTTTTTATTAACACATGAGAGGCAATGGATTGCAGAGAAGGTCGCATCGATCCAGTATATTGCATTATACTACCTTGGGACATCAGTCCCTATCCTTAGTAACGGTTTGACACCGTCAGCGTGCTTACTACATGCGGTTACTGAAAGTACTTGGCTCCTTAGCTGCTATAGGGAATGTATCTATGTACATTAGATGTGCTTCGAAGCTTGGATGAATACATAACTGACTGCACCAAAGTTATAAGACAGGAAGCGGGCAACGATAGTCACTCGGGTGGTAAAATCAGAATGAATGTCTGGAATTCATTCAATTCGATGAACCAGTACAGCGTGCCTGAAAGTATTTGACGTACCGAAACAAACTTTCAAACATGATCACAGACTGCATCCCACAGGGCTTTGTACTTGTACCACATTATGGAATGCAATGTACGATGACTTATGCTTACCGACTGTGTATTGATTGTGAGTTGTGAGAACGGCGTTTATTTGTGGTTGTAGCCAAAAAGACTTGATATTATGGAAGACTTTGTTGTCGTCGCAATGGAAACCAGAAGAGCGCTTAAATTTATTAGAGAATGTTGGCAAAGACGGTAAACGGAATATAACGATAGGGTGCCTGCTTTTATCCCCTTTGTCAAAATGTGAATTATTAGACCATGAGACAAACTGAATCATGACCTCAAAATTTTCGGTAATAGCACTATGAAACTAAACTGAATATATGAAATCTGTTTATGTCCGGAGATTACAAAATCCCATCCCAGGCGATCAATCGAACAACCAATAGAGGTCGCTATAATGTTTATTTAAGGTTTGGTTTTTTATAACATTAAACTGTAATTTAATTAAAGCTTAGGTATTTTTTTTAACATTATCCTGTAATTCGTTTAATTTAGGTCTCTTGTTTGTATAAGCTGAACTTAAAATTTATTCGCTTTGTAATCATCATAAGACAATAGTGATTAACCATCGTCCGTCGCCACATCCTGCGGCCGAGCTCTTCGACTTATCAAATCAGCCGGATTCTGCTCCGACCGAACATACCTCCAGCAGTCCTTGTTCATGTACTCCGTCACCTTTGCAACTCGATTATCAATAAAAGTTTTCCACTAACTGCATGGCTTTTGAAGCCAAGCTGGAACTATGGATTTTGAACTTCGTTTTCGTTGCGTCAAATTTCAAATTTGCCTTGACAGCTTCCATCAACTCAGTTAATAAGACAGCCCCGCAAAGTTCCAGCATACGTAAGGAAATTGTCTTTAAAGGAGCGACTCTCGACTCGGCGAACAACGGATGGGTTTGAATATCACCAAAATCATCCTCAATACGAATGTATATACACGCCCCGTATGCTTTCTCCGAAGCATGAAACTCCACAGTACAATCGGGCCGAAAACCTGATCGAGGTATTTTATATCATTAATGAAACTATATTCATTAAGAAATTGCTTCCATTTCGCATGGCTCTCCGGGGTCAAAAATTCATCCCAATCAGTCTTCTCGCTACATATTTTCTGCATGAAAAATGCAGTGATAATGATTGGATCTAACCATCCAGCAGTATCGAAAAACTTAGCTAAAATTGACAATACCTCCCTTTTCGTAAAATTCTCATTGATCTCGATTGTCGTTGTCGTAAAGAAAAACTGAACAGACTTGGCGTTCCATCGTACGCCCAGGGTTTTGATCGAGCTAATATCTTCAAGTTCGTAAAAATCTTTCCTCAACAAGTGATCAGAAGGCAACCGTTGAAGAATTCTCCTGTGGTTTGAAGTTCACTTCCTCATTGAGAACCCCGCGGAAATCAACGCCGATCTTAACTGGTCTCGAGCCGCTATCGCTCCAGAAACATCATGAGCCCCAGGTAACGCGTCATCCACAAAATCAATGCCCGTGTAAGGTTTTTGGCTGTAGACCAAGCATTGAAAATTTTATTACCAGGGTAAGGCGGCACTAAATGGTAAGCCAGTCAATTGTATGCAGGCGCTGCAGCAACCAAGAGCAACAATGATATTGCGGGAAAGCAATAATCGTGCACAGATAATTTGAAGTGTAACGAACTTAATGTTTATGCTTAACACTCTAATACTTATGGAATCATCACTTAATGGGTAATGATGATGAATATAAGTACAACACATACCCACTCGCAATTGCTTTATAGCTGATTGAAAAACGTTTGGAGATATATCAGCAGATCCATTGAAGGGCTTGAGACAAGATATCTAACTTGATGCATTCAAGGCTTTGTAAAATTCTATTTTTCTTCTCAATTATATTGTTACGTAAATTGAAAAACCTAGATGCTGGTGTTTTGCTTTTACATCGTTTAACATTAAAATTATAAACAAAAGCTACAAAAAACATTAAACAAATTGTTTACAAATTATCATACTGCTTAATATAACAACAAACACCAGCAAAAGAAATGGTAAACAAGTAAACAAAAATACAACAACAATCACTACAAAAATAAATGTAAACAAAATACACAAACGGCAATAATGAAACAACGATGTTTACATTTATAGATATCTCGAGAAGGCGAAGCCACGAACATTCGCCTTCAAGAATATTCATCAGACTGTTTACGTTGCCATATAAAAGGGAAGCAAAGCAGGCAACTGGGTCAGTAAAAGTTCAGTCAGTCTTGTGTAAAGACGCGGTGTGTTTGAAGAGAATAATCGTGGTTTTTAGACCACCGTTACAAAGATATATCAAACAATTGACTAGTAATTGTTATTGTTTACGCAAAGAGTGTGAACAGAGGAATAATAAACAAAGCAATTGTTGTTGCTTTCATCAAGTTGTGAACAGTGGAACACAGTATTGCGCGAACAACAAAGAATTTAATTAAAGCTAAACACAAATTTATTTTTAGTTTATTTGCATTCTATGAGCTCATATGATATGATGTAGAAAAAAAAACTGTCTTACCATACGGCCATAACGCTCTGAACTAACTGTTATATTCGAAAGAATACATTCGAATGACAGCTCTAGACAATAATGCGCATCAAACAATCACTTTTTTATGGATGCAATCGCCACTGCACAATTACTTGTGAGTTCTCTGAACCATTTATAAGACAATTTTGTCTATTGGATGTAACCACCAAGTAAGAAATGAGCCTCAATGCAGAAGAAAATTTTGTTCGAAGAATGTGCAATGAAACCCTGTTGCTCTAGTGTCTAATGAGCATATCTACGGAATCTAAATTTAGTCCTTCCTGTAGCCAATTCCAATTCAATTCCTAAATAATTCAATTGGAAATAAAAAATCAAACTTTAAATGACAATGAATTTGTAAAACTTCTCCATTTCTTTTACCATTCAGTTCAATTGGGTACAACAACATTAGATTTGTTGTTTCCTATTTTTAATTTTTCATCGCTGCTCAACAGCAGCAGCAATACATTGAATATCAAACATTGTCAGTTACAATACCAACAACATCGTCAGCAACATCGGTTTTATCATTCACATCATCATCATCAGAATGAATGAACGTTGCCTGTATGCCATTAACAGCTGTATGGTAGAGTATAGCTGGAGTATTGTTATATGTTTGCCACAAAAAAACAACAACAAAAACAAAAAAATTTAATTCTATTTCAATGTGTTTTGGAAATAAGGAGTTAAATGATCCTGAGGCATGATAACGATGATGATGATGATGACATTAATGGCCAGAAGGATGGTGGCACTGGTGAAGGTAATGGTAGGAGAAGTAATGAAAAGCTTTTCGAAATTTGCTCGTGTTGAAATTTCTATTCAATGGCGACCCCTTAACTTTCGAAGGCAATGGTAATAACGTTGCCATTGTTTTGTGTTTTTTTCGAACTATTTATGCCGCTGTTTTTGTAATTTGATGCCGAATAAAAGAAAATGATCTTATGTCTGTATATAAAACAACAACAACAACAATAATAACATTTTCGTTGAAACTTAATATTAAAAAAAAACTACAACGTAAAGGGTTTAAAAATTAAACGTTTTGGTAGAGCATTTTGGTTAAAGAGGGTCCAATTAATTTATACGGCATGGCTCTCCACTAAAAGGAATTTAAAATGTATTTGAAATAAACGTTTATATTCCCATAAAAAGACAGTAGAGTCACTGCAAACTTGTCTCGAACAATTGAATCCTTTGACTGCATGTTTGAAAATAGAGCAGAATTTGTTTTATCAGTTTCTTTCGAATCAAATCGTTCCTGTATATTACGCAAATGAAAATGATGTTTTGCTTTCACATTCTTTAAATTGTAAACAAAAGTTACAAAAAAATAAAAACAATGAACTTGATTACATGATAAATATGTAAACAAAAATATACCACAAGCACCGCAAGGATAAATGTAAACAAAAATACACAAACAACAATAATGAAACAACGATGTTTACATTTATAGAGATCTCGAGAAGGCGAAGCCTCAAACATGCGACTTCAAGATCATTCATCAGACTATTTACGTTGGCATATAAAAGGCAAGACAAAGCAGACAACGGAGACAGTAAAAATTCAATCAGTCCTGTGTTTGAAGATAATAACGATGGTTTGAAGATCTCCGTTATAAAAATCTGTCGAACAATAGTTATTGTTTACGCAAAAGAGTGTAAAGAAGAATAACAAACAAAGCAATTGTTGTTGTTTACATCAAGTTGTGAACAGTGGCACACAGAATTGTGCGAACAATAAACAATTTAATTAAAACTAATTACAAATTTATTTTTATTTTATTTGCAAACTACGAACTAATATTTTAAACGTTTTTAAAAGAAAAAAAAACGTAACAATATTATATTTTTAACGTGGTGAAAAGATATATTGGAACCATAAAATCTATTGTACTAACTAAAGTATCAATGTACTAAAGTATCAATGTCTATTGCCATGACAAATTTCAGTTCAATTCCTGACCAGCATCTGATATCTACCCGAGTGATTCTCTTCATTTCAAGTATTTCTTTAGCGGATTCCTCTTATGCAGTCTACTGGCAAAATAAATGAAAAGTTTCCCAAAAATCTAGCATTTAAAGTCATGTTTTAACTGAAGGTTCTGCCATTCATTGATAAAATTAACAAAAACAACATGGATATTGTGAGATACTAGGTTGCAGTCCTGACTAAAGCGCTGTAAAACTCTGCTTCATATTGTTTATCAGCGGCTTCTTGGCAATAGTCTTCTGGCAAAATGCATCAGAAGTTTCTCAAAAAATCTGTCTGTTGTTCGCAGTCGTCTTAAAACTGTAGGTTCTGCCATTCATTGATAAAATTAACACGTACAACATAGATGGTGTGAAAAACTAGGTCTTTGTCCCGACTTAAGTATTGTAGACTTTGCCTCCTATTGTTTATCAGCGGATTCATGTCAATATTTTTTTGGCAAAATAATCTGAAGTTTCTCAAAAATCTGTCGTTCAAAGTCGTCTATAAACTCTAGATCCTGCCAGCCATTGATATAATGAACACACGCAACATTGGTAGTGTGAAACACTAGGTTGCACTCCTAACTAAAGTGTTGTAGATTCGGCCTCGTATTGTTTATGAGCGTCTTCTTGTCAGCAGAATTTTGGCAAAATAAAACAGACGTTTTTCAAAAAATTTGTCGATCGAAGTCGTCTTTAAACTGTAGGTCCTGCCATTCATTGATGAAATTAACGCACTCAACATGAATGGTGTGAGAAACTAGGTTGCAATCCTGATTAAATTGTTCTAGGTTCTGCCTCTTATTGTTTATTTCTATCTGCGTAAAATGAAAACTGATTTAGAAATAAATCTCCTCTCAGGAGGCATGTGGTCGGTAGAAGCAGGTGACTACTCAAAGAGTACGAATGGGCACACTTAGTCCACATAGGGCCCATTGTGATACTATAGTTTTTAATTTTTCCTACAAGTTCCGGATAGTTCATCCTGATGTTCCATATATAGTCACCCAAAATGCCTCTTTCTCCTTGGACATAGTGCCGGGCATATACACAATAAGTTAGTCTCCGCAGTGTAGTACACGTCTAGTGAGGCCAGGGTTCAAACATTCCTACGAAATATGAAAAAATATTTCTTCGACGACTTCCCCTCAGCAGATTTCTGTCAAAAACCCTGAGAGTAAATAAAATTGCCATGAAAGGTTTCTCAAAAATCTGTCGTTCGGAGCCGTCTGTAAACTGTAGGTCTGTGTGAGAAACAGCGTCGTAATCCAGACTAAAGGGTTTTAATAAGTATGTATGTACAAAATAAGTGAAGAACAGTCGCATCCTATAGCGTCAGAAAGTTGTGAAAAGGGGGTTTCTTAAAGGTTCTTTAATTGTTTCCATTTTCCATTATTATCGCGGTTCTTCATAGCCTTCACTTTCCTTTCATCCGTGAGACGGTAATCTATGGAGGATGGTTGCCTATAATACAACTTTACCAGTGTTCCCGTGGTCTCTTTTCTTTAAGCAAGGATTCAAACCCAACATGCCCTTAAAATTCTGTTTAAAATGGTTTTAAATAATTAAACGGCTATCACTTGATGCCATCACCAACAAAAAAAGCCGTTGAACTCCTCTGAAAAAAACGGATTTTTTAAAGTAGAATTTGTTTTTCTTCCCTTTCCTAGGAAAGAATGTAGGAAACCAAATTTCAAATCATTTATTTTTTGCCAAAGCTAATCATCCGTCGTGAGCAGATGTAATCGCACTGTCCATCTATTTTGTGTCGCCCGTCTATTTTTGTTTTTAAACAACAACACCATCAAACGAAATATTTATTAAAAATAACTTATTCAAACATACATACCTTTACATTTTGTTTTTACGAAAACCAGAACAATATAAAATAATCCACAAACAATTTAAAATAATCCACAAACAATAACATAAAAATACTAAAATTCTAAAATTAAAAAGAAAACAAAATTAAAACAAAATCAAAATAAAACAAAACCAAGACAATAACAATTTCGCGGTCAAGAACTACAGTTTTTAAACAACAACACCATCAAACGAAATAGTTATTAAAATAACATATTACATACATACATACCTATTACATACACTTAACAGCAATAATTTAAATATTAATATTGCAATAACAACAAACTACAGTTTTTAAACAACAACACCATCGAACGAAGTATTTATTAAAATAACCTATTACATACATACACACCTATTACATACACTTAACCGCAAAAATTTAAATGTTTAAATGTTTGAACTCAAATAACCTTAAGATGCGGGCTTCTTGGGGACGATTGCTGTAGACTGTCTAATGGTGAAGTTATAGCACTGGCCATTATATAGTCACCTAGCAGCAACTCGTTTTCTTGCCGTTCGCATCTTGAGTTTAAATCAAATGTCCACAAACACTACTCCCTCTATTCACCTTCCTATAACCTATTTTCCTAAACCTCCACAATGCACTGCTTGAGTAGGGACCATCCCCTGAGTGCTGGTTTTACAAAAAAAAAAACAGGGGCGTCCTACTTTAAATAGAGGAAAAGGACAAACAATAACGTCGTTCAGCAAGAAATTTTCTGTTTGTAATAGTTACAAAATACAACATCCCGGGTAATATCAATTACTTCGAGCAACACTTATAAAGAAGACTTAAGAAACTTCTCAGATGTTTCGAGGCCTATGCATCATCACAATGTATACACTAGAGATCAGCACTGAATCGTTTTTTCGCTACTCATAAGCACTCATGAAATTTTGAATATAAGTGAGTCAAAAATGTTGAAATTTAACTACTTTGATTCATTCGTACTCATTACAACGTTGATTTATAAATACAGGTTGGAATGAGTATAAGTACAACATTGACATCAAACCCATACCATTCGAAATATGTTTGATTCATAAGCCTCCTCATTTAGATTCATAACTTTAGAAAAATACTCTTATAATACTTATAAATCAATCGAGTGACTCGATTTATTCATTAAAATTTACAGTCTTAGTTTTTGCTGCATTTACAAAAAAAGATAAAGACAGCAAGCAAAGTACACAGACATCCTACTAGTGAGTATTGTAGTGTTCGTACGCGAATCCTACTTATTTTGTGATTCTTGAAAATGTTGAGTCATAGAGAGTCGAAATCAACAACATCATACGTGTTGTTAAGTATGACAATGATGAGAACTTCAAACTTTGAATGTGAGTAGTATGAGTATAATATTAAAATAAGTATGAATGCGTATAAGTATCAGTAATTATGAGTATAATTCAATTCTTCTCATCTTTCTAAAAACTCATTTCTGATGTCTGGTATACACCACCGCAAATATCACTCATGTTAGGGAAAGTTATGTCAAGAATTTGCTTCATTATTTGAATTTGTAGCTCCATTCATCGGACATCCATCTCATGCAACAACTAGAGCCTGTTGAACATTAACAAAGACTTAGATATACTGATAAATTGCTAGAGAAAGTTTGTTGGTTAATTCGAATTTATGGATTCTTAGGAATTTGGCTTATTATGTGGAAATTTTCATTCGGGTTTGTAGCTCATGCTACAAATATAGCCAGTTGAACATTAACAATGAGGTAGATATTGCTGATAAAGTGCCTGAGCATATATACATACATAATTGGTCATTACAACCCTTCAGTCAGAATTACGACATAGCTTTTTATACCACTTATGTTGTGTGTGTTAATTTAATACACTCGTGCCAGGACCAACTGTGCAAAGTCGACTTCGAACTTTAGAGAAAATTTTCAAGGCAATTTTAATTACTCGCCGGGATTTTTCCACAATTCTGCTGAGAGGAAGTTGCCGATGAAATATTTTCTCATATTTCGTTTTGTAGGAGATGTCTGACCTGGGTTTTGAACCGTGGCCTCACATTTAATAAGCCGAGACACTACATACTAGACTATGACGACTTCAACTGATAGAGCAACTGACTTAATTTGTTTAAATTTTTTAAACAAAGTTTACTTCAGCAACAAAGTTCATTTTCCACTTTGTAGTTACATCAACTAACAAAATTGTCGCTTAAAGGACTCGTACAATCCAGAAGTGGTTATCGAAAACCCGGACTTAAAATCTAAGCTTTTGTTTAAATGATCCTGGAAGAACAGTCCCTACCAATTTAAGGCGTTCTCGTTTAGTAGATTAAACTGGCTAAATCCTAATCCAGATAGAGTAAAACGATTTATTTTCTGCCCCCACATATTTAGTACGTGGTTTTAATTTTTGTGTAACACTGTCTGTGAAGGAGGTACATCCATCATAGAGGCGTGTCTTTGCGCCTTTTCTGCAAATTGGAAGAGTAGAAAAACTTCGTTTGTCACTTAATGTGTCATTGCTGAACACTGCTTAGTTCCCGCAATGGGAATCTCAGTTTTACAAGTACGCTGCACTACACTGGTGTTGTTTTACGTTTAAACCAATAGCGTAGTGTACTATGACCGAACTGTCTAAAGTTAGATTAAAGGATCTTAACAAACAGAGAGTCTAAATGGCTTAAGTCAGGCATTCTTCCTACTGATGTTTATCAGCTCTTTATGGGTCTTTGGAATTCGCTTAAATGGGATTTTCGCTTGACATAAATATGTTCTATGACGTGACAATACTAGCACTCTTAGCACTTTTACATATCGGGAGCATTGACAGCACTGAGTGTACAGTGCACTCTGGTGAACTGAATATCGGAACCACTTTGTAGAAGTACAAACTATCCAACTCTAGGGTAGAAAGGGTAACTGCACAAGTTAGTGGGTAACTCCGCGATCTAATCGTGTGATGAACGGACTACTAGTAATATTGAAATAGGTCGGATGTAGGATGATGTACTTCTTGCAATCTCAGGTAGGCTTATGGATTCTTTTGCAGATATATGATCCAATTTGATGATGACGTAGTTGTTGCAATCTGTTGCGGATTTATGAATTTATTGCAGATAGGATCCAATTTGCTCTGAGGAATATATGCGAGTAGGCATAACTTGGATAGAGTTTCTGCATAGACAGGAATGCCAGTCTCCGGTATGAATTCAATTGAATTTTCCATTGCTTTTCAGCTTTTGCAAGAGACGATGTTTCGTTGTTACCAAGAATTCCTTTCAGCGTAAACGTCAAACGTTATCTACATAACCGCGACACTCTTAGATTATCTTAGATTTTACTGTTGCCATAGTCTAGGTAGGTAGCGGGTTGGCTTATTAGACGTGAGGCTACTGTTCAAAAGCCCTATAAAACGGAACTGAAAAAATATTACTTAGGCAACTTTCCATCAGTAGATTTCTAGAGAAAACATTGGGAATAGAATAAAATTACCATGAAAAGTTTCTTAAAAGTCCGTCGTTTGGAGTTGATTTTAAACTGTAGATTCCGCCACTCATGTATAAAATTAACACATACAAAACGAGTGGCGTGAGATATTAGGCCGTAATGCGGACTGAAAGGGTAGTAATGACGAATTAAGTAAGTTTACTGTGTATATGGCACTGTACGATATGCTCCGATAACAGATTCGGGAAATGGCTACCTTTTAGTCACTATTTTGCCCAAATAGCCCAGCTGTAAACAGATAGTGCAAGAGACAATCAAAGATTTTGTTGTTCTAAAGAGATTGCACGTCCAACTTTCTTTATTAAACATTATTTGGAACAAATTTTCTCTTTTCTGTTCTCTTTTCAAATTTCTGCCTACTTTCCAATCTAATGGCGTTTATTTTAATAGAAAAATATTTTACATGAGCCTTAAATTAATAAAAGAAATGGTTGTGTGGCACAGCCACTGCCAATAATAATGTTCAATGCCAGCTTTGTTAAGGAGGCTTATCAGGATATTTCCAAAGGCTTTGTTGTCTCACGAAAGCTGATTGGTGTCGTTCTTCTTACAAAAAAAAAATCATAAAGAACAAAGAAGTAAAAAGAGAGACGAAAGAACTTAAAAAAGAAGCGACACTTTCAATAATAAACTTTATTTCTACGGTTATTTTAAAATGTTAAACGATTAATTTGAAGAAGAAAAAACTCCTTTTTGTCATTTATTTTCCTATGACGTTAAACGGGTAGACCGATTCAGTTACTTCTCCAGAGGCCAAATTCAAATATAAAATAAAACGAAAAGAGAAAAAAAGAGAAAAAAATTCAAAAAATTCCAAAGGAAGTGAGTGGAAGAGAAAGTTTTCAAAGGAAATAAAAAAAAGTTGTAATCTGAGGGATTTTTATAAATGGTTTGCAAAATTCTAACTCAAGAAATTTAGTTAGAAGGGAAGAAAAGAAAAAAAAAATTTAATCACTTAAGCGAGAGTAAATTGTTGAATTCTATTTGCATTTGAACATTTCAAAATAAAAAATTTCAACGAAATGTTGAAAATTTTACAAAATTTTGTAGCTTCAATCTTTGACAGACTTATTGGCATTACAAGCTTAAGTGCTTAAGCTGGCGGATATATATATAATGGGCTCTGAGCAGTTAGAAACTGGCAATAGTTTTCACCGAAGAATCATCTTCACCATGAGACTTATTTCTACATAAGATCCAAGAGCGTCTTATTTCTTCATAAAATCCAAGAGCGTTCAAGACACCCCGAGGAAGTCACCGTTTCTTTTGAGTTTTCAGCCGATTTCAGCGTCATGCGCCATATATCTTTGAGAACAAAGTTGTTCAAACCTTCCCTACCAACGGCGAGCACCATAAGTCAATGGTTACCAACCTTTTTTGAACTGAATTGGATAATATGGCCCTTTCCCCCATGACATGTTTTTTTAATAGGACTTTGATTTTTAGGACGAGCGATTTTAGGGAAAGGATATCTCTTGAAGTCGCCGTAGTCTAGTAGGCAGTGTATTGGCTTTTGGACATGCAACGAAATTAAAAAAAATACTTCTTCGGGGTCTTTATTGACTCTTTTTATTGACTGCAGCCACTAAATATTGCAATTCATTCTTCTTGTTCAGTCTTTCGAAGATTTCCTAAAACTATATAGTTTTCTGGCTCTATCCAGGCAACAGCTAGTCATCAACCACTTGATTTGTCAGAGCACCCTGCGTCCTACTGAATATTGTGATACTTCCCTCAAATTATCCACAGCCTACACAGCAAAGGTCCTTATTACCATTGGGCTTAAATCCGACAGTAGATTTCTGGCAAAAGCTTAGAGAGTTAAATAAAATTGAAATGCAAAAGTTTCTCAAAAATCTGTCGTCCGGTATCGACTTTAAACTGTAGGTCCCGCCACTCATGTATAAAATTAACACACCACATAAGTGGTGTAAAAAGGTAGGTTGTAATCCTGACTAAAGGTTTTTTATGAACATGAAGGTGACGTAAACTGCCCTGTTGTACTCGTGCGATTTAACCCATTTAGACTTTTTGCTGTGGAGTGTTCTTAAGTCGCAGATTTTATTTCGACGATTTTGTTTACTCACTTATCCTTTCATCCAGAATTTATCGATAAAATCAAGTTTCTGTTACAAACCGCTCTAAAACGCATTTTGCAAGCACACGTCCATGTCTATTGCCATCCATCATAAATTAAAACTAATTTGACAGATGTGGTCCCAACTAAAAGGCAGTTATTAACTGTCATAATTTGGAATTCTTTGTTGGAAAACCAGATATAAGTTCGTCTGCATAAAATCTTTTATAATTTTTAAGTTGTAGGGTATACCGATAATATGGACGATTATTTTCAATGTTTGTCGACCATTGAATACAAAATGTTTGTAGGGTGAAAATGTTTTTTGCATTCAACATTTCATTGTCATGTCAACATGTGTTAAATGGAATTAAAGTCTCACATTACATTGTGTACGCTGTCTAGTAAAATCAAATTAATTTTGTTTTTCTTTTTTTATACAATTTTATAATGATAAATATAATGTTTTTGTTTGTTTACAGATATATGTAATTAAAAATAAACAAATAATTTATAAAATGCAAATAAATGCAGGTGATTCGATAAAAAAAAGATGTTAAATTATGTTAATTTTTTTGTATAATCTGCTACCAAACAGACCGAATGAAACCCCTACAGTTTAAATAATAAATATCAACCTCTTCCATGTTCAATAAAATTATGCTTAACGCTTGCTTTGTAGTACATCTGTTGGTTATTAATTACAGACTTAAATCTCATCACTGGCTGGCCATTCGCTAGTGCCTCGCAACGTGGTTCTTCGCTCTATTTGTACTGATTTATTTCACGTCTGGAACTTTGCCATGTGTAGCTATCAGAGAGTATGATAACATCTTGTTCAGAAGTATTGTCGTTCTTCTTGCTCTCGAAAGACTCCGCAGTGTTCGGCAAAATCATAAGATAAGCAATACTGCCAACAGCTACCTCTGGCTTCAAAGCATACGCGGAAATATGTACAGGATCGTTAAGGAGCTGTGTCACATCATTTTTCTATTCTCTTCTATTTAAAAAGGAAATTCAGTACTTTCCAGCAACATATTCTGGCGTCATGTAATCAATATTTCTGTTGTTGTTTCTCAATTTCTTCAGAATACTTAGAATACCCACATTCAATACGTGCCATTCCCCAGTAACTAAATCGCAGACGTAGGTGTCGTACGCAGCGTAGCAATAATAATATTGCTTGGGGATCTTTGTATCCGCCTTAGCTTTATATCGGCCTTACTTCTCCTGCTCTAGGATCACCTGACTACTGGGTGGTACTAAGTCAGGGACCATATTTTCCCCACAGCACTTTACTAATAGCAAAGAGTACAGTGCAAGACTCTTGTTCAGTACGTTCAGCTTTCATTACAGTTTTCTGTCTAAAATAAGCCGCAGGAAGTGCGTTTCATTATTACAACCTTGCTTCGCACACTGCTCATACTGCGATTAATTAATTAATTTTATTAATGAGTGGCGGGACCTACTGTTTAATGTCGACTACTAACGATCGATTTGAGAAAATTTTCAAGGCAATTTTATTTACTCTCAGAGTTCTTGCCAGAAATCTGCTGTGAACAAACCGCCGAAGAAATATTTCTTCATATTTCGTTATGTTGGAGATGTTGGACTTGAGGTTTGACCGTGACCTCACATCTAATAAGCCAAGACGCTATCTACTAGACTACTAATTTCCCACGTAATTGTTTGTGTAATTCTATGTACCGTATAATGTGTGTATTTTGTTGTTGTCGGTTTGTCTTGCTTATTTAGAACAATAATAGTTTGGGAACCTATGGTGAAGTACGATTCTAATCTATATACAATTATTTTCGTGCAGAGAAGTTAGATGTACCTCCTGGGATTCAGCAGGATACCCAGCTCAAGTGCATAAACTCTTCCAGACATTTCTTTACTATTTTCTTTGATATGTTTATTTGATCTGAGTGAGTATTCAGATGGCGGCCTAAATGTCCGATAGCCTTGTTTCATTCCGCCCTTTGCCCTTCCTTTACATTACTTCGTTCATAATATATTAAGATACCAGGATTTTTCACATGAACTTAAAATAATTCGCTTTGGAACCAAACACTCTCATTCCTCTCCCACTACTTTTCGTCAATCCAACGCTAATTCACAGAATGTGCACAGCCGCTAAATATTGCAATTTATTCTTCTTGTTCTGTCCTTCTTCGGAGATTTCCTAAACCTATGTAGTTTTCTGACTCCATCTAGGCAACAGCTAGGGAGGGAGTTATCAGCCACTTGATTTGTCAGAACACGCTGCTTCGTACTGAATATCGAATGCCTCAAATTATCTACACAGTCTACACAGCTAAGCTCCTTACTACCATTGAGCTTAAATCCAACAGCTTAAATGTAGCGGTACAGTAGAACATGTTCTTATTGCTACGGTTATATTAACGCTAAACCTACCGATACTTCATTTATTCCTATTCCTACCAAAGGGGGTCAAATGATCCGTCTGCAAAATGTTATATGTCTTGTGAGAAATATATCAATTAGGCCAATTTGGTACATGAATATAACAATTTTTTTTAAATAACGACTCAAAATAGTTTATATATTAAATTAAAAAACAAAAATAATACAAGAACAAATTAAATATTCTTCAATTAAATCTCAAATTTTGAAAATAATTAAATAATATGCTAACTTTATTCACGCTCACCGCATATTTTGTAAATTATTGGGTTCTCGAAGGTACATTTTCCACATACACATATTTATTGCATTTGAAACAGATTTTCGTAGTTTTGTTTTCTTTGCAAAAACCTATTTGACACTTTTTTCGAATTTGAACACGTGAATACGAGCTTGAATTTGTTGACGTTTTCTGTGTCTCTTCTTGTTTTTCATGTTGCTCACTTTGAAAATATTCGACAAGTTCTTCAGCTAATTGAAATAAAAATTGCTGTCTAGAAATTTTTTCGCCGGTTATTTCTCTGTATAAAACCGAAGAGTTGATTCCAGACAGGTCAAGAATATTGAAAAAATTTGCACAAGCCATCTTTACGATTTCGATTTCACAGTGTATTTTCTGGCCATTTGATCCGACATGTCCACACCGTGCTTAGTATTATTCGTGCTTATTATTATCGTTTCAGGTATACGCTTGCCATCGGTTTCAATGCTTACAGATTTATGCTTTGAGCTTGCCAGAAGGATTTTTTGTTTGGCTTACTTTTGTAAATAAATAAATAAATAAACAAATAAATAAAATAATAAATAAATAAATAAATAAAATCTCTAATTGGTAAGTTTTATATCACGGAATAGCAAAAAAGTTCAAAATCACAAGAAATTGCAAATCAGGAAACAAAATCTTTGCATGGGTCAAATGACCCCTTGCGGTATTTAAGGTAGATTACATATATTTCTCGGTAAAAAAGTTAACAAGAGAGGAGTTTACCTTGGAAAACAAATTTGATGTATTTTGTAATAAAAGTCGTAAAGGCAAATGGCGATGGGATAATATTATTTTCAAGAAGTTCTGACAAAAAGTTCAAAATGGAGCATTTGACCCGTCACGGTAGGTTTAGTGTTAAGACATGCCAGTGCCTGTATCGTATACAACTCCATCTCATCTCTTTCCAAAAGTGTTATGCCTATTCAAACACTACGCATTCTTAAATATTTTGCTTCCATTTTCAATGATATTATCTTATCCGAGATTCATATTGCTACGAAAATGGAAATGGTGTTTTGCTTTTACATCGTTTAATTTGTAAACAAAGGCTAGAAAAACAAAAAAAGCAATGAACTTGTTTCCATGATAAACAAGTAAACAAAAATATACCAACAAAACAGCAGTACATAAAATAGATAATAAGAAAACAGAAATACAACAACAAACATCAGCATAAAAAAATGACACAAACAACAACAATGTAAACAACATGTTTACATTTATAGAGATTTCGAAAAGGCAAAGTCATTCACCTTCAAGAGCATTCATCAGACTGTTTACCCTGCGATATAAAAGACTAGACAAAGCAGGCAACGGAGTCAGAAAAAGTTCAGTCAGTCTTGTGTGAAGACTCTGTGTTTTTAAGAGAGTAACCGTGGTTTGAAGAGCTCCGTTAAACGTTTTCAAAAGCAAAAAACTTAGCAATATGTTATTCACTTAAGAAGCTTTCTCTTTGGCGTAAGTGATGCTACTATGATTTAACTCAAAACCTCTTTGAATGATGTTAAGTATGGTTTCAGATTTTTCTGTGATACTCCTGTATAACAAGTATAACCCAAGCTCCAGTATGTGATGATCTACTATGCGTGAAACCAGCACTACATGCTACAAACACCTGCAATTTTGTTTGCGCCCATTGATTACCCCAGGTTTTTAGTAAGGATTGCAGTGATGCATTTTATTGACTAGAAAAGAGCAAAGTTTTCCAACAATTTTGTAGATTTTTCAATCTACCCTGATAAGTTTTTCTATTAAAATCTTCATTTGCAAACATTTAAATTATTTCCAATTGTGGTACTCAGTAGCGAAAATTTTCCTAGATTAAATTTTCAATTAAAATCTTTAACCTCCGCATATTTTGGCTTTCGGCACAAAAAAGTTATTTCAAACAAAAATTGCTTTTATGGCTTTGCCATGTTGTTGCTTTACGCTTACGGCTGATGTTTAAGTACGAGCTTGTTAAACCATTTTGCATGCACATATGTACATATATATGTGTATGAAAGTATGTGAGAATTTATTTAATTGGCCACAGGATCTGTTTGCCAAAACATTAAACGATAACATTACAGTGCAAGCTATGACTGGTAGCATCTGACTTTTGCTACAGGAACTGCTTATTGAATTGAATTTTAATGTGGGAATTAAATTGTTAAACATTCAGAGAATTTAATGGTTTTCATTAAAGCGTTCGTTTGGCGTTAATTAAGGACGTTATTTTATGTATAAAAGTAGACTATTTAACTGAGGATTGTAGATATCAGTTCATGGATTTAGGAAACCAAGAAGAAAGTTTTAATGAGCGCTTCCTCAGGAGTCTGCGTTTAAAAAAATCATGTTTATAAGCTCAGACTATGATTTGTGACAATTGAGCTGATGAGCTTCACGGTATAAGATGGAAATGGCAATCACCAGACTTTAATATTTAACATGGATATTCGCTGTCAACTGTAGGAAAATTAGATCTTCAAGATTGGTAAACATTCCTCCTCAGTGTCCTCTGTCCTGTCCTGAAAAGGGAAGACCCTACGATATGCGCCAACTACAGGGATATAAGTCTTCTCCCTGTCGCATATAAGGTTCATACGGCCGTAGTTTGTGAACGAATGAAATCATTCGTTAAAACGCTGATTGGGCCTTATCAGTGCGGCTTCGGAACTGGCAAATCCACCATATGTCAAATTCTGGAAAAGACCCACGGAAAACAAATCGACACACACCATCTTTTTGTCGACTATAAAGCAGCCTTCGATAGCCCCATAAGGCCCATTGCGTGCCGCAATGTCTGAGCTCGGCATACCTGCGAAGATTTTAAGGCTATGCAGAATGACGTTGAGCAATTCCTGCAGCTCCGTCAAGGTAGGAATGGACCTCTCCGAACCTTTTGATACTGTGGTATCAAACAAGGCGATCCGTTATCCTGCGATCTCTTCAACTTCGTCATGGAGACTGTTCTGCTTAAGGTGGGAGTGCATCGCAATAGCACTATTTTTCAAAAAGCGTCCAGTTGCTTGCCTACGCTGACGACATTAACATCATATGGCGTACCAAGCAAGATGTTACTGCTGCCTTTAATGCTATTGAACGCGAGTCTACTAAGACGGATCTGGCAGTAAATGAGGGCAAAACACAGTATATGTTATCGACAAGTAGAGATGTGTGGCGTATTGATTCTCAGGTTACGGCCGATAACTATAGTTTTGATATAGTCAAGGAATTTATTTATCTTGGCTCCGGCGTTACCACAAATAATGATGTCAGTCTGGAGATCAAGCGCAGGATCACTCTTGCCAACAGGTGCTACTATGGTATCAATAGGCAATTTAGTAGCAGAGACCTCTCTCGTACGACAAAACTAACACTCTACAAGACGCTCATCCTCCCCGTGCTTCTTTATGGCTCAGAGGCATGGACCCTATTAAGCACTGATGCAGCAGCCTTTAGAGTATTCGAGAAAAAAGTACTACGAAGTACTTCGATTCAGTACTTCGATTCAGTGCGAGTTGGCGATGATTTCCGCATCCGATCCAACAGTGCTCTACAGCAACATCGACGTTGTGCAGCGTAATAACATCCAGCGGCTGCGGTGGCTCGGCCATGTCGTTCGAATGGTGAAGGATGCTCCGGCGAGACGGGTATTTTATGCGGCGATCTCCGGAAGTCGGCGAAGACCGCGACCTTGTTTGCGTTGGAAAGACCAAATCGAGGAAGCCCTGTCGTCGAGTGACCAACTGGAGTAGGCGCGCAAGAACCAGAGGCGCCTGGAAGGATGTGTTACGGCAGGCCGAAACCTATTAATCGGGTTGATAATTGCCAATTGAGTATGTAAGTAATTAAGTAACCAATACACATGCATAAACACATCCGTAAGCATTAAAATCCTTTAACAAAATTAAGCAAATAATGAGCATTCACATGCCACGCCATAACACATCACTGTTTCACTTTCCTAAAGCTTACTGTCGCTATGAGAATTTTCTTAAGTTTCCTTACTTATGTCATTGAATTTAATTTTCAATTGTGTGTGTTATTACTGTCGATTCTTATATTACACCACAGCTATGGTGGAACTAGTTCATCAGGTGAATACACGATAAGTTGAAATTGACTTTTAGGTTATGCGCATTTAGTTCTTTTCTAAGGAATTTTTAAGAGTTTCTCTTTGAAAGTATTTAAGAGCACCTCAAAGAGTGTAATAAATTTATGGCTAAGAGGCAACACGAAGGCAAAGTACATTGAAATTAGAACTTTCAGAGTAATTTTATATTGAAAACCTATCTTACAAATACACTGGAATTCACTGCAACCGGTGAAGATATAAAAAACTCTTCTACCATTCCAGCAACATACATCATGACATGGAATAAAGGGTAACTGTGAGGGTCCCCTTAATACCGGAGTAAATTGTTTCCATGCCTGGCCCTACCTTCTTCAAAGTTACGTACTGAAATCTTTCTTCAGCAAAAGTCTGAAATCTTATTCCTGTATATATCCTTATGGTCAGGAATTTTTAACCCGGTGTCATTGAGATATGTCGGCAATTTCTGTAAAGATGACCTTGATGCTCTGATACGCTTTAAGTATTAATATTAATATTAACATAGTTTTCTAAGGGAGTTCACAACGGTTCTGGAGAGTTTCATGATCGTACCATATCTGAGCAATCCATTCGCCTTGCAATTTTCTTGTGACCATATGATGTGAAAATTTTATCGCTCTACCCTCTTGTTCAGAACATCACATTAACCAAAATCCATTATAAGGGTGTTCAGGTCACAGACCGTCGCTTGGCTATCAGAAAGTATGGTAACATCTTGTTCAGAAATATTGTCGTTCTTAAAGACCACTACCGTAGCTCGTATATCAGCCAATTACTCTCGAAATAATCCGCAGTGATCTGGCAAGATCATTAACTAAGCTATACCTGCCGCCACCCTCACGTACAGCTCCCTCCGTCTTCAAACCATTCGTGTAAATATGTACGGGATCGTTAAGAAGATGATGTGGCTCAGATCATTTTCAAAATTCTCTTGTATTTAAAAAGGAAATTCAGTACTTTCTAGAAACATATTGTGGCGACACATAATCAATATTTCTGTTGTTTCTCAATTTCTTCAGGATACTTAGAATACCCACATTCGATACGTGCCATTCCCCAGTAACTGAATCGCAGACGTAGGTGTCTGTAATAATATTGCTGGGGGATCTTTGTATCCGCCTCAGCTTTGTATCGGCCTTACTTCTCCTGCTCTATTATTCCCCGACAACTGGATCGTAATAAGTCAGTGACCATATTTTCTCCACAACACTTTATTAATAGCAAAGAGTGCAAGGTAAGGCTCTTGTCAGTACGTCCAGCATACATTAGAGTTTTCTGTCTAAAATAAGCCGCAGGAAGTGCGTTCCATTATTACAACCTTGCTTCACACACTACTCATGTTGCTATTGTTAATTTTATTCGTGAGTGGCGGGACCTATTATTTAATGTCGACTACGAACCGCAGATTCGATAAACTTTTCATGGCAATTTTATTTACCCTCAGAGTTCTTGTCAGAAGACTGCGGAGAGGAAATCGAAGAAAACCAGAGGTTGAACCTCGGGCTCCTCTCTAATAAGCCAAACAACTTCTTACTAGACACGATGAATGTCCATCTCACCCAATAATACCCAATATATATATATATATATAAGCCAGCAGACCATTCAGAACATACCAAATATGCTAATTGGGTGCCAGAACTACAGGCTTTCATAGCAGTCTTCTGGCAAGAAGTCTGAGACTAAATGAAATTACGACGAAAAGTTTATCAAACTCGTCCGTTAGGTTCAACGTTAGATTGCATGTCACGCATGTCGATGTATAAAATTAACACGCACAGCATGTGCAATGTGAGAAGATTGGTTGTTGTCCCGACTAAAGGGTTGAAATGACTTCTTCAATATGACAACTTCAATTGTAAACAAAATGAGCAAATACAGCAAAAGAAAGAAGCCCGTCGTTGCCACTGCTTTAAAAAAACTTGTTTAATTGAGCAGTGTTATCGACATTGCTCCGGCACTGCCATATTTTTGAAAAAGTTAACTTTATTTTATCATTAGGTTGTAATAACGAAAAGAAATTAAAGGTGACTTTAAAGTTCACTTTAGCTAAAGTTAGCTTTAACTGAACCGAACTATAACGGGAAGTTGTAATAATGGCCGTAAGTAAGTTAGTTCAGATGCCTATGGTTGTATGGTAACCAAGTTTTTTTAGCCTACAATTGAAAACTGATTGAGCGCTGTGTGATTTTAATAAGACATAGCATGAGCGACAAAATATGATCAATTTTGGCTGCATTGCAGTTCCCAGAATAAGTAGTTCTCCCGACTTCAAATGGCTACTATTATCGTGAGGTTTGACGCAACTTGAAGCCCGTAGACTTATTTGGTGTTGCATCACAAATCGTGTCTACATTAAATATAGTGTCTTTGTTAAATTTTTGTTGAAATACCGCTTAAAATGTACGAAAAAGTGGTTGAGAACTACTTCAAGAAGATCGCCTGCTGCAGCCAATCTGGAGCGACATTGTATTTCTTTTACAAGAGCATTTGAGTAGAAAATGTAAATTTAAATTCAATAAAATCTTCTTCTATATAACCCTGACGTAATTATTTTAATTTTTCAGTTAATTTCGTAATGAAAACCAAGAAGCACAGCAAGCATTGGCAAATAGCTGGCCATTTGTATTCAATTGTACTCCATTAAAATGATTATTTATTTAAGTGAAATTGCAATTCCATTCTATTATGTTTAAGGCTTTCAGTATATTTCCATACTTTTTGGTTTGCAAACGATTTTCTTTCTGAAAATATTAAACATTCCTTCACGCTTGTTTGTTCTTCATCTTCAAGGAAAACAGCAGTTTCGTTGAAACTGCATTAAAACTCTTAACAGAAATATTGCTTTAATGATTATTTTTTTTAACGAAAATAATGCCGTGTTCCTAAGGATTTTTTGTTTATTTTGCAAACTTGGCTACGTTCGGTAAGACATTAAAATTAATTTTAATTTTATGCTGCCTTATGCCTTGTGTTTGTTCACATCTACTTTAAAATGTCATTTGTATTCAAAAACGAAAGAAGGAGGATACTCTTGCCCCTGCCCATTTCTTTATTTCGAATTTGGTTTACTTTTATCCTTTTTAATACTTTTGAAAAAAAAAAAACTGTTTGTTTGTATTTTGCCAAATACTAAATGGAAATGCTTTTTCTCTCCTTTGATTTATATTTCAACCATTTATTCGTTGTTTTCACAACAACCAACAACTATGTACATAAATATGCCATCTTATGGATATTTTATTGGTTGTTATTATAATTTTTTAATTAAATATTTAACAGTTTCCAAAAAAATTATTTCTGTTTACAGTTCGCATTGCTACAGTATTTGCATTTCATTCATGCCTTTATAAGCGTGCATAAATACTTAATGAACCAGCAAACAATTCATCAAAGCATTCGCGATTTTTATAATACTACTAGTTGTACCCTGCGCGTATTGCTGCACCACCAACTAAAATAAATTTGAAGGAAATACATTACACAAATGTCCAATTAATTTTGATATCAATAAAATGAGATTTTGTTTCCCGTTGCCCTGATGATTCAGATGAACGGGCCTGAGTAGTACGCATTCGATCAGTTTCTAATCTCACTTCTCTTTGTTCAAGTGGTTCAAGCGAACGGGTCTCAGCGGCATATACTCGAAGATTTTCCAGTCTCAATGCTCGTCTGATTCTGAGGCCCGTAATGCTCTTTTCTTCCTTGCTTGAGGTGTATTACGACCAATTGATTGTCATTCATTTTGAATAATTTTCAGTGACGGCATCCATCGGAAATTAATCGCACCAACCTCCGTCGACTCATGCGCAACAACTTTGTTAAAGAATGCACAGTTTACGATTTAATTAATTTTGAATAATTTTTAGTGGCGCCACCTGTCGAAATTGGTCATACTAACTTAGAAACCTTCTTCGGCTCATGCGTAACAACTTTGCTAAAGATCATAACATGATCAAATGCATAGTTTACGATTCTATAAGCTACAAACAAACATTAATTTTTATATATATAGACTATGGGAGGTGACACGCCCACTATAGCCAATCCGCCCATTTTGTCAAAGTCGTCCATACAAAATTTTAGGACTCTAGCTATTGCAGTTTATGAGATATGCGACATTAAATACTTATTGGATATGTGGGCGTGGCACCTCGCCTACTTGAAATTTTAAAAATAAACACATATTCATTTTTATATATAAGATTCGCTGGTTTTTTGTGTGTGGGCTATGCGAGGTATGTTTAAAAAATTAAAGAAAGATTTTTATTTACGCATTAAAATCTATTTAAAAGTTGTCGAAGTACTCTAGCTCAAGTTATGTCTCAATTTCTGTTCTCAGGCAAAACTTCCAGGCCCCTATCACTAAGGACCTTCAGCTTTCCAGGAAAGTCAGCAGTTTTGTTAACAAGAAAATATAGCAGGGGGTGTAATGTAATGAATCCCTATCTACCAACACCACCCATACCGTGCGTGTTAATTTTATCCATGAGCGGCGTGACCTACAGTTTAAAGTCAACTTTTCATTGCAATCTCATCCTCTCTTTACTACTGAGAAGTCGCCAAAGAAATATTTTTTCCCATCCTTTGTTTCGTTCTAGATACCTGAGCTGGGGTTTGAATCATGGGCTTGCGTTTAATAAGCAAACACACTACCTACTAGACTCCGCCGACTTTATGAAAGGGATAGCAACTCAAAAAAGCCCTATGAACTAGGACCTGGCAATATAATTAAAGAAAGCGGCTCGGCCATATATAGCGAAAGCAATTTTATCCAAAATGAGTCAACATTGGAGCGTAAGGGAGCATTGCCTCCATATTCGTTAAGGCCCTATTCTGTTTATCGAATCGAGGGATGATTTTTTAACTGTTTGGGTTTTAGAAATTGATAGAGCGCAGAGAATATTTAAAAGAGAATGAAATATTTATTTGTGGCGATAAAGAAAAGAAGAATTTAATCTCGCATAGAAGAAATTATGGTCTGTCTAGAAACGGTAGAGAATCGTGATAGATTCACAGTCCAGGGTGCTGTTTAAGATATAACGTACACAACCAGCCATTTCCGTATTCTCTCTCTATTTTTAATTTATTAAAAAAATTAAAAAAAAAATATTAAAACAATCCCCTTTCAAAGATTATATATGCACCTAGGGGTGAAAGGTACTCCTAAATAGTAAACAAAAAGCAATAAGAGGCCTTTCTAAGCTTATACTTTGCAACATGGTATCATATTCACAACTTTATATATTGTTTTTGTTATTGCCGTTATTGCCACCATGTGCCGCTTTAATAGTGTGTACAGTTTTAAATTTTCTTTGATGTAAATGCTTCTGTAGGTGTGTGCTAACTTCCAACATTTCGATCAGTACCTCATCAATGCCAGAAGTGGCATTGCTTTCCAGTGCAGGAGTTATGGCTTTTTTATGCCTGTACATGTACATATTTTATGTATAGCCGACGTAGTCTAGTAGGTGATGTGTTGGATTATTAGCCGTGAGGCCACGGTTCAAACCCCAGATCAGACATCAAAACAAAATATGAAAAAATATTTCTTCGACAATTTCCTCTCAGCAAACTCCTGGCAAAAACTCTGAGAGTAAAAAATCTGTCGTTCGGAGTCGGTTTTAAAATGGTGATTACCCAGCAGGTGATCTTCTACCCACCTTTCTTTAGTTTCCAAATGTGATCTGTGGGTATGTCTGCGCATTCTGCGCACCAAACACCCTGAAACTCTGGAATCTTCATAAAGTGTTCTTTTTTTGCCCATTTTATCTTTGTGTCACCCCAACATTTTGCTGGGTTGCATAGAAGAATTGGATGCGTGTCTTAATTTATTTATGAACGTATAACGTTTGTATGTAGGTATGTGTATATCCTCCGGCAGCCTGTAAAAGTATTCGAAATAAAATTTGACAGTTTTTAAGTTTATAAATAAAGTTTTTCTTTCATTTCACCTTCTTCTCCATTCTTCCCTTTATCTGTAACTTCCTATAAACTTTAATTTCCTTTTTCTCTTTCATTTGCACTTCTTTTCATATTTTTATGATTTTCTCTTCTTTTTTTTTCTTTTTCTTACAACTTTTCTTTTTAAATTATTTATTTGAAGGCAAATAACAATGAAATGTTGTTTGCGCAAACACTGTGCAAGATTTCTGTTGCAAGACTTCTGCTGCAAGACTTTATTGCGGTAAATTTTTCAAAGGCAAATTGTGTGGAGTTTATACCTGCACCTGCATGATGGTGCTATTGTTTAAACGCATATTTTTCTTTCAAAATTTAATTGTGATGACCAGAAGGTGTTGGGTTTGAAAACTTGTGAAACCATGTGTATGTGATGGAGAAATTTATGAATAATTTTCGCTCGTTTCTTTTTCTTTTTTTTTTGTTAAATTTTAATAAAGTTGTCAGCATTTAATATGCCAGTATTGCGCTGGCAAGACAGCAAATATTGATGCCCAGTAGGTGGAGTATACGTATTTGTACTATTCCACACAAGCTGTATGCAAAGACTGGATGTTAGTTTGATGCAAAACATGAAACATTAATATGGCAAGAAATTGTTTATTACAAGTCGGAAACACAGGCCAAGGAAAATAAATAAAAGAGCTCAACATAAAAGAGGAAAATAGTATACTTTCACAGCGTTAAACATTATTGATAAGAGCATTTTGATCACTAATGTTGTGTGTGGGATGGGATAAACACAGAACCATAACTTCCATTACAGATTATCAATTAAAAGGAGACCGACCGCGATATCAGTGCTCTGTTTAGCACTAACATATATGACTAATATATGCACAGAATCATAAAGTCCATTACAGGTCACATATATTACATAATAGGTCATTACAACCCTTTAGTCAGGATTACGACCTAGTTTCTCACACCACTTGTGTTGTGTGTGTTAATTTTATATATGTGTGACGGGACCTACAGTTTAAAGTCGACTCTGAACGACAGATTTTTGAGAAACTTTTCATGGCTCTTTTATTTTCTCTCAGAGTTCTTGCCAGAAGATTGCTGAGACTAAGACGCCGGCGAAATATTTTTTTTCGTTTCGTTGGAGATGTCTGACCTGCGGTTCGAACCGATGTGCTACGGCATTTTACAACAGTGGTGATTAGACAAAATCATGAAGAGAGTCTTTTAATACAAGTTTTTTAGTTGAGAAACTGTAACGAAATGAAGTCGCCGTGGTCTAGTAGGTAGTGTGTTGGCTTATTAAACGTGCGGCCTCGGTTCAAACTCCAGGTCAGATATTTCCAAGAAAACGAAACGAGAAAAATATTTCTTTGGCGACTTCTTCTCAGCCGTTTTCTGACAAAACTTCTGAGAGTAAATAAAATAGCCATGAAAAGTTTCTCAAAAATCTGTCGTTCAGAGTCGACTTTAAATTGTAGGTCCCACGACTTGTATACAATTAACACACACAACATTAGTGGTATGAGAAGCTAGGTTGTAATCCTAACTAAAGGGTTGTAATGGTCAATTATGTATATATGTTGTGTACATATGTGTATGTATAAAATATCATCGAAATTTTTTGTATGTTTGAAAGACTTATTGATGCCATTATGTCCTGGATATATTACAGTTAAAATTTCAGTCTCGCCTGCTATGGGTGTAGCGCATCCGAAATGTCCAATCTTCAATGACTCCGGCTAATAAATCACCATGAATTTAACCGATGGCATGGATTATGTTGGCTTTGAGGAGGGCTGTGCATACACTTGCGACTTAAGATATTCTCACAAGAAAAAGTTTAATGGGTCAAATCACATTATCTTGCCGGCCAGTACACATCACCTCTACGTGAGATAATCATACACTTAAATCGCTTGTGTAGAATATCCAATGTGGCACGAGCTGTATGACACGTAGCGCCATTTTGTTCAAACCACATATTATCAAATCGTTCAAGTCAGGCCAAAAGAAGTTGATAATCAGTGTCTTGTTCGCCGTTGACAGTGATGACCTGGCCAACGTTGTTCTTAAAGAAATATGAATCGATGACACTCCCGGCCTAAAACCCACTCGTAACAATAACTTTTTCGGAATGTATTGAAAACTCTTGGATCTGAATGTGAATTTAAATGGTCGGAAATTAGAAAATTTTGTTTATTTTAAAGTCCCATTCATACATGAAAATTAGGGCCCATTCAGCGAACATATGTAGTAGTCTGTGGTTCATGTCTGTGCGTTCTTAGTAATTTGTCGAATCAGACTAAATAAATGACAACTAATTTGACAAATGGAGATTCAATAAGATGGTCGTCGTCCCTGTTGGAAGACCCCTAAACCTATCTATCATGAGTGGTATAATGCTGTCGCCAATATAGAAACTTCTGAAGTGATTAACTTAGACATGGAAATACAACATTTCGATAGTAAATTATTAGATTATCAAAGCACACATCGTCAGCCTGAAATTTTCCCAGGAAACGAATAAAATATATCTTGATTCCTTTGACTCCTACTGGGAGTGTAAGGCCACATCAAATCTCTTCTGTAATAATCTGTCTTACACAAATAAATCCACTTCTAAACAAACTATTCCAATTTGTACCTTCTCCAAATATAAGCTTTTCTAGACCGTTACTGGCATCTTCGATATGTCGTGCGGTCTTCTGGAATCCAGCTTATTATCGTACCAACTCAACACTCTCTCTGCATTCGATGTTACTCTTGTCGCCGTAGTCTATTAGGTAGTGTGTTGGCTTATGAGACCTGAGGCCATAGTCCAAGTCAGACATCTCCAACAAAACGAAAAAAAAAATATTTCTTTCCACGACTTCTCAGCAGATTTCTGGCAAAAACTCTGTAAGTAAAATAAAATTGCCATGAAAAGTTTCTCAAAAATCTGTCTTTCGTTGTCGGGTTTAAACTGTAGGTTGCGCCACTCATGTATAAAATTAACACACACAACATAAGTGTTGTGAGGAAGTAGGTGGTAATCCTGATTGAAGGGCTTGTAATGATAATGCATGAACGCTACTCTTGCTTTAAACAGGGAGCTTACATATATTAGCCTGCAGTGACTTTATGTCGCTTGCAGTAGAATTTCAACAGCACAGGAAGTAGTTTAGATTTTAAGAGAAAAGACAGATCTTTGTTCTGGAGTTAACAAGTGAATTTCACAGTCTGAAATAACTTGTTTGCCTTCTTAGCCTTGAAGTAATTCAAGAAAGATTGGCTTTTTGAGAACTACCACATTATTACCTATCTTCCATGTAATGACTTCAAAACGCTTCGTTTGCATTGGTACAGAAAGGCTTATTCTTCGTCTTTCCATCACTATTCCGCTATTTAAACTCTTGAATGGATAAGAAATTAGAACTCTGCTCATATCTCCAAAGCATTATTGTTCGCTGCTTTTAATATTTATTTTGTTTTATTTGCTTCACAACAATACTTTGTGTTAAAAAGTTTTTCTCATTTCACTGCTTTTACTTCCAAACCATTTGGATTCACTCGACTCTGGTATTTATTTTAGAGGATGGCCAGTAATTTTTCTATTCAAGATGACAATGGAATTTGAAAGTTTTGAAACAAGTTTGCACACCAAGATGTGCGCACATCTTGTTGTCATGATGAAGCACTAGAAAATAGTTCCTCTCCACAAAACTAAGTTGTTTAATTATTTTGTTTTATAACGTCACCATGAATGATCAAAAGAATGTGAATGTGGATGTAGATGACTATGGAGACGTTGATAAAAATCCATTATTTTCCTTTCATTTCATCTGCGAAACTTATTTTTGAATGGTTTTTCTTCAAATTGGCTGTTTGACTAACTGACAGCCAAGACTGTGTCGTATTGAGTTGTGTTGTATTGACTTGATGACTAAATGACACTCCGATTTAGAATTTCACAAGAGTTTTGATCTTGATGCGAACAACAGTAATTTATGTTGTGTTGTTTTGTATAGCAGCCCAGCGATTTCTTTATTGTATTCCTGATGACGTTGTTAATTTGTTTGTCAATTGCGATGTTTTGTGTCCACTTAGCTGCCAGTGAGTGAGTACGTCAGAGCAAAAACAAACAACTCTTTAGAATTCGTAGATTTCTTTTGGATGTTTTAAAGAAGTCATAAAGAACAACAACAAAAGTTATAATAGTCCAGCTGAGATCGACTATATATTTGCTGTAAGATAATGTCATAATCGATTAACTTAAGTCAACTTAAAATCTTTCATTAAAGTTAGGTTAAGATACGTGGCAGACCTTACTTGGAGTTTACAGGGTCTAGCTATCACACATCAATATCCAAACAAGGTTGATCCTTTAGACAACTATCGGGACTTCCAAAAAAAATTTCGCTAATCTTTGTCTTAGAGGAGCTCAGTCAAAGATAACAGGAAATGTGGGGTAAGGAACCTCCTTCTCAACGAGGTGAGAGCTGAGCACTGGCAAAGGAAGTGAAGGATAGTCTTCTTCTTTGATTTGCTGTATCCAAGTTCTGTCAACTTCTGGAACCCTACTGTTATTATTCTACGTGGTACATCTAATGCAAAAATATAGTCGAGAGAGAAATTACATCTCCAAGTAATAAAGAGCACCAAACGGTTCTTTTCTCTGGAAGCAATTGACTTTTCTACAATAATTTTTGAGTTTCTAAGCAAAATATGCTTTAATTTTGCTTGTTGACGTAACCGCCATGTAAAGCAAAATGTTCACGGAACATAACGGAAAGTACATTCGTTTATAGCACAGTAAAGGTAATGCAAATGTGTAATGCAAATGGCTACCGAAATTACATTACATCGCTCTCATCGCTTTTATATTCTAAAAACTGACGTACGTTCGGTAAACGTTTGGCTATATCTGCTGTAAGAAATGAGCTTCATCGCAGTAGAAAATATTGTACGAAAAATCAGCATCGAAAACTTGGCTTTATTTGTTCAGGGGGTTGGACTCAATAAGGATGGAGTTGCAAATCGTAAAATAGGCTCAATTGATGAAATTCGAATTATCCACCACAGTTTCATTAACAAGAACAATACTTTCGGCCGTGCATACCGTAATTATTCTAGAGGTATAAATACAATGCAAGAAATGTTTTATTCCTACGTATACGTCCTCTCCAAGTTCTGTTAACCTCTAGAACTTGACTGTTGAGTTGTTGTCGTTATTCTTTCTTTAGTAACTTTTTACTCCTTATTTCAGAATTTTTGTTTTGAAATAAAACGTTTGATCTAGAAATCTTTATTGGACTCTCGTTAAATAGTTTTCTTTAAAATTTCCCTACTTTTGCATTTGCAGTTGTGGTTAGGTTAGGTTAGAGGACGTGTACTTGTCAATTAAGACAAGTACAGTACCCGGAGGTCGAATTTACCCATTGTACAACGTCCTAGTTGCTTACACCACTTATGTTGTGTGTGCTAATTTTATATATGTGTGGTCTGACCTACAGTTTAAAGTCGACTCCGAACGACAGAATTTTGAGAAACTTTTTCATGGCAATTTTATTTACTCTCAGAGATTTTTGCCAGAAATCTGCTGAGAGGAAGTCGCCGAAGAAATACCTTTTGTATTTTGTCTTGACGTCTGGTCTAGGGATCGAACCCTGGCTTTACGTCTAATAAGCCAACAGTTATTCTTTCAGAAGTTTTGAGCTGAAATAAAATTTTCAATCCAAAATTTCTTATTCGACTCTCGTTTTCCTTTAAATTTCCCGTGCTTTTTCATTTGCAGTAGACTACAATCAGCACTTAAACAAATTTCTGTCTTCTTCTAGAACTTGACTGTTGAGTTGTTGATGTTGTTGTTATTCTGTTTCTTCAGCATTTTTGTGCTGAAATAAAATTTTCAATCTAAAATTTCTTAATCGACTCTCGTTAAATGATTTGCATTTGCAGTAAAATACAGCACTTAAGCAAATTTAATCACCCTCCGCACTTCACTTTTAAAACGTCTTACGTTAGTATGATTCTTAACCCAAAAAACGAAAACAAAATGGCTACATCTATAATAATTTTAATGTTACAAGTTTAAGGGTATTACTGAAGCTTGAAGGAAAATGCTTATGATATTTCTCCTGCTGCAACTAAATAGAGGATGACTGTATAAGTTGACTGTCTCAAGTCTCACTACAAGTCCAAGTATGATGAAGTACTTTTTGTTGTTGTTGTTGTAATAAAAATAAAATATGAAGAAAATGAAAAAGAAATGAAATTGTTATCACCTAAAATATGGACAGCAAATGTTGCATTTAAACAAATATTATGATGGCACAGTTTCTAGGCATACCAGCTCAGTTCAGTTCCTGCATTCTTTCAGGAAAATATAATGAAACTAAAAACATGCTGCATTTCATTTTAATACTTTTTTTTTAGAATGCTATGAGTCCTGTTATAGAATTTTGTCATTTTAATGTGCCACCATAATTACGAATATTCCATAGAAAATATTACACAAAACACATAAGAAAAGTCACTGAAAGGAAAGGAATCCTATAGTTTGAAATAATGTTGAGTACAGCAGGAATTTGGGGTTTCATTTAATTTTTTTTGTTAGAATATTTACAAATAATTGAAATGTCCATAAATATAATGAAAATACTCTTCCGCATCCTTAAGTTTTGGGCCACTAGAAGCAGAGCCAAATAATGATGTTTGCACGAACGAAATGACCAACGTAGAGATCTAATCAAATTAATGAAAATGCAAAAATATTTGTGTCATCACAAAATAAATAGAACGAATACAAAAATAATAGCAAACATTTTATAATTAATGTCCCTCCTTTGTTTTGAAAATAAGTAGAAAATATTAGAGAAATGAATAGAAATCTTAGAGAAATATTTTGAAAATATAAATAAATTTTAAAAAATTAAATTAAATTGCAAATAAAATGCTAAAATTGCTTCTAACAATAGCCACAAACTAAGAGTTATTGCCCCAGTTGCATTGTTACAATCCAACCATATATAGAGAGAGATATTGAGATTTTAGTGTTATAATTTTGCATTTTTTCTGCATTCCGCTTGTTTCGTTATCAATTAAAACCATCAAAGGTTAGATTAAATGTGATATATGACGTCATCACACATAAAAATATTACGTCATGATGATCATGAATCACTCGTGTAGAATATCCAATGTGGCATAAGCTCAGTGACACGTAGCGCCATTTTGTTGAAATCAAATATTAACAACCTGGCTAACATTGTTCTTAAAGAAATATGAATCATGACACCCCCAGCCTAAAACACACTCCTAACAATGACTTTTTCGGAATGAATTGAACACTCTCGGATCTTATGTGAATTGAAATGGTCGGAAATTAGAAAGTTTTGTTAATTTTAAAGTCCCTTTCATACAGATTTGGGCTTCATCACTGAAGATGATATTTCAATGAAAATTAGGGCTCATTCACACGTAGTAGTCTGTGGTTCATGGCTGTGGTTCCTTTGTTATTTGGCGCGGCAGATTTCATAAATGGCAACTAATTTGTCAGATGAGCATTCAATAAAATGGCCGTCAAAATCGCTGTCCAAAATCGAAAGTCATCGTTGGTAGACCCTAAGCCTGAGCGTTGCAATGTACATAGGAATACAACTTTTGAAAGTAAATCATCCGATTACAATGGGAACACATATGTCCTGTAACAATTTGGCTGTGGTCAGCTCGTCTGTAATGCAGTTTCCAAAGATACCCGTGTGTCCATATAAGAGTTACCTTTGAATGATCAGCAATTTCCTTGAGAAATCTTCGGCATTCATGGACAAGGATGGACATTGAAATTACGTTCGTTTGGGCATCAGCATAGAAAACCTGGCTTTATTTGTTCTGCGGATGGAGGTGCAAATCGTAATATATGTAGGTCCAATAGCTGACAATACCATGAAATTGATAAATTTCGATTATCTGCCACAGTTTCATTAACAGGAGTGATACTTTCGGCAGTGCATACATTGGTACACTGTTCTGACCACCATAATTATCCTAGAGATGTAAGTACAATGCAAGAGACTTTTTATTCCAAAATTTTTGTCCTCTCCAAGGTCAGTCAACTTCTAGAACTTGATTCTTGAGTTGTTGTGGTTATTCTTTCTTTATTAACATTTGTGCTCTTTTCTTCAGAATTTTTGTAATGAAATAAAATTTTAAATCTCAAATTTCTTATTCGACTCTCGTTAAATGATTTTCCCTAAAATTTCCCTACTTTTTCATTTGTAGTAAACTACAGCACTTAAACAAATTTAATGCACCCATCGCACTTCAGTCTTAAAACGTCTTGAGTTAGTATGATTTCTAACACAAAAACGAAAACAAAATGGCTACGGCCATATTAATTGTAATGTTAAATGTGGGTACGAGTGTAATGAGATTACTGTTTGAAGTAAAATGCTTATGATATTTCTCCTCAGTGAGCACAATGCAAGAGACTAAATACTTATGTACGGTGTTGTACAATCTGTGTTAATCGTTTTTCCGTATTTTATTTTTCTACAATTGTTTGTAATTAAAGTTAAAGAAATCATAAACAATAATAACAATAATAATGGCATAAATTATAATTGAAAACAAAATCGTTAATGGAAATGCATTAAAATCTGTCAAAATAATTAGAGACAGGGAAAAGACAAAAAAGTCCATCAAAAATTTACATTTAATTGAAAATTAAAAGCAAATTGAAGAAAGATTGATAATAAATTCTATTGTAGAAAAAAATAATAAAAAAATTGATTTAAAATTTATTTTAAATTCTATCCTGTTTTCTTAATTAATAATAAAAATAAAAAAATTTTGGCTTTTCGTTGAAATTTGCATAAAAATCAATTGAATAAATTGACACCTTTTGTGTATTTAATTTACGAAATTTGATTTGATTCTTTTTCTTTTTATTTTCATTTTTATTAACTCTGATATAAATTTAAATATTCATAAAATTGTTTTTTGTTTTCTTTTTCTCTTGTGTTTTCTGTTTCCCTTTGTGATTTGGGATTACAAATAAACGAAAGTGAATTTGAAAAAAATGGAGGGGTTTCAATACAATTATAACATAATCGGCAGAGACATATTCATTATTGTTGTTGTTGTTTTTTTAATTGTATTGTAAAAAAAATAATTTTAATTATTTTAAAACCGTAGCAAAAAAAAAATATGGCGTATGAGTCCATAAAATGTAAAACAGTAAAATAATACAAAATTTATGGGAACTACTTTAACCAAATATAAGCAAAAGTAAAAAAAAATGAAAAATTTAGTACCATTTATGGCTCTATATCAGTGGTGCTCAAACACATACTATCATAGTTTTGGAGCAGCGGAGAACAAAATTCAATTTAATTTTTGAGAATCGTACACTGGGAAAATAAAAAAAGAAAAAAATGGTTTATTGTGTTGCGTGTATGTTATCACATAATGAACTTATATATGTATGTATGTATTGATGAATATATCGATGTATGTATTGATGAATATATTGATGTATGTATGTATTGATGAATATATTGATGTATGTATTGATGAAAATATTGATGTATGTATGTATTGATGAATATATTGATGTATGTATGTATGTATGTATGTATGTATGTATTGATGAATATATTGATTGATATATGTACGTATGTATTGATTGTAAATTATTGTAATTTGGTACGTCCGTTTCGTCAACCATGAATTTTAAAAAACTTTCTGCTCTTAATTGCAATAATTTTAAAGTCCTATCATTCCCTTAAATGTTGTCGATAAATCCATGGCTAGCCTCGTAATGTCTTTTTATAAAAAAAAGAATTACGACATAAAGAGTGTTCACGCTAGCCACCCTACTTTTAAGTCTTAGATATAAGTTTAGTTTAAGTGTATAAACCACCCCTGTGTTAGTATAAATCAATTGTGAATTATAATATATATAAACGAAAAGAGATCAATACCCGATCAACCCCCAACCCGAAAGGTACGTTTTGTTGTACTAAATAAATAATAAATAGATTATTTAAAACTAATACTTTTGTATTTTATTTCCCCGTATTCTCGCCTAATATTTTATTTTATTATTTCCCCGCTCACCCCCACATTTTGGTCCAATCGAGCCGGATCATCCCCTAAATAAAATAAATTATTTGCGAGACCCTATTTGCAGATTGACTCGAAGATCGCAATTCTGGATATTTGTTGCTGGAAACCACACCCGTGTCACCGTTTGGATTTGTTTGTAATTTTGCAATTTCTTTTCCCTAATCCTAATACTAATTTTTTAGAAGGTATGTAAAAATTCATTACTTAATTTTGTGGTGAAAAGTGTTAGCGTAAAGATAACAAAAAGAAAAAAAAAAACATTAAAAAATATAAAATTTAGTGAAGTGTCTCAGTGAAGTGTAAGAATATAAGAGAAACAAAAAGCAAGTGAATATAAACAAACGGGAAAAAGATACACAAACAACACAGAGTGCATTGGTCTTGCGTGTTGTTGTTGTTGTGTACTTGCTTTATAAACAGCTGGAAGGTTGTCACAGAATAAGGTGAATGCTGTTTTGAGTATCTTATATCCTTACACCAATATATAAAAAGCGAATGATATTAATTTATATTGTTGAATTATTTTGGTATTGTTTGAGACGTTTTATTTGGTTTAATTAAAGAAAACTATATATATTTTTATTATATTTTTTATATATATTTTTTACTATATTTTTATATATAATTTTTGGAAAAAAATTAATTATTGATTTACTTTTTTAAGTAACCCCCTTTAGTACAATTTTTATTTTGATTCGAAAATTTTTCCCCTTTTTTATCGGTTCGCGAACATAATTTTTTTAATTTTCGAATTGTTTTCTTGCTTCCAATTTGAATTTTTACCTTTCCTAATTTTTTGGGATTTTTGTTTTTCGTAAATTTTTTTTTGAAAATTCGGATTTTTCTTTTATCGATTCTCTCTCGATTTGAAGTTTTCTCATTTGCTCCTATTCTTTGGAATTTTACATTTAGGAGTCCCCTTTCGTGAACATCCTTATCTTCTCGTTCTCCTTTTATTCTTTTTTAATAACCTGATCTCACAGTTTCATTCAAGCTATCCCTAAAGAAGAACACTCTGTTCACAGTCTGAGTGTACATCGGCAGGAGATAACTCGTTTGTGGGAAGCTTTTCGTGACTCCTACGAGGACTTGTCGGAAAATGCAGAGGATACCAAGGTTTCTGCTAAAGACCTGAAGGTCTTTACATTGTGCATTACCATCCCTATTCTCTATAAAAAAGAAATCATATTCCCAATTTTCATCAAACATTTTGCTGCGTGTATTTGCAAAAAACATAGAATCGTTCAAAAAAATTGCGTAGCGAGGTCTTGCTTCATCAAGTGCTAAACATCAACTGAATTGATTTTGTTCTCTGAGTTCATCACAAAACCACAAACAAAGCAACAAACACATGATCATTATAAGAAACCACACAAGTAAGCTTATAGTGTACGTGTATCAATGCAGCGTCGGCAGAATTTTCTTTGCCTATCACATGTGATAGGAAATTTAGATTTTGATCGTCACTGCTCTATATAGAGAGGCATCATGGGATCTATGATGAATGACAGAGGTTCTATACAAACGAACTGCGTTGGCATATGCAGACAACGATGTAATAAGGGTCAGCACAAACAGTCACTATCCATTACTGTGTAGCTTCGCCGCCTGATAAACACTTATAAGACCACAATGGTACTATTCTCGAGAAGAGGAAAAAAAAGAAGAACAGGTTAAGGAAGACGGCAATACTATATATCAATCAATCTATACTATCAATCAATATCAATCAATACTATCAATCTATACTATCAATCAATACTATCAATCAATACTATCGATATAAAAGCAATGTATGAGATTGACAGGAGTAATAGTAATAAACCGTATGGAAATTTAAAGTAATGAGTAGCCAGATAAGTTTACCAGGAGGAAGTTTTCATGCTCCTGATTTCCTCAGATTGTTTTGGTGGAGCGAGAAGCGGAATATCGTATGCAATACTCTGCGACAGGATAGATAAAGGAAGATGAAGACTTTTCACAAGTTAATTGGATCTGAGGCAATTAAGTTAAAAAGGATTTGAATCAGACTATACAAGAGTCCCCTAGAAATTATAACCAGTCGCCAATAGACTTCGAAAATTTTTGTTCCAAATATGAAGATTCAGTGATGAGTACTAGGCAGAAATTTATTCTTACCGACACAGTACATTATTATAGTGCAGCAACAGAATTGGTAGAATTTTTTATAGGAAAGCCCTACATAGCTTAAGGACATTACAATGCATCACATAAATATGAACTAATATTCGAATCCTGGATGAATTAACATAACAAAACTAAAGGCAAAAAATCTGGGATTTTCACGGACAGTAAATTGATAGGAGTATGCTGTAATGGTATGCAGAATGCTTGCGGGAAAAATCTTGATCTGCAGGGAAGCCATGCAGAGAAATGTAATGCACACAGGTATTTTGTTTTCAGTTTCATTCACCCCGCACAAGTTCCAAGTTCATTCTCCTCAGTCATAGGTTCTATAGTGTCTTTTACTAAGCGCTTTCTATATTTAAATTTAAAATAAAAACAAGATGAGGTCGCCTTAGTCTAGTAGATAGTGTATTGGCTTATGTGAAGCCTCGGTTGAAACCCCAGGTCACACAAACGAAATACAAAAAAAAATGTTTCTTCGACGACTCCCTCTCACCAGATTTCTGGCATAAACTCTGAGAATTAAATAAAATTGCCATGAAAAAGTTTCTCAAAATCTGTCGTTCGGAATCGACTTTAAACTGCAGCTGCTATGGATAATATTAACACTTAAAACATGTGTTCGTGTGAGAAACTAAGTCGTAATCCTGCCTAAAGTGTTGTAGTAAGCAATTATGTATGTTTGTATGGTATGTGAGATCACATACCCTGTTTCTTAATACATCTGTGCTGAAATACGCCTACCTTAGAACGGTTTTTTTTCTTAAAGTGTATGTAGCATAGCAAAGTGTCACATTATCTTTCATTGCTTAGGCTTGTTTCGAAACATTACGTACAATTATGGAGATTTCTGGTTCTGTTCAGGCGACAGTTAGGAGGTAATAACAGCCCCTCGATATAATTTGGTCGGGCCACCATACTCGTTGATAACTTGTGTTAGATCTGCGCTAAATATGGTTTACACGATAGCCATACATGGCAATAGACAATGTAAACAATGAAATTTGAAGTTATCCTTGCAATTACTGTTCAATCAAAAAGGATATTGAAGAACTACAAAAACAATCGACATCCTTAACTATTTATATACAGTGAACGTCATAAGAAACTGTACACTACGGATAAAATTCTAACAATCACCAAACTCAACTTAAAGAGAATGACCGAAAAATTTGAATTTCAAAATTTTTGTAATTTTTTTTTTTGCTTTGTTTCAGTTTTAAAACTGGCAATGAAACAATTTTAAAATAAAAATAACGGTAATTTATTAATGTATATTTTTAATGTGCAGTTCCTTTTGACGCTCACTGTACCCGTGATCAAGCATTGGAAACCATAAAAATATTTTCAAATAGAAAAAGCATTAACAGAGGCAATAAAATGAGAAGAAGAGAGTGGTAGAGAAAGAAAGAGAGAGAGGGAGAGTGTAAAGGAAATTGTAAATGACAATCATAAATTTATTGCAAATGGTTTTTAGTTGTGGTTGTAATTTGTTTATGGCCATCCCATATACCCATACCCATACGCAATAATAATCACTTGATTCTCTATTCAAGCTAACAACGCTGATGATACCAATGCTGCTGGTGCTCCTGCGGCCATCGAGCTCAGGATAATAACAATTGTATTATTGCCTTTATTCCTTAATAATATTTCTATCGTTGTTGTTATTGTTGTTATGTCCCTAAAACAGGTTTTATTACTTACCGCTACTGAGTCAGAAATCGTCTGAAATAGTAAAAGTGTAACCTTTTGCCATTGAGAAGTTAAGACGCCATTCAATTGGCGTAATAAAATTTTGTCTTCATTGTTCATTTAATACGCTCAAGGTTTTGGTTGAAAATTGCAGTTCAATATGATTGAAATAAGGTCACCACACTTTAAGAAAGTAACGGCATTGCAAGAAAGCCCATATAAACTACAATCTGGCAATATAATTGAAGCAAGTTTATATGTGGCGAAAGCAAGTTTATATAAAACCACCTAGAACGAATCAAAACTAGAGCGTAAGGGAGCATGGTCTATACATAGCAATACGTATATACTGTTATGAAAATAAATAAAAAAGCCTAGACACTGCTGCTTTGCTTTTACATCGCTTAATAACGGGTGATTTTTTAGCTATTATCTTTTTGGCAACACTGGTTTAAACAGCTCACGCGCGTTTCGTGTTTTGTTTCACTATCAAACATCTTCAGTTTGGTCTATAATTTAACCATGAATCGTCTTACAGACGAACAACGCTTGAAAATTATTTTTCATTTTATTATTAAAATGTGTGCTCTGTTAAGAAAGTTCATCGCGCGCTTCTTCCATTTTATGGTCAGTTTAATCGACCCACTGAAGCGGCTTTTCGGGATATTATGACTAAATTTCGCACCAAATTTACATTGTTGGACAATAAACCACCAACACGCTTACAGAGAGTGCGAACTGAAGCAAATATCGCAGCTGTATCGGCCAGTGTTAATGATGACCATCAATTATCGATTCGTCGCCGTTCGCAGCAATTGGGCCTCTGTTACTCAACAACGTGGAAAATTTTGCGGAAGGATTTAGGTGTGAAGCCTTTCAAAATACAGCTGGTGCAAGAATTGAAGCCGAACGACCTACCGCAACGCAGAATTTTTGGTGAATGGGCTTTTGGAAAGTTGACCGAAGATCCACTTCTTTATCGAAAAATTGTGTTCAGCGACGGAGCTCATTTTTGGCTCAATGGATACGTAAATAAGCAGAATTGTCGATTTTCGAGTGAAGATCAGCCAGAAGCATTGCTAAAGCTACCAATGCATCCAGAAAAAGTCACAGTTTCGTGCGGTTTATGGGCTGGTGGCGTCATTGGACCGTACTTCTTCAAAGATGCTGCGAATCGTAACGTAACTGTGAATGGCGAGCGCTACCGTGAGATGATATCCAACTTTTTTGCCCAAAATGCAAGAACTTGACTTGCATGACATGTGGTTTCAACAACACGTTGCGTTTATTTCACGTTCGGGACCGGTCAATTGGACGCATAGATCGTGCGATTTAACGCCTTTAGACTATTTTTTGTGGGGCTATGTTAAAGCTCATGCCTATACAGACAAGCCCGTTTCAATTGCCGCATTGGAAGGCAACATTGAAGCATTTATTCGTGAGATACCGGCCGAAATGTTGGAAAGAGCATGCCAGAATTGCACTAAGCGGATGGACCATTTGAGGCGCAGTCGCGGTAAACATTTGCATGAAATAATCTTCAAACATTAAATTATATGGACCGTACTATCGATTCAAATAAAGATTTCATGAATTTTTCTGAATTTTACGTGATTTTTTTTTTTTTGAAAAATTTTCCTCTTAAAAATCACCCGTTATTATAAGTATAAACAAAAGCTACAAAAACAAAAACAATGTACTTGTTCACAAATTATCGAACTGCTTAAAGTTACAACAAACACCAGCATAAAAAAATGATAAACAAGTAAAAAAAAATATACGAACAACACTACAATAATAAATGCAAGCAACGATGTTTATAGTTATAGAGATTTCGAGAAGGCGACGTCATGAACGTTCGTCTCCAGGAACATACATCAGACTGTTTATTAGGTCGACCAATTTATTAAGGCCCTACTCTGTTCGTAGGAGCAATGGCGGCATATATCGGGTGATTTTTTAACCGTCTGAATTTTATAAATTGATCGAACGTTGAGAATATTAAAAAGTGAATCGAGTATTAATTTGAGGTGATAAATGAAGGCTTGCATACACTTTTCAAATATTTTTTAAGTCAATATCTTCGTACGTGGTCCACATGCTTACTTAAATTTTAAGATACACTTCCCAGTGCAGGAACTGGTTTATGCCCGTACAACAATATTGGTCATGGCAATACTATCTAACAGTCAAGTCACCATACAAGTAACCTATGAGATTGACAGGAGAATAATAAGGGACTGTGCGGAAATTCGGAGTAATGAGCACGCAGATAAACTTACTAGGAGGAAGTTTCCATGCCGTCAGATTCTTTTGGTGGAGCGATAAAACGAATTTGTAAATGTATACTCTGTGACAGACTTTTCACAAGTTAAATAGATCTGAGGCAATCTAAATTCTTGTTACCAAATTAAGTGGGAAGGGACCAGTAACCAGTAACCAGTCTCCAGTAGATTTACAAAATTTTTAGTTCAAAATATGCAGAGTCTGTGATGAGGAAATCGAATCATTAAACATCCTTACCGACACAGAACATTATGCTGAATTTAGTCCAGCAACAAAATTAGTAGCCCTACATTGATGGAGAGATGTATATAAACACTGCACAAGTCTTCAAGGGCAATGTGGATATCCGTAAGTATCCGTATATCCTTTCTGTATATTCAGTAATGCCTCAACCAGTAGCCAGTTCAGTAGTTTGTGAAAACTTTAGTGTAAAGGGCTCATTCATGCCTGATATTAATCTTCTTGTCCGTTCTCCTGATATAGAAACCATCTCCCATCATGTCCGTTCCGTCGACTAGTTAATATACTGAAGCTATTTCTGGACTCATAGTCTTATCCAAGACTCAAACCTTTTTTTTCATTACAATTGTGTTGTGTTGGGATTACCTTAACTCCATCTGGATTAAGGAAAGTTTTTGCTTCACTCCGTTTTTCCTTAACTGAATAGCTTTTAATACTCAGGGCAAAGCAACATCCCTCCAATGGAAATGGATTATAAGAAAGTAAAAAAAAGAAGACTCCCCAAAATATGAAGTGCATTTAGAGCATCAATATTGGCAAACCTACAGCACACTTAAATATTCACACACAATACCACTAACTGTTGCTGTCACAGGGAAAGTGACTCCACCATTATTTGCTGTGGCAAAATGATGTGATTTTAGTTTTCCACTCCGAGTTGATGTAGCAACGAAGCTAATTTTGTTTATCAAAAGATAAACAAGAAATAAAAGAAAAAGACATCATGTTTATAAAAAGAAACAGCTTGTAATGGAAACTAAAAGTATCAATAAAAAGTTTTTGACTTGTTTACATATTTACATACATATTTACCTACACAGAGCACTTAGTTGCAACATTACAAAACAGCCATGAAATTTGTTGAAAGGAAGTGGAAGATCTAAAACGCAATTCAATTCTTTTTCTTGTTTTTGTTGCCACAAAGTTGAATTTTATGCATCCACTTAAGTTGTATGCTGTTAGAGGAAATGCAACGTAATATTGTAAATGATGATGCAGTATTTTAAATTATTGTTACGCAAATGGAAATGGCGCTACATGGTTTAACATTAAAATAATAAACAAAAGCTATTAAAACAAAACCAATAGAGTTGTTTATATGATCAACGGATAAACAAAAATATAGCAACAAAATCAGTTTAAAAAAGGGATAAAAAGTAAACAAACAACACTGCAAGGACAAACGTAAACAAAATATTCAAACAGTAATAACGTAAACAACGTGTTTACATTTATAGAAATTTCGCGAAGGTAAAGTCATTCTCTTTCAAGGGCATTCATCAGAGTGTTTACCCTGAGATATAAAATGCAAGACAAAGCAGGCAACATGATCAGTAAAAATTCAGTCAGTCTTGTGTGAAGACGCGTTGCGTGTGCAGAGAATAACCGTGGTTTGAAGATCTCCGTTGTAAAGATCTAACGAACAGCTATTAGCGTTTACGCAGAAGAGTGTAAAGAAGAATAGCAAACATAGCAAATTGTTGTTATTTAAATCATGTTGCGAACAGTGGCACACGGAATTGTGCGAACAATCTTAAGAATTGATCTAAAACTAAACACAAATTTATTTCTGTTTTATTTGCAATCAACGAACTCATATTTTAAACGTTTTTAAAAGGGTAAAAACGTAACAATATCAAAATAGGGCATCATATACCTTGTATTGGACTTGTTATAGTGCTTGCAATATCTTTAAACAATTGTCCACCAACCATCTGTGTTTCCGGCACACCCTCTATGCCTTGAAAAAGAAGTACTTTAGACGTAACCGTAATCTCTATTGCAAAAAAGCTGCTGCTTCTTAAATTGCACACGAGCATCGCACGTGCCTAACCATTCATTTGATAACAAGTATACTTCTAAGACCCCAGTTCAAATTCTCTTAAGCAGACCACAAATTTGAAAGTCCTAAATATCTTTAGACATTCAAAACGCAATGGAGTTTCCAGTTGCATAACGAAGTTGGTTATTCTGTCTGAAGCCGGTTATTCTGTCTGAAGCCATAGTTTCCTGTCTGAAGCCATAGTTATTCTGTCTGAAGCCTTAGTTTCCTAGTTTCATATAACATTGATGAGAATAACTCACAATTGGTGATCATCTTAACATGCCAGTGCGCTCACAAATTTAGAGCGGGATTGTTTAGCAAAGTTTTTCCAACTCGGCATTCACTTCTGATCACTTACGTGATCAAAATGAGCCTGATTTTGTAGAGTCACAGCACAAACAATTAGGTTATTCGGGCGTATTGAAACGTGGTACTCTGCTTATCGCTAATCAACCTAATGTGCAGCAGAATTAGTGGAACATTGACCAGATTACATCCAAAGAAAGCATTTTAATTTCTGTTTTTGCCAACACACCAGCGTCGAGATTATCTTTAGTGCCTGAGCGCCTATAAGCCCATACATTCGCATAAGGATAAGGTCCTACAGGACAGATATCACAAGCCAACATCCAACGCCAGAGAATTCCTCATTGAAAATCATTCCAACCGCAAGATAAATCTTGCTATTGCGGTGATCTTTATGTAGAAGAGTTCAGCTGCACTAGTAAAATAATATTCTTCTGCTTTCCTTCCCACTTAAATTATGTATGATGAGTTCACAGGCGTGATTTCATATGTAGTGAAAGCCTTATAGAGCCGCAATAATGCTATGGAATCTCATTTGATTCAATTCAAATAGAAAATTAGTCGTATTCTTTGCCAGATCGCTCCAGTGGAGCATAATGCATGCACTCACTGAGTTCCACTTTTAAACCGATCGGAGAATATCTATTATAATATTGACTGAACTGCGGATATTGCAAATTCTATTGTGGAAAACATCTCAAAAGTTATATTCCAATGTTCCGAAATTTCTTTAATAAAACTTTGACATTTGTCAGGGGCGGGGACAGACACTGAAATGATTTGTTCAAGGGAACTTATTGCAGTTTGACAATCTTACCACTCAGCACAGCACAACAGTACTCAGTATGGCCATAACTTCACTCGAAATATACCACTTTTTTTACAGGGGATGTCCGTTTCTCACTTCATGTGTATTGCATGTAGGATAAGATATCAGCATGTCAACAGACGAGGTTTGGCCATTAGTTAACGGCATAAAGAGTCACTGTCACTATGCAGTGAAGATAATAGAAGGTCGGTATGCAAACTATGTTTAAGTTGTAGTGGAGCAATGTGCTTTGATGTTCAAGCCAACTAATCTGTTCAAACTGCCAAAGTAGCATATAACGACAAAGTCAAACATCACAAAGGAACATGGTCTCCACCAACGCTCGAGTCCTTCATACATACACACTTACATACATCCATACTTGATGGAGATTCTTAACGATTACTTTCCGGACAGAAGGGTAATTTACTTAATGGATGCGGGCGTCCCGCAGGGGTCTATACTTGGGCCTCTATTGAGGAATATTATGTTGCAGCATGACTTGATGAGGCAGGATTGACACTTGCTGTTCACAAAACGGAGGCCGTCTTAATAAACGGCAGGAAAATAGTGGAGAGGATGAAAGTGACCGTTGGAGATACTAAGATCGAATCGAAGAGGGCCATAAAATACTTGGGAGTGATTATCGACGACAGGTTGAACTTCAAATAGCACGTGAAATTCATCGGCGAAAAGGCATCTGCAACTCAGGGAGCACTGACGAGGATGATGCCAAATATTGGTGGACCAAATCCATTTAAGAGGAGAATAATATCTAGGGTTGTAACATCGATTATGTTATATGCTCGGTGTACCGTCTAAGCGCGATTAGGCAGATAAGTGGCTTCAGGACAGTGTTTAATGAAAAGGTACTGGTATTGGCAAAGACAATACCGATAAACATATTGGCGAATGAGATGAGGCGGATATATTTCGCCGTCTCGAGTATCCAGGACAGACAGATGCTAAAAAAGCGGAGGAACGAAGGACTTCAATGCACAAATGTCAGTCACATTGCGAGCTGAACTACTACGTGACCCAGTTCCTAACTGGTCATGGATGCTTCAGGAAGTACCTCCACATATTTGGACATGATACTTCCAAACTGTGTAGATGAGGAGGAAGATGCGGAGCCTATTCTAACATGTTGCCCCAGATTTAGATGGCCCAGGGAAACGAGTTTTGGACCAAACCAGAAGAGGTGTTGAATTCTAGGATTGCCAATATAGCCAGAGAATGGCTGAAGTTATGCTGGAACTCCGAAGACTGGAAGAACGAAAGCGAAATTTGATTTAGTGTGATAGAGCTTTAAAGCTAACCAGCCCTCCGCGGAGTAATATCTTACGATAGTCCCGCGGGGGGAGAGTGGTTGAAGAATATAGGGATTAGTATGTTGGCATCAGTATTAGTAAATCGTGCAATCTTTTGTTGGAACCAAAGTGCCTTTCAAAGGTTCCCGCCTCCGGCCTAAGACAAAAAAAACATACATAGATACATAATTCGTCATTACAAACCTTCAGTCGAGATTACGATCTAGTTTCTCATACCAGTTATGTTGTGTGTGTTAATTTTATGAGTGACGGGACTTACAGTTACAAGTTGATTCCGAACGTTAGAATTTTGAGAAACCGTTTCATGGTAATTTTTATTTTACTATCAGAGTTTTTGCCAGAAATATTCTTTTTTAATTTTGTTTTGTTGTAGATGACTGACCTGGGGGTTTGAACCGCGGCCTCACTACTAATAAGCGAACATACTACCTTCTAGAATTCGACGACTAAGTCCTTCTCTATGATGAAATCCTCCAGTACTCTGATCTCCACCTCTCCATGGTTTTAGGTCCTTTAAATTATTTTAAATTTTTGTGTTCCTTTTATTTTTGCCTGAACTATTTTCAGTTTCATTATTACGAACATAACTTGTATGCATGTTTTACATTTTGTTCAACACTATCATAAACAAGCCTATAAACACGTACACATTCCCACTTACTCATACACATACACCTACTTTTATATATTACTTTATAACTGTAATAATGAAAATAATAGTTCTCCCTACATTTACTTTGCTTAACACATATCCATACAAACTTTGCTTTTAAAAGAGTTGGAATTGTTTAAACAATTAAACTTTTGTTTACAAAATTTAACACAATTTTCAATTATCATAGAAAAACAATAAAAACAACATTGAGAACAACACCAGAAATAATAATTATTTTTATATTTATGCCACTGTATCAGTGCGTGAGCATGTTAGTGTGCGATATGACTGCATTTTGTGTAATAATAGAGAGAATAAAGCCAATACAAGTTGTGTACCACAAACAAAGTGGACAATGCCAACAGCAAATGGCATTTGGTAAAATAATATAAAAATATGCAGTGAATGCCAGTGAAAATCGTACAGCAAAGTTCAGTAGATTAACTTAGTGGGCAAGCCTACTCGCTGGCCCATTGTGTTACCCTTGTCATGATCCGATAGTAGTGTGTTCGAACCACCTCGAGCTCCGAATGAAACCGGTCAATTTCCTTAGTGACACGTTAGTTTCCATACACAGATTTTCAAACATTCCGCCACCCAAAACCCTATGACGTCTGTTTTGAAGTGCAGGACACTCACATAAAAGGTGTTGTACCGCTTACGTTTCTTCAACATCCTGGCAGCTTCTGCAGTAATCGTGGTGGGGCAGACCGAGCTTGTCAGCCAAACTGACAAGTGCTTAGTGCCCTGTTAAAATTTCTCTTAGAGTGAAAATCGTTCTCTTGTCGAACTCAAGTAGCTACTTGGTTTTATAATTCGGCAACCAAGTTTGCTAGATCACCTATGGTTTGTTGAATTCCATGCAGGTTTTTCCAATTTGATAAAATTTTCCTGTAGGGGCACATATATCCCATCTATGGGTTCCTCCACAGGCATCTCCGACTTCCGTGTTAGTTCGTTCGTCTTCTTTTTTTCTCTATGGCACTGTTACCCGGAAACCAATAGAGGTGGGTGTTAAGTCAAAGAAAAAAAATCTACTGACGTTCTTTGATTTGATGAATTGTGATCCCAACGCTTAGATTGCTGCTTGACTGTCCACACAAATGATCAAGTTCGAAGGAGGTAGGTTTCTGGTATGAATACATACAAACTCGTACATACATACATAATTGGCCATTACAACCCCTCAGTAAGGATCACGACGTAGCTTCTCACACCATTTATATTGTGTGCGATAATGTTATACATGAGCGGCGGAGCCTACAGTTTATAGTCGATTCCGAACGACAGATTTCTGAGAAACTTTTTCATGGCAAGTTTATGCTAGAAATCTGCTGAGAGGGAGTCGCCGAAGAAATAGTTTTTCATATTTCGTTTTGTTGATCTGTTTAGACCGAGGCCTCATGTCTAATTAGCTAACACACAATCTACTGGACTACAGCGACTTCTTTATGGTATCAATATCCGCCTGGAATACGCTGACCTGGTTAGGTAATCTGTATGAAACGTTCAGTGCCAGCTTAAGGGAATAAACCCCAGATCTAGTTCCGTATTCTTTTTTTACCCATCAGTGAAGATCTTTATATCAAAGATCAGTTAAAATAAGCCACAATATTTTTCCCCTTCTACATACATACATAATTCGCCATTGCAACCCTTCAGTCAGGATTACGACCTAGTTTCTCACACCACTTATGTTGTGTTTGTTAATTTTATACATGAGTGGCGGAACGTACAGTTTAAAGTCGACTTCGAATGACAGATTTTTGAGAAACTTTTCATGACAATTTTATTTACTCTTAGGATCATTATTGCAACTTGCCGTTAATTAAAGGGAGGATTTTAACGCACAGATAAATTGTTTTTCATTATTATAAGTGGACAATATGGTAGAAGTGAGCGTTAAGCGAAAGGGAGGATCATTCTACCTTTAACTTTTAAAGTTAAGTTTATGTCTGAACTTGCCATATTATATAATATTTTCAATATGGCAACTTCAAATATAAACAAATTGAGCATATACAATAAAAATATACAATATAATATAAAATATATATATAAAAAAAAATATTATAAAAATATACAATATAAATATACATATACAATAAAAATCTTTAATTGAGCAGTGTTATAGACATTGCTCCGGCACTGCCATATTTTTGAAAAGGTAAACTTTAGTTTATCTGTAGCTTGTAATAACGAAAAGAAGTTAAAGGTGACTTTAAAGTTCACTTTAGCTAAAGTTACCTTTAACTAAACCCAACTTTAATGGAAAGTTGTAATAATGGCCTTAGAGTTTTTACCATAAATCTACAGAGAGGAAGTCGCTGAAGAAATATTTTGTTTTGTTAGAGATGTCTCATCTAGGGTTTGAACTGATGCCTGATGTCTAATAAGCCAACACACTACCTATTTGACTACGCCGACTTCGTTTTCTTTTTCTTCTTATTTTGAAAAATATTAAAAAAATATTAAAAAAAACATACCAAAGTTAACGTCACGAAAAATCGTACATCTAGTCTTTACTATTCCGAATTGTAGGACTTAGTACTTAACCAATTGGCGTAGAATAGCCGTGGTATTTACATTACTGACGAATTATACCGAAAAAAATCGAAATATTATTCCCCATCATGTCTTATTGACGTTTATTTTGTATCTCTTTACTACACAAGCTAAAACTAAAAATGAATAAATTGTCCCCGTAAGATTTTCACTGACTTTCACTGTATGTGAAGTACTATTGTAATTGTATTTGTTAAAATTCGATGTAGAAAATGTGGGTAAATTGCCAACAGCAGTGGTTTAACACCAAAATACAACTGTTGTAACAATAATAACAATAACAAGCGCATTTACAATATAACTGAAAAATAAAAGCAGACAACAGTGCAAAATAATAACAAACAGCCACAGCATTTAATATTGATATTACCAATAGGAATTACAATAATAACAACAATTGTAACAACACATTTAGAAAGTCAACAATAGTTTAGAAATATTAGAGGGGAAAAAAGCAACAAAAAAATACCACAGTAAACCAATAACATGGCAGCAATGGAATATAAATACTGCGTGTATTTTGCAATTAAAATTGCATTGAGAATATTAAAAATTAATTTTTAATTAAATTTCGATAAAACCAAATGGGAAAAATAAAAATTTAAAAAGAAATATTAAAACTTCGCAAACCAAACAATTTAATTTTTTTTAATTTAATGGTGATAAGAAATTAGCAGCAGGACCCATTGCAATGCCACAATTAATTATACATGGTGGTCAACCATTCCCTGAAGGAAACCATCCTGAGTTCAAAATAAATCTTGCTATAGCAGCAATTAGAAGTCGCCGTGGTCTAGTAAGTAGTCTGTTGGCTTATTAGACGTGATGCCTCGGTTCAAACCCCAGGTTAGGCATCTCCAACTAAACGAAATATAAAAAAATATTTCTTCGACGACTTCCTCTCAGCAGATTTCTGGCAAAAACTCTGCCATGAAAAGTTTTTCAAAAATCTGTAGTTCGGAGTCAACTTCAAACTGTATGTCCCACCGCTCATTTATAAAAATTAACGCACACAACATAATTGGTGTGAGAAGCAAAGTCGTAATCCTGACTAAATGATTGTAATCCATATATTCATGACATGAGCAGTGCACTGACATATTAGGTGAAAGACAGTATCCTGCTGAAGTCATTCGTCTAAATCCCAAGTCTTTCGGCATGCCTACCAAAAGGACAATGGCCCATCGAGTGCGATGGACAGCCATGCGATTAAAGGACAGAAGTCAGTCAATCCTCTACTTGTCCATAGTACGTGTTCAGCAGAGTCTGACACGTACCTTCCTGCTGTCGACAAGATTATGCCTCTCCGTGAAACAAGGGGAAGCAATACCTATATCCTGTAACAGTCGGGGTTTGCCAGCTTCGTAACGACCCTGGCCAGGTCATCAGCAATGCAATTTCTAACGATAGTCCTGTGTCCCGGAACCCATACCAGACTTACCTTTAATTGATCCGAAAATTGCTCGAGAAATCCTCTACACTAATGGACAAGGACGGACGTTAATACTACATTCGTTAGGGACTTAATCACAGTCTGGTTATCCGAATAAATCAAGGAATGTTGAGGGAAAATTCCACCACTCAACAGGCATTGTTCCACTTTCAAAATTGCCATGACATCTGCTTGGAAAACACTGCAGTGATCAGGCAGCCTATAAGAAGGCTTAAAACTAGGACCCTTAATAATATCACAGTCCATCCTGTCACCCGTCTTTGCGCCATCAGTGTAAACTTCAAGGGTGCAGGTTCCTCAGATCAAAATTCCCAAGTCAGAATCCTTAAATCGAATGTTCTATTCAGAAAATTATGAGGATTCGATAGATTCGACCTCAGTGTGAAAAGACAAGAAAATAGCTGAAAATCTTCTAGATCGATACTCTTTTCCAAGCCATATTCAATAGCTTTTAAAACTTAACAAAAATATACCAAAAACACTCTAATAATGAATGTATACAATGTATAGGGATTTCGAGAAAGAGAAGTCTTTAACGTTTGCCTTCAGAAAAATTCATCAGGCTGTTTAAGGCAAGGCAAAGCAGACGACTGAGTTAGTGAAGCTCAGTCAGCCTTGTGTGCAGACGTGGTGCGTTTGAAGAGAGCAGTCCTGATTTGAATATCTCCGCTACAAAGATCTGTCGAATCTGTTTTCTATAAACAGAGGAATAACAAAGAAAAGCAATTGTTGTTAACAGTGGTACACAGAATTGTGCGAATAATAAAGAATTTAAATTAAAATTAAACACAAACTTATTTTTATTTTATTTGCAATCTACAAGCTCATATTTTAAACGTTTTTAAAAAATAAAAACAGAACAATATTAACACACACACCACAAGTGGTGTGAGAAATCAAGTCGTAATCCTGAATAAAGGATTGTAACCGTTTCCCTAAAAAACAACAACAACATTTTATACATTGGAAATATTTTATTTTTATTTTAAGAAACCCACTTCAAATAGTTTGAATGTTATATTCATTGCATTTGCCTTCGTCTATAATTAATTAAATTTATTACAAAAAATATCGTATATTTTCATGTTTATTTCTTTTAAAAATATTTTTCCAAAAAAAGAAAAATAAAATACCTTTTGATCACAATAAAATTACGTTTTCCATTAAAACTGTGATGAATTTTTAAAACGAAATTTTACAGAATATTTGTACATATGTAAACATATCGATACAGTAAAAAATATTTTTATTATTTAAGAAATGTATATATTTTTTTAATAGAATATATTACAATTGTTTTGTTGTCAGGAAATCAATCAATATACAGTGAAGGTATGAGTTCATATGGAAAAATAATTAAAACGTAAGTGCCAAATAAGCCACATTTTATTTGTCTAAAATAGACATATTCATGTACTACTACTACCCAATGCAGAATGATTGACAATAGAAACAAGAATATTATTGACAGCATAACAGCACTAAAGTGGAAGAAGAAAGTGGAGCATCAAATACGAAATTTAATAAAGGCCCGTAAAGAATATGTTTTCTATCCTGATATTGATTCTGTTGAATGGCTTTCTCTGCAAAGGTCTGATTTGGTTGCAATAAGTGTAAGTGCGAAAAATAGAGCATATTTTATGAATCAATGAGAAAGGCACAGGTCAAAACAATACAATGACTGGATATTATGTTATGAGTCCGACAATGATTAGATAGCTCCTCACACTGCTTATGTAGTGCGTGTAAATGTTATGCATGAGTGGGGGAACCTACAGTTCAAAATCGACAACGAACAGATTTTTGAAAACTCGGGAAACAGGGCAATTTTGTTTACTCTCAGAGTTTTTGCTGGAAATCTGCTGAAAGGTAGGCGCCGAAGAAATATTTTTTAAAATTTTGTTTTATTGGAGATGTCGGATCTGGCGTTTGAACCCTGGCTTTACGCCTAATAAGCCAACACTCTACCTACTAGACTACGGCGACTTCAATGACAATGATTAATACGTTATATGTCATCGCGACAGTTCTGTTTTACGAGTAAGGAATTCAATTTGAATATAAAATGGTCTTTGGACTTTGTTATTATGTTTGACCATATGGGTATAGCAATGCATTAAAGGGCTTAAGACGTCGACATCAGAACGATAGTGGAATCGAATATTCGCTTAAACAGAGACCTTGTGTCGGTTACAGAACTTATAATTGCTAGAAAATTTCTTATTATTTTTCTTAGCAAGCCAATCCAAATTGCGGCATGGACATGTGGAAATTGATAAAGACCAAGTAAATGGACGATGGATGTGGAGGCAATTTACTACCTTTCATTATGAAATTTTTTTCGAGAGAGTCAGAAAGATTTTACTAACCAACAAAATTGGGCAATACAACTCTTTAGCCAGGATTGCAACCCAGCTTTTCACATCGCCCATGTTTGCACATGAGTAGCGAGACCTATTGTTAAACTTCGTCACCGAACGACAGATTTGAGAAGCTTTTCATGGCAAAATTTTTGCCGTTTAGTAAGCGAACACACTACCTGCAAGATTACGGCGACTACCAGAAAGTCATTTGTGTACAATATTGGCGATTATCTTGTTTATCATGGGTAAGACATACATACATAGGATTTCGACGTAGTTTCTTACACCACCCATGTCGTGTGTGTCAATTTTAAATATGAGTGGCGTCACCTACAGTTTAAAGTTCACTCCAAACTACAGATTTTTGAGAAACTCAAGGCAATCTTAGAGTTTTTGCCAGAAGAATTTTCAGAAATAGTAGCCGCAAGAAATATGTTTCTTTATTTCGATTTGATCGAGTTGTCTGAGCCAACAACAATCCAAGACTGATAAAATAGGTTATATTGGCTTTGAAGACCAGCAGCAATAAATAGTGTAACGGGTTCAAACCGCACGATCTATGTAGCCAGTTTACATCAGCTCCATGTGAGATGATCAAACAGCGCTTGCCGAATAATGAATGAGGCATTAGCTGTGTGGCACATTGTTCCTGCTGATACCACATGTCGATGGCATATAGTGATGGTCTGGTTAACGCCTTTATCAAAAGTATATGAAGCGATAACGATTTTTGACTTAAATTACGAACGAATTAATGACTCAAACCTCAAAGTTCATAGGTACCATTTCATTCAATTCTTCTTATCCCTTCTTATTCTTTAACAAGAGATTTGTTGTTAGCCTGGATTATAGAGTTTTCCGTATTGGTTCTGGGTTCAGTCATTTTCAAATTTTTATTATTTTTCTGGCATAGCTTCTACACCAACTACAATATGTATACAATATGATCGGGTACCAGATAGTTTGACTTTTAAGTGCACTACATATTTTAGTATTGCGACTCTTGTCTTTCGATCTTACGATATTGCATCCACTACAACAACCCAAAATATTTTAATGCAATAACGTGGTTTCGGGGTACAGTTAGATGGCAACACTATCATTCTAGAACCTGCTAAAGTAGGAAAATTACCTTCTTAGCAGAAAAACTTCACTAAAAACAAACTAATACAAAACAGGCGAATAATATGTCGTGAATAATTATTGCCTCAAAAATATCTGTAACAATTTCATATTTGTTGCAAAAGTAATATCGCCTAAATTCCATACAAATTATTGGTTTTAATTGCAATTCAATAACAAGTATTATGTTTATATTTTACTTTAAATATTTTGCCACCCAACATCTCTTTGATTTAAGCATGCTCTACCGCAATGCAGATATGCAACACCTACACATTTCATACATTCATATGCTTCTGCTCCATGGCCATGCCAGAAATCATGTTAAAAAATAAATCAAACTCCTTGTTAAAACAAATCCATTTACTTTATCACCGCTCCCCCCACTTTGCCAACGGCTGAAAATTTTTGATTTCGCTTGCTCTGAAAATGTTACACATTCGTTATGGTGTCATGCGAATTTGCCAGTTTGTTTGGATTTTTGTTGCAAACGTTTACATTTCAGATATTATTACAGTTGCTGTCATTGAAATAAACATTTTGAAGTCAATTACAAATTCATTTAATTGACGCTGTCAGTTTTATATGAAATCATTGCGAATAGAAAAACTTAAAAAAAAAGAATTTGTAAATTCAAGTATTCCAAGACTGAAAGTAGTTTCGCAGTTAACTTAACAACAAGGAGAGCATAGCGATGCCATTAAATATGATTTGAAAATTCATCGGGTAAATCATGTACAAAGAAACATTGCCTACTATAATGCAGCCACACAATATGTCGCTTTTGAAAATATATTCTAAGGGGATGAATCCTACGTACGTAACTCATTTCCTTACAAAGAATGTAAAATTGTAATTTGTTTATATTTTATGAGAAGCCGTCTTAGTCTAATTGGTAATATGTTGGCTTATTAGAACGAGAGCCGGTGGTTCAAACTCCATCTTAAACATCTCCCTGCTTGGAATTCCAATGTGAAATCCCAATATCCAGGTAAGTTCCAGAGGAGGTATAGCCAAATTCACTCAGACCATAGGAAATTTCACCCAGCATAGATGAGTGCCCAGAGAAAATAACATGCCAGCGTGCCAAACTATTAAATTGCATTGCGACAATACCGGATGTTGGCTAGAAAGCGTGCCAAACTAATGGGTCCGCCATCTAACGTTTTTTTTTTCAACTAGTGCTTATTTCGTGAATGATTTGACAGATAATTAGTTTTATCCTTCCGCTGAACGAATATGGACAACGCTGTGAAATATTGCGACATTACTTTGAAAATCATGGTAATGTTTTTGATTTTGGAAGAAGAGAAGAACCCTCAGCTCCGTATGTTCGTTATATTGTGAAAAAAGTGAAAGAAACTGGCATCATCATCGATAAACCAAAGCGTGAAAAGCCACAAACAGTGCGTACACCCGAGAATATTGCTGCTGTTGCAGAAAGTGTGTGTGAAGCGCCATCAACATCAATTCACCGTCGTTCTCAACAATTAAACATTTCGGAGACATCATTTAGACGAATTTTGCATAAAGACCTTGGTATGACGCCATAAAAGTCCAATTGGTTCAGGAGTTGAAGCCAATTGACCATCCAATGCGTTTACGATTCGCTAAGTGGGCCTGCGATGGACTTACAGAAGATGCCGATTTTGGCAAAAAAAATCATCTTTTCAGATGAAGCTCATTGCTCAAGCATCTTGGCGGGTATGTAAACAAGCAAAATTGTCGCATTTGAGGCACAGAAAACCCTAACGCATACATTGAAAAGCCGACGCACCCAAAACGAGTCACTGTTTGGTGCGGATTTTGGTCCAGAGGCATAATTGGGCCATTTTTCTTCGAAAATGAGCAAGGAGCGGCCGTTACAGTCAATGGCGATCGTTATCGGGCCATGTTGATCGAATCTTTGTTCACAAAAATTGAAGAGGAGGATATTGGCAACATTTGGTTTCAACATGACGGCACTACGTGCCACACAGCCGAAGCTACACTCGATGTTTTGCGGCCTGGTTTGAAGATCGCATTATCAGCCGTAGAGCTGATGTCGTTTGGCCACCTCGGAGCTGCGATTTGACACCGTTGGACTATTATTTGTGGGGTGCCGTCAAAGATAAGTGTTACGCCGACAAGCCAGACACAATTGACGCTTTAAAGGACAGTATTCGTGAAGCCATTGGTGAAATACAGCTGCACACAATCGATAATGTGCTTAAAAACTGGACCGATCGTGTAGGCTACTGCATGGCCAGCCGAGACAGCCATTTGAATGAAATTATTTTCCATTATTAACCGGAAGGATTGTACTTTCAAATAAAAAAGAAATTTGAGAAAACATTCAGTAGTTTTTTTTAAAGCATTTTCAAAAAAAAAGTTATATGGTGGACCCTTTATAAAATTGCGTTGCGATAACACCGGATCTTTTCTGGTAAGATGATAGGTTAGTTTTTCTTCTGTTGCATCGGTTTTATTTCGTTAGCAATTAAAATATTGTTACGAAAAGGCAACAGTGTACCTTCGTTTAACAGTAAAACAATTAACAAAAGCTACACAAACAAATACAACGAACTTGTTACAAGTAAACCAACAACATCGGTACGAAAGAAAAGGGGATAGACAAGTAAGGTAGAATGCAACAACAAGCAACGTGAACAAAATACACAAACAACAATAAAGTCGCAATAGAGCGCTCGAGAAGGCGAACATACATGGTTTAAAGATCGCCGTTGAAAAAATCTGCATTGTAAGCAAAGAAGAATAGAAGAAGAATGTTGTATTTGTCAAGTTGTAAACGGTGGCACACAGAATTGTGTGAATAATAAAGAATTTTAATTAAAATCTAAAGAGAGCTTTATTGTTATTTTGTTTGCAATCAACAAACTCATGTTTTAAACGTTTTTAAAAAGATAAAAACGTAACAATATTTTATCAAAAAACCTTCAATACGGCATTCAATTAGTTAAAGAACCCATAATTTTTACGCTGCCAAATAAATTGTACGAATCATAGTAATCCACACCAAAAATAAAATTACAGGCCGGTGCATAGGCTGGTACAAATTCGCTGGTAAAGGAGAAATTAACAAATCGATACACATGATCCTAGAATTCAAACGAAATTTCAATTCAAACTTCACACATGAGTCTTCAGGTTCGACTAGACTTACACCCTTGAAAGGACATTGATGGGGAAAATTTGCGATTTTTTTCAATTCTTTAAACATGGACCTCAGCAATTGGAATTCAGATGGCCGTTGTAAAAAAGTGCACGCCTCAAATTTTGCATCGACACCACGAAAATATTTTCGTGAAAATTGTGTTTTAAAATCGAGCCATACACGTACTTCAAATTCTCCACCCAAATCCCTATCGAATTTCAATTTGTGATTGAAGAGATAATTTTCGTTGTTAATCTTTAGAAAACTGCAATCGAACAGCTTCAAACGTTTGCCAAATGCTTGGCAGGTGTAATTATAGAAATCCATGCTAAAACGTCGTTTGGCACTCTAAGTTGTGGAGCAACATGGAAGACATGGAAATGTTTAGTTTTCTTTCAATTGTTAGAATGGAACAGGATTTTACCTGACTTATCGCCGAGAACAAACTTAAAATGATAAAAAATTTTACGAGTTTAAAAAACATTCTCCCGATTTAAGGCTTTAATGAAGACTAATGAATGGAAGTTTTATTTAATTTTAATCCAAAAATTCGAAAGATTGTAAAACACGTAAAACACTGAAAGAAAATCATTTCAAGTCGGTTTGTATTCTTGAACAAATGAAAAAATTGTACTCACTTAACCTTTACAAAATGGTGACCTTGCCATGCGAACCTACACTATCTTCAGACACCTGAAGTGAACGCAACACTGTATACGTTCCTTTAGTATTCGGTTTAGTAACATGCGAACCTCTGAGGTCAAAATCCTACCCGGTTAAACTGGTAGCTGCATGAGTCTTCCGAAGTTTGACAGTTGAAAACGGCCATTTTGTTGAAGCTAGTTCTGTCAAGTTACATACATACATACATAATTGGTCATTACAACCCTTCAGTCAGGATCAAAACTTAGCTTCTCACGCCACTTATGTTGTGTGTGTTAATTTTATACATGAGTGTCGGGACCTACAGTTTAAGGTCGACTCCGAACGACAGATTTTTGAGAAACTTTTCATGGCAATTTTCTTTCTCAGATTTTTGCCAGAAATCTGCTGAGAGGAAATCACCGAAGAAATTTTTTTCATATTTTCGTTTTTATGTCTGACCTGGGTTTTGAACCATAGCCTTACGTCTAATAACCCAACACAGTACCTACTAGACTACGGCGCCTTCTGCCAAGTTAGTTGTAATTAATTCAGTGCGATTTACTATGGTTGAACACAGGACGTGGGATTCTGGATCAGTTGGTCACTGACTTCAATTTTCATCGAAAAATCATCATCGGCAATGGATATTGCTGAAATTGTGGCGACACCAATTCACATGAGATCCAAGAGCATCCTGTACATACATAACTGGTCATTGCAACCCGTTAGAAAGGATTTCGACCTAGCTCCTTATACCACCTTATGGTGTGTGTGTTAATTTTATCCATAAGTGGCTTAAAGTCGACTCTGAACGACAGATTTTTGAGGGAAACTTTACATAACAATTTTATTTTCTCTCAGAGAGAAATCTGCTGAGAGGAAGTCGCCGTGAGAAATATTCCCTTTTTATATCATTTATTTGGAGATGTTTGATCTGGGATTTGAAACAAGGCCTCCTGTCTTATAAGCCAACACATTACCTACTAGACTACGGCGACTTCAATGCATGCGAAAAATTACTGTTTTGTGCTGGCGGCGTCATCGGTCTATATTTCTTTGAGGATGACATCAGCCAGGCCATTTCTATCAACAGCGAGCATTATATGTCGTTGAATACAAATTTTTTTGGGTTGAATTGAATGATTTGGACACCAACGACATGTAGTGTGTGTCTATATACCTATGTGTCACACACCACAAGCCACATTGCATTTTCTGCACGAGCAATTTGAGGACATAGTCATCTCACTTGGGATGTGATATGAATTAGCCACCGAATTTTTCCTTGTGGAGTTTTCTTAAGTTAAAGGTGTAGTCGAATAAGCCTGAATCTTCTGCAATCCCCAAAGCCAACATAACCCATGTTATCAGCCATTTCACCCTAATTTATGAGCTGGAATTATGGATCGATGGCCATTAATCGCATGACATTGGCGGCCAATGTAAACTGTGGAAAATTTTAAAACAATCAGGCTAGAATTAATCGTTTTGTGCGGCTCGGGCCACCGTCTAGTTTATAATCTTCAGTTGCAGGCCATAAATATTCGGTCATGATGCGGTGATAGCATATTGATGGCAACAGACAGTACTCTGATGGCTAGTGCACCCTGACCGGGTGAATGATGATGCAATAAATAGGTGGCAGCACGAGTGGACTTCTTCCACAAAGGGAAGATGGATCTACAGTTTAATACCAAATATAGAAGAATGTACTGGAAGGAAGCACGGCCAAGTGAATTTTTACCTTACACAGTTCTTAATGAGCCACGGTTGCTATAGGACATACCTCTACAAGTATGGGCATGACGTGGATGAAGCGTGTCCATCATGTCTGAATACAAGCGAAACAGCGGAGCATATATTCTTCTCTTGCCCGCGCTACGAATTCCGACGAAATTTCCTGGAGAGGACGATCGGATCCCAGGTGACTCCCGATAACGTGATTAACCTGATGTTAACATCGAGCGAAAACTGGAACGCGGTATGTTTATTCGCGAAAGAGGTTCTAGTACAACAGAGGATAATAGAGAGAGAAAGAACAGCAGAAATGAATAGCAGCACTCGCTGAATCTTTACCTCCACCGATGTAATACTTGATGGTGGTCCCGGGTGGGGGCGACTTAATGGAAGTGTGACGTGTTTATTCGCGAAAGAGGTTCTAATACAACAGAGGATAATAGAGAGAGAAAGAACAGCAGAAATGAATAGTACACTGATGCCTCTAAACCGTAATTCATAGTAAGTAATCCTACTTTTTCAAATAAAAAAGCCTTTCCATAATCCTTTCTGGATCCTCAGATCCGCTTAGTCAGAAGTTTTGCTTGTTTACAAAACCATCAAATGAAATATGAGATTCACCGTTGAATCAAATGAATCTAAAAATCAGAATTGTAAGCCTGTTGTTCTAGCACTCAGTCACAACATCTACGACAATGTAAATGGTTAACTGGCGTGTGTTGGACTCTATATGGATAGAAGAACCAACATAGGCGAGATACAACATCAATAGAGCCTGAAAACTTTGCGTTTTTTATTTTCACTGTTCTTCTCAGTGTAATAACTTTACTTATTATTATTAATGCTTGACCCCTGACAGAAGATTTTTAAAAGCTTTATGCACTTAAAAACCCATCAGTGAATGACTGACAAATTATAATACATTCGTATTAATTAATTATTTGTAAAATATTATTAAAAAAAATAAATAAAAATAAATAAAAATTTTCGAAATCCATCGACTTCTGATAAATTTAAACGACAAGGTAAACAATATTAAAAACTCATTAAATTTTGACCCAAATTCTAATCGTTACGTTTGAAGGACCTATTGTATGGAATATACTTACTTGCTTATTTAATTGATGATTAGTAGTAGTGATCATTGTAGTCAGGACTACAACCTGGACTTTCACACCACCCATGTTACATACATAATTGGTCATTACAACTCTTCAGTCAGGATTACGACCTAGTTCCTCACACCACTTATGTTGTGTGTGTTAATTTTATACATGAGTGGCGGGACCTACAGTTTAAAGTCGACTCCGAACGACAGATTTTTTGAGAAACTTTTCATGGCAATTTTATTTACTCTCAGAGTTTTTGCCACAAATCTGCTGAGAGGTAGTCGCCGAAGAAATACTTTTTGTATTTTATTTTGATGCCTGGCCTGGGGCTCGAACCTTGGCTTTTTGTCTAATAAGCCAACACACTTCCTACTAGACCACGGCGACCACCCATGTTACTTACTTTCTTACTTAATTGGCCATAACAACCCGATTAACGGATTTCGGCCTGCCGCAACACATCCTTCCAGGCGCCTCTGCTTCTTGCGCGCCTACGCCAGTTGGTCACACCAATCGATGACAGGGCTCCCTCGATTTGGTCCTTCCAACGGATACAAGGTCGTCCTCTTCGCCGACTTCCGCAGATCCCCGCATCAAATACCCGTCTCGCTGGAGCATCCTCCTCCATTCGAACGACATGGCCGAGCCAGCGCAGCCGCTGGATATTAATACGCTGTACAACGTCCATGTCGTTGAGGAGCTCATACAGCTCACTATTGTATCGAATGCGGAAATCATCGCCAACACGTACTGGACCGAAGATCTTACGCAGTACTTTTCTCTCGAACACTCTCAAAGCTGCTGCATCAGTACTTAATAGGGTCCATGCCTCTGCGCCATAAAGAAGCACGTGTAGGATGAGCGTCTTGTAGAGTGTTAGCTTCGTCGTACGAGAGAGGTCTCTACTACTCAATTGCCTATTGAGACCATAGTAGCACCTGTTGGCAAGAGTGATCCTGCGCTTCATCTCCAGACTGACATCATTTGTGGTGGTAACGGCGGAGCCAAGATAAATAAATTCCTTGACTGTTTCAAAAGTATAGTTATCGGCCGTAATCTGAGAATCAGTACGCCGCACGTCTCTACTTGTCGATAACATATACTTTGTTTTGCCCTCATTTACTGCCAAACCCATCTTAGTAGACTCGCGTTCAATAGCACTAAAAGCAGCAGTAACATCTCGCTTCGTACGCCCTATTATGTCAATATCGTCAGCGTACGCAAGCAACTGGACACTTTTTTGAAATATAGTGTCACTGCGATGCACTCCTGCCTTTCGCAGAACACTCTCCATGACGAAGTTGAAGAGGTCGCATGATAAGGGGTCGCCTTGTCTGAAACCTCGCAGGGTATCAAAAGGCTCGGAGAGGTCCATTCCTACCTTGACGGAGCTACAGGAATTGCTCAACGTCATTCTGCATAGCCTTATCAGCTTCGCAGGTATACCGAGCTCAGACATTGCGGCAAAAACACGATCCCTTATGGGGCTATCAAAAGCAGCCTTATAGTCGACAAAAAGATGATGTGTGTCGACTTGTTTCTCGTGGGTCTTTTCCAGGATTTGGCGTAGTGTGAAGATCTGGTCGATGGTGGACTTACCAGGTCTGAAGCCGCACTGATAAGGTCCAATCAGTGTTTTGACGAGTGGCTTCAGTCGTTCACACAATACGCCTGTAAGAACCTTATATGCGATAGGGACAAGGCTTATACCCCTATAGTTGGCGCATATAGTAGGGTCTCCCTTTTTCAGGACAGGACAGAGGACACTGAGGTTCCAATCGTTGGGCATACTTTCCTCTAGCCATATTTTGTAAATAAGCTGGTGCATGTGCCCTACCAACTCATTACATCCGGTCTTAAACAATTCAGCGGGGAGGCCATCAGGACCTGCCGCTTTATTGTTTTTAAGGCGCGTAATCGCGACTTTGACCTCTTCATAGCTAGGCGGCGGAATCTCCACGCCGTCATCATCGATCGGGTTCGGAACATCATCTCTAAAGGCGGTATTGGTGTCATCATCGCCTTGTAGCAGAGTAGAGAAGCGTTTCCTCCATAACCTCAGTACTCCCTGCGGATCTGTAACTAAGTTTCCATTTTCGTCCTTGCAGGAAGACGCTCCGGGTTTATAACCCTCGGTTAGACGCTTAACCTTTTGATAGAATTTTCGAGCGTCATTCCTACATCTATACATCCCGACTTCCTCACGCTCACGCCTTTCCTGCTCCCTCTTCTTGCGTCTGAAAAGGCGTCTCTCATCCCTTCTCTTCTCTCTATAGTTATCGACAATGGCTCGCGTAGCGGCTGACTGCAACGTTTTCTTGTATGCGGCGTTTTTCGCTGCAGTTGCCTCGCGACACTCTTCATCGTACCATTGATTTCGTTGGGGTGGGGACCACCCATGTTGTGTATGTAAATTGTATCAATGACGGACGTGACCTACAGTTTCATATCGCCTTCGAACAACGGATTTGAGGAACTTTTCATGTCTTTTTTATTAAGTCTCAGAGTTCTTGACAGACGAATGCTAAAGACTTTCTCGTCGTTAGCAAATGGTCTCTCGTTTAATAGCAAACCACACCACCAACTAGACTACGGCGACTTCATGCCATGGGTTATGTTGGTAGCTTATTCACATAGAATTGCGTTTTAAGAAAACCATACAAGAAAAACTCAATATTGTAAAATCACATCACTTCAGCGTGAGTTAACCGTGCTCTGAATCCTCTCGTATCGAATATACATGAACATGAGCATGAGGTGTGTGGCGATGTTCTGTTGTAAGAGCATCTCGTAGGTGTTCAGACCATTCAGTTCAGACCAAAAGAATTTGATAATTCTCGACCGACATTGCTCGCCGTTTACAATGATATCGTTCTCAAAGAAATATGGACCGATGCCTGACGGGAGCCTAAAATCCACACCAAACAGTAACTTTTTTGGAACGCATTGGATGCTCTAGAATTTCATGTTTATTGGTATCGTTCCAGAGTCAATGATTTTCTATATTGACGTATCCATTTATCAAGAAATAGGCAATTAGGATCGGTTGCAAACTTCTACAGAACCCATTTACGGAACACATGTCGCTGTTTATAGTAGCCCGTTACCGTACTTAGTCCGAGAGATAACCAAATACAGAAGTCAATAATTCTCTAACTTAAGTCGCCGTAGTCTAGTAGGTAGTGTGTTGGCTTATTAGACGTAGATCCAGGGTTCGAGCCCCAGGCCAGACATCAAGACAAAATACAAAAAGTATTTCTTCGGCGTCTTCCTCTCAGCGGATTTCTGGCAAAAACTCTGAGAGTAAATAAAATTGCCATGAAAAGTTTCTCAAAAATCTGTCGTTCGTGGTCGACTTTAAACTGTAGGTCCACCACTCATGTATAAAATTAACACACACGGCATAAGTGGTGTGAGAAACTAGGTCGTAATCCTGACTGAAGGGTTCTAATGACCAATTATGTATGTATGTATTTTAACTAGAAATGGGGATAGGTTGCTGAGACTAAATTCATGCTTTACAAGACTGTCTTGTAAACAGTCAAGTTCAGAGAACATGTGCCACGCCAAGAGGATATCTACGCTTAACGGTGAATCCGTATATAATATGCATCTGTGATTGGGCCTCGAAGTACCGATGAAGTAAGTTCTTGGCAATTAGGGTCACTCAGGTATTGTACGACTTTTCGGCAATGCCAACTTTTCTCGCAACAACCTTTTCCATTTGATGTTGGGAACGAAAATGTTGCCAACAAAAACATGTACAACTATCCCTCGTATATTGTAAAACATGTTTAAACATTTAATAATTTTTTGCCTGACCAACTCTTTTAATAATAATTTATAAACTTTACAGAATAATTAAAATTATTATTATTATTTGGACTGGACATGTTCGGGGCAAATGTTTATTCACAACGTTTATTCAAATAAATTGGAAATCATTTTTAAAAAATAATCACAAGAATTATTATATGAACTGGAATTAAAAGCTTGCCAAGCGTAAATAATTACAAAAAAAATTTTTACTTTTTTGTTCAATAAACGAACCCACATAAAACAGACATCTGTTGTTACCATAGAGGACCATTAGAAAATTAAAACCCAATAAGTGGTGGCTTAAATTTCAGCTCCGCTTTTCATAGTGCACTGAAAGGCGCAAGAAGCGTTTCTATAGTTACTTCAGTTACAGTTACAGCTGCAGCTTGTTTTGTTTTGTGTTTTTGGCATGTGCCGGTGCATGCAACAAAAACATGCAAACAAAGAACGGCAGCCTCTTAAGCAACAGCAACTTAAACAAAGGAAGGAACACCCACTAAAAATTTGGGAATCATAAGTTGGTTTCAGTTATGCTTGAAGCAGGTAACTACGATTTCATTTGCATAACTACACAGGAAACTGAAGTTAAAAATAAAGATGATCAGAATGGTGACTACCATGTTGGATTTTGTAAGTAATGTAAAGTGATAAACAAAAGTAATGTAACACAGACACAAAAATAAAAACAACAAGACTTCATACGTACATAATTGGTCATTACAACACTTCAATCTGGCTACGGCCTGGCTTCTCATACCACTTAGTTTGTGTGCTTGAATTTTATACATGAGTGGCGGCAACAAATTTTTGAGAAACTTTTTCATCGCAATTTTATTTACGCTCAGAGTTTTTTTCAGAAATCTGCCGAGACGAAGTCGCCGAAGGAATAATTTTTTATATTCCGTTTTTTTGGAGATGGCGTGGATCAGACACTGGTCACTCTAGTATCCTGGGGAAATTTGAGGCTGTCGGGGACATTTACTATATGATACCGCGAGGTATCATAGGGGTCTGGAGAAATGGTGCTGTGTACCTCGTCAAGAACTCTGTCCAAATCTTCTCTGATGGATCCAAGCTGGGAGGAAACGTTGGTGGCAGAATTTACTCGGAGCCAATAGGTATAGCCGAATCTATAAGGCTACCGGATTACTGCTGCGTTTTTCAGGCGGAGGTGTTGGTAATACAGGCTGAGGTTAAGATTAGTTGGGATGCGAATGTCCCCAATGGAATGTCCCCAATGGCTACTCTCCGATAGCCAGGCGGTTATCACGTCTCTGGGCTCCAATGTGATGAACTCCAGGACGGTCTACAGCTGTCGAAAACACCTAAACAAGGTGGCGGAGAGGTATAAAGTACCCATCGTTTGGGTTCTGGGACACAATGATAGTTCGGGCAACTGCAGAGCGGATGAACTGGCCAGACACAGCACGACCATCGAACTCTCCGACGAATTATTTAATATTGGGAACCTGCAAGCTCATTATTGACAACGAGATCATGGACTCTGTCAACTGCAGGTGGACAGCTTCAGACAAGGGCAGAATGGCGCGCATAATCTGGTCGAGGCTAGATGGAGGGCGCACTGCAAGGCTCCTTAAACTCCAAAGTAGCGTGCTCAGTACGGTCATTGGAGGCGTGACGGGGCATTGCACTTTGGGTGTCCACGCGAGGCGTATTGGCCTGGAACAAAACGCAAATGATTTCTGTATAATCTGCAGGGATGAGGAGGAAGAAAAGACTGTTCTTCATCTACTGGGAACATGCCCGGCACTATGCCAAAGAAGGAAGAGAATTCTTGGTGCCTACTGCATCGATGATATAGGTGATTTGTCGAACATTGACGTCGACAATTAGAGCCGCTTCATTGGAAGCTCTAGTCTGGTTCCAGGACTAGGGAATAATTAACATGAACTGTTGTATCACAATGGGCCCCACGGAGCCTAAGTGCGTCTATCCGATTCCTTGGAGGTACAGCCACTTATAGTTAATTACCTACCTTTGTTGGAGATCCCCGAGCTAGGGTTTGAACCATGGCCTTTCCTCTAGTAAGCCAATACACTACCTATTAGACTACGATGACTTCCAGACAAGACATCAATCATAACAAAAAACCTAGTGATCCTTGCCAGTTATATACTATAAACGTTTCATTCAGTGTCTATTTAATAAAATAATGTGTTCATGTCTTCACTGAAAGCTTGGTGGTTGAAACTTTTTACTATCTTCAGGGAATATTCAGCCAAGGGTAAAAGCACTAGAAGGACTATTTATGATTCCAAGGGACTCAGCATTAATGCTGATGAATTGATTGGCCATGTGAACTCACACAACATGAGTGGTGGGAGAAGCTAGGTTGTAACTCTGACTAAAGGGTTGTAGTGACCAAAGAAATAGGTAAATAAATAAACCTAAAGTAAATTGAAACTACTATAGTACTGAGTACATCTGATACTTATAGTGCATCTCAATATTGTCACCCACTTCCTGTTCCACTAGCAAACTTCAGGTTGTGGTCCGATAATAGTAATACTCCCTCCCTAGCATTAAATACACACCCAGTTGTTTCGTTCCCAAATGCATTAACGTTTCAAATATGTATTCTAATGATTCATTGTCTTCATCATTCAATCTATATATTGGGCCTGTGACGATCCCTATTCTGAAAAAGTGCTCTTTGAGTCTTCAGTGCGCTTACTTCAATCTACTTCGAAATAGACTGATGCATAACTCAAATTTCTACTCATTGTATTTACCCAGGAATAGATGAGTTTATTTCAAACCTCCCTCTATTTTCATTCTGAGTAAGGAAGGTCTTTCCATTTCACAAAAAGTTTCTGGCTTATAAGCTGCGTGAAATTTATTTTCTCGCAAGCTCATCTGTGTGCTCTTTGTAGTAAATTCATGCATGGCATAGGATCTTGAGTTTTCCCTTGGGTTCACAATATTTCACTCTGGGGTCGCATACTCGTGCTATTGTCTCACTATTTGTCTTTGGGCCATCCCTCCTACACCACAGACTGATTCCTACATTAAAAGAGTATTAAGCCTCCAAATGCCTTCTTTCACTCAGTTTGTTGCAAGCAATTTGCAGTTAAATGCTGCCGCAAATATTGTCATCAAGTGGTCATTTTTGTCACTTGCCATTTTCATTGGCATATTTCTGTTCATCACTGTACACCGTTTGAAATACTTATGTTTATTTTGACTACTTTTGTTGCAACATTTGTTGCAAAAGTTTCAGGCTATGATTCATTCTTGTTTACCTATGCCCATCATTACTTTCTAACGAAGCTCTGCGTCTTCAAATCAAAACTAAACGAAGCAAACGGTAAAGACAACAACAGCAGTGATGATGCTGCAACGACTATAAACACCAAATTACAATGTGTTGCCTTAACAGCCATTTCTTTCATTTGCACACACTTTAAGCATTCATACAGTCTTTGCAAAGTACTCATATTGCATTTTCTGTTTCCTGTTTTCCTCTCTTGTTTACGTGTCTGCAACAAGCATTTGCATTAACGGCTTCAACGCTCGCCGATGCATATTCAACGCAATTTTCTGATAAACAGAGAGAATTGAGGCAGAGTGACAAGTCTTCAAATAACTACCGACAGTATAAACAGACGGAAAAGCAAGCCTAAAATTGCTTACAATCAGGAGATGTTCCAATAGAGTCTTAAAAGGCAGGCACTCACTCTGGCGTAAGGCACTCAACGTGATTGGATGGTAAATGAATAGAAACGTCACGTAAAGACCTATTTTTAATTTCTTACGTTTAATGCTACTATCGTTGCCCTAATTTTTGTCTCAGTGAGAACATCAACAAACCGATTTGACGGATAAGGAAAGCAGAGCCGTCAGCAGAGCTGGGTAATAATTATACTTGGTTGACTTGTGATTTCAACAGGCTGTGTCACTTACCACTCATTGTGCGATATCATCAACCTATAGAGACGCTAGTTCGATGATATCATGCAATTTGATCTCACTGGACTATACTTTGAAGGAGTTACGTGAAGTCTTTCGTATGCAGTGACAAAGCAATCACAGTTACATGCATGCAAGGTATTTTGGCAGCTTTTATGGCTAAAAAAGGCGAGTTGTGTGGAGTAATATTTAAAAAGTAAAGAGTGTCTCGGTAAGAATGCACTTTTCCAGATTAGAACAAATTCAGAAATTTTTAGGTAGCCAAGGTTCAAACCCTCAGCTGAGAGATCAAGATGTTTGAAATGAAATATGAAAAAATATTTCATACGTCCATTTCCTCTCAGCAGTTTTTGTGAAAATAACTCTGAGATTAAATAAAATTACCATGAAAAGTTTTCTCTCGTTCGGAGTCAACGTTAAACTAACTGTAGGACCCGCCTTTCATGTATAAAATGAAAAGAAACAACCTATGTTGCTGTTGATGTAAGAAGAAAGGTTGCAATTCTAACTAAATTCTATCCAAATAATATAGAAATCCCATGACCACACACTTCTTGAGCAATAGTAGACTGAATGATCAAAGTTACTTACCATACGATTACTCTCTACAAATACACCGCGTCTTCACACAAGACTGACTGAAGTTCACTAACTCAGTCGCCTGCTTTGCCTTGCCTTTTATATGGCAACGTAAACAGTCTGATGAATGTTCTGGAAAGCGAATGTTCATGACTTGGCCATCTCGTAATCGCCGGTGTATGTTGTCATATTAAGCACTACGATAATTTGTAAACAGGTTTGTTACTGCATTGTTTTGTTTTTGTAGCTTTTGCTTATAATTTTAATGTTAAGCGATGTAAAAGCAAAACACCAGTATCTTGATTTTAGCGCAGAGAACATAGTTTTTAGGCAATGTTGGATGGCAACAGTATTATTCTAGTATGCAGATGATCGATTTCTTCTTTGAGAACTCAAATCAGGGCAAAAATATGCCTCCAGTTAAAAATTGACGTTTTCTTTCTTTTAATTCTCTAACTTAAGTCGCCGTAGTCTAGTAGGTAGTGTGTTGGCTTATTAGACGTAGATCCAGGGTTCGAGCCCCAGGCCAGACATCAAGACAAAATACAAAAAGTATTTCTTCGGCGTCTTCCTCTCAGCGGATTTCTGGCAAAAACTCTGAGAGTAAATAAAATTGCCATGAAAAGTTTCTCAAAAATCTGTCGTTCGTGGTCGACTTTAAACTGTAGGTCCACCACTCATGTATAAAATTAACACACACGGCATAAGTGGTGTGAGAAACTAGGTCGTAATCCTGACTGAAGGGTTCTAATGACCAATTATGTATGTATGTATTTTAACTAGAAATGGGGATAGGTTGCTGAGACTAAATTCATGCTTTACAAGACTGTCTTGTAAACAGTCAAGTTCAGAGAACATGTGCCACGCCAAGAGGATATCTACGCTTAACGGTGAATCCGTATATAATATGCATCTGTGATTGGGCCTCGAAGTACCGATGAAGTAAGTTCTTGGCAATTAGGGTCACTCAGGTATTGTACGACTTTTCGGCAATGCCAACTTTTCTCGCAACAACCTTTTCCATTTGATGTTGGGAACGAAAATGTTGCCAACAAAAACATGTACAACTATCCCTCGTTAATTGTAAAACATGTTTAAACATTTAATAATTTTTTGCCTGACCAACTCTTTTAATAATAATTTATAAACTTTACAGAATAATTAAAATTATTATTATTATTTGGACTGGACATGTTCGGGGCAAATATTTATTCACAACGTTTATTCAAATAAATTGGAAATCATTTTTAAAAAATAATCACAAGAATTATTATATGAACTGGAATTGAAAGCTTGCCAAGCGTAAATAATTACAAAAAAAAATTTTTACTTTTTTGTTCAATAAACGAACCCACATAAAACAGACATCTGTTGTTACCATAGAGGACCATTAGAAAATTAAAACCCAATAAGTGGTGGCTTAAATTTCAGCTCCGCTTTTCATAGTGCACTGAAAGGCGCAAGAAGCGTTTCTATAGTTACTTCAGTTACAGTTACAGCTGCAGCTTGTTTTGTTTTGTGTTTTTGGCATGTGCCGGTGCATGCAACAAAAACATGCAAACAAAGAACGGCAGCCTCTTAAGCAACAGCAACTTAAACAAAGGAAGGAACACCCACTAAAAATTTGGGAATCATAAGTTGGTTTCAGTTATGCTTGAAGCAGGTAACTACGATTTCATTTGCATAACTACACAGGAAACTGAAGTTAAAAATAAAGATGATCAGAATGGTGACTACCATGTTGGATTTTGTAAGTAATGTAAAGTGATAAACAAAAGTAATGTAACACAGACACAAAAATAAAAACAACAAGACTTCATACGTACATAATTGGTCATTACAACACTTCAATCTGGCTACGGCCTGGCTTCTCATACCACTTAGTTTGTGTGCTTGAATTTTATACATGAGTGGCGGCAACAAATTTTTGAGAAACTTTTTCATCGCAATTTTATTTACGCTCAGAGTTTTTTTCAGAAATCTGCCGAGACGAAGTCGCCGAAGGAATAATTTTTTATATTCCGTTTTTTTGGAGATGGCGTGGATCAGACACTGGTCACTCTAGTATCCTGGGGAAATTTGAGGCTGTCGGGGACATTTACTATATGATACCGCGAGGTATCATAGGGGTCTGGAGAAATGGTGCTGTGTACCTCGTCAAGAACTCTGTCCAAATCTTCTCTGATGGATCCAAGCTGGGAGGAAACGTTGGTGGCAGAATTTACTCGGAGCCAATAGGTATAGCCGAATCTATAAGGCTACCGGATTACTGCTGCGTTTTTCAGGCGGAGGTGTTGGTAATACAGGCTGAGGTTAAGATTAGTTGGGATGCGAATGTCCCCAATGGAATGTCCCCAATGGCTACTCTCCGATAGCCAGGCGGTTATCACGTCTCTGGGCTCCAATGTGATGAACTCCAGGACGGTCTACAGCTGTCGAAAACACCTAAACAAGGTGGCGGAGAGGTATAAAGTACCCATCGTTTGGGTTCTGGGACACAATGATAGTTCGGGCAACTGCAGCGCGGATGAACTGGCCAGACACAGCACGACCATCGAACTCTCCGACGAATTATTTAATATTGGGAACCTGCAAGCTCATTATTGACAACGAGATCATGGACTCTGTCAACTGCAGGTGGACAGCTTCAGACAAGGGCAGAATGGCGCGCATAATCTGGTCGAGGCTAGATGGAGGGCGCACTGCAAGGCTCCTTAAACTCCAAAGTAGCGTGCTCAGTACGGTCATTGGAGGCGTGACGGGGCATTGCACTTTGGGTGTCCACGCGAGGCGTATTGGCCTGGAACAAAACGCAAATGATTTCTGTATAATCTGCAGGGATGAGGAGGAAGAAAAGACTGTTCTTCATCTACTGGGAACATGCCCGGCACTATGCCAAAGAAGGAAGAGAATTCTTGGTGCCTACTGCATCGATGATATAGGTGATTTGTCGAACATTGACGTCGACAATTAGAGCCGCTTCATTGGAAGCTCTAGTCTGGTTCCAGGACTAGGGGATAATTAACATGAACTGTTGTATCACAATGGGCCCCACGGAGCCTAAGTGCGTCTATCCGATTCCTTGGAGGTACAGCCACTTATAGTTAATTACCTACCTTTGTTGGAGATCCCCGAGCTAGGGTTTGAACCATGGCCTTTCCTCTAGTAAGCCAATACACTACCTATTAGACTACGATGACTTCCAGACAAGACATCAATCATAACAAAAAACCTAGTGATCCTTGCCAGTTATATACTATAAACGTTTCATTCAGTGTCTATTTAATAAAATAATGTGTTCATGTCTTCACTGAAAGCTTGGTGGTTGAAACTTTTTACTATCTTCAGGGAATATTCAGCCAAGGGTAAAAGCACTAGAAGGACTATTTATGATTCCAAGGGACTCAGCATTAATGCTGATGAATTGATTGGCCATGTGAACTCACACAACATGAGTGGTGGGAGAAGCTAGGTTGTAACTCTGACTAAAGGGTTGTAGTGACCAAAGAAATAGGTAAATAAATAAACCTAAAGTAAATTGAAACTACTATAGTACTGAGTACATCTGATACTTATAGTGCATCTCAATATTGTCACCCACTTCCTGTTCCACTAGCAAACTTCAGGTTGTGGTCCGATAATAGTAATACTCCCTCCCTAGCATTAAATACACACCCAGTTGTTTCGTTCCCAAATGCATTAACGTTTCAAATATGTATTCTAATGATTCATTGTCTTCATCATTCAATCTATATATTGGGCCTGTGACGATCCCTATTCTGAAAAAGTGCTCTTTGAGTCTTCTGTGCGCTTACTTCAATCTACTTCGAAATAGACTGATGCATAACTCAAATTTCTACTCATTGTATTTACCCAGGAATAGATGAGTTTATTTCAAACCTCCCTCTATTTTCATTCTGAGTAAGGAAGGTCTTTCCATTTCACAAAAAGTTTCTGGCTTATAAGCTGCGTGAAATTTATTTTCTCGCAAGCTCATCTGTGTGCTCTTTGTAGTAAATTCATGCATGGCATAGGATCTTGAGTTTTCCCTTGGGTTCACAATATTTCACTCTGGGGTCGCATACTCGTGCTATTGTCTCACTATTTGTCTTTGGGCCATCCCTCCTACACCACAGACTGATTCCTACATTAAAAGAGTATTAAGCCTCCAAATGCCTTCTTTCACTCAGTTTGTTGCAAGCAATTTGCAGTTAAATGCTGCCGCAAATATTGTCATCAAGTGGTCATTTTTGTCACTTGCCATTTTCATTGGCATATTTCTGTTCATCACTGTACACCGTTTGAAATACTTATGTTTATTTTGACTACTTTTGTTGCAACATTTGTTGCAAAAGTTTCAGGCTATGATTCATTCTTGTTTACCTATGCCCATCATTACTTTCTAACGAAGCTCTGCGTCTTCAAATCAAAACTAAACGAAGCAAACGGTAAAGACAACAACAGCAGTGATGATGCTGCAACGACTATAAACACCAAATTACAATGTGTTGCCTTAACAGCCATTTCTTTCATTTGCACACACTTTAAGCATTCATACAGTCTTTGCAAAGTACTCATATTGCATTTTCTGTTTCCTGTTTTCCTCTCTTGTTTACGTGTCTGCAACAAGCATTTGCATTAACGGCTTCAACGCTCGCCGATGCATATTCAACGCAATTTTCTGATAAACAGAGAGAATTGAGGCAGAGTGACAAGTCTTCAAATAACTACCGACAGTATAAACAGACGGAAAAGCAAGCCTAAAATTGCTTACAATCAGGAGATGTTCCAATAGAGTCTTAAAAGGCAGGCACTCACTCTGGCGTAAGGCACTCAACGTGATTGGATGGTAAATGAATATAAACGTCACGTAAAGACCTATTTTTAATTTCTTACGTTTAATGCTACTATCGTTGCCCTAATTTTTGTCTCAGTGAGAACATCAACAAACCGATTTGACGGATAAGGAAAGCAGAGCCGTCAGCAGAGCTGGGTAATAATTATACTTGGTTGACTTGTGATTTCAACAGGCTGTGTCACTTACCACTCATTGTGCGATATCATCAACCTATAGAGACGCTAGTTCGATGATATCATGCAATTTGATCTCACTGGACTATACTTTGAAGGAGTTACGTGAAGTCTTTCGTATGCAGTGACAAAGCAATCACAGTTACATGCATGCAAGGCATTTTGGCAGCTTTTATGGCTAAAAAAGGCGAGTTGTGTGGAGTAATATTTAAAAAGTAAAGAGTGTCTCGGTAAGAATGCACTTTTCCAGATTAGAACAAATTCAGAAATTTTTAGGTAGCCAAGGTTCAAACCCTCAGCTGAGAGATCAAGATGTTTGAAATGAAATATGAAAAAATATTTCATACGTCCATTTCCTCTCAGCAGTTTTTGTGAAAATAACTCTGAGATTAAATAAAATTACCATGAAAAGTTTTCTCTCGTTCGGAGTCAACGTTAAACTAACTGTAGGACCCGCCTTTCATGTATAAAATGAAAAGAAACAACCTATGTTGCTGTTGATGTAAGAAGAAAGGTTGCAATTCTAACTAAATTCTATCCAAATAATATAGAAATCCCATGACCACACACTTCTTGAGCAATAGTAGACTGAATGATCAAAGTTACTTACCATACGATTACTCTCTACAAATACACCGCGTCTTCACACAAGACTGACTGAAGTTCACTAACTCAGTCGCCTGCTTTGCCTTGCCTTTTATATGGCAACGTAAACAGTCTGATGAATGTTCTGGAAAGCGAATGTTCATGACTTGGCCATCTCGTAATCGCCGGTGTATGTTGTCATATTAAGCACTACGATAATTTGTAAACAGGTTTGTTACTGCATTGTTTTGTTTTTGTAGCTTTTGCTTATAATTTTAATGTTAAGCGATGTAAAAGCAAAACACCAGTATCTTGATTTTAGCGCAGAGAACATAGTTTTTAGGCAATGTTGGATGGCAACAGTATTATTCTAGTATGCAGATGATCGATTTCTTCTTTGAGAACTCAAATCAGGGCAAAAATATGCCTCCAGTTAAAAATTGACGTTTTCTTTGGGCAATCGATAGGAAACTAGGTTGTTATATTGTTAAAGCGGCCAATAAGTTGTGATTTATTGTTGGATTATTAAGAAGATTCGTTTCAATTAAGTATGGAATAAAGTTTCCGCCAAATAGCCGCCACGACTCTAATGCAGAAAAGTTTTTCATTTCTCATTTCATTAAATTGTTCCCATAGATGTGGCTTTAGCCATGACGTATTAGATCCCGGATCTCGCTTATAAATTGTTTTCGATTTATTCACATAAACCTGAGATTCAGGAGATTCCAACGAAAAAGATCGCATCCTTTGACTTACATGATGACAACGGCCCGTTCACACTAAAATTTTTAGAGAAATGTTCTAAAAACCGCTACTGCAATAAATCGATTGTAAAACGCGTAAACTGACTTGATTAGTTTAGTCAAGTCCAGTCAAGTCTAGTCTAGTTCGGTCAACTCCAGTGTACTCAAGCCTACTCAAGTCTACTCAAGTCTTCTCAAGTCTACTCAAGTTCAGTCAAGCCTAGTCAAGCCTAATCAGGTCTAGTCAAGTCTAGGTATCTCCATCTTGCTATAACCATATGATATTCAGATCCATGCAATTGAGTAAGACCACAAGACTTCACTTGTGGTGCTTCTGTAATGATTAGCATTCGAAGCCACTGCGATACTCAAATTTTGAAGAGATTTTAATGCGCATTAAACAAAAAGAAGGAAAATCTTTAAAAACGGATTATAATCAGATGCGTAAGCATAACCGCTGCAATACATGTGTTTCAGCTCCCTTATAGTTGTACATCTCCATGCAACAGAAAAAATAGAAGCCACGTAAGAGTTCCATTCAAAGAAAAAAAATAATCGCTTGATAACGATACTTTAACTAAAAGTAGCAACAATTTGTTGGCTTTTATGGCAAACTTTTATAATTATAAAGATTTTAAAATACAAAAACAACGAATACAACAACAAAGTTTAACAACAGAAAGAAAGACTATTATTTCCCAAGAGAGTTCTGAAATACTTGCTTAAAAAATTAAAATAACAAGGAACGTAGCAGAGTTTAGTTCGTAATTATGAGCTTGAAAATGAAAGAACAGTTGCTATACATGCATGATGCTGCCACAATCTGTAACAATGAAAAATATTTACAAGCAAGTTTAAATTGTATTAAAAAATATGACAACACACCCAGTTGTTTCGTTCCCAAATGCATTAACGTTTCAAATATGTATTCTAATGATTCATTGTCTTCATCATTCAATCTATATATTGGGCCTGTGACGATCCCTATTCTGAAAAAGTGCTCTTTGAGTCTTCAGTGCGCTTACTTCAATCTACTTCGAAATAGACTGATGCATAACTCAAATTTCTACTCATTGTATTTACCCAGGAATAGATGAGTTTATTTCAAACCTCCCTCTATTTTCATTCTGAGTAAGGAAGGTCTTTCCATTTCACAAAAAGTTTCTGGCTTATAAGCTGCGTGAAATTTATTTTCTCGCAAGCTCATCTGTGTGCTCTTTGTAGTAAATTCATGCATGGCATAGGATCTTGAGTTTTCCCTTGGGTTCACAATATTTCACTCTGGGGTCGCATACTCGTGCTATTGTCTCACTATTTGTCTTTGGGCCATCCCTCCTACACCACAGACTGATTCCTACATTAAAAGAGTATTAAGCCTCCAAATGCCTTCTTTCACTCAGTTTGTTGCAAGCAATTTGCAGTTAAATGCTGCCGCAAATATTGTCATCAAGTGGTCATTTTTGTCACTTGCCATTTTCATTGGCATATTTCTGTTCATCACTGTACACCGTTTGAAATACTTATGTTTATTTTGACTACTTTTGTTGCAACATTTGTTGCAAAAGTTTCAGGCTATGATTCATTCTTGTTTACCTATGCCCATCATTACTTTCTAACGAAGCTCTGCGTCTTCAAATCAAAACTAAACGAAGCAAACGGTAAAGACAACAACAGCAGTGATGATGCTGCAACGACTATAAACACCAAATTACAATGTGTTGCCTTAACAGCCATTTCTTTCATTTGCACACACTTTAAGCATTCATACAGTCTTTGCAAAGTACTCATATTGCATTTTCTGTTTCCTGTTTTCCTCTCTTGTTTACGTGTCTGCAACAAGCATTTGCATTAACGGCTTCAACGCTCGCCGATGCATATTCAACGCAATTTTCTGATAAACAGAGAGAATTGAGGCAGAGTGACAAGTCTTCAAATAACTACCGACAGTATAAACAGACGGAAAAGCAAGCCTAAAATTGCTTACAATCAGGAGATGTTCCAATAGAGTCTTAAAAGGCAGGCACTCACTCTGGCGTAAGGCACTCAACGTGATTGGATGGTAAATGAATAGAAACGTCACGTAAAGACCTATTTTTAATTTCTTACGTTTAATGCTACTATCGTTGCCCTAATTTTTGTCTCAGTGAGAACATCAACAAACCGATTTGACGGATAAGGAAAGCAGAGCCGTCAGCAGAGCTGGGTAATAATTATACTTGGTTGACTTGTGATTTCAACAGGCTGTGTCACTTACCACTCATTGTGCGATATCATCAACCTATAGAGACGCTAGTTCGATGATATCATGCAATTTGATCTCACTGGACTATACTTTGAAGGAGTTACGTGAAGTCTTTCGTATGCAGTGACAAAGCAATCACAGTTACATGCATGCAAGGCATTTTGGCAGCTTTTATGGCTAAAAAAGGCGAGTTGTGTGGAGTAATATTTAAAAAGTAAAGAGTGTCTCGGTAAGAATGCACTTTTCCAGATTAGAACAAATTCAGAAATTTTTAGGTAGTCAAGGTTCAAACCCTCAGCTGAGAGATCAAGATGTTTGAAATGAAATATGAAAAAATATTTTATACGTCCATTTCCTCTCAGCAGTTTTTGTGAAAATAACTCTGAGATTAAATAAAATTACCATGAAAAGTTTTCTCTCGTTCGGAGTCAACGTTAAACTAACTGTAGGACCCGCCTTTCATGCATAAAATGAAAAGAAACAACCTATGTTGCTGTTGATGTAAGAAGAAAGGTTGCAATTCTAACTAAATTCTATCCAAATAATATAGAAATCCCATGACCACACACTTCTTGAGCAATAGTAGACTGAATGATCAAAGTTACTTACCATACGATTACTCTCTACAAATACACCGCGTCTTCACACAAGACTGACTGAAGTTCACTAACTCAGTCGCCTGCTTTGCCTTGCCTTTTATATGGCAACGTAAACAGTCTGATGAATGTTCTGGAAAGCGAATGTTCATGACTTGGCCATCTCGTAATCGCCGGTGTATGTTGTTATATTAAGCACTACGATAATTTGTAAACAGGTTTGTTACTGCATTGTTTTGTTTTTGTAGCTTTTGCTTATAATTTTAATGTTAAGCGATGTAAAAGCAAAACACCAGTATCTTGATTTTAGCGCAGAGAACATAGTTTTTAGGCAATGTTGGATGGCAACAGTATTATTCTAGTATGCAGATGATCGATTTCTTCTTTGAGAACTCAAATCAGGGCAAAAATATGCCTCCAGTTAAAAATTGACGTTTTCTTTGGGCAATCGATAGGAAACTAGGTTGTTATATTGTTAAAGCGGCCAATAAGTTGTGATTTATTGTTGGATTATTAAGAAGATTCGTTTCAATTAAGTATGGAATAAAGTTTCCGCCAAATAGCCGCCACGACTCTAATGCAGATCATTATTCATTTCGAAAAGTTTTTCATTTCTCATTTCATTAAATTGTTCCCATAGATGTGGCTTTAGCCATGACGTATTAGATCCCGGATCTCGCTTATAAATTGTTTTCGATTTATTCACATAAACCTGAGATTCAGGAGATTCCAACGAAAAAGATCGCATCCTTTGACTTACATGATGACAACGGCCCGTTCACACTAAAATTTTTAGAGAAATGTTCTAAAAACCGCTACTGCAATAAATCGATTGTAAAACGCGTAAACTGACTTGATTAGTTTAGTCAAGTCCAGTCAAGTCTAGTCTAGTTCGGTCAACTCCAGTGTACTCAAGCCTACTCAAGTCTTCTCAAGTCTACTCAAGTTCAGTCAAGCCTAGTCAAGCCTAATCAGGTCTAGTCAAGTCTAGGTATCTCCATCTTGCTATAACCATATGATATTCAGATCCATGCAATTGAGTAAGACCACAAGACTTCACTTGTGGTGCTTCTGTAATGATTAGCATTCGAAGCCACTGCGATACTCAAATTTTGAAGAGATTTTAATGCGCATTAAACAAAAAGAAGGAAAATCTTTAAAAACGGATTATAATCAGATGCGTAAGCATAACCGCTGCAATACATGTGTTTCAGCTCCCTTATAGTTGTACATCTCCATGCAACAGAAAAAATAGAAGCCACGTAAGAGTTCCATTCAAAGAAAAAAAATAATCGCTTGATAACGATACTTTAACTAAAAGTAGCAACAATTTGTTGGCTTTTATGGCAAACTTTTATAATTATAAAGATTTTAAAATACAAAAACAACGAATACAACAACAAAGTTTAACAACAGAAAGAAAGACTATTATTTCCCAAGAGAGTTCTGAAATACTTGCTTAAAAAATTAAAATAACAAGAAACGTAGCAGAGTTTAGTTCGTAATTATGAGCTTGAAAATGAAAGAACAGTTGCTATACATGCATGATGCTGCCACAATCTGTAACAATGAAAAATATTTACAAGCAAGTTTAAATTGTATTAAAAAATATGACAACAAAGGGACTGACTGCAAGCCTCTCTCAAGATCTCACCATACTGTGGAAATAAACACATTAAACTCACCCCTACAACAAAAGCCTTCCAGAAATGTTTGCCAATTACTCCCTGTCCTAAACTGTTGGAACCAGGTAGAATTGAAGTTTTTGGAAGTAACAGGTTCGACGAATTTTTGAATCAAAAGCCCGTTTTGAGGATTTTAGTTACATTCAAAAAGTTGTTGCAGTCTAGTAGGCAGTATGTTATCTTCTTAGACATGAGGCCTCGGTTCAAACCCCAGGTCAAACATCGCCTACAAAACGAATTATGAAAAAATATTTCTATTGCAACTTGCTCTCAGCAGATTTCTGGCAAAAACTCTGAGAGTAAATAAAATTGCCACACAACATAAATGGTGTTAGAAGCTAGGTTGTATTCCTGACTAAATGGTTGTAGTTATTATGCTAAGAAAAACAAGTTCATTGTTTAAGTCCGATTGCCAAAAGAGAGCTTCAATCTTTAAGTTTCATCCATATTGCTGCCCTGATTTGAGTTCTCAGAGAAGAAATCGGTCTTCCGCAATCCAAAACTCTATGCGCTATACTGTTGCAGATAAAAATTTCAATCTGCTGTTCCTTCCAGCTTGTCATCAGGTACATTTAAAAAATATTTGTTTAACATTGCCTGAGGTTCGTTGCTTCCCAATAATAAATGCAAACTGTTTCCTTAATATTGCCTGTGCGGTATAAATATTTCCAAAACAAACAGACATTCTTTGAATCCATCTTTCTAAGCCGCGTACAAATTTCAATATTCATTGTCCGGTAATATCTTCATATTATTCATATTCATACAACCATAGGGTTTCCAATTTTATGTCTGCAGCACTGATGAAGATATGCCCTTTACTTGCTTCTCTTGTCTTTCTTTGCTAATGAACGATGGATATTTCTCCAATAGTCATGAAGACAGCCTCGCCTGAGACGGTGTGTAGCAAGTTATAGCAAAACTTCTTGCCAATATGTGCTGTATCGCACCCAGTACGTTGTGCTTAAACCCAACTTTAATTGCATCTGCTTGGATTTTAGCAGTTCAACGTTCATGGTTGCTAGAATAAGACTTCTTTTGCTCTGCTTTGGGTCAATCATAGTTTTTGTCATTAACATGCTGAGCATGCTCTGTCAGTCTCACTGCCTTTTTGTCAATCTTATGTATTGAAGAATATTATTTCAAATATTTTTCGCTTCTTTCGTATAACTAGGGATGTAATGGTATATGCCCCCCTATTTGATCAGAATAAACTTGTTATTAGCAAGCTCTAGACCGTAGCTCTTATGCCATGTTTGAATTTTATTCCGATTTTCTTTTCAACTTTCTTTGGCTATCCTCTCTACTTTAAGAGCTGAAATGCCCGCCTTCTGTGTGTCGTATTGTAGCTCAGATTGCGGGGCATAAATACCTGGATTGTTTCAGATGTGAGTTTTACGACTCTGGAGCATTCGCAATTAGTTTCCAAGAAAACTTATGAAATCTTTCCAGTTGTGCTTTCCAAATATAAATCCATCGAAGAACTAAATTTAAATTTTTTTTTTGCATAATAGCGTCTACGTTGGGCAAGATTTATGTGCTAGTAACTGCTAAAACAGAATTATGACGTAGTTTATCACAACCCCATCCATGTCGTGTGTGTTAATTTTATACATGATTGGCAGGACCTAACTTTAGAGAGCACAAAATAGCTTTTAAAAATTACTGGAGATTTTTTAACAACATTAAAAACTCTAAAAGCAATGGGACCAGCTATGCATGTATACATATATAATTGATTATTATAACCCTTCAATTAGGATTATGACGTAGTTTCCCCTGTCAACCATGTTGTGTGTGTTGATTTTTCCATGAGCGGCGGGACGTACGCTTTAAAGCCGACTCCAAACGACAGATTTTCAAGAAACTTTTCCTGGCAAATTTATTGGCAGAGTTTTTTCCAGAAGAATGCTGAAAGCAAGTAGCCGAAGAAATATTCAAATTTCGTTTTGTTGGAAATGTCTCACCATGGCCTCATGTGTAATAAGCCAACACACTGTCTTCCATGCAACATACCTATGTTTTTAACCACATTTAATAAAATGATTGTTTAAATAATCAAACGAAAGTAAACAATAAGAAATAAAAAATACCCTTAAGGCTTTACAACAATAATAAATCCAACATATTTTGCCCCAATTCCAAATACGCCCCAAACCTAAATTGTCCAACAAAACCTGAACATGCTTGTGTAAAATGTAAGGTGGGAGTAAATTATTGCGGGTTTAAAAGATTTCGACAATTAAAGGCAATGTTCAATTTAAGCAGAAGGTTAAAGATTTACTAACCCACTGGCACACAAATAGATAGTCAAACAGACAGACAGACGGATGTAATGAATGTCTTTCAAACGTTTTGCATGCAATTAAGCTTTAATCATTAGCTGTTAAGAAATATAAGTTTTTGTTTGTGTTTCTTCTTAACTGGTTTATAGGTTGTGGCCAGAAAAATATTGTCTTTGTTGTTGTTGTTATTGTTGCTTTTAATGTTTAAAATAAATTTAATAACTTGGACTCCTCTCACAGCTTAAGGTTGGATTAAAAGTTTTGCAACTGATTAATTTAAATTATCTTGTCTTAGCCCTTTACATGTATGTGTATATGTATGTAATTTGTGTGTAAATTTGTTAATAATCTTAAGACAACAACAAGGAAAAACCAACATTTAAAATTTATTTAAGCATGAAATTAAATCCTGTGGTTAATTTATTATTTTTCTTAAAATGTCATTAATCGAGTTATAGGATTGTGGTTTAAATAACTTTCTGTTCGTGAATACAGTGAGTTACAAAATAAAAATCTCAACTTGATAATCGATTTATTGTACTGTAGGGGGATTTTGCTTAGACCTTTGGTGGGTAAATAATTTCTATTGTAGTCTAGTGGGAAGTGCGTTGGCTTATTAGACGTGAGACCACAGGTTCAAACCCCAGTCCCAACATCTGTAATGAAACGAAGTATGCAAAATATTTCTTCGGAAACTTCCTCTCAGCATATTTCTGGCAAAAGCTCTGAAAGTCACATACAAATTACCATGAAAAGTCGACTTTAAACTGTAGGTCCCATCACTCACCTATAAAATTAACACACACAACATAAATGGTGTGAGAAACTGGGTCGTATTCCTATCAAGAAAGGTTGTAATTTCTATTGCAGTCCTTTGATTGGAAAATTTATTACAGTCGTTAAACTGCCAGACCCAAATTATTTTATTTAAAAAACTGTCCCCATATTCGTTATAGCAGTCAATACTTTTGCGTTAGTTTTCGATAATTTTTTCGCACATTTCAGGCCAAGTGTCCCTGATAATTTTAAAAATATTGATTACCAAATGCTTTATCGTTAGAGAAGTATCCCCGTAGAAAGAATATTTAATGAAGCCTGACGAATATCACTCAAACCGCTTAAATTCTTTTGGAAACTGCTTATGCAATAAAGCCTGTTAGTTGACTCTTCAATTGTAGATCATCCTGCGATCATAGCAGTCTGAAAGATTTTTCCAGGATTATTTTCGATAAAATACGACATTGAAACACCATAATGCACACCAAACAAATGTTGATTTCTAAATGATCTACGTTTGAGGGAGTTTCCGCATATATTAAGTCTAACGCCGTCAAACTGCGTTCGCACAATTCTGTGCGCCACTGTTCACAAATTGATGTAAACAACAACAATTGCTTTCTTTGTTATTCCTCTTTGCACTCTTTTCCATAAACAATAACAATTACTAGTGAATTGTTCGACAGATCTTTGTAACGGAGATCTTCAAACCACGATTACTCTCTTTAAACACACCGCGTCTTCATACAAGACTGACTGAACTTTTTCTGACTCTATTCCTACTTTGTCTTGCCTTTTATATCGCAGAGTAAACAGTCTGATGAATGCTCTGGAAGGAGAATAGCTGCGCCTTCTCGAAATCTCTATAGAAGTAAACATGTTGTTTACGTTATTGTTGTTTGTGCGTTTTGTTTACATTTATTTTTGCAGTGTTTGGTGGTATATTTTTGTTTACTTGTTTATCTTTTTTGTGCTGGTATTTGTTGTTATATTACGTTGTGCGATAATTTGTAAACAAGTTCATTGTTTTTATTTTTGTAGCTTTTGTTTGTAATTTTAATTTTAAACGATTTAAAAGCAAAACACCAGTATCTATATTTTTCCATTTTCGTAACAATACACCTGGGTGAGCGTGTAAGTGTAAGTGACTGTAATGCTGTATGCACTTGTAAGTAGTTTTTGTTTTTGCTATGTATTTCATTGTGTTTATTGAAAGGAAAATGGCAAAAAGGAAATCACAACTCATTAGGAAAATTAATAATGTGAACAATATGCTGCTACTGCTATTGATAATGTTGCTACTAAAGACTGAAAATTACTGAAATTTTCTTTCACATTTTTTTTTGTTAAACTTTACGCATATTTTTAAGCAGTAACAAAAATATTTCATTAATATTTATTTTTCTGTTAAAGAATATATCGATGGCTTAATATGAAAAAGGCCTAACTCAATTTTTTTCAAAATAAGGTTTTTTGTTTATTCTGGTAGACAAATGTCAGATGCACAAAAAAATTAAAAATTTTTTAAATGAGAGATTAAATGTGTTGCTGTTTCTTATTAAAAATTGTATTAAAATTTTTGTTGTATCTAAAATTTTACGAATTTTATTAAGTTTTTTCCTTCTCCTGTAAAGTAACCAAAAATCGAGTTAGGCCTTTTTCATATTAAGCCATCGATATGTTTGTTTTAGTGCGCGTATACTTGCAATATTTGTCGGTATACATGTATGCATGCAATCAGTGTCTAAATGTGCATGCACATGCTAAAGAATATCATTTTACGAAATAATGCCAACAGAAAATGAACATTTTTTTGGGAAAATGGATATTACAAGTAAAATTTTGTTTTCCATTTTCTGCATCGCTAACTTTAAAAAGAAAGTCAAATAAAAACAACTGAGAGGAGAGGAAAAAAAAACTGTTGGGTGTTTTGGTTTAATGGCACTAAGTTTCTTAACAAATGTTGCTACATCAAGGCTACCTTAAGGCACTGCTTCTTATTTATTTTTCGTTTTTGTTTCATTCTTTTATTCCAATCGTCCTACCAATAGTTCAGCTAAGAGAACTGTCACATTTCCCTGGAACTATCTGGAGCTTCAGATGAAAGCATTCAGACTCCGAATGTTCGCCACTGACAAATCAGTAGATTTGCATAGTAGAAGTCCAGGTGTCAATTGCTCATTTACCGAAGGCCTAAAGAACACGTCCACCTCTTCCTCATTCTACAGAAGTCATTGGCCATATAGCCAAACCCAATTTGACTTACATGGGTACATCGTATGTAATATCCAGTAATGACTGGAAATTAATCAGACGTTATGTGCCCACTTCTTCCAGCACTGTCTGGATTTGTTGCCTGTATCTGCGTATCTACAGCTGCATTATCAGTTCTGGATTTGCAAGTCAACAATGCAGTTCCCAATATAAAGAGCCCATCGAAAGACTCTTGGCTAGATATCCAATATGGTAATTGACAGAAGCATTCATGGCAACAAAAGAAGAGGAGACATACCATTGTATGTTTGGAGCAAATTGCTGGAATCAAAGAATACAAATCAAAGCATCTTGCTCCAAAGTAAAACTATTTCTGAAAGACTGATCAAAATGGAAATATGTTGTTATTGCCATTTGTCCTAACTTTTTTCCCAAGCATAATGGGGTATATAGGCCACCGAGTGAACGTGGCCTGTAAACGGCAAGATACCCGATAACGTAGCCTAACCTTGTCCTAGCCTCAGGTCATTTATAAATTGGAACTAATCAAGCTCCATTAAATTTGAACTTTTCTCAGAGGAATATTCAGTAGATTAAGACTTAGTCTGTTAGCGACATCACTGACAGGTTCAACAAGTACAATAAGAACTACAAATACTTGAGAACATGTTAAGCGCGTATCCTGATATACTGGAATAAAATGAAATTGATTTTCACTGACAAATAGATGAATGCAAAAAAATTGTCTATATCCGCCCTTGTTAGTGCTAATATTTCACGTCCTCAATGGGATTTTCCCAAAGCGGAGAATTAACCCGAAAGTTTGTTGCTAGTGCTAACTCTGGCAAATTCATTCGATCAACGACTCCCTTAATCTGGTCCCCACAACGGTTTTTGTCACCTTGCGGCATATTGTCAGCCTTCCCACGAATTTAGATGAATAAATAAATAAATAATAATAAATATAAATTGATAAAAAGAAATTGTTGAAAAAAATTGTTTAAAAAATTGTTTAAAAAATTATTATAAAAAATGGCACATTAAGTTAAAAACAAATGAGAATTAAATGAAATTATATTTGAAATGTCAAAATGAAAGAGAAACGAAATGAGAAAATTTCACAAACGATTATGATACTTGGTTGAAAAATATTTCATTCTGTATGATAATATACGCCGCTCTACTGCACTCAACTGAATGAAAATGGTCTCTTTCATTGCTCTCTATACTTGTAATAAGGTATCGGCCCTGTTGAGATGACCAATTCCAACTAAAAACGGAGGGGACGAAGGTCTGCCTGTAGCAGATATACAGTCTTGTGTGAAAACGCAGTGTTTAAAGAGAATAATCGTGGTTTGAAGATCTCCGTTATAAAGATCTGTCGAGCAATTGTTATTGTTTACGTAAAAGAGTGTAAACAGAGGAATAACAAATAAAGCAATTGTTGTTGTTTACATAAAGTTGTAAACAGTGGCACACAGAATTGTGCGAACAGTAAAGAATTTAATTAAAACTAAAAACAAATTTTATTTTATTTTATTTGCAATTTACGAACTCATATTTTAAACGTTTTTAAAAGCTATAAACGTAACAATATATAAGCATTCAATTTATTTTTCGACACACTGTGCATGTGTCAGAAAATTCTGTAGATTTACTGATTTGGTTGACATTTTCATTGTTGCTGCATGCACTCATGCAAATTTTGCAGCTATTGTGTTATTCTATTGTTGTTGCTGTCAATGTTGTTGCTGCCTCTGTTATTTGTTGTTGGTGTTGTTTAAAATGCATTTGTGCAGAAATTTTTGTTGTAAGTGTGCTGAGTACGTGTGTGCTATTTGACGTGTATCGTACTGACAGCTGATATTGTTGGCAAAATGTTGCTCTTGTGGCTGGGCTGTTTTGTAGCATATTTTTTGAACAATTTAAAGATATTTTGTGTGTGCAACTGTATGTTGCATGTCTACACTTGAATGCATATTTGCCTCTTTTTTTCTCCACTTGAATGTGATGCTCATAAGAATAGAAGCTGGATACTTTTTTTCACCATTTTTTTTTATTCTTGTGGGTGTTTTATTGTAAGCGGTAATGTTTGGGCCAAGTGTTTTACCAGAACTATTGTTGTAAAAAAATACTTTTTTTTTCAAACAAAAGAATACGAAAAAAACATCATGTAAATAGGAATGATGATTCCATATTTTTTTTACTGTTTGCCTTTTATTCTAATGAAAAAGTAAGAAACGAGTTTCATATGTTGCATAATAGTAGTGAAAATTTTCTATGTTTTATGATTTTTTGTTTAATTTTGGTACAAATTAAATTTAAAAATAAAAATTGTTTTTTGGAATACTTTAGATGTAAACCAGAGATCAGCAATGAGCATTCAAAGAGAAGAGTGGAATCGAATCATACTCATAATTTCTGATACTTTAACGTATTCATACTTACTACGTACTCTACTGCACTCAACTGAATGAAAATGGTCTCTTTCATTGCTCTCTATACTTGTAATAAGGTATCGGCCCTGTTGAGATGACCAATTCCAACTAAAAACGGAGGGGACGAAGGTCTGCCTGTAGCAGATATACAGTCTTGTGTGAAAACGCAGTGTTTAAAGAGAATAATCGTGGTTTGAAGATCTCCGTTATAAAGATCTGTCGAGCAATTGTTATTGTTTACGTAAAAGAGTGTAAACAGAGGAATAACAAATAAAGCAATTGTTGTTGTTTACATAAAGTTGTAAACAGTGGCACACAGAATTGTGCGAACAGTAAAGAATTTAATTAAAACTAAAAACAAATTTTATTTTATTTTATTTGCAATTTACGAACTCATATTTTAAACGTTTTTAAAAGCTATAAACGTAACAATATATAAGCATTCAATTTATTTTTCGACACACTGTGCATGTGTCAGAAAATTCTGTAGATTTACTGATTTGGTTGACATTTTCATTGTTGCTGCATGCACTCATGCAAATTTTGCAGCTATTGTGTTATTCTATTGTTGTTGCTGTCAATGTTGTTGCTGCCTCTGTTATTTGTTGTTGGTGTTGTTTAAAATGCATTTGTGCAGAAATTTTTGTTGTAAGTGTGCTGAGTACGTGTGTGCTATTTGACGTGTATCGTACTGACAGCTGATATTGTTGGCAAAATGTTGCTCTTGTGGCTGGGCTGTTTTGTAGCATATTTTTTGAACAATTTAAAGATATTTTGTGTGTGCAACTGTATGTTGCATGTCTACACTTGAATGCATATTTGCCTCTTTTTTTCTCCACTTGAATGTGATGCTCATAAGAATAGAAGCTGGATACTTTTTTTCACCATTTTTTTTTATTCTTGTGGGTGTTTTATTGTAAGCGGTAATGTTTGGGCCAAGTGTTTTACCAGAACTATTGTTGTAAAAAAATACTTTTTTTTTCAAACAAAAGAATACGAAAAAAACATCATGTAAATAGGAATGATGATTCCATATTTTTTTTACTGTTTGCCTTTTATTCTAATGAAAAAGTAAGAAACGAGTTTCATATGTTGCATAATAGTAGTGAAAATTTTCTATGTTTTATGATTTTTTGTTTAATTTTGGTACAAATTAAATTTAAAAATAAAAATTGTTTTTTGGAATACTTTAGATGTAAACCAGAGATCAGCAATGAGCATTCAAAGAGAAGAGTGGAATCGAATCATACTCATAATTTCTGATACTTTAACGTATTCATACTTATTTTAATATCATACTAATACTACTCATATTCAAAGTTTGAAGTAATCATCATATTCATACTTATCAACACGTATGATATTGTTGATTTCCACAACTCAGCATATACAAGAATCACAAAATAAGTATAATTCGCATACGAACGCTAAAATACTCACTAAAAGGTTGTGTGTTTGCTCAGATTGCTGCTCTGTCTTTTTCTTTTTTGGAAATTCGAGTCACTCGAAACATTTATAAGTATTATAAGTATTTTTCTAAAGTTATGAATCTAAATGAGTAGGCTTATGAATCAAACATATTTCGAATGGTATGAGTTTGATGTCAGCGTTGTACTCATACTCATTGCAATAAATCAACGTCGTATATAAATCTTATAAATCAACGTTGTAGTGAGTACGAATGAATTAGAGTAGTTAGATTTCAATATTGTTCACTCACTTATATTTAAAATATCATGAGTGCTTATGAGTAGCGAAAATACGATTCATTACTGATCTCTGATGTAAACCCATTATGAAGGTTTGATGTCCGGTTTCAATAAGAGTTTATATTTAAATTAACAAGAAAATTAGCTCGAGGCCAATGATGAGTGCAGTGTTTCCGTTGTTTATAGAACTGTGAATTGGATAGGGTATCACTGAACATGCATAAGAGATGTTAAGATTCTTACGGCAGTGTAGTAGCACCAGATGTATCCTTAAAAATACTTTATTAATGATACTGCAATAAAACATGCCTGGAAAAGTTCAAATTCGATTGCAGGTTGTGGTTCGTAAGAAAATGGCAACCTTGCCTTTGGGTTTACCACTACGAATGAAAAGTTAGCAATAATCCGCATCAGAGCTAAATTTCCGCTTATGCTACAACGAGAAAATATTGTTAAGGAAATGGAAAAATCTAGGTACTGGCGTTTTCCTTATACATCGTTTAACATTAAAATTATAAATAAAAGCTACAAAAACAAACACAAATAAACAAAAATATACCAACAAAACACCAGCATAGAAAAAATTATAAACAAGTAGGCAAAAATGCAACACCAAACACTACAAGAATAAAAGTAAACAAATGTAAACTATGTTTACTTTTATATGCCATATGCAAGGCAAGGAAAGCAGTCAACGAGTCAGTAAAAGTTCAGTCAGTTTTGTGTGACGCGGTGTGATTGAGGGATTTGACGATCTCCGTTACAAAGATCTGACGAACAATTATCTAGTGATTTATTATTGTTTATGCAAAAGAGTGCAAAGAGGAATAACAAACAAATAATTGTTGTTGTTTACATCAAGTTGTGAACAGTGGTACACAGAATTGTGCGAATAATAGCGAAACAAATATTTATTTTTATTTTATTTGCAATGTACGAGCTCATATTTTCAACGTTTTTAAAAGGTGAAAACGTAACAATACTTTATTAATGGTACTGCAATGAAACATGCCTCATCTACTGCAATTACCACCTGCAAATTCGATTGCAGGTTTGTGGTAGGTAAGAAAATTGGCAGCCATACCATTGGATTTACGACTATGAATGAAAAGTTAACAATAATCCGCATAGAGCTTCATTTTCGCTTATGCCACAACGAGAATATATAACGACATGCGTAAGGGTGTTGCCTTCAATGTTAAGTTTAAGGGCATATACGATAAATGCGCGTCCTACTGCACAAAGAAAGTTCTTCAGAATTTTAGCAGAAATTTATTGACGGCCTCAACTGCCAGGCAGTCATATTTTGACACGCATTATGTTGATTTTGTTACTGTCTAAAACATTTTAGTATGCAGCACTAGTTTTTTCGAGTGAACGTTTCAACCACGCAAGATGTGCACACATTCAGAGATCAAAATATTAAAGTGGACCATACGATATGCAGCTGCCCCCTAGTACCATGGAGGTGTTTTATGAGAATTATAAATCTTGCCTATCCTTAAGCGACATTTCACCTATTGAACAGCTGTTTTATTTGAGACAGTTCACGTGCGGTGAAGCCTTGGAGATTGTGAAGAAATCTCCCCTGACTGTATGCTGATTTCAGGAGGCGTGGAATAACCTAAAGGATAGGTGTGATAATAAGAGGATTTTAGTTAACTCGCAATTGAAAATTTTGTTCACCCTTACACCGGTCAAATCCGAGGCAACCCAGAATATCAAAAGGTTGCAGCGAGATATAAATAATACGATATCGGCACTTCGGATGAACGATATTGATATCTCCAACTGGGATCCAATTTTTGTTTATTTAAGCTCCACCAAGTTGCTGACTTTGTCTCTTTGGGACAGACAAACCGAAACAAGAAATAATTTGGACAATTTCACCGTTTCAGTCTGTGGAAACTGTGCCCGAAATTCCCAACTTTGAACCGGTAGGTCCGAGGTCTACATGTTTTAATACGCTACGAAAGCTAAACGTCCGCTTATATTTTGGTTAACTCCGTCCATTCGTATCTTATCCTAACCACATTGATGTACTACCTGCGAACTGTTGGTCTGGCCACTCCAACGATACCAATAATAGGTAGGTACGTGGGTTGGAGTGGTAGCTTTGAAGCCATTGCGCACTTGGTCACGCATAACTGCCCATTGTGATGCCACAGGTAAGCGTAGTCCCTATACTGACCGAATTCCACCAAACTCATCGAAACCAGTAGTTCAATGGTTACATTCAATATGGAGTGAGGAGACTAAAAGGGAGAAGAAATAATGCTGAAAAATTTTACATAAGCTTCAAGCGTCGGTCCGATTTGGAACATATTATTGCATTGATGGCGCAAGCAACTTGGTTACAGATTCACAAGGGACTTTGTTGTACGCCGTTAGATCCAATATTACGGCCGAAAACCTCCTACGCTCTCAAGAAATTTTTTTACCTTGGCTGCGCGAAATGCTGTTGGTTTGGAGGACATCAGTCAGCGTCTTGTCAACACGCACAACGGAACTAATGCTTTACAAATGGCTTTTCTTCCTCATATTTCTTTATGTCTAGTATGGACATTTTTGATGACAGTTGAAGCTTTGGGAGTACATACATGCATACGTACATACCATTGCAACCCTCCAGTCAGGATTACGACCTAGCTTCTCACATCACTTATATTGTGTGTGTTAATTTTATACATGAGTGGTGGGACCTATAGTTTAAAGTCGACTCCGAACGACATATTTTTGAGAAACTTTTCATGACAATTTTATTTGTTCTCACAATTTTTTCCAGAAATCTGCTGAGAAGAAGTCGCCGAAGAAATATTATTTCATATTTCGTTTTGATGTCTGACCTGTGGTTTGAACCGTGGCCTTACGTCTAATAAGCCAACACACTACTTAATAGACTATGGCAACTTCATCTAACACACACTTGTTTTTATTTTAAATTTAAATATAGAGAGTGCTTAATAAAAGACCCTATAGATGCTGTGAATGTGTGTGAATGAAACTGAAAACGAAACACCTGTATACATTACATTTCTCTGCACGACTTCCCTGCAGATCAAGATTTTCCTTTAAGCCTCTTGCATATCATTACGGCGAACTCCTATCAATTTAATGTCAGTGAAAATTCCAAATTTTTTGCTTTTAGTTTCTGTTATGTTAATTCACCCAGAAGCCGAATATTAGTCCATATTTAGGTGATCTATTCCACTGTCCTTAATTTATGTAGGGATAGCCTATAAAAAATCCCCCAACCCTGTTGCTGGACTATATTCAGCTGCATAATGTTCTGTGTTGCTAAGAATAAATTTCTGTCTAGTACTTGATAACTACTCAGGTGTCCAATGCTTTGACTTCCTCATCACAGAATATTCATATTTGGATCAAAAATTTTCAAGGTTTACTGGCGACTGGTTACTATTTCTAGGGGACTCTTGTATAGTCTGATTCAAAAACTTTCTCAGTTAATTGCCACAGATCTGATTAACTTGTGAAAAGTCTTTCTCTTCCTTTATCTACCCTGTCGCAGAGTAAGGCATTCCAAATTCCGCGTCTCGTTTAACCAAAAGAATGTGAGGAAATCAGTGGTATGGAAATTTCCTCCTGGTAAACTCATCTGGCTGCTCAATACTTTTAATTTTCAAACGGTTCCTTACTATTATCCTGTCAACATCATATGTTGCTTGTAAAGGCACCTGATTGTTAGATCGTATTGCCATTCATGTCCAGACATTCCAGTGCAGTGCAAATTGACGATGATTACCACATCCAGTCCATGGTTGATATGTATGAGCTCTTCAACGACATGGAACTTTATTAGATTAGAATTTGGATTTCACAATGTAATCCACAATTTATAGAATGTGGCTCTGTGCCCTTTAACAATTTTCTATTATGTTTTCTACATTTTTTCGTTATAATTATTTTCTTTTTTCGTTCCTTTTTGTATTTGAATATTAAATAACACAACCTGGCAAATAATGTATAATGAAGGTAAAGATGAGAGAAACAAAAGATAATGTTTCGTTGTATTAATTAACGCATGAAATATGCAACCTTACACATACAGCCTCAAGTCTTACAACAACAAAAAATAGCAAACAAAAAAACTGACATGATAAATAAACAGAGGAATGTTTAGTAGTCGTCCACCAATTTATTCATGCTTCTGCTTAGGCTTCCAATACGCACACGTGCGACTTTATGGTAGTAAAAAATATTTACTAAAGTAAAAATAATTACTTTTTGTTGAATTTGGTTTTTTTTTTTGTATTTAAAAAGGAACAACAACAAATTATTGTTGTTTAATGTAATGGACAACAAGAAGTAAAGGAATAACAAATAGAAGAAAAACAAACGAAAATAAAGAAAAAAACGGTTTAGCCCTTAAAGCCCATAATACAGGGGTTTTTTCTGCATAAATATCAGGCTGAATCAGGCCGCTGGCATGATTTATGATTTCTTTGAGAGGATCACTGCGTTTAGTTGTTTTGTTCACATGGCAGGGGGACCTACAGTTTAAAGTCAACTCCGTACGACAGATTTTAGACAAACTTTTTCATGACAATTTTATTTAACTTTTAGAGTTTTTGCTAGGAATCTGCTGAGAGGCAGTCGCTGAAGAAATATGCTTCAAAATTTCGTTTCGTTGGAGATGTCTGACCTAGTGTGGTGGTAGTATGTATTCAATATTTACAAAAGTTATCAAGTCAGTCAGGGATTCTCGAATGGTCCAGTATAGGATCCATAACAATACTCATCACCCATAACCGTTGTGACTATTAGGTACTGATTGCTTTCAATATATGTCCAGCGGAAAGAGCTGTAAAATTTTATACAGCCCCAATGTAGGTGTACAGATAATAACACTGCAGGCAGATCTTTGTATCCTCCGTTTTTAGTTAGGATTGGTCATCTTAATAGAGCCGATACCTTATTTCAAGTATAGAGAGCAATGATAGAGACCATTTTCATCCTGTTGAGTGCAGTAGAGTAGCGTATGTCACCCTGTAAAACTATCGAAAACACTCTCTCTATTCTAATCTCATTTTAAACTAGTGTATCTAAAACACAGGGTCACTCATACAGAATGAAATATTTTTCAACCAAGTATCACAATCGTTTGTGAAATTTTCTCATTTCGTTTCTCTTTCATTTTGACATTTCAAATATAATTTCATTTAATTTTCATTTGTTTTTAACTTAATTTGCCATTTTTTTTAATAAATTTTTTGTTTAAAGAATTTCATCTAAATTCACTGGAAGGCAGACAATATGTCGCAAGGTGACATAAAATGTTTTCTGCTGAACAATACATCTAGTGCATAATTTATGATGGCTCTAATCGGACCACTGCGGTTAGTGGTTTATTCACATACATTTGCGATTTAAGAAAACCTCAGAAGAAAAAGTCAAACAGGGTGAAATCGCATGATCGTGATGGTCTGTACACATCAGCTGCACGTTAGATAACCATGTCCTATAATCGCTGGTACGGAAAATTCAATGTAAACGAGCTACTTCATGGGTGTCCAGCTCATTCAATTCCGATCAAAAGGTGTGGATAATCATCGACTAATAATACTCGACCTTGAAGTAATTCCTAAAGAAATATGAAACGATGACGCCGCCAGACCAAAATCCACACGAAACACTGACTTTTTCGGCATGAATTAAGCGCTTTCGAGTCTCATAAGTTTAGATATCGTTCCCACATTCAACAATTTTGTTTGTTCACGTACGCCTTTATACAGAAATGAGCCTCAAAGCTGAAGATGATTTTTCGATGATAACCAGGGTGACTTGCCAGCTGTTCTAGAGACCATTTAGCGAACACATGTCGTTTTTAGTAGTCGTCCATGATGATTTAGCAAGACAGACTGAATAAATGTTTCAACAAGCTGTTTTCAACTGTCAAAGTTTGGAAGTCCTGGTTATTATCATCAACCATACATTTCACCCAGTTTAAGAGTCAACATTCGTACATACACCCAAACCTGTTTTTACACGGTTTTTTTTTACGCGAATTTGAAATAACACGGTTTTTTTTTTAACAAATTTACCATTTTTTTTGTTCGCTCCTTTTTATACGGATAAAATCGTTTAATAAAATAAAAACTCTGTGTATACTATTCAACTAAATCTGTGCGTTTTTATAAAGTTATTCAATTTTATAGGCATATGTAGGCTGCTGCATCAATCCTATGTATATTTTTTCAGTTTGTTTATACACTTACATACATACATAATATTTGACTTTTTTTACGCGTTTTTTTTACACGGCAACCACTGGAACGTATCTACCGTGTAAAAAAGGTTTGGGTGTAATTGGTCATTTACAGCCCTTTAGTCAGATTTACAACCTAGCTTCTCAGACCATATTATGTTGTGTATGTTAATTTTATACATGAACCGCAGGACCTACAGTTTTAAGTCGACTCCGAACGACAGATATTTTTTGAGAAACTTTTCATGGCAATTTTCTATTTACTCTCAGAATTTTTGCCAAAAATCTTCTGAGAGGAAGTAGATAAAGGAAATATTTTTTCATCTTTCGTTTTTATAGGGCATATCTGGACATGGGATTTGAACCGTGGCCTTACATCTAATACGACAACAGACTGCCTATTAGACTGCAAAAATTTCTTGTTAAAGTTAAAGTAATGTTAAAGTATTATTGTTACAAAAATGAAAAAAAATATAGATGCTGGTGTTTTGCTTTTACATCATTTAACATTAAAATTATAAACAAAAGCTACAAAACCAAAACAATGAACTTGTTTACAAATTATCGCACTGCGTAATATAACAACAAACACCAGCATAAAAAAGGTAAATAGGTAAACAAAAATATACCAACAAACACTACAACAATAAATGTAAACAAAAACACAAACAACTATAATGAAACAACGATGTTTGCATTTATAAAGATCTCGAAAAAGTGAAGCCACTAGCACTTGCCTTCAAGAACATTCATCAGACTGTTTGCGTTGCCATATAAAAGGCAATTCAAAGCAGGCGACGGAGTTAGTAAAAGTTCAGTCAGTCTTGTCTGAAGAGTAATCGTGGTTTGAAGATCCCAATTCTCTAGTAATTGTTATTGTTTATGCAAAGGGTGTAAACAGAGGGATAACAAACAAAGCAATTGTTGTTGTTTACATCAAGTTGTGAATGTGGACACAGAATTGTGCGCATAATAAAGAATTTTAATTAGAACTAAACACAAACCTTTAATATTATTTTATTTGCAATTACGAGCTCATATTTTTAAACGTTTCTAAAAGGTAAAATCGTAAGAATATTATAAGAAATCGTTAAGTATAGGCTGATAATGTCGAAATCACATTTCTCGCCCACAAGAAACAAAATATGGTTGCCTATGAAGCAGATGTATTTTTATTCTCACTGTACCATATACCCTCTGTTATTATATGCCTGCAAATATTTCAGTTTAAATGGTGATTGTCTTTACAAAAAAACAAAATTTTGAAATATTTTATTTTAAATTTTTGATTATTTAACAATTTCCCACATTGTTTATACGCACAATGAATTTTAAGATTTATTTCTTTCATTCTTTTTGCCAGAAATTATTTTGTAATAGAAATACTCAAATCATCAGGAATGCATAGCAGAAGTAAATCATAAAAGTATTTCTACATGCAGACAAATGTAAAAGAAATTGTTAAAATAGAAAAGGGATACATTTTTTTAAATATTTTTGGGCACCCTACATACAGTAACAACATATATTCAATGGCTTTCATAACAAAATTAATTTTATTCGCTGTACATATAGCTGAACTTCTATTTCGGATCTATTCTGGTAACAATCGAATTGATTGACGGCGAGCTGCTTGTGTTCTCGTCACAAAACTAATCGAAACTAGGACTGTGGTTCTGTAGCTTCCTTAACGGCCTTTCTTACCATGCGAACTCTTTAAGTTAATTATTGCAGAGGGTTCTGCGAATAATGTCACAAAAGGGCCTGTCTTATTATGCAACCTCTTCAACTAAATCATGGAGAATGTTCTATCGAAGACGCAAGTTCAATGGCACTATTTTAATTTATTCATAATGACATGTATGAAGTGAAATGCTAACGCTGCCTCTAGTACTATAGAGCCTATAGAAATAGGCAAAGAAAAACGTTTAAAATATGACCTCGTAGATTGTAAATAAAAGTAAAAATAAATTTGTGTTTAGTTTTAATTAATATTCTTTATTATCCCATAATTCAGTGTGCCACCGTTCACAACTTGATGTAAACAACAACGATTTGCTTCGTTTGCTATTCTTCTTTACACTCTTCTGAGTAAACACTAACAATTGTTCGACTGATCTTTATAACGGAGATCTTCAAACCACAATTATTCTATTCACACGCAACGTGTCTTCACACAAGACTGACTGAATTTTTAGTGTATTATAAGAAAATTTAAAAAAAATAGATAAATTATTTTCCCTGAAATTAAATTTTGCATTGCCTGCTCGAATTTCAATGTAAAGTTTTTTTAAAACAAAAAAAATTTTTTTGTTCAAATTCCTAAAGACACCTGTCAGTTATTGAAAAAAAAATTGGACAACTTTTTCTATACTACTGCCGAACATTGTTTAAAGGATGTTTTAATTTTTATTTTTTTTAATATTTGTGTTTAGTTACTCATCTTACAATGCACAATACATGTGCAAAGTATTTCCATATTTTCCTTCTATATTTTCTACATATTTTTGTGTTTCTTATTAAACAAATTTGCATTTCGATAGAGAGAATGAAAATTAAAAAGGGACGAACTGTAAAAAAAACCTTTAAAAACTGAAACTTCAGAGTCCAATATAAATGGATTGTTTGTCAAGAGTTTCTCAGTATTAACATAATAATGTTGTCCATAAAAATTCATAGAATATTAGAAAAAATTAACAGAGAATTTTGGAAAATACTTTTTGAGTACATGGTACAACATTAAGGCAGATATTTAAAGGATTGCATTCTTTTTCCTAAGATCATAGAGTGACTACCAGAGATCAGCAATGAGTATTTAAAAAGATGAGTAGAATCGAATCATACTCATAATTTCTGATACTTATACGCATTCATTTGTAGTCGCCGTAGTCTAGTAGGTAGTGTGTTGGCTTATTAGACGTAAAGCCAGGGTTCAAACCCCAGGCTAGACATCAAAACAAAATACAAAAAATATTTCTTCGGCAACTACCTCTCAGCAGCTTTCTGGCAAAAACTCTGAGAGTAAATAAAAATTGCCATGAATAGTTTCTCAAAAATCTGTCGTTCGGAGTCGACTTTAAACTGTAGGTCCCGCCCCTTATGTATAAAATTAACACACACAACACAAGTCGTGTGAGAAACTAGGTCGTAATCCTGACTGAAGGATTGTAATGACCAATTATGTATCTATACGTATTCATACTTATTTTAATATTATACTCATACTACTCATATTCAAAGTTTAAAGTATCATCGTACTCATACTTAACAATATGCATGATGTTGTTGATTTCGATTCTCCTTTACTCAATATTTACAAGAATCACAAAATAAGTATGAATCACGTTTTTGCTTTGGTTGTTGTCTTTGTTTTTTCTTTTTTCTTTTTTGTAAATGCAACAGCAACTAAGACTCTAAAATTTGATGAATGATTCGAGTCACTTATGTTGTTGTTGATAAATATCTAGTTAGGTTACTCCAACAGCTTGTGGCTCACAGGCAAGTTCACTCATTGATCCCTATAACCCAAGGTTTCTCATCTAATAAGGCAAGACACTATATACTAGACGCCGGCATTGTGCAATAAAAGCTAGTCACTCTCGAATAATTTTGAGGTTCTATATCGTTCTAACGTTCACGTAACCTAAGTTAGCTAAGCTATGTACTTATCTATAAAGCTTTTCCTGTATTATAAACAACACTGGACTATGTTAGAGGCAACTCTAATATCAGGTTGCCAGCTGTTTAAAATCACCATAGCCTAGTAGGTAGTGTGTTGGCTTATTAGACGTGAGACCAAGGTTCAAACAGCAGGTCAACAGGACTCAAACAAAACAAAATGTGGATAAAATTTTTCTTCGGCGACTTCCTCTCACAGATTTCTGACAAAAACTCGGAGAGTAAATAAAAATTGCCATGATAAATTTCTCAAAAGAAACTGACGTTCGAAGTCGATTTTAAACTGTAGGTTTCGGCACTCATGTATGCAAATTAAAGCACACAAATATAAGTGGGTGAGAAAAGTTAGGTCGTAATCCAGACTGAAGGGTTGTAATGACCAATTGTGTAAGCAGCTGTCAACACACCAGAACGTAATGAACTCGTAAATTAAATAAAAAGAGTTTCTTTGGTTTGATAGAATAGCACAAACGGTAGACACAATACCTGCAAAACCATTTCAAACTGGATTGCCAAATGGCCTTCATCCAGACCAACTCCAACATTTTGGTCCTGTCCATTAAATTTTCTAAAATTCAATCGTTTTTTTCCGACACTCCTTATTCCACATGCAGCATTTCATGTTCCTTAAATTTTACGTTTTCGTCCAATAAATGGCAGTGATGGTGGTGCCACTAAAACTTTTTTTCTAGTTGTGTACGAAGAAAGTCATTTCATTGGAAAATAAACTCAACTTGGCAAAGTATCAAAAAATGTCTACACTTTGCAGCGTTTATAGCCAATTTAAAATTTTGTTTTTGCAGAAAACCACAAAAAGTCCTTCGTGGAATGTACGAATAGATAAACAACAAGAAAAAGAAAAACATTTTTTTATCAAACTGTATATGCTTTGAACGAATGCCACAAAAAATTTCAAAATAGTCAATAAAAGTGCGGAACTTAACATGTTCGCACGCTACACTACCTAAGATGGAATAACAGGGCAATAATGAAATGTGCTATCATAGAATCCAACGACGTACGTTCTTAGCTCTTTAGTTACTAAGGACCATAGGATATACTGTGTTTAGGTTCTTATCCAGCTGCATTAATATATTCTGTTTCAAGTGATAGGAGAGGAAAGGTTATTATATTGAATTAGGCTCTTTAGCTTACTACGCGATTGAATGAATTTGAGGAGCGTGTCGTGTATGTCAGACGATAGTGAGGTCCTTAGGAATTCAGTCGCTCTGGAGCACTCCACTTAAATGTTTGCTTAAAGGTTTGAAGAGACTGACATTACATAGTGAAAGTCAACATCCAAGAGACACAGATCGTTAAGCACGCTCGAAATTATGCAAGTCGGACACCTAAAGCTGTAAAAATTAAAGCCTCAATACGCTTGGCAAAGACTTGATTTTGTAAACCAGGCAATGAAGACAATTTTTAGTGAAAATTAAGGTCAGTTGCCAACTGTTCCACACACGCCTCTGAACACAAGTCTTTACATCCGAACCGTCTAGTGTTTGTAATTAATAGAATGTACCAGAATTCCTGTGACCTTAAGAAGAGAATCGTTTATGCTTCCAAGGAAAATAATTACTGGGCTTTGGTAGTATGTATGTCGACACGTATTCCTCACACTTATTATGGTTTATTACGTAGGAGATCTTTGATTCGAGTACCACAACTAAATTTAAAATTTTTTTTAAAAACACATGAAAATATCATCATCATTGGCCTGATATATCTCCCCTGTAGAGGGACCATATCACAGTAACAGTGTCATAAGCAAATTGAAATGAACTCAATTTGAATGTGGTTTCTGTGGTGAAATCAAATGTCAAATGAAGTGCAAAATGACAATTGAAATGTGTGGTCAACAGCAGTAAAAATTCTCAGACATTTTAGAAACTGAAGCAAAACAGCAAAATTTAATAAAGATAAATAAGTTCTTATTTTATTTCATAATAAATAATAATTTTTATATATTTTAATTATTATTATTTTCTTTTCTCATTTTTTGATTAAAAACCCAACTACTGAAATGAAAAGAACATGTTTGAATTAGAATTTCAATTCAAAAATTTTATTTTATTTTCCTTGTGAGGAGTATCACTGACTGTAGTTGGATGAATTATGGATTTTGTTTGTGGTCATGGCTTTTAGGATTCACGTCGTTATCTTGTTGCCAATGCCAATAGAGTTGTTTATGGTCTTAAACGTTGGCTTATTTGTTCTGTTTGTTTTAAACGGAAAACGAATAAATAAAATGTACAGCAAAAGGAAGAACATTTTTTGGAAATTTATTTCTTAAAGTTCCCCCCATACACATTTATTAAAAGAATAATGGAGTGCTGCAATGTTCGCTGCTAGAAAAATAAGGCATTTAAGGCCATGATGATCCATAATCATTTTCACAAATTGTTGTGCTATGTGTGCACAATAATCATTGTAAATTTCCACAATTCAGAAGCTTTGTTCTGGCGTTAAACTATTTGTAACAGCATGCCAAACCTAACTGTCCAGAGCTGTAAACACAGTTTCATATTTGCACCTATCAAGTCATAGTTATCGTCAATACCTATCAATAGTACTATAGATAACGTCCTAAAGACATTTTTTCACCAAAAGAATATGGTTTGAACAATGGCAAACCAAAGCTTAAATGCCACCATCTGCCACCAATAACAATCATTTCCGCGTATGAACACTTTGCACACAATTACGGCGCTTGGATCTCATGTCGGTTAGTATCGTTCCAAATTCGCCTACTTTGTTTGTTTGCATACCCATATATTTAGAAATAGGTCTCGTTGTGGATGATTTCGATGCTTTTGATTAAAATAAGAGTCAGACCAAACGCCTATTGTTGAATAATACATCCGTTCATGGTGATTTGGCAAAACACTGAATACAATACAACTAATTCGGCACAGTTCGGAAATATTTGTTGGACACCCAATATAAATTGTATTATTATAACATTTTCATAATTTTGTTTCGTTTAACATTTAAATTATAAACAAAAGCTACAAAAACAAAACAATGAACTTGTTTACAAATTATCGCAATGCGTAATATAACAACAAACACCAGCATAAAAAAATGGTAAACAAGTAAACAAAACCGGACCAACAAACACCAGCGTATAAGAAATGGTAAACATGTAAACAAAAATACAACAGCAAACACTACAAGAATAAATGTGAACCAAATACCCAAACAATAATAATGAAACAACGAAATTTACGTTTATAGACATCTCAAGAAGGTGAAGCCGCGAACATTCGTCTTCAAGAACATTCATCAGACTGTTACTCTGCCATATAAAAGGTAAGGCAAAGCAGGCGAGTGAGTCAGTAAAGTTCAGTCAGTCTTGTGTGAAGACGCGGTGCGTTTGATGAGAGTAATCGGAGTTTGAAGATCTCCTTTACAAAGGTCAGTCGAACAATTGTTTAGTAATTGTTATTGTTTATGCAAAGTGTGTAAAAAGAGGAATAACACACAAAGCAATTATTGTTGTTTACATAAAGTTGTGAACAGTGGCACACAGAATTGTGCGTATAATAAAGAATTTTAATTAAGGATAAACACACATTTATTTTTATTTTATTTCTACGAACTCATATTTTAAACATTTTTAAAAGGTAAAAACGTAACAGTATTATTATAACAACCATTAGAAGGCACCTCAAAAGAAACTTTTGACTCATGGAATTCAATGTTAAAATACAAGTCTTATGTGACATTAAATTTAATTCTGCACCACATAGAGCAGAGTCATAGACTACTACTGCACGTATACTGCCATTTGCAATTTATGATTGTGTGACATAATTAGTGCCTTTATTTAGAGAAAATATCATTAACGGGCATCTGACGTAGTGAGTCGAGAGATGTAGTGCATCGTTAATATTTCAATACCACAACAATATTATTATTGCATTCAATAATTCTATGAAAAGCAATAAACAGAGGAAAAAAATATATTTTGTTTTATTAATACCTGGCATAGGTTTTTCCATGTTCCGTTTATTTTATAGTTGCAATACGAGGTTTTGTGTTATTTTTCGAATCATTAATTTTATAAGTTATATTGTGCTTTTAATGCGACCCTCTTATGTGTAGCAAGTGTAATAAGAGTATGATTGAATTTTTATTGCAGGTATTTATAAAAATTACGTGCAAAATATTTGTCATAAACGAACAAATATTTGTAAAATGTTTGCAAATATCACAGCATTAGGAATGCATTTCTAAGCCAGCATGACTGTTTAGCATTCGAAGCTATTCGGGAATAAAAGAAGAAAAATATTGCAAAACAAATTGTCTCATAATGGCAAAAGACATGTTTTGTTTTAATGATATTAGAAGCAGAAGGTAACGTTACTCACAAATAAATTTATTGGTTAAAACATGTAATGTAAAGCATTTGAAATGCGTCAAATTAAAAATTAGAATTTAAAATCAACAGGAAGATTGATCCTGATGATCCTAAATTGAAGGGTTGTAATTATCTATTAAAGTCTTTGTGTGGAATATGTTTCAGAAGAAAAGATAACAAACAGTCAGCGAAATGAGGGTTTATGCATACTAAGGGCGAATTGATTGAAGGGAATATTTTAACTAAATATATACAACTTTCAAGATTATTTATTAAGAGGGTAATAACAACAAATTAAAACAAGAAAGAGGTATATATATTTCAGCTGCTTAATTCAGAATTATGTTTCCTTAATTTTAATTTAACTTAAAACTACAATACCAGATGACTTAACTGCAACAATAATGTAACGTATTTATTTATTTAATTTTATTTTGTGCACTCAAGGAGCACTATCAAATAAAAGGATCAATAGTTTTAACTAAGTGCAGCTGAACCGCACTATTTGGTTAAATTTTATTGATTGAATTCTTGAGGGAAAATGTCCCTTCTTTTATACTAAATTTTGGCTGATTTGACAATTCCAAATCAAACCCTTAATTCTAATACAATTTTGTATTGACTTAATACTATAACATATGTTTGTGTATATATTATATGTTTAACTATATTATATTGGTTTGTGTGTGTAATAATTATGGGACAAGTGGATGTTATATGACACGCGCCTGTTATCCACAATAATTCCCACGGTAAAGTGTAAAGAGAGCTACACACGATCACCAGCAATGCCATACAACAACAACACACATTCTACATATTATATGCAAACCAATGCAGTCAGCGGCCTGACAACAAAGTGTCAAATGATCGTCGCATGTGCGCGACGGTCAATAACATTAAGTCAAGTGGTCGCTGCTCATATGCAATTGGATATTCTTTTGTTTATGCATATGAAATGTTGTGCCAGTATTGACAACTGTAAAATCATGCTACACCTCCACCCTTTACAAGAATGTTCATATAACTTTTGTTCTATGGACATTCTTTTACACAACACAGTACAATGATTTTACGTCTATTTCAAATTATATTTTATTAGTGAACTTAAAATGTAAAGTATTTATTTAAATGACTAAGAATGTTTTACATATTAATCTTAATTTAACGTAATCCAATCTTAATATTATTTCTTATTAAATTTTAATATTTATTTAGTGATAAGTTTACTTATGTAGTTAAAAAAATCTTATCTTAAAGATTATTATTTCACTTTTCTGATCAGTTTAGTGTTATAATTAAAACTTATTTGTTATATAGCTTAAGTCTATTTTTATGAACTACTTGCTCTTTATTATTTTTCTTATCAACTATAGTTACATTATTTCTTAAATCTATATTTCTAATTTTGTATGGACCTTTATATGATTCCTCTAGTTTATGTCCTGTATTATTCCTAAGTAAAACTAAATCTCCTATATTAAAATTATAATCTAATATATCCTTATCATAGTTATTCTTCTGTTTGATTTTATTTATTTCTAATAAATGTTTTGCTCTCTTAAGTGCAAGTTCTAATCTAAATTTTGCCTCTTTGGCATAATCGTCAATATTGTATAGTGGAGTAACTGTGTCTACCTCATTGAAATCTTTGAAACTGTTTGGTACTTTGCTAAAAACCAATTCAAAAGGACAGTAATTATGTACAGTTGATGGTGTTGTATTAAAACAATATGTGAAATACCTAATCCATTCATCCCAGTCATCTTTTTCTACAGATATGTAAGAACGTACGTATTCATTAAAAGTTCTGTGACTTCTTTCTATTGTACCTAAGGTCTGGTGATGATGTGCTGTTGATGTTAGTTTCTCGATTTTCAACAAAGTGCACAATTCGTTTAATATAGAATTCTTATATTCTGTACCCATGTCCGAAATGAACGTTTTCATTGGGCCATAGGTAAGTACAAAATTTTCGAATATCGCTTTTGCGATCGTCTTAGCCGATTTATTTGGTATAGGTATTGTTACCAGGTATTTAGTTAAGTCGCATATTAATGTGATTGCGTACTCATTTCCATGTATTGATCTTGGAAATGGTCCAATTGTGTCTACATACACTGTATCAAACGGTTTGTTAGGTGTTTCTGTTATTATCATCGGGCCTTTAACGTGTTTGGTAGTTTTCGTTATTTGACATTTGTGACATGCTTTTACATATTTGGCTATGTCCTTTGTCATATTTTTCCAGTAGTAGTATCTTTTTATTTTTTCTGCGGTTCTATATATGCCGCAATGACCCCCTTCGATAGGGTCATCATGATATTTCAGCATGACTTCTAGAATTTCCTTAGAATTCTTTATATCAAGTATCTTTATTTCATTTAAAAGCGCTATTTTAATTCTATTTAGTACCTTATTGCCCATATTTCTAAATTCATACTTTGAGACAAATTCGAAAATTTTCTCACTAGGTGCTACTTGTAGTTTATTGATATTTAATTTACTGGCCGCTTTCTCGAGCCTAGAGAAAAATTGTCCTAAGTCAAGTTCCTCTTTAGTAAATATATCATTTATATTTATGCTAGCTAATATTGATTTTCCCTTCTTTATGTAGCATTTATTGGGATAAATCTTTAATTTGTAATACTTTCTGACGTCACTATTCTTAATTGGTACATATATTTTGGGCTCATTTAATATATCTGTTTTATTTGCTCTATGCTGATTATTTATCCTACTACTGTCTTTTTGCTTAGTCACCGACCTTGTCGTGACTCTCAACACGCGTGATACCTTTCTATTCATTTCCTTAAAATCTTCTATAGTAATTCGCGATAACGCATCCGCGATATAATTGTCCTTCCCCCTAAGGTATTCAACTGTAAAATCATATTCTTCCAGATCTAGTCTCATTCTCGTTAATTTGGAACTTGGGTTTTTCATTGAGAACAGATAAGAAAGAGGTCTATGGTCAGTACGAACTAAAAAGTGTTTTCCATAGATATATGGCCTGAAATGTGTGATAGCCCAGTGTATGGCAGTTAATTCCTGTTCAATGGTTGATTTATTACTTTCACCCTTTGTAAATGTCTTTGAAGCGTAAGCTATAGGAAGTTGTTTACCCTGATGTTCTTGAGTTAAAACAGCACCGCATGCATGCTTGCTTGCGTCCGTTGCTATACAAAATTCCTTAGTGAAGTCGGGGTACTGAAGCAATGTTGGACTAATTAATGCTTTCTTTAAGTATCTAAATGCAAATTCGCAACCTTCTGTCCATTCAAATGGCACCCCTTTTCTGGACAATCGTGTAAGATGTCTAGAGTATTCGGAAAAGTTTTTGATAAACCTTCGGTAATAATTACAAAAAGCGATGAACCTTTTTGCGCTATCCGCGTCCTTGGGTGTCGGATAGTTTTCGATTACCGAGTATTTACTATCATCTGGTAGTATTCCCTTATCAGTACACTTATGTCCAAGGTAGGTTACCTCTCTCATAAAGAATGAACACTTTTCTGGGTTTAGCTTAAGATTGTATTTACGACAGAGATTAAAAACATCCTTCAAATTTGAAAGCATATGCTTTTCTGAGCATCCCAATACGACCAAGTCATCCATATATAGAAATGCTTGATCCGGCTTCAGGCCACTGAAAGCAATTGTCATCATTCTTTGGAAGGAATTTGGTGCTATCTTTAAGCCGTAGGGTAGTCTAGTAAATCTGTAGGAACCATTGCTCGTAGAGAATGATGTCAAATCTCTGGAGTTTTTCTCTAATCCTATCTGGTGAAATCCCGACATCAAGTCTAAACAAGAAAAATACTTTGCTCTGCCAAGTTGGTCTAGAATATCATCAATTCTAGGCAATGGGAATTTATCCGATAACAATTTTTTATTTATTTGCCTGTAGTCTATCACAAGTCGCCATCTTTTCTCATCCGAACCTGGAAGTGATTTCTTTGGAACCAATAAAATTGGACTATTGTATTCCGAAAATGATGGTTCAACTATTTTATCATCTATCAGTTTTCTAACCTGTTTGTTAATTTCATCCTTATGCGAATGTGGTATACGATAGTTTTTTATGTATACCGGCTGTTTGTCATTCAATCTCAACTTTTGCTCATAGAAATTGTTAGTAGATATTGTTTCCCTTTCCAAACCAAAAATGTCACTATATTCTTTGCAAATTTTCGTTAGTGTTGGTTTAAATTGTTCTGGGAAGTTTTTCTTTAAAATATCCATAACCTTTGATTGTCTATTTTCAATTTTGTTTAATCTTTGTGTAATTACATTATAGTTAGAGATGTTTTCGGTTTTAATGCTATTCTGTTTGATTGAAATTATACTGTCATTAGTATTTAAAAAACGAATAAAAGCTTTGTTGGATTTAACTAGAATATTTGGTATAAAAACCCCTGTTGTTACTTCCTGATTTGGTATCAATATTTCATTTTTAAGATTCTCAAATTTAATTTGTCTTATTACTTCTGACCTTGGTGGTAGTGTTATCTCATTATAATTATTTGTTATTGGTATGTCTATTGTATGTTGCAGATTAGAGGGTCTTAGAACAAGATAGTCATGTTCTTCATTGAAATCCAATAAACAATTATATCTTTTTAAGAAGTCTAAACCAATAATTCCATCACAAGGTATGGGAAAATTGTTCTGAACCACCTGAAAGTAATGTGGTATTAAAAAGTTTTTAAATTTCATTTCCAAGAATATTTTTCCTATGGATTTCAGGTATCCCTGTCCTATACCAGTTATTGTTGTAGTAATGTTCTTATTTATTTGTTGGGGTTTGAAAAAATTATTTTTTACGATTGAAATATCTGCTCCTGTGTCCACCAACAACGTTACTATGTGGTTAGTATTATTAATTTCCATATGCACAAAAAAAATCAAGTTGAGATTAAGGTTGTATATTTTATTATGTGTTGAGCTTATCTTAGGGGGTTGTCGGAGTTTTCCGAACCGTTTTCGTATGAGTCAGTTGCTCTTACGTAGTTTGCATTTCTACGTCTATTGTTGAAACCTTGCCTATTTCTGTTATTTCCTGGTCTTTGTGGAGGTCTAAAATTGTTATTAATGTTGTTATTGGGAAAATTATTATATTTTCTTCGATACTGATTATTATTTCCTCTGTTAATAGGTCGATTATATTTCCTACCCAAATATAGCAACGCATTTTGCTGGCCAGTTGCTTCTGTGCAACTGTTAACAAATTTAGTAATTGCCTCATTCATGTTGTTGAATTGGTCTGCCTCCATAATAAGTTTTACCCTATCTATGGTACAATTTTTCGTTAATGCCTTAACGGCAACTTGCGTTGAATACTTGTTTGCTAATTCACATGACAAACCGTCTGATATATATGCGTTTTCCAATGATTTTGTTAAGTTTTCTATTTCACTGCAGTAATTGTTTGCAGTTTTATTATTTTGTCTAGTATTCATAATTTTAGCTGTCAGTACTTCTACCGACTCGCCCTTGACCGTAGCGCGCAATTTACTGATTATTTCCAATATTGTACCTTCATTTTCAATCAGATTCCTAGCGGTTCCTTTTAATTTAGTCTTTATTAAAGACACTGCTATCGCTTCATTGTCACCTTTAATTGTATTCAGCAATTGCAAGGAGTCTATAAATGCTCTCAGGTTTTCTGACCTGCCATCAAAGTCGATTACGAGCTTTGATGCTGTGTTTAGAAATTCTACTATTGTCTGGGTCATGTTTGTTGAAATTATTTCAGGTTTTGTTTCCTGATTATACAATAGAACCAATGTTTCGTTAGATTTTTGGTCTGTCGTTAGTTTATAAGATACTTCCTCATGGAATGTAGTTGGTAATTCAATATATAAACCTTTTTTGGATAAAATGCTTATTAGCCTACTCCTTACATCAGAAAAGAAACATTCGGCTGCTGCTTTGTGGGCTGTTGTAAGCTTACTGAAATTTACATTAACAACTACTCTGATTCTTTCGAATCTGTCAAACAAAGTCCTCAGATGCTTTACTACCGTTTCGTCCTTTATATTTCTTTCTAAATTTAAACATTTATATGATTTGTCAAAATCGTCTTTTAACAGTCTTAACCTTTTAATTATTTCCTGCCAGTCCATTTAGATCTTGTCCAATTCATTGGCTCTACTTGAATATCTCTTTCTAAGTCTTCTAGTATGCATACTGTATACCTTTAATACAAAATTTAATCCTAACAAAATTGTTACTATAATCAAACAAATTTCAATCTTATCTAAGTTTATTTTATTTTGAAGTACTTCTACCTCATTTATAACATTGGCCGTTGGCCTATCTAACCTAGTTTGTGTCTTGCACATATTCAAAGAAAAAGGAAGAGAAAAGAAATTATTAAATTTTAAAATGTCTTAACATCCTAATTGTTTCTTCCTATGTATTATTAAAATTTTTCCTTATTAATAATTTAATGTATACTAACTTATTGATAAAAATCTAAATATATGTAAGTATTATTGACAAATCTTATATTAAAAGTCCATGTATATGATTTCTAATTGTAATATTATATTGTTGGAAATCATAAATATTGTAGTTAAAAAAAATGTTCGTAGCAAGTTTCGACTTAAAATTTTTTTTTTTTGATATTAATTTTGCCTCGAGCGGTTAACGCTTATAGGCCCAGCCAGTGCAACCCTTGAGGAGCACGTTGGTTTAAATAAAAAATTTTTTTTTTATTTTTTGTTCTGCAGCGGCGGTAGAGATTCTGTTCGACCTTAAACCACATGCGGGTTGTCTTCTTCATGTTTTTGTTCTTTTTGGTCCTTGATTCTTGAGGTCCTTGGTGCCTCTTGGCCAGGCGGTACTTCCTTCAACGGATCCTTGGCTGTCCGTCAGGATAAGCAAAATTTATTTTGGGTGCTTTTGAGCACACCAGTTATTGTTATATATTTTTTTCGGGTCCTTGGGTGCTTTAAATTTTAGCACACCAAGGCCCAGGCAGGATTGACTTGCTTTTTGGTGCTTGATAAATTAGCACTCCAGGACTGGCAGGATCACTGTTATATTCTAGGTGCTAATAACTGGAGCACTTCTAGAATAGTGGCAGGATCGCCATGTAACGTATTTATTTATTTAATTTTATTTTGTGCACTCAAGGAGCACTATCAAATAAAAGGATCAATAGTTTTAACTAAGTGCAGCTGAACCGCACTATTTGGTTAAATTTTATTGATTGAATTCTTGAGGGAAAATGTCCCTTCTTTTATACTAAATTTTGGCTGATTTGACAATTCCAAATCAAACCCTTAATTCTAATACAATTTTGTATTGACTTAATACTATAACATATGTTTGTGTATATATTATATGTTTAACTATATTATATTGGTTTGTGTGTGTAATAATTATGGGACAAGTGGATGTTATATGACACGCGCCTGTTATCCACAATAATTCCCACGGTAAAGTGTAAAGAGAGCTACACACGATCACCAGCAATGCCATACAACAACAACACACATTCTACATATTATATGCAAACCAATGCAGTCAGCGGCCTGACAACAAAGTGTCAAATGATCGTCGCATGTGCGCGACGGTCAATAACATTAAGTCAAGTGGTCGCTGCTCATATGCAATTGGATATTCTTTTGTTTATGCATATGAAATGTTGTGCCAGTATTGACAACTGTAAAATCATGCTACAATAATTCATCCCAAATCGATGCTATTATGATGAATAATTCTTCTACTTTTCGTGGTTTTGTTAAATATAGAGAGTCAACTGAAATTACGAACCGACATTTCTTAAAATTCATGAAAAACCCCACCATTCATTAAGCGATTCCTTAATCAAAGAGTCAGAATTACAATCAATCAGCTTTCTCACACCAGGTGTATTGTGTTAATTTTAATTTTATCTTCAAGTTATACAGTACAACGTCGACTCCGATTAACGGATTCTATTCATAGCAATTTTCTTTTACGCTCGAAATGTATGAGCTGGGATTTAAACCATGGATTCTGAAATAAGCCAACATACTGTTTAAGAACAAAAAAAAGTTTGCGCAAATTTGCGCAATTATTTTTGGCGATTTTTTGAAAATATATACATATATATACCACGGTGGATGGAAAAGTCTGCAAAGCAGCAACGGACACAAAATCCACAAGGAGGTATTACATTTGCGGCCAGACTTCAAAAGATTTTAACGCATTGCAGAAAAATGTTCCTTTAAACCCTGATGCTTTGAAATTTGGATTATAATTAGAATCAATTCTTCATCTCTCATATAAATTGGGACTAAAAAAGTGGCAAGCAAGGAGCGATGAAGAAAAATTAATTATTAAAGAAAGGAAAATAATCATCCAAAAAAATTAAAATTAAAGTATTATTTGTGGATGTTCCAAAACCAAGATATGGGAGCACTAATGATGGCAATACATCAAGAAGAATTTTTTCGGACCCAAAAACTGTATCGAATATCACAGGCATAAATGAAGAGCTAATCAAACGCCTTAAGCGATCGGTCATCGCATAAATATTGAAAAATTTGAAGAATATGCATATAAAACTGCCGAAATGTATGTACAACTCTATTGTTGGCACCCCATGAGTCCAATGATGGACAAAATTCTTATTCATGGAAGTACGGTAATAAAACAAGCAATTTTCCAATAGGCAATTGTCAGAAGAGGCTTCCGAGGCCAGAAATAAGCACTTCAGATTATATCGTAGGAATTATGCGAGGAAATTCAGCAGAAGCGATACCAATCGAGATGTCCTGAATAGGTTACTTTTAAGCAGTGACCCTTTTATAAGCTGCAGTACACAAAAATCGCGAAGGAATAGAAAAGCATTTTCATAAGATACTATTAAATTACTCCTTCCTGACATTGATGATGAAAATGATAACGATTTTAACGATTGTAGTTAGTTTCACTTCTTAAGTACTTTTAAGTTAAGTATTAAATATTGTAAAATAAATGTTATGAATAAATATTAATTATCATAGAACTTTATAAACTTAATTACATATGTATATGGGCTATTATAACAATATGAGATTGAACTGATCAATGCTAAATTTTATCATGATTGTTGCATAATTACCATAATTATGTGTTAATAAGTGTAATTTCGAGGGTAATTTGTATGGGGGCTAGGCGAAATCACGGACCGATTTGAAACGAAATCGGTTGGGTTCATCCTTGTGCCTAATTAACACTATCAAAAAATTTCAGCCATTAACTCAAAAAACATTTCTAATAATTTTGGCCTGGTTTTCAGCCAAAATGCCTGTCTGTGCGCTGTGGTGTTTGGCTTATTCGCTTACAACTTTAATTAAAAATAACTCCAGTAATGTTTTATTTTTACATCGCCTAAATAACAAGCGCCTACATTTTACTTGGTTTCATTAAAAGCATTAAAGTAAACATCGTTGAACATTCCTTTTCAATTTATTTTCTCTCCTTTTAATCATTTAATGAATGAACATTAATATGTAACATGAACCTTTCAGTTCATTGCCCAGCATGAGCAACTACGTTGGACGAACGAATGAACAAATCTACTCATAAATTTAAGACAAAACAAGAAGAAGAAGAGTAAAAATAGCAACCAGATCCCATCAAGGTGTTGAGTTGAAAAATTATGTGTTGTTATAAACTTGACTGGCAGAAAAAAATTTGGGAGAAAACACTACAATTATTTGCAACTCAAATGAAAATCAACTAATTTCGTATTCCAAAAACGTTTGAATTCTTTTAAATTTTTGTCTTTTTTGGTTGCATTTGTATATTTTTTACAACACAAGTAGCTGACTTTGTGTACAAAAATTAATTAAAAAATTTAGAAATTAGAGGCAGGTGTTGTTAATTTAAAGGAACTTCAGAGGCTTCATCGCCCTATATTTCATTCAGTGAATCCAGCGAATACACATCATTTTCTATGGTCAACCATGGTGATTTGGCAAAACAGACTGAATAAATGACAACTAAATTGACAGATGTAGCTATTAAAATCCCTGTTGGAAGACCCTACATATACTTTAACAGTCAAGGGGAAGTCAGATCCCTTTTCAGTGTAATCTTTTGTTCTGAACTGATTTGCTGCTGTCACATCTCCCTTGGTGGACTGTTTTGTATTAACCTCATCTAGGTCAGTTTCTTGAGAAACTAAAAGAAATATTTTTTAATATTTTTTTTTGACGTGGCCTCGCGTCTAATGAACAGATTCAATGGAGTAAAGTGAATTAAAATTACAATCATGTATTCATGTATTCAATTGAACAATATTATTCAGAATTTTCAAATATTAACTGACAAAACACTATTGGGAAATTCACACGACTATGGTGGTAAGGTATGGTGTATGTTGTATTGAATACACTTTTTGTTTGTGAACGCACAATGTTATGTTGTATTGTGTATTTCGTATTCCAAACGTCAAAAAGCGATAAGAAGAAGAATAACATTATTAATTATTTGATTTTCTAGCAGCAAAATGAAAAATATTGCGGAAAAAAGTAAATTAAATAATTATCTGTGCGAAAAATATAATTTTGAAATGTTAAATGTTGATTCAAGTTACATAGAAAATATTTTGTATTTTTATTCTTCTTCTTTATTACTGGCATTTACATAAACTGATAGCACGAAACCAATACAACTTTAAAAAACATATGAAAAAAATGTATTTAAGTGTAAGCGGATTTTTATATGAAAATTATCAACAACAAGCAAACACTGTTGTATTTGCATCAAACAATGCACGCCGTACAACGATACAAGGGCTTGTGTGAATTGCCCATATATTCTCTTCAGTATATTGTGTTCCATTGAAAGTTGCATGGAATTTATAGTGTGCGCTTTTTCTTGTAATGATACGTCAACTACTGATAACAATTCAAGGCAAAAAAGAAAATCTACAAAGAAGTTACGGGTGGTTAAGGCCGACTCTTGTCTCTGTCTGGAAGTTTAATCACTTAAAGTGTTTATTATTTTACAAATGATTACCGTTTAAATTTTATCGCATGCTATATGTTTTTTACAAAAGGAGGATACGGTTCAAATGTGTGAATGGAAGAATGTACATCATATCTTAAGCTTTAGGGTATAAAAAACTACAGCAATAATACATTTTTTTGCGGACATTGACAGGTAGATATGCAAATTTGTGTGTCTATCTCTCATAGTTTAAGAAAAATTATCAAAAAATAGAACAATTACCATGAGTGAAATTGTGCATACAAAGGAGAAGTATTTATTTGTGCATTAGGAATGAGTGACTTTGTCTTTGCATTTTGTATAGAAATCCAATTAGTCGATATACTTCATTTCATCTAATCTCCGAGTTATAATATGGACTCTGCTTATATCAAACTGAAAAATATATACAGCTTCTATACGTACTTTCAGCAGGGACATGCGAATAATTGGTTTTTATTTATTCAAACTGTATTGCCAAATCACCGTAATTCAAACATTATCTTCATGAGGCCCAGTAAGTAAATGAACAATCGAAATTGGCGAATTTGGTTAGAAAATAATCCACATGAGATTCAAGAGAGTCCAATGCATTCCAAACAAGTGATGTGAACTGCCTACTGAGATCATGCTATTTAACGCTCATAAACTTTTTCTATTGGGATTTTCGTAAGTTGATTGTGTATGCGTCATACCTTATGAAATCGGTATAATTCGGAATCATGAATAATTGAACATTTTGGATGCGCTCCACCTAGAGAAGCTATGGTGGATATTTTAATGGTGCTGTATTGCACACATTGCACGATGATAGCTCACGTAGGATGATAGCTTACGTACAGATTCCTTTATTTAAAATTCAAGATACGAACAGCTCAAGAAAAGACCCGATACTTTACTTTAAGCTGGATTCTGTATTACAAATAATACCATAGAAATGAGTTATTCGTCATTACATCAGAACAACTGGACTTCCACAGCGGTCTAATCTTGGAGACTTAGACCGTCTCTCAAGTCTCGTTTAAGGTGTTTCGATGCAAATGTATGTTTATGGCTGTTCAGCTGTGTTCTATCATTAGGGTTATTAAGCCCTAGTTGGAGTCAAACCAGGAAAGAGAAACGCTATTTTCCATGTTTATTAAACACTGAGAAAAGTAGAGATTAACAAAAATAACTAAAGACATAAATCTGATATGATAAAAAGTATAGTCGACATTCTTCACGTTTGAGATGAATTGAGCCTCATTGGATTATTTATTTACTTACCGAACTGGTCAGTACAACCCTTCAGTCAGGATTATGACCTAGCTTCTCACACGACTTGTGTTGTGTGTGTTAATTTTATACATGCGTGGCGGCACCTACAGTTTAATGTCGACTCCGAACGGCGGACTTTTAAGAAAGTTTCCATGGCAATTTTTGCCAGAAGACTACTGAGAATATTTTTTATATTTCGTTTTGATGGTTTCGTCTGACCTGAGGTTTAAAGCCTAATAAGCTGTCTAATAAGCCAACACACCTACTAGCCTACGGCTAGAGTTTTAAACTTAAAATTGTTTGCCCATTGATAAATGGCTTCATTTAAGAACATCAAATAACTTTTTTAGACAGAAAATAATTTCTTTCTGTTGTTGCCAATCATAGCAAACAGATCTCAATATTTTCCATTAAGATTGCTTCTGTTTTCCTACTTAACATATTTTTTTTATTTTAACAAACAAATACAAAATAATATAAGAACTCATAAATTATAAAATTTTGTATACCAGCAAATTGCAAACTTTCTTTATGAGACTTTATTACACAGAAGCCCATAAATTTATTAAGCCCCTATGGATACCACGAATTGAAATTATTTTTATTAAGTCAGAGCATACATATGTGTCGGTGGGTGGCATCTGAGAAAATAATTGTCAACACAGAGTCTTAAACAATAAAATATGTAATTACCCAACACTAATGAGGTGGATGTTAAACGATCATTTATGTTTTTAAGGAAATTAACAAAAAAAATTTGTTTGACTAATTGGCAGAAGTAGCAAAAAGAATTTCATTTTTTATGGGTTTAATAAGAAAACAAATAAAATATGCAAAGTAGCCAAACTCGTGGCGTACAGTGGTGAAAATTATAAATCAATGTACACTTGATATTAAAACTTTAATAATTATTATTTATTATTATTATTAATATTATTATCTGAAATCGCCGTAGTCTAGTAGGTAGTGTATTGGCTTATTAGACGTAACGCCAGGGTTCGAGCCCCAGGCCAGACATCAACACAAAAAACAAAAATATTTCTTCGGCGACTTCCTCTCAGCAGATTTCTGGCAAAAACTCTGGGAGTAAATAAAATTGCCATGAAAAGTTTCTCAAAAATCTGTCGTTCGAAGTCGACTTTAAACTGTAGGTCCCACCACTCATGTATAAAATTAACACACACAAAATAAGTGGCGTGAGAAACTAGGTCGTAATCCTGACTGAAGGGTTGTAATGACCAATTATGTAATATTATTACCTATTATCTGACGAATACAAATTTATAAAGACTATATTATTTTCAGGGGTGGATGAGGTAGGCCAGAATATGGTCCAATCGTTATTATTACTATTCCTTTAACCAAGCAAACAACACCCTCTGTGAACACATTTTGGCTGTAGTACTGGGGAAATTTCTACTGACTGATTTCCAATAGTTCCCAATACGTGGCTCTACTTGACTTTCCTAAATAATCGTGGTATCTTCTCAGTGATATTTGTTGTCCGTGTCTGGAAAGATAATTTGAAAGTAGTTGAAGCCTTTTAATTCCATTAATTCAAAAGCATGACAAAATATTCGTCTTCTTTAAATTAGATTCTAGCTTTAGTCGCCGTAGTCTAGTAGATAGTGTGTTGGCTTAATAGGCGTGGGGCCAAAGTTCATACCTTAGCTCATACATCTTGAACGAAACGAGATGTGAAAAAATCAGCGAGTTCTTCTCAGCAGATGCTGTCGCTCGGAGTCTAATTTAAACTGTAGATCACGCTACTCATGTATAAAATTAATACACACAACATAAGTGATGAACTAATTGAAGTAATTGCGCTTTTTCTCAGCTTACTTTACCATATAAACAAAAAACTTTTGGGGGGTGATCGGGGAAAATAGCGATAAAATAAAATATTTGCCACAATTAGAAAATAACACAAAATATTAATTTTCTGATAAACAATGTATTTATTAAATACGCAACGTACCTTCGGGTTGGGGGGTTAATTGGATAATAATCTCTTTTCGTTTATTTCACAATTCACAATAAATTCATATTAATCCAGGGATGGTTTATACACTTAAACTAAACTTATATCTAAACTTAAACGTAGGGTGGCCAACGTGAACAACTTATATGTAGTCTTAGCAACAGTGTTGCGTATAAGAATATTTTGTTGCATTAAACATTCCTAGAAAATGGAAATGTTGTTTTTCTTCTACATCGTTTAACATTAAAATTATAAACAACAGCCACAAAAACAAAAACAATGGACTTGTTTACATGATAAACAATTAACAAAAATTCAACAACAAACACTGCAAGAATAAATCTAAACAAAAATACACAAACAACAGTAATGAAAAAACGAAGTTTACATTTATAGAAATCTCGAGTATATTTGACTTCAAGATCATTCGTCAGATTGTTTACGTTGCCATATAAAAGGCAAAGCAGGCAACTGAGTTAGTAAAATTTCAGTTAATCTTGTGTGAAGACGCGGTGTGTTTGAAGAGAGTAATCGTGGTTGGAAGATCTGCGTTACAAAGATCTGTTGCAGAATTGACTAGTAATTATTATTGTTTCTGGAAAAGAGTGCAATGAGGAATAACAAACAAAGCAATTGTTGTTGTTTACATCAAGTTGTGAACAGTAGCACAGAGAATTGTGCGAACAGTAAAGAGTTTAATTAAAACTAAACACAAATTCATTTTTATTTTATTTGCAATCTACGAGCTCATATTTTAAACGGTTTAAAGGGAAAAACGTATAATATTATTAGAATTACGAGAATCTTTGAGCATTTTATTTTTCATCAATTAATTGTTATGGAACCCTTGACTTCATGCCAACACAACCAACACATTAAAAATACTACCCACACAAATGCATTCATTATACGCTATGAAAAATTATGAAAATTCTGTGGAAACTGCAAAAGGAAAAGTTATACGAAATAACAGGAAAAAAGAATAATGTAAAACCAAGAACAAATAATAAAAAGAAAAGAAAAGAAAGAAATTAATGGAATGCAACATCATTCATTATTATTTTTTATGTTATAAAGCATTGAATTATAATATTTTTTTACATTGTTTGTTAACAAATGCCAGTTGCCAATGTAACAAAAATAGGAATGAAGCATAAAAATAAATAGTGGGTGGAAAATAATTCTATATACAGACATTATCAGTCTTAACTTTGAAATTCTAGGATAGTGATGAATAAGTAAGTAAATATGCTCACAACAATTTATATATTTTTTGTGTTATGATGCATTTTAATGATTTTTATGACGTTTAGGTTTCTAAAATTGAAAATAAAACAGAAAATTACGAAAAGAAAATGTAATATTTATCTGCCTGCTATTTAGGTTAGGTTAGGTTAGTGGGTAGCTTGCCCATTGTGCTACCCAGTGTGGGCTAAGTCACCTTCTCATAATTCGATAGTGGATTCGAACCACCCATATCTCCGGATCTACCTGGCCAGTTCCCTTAGTGGCACATTTGCCACCAATCCCAGATCTTCAAACGTTTTGTCACCTAAAAACTGATGACGTTCGTACTGAAGCGTTCGTACCGATTATACCGATTCCGTTTCCTCGACATCAGCAACTTCTGCAGTAATACTGGCAGATATATATAAAATGAGAGGCAAAAGTGAGTAAACAGCACTGAAATAATTCATTTTCTTAGGATAGCGAGGAAAGGAAATGAGTATAGTCGAATAAATTTCCAAAAATAAAAACGTTTATTTATTACTTATAAAATGTTAAAACAAAAACAACAATTCATTATAAAGGAACTTTTTTTATACTTAAGAACAAAAGTGTTGACTCACTTATGGCGCTCAGTGTATATATATGTAAAATATGTTTTTGGTTGTAAAAGAAAATAACGTAAATTTTGAACAGCTTCTGTTGTATGACTTAATTAAATGAGTAAAATCGTACTTTTAAGACTTTATTATTATTATTTTTTATTTATTGTATTATTAGAAGTAATAGTAATAATAGTTTTATTTCAATATACTTTAATTGTTAACATTCCTAGTCATTTAGTTTCATTTATTTATATTTAATTTAATTTTTTTAAATAATCTAAAACTATTAATTTAATTAAATTTGAATTCTGTTCAATTTGATTTTTTAAAACAAAAAATATAGAAACTATTATTTCACTTCAATTAATGTCTTTTCTTTTTTCTTCTTACAACTTTTTAATCAACTTCTTTCTATGCACTCCCTCACTTGACTTCTACCTTTTACAACTTCTGCTTTAGCTTCCCTGCTTTAGCTTCCCTGCTTTAAATGGTAAATTGGCGTTGCCATGTTACATATATATATATATATATATATATATATATATAATAGGGCAGACTGAGCCTGTCAACGAAACTCCCAGTAGCGCAGTGTCACGTTAAAACTCCTTATCTGCTGTTTACAATTTATAGAGATCTGTTGCTATGGGTGGCAATAACAGAAAGAAATAATATTCTTTATAAAAAAATTATTTGATTCTCTTAAATGATGCCATTTATCAAAGGGAAAACATTTTTAATTACAAGACTATAGCCGTATTAGGCTTTAATCCTACTCCTTATCTGCTGTTTACTATTTAAACATTATTTCAAGTAAATGTTGCCCATTGTTATTTCATAGCCCTTGTAATTCAATTTACACCAATTTTGTATTGAAGAATTGAATGGGAGAGATGCTGACACAGATAGTGGAAGATAGTCAACCCAGAACTAAGTTTTGGATTGTTAGTTCGTTAAGGATTACTATGCCTTTCTAGATATTTCATGTAATTTTTTTTTATTTTGAGAACTGTAATGTTTGTACCGTTTGCTTATTCTGAACGCGTTCCCTATTGAGATCGATAAAGATTTTCACCTTTTTATATTAACTATTACGCCGTAGGCTAGTAGGTAGTGCTTAAAAGTTCAAACCCAGACCATCTCGAACAATGAGAAATATCAAAATTTTTTATTTTTGCGTAGCTCCCTTTCAGCACTCTTCTGGTAAAAACTTTGAGAATAAAATAAAATTGCTATGAAAAGTTTCTTAAATCTGTGTTTCGTGGTCGACATTTACTGTAGGTCCCGCATCCATGGATGAAATATACACACAATATATTAATGGTGTAAGAAGCCAGATTCTAATCCCGACTTAAGAGTTGTAGTGACCAATTAAGTATGTTACAGCATAAAAATATGGTATGGAAGTGGACTTGGCAATTCATAAATTGATAATTAGTGCCATAGATTGTGAGGCTTTAAATTCTTGTTCTGTTTGAATAGAGTAATCGTGGTTTGAAGATCTCGGTTTCAAAAATCAGTCGAGCAATTGTTTAGTAATTGTTATTGTTTATGCAAAGAATCTAAACAGAGGAATAGGAAACAAAGCAATTGTTGTTGTATGCATAAAATTGTGAATAGTGGCTCACAAAATTGTGCAAATAATAAAGAATTTTAATTAAAACTAAACAGAAATATATTTTTATTTTATTTGCAATCAATTGCGAGCTTATATTTTAAACGTTTTTAAAAGGTAGAAACGCAACAATATTTCAATCTCATGCTAATACTGCAAAACAAATTTCTAGAAAATTTAAAGAACCAATTACAAGTCAAATTTTATTTTTCAACATTGTTTTTGTGCCACCACCGTTTTGAAAAGTTTCTCAAAAGAATTCTTTTTTTAACTGAAACGAAGGCAAAAATTATTTTTAATTTCGTATTTAAATTTAATATCATGACGTTATGGCATTCATTCATTCATTTATTCAGTCACTCATATTTTTTTTTATTTTACTTCGTGAAGCCGAGTGTACAACAAATGTTAAATTTTTCTTTGAACTGCCGTCAAAGTTCCATATTGCTATCAAAGATAGATATTAAGAGTAAGAGAGAGAGAGAGAGAGAGCGAGGGAGAGAGAGAAAGAAAGAACCAGTGAGAGTTGAGATAAAAAGTAACTTATAAAAAACGTACGATTTTCCTGTGCTCAGGAAGGAAGTTAAACGAAAGTCTGTACATTTTTGTGCATTTCCATTACTCAGCATTTTCATTTTTCAATTCCTTTTTATGTTACTTTTTCCTTCTTCTTTGCTGTTCGTATGACGTTAAAACAATATTTGTTTGTTAAAATTACAGTTGAAATTGCAATAAAAATTCATTTATCATTCTCAGCGTTACAATTGTAATAATATTTGCATAAATATTATCCAAATGGCAAATGGAATAACACCGAATAGTGGCAAGGAAGTTAGAGAAGTGCATTTGGAGTGACATTACATGTCAGAAATTATTTCTGGGTTTCAAAATTATTTGTAAAATATAAAATGATTATGAAGTAGTTTTTAATGTTTTCTGAAACCAAAAAAAATGAATTAAGAGAACTGAATTAATACTTCAGTTCTTTCGACAGGGGCTTTCGAAATTTTGTGGCTGAAACCCGCCATCTGGTGAAAGCTACGTCTGATAAATTAATTGTCATTTATTCAGTTTGTTTTGAAAAAGGACCATGAAAAACATGTTCAAATAATGAAAACCGTTTTGTAGAAAACAAGTTTCTGTTCGGGCAACGCGCCGTACTTCGATGAGACCCTAGATCTGCCGAACACATTGTCGTTTTCCATAAGAGTATGCCGGAGAATTCGAAGCAGTTGCGATAACGTCATTAAAAAATCTCGAACTTACGCGGGCCATAACCTAGCGAGTTTTGCTTCGTGACTTATACCTGCACGAGTACAAAATTCAACTCAACCAGGAGCTGAAGATAAACGGCCATAGGCGACAATGCATATTCGCTGAAGAGCCTCTGGAGTACTTGGCAACTGAATATCATTTCCGCAAGCCCCCGTATCAAATACCCGTCGTTCCGGAACATCCTCCTTCATTCCAACGACATGGCCGAGCCAGCGAAGCCGCTGGATGTTAATACGCTGCACAGCGGCCATGTCGTTGAGGAGTTCATACAGCTCACTGTTACATCGGATGCCATCTCGCACTGGATGGAAGTTCTTACGTAGGACATTTCTCTCGAAAACTCTCAAGTCTGCTGCATCAGTGCTTAATAGTGTCCATACCTCTGCGCCATAAAGAAGCACGGTAAGGATGAGCGTCTTGTATCAGCTTTGTCGTACGAGGGAGGTCACTGCTACTCTATTGCCTATTGAGACCATAGTAACACCTGTTGGCAAGAGTGATCCTGCGCGTAATCTCCATCATGTGTGATGATAACGGCGGAGCCAAGATAAATAAATTCCTTGACCATATCGAAAATATAGTTATCGGCCGTAATCTGGGATCCAATATGCCGCATGTGCCTACTTGCTGACAACATATACTTCGTTTTGCCCGTATTTACTGTCAGACCCGTCTTAGTAGACTTCCGTTCAATATCACTAAAGGCAGCCGTAACATTTCGCTTCGTACGCCCTATGATGTCAATGTCGTCAGCGTACGCAAGGGACTGGACGCCTTCCGCAGAACACTCTCCATGACGAAGTTAAAGAGGTCGCATGATAAGGGATCGCCTTGTCTAAAACCTCGTCCAGTGTCCAAAAGGTTCGGAGAGGTCTATTCCTACCCTGGCAGAACTGCAGGGATTACTCAACGTCATTCTGCATAGCCTTATCAGCTTCGCAGGTATACCTAGCTCAGATATTGCGGCAAAAAGACGACTCCTTTGATAGCCGCAATAATGCCTTTATAGTCGACAAAAAGATGGTTTGTATCGACTTGTTTTAGTGGGTTTTCTCCAGGATTTTACGTAGTATGAAAGTCGATGGTGGATTTGCCAGGTCTGAATCCTGAATCTCGAACAAAACGAAATGTAAAAAAGTATTTCATTCGGCGACTGCCTCTCAACAGTCTTCCGCCAAAAATTCTGAGGGTAAATAAAACTGCCATGAAAAGTTTTAAAAAATTTGTTGTTCGCAGCCGAAGTTAAACTGTAGGTGCCGTCACTCATGGATAAAATAAACACAACTTGGGCGGTATGTGAAGCTAGGTTGTAATCCTGACTAAGGGGTTATAATAACCAAGAGTTTCTGAGGCTTATGCTGTTCAACAGGAACAGCTTGGCGTAAGCTTGACTGAATGCTACGATCACTCAACGTTGCTGTGATCCTTTTTAATTATTATATCCTCTCCAACGGACATCGTGTTCAGGCAGACACAAAATATCGACATTTGCTTATATGTGTCACTTTCCGTTCTTGAAGAATTTTTACATACACCATCATTTTTAAGCCGCACTGTTTACTACTTCTAAAAGAGACATTCGACAAAAAACATTCACAATTCAATATTCGCTTAAAGAAGAAAATAGTTGCTGTCCTTTGGCCCTTTGGTGATGCTCATTAATTTCAATCTGTAATGTTGCTACACTTCTTTGTCTTATTCTTCTCTCATTGTTCAGTCAGGCAATAATTTTTATTTCACTTTTCAATTCATATTTTTAATTCAAGAGAAGATAAAAGTAAAGAAAAAGTAATCGTTTCGATAATTTCTGTGTCTTTCCATTCATTTTTCTTTCTTCTATTGGAGTTTTTATGTTTTCTTTCCCAATTGGTGCGTAATCAATGGGTTTCATTTAAAATTAATAAATGAAGTAAACATTTGCAATTTGCTTACGTATATTGAAAATATATGATGGATTACTTGAATATAGTATAAAAACAATGTTATCTATAACTTTTCATTCTCAAAATTCACTTTTATAGTATTAACCCATGAGCCAGCTACACTTCCCTTAAATAAAAACAAATGAAATAAATGACTTGAGATAAAGGCGAAGCAAGGAAATAAGAAAATAAAAGCCCATAAAATTAAATCAATATAAAAACTGTGTTATCGATAACTTTTGTTTCTTGACATTTACATTTGCACCACCAAAGCATAAGCCAGCTTCACTTAATTTAAATACGAACAAATGAAATAAATGACTTGAGTTAGAGGAGAAGCTGGGAAACAAGAAAAGAAAAACGGATAAAAATTAAAACCAATACAAGCTGGCTATAGAAATGTTAACGTTCACTTGTAAAAGTGTAAAATTTTTTTGCGGCTGTTGCATTGTTTGTTATTTATTACTACTGCCACTGGCAATTACCTTATACTCCACAGTGATTACCACACAGGTGAAAGCACTGCAATTGAAGATAGGTTAACAACAAAAGAAACATTAATGTTTAATCAATTCGATTGGGCCGGTGTTGGCTGTGCAGCACTTCGATTGATTAAAATTAAGTGATTAATAGGTTTTGCTTAAAAGACGAACAGTTTTATTGGCGTGGAATTCACAGATTGCCTCCAACATTGAACAAATATGTACCCAGCAACGGCCGTTAATATGAATCAAAAAATTTTCACTTTCCCGTTAAAAATTTGTGTTAAATTTTTATAAAAAACGCACACTTCATACTGGTACAGTGCAGTACCGTCATATAAAAAACTATTTATTTCAAGACTCTATTACATAAATTCTTTTAATTTTTAACTTTTTAAATTCTAGTTTTTTTTTCATTTGGGTGGACGTGCAGTAGTTTTTTTTTAATTAACAAATGATACTTCCTTTATGGCCTAAAATCAGCCAGAAAGCAAAATATGCGTTTAAATTAAAGAACACCAGGATTGCTAGCAAAAGAAAACAAAACGCAAGCAATGTTAGAATTAGAACGAGTAAGGAAATAAAAAATAAATAAAATTAAAACTGATTTTAGCTAAATGTGCTAAGACTTCGTTAAAAAATAAAAAATATATCAGGTGGGCCATCTATCGGTTTAAATTTGGACGATCAGTTATTTCGAATCTGGCAATACTCATGTCATTCTATTCTGTCACAAAATTCAGTATATCACCGCCACTGAACGCAATGAATCGATTAACGCTTGAGCAACGTTGGGATTTATTGGAATAGATGGGCCAACGAGAGACTACACGATGATTCGATTTTGCCAAGAAAAATCATCGTCTCGGATGAAGCTCATTTTTATCTTGGTGGGTACGTTAACAAGCAAAACTGCCGTATTTAGGGCTAAGACCCACACTTGGTCTTACAGAAGCCAATGCACCCATTACGAGTAACTGTTTAGTGCGGCTTGTGGTGCGGAGGCATCATTGGCCCATATTTCTTTGAAAATGAGGACGGCACAAATATTACTCGCAATGGAGACACCTATTACACCGTGATAACCGATTTACTTGTACCAGCTTTTCATGGTATTAATGTAAACGATGTTTTGTTTCAACAGGATGGGGCAACAACCACAATCGATTTATTGCGCCAAATGTTTGATGGCCGTTTAATTAGTCGAAATGGTGCCTGTCTGCCAAGAAGCTTCGATTTGATACCGTTGGACTAATTTTTGTGGGGCCCCGTTAAAAAAAAGTGTTATGTCAACAAAGCAGAAACAATTGAGCATTTGAAGTCCAACATCCAGGATATTGCCAAGATACGACCCCATACACTCGAAAAAGTGCACGAAAATTGATTCGATCGCATAGGGTACTGTGAGGCCAGCCGCGGCCACTATGCCACTTCTAACCGGAACAATTGTACTTCACAACAACGAATAAATTCGGGAAAATTTTAAACCGTTTTTGTTTTATTGCATATTTAAATTTAAATTTGAAGTTGCCGTAGTCTAGTAGGTAGTGTGTTGGCTTATTAGACGTAAAGCAAGGGTTCGAGCCTCAGGCCAGACATCAAAACAAAATACAAAAAGTATTTCTTCAGCGACTTCCTCTCAGCAGATTTCTGGCAAAAACTCTGAGAGTAAATAAAAATTGTCTTGAAAAGTTTCTCAAAAAAATTGTCGTTCGGAGTCGACTTTAAACTGTAGGTCCCGCCACTCATGTATAAAATTAACACACACAACATAAGTGGTGTGAGAAACTAGGACGTTGTACAATTCGACTTCCGGGTACTGTGTCTTAATCGACAAGTACACGTCCTCTAACCTAACCTAACCTAAATTTAAACTTTTAAAGGGCCCACCCTATATAAAATCCATAATGTTTTATTTCTGTTTTCACTTCTTATAATGGCTTAAATACTGCCATTATTATCATGCAAGTGGTATTATAACATGGTAATAACGGCCCGGTGTAGTGATTAATTGAGGACAAAACAAAACCCTGTGAGTAGAAAACAACCACTTAACAAGCAGTAAATATTGTAAAAGGCAGTAGTTGTGTGGAGTCCACATTTCTAATGGAAATTATTATTTGATGTATAGAAACCATAACACAGAAAAAGAGACTAAAAAAATAAAATAAAAACGTTTAGATTTAAAGGCGATTATAAATAAAATTATTCCTCGTAAAATAAACTTACAAAACACGTTAGAATTCAAAAGAAGAAGAAAAGGAGTTTTACTTATTTACTAGGCAATGTGCGAATACTTTAGTGTGTTATGTCTGCAACATTCTGGGCAAATGCGCAACATTTCCATTGTGGCTAAAGAAAAAAAAATCGTCTGTTAAATGAGTTTGTGTTAATTTAGTTTTTAGATACATGCTATTTTGGATTGTGTATTTAAATAAATTTGTTTCATGTGAACTTAGTTTGTGCTAACAGTTTTATTTATGCCGAAGTCTCAGTTCAAGCCCCAGGTTAGACCTCTCCAACAAAACGAAGTTTGTAAATAAAGTATTTCTCAGACAATTTCTGGCAAAAACTTAAAAGTAAATAAAATTGCCATGAAAAGTTTCTCATATAAATCTGTCGTTCGGAGTCGTCTTTAAACTGTATGCCTAGTCAGCCATGTATAAAATTAACACACACAACATAAGCTGAAAGGTTGTAATGACCAATTATGTACATAAGTATGTACGTTTATTTCATACCCAGTTATTATTTATTTTTTAATATTTTATGACCTGAACACTTTTAATGTCTTTCGGAGATTTCCTGTTACAAAATGCCTTTAGATTTTCAGTTAACTATCATGTGTTCTATATTATCGAGAAGCCATCCAAAAGAACCTTATTGATACAGTTTCGATTGACTTTTAAATTTCTTGCGGACAGGCCTTTATTAATAGATTTATTTGGTCATACACCAGAAAGAAATATCCAACGTTTTCAAATCGGACGATCTGGGTGGCCAGTTTACATCACCCCCACGTGAGATGACCATGCCCTCAAATCGCTCGTGCAGAATATCCAAGCTGTGGCTAGTAGCGCCATTCTACATGCATTTGGTGTTTACCAAACAGTGACTTTTTCGGGATACATAAGAAAATAACCTTTTTTTTTAGACCAACACTCAGGAGATAACCCCTATTCATGTGCCGTGCATTGTTCGCATTGAAAGAAAGCCAGTTTATAGAAGAAAGGTAGTGAGCGACAATACTTTTTTTAAATTTGTTTGCATTGGAAGCTCTTGCAATTCATGCGGATTAGTATCGCCCCAAATTCAACAATTTTGTTTTTTCAAGTACTTATTCATTCAGAAACGAGCCTCATTGCTGAAGATGATTTTTCTGCTCCAGAGTTCATTCAGCGAATACTTGTCGACATCTATAATCGTTTACCTTCAGTTCCAGGGTTTGTTGAATTATGAACGTGTGCAGGCCCAAGAACAGAAACACATACATGCATACATATGTATTTTAAAGACAAAATTTTGGAAAAGGTTTTAAATATAACTGATCTTGGAATCCTGTTAGATCATAAGCTTATGTTTTCTGAACATATATCAATGATGGTGAACAAGCAAATGGTGCTTTAGGATTTATAAAGCGCTGGTCAAAGGAATTTACTGATCCCTACGTAACAAAACAATTATATATATCTTTGGTGCACCCTATTCTTGAGTATGGATCTATTATATGGGATCTACATTATATCATTTACATTAACCTAATTGAATCTGTACAGAAGCGCTTTCTGTTATTTTGCTGGAGAGGACTTGGATGGAACTCGTTTGTTCTCCCTTCGTATGAAAGTAGACTCGCTCTTATAAAGCTACCTACACTGAAAAGTCGAAGAATAATGCTAAGTGTCTCTTTTCTTCTGGGTTTAATACGTGGAGATGTCTATTCTGATTATTTGTTACGTAACATTAATTTTAATGTTCCAATTGGACCTTCCCGTAATTTTAATTTATTAAATTTACAATTTTACCGCTCAGTCTACGCCAACAACGACTCTTTTCGTCAAATATGTTTAAAGTTTAATAATCTGTATCATTTAATTGATCTTTCTGAAAGCAATTATTCTTTAAAGAGAAAAATTATATTGTACTTAAATCATTAAATATTAATTATATATATTGTTTGTAAATTTAAATTTAGTCTGTAAGGAACTACTATCCATAGACATAAATAAATAAATAATTCTCATAAGAAATAAAATGGAGAAAAGTGTTTTAAGTAAATGCAACTACTATACACAGCTGTGTGTATAAGTACCTATACATATTAACATATAAATGGAAATGTATTTTTCTTCATTATTTTCCCTGGTTTATTTTTATTTTATTAGAAGCAGAAAAAGCTTGGATTTCCTAGCTTTGTCTTAGAAGTCTTACTCTCTTCTCGGTTGAAGTAAATGTGTAGCTAAACATGTGCCATACACTCTTACAATAACAAAAATATACTCGTAATTGAATGATTTTGTTTAAACTTTAAAGTAACAGTAGAAGACGTTATCAGTAGTATGTTTATGCCGCTTCGCGATCAATCCCTCCATACGAATTTGGGAGCATGCCTACGCTACAGTCGGTAGTGTTAGGTTAGTTGATAGGTTTGTAACATATAGATTGGACGGACAGAATGAGTGTGTGTGTGTGTGTGTCATTTTTAAAGTGTGTAGGTTCGTCTAGAGTCATGATTCCGATGATCCGCGAGTGCGTGATGTAGGGTACGGTAAACTCATGTTGTGGACTTGTGCAATGTTATGCTTTTGTTTATTTTATTTTTTAATGTAAACAAATTTTAAAACGCTTGACTCATATTACAGTTTTTAATGTAAACAAATTTTAAAACGCTGACTCAAGAAATATGCAGCTGTGTGCACGTCTACATCGTATACCCAAATAGAAACATGATTATGCATGTTCATTCTATTTGTGTTAATATGAGTATATATGAGTGTGTGCACGTACATAAGAGCAAAAAGAACATTTTTTAAAGTAAACAAATACAAAATTTTGGGATGTGGTTATGTTTAATTAATTTTTTTTTTATGATTCAATGCGATATATTTCCGTTATGTGTGGCCCTTTTCTTGTGGACAATTGTGGGATAACGACATATTGTTGCTGTAAACAATAGCAGCACTTTGTTATAAATAAAAGCAGCGTGACTCCTTGTCGTTTCTTACTCTTAAGGATAAGATCAATAAGAATATTTATTAATGTAAACAAATTTTAAAACGCTTGTCTCATATTACAGTTTTTAATGTAAACAAATACAAAATTTTGGGATGTGGTTGTGTTTAATTAATTTTTTTTTGTATGTTTCAATGCGATATATTTCCGTTATGTGTGGTCCTTTTCTTGTAGACAAATGTCGGATAACGACATATTGTTGCTGTAAATAATAACCGCGCGACTCCTTATGATGTCTTATTCTTAAGCATACGATCAATAAGAATATTTTTTTTTTTTTTTTTTTTTTTACTGTAAACAAATTTTAAAACGCTGACTCAAGAATTATGCAGCTGTGTGTACGTTTACATCATATACCTAAATAGAAACATGATTGTGCATGTTCATTTTATTTGTGTTTATATGAGTATATAAGAGTGTGTGCATGTTTCCTCATTTACATACCACAGTATAAATTGTGAGCATTTTTTATGATTTTTAATTATTATACAACTGTATATTTAATATAAATAGGGATTCTAAATGGAACTTTTCAATAGTCGTATTTTGAAAATAATAGTGAAAGCATACAAAGCAGTTCCTCTAGAAACGTGAAAAAGGAAAAAAAAACTAAAAAATGAACACAGTGTCTGGTCTTAATAAACTCAGTTTGAAGCAGTACGAGAAGGAAGCAATATGTTTAAAGGATATACCTATAGATGACATCAATCCAATCATTAAATGTAATAGAGTGAATACTAAATTCGGGGAAAGGATAATGCTCGAGTTAGAAAAAAATGTGGTCTTTCTCCCTCAAAAATATTTAAGGATGACAGGAGATCAAATTGAAAACCTCTGTAAAGGCAATTTTTATTTAAAAAAAATTAAACAAGGAATTACTAATTATACTTTACAATTTGGAATGTATGAAATTTAAATAAAGAATACAAATAGAAAAATAAAACTCTAAAGCAATATTTGTTATTATTCCAGTTTTATTAGGGGTATGACAACATCTATAAAACAAGAACCGCAACAGCAAAATAGATTTATAATTGTTGATGTGCAAGGAATTTTCATTGGGGATAAATTTCATGCAAAAGAAGTCTGCGTTTCAATATCAGATTTTGATATCCGAACGTTTCTCATTTCAACGTTGGAAAAACATTCAGAACTAACTAATAAGGATATTAAGGTCAATAATTGGCTATTTAACAATTGTCATGGTATACATTGGAATAAAGGTTACTCTGCACTACAAGATGTGATAGATTACTTAACAACTACTTTGAAAAAAAGGGAACAACTATACTCTGTCATATATGTAAAAGGAAATGAAAAAATTAAGTGGTTAATAGATCTTCTTAAAGAAGAAATAGAAATATGTGTAGTTAATTTAAATGAACTGAACTGTCCTAATATAAGAACTTTATATAAATCTAATACTAATCTAAATACTTGTGAAAATCACTATAATTGTGATCGAATTTGTGCTGGAAAAAATACCATTTTATTTAGAAATTTTGTGAAGTTAATTCTTAATAAAGAAAACTCTATCCAAACATTTGAAAATATTAACTACAAACCATTTTAAAAATATGTTAATATCGTTTAGTTAATCATTACTCTCTGTTCAGAGTACATCGTCCCGCACTAACACGACCTGCTATTGACTTTTTAAAGAAGGGGGAAAAAATGGTGACATCAGCTGAGTTAGAGGATATATTATATAGATATAGTAATCAAATTGATAAACAACATGTTGATTTATTTTTAAGTATTATCAATGAACTAAGGCTATACAATATTAGTAAAATAAGTTATCCATTTTTATGTATTAATAATGTCATACATTTGTATTATTGTGAAAAAATTTACTCAGAATCTTTTGACATTTGTCGATGTCAAACATTTTATGAAAAATATATGATAACGCAAAAACTTTTCAATCTGTATAAACGAATATTTAACTATTATTATATTCCATAGATATATGTATTGTATTGTACAAAATAACAAAGAAAAAAAAATGAAATAAAATACACATAAGAAAAAAAAACTATTTTGTTTTAATTAATCTCTTTATTATAGCGATGGGGTGATTATTTTTAAAAATAAGAATTCAGATGTGGTTAAGTTTTTTCTTCATTTATTATATAATTTCTTCGTTTGAATTTATTGAAAATTACAATTTATTGAAAACACAATTTTTACATTTAGTAAGATTATAAAAATTAATTATATTTTTAACTTCATTTTCAGCTTGATATAGTCTATGTTTATAAAAAGTACAGGGGCATGTGTCACGACCACATGTGCTGTTTTCATTCGACCATTCGCAATCCTCGAAATGTTCACCATGCCTATTTTTTATTCTTTTCAGGTTGTCTACATACTCCAGTTGTGTTTGTATGTTGATCAGTTTAGTTTTATCTGCATCAGAAATTATGTGTGAGAATGATTTTAAAAAGTTGTATATATCCTTTAAAATCATTTTATGTTGCTGATTTTAATATTTATATGATTTAAAATCGCTCGTAAAAGATAACTCCTCTCGTCTTTAGGGTTATTTATTTCAGCACCGGTGTCTATATCCCTCTCGTGTTCGGGATCGTACTGAAAACAGTAGATGTTAAAGTTGATATTTATATTTTAATCTCTTCTGTACGATAAGGTGGACACACAGTAATGTTAGACAATAAACCAAATTTACTCTTTATATACCTACGTAAATTTTAAAATTTCATAATATTGTGAAATTAAAAGAATATTTTTTATTTTTTTATTTCTTTTTTATTTATATAACATATAAAATATTCAGAGTTACATATACATTTACAATATTTTCTTTACTTCATTTGTAAGAGGTACATATTCAAACATTCTATCATGTATAATTAAACAATATGCAGACGTGTTAAGTGGTATGTTTTGTTGTGTCTTCAATTCGATTCGTATATCAATAGGTCCAGTTTTTACGGCTTCATTTTGATGTGTTACATCTAGAACAATTATTGGTGCAATTGTCTTAAAACTATCTCGTTTTAGTAAGGGTTGCGAGGGGCGTGAATAATAACTTTCTTGAAATCTTGAATACATATGATATAGTAGAGCGAACCGATTTCTATCAAATTTAAGATTTAAATCATCGTAGGGATACGACTCTGAATTGAGATGAACTTTAACGTCGGTTAGATCACAATGTATAAATTTGTTAGAGCTATTTCGAAATGCTATTAACAGAAATCGAGGTCTTTCATTTTCATGAGCAAGCTTAACATTCCATAATATTGTATTGCTTTCGGGAAGAGAGGGGTAATAATATACATCCCAACTTCTAAACGATATGTTCAAATGTCGACGACTGTTGATAGTTTTATACATTTCCAGTTTATAGGCATCAGAAAGTAGAACATGTGGTACTTTCCATGTTATATTTAAAATCGATAGTTTACATTTTTCACTTGATATATTTGATTTAAAGACTTGAGAATCATCTTTAGATCGGAGAAGAATTAATTCGTGTTTGGAATTAACTATTATCTTATTGTAATCTTCTGCAAATCCGAGTAACATTTTTAATGGAACACAAAAATTAAAACCTCCAGTAATAAGCGAAAGATCAGATTCATTGATTGGTGACCATCCTGCATTTACTAATGCATCACTTTCGAATTGATTTAATGAAATATAGTTCTTAATATCCGTTGTTATACCCAGATGACGTGTACGATCAATTTCTACACCATTTATCTCATAACGAATTTCATCGAACAGATAGGACATACAGTTGTTTAAGAGTTTTAATGATGGAGAGACTGTAGAATCGTCTTTTGTTGCAAATCCTTCTATGTATAGAAAACTTTCACTTGGTAGAACTAACAAATCTTGGTTTTGAATTGATATACGAATTTCATCGTTATTCTTAAATGATTGTAGATATGATGTATAACTATGATATTCTTTCTTGATGATTGAATTATCAAAATTTGGTTGTTGTAGTATGTTAATTATACTCATTTTTGTTTTAGTTTGAAACCAAGTTGTTTTAGAAATTCACGATTATGTCTACTGAGATTCTGTGTCCTCTGTTTTTGTGTATTTTTTTTTATTTGTGATAATTTTTTAAAATCTTCAGATCTTGTTGCTGTTTTTATTGCTGGAGATGGGTGTAACGTTTTTGATTGCGATACTGATAATAAATTGTTGTTGTTGTTGTAGGAATTGTTTTTACTATTAAATATAATCATTCCTTCAGCGGTTTCAAATGTAATCTAATAGATATTTTTTCTCCGCGAAAATTAATAAGGTTTCCGTCCTGATCGGCTACTTTTAGAACAATGGTGTTGATTGATCTAGCATTAACTGGTAAATAAATGACGTTTGCTGGTGCTTCTGTTATTTTATAGCCAGGACTCACGTTAAGCGAAAATTGATGTAGAGTGTGAGCAGAAACGTTATTTATATAGGATCCGCTGACAATATTACACTCAATTAAAATAGTGTTTATTTTTGTAATATCTATTGTTTTGTCTGATTTATGCTCTTCACCAGGCTTTAGAACTCTCTTACTAAATCCAAGTAGTGTTCCAATTGATCTCTCTTTATCGAAAAATATCGTATCAATTGAGCTCTCTATGTAGGTTTGTAGTGTGTTATAATTTGATTGAACATTAAGTTTTCCTTTTACATTCAACTTTTTATATTTTCTAAATAGAAAATCAGCTAAGTCTGAAAATTCATATGATCCCACAGGAATTTCTATAATATGGTTACCAATATGAAACAAATTGTTCTCATAATCAATATTCGGAATTGAGTGATATGTATCAAAACTTATTAGACCGCAAACATAATTTGATTCAAGCACAATGGGTGGAAAATAGTCAGCAACTAGTTTTGATGTATTTCCGTTCAGAGTTAATGTTATGGACATCTTAACGTATACCTTGAGAATGAATAATTTTCAAATATTACAGTATTTTTATAATGATATTGATGACGCTGCTGAAGTATTATTTGAATTTATCCAAGAATTGTGATTTGATGAAAATCCCAACCATTTAACATACAACATATTTCCTCTCCTCTTTAATACTTTTTCAACTAAATATGTTTGAGTGTATTTTGTTTTCAAAAGTTCATATTCATAAAATCCACCTTTAATTTCACTACCACGATAGTCTTCTAAAATGTAAGTATTGGGATTTGTATTCCTTATATTTTTGATTTTGAAGATTTCTGTAGTCCAATTTGGTGTATATCCTTTTTCAAATACATGTTTATATTTGCTTATACGAACATGATCACCAATTTTAAACTTAGGTCTCCTAAAAACCTTTAAGTTATTATAGACGGTATCCAAAAGAGTTTTTTCATTGAAAGAGTTCACTTCATTTGGTCTCATTTTAATTGTTCTATGAAGTGTATTATTATATTTATCAATTAGTTCTTGATATATGTTTATCCATTTGTAAGTTCCTTGAAAGCTAAACTCTTTCCACATCATCCCTTTCAATGTTCTATTAAGTCGTTCAACTATTGATGCTTTCAAAGAACTATATGTTGAATAGTGATTAATTTTATGAGATTGCATTAAATGTTGGAATTGATTATTAAAGAACTCTCTACCATCATCGGTTTTTTTTCGCTTTGATGTATAGAATACACTTTTCATAGCAGCCGTTACGTTCTGTGCACCTTTATTTTTAACGGCAACAGCCCAGGCTTTTTTTGAAAAAGTATCTATAACTGTTAGAAGATAACGATATCCATTATTATATGTTTCATAGCTTCCCATTTCTACTAGATCAGCTTGCCATAAATCATCAATTCCCTTCACTACAACTCGTCTTCTTTTGAAATTTTTTCTAGCTTGTTTGTGTAATTCTTCTACTATTTGTCTTTTGTCTGCATTCAAATCCATATTATTTATATGTGTATGTATGTGTGTGTGTGTGTGTGTGTAAGTATATTTTATTCGATTTTTAGTTTTTCCTTTGAGTGAATGTTTTGAATAGATATTCTTCAATATGATTTAACCTTTGATTATAGATATTAATTCTCTTTAAAACTTCAATTTCAATTTTCTTGAAAGCTTCGTTAAACACTTTCATTTCACTTTAAATTTTATTGAATTTCTCTGTAATTTTATTTCTGTATTCAATATTTCCATTATAGTTTTCCTGCTTAGAATCTATTATTGCCTTCTCAACATAGTTATCAAGAGCTTTTTCAAGTTTCTCCATATAGTCTTTTATTTTCTCAATTTTTACAGATTGTTCGCTAATTTTATTTTTAACATCATTACTCATTGTTTCTTGATTGTGTATAATTGAAGTATTAACATTATCTTCGAATACTTTCATTTCATTGTCATGCTTTAGATAAACATTTTCAATCTCACTTTTTAAATTGTTTATTTGATCAACTAGATCATCATATATTTGTGTTATATATTTTTTGATTACAATATTTTTGTTTTTATAATTATATTTATTAAAACTTTCTCCAAATTTATTAATATAAGACATCTCTTTCACTCTTCTAATAAATTATGTTAGATTCTTTAAGTTCTTCGATAATAGAGATTATTTCGTTTTGATGATTGTTGTGACCAGCACCTTCCGATGAGAGAAGTAAACGTAGTCTGTCAACTAATTCATTAGGATCATCCCAATATATATAGTTTGATTTCCGATTAGCTAGTGATTTTAGCAATAATCCACTGCCTTTTGTTGAAATTTTTGTTGTTGTTTTGAATAAATGTTTAATTATTCGTCTATATTTGAAGGCTCGTGTTCCTTTCACTTGTTCCTTAGATTCATAACGACGTCTATGTGCATTGGTATGAATTAAAATCTCTTTATATTTCTTTAAATCATTTTTAGTATAATGGAGAGGTTTTGTATGAAATACTAGTTCAAATAATCCAGGTGTCATTTTCAATTTCATATTTCCTATCCACATAGTATTATCTCTATTAAATATTAATTTTTCCTTGCCATATCTCTAACTTCCGTATTCATCTTGATTAAGACCATAAATTTTATCCAATTGCTTATTATTAATAAGTAATTGAATATTTTCAAATAATGCAGAGTCTTTCGTTAGCTTTAAACTTTGTTTTCTTTTCAATTTTTTGATACATGTACTTGACACAGGTCTATTATGGTTATAGTTTTGTTCATCATCATTATCATCAGTTGACCTATTTCCATATTGAAAATCGTCACTATCACCATTTACGTTATAATAATCATCATCATCATCAATAGTGTTGTCTACATCCTTATGCTTATGTTCAAGTTTTGCGATGATTTTATTATCACCATTTACATCATCATTATCATCCTCGCCACCAAAAGTGTTGTCTATATACATATCCTTATGTTTATCTTCAAGTTTTCCGATGATTTTTTTAAGTGGTTTTGTTATTGGTTGAAAGGTATCTTCTAATAAATTAACTCTATCTATTTGATTCAGTTTAATATTTTTTAACTTTTCCTTTAGAACAGCTCTTGTCTTCACAAGATCTTCTAACATTTTATTATGGTCATTTTTAGACATTATAATAATTTTTTTATTTGATTTAATCTGGTTATGATCTGCTTGCTATCTGCTCACGATCTGCTTTATATCTGGTTGCGATCTGCTTGCTATCTGGTTACGATCTGCTTGCTATCTGCTCACGAACTGCTTTATATCTGGTTACGATCTGCTTGATATCTGGTTACGATCTGCTTGCTATCTAATATCAAATAACATATCATAGTTGTATGAAACTATCAAATCCTTTTCGATAACGTCCTTTATTTATTAAATCATCCTTGCTTAGAACAAGAAATCCATATTTATCTTTCCAACACTCACTGCAAAGGTCAACAAATTGTTTAAAAGTCATATCACCAATAACATGATCATTATATATATGTTTTAAATTCATTTCATCCTGTTTAAATATTATAATCATATTTGCATTATCACGTATTAGATGTTTTGGAATTTTAGTATATGTTTGACACAGGTAAAAGCAATCAATAAATTTATGTCTTCCCATACAGAAGTAGTCTCTTATACTATTTTGTTTCTCACAAATAACATCATCGAATATTATTATAGAATGTGGATAAGCTTTTGCTGGACTTAGAACTTCTTCATTTTCCGAAAACGTAAATAGATTAATTTCTTTTATCGGTTTAATTAATTTTCTTAGATAGTAATATTTTTGTTGATATAATGATTTCGAGTATACATAGATGTTTTTAAATCTCAATCCGTTAGGACTTTCAATTAGACTTATCATCACATTAGTTTTACCACAATTCGATGGTCCCACTATCAATGCACGAATCGAATTCGGTAATAATGTATTGTGTACAACTGTTTTATCTCTTGATTGAGATGATTCATCAATATTTCTTATAATAATTTGTTTTGTTTGTTTAACTAGCTTCATGTTGACTGAAATACTGAAACAGTGATCGTATAAATTGGTGTATATATAGGAAATCGTCTTGATTTCAGATATTTTTGTTAGAGGTATAAAACTAACGAAAAAAGGGTTATAATCTACATTCAAAACAAAAACCCAGTAATTGTAAGATGAGAAGAGGACTTGTAAACAACTTAATAAATAAATTACCTGTTGAATTACATTTGCCTGGTTATCAGTTTTGTGGACCTGGTACAAAACTTGAAAAACGTTTAGCAAGAGGAGATAAGGGTATAAATTTGTTAGACGCAGCTTGTAGAGAGCACGATATTGCATATTCACAATCAAAAGATATAAACACAAGACATCAAGCAGATCAAATATTAGCTGAAAAAGCCTGGCAACGAGTTAAATCTAAAGATAGTGATATTAAAGAACGTGCTGACGCGTGGTTTGTGACAAACGCTATGAAAGCTAAAGTGAAATTTGGATTAGGTATGAAGGAGCAGAGGCATAAGAAAAGAAAGAATTCAAAAAGAACGAGAAAAGGAAATATGAATAAATGTAATAAGAAATTATTCACTGCTACTGTGAGAAAAACTTTGAAACAATTGAAAGAACAGAAACCACTTGATATAAATGATGCTGTTAAAATAGCACAAAAGACTATTCATTCAAATTTTAAAGGGAAAAAGCGAGCAGACATTATAATACCGAGAGTTATACCTGTACCGAAAATTGGAGGATTTCTTCCACTTATTCCCGTACTAGCGGCATTGTCGGCGCTTGGTGGTTTAGCAAGTGGAGGATCCGCTATTGCCAAAGCAGTAAATGCTATCAAAAATGGAAAAGAACAATTGGCGGAAGCTAACCGTCACAATAGATATATGGAATCAATAGCAATGGGCAAAGGGGTATATCTCATACCATATAAAACTGGATATGGTCTCTACTATAGTCCAGCTCCAAAAAACTACTAGATAACCTACCTATGCGCCCATTAACAGATTTGGATTTGAATAAATATGGAAAACATCTTAAATACTTTAGGGGTGTTTTCATGCGTGATTCTTTACCTAAAAAACCACTCAAGCAAGAATGCGGCATTGTTAATTTAGATGATTCAAATGGTATGGGAACACATTGGGTAGCATATTATAAAAACCACAACTATAAAGAATATTTTGATAGCTTTGGAGACTTACAACCACCACTTGGGATTGTCAACTACTTAAAATTTCCTATTGAATATAATTATGAACGAAAACAAAAATTTAATACATTTAATTGTGGGCACTTGTGTTTAAAATTTTTATTCAATAAATATAAATTGAAATGAAATAAAAAAAATTGTTTAATTTATATACATATAATAGATTCTTTATTTATTAATTCATATTATTTATATATTACATTTCTTATAAACTACTTAATCTATATATTTAAATTTAAAAACATTTCATCATCATCGTCTTTCATAAATTCTACATATGAATTTAAATTTAAAAACATTTGATCATTATCGTCTTGTATAAATTCTCTATATGAATTTAAATTTGATGATGATGATGTTGATGGAGAATTTATTTTGTAATGTCCCCAGGCGTATGTGTCAACATTATTTTCACATATAAATCTCTTATCGTCTAAATAACTTAAAGTTAATTTACTTATATATTGTGTGTATACTTGATGAATCTTAGATCTAAACACATACATAGAATCATGATACAGCTTTTTCTCTAGTAGACATTTTCTAAAATCATTAATACTTAGCCTAGATGTTACACTATTTTTAACGCCTTTAATTTTTTTAATTTCTTTGTCTACTCTATCTATTTTGACGGAATACATTTTAGCTCGCAAACCAATGAATTCCCTAATAACTTTTCCATTACATTCATCTTTCATCATACCCAATACTTTTTTATTCATCAAGGGGAAATTATAAACATTTTCATTTGAATAAGCAGATGTATCGAAATGTGTTGGAATATCATTTCTAATATCATCATACATATCATTTGTTTTCACATCATATATAAATGAATCGGTATCCATATAACAGAGGTTAATATTATCAAGATATTTTGTCTTCATATAATCGTAATGAAAATTATACATTTTCCATTTTGATAATTCTAGAACTGAAAAACCAATATAAATGGGTTTATTATATTCCGTTCGCACTCTACTCATTTCAACGGCAACCATTTCTTCAGTAATTTCAATACAACTATGAAAATTTGGTTTCGCAATTAGTGATCTGGCTCCTAATCGTTTTCTTCTATTTTCCCATCCAATTACTATTTTGATGTCTTTTCTCTTATCCACGTTTTCCATAGTCTTACCATAGACCGCATTATTGAGTAATTTGAAAAAGTTTTGTTCAAATGTGTTTTTAGCCAATGTTCTATGATGGTTATTTACATCAATATATTATTTTAACCAATTCGATTGATTAAATTGCAGAATTCTATGAATTTTCTTCAAAATTAAACCATGTTGAATGCATTGCTGAAGATTGCGGTAATGTATTATGTAATTCTTTTTGTCATTTAAGTCTGTTATTAATTTTACATGTTTCATATTCTCAATTTTCTTATTTTCAGCACAGAATGGAAAATCACTATGGTGATCGTGTAATACAGTTGAATATTCCAAATCCACTTCTAAAATATAACCAAATTCTGAATCTTCTTCTACAGTAGTTACATTGAAGTCGTTATAGTTGTCAAGCCATTTAAAATTTTTATAGGGGAGATATTGAGACATTGCATAACCATATAAATTATTTACATCTAAATACATTAGATAATTTGATTTTTTTAAATATGTATTTGGATTTTTATTTTAATTTCAAATATATTTGCTCTCGTAATATTTCTTTTCTTTCGTATAATTTCACTTCTTTTTTTTATTTCACAATAGTTTATATAAATTTCATCCAATTATGTTGAACTTTCTTTTATATTATAATTGCTTTACATCTGTACTTAAGCAAGTTAACAAAACGAATGATTCTTTTTTAAAGGATTTCATAACTCAAAGGCCTAAGTTAGTTTAAGTTACAATGAAATGTTAGAAAGTCCCAAAAGCTCTAATTACATTACATTATATTGTATAAAGAAAAAAAACAAAAATACAAGAAAGCTTAAATTAATGTGGCGCCCTCTATTGGACGTTAGGACTCTTCTGGTTGATAGCCAGGGAAGGGATTTTTCGATCTCCGGACGTAAACAACCTTCAATAGAAGAGAGTTCTCTTACGAACAAATGACAATCATATGATGAAAGATTATGAAAGAATATAGGAATAAAATTTGCTATTTGATACTCTAAATTGCATTTGTTATGGGCCGGTCCTCTATATTCACCTGTTAAGTGACAATGATCGGCTACTCGATCTACAGGAGATAAAATTTGTTTACAAATGTGGCAAATTGTATCCTCTTTCTGTCTAATCTGTTGAGAAGGTGTTAAGGTATTCATTGGTTTTACGATACTTAAATAATTCACATATAAATCTTTACAATCTTTAAATAAATTTACGAAGAAATGTTTTGGTGCATTATCACCACAGTATATGTTAAATTTATCTAAACTATTGTTAAATGAACATTTGATGTAATAACTATAAGCAAATTGAATATGTTTTTGTATTGAATTAACATTAGCTGAATTTTGAATATTAATTGTCTCTAGAATACATTCAAAATCAGCGTAGACTACAAAAGGTACATCCATTTGCTTTTTGAAATTTTTAAAACTTACGATATTATTGTCTACAGAGGGTAGTCTGGTTACAATTTTGTTGCACTCATCTTTGTGTTTGATCAGCGCCGTTTCACTCTGAAAATGTATTAAACAAGTGTTACATACATGTATCTTATGTTTATGTTTTGTTAATTGACTGTTTATTAATCTGTAATTAAATGAAAAGTGAAACAATTTTATATTAATATCATCTTTTTTTTTAACACAAAATTATTATTGATTTACCTTGAAATATTTTTAATCCATACGTAATGGAATCTCTCACCATCTTCTAGTAATAACAAATTAACGTGCTTAGCTTTTTCTTTTATACTGCAATAGTAGGGTCCGACTATCTCGTTGTTGTCATTCAAACCAAACACGTTCACGCTAATATCGGGATTTTACATTTCAAAATCTTTGATTTTATTCGTTGGTAGCGGAAAAGTCAAATATTCAAAATTTAAAACAATGCCATTTTCCAAAGTGATAATGTCATCATTAATGTTATTAATTTTATATGATGTGGTTCTATTAGAATTGTTATTAATCGGATACAATGCTGATATAACAGCCCACTTGAAACAATACTCATCGTTATTTTGAACATTGATGCATGCAAACTTTCTCTGTATTGGGGTTGGTAGAGGGATATACTGCGAACCTTTTAGACACTGATATTTATTTATATTAATTTCTATCCGTAATATTTGTATTAATGTCCATCCGCTATCACGTTCCTGGAATTCACTCATTTTTTAACAATAACATCGCATTGTGTTTTGTAAATATTGAGGAGATCTTCTGCAGTTGATGATGAGAGATTAATTATAACCATTTTAGTTTGATGTGATTTCACTTCGATGTAACATAAATCCTCCTCTTCTTTAACCAGCATGTATTCACAAAATATCTCCAGATTGAATTTTATATTATCATGTTTCTGAATCACATCACTTAACAGCTTAACCACTTTGAATTTAATTCCCGATAAAAAGTTCTCAGGTATTAAATTCGTTTCCTTATTATTTGCAATCAAATATGTAATGATGCGATTATTAAACACTGATCTAACACATTTTACTTCATCGTCATCAATATCAACACCATTAATATCATTTAGGATATTATTAGCACAATTAAGTTTGTGAGCATTTGTTCTAATATGTTGATGCCAATTTGTCTTTGGAATATGTTGATTACAGTCCGTACAATTAACAGCCTTAAAAGTTTCTCCTCCATCTCCAATCTTTGAATGTTGTGAGATGTGTTGTTGATAATTCAGTTGGTTTGAGAAATACTTATTGCAAGGTGTACATTTAAATGATGTGGATGGTCCATCATGATACAATCTATGATGTCTTCTTAAATTCCTGATCACAGTGAATACTTTTTTACATACTTCACAAATAAATCCAGACATTTTTTCTTTTTAAATTTTACACTTGAAAATATAACTTGCTATCAATTTCTAGCACAAGAATGACATCTAAATTCTGATAACAACTCAATTTATACTCTGGGATGTAAATGAGGAAACATGCACACACTCATATACACTCACATTAATACAAATAAAATGAAAATGCACAATCATGTTTCTATTTAGGTATACGATGTAAACATGCACACAGCTGCATAATTCTTGAGTCAGCGTTTTAAAATTTGTTTACATTAAAAAAAAAAAAAAATATATATTCTTATTGATCTTATGCTTAAGAGTAAGAAATGATAAGGAGTCGCGCGGCTATTATTTACAGCAACAATGTGTCGTTATTCGACATTTGTCCACAAGAAAAGGACCACACATAACGGAAATATATCGCATTGAATCATACAAAAAAAAATTAATTAAACACAACCACATCCCAAAATTTTGTATTTGTTTACATTAAAAACTGTAATATGAGACAAGCGTTTTAAAATTTGTTTACATTAATAAATATTCTTATTGATCTTATCCTTAAGAGTAAGAAACGATAAGGAGTCACGCTGCTTTTATTTATAACAAAGTGCTGCTATTGTTTACAGCAACAATATGTCGTTATCCCACATTTGTCCACAAGAAAAGGACCACACATAACGGAAATATATCGCATTGAATCATAAAAAAAAAATTAATTAAACATAACCACATCCCAAAATTTTGTATTTGTTTACTTTAAAAAATGTTCTTTTTGATCTTATGTACGTGCACACACTCATATATACTCATATTAACACAAATAGAATGAACATGCATAATCATGTTTCTATTTGGGTATACGATGTAGACGTGCACACAGCTGCATATTTCTTGAGTCAGCGTTTTAAAATTTGTTTACATTAAAAACTGTAATATGAGTCAAGCGTTTTAAAATTTGTTTACATTAAAAAATAAAATAAACAAAAGCATAACATTGCACAAGTCCACAACATGAGTTTACGGTACCCTACAGCACGCACTCGCGGATCATCGGAATCATGACTCGAGACGAACCTACACACTTTAAAAATGACACACACACACACACACTCATTCTGTCCGTCCAATATATATGTTACAAACCTATCAACTAACCTAACACTACCGACTGTAGCGTAGGCATGCTCCCAAATTCGTATGGAGAGATTGATCGCGAAGCGGCATAAACATACTACTGTTATCGAAAACAGAACAAAAGGGATTCAGGCTATAAACACAATAATCGTAACGCAGCATTGGGGCGTTTAATGTTTCAAAAATACTTAGAATACATGGGTGTATATTGAAGTAATTATTTTAACCGTAGATCGAGCCTTAAAAAAACTTCATAATTCTAGCTTATGTATCACTTTTGATACATACTTGTAGTACATAGAATTGTCACGATTGTTGATAGATTTTGCTAAAAAATTTAAATATTTTGATTTGTTTTGATTCATTTTAATAAAACTATTTTAGACTTTTACATTTTATTCTAACTTCTATGAAATTTTTGACATGATTTACATTGCAGTGTGTTTTTTTACGTAATAATCAACTTGGTTTTATTTTTTTCTAAATTGTAATAATTAGATATCTAGAACCCTTGCTTTAAAGTCCTTGGCTAGAAAGTACTCATGTGTAGTGGACATCAACTATTTTAGTTGTTTTACAAATTTTCTTCCTTATTTTTTCCCTTTAATGAACCATATTGTAAAACATAAATTGCTTAGAGAAAGCAAAATGTTTAGAAAAACATCAATATTTGGAAATGCTTAAATTCTTCGTAAAACACACATTTTCTTAAGACTTCAGTCCTTTATGAGTCCTTTAAGAATAATAACCCAACATACCTGTTATACTTCAGTGTAAAGCCCATACGTTTTTTTTTTGCTCTCAGTGTTGATTTTGTATTTCTGTATTAAAAAAAATAGAGAAATTGGAAAAAGGGGAAGAGGTAGGAAAGAGGGAAAATAGGAGACGGAGGAGATATGATGGACCAAAAACACCCAAGATTACCCCACTACAACCTTAATACCCTAAAGTTACCTTTAACTAAACTCAACTTTAACGGCAAGTTGTAATAATGGCCCTAAATGTTTTTGCCTTTGATTTTTGCTATTTGAACTATATTTTCATAGTCCTTTTGGTATTTAAAAAGGAAAAAATAAGAAAACCTGATATTTTATGATTTTCAATATTCCCACGAGAAAAATTTCTTTGTATACTTTATTGCAATTCATAAACAAACGTTTTTACAAACTTTTCAATTCGATACCAATTTTTTATTTCTCTTTTTCGATTTATTTCTATTTGCTTTTATGAAAATTTTTTCATTTTGTTTACCACCAATTCTTTTCGTTTATTTTATTACTAAACGGAATAAGAACTAAGAAAATCAAATACCATAAAATTAATTTTTGAGAAAAGAGTATCGAATGCTTAAAGTTGAATCAAGGAATAGTTCAACGTATTTCACAACGCCGGTTACAGTGTTTTGCAAACTCAACTTATGAACTCATTTTTTTGGCAAAGTCTTTATAAAAAAGTTGTGCAGCCCATTGGATGTGAAATCCTGTTAAATAAATTAAATTAAAAATTCTTTTTCTGTATTTTGTTGCGAATTTCTTCTATACCAACGGAAAGTCGCCGTAGTCTGGTAGGTTGTGTGTTGGCTTATTAGCGGTTCAATGAAAAGAGAACATAAAATGCATCAGATTGTAACCGCAAGATTCATGCGAAGTTATTTATGTTAACAGTTCTATAAACACCAGTCTTAGTAATTCCAGCCTTACATGCATTCAGTGGATATCTAATATAATGGTTCGATCCAACATATTATTCGGACCAGTTCTATAGTGCTCATTACAAACTAAATACCTTACGATTTTGAATAAAGCATAGTAGGTAGTGTGCAGGCGTATTAGACGACAGCTACTAATTCAAGCCCTAGCTCAGACGTCACGAACAAAACGAATTAAAAAAAAATTGTTCTTTCTGCGACTTCGTCCAGAAATAAATTTCTCAAGAAAAGTGTGTCAAAAATCTGCTGTTCGCTGTAGACTTTAAACTTTGGGTGCCGTCATCAAAATTTAGTGTGAAGAACTAGGTTGTAGTCATCGTGGTCTAGTAGGTAGTGTGTTGACTTATTAGACGAAAAGCCAGGCTTCGAGCCCCAGGCCAGACATCAAAATAAAATACAAAAAGTATTTCTTCGGCGAGTTTCCTCTCAGCAGATTTCTGGCAAAAATTCTGGGAGTAAATAAAATTGCCATGAAAAGTTTCTCAAAAATCTATCGTTCGAAGTCGACTTTAAACTGTAGGTCCCGCCACTCATGTATAAAATTAACACAGACAACATAAGTGGTGTGAGAAACTAGGTCGTAATCCTGAACTAAGGGTTGTAATGACCAATTATGTATGTATGTATGTAACAAGGATTTAGTCCCGACGAAAGGGTTGAAATTTTTTTAATTAATCACTGCCTTTGAAGCTGAGTATAATCGGGATAAGTATACATGACCCCAAAAATGTAGATTATTGTCTACCTGCCTTGGCACAACGTGCTACAAGACAATACACGTGCGTTTTACTCCAGACGAATGGATAATAAAAATATTTTTTGACAGCTTTATAATTTTAACAAGGCAATGCAGGCGACTGAGTTAGTGAAGTTATTGAGGCCAGTCTTGTGTGAAGACGCGGTGCGTTTGAAGAGAGTAATCGTGGTTTGATGATTTCCGTTACAAAGATCTGCCGAACAATTGTCTAGTTTTTATAGTTATTATTTATGAAAAGGGTGTAAACAGAGGAATAACAAACAAAGCAATTGTTGTTGTTTATATCAAGTTGAGAACAGTGGTACACAGAATTGTGCGAACAATAAAGAATTTTAAGTAAAACTAAACACAAATTTATTTTTATCTCATTTGCAATCTACGAGCTCATATTTTAAACGTTTTTAAATTGTATAAACGTAACAATGTTAATACAGATCAAAATCTCCGTAATCTACTAGATATATTGTTGGCTTACTAAACTAGAGGTTAAAACCCCAAGTCAGATTTCTCCAACAAAACGAAATATGAAGAAAATAATTCTTCTACTACTTCCTCTCAGCAGATTTCTTGAAAAAAACTCTGGGAGTAAATAAAATTGCCATAAAAAGTTTCAGTTGTAGTTTCTGCCACTCACGTATAAATAAAATTAACAAACGCAACATTAGTGATGTGAGAAACTTGGTTGTAAGCCTGACTGTAGAATTGTAATGACCAATTATGCAGGTATGGATGGATGTAGGTATAGATTTAAAAAGTTTTAAATAATGAAAATTCGTTTAACTTGCATTTAATACGAACTGAATACCACTTTTTGTTTTTGTTAACTCATTGTAATCAATCTTAATTTTTAATTGTAATTCTTCCTTTTGCATTTTTCGATGAAAACATTTTATTACACTGAGACTTGAATTGCACTGATAATGTTTTCTAGTAGAGTTGCTTTCGACAGAGGCTAACCATTACAGAAAATTTGGAGTTCTTTTTGCAAAAAAACTTTGTAATAGTTTGTATAACTTGTATGTATTTTTTTAAATTCCATATAAATCTAAGGTCTGTTAGATTTATGCAAAATCTAGGCAAAAAATTTGTTGATAAAGGGTTCACCCTAATTTTAATACAACAAATTTGTTTGTGGCTTGTTGAAGAAGAGAGAGGACGGTATTTTTTTTTTTATTGTAGCGAAACTATACAAAATTATATTGAATTGGTAAGTAACACTCTGTAAAGCAGAAGCAGCACATTTTGTTTGCTGCATGCTGGGTTAAGTGTCCCAGTTGTGGTATATTTTACTGGCTAAATGCGGAATTTATTTCTATTCGACGCTAGACAATACAGACTATATTCTATAAATAAATTATAATGCAGAAGACACGGGAAAAGTATGGAATATAAAAGCTACAAGTAAACAAAAAGACTTAAATAAACAGCAAAATAATGGAAGCCACAATTAGCAAAAGTATTCCATGGTTTTTCTAACATTTTCTAAAGATGATCGTTTCTTTTAATTATTTTAGAAATAAATTAAATTTTTTTCTTGGCATTATGCAGTATTTTATATTATTTGTGATATGCGATAATAACCATGATGATAAATTGTTTTATTAATGTTAACACAAATGAAATTGAAAAGAAAAAAGGCAATTAAAACAAATTAAAGTCATTGGCTTTTAATAGAGCTGTGGCCCATAAAAGCCATGATAGTAGGATAGACGATAATACATTTCAGTCTTAAACCCATCCAGCAGAGTTTTTCTTTTTTTGTCTTGGGCCGGAGGTGGGAATCTTCGAAAGACAATTTTGTTCCGACAAAAGAGTGCCAGATTCACCAACACTGATGCCTACGTACTAAATTCACCCCCTATATTCTTCAACCACTCTCCCCCCGTGGGAGGGCTGGTTAGCTTTAAAGCTTTATCGCACTAAATCAGATTTCGCTTCCGTTCCTCCAGTATTCGGAGTGCTAGCATAACTTCAGTCATTCTCTGGCTGCATTGGCTCCATAGAACCCTGGAATTCAACACCTCTTCCATAAGCCGATTTGGTCCAAAACTCGTTTCCCCTGGCCATCTAAATCTGGGACAGCATGTTAGAGTATGTTCCGCATCTTCCTCCTCATCTACACAGTTTGGGCATATAGGGGAAGTATCATGTTCAAATCTGTGCAGGTACTTCCTGAAGTATCCATGACCAGTTAGGAACTGGGTCACGTACTAGTTCAGATGGCAGTGTTTGTTCTCCATTTAATGGATTATGTCAGGAACAAGGTAAAATGTCCATCTTCCCTTTAAACTGTTCTCCCATCGTGACCGCCATTTGTGCATGGAAGTCCTTCGCTGCTCCACTTTTTAACCCTGGACGGTTACTGTGCGTCGAATCGACGCACATCAACAACGTTAGTTGATAATGAAAGCTTGCAGTAATACATTTGGATTGATGGAGTGATATGGTCCTTGGCTATGTTAATAGTACTAAGAAAGACAAATACATAAAAAATAAAGACAATTGTAAGTTAGAAAGGCTAAGTTTGAGAGAACAAATCTGAAAAACCGATAGGATCTGATTTGAGAAACTAAATCAGCAACAAACTAACTTACAAACTAAGTCGCCGTAGTCTAATAGGTAGTGTGTTGGCTTATTAGACGTGGAGCCACGGTTCAACATCAAAAGGAAAAATATGAAAAAATATATCTTCGGAAACTGTCACTCAGCATATTTTTGACAAACACTTTGAGACTAAATAAAATTGCCATAAAAAAGTTTCTCAAATTTGTCGTTTACAGTTTAAACTGTTGGTCCCGCCACTCATGTATAAAACTAACGCACACAGCATAAGTGATGTGAGAGGCTAGGTCGTACTCCTGACTGAGTGTTGTAATGAGCAATTATGTATGGATGTTATGATACATAAATCGACAACTTTCGACATGCTTTAATTCTTAAGGTTTCATTGGTTTTGGTAGTTACTTTGAACGCCTTAATTTAACATGGAATCCTTCAGCTGTATAAGATAAATAAAGGCCTATTAGGGATTATAAAACACACCTTTACACGCCATAGTGCCAGCAAAACAGAAGCTTTTTCTTAATCTTACCACAAACAACCTGCGAAAAGACTACTTTAGGTCAAATAGAAGGAACAGAAATCAAAATGATCCCAAATCATTCCGGTTACGGGTTTTTTTGTTCTAGGATTGTTATTTTTGAATAAGTAGTAGTATTTTAAAAGGAAAGGTAAAATATGCTTCTACTGAACCTAATGCCATTTACAACATTGAAAACTCTAATCTTGCAATTCATACATACAGCTGAATGAAAAGTGATTACAGAAGATGAGCACAGCATTATGTATAGAGTTTAGTCTGCTACAAATATATCTAGAAAGCTAGACTATTAGCGTGATGGTCGTGGGTTCGATTCCCACCAGAGACTCTTGTCTGTGACACTACACCGAGCAAATAGTCAAGTAACTTCGCTCGTATATAATTAGGATATAATTTGTAATTGTATTGTAATAAATAAATAAATATCTAGAAAGTTAAAGAGAGTTAAAGAATTTAGTATTGTAATGTATTGTATTTCCCAGAATAGCATTCTTTAGTGAATCAGTAGGTGCTTGTTTTAGGTGAGTTGGTTTAGTCAATTATAACTACAATAATCTTTGTGATCATTTATGTCTGGCAAGTTTTTAATTAGAATTCAAAAACATATTATTATTTGAATAATAATAATAATAATTATGTAAATAATTATTTAAATTAATTACGGTAGAATTTCATTACACTCTGATAAAACGAATTGGCCATTCAGAAAATAATAGTTTTTGTTAATATGTTTTCCAACATACGTAATAAACCTTATTAATTATATTTTATTTTTATAACTGATTCCAAAAGTTTTCATATTGTTACGATTTTACCTTTTAAAAGCGTTTAAAATATGAGCTCGTAGATTGCAAATACAAAATAAATTTGTGTTAAGTTTTAATTAATATTCTTTATTATTCCCACACGGACGGGCTTCTATCGTTTTTTTATTTTATTTGCTCATTTTCTTTGTATTTGAACTTGCCATATTGAAAATAACACATAATATGGCAAGTTCACACATAAACTTCAATTTAAAAGTTACTGATAGGATGATCCTCCTTTTTTATTTGCCCATTAACATCCGCCCTTTAGTTAATGACAAGTTGTGTGTGTTAATTTTATTGGCAATTTTATTTTACGTTCAGATTTTTTGCCAGAAAGAGAGGCCAGTCGCCATAGAAATATTTTTTTAATACTTCGTTTGATTATAGATGGCTGACTAGGGGTTTGTTCATATTTCGTTTCGTTTTAAAAATTTGAGTTGGGACTTGCGTCTAATAAGCCAACACACTGCCTACTAGCTTCATTACTGTCAATAATTTTAATCCGTGCAACATCTACTGAAGTAAGATCCTGTAAGAAACATCTCAAAAAAGAAGATATGTACAGTAGAGCACTTAAATTTTTCTCTGAAATGTCTTTAAAAATTCTCCTTCACTTTTTCGAATTGAATTAAAAGAAAATCATAATTTTAATTGATTTGAACCCATAAGTTCTTGGAAAACTATGCTACCTCTGGCGATGGCTTCCATTAAACAAGTTAAACATATCCAGTTAGCCGTGTAATATAAAACAGAGGTCTTTGGACGTAGTGCCACATTGTGTTTAGCCTTGACTATAAAACTTTGTACGTTGTAGGTCACATTCATTTAGAATTATTGCTAATTATACGCTCTGAGCGTATCGATGTTGGTATGACTATTAACCCCTCATGCTTTACATTCACACTAAATTTCACTTCCTTTTAGATTTAGTGGCCAGTGTATTGATCACTTCTGATTCAATAGCGAACAAGGGAAGGCTTTCATGACAGGCAGCCTTATTATCGCCAGCTTTCTCGTGATAAACCTTAACATTTAACCAATGCGTATATAAGCAGAAAATATTTTCATCTGAGAAATATGCTTTAATTGTTCCGTATGTGGTAGATTATTTGGAAGTTTGGAACCAAAATTACTGGCTGCAGTGTCCATGCATTTAAGAGAAAGAATACAACAATATTTTTTTTAAACTTTTTATTGCCTGATAGTATTTAATTGCTTTCCAATAGAGCTGATTGCTCTTTAAATGCTTTAATCTATAAAATTAAATATGTGAACTCATGCATTAAAAAACTAAAATTTAAAATAATAAATTTTTGTTACACCGAAAAAAAAAATATTGGTAAGTTGTTGCGTGTAAGAGATATTATTTGATTTCAAAGCTTCAAGGCATGTGTTTGTTTAGAAATGGTAAATATAACGCTATAAGCACAATAAACACAACGCAGCAATCTCTCACAGATAGAATATATGGGTGTATTTTGAAGTGATTGTTTTAAAGGCAGCGCGACAACAAGCAAAGTTTCTGCTGCTTTGCTTTTAGGATCTTTGTTTTATTTTTATGCGAAGCAATGAGGGTTTTAGTGCTAACAACATAGAAACATAGTAACATCATTGAGAAAGAATAAATGCCGCTGTCTTTATTATAATTAATACATATACAGCTAACCTTACGCTGCAATTGCAAAATTGTTGCACTTGGTGACCAAATTCTATAACGAAACTCATAAATGCAGATGGGCTGCCGCACAATCAATTTGAACACAGTCACCATACTTAAGTGGGATAGATCTTAGACATTCCAAATTGCTTTATTGAGCTGTTTTGCATTTGATTGTGGCCAGCGAAATCGAGTTGAGTTATACAAATATGGGAATGAGCGCAAGAGAGTTTTCTGTGTTTGTGTTGTGTTTTATGTTCTCAAATCTAAAAAGAAACTGTGCATTCATATTGCTAAGTGTTTACGTTTATAAAACGTTTAAAATATGAGCTCGTAGATTGCAAATAAAATAAAAATAAATTTGTGTTTAGTTTTAATTAAATTCTTTATTATTCACACAATTCTTTGTGTTAATTGTCACAACTTGATGTAAACAACAACAACTGCTCTTTTGTTATTCCTTTGTTTACACTCTTTGCATAAATAATAACAATTCCTAGTCAATTGTTCTACAGATCTTTGTAACGTAGATCTTCAAATACACCGCATCTTGACACAAGACTGACTGAACTTTACTAACTCATTCGCCTGCTTCATCTTGCCTTTTATATGGCAGGGTAAACAGTCTGATGAATGTTCGTGAAGGCGAATGTTCGTGACTTCGCCTTCTCGTGATCTCTATAAATGTAAACATCGTTCTTTACATTCATTATTGTTGTTTGTGTATTTTGTTTACATTTATTCTTGTAGTGTTGTTTGTGGATTTTTGTTTTTTTATGCTGGTGTTTGTTGTTATATTAAGCAGTACGATAATTTGTAAACAGGTTTGTTTACTGCATTGTTTTGTTTTTGTAGCTTTTGTTTATAATTGTTTTTGTTTAAGCGATGTAAAAGCAAAACACCAGTATCTTTATTTTTTATTTTTGTAACAATATATATTCTTTCCTTAACCGCAATGAAATCTGATTTACAAATGTTAGGTTATTGAAGTGACTAGCAGATCATCATATCTAACTAAATTGGATATAAGGACGCTAAGGTATTTATGGATATGGAATGCATTATAATATATTTGTACAGGAATATAACCTGCCCGACAAAAATTAAAAAAAATTATGGAAATAGAGGTCAGTGACCAACACCAAGCGCATTAGCTAAAATCGTTATGGAATTTTTACATTTTAATTATTTAAAGGTCACTACTTGATACGTTTTTGTCTCTTTGAATGTACCAGTTTTGTAGTGCGACTTTCGAATTTAAGAGGCACTTTTATGGAAGCCGCTGTAGTCTAGTAAGTTGGCTTATCAGATAAGTGCCCGAGGTTGAACGCTTAGATCAAACATCTCGAACACAACGAAATCGGAAAACAATATTTATTTTGGCCACCTTCCTTCTTCCAGCAGCCTTCTGGCAAAAGAAATCGTTCGGAGTCGACGTTAAACTATAGTTGCATCCACTCATTTATAAATCTTACATACATACGACATGGGTGGTGAGAGAAGCTATGTTGCTATACTGACTAAAGTGTTGGAATAATCAATTAAGTGCTTAAGGTATGTTATGAGAAATTTAAAACTTTTGGCAGATTTTACTGCCCCAGAGCAGGTTTATAGTCTATTTTATTATTCTTTTGGGCGGGTTCTCTGTAATTTGATAGAGAATCAACGACTGAAGATTTGGTTGATGCCTTGAATTTCTTTCAGTGTTTTCCTTTTGTTATCTATTTCGACCAATTAAACAATCCGTTATTAAAATATTGAAAACATTTAATTTGCAAAATACTGTCTACTTTATTGATTTAAATGCCTCATTTAGTCTTGAATAAACCATAAAATGAGTAGAATGTTGTTTAAAATTTTAACTGCTTTTATCACTTTGAATTTCCTTTCGATGACATGTCAGGTGACATGCCATAACTCAACTACAGTTTCAAACACAAAAACCTTATTATGACATGTTTTTTTTTTATTATTTAGAGTGCCAAACGTCAGCATAACATTGAGTTCTATAATCACACTTGCCAAGCATTTATCTGTTTAACCAAACATATAAATTCGATAGGGATATGGACAACGAGTTTAAACTCCTCATTTGGATCGATGCTAAACCAACATTTGCCAAAAAGTTCTTACGTTTTGCTGATATAAGATTCGATGCGTGTAGTTTTTTCCAACAGAACTTTGATTTTAAATTTTTACGTTTGATATCGCAGGACTTTAAAAAGTTCACCAATCTACCACAAAAATGTCCGTTTAAGGGTGTAAGTATTTTGTATAAATTTTGATTTTAATATTCTAAACTTTGTTTCCTTTTAACGAAATTTTAGAATATGGTTTATAAAATTAATAACATTCCAGTGACAAGCCAATATATACCGGTTTATGCGCCAGCATGCAATTTTACTTTTGGTATCGATTATTTTGATTCCAGTAATTTATTTGGTACTACAAAATTAATCGGATCTCTAATTGTTTAAATACGCTATTATTTACATTCGATGAACAATACTGTCAATTTGTACCATTTGCACAGTAATTAAATGAAATAAAACATTTTATAACAGCCGTCTATTAATAATACCTATACGAGCAGCTTCTGACAACTAAAGCCCTCTCTGGTTAGCCAAACGTCGACGAAACGTAACGCTTTTAAGCATATGAAATGCTAAATATAAATGCTTATCGAAATTACATTAGAGTTCGGTAATCGGTCTCATGTGTTTTCGTATTCTAAAAACGAACTTACGACCCGTAGACGTTTCGCTAATCGGGGCTTGATGGTTTCTGTTTTCCTAGAGAATATATAGTACGTTGGGCTCGTATTTTTGGTCACTTATGTATGTAAGGAAGGATTTCGGTTAATATCAACCCTTGTAAAGCTTGCTCTTAGGCGAATATAAAAATGCATCAATGACTTAGATAAAAAAAGATATTGCATAGATATGCAACATAAATAAGTTTTCAGGGGAGCACGTGAAATTCATCGGCAAAAAAGCATCTGTAACCCAGGGAGCGCTGACGAGGATGAGGCCAAATATTGGGAGAACAATTTAAAGGGAAGATGGACATTTCGCCTCGTCCCTGGTATAACCCCTTGGATGGAGAACAAACATTGTCAGCTGAAATACTACGTGAACCAGTTCCTAACTGGTCATTGATGCTTCAGGAAGTACCCGCACAGATTCGGACGTGATACTTCCTCTATATACCCAAACTGTGTAGATGAAGAGGAAGATGCGGAGCATATTCAGTTTTATATGGCCCAGGGAAATGAGTTTGGGACCACATCGACTTATGAAAGAGTTGTTGAATTATAGGATTCTATAGAGTCAATACAGCCAGAGAATGGCTGAAGTTATGCTGGAACAATGAATGCTGGAGAAACAAAGGCGAAATTTGATTTAATGTTATCAAGCTTTAAAGCTAACCAGCCCTCCACGAAGTAATACCCTACGGCAGTCCCGCGGGTGGAGAGTGGTCGAAGAATATAGGGGCTGGGTTTAGTACCTAGGCACTAGTTATGGTGAATCGTGCACTTTTTTGTTGGAACAAAAGTGTCATTCGAAGATTCCCAAATTTGGCTCAAAACTAAAAAAGGAGAGGGGTGAACGGTGTACTAACACTGGTCCTAAAGAATTGCTCTTCACGGTCGCTCCTCTTTTATGAAAGCTAATTAACTTTTGAAGTCGCTGTAGCCTAGTAAGTAATGTGTTGGCTTATCAGACGTGAGTTTACTGTTAAAATCCCGTATTAGAAATCCGCAACAAAATGAAGTTTTAAAAAAATATTTCTTCGGCGACTTCCTTGCAGCAGATTTTTGGCAAAAATTCTTAGAGTAAATAAAATTGCCATGAAAAGTTTCTAAAAAATCTGTCGTGTGGAGTCGGCTTTAAACTGTAGGGCCTGCCACTCATGTATAAAATTAACGCACGCAGCATAAGTGGTGTGATAAGCTAGGTCGTAATCCTGACTGTAGGGTTGTAATGATCAATCATGTATGTATGACAAAAAAAAATTGTACATACATATGTCAACATAAAGATGTTTTTAGTCTGGTCCTAAAGAATTGCTCTTCCACGGCCGCTCCTCTGTTATGGAAGCTAATTAGCTTTTGCAGTCACTGTACCCTAATAGGTAATGTATGCTTATTGGACGTGAGTTTATTGTTTCAATTCCAGATCAGACATCTCCAACAAAATGAAATTTAAAAAATATTTCTTAGACGACTTCTTTTCAGCAGATTTCTGGCAAAAACTCTGAGAAAAAATAAAATTTGTCATGAAAAGTTGCTAAACAATCTTTCGTTTGGAGTCAACTATAAACTGTAGGTTCCACCAATTACCTATTAAATTAACACAGACAACATGGGTGGCATGAGAAGCTAGGTCGTAATCCTGTCTGAAGGGTTGTAATCACCAATTATGTTTGTATGTACGTTTAGCGTCTCACATTGAGGTACCACTTTATCTGTGCGAATTGCTATGTTGCTGTATAACTCAGCAGAAGAATCGATAAATGTTGTTTGAGAGAGCGTAGTATGGAATATGTTACCGAAACTCATTTTCTACAGTCAGTAGTTAATAGTTTTTATTCAGGCAACTCAGCAATTCTACACCGTATGTGGGCCATCAAACGAAATGATTTTGAATTCAGGACTATTTCAAGCAAAAGTTCTACCTCTAAATCAGATTGTAGCAACTTTTATTATTCACAAACTTTTGACTAATAGTCAAATTGAGTGAATATTTCGGAGAGCCCAGCATTTATAGACACACGTTACTTTAAAAATTTACAATCTGGAATATGAGAATATCTAAAATGCTATAAAAAGGAATATCATGTTAACTAATGCATAGAATAGAACAGAATCCTCCAACAGGGACTTCTGAACATTGATAGTTAGTAACGGACATCTTGTTAAAGCGGCCATCTGTCAAATCATCACGGCTGACCATAGAAAACGATATGTATTCGTTGAATGGGCTCTAGAGCTGTTGGCAACTGCTATTCCTGGATGAATGGTACGTACCCCTAAGCTCATGTCGCATTGGATATTCTGCACGAGCGATTTTAGAACGTGGTCATCGCACGTGATGTAAACTAACCATAAAAGTGTATCGAATGATATCGATTGGACACCATTACACTTTTTCTTGTGGAGTTTTTAGTCGTAAGTAAATGCTAATAAGTCACATATCACAGTAGTCCTCAAAGCCAAAATGATCCATGTCATTGATTAAATGAAGCCAGATTCATGAAAAATTATACATTTTTCACGTCTTGGCGGACATTTGAAAGATGTTATCTTCAACATATAATGGCATCAATAGACTTTTCTAAAGAAAAAACACATTTCGATGTTATTCACACACATCTTGTTATATTGAAATTTTAAGGTAGGTAGCGCTTATTGAAAAATAGTGTATTGTTACGAAAATTTAAAAATCTAGATACTGATGTTTTGCTTTTACGTCGTTTAACATTAAAAATATAAACAAAAGCTACAAAAACAAAACCAATGAACTTATTCACAAATTATCGCACTGCGTAATATACCAACAAACACCACAACAAACAAAGTAAACAAAAATATAACAATAGACACTACAAGAATAATTGCAAACAAAATACACAAACAACAAAGATCTGTCGAATAATTGTCTAGTAATTATTATTGTTTATACCAAGGGTGTAACCAGAGGAATAACAAAGAAAAGCAATTGTTGTTGTTACATCAAGTTTTGAACAGTGGCACACAGATTTGTGGGAATAATAAAGAATTTTAATTAAAACTAAACAAAGATTTATTTTTATTTTCTTTGCAATCTACGAGCTCATATTTTAAACGTTTTTAACAGGTAAAACCGTAAGAATATATTGTGTGTCGCTGTCTTTCTCGTTACCAGAGTATTCTCATATAAAATATTTTTGTTCTTTTCTTTTTAATTTTTTGTCCCATTTTTTCGATTCAAGTTATGAACTCCTTAAACACAATTGGACTCATTTAGGTGAAATACATCTAATTATTCCTTATAGTTTGTTATCTAGGGTTTTAGTTTGCTTTCCCTTTTTCGGATACCTTTCTTTTCTCTTGTAACCAAAAGTTTCCATTTCTTTGAATTTTAATGAATTTAAAGTACTTGGGTAAAGCTGTGTGTATAAGTGTGATTTTCCCTCTGCCCTTGAAATTTCTTTCAAGCCTTCTTCTGTTCCTGCCCCTGTTTACTGTGCAGTTTTAATATGGATTACAAATAAGTTTCTATTGTAATTCTTGCGGATAGAAGAAGAAGTTGATTTGTTTGCTTGTGTGAGATAAAATAATTAAAGTAATGAAGTTATAAAATTAGACTGCCACAGCCTAATTCTTGCCTCCATTGACTTAATTATCCCTAAAAGGAAATACACTGAGAAAATAAGAGAAAAAGTCTTCAAACTGTTTCTCGTTTCTCATTTAATGTATTTCAGTGATTGCCGTGGTTCATTATTATGTTGTCTAAACTCGAAATTTTTTCCATAACACTTTCCCGGCCTTTTCATTAAGGCCTGTAATGAGATTACAATGTTATTTAAATTCGAAGCAGTGGTAATAAAATATTGGCGACAAAACTAATTTCATTCTCAAAGTATTTGGTGTAAAATATGTTTTTGGTAAATGTAGTATTAAATTGAATATAAAAAGAATCAAGAGAGAAATTGTCAGCTCAATTACATCACAGAGCTTCAAAGCTATTAGTCATCATTTGTATTGAAATTGTTAAAAATACAAGCAGATTCACACGTTCAAAATAATACTTTACAATTAAGTTTCTGTAGCTAAAGTGAGAATAAGTAGAAAGCACTCTACATCATGTGGATTGTACTGGACTGGACAGTTAAGTATTGCATTTTTGCCTTAAGGTTATTGAAAAGACTTGTAGAATATCCCAATAGGTAAGCAATATTTATGGTATAAACACAATAAACGTAACGTTGCAAGCAGAACAATTTTGCAATCGAGATCGTAGCTCGAGCTTTGTATCAGATATGATACATTTTAATTTTTAAGACAATATAACTTTTGAAAAAAAAAGTTAGATAACTGATTTTTTCTCAATTTGTTAGTATTGTTAATGTCATTATTTTAAAATAAATAAAAAAAAAGAAAATTTCAAACAGGGCTTAAAAAATTCAAAAACTTCCGAATTCTGGCTTATGTATCATTTTTGATACATAGTACGATGAGTCTGTGGTGTTGCTTAAATACATTTTTAAAGTTTTATTTTTTATTTTTTAATTGCAATACAACTGCATATTATATTTAATTATTACGAGCTGAGTCACAGCGACCGGTGTACAGTAACAGACCAGAGTATCTGGTGGGAATTGAGCCCACGACTCTCACGCTAATAGTTTAGTCACTATCCACTAGATACTACGGCATCCAAAATAATACATTATTTATGGTATTTGAGAGGAAGAGTTAAGTGTGGGATGAAAGTGAAGAGGTTGAATTATCTGTTCTTGATATTCCTGATACTGAAGTCTTTGAAGAAGAAGAAAACAGAAGCTCGTCTTAAGAACTGACAAATTTACTGCAATACATCTTTGGCGCTGTTTATTGTCATAAGTAATACTACTTGGAACAGTAAACCGTAGTTTGGGAAGAGAAAATATTATCAAAATATACGCATGGGTAGCAGTTGTATCTTGCAATGTTGTAGAGTCATTCTTACTGCTTTTGTCATATTTACAGTGACAGACAAATATTTAAAAAAATAGTTTCGCCCTCTGTTTTATTTCATAGATATTACAGGTGATAATATTTCGGTCAACTTTGTACGTATGAGATAACAGAATCATTCGCTTTGATAATGTGCTACACGGAAGTGATGAATTATATGCACGTATTACACCTTTTCGAAAAATAAACTAAAAGTCTTTCAGCTTTTAATAATCCCAATAATTTTGTCGCTGTAGATGAGTAATTAATTGAGTTTTCTGATCGTTATAAATATCAGAATCAGAGAGGAATCAAAGTAAGAGCATTGATATTGACATAGTCGATGTTCTATTGCATTGGGAAAGTTTTTTACCTCATATGACGTTGACGAGAAATTTTTATAACGAAATATAACAATGGTTTGAGCCATCAGGTTTCAGCCAGACCTCTGTTGAGTACTGAACTTATAAATCGCCACAAAGAAAAAGTTCTAGATCACAAAATATTACCATTTAAAGAAAAAATAAAATCAAGGTGACATGAAGTGTTTGATATTTACGTAAAAAACCATCCTGCAATGCGCGTTACGTCAAACATTTTGGCGTAAATTTCATAAAAGTGATAATAAAATGTAATAATATAAAATAGTTTCATTCAAATTAATTAAAATAAATAAAAATATTTAAATTTTTTAACAAAATCTATCAATAATTGCGACAATTATATGTATATCAAAAGTGATAAATAAGCTAGAATTATGAAATTTATTTAAGGCACGATCTACGGTTAAGTCGCTAGTGTATGCGAATAAGCCAAAACTGTCTCCAAAACTAACTCAGCCCATGATATTCCCCACATAATGATGTCAATAGGCCTTTCAAACGACATCGGTGACATTTCAAACCGACTTTGTTGTATTTAAAGTGAAAAGTAATAAAATCTGAATAAAAACCCGGTTTAACTGCTTCCATTCATTTCTCATTATTTAGTGTTGGTTTTATTGGTAAATTTAATTTCTACAAAAATCACAAGAGCAAACTAATTCAAGTGTCGATGGCAATTAAGGGATGTCTTTCCTCATTAATTTTAGTTTTCATCATAATACAGCAAAAATTGCTGGTCATGGATACCATTTTCAGCAGCAAAAATCTCAACAGCAACAGTTTCTATGCCAATGTCAATCAAAAACATAAATTTCCTGGAAGAAGCATAAAGTCCTGACGTCTATATAAGAAATAAAAGGTCAAGACTAACACTAAATGGTTATGTTGTATAGTCTCGTAGTAACTTTTATTATCGGCTTAAAACGTTTTCTCATTTCTAGTGGAGCAACAGTTATAAAAACTGACTGATGAAAAGCCAAATTAAGCTGATGTTGTAAAAAATTTTATGAGAATCACTTCAGAGGTTAAATGCAAGTAAATTATGTGAGTTTTCTTTAACTTGTCATGTTGTAAAGTATGATGTACTGATGATGAACGACACATTTAATCTATGATCTGTGTACAAAAAGTTACAAAAGGAAACCTGAAATCACAGCCTAGAATAAAGACTGAAATGTTTGTTAAGGAAATTGTTGTGCAACATCGATCGAGCATTTGTTTCCATGTTCTATTTACTTGCTAAGAGACAACGAAATGATTGTAATAAATGTGAAAAATATTATTGGACGGATAATTTAAAATGAAAAAAAGTAAAATTTAACGTTGGAACGTTGGAAGGTAGTCTAATATGCGTGAAGCAACGGTTTAAACTCTAGGTCAGACTTCTCCAGCAAAACGAAATAGGAAAAAATACTTCTACAGCGACTCTCCTTCAGCAGATTTCTGGCAAAAAATCTGAGAGTAAATAAAATTACCGTGAAAAGTTTTTCAAAAATATGTCGTTCGAAGTCGACCCACAAGAAATACGCCAACGGTGCCAATTCGCAGTTTCTTGGCGGTCAATTGACATCACAATTTCGCAATAAATCGATTGAGGCATGAGATGTGTGGTAAGATGCACTATCCTCCTGAAACCAAACATCGCTCACATCAATACCATGAAGAGCGGGTACAAATAAAATCGGATATCATGGTGCGATAGGTGTCTCCATTATTCGTAATTGATGCGCCGTTATTATTTTCAAAGAAATATGGGACAATGCTGTCTATGCTCTACAAGCCGTACTAAACAGTCACTCGTAATGCGTGAATTGGCTTCTGTAAGACCACGTGTGGATTTTCTGAGCCCCATATACTGCAATTTTGCTTATTAATATACCAACCAACATGAAAATGAGCTTCATTCGAAAAGATACGTTTTTTTTTGGCAAAATCGACATCGTTGGCTCATCTAGCTAAGCGAAAAAAAGCGGATGGTTATGCGGCTTCAACTCTTGAACCAATTGAACTTTGTAAGGCGTCTTACCGAGATTTTCGCAAAATTCAAGTTAAACTACATACATACATAATTGTTCATTACAACCCTTCAGTCAGAATTACGACCTACTTCCTCACACCACTTATGTTGTGTGCGTTAATTTGTATACACAAGTGGAGAGACCTACAGTTTAAAATCGACTCCGAACGAGAGATTTTTGAGCAACTTTTCATGGCAATTTTATTTACTCTCAGATTTTTTGCCCGAAATCTGCTGAGAGGACCTGGACCGAGGCTGACCGGGGTTGAATCGAGGTCTTACGTCTAATAATAGAATAATAAAACTGCTGCGTGAAGTGTTTAATTCTTGACAATGATGACGAGTTGATGTTGATGGATTCTCACGCACACTCTCAGTCACAGCTTCGATATATTTGGCTGTACGAATTGTACGAGTTCGCTCACGTATTGGCCTAATAAATCCCAATGTTTCTCAAGCGTAAATCGATTCATTACGTTCAGTGGATATAATATACTGAATTTTGTGACAGAGTAGAATACCATAAGTGTTGTCAGATTCGAAATAACCGATAGATGCGGTTTCTCTATAAAATATAATTCAGATTTTGTTTTCTTGACTAGGCTGTATAATGTCCAGCACCATAGCTAGTACTTGAAGAGTAATCAAATGATCCCTCTGAAATGCATTGATATCGCATAGCTTTTAAATATGTGTTCCCTATTACACCAAACAATTAAGTTTTGGAGACGCTCTGAATCTCATGTGGATTGATGCTGCTCCAAATTCGTCAATTTTAGTTTTTCACCTGCCCATTCGTCCAGATATTGGCCTCATCACTGAATATCAATTGTAAATGAAAATATGTCAACTTCCCTTGACCCCTCAAAAGAAGTTACCTGTCACGAAATACCTGTCGCAGGGACTATCAAATACCTTCTGAATGATGATTATTCTAAAGAAATAACTTCTTAAATTGCGATTTACATATGCCAGAACCATTTAAATTGATTTATTTAAAAAAAACTCTCTTTTAAGTACTATTTTATACGACTATACAACAAAAATTAAGAACAACACTTATCAATGTATATACAGACACATTAATTTAACCATCATTGCCATTAGCGGTATTGCACATGCCAGGTAGATTTATCCCATTTAAAAATTAGTTCGTTTAGTTCTGGTTGTGCTTTTTTGGGTTTTATTTTTTCTCATTATTTTATGTGCTGTTATGTCTGTTATGCTGGCTATTGACGGTAGCATAATTGAGTTTTATGACAATTCATTTTCAAAAAATGTTAGACATTATTAGTAACATTCTAACCATAATGTTGGCATTTGTCATTATACTTGTGACAGTTTCCGTCTCCTGTATTATTAGTGGACGCATTTTAATATAATTAATGTTTAAAATATTTCAGCTGTGTTGTCTCTAATAGCTTAAAGCAAAAATTTGTCGAAGCGTTAAGCTAAACATAACGAATTATTTTTAATTCGTATGCGGGAAAATTAAAAGAAAAAAAAGTGATATTAATTTAGAAATCCCCATAAGACCGCCAACAGAAAAAATGGATTAATCGCCGTTGTTTACTAGGGTAGTGTGATGACTTATTAGACGAGAGCTCGTGGTTGAAACTCTTCTTCAAACACCTTGAAGAAATAAAAAACAATCTTCAGTCTTCGGAGTCACTCTTAAACTATAGTTTCCACCACTTATTTTTAATATTGTTCTGAAAATGAAATATCAGGATAATGGTGTTTAGATACCTTTTAACATGTTAAAGAGATTTTTATTTTTAAATAAAGTGATTTATTCATTGCGCTTCTCAATATTTATGTCAGTGGAAAAGGAAATGAATTGCTTGCTATTTTTTTTAATAATCCCGTAAAATTAAAACGAATGATAAATGCAAATCAAGTTTGTCTTTAAAATTTAACTGCGGAGCAAACTCGATTTTCGCAACAAGCAAATTTTTTACATTACAGGCCTTATACATAAGTGCAACTCATTTTAAAACCGAAGTTGAATATAATCAACACCATTATATTCTTATTGATTTACATAGCATTTTTCTATTGTATTTCTTGTTCAGAAACCTGGTTTTGTCATAGAGTTCATGTTTAGACAAAAAAAATACCATTTAAAAATGTTCTTCTTCTTATGAGAGATGCTTATTGTTTATTGCGTTGCATTCTTATTGTTATTCAATATCTCATCATTTACCATATTTCCCTCAGTATTATTTTCGACTGGACACAATACTCCTACAATTATTAAAGGCTATGTTGTCCATTCAGGATGATTTTGGCTTGCCGTCATTTAGTCGTTTTTATTTTCTTAAATAAGCGAAATTGTTAAAGAAGAAAACAAAAACCTTTCTGTTACCGCAATTTATTTCGTTTACAATACACTTTTTGCTTTCATTGCCGTTTTATCCTTTCTTTAGGCTTTAAACACTTAACAGTAGTACCCAAGCTACAATCCTGCATCTGCTTTTATTTTGGTTAAACAATTTCTTTTTGGGTTAAAGTGAAAAACGAAAATGAACACGGGCATACACCTTAATTGGCATTTTAATTTTTTGCTTTACTTCTGGCCTCTTAAGGAGTACAAAAAGAATTTCTTTGAATATAATATTTCTTTTGTGCAAATAACTTTAATTTTTCGTTCCTACAACATTTTGTGAATTCAGCTTATTTTGCTTGGGTGATATATATATACAAAGACGGACTACACCACAATGGTCGTCACTCTACTAGTTAATATCTTTTAACTCAGCAATGAGTCTACTAGTCGCCATAGGCTGTTGGCTATTTAGACATAAGGCCGTGGTTCAAATTTCAAATAAACGAAATAAAAAAGAATATTTCTCACGGTGACTTACTCTCAGCAAATTTCTCTCTAAAATCGCCATGAAAAATTTCTCAAAAGTCTGTCGCTCGGAAACGACCTTAAACAAGTAGTTCCACACCTCTCGTATAAAATGAACACACACAACATAAGTAGCGTGAGAAACTAGGTCGAAATCCTGACGGAAGGATTGTAATGACCAATTATACATGTATGTATGTAATGAGTTTATTTTAAATGCCGGTAATTAAATGACTGAAGAAAATACTGGAAGCACGGTGAATTATTGAGTTGTTCGGAAAGTAATTTCGTTTTTTCCCGACAGAGAATTTAATTGTATTTTTTTTTTCACCCCACTTCACACTTAAGCCGTATAATTTTTATATGCTTTGAGAGCTTTATAGCAAGGCTTGTGTGCGAAAAATTCCAATTAATTGTACGCAGTAGTTTTTGGTTGACGCCCTTTTAAATATGGAGAGCGATAAGCAACATTTTCGGCATATCTTACCTTTTTACTACAGAAAGATTAAAAGTGTTGTTCAAGCCAGAAAGAAATTGGCCGATGTGTATGGAGAAGGTGTGTTGACAGTAAGCCAGTGACAGAACTGATTCGCTAAATTTCGATTCGGCAATTTTGATGTCGAAGATGCACCACGTTCGGGAAGGCCGGTTTAAGCCGATAAAGACGCAAAAAAGGCATCAGTTGACGCGAACCGGCGAAAAACAACACGTGAGATCGGATTGAGATTAAATTTATCAAATTCAACAGTTTATGACCACATGATAGACTTTCATTTCCACAAACCAAAAAAAAACAACGAAATTACTTTTCGAACAACCAATATAAAATTTGATTGAACTTTGAGGCAAAATTAACAGATTGACTTAGAAGGACATTATGGTCTTGTTAATATTGTCGTGAGAGGGGCATTAGTACTGCGACCATGCGATCAATTGTACTCTCCTCCAAGATTTGAAAAAATCTATTCTGCTACTTCTTTGCTCATCAGTGCAGAATCTGTACGTTGGAATCGAAACAACCTCCATTCTGAATATTGCGATTTCTTTTGGTATGAGAGGAGTCTTTTGCCTTCCTAATATTACAATTCTAAAGTGGTCTAGTCCAGTGGGTAGTGTTTTGGGCCGTGAATCAAACCCCAGCTTAGGCATCTTAAGCAAAAAGAAATCTGGAAAAAAATATTTCTTTCGGCGATTTCCAAGCAGAAGTCTTCTGGCAAAAACTCTGAGAGAAAATGAAATTGTAATGAAAAGTCTTTTAAAAAATCTGTTGCACGGAGTCGACTTTAAATTGTAGGGCCCACCACTCATGTATAAAATTAACACACACAAGAAGTGTGAGAGGCTAGTTCGTAATCCTGACGAAAAATGTAAACTGATCATCATAATATAGATCTCGTGCATAACTCCTGGATTCCCACCCCAGGATTTCTATGGAAGCCTTTTGCATATCATTATGGCATCTGAGGTCTCTTCTAAGATGCTTTATATATGAACTCTCTTCGATAATTTACTATCCAGTAATGTTCATAAATATTTTACATCTATCTTCTGTGATATTATCCTATTAAAGAGACAAATATTCATTCATTTAGTAAGTTTTATCCATCTTGCAAATGATACGATTGTAGTTTTGCCTGGATTAATCCTCAGGTTCACTGTTTGACCTCAACGACCTACAATTACAGGACTTCTTTGAACGATGTCGCAGACAGTCTCAGAATTTTCCTGTAGGATTTTTAAAGAAGATTGAAGTAACCGTTGGTGTTGTAGTCGCCGTAGTCCAGTAGGTAGTGTGTTGACTGATTAGAGTTGAGGCAAAGGTTCAAAGCCCAGTACAGACATCACCAACAAAACGAAATATAAAAAGATATTTCTTTGGCGACTTCCTTTCAGCAGATTTCTGGCAAAAAATCTGAGATTAAATAAAATTGTCATGAAACGTTTCTCAAAAATCTGACGTTCGGAGTCCACTTTACACTGTATCTTCCGCCATTCATGTATGAAAATTAACACACAACGTAAGTGTTCTAAGGTCGTAATCCTGACCAACTACGTATGTATGTATTGCGTTATTAAACAAGAACTTGTTGTTCAAACCCCAGTTCAGACATTTCAAGCACAATGAAATATGAAAAAGGACTTCCTTCTGCGACTTTCTCTCAGCAGTTTTCTGGCAAAATTGTCCTGTAAAGTTTCTCAAATTTGTCATTCGAAGATGATGTTAAATTCTAGATTTCGCCACTCATGGAAAAAAGGAACTCTCACAACATAAGTGGTGAGAGAAAGTAGGTTGTAATCCAAACTAAATGGTTGTATTAACCAACATAGTAAGTACTTGAAGAAGATGGGAACTCAGACCTTACCTTGCGGTATGAGCGGTTAAATTTATACTGAAAGAGCAAGCAGAAGCAAAATTCTCCAACTATTTTTGTTATGTTATATAGTGTCCAGATCGATACTGAATTGGTTGCTTCAGTATTAATTTGGACTTGGATAATATTTATTAAATCTCTTGAAATTCTCTTTTCTCTTTTCATCGACTAATCGAGAGCGGAGACAAATACTTTTCGGAAGCATGCTTCCTTCCAAAAATCTCTTGAAGATCAAAGAGCTTTCTAGGACTTTTTTAACAAAAATTTGATTTACAGTTTGGGGTTCCTATTAGACAATGGGTTGAATGCCTATGATTTCAAAGTAATGAGGACAGGTTAGGTGGAATATTTGTTTTCTTCAGAGAGTAAGAACATTTTATAAAATGTTTACAGTAGAGCATAACGTAGGCGGATTTGGTTGAAAAGATTTTTTTGTTTTATTTGTGCAGATTTGTTAATCCCTTTAAAATTTTAATGGGGTTCTGTGCATTTATTTGTATATTTCGCTCCCGTCTATCATTGCTGGTTTCTGTCATTGGTTTTATTTGTGAGTTTGTACGTAAACAATCGCATATGGCTTCACTTAAAACGACCTAAAATGTGCTTTAAATGCTCACACAGATTAAAATCAAAAACTACAACTGATTTCAGGCAACAGATAAAAATTTTTATCAATTTGTTTAAATCGCCTAAGGTATAAAAAGTTGGAAGTATTTTTTGTTTTATTTCCAAACTTGAATGTTTTTTTGTTCAGAAATTCTTTTTATATTCTTTTCGTAAAGCCAACAAAAAGTTTATTTTTTAGACATTGCACTTTTTGGCTGGTCAATAAGCAGCATTAGACACAAATAAATAAAAGCAAGGAGATGCCATTGTTTTGTTAAATGGATTTTATTGTAACATTTATTTATTCTGTTTCTTTAGTTTAATTTTTTTTTTTGATATTTTTTGCTGTTGTCTTCCATTTCTTTTTTTATTTTATTTTTCCTTAGCTGCCCCAAAAAAATGTTCTTCATTGTCGTTATGTGATTGTGTTTTTCAGCTGTCTGTCTCATGATTTTGAAAATGTGTTGACAATTGTATTTGATTACGTTTTTTTGTAAAGCTGTGTCAAACTATGATTTGGTAAAGCTGGTATATAATCAAGATTCTGTCATAAGATTCGAATTCGTTTAAGTAAACTTAAATTTGTTTCCTTCGCTTCTTCTCCCCTGCATGCACTTTATCACAAAATTACGGTGTTTTGATATTTTTGAATCTGCCATACGGTTCAATAATAATTATGTCTGAAAGAGATGAGATACGAAATCTTTAAAACTCATTGCCGTTGTAATGGAGGATAATTGTCCTGCCTTGTTGAGAATATGAAGACAAAGCAAAATCAACAGCTTGTAGGTTAATTCGTTTTTTTTTTGTTTCTTACAAGATGGACTCTCTAACGTTGGCAGTTGATAACTTTCATCTTGTCTACCTTTTTCTAAACTTACTTGCTTACATACATATACACTTCGTCAATAAAGTCTGCGTTCACCTAATATATTTTTAGAAAAAATATAAAAAACCACATTAAGTATTAAATTTAAATCAAAATTTTTTCATAGAAATTTTCTAAAAATTTCTTAAAAACATAAACCAAAAAATTAATTCATTTTTAAACTGAAGTATCATAAATATCACAATAATAAAACATATGTAGGTACCAAAATGTCTGCGTTCAGTGTTAAAATAAGAAGTCTTTGATGATTGGCACAGTAAAACACGGTGGTGGTGTTAGATTATGGTGATGTATGGCGGCTTCGGGGGTAGGCCAACTTGAATTTATTGAGTCCACCATGAATAAATATGGATACCTAAACATATTAAGGAATAATTTAAAACAAAGTGCGGCAAAACTCAACCTACCATCTACGTTTTGGTTCCAACAGGATAACGACCGAAAGCACACTGCGGAAGTCGTTCGACTTTGGCTCCAAGACAGCTAAGACACCCCCAAACTTCAGATCTCGATCCTGTTGAGCATCTGTGGGATTTATTAGAGAAAAAAGTTCGCCAGCATGTAATTAGAAGTAAAGAAACCTTGCGAAATGTTATACGGGAAGAGTGGAAGAAAATAAGTGCTGAGGAAACAGAAAAGTTGGTGAAACAGATTGAATGGAGTCATAAAACAATGTGGATATCCAACAAAATATTAAATTGAAGATTTAAGCATATTCATCAAAGTTTTCTTTATTTATTTTAACACTGAAAGCTGACTTTTTGGTACCTATATGTTATTATTGTTATATTTACGATTTTTTAGTTTAAAAGTGAATTAATTTTTTTTGGTTTATGTTTTTAAGTAATTTTTAGAAAATGGTGAAAATTAAAAATTTATGAAGAAATTTTGATTTAAATTTAATACTTAATGTTTGTTTTTATATAACTTCTAAAAATACATTAGGTGAACGCAGACTTTATTGACGAAGTGTACATACATTACAGCCCCTCTACCGCAATTGCAACCTAGCTTTTACACCACTTGTGTTGTATGTATTAATTTCATACATGAGTGGTGGGGCTTACAGTTTAAAGTCGACTCGGAACGACAGATTTCTAAGAAACTTTTCATGGCAATTTTATTTACTTTCAGATATTTTGCCAGAAATCTGCTGAGAAGCAGTTGCCTAAAAAATACTTTTACATGTTTCGTTTCGTTGGAGATGTCTGACCTGGGGTTTAAACCGAGGCCTCACGTCTAATAAGCCAACACACTTCCTACTAGGCTACGGTGGCTTCTTACTTTCTTACTTAATTCGCCATTAACAGTCAGTTTATGGAATATTGGCCTGTTTAAAGATATCTTTCCAGTATTCTCTGCTTCTTGCACCTTCGTCAGTTGGTCACACCAATTTATGACAGAGCTTCCTCAATTTGGTCCTTTTAACGTAGACAAGATCGTCCTTTTTACCGACTTCCACTAATCCAAGCATCAAATACAAGTCTTGCCCGACCAACCTATTCCATCTGAACGACATAGCGCAGCCGCTGGATGCTAATGCGCTGAAACACGTCCATGTTGTGGAGGAACTTATACAGCTCCTTGTTGGATTGGATACGGAAATCATAGCCAACTCGTACTGGACCATAGATCTTACGTAGGATTTTTCTCTCGAATAGTTTTAAGGCTGCTGCGTCAGTGCTTAATAGTGTCCATGCTTCTACGCCGGAAAAAAGCACGGAAAGGATGAGTGCCTTGTAGAGTATAAGTTTCGTTGTACGAGAGAGGATAGGATGTGATGGGATGTGATCTATGCAACCAAGTCAAAGAGCCTTGCCTTGCTGTATTTAAGCTGACATGCAGCTTCCTCGTCGCCCCTCTTAGATGGTATACTAGCGCCCGCTAGGTGTTAACTAATGTGTGCAGACCAGTCCAATTCTCTGGACTTTACATTAGGGTTATGTGTACGGCTTGGAACCCATCACGTTAAAACAATACTCAATGAAAACTAGAACACAAACCTCTAACCTTTTTCTAAAAGTTTATTTCCCTTCGGTTCATTTCTTTGTATGGCGCACACAATATGGCTTGTGTTTGTTGGTTTTAAAATCATCAAAATCACAGTAAAATATTTAACTTCATCAAAAACGTATTTCCTCTACATCATCAGCATAATAACCCGCAGCAGTCGTAAACACAGTATATATCGAATATATTTTAAAGTAGTACGTGACCTTTTTGGGGTTACTAGGGATTTTTTAGTAGAATTTTTCTACGTTAAGTTTTTATTTTCTTTTAATAATCCACACAATTTTTTTTTTTTTTTCTACAAACATTTGGTACCATAGTACTCAAATAATAGAAGTTATCTGTCAATGCAGTTAAAAATATTATCAAATCATGTCAATCATGCCATTTTATTTCTTGTGTATTTAACAATAAAAACATAATTTTGTGCTATGTTTTACACATAAACATAGTATTTTAATCAGTTTAATATGAGGTTTTCCTTAAGCCAACGATTGCATTGCCATGCGGATTGTCAACAAAAATACTGTTGATGATAAGTAAAAAATTTACCTTCACACGAAGTCGATTACGATAAGCCCTATACCATAATGCTATCACATGATTTTCGGTTAAATTACTTGGAATTTATGTTACACTTACATATCTATTTGATCATTACAAACCATTACAACCAGTATTATGACTTAGCTTCTATCAAAACATATGTTATGTGTATTGTTAAGTTTTTACCTTTTTAAAAACGTTTAAAATATGAGCTCGCAGATTGCAAATAAAATAAAAATAAATTTGTGTTCAGTTTCAATTAAATTTTTTTAATTATTCGTACAATTATGTGTGCCACTGTTCACAACTTGATTTAAGCAACAACAATTGCTTTTCTTTATTATTCCTCTGTTTATACACTTTGCACAAGCAATAACAATTACTAAACAATTGTTCGACAGATCTTTGTATCAGAGGTCTTTAAACCACGATTACTCTCTTCAAACGCAACGCGTCTTCACACAAAACTGACTGAACTTTTTTACTAACTCAGTTGCCTGCTTTGCCTTGGCTTTTATATGCCAAAGTAAACAGTCTGATGAATGTTCTTGAAGGCGTATGTTCTTGACTTCGCCTTTCAGAAATCTCTGTAAATGTAAACATCTTTAATTACTTTTATTATTGTAGTGTTGTTTGTGTATTTTTGTTTACTTGTTTACCATTTTTTATGATGGTGTTTGTTTGTTTTTGTAGCTTTTGTTTATAATTTTAATTTTAAGCGATGTAAAATCAAAACACCAGTATTTAGATTTTTCATTTTCGTAACAGTATTAACTCTAATCATTAGGAATGGAACCTAAACCATTTGCCAAGGTAATAGAGCTTTCATTCGAATCCATCAAATCAGGAGTTAATATGTTAAAATTTAAATTTATAGTCAATTCAATGGTTAGCATTTTGCACACTTTTACATACATACATACCTACATACATAATTGGTCATTACAACCATTCAGTCAGAATTACGACCTAGCTTCTCACACCACTTCCATTGTGTGTGTTAATTTTAAGATATGAGTTGCGGGACCTAAAGTTTAAAGTCGACTCCAAACGAGAGATTTTTGAGAAACTTTACATGACATTTTTTTTTTACTTTTAGAGTTTTTGCTAGAAATCTGCTGTGCGGAAGTCGCCAAAGAAATATTTTTTTTGTTTTGTTCGAGATGTCTGACCTTTTATACTATTCATAGGGAGCGGCTTTTAATAAGCGCCGCTAACCTATAGATTCAAAGAAATCAAAGTTTGTGTGGGATATCATCGAAATTTTATATTCGTTTGCAGGTTTTATTTATGTGTGGAATAAAAAATTGTCTAAGCGTCTGCCACGGTTTCTCTACATGAATTGTATTTAAAATGTTAAATTTTCCATAATTCTGGCGCATAAATCAGGCTGAATTTGAATTATGCTGGCTTTTGTAGTCTGCGGTTTTTTTTGGCCTGGTCAACGACATGCTTAAAGAACGGCAGCCCATAACCCACACCAAACACTTACTTTTTCAGAGTGCATTGGACACTTCTGGACCTTATGTGAATTGGTATGGTTTTACATTCGACAATTTTGTTTGTTTATGTACCTATTCATCCAGAAGCGAGTGTCATTAAAGAACTTGATTTTTCAACGAAAACTAGGAGCCCTTACCAACTGCTTTAGAGCCCATTCAGAGGACACACATCGTTGTTTATGATTGGCCATTGTGATTTGGCAAAACAGACTGAATAAGATACAATTAATTTAACAATTCGGAAGTCTATGTTGGAAGACACAATATTAGTGTGGTGAATCAGTACCGCAGGATTGCTAAAAGTAAATGGTCATCTAGTGAGTAGAGTGAGGATTGTGGTTTCGCATAAGGACTGAAATATTCGTTTATAATTCATAAACGAATAAATTTTATTTAAAATATTATCGATTCTAGCTTTAATAACCACTGTTAACAGTTTTATTGCTCTTCAATTATTTATAGAAAGGCTGCCACGAAAATTCGTTCTCCATGCCAAAGCCAAGCTGTGGTATACAAATAAAACGGCAATAAATTGACAAATCTCTGCAACTGAGGTTTTGTAAATTCAGAATGCTAAAGTTTTTATTACACACAAACACACTAAAAAACCAATGCAAATCTTTTGATGCTACAGAACATGTCCCAAAAAATAAGAAAAAACGAAACAAATCCCAGCCAAAATACGCGACACCGCAGCTTAGAAGCTGACGTCAACAAAATAAAAGTATTTGCAATTCTGTAAAGATAAGAAGGGTAAAGATAAAAGGAAAATAAAGAGGATATGAGAGCGGTTTTTCAAAATACGTTAAATATGCGTTAACAGGCCAGTGTAAGCCGGAAGATTTGGATTTCAGCGCTATAAAGTTGGCAACAAAATAATACATAGTTTTGCTCCAAAATATATGAAGTAGTAGTCATATTCGTTTTAGTAAAAACAGTAAAAGTGGTTGCAAAGAAACAAATGAAAAACTGCTTAAATAGATGCTAATCAAAGTGAGATCGGAAAACGTAAATATTATTATCACATTAGGTATTAAAATGGGGAGAAAACATGTTCATGATGTAGATAACATTTTCTATGTTTACTTTTAAAATTCTATGGGCCAAATAAAATATTGGTAGGGTAGGGTTAGGTTAGATAAGGAAGAGGTAACACTTAGACCATTGTGATACCATGACTGATTCAACTCGGGTGTCAAACATTCCCTAGTGGAAAGCAACCTGTTTCCATAATAAATCTTGCTATTGCAGCAAAGACAGCTCGGTTAATGATGTTCGAAAATGAGATATCAAATACTTTCGTCTCTTCTTAGCAAGAGCACTGACATTTGGGGAGAAATACATTATCTTCATCCTTCTCAGACCCACAGTTGCTTCAGAAGTTATTTGTCGGAATGCCGACTCTTTGGCATGCCTATTAAAGCAACAGTGGCGCTTTTGAGTGATGGATGGCCATGAGATTTAAAGGCAGAAGTGAGTCGGTCCTCTTCTTACGTGTCCAGCAGAGTCTCACTATATTGTACGTATCTTCATGTTGTTCTGTAAAACGAGTGAACAATATCCAAATTAACTGAGGCAATCGACATACCTATCCTTTGTAACACGTCGGAGATTGCGAGCTCCGTGCAAACTCTGGCTAATCCATCTCCTGGAAGCAATAAAGGAATTATCTTTCGATAATTCTCGGCATCTATGGACTAGAAAGGACAGCGAAAATACGTTCATTAGGGACTTAATCACAGTAAATCAAGAGATCAACGCAAGAAGTAAAATATGTCACCGTTGAAAAGGAGTGAATTTTTTAATTACATTTAAAAAGCTATTGTTTTTACAATCTTTTTTCTTGCAATTTTTGCAGTGATTATGATGCATTTTAAAAGAATTTAATTTAAATTTTAAAATTTTCTTTTTCTTTTTTTTTTTTTTTCTTCTTGTAGCTTTAAAGGTTCACAACAGCCGTCCTTTTCACTGGCTTAAAAGGCTTAAAATAGATTAAAAATAAAATTTTATTAAAAAACGAACTACCCCGACTTTTGAAACTCTTTAATTTAAATTTATTTTTATTCAAATCAAAAGCACTGTATATTCCACCAAAACAAACAGAAATAGAAAATTTTTCACACATGGCCTTTAAATTCTTTTTTCGTTTTTTTTATGGCCTTTAAATGCATCTGACCATCTCCATTTGTTTTATTTTTGTGCTGGTGAAGCTTCGTTTTACTGACAGAGTTGCTTTATTTTTAAAATTTTTTTGTTTCTGTTGTTATAATTGCCATTGTGATTTTAAATCCAATGAACTAATTTTTTTTTCATTTTTTTTAAAGGTTTTCTTAAATTTTTTTATTTAAAATACTTTTGTAATTTTTATTTTAAAATAATTAAGTTAAATTAGAAAAACAAATTTTCTACATGAATATTTAACACAATTGACCTCAATTGCTATCAAAATAATTAGAACAGAGGAGAGATATTTGTAAATAACAGATTTTAAATATCAGTACAACGATATTTGTTCCCGTCTATGGTAGACTGTTCAGGATCCTTTTAAATATTCTATGGTACAGTTTAATGTTTAGAGAATAATGCGTCCTTGGACTAACTCGTCGTGTACTGTCGACTATAACATGTCGAGCAATTATAGTTATGGCCTTAATATGGCATTATTGGTGTTCTGTTCGCGTTACATATCGCGCGCTTCGTTTATGTTACGATCGCCAAATTCATAAAACTGAGAGGACTATTCACAATGTGATAGGTAAATTCTTGTTTGGACCAACGCTCGTATGTCGACGAATCGCAAGATCTGCCGAAAACATCGCTGTTGTTTGTAAGCATGTGCAGCCTCTTACAGACCAGAAGCAGTGAATTTTGCGTCGTTTCTTGTACCTGCAATCGTACACAATCCAACTGATTCAGGAGCTTAAGTTTTTCGAACATAGACAACGATGAGTGTTCTCTAGTTCTCTAAATGGGTTCTGAAGCAGTTGGTAATTGAAATTCATTTTCATCGACAACTCATTTTCAGCGACATGGCCCATTTTTGAATAAATGAGTATTTAAACAACTGTCAAATTTGGAACGTTATCAATCCGCATAGGATCCAAGAAAAATTCAATAGTGTTGAACAATAGACGTTCACCTAAGGAGCTAACACACTACCAACTAGACTTTAGGTAGGTTTACACAAAGATTCTCGTGTATTTTATTAATTGTTTAATTACAGTGGGTATAAACACTTGGTTTATTGAAAGCTCGTTCTTTAAGATGTGTCCGCAAGCTTTTGTCTAATATAAGAATTGTTCACTGTTGGCTTGATTGTGTCTTTATTTAAATGTGTGCTTCATTCTAAAGTTCAGCAACATTTTCTTGTAAATATTTCTAAAACGATTTTCAACTCAATTCGCGAAAAGAGAATTGTTCTTCCCAAATGCTAAATATTGTTACGTTTTTACCTTTTTAAAAACGTTTAAATATGAGATCATAGCTTACAAATAAAATAAAAATAAATTTGTTTTCAGTTTTAATTAATTTCTTTATTGTTCGAACAATTCTCTATGCCACTGTTCACAACTTTATGTAAACAGCAACAATTGCTTCGTTTCTTATTCTGCTTTACACTCCTTTGCGTAAACAATCATAATTGTTCGAACGATCTTTATAACGGAGATCTTCAAACCATAATTATTCTCTTCACACGCAACTCGTCTTCACACAAGACTGATTAATTTTTCTGACTCCGTTGGCGACGTAGACAGTCTGATGAATGATCTTGCAGTCGAATGTTCATGGCTTGCCTTCTCGAGATCCCCATAAATGTAAACATCGTTGTTTATTTGTTGTTTGTGTATTTTGTTTACATTTATTCTTCTGGTAATATTTGTTGTTGCTCTTTGTTTACTTGTTTATCCTTTTTTATACTGTATTTGTTGCTATATTTATTGATTATGTAAACAAGTCCATTGTTGTTACTTTCGTAGCTTTTGTTTATCATTTTAATGTTAAACTATGTAACACCATTTCCATTTTCGTAACAATATTTTCTTTATTGAGTTTATTGTTTAATTTTAAAATAGCATCTAAATCTGCTTACCATACATACCTAATTGATCATTACAACCCTTCAGTCATGATTACGACCTAGTTTCTCACACCACTCATGTTGTGTGTGTTAAATTCTATACATGAGTGGCGGGACCTACAGTTTTAACTCGACTCCGAACGACATATTTTTGAGAAACTTTTTATGGCAATTTTTATTTACCCTCAGAGTTTTTGCCAGAAATCTGCTGAGAGGAAGTCGCCGAAGAAATATTTTTTCAAATTTCGTTTTGATGACTGACCTGAACCCTGGCTTTACGTCTAATAAAGCAATACGCTACCTACTAGACTACGGCGACTTCAAATTTACCATTATGCTTACCATTTACCATTCTTTCTTGAATAGAGCTTAAGTTCAGTTGTCTTATTAAATAATTTCTTTGAAAACCAATTACAATTGAGAAGCTATTCATGGTTCCTCCAAATAGACATATAAATTGAAATCTGAATTGAATGTCGCCGTCTTTAAAAGTGTTGTTTAAGCTTTAAATATGAAGTTATTTTGAAAATCTTCGGAGAAACAACATTTGATACCCCTTTGTATTTAAACGTTTTCTAATTTTTATTCTGCTTCATGTATGTTGATATTGTCGTTGAAATTCAATAATAGAAAGCAAAAAAGACAGTGTATTGATAGCAACTACAATAGTGACAATAGTAACAATAACGACAACGAGAAAAGGAACAACAACGACAACGACAACAGCAACAATAAACAACATTGCAATAGAAAATAATTAAAGTATAAGTACGTGTACGCGTATGTAAACGAGAAGTGTTTATCGGAATACGTGAACTTGTGCTTATTGGTAAGAGTTTAATATCCTTACGTGTATAACAACGACATGATTAAAAAAAAAAGTGGAAATGTATTTCACACTTCAACTACCAATTTTAAGTTTCTATTTACTGTTCTATTCTTACTTGCGCAGAAATTTCTCAATCGCAAAGCGAACGTATGTACCCTTAAAACCTTTTAAAGAAAAGATTCCTTATTTTCTTAAACTCATTAAAATGTAACTAAAAAAAACTAAAAATGAAAGCGAAAACGAGTACACACACACGTAAGCACAACACGGCTTACAAATACACACAAAGTAAGAACCGAAAAGAAAAAAAACTTTGGAAAAACTGATTCAAAGAGTTGCAGGTTGGAAGGAAAAGAAGTAAAAAGAAATTGACTCAAAATTAGAACAACAAATAAAGGGGTTTTGGAAGGCAAAATTACGAAAAATTTGTTGACAAACGAGGTAGTAAAAAAAATTAAGTAATTCCTAGTTTCTAATTAAGTTTTCTCTTATTTTAGAAATATAAGTTTAATGTTTCAAACTAATTTACTTGAACTCGACCTTTTAAGTTTTTTCTAAATTTCTATAAAGCATAAAGTGTTTTCGATATCAGAAAAATAATGAAAGTGAAAAAAGGCAATTTAGAACTATCAGCCTCTCCTGACTTCGAAATTATATTTTATTTCGAAATAGACATGGTTTTTTTCCCAAGCGTTTAAAATAATCACAAGATTTTAAACCAAATTATGATTTTGTCGAATTTTTATTGTCCTGCCACAGTTTCGTATGCCTCCAATGACATACGACGTATACGTGCAGTGTAAGTAGATGGAAGACTCGTACTGCTAGAATGAAGGTACAGGCAGCGGAACTTCTGCAACACAATGAAAAAAAATCGTAACGTGTTTTAGTCTCTTTTTAAGACTGCAGATATTCCGTTGTAGTATGTTGTGGTCACTTAAGAAATTACTTTCTTAATTACAAGGCACAGAAGCAGAAAATTAATAAAATAACAACAACATCAACAGCAATATCGACAACTAAATGACTAAGTAAACGGATACAGACATACCTACTTACATAACAATGCGCCAAAAGTTCTTTCTCTAAAATGATAACAATTTTGATATGTGTGGGTCAATTATGGTCAAGAGATATTTTTATTATTCGTTTGGCTGAAATTTTAATTTTGTGTAAATAAGGCTCTTTTTATTAAAGTACTTATCAGGGTGATTGTAATGAAAATCAAAGGAAAAATTGCTGTAATTGAGGTATGACAATAAAGTTAAATTAAAAGTTAATTAGGGACGTATATAACTTACCAAACAAGGACTTATTTTGTTGTTTTTAAAAAATAATTTCGCGATATGAATCTCAAAATTAAAATTTGTTTATAAAATGATAACAGTTTTTGTCAAGGGGCACGTAGAAGACATTGTATATATTTCTACACGTGACATTAAAGTGGGACCTTCTGAAGTAAACCTATTATATACTTATAATTTTTTCATAATATGAATAAAATAAATTTAAGGGTATACATACATAACTGATCGTTACAATCCTTCGGTCAGACTGATCTCACTGCTAATAAGACTACGACGTAGCCTACCAGACTACAACCATATAATAGTAGTTAAAGTCGCCGAAGTCTAGTGGTGGTTTGGTGGTTTATTGACAGAGAGTACATAGTTTAAACCCTGGCTGAGGCATATCTAACAAACTGAATTAAGAAAAAAAACTCTGAAAGTAAATAAAATTGCCATAAAAAACCTCTCAAATATGTCGGTTGCAGTCTATATTAAACTGTAGGTCCCGCTGCTTATGAATAAAATTAACACAAAATGAGTGCTTTGAGTAGTAATGACCAATTAGGTAAGTATATAGCAGTCAACCTTGACGCTGGTCTTATTGCCCAATAACTTCATCTACACGCTTTTAAAATTATGTTTTTCCAAGTAGGAGTCTTTGTGATGCCTTGTCGCCATCAATGTTCTGAACAAATGTTGTTTTAGTTTGCAATACCAATACTAGAAGTCGCCGTAGTCTAGTAGGTAGTGTGTTGGCTTATTAGACGCAAAAGCCTGGGTTCGAGCCCCAGGCCAGGCATCAAAGACAAAATACAAAAAGTATTTTTTCGGCGACTTCCTCTCAGTAGATTTCTGGTAAAAACTCTGAGAGTAAATAAAAATTGCTATGAAAAGTTTCTCAATAAATAAACTGTAGGTCCCACTACTCATGTACAAAATTAACACACACAACATAAGTGGTGTGAGAAACTAGGACGTTGTACAATGGGTCAATTCGACCTCCGGGTATTGTACTTGTCTTAATTGACAAGTACACGTCCTCTAACCTAACCTAAACTTGCAATACCAGATGAGAACGCCAAATAATATTATTATGAAAATGAAAATGGTATTTTACTTTTACATCGTTTAACATTAAAATTATAAACAAAAGCTACAAAAACAATAATAATGAACTTGTTTACATGATAAACAAATAAACAAAACTATACCAACAAACAAAAGTATAAAAAAGGATAACCAAGTAAACAAAAATGCAACAACAAACACTGCAAGAATATTTGTAAACAAAAATACACAAACAACAGTAACGAAACAACTAAGTTTACATTTATAGATATCTCGAGAAGGCGAACATTCGTCTTCAAGAACATTCATCAGACTGTTTACGGTACCATATAAAAGGCAAGGCAAAGCAGACAACGGCGTCAATAAAAGTTCAGTCAGTCTTGTGTGAAGATGCAGTGTGTTTGAAGAGATATTCATCGAAAAATCATAATTAGATACAAAGCCCATTTCTGGATAAATGGAAACTTAAACGGAACAATACAAAACCATAAACGATGTAAGAACGGCCAATGCATTTCGAAAATATCACTGTTTGGTGTGGATTTTAGGCTGGCGGTGTCATAGATCCGTACTTCCTTGATACTGTTAACTTCTTTTGGCCTCAGTTGAATAATCTAAGCAACAACAACATGTAGTTTTAAAGGAACAATAAATTTCATGCCACATTTAATACTCATCACGATCGACTTAACCGCTTGGTCATCTTAAGGAGAACTGATGTTAACTGAATACTGAAATCGTGCGATTTGATCTTTGATTTGTAGACGCAAGTGAATGCGAATAAACTACAGCTCTCCTTAAAGCAAGGTGATACTACCAACAGATCTTTCAAGCGAATAAAATATTTTGATGATATCTCGCGTACATTTTTTATTTAAATTTAATAATGGAAAACGCTTAATGAAAGAACTCCTATAAGAATTATTTCAAAAAGGCTTGCCACCAAAGTATCCTGTAACAGATCTTAAATTACCTTGGAGCTGTAAATTGCGCCCAATGTCTATAATCCGCTCAAACAGTACCAAACAGTATCAAACGGTACCAAATGATATCAAACAGTATTAAACGGTACCAAATGGTACCAGACAGTATCAAACGGTACCAAAAAAGCCATCAAACGGTCTCAAACGGTACCATATTCTAAAGGTCAGCATCTAGAAAACGGGTAGCAAGAGTATATGAAAACTTTCACACATAAGCATTATATTTAGGATAATTTGTTAGCCATTATATCGCAATAAAGATTTAAAACTGTTTGATACTGATTGAGTTCTATTGCGTGGGACCCAGCAACATAAAAATGGTTGAAGGCCATTATTCTGTGAAAGTCACCATTCATAGTGATTTGTATTTTTACTGTAAGTGGGAACCTTTTATGTTAACTAAGTCAGATTAAGTTATATTTTAAAGTATGTTGAATTTAAAGAAATGCCTTTAAAACTGATTCAAAATAAGTTCAACAAAAAAATATCAACAGCCGCTTGTGTTAAACTCTCCAATTTTTTGTGTCTTTTTTTCGTATGAAGCATATGGCATTTAGTACATGGTAAGTGTTGTTTTCTTTAATGCTGTTACTGTTTATTTTTCTTGTTTAACTTTCATAAAATTTTTCTTAACTTGATTTGAACGCTTGTTGATTTCATTTACATCTCGTTTGCTTTGGTTATTGACAATATTAGAACATACTGCTACAATCACATACATTCTTCATACAGACTTACAATAACGCCTACATACACGTTTGTAAGAATATTTCTTCTTTATTTTCTATATCGAAACCTTACTTGCCCTAAAGGTACTGAAGAAAATACAAAAATATGAATTTTAATATGCAAAATATGAAGTGAATAAAATTCAATGAAATAATGTGACTCCTACGAGTATAATAATGATGGCATTATTGTTATTCACTTTTAATACCTGTTTCTTACAAGCTGCTAAGAGTATGCAAATGTTTATTATTTTTAGCTTTGTTGTTGCTATAAATTACTTTCGTATGTAAGATATTTTCGCTACCCCCGTTAACATTTAAAACAGCATTTGATACATTTTTTAAAATAGTAGAGTTCGTTTCCTCCAATTAAAGAATGTGAATTTTTTCTACAAAAAGATAGAAACCCTTCAAAGAATTTCTTACATGCATACATGCACACATAATTGGTTATTACAACCCTTCAGTCATGATTACGAACCTAGCTTCCCACACCACTTTGTATGTCGTGTGCATTAATTTTATACATGAGTAGCGGGAACTAAAGTCGAATCCGAAAGACAGGTTTTTGAGAAGCCAGAATTCTACTGAGAGAAAGTTGACGCAGCAATACATTCCTATATTTCGTTTTGATCGAGATGTCTGTCCTGTGGTTTGAAACATTAACTCACGTCTAATAAGTCTAATATATTTCGAAAGTAATGGCAATGGAAAAATTTATAAAACCATATTATTCTGTTGGTGATAGTGATACCCGACACTTTTTATTGTATAGAATATAATTCTTTTGAGATAAGAATTTAATTAACCGTCAAGTTCTTCCATAATAAATAGGCAATTAGTCTAACCTAAATTGAGCTGTTGTTGTGTAGATGTGTCAAAGTAATGTGACTATACGATCAGTGGTATTACCTTAACCCCTCCAAGACTATTGCCCTGAAAAACTTGGAAATTCTGCTCGTTGTCAACGATGAGAATTCACTTCCTAGCACCCAGCTGGTTTATTCTGGCATGCGCTAATGCCTCAGGCTCCAATTAAGTGTCCTGATCTCTCATTCTCATCATCGTTGAATCCATATTGTTACGTTTTTACCTTTTTAAAAACGTTTAAATATGAGTTCGTTAATTGCAACAAAGTAAAAACAAATATGTCTTTAGTTTTTCTTAACTCTCTTTATTATTTACACTACTTTTGTGTGCCACCGTATAGAACTTAACGATACAACAATAATAATCACTTTTATTCACTAGTTCACACAACTATTCGCTAGATCTTTACAACCACGACTTATTTTATTCACACGCAACTTCACACAAGGCTGACTGAATTAACTCTGCCTACTGCTTGCTTTGTCCAGCCCTTTTATAGTCCGCACGCACGTATGATCAGTATGATGAACGTTCTCGATGTGGAAGGTTCTCGCTCGCGCCTTCTCGAGACTTCTGCTAGTACATTGTTGTTTGTGTACTTGCTTATGTTATGTACCAGTCGCTACCAGGTTCGATACATATTTGTCGTAGCTGGTTTACTTCATTCCATGTTGTTGTTGCTACCTGGTTCGTTGTACACATGTGTGTGTGCAGCTTTAGATAATCAGCACGTTCATTGTATTCTTAGTGTTAGTGTGTATTTGTATTGTGTGGCTTTTGTTTATAGTTTTTATTGTTAAACGATATTAGGTCGTTTCGCTTTGCGTAACACTGCCGCCCACTTAAGCCTGTTCGTCCCGAATAGGCTCATTATCTCCTTTCCCATATTTTGCCAGTCGCTCTATGTGTACGACCTTCATTTTTGCTCGGGGGCTGCTAGCTTTCTGTATCCTGTACACGACATCGTTTAACCGTTTAATTATTTTATACGGTCCATCCCAGCTGGTTTGTAGCTTGGGAGATAATCCCTTCTTCCGCTTTGGGTTGTATAGCAGAACCATTTGTCCCTCATGGAAGCCCTCTGTGTTTGCTGCTCTATCATATCTGGCTTTCATTCTATCACTGACCATTTTTATTCGGGTGCGTACAAACTCATGAAGTTCATTCAGGCTTTCTTCTTTTCCAGTGTATGTTTCGTTCCTCTCTGTGGCGGGCTTAACACCAAATTCTAAGTCACCGGGCAGTTTTATCTCAGTCCCAAAGATAACCTTGGCGGGTGATCTAGATGTTGAATCATGGACCGCCGATCGGTACGCCAGTAAAAACCTCGGAATGTGTTCGTCCCAGTCTTTCTGTTGCTCGCTCACTACTTTTCGCAAGTATTCCTCCAGGGTTCGGTTAAATCGCTCTACCATTCCGTCTGACTGTGGGTGAAGAGGCGTTGTTCGAGTCTTCTTAATGCCATATACTTCGCACATTTCCTTGAATACAGCTGACTCAAAATTTCTGCCTTGATCGAAATGTAGTTCTATTGGAACCCCGTAGCGGCATACCCAGTTGTTCACAAAAACGTTAACTATTGTGTTCGCCTCTTGATTGGGTATGGCATACACTTCCGGCCACTTACTGAAATAGTCCATCACAACGAGAACATATCGGTTTCCGGCATTGCTGACAGGAAAAGGGCCTGCTACGTCCATCGCTATCCGCTCGAAAGGTGCGCCTGAGTTATACTGCTGCATCTGACCTCGACTTCTTCTTGCTGGACCTTTAGCTGCAATACACTGGGTGCAGTTTGCTATCCAATCCGCCACTGCTTGTTGACATCCAACCCAATAAAAACGTTGCTTCAGCCTTTCCAGCGTCTTGGTCACTCCAAGATGTCCTCCGCTGGCTCTATCATGGAACTCCTTTAACACTTCTTTCATTTTGGAGGAAGGCACTACCAATAGGTTGGATGAGGTCTTGCCATCAGCGCTTTCCCAAAGTCGATATAGGCACCCATTTATGATCTTTAAGCTGTCCCATAGTGCCCAATAAGCTTTTATAAGAGGACCTTCTGCGGATATCTCATTTCTTGTAGGTCGTTTGTCCTCCTCCTTCGCTGCTATTACCTTCGACAATATTGGGTCACTCCTTTGTGCTTGGGACCAGTCTTCGTTGGCTTCAATCCGTGTTAGCCGGATATCGACGATGGATTCCTTTTTCTCAGCTTTCACGCAATGTTTACACTCCAAATTACAAGGTCGGCGTGAAAGAGCGTCAGCATTTCCATGTTTTATGCCCCTTCGGTGTTCGATGCTGAAGTCGTAGGTCTGGAGGCTTTCAATCCAACGCGCTAACTGTCCTTCGGGGTTCTTGAATTTTAGCAGCCATCTCAGTGCGGAGTGATCAGTCCTTAGCAAAAAATTTTGGCCATACAGGTATTTATGGTAATGTTTGATGCACTCCAGAACTGCCAGTAGCTCTCGTCGGGTCACACAATAATTCCGTTCAGGCTTCGACAATGTGCGACTATAGTAGCCTACGACTTTCTCTGTTCCATTGACCACTTGGGGAAGTACACCACCAATACCATATCCGCTAGCATCACTGTCTAAGATGAATTTTTCTCCTGGGACTGGATACGCCAAAACTGGTGCAGCACACAATAGGTCTTTTAGTGTCTGGAACGCCTTCTCCTGTGGCTCACCCCATTGATAAATTTTTGACTTCTTGGTGAGCTCATGTAAGCTTGCTGCCACGCTTTCAAAGTTAGGCACAAAGCGTCTGTAGTATGTGCATAGTCCTAAAAAGCTGCGTAGTTCATGAAGATTCTGGGGACGAGGCCAGTCCTTTACTGCTCGTATTTTATCTTCATCGGTGGATATGCCATCTGCTGTGACAAGATGCCCCAAATATTTCACCTGCTTTTGGAAAAATGCACATTTCTTTACGCTTAGTTTTAGTCCAGCCGTTGTTATTCGTTGCAGAACTTCTCCCAGGTTCTTGAGGTGTTCGTCGAAAGTTCTGCCCATCACTATTATGTCGTCGAGGCAAGTCTTCCAATACAGTCCCTTTAGCACACGTTCCATAAGCCGCTCGAATGTGGCCGGAGCATTACAGAGTCCAAATGGCATAACCTTAAACTGCCATAAGCCGCCGTTCGCACTGAATGCGGTTTTCTCTTTGTCCTTGTCTGCAATCTCCACCTGCCAATACCCGCTTTGTAGATCCAATGTGGAGAACCATTTTGTTCCGGCTAGCGTGTCGAGTGTGTCGTCAATTCTTGGTAGCGGGTAACTATCCTTTTTGGTGACATCATTCAGCTTCCTGTAGTCTACGTAGAATCTTGTACTGCCATCTTTCTTCTTTACTAAGACTACAGGTGAGCTCCACGGACCCGATGATGGTTCGATTACACCGCTCTTCCTCATTTCGTCGACTAACTCCTTGACCTCATTACGCTTCGCCAGCGGTATGCTTCTGGGTGCCTGCTTTATAGGTCTCGCTTCGCCAGTGTCAATTTCATGTTTAACCATGGCTGTTCTTCCTTGCCTTTTGTTGTTCGTGGCGAAAGCGAAAGCATACCTCTTTAGCAGCTTTTTGGCTTTGTTTTTCTCTGCAGCTGCTAAACCTGCTATCCATTTCTCCACATTTTCACCAAATTCCTTTCGATCCTTGGCTGACATATCGGCAGGTTGCGGCGTTTGTTCGCTGTTTATTACCGCCTCTACTGGAACACATTGGCCCACCTCTGAGTTTTTACAGACGACTCTTTCATGGCTTGATAGATTTAGCACTCTCACCGGGACTATTCTTTGTTCTGTGGATTTGACGAGGGCCTTTGCTGATATTAAATCCGTCTGCATTTCTGCTGGTTCAACAACCCACAAGCGGTTTTCCACACAATCTCCATCCATACGCGCCCATATCAGTGATTCACTCTGAGGTGGCAATTTAAGTTGTTCGACCGCAACTATCCTTCTGGCGTGCACTTGGTGCTTGTACCCCACGTCAAGAGGTATCTCTACATTTCGCCAACTCATAATCTGTTGCCCCATATTCAAATTGATGCCATGAGCTATCATAAAATCGGCACCAATGATAACCTCGTCCACAATATCGGCAACAATAAAGATGTGACTTACACTAATGTTGGCTATAGTCACCTTCGCCTCTGTTTTTCCGTGGACGGTGGCAGACTCTCCAGTAGCTGTCCGTAGTCTTACATTGCTAAGTGCCTCACACTTTCCCTTCACTACATCTGGCCTGATGATAGACTGCGTCGCCCCGGTGTCTATAGTGAAGGTATGTGATCTGCCATTTATGTATCCGCATGCCGTAAGATTGTTGTTGTTCTGTTGCATCACTGATATTGAGATTGTGGGGCCCTCGCTTGTGGGAGCCAGCACTTGCCCCTCAGCGCTAGCTCGTTTTAGTTTAACGGGGACTCTTGTGAAGATGGTTGGTAGTTCGCCCGTTTCTTATTCCTTGATGGTGAGGTGGATCTTGACCTCTTTCGTGGCGCTTTACAGTTTCTCTGGAAATGACCACTCTTTCCACAGTTGAAGCATTTAAGTTTAGCCTTTTGTTCGTTTTCTCCCGAAACTTGCTTCAACATCTCTTTAAGTTTATTCAAAAGGCATTCCTCCTCCTCCACGACTTCCATTTTCCGCACTTTGCTCATTTGTGGTTTAGAAATCGTGCGAGCGGTCTCCTGGGCTAGTGCGAAGGCCACGGTCTCTGCAAAAGTTGTCTTCTGTGTAGAACATACCGCCAATTTAATGTCAGGGTCGCGTATACCATTCACAAACGCCTCGGTCTTAATGTTATCTATCAGCGGGTGGTTTTCTCCGGGGTATGTTAGCTGCACTAATCTCTCGACTTCCATTGCAAAGGCCTGAAGTGACTCATTAGCCTTTTGCGCCCGGCACCTTAATTCCATGCGGTACAATTCTCGTTTGTGCTCATCACCGAACTTACGCTGTAACGCCACCATCAACTCGTTGTAGTTGTTCCTGCAGCTGGCTGGCATGGTTTCTAGGATCTCAGCTGCAACACCTTTTAGCGCCAAAATTAGTTCCAGAGCCTTCTCTCCATCGTCCCATCCGTTTCTGCTGGCTACTGTCTCGAATTGGAATTTGAATACGGATAGGGGTGAGCTACCATCAAAGCAAGGTGTTCTTATCCTGCCGGTGCTTTCCGAAATGACTCGCACTGGTTCCGGCCGCTGGCTTTGGAGGTTGTTGATCTTTTCCTCCATCATAACGATTTTTCCGCCGACGATCTTTTCCAAATTATCCACTTTCGTGTCAACGGCCTTTTCTAAATGTGACACCCTTTCCTCGACACCAGTGATCCTTTTGTTGACCGACTCATGGATTTCCTGCAGCTTCCCTGATGTCGCTTCGAGCTCCTTTTCGATTTTCGTCAAAATTGCTGCTTGCAGTTTCTGGTTTTCGGCTCTAGAAGCTTCTTGCACTTCAGCTAACAATTTTTGATTTTCGCTTCTAGAAGCTTCAAATAGTTTCTGGTTTTCGGCTCTAGAAGCTTCTTGCACTTCAGCTAGAAGTTTTTGATTTTCGCTCCTAGAAGCTTCAAATAGTTTCTGGTTTTCGGCTCTAGAAGTCTTGCACTTCAGCTAGAAGTTTTTGATTTTCGCTTCTAGAAGCTTCTCGTACATCAACAAATAGCTTCTGATTCTCCGCTCTAGAAGCTTCTTGTGCATCCGTTAATACTTGCATCTTTTCCATCATAGCTGCTAGCAACGAATTTATGTCGATACCGCTAGGGGTTACAGGGGCCTTTACCTCTCGTTCCTCTTCATCCTCGAACTCGTAGGAATCGATGTCGATGTCCTGAAGCTGCAGATGTTCCCTTAATCGCCTTTGCAGTTCATTTTTCGTGCCCATTGTTGGCAGCTCGAGTTTACCCAACTCCCGTTTAAGCCGTTCCACTTTTAGATCGCAGAGTTTCATTTTGATTTTGATTTTCTCCTTTTTTTTATTTATTTATTTTTACTTTTGGATTTTGCAATCCCACTTCTGACACCAATTGTTACGTTTTTACCTTTTTAAAAACGTTTAAATATGAGTTCGTTAATTGCAACAAAGTAAAAACAAATTTGTCTTTAGTTTTTCTTAACTCTCTTTATTATTTACACTACTTTTGTGTGCCACCGTATAGAACTTAACGATACAACAATAATAATCACTTTTATTCACTAGTTCACACAACTATTCGCTAGATCTTTACAACCACGACTTATTTTATTCACACTCAACTTCACACAAGGCTGACTGAATTAACTCTGCCTACTGCTTGCTTTGTCCAGCCCTTTTATAGTCCGCACGCACGTATGATCAGTATTGTGAACGTTCTCGATGTGGAAGGTTCTCGCTCGCGCCTTCTCGAGACTTCTGCTAGTACATTGTTGTTTGTGTACTTGCTTATGTTATGTACCAGTCGCTACCAGGTTCGATACATATTTGTCGTAGCTGGTTTACTTCATTCCATGTTGTTGTTGCTACCTGGTTCGTTGTACACATGTGTGTGTGCAGCTTTAGATAATCAGCACGTTCATTGTATTCTTAGTGTTAGTGTGTATTTGTATTGTGTGGCTTTTGTTTATCGTTTTTATTGTTAAACGATATTAGGTCGTTTCGCCTTGCGTAACAATATATTAGTTGCGAGACGATGCCCTTTATGAACAAGGTACTTTGAGTCTTCCATGGCCGGTTATTAGCTTCAGGTTATTTCTGGATTGAAAAAAACCGTTTATCATGGTTTTCAAATTTCAAAATGCAATGGCTTCATCCCCCTCCAATACAATCCACCTCAGAAGCTTCTTCACCACCTGGCAATGGAAAAAGTATAACACCACAGGAAGGCCAGGCCGGCACTTAACAGATAGGAATCAATAATCAGCAAGAATCCCCCCACTACATCAAATACTCGGAGGGCGTTATTTTTAGGCAATGATAGATAGCAGATCCATTATCCTATGTTTTGCTACAGCAGACCAAACACCTGCTTAGCTGGAACGACAAAAATATATTAAAAATAAAACTTAAACAAGCGAGAAATGCTTTGTGGAAGCCATATGCTCTCAAGAGCGAAACTGAAAAAATTCCTCTCTGAGGGTAAGGGTAAGGCGGTTTCTTGGATGGATTATTGCGGTAAGAAAGATGTGTTTTAAAATGCCATCATGAACATTTTTTCATACTTCTCCTTGATTTGAAGTTAAGCAGAAATGGTTTTTTAAACGAACTTCAAATTTGTTTTACAATTTTTTTTTTTAATTTAAAGATAAGAAACACTGTCAACGCTGCCATATTACCTCTTCTGTGAGCACCTTTTCCAGTATGGTGAAAAACATAATCAGGTCCTCAAACACTCAACCAATGAAAGCCATGAAAACTTTTGCCACGCCCTAACCATAGATGGATGATCATAGCAAAAGAAATCAAGTGCTGTTTGAAATATTTTTAATTGAAATATAAAAAGTCTTATGCCAACGAATTTGCAATTTTTTCTTTTATTTGTTTTACTTGTAATTTTTTTTTTAATTTTTCAAATGTCACATGGTCACCAACGCGGAGTCACTCCTCCGAAATTATAGTAAAATAGAAAATGTTGCTGCATTATCATTAGGAATAACAATAAAGATGGGTGTTGGTATACATTACAGTATAAAACTGATCTGCTTAATGAAAAAATTCCTCAAATATTGGTAACTCCCACTTTCAGGTTATTCTTCTTCTTTTGGTTAGTAAAACAATGTCAAACGCATGGTTATTGCTACTGACATTGTGACACAATAGATGTTGAAAAAGAAAACAAAATAAATTGTGCGGTAATGAAATAAGAGAAGAACTATTTCGAGTTGATAGAAGTCAACAACAATGATGACAATGTCGTGCTGTTTCCCATGTTCACTAACATTTTTAAGCATATTGTTACGTATGATCTTAGAATGTATTTTTTTATTTCATCTATGACTTCTCTAATGAATATATGAAGGACATACGTAAGTTGTTTTCCTCTGATGTGTTTTCTTTTATGTTAGTCTCCCATTGTTATTAATTTTTTGGAAAGTCATTTCAATTGTAACCCTTATGTTGGAGAACAACAAATTAATAATTATTTAGTTAAACGTATATTTATAATGTAGCACATTTATATTATCATTTCTAATAATATTCTTAATGTACCACTGTACTTGCTATAATTTATCTATTATCTATCTTCTTTCTTTGCTATTTTCTATTTTACACATACATATACACATACATGTACAAACTTTGTCACGCGATTTTCTACCTGCTACTAAGCTAACCGGTTTTTATACATATCCTTGTTAGTGTAAAGAACCCTTTTTTATTATTTGTTACAATTTTGTAAGAAAACAGAATTATTTTGGTTTGCCTAAATTTTGTAACAAATTATTATAATTCTGATCGTGAAAGCTAGAACATCACTGCCTTGCTGCCAATTGTATAGCTAGATCAGTAATTTATAGTCATACTGCCTTGCTGCTAATTTATATTTATTGAAAGTTAAATCATTTAAAGTTAAATTTATAATAATAAGTATTTTTAAATAATAAAATTAAAATAAATAAAATTAAAATAATAAATAAAATTAAAATAATAAATAAAATTAATAAAGTAAATTAAAACCTCAATCTTAAACATTGGTGCCGAAACCCGGGACATATTGTGAAATATTGCCTATTGAATTATTGCCTTTTGGGAATTATTGTGTAAGCTTGCCCATACTGGACTCTTGCCTATTTTGGAATCTTGCCCATACTGTACTCTTGCCTATTTTGGAATCTTGTCCATACTGGACTCTTGCCTATTTTGGAATCTTGCCTATGGTGGTAATATTGCCTATTCTGAAGATTGCCTATAATAAAGATTTGCCTACTGTGGAATATTGCTATTGCCTACACTGAGGTCTTGGACAACATACATCGCCTACTCTGGCTTGGAACTGCTAATTGGAAGAACTCTGCTGGATACTTGGACTCTATACTTGGGTTTGAATTACGTTAAGTTAACCTGCGTTACTACTGCCTTACTTTGTGATCCAGACCGTATGTATTAATGAAATTTATCTAAAAAGTGTGTTTTTTAAAAGTATTAATTGAAAAGAAATTAAAATGGAAAATTTAACGAAATTAATCGACGAACAACGGTTGTTGTTAAGAAATTTGCAACGTACTACAGAAGCATACCAGTCTAAAACTAATGTTACTCGTGGTTATGCTCAATGTGTCTTGGAAGAAATCGAGTCTTCTTACACTCAGTTTAAAGATATTCATAAACAGATTTTGGAAATTATTCGCGAAAATTCGTTTAATATGAGTGACGTACCTTACTTCTCTGAGGACGTGTATTATAATTTTCAGAACGAATTTTTATTGTTAAAGGGTCAGTTAGTTCATATAGTAAATGAACCTGTTAATCCTCATGTATCAACTATCCATTCAAGTACGTTTGCAAACTCAACACATAATAGAAACGAAACTATAGCAGTTGAAGCTCGTTTGCCTAAAATAGATCTACCGGTATTTTCTGGAGACTATGTCTCTTGGATTTCATACAAAGATATGTTTGTGTCGTTAGTTCATAATAATCAGGCATTAAGTAATGTTCAAAAGTATTATTTTTTGAAAAGTTCGTGTTCAGGTATTCCTTTAGATATTGTGAATGAATACCCTGCTTCAGACGCTAGTTATAGCTTGGCTTGGAATGCCTTAAACAATCGTTATCACAACAAAAGAAAAATTGTCGAAAAAGTTGTTTTCAATACCTTCTTGTAATGGCTCCGCTGAAAGCATTCAGATTCTCTTAGATACGACGCGTAATAGTCTTGCTTTGTTGCGCACATTGGGTGTCAATTCTAATGGTTGGGATGCTATTATAATCTATATGTCCGTTAATAAACTAGATCAGCAAACTCGTAAGGAATGGAACAATCTTTAAAAGCTTCTACTGAAGTTCCACCCATTGCTACGCTTTTTGAATTTTTGGAAACATCCTTCAGAACTTTAGAAACAATTAATGATTCTTATTGTTCGTATCAGAGCACTAAATCTAGAAGTTTATATCAAGCAACAAACAAAAAGGTTTCTAAACGTAATGTTCATGTGACTGCAACTAATAACGATACAAATTGCCCTTGTTGTGACAAGCGACACCCTTTATTTAAATGCTTTAAATTCGCAGCTATGTCCTCTGACAATAAACGCAACTTTTTAAACGAAAAGAGGATTTGTAGAAATTGTTTAAATATCGGACACTTTAGCGTCAACTGTCATTTAAAATCAAATTGTCAAATTTGCCAGCAGAAGCACCACACCACTGTACATAAAGAATATTGTTACGCAAAGCGAAACGACCTAATATCGTTTAACAATAAAAACGATAAACAAAAGCTACCAGCTACACCAACACAATACACACGACACAAATACGCACTAACACTAAGAATACAACGAACGTGTTGATTATCTAAAGCTGCACACACACATGTGTACAACGAACCATTTAGCAACAACAACATAAAGTAAACCAGCTACGATAAATATGTAACGGACAACATAAGCAAAGTACACAAACAACAATGCACTAGCAATAGAATTCTCGAGAAGGCGCGAGCTAGAACCTTCCACATCGAGAACGTTCATCATACTGATCATACGTGCGTGCGGACTATAAAAGGGCTGGACAAAGCAAGCAGCAGTCAGAGTTAATTCAGTCAGCCTTGTGTGAAGTTGCGTGTGAATAAAATAAGTCGTGGTTGTAAAGATTCAGTGAATACTTGTGTGAACTAATAAAGTGAATAAGCAGATTATTATTGTTGTATCGTTAAGTTCTATACGGTGGCACACAAAAGTAGTGTGAATAATAAAGACAGTTAAGAAAAACTAAAGACGCATTTGTTTTTACTTTGGTTGCAATTAACGAACTCATTTAAACGTTTTTAAAAAGGTAAAAACGTAACAATTGGTGTCAGAAGTGGGATTGTAAAATCCAAAAGTAAAAATAAATAAAAAGAAATAAATAAATAAAATGAAACTATCGGAATTAAGAGTGGAACGACTGAAACGAGAGTTGGGTAAGCTAGAACTGCCAACAACGGGCACGAAGAATGAACTGCAAAGGCGGTTAAGGGAAGAACTGCAGCTTCAGGGCATCGACATCGATTCCTACGAGTTCGAGGATGAAGAGGAACGAGAGCTAAAGGCACCTGCAAACCCTAGCGGTGTTGACATAAATTTGTTGCTAGCTGCTATGATGGAGAAAATGGAAGTAGCAAACCAGAAGCTATTCGAAGCTTCTAGAAGCGAAAATCAAAAACTTCTAGTTGAAGTGCAAGAAGCTTCCAGAGCCGAAAATCGCAAAATGCAAGAAGCGTACGAAAGGTTGTTTGCTGATGTACGAGAAGCTTCTAGAGCTGAGAACCAGAAGCTATTTGAAGCTTCTAGAGCCGAAAACCAACGACTGCAAGCAGCAATTTTGTCAAAAATTGAAAAGGAGCTGGAAACAACATCTGGAAAGCTGCAGGAAATCCATGAGTCGGTCAACAAAAGGATCACTGGTGTCGAGGAAAGGGTGTCACATTTAGAAAAGGCCGTTGACACGAAAGTGGATAATTTGGAAAAGATCGTCGGCGGAAAAATCGTTATGATGGAGGAAAAGATCAACAACCTCCAAAGCCAGCGGCCGGAACCAGTGCGAGTCATTTCGGAAAGCAACGGCAGGATAAGAACACCTTGCTTTGATGGTAGCTCACCCCTATCCGTATTCAAATTCCAATTCGAGACAGTAGCCAGCAGAAACGGATGGGACGATGGAGAGAAGGCTCTGGAACTAATTTTGGCGCTAAAAGGTGTCGCAGCTGATATCCTAGAAACCATGCCAGCCAGCTGCAGGAACAACTACAACGAGTTGATGGTGGCGTTACAGCGTAAGTTCGGTGATGAGCACAAACGAGAATTGTACCGCATGGAATTAAGGCGCCGGGCGCAAAAGGCTAATGAGTCACTTCAGGCCTTTGCAATGGAAGTCGAGCGATTAGTGCAGCTAACATACCCCGGAGAAAACCACCCGCTGATAGATAACATTAAGACCGAGGCGTTTGTGAATGGTATACGCGACCCTGACATTAAATTGGTGGTATGTTCTACACAGAAGACAACTTTTGCAGAGACCGTGGCCTTCGCACTAGCCCAGGAGACCGCTCTCACGATTTCTAAACCACAAATGAGCAAAGTGCGGAAAATGGAAGTCGTGGAGGAGGAGGAATGTCTTTTGAATAAACTTAAAGAGATTTTGAAGCAAGTTTCGGGAGAAAACGAACAAAAGGCTAAACTTAAATGCTTCAATTGTGGAAAGAGTGGTCATTTCCAGAGAAACTGTAAAGCGCCACGAAAGAGGTCAAGATCCACCTCACCATCAAGGAATAAGAAACGGGCGAACTACCAACCATCTTCACAAGAGTCCCCGTTAAACTAAAACGAGCTAGCGCTGAGGGGCAAGTGCTGGCTCCCACAAGCGAGGGCCCCACAATCTCAATATCAGTGATGCAACAGAACAACAACAATCTTACGGCGTGCGGATACATAAATGGCAGACCACATACCTTCACTATAGACACCGGGGCGACGCAGTCTATCATCAGACCAGATGTAGTGAAAGGAAAGTGTGAGGCACTTAGCAATGTAAGACTACGGACAGCTACGGGAGAGTCTGCCACCGTCCACGGGAAAACAGAGGCGAAGGTGACTATAGCCAACAGTAGTGTAAGTCACATCTTTATTGTTGCCGATATTGTGGACGAGGTTATCATTGGTGCCGATTTTATGATAGCTCATGGCATCAATTTGAATATGGGGCAACAGATTATGAGTTGGCGAAATGTAGAGATACCTCTAGACGTGGGGTACAAGCATCAAGTGCACGCCAGAAGAATAGTTGCTGTCGAACAACTCAAATTGCCACCTTAGAGTGAATCACTGATATGGGCGCGTATGGATGGAGATTGTGTGGAAAACCGCTTGTGGATTGTGGAACCAGCAGAAATACAGACGGATTTAATATCAGCAAAGGCCCTCGTCAAATCTACAGAACAGAGAATAGTCCCGGTGAGAGTGCTAAATCTATCAAGCCATGAGAGAGTCGTCTGTAAAAACTCAGAGGTGGGCCAATGTGTTCCAGTAGAGGCGGTAATTAACAGCGAACAAATGCCGCAACCTGCCGATATGTCAGCCAAGGATCAAAAGGAATTTGGTGAAAATGTGGAGAAATGGATAGCAGGTTTAGCAGCTGCAGAGAAAAACAAAGCCAAAAAGCTGCTAAAGAGGTATGCTTTCGCTTTCGCCACGAACAACAAAAGGCAAGGAAGAACAGCCATGGTTAAACATGAAATTGATACTGGCGAAGCGAGACCGATAAAGCAGGCACCCAGAAGCATACCGCTGGCGAAGCGTAATGAGGTCAAGGAGTTAGTCGACGAAATGAGGAAGAGCGGTGTAATCGAACCATCATCGGGTCCGTGGAGCTCACCTGTAGTCTTAGTAAAGAAGAAAGATGGCAGTACAAGATTCTGTGTAGACTACAGGAAGCTGAATGATGTCACCAAAAAGGATAGTTACCCGCTACCAAGAATTGACGACACACTCGACACGCTAGCCGGAACAAAATGGTTCTCCACATTGGATCTACAAAGCGGGTATTGGCAGGTGGAGATTGCAGACAAGGACAAAGAGAAAACCGCATTCAGTGCGAACGGCGGCTTATGGCAGTTTAAGGTTATGCCATTTGGACTCTGTAATGCTCCGGCCACATTCGAGCGGCTTATGGAACGTGTGCTAAAGGGACTGCATGGGAAGACTTGCCTGGTGTATCTCGACGACATAATAGTGATGGGCAGAACTTTCGACGAACACCTCAAGAACCTGGGAGAAGTACTGCAACGAATAACAACGGCTGGACTAAAACTAAGCGTAAAGAAATGTGCATTTTTCCAAAAGCAGGTGAAATATTTGGGGCATCTTGTCACAGCAGATGGCATATGCACCGATGAAGATAAAATACGAGCAGTAAAGGACTGGCCTCGTCCCCAGAATCTTCATGAACTGCGCAGCTTTTTGGGACTATGCACATACTACAGACGCTTTGTGCCTAACTTTGCCAGCGTGGCCGCAAGTTTGCATGAGCTCACCAAGAAGTCAAAAATTTATCAATGGGGTGAGCCACAGGAGAAGGCGTTCCAGACACTAAAAGACCTATTGTGTGCTGCACCAGTTTTGGCGTATCCAGTCCCAGGAGAAAAATTCATCTTAGACAGTGATGCTAGCGGATATGGTATTGGTGGTGTACTTCCCCAAGTGGTCAATGGAACAGAGAAAGTCGTAGGCTACTATAGTCGCACATTGTCGAAGCCTGAACGGAATTATTGTATGACCCGACGAGAGCTACTGGCAGTTCTGGAGTGCATCAAACATTACCATAAATACCTGTATGGCCAAAATTTTTTGCTAAGGACTGATCACTCCGCACTGAGATGGCTGCTAAAATTCAAGAACCCCGAAGGACAGTTAGCGCGTTGGATTGAACGCCTCCAGACCTACGACTTCAGCATCGAACACCGAAGGGGCATAAAACATGGAAATGCTGACGCTCTTTCACGCCGACCTTGTAATTTGGAGTGTAAACATTGCGTGAAAGCTGAGAAAAAGGAATCCATCGTCGATATCCGGCTAACACGGATTGAAGCCAACGAAGACTGGTCCCAAGCACAAAGGAGTGACCCAATATTGTCGAAGGTAATAGCAGCGAAGGAGGAGGACAAACGACCTACAAGAAATGAGATATCCGCAGAAGGTCCTCTTATAAAAGCTTATTGGGCACTATGGGACAGCTTAAAGATCATAAATGGGTGCCTATATCGACTTTGGGAAAGCGCTGATGGCAAGACCTCATCCAACCTATTGGTAGTGCCTTCCTCCAAAATGAAAGAAGTGTTAAAGGAGTTCCATGATAGAGCCAGTGGAGGACATCTTGGAGTGACCAAGACGCTGGAAAGGCTGAAGCAACGTTTTTATTGGGTTGGATGTCAACAAGCAGTGGCGGATTGGATAGCAAACTGCACCCAGTGTATTGCAGCTAAAGGTCCAGCAAGAAGAAGTCGAGGTCAGATGCAGCAGTATAACTCAGGCGCACCTTTCGAGCGGATAGCGATGGACGTAGCAGGCCCTTTTCCTGTCAGCAATGCCGGAAACCGATATGTTCTCGTTGTGATGGACTATTTCAGTAAGTGGCCGGAAGTGTATGCCATACCCAATCAAGAGGCGAACACAATAGTTAACGTTTTTGTGAACAACTGGGTATGCCGCTACGGGGTTCCAATAGAACTACATTTCGATCAAGGCAGAAATTTTGAGTCAGCTGTATTCAAGGAAATGTGCGAAGTATATGGCATTAAGAAGACTCGAACGACGCCTCTTCACCCACAGTCAGACGGAATGGTAGAGCGATTTAACCGAACCCTGGAGGAATACTTGCGAAAAGTAGTGAGCGAGCAACAGAAAGACTGGGACGAACACATTCCGAGGTTTTTACTGGCGTACCGATCGGCGGTCCATGATTCAACATCTAGATCACCCGCCAAGGTTATCTTTGGGACTGAGATAAAACTGCCCGGTGACTTAGAATTTGGTGTTAAGCCCGCCACAGAGAGGAACGAAACATACACTGGAAACGAAGAAAGCCTGAATGAAATTCATGAGTTTGTACGCACCCGTATAAAAATGGTCAGTGATAGAATGAAAGCCAGGTATGATAGAGCAGCAAACACGGAGGGCTTCCATGAGGGACAAATGGTTCTGCTATACAACCCAAAGCGGAAGAAGGGATTATCTCCCAAGCTACAAACCAGCTGGGATGGACCGTATAAAATAATTAAGCGGTTAAACGATGTCGTGTACAGGATACAGAAAGCTAACAGCCCCCGAACAAAAATGAAGGTCGTACACATAGAGCGGCTGGCAAAATATGGGAAAGGAGATAATGAGCCTATTCGGGACGAACAGGCTTAAGTGGGCGGCAGTGTTACGCAAAGCGAAACGACCTAATATCGTTTAACAATAAAAACGATAAACAAAAGCTACCAGCTACACCAACACAATACACACGACACAAATACGCACTAACCTAAGAATACAACGAACGTGTTGATTATCTAAAGCTGCACACACACATGTGTACAACGAACCAGGTAGTAACAACAACATAAAGTAAACCAGCTACGATAAATATGTAACGGACAACATAAGCAAAGTACACAAACAACAATGCACTAGCAATAGAATTCTCGAGAAGGCGCGAGCTAGAACCTTCCACATCGAGAACGTTCATCATACTGATCATACGTGCGTGCGGACTATAAAAGGGCTGGACAAAGCAAGCAGCAGTCAGAGTTAATTCAGTCAGCCTTGTGTGAAGTTGCGTGTGAATAAAATAAGTCGTGGTTGTAAAGATTCAGTGAATACTTGTGTGAACTAATAAAGTGAATAAGCAGATTATTATTGTTGTATCGTTAAGTTCTATACGGTGGTACACAAAAGTAGTGTGAATAATAAAGACAGTTAAGAAAAACTAAAGACGCATTTGTTTTTACTTTGGTTGCAATTAACGAACTCATTTAAACGTTTTTAAAAAGGTAAAAACGTAACAATATGGAAAAGTAAATGGAGCTGATAATAAGTCATCTGATAAGGTTATTGAAAACTTAGTTTGCAACTGCAATATTCTAAAAGATCAGCATCAAGTACTCTTAGCTACAGTGCGTGTAGTAGTTAAAACACCCAGCGGTCTTTTTTATTTAAGAGCAGTTCTTGATCAATGCGCTCAGGCTTCATTTATTACTCAAAATGCTGCTGAAACTCTAAAACTACAAGGTATTAAGACTCATGCTCAAATAAACGGTGTTTGTGGAAAGGACTACACTGCCACAAAACTAGTTCAAATTAGTTTGTCTTCAAATTTCGAGCCTAATTTTGAGATGGTCTGTCAGACGTTTGTTTTACCTAAAATTACAGCTTATCAGCCTCAACCAATAGATTCGAAAATGTTGTCAAGTTTAAAGGAACTTAATCTGGCTGATCCAAATTTTACTGAACGCGGTTCAGTCGACTTACTCTTGGGAGGAGATGTCTACAGTAATATAATTTTACCTCAGCAAAGGAAATTTAATAACTGCTTATTCTTACAACTTACTCATTTTGGTTGGGTAGTTTCTGGGCCTACATCACAGGTCTCTTTTCCGAAAAATAATATAAATGTGAACGTGTGTGCTTTGGATAAGCAACTTCGTGCATTTTGGGAACAAGAAGAAATAATAGAAAAGCGACTTCTTACAGAAGAAGAGGAACTTTGTGAGAAGTATTTCCAAAAGACCACTACTCGTGACCATACTGGTCGTTACACAGTTCATTTACCCTTTAAAGCTGCTTTAAAAGGATGTCCTTTGGCAATCTTTAATAATACTGATTATAACGCGCTTTCTCGGTTGAAGAATGTTGAAGCAAAATGTAAAAGGGATCCGATGTTTGGTAAGCTCTATGAAGACTTCATAAAGGAATACGAAGAACTTGGTCACATGGTCATACAGGGTAGATACCCACAGAATTTAGTTGAAAATAGTTATTTCTTGCCACACCACGGTGTACAACGAGATAGTAGCACAACGACAAAGTTGAGAGTCGTTTTTGACGGTAGTTCTAGAAGAACATTTCAACCCTCTTTAAATGAGGAACTGTCTGCAGGACCCGCTCTGCAAAATGATCTTCCTACTATTATAACACGATGGAGACGTCATCGTATTGGATTCACAGCGGACATAGAGAAAATGTTTCGCCAAATCAACGTAGCTAGTGAGCACCAAATATATCAACGGATATTGTGGCGAGATTCTGATTCTAATGATATTAACATATACAATCTTACAACCGTAACCTACGGTACTAAACCAGCTCCATTTTTATCAATAAGAGTACTTCGACAATTAGCGCTGGATGAGAAAGAACAGTTTCCATTATCCTGTAAGGTACTCAATGCTGACACTTACGTAGACGACGTGATTTCTGGAGCTGATGATTTGACTCAAGCCCTAAAGCTTCATTCGGAGTTGTGCAAGTTATTAAATAAAGGTAAATTCAATCTACGTAAATGGTCCTCTAACTCTATGGAGCTCATGGAATCTATTCTGCCTGAACTTCGAGCAGATTCTAAAGTTTTTGAAATTGAAAATGATAATTTTATAAAGGCTCTTGGTCTTGAATGGAATATGAAAGATGATTTCTTTTCTTTTAAAATGAAATTTGAAAATAGTGATGAGAAGGTCACTAAGTGAAGTCTTTTATCAGATGCAGCGAGGCTATATAACCCTCTTGGTTGGCTTTCGCCTACGACAATTCTAGCGAAAATAGAATTTCAAAACTTATGGTTGTTGAGAATCGATTGGAATGATTTTGTTCCAGAAGATTTAAATACAAGGTGGATCGAATATAGACACAGTTTAAAGGAACTGGAAAAAATATATATTCCTAGATGGATCGGACTTTCAGCAACTAGGAAAGTGGAAATTCACGGATTTTGTGATTCTTCTAAGTTTGCGTTTGCTGCTGCTGTTTATGCTAAAGACATTTTGAATAATTCTATTGTGAAGGTAAACTTACTACAAGCGAAAACGAAAGTAGGACCACTAAAACGACTAACTATACCTCGAATGGAACTCTGTGGAGCAACATTATCAGTCAAGCTTGTTAGCAAAATAACATATTCACTTGATTGCGAAATTACTAAAAATTTTTATTGGACTGATAGCACAACAGTACTTTCATGGATTAGAGGCCAGTCATCTAGATGGCCAGTTTATGTTGGAAACAGAGTAGCAGAAATACAGAGAAGATCAACGAATAATCAATGGCGCTACATTTCAACACGAGATAACCCAGCCGATTGTGCATCTCGTGGAATTTCAGCAACGGAACTCGTTAACCAAAAGCTATGGTGGAATGGCCCTAAATGGTTGTGTGAGATACCAGAAAAATGGCCAAAACAACCAATTTTAAAATTTGAAAATTCTGATTTACCAGAAGAACGTACATGTCTAAATATACATTCAACTATTATGGAACTCGAATACCCCGAAATTCTAACACGATTTTCCTCTCTTAGCAGGCTAATACGCGTAACTGCGTACATATTTCGGTTTACTAAAAATTCATTATACAAAACAGAATCACAAATGACAGGTTGTAGTAAGATGACAGGTTTTCTTACCAGTAACGAGCTTAATTACGCCCGTATGAAACTTATCAGAGTTTCACAACAGGTTGATTTTCCGAACGAAATACTTCAGCTCAGAGAACTCGGTCATATTAGTACTAATAGGACAGTTGCTAAACTGTGCCCTTTTCTCGATTCTTCAGAAATTATTCGAGTTGGCGGTAGAATTCAAAACTCAGATTTAAATTACTTTTCTAAGCATCCAATTTTACTCTCGAAAAGAAATCCTATAACTGATCTTATATTTTTAGATGCACATAAAAGAACGTTACATGGCGGCTTAATTGAAATGCATTCATTTGTTTCTCGAGAATATTTCATTTTGTCAGCTAGAAATATAGCGAAAAAGGTGTTACGGCAGTGTATCGATTGTTTTAAATACAGCGCAAAGGCAGCACAACAAGTTATGGGTAGCTTACCAAGTGTTCGTCTTAAGCCAGCACGACCTTTCAAGCATAGCAGCGTGGACTATGCAGGACCAATTACTATAAAACAATCAACTGCACGAAATTCTGTCACCACAAAAGGTTATATATGTTTATTTATTTGTATGATAACGAAGGCTATACATCTGGAAGCTGTGACCAGTTTATCTACAGACTCATTCCTAGCTGCATTTCGACGCTTTATATCCAGACGTGGAAATTGTACCGACCTGTATTCTGATTGCGGTACGAATTTTGTTGGTGCTCAGAAAGAACTGGAAGTTCTTTACAAAACCAAATCTTCTTTACCTAAAGAGCTCGCTGAACTTCTGGCCTCTGATGGAGTTACATGGCACTTCATACCACCAGCATCACCTAATTTTGGAGGACTGTGGGAGGCAGGAGTTAAGTCTACGAAACACCATTTGTGCAGGGTTATGCATAACCGTATTCTTACATTTGAGGAGCTTACAACGCTTCTTACTCAAATCGAGAGTTGCCTGAACTCTAGACCATTGTGCCTTCTGAACAACGATCCTTCTGATGTTAGCGCTCTTACACCGGCACATTTTTTAATTGGCGAACCATCTGTTTGTGTACCAGAAGAAGATATACTTCAAATCAACATCGATCGCTTATCCAGATGGAAAGTCGTCGAGAAATTAAAGCAACATTTTTGGCGCCGCTGGTGTCGCGAATGGCTTTGTCGGTTACAGGCTAGACCTAAATGGCTAAAGGTCTCGAGAAATGCTAAAGTAGGTGACTTGGTGGTTATGTTTGATGAACGTTGTCCACCCGGACAATGGCCTTTAGCTCGAGTTCAAGCAGTACACCCTGGTAGTGATGGATTCGTGAGAGTAGTGACGCTGTTATCGAATGGAAGACTTTTTAAACGTCCTATTTCTAAAATAGCCTTTCTACCTAATTTAGATACTCTTGGTGAAAATAATACTCCCTTAAGTTAAACACTATCGTGCTTAGGGGGGAGAATGTTGGAGAACAACAAATTAATAATTATTTAGTTAAACGTATTTTTATAATGTAGCACATTTATATTATCATTTCTAATAATATTTTTAATGTACCACTGTACTTGCTATAATTTATCTATTATCTATCTTCTTTCTTTGCTATTTTCTATTTTACACATACATATACACATACATGTACAAACTTTGTCACGCGATTTTCTACCTGCTACTAAGCTAACCGGTTTTTATACATATCCTTGTTAGTGTAAAGAACCCTTTTTTATTATTTGTTACAATTTTGTAAGAAAACAGAATTATTTTGGTTTGCCTAAATTTTGTAACAAATTATTATAATTCTGATCGTGAAAGCTAGAACATCACTGCCTTGCTGCCAATTGTATAGCTAGATCAGTAATTTATAGTCATACTGCCTTGCTGCTAATTTATATTTATTGAAAGTTAAATCATTTAAAGTTAAATTTATAATAATAAGTATTTTTAAATAATAAAATTAAAATAAATAAAATTAAAATAATAAATAAAATTAAAATAATAAATAAAATTAATAAAGTAAATTAAAAACTCAATCTTAAACACCTTAGGATTGTAAATAATTAAAGCCATCATAGCAAAAACTTTATAACTTTTCTTAGCAAATGCGAATTTAATGGATTTTTAACATTTTCTCAATTAGCAAAGGCTAAATATATGTTTTTTCGAGTTGTAAATTTCTATACCTTTTTAATAACCAATCTAATCACACCACTATTCAACATATTTTATGAATTTCAAAAAAGTTTTGACACGAAAATGGAAATGGTGTTTTGCTTTCACATCGTTTAAATTGTGAATAAAAGCTACAGCAACAATAACAATGAACTCGTTTGTATGATAAACCAGTAAACAAAAACATACCAACAAAAAACCAGAAAAAAGGTATAAACGAGTAAACAAAAAGGCAACACTGCAAGAACAACCGTAAACAAAATACACAAACAACGATAACGTAAACAACGCCTTCAAGAACATTCATCAGACTGTTTACGCTGCCATATAAAAAAGAAGGCAAGGCAGGCAACTGAGTTAGTAAAAGTTCAGTCAGTCTTGTGTGTGAAGACCCGGTGTTTGAAGGAAGTAATCGTGGTTTGAAGATCTCCGTTATAAAGATCTATTGAGCAAATTGACTAGTAATTATTACTGTTTACGCAAAAGAGTGCAAAGAGCAATAACCAAATAAAGCATTTTTTCTTGTTTACATCAAGTTGTGAACAGTGGCACACAGAATTGTGCGAACAATAAAGAAATTAAATAAAACTGTACACATGTTTATTTTTATTTTTATTTGCAATCTACGAGATCATAACTTAAACGTGTTTAAAAAGTAAAAACATAACAATATGTTTTGGATAATTTAAATCTCATGTGCTACATATAATTTTAAATATTTTATAGAAGACACAGAATTAAAGATTGTAAAATTAACACAAAAAACTCCTGCGAATTCAGCAACCGCCTTATCATTTAAAGGCGCCTCCAGTTTGGTTTTCATAACCGCCTCTAAATCGGGTAATCCTCGTGTGGTACGAAACACCGAATTTGTTCCCTAGTGCCGCGTCACCACCCTCCTTATGTTGCCGCACTATTATACGAGGCACTTTTCACCTCTGGTGGCAAAGCGTTGTGAATATGCACTCTTTGCTTGGTATCAAGCCATTGGCCCACAATTCGGCCACGCAAGCGTACTACATCGATCCATTGTCGGGTGTCAATAACATCTTGAGTGCTAGCGTCAGGGCATATAAAACGCGCAGATCTGCATGCGCATTATCGCCAAAATTCGTTCCATAGAACCCGCACTCCTATTGGAATGTTAAAAGGGACGCCTGGCTAGGGCTACGGCTCGCCATAATGAACGTCTCCCGCCTTTCTGGTTACTGCAGCGGCGGTCTGCTGAGCTAAGTGCTTCCCTCTAGCCCGTTTGGAACGAAACGACCTACATCAGTAAGTTTAAGGGCCTCCCTTTAGGTATTAGCAGGCCTGGGCAGTAGACCCTCCAAGCCTCTCAGTGAGGTGACTAAGGAGAGCCTTAACTGGGCGATCATAGATTATAGGACACCATCACTCCATCTATTTGGAAGTTGGTAGAGTGAATCCTCCTTAAGGTCTTCCTCGAAGTCATGTCCTCCAACCCAGGCCCTTCACCTAGTTGCCGCGGTGGAGGTTGGGCATATAAAGATGATAGCCTGCTCCGATCTCCGATTTTTGGAGCTCTACAAGGCGGCTATCAGCAAGATTGGTGAAGTCTGAACAGGAATCAAGTTTTCAGCTATTTCTCTGGACCAGATACATCACTGCCCATGGTTGAGAGACAGTATTCCGGCTGACAGAAGTCGCTGAAGAAATATTTTTTTTAAATTTCGTTTTGATGTCTGACCTGGGCTTTGAAACGAGGCCGTATGTCTAATAAGGCCTACTAGACTACGGAGACTTCTAGATGATATCAAGTCGTCCTATTTTATTACTCCAATATTCCAATTTTTCATTTGCTCTTTAAAGTTTCTGTTTCAACAAAATTATGAAGTCATTCGTTTGCATTATCCTGTTTGTTTATCTCTCCCAAAGGTAATTTGTCATCATTTTTTTTTTAATATTCTTGTGACAATTTTTCTATCGTATCGTTTTTATAGTTAACGTCGCAACTAGGAGAACAACAACAGGTGTTGTAGGAAGGAGTATTCGGATTAAGCTAAGTACAATAATTTTAAGTAAAAAACAAAAGCAAAGGACAACTGTCTATAAGAGCACGAGAACACAAAGTGTTGCAAAACCAATGTCGGTATGAAACACCCAGAAATTGACGTAATTTTTCAAAAATAGCAAAAAATGCTTGCAATTGTGTCAATTTGTGTACAATTGCAATGTCATTTTTCAAACAAGAATAATAAACAAGTCGTTATTGTCAATTGTGGTATAATTAATCTAGATAATCTCGTTTATGCTTTCCTCTTTCTTTCTCGCTCTCTTTTAGTTTTATAGTTGCTTCTGCTAACAATGTGACAAATTATTTATTTATTTATTTATTTATTGTAATTGTTATTGTTACAATATTTTTCACTTGTTTTTTTTTTTTTGTTGTAATGAAAATAATTTTTACGAAATTTTTCAAACAATGAAGAAAATGGGTGGAATGTAAAAATAAAAATTCATTACAATTGTAGTAATTGACAGTCGATTTAGTTGAGTTACGTTTCTTAGCGTTTTGATAACATTTATTTTCTTGAATGTCTCTTTTTTAAATTTGAAATATCAATAAGCTCGCTCTTATTGCTCTTGGTGTCATATAACAAGCACAGCCTACAATGGAAGCAAAAAATCATAATAATGGTCACATTCTATTCAATCAGATTTTTCATAATTTATACTAGAAAAGTATAAAAACTGACCATTTTTATTGAAAATGAAAAATCAAGAAACTGGTGTTTTGCTTTTACTTCGCTTATCATTAAAATTATACACAAAAGCTACAAAAACCAAACAATGCAAGTAACCAAAACAGTTTACACATTATCGTGCCGCTTAATATAACAACAAACACCAAGATAAAAAATGATAAACAAGTAAACAAAAATATAGCAACAACACTCTAAAAATAAACGTAAACAACGATGTCTCCATTTGTAGAGATTTCGAGAAAGCGTAGCCATGAACGTTCGCCCTCAAGAACATTCATCGGACTGTTTACTTTGCCATATACAAGGCAAGGCAAGGCAGGCGACGGAGCGAGTGAAGTTCAGTCAGTCTTGTGTGAAGAAGCGGAGTGTTTGAAGAAAGTAATCGTGGTTTGAAGATCTCCGTTACACAGATCTGAAGAACAATTAGGGTATAAAATTCTATAAACAGAGGACTAAGACAGGAAAGTAATTGTTGTCGTTTACATCAAATTGTGAACAGTGGCACACAGAATCGTGCGAATAATAAAGAATTTTAATTAAAACTAAACACAAATTTATTTTTATTTACAATCTACGAGCTCTATTTTAAACGTTTTTAAAAGGCAAAAACGTAACAATATGAAAGCTTTATAAAGATAGGTTTTCAAAAGAACATGTCATTTAAAGCATTGTCCATTGGATGCTACGACTTTTTATCATGTCTTTGGTAATTTCCAGAATTCAAAAAATAAAAATAAAACCGCACTTTTTTGACGCCAAGAATGAAACACGTAAATTTTGGATTCTCTGCTCTGAAGTCGAAACAAACCGTAGTCAGAAGAAACAAGGTCTGGGTTCGAGATCAGCAATGAATCGTTTTTTTGCTACTCATAAGTGCTCATGAAATTTTGAATATAAGTGAGTCCACAATATTGAAATTTAACTACTCTGATTCATTCGTACACACTACAACGTTGATTTATAAGTATGTGTACAATGAGTATGAGTACAACATTGACATCAAACTCATACCGTTCGAAATATGTTTGATTCATAAGCTTACTCATTCATATTCACCACTTTAGAAAAATACTTATAAAACTTATAAATGTTTCGAGCGACTCGAATCATTTATCAAAATTTAAAAGACACTTAAGCAAAAAAGACAGAGCAGCAAGCAGAGTAAACAAACAACCTTCTTGTGAGTATTTTAGTGTTCGTACGCGAATCATACATATTTTGTGATTCTTTTATATGTTGAGTCATGTAGAGTCGAAATCAACAACATCATACGTGTTGTCAAGTATGAGTATGATGAGTATTTCAAACTTTGAATATGAGTAGCATGAGCATAATATTAAAATAAATATGAATACGTATAAGTATCAGAAATTATGAGTATGATTCGATTCTACTCATCTTTTTGAATATTCATTGCTGATCCCTGGTCTGGGTTATCTAATCAAACAGTTTTCAGATATGCAAAACCAAACCTAGAGCAAGCCTTTATTTCTTCCGTCATGAATTTTGATCGATTAATGTTTTAAACTTATGATCTTCATACTTTTTTAACTAAGCCGGATGTTCTTTGTCTTTGAAGTCAAAATCGTTATCAAACCACTCATTACACTGTTTTTTTTTTATACGGCATGCTCACCGCATAATTTTCCAAAGAAGTGCAATTTCTACGTGACTCAGCCGAACTTCTCTCAAATGCTGTTTATTGCGGCAGTTGGAAAGATTTTCAATCGCGAAAGAAAATTACGAAAAATATGACGAATGTTGACAACACAAGAATATTCATTAGAATAACGTATACATTGGTGTCCTATTGATTGGTGCCATCCAATGTAAATGTCAAGATTTAAATATTTAAATTAATAAAAAAAAAATTAATTCACACTGATTGACGTACTGGTGAGAGGAACTACTGGAAACTGTTAAGAATAACGTTAACAATTGCTTTGAACCATTAATCATAAATCTTAGACATAAAAAATAAGTTGAGTTATAAACAAAGAAATGGACGGCTGACGTTTTCATGTTTATTTATTGAGCAGATTTGTTGGAAGCTAAGCTACCGTTTAAACATCATTTCCCACATAGTGGACGCCTTTCACTTTGTACATACGTGCACAGTGTTCTTGCCCAACACAAAAAGAGTTGTTTTGTGATTATCATAGAAATGAGAACCAAACAAACCATTAAACAACAAAGGAATAGAAATAAACAGCTTGTCAGACAGACGGAAGAGAAGTAAACAGGCAAGGTGCTTATATTAAACTGACTATAATAATGGTAGAGCTTCTAAAAATATGTCGTTGTGCAATACCAACGTATATTTCTTGCCGTGCTTACGTTTGATGCTTATTTAAGATACCAGAGATAGAGATAAAGTGGCTGTCGTCCTTTTGTCTAAATACAGTTGCATATACATATAATTTGTATGTGTTACAGTATTTGAAGCATGTTGTGTCACTCTCTAAACGTACAGCAAATGTGTGTGGGTTATTTTATTTAAACTTTTTTCTTCAAGTATTTAATGTAAACTTTTTGTTTTTTGTTTACTACACTCTTGTTAGTTTTATTTGGAAATTCGGTGAATATAATTTTAGCACACAATGCATCTTGTCTACTTATCTTTTCATTTATGTGTCCCTTTGTCGGTTGCTTAACTGTTTTGCTTTGTTTTGAATTTTAGTTTCCTCCAGAACCGTTTGCATTTTGGTTGAATTTTTTGAGAAAAAAAATTTATTTGGGAAATTGCGTTAGCCTTTTTATAATTTTTCAAATTATTGCCCTTATTCGTTTCGAATTTCGTAAAATTGTAATAAGTTTTGAGTGCATAGGAGAATGTCAGAATAATGATATCCCCAGAACTTCTGGGTACTATTATTTACAGTAGCGAGAAAAAAATGCAACTCGATGCCATATTATGTTCAACACCATGTCGTGTCTTATTTACAGAATGTTGTTAATTCGTAAGTCGTCGTAGTCTAGTAGGTAGTGTATTGGCTTATTAGACGTAAAGCCTAAGTTCAAACTCCAGGCCAGACACCAAAACAAAATACAAAAAGTATTTCTTCGGCGAATTCCTCTCCTCATTCATCAGACTGTTTGCGTTGGCATATAAAAGGCAAGACCAAGCAGGCAACGGGTTTAGTAAAAATTCAGTCAGTCTTGTGGGTAGACGCGCGGTGATTGAAGAGAATAATCGTGGTTTGAAAATCTCCGTTATAAATATCTGTCGAACAATTGTTATTGTTTACGCAAAAAAGTGTAAAGAGGAATAACGAACAAAGCAATTCTTGTTGTTTACATCAAGTTGTAAACAGTGGCACTCGGAATTGTGCGAATAATAAAAAATTTATTTCAAACGAAACATAAATTTATTTTTATTTTTATTTGCAATCGACGAGCTCAAATTGCAAACGTTGTTATTACTACGCTTGATTTGCAAATGTAACAATTGTAAAGCAACTACAAAGCTTTGAGAGGTTTTTAATACATTAAAATAAAAAAATTATATATATTTTTAATTTCTAAAAATCGTCAAAATAAGGGTATAAATCACTGCATCGTATGACGTTCATATTGACGATTATTCTGTCAGAACTTCAAATATCTCTTTATCTCAAAACACCAAAGCCTGGTACCATGGCACTATTGCTTTTAAACAATCAGATAAACATACAAAAATTTTCATGTGATCTAGTTTATATGTGACGCTGAGTAATAAGGTGCAATGATTTTTGAACAACTCATCAATAATCCCTATCTAGAATTGTTGGCACAAAACTGTTAAAAAGAATGCTTTGTTAAGTTTTCATATTTTATATTCATTTCTTCTTTAAACCGGCAAATATCATGCAACTATCTTATCTGAATACGTATATAAAGACATTCTAAAGAAGGAATAAAGATATTGTCACTACAGTATCTGCATTAAGTATTCTGTTAGTAAGGCTGTTCAAATAATCACATCAGTTATATATACAACTGATTTGAAAGTGTATGTGTATTGTAAATAAATAATAATAAATCAGGCTGAACTTGGCCGATGAGTTCGGTTGAACGCTGTTTTTGGTGAGGCTTTTTCCGCATTCACACAAGCTTAACGGGGTCAAATCTCATGATCTCGGTGACCAGTACACAACACCTTTAAGTGAGTAGATCATGACCTTAAATAGCTCGTGCAGAAAATTCTGTGTCTTTGAAGTCTCCGTAGTCTAGTAGGTAGTGTGTTGGCTTATTAGATTTGAGGCCACTGTTCAAACCTCAGGTCAGACATCTCCAATAAAACATCCTCCCAGCAAATTTCGTTGGGAATCGACTTAAATTCCTAGATGAATGTTCACGTGACCAAACATAATTTTCGAATTTGGAACAATATCAGTTCACATAAGATCCTAGAGCGTCATAGGCTCTTTGAGAACGACGTTGGCCAAGCTATCATTGTCTACGACAAGCATTAAAGCTCGATGATTACCAAGTTCTTATGACCTGAATTGAATGATTTGGATATCAACGACAAGGGGTTTTAGCACATGCCACATTGGATATTCTGCAGAAACGACTTGAAGGGTTGGTCATCTCACTTGGAAGTGATATGAATAGGCCACCGAGGTAGTACAATTTCAACCTGAAGATTTTTTCTTGTGGGGTATTCTTAAGTGACAGGTGTTTACGAATAAACCACTTCTTCATTTAATACTTCCGATCCGTTCCACCTAGATGTTATATTCTACATCGAATGGCACCAATATGTGTTATGACCGGTTAATAAATTTTGATTGCATCTCACACACACACTTTGTATTATTAAAATTTAAAGATAGGGAGCCCTTTAAGAAACTCTACACCTACGACATGTCGAAGATAATACGCAAAATGAGAGTGGTAATCTTGTTTCTAAAGCCTAATATGTTCTTCTAAGTGTAGTCTTTCTATTTTAAAGTTAGTTCAGTTTTAAAGTTAATCTAGCAGGTAGTGTGTTAGACTATTAGACACACACATAATTCAAACATAGCTCAAACATCTCGACTCTTTCCTTTCCGCAGTCTTCTGATAAAGGCTCTAAAAGTGAATAAAATTGCTATGAATATTTTCTCAAAAATTTGTCGTTCATAGCCGACTTTAAACTGTAGGTGCTGGCACTCATGGAACATGACATGACAACACACAGAACATGGGTCGTGAGAATTACATTTCATGTGCAATACAATAAGATACCTAGCCTGAGTATTTGATACTGGCCCCCTAATGATTATACAGAAGGTTCTGTGTACTACGTCGATACCCTTTCTGATCAGAAAATGCCAGGCATTTCTAAATGTAATGACAAGACATTTTGACCATTATACCAGTCATATCCATGCATGAAGACTGTATCGAAAAGTGATGAATTATAACTGTGCTGTAACATGTTTTACGATTTGGCTGATAAACTCTCAATCGATGTCAGCGGACTGAATAGTTTGCTTTTCAGCTGCATAACAAATCTCTATAGGTTATTTGATTTATATCGGTCCAGTTGATGTGAGAAGGCCCTCTCTGTGTGTAATAGAACGTAATTTTTGTGTCGTTAATCACAATAGGCTTTGACTTATTTCAATTGATGAGCTATCTTTGTTAGCTTTATTCCTTATGTCTAAGAGTTGTTGAAGTCCTTTGCCCTTATTAATAAAATAACACGAACTTTTTTCAGCTCTATTCAATTTATTCTACTCGAAAATTCAACGAAAAGTAGTTTTTGTTTGTTTATAAATATTTAAGCCCTTAAAATAAGTTTTTGCCACCACCATAGTAGCCATGTGAATGAAGTCTGTTACTCGTCATGTCATATGCATATTGAATATGTGTTGTAAGCCATTGTAAATGGTTGCATGAATGGAAGTGTGTAGTACCAACTGAGCTTAATTGGTCATATTGCGTTATTTGTTTGGAAGAGCATCCTACGTTCAGTATGGTATTACGTTTAAAACAAATGTTTTTGGAAAAGTATTTGCTTTACTTCAAAAAAGTTTGTTATTCGCAGACACTTTTTGCGTTACTTTGGTGTTACCATATAATTTCGAAGTATGATATCATGAAAGTTGATCTGAAATTTCTCTTTTGGGCTTATGTTCACTTTGATGCTTTACTTTAATTTAAAGTAAGCTTTAGTTTAGCTAATGAACTTTTTGTAAGAAGCTTAAAGGCATTGTGTGAAACGATGATGATGCAGTGGAAACAAAAATTATTTTCTATACAGGCGTTGTTATATATGCACATGAATAACAAGTGACACAAAGAAAGGCTGTGCTGCAAAATCTTCTCATATCACTTAAAAACATGGAGCCTATTCATCCTATTAAACAAATTTTATATTTCTTTTATGAATCTTTTTACCCCATATAAAAACGAGGTTGTGTTTAGTTTTAATAAAAGGATCGAACTGAACCACTTCGTGTAAGAAAGTTGTGACCAATTTTATTATATTAGTCACGCTGTATATTAAATTGCGCCATCTTATCGAAACTAACTGATGCTAATGGATGACTGATTTTTAAAAAATTCAGCCAACAGTACCTGATGGCAGTCATCGAAACGTGAACTCCTCCTTTTTATTTCGAAAGAAATAAGCACCGATGATGTTGCCGACTTGATTTTCTAGGCAAAAATAGATACGATGTGTAAGAGATTGTGGTTAGTGATTAACCCAACGTTATCGTTAGCAGTATTACCGATATATTTAGAATAATTCCATCAAAGTTAACCAAAGGTTTTATTTGAGTTCGATTTGAACTGTTGGCTTAATTAATAAGTCTTTGACTTTCATCATTAATTGTTTCATTTTTAATAAAAATTTTTATAAGTGGTATCCTTATTTCGCAACCTGCTCTAATTATTTAACCACAGGTCATCGTTTTATCTGCGGTGTTCATTTACAAGAGTATGTGAGCACATAGACTTGCGTTACTTATGCTTACAATACTTGCTTGATATAAATTATGATATAAAAATCACTAAATATGTCCTACAATGGGAAACATTCACTCACCTAAACACCCATATAGTATGTGCTACTATAGTATGATTTTTATTCATCCAAATATGAATTTAAGCCACTGAACCTTCAACTAAAAAAAAAAAAAAAACCATTATGGTGGCCTTATTTTCTTTTTAAAGGGTTTAGAAAATATTTACAAAATAAATTTGAATATGTATTAAAATTTATAAGATTTTTAGGGCGAATATAGAAACTGTCTGTATACAGCATGCAGTGAAAGCGATTAAAAATTAATGTTGCAAAATAGACCATCACAGGAAAAGCTATGACTCATGCATTTATAATTCTGCTAAAAAGGCAAGGACCTTCACTTAAGTACATTTCGTATGTTTTTGGTATCGCTTATAAAATTTAATAATTTACAAAAATTTGTTGTCGGAAAGCCAGATTATTAAAATTTTCGGGTCTTTTGTTAAACGCCTTTCCAATCCAGTCTTTAAATTTGAATCGCCAAATTTTCTTGTTTTTGGATAAATCCATGATTTGGCAAGTGGCTCTTTAGTTTGATAACAAATTGTACATGTTATTAAACACAGAAGCCACAAATGAAAGAAACGACAATCCGTGTTATAAAATTATTTACCCAATAGAAAATAATCATATTAATTACTTTACTTTCTGAAGGGGATACCGTGATGTAAAAAACTCTGAACGCCTTTAACATATTTGTTAATGCAAATAAACACTTGATCTATTAATTTCAACAACATTGAGTATCCAAATATGGATTTTTTAATTAAACAACTATAGATAAGCGTCCCTCGCCTTGTTTTATAAAACACACAGTAATTCAATAAAAAATTATATATTTCTTTATCTTATAATGGCATTAATTACTTCATTAAATAAACTGATGCTTGAGTGGCATATCAATAAAAAAAAATTATGACACAATTTTATACATGATAGAATGCGTTAGAAGTAGGATAATGTAGCTTATGTTTCTATGTATTACATTTATTAATTATATCATGTTCTTTTATTCTATTACAATATATGCCATCACTTCGCTGTGAAGAATATAATTATTTGTGTAATTTTTAACTCCAATATGTAACAAGTCGTAATCCTGACTGAAGGTTTTTAATGACCAATTATGTATGTATGTATATATGTATTTGGAAAAATCATTATTGTCTAAGCAATAGCATTATGGACAGGTTCTAACCTAGCCCATGCACTTTCATAGGCATACTATGAAAGCATAGTATGATGAATACTAAGCCAATAATAAAAAGTATCGTATATTTTTTTTAACTGGTCACCTTATGTTTTATTTGAATATTGGATGACAGACGTTTAAGTTTGACAGCACTTTACGCTTGAATGAAAAAATAACAATCTTGGCAATGTCTTAAAAGGACAGGTACAAATACGAATCTTGTCACGTCACCAAAAAACAATATTCGGATGTCATTCATTCTTTGAAAATGGTAATAAATCCTGTCATATCTTTTTGACCCTTTTTCACAAAAATTAAAATAGAATGATGAAAAACGTAAACTATTATTTTGTCAAACAAAGATGAAATAAACCTTTTAATTATCATCTCCAAATATTACTAAATACAGGGCATTTATTTAAAAGTTTCCCATCTCTAAATTTAAATAAAACAAAGTGTGTGCGGAATATCATCGAAATGATTTATTCATTTGAAAAACCTATTGATGCCATTATGTGTGGACAATAGCATCAAGCAAAAGTTCGAAACTTCAAGGACCACTGTGCGCCTGCAATTTAAGAAAACTCCACAAGAAAAAGCCTAACGTGTTCAAATTGCACGATTTCAGTTACTAGTTCACATCACATCACATCATCGATGGTGACCAGATCAGGCTAAAAAATGTTTGTAATAAGCTTCGTTCGCGAAGAAATATGGACGGATGACACCGGCAGTCCAAAATTCACCCCAAACAATGACTTTTTCGGGCTGCGTTGAACGCTCTTCGATCTCACGTGGATTGTTAATATCTCACATTCGAGAAGTTTGTTTGTTCACATACTCATTTATGAAGAAATATGCCTCTTCGCTGAAGATGATTTGTTGATAAACATTAAGGTCAGCTTCCAACATCTCCAGAGGCCCCCAAAAGCATCACAGAATCGTAACACGCAATCGGATATGACTCGAGGGTGTTTACAGTCAATTTTTGTTAATGACTTCAGAGTGTTCCTTTACAATGTTCGGACAGCGCATCAGTTGCTAGTCCTGTAACGCCAAACAAGTGCAACATATGCACAAGCCGTTCTGAATCTCGACCAGGAAGAAGCCAATTATTAGTCGAAAATTTTCTCTCTTGTTATGTGTTATGTGGCCTTGAGAATGAACTAATTTCTGTCGAGTCATTACGATACTCGAAGAATATAAATATTTTGACAAGAAGGCAAGAAAAGTTCTCGAGTTAAAACCGCTTCTGAAAGATTGAAAGGGAGCAATGCCAAACCATACACTGTTCTTAACCAAACCAGGCTATATAGAACTCGTCTAAAAAGTATTCTGACTGGCTCTATATAACAAGGGTTAGATACACACAGTTAAAGCTATTCTGTATGATTTGTAAAATTGTCTACCATTTTGCCATGTTCATGGCTATTAGGAGTCATATATATGTTAATAAAAATGTAAATTAGCTGAGAGAACAATTGCAGGCTGAAACAGCAGCAACATTTCTGGAGATACAACATAAAAACACGAAGTAATTTATTCTGTTCCATTTGATAAGCCTAACAATTGTTAAGTGACCAAACTTAGTCTAAAAACAAGAGATATATTTAAGTACATACATACAAACATATATTATATACTCTTGTATTCTCCTGTGATTTATACGGAGTTTTTTAAAAGGAGGCATGACTTTATGGTCGCAAAGCTAAGTGAAGATTTTTCTCTTTTAATGCTTCATTTTATTTCCCATATAAAGTAGTCCCACTGTGTACAGCAGATAAAAACGCGAATGTTTTCTTACTTACTGGTATGCAGGAAATATTTCTAAATATTGAAACAATATGTTCACGTTTTGTTTGTTTGACATATATGCCTTGGCCATATTCTCTGTAAAAATATCTTCATGCGTTTCTCCATACATACATACATACATACATACATACATACATACATATATACAAACATACGTAATTGGGCAATACAACCCTTCAATCAAGATTAAAACCTAGCTTCTCACACCACTTATGTTTTGTGCGTTAATTTTATACATGAGTGAAGGAACCTACAGTTTAAAGTCGATTCCGAACAACAGATTTTTGAGAAACTTTTCGTGACAGTTTTATTTACTCTCGGAGTTTTTGTCAGAAATCTGCTGAGAGGAAGTTGTCCGAAGTAATATTTTTTGATATTTCACGTTATTGGAGATGTCTGACCTGGGGTTTGAACCTTGACCTCAAGTCTAATAAGCCAACACACTACTTACCATACTACGGCGACTTCATTCATTGTTTCGTTCATTTATTGATGTTAATTCCATGCCTTTTATTTCAAGAAGGGCCAGTTTCGCAAACAATTTATTTATGGCAGCGCGTGGTGTAATGCAGGTTATTGACCAAAATAACCGTGAAGTTTCCCTGCTAAAATGTGATTTTGCTAAACCACACCAGTACCTTAAACGATTTCAAGTAGTGAAAGTGTAGTGTTATTAAAAAGAAATCAAGGAGTATGAACTTCGTAATTAATTATTAGGGACGCAAATATTTCCAAGCAGGACATTACCATTCTTTCTGGTAGCCAGACGGATATCAAAGCATTGAATTCCAACGTGATGAACTCCAGGACGGTAAGCAAATACCGCCAATGTCTCAATGAGGTAGAAGAAAGATGTTTTTCTATTTAGATATGTACTCAGTAGATGCCCCTGTTCGTACAGTTCATTGTGCTGGAATATAGGAGACAATTTTTTTTGTTTTTTTTTTATATCCAGTGTATAAACCTTCGTCACCTTTTTTCGAGAATTGCTCTTTAGAAATAATTCTCACTTTCTTTTTTCTATTGTGAATAATTACATATAATTTCAGACAAAAATCAGATAATCACAAACACCCGGAATCTCTGGAGAGAATCGAACGCACGACCTCGGCACTTGAAGTTTAGCACACGACCAACTACGCCATAGGAGAATCAGAGTATTAGAACATACTGAGATTCCATGCAAATGTAGAACAGATGAACTCATCAGAGGTGGCAAAACCATGGAACTCTCCGATAAATTCTCTCTAAAAACGTGCAAGATTATAATTGACTATGTGGTTAACAATTCCGTCAATAATAGATGGACGACTTCGGACACGGGTTGAACGATGCCAAAAACATGGCTGAAGCTGGATGAAGAGGGCATTAAAATTCTGCTTTAACCCTAAAGAAGCACGCTCAGTATGGTTGTTGGGGTCATTACGGGGCATTGCATTATGGGTAAACATGCGAAGCGCATTGATGTTGGACACCTGTTCTTCTTGGTGTCTGCAGTATAGGTGATCTGGAGAAACTGTCACGCATTGACATTGGCAGTCTGAGTCGCTTCATCAGAAGCTCTGAATGGCTACGGGACTAGAGGATATCGGAACACTCTGGTATCAAAATAGGCCGCGTGTGGTATAAGTATGTCCATTCACCTCTACCTACATATCTACTTATGAACTCACAACGCTATTGTGACTTTTCAGTGCTACATTCTACAGTAATATTGTTCCTACAGGCATGTTGAGATGACAGTAAAAATAATGGATCAGTGATCATCCCTAAATAAATGTCCACAAACATTTTAAGCTCTTTAGAGGATAAAAAAATATACTGACTAATTGACATAATGTTCTTAGAACGAGTATGGAAAGATTTTTCTCAGTTAGAGATGGACATAAAAGTTTACGTAGTCCTTTGTTGGTATACAGAACAATTGGAATATAATTAAAGTGTACTTCAGAAATTTCCGTTTTTCACGATCCTCCTATTCTATTTGCTATCCAAGTTTCATTTACGTATGACCAACGACTTCTTAAGCGGGTCAATCTGTATATATAAGTCAATATTAATATTTTCTGGTCTAGTCTTTCCTGTATGACATCGCGAAATGTAATCCAGTACAGTATTCTGAGAATCGCTGTAGACAACATCTTTCTTTATTGAGTTCTTTCTAGAAACTGAACTAAAAGCTGAATATATTATGTACATATAAAATAACTTAATTCTAGACAACTTAAGTAGGCCCAGTCAGATACATACATACACACAGACACTTAACCCTAAAGACAGTGACAGATATATACATAAACTTAAAACTAATTGACATAAGTTACACTCTTAAAAATATAACTACACTCAAAGAAACAACCGGACATAAGCAATACTGCTACAGCAGTCAGTCTTACCACTATAAGTCCAGAAAGATCAAGTTGCCGTAGTCTAGGAGGTAGTGTGTTAACTTCTTAGATGTTAGGCCACGGTTATTCGATTAAATCGAAATATTAAAATTATTTCCTCGGCGACTTCGTCCCAGCAGATTTCTGGCAAAAAAATCTGAGAATAAATAAAAATTGCATGAAAAGTTTCAAAAAAAATTAGTCGTTCGGAGTCCACTTTAAACTGTAAGTTCCGCCACTCATGTATATAATGAACAGACATGGTATAAGTGATTTTAGAAGTGTGGTCGTAATGCTAACTGCAGGTTTGTAATGACCAATTATGTATATATGTACGTATGTATGTGAGACCACAAAAATAATAACGTATTGAACATCATCATAATTGAAAAAAAATGCCTTGTACCAAATTCATTGAAAATTTTAAATCAATGGAGTGTTTTAAATTCTGATACAGAGTAAGCTTTAATCGCTTTACTTCAAGTAAGTCTTTCTTATTTAATTGCTTATTTCCTACTTCTTCTCAAGCAATGCACCCCCAAGCCTTGAAGTTCCTTTCAAAGGCCGTAACAAATGACATAATTTAATGCCATCTAGATCTTGGTTTTGTATGCAAATTTCCATTTCTTCTTTAGGCTTATGGAGAGCGAAAAACCAAAATTACAGAAACAATAACAAGAAGAAAATAGCAAAAGAAATCAAGAAGTAGAATTTTAATTCAATGAGTGGTGAAGAACGAATTTTTTTTTTATTTTCTTGAAAATAAAATATTTTCCCACAAGACATTTTTCATGGTATTTTTTCCGATTCTATGATAACAGACTGTTTAGTTTGTAACGGTCATTTAAAGTTTCGGGAATCACAAAATCACCACAGTTTATGTATTAATTTTGAGGCGGTCATTTAAACGTTATTTATCTTCAAGCCCGTTAAGCCTTAAGAGTGTGATTAATTGCTGCCATAATAAAACAAATGTTGTATTTAATGGTATTTTATTTTCTTTTCTTTTCCTGTATTTTCATTCTTTTTCTTTTCTTTTTTGTATACTTAAGGACATAAAACGGCCACCAAGTGACATTTCATTTAATTTCCTGATTCTTTTTCTATTTTCCAAAGAATACTTTGTATAATTGAAGCCAAAACTTAGAAGCAGAATTTAAACGAATGTAGCAGAGATTATAAATTGTGTTGTAATTATGGCTTTTGATTTGCAAGAAGAATTAATCAAAAGGAAAGAAAATAGGAAAAATTATCAATTCTATTCCATAAAAGGCAAAATTAAAAATTTTTCTTACTAATATGGGCATCAGGAAGGATTGTTGTAGGAAGTTCTTATACATACATACATACATAATTGATCATTACAACCCATCAGTCAGGATTACGACCTAGTTTCTTACACCACTTTTGTTGTGTGTGTTTATTTTATACATGAGTGGTGGGACCGACAGTTTAAAGTCAACTCGGAACGACAGATTTTTGAGAAACTTTTCATGGCAATTTTATTTACTCTCATGGCCATTATTACACCTTGCCGTTAACTAAAGGGAGGATTTTAATGGGCAGATAAATTGTTTTTCGTTATTATGAGTACCCAATAAGATAAAAGTGATCGTTAAGCTAAAGGGAGGATCATCCTACCTTTAACATTTAAAGGTCACTTTATGTTTGAACTTGCCATATTATATATTATTTGCATTATGGCAACTTCAAATTTAAACAAAATGAGCATATACAACAAAAAAAGAAGCCCGCGGTTGCCACTGCGGTAAAAAAAATTGTATAATTGAGCAGTTTTATCGACATTGCTCCGGCACTGCCATATTTCTGAAACATTTTATCTGTAAGTTGTAATAACGAAAATGAGTTAAAGGTAACTTTACAGTTGCCTTTAGTTAAAGATACCTTTAACTAACCCCAAGTTTAACGACAAGTTGTAATAATGGCCCTCAGAGTTTTTGCCAGAAATCTGCTGAGCGAAAGTCGCCGAAGAAATACTTTTCGTAGTTTTGTTTTGATGTCTGGACTGGGGCTCGAACCCTGGCTTTACGTCTAATAAGCCAACACACTACCTACTAGACTACGGCGACTTTTATCTTATATTGTATATAAAAATGAAATTGTGTTTATTTGTTTGTTTGAAGTCTATAGACGGCTAAACGGCTGGATCGATTTTCCAGAAATTTTCACAGTATGTTTCCTGTATGTCTGGAAGGAGTTATAGGCTACTTTAGATTTTAAAATTTCAAGTAGGCGAGGTGCCACGCCCACATACCCAATAGGTATATAATGTCGCATATCTCATAAACCGCAACAGCTAGAGTCCTCAAATTTTGTATGGACGACTTTGACGTATATATGCACAAAATGGTCGGATTGGCTATAGTCGGCGTGTCACCTCCCATAGTCTATATATAAAAAAATGAATGTTTGTTTGTATGTATCTTATAGAATCGTAAACTGTACATTTGATCATGTTATGATTTGTAGCAAAGCTATTGCGCATGAGCCGACGAAGGTTTCTAAGTTGGTATGACCAATTTCCGACAGGTGGTGTCACTGAAAATTACTCAAAATGAATTAAATCGTAAACTGTGCATTGTTTAACAAAGTTGTTGCGCATGAGTCGACCGAAGTTGGTGCGATTAATTTCCGATGGATGGCGTCAATGAAAATTATTCAAAATGAATGAAAAGCAATTGGTCGACCTACACCTCAAGCACGGAAGAAAACGAGCCCCAGAATCAGACGAGCATTGAGACTGAAAAATCTTCGAGTATATGCCGCTGAGACCTGTTCGCTTGAACAACGAGAAGTGAGATTAGAAACTGATCGAATGCGTACTACTCAGGCCCGTTCTTCTGAATCATCAGGACAACGGGAAACAAAATCAATAAAATGATTCAAAATTAATTGGACATTTGTGTAATCTCTTTCCTTCAAATTTATATTAGTTGGTGGCGCAACAACACGCTCAGGTTACACCTAGTAGTTTACAAAGGTCATCTAATTGAAGATGCATCAGTCAAATTAGTTGTCATTTATTCAGCATGTTCTACTAATTCACCATGGACGACCATACACAAAAACTTCAGTTCGCTAAATAGGATCTTCAGCGATGAGACCAATTTCTATATGAATCGCTACATGAATATACAAAAGTGTGGAATTTCGAACGATACGCATCCCAATTAGATCAAACGGCATCCAATGCATCTCGATAAAATCACTATTTGGTGTTGATTTTGGGTTGTAGGCTTCATCTGTCCATAGTTCATTTAGAACTTTGGCCAGGCCATCACTGTCAGCGTCGAGGACTGTAGATCGATGATTAAAATTCTTTTTTAGATTGTCATATGGTTTTGATAGGGCGCACCTACCGGTCATACAGCTTATACATATGGCTTATACATTGGATATTCTGCGCAAGTGATTTGAGGTCAATGGACTCATGGCCCTGGATGTTGTGTTATTTCGGTGGATCATGCGATTTAATCCCGCTTTGCTTTTGAGGTTTTTTAAGCAACAATCGCGAATAAACCACAATATAATCCAAGGCATCGATCACATTATACATACATACATACATAATTGATCATTACAATACTCCATTCAAGATTACGACCAATTTTCTTACACCACTTATGCTGTGTGTGTTAGTTTTATAAATGAGTGGCGGGACCTACAGTTTAAAGTTGACTCCGATCGTCAGATTTTTTGAGAAACTTTTCATGGCAATTTTCATTTCATAATCTGAGTGTTTTTGCCAGAAATCTGCTGAGAGGAAGTCGTCGAAGAAATATTTTCTCATATATCGTTTTGTTCGAGATATCTGACCAGGGATTTGAACCTTGTCCTCATGTCTAATAAGCCAACACGCTACCTACTATACTATGTCGACATCGATCACGTTCTGCCTGATTTATATGCCAGCATCATGGAAAATTGAGCTTTTCGGAAGCACAAGACATAGAAAAGCCGTGGCAAACATTTCATTTGCATCAATGCGTCTTTACAACGTTTACAAATTGTGGATGGGGTATCTCACACATTATTTCATTTATTTATATTTAAAGATAAGGATGTTCTAAATTCTAAGGATAAACACTAAATTTCCACTGCTTTTTTCGGAAAATGCAATGTTACTTAGCAGAAGTTTTTTTTTTTTTCTCATTAAATTCTCATTTATTAATTATTACAACTAGTTATTATAACTAACAAGTAATTTATTTCCAACATTTAAATAAACATAAACTTTAATTTAATATATATTTATGATGATATTATGATGATCATCAAGCCAAAAGAGAGCTTCTAATTAGGTCGGATGGCTTCCTTCTTTTAAGTCTGCGTTCCAAAGCAATGGGATCAGCAAGAGATGATACTTCTGAATTGACGAGGTCTCTGAGTCGGATGTTATGTTTTGCTGCAATGTTTTCAATCTCTTTTTTAACAGTATTTACACCAAGGTCACGATGTAAATCACTTGTGCGTATATACCATGGTGCGTTTACGATGCATCTGAGTACTTTGTTCTGAAAACGTTGAATAATAGTTATATTTTGCTCGCTTGTGCATCCCAACAATTGTGCTCCATAAGTCCATATAGGTTTTAATATTTGTTTATATATTAACAATTTATTTTCAATAGACAGTTTGGATTTCCTCCCGATTAACCAGTTTAGCTTCTTCCATTTTAGTTGTAGTTCCATAATTTTAATTTTAACATGCTCATTCCAATGTAACTTTGCATCCAGTGTCATACCAAGATATTTTGCCGTATTTGAATACGGTATTTGTATACCGTCCATGAATATAGGGGTACCTAAAGTTAATTTATTTCGGTCAACATGTGTTGACTTAGAACTATTTAATTTTATGCACCACTTTCTAGTCCATTCTAAGACCGAGTAAGTGCGTTTTGTAACTTGTATTTCGCCTCATTTTCAGTTCTGGCAACTGACAAAATAGCCGTGTCATCGGCAAATGTAGCCATAGTCGTTCCAGCAACTTCTGGTATATCACTGGTGTATAAAACATACAAAAGTGGACCCAGAATGCTTCCTTGAGGTACTCCTGCTTGTATTTCCCTTAATTGGGAATATTCGTCCTCATATTTAACGCGAAACAACCTATCCTTCAGGTACGATTTAAATAAAGTACAGTACGCCCTTGGCAATTGCGTGTATAGTTTCGTGAGTAAACCCTTATGACTGACTTTGTCGAATGCTTGTGAAACGTCCAAGAATACAGCGGTACAAACATTTTTTTCCTCTAAAGCTCTTTCTATTACATCAGTAATGCGGTGAACTTGGTCAATTGTTGAAAGCGCATTTCTAAAACCAAATTGATGTTTAGGAACTAAGTTTCTTTGTTCAAATATCTGTTTAATGCGAACTTGTAAAATTTTCTCATATAATTTCGATAATATGGGCAGAAGCGAAATGGGCCTATATGATTTAACTTCAGTTGGAGGTTTTCCAGGTTTTGGTATCATTACCACTTCGGCGACTTTCCAAAACGATGGTACATGAAGTAGTCTAAATGAAGCATTGAAAATTTGTGTTAGTTTTAGAATTATGTTATTTGGCAGATGTCTAAGAACTTCAGTTGTTATCAAGTCGAATCCAGGACATTTCTTTAATTTCAAATTAAGATGGATTTGTTTAAAAACTTCAATTGGTGTTACCTCAGGTATTGTGTAATCATCTCGACCATCATCATCAAGACTACTGACTTCCTGCGTAATAGATGGTGGATCAGTATCAAGAGAGAACACACCAGCAAGATGGTTAGAAAACAATTCCGCCTTTTGGCTATTTGTTCTGGCCCAATTTCCGTCTGCCATGTGAATGGGAGGAATTTGTGCTGTGGGTCTATTTAAGTTTTTTGTTGATTTCCACAATGAGTAGTCTGATGTTTTTTCATTACTCAACCCTTGTAAATAGTTATTGAAACGTGAGTTCTTATACTTTTTGATTTCTAAGCTAAGTTCGTGTGTCATTCTATTAAGCCTTGCCTTGTCAGCTGGAAATCTAGATCGTTGCCATATCTTTCTCAACCTTCTTTTATTTTTTATCATCTCCCTTATATAAGCAGGGTATGAAACAACGTGTTGTTTATCAGGAGGGTTCGGAGTGCTTTCCCAAGCAGTACTTTGAATGAGGTTTGTAACAAACTCAACGTCTTCCTCAATTTCGTCAATTGTTTCTGGTTCATTAGGGGGTATGTTTGAATTTTGCAGCACAGTATGAAAATATTGCCAATCGGTAAATTTATTCGCCAAAAAAGGAGATTTTGTCCTTTGGACAGCTTTTTCATAAACAGTCATATATATCGGTGAATGGTCAGAATTAAGATCAAATCCATTTTTCAACTTGATACACGACTTTGATATCTTATTTATTATAAAGAAATCTATAAGATCAGGTATTTTACTACTGTCTGTTGGCCAATACGTTGGTTTACCTGTTGACACAACTTCACATCCGATTTCCAAAATTGCCTTATATAGTTCATTTCCCTTGGGGGTGTTCAAACGGGATCCCCAGTAAGTATTCTTAGCATTAAAGTCTCCGCCCATGATGAACCTCGAATCATGTCTTGCTATAAGATTTTTATAATCAATTGACTTTATTGAGTGACGCGGAGGGCTGTATACTGACGTTATCAGCAGTTTCTGTGAGTTTGTTGTTAATCGAACTGTGGTTGCTTGAAATTCTTCAGTACTTAGTTTTTCTTCTTCGTAATGCTTTATGTTTTTCCTTATTATAACCGCACTTCCTCCTCTAGCTGTATTTTGGGGATGAACTTTGTGATATACTTCGTAATTTCTGAATAGCAGAAGTGGTTGAAATAAATTATTCAAAATATTGGCCATTGACAGCTACTTTTTCTCATATTCTTGACAGAGTTCGATTACCATTTTGTCGCTTTTGAAGACGTCACATAAGAAGAATTTGTGATTAGCCAGACCATGAGCATCAAATATATATATATATATATATATATATATGGGGCATGAAGCTTCTTAATGATGAAGTCAAAGAGATTTATACCACAAAAAACTGAGCGGGAGACGTTGGAGGAGGTCGTATATTCTTTATATATAGTTTCCTAATTTTCATTGTGGCTCTCGGTTCGCTTAAGCCTGTCGTTTTCCTAGAATGAAATGAAAAATTATCACTGTCAGCAAGTAGCGATTACTTAATCAATGAATTGGTCATTACAACCTTTTATTTTAGTGGCAGATTTTCCGAACGGCAGATTTAAGAATCTATTCATGGCAATTTTCATTTACTCTGAGAGTTTTTGCCAGAAATCTGCTGAGAGGAAGTCGCCGAAGAAATATTTTCTCAAATTTCATTTTGTTCGAGATATCTGACCTGGGGCTTGAACCTTGTCCTCATGTCTAATAAACCAACACGCTACCTACTGGACTACGTAGACATAGTTCACGTTCTGCGTTATTTGTACGCCAGTGTCATGGAAAATTTAGCTTCTCGGATGCACTAGACAAATAAAAGCCTTTGCAAACATTTCTTTGGCATCAATGCGTCTTTACAACGATTACAAATTGTCGATGGGGTATCTCACTCATTATTTCTTTTATTTAAATTTAAATATAGGAAGCTCCAAATTCTAAGGATAACCACTAAATTTAAAGTTTTGTTGGAAAATTCAACGTTACTTAGCAGAAGTGGTTCAAATAAATTATTCAAAATATTGGACATCGATAATTAAAACTTTTTCTCATATTCTTAATAGAATTTAATTACTATTATTACATAATACGAGCCTCTTTTGAAGTCGTCATATAAGAAGAATTGGGGATTAGTCAGACCAGGAGCATTGTGGTGCATGAAGCTTCTTAATGATCAAGTCATGGATCGACAAAGAGATTTTTAACTGACAAATCTGAGTGGTAGACATTCGAGGAGGTCATATATTCCTTATGTATAGTTTCTTAATTTTCATTGTGGCTCTCGGTTCGCTTAAGCCCGTCGTTTTCATAGAATGAAATGAAAAATGATCACTGACAGCAAATAGCGATTACTTAATCAATGAATTGATCATTACAACTTTTTATTTTAGTGGTGTGACCTACAGTTTGCACTTCAGCTCCGAACGGCAGATTTGAGAATCTATTCACGGTAATTTTATTTACTTTCAGAGTTTTTTCCAGAAGATTGCTGAAAGAAATCAATTTTTTAAATCGTTTTTGTTCGCATAAGCCAACACCCTACCTACTAGCCTACGGCGAGTACATAAGGGGGTTTTTATGTAGAATCGAAATTGAAAGTGTAGAACTCAATAGATTATTTTGCTGTGCTTCTAAGATAACAGTTAAACCATTATACCTTAATAGGAAATATGGAGATGAGTTTCTGTTATATAATTTAATAAACGCTTCTATTACAACATTTACCTCAGCTCTGCCTACGTAGCTGTATATGCATCAGAGATCAGCAAGGAATCGTTTTTTCGCTAATCATAAGCACTCATGAAATTTTTCATATAAGTGATTCAACAATATTGAAATTTAAATACTCTTATTCATTCGTACTCACTATAACGTTGATTTATAAGTACAGGTTGCTATGAGTATGAGTACAACGTTGACATCAAACTCATATCATTCGAAATATGCCTGACTTCCAAAATGTTGTTTGCTTTGTGTTTGAACAAAGTACGGTGTTTCATAAAGCCGCTGTACAAAGTGTTTACATTGTATACTATTTCAAAACGTCGTCAATGTGTAGTTTTAACGCAGTCAAGAAGCAATCAGGTATCGGATTTATAGTTGATGCATTATTTGGTAGCTTTGCATATCTACATAATTTATATTCCGTAGTAGAACTGCATACAAACTTTGTATTGATATATTTTGAAAGTCAGCCTATGTTTGATTCATAAGCCTACTCATTTTGATTCATAACTTTAGAAAAATACTTATAATTCTTATAAATGATTCGAGTGACACGAACCATTCTAAAAAATTTACAGTCTTAATTGTTAGGCATTTACAACAAAAGAAAAAAGACACATAAGCAAGAAAGACAGAGCAGCAAGCAGAGGAAACCCATAACCTTCTAGTAAATATTTTAGTGTTCGTACGCGATTCACAATTATTTTGTGCTTTGTGTATATGTTGAGTTATGGGAAGTCGAAATCAACAACATCATACGTGTTGTTAAGTATGAATATGATGAGTACTTCAAACTTTGAATATGAGTAGAGGTTCCATGATATTAAAATAAGTATGAATGCGTATAAGTATCAAAAATTATGAGTATGATTCGATTCTACTCATCTTTTTGAATACTCATTGCTGATCTCCGATATGCATCAGTATTTATGGTATTTTTGTTAATTATGAAACCATTTTATTTTCTGTGAAAACAAATTTTTATTTTTCTGATAACTGAAATGAAAGGGCATTTATCGCTCGTGATACCGCAAGTTATAAAATTGAATTTTTTTAACCTAAAAAAATAAATTCTATGAAAAGTGTTATTCATACGCCTACGGCCATTTGTTTACGTTGTCAAAATGGTTAAAAATGATTGATCTTATACACACAGTTTAAAATAACCGTTATAAGCTATTTTACAACGTTATCATAATTGCTAAATTACTAACCCACACACAAAAATTTGCAAATTTTATATTTTCATACAGCGCGAAGTTAATGATGTTGTTGGCTATAATTTTGACTAAGAATTGTATGTCAGTGTTTTGCCTCGATAGCCGCCGCTGCATTGCGTGATTAACAATATTTATTTCTGCAGTGGTCTATGATTGCTGTCTTAACAACTTAACTGCGTGCTGTTAAATCTTTTTCCGATTTTTGTGAGTAAGATTCCAAGTAATTTGAAATAAACTGCGTTAAAAGTGGTTTAAATTGTGGAAGAGATGTTATGGCTGATAAAGTGAATGCAAATTTCCCTAAATGAAGATTTTTACTTATGATGAGAAAGTGTAAAAGTGATATTCCTTATGGGGAATACAAAACTTGATATTCTGTCATGTTCATTGCAATAAAGAAAATTTTATTTAATCCCATAGTTTTTACCAGCAGACTGCTGAGATGAACTCACCGAAAGAAATATATTTTCATATTTCGTTTTATTCGAAATGTCTGTCCTGAAGCCTCTTGTCTCATCAGTCATCGCACTATCTATACTGCACTACGGCGACCTTTACACCCAAAAGCTCAGTTACACTTTAAAGCCTAATTTAATTTTCCCTTGACTGTTGAATTTCTCTAACGTGAATGGCTTTCACAGTCAGGTTTTGTTTTCATTCTTTTGATTTTTTTTTCTTGCCAATAAATTTTTCCACAGTCTCACTCCGTTTTATTTATTGTTTGGTATATCTTGTCGGTTTTCTTTTTAATTTGACTGGAGGTGTATGCATGATCGAGGTGGAGTGTTATTACTTCTAAAAGTTGTGGACCTTCATTTAATATGATTTCTTTTAGTTGATCCATATTTGGTACTTGCCACATTTTGTTGAACCATGCAACAATTTGCAATTGTGCAGTGTAAGCAATTCTTTTTCTATGGTTTTTTTATTTTTTCTTTTTTTTTTGGTTCTTTTTTATTTCTTCTTTTTCAGAGATTTGAATCACTTTATTATTGTTTGTTTGTTTTTCGCTAAAACTCTTACATACCATGCCAGATGGTAGAGAAAACTATCAGTTGCAATAAAGCACAAATAGCAGAGCAATACGTATCAAAAAGTCTTTGTTTTTTTTTGTATTCTACCTTGTGCATGCATCTCTCTTGTGCAGTAAAAAATTGATAGTTATAATACGAAAATCATTTTGAAAGTGGCTCAATGCTTGTTGGGTGACACGATGTACTCGCACAGCCGGGTTATAAATAAATCCCTAACGAACATATTTTTAACGTGGGTGCTTGCTCATGAACGCCTCTGCTTTTTTTTTCAAGGAAATCCGGATCACTCAAGAGTGACAGTCAAATGGGTTCCAGGGCATGGGGATATCGTCGAAAATTGCGTTCTTCATGAGCTAACCAGAGCCGATACGGAGTACGTTATCTCTAATATGTTAAGGTTTGTAGGTATTTCGATTGCTTCAGTAAAATTCAATATTATCCAAAAAGTTTACGGGAAAGCACAATCTTGTTGGCATAAGAAGAGGACCGTCCCACTCCTATCCTTAAATCACATGGCCGTCCACCGCTTAACAGCGATTCCCACGTATCAGTGTAATATTATTAGGTATGCCGAAAGACTTGGTATTTCGTCAAATGATTTCTGCAAAAGCTGTGGGTCTAAGAAGGAGGTGGAAGAGATAGTTTTTTACCTCATGAGTCAGTGTCCAGCTCTTGTCATAAAAGGACGGAAGTTTTTGACATCTCGCTTTATGTTATAATTTTCGAGTTCTCCTATATAAAGATTGCAGCAACAGCGTGACTTTTTTGGACTGGCTTTGGTTTCCTCAAGCAAATATATGATCCTCGTAATGAATGTTGATTGTGTTATCACAGTGGAAATAAATGCTGGGCTAAGTAGAATCTCTTTGTTAAAGTATCCCTAAATACCTATCTAACCTAACCATGGACCGGAAATTTTTTTACTAGTGTTGAAATTAGTTAGCTAAGAAACGAAATTACCTTTTTTTTGACCCAATATATTTCATATATTATTTTTAGTAAATTATTATAAAAGAAAATATGGGTGTTTGATTGAAAATTTTCTGTGAAGCAAAACCATTGTCTCTTGTGAGTTGCCAGTTTTAGATTTACTTGATAGTCATGCAAACTGTAAACAGACCTCAAATGCATGCGTATAGTTTTCTTTTGTTTTTCGGTTTAAAGTAATTTCTTTTGGAAAATATTTTCATAATAATTTTAATTGTGACACTTTTACGAAACAATTCTTTAAAACGTTTTTCTTTCTTACGGTGATTTTGCAAATGCTTCAAAGATTTCTATCATCACAACAGAAAGCATGCAATCCCTTAGCACGACGCTGTCTTTTGTTATCGTAAGTTGGCAGGAGCAGTAAATGCAATAGCCAGTCATTTAAAACAACTTCTTCTGGTTAGTAAGCGTAATTATATGTTCTTCCTTTTTTGTTGTTGTTGTTTTTGTAGATTGTCAACTTCCTTTTTTGATGACTGCATAAATTTTGTTCTTAATTTTTGTATTTTTTTCACTACTTAGTGGCTCTTTTGCATTTATAATGGCTTGTTACTTTGAAGCCTTCATTAAAACACAAAATAAAGAACAACTGACTCTATTGCCTTTAAAGTTTTCAAATGCGTATTTGTTCGTGTTCCTTGTTTTAGCCTCTTTTGTTTGAAACTCTCTTTAACACTTTGTGGTGTAAATGTAAATTGTCAGCAGCTTTTGAATTTATGCAAATTTTATTTCCGTTTTTTTTTTGTTTTTTTGTAACAACTTTTTAAAACAACAATATAAAAAAGACTGTAATTTTGTTACTAATTTTCATAAAAGATGACATTGTATCAAACAAACATTATCACGTAAATGTAAACATATATCATACATACATATTTAGAAATGTACGTTCTGTGACAGTGTTGAAAAATTCGATACTTTTGTACTTTTTTCAGTACTTTTTCATTTCCAAAACACCGCAGTACCCGCGCAACGCTTTCAGTACTTTTTAGTATTACATATTTAATTTCTTGCGATTTTCAACTATCAATGCATTGGCAACATGATTTTAGCCCCGATTAGCCAAACGTCCACGGAACGTACATTCGTTTCTAGAACGTAGAAAAGCCATGAAAATGTTTGCCGAACCGTAATCTTATTTTCGGTAAGCATTTGCATTGCTTTTGATATGCTAAAACGAACGTATGTTACATTACGTTCCATTGACGTTTGACTAAACGGGGCTTTTACTTTTTTTTTTACGTTCCGAATCAGCTGTTTTTGTCTTGTATGTAAGGAAAACGAATAAGTCGTTAGTTTTTCTGTTCCGTATTATACATATGTGTATTAAATATAAAAAAATAAATATTCTATTAGACATAAGCCCACGGTTCAAACCCCATGTCAGACATCTCCATCAAAACGAAATGTGAAAAAATATTTTTCCGGCAACTTCCTTCTGGCAAAAAACTCCGAGAATATATAAAATTGTCATGATAAAGTTTCTCAAAAACCTGTTGTTCGGAGTCGACTTTAAACAGTAGGTCCCGCAACTCATGTATAAAATTAAGACACACAAAATAAGTGGTGTGAGCAATAAGATCATAATTCTGATTGAAGGGTTATAATGACCAATATGTATGTATTTTTTTTTTTTTTCAAAAGTACCATTTGATGCAGAAAAGTACTCTTTTAGTTACAGTTCAGTACCATTTCAAAATTTTAGTTTTGCAACTATTCTGTGATGTGAAGTGAATCCTTGTCGAATGCAAGAGCTTTAACAGTCATTTTAGGTGTCGCTGAAAATTTATGCAAATTGGAATGAATAATTTTTTGTCATAAATGGGGATAAAAATATTTAAAAAGCATTTTGTAAAAGAGAAACAATTGCAAAGTAATTTAGAACTCACATACGTACTATAGTCTAGTCGTACATCAGTACTACCATTAAGCCAGAATAAGAGAACATATTGCTACGTTTTTACCTTTTAAAAACGTTTAAAATTTGAGCTCGTAGTTTGCAAATAAAATAAAAATAAATTTGTACATACATACATACACAATTGGCCATTACAACCCTTCAGTCAGGATTACGGCCTAGCTTCTCACACCACTTACGTTGTGTGCGTTAATTTTATACATGAGTGGCGGGACCTACAGTTTAACGTCGACTCCGAACGACAGATTTTTTGAGAAAATTTTTCATGGCAGGTTTATTTATTTAGAATAAATTTGTGTTTAGTTTTAATTTAATTCTTTATTGTTGGCACAATTCTGTGTGCCAGTGTTCTTAACTTGATGTAAACAACAACAATTGCTTTGTTTGTTATTCCTCTGTTTAAAGCCTTTGCTTAAACAACAACAATTACTAGACAACTGTTCGACAAATCTTTGTAACGGAGATGTTCAAACCACGATTACTCTCTTCAAACACACCCCGTCTTCTCACAAGACTGACTGAACTTCACTAACTCACTGGCCTGCTTTGCCATACCTTTTACACGGCAGGATAATCGGTCTGATGAATGTTCTTGAAGGCTCGTGACTTCGCCTTCTCGAAATCTCTATAAATGTAAACATCGTTGATTACATTCATTATTGTTTGTTCGTGTATCGCTTACATTTATTCTCGTAGTGTTGTTTGTAGATTTTTGTTTACTTGTCTACCATTTTTGTTTTATGCTGATGTTTGATATTATATTAAGCAATACGATAATTTGTAAACCGGTTTGCTTACTGCATTGTTTTGTTTTTGTAGTTTGTAATTGTAATGTTAAGCGATGTTACATTTTCGTGACAGTATGTGTGTATGTAGTTGAGGTAATAGAGAACGTACTTACTTTACTCTAGTGTTGGTATAAAATATTTAACTGGTGTTCCCACTTTCTGCTTTCCCGTATATCGCGTTGATGCATCGAATTACTTCCTTATTGTTTTCTACAAAGCAGTCTGCCTAACTGCATCGAAAGCTGTCTAGAAATCGATGAACATTAAATACAGGCCATTATGGCTTTCTAATGATAACTCTATTGTAGGACTTAATTGACTATGACTGGCTGGACTTAACTGATTTATAAATTCAATACAAGCCATTATTGTTTCATATTTATGTCCTTTTCATTGAAATTTTTCATCTCCCTCTACTGATTTTATGCACTACATCAGCTGTTCATAATATGCTTTAATCGCTTGCCGTTGTCGAACAAAAAAGGTAAAAAAATGAGAAAGAGTAAAAATAAAAGCCAATAACGAGAAATTGAAAGGAAAATTGCCGTAATATCTTAAGTCTTCAGAGTGTATTTCACTACAGCCTTACGCAATATCAGTGTCAGTTAACGAGCCTCAATTTTGTTACATATTATAAGCCAGTACGTTTTAAAACACAATTGAGAGTCGCACGCATAAAATGCTGCAAAATAAAATTTTTCCAACAGAACTCTACTCATTTCATTCTTAATTTCGCCATTATTATTGTAGGGATTTGGATGTCATTTTATGACTGTTCGGTTTCCTCCGTGAATGACAATCACTGACTCTTTACGAGTATACCACAAGTAGCATGTAAAATATCAGTTCACTAGCCCGCTCTGCTATTGACCCATTACTGAGTGGATGCAAAAAATTATACTGACTTTGGCTACAAGCAATCCACTCAATCTACCTTTAATGATAACAATTGTGGCAAATGGATTAAAAAGAGAAGATGCAACTATGGAGACATCATGTGGTAGGAGGACATATTTTTTGTCAATTGCGTGTTCTATTTGCATGAAAATATAAACACAGCTGAGCTTCCTTTCTGTTTGCTCTGGAACATTAAATATTGGGCACAAGTATGTAATAATGCATCAATTTCTCTTGGCGTTGCTTCTTATCATTGGATGAGGAAAAAGCGAAAATCCTCTTCAAATGTTCTTAAACAAAAAGAAGAACGAAAGAAAATATTAATGGGCAGAAGACCTATGATAAGAGAGCAATTGTGATTATACTACTGCTGAAATGTAACGTTATATTCACGTTCCATACAATAGCTTTATCAAAATATGTGTGGGAGTATAAACATTTTCAGTTTTAACATCATTTTGTGTCCATCATTTATGCATTCTAAACAAGTATGCACTTTTTTCTTCATTCTATAAATGATTGATGAATGTTAAGTGAACAGTATATTTAATAGGGTGGGCCATCTATCGGTGTAAATTTGCTCCATCGGTTATTTGGAATCTGCCAATACGTATTCTATTCTGTCACAAAATTCAGTATATCATCTCCACTGAATGCAATGAAATGATTTACGCTTGAACAACGTTGGGATTTATTGGAAATTTATTTCCAAAACAAAGGCAATTGGTCGGAATTGAAATCGCCGTAGTCTAGTAGGTAGTGTGTTGTTATTAGACGTAAAGCCAGTGTTCGAGCCCCAGGCCAGACATCAAGACGAAACACAAAAAGTATTTCTTCGGCGACCTCCTCTCAGCAGATTTCTGGCAAAAACTCTGAGAGTAAATAAAATTGCAATGAAAAAGTTTCTCAAAAATCTGTCGTTCGGAGTCGACTTTAAACTGTAGGTTCCGCCACTCATGTGTAAAATTAACACACACAACCTAAGTAGTGTGAGAAACTTGGACATTGTACAATGGGTCAATTCGACCTCCGGGTATTGTACTTGTCTTAATTGACAATTACACGTCCTCTAATCTAACCTAACCTAAGACAATGGGTCGGAAATTGCATGAAAATGTCGTGCAAAAAAGGACCAACAGTGCCCGGTATACGCAAGTTTAATGCTAAAGTTCGTGAAACTGGTTATATTGTTGATGCGCTAAAACTTGTGCGCGTTCGTATAGTGCGTATACCCGAAAATATCGAAGCTGTGACTGAGAGTGTCAACTAGTCATCGTTCAGAAGAATTAAACATTTCACGCATCAGTTTAAGGCGAATTTTGTGAAAAGATCTCAGTTTAACGCCTTACAAAGTTCAATTGGTTCAAGAGTTGTAGCCGTATGAACATCGGCTTCACTAGACGAGTCAACGAGAAACATCACAATGATGTCGATTTTGCCAAAAAAAAACCTTCTTTTCGGATGTAACTTATTTTCATCTTGGTGGGTACGTTAGTGAGCAAAATTGCTGTATTTGGGGTTCAGAAAACCCCACCCATGATCTTACAGAAGCTAATGCACCCATTACGAGTGACTGTTTGGTGCGGCTTGTGAAGCGGAGGCTTCATTGGCCTATATTTCTTTGAAAATGTAGACGGCGCAACCATTACGGTCAATGCAGACACCATAATAACTTTGTACACGCTTTTCTTGGGGTTGATATAAACGATGTTTGGTTTCAACAAGACGGTGCAACTTGCCAAACATATCATGCCACTATCGATTTATTGCGTCATACGTTTGATGGTTTAATTAGCAGAAATGTTAATGTCTATTGACCGCCAAGAAGCTGCGTTTTGACAACGTTAGACTTTTTCTGGGGCTCCCAGAAGAAAAGTGTTATGTCGACAGATCACTTCCATATTTCTATTACTATCTTGTTTTTCTCACTTCATTTATGTACACATATCACAATTATATTTTATGTGTGTTTAACTAGTATCATAAAATGGCATATGTGTGCCAATATATATTATAATTTTCATAATTTTTTTTGTATTTTTCCGATAACTCTCATTTCTCATTTCATTTAAAAAAAAAATTTTTTTTTCAAATGAGAAGAAAAATTGTTATAAATGATTCTGTAATTCCATAAACGTCTGCCACATGCCTGCTGATGTAATTAAATTCATGTTTATGTCATAGAAATGTTGTAATAAAAGTTAATTGAATAAAACTTAAAACCACCAGTTGAATTGCAACACTTTAAAACTATAATTTTCTACACAACAAATAACGCCTCAAGATATCTTTCCGTTTGCAATTCATTTATTTTCCTTGGGTTTTTGTTTTCCATGCCCATCACAACTACTGAATTATCAGAATCATCTTCATCAGCCTTATATGCAGCATTTGATTCTTCCGTCTTGATTCTATTTTTATTTGTTGTTTCTTAACAGTCAATTGATTTGTTTGACGATGTAATAAATTACGCCGTACATGAATTACTAAAATTTGTTAAGAACATATATGCGTTCCTATAAACAAAATCTATAGAGATTTAGTGCTTCATTTCATATTTGATTTTAATCTGCTGTCTGAACGGCTGCTAGAACTGGTTGGTATATTAGTTATTTGGCTGCTTGGCTGACTGACAACACATGTACAAGAACAACAAACACTCTATTGCTGATCCAATAAATATACAATTATATTGCACTTTTATATGATGCCCAAATGCTGGTATCTACACCAAGTAGATATGCTCTAGTGTATACGAAACACCAGTAGTAACAGCAGCAGCTAAGTGAAGAAAACTTCTGCTGTATACAAAAAATTACTACGTAGGAATATTGTCAAGTTATTATAGAATGAAGTCGCCATAGTTTGGTAGGTAATGTGTTGACTTATTAGACGTGAGACCACGGTTCAATCCCCATATCAGACATCTCCAACAAAACGAAATATGAAACAAATATTTCATCGGCTACTTACTCTCAGCAGACTTTTAGTAAAATCTGTGGGAGGATTTAAAATTGCCTAGAAAAACTTATCAAAAAACTGTCGTTCGTAGTCGACTTCAAGCTGTAGATCCCGCCACTCAGTTACGCAAGTAACAAGTTACACAATATAAGTGGTGTGAGAAGTTTGATCGTAATTCTGTCTGAAGGGTTGTATTGACCAACTATGTATGTATGGAAGGATTTGAATATCTATCACGTTTTCTAAGTAAACTTTAGTTACTTAAGAGCAGAAACTGGAGAATTCAATATTCATTCCCTAGCCTGAGTCGACATGTATACATGCTGATTTCTTTTGTTGTTTGAAGATCATCATTAGTGGCTATTACATTCTTGTTGATCACATCTTAGTTCTTCGTAGTTATCAGTTAGTAATTCTTATAAACACCGTATCTGAGCAAGATCTGATTTCATTTCAACGAATTCATTTTACCGATTGGGATTCATCATTTGAAATTAAAATGTCGGTCCAACCTCTACCCTGTGTATGTCCTTGTACATCTTGTACCACTTTGTACAATTCGTTTCACTGTGTTTTTGATTCTTAATTTGTGCAATATTCTGTCTTCAAATGTACTTCCACAACCGCTTTAGGTTTATATTTTTGTGCTTCCGTGTTAAACTGAATTTGAATTTATTATTGTGATAGATTGGGAATCTCTGTGTGGTTAGTCTACGCCTAATTAGTACTTGTAACTAAAGTGGTCTTAAATAAAAGGAAAATAGATAAGAATTATAATTTTTGATACAGTACTGAAGGACATTTTAGAAAGTTCAAAAGAAAACTTGCATTTTTATGGTTCCCACATTATATAGGACTGCAGAGCGTTTACAGCACATTTTTAAGCTTGTTACGAAATGAAAATGGTGTTTTCCTTTCACATCGTTTAAATTGTAAACAAAAGCTACAAAAACAGATACAATGAACTTGTTTACATGATAAACAAGTAAATAAAAACCAATATAAAAAAGTGATAAATATGTAAACAACAAAGCAACAACATAAATGTAAACAAAAATACACAAACAACAATAATGAAACAACGATGTTTACATTTATAGAGATCTCGAGAAGGAGAAGCCACGAAAATTCGACTTCAAGGTCATTCATCAGGCTGTTTACGTTGGCATATAAAAGGTAAGAAAAAGCAGGCAACGGAGTAAGTAAAAAATCAGTCAGTCTTGTATGAAGACGTACGGTGTTTGAAGAGAATAATCGTGGTTTGAAGATCTCCGTTATAAATATCAGTCGAACAATAGCCTAGTAATTGCTATTGTTTATGCAATGGTTATAAACAGAGGAATACCAAACAAAGCAATTGTTGTTGTTTACATCAAGTTGTGAACAGTACCACACAGAGATGTGCGAACAATAAAGAATTTAATTAAAACTAAACCCGAATTTATTTTTATTTTATTTGCAATCTACGAGCTCATATTTTAAACGTTTTTTAAAGGGTAAAAACGTAACAATATTTTCCACCTAAATCATCTTTCTGCTGACTTACTAGCTTCATAAAAACTATTTCAATGGCTTATCAGTTTACCTACTTTAACCCTGGAAGCTAAAACCATTAAATACCAATGCTTACAACAACAAATAGAAGCACTTATTAATGGATTCAATTATTGTAATCTTCATAGAAGAGGAACTATACGATGCCGATTATAAATGCGGATTTTTCTGACAATATGCAGTGAATGAAAAGTTGCAAGTCTGCCTGCCACTCTCAAATGTTGACGTGTTACATGTATATAATGTTCATAAATGCTGTTGTAGTTGCTGCTGTTAAGCACAAATATTAAATTTTATAGTTTCAGTAGCTGCTTTTGCCATAAGCTACAACAATTTTGCTAGGCACGTAAAAATATTTAAATTATTTGGAATTTAACTGGAAATGCATTGATCTTATATTATGGAGTCTTATTTGAACCTCTGATTGTAATGTATACGAATTTTAATGGTGTAGCGTTTAGGTTGAAGTCGCCGTAGTCTAGTAGGTAGTGTATTGGCTTATTAGACGCAAGGCCGTGGTTCAAACCCCAGGTTAGACATCAAAACGAACATATGAAAAAAATTATTTCTTCGGTAACTTTCTCTCAGCAGATTTCTGGCTAAAACTCTGAGACCAAATAAAATTGCCATGAAAAGTTTTTCAAAAATCTGTCGTTCGGAGTCGACTTTAAACTGTAGGTCCCGCCGATGGTGTATGAAAGTGGCACACACAACATAAGTGGTGTGAGAAGTCCTGACTGAACAACACGTAGTCCTGACTGAAGGGTTGTAATTAGCAATTGTGTATGAATGTATGTTACCTCTATAGCTCTGCACCGCATAATCATATACAACGGACATCAGAGTCTCAAGTGCCACTGTGAGACAAGTTCTAATTGCCATACCCCAAGCCTGAACAACACCTCTTGTGGTTTTAACATCCAGCAAGCAAACTGTGAAAAAAGTGTATAATTAAGCAGACAACATTAATATTCATTATCTTTCTTTACAAAAATTAAACTCCTATCATCCTTTAATGAATATTTCTCCATTCATGAATAACACAGCCCTGCATGGGTTTTGCAAATAAGATGGCTCCAGGTGTTTCCGAAGGATTTTGCACGCGGAACACGATTCTGGAGGCACTTTCCATCACGTCAGGTTTTCGTGAAAAAGGGGGTTGAAACCCCTAAAAATTGCGCTTTTGGCCATTTTTGAAACATTGTAGATTTAAACACTGACGTGCTAGAACCATCGCTATTGTCAGAAATTGACAATTGATCTTCGCTATTTAAAATGAGTTCAAAGCCAAATTGTTTGCATGCACCTTTAAAGTAGGGGGTGCGTTTATGTCAAGGGGTGCAAGAGAAAAAGAAACACATTACGGAGGTCCTTTTCCTTTCTTTTTTTTTCCTTTGCCAGAAATCTGCTGAGAGCCAGTAGTCGAAGAAATATTTTTATCATATTTGCATTTTGATATCTGACCGGTGTTTGAACCGAGGCCTCACGTTTAGTAAGACAACACACTACTGCTACTAGACTACGTGGATATGCCACTTACCTCAGTTAAATTGACAATTAGGCGAAAATTCTTCCGGTACGCCAATTTATACTGAGCCATTGAAGAATCTTGTTCCACTGCTAGGCTCACTTGGTCCATAATGGATAGAAACCGTACCAACCGTGGTTTTGGGTCTGCTGAAGAAGAGGAAACTGTTTCTTTTCAATGCCTATCTCTTGTGAGATGCCGATTTAAATTATTTGGCTCTCCATTCGTTGTCAGCTTAACAGAGCTATCATCCATTGATACAAAGGATGTAGCTTTGCTTATCAAATTTTTTATGATGGTTTCGAGCATAGCGTTACAGCGTGCTTTAATGAGCAGCTCCAGCGCTAACCAATTTCTTCGATTAGTTTGGGAGAATTCAGTTATAACAGGGACTCCACTTACCTGTGGCGTGCCAACGGGTCGCTATGTGTGTTTAAGTGTGCTTTGGTAAACGAAGCTACCACTTTGACCTAACATAACCTAACCCTGTGAGTACCCTATTTAAAGCTATATATTAAACATTGAGTTCTATAAGGTTTGGTTTAGAAATATTGCAATGTTTAACGTTAAATAAGTAGTCTAGTAGGTAGTGCGTTGGTTTATTAGACGTGACATCTCCAACAAAAAACAAAATTTTAAAAAAATATTTCTTCGGCGACTGCCTGGCAAAAGATCTGAAATAAATAAAATTTACCATGAAAAAGTTTCGCAAACATCTTCGAGGTCCCCTTTAAACTGCAGGTTCAACCACTCATGTATGAAAATTAATAGACACAACAAAAGTGCTGTGCGAAGATAGGTGGTACTCCTCACTGAAGGGTTGTAATGACCAATTATGTATGTATATATGTTTAAATCAAATATTAAAGCTTTTAAATACAAAAATTCAAAATTATGTGCATACAAGTCTGTGTAAAGCAGATTGCAATTCTCACTTCAGTAGGTGTGAAAACGTGTCATTTAAAGCTGGGATTTTCTAGTTGCTGTCATAAAAGAAAAACTTTCATACACAGGCACCACGGGCAACATGCTGTGGCTCAACACAAAGAATTTACTTTCAGTTCTTGCATGTCGTCTTAAGTAGTAATAAAATTAAAAAAAACAGAAGGTAAATAATTTAATATATTTTGCATAATTAATCTCACAGCATAAGGTTTTACTAAAATAATCATTTTCTAATTGAAAAACAATTTTAATGCAAATATATCGCTGCTCTTAACCTATAAGATGGTGAGGAAGGGCTTAAATATATAATTTAATTGAGTGTCATTATTAACTACAATATTAAGAAATATTTGCATAAAATATAATGTAATAAGTACACTGTCGGACAAAATAATGTGCGGTTTGAAATATTTTTTGTTTTTTGATTAAAGCATATGTTTATTGTTTTTAAATGTTTATAAATTATATTTTCATTTTAAAACGGTTCATATTTTATCTAATAGGGAACTTAACATTGAATTCTTTCTTTATATTTTCTATTTATAATAGAAACTATATGGCACATAAGAAATTTCAAGTGACAAAATAAAGTAACACTTCACTAGAAAATATTATAAATAATTAAATAACTTCAAAATTTAGTACGAAGTTGCTCCTCATTTGTTATTTATGACTTCTCTTAATTTTTTCGGCATACTTAGCACAAGGTTCTTCAAAGTACTTGTAGGAATTGCCCTTTGCAGTTTTTCCCAAAATGTTTGAATATTTGTTATGGACTCCATCGGGTTTTTGTCATCTGAGATAGCCCAAAGATGCTCTATGAGGTTTAAATCTGGGCTTTGAGCAGGCCATTCAAATTTTGCAACATTATTTTCTTCAAAATATGTTTAGTTCGTTGTCTTGTTGATACTTGCTGTAAAGATTTTCTTCCAAAATATTTACATAGTGCTCTCCAGTCATTTTAGAATCAATTTTAACGCGTCTACCTACTCCTGAAGAGGAAAAACATCCCCACACCATGAGGCTGCCTCCACCATCAATATTTACATAAATAAATATTTACATAAATATGTCTGAAGCATTTTGGAACAAAATTATTTGAACAGACGAGTCAAAATATGAACTAAAAAATTGCAAAACTCGGAAAAAAGTGTGCTGTGAACCAACACAAAGGCTTAAATCGAAAAACCTTATCCATACTGGAAAACATGATTCCTTTTCTCTCAGAGTTTTTGATATAAATGTGCCGAGAGGAAGTCGCCGAAGAAATATTTTTTTAATATTTCGTTTTGATCGAGATGTGAGACCTGGGATTTTAACCGATAACTCATGTCTAATAAGTCAACACACTGCCTACTAGACTACGGCATCTTGCATATAGAATTATACGATGGGCGCTTACTTACTTAATTGGCCATTACAACCATAGTTGCCAGATAAATGAAGCATCTAATCGTCAAATATTTTTGAGAAAAAATCGTCAAAATCGTAAAAGGCGTTCATTGAAATCGTAAAAAATCGTCAGAAAAATAAATAAATAAATTAAAAGTTTTTAAAAACAAAAACATATAAAGTCAATTCAATAATATTGCATCTGTATATACGCATGTGTTGTATAAATATTAGGGAGTCAGAAGACCTTGACGTTATGGGCATGGAATTTGAGAGTGATGGTCGCTAGAACTGACACATTTTTCAGTGCTTTGGTTTCTTAAGACGGTGCAATAAATACTTCACTTCGTCTGATCTTCTTTCTTTTTACACTGACCGATATTGGAATACAACTCTCATGTATGGGTCAGAGCCTCAACGTCTATTTTGAGGCTTCTCGACCGTGTGCAGGAGAGGCCGTAGTAGCTCGTTTATGACTCCATTGATTCATTGGAGCATCGTTGCAATGTGGCTTGTGTTTCACTGCTCTATCGCTACTACAACTGAATTTGCTCGAGCAATATGAAAATTATGTATTCCTACGTAACGCTTGTCTTTCTCGGCCAACACATCCGTATATGGTCGATTGGCCAGTGGATCGCAAACTGTATTACAGACAAAATTCGTTTTTTAGTTGTGCTATTCGTATGTGAAACTCCCTTCTTGCAGAGGTTTTTCCTGTTACTTATGGTATAAAAGATTTCAAACCTAGCGTCCATAAACACTGCTCCCTCTTTCCTCCTTCCCATAACATATTTTCCTAGTCCCAACACGATGCACTGCACGATTAGGGGTCATCACCTTAGTGTTGGTCGTACGAAAAAAAATAATGGCACTTGCCTTTGCTACAACCGAATTTTAAAAATTGTCTGCAACGGCAAATGATAAATTATGCTCAACTACAAGGATAGTCAGATTTAACAGTTGTAAGGGATTAAAAAGGCATAAAATACAGAAAAATCATCACAGGTGTTCTTAAGTAATTTAAAAATATAATACTTTACTCCTTGTTATTACTAACACAAATTTCCAATAGAAACAATTGCAAAGTAAATATAAATCTGAAATTGGATTTTAATGTACTAAGGTAAAGAATATTTTGTAAATTATTCCTTTCCAAAAATCGTCAAAATAAGGGCATAAATCATCATATCGACAATGTGATATTTTTGGAGCACAAAATCGTCAAATCTGACAGCTATGATTACAACCCTTTAGTCAGGATTACAACTTAGCCTCTCACACCACTTATGGTGTGTCTGCTAATTTTATACATGAGTGGCTGGACCTAAAGTTTATAGTTGACTCCGAAAGACATATTTTTGAAAAACATTTCATGGAAATTTTATTTACTCTCAGCGTTTTCGCCAGAGGGTTGCTAAGGGGAAGTCGCCAGAGGAAATATATTTTTCATATTTCATTTTATGCGAGATGTCTGAGCTGGTGTATGAACCATGGGCTTTCGCCTAATAACTCAACACACTAGCGACTAGACTATGGCGGCTTGCTCTGCAAGAAGAGCTTGAAAGACTAGTTTGAATACCCGCTGTCGCAACAAATAACACAGCCCTGCAAATTTGGTGATGGCTCCAAGTGTTTTCGAAGTTATTTTGCGCGCTGAACACGAATCTGGTTTCATAAACTTTCCATCACGTCAGGTTTTCGAGAAATAGCATTTTTGGCCATTTTTGAAACATTGTAGGTCTAAACACTGACGTTCTAGAACCATCGCTATTGTCAGAAATTGACAATTGATCTTTGCTCTTCAAAATGAGCCCAAACCCAAATTGTTTGCATGCAACCTATATGTCAAAGGGTGCAAGGGAAAAAAAACACATTACGGAGGTCCTTACAAATTAATCAGATTTACTTGAAAATTGTTACTCAGTGGTTTTTGGGGTCGCTGATTATAGATCTTCATTCAGATTTAAAAAATTAAAAATGGCGGATCCAATATGGCGGTCAAGTAAATCTGATTAATTTTTATAAACCACCATATTGGATCCGCCATTTTGAATTTTTTAAATCTGAATGAAGATCTGTAATCAGCGACCTCAAAAACCCATGAGTAACAATTTTCAAGTCAATCTGATTAATTTTTAAGGACCTCCATAATGTGTTTCTTTTTCTTTTGCACCCCTTGACATAAACGCACCCTCTACTTTAAGGGTGCATGCAAACAATTTGGCTTTGGGCTCATTTTAAAGAGCAAAGGGCATCCGATTATAGCGATGGTTCTAGCACGTCAGTGTTTAGCTCTACAATGTTTCAAAAATGGCCAAAAACGCTATTTTTAGGGGTTTCAACCCCCTTTTTCTCGAAAACCTGACGTGATGGAAAATTTTTGAAACCAGATTCGTGTTCAGCACACAAAATGTTTTCGGAAACACCTGGAGCTATCTTATTTGCAAAACCCATGCAGGGCTGTGTAATTTATGAATCGAACTAAAAATATAAAAAAATAGATTCATTATGATTAGTTCAAGCGCAAAAAATCAATTGTGAAGTGCTGAAATAAGCAGAATATTCATTACGCCATGGTAATTTTTTATGTTTTTATATTTATATTTAATCCAATATGAGTTATAAAACTGGGATAGACTATTCCGAGATATCTGTAAAAGTAATAATAATTAACTCGTTTGAAGTAAGTGTTGCCCGTCTTAAACATCTTAAGTATTCAATCTCACAAGAGGCTGTAATTTTCCATCATAAGAACACTCTGCCAAATATTACTGCACCAGCCAAATACTATTTGGAAAACAGTGAATACTGACTACTGACGAATGAAGCCACCAAATGCAGCACTTTGAATCCAGTATCACATTCATTAAATTTCACGCCTCTACGGGAATACTTTTCTAAATTGGAAAAAGCAGCACGAAATTCAACAAACCGAGGGTAGTACGACATACCTGGATGCCGAATTTCAAAACTGCAGGGGGCAGCGGGTTGCATCCAAAGCTCAGGTGGTTCAAACGCAAAACTAACGGAACATGACAAGAGAGGGCTTACCCCACACTGGGTAACACATTGAGCCATATGGCCACCGAGTGAACTTGCCTGTGAACGGCAAGCTACCCACCAAAATAATCCTAAAACCTAGTCTTATGATAATTAAAATAAAGGTTGTGTGAGCATGTTCACTTACTCATCATTATCCTAGAGTACCATTATTTACTTTGAAGTCGCCGTGGTTTGGTAGGAAGTGTGTTGGCTTATTAGACGTGGGGCCTCGATTCAAACATCAGGTCAGACGTCAAAACCAAAATATGAAGAAATATTTCTTCGGTGACTTCCTCGCAACAGATTTTTGGCAAAAACTCTGAGAGTAAATAAGAATTGCCATGAAGAGTTTCGCAAGAATCTGTCGTTCGGAATCGACTAACACACAACATAAGTAGTGTGAGAAGCTAGGTGGTAATCCTGACTAAAGGGTTGCAATGACCAATTATGTATGTATGTATTATTTACTTTCATTCTTCTGTTCTTCTATCCTCATATTTGCACGTTCCTGGCTTATTCAACAATCCATAAATGACTGGCGACTTGAAACTCTTATCCAATATTTTATAAGTGAAAGTCATTTTTCAGTTTCTCTCTTATGGATTTTTATAAACACCAGTTTTCTTATTCATTTTCGTAATTTCAATTAACAAATATTTTATTTGTTTGATTAAATTTTGTATGTTGGTTGGATAAATTAAATGTTAAAAGATTCTCGTAATTGAAAATAATATTCTAACAAAACGATTTCATTTATTTTATTTTTTTTATTACATCTTTCTCTGCCTTTTTGGTTGTCTTCCATTTTATGCTGAATGTATTGACGAACAAAGTCATGGTGAATAATTTGCATTGATTAGCCAAACAAATGAAGAGAACGGTCATTATTGTTATTAACGCTCAAAGTAGCAAATGATTATTTGATATCGCTCTCTCTCTCTCTCATCGAGCAAAGTATTCAATAACGAAATTAATAATCATCGAACATATAATAATCGTTAATGATCCTTTGATTACTTTTAATTACTTTTGATTTATAATCAATTAAAAGGCGGTTTCAATGAAAAAAAAAGAAAAAATTAACTCAATATCAGACAATTATTATTAAATTATTAAAAATTATTACAAGCCTTAGTTTAAGGTAGCCCAAGCAAGAAAGGCAGAAATATATTGACGAGTTGCTTGATAGCTTGTAATATAAATATCCTTACATACACGTCATCATATTCATATCATACTCATACTATTCATATTCAAAGTTTGAAGAACTCATCATATTCATACTTAACAACACGTGTGATATTGTTGATTTCGACTCTCCATGACTCAGCATTTACAGGAATCACAAAATAAGTATGAATCGCGTACGAACACTAAAATACTCACTAAAAGGTTGTGTGTTTGCTCTGCTTGCTGCTCTGTAGTTTTTGCTTATGTGCCTTTTTCTTTTTTTGTAAATCCAACAACAACTAAGACTGTAAATTTTGATGAATGAATCGAGTGACTTGAATCCAAAGTTATGAATTTGAATGAGTAGGCTTATGAATCAAACATATTTCGAATGGTAAGAGTTTGATGTCAACGGTGTATGCTTACTCATTGCAACCTGTACTTATAAATCAACTTTGTAGTTAGTACGAATGCATCAGGGTAATTATGTAAATTTTAATATAGTTTAATCACTTATATTCAAAGTTTCATGAGTGCTTATGAGTAGCGAAAAAACGATACGAAGTGCTAGCTTAATGTCGCTTTTTTTGTTCATTGCATGCATAAAGTTCTTGGTCGTAATACTGACTAAAGGGTTGTAAATAAAGCAATTTTTTAAAGTCCTTAATTAGTCCTTAAAACGCCCTTAAAAAGGATAAACAATAAAAAGTTTTCATAATTCAATGTTCATTTAAAGAAGATACAGAATATTGAGTCCCAAAAAATGTTTATTTCTATAACTTCAGTCATACCATAGATATCGTTTTATTTATTTAAAATACTCACCAATTGTAAGGTTGCTATACTTAGGTTACGTTAGGTTAGGTTAGAGGACGTGTACTTGTCAATTAAGAGTGTGCAGTACCCGGAGATCGAATTGCCCCATTGTACAACGTCCTAGTTTCTCACACCACTTGTGTTGTGTGTGTTAATTTACATATACATGAGCTGTGGGACCTACAGTTCAAAGTCGGCTCCGAACGACAGATTTTTGAGTAACTTTCCATGGCAATTTTATTTACTCTCACAGTTTTTGCCAGAAGTCGCTGAAAAAATACTTTTTGTATTTTGCATTGATGTCTGGCCTGGGGCTCAAACCCTGGCTTTACGTCTAATAAGCCAACACACTACCTACTAGACTATGGCGACTTACGACATTGGTAGATGATTACCAATTTGTTTTGGTCTGAATTTAATTATCTGAACGCCAATTATCCGTAGTTCCAAAGGAATGGCGTTACATGCCACACAGTTCATGCCACATTGGATATTCAGATTAACCATGAGGGCATGGTCATCTCATGTGAAGTTGTTATTCGTGATCGTGCTATTTACATTAGATTTTCTCTTGTGGTTTTTTCTCAAGTCACAGGTGTAGGCGAATAAACTACAACCCATAGCGGTTCTCAAAGCCCGCATAAAACAAGTTATCTTTTAACTTTAACCCTTTATGCGCTAGAGTCAAGGAGAATTTGACATTTCGCTTGCCCTTCACTCAGAGAAGTCAAGGCGGACATTTGAATGATGTTATATTCTACACATGAAGTGGCAATAGCCTAGTAGACAGTGTGTTGGCTTATTAGACCTGAGGCCACGGTTCAAACCCAAGGACAAAAATCTGCAACAACATGAATTTTGGAAAAATGTTTCTTCGACGGCTTCCTCTCATCATATTTCTGGTGAAAACCCTGAGAGTAAATAAAATTCCCAACAAAAGTTTCTCAAAAATCTGTAGTTCGATGTCGACTTTAAACTGTAGGTCCCACTCTCAGGCAGTGGTGTTTGTGCTAATTTTTTTTTTAACGGAACGCGTTCCGGACTCCGGTTCACGGCTCGGGAAAACAAGCCGGTTCGTTCCGGTTTTTGTTCCGGTTCGGGTTCGGTTCAAACCCTTGTTTATAAAAATACATATAAAAATTCTTCAGAAATTAGAAAAAAATCAGCAATTCTTTTTAATTTTTTTTTTTCAAAACGTCAGGCAATTCTCGTTATCAGAAATCATCTTTAGTTCCGGAACGCGTTCCTGTACAAAAAGGAAGTATAGGAACGACGTTCCGGAGCGTTCCGGCTCGACAACACCACTGCTCTCAAAGTTTTTGCCGGAAGACTGCTGAGGGGAAATCGTCTAAGACAAATTTTTTCATATTTCATTTTGTTCTTGATGTCCGAGCTGGTAGTTGAACCACGAGTTCTCGTCTAGTAATCCAACAAGCTACCTACTATACTGCGACACATTACCTACTAGACAGCGATAGACTTATATAAGCTATTCATTTAGGGGTTTCTAAAACGAAAGATTTACCGTTTGTATAACCTCCAACTCATGCGAAATTTACAGCCGGCTGATACTGATTAAATGCGCGAACAATTGGCTTTCAATGATGATTTTTCAAACAAAATTTTCCTCACCAGTTAAGCCCACTTCTCATCTGGTAGATGAGTCAACAAGTGAAATTTATATGATAAACAAGTAAATAAAACTATATCAACAAAACACCAGTATAAGAAAAGGTGGTAAACAAGTAAACAAAAATGCAACAACAAACTCTGCAAGAATAAACGTAAATAAAAACAGAACAACAAGCAAGAATAAATATAAACAAAATGTTTACATTTATATACATTTATAATATAAACAAAATGTTTACATTTATAGGGGTTTCGAACAGGCGAAGTCATTCGCCTTCCAGAGCATTCATCAGACTGTTTACCTTGCGATATAAAAGGCAAGACAAAGCAGACAACGGAGTCAGTCTTGTGTGAAGACTTGCTGTGTTTGAAGAGAATAATCGTGGTTTAAAAATCTGCGTTATAAAGATAGAACAATTGTTATCGTTTACGCAAAAGAGTGTAAAGAAAAATAACAAACAAAGCAATTGTTGTTGTTTACATCAAGTTGTGAACAATAAAGAATTTAATTAAATCTAAACACAAAATTAATTTTATTTTTATTCGCAATCCACGAACTCATATTTCAAACGTTTTTAAAGGGTAAAAACGTAACAATATTATGACGAAATGAAAGTTACGTAGAAATTATAGCTGAAAGAGCGCTTTTTAGTTCTGAAATCGCACAATAGTTAATCCTTTACATACCCGCACATGAAGTTTATTAGATTCACATTATGTCATGTGATTTGAATTATACTCTTCGAAATCGTGTTAGACATGAATAGAAAAACTACAATGCATTAAGAGATGAATGCTTGTTGTGTTGTAGGACTCCATCGATTGTTGCAGTAATCGATAAAATATTAAATGTCAATATACAATGACGCGTACATTTGTATAACTCAAATCCCTCTTCTACCATTTTGCCTTTAACTAACTGAACATTAACGACACGAATGATAATAAATTATCGGCATCTCTTTGTGACATTTATCACAAATGGACGGTAAAACATGAGCGTAGAGAACATGCTTTTGTTTTTGTTATGGAAGTAGACTGCAGTGTAATATGTCGCAGTGGCACATTCTCATCAACTATTGATGATGCGTAGTAAACAAACACGAAAGTATATTATTTTTATTATTATCGCACGACAACGTAAGAAACAATGGTCACATTGGTAGGAAAACATAACCCAGTAAAATTTTTCGTTAGCAAAACAGGCTTTCAAATTAAAGAAGCTTTCGTCTTCCTCTAAGTATTGTTTCAAGTGCCAATGTTAAGTGAGATAACGTTTCTAACCCTCTAGCCAGCTTTTTACGAATGGCTGTCCACAGTAAGAACTTAATGACAACCTTTGATGAAATTGAGTATGTTTTTAATCCTATTAAACCATTTGATGTTATGAAAGACTTTTATAAGGAAGTTAACAATTGTCTCAGTAACAGCTTCATATCTTCATGCATAGATAGGAACTATGACAGTAACTAGTCATTTAGAATTTGCTAACGAATGTCGTGGATAACGGTTTTAAGGTGATATTTCATGTTGATGACCTATCTGTAGACAGCTCTGTTCCTGAAAGGCACAAACTGAGCGGTTCAGTTTTTCTTTTAAAATTCTCTCTAGCTGAAGCGTAGAAAGCTGTCTGGGAGTTAATACCCAAATAATAAGCAACAATAAAGAAATGGTCTCAGAGTCTCCGTCATGTTGCAGAATGTGAGGGCCATCTACGATTCTAAATTTTACTGTAGGCAGAATATCCCAGAAAGACTTGAGAAATTTCATATGACTACCTGTAAAGAGACTGTTGGTAACAGATGTTCGTTCAAACCTTTGGGTATTCAAGGCAATTAATGTAATATATACAGTGCGCCTGTAGGTTCGCAGACTGTATGGTCAATACGGTTGAAATTGGAAAAGTCGTGAAAAGACAATCTGATAGTGTTGATAATAGATGGACGATACCCACCAAGCCATTTTACTTCATGCTGAATTATCTTATCTGCAATCACGTTACACTTAGTAAACAAATCCGTTTGATTATGTGGTCTCTTATGACCCTTAATCCAAATAGAGACTTCTGGAAACGGAAGCTAAGTCCTATCAAAAATATTCTGCAAGTATATGTCGATTGCTTTAAATTGGATAGGAATATGCCTTGTGGGGCATATTGGCGGAATTGGCGGTTAGACATAGACTACCTTCCAGGCAGAAGTCATGGTTGCTGAGTAGCAGAATATTTTCTTCGAATATGCTGATCTCTTCATTCAACTAGGCACCATAAACTCTCTTTGGCATATCATAGAGATGATAAGATTATCCCCGAATATAGTCTATACCTGCAGGATAGATTATTGGAGGGCCTTCACTATTTGGGAACTTAAGAATTGGGTCATAAACAAAAATTATGTTGCAGACGAATTGGCCCAAATGTGAACCGAACTGGCTAACCTCCTGGGAGATCGACGCATAGGGGTCTCTTAAGCCATAAGGAATAAATTTGAACACATGGCTAATGTTTCTTTGGTTAAAAAAGAAAACTAGTCCGTCACATAAAAATTTTGCTGGGTTTTATTCCACATACGCTTGGTAGAAGGCAGCATTAATGTTCTTTTTCTTAAAATATTCTTGAATTCTTTATTTAATTGCCAAACAGGCATTTGTTTTTCAATCATTGACTGGCGGCACACTTAAGTGGTTAACGTTGTAGCAACATTATTATCAGTGCCACTGAAACAACTGTGATTGAAACATGGGAATTGAATAAATCGAAGAGGAATATTGGCATTACAAGCATTCATACTGTGCTTTAATACAAAGATATTCATAAGGAACTCCTGTACCTGTAGACTGAGCAAAAGTCCAAATACACCTTCAACTCTTTGGTCTTTAATCACCAAAATACCTATTGGCGTATGGGAAAGAATCCTTTTCTTATTGTCTTCTGGCGACAAGTTAATGTGCCTTAATTGATGGCAAGAGAATTCGTTCAATAAGATTTTAAGATGTTCTTTTGGAAGCATGTGTGGCCAGAAAAGCCTTAAGAAGGCACCACATTTCACTTCAAACAGGAGAATTGGTTTCTGTATTGCAAATGATTCATTTTGGATTTATCTGAAATAAAAATTTTTTATTCAATTGAAATTTGTTTTAATTTACTGGAGGAGTTTCTGTGTGATAGTTAAAGAAATGAACCAAAGCATCTTAAGGGAGCAATATTAACAATTGCGAAGTGACAGAAATACAGCCACGAATTCATATGGGAGTGCCCCCTGATATTATTGCCATGTTTTTAATGAATTGATGTATTATTTTAATTGCGGTTGTTGCTGAAGTTCATGAAAACCTGAGAAAATACTTTGCAGGTATTTGGTTCCATAACTATTAGCACATTGGAGACTGATTTGGTGATTGACATGCCAGAAACCTAGGGAGGGAATGCCCAGTGATTTTGTTAATGGCTGAAGTTTATGAACCTGAGAAGATACTTTGCAGATTTTTGGTTCCATAACTACTGACACTTTGGAGACTGGTGTAGTGGATGACTTACCTGATACTTAGGAATGTGGCTTAGTAGGATACCTAGTTGCGAAGAAGTAGGCATAAAGAATAATTTATGGCCGCCTACCGATTGGTTCATTTCTAGTTTTAGTGCACTTATAGCATACCCAGTAGATGGGCCTAAGGCTACTACTTCACTTAATAGTAGACAACTTACTGAGACTGAATTCATGCAGTAATTACAACAGTACTAGACAACCCTTTTGTTGGAAATGGGAGGCCATATTGGAGGATACTCTGCGGCTCCCCACCTCTAAAATTAAATGAGTAATTTAATCGAACTAGTCTTCTTAACCAGACGATTGTTATAGTATGAAGCTTATATCGTGAATGTAAATTTAAGAAGTCACCGTAGTCTAGTGGGTAGTCTGTTGTCTTACTAGACGTGAGACCACGGTTCAAGCCCCATGCCAAATATCTCCAACAAAATGAAATATGAAAAAAAATTTCTCTGGTAACTTCCTCTAAGAAGATTTTTAGCAAAAAATCTGTGAGTAAAATAAAATAGCCATGAAAAGTTCCTCAAAAATCTGTCATTCGGAGTCGCGTTTAAACTGTAGGTCTCACCACTCATGTATAAATTTAAAGCACATAACATAGGTGGTGTGAGAAGCTATGTCGTAATCCTGGCTGAATTATGTATGTCTGTATATAAATGATATGTGAAAGGATTGATTACGTGCTTGAGTATGTATAGAACAAAAATGTACTAGAAGACCGCCCTATCACCCACTGGGATATTATATATTATCAGCATAAAGTCAATATACCATGGCTTGATATGCCGCTATAGAATAAATACTGGGTTGTTTGGAAAGTGATTTGGTTTTTTGTGAAAATCAAAGACAGTTTTGGTATAATAAACAAACACTTTATTAAATTATATATTGGCCGTTCTGGGCCAACACCCTTTGCCATCTTTCTGCCTCATAAAATTTTTGGTCTTTGCTGGCAAAAAACTGATCGAGATGGTTTTTGATATCCTCATTTGAGGTGAAGTTTTTACGGCCTAAAAAATGTTGTAGTGACCGGAACAAATAATAATCCGATGGTGCCAGGTCTGGACAATATGGTGGGTGTGACATTGTATCCAAATTTGTGTTAGCTCTCGCGTTGTCTTGGTGAAACATTACACCTTTCCTATTGATTAGTTTTGGCCTTTTCTGTTGAAGTGCATCATTCAGTTTGTCCAGCTGATGCCAGTAGACTTCCGAATTAATCGTTGTGTTATCCGGTAATATCTCAAAAAAACCATTCATGGGGAACCCATACATCAAGTTTCGAGGCTAATCCCATATTTGATTAATCGCCGGTTCTCATCAACTAATGCCTTTATCGCGTCCCTATCAGCTTCAACCGACCTTCCCGAACGTGGTGCATCTTCGACATTAGCGAACCAACTCTAGCACTGGCGTACTGTCAACACACCTTCTCCATACATATCGGCCAATTTCTTTCTGGCGTGAATAGCATTTTTACCCCTTCTGTCGAAAATGCAGCTTATCGCTCTCCGTATTTAAAAGGGCGCCAACCAAAAACTACTGGGTACAATTAATTGGAATTATTCACACACAAGCCTTACTATATGAGCTATCAATGCATATAAAAATTATACGGCTTAAGTGTGAAGTTGGGTGCAAAAAATGCAATTAAATTCTTTGTCGGGAAAAAACGAAATTACTTTCCGAACAAGCCAATATATTAAAGGCTCAGTTTTTGAGACTTGATTTACATTTACATAGCTTTCAACTTTTGTTTTCCAGTTGTATTTGATAAAAATGTTAAAACTTCTCCTTGTTTTAAATGCAAAACCACCGCAAAATTTCTGGCTTTTGCATAATCGCTCTTAATTAATAAAGTTGTTAATGCTGAACAACAAATTCTATCAGGATTAAAATAATTGACAGTAAATATTTATGCATTTACTATGTGTGTGAATAAATAAATAAACATACAAAATATATTTCGAATTGAATTAATTAAAAACATTTAAACTACAGAGGTTTTTGTGGCTGGCTTTTTCACAGAGTAACTTAATAAAGTAATGCGCCTACATTAAATGGAATAGCCAGCAAACAAAAGGAAAATTCATTGCGGTTCATGTTGTTTATTATGGCTTAAAAGATTTTTGTGTGGTGAATACATACATACAATCTGTACAATCCATACAATTTGTAATTTTATATTAAAATTTAAATTGTTACTCCATACAGATTTGTCAAATTTAATACTAGGAGCAATCAAAGGCAGTTCGATGACCACCAAGAACAAGCGATTTAATCCCACTGAGCTGTTTTTTTTATTATTATTATTGTCGTGAAGATGTGCCTTAATACTGTAACAATGTGATCTATTATACTCTCGTCCAACTTTATAGAGTATCTCTATAACGTCTCCTTCAAGCCCTGGTAAAGTTCACGATGCTGCTCGATGTCAATAATGACAATTCCCTGCTTAGCATTTGGTGTTTTCTTCTGGGATGCATAAAAGCCACACTTACTTCAAGAATATTCAATCTGAGGTGTCGTATTGGCTTATAAGAAATGGGGCAATGGTTCTAACCCAGTCCAGGTATCTCGATCAAAACGAAATATGAAAAATATTTCTTCGCCGACTTTCCCTCAGCTCAGAGTTGATTTTAAACTGTAACTCCAACTACACATGGAAAAAATTAACACAAAATAAACAACCACCATTTTGAATAAGTGAACCCTGAGCGTACAGTGCTCTGTGAAAATACTGATAATCAAGTTATTCCTGGAAAGTTTGATGTATTTTCAATAAGAATTCTTTTTGTAATTTTCCAAGATAAGTTTTGATTACCTCACACTATTTATCTTCTTTTTCGTTGAACATATCTTTTCAAACATCCTCTACTATTCAATAGATAAGTTCTGACCCCATCGAAGCTCCTCTCTCTTCAAGCTAATAAGCTTGCACATTGCCTAGTTCTTTTTTTGTTTCCTATTTTGTTTCTTAATTGTCTAGACTATTCAGTTTCCCCTGCCAATCATATGCATATCTTCAATTTACCTTCATAAGAGATCGAATCGCTGTCTGTCTGAAGATAAATTGACACCATTTTTCGATGGCTTAGACTTCTGCTTGAATGATACTTTTGAGTTTCTCCTTGAACTTGGAATATTTCTTTCTGAAACAAAAAACTATTGGCTGTTGCGTGTTGCAATATCCGTTCTTAAAACATTTGTACACCACGAAATAGTCTCACTTATTTTGTCCAACTCCGTTTGAGCTGTTTTCACATGAGAAATATGTACATGCCGTATGTGCGTTTATACAGATACGCACATAAATCTCAAACTGAAAAATAAAACGAAAAACTTTAAGTACCAAAATGCGATGAAAAAAAAAGTTTCTCTAAAATCTGTCGTTTGGAGTCGACTTTTGTACAATGAGTCAATTCGTCCTGTATTTGTCTTAATTGTGTACTTGTCTTAATTGACAAGTACACGTCCTCTAACCTAACCTAACCTAAAATGCGATTCCAATATTGCATTGAATTACGACATGGAGTAGCTGGATTTTCACGAAAATCTTACCATTAGTTTGGATAGTTTATAGTTTTAAAAGTTTTTGTCAGTTTTTTATTTCGTTTGTTTTTTTTTCAAATTTTTACAATGTGTGTTAATGTATGCCTGTTCATTTCTATTTTAATCTGTATTGCCTTTCATACATCATTTCAAATATAGAAATATTGTCAACGCACACGGGTTAGCAAATGTAAAAATAGACACTGTAGCGTAGCGTAATAATATTTATAGATAAACTTTATTTTATTTTATATTATTACTATTATACTACCGATTATCATTAAATTGTGCGTCACTAGCATGTGTGACTTTCTTAAGATACAACTCTGCTACTAGTTTAACACAACACTGCAATAGAAGAGTACTCTTTCGTTAAGTTTGGAAATTAATTTGAATTAGAAGCGGTTGCTTAGAATAATATGAAGAAAAGCCCATATCGAAAGGGGTATAAAAGCAATGCACTCAACGTAATCAGTCTCTTTCTTCTTTTTCTATTACTGCAAGCTAGTGAGGGAGGTCGCACAACTAAACACAGGTGCATTGTAAGCTTCGTGACAGCGATGGTTTTCGTTGCTTATTTTGTTTTTGTTTGTAAATAAAGAAAATAAAGAAACGTTATAACACTAAAAATATAAATTTAGAAAAACTATATGGAAAACCAAGTGAAAATCGCTGCGTATATACTCGTAGGTTTTATAAGCCCTTTTGAAAAACAGACGAATATTATATTTTCTAGGCGACTCATTAATGGGTGTTGTCAACTGTGACATATTAAAACAATAAATCAATATCAATAAAAAATACTTTAAAAATGAATGAATATTTAAATATATAAACTTTTTGAAATGACATAAAAAATACACTCATTGGACTTTGAGTATTATATGATCAACGCATTCATTTAGAAATAAAGAAAAATTCAAACAAAGGAAGGACGACGTTTTCTATTCTACGTTTTTTATTGCATTTAAAGTTACAAACAAAAACTTATTATTACTCATAAAAAGATCACTGAATGTTATTCTTAGTTAATAAAGCTGGGAAAACATTAACTTTTTGGAAATTAACTTTCACTTTGAAGACCAATCAATTTGATTAAAGTGTACAGTGCCACATTTGCTCTAAAATAATAAGATTTTATTTACACACATTTTTATTTTATTTTATTTATTTATTTTATTTATATAAGTCTATGGAAAATCCTTACAGACTATTACATTTTATATTTCAATTCATTAAATTTTACATTTATATTACAATTCATTTTATATTTCAATTCATTTTATATATCAATTCAGAATTATTATTATTATGATTTCAATTCAAAAAATAAGTTAAAAAAGGGACAACATTGAAATTATTAATTAAATGTGTTTAATTGTAAAATTATATCCTTTTTAATGGACTCCATACTTTTATTAAAATCTATATAAAGATAAAGACTATTAAAATCATTACAGATTCTACGAAATGGATCGAAGTTCGCGTAGTTAACTGTGTAATATTTTATATTTAAGAAATTATGGAATCTAGTCGGACGAACAGGTACTTTTATGGAAAGTTTTTCTAGAAGAAATTGAGAGTTGATAACACCATTAAACAGCTTCAGAAGAAAGATAGCATTTAGCATTTTACGACGGGTTTTTAAAGTTGGTAATTTAATGAGTGCTAGGCGTTTTTTATAAGGTGGTAACCTTTCATTAGGATCCCATCCATTCCCTAAACCACGAAGACAAAATAATAAGAACTGTTTTTGAACTGATTCAATTTTATCAGAGTGTACAGCGTATTGAGGGTCCCATATTGCAGATCCATATTCAAGAATTGGGCGAACCAGTGTGGTAAACAATTGCTTAGTAACATAAGGATCAGAAAACTCTTTAGCCCATCGTTTGATAAATCCCAGGGTACATGTAGCTTTGCTAACAGTTGATGTAATATGATTTCTGAAGTCCAATTTACAATCGAAAACTATCCCTAAATCGTTAAAGGTATTAACTAGTTCAAGAGCGGCACCATTCATTGTGTAAAATCCATTGGTTGGTGATGATCGAGTGAAGCACATATATTTACATTTTTTAACATTCAGCTCCATTAAATTAATACTACACCAAGAGGTTAAGTAGTTAATATCCTCTTGTAAAAGTACTTGGTCTTCAATGTTATTAAATGATAAAAATATTTTAACATCGTCTGCATACATTAATGTGTTTGAATTTTTGATAACAGAAGGGAGATCATTTATAAAAAGAGTAAATAGGAGCGGCCCAAGATGACTGCCCTGTGATACGCCTGACAGTACATCAATAAAGTTAGATTGCGTATTCCTGAATTTAACGCACTGTTTTCTGTCTACTAAATACGAATTAATCCAATTCAATAAAGATGAACTAAAACCAAGTTGATTAAGCTTATGAACGAGTAAGTTATGATTTACTTTATCAAATGCCTTACTGAAATCGATATAAATGACGTCAATTTGTTTGCCTACAATAAATCCATCATTTACCAAAGTTGTAAATTCAAGAAGATTTGTGATTGTTGATCGAGACTTACAGATTCCATGCTGGGAAGCAGATAAAATAGACGATGCTTGAAATGAGAGTGTATCACATAGGAGTTTTTCAAACAATTTCGGTATAATGTTGAGTTTAGCAATTCCTCTATAATTTGAAATATCAGCTTTAGATCCTGATTTAAACAGTGGAATGATAAATGATTGTTTCCAAAAGGAGGGAAAATAGCCTAATTTAAGCGATTTATTGAATAAGTAGGTTAATGGAGTATTCAATAATTGAAAATGGTGTTTTAAAATACTGCTAGGAACCCCATCCGGACCAACTACATGCGAAGATTTCAATTGTTGTATATACTTGGAAACAGTACGTTGATCAATAAAAGATATATCAAAGGCCTTTGCTTCAGGAATATAATTTTGATTATTGGCGTTAAATGTAGATGATGAGTAGGTAGAAGCAAAAAATTCCGCAAACAAGTCACTTATAACCTTATTATCTGAGGATTCATGACTACCAAGCTTCATAACAGAAGGATAATCCGCTGCTCGACGTTTAGAATTAACAAATTTGTAGAATGATTTAGGATCACTCTTGAATTTGTTTTTTACTTTAATTAAGTAGATGTTATAAGCCCTTTGGTTGGCGATGGTGTATTCAGATCTTATTAAGCAGTATTTGGAATAATTTATTAGTGATCTATCCTTTTTAAAATTTTTATACAATTTATTTTTCTTGTTTTTTAATCTTGAAAGATATTTTGTATTCCAGGGCGGACCGTGATTAGAATGTGGTAAAACTTTTGGCACACATGCTAAGAAACAATTGTGAAGTAGTTGATAAAATTTCATAATGCACTGGTCCAAATCATTGCCATAGCCAGATAATTCATTTATCCAATCGATTTCAGATAGTTGAAGATGCAGTTTATTGTGGTTAGTTAAATTGAAACAAAATGTTTTCTGTTTTTGAGTTAAATTATTTGTTTGAAGGAAAGGATGATGGAAGAAGTTTATTTCAAGCGTCGGATGATATTTGTCTTCGGGATTGGAGACAGGCGTATGACGAATAACTGAGAAGTCCGATGAATCACCAACAAACACAAGATCCAACATTTTATCAAAATCATTTGGAATGGAATTAATTTGAAAAAGACAGTTCTCAAGTAAACAGTTAATTATATTTGCCGAGGACTCCGAAGAACCAATGGGGATTAAAGAGTTTGAGTCTGGAACAGCCTTCCATGATGTGTGTGACATATTAAAGTCTCCTATTAATAGTACTAGATCCGTTGTGTTTACTTTACTCAGAAGTGTTTCAATCGCATTTAAGTGATCTTCATAGACAGTGAGTGGTGAATTAGGTGGAATGTACACGCAAACAATGAATAAGGATTGTTTATAAATTTTAACTAATACGCATAAAAACTCAATATGTAGAAATTCATTAAGACTAAATTCTTCAGATGAGAATTCATTTGATATGGCAATTAATACGCCGCCTCCAGATTTTTTCGTATTGTATTGCACACAACTTTCTCTATCTTTCCTAAAGACCTGGTAGTTAGGGCAAAAAATTTCAGAATTATTAATTTTACTAGTTAACCAAGTTTCGGTGAATATTATTATATGGTAATTAAATAATATATAACATAACTATTGCAATAAATTGGAGATAATTTCGAGTTAATACCTCTAACATTTTGATAAACAATTGAAATTAGTTTTTTTGATTTGTATCACCAATGTGAGGAAGACGAGCAATATTTCTTTCACTGTAGATAAATTCCCGAACTATAGCATTTTTAGGCCAAAATTCCGGATTAACGATTTGCTGGAACAGATTATCAGGAACAATTATTTTAAATGATGCCCTGTTTCTCGCATTTATTTTGAAAATAAGAATATCATCTGGGTTGCAATTTCTGATTTTCGATAGAATATAGAATTTCATATCATCAGCATTCGTATCAATTGCAAACCGTGTAGCAAGTATTGTTTTTTTAGGGGGGAATAGTTCGCAACACCTTTTGGATGATTTTCAGCAGAAGCTATTTGATTATTCACAACTGAAGCATTTTGAATTAAGGGCGATGGAACAGGAGATGCAGCATCCAAATTAATTAAACGGGTAGAGTCACCGGATCAGGCAATATGGTTATTGATTGTTTGGGGAGCAATTTATTTCGATCAGTATCAGGTATATTATCTAAATTTTTAGGCATGGGAAAGACTTCTTTTGAACCTGCTAACTGGCTAGAATTATCAATAAAACCTTCCTTTTCGATATTATTTGGAGTTTTTTGGATATTGACTGCTGACCCGCCGCTAGATGTAGAGGTAGACGCAATTTCATTATTTACAAATCTGGGGCTTTTTCGGCGAGTTGGAGAAGGTGTCGGTGATTGTAAACCATCTAAGGTCTTAAAATCATTGAAAAGTTTTCCATACGCATTAATTTGATCATTTAAATGGCTGAGATTATTTTGAATTTGTAAAAAGTTGTTTCTAGTGCTTTGAAAAAAACGATAAAACTCAGCACCAACTTTCTGACATCCACTACAACGCCAATGCAGATTTTTATTATTTGCAACGGATTCACCCACCAGACCAGAAAGACCGCAACACTTAAAATGGCATAATCCATGACAAAGCCAACAGACAATCATTCTGTCATCAGGTCCATCCAAGGTACACCCTTTCTTTAAACAGGACATTATTATTTTAATTCACGATGAAAGTAAAAAATATAATGAATAGAATTTTATATGAAGAAAATGAATTCGTATATTATTGTTCACTGGGTTATGTTAAAAGAGTATTCACAATAGGTGTAAATTTATTATCCTACTGTACAATAGATGGAGCTGTTTAGTTGGTGATACAGTAATGCTACTATATATGAGTGATTTATCTGGTGAGATATGTTGTTGTTTTATATTAATGAGAGGAAAAGAACCGGTTCTAGTTGTTTTTGTTTTTAAGTTCAATTATAAATATACTTATTTTGTTCTGGTAATGTTCTCGCAACATATTACGTAGTCTCCAAACTTACGCCAACATATGCTGCCAAATGCTAACTTTATAGTTACAAGTCTGCAATGGAGTAATTTGGAAGGGATTCCGTTACTTATATATTGTATTACAATTTGACTGCTTCAGTTTTTTAAAACTTTATTAAGCAATCACTACGTGGTAATAACTTATATCCTGAACTCCTCAAAGCATTGTGTGAAAGCAACTGCAAACTGGTTCACAATGTTACAGAATTTTTCTTAACTCCACGCTATAAACAAACATGCTTAGTATTATTGTCGGGAAAAGGTGCCATAGTACTGCAAGCATGCGATCTATTGTATTCTCGTATTTAACGCCTCTCAGGTACCAATATCTCCATCCAAAACAAGAGTGCTTTGTGTCTATAGCGCCCCATTAAAATGCCAAAATCATAGGTTATTCATGGGTAGTCATGCATGCATGAGTCAGATTCAAATTTCCTCCAACTGTAATTAGCCAATAAGTTTATATTGCCTGAAATTCATTTGGTTTGGGCAGAGTCCCTGCTTGCCTCTATCTGTCCTCTCGCTAAGCATATTATTCTAAATATTTTCCCCAGCCCATAGGAAAATCATGGCCACGAATGTCAGCTGAATTGAATTACAACAGAGGGTGATTCTATTCCTCCTTATTAGTTGATACAGCTTACCAACTATTGTTTATTTCTTCCCTTACCATTTTCAAATTAAACTTATAATAGCCGAGTGTTTGGATGCTATGCTCCTCCTTATGTTGTCAAAGTTGAATTGAGTATATCTGTAGACATGTTCCTTCGATCATATCACTGACTTTCAACATCAGACACTTTGAAAAAAGACTTTGCACATGAATTATAGTAAGTGTTGACAATGATTTTGGAGTGAGACGAGTTTCAGCAGAGCAAAACTCTGTTTGTTGCAACAAATTGTTAAATATGTTCAGACATGGCGCAATTCCATCAAAGTCCGCTCTCACACTTATAAACACACTTCTAATACTCCTCTGAAGGTTTATCTCAGCAACTGTGTGAAATTGTATTAATCCCAGTTTGAGACATCCTTGTCGCTTTACCCATATACCGGGTTATCCATTTCGTGGTTTCAAAAGTAAACGTAAATAAAACACATATAAAATATTTTTTCCATGATATTTATTTTTTATTGTAAAGTTTGAACGTTGACATTATGTGTGAAACACTACATCATTTAAATGACCTTCACGCGAAGTGTTGCAATCATTGATTCTTTTGAGGTAATTTTCGACACATATTGGGCGGTATCTCAGCTATAACTTGACGAATGTTGGTTTTTAAGTGCGCAAGAGTTGAAGGTTTATCTGCATAAACACGGTCTTTCGCGTAGCCCCACAAAAAAGTCTAATGGTGTCAAATCGCATGATCTTGGTGGCCAGTTGATATCGCCACGACGAGAAATTACGCGGCCAGGAAATGTCTCTTGCAATAAAGCCATATTCGCTCGAGTTGTGTGGCATGTGGCACCGTCTTGTTGAAACCACACATTCTCCTAGTCGTATTCTTCAATAGCAGGCAAAAGTAAGGTCCAATCACACCTTCGGACCAAAGAGCGCACCAAACAGTGACTTTTTCTGGATGTAATGGCCTCTCTTCAATTACTTGAGGATTCTCAGAACCCCAAATACGACAATTTTGTTTATTAACATACCCACCGAGTGTGAAGTGTGCTTCATCGCTGAAGAAAATTTTGTTCGAAAAATTGCCGTCCACCGCCTGTTGTTCAAAACACCCATTCCACGTATCGACGACGTTGTGAATGGTCAGCTGGCTTCAGTTGTTGCATGAGCTGTAGGTGTAGATATAAATGCAAAATACGCCATAATGTGCCGTAAGACAGTCCTAATTCCTGAGAACGACGAGGAATCGACACATTCGGGTCTTCGGCAACACTTTCACTTACAATAGCGATATTTTCAGCGGAACGGGCGAAACGATGATGCACAGGCCTTTCAATATTTGTAACCACTCCAGTCTCTTCAAATTTCTTCACAATTTTGCCAATTGCTTGCGTAGTTGGTTTCAGAACTTAGTTTGACAGATGTCGAATTCCAGTCCCATACTTATGAAACCACGAAATGGATAGCCCTGTACTAGAAGATCCTTGAACTCGATCAGGTTTGGTATCATATATTGATAGGATGATCCTTGTTTATATGAAGTTCACCTAAAATTGTATGCTGCTTTGGGGTCGGTATGCTTTTTTCTTAAGCAATTAATTGATTGATTCGGTTGCTTATAAAACAATCAGCCTTGACATTTTTTAAGTGGATTTTTAGTTTTTAATTCTTCCTTTTGCATGTTCTGCAATTAGCAATAAATACATTATGGCAACAGAGAGGTCACCGTGGTATATGCTCCTTTATTCAAATTCTGTACGCACTTATACAAACACATTGTGAACATAATATAGTTTGAGTGCGTGAATCGGTTGTTTGTTGCAAAAGCCAGTGGGTGGATGTACTCATGACTGATTGTTTAGTAGACTTAGTTTGTCGTTTGTTTGCGTAAATAAATTTTATTCATGCAACAAGCTATACGTTTAACAACTCCTACGCAACACTTTCACCATTCCAATCACTTTCAACGGTGCCATCATTGCCTCCGTTATATATTGACGATAATTTGTAGCCGTCGAATGTAAAAATATTTTCCATGTCATAAACCAACTTCACTTCACCAACAGTCAAATATTGCATGGTTTTTCCAATTTGAATAGCGTATTCATGTATAAATATTCGAAATGGCTGTCCTAGATGTCCATCCATTTATTTGTGTATGTGTTACGTAGTGTGATTGACTGAATGAGTGAGTGCGTTAATATTTATTTGCATATGAATACGAATTGATAAATGTACGTGATTTTCACACCTAAGAGAGAAGCCTTTAAGGCCTGGCTGTCACAATATTTTTGTCAATTATAAGGATGTAGGCCAATATTTTAAATAGATTTTTTTATGTGTACACATTTCAATAATTGACAACGCTGTTGATAGTGAAAAGTATGTACAATTATTTGAAATTTTTGTAAATTAAAGTTTACCTGTTTCTAACACTCATGTAAACTCCATTTCATTGAAATAAACGCAAAAGAGCAAATTATGTACATATTGAGAACTCATTGAGAGGATCATGGGTAACAAAAACTCTTTCCATATTTGCAAATTACCAGACCTTTTTAGCACACTTTTCTATGTGCTCTCTAGGGAAAAGCTTAGATCTTTCTGGATCATGGAATTGTTTATACATCGCGAACCATTTTTCATCACTTTTAATATCTTACTTTAACAGGTTGGGTGACCTGGTAGATTAGTGAGTAGTGCGCTTGAGGAGGATCGTGATTTCGATTCCCACCACAGACTCTGGTCTATGACACTATGCAAGCATATGGTCGAAGTTACTGCTCTTGTAGATAAATAAATAAAATTTGTTATTGTATTGTAATTAATAAATAAAATAAAAATACATACGTTAATAGTACGTGCGTTGTTTGACGCTGACGCTGAAGTCTATAAGACCAGAGAGACTTCAAAATCGTTTTGTGCAGAGATTGTAGACTTTTTAAACTGGACGATTGATCTATTGCACTGCCTTCAACCTAAAATACTGTTACAAAAATGGAAATGGTGTTTTGCTTTTACATCGTTTAATAACTGAATATTTTCTCAAATTTATTTGTTTATTTGAAAGTAGAATCCTTCCGGTTAATAATGGAAAATAATTTCATTTAAATGGCTGCCTCGGCTGGCCATGCAGTAACCTACACCAGAAGATGCCGATTTTGGCAAAAAAAAATCATCTTTTCAGATGAAGCTCATTTTGATATTGGCGGGTATGTAAACAAGCAAACTGTATCTCCAAAATAAACCCCCACTAGTCTCCACTCTCAAACTGTCGCATTACTATTTAGCAAGCTGCAAACACCTCGACTTTTTTTCTATGCGGAAATGTTGAAGAGAACATATTAACGAGATCACATACCTAACCATGTAGTTGGTTTCGCCCAAACTCAGGGTGTATTATATATTATTATATTATATATTGATATCTACGGAAAGTAAACCCAGATGCACAGAAAGACATATTTTTGCTCCACCTTTCTCCGACTTCCAGCTTTTAATACTCTTTATCAAACTTTGCTGCCATAAGGCGACCTTACGCATCTTCGGGCGAATACTTCAATTGCCTACCCTTAGATAGCTTTAGTTCAATCCCTTTAAGCCTAAGTAGGAGGAAAGAACCAGCAGCAAAATGTATATCAAGACTACTGTAAAACGCTTAAAAAGACAGTTTTCTTAACGAGAGCGACTACATGAGTTCACTGTAATTGGGAGAAACTTTCCATTACTATTAACACCAAGCTATCACATAGAGTTTAAGTCTACCTTTAAGAGCTTTCAATACATTCTCATCCAGTCAAATACATACACCGTATACTTAACATCCATCTTCATTCATACTTCAGTAAAGTGAAATTAATTGGTCAAATAACAAACTTTTTGTTATCCTCAACAAGCAACCCAGTATTTCAACTTGTTTTCAAACTCATATTTTCGTTCTTCATATTTCGAATAGGTTGTGTGCATTAAACATTAATTTTTTCTAAAATAAACAAAGTTTTCTTACAACAATTACGACATCAGCAACAATACAACACGACATAACATGGACAAGGCCATAAATCACTTGTAATTAATTACTACGACATGCAGAACAACTGGCTGAATTTGTAAAATTTCTTCATCAAGGTAAAACTGAGAAGACAGACACACGGAATGTCGAAATTCAAGAGTACAGTTCATTGTATATGACGGTCCTTTACAGGGTCTACATGATGAATATGAAGTAGATGAACTTTTTTGTTCTTTTTCTTTTCAATTAAAGCTCAGACGAATTAGGAAAATAGAAATACACAAACATTTAATACACAGACATGCTAAATGTTTTAAAAATATTAAAAATGTAAATTCTAACGCGTGTTAAGAACGGTTTTTGTTTAAGCCAAAGTTAGTGCAATTTGTTTAAGGACGCAGTCAAATTATTCAAAATATATAATCTTGGATATTATGATAGCTATTGAATGTCGCGTAGTTTTTGGCAGCACTGGAATTATTGAAAATCTTTTGTATTTTTTATTTGCAATCTACGAGCTCATATTTTAAAAGTTTTTAAAAGCAAAACATAACAGTATTTAGTCTAATGAGTAAGCCATTTATGCGAATTTATAACCATCAACAAGACAATTTTACTTGCAGAAGTGTTGTTGTACACACTGGGCCCTTCGTTCGGGCGATTCAACCTCTGCGGATTCCTTTTCATGGGTTTATGTTATGCCCCAACTTTTTGAGCCGCCATTGACGCCACAAACGGCCAGGTTTATGAGATAGAATAGTAATAATTAAACTATGTCATCTACGAACTAATCCACCTAAGATTAAATACTATTTCCCAATATTTTTTCCAAACTTCTTTACGGTAGTTATCTCTTGGCGGTACTGCTGGTCGGATTTTTTGTGACTATCTCGACCCAGAGTATCGTTACAGATTTGCTAACAACTGGATTCTTATGTGATCGATTGTTACAAGTGGTTCTGACCACGATAAAATCAATCTGATGTCATTAGCGAGTAGTTCGTGGCATTAAGTATGCCATAAAACGCTTGGGACCAGATAGAATCTGTCTTTGTTAGGTTCTAGGCCGTAGTGATTTTCCCGCGAATAAAATGGTTGACTTACTGTATTATTCTTCTCAATCGATTGAAAATAATTGTTAGTATGAATCCGTTTCTCTGATAACCCTTTGGACTCATAGGAGGATGAGTTCGAGAGAACCGACGTGAGAATGTTACATAGGTACCTTTGGCCATCAACCGACGGTGTTAGTCCGACAGCTCATTGCTGGGTCTCCATGTAATCATGGAGAGACTAGTGGCTAGGTCCCCTCTGACGATGATTTCGGAAAGAACTGCAATTGTGACTTCTGCATTTGGTAGAAGAAGATTGATTTGGTTGGAATTAAATTTTGACGGTATAAACCCTCTGTTGGAAGGTATTCAACATAATGTGATATTCAGGCTTTCCCGAGGTTTATAAAGCAACAACACTGGCTAAGTGATAAAGCTTAGCTGCGTTCATTTCTATTTCATCATTTTCGCTCTCTCTGTTCTACATCCTTTATTTGCTTGTCTCCCATTTTCTTTCTCATACAAACACAATTGGTTTGATTGCCACTAACGCAATACATTTTCTCAAACTTTTTTACCTCCAGAATGTAGTGTATTTTCTTCCTTCTGTAATAAATCTGAACAGTTTTGGAGATAGAAAACCATGCAGTTTGGCAAGCTGCTTAGTATTAAGTTTAACTAAAAAAAACTTTTTTGCTCTTCCGATCAGGAATCCTGACGCTAGAAGTCACCGCAGTTTAGTAGGTCGACGTATTCGACGTTAAATAAAAGGTGGCGTCACTTATGGATAAAATTAATGTACACAGGATGGGTGGCATGAAAAGGTAGGTTATGCTCGTGATTAAAAGGTTGTTATTAGCAATATAGTGCCATACCGAAGATTAAGAGAAAACGGGGTATATAGATCATTTGAGATTGATTAGAGAGATTCATCAGACATGTCTATCTGTCTAGCTGTTCGCAATTGGATTGTTGGTTATCCAACTCACAAATATTAGGCCACCACCTTCTCTGACTCAAAATTTATGTCCATTGCTTGTCGTAGCAAGACAGTGGTATCACACGCTCACCTTACTGTTCTAAGTTCATAAGAAGGAAAGAAAAAAGGCGGCCCAATACCTTATTCAGTAACCCTTTGGCACTTTAATCAAAAAATATCTGTCCCCTGGGAGAACGAGGAAGTTTGTCCCTGCTCGTTGCTTTAAAAAAGCTCGTTGTGAAACCATTCTGCATATGGTATGTCTATAGTTATTAATGGTCATTATTCCAGGAATAATTATGCTAATCTCAGATAAATATCAATACCAATCTAGGATAAATATCTTAAGCTAACCTGACCTAATATTGCTATGTCAACTCCATTTAATTATTTCCCCTGCACTGTTTGCTTAATTATAACACAGTCAACAACACAACCCACAAACCATTTACACACATATTTCATAAAATAATAAATTAACAGCTAAAATGCCCTAAGGAGATGAATTAAATAAAAAACAAGCAAAAATTGAAATATTATTGTAATAAGGCAATGTATGGACATGAATTATTAAATATAACGCGTAAAATACAAACTAAAACAGTCTCTTCTACACTGGCCATTTTTATGAACATAGAATCGAAGAATATTTAACACACACTTTAGCATTAAACAGCAATGCTAAAACAAAGCTTTCCGCAATAAAGACTCTGACCAACTTGAATAACAGAAAAAACTGCTACCACAACTGAGGTAGCTGGTGCAGCAGTCAAGCAGGCTGACTGGTAAATTGCCCTCAACACGCAAACGAAAGCGATTATAGTCGCTTTTAATAAATTATTGATTTGCTTGCACTGGCAGCAGTAGTAGAAGCAGCAGCAGAAATCAAACAACGAAATTTTTTTGCATGATTTGCTGGATCACAAGGATTTTCGCTTTCGACTATTGGGTAAGGGCTAAATGCATATCCTATGTCTGATGGAAAGTTGAGTGTAATGAATTAATTGTCATTGTAATACGAGCATGTTTTTATAGTTTTAGGGGAAAGAAAATGATGAGAAAATTTTGTTACGTATTTACTTCTAAAATCGTTTAAAATATAAGCTCGTAGATTGCAAATAAATTAAAAATAAATTTGTGTTTAGTTTAGTGCCACTGTTTACAACTTGATGTAAAGAAGAACAATTTACTTTGTTTGCTATTCTTCTTTACACTCTTTTGGCGTAAACACTAACAATTGTTCGGCAGATCTTTATAACAGAGATTTTCAAACCACGATTATTCTCTTCGCACTCAACGCGTCTTCACACAAGACTAACTAAATTTTTACTGACTCCGTTGCCTGCTTTGTCTTACCTTTTAAATCGCAGGGCAAACAGTCTGATGAATGCTCCTGTAGGAGAATGACTTCGCCTTTCCGAAATCTCTATAAATCTAAACATGTTGTTTACGTTATTGTTGTTTGCGTATTTTGTTTACGTTTTTCCTTGCAGTGTTGTTGTTGCCTGTTTGTTTACTTGTTTATTCCTTTTTTATACTGATGATGTTGCTATATTTTTGTTTATTTGTTGATCATGTAAACAAGTCCATGGCTTTTGTTTTTGTGGCTTTTGTTTATCATTTTAATGTTAAGCGATGTAACACCATTTCCATTTTCGTAACAATATTTTTTAATGAACCATTGCCCAAAGGGAAGTATTAATTCAACTTCAACACAATCGAAAAACTGTCAAAGTAGACGTTAGAATTTTAGCAAGTGGATGTATGGTTTGGCTTTACTGTGATTCCAAATTATTTTTGGCACTGTATAGTATGCCTAGAGACCAGTACGACTGTTCACTTCTAATTAATAAATATTTAAGTATTACCGGCCCACCGATCGTCAAGATCATAATATAGTTTTTCTTAATTAATCGGATCTTTCAACAGGGACAAGATGTTAAGTAATCTTGTCAAATTAGTTGCCATTTAGTTAATCTATTTTATCAAATCACCAAGGACTCAAGGAAAACCAGACAACGTCGTTTGTTCGTTGATAGGGTCTGGAATAGTTGGCAACTAATTTTAATCGAAAAGTCGTCTTCAGCAATGAGCCTCATATTTGTACGATTGGTAACGTGAACAAACAAATTTTTCAAATTTGAAGCGATAACAATCCACATGAGATCCAAAAATCAACTCCAAAAAGTTTCTGTTTAAAATGCATTTTTGGCTAGCGACGTCATCGGTTATCTTTTAAACGTTGAGCATTATAGATCGACTTTTACCAACTTCCTTGGCTTGAATGATATGATCTGGACACCAACGACATGTGATGTCAACAAGACGGTGCTACGTGCAGCTCTATGCCCACATTAAATATTCTGCCTGAGTGAGTTGAGGCCATGATCATCCACGTACAGTTGATTTGATTTTGACTGGATTTGGTTATTTTGCTTATAAAAACAGGTTTTGTTTAGTTTGTTAAAAATAATTAATTAGTAAGACTATAATTTTATTTTGTTATTTTTTGTTTCTTTTTTCTCAATTATAATTTAAATTTGAAAAAAAATAAAATAAAAAAGTGCCAATTTAATTTTGGTCATATTTTTCCTTATTTGGTGATTTTTTCACAACTGTTGGTTACAATACTTTTTATCGTGGCAACACTGCTCATCATCTCTCATGTTTAAATGTCACGTAAAAACGTGAGAGAATTCTGTTTTATACAGATCGTTCCGTTTTCTAACGAGAGAGAAAGTTTCGGTAATCGTTTACATTGTTCTCCATATGCTAAAAAGAGAACGTTCGATACGGTACGTTACGTTATGTGTGGGTAACTACAGCATTAGTGTTTACGTAGAGAGTTTAAAGAAGAATAGTAAACAAATCAAATTGTTGTTGTTTACATCAAGCTGTGAACAGTGGCACACAGAATAGTGCAAACATTCAAGAATTTATCTAAAACTAAACACAAATTTTTTTTTTATTTGAAATCTACGTTTTTAAAAGGGTAAAAACGTAACAATATTTTATACAGGAAACACGGTAGAAACTTAAGTATTGAAAAGTTCTATGGCCCTAATTACGAACGCATTGCCCCCAAAGATGATTTTGCCCAGTTAAGGATCCATTTTTAGAAAGAAAAATTAGGGTTGTGGTACACTAATACCACACACTAATACTGAATTGTAAAAATGCAAGATAACTTTCGCTCAGTTTTAAATACGCATATTTTAATAAAAAAAAGTTTTCTAGTGCTTAACCAAACGAAACACTATCAATTCCTTAACACACCTTCAAATTTAAGCAGAAAGGTACATTAACAGCTGCACTCAACAATAACAATAAAAGCAACAATTACCGCAAAAAAATAAAAATAAGCGTTTTACAAAAATCGTTTCTTTCTCAGCCTACTTATTGATTGCTGTTTGGATTTGTTTGCGGCTGTTGCATTATTTCTTACCATTATCGGCAATCTACTTCCACTGCAAAGTGATTCTTATTAGGATAATGACTTAACGGCTGCTGATAAAAATTTTCAAAATTTTTGGGAAGGGAAAAAAATGTAAGAGAAACGTTAAATAGTGTTAAAATAAATTATTGGCGTTCAGCCCAGCCACAAGCTATACAAAGAATTGCAGTTCAATGAAAATAATTTATTTTTTTTAGCGTCAAACAAAACGTTGATTGCGATTGAGTAAAAAGTTTATTTGTTTGTTATGGCATGTTGTTCACGCAAAATAACTGTTTAATGCCATAGGTGTACATACTTATGGTACAGTTTGGAAGTTTTAAAATAATATTTATATTCTCCAGTAGAAGAAAGAACGTTTTTAAAATCTCTGCCAATTATTTAATTCTGAATAATTCTGAAATAATTGAAAGAGGTTGGAACGAATAGAATAGAATTGACTCCAAGTGATGCCTAAGGTATGCTTGCGTTTTTGATATTAAAATTAAAAATCTTTGGAGGCTAATTAAATAAATCTCAGCAATTGAGTCTGCTACAAGTAATCGTGATCAGATTAAGTTAAGTGGCGAATACTCCTTGAAGAACGAAGGTTCTAGGTTATCGTTTAAGCGGATTGTTATACCACAATGAATAACCAACAAGGAGATCAAATATTTTCTAAAATAAACCAACCTTACTTTTTATATTGGACAATTCAGTCAAGGGTGACTCAAAATGAGAGATAAATGGCCTCTTCACGATTATACATACATAATTGGTCATTATAATCCTTTATTCAGGATTACGTCCTAGCTTCTCACACCACTTATGTTGTGTGTGTTAATTTTATGCATGTATGGCGGGAGCTACAGTTTAAAGTCGACTCCAAACGACCGATTATTGAGAAGCAACTTTATTTACTTCCAGAGCTTTAGCCAGAAATCTGCAGAGACACAGTCGCTGAAGGTATATTTTTTCATATTTTGTTTTTGTTGGAAAGGTAGCCTCACATCTAATAAGCCAACACACTACCTCCTAGACTTCGCAGCAAGTACAGTGTACTAATTTATGAGGTGAAATGTACTCTCAGCAGGCATACAGCTTTTAGATAAGTCATTCGATGGAATGCGAGTCACTCGAAGTGTCTTCAAATTGGGCGATGAATAGTTATTCGATTTAAGAACAGAAGTGAATCGGCCTTTTTTATCCATACAGAAGTGCAACAGAGTATTGCAATATTGCATATACCTCCCTGTGCCATGGAAGTTGTTTCTCCATATAAAAAAGCGGAGAACACCTAGTCTGGTCAATCTGAGACAGTCAATCTTGATACAGCTTACCAACTATTGTTTATTTCTTCCCTTACCATTTTCAAATTAAACTTATAATAGCCGAGTGTTTGGATGCTATGCTCCTCCTTATGTTGTCAAAGTTGAATTGAGTATATCTGTAGACATGTTCCTTCGATCATATCACTGACTTTCAACATCAGACACATTGAAAAAAGACTTTGCACATGAATTATAGTAAGTGTTGACAATGATTTTGGAGTGAGACGAGTTTCAGCAGAGCAAAACTCTGTTTGTTGCAACAAATTGTTGAATATGTTCAGACATGGCGCAATTCCATCAAAGTCCGCTCTCACACTTATAAACACACTTCTAATACTCCTCTGAAGGTTTATCTCAGCAACTGTGTGAAATTGTATTAATCCCAGTTTGAGACATCCTTGTCGCTTTACCCATATACCGGGTTATCCATTTCGTGGTTTCAAAAGTAAACGTAAATAAAACACATATAAAATATTTTTTCCATGATATTTATTTTTTATTGTAAAGTTTGAACGTTGACATTATGTGTGAAACACTACATCATTTAAATGACCTTCACGCGAAGTGTTGCAATCATTGATTCTTTTGAGGTAATTTTCGACACATATTGGGCGGTATCTCAGCTATAACTTGACGAATGTTGGTTTTTAAGTGCGCAAGAGTTGAAGGTTTATCTGCATAAACACGGTCTTTCGCGTAGCCCCACAAAAAAGTCTAATGGTGTCAAATCGCATGATCTTGGTGGCCAGTTGATATCGCCACGACGAGAAATTACGCGGCCAGGAAATGTCTCTTGCAATAAAGCCATATTCGCTCGAGTTGTGTGGCATGTGGCACCGTCTTGTTGAAACCACACATTCTCCTAGTCGTATTCTTCAATAGCAGGCAAAAGTAAGGTCCAATCACACCTTCGGACCAAAGAGCGCACCAAACAGTGACTTTTTCTGGATGTAATGGCCTCTCTTCAATTACTTGAGGATTCTCAGAACCCCAAATACGACAATTTTGTTTATTAACATACCCACCGAGTGTGAAGTGTGCTTCATCGCTGAAGAAAATTTTGTTCGAAAAATTGCCGTCCACCGCCTGTTGTTCAAAACACCCATTCCACGTATCTACGACGTTGTGAATGGTCAGCTGGCTTCAGTTGTTGCATGAGCTGTAGGTGTAGATATAAATGCAAAATACGCCATAATGTGCCGTAAGACAGTCCTAATTCCTGAGAACGACGAGGAATCGACACATTCGGGTCTTCGGCAACACTTTCACTTACAATAGCGATATTTTCAGCGGAACGGGCGAAACGATGATGCACAGGCCTTTCAATATTTGTAACCACTCCAGTCTCTTCAAATTTCTTCACAATTTTGCCAATTGCTTGCGTAGTTGGTTTCAGAACTTAGTTTGACAAATGTCGAATTCCAGTCCCATACTTATGAAACCACGAAATGGATAGCCCTGTACTAGAAGATCCTTGAACTCGATCAGGTTTGGTATCATATATTGATAGGATGATCCTTGTTTATATGAAGTTCACCTAAAATTGTATGCTGCTTTGGGGTCGGTATGCTTTTTTCTTAAGCAATTAATTGATTGATTCGGTTGCTTATAAAACAATCAGCCTTGACATTTTTTAAGTGGATTTTTAGTTTTTAATTCTTCCTTTTGCATGTTCTGCAATTAGCAATAAATACATTATGGCAACAGAGAGGTCACCGTGGTATATGCTCCTTTATTCAAATTCTGTACGCACTTATACAAACACATTGTGAACATAATATAGTTTGAGTGCGTGAATCGGTTGTTTGTTGCAAAAGCCAGTGGGTGGATGTACTCATGACTGATTGTTTAGTAGACTTAGTTTGTCGTTTGTTTGCGTAAATAAATTTTATTCATGCAACAAGCTATACGTTTAACAACTCCTACGCAACACTTTCACCATTCCAATCACTTTCAACGGTGCCATCATTGCCTCCGTTATATATTGACGATAATTTGTAGCCGTCGAATGTAAAAATATTTTCCATGTCATAAACCAACTTCACTTCACCAACAGTCAAATATTGCATGGTTTTTCCAATTTGAATAGCGTATTCATGTATAAATATTCGAAATGGCTGTCCTAGATGTCCATCCATTTATTTGTGTATGTGTTACGTAGTGTGATTGACTGAATGAGTGAGTGCGTTAATATTTATTTGCATATGAATACGAATTGATAAATGTACGTGATTTTCACACCTAAGAGAGAAGCCTTTAAGGCCTGGCTGTCACAATATTTTTGTCAATTATAAGGATGTAGGCCAATATTTTAAATAGATTTTTTTATGTGTACACATTTTAATAATTGACAACGCTGTTGATAGTGAAAAGTATGTACAATTATTTGAAATTTTTGTAAATTAAAGTTTACCTGTTTCTAACACTCATGTAAACTCCATTTCATTAAAATAAACACAAAAGAGCAAATTATGTACATATTGAGAACTCATTGAGAGGATCATGGGTAACAAAAACTCTTTCCATATTTGCAAATTACCAGACATTTTTAGCACACTTTTCTATGTGCTCTCTAGGGAAAAGCTTAGATCTTTCTGGATCATGGAATTGTTTATACATCGCGAACCATTTTTCATCACTTTTAATATCTTACTTTAACAGGTTGGGTGACCTGGTAGATTAGTGAGTAGTGCGCTTGAGGAGGATCGTGATTTCGATTCCCACCACAGACTCTGGTCTATGACACTATGCAAGCATATGGTCGAAGTTACTGCTCTTGTAGATAAATAAATAAAATTTGTTATTGTATTGTAATTAATAAATAAAATAAAAATACATACGTTAACAGTACGTGCGTTGTTTGACGCTGACGCTGAAGTCTATAAGACCAGAGAGACTTCAAAATCGTTTTGTGCAGAGATTGTAGACTTTTTAAACTGGACGATTGATCTATTGCACTGCCTTCAACCTAAAATACTGTTACAAAAATGGAAATGGTGTTTTGCTTTTACATCGTTTAATAACTGAATATTTTCTCAAATTTATTTTTTTATTTGAAAGTACAATCCTTCCGGTTAATAATGGAAAATAATTTCATTTAAATGGCTGCCTCGGCTGGCCATGCAGTAACCTACACCAGAAGATGCCGATTTTGGCAAAAAAAATCATCTTTTCAGATGAAGCTCATTTTGATATTGGCGGGTATGTAAACAAGCAAACTGTATCTCCAAAATAAACCCCCACTAGTCTCCACTCTCAAACTGTCGCATTACTATTTAGCAAGCTGCAAACACCTCGACTTTTTTTCTATGCGGAAATGTTGAAGAGAAGATATTAACGAGATCACATACCTAACCATGTAGTTGGTTTCGCCCAAACTCAGGGTGTATTATATATTATTATATTATATATTGATATCTACGGAAAGTAAACCCAGATGCACAGAAAGACATATTTTTGCTCCACCTTTCTCCGACTTCCAGCTTTTAATACTCTTTATCAAACTTTGCTGCCATAAGGCGACCTTACGCATCTTCGGGCGAATACCTCAATTGCCTACCCTTAGATAGCTTTAGTTCAATCCCTTTAAGCCTAAGTAGGAGGAAAGAACCAGCAGCAAAATGTATATCAAGACTACTGTAAAACGCTTAAAAAGACAGTTTTCTTAACGAGAGCGACTACATGAGTTCACTGTAATTGGGAGAAACTTTCCATTACTATTAACACCAAGCTATCACATAGAGTTTAAGTCTACCTTTAAGAGCTTTCAATACATTCTCATCCAGTCAAATACATACACCGTATACTTAACATCCATCTTCATTCATACTTCAGTAAAGTGAAATTAATTGGTCAAATAACAAACTTTTTGTTATCCTCAACAAGCAACCCAGTATTTCAACTTGTTTTCAAACTCATATTTTCGTTCTTCATATTTCGAATAGGTTGTGTGCATTAAACATTATTTTTTTCTAAAATAAACAAAGTTTTCTTACAACAATTACAACATTAGCAACAATACAACACGACATAACATGGACAAGGCCATAAATCACTTGTAATTAATTACTACGACATGCAGAACAACTGGCTGAATTTGTAAAATTTCTTCATCAAGGTAAAACTGAGAAGACAGACACACGGAATGTCGAAATTCAAGAGTACAGTTCATTGTATATGACGGTCCTTTACAGGGTCTACATGATGAATATGAAGTAGATGAACTTTTTTGTTCTTTTTCTTTTCAATTAAAGCTCAGACGAATTAGGAAAATAGAAATACACAAACATTTAATACACAGACATGCTAAATGTTTTAAAAATATTAAAAATGTAAATTCTAACGCGTGTTAAGAACGGTTTTTGTTTAAGCCAAAGTTAGTGCAATTTGTTTAAGGACGCAGTCAAATTATTCAAAATATATAATCTTGGATATTATGATAGCTATTGAATGTCGCGTAGTTTTTGGCAGCACTGGAATTATTGAAAATCTTTTGTATTTTTTATTTGCAATCTACGAGCTCATATTTTAAAAGTTTTTAAAAGCAAAACATAACAATATTTAGTCTAATGAGTAAGCCATTTATGCGAATTTATAACCATCAACAAGACAATTTTACTTGCAGAAGTGTTGTTGTACACACTGGGCCCTTCGTTCGGGCGATTCAACCTCTGCGGATTCCTTTTCATGGGTTTATGTTATGCCCCAACTTTTTGAGCCGCCATTGACGCCACAAACGGCCAGGTTTATGAGATAGAATAGTAATAATTAAACTATGTCATCTACGAACTAATCCACCTAAGATTAAATACTATTTCCCAATATTTTTTCCAAACTTCTTTACGGTAGTTATCTCTTGGCGGTACTGCTGGTCGGATTTTTTGTGACTATCTCGACCCAGAGTATCGTTACAGATTTGCTAACAACTGGATTCTTATGTGATCGATTGTTACAAGTGGTTCTGACCACGATAAAATCAATCTGATGTCATTAGCGAGTAGTTCGTGGCATTAAGTATGCCATAAAACGCTTGGGACCAGATAGAATCTGTCTTTGTTAGGTTCTAGGCCGTAGTGATTTTCCCGCGAATAAAATGGTTGACTTACTGTATTATTCTTCTCAATCGATTGAAAATAATTGTTAGTATGAATCCGTTTCTCTGATAACCCTTTGGACTCATAGGAGGATGAGTTCGAGAGAACCGACGTGAGAATGTTACATAGGTACCTTTGGCCATCAACCGACGGTGTTAGTCCGACAGCTCATTGCTGGGTCTCCATGTAATCATGGAGAGACTAGTGGCTAGGTCCCCTCTGACGATGATTTCGGAAAGAACTGCGATTGTGACTTCTGCATTTGGTAGAAGAAGATTGATTTTTATATTCAACATAATGTGATATTCAGGCTTTCCCGAGGTTTATAAAGCAACAACACTGGCTAAGTGATAAAGCTTAGCTGCGTTCATTTCTATTTCATCATTTTCGCTCTCTCTGTTCTACATCCTTTATTTGCTTGTCTCCCATTTTCTTTCTCATACAAACACAATTGGTTTGATTGCCACTAACGCAATACATTTTCTCAAACTTTTTTACCTCCAGAATGTAGTGTATTTTCTTCCTTCTGTAATAAATCTGAACAGTTTTGGAGATAGAAAACCATGCAGTTTGGCAAGCTGCTTAGTATTAAGTTTAACTAAAAAAAACTTTTTTGCTCTTCCGATCAGGAATCCTGACGCTAGAAGTCACCGCAGTTTAGTAGGTCGACGTATTCGACGTTAAATAAAAGGTGGCGTCACTTATGGATAAAATTAATGTACACAGGATGGGTGGCATGAAAAGGTAGGTTATGCTCGTGATTAAAAGGTTGTTATTAGCAATATAGTGCCATACCGAAGATTAAGAGAAAACGGGGTATATAGATCATTTGAGATTGATTAGAGAGATTCATCAGACATGTCTATCTGTCTAGCTGTTCGCAATTGGATTGTTGGTTATCCAACTCACAAATATTAGGCCACCACCTTCTCTGACTCAAAATTTATGTCCATTGCTTGTCGTAGCAAGACAGTGGTATCACACGCTCACCTTACTGTTCTAAGTTCATAAGAAGGAAAGAAAAAAGGCGGCCCAATACCTTATTCAGTAACCCTTTGGCACTTTAATCAAAAAATATATGTCCCCTGGGAGAACGAGGAAGTTTGTCCCTGCTCGTTGCTTTAAAAAAGCTCGTTGTGAAACCATTCTGCATATGGTATGTCTATAGTTATTAATGGTCATTATTCCAGGAATAATTATGCTAATCTCAGATAAATATCAATACCAATCTAGGATAAATATCTTAAGCTAACCTGACCTAATATTGCTATGTCAACTCCATTTAATTATTTCCCCTGCACTGTTTGCATAATTATAACACAGTCAACAACACAACCCACAAACCATTTACACACATATTTCATAAAATAATAAATTAACAGCTAAAATGCCCTAAGGAGATGAATTAAATAAAAAACAAGAAAAAATTGAAATATTATTGTAATAAGGCAATGTATGGACATGAATTATTAAATAAAACGCGTAAAATACAAACTAAAACAGTCTCTTCTACACTGGCCATTTTTATGAACATAGAATCGAAGAATATTTAACACACACTTTAGCATTAAACAGCAATGCTAAAACAAAGCTTTCCGCAATAAAGACTCTGACCAACTTGAATAACAGAAAAAACTGCTACCACAACTGAGCTAGCTGGTGCAGCAGTCAAGCAGGCTGACTGGTAAATTGCCCTCAACACGCAAACGAAAGCGATTATAGTCGCTTTTAATAAATTATTGATTTGCTTGCACTGGCAGCAGTAGTAGAAGCAGCAGCAGAAATCAAACAACGAAATTTTTTTGCATGATTTGCTGGATCACAAGGATTTTCGCTTTCGACTATTGGGTAAGGGCTAAATGCATATCCTATGTCTGATGGAAAGTTGAGTGTAATGAATTAATTGTCATTGTAATACGAGCATGTTTTTATAGTTTTAGGGGAAAGAAAATGATGAGAAAATTTTGTTACGTATTTACTTCTAAAATCGTTTAAAATATAAGCTCGTAGATTGCAAATAAATTAAAAATAAATTTGTGTTTAGTTTAGTGCCACTGTTTACAACTTGATGTAAAGAAGAACAATTTACTTTGTTTGCTATTCTTCTTTACACTCTTTTGGCGTAAACACTAACAATTGTTCGGCAGATCTTTATAACAGAGATTTTCAAACCACGATTATTCTCTTCGCACTCAACGCGTCTTCACACAAGACTAACTAAATTTTTACTGACTCCGTTGCCTGCTTTGTCTTACCTTTTAAATCGCAGGGTAAACAGTCTGATGAATGCTCCTGTAGGAGAATGACTTCGCCTTTCCGAAATCTCTATAAATCTAAACATGTTGTTTACGTTATTGTTGTTTGCGTATTTTGTTTACGTTTTTCCTTGCAGTGTTGTTGTTGCCTGTTTGTTTACTTGTTTATTCCTTTTTTATACTGATGATGTTGCTATATTTTTGTTTATTTGTTGATCATGTAAACAAGTCCATGGCTTTTGTTTTTGTGGCTTTTGTTTATCATTTTAATGTTAAGCGATGTAACACCATTTCCATTTTCGTAACAATATTTTTTAATGAACCATTGCCCAAAGGGAAGTATTAATTCAACTTCAACACAATCGAAAAACTGTCAAAGTAGACGTTAGAATTTTAGCAAGTGGATGTATGGTTTGGCTTTACTGTGATTCCAAATTATTTTTGGCACTGTATAGTATGCCTAGAGACCAGTACGACTGTTCACTTCTAATTAATAAATATTTAAGTATTACCGGCCCACCGATCGTCAAGATCATAATATAGTTTTTCTTAATTAATCGGATCTTTCAACAGGGACAAGATGTTAAGTAATCTTGTCAAATTAGTTGCCATTTAGTTAATCTATTTTATCAAATCACCAAGGACTCAAGGAAAACCAGACAACGTCGTTTGTTCGTTGATAGGGTCTGGAATAGTTGGCAACTAATTTTAATCGAAAAGTCGTCTTCAGCAATGAGCCTCATATTTGTACGATTGGTAACGTGAACAAACAAATTTTTCAAATTTGAAGCGATAACAATCCACATGAGATCCAAAAATCAACTCCAAAAAGTTTCTGTTTAAAATGCATTTTTGGCTAGCGACGTCATCGGTTATCTTTTAAACGTTGAGCATTATAGATCGACTTTTACCAACTTCCTTGGCTTGAATGATATGATCTGGACACCAACGACATGTGATGTCAACAAGACGGTGCTACGTGCAGCTCTATGCCCACATTAAATATTCTGCCTGAGTGAGTTGAGGCCATGATCATCCACGTACAGTTGATTTGATTTTGACTGGATTTGGTTATTTTGCTTATAAAAACAGGTTTTGTTTTGTTTGTTAAAAATAATTAATTAGTAAGACTATAATTTTATTTTGTTATTTTTTGTTTCTTTTTTCTCAATTATAATTTAAATTTGAAAAAAAAATAAAATAAAAAAGTGCCAATTTAATTTTGGTCATATTTTTCCTTATTTGGTGATTTTTTCACAACTGTTGGTTACAATACTTTTTATCGTGGCAACACTGCTCATCATCTCTCATGTTTAAATGTCACGTAAAAACGTGAGAGAATTCTGTTTTATACAGATCGTTCCGTTTTCTAACGAGAGAGAAAGTTTCGGTAATCGTTTACATTGTTCTCCATATGCTAAAAAGAGAACGTTCGATACGGTACGTTACGTTATGTGTGGGTAACTACAGCATTAGTGTTTACGTAGAGAGTTTAAAGAAGAATAGTAAACAAATCAAATTGTTGTTGTTTACATCAAGCTGTGAACAGTGGCACACAGAATAGTGCAAACAATCAAGAATTTATCTAAAACTAAACACAAATTTATTTTTTATTTGAAATCTACGTTTTTAAAAGGGTAAAAACGTAACAATATTTTATACAGGAAACACGGTAGAAACTTAAGTATTGAAAAGTTCTATGGCCCTAATTACGAACGCATTGCCCCCAAAGATGATTTTGCCCAGTTAAGGATCCATTTTTAGAAAGAAAAATTAGGGTTGTGGTACACTAATACCACACACTAATACTGAATTGTAAAAATGCAAGATAACTTTCGCTCAGTTTTAAATACGCATATTTTAATAAAAAAAAGTTTTCTAGTGCTTAACCAAACGAAACACTATCAATTCCTTAACACACCTTCAAATTTAAGCAGAAAGGTACATTAACAGCTGCACTCAACAATAACAATAAAAGCAACAATTACCGCAAAAAAATAAAAATAAGCGTTTTACAAAAATCGTTTCTTTCTCAGCCTACTTATTGATTGCTGTTTGGATTTGTTTGCGGCTGTTGCATTATTTCTTACCATTATCGGCAATCTACTTCCACTGCAAAGTGATTCTTATTAGGATAATGACTTAACGGCTGCTGATAAAAATCTTCAAAATTTTTGGGAAGGGAAAAAAATGTAAGAGAAACGTTAAATAGTGTTAAAATAAATTATTGGCGTTCAGCCCAGCCACAAGCTATACAAAGAATTGCAGTTCAATGAAAATAATTTATTTTTTTTAGCGTCAAACAAAACGTTGATTGCGATTGAGTAAAAAGTTTATTTGTTTGTTATGGCATGTTGTTCACGCAAAATAACTGTTTAATGCCATAGGTGTACATACTTATGGTACAGTTTGGAAGTTTTAAAATAATATTTATATTCTCCAGTAGAAGAAAGAACGTTTTTAAAATCTCTGCCAATTATTTAATTCTGAATAATTCTGAAATAATTGAAAGAGGTTGGAACGAATAGAATAGAATTGACTCCAAGTGATGCCTAAGGTATGCTTGCGTTTTTGATATTAAAATTAAAAATCTTTGGAGGCTAATTAAATAAATCTCAGCAATTGAGTCTGCTACAAGTAATCGTGATCAGATTAAGTTAAGTGGCGAATACTCCTTGAAGAACGAAGGTTCTAGGTTATCGTTTAAGCGGATTGTTATACCACAATGAATAACCAACAAGGAGATCAAATATTTTCTAAAATAAACCAACCTTACTTTTTATATTGGACAATTCAGTCAAGGGTGACTCAAAATGAGAGATAAATGGCCTCTTCACGATTATACATACATAATTGGTCATTATAATCCTTTATTCAGGATTACGTCCTAGCTTCTCACACCACTTATGTTGTGTGTGTTAATTTTATGCATGTATGGCGGGAGCTACAGTTTAAAGTCGACTCCAAACGACCGATTATTGAGAAGCAACTTTATTTACTTCCAGAGCTTTAGCCAGAAATCTGCAGAGACACAGTCGCTGAAGGTATATTTTTTCATATTTTGTTTTTGTTGGAAAGGTAGCCTCACATCTAATAAGCCAACACACTACCTCCTAGACTTCGCAGCAAGTACAGTGTACTAATTTATGAGGTGAAATGTACTCTCAGCAGGCATACAGCTTTTAGATAAGTCATTCGATGGAATGCGAGTCACTCGAAGTGTCTTCAAATTGGGCGATGAATAGTTATTCGATTTAAGAACAGAAGTGAATCGGCCTTTTTTATCCATACAGAAGTGCAACAGAGTATTGCAATATTGCATATACCTCCCTGTGCCATGGAAGTTGTTTCTCCATATAAAAAAGCGGAGAACACCTAGTCTGGTCAATCTGAGCAGTCAGCATACCTATACCCTGTAACATGTCGGAGATTGTGAGCTCCGTACCCACTCTGGCGAGTTCATCACAAATTAAATTTTGAACGTTATCCTTATGTCCCAGAATACGTAGGAAAGTTACATTCAAATGACCAGAAATCTCCTTTGACAAATCCTAGGCATTTATGAACGAAGACGAACATACAAAATAAGTTCGTTGGTAACTTGATTGCATAACTTGCACCATGTCCGCATTGATCTGTTAATTTATATGAAAATTTAATATTAGAACCAGTAACCCACTCGGTCCAGCATTTTGGAGTCATTTGTATAAAACTTAAGTGTTCCACTAGGACGTGTAGTTCCGGCGCTGACCACCTACTTTGCTTAAATTTGTGAAATTCGGTTAGTACAGGGGCTACAGTCCCTGTGACTTCACAACAGGCCGCTATGTGTGGTTTGGATTTCTAAAATCAAATATCCTATTCAGAAAATTATAGGGAACTACATAATCGGCTTGGACGTATTTATGCAGCAGTATTACAACACCAGTTCAGTACTCTGTTTTAGTAGAAGTTCAGGGGGGAACCAATTGAGTACATCAATAGATGTCGTGGTCCAAGTGGAATAGAGTATTCAGGACTGTTTGTGTACTCTGCTTATTAGTCGGCAGTAGCATTAACGTTTTTATTGTGATCATTATAAAGGATGGTGAGTTCCACCAAGGCTTTCTAGAGCTAATATGGGATCGTTTCTTAAAATAAAACGGCCGTCTTAAAATAAAACATGACTCTAGAAATCCCACGTTTTTCATTAAATACTCAGACAGTCAATTTCTTGAAATCACAGCCTTCAATTCAATTGCCTGCAATGGAAAGGAACTGGTGGGCAATATTTCAGATCTATTCAATGTACACGATGTATACAGATCGAAAGTATAGCAGCCGACCAGTCTCTTGGTGTACAACAATTGTCTTGGCACCCATTTGCTACATACATACATACATAATTGTTCATTACAACCCTCAGTCAGGATTACGACCTAGTATCTCACACCACTTATGTTGTGTGTGTTAATTTTATACATGAGTGGTGGGACCTACAGTTTAAAGTCGACTACGAACGACAGATTTTTGAGAAACTTTTCATGGCAATTTTATTTTCTATCAGAGTTTTTGCCAGAAATCTGCTGAGAGAAAGTCGCCGAAGAAAAATTTTTTCATATTTTCGTTTTTATGTCTGACCTGGGGCTCGAACCCTGACTTTACGTCTGATAAGCCAACACACTACCTACTAGACTACGGTGAACCATTTGCTAGCCTTGTTTATTTTTTATTTAAAATTTATAGGCATGGGTGCCTATTGTAGCATAATACAGTTAAGTAAAGGAAAATATTCAAATAAATTCTTTAAACTGCTTAAAGGCAGAGTATTTTTTATTTTTTATTTTAACGAAAACCAATTCAGGGATCTTATTATGTAGTTAAGACCCATAATCAAATAGTTAGTAAATGATTATTGAATGCCTAAGTGTAAGCTACAGAAAAGAAAATTACTACAATATAATACAATCTTAGATTTTGAGGAGAAAAATTTAAATTGTTTACTCAAGTTGATGATTCATAAATTATGTGGTCAAGTCCAGTATTTACTATCATTGATGCAACACTGTGTGTTAAAACAATGCCCAACAAATTACACTTTTTGAGAGCATTTAAGTTGTTGGCTAACGAAGTTTATTTAACTGATGTCAGCATTATTTTTATTAACTTATCTTTCTATAGGCTATGGTGTTTATTTTTTAATGGTAGAATTTATCATAACCACAAACAAAAAAAATTACTCAGTTTTGGGTATTGGCCTCCAGCACCATTATTTGATTTATTTGGCACAAAAATTTCATAAAGTGCATTGTCAGATAGATGTTAAAAATTGAAATGTGCAACCGACATTACTTTTGCAACACTTTTCAACACAACGACAGAGATAACGGGAACAAAATAACTTTTGGTGTTTTAACGTTCAAAAAAGAACTTTCAAATGTATTTGTGATGATTTCCCCAACTTCGGTAGTGATCCGAAGCCCTAACTTACCCTGTTTATGAATCTAAAATTTCCCCAAATAAAAAACAGGCTATGCGACTTAGAGCTCCACTTTGTTGACTAAGCATTTAGGAAAGTATTCGGCATTAATGCACCGTCCACAATCGCCCGCAATTTAACAGAGGAGCGGTCAAAGTATACTAGATCTTCTAGTCAACAATTTATGGCCTGTAATCCATTCTTACATACAGTATCGCACAAAAACTAATCACCCCCTCAGTACATTTTCTTAAAATGATTATTTTTTTAAGAAAACAAAGTTATTAATGTTTTATTTTTTATTTTTTTATTTACTTATATCCTTATTATTGAAAAACACAAACTTAAGGAATTCAGAAATCAATAAAAAAAGTTATGATTCAAAATACATTTTAAGTCGCAAATATAAGCGGACAAAACTAAAGCACCCCCAATTTAAGGTACAGATAAAAACTATTGAAATTAATATTCCTTTGCGAATCCTTTATTCTGGATGACACACACACACATCTTTTAGGCATAGTGGATGTTAAATTATTAATTATTTCAGGTGAAATTGCTTCCCAGGCTATTTTTGCGGCTTCAAATAAATCTTCTTTAGTTTTCTAATTTTCTGGGTTGATTTTTAAGTTAACGATCCTCTACAATGTCTCGATTGGGTTAAGATCAATTGAGTGCAAGATATTCGATCAACAGATCAATTATTTCTAGTTTAATTAAAAAGTTTTTGCAGATTGATCGCACATCTCCTACTCAACCTGGAGGAAGGACACGTGAAACTTCCGATATGAAGACTCCTGAATTAAAAATACAATCCAAAATTATACTAGAGCATCTTTTTGTTACATACGAAACCGCTTAGGTTTAAAAATTGGCGAAAGAGCAATTCGCAGAAGGACGGTAGATGCCGGATTATTCAGTCGACGACCAGCAAAAACCCTCTAGTCAGCCCTAGCTTCTCACAACCACACCATGTTATATGTATTAATTTTATACATGGTCGACGAGATCTACAGTTTAATGTCAACTCCAAACGACGACAATTTTATTCGCTAGACGACTGCTGAGAGGAAGTCGCGAAGAAATTTTTTTTATATTTCGTTTTCGTTTGAGATGTCTGATCTGGGCTACCTACGAGACCACGGTGATCCATTCTTATTCGTTATAAAAGTAATAAAATTCATCCTTGTCGTACTCTAGCGTTCACCACAGTGGGAGGAGGTCCAATCCGCCTGTGAGTTATCGAAGAATCCAAATATATTGGAAATAGCCATTCCAACGACTGCTGTGCTATGAATCTTAGGCTATTATAAAATTGCCTGTGAATGCACCTATCATGTCCGAATAGATTTCACCAAAGCAGAGGCTGGAAAATTTAAAAGTGTTCAGCTAAACTTGTTAAGAGTCTTTCAGAGGTAAATGGGCAATATCTGATCTAGCGCTTGAACCGTGACCTCACGTCTAATAAGCCTACATATCATTGTATGACATTTGTACAGTACAGTACAAAGTTACTGTTTCATTTTTGTTTATACAACTTATATTACAAGGCTCACAGTCCAAGAGGCAAAGAGATCATGATTAGGTTTTACTTCGTTTAATATTTGCAGTTGAAAGGGGTTGCCAACCGGCAACGCTAATTAGAAATTTCGGCAAAAACTATAATTTTGAAACTTAGTATAAATCTACACGTGATTTGAGCATCAATAATAATAAGGTATGTATGAAATATGCTCATTAAAAAATCGCGTCCTTCTTTTAAATAGGTCTGTTGAAGATAAATAAAGTTTTACTTAATTTGGTACCCTAATCACAGCCGAAGAAATATGGTGGCCTCGCTACTGGATTCCCAACATAGTTTTAAGTCTGTTAATGGATCACTGTGCTGGACTCAAGATCAAAAGATTCGCTAAAAATCGTAAGAAATTTTGTACCGCTCTTTCAACAGTTAACAAGAATTCACATCAAATTTATTGCCACTGTTTTATATATTGTTAAGAAAAAGGAAAAATCTAGACACTGGTGTTTTACTTTTACATTTGCATTTAACAGCATAAACACTACAAGAATGAATGTAAACAAAATACACAAACAACAATAACGAAACAACTATATTAACATTTATAGAGATCTAGAGAAGGCGAAACCACGAACATTCACCTTTAAGAACACTTACCAGACTGTCATATAAAAGGCAAGGCAAAGCAGGCAACTGAATCAGTAAAAGTTCAGTCAGTCTTGTGTGAAGGCGCCTTGTATTTGAAGAGAGTAATTGTTGTTTGAAGATCTGCGTTACAAACATCTGTCGAACAATTGACTAGTAATTGTTAGGTCCATACCATCCGTTTCATGCGGCCTTGCGTTACATGCATATACCGAAAAAGTAGAATCAGTGTAGTTGGTTGTGACAAGTTACAGAAGAAAACGCGTAGAATGCATAGACGCATATAATGCATCAAGTAAGTTTACTTTCTTATTGTTTACGCAAAAGAGTGCAAAGAGGAATAACAAACAAAGCAATTGTCGTTGTTTACATCAAGTTGTGAATAGTGTCACATAGAATTGTGCGAACGATAAAGAATTTTAAATAAGACTAAACTTGTCGAAGTCGCCGTAGTCTAGTAGGTTGTATGTTGGCTTATTAGACGTAAGCCCTTGATTCGAACCCAAGGCCAGACATCAAAACAAAATACAAACATTATTATTTTTAATTTATTTGCAATCTACGAGCTCATATTTTAAAAGTTAAAAATGTGACAATATTTCATCTCTTTGGCCATCCTTTTCAATCCATGCAACACACACAATACAATCTGTTCAGGCATTATAATGGCATTTTCTATTCCATTCACAACTTTCGTTTAAAGTAGAGATTTGCAAAACAATTGAAAAAAATCTCTGACTTTCTGTTTACGAAAACTTTTGATACAGAATATTAAACCAAAAAAGAAGAAGAAAAATACAATCTCATCTCGATTTTCACATTACAAATGTTGTGTTAGAACATGATTTTCACAGGAGATGAACAGGGATATGAAAACTTAAAACATTTTTATGTTTTATTTGGTTAAAATTAGGTGTGCAATGTACAATAGATATAATTTCGTATGGTACATTGACTGATTGATTGAATGAGCTGTAAATGATATGAAAATGCTATTGAATTTCATTGTTATTGCTTTTAATGTGTTTGATATCATAAAATTGCTTAACATTACAAATATGGTAACTAGACATCCATATATTCTTAAAGAATTAAATTGAAAAGTAAACAACATTTCTAGTAAAGAAGTCAGCTAACTCTCTCTCCGCATTATAAACATATGAACAGAAAATTTTAGTTTGAGAAAAATCCAATGATTTTCCAAAAATAGCTATTTGCAATAATAGCGTGTCAATTGGTCGCAAAGTAGAACTCAAAGCATCTGATGATTATATACGTTCCACGAAGATTTGACACATTTCTGTTAACATGACCTTTATTACTCATTAAAAAGGTTTAAGACTTAGACAATGGACTCTGAGAATAATTTAGTCATAGAAATTCCTGATTACAGAACATTCAACCATCAGTACTTTTTGATTCTATGAAGCTTTTTTCCCACTTGCGGTTAACTCACTAGGTAGAGCTATTTAATGCTTTTACCATAAAAGCTGTCTATATACCGATTGTTGCTACAGTGTTTAGTCAATTATAAGCTGCTACAGTTTTATTTTCAAGGCATTTTGTCTTACATTTCTGAGACGGTTCACGAAAGGGTAGCAATTACGAATAAACATCAACATTTTCTTGACTAATATTTCCCGGTTTTAGCCTACTCTGGTTTAGCTAGGTTATGTCACACTTAAGCCGGAGTTTAGAACAAATGGGTTAACACAAATTAACATATAACCCCGGAATTACAAGAATCTTAATTATGGGGGGTTCAGGGAAATGTGATAGAATATGTGAATGACAAAAGCTGGTCACTAACCCATGTAATGAAAAATGGTCACTTTCTATCTCTTAGACCTACAGTCTAAGCAGAAGTCGTTAAAGAGAATATCAAGTCCATTACAAACCTTCTTATAGGACAGTGACCTGCGAAAACCTCAATAATGCGATGTATTGCCAAGCGATTTAGACAATAGACGACATTAGTCCTATTCTTATTCATATCAATCGAGCAGAGCCTAGCAATATTGTCCACTTCCTCCATTTGCCTACGAAATTGAACCTCCTGTAAAATGCTGGAGATATCACCGTGTTCTATAAGATGACACAGATTAATATTCAGTCGCTATCCATATCTCTAGAAACCCAAACAAAAGTTTCGTCTCTAAAATCCGCAATTTTTTTAATTTCCCAACATTCATGGACGAGAGCTGCGTCGAGATCATTTTGGTTTGGGACTTGTCAAGGAAAATGAATTTGATTTTCCAAATTGACTATAATATTCGCTCAAAAAAGACTGGAGCATTCAGGTAGCTCATGTGAAGTTTAATGTTGTAATCCATAACCCAAATATACCTGCTTTTGAAATAAGTTTATCACGCTAATTAGGAGATTGGTATTCTCTAGTATGTGCTAAGACAATAGGGTTTCCAGTTGATAGAGTAGAGAGTAAAGATGACTCCAAAATATTTTCCCAAATATAGCGCCACCTTATCTTCTTATGACGACTGTTATTGAAATTATTCTCTCTTAGCGGTCTGGGGACTTCTGAATGGAATATTTGAAATAATATCTTAAACTTTTTTCAGCATAAAACTAACAAACTAACCATATATACATATATGTTCCTTTTACTCCTCAAGGGGCACAGGGTCGCAACAAGTTGTTTCCAATGAGCTCGATCATCAGCGCGGTGTTTGACTTCGTTCCACTGTAGGCTTAGTTTGGATAGTTCGGTTGTAAATCGGCGTTTCCAGGTATGTGATTGTCGTCCGATGCGCCTGCTTCCGTGGGGTTCCAATCTATGGCTTTCTTTGTGATGTCATCTAATGACTTGAGAAGAGAGTGTCCAAACCATCCCCCACTTGCGTTTCCTTATTTCTCTCTCAATTGGTTGCTGGTTTGTATCTGACCAGAGTTGGCCATTGGATATTATGGAAGGCCAGTAAACACGCAAGATTCTACACAGGCATTTGTTAACAAATATCTGAAGAGACTGGGAATCGCGTGGTGCCATATTCCACGTTTCGCAACCGTACAGTAATATGGATTTAACGTTGGAGTTGAAAATTTTAATATTGGTGCGTCTCGATGTGTGCGAGGACTAATGGGAAAGTGAAACGTTCAGAAGACACGTACTTTCTCACACAGCCAATTCATTCCAAAAGTCAACCTCAGCCACTATCCTTCAAGGACTCGGTGTTCCTTGTCACGCTGACGAGGCTCTGACGACCGACCATGATCGGTATAACCTTAATACTTGCACGGCTAAATTCATGCACTTTGCATGCCTGGTGGCGTTGTTGGCAACCCCAACACCAGGATCGGCGGCTATAGTCTAATAAGCTGTACGTCTTAAATAACTATTATTACTGAAATCATAAAAGAAAGAAAACTAACCATGATTAAAAGTTATTTACTTCAACTGTATTCAAAGCTGATGTCAATAACCAGTACCTCAAATTACCACCTTTTCGAAATTCTTATTCAAAGCATATGATAGCCAAAGATCTTCGATCTTTCAGAGATGACATTGGCCTTGCTACATGTGAGTGCATACGAGTTGGAAAGATGAAAGCACATGTAATTAATGACGTTAGAGTATGATTCTGTGTCTTCTGACTGTGAATTGAAAAATTAGAAATGACAGCTTTGGTTCCTCTAAGAAATGAGATTTAATGAGGAACTGTCGACTACTCCCAATTACTGTCTTAATGTTTGTAAAATTATAGCTAATAATAGGGAAAACATGCTGACATTATAGCCCTGCCAAGATCGAAAAGAGCTCTTTATAATTGATCAGACGTTAACGGCTTCAACCACAGTAACAGTTTCAACAATATGTTTTTACGGATACATACATATTAGGATTACGGCCTATTTTCTCACGCCACTCATATTGTGTGTGTTAATTTCATACATGAGTGGCGAGGCCTACAGTTTAAAGTCGATTCCAAACCACATATTTTTGAGACACCTTTTATGCCAATTTTATCTACTTTCAGAGTTTTTTCCAGAAATCTGCAGAGAGGAAATCGTCGAAGGAATATTTTTTCATATTTTCGTTTTGATGTCTGACCTGGGATTTGAACTGTGACCTTACGTCTAATAATCCAACTAAGTGGTGAACTGTCTGAGGTTACTGAAGCATCGAAAATTTAGAGAATGAAAATAATTCTTTCCAATAACGAATCTCTGTTCCATTGAAATAACCCTGTACGGCACTACCGTGTTCCAAAACTGTAGGATCATTTTGATAATTAAAATTATACTCTCGGCATATCGAAATTGCTACAAGGATTGGGCATAAGTTTGGTAGCTAGCATTTACTTTAAAGGAAAATGGAAAAAGCATTCCATTTTTTGTTTGTTTCTAAAACCTCGTAAATTATTTCGGTATAAGGTATTATAGTCGTGTTTGACCGCTTGTAACTTTTCTTATTTGTTTTTAATTACACAACTTGAGCAGAGATTTGCAATCAACTGATGCTGGTGGGGTAGCAAAGCCAGAGGATAACAGTCTTAGTTTGTAATCACAAAGAAGCAGATGACATTTGTAAGTAATCTCTTAACAGTTTTTTGCTTAAATAACGTTGTTTAGTTTCATGCAGTTCTTTCTTCTTAATTATGAAGTGGTGGTTGTAGTTTATACCAAACCGCTGGATAAACATAACTTCGGAGTGGAGTTATGATCGCTTTATAGGCATCCTCGTTTTGTAATATGTCATCACATGGCGATATTCATGTTAAAGTATGAGCGTTTTATAATGATGAGTTAGTCGTTATAAGACTCCAGAAGGTAGATACTAAGTTTGCTGCTTGCGATATCCATTATATGGTTAGTGTCACGCTATACTTCAGATGGTATAGGTAACTTGCACGTGCTATGACTAGGCAATTTTGCCTTCAATATGTATGCAATTAGTTTTCTATAGTTCAGCACCTTTTTAACAGATGGTTAATGTCTTCGTTCTATAAGGTCCATTATTCAAAAACTTGTAAAGAAGAAATGATTTTCAATATCTTCCAATTTCAATTGCCTTAGGTACATTGAGGAGGACCTTAGCCAATTCAAACTAAGGAATGTCGCCAACTAATTCCATTCCGTTTCTAATCCCCAGGTGAAGATGTTCCATCATGTAACCTAATCTATCATGACTTCTTGGTCAAAATCACAGCGAATTCATTCATTTGGTTTGACTTTTTAAGCCGACTTTCTCTCAGTGAATTTAAAAGATTAATGAAATGATAGAGTTTTGCATCGCTTGACAAGTGGGAGCTCAATGCTACACCAAAATGGTATTAGTCCACGTATGCCAAAGAAAATTAAACAGTTCCTTGTTTCATTCTCTACAAATCCTCTTTATTGTGGCTTTTATGTGGACTGTTGTGTAGTTTTTTAAAATTCCTCTTTGAAATTTTACCAATAACAGAAAATTTGTTAGAAATTTGGCGGAATTCGTTGTGGAGAATAACTGTTAATTTTCCTTTATATATTCTATTTATTTGACAGGCGAATAATCGTTTTTAATGTGTCTTTTTGTGTCCTTATTTCAATAAAATTTTTTAGGATTTTTTGCTATTTGCTTTGAACTGTGCTCCTTATGTTTTAAATTATTCGAATACCATCTTAAACTATTTGTATACAAAAGAATTCGTGAGAAAACTATCCACCATCACCACAAAATAAATTCTCAGAAGTATATGTAGATGTTTGTAAAATTTCAAAAATTTAAAGAGAATACCATAATATTTCTCTGTATGGTAAGATCTTTTGTGGCCCTTTGGGGCATCTTCACTTCCAACTAACTGCCGATTATCATCATTATAACAAATGATACCCCACAGTCCCTTTGCCTGTTAGTAAAGTTTCCAAAGCATTGTTTTCTTCTCAAAGGATTCCGATTTTCAACTGTATTCCACCTTTTATCTCTTTTTCATGGTTCTTGTTAAAGTTTACACGGTATTTGTCTTTCTTTAATCTTATTACTTAACAGTGACCTGTGCATATAGTTGCGGTTTTCTTTCCTATTTCCTTTCATTTTATTTTTTAGTTTTCCATAAGAAAACGGAAAAGTTCACAACGATTTCTCCCGGGTATTTGTAATTTTACTCAAAGAAATTTCTTCTTACATTCTGCAGTTTTTTCATATTTTTTTTTTATTTTTATTTCATAGTCTTTCACTATTTCAATCGCCTGTGACCATTGGAGAGTCACAGATGGATGGACACAGAACTACATATATTCTACCTAAGGCGTTCAATTTTTTAAAATAAAAGGTTGATAATGAGGTAAATGAGATTAAAATCAATTGTAGGTTTTTGTTACATTTAGCTATGAGATGTACTGGGCAATTTTATTATTTCTTAATTGAATACCTTCTTGAATTTTCATTGTACAAATAAATATTTAAGAATAAATTACCGGCAATGTAGAGATTACTGGCAGAATTAAATATATGAATATACAGTGCACAGCAAAAGTCTAGATACCCCAATATATTTCAGTAATTCCATGAATTTTAAGGTACAAATAATTGATGTTTTTATATATCTTTAATTAATTTATTTCTATTTTATTATAAAAAAAAAATCTTATGTTTGTCACCACCAAGGTTACTCCATATTTTTTCTCCGCAAAAGTGTTGGTACTCCCAAGAAAAAATCGGAGATAATTTAAAATTCAAAGGCCAAATATATTAAAGCCCTATTCGTTATACTTAATAAGATATCCCTTACGGCCAAGCACTCCATTTAACGTAATTGGCATTGATTGTACTAGATTTGTTCGGCGTTTCCTGTTGTTTACTCATCAGCAGTGGCTTTAAGTTTGACTTTTGTTTGAGGTTCAAATGATTTCCTAAATACTCTCTAGCAGTTACTTCGGGATTTTGCGTAAGTGTTTTAAGCCTCTAAGGAATTTGAAAGGCAAATGGCAACATCACATTAGCAGCAGTATGATTGGGTTCATTGACTTGTTGAAAAACATAATCATTACTAATTTTTAATGCTTCCGAACATTTGTTGAATTTGTTCTTTAAAAAGTATAAATACACTTTTATTTATTATTGCCTCAATGAATTCCTTACAGCCCACATCTGGTGCAGACATTCCACACTAGTGTACTTACTCTTACTTAGCAAACCGCCTTCGAACAGCCATTGATCCAGAAAAAATAACAGTAAATAGTAGTAACATCAACAGCAAGCCGACAGTTAGCAGCTATTAATCAAAAAAACTAACCAATAGCCTTTCAACAGCCAGTAATCCAAAAATAAAGAAATAACCAATACTAGCAAGCCGCAATCCAGCAGCCATTAATTCAGAAAAAATAACAGTAAAATTAATAGCCATTAATCCAAAAAAGGATAACCAATAGTAGAAAGCCGATATTGAGCAGCCATTAATCCAGAAAAAATAGCAGTAAATAGTATTAATTACAACTGCAGGCCGCAATCGTGCAGCCAATAATCCAAAATAAATAATTGATAGCAGAAAGTCGCAATCGAGCATCCATTAATCCAGAAAAAATAACCAATAGTTGCAAACCGCCTTCCAGCAGCCATTAATCCAAAAACAAAGAAATAACCAATTCTAGCAAGCCGCTATCCAGCAGCCATTAATCCAGAAAAAATAGCAGTAAATAATTGTAACATCAAGAGTATTCCACAATCGTTCAGCCATTAATCCAGAAAAAATAACCGATCATCAATCCAGAAAAAAAGAGTAAATAGTAGTAACAACAACAGGAGGCCGCAATGCAGCAGCCATAATTCCAAAAATGCACCAGTAGATAGCATAACAACAATAGCAAGCCGCCATCGAGCAGCTATTGATCCAAAAAATAACCAATAATAGCAATCCGCCATCGAGCAGCCGTTAACCCAAAAAAAGAAAAAAGCAATCCTAGCAAACGGTCATCGTGCAGCCATTAATCAATAAAAAAAACCAATAGTAGCAAGCCCCAATCGAGCAGCCATTTAACAAAAAAAATTACGGTAAATAGTACTAGCAACAACAGCAGGCCGCAATCGAGCAGCCATTAATCCAAAAAAATAACAGTAAATAGTACTAACAACAACAGCAGGAGACAATTGAGCAGCCATTAATCAAAAAAAAAAAAAAAATAACCAATAGTGGCACGCCGCATTCGAGCACCCATTAATCCACAAGAAAATAACAGTAAATAGTAGTAACAACAACAGAGGGCTCAATCGTGCAGCCATTAATCCAAAAAATAGGCAATAGTAACAAATCGCCTTCCAGCAGCCATTAATCTAGAAAAAAATTACAGTAAATAGTAGTAACAGCAACAGCAGGACCCAATTGTGCAGCCATTAATGCAAAAAAATAACCAATAGTAGCAAGCCGCCTTCCAGCAGCCATTAATCCAAAAAAAAAAAGAATAAACCAATCCTAACAAACAGCCATCCTGAAGAAAATAACAGTAAATAGTAGTAACAACAATAGCAAGCCGCCATCAAGCAACTATTATTCAAAAAAAGGTAATAGTAGCAAGCCGCCATCGAGCGGCCATTATTAAAAAAAATAATAACCAATAGAAGCAAGCCGCTATTGAGCAGCCATTAATCCATAAAAATAAGAGTAAATAGTAGAAACAACAGCAGCAAGACGCAATCGACCAGCCATTAATCCAAAAAAATAACCAATAGTAGCTAGCCGCAGCCGATCAGCCATTAATCAAAAAAAAAAATAACATTAAATAGTAGTAACAACAATAGCAAGCCGCCATCGTGCAGCCATTAATCCAGAAAAAAACAGTAAATAATAAAAAAATAACAGCAGCAGGCTGCAATCGAGCAGCCATTAATGCAAAAGAATAACCAATAGTAGCAAGCCGCCATCGAGCAGCCGTTAATCCAAAAAAAATACAGTAAATAGTAGTAACAACAATAGCAAGCCGCCATCGAGCAGCTATTAATCTAAAAAAATAACCATTAATAGCACGCCGCTATCGTCAAGCCGTTAATCTAAAAAAGCAACAGTAGACAGTAGTGACAGCAATACCAAGTCGCCATCGAGCAGCTATTAATACCAAAAAAAAAAAATAACCAATAGTAGCAAACCGCCATCGAGCAGCCATTAATATAAAAAAGCAACAGAAGATAGTAGTAGCAACAATTGGAAGCCGTCATCGAGCAGCCATTAATCTAGAAAAAACTAATATTATATAGTAGTAACAACAACAGCAGGTCGCAATTCAGCAGCCATTAATCCAGAAAAAATAACTAAGAGTGACAAGCCGACATCGAGCAGCCATTAATCAAAAAAAAAAAAAAAATTACAGTAAATGGCAGTAACAACAGCAGCAGGCCGCAATCTTGCAGCCATTAATCAAAAAAAAATAATCAAAAGTAGCAAGCCACCTTCAAGCAGCCATTAATCCACAAAAACATTACAGTAAATTGTAGAAACAACAACAGCAGGCAGCAATCGTGCAGTCATTAATCCAAAATAAGTAACCAATCCTAGCTAGCAATAATCCAAAAAAAATAGCCAATAGTAGCAAGCCGCCTTCCCGCCATTAATCTAGAAAAAAATTACAGTAAATAGTAGTAACAGCAACAGCAGGCCTCAATCGTGCAGCCATTAATCAACAAAAATAACCAATAGAAGCAAGCCACCTTCCAGCACCCATTAATCCAAAACAAGCAATCCTAGCAAAGAGCCCTCGTGCAGCCATTAATTAAAAAAAAATAACCAATAGGAGCAAGACGAATTCGAGCAGCTATTAATCCAGAAGGAAATAGCACTAAATAGTAGTAACAACAATAACAAACAGCAGCAATTAACCCAAAATAAAAATAACCAATACTAGGAGGCCGCTATTGAGCATAGCTGCCAGATTTGACGCTTTATCGTCATTTTGACGATTTTGAGCTCCAAAAATATCATATGGACGATTTGACGATTTATGTCCTTATTTTGACGATTTTTGGAAATTAAAATTTTACATCATATTCTTTACTTTAGTACATTGAAAGTCACTTTAAACTTTGTATTTACTTTGCAATTGTTACTATTAAAAATTTATGTTAATAAAAACAAGGAGTAAAGTATTATATTTTTAACTTAATTTCGAAGACGAAAGGGGTTAAAGAGGAATAAAATATAGAAATATTATCGCGTGTATTCGAAATTAAGTTAAAAATATAATACTTTACTCCTCGTTATTACTAACATAAATTTCCAATAGTAACAATTGTAAAGTAAATACAAAGGTTAAAGTGACTTAATGTACTAAAGTAAAGAATATGATGTAAATTTTTAATTTCCAAAAATCGTCAAAATAAGGACATAAATCGTCAAATCGTCAATATGATATTTTTGGAGCTCAAAATCGTCAAAATGGCGATAAATCGTCAAATCTGGCAGCTATGGTAACGACGCGTCGTTTAAGAATTCTTTACCAATGCCAGAACCCACAAATAAACAGAAGAAATGCACTCATTAATGTAAGTGGTGAAACAATTAGTTACATATCCCCTTATTCCCAGATCTGAAAGTTCTCGTGAAGTCTTTGCAGTCAATACAGTCTATTGTGTGTGCGAACTTGGCCAAAAATAAATTTCAAAAATTTCATAATTTTTTGTGTTTTCTTTTTCTTCATTTTACGTATCTATTAAGCTGTTTTTTAAATTTATATTGATTTTCTTAGAAAACTAAATCAGTGTAGAAGAAAAGTTTAAAACTCATGTCCAAGAGAAACGTAAAGATAAATCAATTTTACTTAAAAGTAAAATCAACAGTTATGAGGAACTAAATAGCAATGCTGATTCAATTTAAGACACGTATGTATGTGAGAAACTTTGCTTAACAAAAACCTGATTTCTATTCACATGTCTTCTGCTGTGAAATAAAAGGAAGATGAAATTACACAACCAAGAACAGTAAACATACATATTCAATTACTTTTGACTTTGAGAATGGATTTATTTTTCATACATATGATGGCTATGTTTACCGGTTATAGTTTACTACCACACGTCGGAATTTATGTCTGAATGTAGGTAATACGTATAACTACAAACTGAGTTAAATTTATTAAGTATACCACACAAGCTCGGCCACTAAGGAGTTGTTTAAGGTATTTGAAGATGATTATCCTTTGTCTGTATTTCTCTGTGACAGTAATTGCTCCCTAGACAAGCAATCAGGAGTTGAGTTTGCATAAGTATTAAATTGTAACCTCAGAATTACACGTACATAATTAAAAGCTTAAAATAAGAGCTTGTAGATTGCAAATAAAACAAAAAATAAATTTGTTTTTAGTTTTAATTAAATTCTTTATTATTCATACAATTCTGTATGCCACTGTTCACAATTTGATCTATACAACAACAATTGCTAAGCAATTATACAAGTGATCTTTGTAACGGAGATCATAAAACCACTATTACTCTCTTCACACAAGGCTGACTGAACTTTTTCTGTATGAATGTTCTTGAAGGCAAATGCTCGTGGCTCGTGGAGATCTCTGTAAATGTATTCGTTGTTTCATTATTGTTGTTTGTGTATTTTTTTACATTTATTTTTGTGGTGTTTGTTGGTATATTTTTGTTTACTTGTTTATCACTTTTTTATGTTGGTGTTTTGTTGCTGTATTACGCAGTGCGATAATTTGTAAACTAGTTCATTGTTTTTGTAGCTTTTGTTTATAATTTAATTGTTAAACGATGTAAAAGCAAGACACCAGTATCTAGATTTTTCCGTTTTTCGGAACAATATTATAATTCTCAATTTGGGGTCTACCATAGCTTCCCAATAATTGGTAGATCTTTAGTAAGTGCTTAATGGTGCTCCTTGGATCGACCAATACCCGTATGTCGACAAATCACAAGATTTTCCGAGACAGAATTCGACTCTTTGCGGACCAGAACTTGGCGAATTCAGCGTCGTGTACAGACCACTCAGTTGACCCAGGAATTGAAGGTAAACGACCTCAGACAAAGACAAGCGTTTGTTGAATGCGCTATAAAGCAGTTGTTAACTGACCCCAATTATCTTCGAAAAATCACTTTCAGTGATGAGACCAATTTGGAGATGAATGGGTACGTGAATAATAGTAAAATTTAAAAGCGAACATTTTTGAGCTTACGGTGACGTAGATCCATATTTCTTTGAAAGCCCTGTTGGTCAGGACATCACTTTCGAAGACGAGCAGTATAGGCCAACCAACTACATATGGTTTCCAAAAAGATGGCTTTAACTGTCATACATCTCACGACACTTTGGATATTCTGCATAACTGTTTTAAGGACATGGTCACCTAAAGTTGCGACAATGTTAACTGACAACCGATATCACACAACTTGACCTTGTTATACTTTTTCTTGTGCGTTTCTTTTAAATCCCAGGCGTATGCGAAGCAAACTCTAAGCACACGGGCATCAAAGCTATCATAATCCATACCAACGGTCCAATACAATGCGCTCTGTTGTAATTCACATGCGGACTGAGTTTTGAATGTGAAGGAAAACAGAAGACCACCATCTACCGCATTTACAATTCATGTACCAGTGCTCTTTTCGTGCTATGAAGTGCTGGAGGTTTTTTAATTTACCGAAATAAAGATTATTAAAAAAGCAACGTTGATTTTAGTGCCTGGATGAGACCTTATCCTTTAGAATAATACTCTACAAGTCTATCATTCTCCACGTGTATTCGAGAGAAAAATCCTATGCAAAATCTTCGGTCCGGTATGAGTTTCCAACGATTTCAGCATTCGATCTAATAATGAGCTGTATAAGCTCTTCAAGTCGCCGTAGTATAGTAGGTAGTGAGTTGACCAGACATCAAAACAAAATACAAAAAGTATTTCTTCGGCGACTTTCTCTCAGCAGATTTCTGGCAAAAATTCTGAGAGCAAATAAAAATTGCCATGAAAAGTTTCTCAAAAATTTGTCGTTCGGAGTCGACTTTAAACTGTAGGTCCCGCCACTCATGTATAAAATATAATACACACAACATAAGTGATGTGACCCTAACTGAAGGGTTGTAATGACCAATTATGTATGTTATAAGCTCTTCAATGACATGGATGTTGTACAACGCATTAACATCCATCGTCTGGCTCGGTCATGTCGTTCGGATGGAAGAAGACGTTCCGGCGAGACATGTATTCGATGGGTTGGTTAGCGGAAGTCGGTGAAGAGAAGGTCGGCGTCCTTGTTTACATTGAAGGGACCAAATTGAGAATTGGTGTGACCAAATGGCGAAGGCGCGTAAGAAGCAGGGGTGCCCTGAAGGATGTGTTAAAACAGGCCGATGAACGGTTCGTTAATGGTCAATTGAGTTAATATTACAAACGTTACACCACTCCCAAGTACATGTATGAAATGAGAATTACTCTTCTGACTCTTATTTGGGTTTTATTGAATTGTAAATCAATTTATAGTTCCCAAATAGTTATTGCCGTGGTCTATCAAGTTTATTAAACATATTTTTGGGGGTGGTTGGAGCAGCACTTAAATATGTTACTGGCCTCAGTGATAATATTTTTGTTTCTGTTGTTTTGTAGTTGCTATTGTTGTAAAATCAATAAGCAATCTTTAACAAGAAATGTTTAATAACTTAATAAAAAACAAATAAATTTGGAAATAATAAGAATTTCTCTGGGATTCTGTAAAAAAATTAAATTTTATAATGAAATCATATAAAAAGTCATCATAAAATAAAAATCACGTTTTTATTCTCCTTGATATTTTTCAAAGCTGCTGCGGATAACAATTTCTTATACAATGGCATTGCAAGAGGTTTTACAATGTAGCACACACGATTTCTCATGAAGCCTTGTATTTAAAAGCATTCCTTTCATTTTCGAATACAAGTTTATTGCAGCATTAAATTTGAAACTGATCATCCAAAAATCATAAGAATTATTGTTCTGTCATGCCTACTACATTACCATGTAAAAATACATGTTTTCCTGGAACATCAACAAATATCTTATACTGGGGATAGTACAGTACACGTTAGGTTAGGTTAGGTTAGCGGGTAGCTTGTCATTCACAGGCAAGTCAGCCCTGTGACTCATATGGCCCATTGTGTCACCCAGTCAAGTGTAATATGTGTATAACATTCCACGTTATTCCATGAAATCTATTGAGTTGGATACTTTACCATCACTAATGGGCATCTTCACCACATCAAATATGTCTCAAAACATACTTTGAGACATTTGTCAAAACATTAGAATTGTGTTTAAGTTTCGGGTGGCTTTAAGTGGAGTAAATGACATCTGCAAAAAAAATGTAGAAGTATGCTTAGAAGTTAAAGATCTTGTGTTGTTAAAGATCTTAAGGTAGCTGCATGATGATGATCAAAATCGGACATGCTTCCACGCATTACTGGACAGACATAGGTAGTCACTTAGTTTGGTCGAATTTCTGCTGCTCCCTTGCCTACTAAACAATAATTGTGGTACGAAAATGAAAAATCTAGATACTGGTGTTTTGCTTTTACTTCGCTTAACATAAACAAAACAATGCAGTAAACCAAACCTGTTTACAAATTATCGTACTGCTTAATACAACAACTAACACCAGCATAAAAAATGGTAAACAAGTAAACAAAAGTATATAAACCACACTACAGGGGTAAATGTGAACAACACTACAATAATAAATGTAAACGATGTTTAGATTCATAGAGATTTCGAGAAGGCGAAGTCATGAACATTCGCCTTCAAGAACGTTCATCAGACTGTTTAATCTGCCATATAAAAGGCAAGGCAAAGCAGGCGACTGAGTTAGTGAAGTCTTGTGTAAAGACGCGGTATGGTTGAAAAGAGTAATCGTAGTTTGAAGTTCTCCGTTACAAAGATATGTCGAATAATTGTCCAATAATTGTTATTGTTTATGCAAAGGGTATAAACAGAGGAGTAATAAAATGGCACACAGAATTGTGCGAGTAATAAAGAATTTTAATTAAAACTAAACACAAATTTATTTTAATTTTATTTGCAATCTACAAGCTCATATTTTAAACGTTTTTAAAAGATAAAAACGTAAAAATAGTATTCTCTAGGTCTTGATGTAGTGTGAATATCTGGCTTGATGATGAGCTTGGGCTTTCCTGGTTAAAGCCGCACTGACAAGGCTGAATTAGTGCCTTAGCAAGTGGCTTTAATTGTTCACACAATACGTTCCTAAGAACATAATAGGCGATAAAGACAGTGCATATAGCTCTACATCATACATACATACATAATTGGCCATTACAACCCTTCAGTCAGGATTACGACCTATTTTCTCACACCACTTATGTTGTGTGTGTTAATTTAATACATGAGTGGTAGGACATACAGTTTAAAGTCGACTCCGAACGACAGATTTTTGAGAAACTTTTCATGGCAATTTTATTTACTCTCAGAGTTTTTGCCAGAAATCTGCTGAGAGAAAGTCGCCGAAGAAACACTTTTTGTATTTTGTTTTGATGTCTGGCCTGGGGCTCGAACCCTGGCTTTACGTCTAATAAGCCAACACACTACCTACTAGACTACGGCGAGTTCATCATTGGGTCTCCTTATTCAAGTTGGGACAGTTAATCTTTAATCATGCTTTCTTCTAATTATAGCGAATCATTACATAGTCAGGATTACGACCGTGTTTCTCACACCACTTATGTTGTTTGTCTTTATTTTATATATGATCCGAGCGACAGATTTTTTCTGTGAAACATTTTATGGTAATTTTATTTACTCTCAGAGTAAAGAAGAAAAAATATTGTTTCATATTTTGATTCGTTTGAGACGTCTGATCTGGGCTTTGAACCGTGACCCATGGCGACTTCATTACATTTTATGAAACCTTTTTAGGGGACAACCTTGAGAACCAACAGCTTTGTTGTCCTTAAATCACTTAATCGCGACTTTCTTCTTGCCATGACTATAATGGCGAAATAGGCATCATCGTCACTGTAGCGTGCCATGTCCTCAGATTTCCTTGTGAAGATGTAACGACGTTACTGTTTCCATTCCAGCGGCGTTTTTCGCTGTAGTAGTATCCGAAATACGCCTTTAATGATTATATTTTTTTTATATATTTGTCTTCCACCATATAACAATGAGGTATAGCTAGCCTGTTTTAAAATCAGCATGTGCTTCGTGTTTCTGCCTTTTCAGCAACTAACAGGTCATTGCAAGGTGCACCTCAGATATTGAATGTAAAGCATTGGAATCGACCCTATTTTCATCATATTTTTTCTATTCATACCGTACGAGAAAAGAGAGGAGAGGTCGAGGCTCTTCAAGCGCATTTTTTTGGTGTATGAAATTCCGGTTTAGAATTCATGCATTCACCCCGTTTTTAATAACAGAAATTTGATGTGGTCCCTTTGAGCAGTATTTTTATATTGTAGCGGAACTATGGAAAATTATATTGCTAGCAATACTACGCTGATACTGTAAAGTGTGGAGAAGTGTAATGGGGCAGCATATTGTGTTTACAGCCTTTTGAGTTATGTGTCCCAGTTGTGGTATATTTTACGAGCTTTAAGGCGAAATTTATTTCCATTTTATGCTGCATAGTACAGCATGTATTCTATAAATAAAATTATAATACAATCAAGAGGGAGATAGAGAGAGGAAAAATGGGAAATATAAACACAACAACACAACAATCAGCAGAAGAAAATTATCTATAGTTTGTTATAATTTGTTTCTATTGCTTTTTGTTTTTATTTCGTTTTTTATTTTTCTAATTAAATTTTATTATTTTCTCATTATTTTATGTTATTTATGATATACGATAGTAATAATCGTAGTAAATTATAGCAGACAATATCATTAAATACTTAAATAGGATAAAAAGGAAAAAAGGTCAATTAGGGTCAATATTGTTTAAAATAACATTACAACGGTTTGGAACAAATTTAAAGCCAGAAAATGTTAATCACTTAAAAGAAATTAAAATCGAATGCTTAAAATGTTTGAAATTTATAAAAAGTGATTGCCTTCCAATTTATGCATTTATACACCATTAGTGTTTAACAATTTAAAATCAACATGAGATTTTCATTTGAAGAACGCTACTGAAACCCTCCTTTTTATGAGTAGGTTAGGTTAGGTTAGAGAGTAGCTTGCCGTTCAAAGGCAAGTCCACGTGGGCCCATTGTGTCACCTAGTGTGATGTAAGCCCCCTCGTCATGATTCGTTAGTGGTGGATTTCAACTACTTCAAGCTTCGGAAGAAACCTCCCTGTTCCCTTAGTTGCACATTCGCTACCGTGCCCAGATCTTCAAATATTATGTCTCCTAAAAAGCGATGACGTCTGTACTGAAGTGGGGCAGAATGAAGTTGTCAGCGAAACCACCAATAGCGCAATGTCCCTTGAAAATTCCTGTTAGCGTGCAAACTGTTCTTTCTTATGAGTAAGTAACAATCAAATACAAGTACAAGTTTTTACCCACTATGGGTAAAACTATCAATAACGGCCCTAAAACATGATAGTTTATTGCGGAGAAACATTTCAAATCGAAGTTCACGAGAAAAGGTGTCACACTATTTCGACCATACGAACTACTAAGTGCACTAAATCTACATAGTACCCCCTGCCTTGTATTTTCCAATTCTACTGCCCTGTTAAACTTTAGTATGTTGCCCGATGTCAAAGTGAATAATTCCGAGCACTTTATATACACACAGATATTCCCTTTTCTGATGCATTAGTACCGCACAGGTTCCAAGTATGTGTCCTGAAGATTTATTCTCTTACTTATTTATTTAGTTGGTATTTACAATCCTTTAGGGATGATTCCAATCTACCTTCTCACACCACCCATGTTGTGTATTAATTTTCTCCATGAGTGGTGAGTTTTACAGTTTACCATAGACTCCGACAAACAGATTTAAGAAATTTTTAATGGTAGTTTTATATATTTTAAAAGTTTTTGCTAAAGACTTCAAGAAGGAAATTTTTTCAGCTTACATTTTGTTCGAGATGTCCAAACTAAGCTGTGAATCACAAACGCTGGTCTAATAAACCAATACATTACCCACAGTTTGTCCTTGTATTCGGTACTTCTGGGGAAATTTCACGCACAAACTTTCGCCATCGAAACATGTAGTTAGGTAGGATGGGACTTAGCAATGTTGTCTGAGAGTTAATGCAAAGTATTTACAGTGAGCATCAAAATAAACTGTACATTAATAAAATATATACATTAATAAATTACCGTTATTTTTATTTTAAAATTATTTCACTGCCAGTTTTTAAAATTGAAACAAACAAATTTACAAAAACTTTCGAAACATTATCAAATTTTTCGGGCACTCTCCTTAAATAGTAAAAGTTGAGTATGGTGATTGTTAGAATTTTATCTTTAGTGTATAGTTTCTATTGCAGCTTATCTGTCCACATAAAAAACTATACTAGTCAGGGATCCTATTATACATATATATTGTTACGTTTTTTACCTTTTTAAAAACGTTTAAATATGAGTTCGTTAATTGCAACAAAGTAAAAACAAATATGTCTTTAGTTTTTCTTAAACTCTCTTTATTACTTACACTACTTTTGTGTACCACCGTATAGAACTTAACGATACAACGATAATAATCTGTTTATTCACTGTACTAGTTCACACAAGTATTCGCTAGATCTTTACAACCACGTAAACACACGCAACTTCACACAAGGCTGACTAAATTAACTCTGACTGCTGCTTGCTTTGTCCAGCCCTTTTATAGTCCGCACACACGCGTATCAATCAGTACGATGAACGTTCTCGCTGTGGAAGGTTCTCGCTGGCGCCTTCTCGAGAACCACAGAATAGAAACAAGAGTTTGACATTTAACTTTCCATGGAGAAAGAGGCAGCAAATATTACCAAAAAGTATTTCTGTCTCTCTCTGATTGTAACTCTGTTTTGTTTATTTATGTTTTTTTAGTTTTCGGGGTGGTTTTTTATATTGGCGAGAGTTAATAAAAAATGTAATTTTTGTCTAAAACTATTAATAAATAATAAAAACAACTAATAACAATAACAACTTTGACTTTTTCTTTCAAGAAATTAAAAAATATTGGCAACTTTCAGCAAGAAAATTTTTTTATGAGCAGTACGTCTTATTTTGATCTTGTAATATTTAGCTTCTCACTTACATCTTGCACAAGAAACTACATTCATTGTGACCGAAAATCACACACATTTCGATTAATATTTAATTATTTAAGAATCTTTAAACTTTTCATTGAAGAAATTAAAAAATATTCCAAATTATCCCTTTTTTAACACAAAATAAATCTTTATTTACATTTAATTTTTCTACTTTAACCGCCAGTTTTCACTCTGTATATCTGTTGCTTCTATCACATTTGATTCGCAAAACATTAAAATATTTATTTTCTCCCTCTACGAGGTAGGTTAAAGTGCTGCTTTGAGCGTTTTTAAACGTCAAAGGTTTCAATTCTGTGTATATTCTGTGTCGAGAACTCTATTGCTAGTACATTGTTGTTTGTGTACTTGCTTATGTTATGTACCAGCCGCTACCAGGTTACATATTTGTCGTAGCTGGTTCACTTCATTCCATGTTGTTGTTGCTACCTGGTTCGTTGTACACATGTGTGTGTGCAGCTTTAGATAATCAGCACGTTCATTGTATTCTTAGTGTTAGTGTGTATTTGTATCGTGTGGCTTTGTGTTGGTGTAACTGGTAGCTTTTGTTTATGGTTTTTATTGTTAAACGATATTAGGTCGTTTCGCTTTGCGTAACAATATATTTGCCACATAAGGGATTAAGCAATTAAAAATCACTCAGGCTTTCTAGCTAATAGCCATCATACTAAAGGGATTCGTTGCAGTATTAAATGTTATTATTTTTTCAAGATATGTACAAAAATTTTTCCAGTTCCAAAAAAAAAACAAATTCCATTCAAACTCCTTTACACACTCTATACAAAACGGAACATTTTAAAGCCACAGGAGCTGATAACGTGTGTGGCAGCTCAATCATTCCAGTCAAACGGAATTGACAAACACAGTCGCCTTTTTATAAAAAAAGGCACCCCTAACACTGTGTAAAAAGTGCGCTTTTATGGGTATTTTAAGTTTATTTTGTTTTTAAAACTTTTCTTTTATTGTGTGTAACACTTTTTCTATGGCTTTTTTGTGGCAATAAATTACAAAACTGTTGCTTTTGTTTTTGCGTATGATTGAAAGAGAAACGGTGTTTATAGAAGAAGAGAAAACACCTGTAATACGAAGAGAAAAAAATGATTTTTTCTTTGTTTCCGTCATTGATATGTTTAAAAGTTTAAATCAATAAATATATTTCTAAAGTTGATACACAAATGTAGTTCACATTTTAATAATTACTATACACTTCGTTCATGGAAAATTCGAAAATGAGAGAGCTTAAAACATGGCAGGATTGAATACTATAATACATCACTTGGCGATGGAATAAAGTGAAGGTTTTGCGTCTATTCGTAATTATACTATACATGGGACATGAGTCCACCACTTCCAAACTGCCGCAGACAACGTGATTGGGAGAAACGTATAGAAAATCTAGAGACAAGATCATGGACACAGGGGCGAACTTAGGTGAGAGGTTGAAGAAGAGAATACCTTCAGTAGACTTATGCCTATCAGGATACATAATTGGTCTTTACATCCCTTCGTCAGGATTACGATCTAGTTTCTGGAACCACTCATGTTGTGTGTGTTAACTTTATACATCAGTGGCGGGACCTACAGCTTAAGGTCGACTCCGAACGACAGATTTTTTTAGAAACTTTTTATGGCAATTTTATTCGACTCTCAGAGTTTTTGCCAGAAATCTGAGTTGAAGTCGTTGCCGAAGAAATGTTTTTTTTTTTATATTTCGGTTCTTTGGAAATTTCTGACTTGGAGTTTAAACCGTGGCCTCACGTCTAATGCCTACGGTGATTTCTATCCTATTAGCATACACCCAAGCCATAGAGTAGGAATATTGAGCGCTTACCATGAAGAACTACCAAACTTATTCCTGTAGGAGGACTTTAAAAGCCTCAAACTAGGCTTATTGAGCGCTATTACCAAACTTACTATTTATATGAAGCCTTTATATTCCACAAACTTACTTAACTCCTTCTAGTCCATTCTTATTTTTAAACTACAAATGTTTAATATTGTATTGTCTGTCTGGTATTATCCCCTAATAATTGGAAATTCGAATGCTGAGCAATAACATAGAAAGTGTTGCATCGTTTGGATGTTTTTGCCACATGCAACGCATTCGTCGTCCACGACCCAATATGGTTCAGATTAATATATATGTATAAGGAGGAGCTTCTCGTGCTTTCGCGTAAATGAAATTTTTTTAATGTAATACAATTGGGAAACACACAATTCACGCAGACAACAGACAACAATGGAAATCTTCTTAATATTATGGGAAAAAATTTAAAAAATTTATCCTGATATTGTGGCTATCACAGCAGATTGTTGACTTCGTTCCTATACCCGTTCCAAATCTAATCACAAGTAAAGAAAAAATATCTGAAACCACAGAAAACAAAAAGAAATACATTTTCAAACATATAGCTCCTTAACGAAGAACAACCAGAAACACAAAATATTTGTACTCCTCATCACACTCTCTCTCTCTTCCCCTAAGTTGGTATTTTAATTGATTACATTTCAAATGCATTTGACGGCAATGATAATAATAACAACAACAATAATATTAGCTGACTGAAGTCAAAAAATAAATATTATTCAAGATGTTTTTTTACTCGATGAAATATATATTTTTGGATAAAATCATTTTAAAAAGAATAGGAGAAGTTATATGAAAAGGAAACCTTTATAATAAATTGCATGCTCTACTCTCCTTCAGTCCCCTATCTTTCCACATTGCTTAAAAACTTGAAATTCAGTGTATCTCATTTCTATAATAAAATTGCTGAAAACCAATAAAATATTCCTTGAAAAAAATTTCAATTTTTTTAAGTTGCCTCCTGTGAGGATTGAACTCACGACCCCTGGTTTACAAGACCAGTGCTCTACCACTGAGCTAAAGAGGCTCATTATTTTAAAATAAAGTTTATTACAAATATTTATGCTGTTGCAATATGATGTCAGTGCCAACATTCCTCTCGTGGAACTTTTCTTAACCAAGTTTGGTAATGTTTTAAGGGTTACATGCAGACCTTAATTGACCACAACAATTTGCTAAAGTTGGAAATTACAGTAAACTGTTTTGAGGCATTGTAGTTTTGTTGTTATATAAATTTGTAATATTATTATTGTTAGGAATTGTTGCTTTTACACTTTACTTTCTGTTGTTCTTTTTGCTTCATCTGGACTGTAACATAAGTATTTCGGGTTACGAGTTTACAAAAATTAAGCGATATTTTTTGTTTCTTTTGTAATTGAAGCTTTTGTTGTACAAAAAATTTTAATACATTTTTTATGTTGTTGAATAAACATTACAGTGTCGGTGTTGTTCCCAAAGTGGAGTTTCATAAAAGTTTATGGAAGAATTTAATTCTGCTGTGATAATACATTCGTTTAGTTTTATGTTTTATACCTGGCAATATTATATGCGATAAACTTTTTTAATTAATATAGTAATCGTAGCTACTTTTGACCTTTAGCATTACGTAGTGTCAGTTTTCTTGGAGTCGCGCACTTTTGCATCCACCGTATTCTGCAGATTCACTATAGAGTGTTCATTGCCTATTATTACTACAATGTCATGTTAAGAATATGTTCAAGCTGTCGTCTTTCTATTTTTTTAGGCAAACCAGAGATCAATAATCTACTAATGAAAACCGCCGTAGTGTAGTAGATAGGCTTATTAGACAAGAACCCGAGGTTCAAACATCCGCTCAGATATCCCGAATTAGCAATAAACCACATCACTTATGAAAAAATTAATACAGTATTATGGGTGGTGTGAGATGCTAGGCTTTAATCCTGACTAATGATTTGTAATGGCTAATTAAAAAGAAAACACTAATAATCTATCAGATGTGTTAAAGCAACATACATACATAGTCAGGATTACGACCTAGCTTCTCACATCATTTATGTTGTGTGTGTTAATTTTATACATTAGTGGCGGAACCTACGGTTTAAAGACTCCAAACGACAGGTTATGGAGTAACTTTTCAAGGCAATTTTATTTTACTCATTTTTGCCAGAAATCTGCTGAGAGAAAGTCACTGAAGAAATATTTTTCAATTTTCGTTTTGCTAGAGATGTCTGACCTGGGGTTTGAACCGTGGCCTCACGTCTAATAAGCCAACACACAATCTGTGTTGTCATAATGAATCCACTTTTTTGTCACCACTCGTAATTCAATGCAAAAATGATTTCATTTTAAAGCGATCGAACTGCATTTCAGACATGCAAAATAATCTTTCGACGTCTCACGGCCACAGTTAATGGGGCACCCAATTTCATTAATTTTGAATGAATTCTGCTACCTGTGAATGCCTTGAAATGGCTGGTTGCATACAATGATTATGCAATCTTTATTTGCGTCTCTGGTGCGAATCTTAATCGGATATAGTTTTAAATTTTTGGTCTTCAAACTTTTGAGGCTCTCCCGGTCTTTGGTGTCAAAATCACCAATTTTAAAACGCGCAAACAACTCGGTACATTGTTTTTGATAGATCATGCTCACCGTATAATTTTACAAGCCAACGATGATTAATACGTGCAATGTTTCATTACATATTCTGAATATAAATTCTCTACTACATACATACCTACATAATTACGGATTACGGCCTAACTTCTCCGTCTTGATTGTCGAAATTATTTTTTTTATGTTCAACAATTCAACGAAAAATTGTTGAAACAATATTGTTACGCGAATCGAAACGACCTAATATAGATTAACAATAAAAATGATAAACAAAAGCTACTAGCTGCACTAACACATACATCGGACTTATTATAAGTAAACCAGTTACAACAAGTATGAGAGAAAAAGGGATAGACAACGTAAGCAAAGTACACAAACAACAATGTAGTAGCGACATGGTTCTCGAGAAGGCGAGAACAGGAACCTTCCACTTCAAGAATGTTCGTTATACTGGTTGTGTCGGGCTATAAAGGGGCAAGAGAAAACAGGCAGCAGTCAGTAAGAATTCAATCAGGCTTGTGTGAAGTTGCGTGTGAACAAAACAGTTTGAAGATCGCCGTTGCGAATAGTTGTGTGATAAGAATGCCGAATAAACAGATAATTGTTGTAGTTATTGTTATATATGTACGTGGTACAATAAAGAGTTTAACTGAAATTAAACACATATTTGTTTTTACTTTACAATTAACGAACGCATATTTAAAAGTTTTTAAAAAGGTAAAAACGTAGCAATATAATTAAGCTGTCGATGGCATTAATTGTTAACTTTTTTCAATTAACTACAGTTTTCATCGTAATACAATAGTAATTGCCTGTCATGGCAACAACAATGGCAACTTCCACAATATTGTCAATCAGCAGCCTTGTCTGCCCGGCAGTTAACTGAAGTCTTACAATATATTTGAAGAAATATGATGATTTTTTTTTTCTTATAGGAAATGTTACGTGGCAACTGATGATAGCCAAATTAAGCTGATGTTGTAAAACTTTTACAACAGTTTCCCCCCAAGTCTAAATGCAACTCATTAATATGAGACTGTTTATGTGACTGTCATATTGTTAACAATGATGAACTGCTGATAAGCAACAAATTATTTTGATGACCTGTGAGGAAAAACTTTAAAAGGAACTAAATAATACAATAAATGCCTGCTGAATCATTGTTAAAACGTTACAAAAACTTTATTTATGATTATTGAAGAAACTGAATGTTTAAAAGGAAAAATATAAGAGTAAAATACAACGAATAGTTGTTCATAATTACTTTAAATTAGGCTGGGTATGACAAGTGGGAAATGGACAGTATCATAGCTGAAAAATTGTGTTCAAAGAACCGTCTGTAATATATAAAGATACATATAACACAGGGTCTTTTGACATTACATTTTGTTACAAAATTCGTTTCACTTTTCAGTGTAGTTTATTTAGGGCTTGACGCACTTTTTATTGTTTACAAAAAAAAAATAGATTTATCGAGGTCATCAAAATAAATTAATTTGTGAGATGAATATAATTCAAAAGATGAAGATAATTCAAAAGAAGGTGATTAACCTGTGTGATAAATACGTGACGTGTGAAGTCGCCATAGTCTAGTAGGTACTGTGTTGGCCTATTAGACGTAAATCCAGGGTACGAGCCTCAGGCCAGACACCAAATAAAATACAAAAAGTATTTCTTCGGCGATTTCCTCTCAGCAGATTTCTGGCAAAAACTCTGAGAGTAAATAAAAATTGCCATGAAAAGTTTCTCAAAAATCTCTCGTTTGGAGTCGACTTTAAACTATTACTATTAATCGAAGATTACCAACTTCTTTTGGCCTGAACTGCATGATCTGGACATGAGCAGCATCTGGTGTCACACAAGTGATGCCGCATGGATATTTTGCTCAAAGCCAACATTGATCCATCGGTCAAATTCAGATTATTTTACGCAACTCCCAGACATTTGAACTTTATACTCCACTCCTATTGGCATCAATAGGCTATTCAAGCAAATAAAAAATTTCAATGATATCTGACTCACTTTTAGTTTTATTTAAGTTAAAAAATAGGAGGTGCCTAATGAAAGATCCTAAAACTCTATCTGAAGTACCTTCCGAAGCAGACAAGAAATATAGCACTCGATATGAATTGCAACTAAACTGAACGCCTTTATCTTGAAAGATTCCGACATTTGGCTCATACTCTTTGACAACAAACTTAGCTTCAAACAAAACGACAAGTAGAGGGTGAAGGGGACTTCGGTCGCCACTCGAATGCTGTAAAAAAGCCATTAGATGGAACTGGAGTTTTTCTCCGTGCTTTGTCGACTGTATTTTCGACTATAGGTTTTCCAATTATGCTCTAAGTACTCATAGCATGGTGTCCAGCTTTGGAGAAAAGAATATACCTGGAGATGCTGAACAAGGTCGCCGAAATAGCTTCGATTTTGCAATACGCATGCAGACAAAAAGCTGTTAAGGAAGAGAAACACACAGAAATCCAAAACGCTAGATGGTGTAGGTTTTGGAACATTCTTGAAGGAACTTGAACTGATTAAAGAAATTGAAACGACTGACCAAATTTGGATGCCTACAGCTTCTAGCATCTCACGCTTAAATTTTTTTTAATTATTTTATCAAACCTTAGCTTTGACAGTAACGATGTTTGCTTTAATTTTATATTTTTTGCGAAAAATAATGTTTAATAAATATATTAAATTTACCTTTTCTAAGTTACCCTCAAATACACAATAGTCTGCCGGACCAATAATGTCTTCGAAGTCGCCGTAGTCTAGTACGTAGTGCTCTGGCTTATTAGACGTGAGGCTTAAACCCCAGGACAGACATCTCCAAAAAACGAAATATGAAAAAATTTTTCTTAGGCGTCTTCCCCTCAGCATATTAATGGCAAATACTCTGAGAGTAAATGAAATTGCCATGCAAAGTATCACAAAAATCTGTCGTTTAGAGTCGAATTTAAACTGAAGGCCGCCACTGATCTATAAAATTAAAGCACACAACATAAGTGATATGAGAAGCTAGGTCGTAATCCCGTCAATGTCTTATGTAGATATATCTGGTTGGACATAACTATTGAACTCTTGAATGAAATCTCTATTTTTGGGGGTCCCTTTGAGGACTTGTAAGTCTATAATTGATAATATAGTAATGAAACAGAACAGGCCAGTTAATCTGACCAAAATTGGATGAAGGCATACGAAAAGTCTACTTAAACTCCAAAGGAGCACGCTCGATGTGGATATTGGAGTTATTACTGGTCATTGCGTTATGGGCTGTAATGCACGGTTAACTGGTCTGGGACACTTGATAAACGATTTCTGTTGTAGAGACGAGGAAAATGAGAAAAGTGTTCTTCATCTATTGGGTACATAGCCATCACTATGTCGGAGAAGGCAAAGGCATTTCGATAGCAATGTTAGTCATGGACATTGGAAGTCGCAGTCGTTTTCTCATAAGCTCCAAATGGTTGCAATAGGGTAGGTGGTGTGTGGGCCTTTTAGACGTAAGGCCACGGTTCAAAGCCCAGGTCATCGCACGTAATGAAATTTAAAAAATTATTACTTCGGCGGCTTCCTCTCAATGGATTTCTGGCAAAAACTCTGAGAATAAATAAAATTGCCAAGAAGTGTTTCTCAAAAATTTGCCGTTCGGAGTCGAATATAGGTTACCGTCACTCATGTATAAAATTAACACACGCAGCATAAGTGGTATGAGAAACTAGGTCGTAATCCTGACAAAAGGGAGAGAGAACTCAATTTGTCATCTGTACACAAGTATGTATTCTTTTAGGTTCAGGGCTTGTAACTGCAAATAACTGTGATGTGTATTTGTATTACATTCAAGTGGTTAGAATGCTCTTATATGTGGTATAAGAATGGTATGTCCACAACTACAACCAGACTATATAAAACTCCTTTGAGTATCCACTCCTGGTGTAACTTTAAAATTGCTGCATAAAATTACTTCCTTGGAAAAAAGGTTTCAATAAATATGAACTAAAAAGCGTAATACACATCCACATTTAAACAATTTATGGCGCAGAAATTTGAAGTTTTATGAAGTGAAAATTGATATGAAATAAATCGATGTAAATCATAAAATGCGATACTCATCTGCATGCAAATTTTTACATTGCATAATCGGGCAAATACAAAACATGCGAAATTCAAGAACAAAAATTTAAAAGGCATGAAATAAAAAATTTAAAAATAAACAGAGTAAATGAAACCTAAGAACAAACTATTGCCGAAAATGTGATTAATAGGGGAGATACTAGCAGTTCAATATAACCACCAATAACAGGATATACATATTGTTACATAAATCGAAACGACCTAATATCGTTTAACAACAAAAACTATAAACAAAAGCTACCAGCTACACCAACACAAAGCCAAACGATACAAATTCACACTAACACAAGGTATATAATGAACGTGTTGATTATCTAAAGCTGCACACACACATACAGTATGTGGAAAAAATAAGTTTCCAATAGCATATTTAAAATGTTGGAAGCTTTGAGTACTGGAAAACTGTTATATGGGAAATTGTTTTTGCATTTTTACAATGTATTTATTCCATTGATCATTTGTGAAAAAATTTTGAATTTTTTCTCTTTAAATAAAATAACGGCAGATTAAATTCTATTTTATAAAGACATGTGACATTGAAATAATAAGTTTCCAGAAGATAATTTTAACTAGCAGTTGCTTATTAATTGTGGGTTATTTAAAATTTTCGCTAAATTTAGTTGTAATTGTTTACATTTAACAACTATTAAGGTAATATATTTTCCAAATGTGTGAAAAACTTCATTTTTCGGATAATTTTTATGGTTTTCTAAACATTGGCAGGAAATATTAAAATTTGGCAAAATAATGGGTAAATTCAAACAATTGACAACTGAAGAACGCAAAGTAATTGTTAATCTATATAAAGATGGCCATAACTTACGTTATATTGGGCAAAAATTTGGCAAGTCTCATACAGCAGTCCGTAAAGTCATTGTTGCTTACGAGAATGAACACAGACTTTGCGCTAAAAAGAGACAAGGACGCCCTAAAATAACAAGTGATAGAGTTGACAGAAGAATCCTCGAAATCTCAAAAGCAAATCCCCTAACTTCGGTACCAAAGATTCGTTCTCAGTTGTTTAACGAAGGCAAAGAAGCACCATCCACATTCACAATCCGTAACAGGCTCAGAGCTAGTGGCAAACACGGTCGAGTGGCTCGAAAAATTCCTTACGTTAGTAAAATCAATATGAAGAAAAGAATGCAATTTTACGAAGAGCATGTTTTAAAACCGCGAGAATTTTGGTATAAAATTTTAGGGACTGATGAATCAATGATAAGACTAAAATATTCCCATGGTATGGTTCACGTTTGGCGAAAGGCAGGTGATGCTTTATCTTATAAATGCACTTTACCCACTGTAAAAGCAGTGGAAAGAGGCTTAATGATTTGGGGCTGTCTCTCCGCTAATGGCACTGGTGAAATAGTAGTACTAGAAGGAAAAGTAAACGCATCGATTTACTTAAAAATTTTAGAAGAATACGCTATACCGGAGGGAAATCGCTTAATAGGTGAACATTTTGTATTCCAACAAGACAATGCCCCTATTCATACTGCCAAAAAAGTTGTGGATACCTCTCGGAGAAAAATATAACTATTTTAAAGTGGCAACCTCAAAGCCCAGACCTCTCTCCAATCGAGAATGCTTGGGCTATGCTAAAAATTCGTATTGCCGAGGAAGCACCACAAAACTTGAGCCAACTAAAGGACAGTATCATTTCGAACTGGAAAAAAATTAGTTCAGAAGAATGTCTAAAGTTAATAGACACTATGCCAGATCGACTTGCTAAAATGTCACTTCGTGGCGGTGGTCACTGCGGTTACTAAATAAAATGGAAACTTATTTTTTCTACATTGTTATCCACATTCCCTAAAATAATTTCGTCGGACAATACTAAAATATTTTGTTTGTTAATATTTTTTTATATTTTATGTTAAGTGAAATGAATCCTATAATTTGAATAAAAAAAATATGAAAAAAAACACAAACAGTAATCTAACAAACGTTTTTATATTAATTGTTTCTTTGGAAACTTATTTTTTCCACATACTGTATGTATGACGAACCTGGTTGCAACAACAACAACAAGTAAACCAGCTACGACAAATATGTAACGGACAACATAAGCAAAGTACACAAACAACAATGCACTAGCAATAGAGATCTCGAAAAGGCACGAGCGAGAACCTTCCACATCGAGAACATTCATCATACTGATCATACGTGCGTGCGGACTATAAAAGGGCTGGACAAAGCAAGCAGCAGTCAGAGTTAATTCAGTCAGCTTTGTGTGAAGTTGCGTGTGAACAAAATAAGTCGTGGTTGTAAAGATCTAGCAAATACTTGTGTCAACTAGTACAGTGAATAAACAGATTATTATTGTTGTATCGTTAAGTTCTATACGGTAGTACACAAAAGTAGTGTAAATAATAAAGAGAGTTTAAGAAAAACTAAAGACATATTTGTTTTTACTTTGTTGCAATTAACGAACTCATATTTAGACGTTTTTAAAAAGGTAAAAATGTAACAATATATAGGATGGTTTAAATTTGAATCATCGGTTATTTCGAATATGGCAATACTTTTATCATTCTATTCTGTCACAAAATTCAGTATATTGTTACGTTTTTACCTTTTTAAAAACGTTTAAATATGAGTTCGTTAATTGCAACAAAAGTAAAAACAAATATAACTTTAGTTTTTCTTAACTCTCTTTATTATTTACACTACTTTTGTGTACCACCGTATAGAACTTAACGATACAACAATAATAATCTGTTTATTCAGTTTATTAGTTCACACAAGTATTCGCTAGATCTTTACAACCACGACTTATTTTGTTCACACGCAACTTCACACAAGACTGACTAAATCTGCCTGCCGCTTGCTTTGTCCAGCCCTTTTATAGTCCGCACGCACGTATGATCAGTATGATGAACGTTCTCGATGTGGAAGGTTCTTGCTCACGCCTTCTCGAGACTTCTGCTAGTACATTGTTGTTTGTGTACTTTGCTTATGTTGTCCGTTACATATTTGTCGTAGCTGGTTTACTTTATGTTGTTGTTGCTACCTGGTTCGTTGTACACATGTGTGTGTGCAGCTTTAGATAATCAACACGTTCGTTGTATTCTTAGTGTTAGTGCGTATTTGTGTCGTGTGTATTGTGTTGGTGTAGCTGATAGCTTTTGTTTATCGTTTTTATTGTTAAACGATATTAGGTCGTTTCGATTTATGTAACACTGCCGCCCACTTAAGCCTGTTCGTCCCGAATAGGCTCATTATCTCCTTTCCCATATTTTGCCAGTCGCTCTATGTGTACGACCTTCATTTTTGTTCGGGGGCTGTTAGCTTTCTGTATCCTGTACACGACACCGTTTAACCGCTTAATTATTTTATACGGTCCATCCCAGCTGGTTTGTAGCTTGGGAGATAATCCCTTCTTCCGCTTTGGGTTGTATAGCAGAACCATTTGTCCCTCATGGAAGCCCTCCGTGTTTGCTGCTCTATCATACCTGGCTTTCATTCTATCGCTGACCATTTTTATACGGGTGCGTACAAACTCATGAAGTTCATTCAGGCTTTCTTCTTTACCAGTGTATGTTTCGTTCCTCTCTGTGGCGGGCTTAACACCAAATTCTAAGTCACCGGGCAGTTTTATCTCAGACCCAAAGATAACCTTGGCGGGTGATCTAGATGTTGAATCATGGACTGCATATCGGTACGCCAGTAGAAACCTCGGAATGTGTTCGTCCCAATCCTTCTGTTGCTCGCTCACTACTTTCCGCAAGTATTCCTCCAGGGTTCGGTTAAATCGCTCTACCATTCCGTCTGACTGTGGGTGAAGAGGCGTCGTTCGAGTCTTCTTAATGCCATATACTTCGCACATTTCCTTGAATACAGCTGATTCAAAATTTCTGCCTTGGTCGGAATGTAGTTCTATTGGAACCCCGTAGCGGCATACCCAGTTGTTCACAAAAACGTTAACTATTGTGTTCGCCTCTTGATTGGGTATGGCATACACTTCCGGCCACTTGCTGAAATAGTCCATCACAACGAGAACATATCGGTTTCCGGCAATGCTGACAGGAAAAGGGCCTGCTACGTCCATCGCTATCCGCTCGAAAGGTGCGCCTGAGTTACACTGCTGCATCTGACCTCGACTTCTTCTTGCTGGACCTTTAGCTGCAATACACTGGATGCAGTTTGCTATCCAATCCGCCACTGCTTGTTGACATCCAACCCAATAAAAACGTTGCTTTAGCCTTTCTAGCGTCTTGGTCAATCCAAGATGTCCTCCACTGGCTCCATCATGGAACTCCTTTAACATTTCTTTCATTTTGGAGGAAGGCACTACCAATAGGTTGGATGAGGTCTTGCCATCAGCGCTTTCCCAAAGTCGATATAGGCACCCATTTATGATCTTTAAGCTGTCCCATAGTGCCCAATAAGCTTTTGTAAGAGGACCTTCTGCGGATATCTCATTTCTTGTAGGTCGTTTGTTCTCCTCCTTCGCTGCTATCACCTTCGACAATATTGGGTCACTCCTTTGTGCTTGGGACCAGTCTTCGTTGGCTTCAATCCGCGTTAGCCGGATATCGACGATGGATTCCTTTCTCTCAGCTTTCACGCAATGTTTACACTACAAATTACAGGGTCGGCGTGAAAGAGCGTCAGCATTTCCATGTTTTATGCCCCTTCGGTGTTCAATGCTGAAGTCGTAAGTCTGGAGGCGTTCAATCCAACGCGCTAACTGTCCTTCGGGGTTCTTGAATTGTAGCAGCCATCTCAGTGCGGAGTGATCAGTCCTTAGCAGAAAATTTTGGCCATACAGGTATTTATGGTAATGTCTGATGCACTCCAGAACTGCCAATAGCTCTCGTCGGGTCACACAATAATTCCGTTCAGGCTTTGACAATGTCCGACTATAGTAGCCTACGACTTTCTCTGTTCCATTGACCACTTGGGAAAGTACACCACCAATACCATATCCGCTAGCATCACTGTCTAAGATGAATTTTTCTCCTGGGACTGGATACGCCAAAACTGGTGCAGCACACAATAGGTCTTTTAGTGTCTGGAACGCCTTCTCCTGTGGCTCACCCCATTGATAGATTTTTGACTTCTTGGTGAGCTCATGTAAGCTTGCAGCCACGCTGGCAAAGTTAGGCACAAAGCGTCTGTAGTATGTGCATAGTCCCAAAATGCTGCGTAGTTCATGAAGATTCTGGGGACGAGGCCAGTCCTTTACTGCTCGTATTTTATCTTCATCGGTGGATATGCCATCTGCTGTGACAAGATGCCCCAAATATTTCACCTGCTTTTGGAAAAATGCACATTTCTTTACGCTTAGTTTTAGTCCAGCCGTTGTTATTCGTTGCAGAACTTCTCCCAGGTTCTTGAGGTGTTCGTCGAAAGTTCTGCCCATCACTATTATGTCGTCGAGATACACCAGGCAAGTCTTCCAATGCAGTCCCTTTAGCACACGTTCCATAAGCCGCTCGAATGTGGCCGGAGCATTACAGAGTCCAAATGGCATAACATTAAACTGCCATAAGCCGCCGTTCGCACTGAATGCGGTTTTCTCTTTGTCCTTGTCTGCAATCTCCACCTGCCAATACCCGCTTTGTAGATCCAATGTGGAGAACCATTTTGTTCCGACTAGCGTGTCGAGTGTGTCGTCAATTCTTGGTAGCGGGTAACTATCCTTTTTGGTGACATCATTCAGCTTCCTGTAGTCTACACAGAATCTTGTACTGCCATCTTTCTTCTTTACTAAGACTACAGGTGAGCTCCACGGACCCGATGATGGTTCGATTACACCGCTCTTCCTCATTTCGTCGACTAACTCCTTGACCTCATTACGCTTCGCCAGCGGTATGCTTCTGGGTGCCTGCTTTATCGGTCTCGCTTCGCCAGTATCAATTTCATGTTTAACCATGGCTGTTCTTCCTTGCCTTTTGTTGTTCCTGGCGAAAGCGAAAGCATACCTCTTTAGCAGCTTTTTGGCTTTGTTTTTCTCTGCAGTTGCTAAACCTGCTATCCATTTCTCCACATTTTCACCAAATTCCTTTTTGATCCTTGGCTGACATATCGGCAGGTTGCGGCGTTTGTTCGCTGTTTATTACCGCCTCTACTGGAACACATTGGCCCACCACTGAGTTTTTACAGACGACTCTCTCATGGCCTGATAGATTTAGCACTCTCACCGGGACTATTCTCTGTTCTGTAGATTTGACGAGGGCCTTTGCTGATATTAAATCCGTCTGTATTTCTGCTGGTTCCACAACCCACAAGCGGTTTTCCACACAATCTCCATCCATAGGCGCCCATATCAGTGATTCACTCTGAGGTGGCAATTTGAGTTGTTCGACAGCAACTATTCTTCTGGCGTGCACTTGATGCTTGTACCCCACGTCTAGAGGTATCTCTACATTTCGCCAACTCATAATCTGTTGCCCCATATTCAAATTGATGCCATGAGCTATCATAAAATCGGCACCAATGATAACCTCGTCCACAATATCGGCAACAAAAAAGATGTGACTTACACTACTGTTGGCTATAGTCACCTTCGCCTCTGTTTTCCCGTGGACGGTGGCAGACTCTCCCGTAGCTGTCCGTAGTCTTACATTGCTAAGTGCCTCACACTTTCCTTTCACTACATCTGGTCTGATGATAGACTGCGTCGCCCCGGTGTCTATAGTGAAGGTATGTGGTCTGCCATTTATGTATCCGCACGCCGTAAGATTTTTGTTGTTCTGTTGCATCACTGATATTGAGATTGTGGGGCCCTCGCTTGTGGGAGCCAGCACTTGCCCCTCAGCGCTAGCTCGTTTTAGTTTAACGGGGACTCTTGTGAAGATGGTTGGTAGTTCGCCCGTTTCTTATTCCTTGATGGTGAGGTGGATCTTGACCTCTTTCGTGGCGCTTTACAGTTTCTCTGGAAATGACCACTCTTTCCACAGTTGAAGCATTTAAGTTTAGCCTTTTGTTCGTTTTCTCCCGAAACTTGCTTCAACATCTCTTTAAGTTTATTCAAAAGGCATTCATCCTCCTCCACGACTTCCATTTTCCGCACTTTGCTCATTTGTGGTTTAGAAATCGTGCGAGCGGTCTCCTGGGCTAGTGCGAAGGCCACGGTCTCTGCAAAAGTTGTCTTCTGTGTAGAACATACCGCCAATTTAATGTCAGGGTCGCGTATACCATTCACAAACGCCTCGGTCTTAATGTTATCTATCAGCGGGTGGTTTTCTCCGGGGTATGTTAGCTGCACTAATCGCTCGACTTCCATTGCAAAGGCCTGAAGTGACTCATTAGCCTTTTGCGCCCGGCACCTTAATTCCATGCGGTACAATTCTCGTTTGTGCTCATCACCGAACTTACGCTGTAACGCCACCATCAACTCGTTGTAGTTGTTCCTGCAGCTGGCTGGCATGGTTTCTAGGATCTCAGCTGCGACACCTTTTAGCGCCAAAATTAGTTCCAGAGCCTTCTCTCCATCGTCCCATCCGTTTCTGCTGGCTACTGTCTCGAATTGGAATTTGAATACGGATAGGGGTGAGCTACCATCAAAGCAAGGTGTTCTTATCCTGCCGGTGCTTTCCGAAATGACTCGCACTGGTTCCGGCCGCTGGCTTTGGAGGTTGTTGATCTTTTCCTCCATCATAACGATTTTTCCGCCGACGATCTTTTCCAAATTATCCACTTTCGTGTCAACGGCCTTTTCTAAATGTGACACCCTTTCCTCGACGCCAGTGATCCTTTTGTTGACCTACTCATGGATTTCCTGCAGCTTTCCAGATGTTGTTTTCAGCTCCTCTTCAATTTTTGACAAAATTGCTGCTTGCAGTCGTTGGTTTTCGGCTCTAGAAGCTTCGAATAGCTTCTGGTTCTCAGCTCTAGAAGCTTCTCGTACATCAGCAAACAGCCTTTCGTTCGCCTCTTGTATTTTGCGATTTTCGGCTCTGAAAGCTTCTTGCACTTCAACTAGAAGTTTTTGATTTTCACTTCTAGAAGCTTCAAATAGCTTCTGGTTTGCTACTTCCATTTTCTCCATCATAGCAGCTAGCAACAAATTTATGTCAACACCGCTAGGGTTTGCAGGTGCCTTTAGCTCTCGTTCCTCTTCATCCTCGAACTCGTAGGAATCGATGTCGATGCCCTGAAGCTGCAGTTCTTCCCTTAACCGCCTTTGCAGTTCATTCTTCGTGCCCGTTGTTGGCAGTTCTAGCTTACCCAACTCTCGTTTCAGTCGTTCCACTCCTAATTCCGATAGTTTCATTTTATTTATTTATTTCTTTTTATTTATTTTTACTTTTGGATTTTGCAATCCCACTTCTGACACCAATTGTTACGTTTTTACCTTTTTAAAAACATTTAAATATGAGTTCGTTAATTGCAACAAAAGTAAAAACAAATATAACTTTAGTTTTTCTTAACTCTCTTTATTATTTACACTACTTTTGTGTACCACCGTATAGAACTTAACGATACAACAATAATAATCTGTTTATTCACTTTATTAGTTCACACAAGTATTCGCTAGATCTTTACAACCACGACTTATTTTGTTCACACGCAACTTCACACAAGACTGACTAAATTAACTCTGCCTGCCGCTTGCTTTGTCCAGCCCTTTTATAGTCTGCACGCACGTATGATCAGTATGATGAACGTTCTCGATGTGGAAGGTTCTCGCTCACGCCTTCTCGAGACTTCTGCTAGTACATTGTTGTTTGTGTACTTTGCTTATGTTGTCCGTTACATATTTGTCGTAGCTGGTTTACTTTATGTTGTTGTTGCTACCTGGTTCGTTGTACACATGTGTGTGTGCAGCTTTAGATAATCAACACGTTCGTTGTATTCCTAGTGTTAGTGCGTATTTGTGTCGTGTGTATTGTGTAGCTGATAGCTTTTGTTTATCGTTTTTATTGTTAAACGATATTAGGTCGTTTCGATTTATGTAACAATATTATCTCCACTCAACATAATGAATGGATTTACGCTTAAGTAACGTTGGGATTTATTGGAAATTTATTTCCAAAATAAAGACAATTGATTGGAAATTGCACGAAATACTCGTACAAAATTCGATCGCAGAGAAGGACTAATAGTGCCCGGTGTACGCAAATTTATTGCTAAAGTTCGGGAAACAATTTTTATTGTTGACGCGCCAAGAACTGAGCGTGCTCGTACAGTGCATACCTCCGAATATATCGAAGCTGTGGCTAAGAGTGTGCTTGAGAGATTCCATCAACATTAACGCGTCATCGTTCTTCAGAATTGAACATTACACGCACCAGTTTGCGTAGAATTTTGCAAAAAGATCTTGGTATGACGCCTTAAATGGTTCCAAAGTTGAATCCGAATGACAATCCGCCTTGTTTTCGCTTCGCTAGATGGGCCACTAAGAAACTGCACGATGATGTCAATTTAGCTAAAAAAAATCATCTTTTCGTATGAAGCTCATTTTTTTTTTTTTGGTGGGTACTTTAATAAGCAATTTGAGGCTCAAAAAACCCACACGTGATTTTACGAGTAACTGTTTGGTACGGCTTGTGGAGCGAAGATATCAGTGGACCATATTTCTTTGAAAATGAGGACGGGGCAACCATTATGGTCAAGGGAGACGCCATGATAACAGAATTTTTTGTACCAGCTCTTTATGGTATTGATGTGAACGATGTTTGATTTCAACAAGGTAGTGCAACTCGCCACACATCTCATGCCATAATAGATTTATTGCGTCAAACGTTTGATGGCCGTTCAATTAGCCGAAATGGTGATGCCAATTGGCCGCCAAGAAGCTGCAATTTAAAAAAGTTGACCTATTTTCTGTAAGGCGGTGTTAAAGAAATGTGTTAAGCCGACAAACCAGACAAAATTGAGAATTTGGAGGTTAACATTTGTGATGACATTACCGAGACACGACCCCATATATTTGAAAAAGTGCACGAAAATTGGTACAATCGAATGAGGTACTGTGAGGCCAGCCGTGGCAGCCATATGAGTAAAATAATATTCCATTTCAAGTTCATAACCGGAACAATTGATCATTTGAAGGCCAACTTTCGTGATGTCATTACCGAGACACGACCCCATATACTTGAAAAAGTGCACAAAAATCTGTACTGTACTGTACTGCTGTACTGTGAGGACAGCCGCAGCAGCCTTATGGGTAAAATAATATTCCATTTCAAGTTCATAGCCGGAACAATTGTAACTTTTAAATTTTCCATCCTATAAAAATGCAAGAAAAAGTTATGAAACAGATAAAGTCAATAGAAAAGAAGAATATTTTTATTTTCGAAAATCATTCGCTTGTTAATAACATGCCCCCAGTAATCGTTATTATTCTGCAATTGTTCAAGTGATTGCAGATACTATTGAAATATTTTTTGAATTAAAATTCATGAACTTTTGTTTCTTCATTCTCAACTAAAATGGAATGAAATGAATGAAAAGAAAATAAAATAAAATTAAAAAGATTTCAAACTGAATTCGTTTTGTGGCTTAAAAGTTAGTTATCCACAGACAGTTGAAAAACATTTTAAATCAAATGGCAAACTGAGTAATTTTTTAAAATTTTGTCCGTATAGTATAAACACATATGAGTAGTACATACATATATTCACATGATGTATGAAATTGTTAAAAAATATAAAATTTTATAAAAATCTGTTTATACATGACCTTTGAAAATTTATGTTTTTTACGCTGTTGCACTTGTACGTATGAGGGTCATACGGAATCAGAGTAAATTCATCAATTTGTTGAATTTGAGTGTGGCGTTTTGATTTATGGCCTCTGTCATATGTGCTTTCATATGAAGTGGAAATGGGTGCTTTTTTGTAGCCACAAGTGGGTTTTATTCGACAATTCTTCTCTCAACTAATTTTTATGTGCATACAACATAAGCAAGTCGCCTGTAGTCTAGTAGGTAGAATGTTGACTTCTTAGACGTAAGGCCACGGTTCAAACCCCCAGGTCAGACATCAAAACGAAAATATGATAATATTTGTTCGGTGACTTCGTCTCAGCAGATTTCTGGCAAGAACTCTGAGAACAAATAAAATTGCCATGAAAAGTTTCTCAAAAATATGTCGTTCGGATTCGACGTTAAGATGTGGGTCCCGCCACTCGTGTATAAAATTAACTCATAAGTGGCATGAGAAGCTTTCTGACTGAAGGATTGTAAGGTTTTTGCACATTTTTTAGACTAATTGACTAATAATTACGAAGTCTACAGAATTTTGAATTTACAGAAGTTTTTAGAGTCTATAATGTCCATTAAAAATGTTTGTTATTAGTTAACCAATTTTCCTGGATAACTTGAAAAAATACTCAAATTTTTTCACACTATAATTACCAAGCAAAAGTCTGAATTGTGACGAACCTATATGGTGTTAGCGTGACGTGTGCTTCTACGCCAGTTTCTATCCTCTCTTTCATTAAATATACCCTGTTAAGCTCCTCTCTTACTTATTTAACTGGTCATTACAACCCTTTAGGATTACAACTCTTCAGGACTACGACCTAGCTTCTCACACAAAACATGTTGTGTGTTAATGTTTAACATACAGATTTTGACAGATTTTTGAAAAACTTTTCTTGGCAATTTTATTTATTCTCAGAGTTTTTGTCAGAAGACTGCCGAAATAAAGCCGCCGAAGAAATATTTACCATATTTCGTTCGAGATATGTGGACTGGGGTTTGAGCCACGAGCTCTTTTCTAAGAAACCAACAAACAACAGACCACTGCGGCAAATTTTGCTAAATAACTATGGACGAATATACACAATGACATGTGTTTGCTGAATGTGATCTGGGGCAATAGGCGACTGACCCCAATTTTTTATAGAAGTATTGTCTTCAGCGATGAGTCCCACTTTGGGATGAATGAGTATGTGACCAAACAAAATTGTTGAATTCGTGACCCTACCAATTCACATAAGATACAAGAGCTTCTAATGCATCCCTAAAAAATCAAAGTTTAGTGTAGATTTCTTTGGGGGCGACGTTAGCCAGACCATCACTATATATTAATTTCAACAAATTGCCCACGCCACATTGGTATTAATTATCTTAATGTTGGTGATGTATATATGTCTCCTTGTTGCTTTTGTTTCTTACATATGGTTGCATAGCATAATGGGAGATCTTAAAAAAGTTGTTGGTTATGGCGCACATCGGGTAAATCAGGCTTTATTGGAGATGATTCATTGGCACTTCCCTTGGAGACGCTGATTATACTAAGGTGTGAAACTTTTTGACATTATTTAATGTGGTTTTCCTACAACAAGAGAGTTCGGTCATGCCAGGATTCTATCCGTGCTGTTGATTTTTGGCTCACAAACATTGGGTCCAGGTTTTGCATATTTTATAGTCAAGGTCGACAAACGGCCATCGGTGATATTTCCGGACAGTAATAACACGGTGTAGGTAGTTTACTGGTATTCAAATGATCTTTCATATGGCTTAAAAATGGAAACTGATACGGACGTCTGTGAAACTGTCCTACGGTCTCCCTAACTTGTTTTATGATTATCAAGGCAGTTGGAGTAGGGGCGCATTGGGCTGGCTGATGAGTTAGCTATCTGTGGGGATGCCTAGGCGGCATTAAAGGCACTGAAAGGGCATTATGACATCTGGAGGTTGGTTTTTCTTAGGTTTTTTCCAAGGTTCTTGGAAGGGCAAAATAAAGTAGTAGGGTGCTGGTTTCTGTATGTAGAAATAAATTGGCAAGATATGGCAGAGACAATCAGTAAACCTAGTGATGGACGCCTCAGTCAAGTAGGTAGTGTGTTGGCTTATCAGAAGTCAGACCACGGTCCAAATCCTAGGTCAGACATCGCTAACAAAAAGACATATGAAAAATGTTTTTTCGGCGACTTCCTCTTTGTAGATTTCTGGCAAAAACTCTGGAAGCAAATATAATTGCCATGAAAAAGAATCTCAAAAAAAATCTGTCGTTCGGAATCGACTTTAAATTGTAGGTCGTGCCACTTATATATAAAATTAAAACTCCCAACAAAAGTCTGTGAGAAGCCAGTTTGTAATCCTGATTGAAGGTTTGACCAATTTTGTATGTAGAGATGGTTACTTCAGGGTGAAATAGGAAATATTGTAGGATATTTAGGTATTGACAGTTTCAAATTAGGGAATCTTGATTTTTAACAAAACAAGAACGAATGCAGGTTATATGATAGAGGCCTAAAACTCTTACGCACATTCAGTCTCTGTTCTGACATAAAAAATGTAAGCTGAGGTTTCAATAGCCTCGAACTGTTAGGATTTATGACACTGACAATTTCCTGGCATTATTTGGCTGGTAAGTATTTTTTTTTATTTTTTTTTGTCTCTTCTATTCTCACTTATCTATTTTTAAACATCTGTTTTGTTTTTTTTCTCTGTGTTTTCTTTTTGCCAGCCTTCTCAATAGTGCCTAACCTAACCTAACCTAACCTAACCGACTGTTTATTGAAAATTTCAATTTGAAATTAGTTGTTAAAATTTTTAAAAATAATAAATAAAGAAAATATTCTTAATAACATGGTGCAATAGTGAAAATACACCCGAGTAACTACATAGTCTAAGTTACTCACTAGGTTGAATAGAACTCAAAAATACATTCATTATTTTCTCGAACCCTCCAAACTTTTTATCTAAAACTAACTATAATGAGTTTTGATGGGGTAAACTTGGAAAATATTAGTTTTTTCTTATTTTTTCAAGTTTAGCTATTTTTAGTTGCAAAATTTAATTAAAAAATATAAAATAAGTGATGACATTCTGAAAGTGCATTATCTTGTGAAGAGATTAACACTTTTTTTGATCAAATCGGACAAAAATTACCCCTGTTATTTTAAATAATTACTATAACAGTCGTCTTATATTTTTTATATATGTCATCTGATCAAATGAACTTTCAATTGAAAAATTTTCAAACGTTTTGATAGATCTTGATTGTTTATCGCAAAATGTGTCAATTTCACGTTTGTACGACTACCAGAAGTCGGCTAATATTTGTGCTTTTTGCAAATATTATTATTTCGCTTTGCGCAAACTTTGTTCAACTTCTGGTAGTCGCAGAAACGTAAAATTGACACATTTTGCGATACAAAATCAACATCAGTAATAATTCTGAAAATTTTTGAACTAAAACTTCATTTGATAAGATGACATATATAAAAGATATAAGACGACTGTTATACTTTTTAAATTATAATATTATATTCAACTAACTGAACAAATTAGACTAGGTGTGTATTTAATTTTTTGTATTTTGTTGCATAGCGTAACCAAACCTATTTATCGCATAAAATGTATCCAGCGCAAACGTGACATCTAAATTATCCTTAACATAACGAATTTAAAAGATGCGTCCTATAAAAATTATCTTCACAAGATAAAGCACTTTCGGAATGTCATCACTTATATTATATTTTTTAATTAAATTTTGCAATTAAAATAGCTAAACTTGAACAAATAAGAAAAAATAATATTTTCCAAGTTTACCCCATCAAAACTCAACATATAAGCTTTATTCAAACTTATATATACCGCCTTAAAGATTAATCTCTTCTTTTTCAAAAAAACTTTGGATGTTTGAAATAGGTTCAAACATATTGGGTAAATAAATAATTTTGTGTAAAAAGATCAAAAAGCCATTTTTGTCAAATAAAACAAGTTTGGAGGGTTCGAGAAAAAGAAAAAAATTATTTTTGAGTTCTACTCAACCTAGTGAATAACTTAGACTATGTAGTTATTGGGGTGTATTTTCACTGTGGCACCGTGTTATTATTCAAATGATTTTCCTGGGTAGTCTGAAGCAAGACTTACATTTTTTCATCATATAATTACGAAGTCAAAAATTGAATTGCCATGAACCTATACGGCATTAGTGTTACGTGTACGGTTTTATCTTCTATCTTGTTAAATATACCCAGTTAAACTCCTCATTACAACCCTTCAGGATTACAATCCTTCAGGATCTATTTTCTCACGCCGAACATCTTGTGTGTGTTAATTTTATCCATTACGGGAGGTCTCTACAGTTTAAAATCGACCCCAACGACAACTGAGAAACTTTTCGTGCGATTTTATTTACTTTCAGAGTCTTTGACATATTTCGTTAGAGGTGTGTGAGTTGGGTTTTGAGCCATGGGCTCTCATTTAATAAGCTTATCAAACTACGGCGACTATTTTGTCAAATAACCATGGACGAACGGCATGTGAATAAATGTACTATGGTGCAGTTGGCAACTGATCCGAATTTTTATCGGAAAATCATGTTCAGCGAAGAGTCCCACTTCTCGATGAATGAGGACGTGACCATACGAGCCACGAGCTTCTAATGCTGGCGTCTTCATCGATCCATGTTACTTTGAGAACGTGTTACTTTGCGAACGACGTTGGCCAGATCACTTTCAACGGTGAACACTGTAATTAAATAATTATATTTGATTATAATTGTAATTGATTATTACTAGTTTCTTTTCGCCAGAATTGAATGATCTGGACCAGAGGCCAGCAATTAATCGTTTTTTCGCTACTCATAAACAATCATGAAATTTTGAATATAAGTGAGTCAACAATATTAAAATTTAACGACTGATTTATTCATACTCACTACAACGTTGATTTATAAGTACAGGTTGCAATGAGTATGCATACAAAGTTGACAATCAAACTCATACCATTCGAAATATGTTTGATTCATAAGCCTACTCATTCATCAAAATTTACAGTCTTAGTTGTGGTTGCATTCACAAAAAAAGAAAAAGACCAACAAGCAAAGCAAACACACAGCCTTCTAGTGAGTATTGAAGTGTTCGTAAGTGATTTGTGTAAATGTTGAGTCATGGAGAGACGAAATTGTTAACCCTTTCATGCCCGAATTTTTTGGGCCAGAGCTAAAATTTTTTTAAGGACATGTGTTTTTTAGTCATGGCCTAAATATGAAGTGGTATTAAATTCAGAGTCCTACGTATTTTGGTTTTATACGTTTTTAACCAAACTTGTTTGCAAAAAAAAATCTTTTAAAAAAATTAAAAATTACGGAATTTATGAACAAAAATGTACAATGTTGCCTATAGGCAACATCGGGCATGAAGGGGTTAAGTATGAGTACGATGAGTACTTCAAACTTTGAATATGTGTAGTATGAGTATAATATTAAAATAAGTATGAATGCGTATAAGTATCAAAAATTATGAATATGATTCGATTCTACTCATCTTTTTGAATACTCATTGCTGATCTCTGATCTGGACATCAATGACACGTGGTTTCACAAAGAACACCACTCACGCCAAATTTGTACTCTGCAAGAGCATTAAGAGTGCCATAAGTATTGGAGATGGAGTCTGATTTTCATGGTGCTGGTGTGTTCATGACTTCGTGTTGCTTTCGGTTGTCACATATGGTTCCACTGCATGGTGAAAGATCATGATAAAGTTGTTGACTAAGCGGCACATCGGGTCATTTATCATGGAGATGCTGATTAATCTAAAGAGTAGAAGTCATACGGATATATTGCTTAGGTTTTGTTTTGTATAGTGGTGGTCGGTATTCTATGTAGTTCTCCAAGTATTTACATAAGAAAAGTTTGTGTTCCATGTTGCCTTCGCCCTTACGACAGATTTCTCAAAGTACGTCGTCATTTACTTGGCAACTGTGTGTACTTTCGTACTGTGTGTACCTTCAGCCAGGCTTACAACCTAGCTTCTCATACCATTCATGTTGTGTGTGTTAATTTTATGCTTAAGTGGCAGGACCCACAATTTAACTTCGACTCCAAGCAACAGATTTGAGAAACATTTCATAGCAGTTTTATTTACTCTTAAAGTTTTCACCAGGAGGGATGGAGTCGCTGAAAGCGGGTTAAACCACTGGCTCTCGTTTAAGAAACCTACGCACTGACGACTAGACCTAAAGTTCAAGGAATTGACTGATTATAAAGAAATTTAACGAAACTAGAAACACTTCAGATGTGTGCTTCATTGCAATATTAAAAGTTTCGCCTCTGATAGACAAAGTGCAGCGTATAATCCAAAATTTTCGATTTCATGGCATTCTCAGTACTTGAATTTCTTTTACGACTCATTAAGGCGTATTTTGGAAGTATATTTATACCTTTATCCGCGTAAAGTCCTACTCACGCTATCATTAGAGCCTGACCATTGATCGTTGCTGATTGGGATTGCTAGGGCGGCTGTTTTTCATTGCTAGGAAAATACGAAAGTGGTTGTGGAAAGCCATTACATGTGGAAATGTATCTTTTTGGTATGAAATAGTCTGGATGAAGTCGCAGTAGTCTAGTAGTGTGCTGGCTTAGTAGACAGCCAGCGGTTCAAACACTAGCTCACACATTTCGGACGAAATTTGGAAAAATATTTCTTCGACGATTTCCTCTCAGTATTCAACTTGCAGAAACACTGAAGTAAATAAAAATTGCCATGAAAAGTTTCTCAAAAAAATATGTCGTTAGGTGCCGAATTTAAACTGTTGGTTCCGCCACTCATAGATCGTAATCCTGACAGAAGGGTTGAAATGACCTATTATGTATGTATATGCATAATATGTTATATTGTTTTTTGGGCTTGCTCTTGAAGATTATAATCTATAATCAGTCTATATGCGGTGTTTAATCGAGAGCATGTTTTATTTAAATTTGCTTTACAGTAAGTACTAAACACAATACATGTATTCAGCAATTTATAAAATTAAAACTTATTTTTAAAGTTTTAAACAATTGCTAAGACATGACAAATGCTAACTAAGAATCGCAATGAATATACTTGTCTGCACTTGCAACGTAAGTCTTAAGTTAATAATCACTGCCTTTATGGGCTTCCCCCATAGGTAAAGCCTATTATAAAATTTAATATCATAACAGAGCATTAAAGTGAATACAACCAGAATTATTGCCTTTACCATTGCCAAAGTTGTAGCTGTTAGTAGCTGTTCATACCCTCTGTTGTTGTTATTTCCTCCGTAAAGACCAATTATTTCTGGTCGTTATTTGAAACTAATTTTTGGTGCAATTGCTGTAAATGCCCTTCTACTATTGGTAAAACAGTTTATGGTTACTTAATGTGGAAAATTATTTCAAATTGAAAAACAATTGAAATGCAAATAAGGCGTTTCAAATGAGATTTTACTGCCCTAAAGGGAATACACTGCCAAAAGTAGGAAAAACAATTAGAGAGGCACATGACTGAATGCTGATAGTTAATTATGTATGCAAATTAATTTAAAATATTTTTGATTTAATAAACCTGTAAAGTGTTGGAAAATCTTTTACATCAATTTTATGTAATACGAAACGAAACAAATAAAGAAAGAACAATTTCACGTTATAATTTTCATAGAAATTTATTCACTCTTCTTTCTTATTTCCGTCTTTTTAGTTTGATTGGCTGCCTACCGAAGGTAGTAAGCAGTATCTACGCTTAGAAATCCGCTTTTTTGTATCCAACTCGTCTCCAGAAAAAATCTCTTCACTGCAGAAGCCTTTTTTATTGGAAAGCTTATGAAGCCCCGTCTCTTTATATGCTCAGCTGACACAAGTGGTCAAAGTTAGTCTCCTCCACCATCTTAAGGTCACAGCTCCAAGTCATTCAGGGGAAGTTAAGTCATAGGCCTGTCTACTACTATAATAACACAATGGCCCATGAAACTTACAATTGTGCGATAGATAACCATGCGAATGTATTATTCTAATCCATACAAGCAAAAGTTATTTGATGGAAGTTAAGTCATCGGGCTGTCTACTAATAACACAATGGACCATGAGACTTGCGATTGTGCGATAGATAACCATGCGAATGTGTTATAATTATCCATACAAGCTTGACAGAGTTTTAGTTACTTAACTGTCGGCTATTCTTGTGATTCTTGAGGCCACGGTTCAAACCTCAGGTCACCGATCTACAACAAAGCGAAGTATGAAAAAATATTTCTTTGGCGCCTGCATCTCGGAAGATTTCTGGCAAAAACTCTGAGAATAAATGAAATTGGCATAAAAAATTTCTCAAAAATCTGTCATTCGGAGTCGACTATAAACTGTAGGTCTCGCTGCTCAGGTATAAAATTAACACAAACCATATAAATGGTGTGAGCAGCTAGGTCGGTCGTATTTATGACTGAAGGGTTGTCATGGTCAATTATGTATGTATTCCCACATATAAAAAAAGAAAATTTCTAGGATAATGGCAATGAAGATGGAAAAATAGACCAAATGATTAGTGAATTTAAATACTAATCCCATATATTAAGAGGTAGGTGAATAGACATATATACATAATTGGTCATTACAACCCTTCAGTCAGGATTACGACCTAGTTTCTCACACCACTTATGTTGTGTGTGTTAATTTTATACATGAGTGGCGGAACGTACAGTTTAAAGTCGACTTCGAATGCAAATTTTTGAGAAACTTTTCATGGCAATTTATTTACTCTCAGAGTTTTTGCCAGAAATCTGCTGAGAGGAAGTCGCCGAAGAAATACTTTTTGTATTTTGTTTCGATGTCTGGCCTGGGGCTCGAACCCTGGCTTTACGTCTAATAAGCCAACACACTACCTACGAGACCACGGCGACTAGAAGTTACTGTTATATTTACAGAACTCACTTATATTTCTTCGAGAACAATGTCTCACCAAGTCGTACACAATGCCACGATGGATACGATACATCAGAACATGTTCTATCGGGTCCGCCATCTAACGTTTTTACTGCTTATTTCGTGAATGGTAACACTTAGCTAGCTCATGTCTGATTTGACAGATAATTAGTTTTATCCTTCCGCTGAACGAATATGGTTGTGTATATGCTTGAACAACGCTGGGAAATATTGCGACATTACTTTGAAAATCATGGTAATGTTGCAGAATGTGTGCGGAAATTGCGTACGGATTTTGAAAGAAGAGAAGCACCGTCAGCTCCCTATTTTCGTTATCTTGTGAAAAAAGTGAAAGAAACTGGCATCCAAAAACAGTGCGTACACCCGAGAATATTGCTTCTGTGGTAGAAAGTGTGCGCGAAGCGCCATCAACATCAATTCACCGTTGTTCTCAACAATTGAACATTTCGGAGACATCATTGAGACGAATTTTGCATAAAGACCTTGGTATGACGCCATACAAAGTCCAATTGGTTCAGGAGTTGAAGCCAATTGACCATCCAATGCGTTTTCGCTTCGCTAAGTGGGCCTGCGATCGACTTACAGAAGACGCCGATTTTTGCAAACAAAATCATCTTTTCAGATGAAGCTCATTTTGATCTTGGCGGGTATGTAAACAAGCAAAATTGTCGCATTTGGGGCACAAAAAACCCGCACGCATACTTTGAAAAGCCGATGCACCCAAAACGAGTCACTGTTTGGTGCGGATTTTGGTCCAGAGGCATAATTGGGCCATTTTTCTTCGAAAATGAGCAAGGAGTGGCCGTTACAGTCAATGGCGATCGTTATCGGGCCATATTGAACGAATTTTTGTTCACAAAAATTGAAGAGGAGGATATTGGCAACATTTGGTTTCAACAGGATGGCGCTACGTGCCACACAGCCGAAGCTACACTCGATGTTTTGCGCCCTGTTTTTGAAGATCACATTATCAGCCGCAGAGCCGATGTTGTTTGGCCACCTCGGAGCTGCGATTTGACACCGTTGGACTATTATTTGTGGTGTGCCGTCAAAGATAAGTGTTACGCCTACAAGCCAGAGACAATTGGCGCTTTAAAGCATAATATTCATGAAGCCTTTGGTGAAATACAGCTGCACACTATCGATAATGTGCTTAAAAATTGGACCGATCGTGTAGGCTACTGCATGGCCAGCCGAGGCAGCCATTTGAATGAAATTATTTTCCATTATTAACCGGATGTTCTTTTTAAAGCATTTTCAAAAAAAAAAAGTTATTTGGCGGACCCTTTATTCAAATGCCCTATTTTTGGAGACAACCGAATGGAAATGTAGTTAATTTTCAGCTAGAAGCGGTGTACTACTATATTAATACATTAAAAAGGTTGCAAATAGCAAAGGAAACTCGTATGGGAAATGGCGTTTAGGAGAATGGCAGTATGCTAATGATACTCAACCTATATTATTTATATCTATCTTTATATATCTCAAATGCCTCCCTAACACACTTCTTTACATATGATTTTAAAATTCTATTAACCTGGAAATCTGAAAGTTTCCAGTGGTACCCCTGAGGTTTATACAAATCGCTCCTAACCTCAATGCTGAACAGAATAGGCTGTGGTGTTTGTATGGAGGGTTCAGTTATTAAACTTTCGTGAAGAGAGCAGTCTTTTATAGACGGAGGTGCCAGTACTGAAAATCTTTTAATTTATTTGGGCAGTAAAGCAGCGATTAAGTCCGTAACGAAAGTTTGCCTCGAAGTTCGTCCTATTATATGACTGTCGAGAATTTTTCAGAACATCGTTCAAATGTAACATCGGAAATTGATCTCACATAGACTGTTAAAAGAAGACACAGTTGTCCCTATTGCCTAAGTTCGACAAGATATTTTCCCACTGTTTGGCAGTGAGGCTTAACTCTGTTATGCTTTTAAATTCTCATTTTCGTTCATACTTGACTAAGATTACCAATATAAAGATTGCTGCAATAGAAAGATTTTTTCTGTTGTAGAACTGATTTCCTATTGGGATTACTTGGGCTTAAATAGGAACCCCACAACTTGACCTAACTTAAATTTATTATAATTGTGGTACTATATAGAAAATTTCAGGCCCTGGTCGATACCGACAGTGAAATCCGAAAAGGCCTTGTAAATTACTCCGAATAGACAGTTGTAGATAGTCCCACATGATTGCCTTTCGGCAGTACTTTAAGTTGAAAAAATGTGGACAAATAATAAGTTTTCGTGTCTGTTTTCTCAGTAATTTGACTCTTACAGTACAACATCAGTGAAAATCAAAGCGTATTTTTCCTAACAAACGCCTGCAAACACCACTTGATGATGTCTAGTAGGCAGTTTGTTGCCTTTGTTAACCCCTGGCTCAGACATCTCTAATAAAAAGGGAAATTGAAAAATATTTTATTTGGCGACATCGTCAGTTTTTGCCAAAATCTATGATAGTATCAAAAATTCCCACGAAAAGTTTATCAAATCTGACGTTCAGAAGGTCTAGAAGATAAAATTCAAACACACAACGTGAATACTGTGGGAAGATAGGTTCTAATCCTGACTAAAGGGTTGTAATGATTAAGTACGTAAGTAACAACTGCCAAAAGAGTAATTTTTGTCAAAATAGTAAACACATTATTTGAAAGAACTTTAAAGCTTCCTGGGGGTCTGTAAGTAGAACTGTGAGTAGAACTAATTCTGTTGCTCTCTATTCGTTAGCGTGTATCTTAACTTCATGCTTACCCAGATCTAAGTATTGCAATAACACTGACAATATCTCATATCGTGCTGCTATTTAAGGCAGTCCATTGCCCCTTTGCACTTTCAATTGTTATATGTAAAGTTATCTTAAAACAAATTCTGTATTGCGGGGAGTATAATATGCGGCTGTGTTTTTAGGTCTTAAATGGGCCGAAGTCCACTTCGGAATAAAACACGTAAACTGTTCTTCTAAATTCTAAATTCTAAATTCTACTAAACTCTTTAAGAAACAACATAGTATTGCGTCATAATTAGCGCACTTTAGAATTATGCTTACAAAGTCATTCAAAAATGCTAGGAATATATTGTTACGAAAATGAAAAATTTTAATGCCGGTGTTTTGCTTTTACATCGCTTAACATTAAAATTATGAACAAACGCTACAAAAACAAAACAATGCAGTAAACAAACTTGTTTACAAATTATCGTACTGCTTAATATAACAACAAACACCAGCATAAAAAAGGGTAAACAAGTAAACAATAATAATTGTAAAGATTTCGAGAAGGTGAAGTCATAAACGTTCGCCTTCAAGTACATTCATTAGACTGTTTACTTTCCCATATAAAAGGCATGGTACAGCAGGCGACTGAGCTGGTAAAGTTCAGTCAGTCTTGTGTGAAGACGCTGTGTGTTTGACGAGAGTAATCGTGGTTTGAAGATCTCCGTTACAAGGATCTGCCGAATAATTGCCTAGTAGTTGTTATTGTTTATGCAAAGTGTATAAACAAAGGAATAACAAACAAAGCAATTGTTATTGTTTACATCAAGTTGTGAACAGTGGCACACAGAATTATGCGAGTAATAAAGAATTTTAATTAAAACTAAACACAAATTTATTTTTATTTTATTTGCAATCCACGACCTCATATTTTAAACGTTCCTAAATGGTAAAAATGTAACAATATTATCGTAAGGCATTTAGGCCTTGCCACCACGAGCAGTAAAACACAGTTAAGGACTTGAATAGGAAAGGAATAGTCTAAAAATCTCTTCATTTTTTTCGTTCATTTTATTTTTTCCAGCTAAATTAAGTGAATGCCCAATAAACTGCAGCTGTAATTGTATAACCAAAATATTTTCTTAGATTTGTTTGTAAATGGGTTAAATTTTACAACTTTTACTACTTCATTCATTTATTATTTGAATTTTATTATCTTACAAACACACATATACACTTCTTCAGAGACTCTCTTTCAAAAGGCTTATAATGGAGAATGATGATGTGTAATGGCCATTAAAAAGGCTGAAAAACTGGGGAATAGGGGTAAAGAAATAATGAAAGCTTTAGGAAAATAAAATGAAAAATTTAAATGAAAGAGGTGGTGGTAAGTAAACTTATTCTCTCGCTCAACATTTTGAAAGTGCTTTAAATTCTTTAAAATTGAAATGATCAAAAACTTTTGGAGGCAAAACGAATCGAAAATATGAGAAAAAGAAAAAAACAAACATCTGAAAAGCTAGTCAACAAATGAACTTTAAAGCACAAAAATAAGGAATAATTAAACGTTTACCGCCACTAAATTCTACTAATATTAGCCGATCTTGTTTAGGGAGTGCATAAATAGCAGACGGACAAAAATGTTTCGCGGATAATGTTAAAAAGTTGGGAAATAAAAAGGAGAAAACCGTATTTTGTTTGATAATGCAAATCGCTTAAAACACATTAACAATGTTTTCTTAAAGCCTGATTAAATTAAAAATTTTCTTTTTAATTGATTTTTTAATGGGAATTGAAAGAGAATATCAGTTTAAATGGCCGTAGTCTAGTAGGTAGTGTTTTGGTTTATTAGACGAGGGCTCTTGTGTCAGATAAGACTTTGAGTAAGACAAAATATGAAAAAATATTTCCTTCGACGACTGAAAAATAAATTGCTAAAAAAAATTACTTAAATCTGTCGTTAGGGGTCTAACATGTCTAATGGATAATATTGACACACACAACATGGTTGTAATCCTGACTAAAGCGCCTATCATGGCTAATTAAGTTAGAATTTACCAAATTCTGCTCCTCACAACCCGACACGCTAGCCCTGCAGTAGGACAAGTTCCCTTGGCTGCTGTTACATCAACAGATGCTAGTCTATGTATCTTGCCACAAATCTTTCGTTTAAGAGGAATTTATCCTCGCCGTAATGCTCGAAAAGAGGTCATACAAACACACATACAAACATAGTTGGTCATTACAACCTTTCAGTCAGGCTTACGACCTAGATTATCACACTACTTAAGTTGCGTGTGTTAGCTGTAGACATGAGTGGCGAAACCTAATGCTTAAAGTCGTCTCAGAACGACAGATTTTTGAGAAACTTATCATGGCAATTTTATTTATTTTCAGATGTTTTGCCAGAAATCTGCTGAGAGACAGTCGTCTAAGAACTATTTTATTTCGTTTTGTTGGAAATGTTTGATCTGAAGTTCGAACCCTGGCCTCATGTTTAATAAGCCAACACATTGTACACTACGTCGACTACAACTTTTACAGTGACTGGGTTGTTAAATGATCCACATTTGTAAATGAAAAACTTTTCAATTAATGTAGGGAATTTCAGATAAAAGACATTTAACAACTGGTAACCTTACCAGACCAGCAGCTAAGAACCATTAAAATGACAACACGATATTTTATCAACTGCAAAAGGCCTGAGAGCAACAAATTCCAATAATAAACTTTTTAAATCTGCCGGTCGGAGTATACATTAAACTGTAGGCCTCACCACTCATGGATAATAACACACACACATGAGTGTTGTGAGAAGCTAGGCTGAATCCTGACTGAAGGCTTATAGAGTCAATAACGTATGTTTTTATTGCACTGAATAATTAAGACATTTGATTTTAGAATCTCTAAGCGTCTTGGTCTATGTTGGCAGCCAACTCAAAAGACATACCACACACACTTGGTTCCTTTAAGGTTACGGTGGAACACTGATGGTACCTATAAGAGATCAGCAATGAATCGTTTTTTCGCTACTCATAAGCAATCATGAAATTTTGAATATAAGTGAGTCAACAATATTAAAATTAAACGACTCTGATACATTCGTAATCACTACAACGTTGATTTATAAGTACAGGTTGCAATGAGTATGCGTTAACATCAAACTCATACCATTCGAAATATGTTTGATTCATAAGCCTACTCATTCAGATCTATAACTTTAGAAAATACTTGTAATACCTATAAATGACTCAAGTGATTTGAATCATTAATCAAAATTTATAGTCTTAGTTGTTGTTGCATTTACAAAAAAAGAAAAAAGACACATAATTAAAAAGGATAGAACAGCAAGCATAGCAAACACCAGCTTCTGGTGAGTATTTTAATGTTCGTACACGTATCATACTTATTTTGCGATTTTTGCAAATGTTGAGTTATGGAGAGTCGAAATCAACAGCATCATACGTGTTGTTAAGTATGAATATGACGAGTACTTCAAACTTTGAATATGAGTAGGAGTTCCATGATATTAAAATAAGAATGAATGCGTATAAGTATTAGAAATTATGAGTATGATTCGATTCTACTCATGTTTTTGAATACTTATTGCTGATCTCTGGTTCCTTTCCCATCATGTAACAATAACTCTTGGCTGACACCTCTCTGTCATTCTGATAGTTTTAAATAAAACATTCTATCTACATTGAGTCTATAATAAATTTCTTATTTTTTTGCAAGCGCAACTAAAAATCTTTAATGTATCACCAAATGTAAAAAAAATCTTAAATGCGTTCTTCTTCATCCATGTTTGCACCTGTTTCTGTCTCTACATGAAGTAACTCGTAGTCCTATACTCTGGTGCTTTAGTTTCTGCATTATATAAATTGATGAATGCTGTCAGCCTTTGTAAACCCTCTTTATTTAACATGATAACCTCTGCTATAGAGCTACTGGCTGACAGCAAATGTTCTTACAACGTTACTCACTTAAGTGTTCATAATGAGCACACAAACAGCATGATTATAAAATCAAATAGAGACTTAAGCAATAAATGTTTTGAGATGATAGACCATACATACATAATTGGTCATTACAACCCTTCAAGTCAGGATTACAACCTACTTTCTCACACCACTAATGTTGTGTGTGTTAATTTTATCATGAGTGGCGGGACCTACAGTTTAAAGTCGACGCTGAACGACAGATTTTGAGAAACTTTTCATGGCAATTTTAATTATTCTCAGAGTTTTTTCCAGTAATTTGCCGAGAGGAAGTCGCCGAAGAAATATTTTTTCAAATCTCGTTTTGTTGCAGATATCTGACCTGGAGTTTGAGCCGTGGTCTCACATCTAATAAGTTAACACATTTCCAACTAGGCTACGGCGACTTCAGACTATCCACAATCTCTTTTGCATTTTTCGAGTCCCACATGCAATATTTTGGCTTGGTGACTCAACCACCAATTGGGAAATGATCTTTATATATGATGAAAATTTTCTACGAAAAATCAGCAATGAAAACCAATCACGCCAGCACCCAATCAGCATATTGCATGGTCAGCCACCTGTAATTAATGCGTGAGTTGGACTTCATATAAATAAGGTTATTAATACAAATCAAAAATAAGTCGTAATGAGTCAGAAGAGAAATTTAAGTTCTGAGGAATCAAAAATTTTTGATTATACACCAGATTGTCTATCAGAAGAAAAACTTTCAACTTGGCACAGGCTATAATTATAAGTTGAAGCGACTTTCTCACGGCAGTCTTCTCTAAGAGTTAATAAAATTGCTATGAAAAATTTCTCAAAACTGTCATTCGGTATCGATGTTAAACTGTAGGCACCGCCAATCAGGAACGAAATTAACACCCACAACGTGGGTGGTGTGAGCAGTTTGGTTGTAGTCCTGACTAGAGAATAACAATGACCATCTAAGTAAGTACGTTCGTGATAGAGTTGTATCATTACTATTGACCTCAATGCCGTTTTAATGCGGTCTTCAAAACAACAAATTCTCGTGTTAAGAGAACGTCTGGTGATGTTGGAAACGGGCAGTTCTTGTGACACTGTTAGGGACAGAAGGCAACAGGACAGGATATATGCCTTTGTGCGACTGGGCACTGATGCGGATTGAATATTGGACACTCGGTAATACTGAAGCAATTGTAAAGTTTCGAGAATATTGTGTACATGACATGACACCATACATGTCTTATCCAGGAAACTCCAACACTGATTTCGCATAGAGAAGTAGCTTTGCTGACAAGAATCTCTCCACTAGATGACAGTGCCGTGCAACATTCACATCATATGGATATCCCATACAATGGTATTTCAGCAAGATACAGTGCTAATGAAAGGATTAAGGAACTGCAAGCATAGGTTTGATGATGTAGTAATAGATTCTGTCAATGTCTACAAACAGCTACGAATACAGGCAAAATAGTCCATCAAATCAAAGTTTAGGGAATGCGGACAGTTATCTCAAACTACAAAGAAGCAAGCACACATCTGTTACTGGACACCTCATTCTGGAAACACATTTCGAGCCCCTTTGGGGTTGCCAATAATATTTATAGGATTTGCAGGGACAAGAAAAAACGAGAAACTTTTCTTCACCTAAGCTTAGTAAAATGTTCTATGAAATGGATGGTAATACACAACTGTCTTAGTGTCACATACATGTCTTAGTACACGAATGCAATAAATTTTGGAAACCTGCCGAGTACTTATTGTCAAAACTTTAGTGTACGTACAACAACAGTAAATTTATTGCCACAGTCTAAAAGTACATAGTAGAGCCGTATTTATAAAATAATTATAAAAGAGGGTAAGTTTGTTGTATACTCTAATATTATATGGCGTCAATTCTATCCTGTAAGCTCGGTAAACAGCATAAAAAGTATACCCAGACAAGCATTGATATTTAAGAAGTTGAAACGAAGATGGTTTTGAATATTCCATTCGGATATATCTTGAGGAAGTGATTAAAGCCTTTAGAATTATTAGGTTTCTGTCTTTATTAAGCGCTTCCTTTATTCGAATTTAATGAAAACAAAATGTGTCTGAATAGATATCACTACGGGTGGAATATAACATCCTTAAATTGGCAAATTTTCCATAACCTTGGGATATAAGCCAAACTGAATTTGATCGCTGGCATAGACTTTGAGGACCGCTGTGGCATACGTTTAATTCACACACACCAACAACTTAAGAAAACCTCACAAGAAAACCTAAAACAGCTGTTAATCACACGATTTCGGTGAGCAGTTCACCTAACCTCATTCATATTTCGGCGCCATCTACGTCTTCAGCATGTTCTCGAACTCTAAGCATTCCATCAAAAGATATTAGCAGTGGATCGAATAATAATTCACAAAATTCACCATTATTAATCCATACAGGAACAGTTCCAAAACCTCTTCAAGCTGTTCCACCTAAAAAAACTGTGTTTGTTTCGCGATTAGCTGGTGACACTAAGCCGGATGATATGGATCTTTACATTAAATCAAAATTGGGAGCCAAAACGGACATTTGGATACAAAAATTCAAATTTTCTGCACCAAGATCAATTTCTTATGGTTAACCCGAACTTCTGGCCTGTAAATACACTTGAATACACTTTTAGAAAAAAAAACCAGAAACAACTATGAATCAAATATTGCCCGTTTACCATCAAGTAATGTACCTACGTCAAAACACTAATAACCTCCAATAATTTTCTGAATATTATATAACAAAATGTACGTGGCTTAAATACTAAATTACCGGACGTTTTAATTAATAGCCATGATCTTACATATGATGTTATTATGTTCACTGAAACCTGGCTTACTGACGATATTTTTAATGCTGAAATTCATTGTGACAAATATCAGATATATCGATTCAACCGCAAGTCGCGTAGAGGAGGTGGTGTTCTAACTGCAGTCTCTTCATCACATCCATCTGAACAGTTTGTAACCCATAAGTCTAATATTGAATTTGTTGCTGTTGTTGTAAAATTAAAAACGTCTAAAGTCTACTTTACTTGTTCATATATTCCTCCTGATTCTGACTCTGCTGTCGCAGACTGACGCAATAACATCTGTTGTCCAATGTGCTAAAAAATGTGATTCTGTTTTTGTTATGGGTGATTTTAATCTACCCTCAATTGCTTGGAAACATGTACCTGATATGCCTTATTTAATTTCGATTAAAAATAAGACTTGCCTAGACGAATTCCTAAATGATATTTTTGGACTATCACTGTATCAAATAAACTCAGTTTGGAAAAATACTGGATCTTGTATTTGTTAACGATGTTAATCACTGTAGTATTTTGCTACACTTTAACTGTAAATAAGGCAAGAAGCACTCTTGGCTTCATAAAACGTTCGGCAAAGGAATTTACTGATCCATTTATTACTAAACAGTTATACGTATCGCTTGTCGTATGGGATTCTCACTATAATGTTTACAGCGAACACATCGAGTCTGTTCAGAAACAATTTCTACTCTTCTGCTTGCGTGGCTTTGGATGGAATTACTTGGATATGCCTTCATATACTAGCAGACTGGCTTTAATAAAACTGCCTACCATTAAGAGTCGTCGTACAATGTTAAATATATCCTGCACAGTTAACCTGACCAATGGTAATATTTGCTGTGAATTTCTGTTACGATCTGTTAAATTTAATGTTCCTCGTCGTAACTTCCGCTGTTATAATCTTATTTATATTCAATTCTTCAGAACTAATTATGCTGTTGCTGATCCGTTAACTAGCATTTGCCGTCAATTATTTGTCATACTTTGTTGATTTTTCTTTAAATTCTTGCGTTATAAAACGGAACATTATTATTTTTCTCAATTCGTAACTTTTCATATTTTTATTGTAACTATTACTTGTATTTTTGAAGAAACTGATTTTAAACCCATTTAATTTTATTCGATTTGTGTTATTAGTCAGTAAGGAATTTGTCCATTGACTTAAATAAATAAATAAATAAAAGTCCCTAATTGGAATCCTAACTCAAATCTCTTATTGAGAACCTTACGAAATATGTATGAAAAAAAATTCTTCCTAGCTTCTCACACCAACAATGTTGAAACCATGTGTGGCGGGGCAATTTAACGCCGATTCCAATCTACAGATTGGAGAAACTTTTCTTTAAAATTTTACTTACTCTCAGCGTTTTTGCCAGAAGACTGCTGTAGGAAATACATTTTTTTTATTTAAGTTAAATTCCTGGATTACGTTACAAATGAAGTCGTTTCATGACTAATTTTTCGTATGTGTGACAGTCCTAGAGTGGAATTTCTTGCTATATCCTATGTTCTAAAGAGTTTCAAGACTTATGTCCACACACACTATTCGCTCTATCCCTCACACTATAAACTTTTTTGTTAGAAAATCTCAACATCACTTAAAAAACTTTGATTGATTGTAAAATGTTGGAGTTCCTTTATCTCTGACCATTTTTATAACCATGCATTGTGCTCCTGATGAAATATTTATGGCCCAAGTTAGATGATTACATATATGAGTTTAATAGGAATATTAAATATTAAAAAAGTTTACCCTTTTAAAAATCCAATTTGATGCAGAAATATTGCGGTAGGATCTTTTAAATATGAAATAGCATTCTTGTAATCACTCTCTATGCCATAAACCATGAACCAGACTCAGTATTCTATACATATTTAAGTTGGGGTGTACCACTATGATTGAAGCTTAACCGCAGTTGAACCAAATAAATCTAAAGCCAACCATCTTTACACATGTTTATAGATCCCTTTTATAAAAGGTAATATACATATACACACTTGCACGAACACCTATGTATATATGCACATGAACAGGTTTTCTAACACTATTCCCCATTTTCCTATTTTAACGGCTAAAAACATGATAGTATGCATACAAAATATTTCGTTGACTGCCATCAATCTTCATTCTAGGAAAACTTGTTTAAATTTGTCTAAACTACACGCACTAAAGTTTAGCACACGTACTTGGGTGTGCGTGTGTTTAGGATGTATGTATGTATGTAGTTAGGTTTGGCGTATGAAGAGGGTTTGAACCAAAAACAGGGGAACCAAAAAAGCCGTAAAGATTCAATTTAATAGCAATGATGCATCTTCTTTCGGGGCCAGTTAAATATTCGGGAATAATAATCGAAGTGACTGTAATCTAAAGCAGGTAGTATGTTAGCTTGTTATACCAGAGCCATACATCTGGAACAAAATAAAATAAGAAATTTTTTTCGGCGACTTCCCGTCAGCAGTCTTCTGGCAAAAACTCTGACAGTAAATAAAACTGCCATAAAAAGTTCCTCATAATCTATCGTTCGGAGTCGCTGTTAAACTGTAAGTGCCGCCACTTATTGCCAAATTAGGACGTACAACATGGGTGATGTGAGAAGCAAGATTGTAATCCTGACTGAAGTGTTGTAATATCCATTTAAGTAAGTAATAATTCACAATCTTATGAACTTCAAGAATTGAATGAGCTATAATTGTAAGAACGTAACAAAAATTGCTATAAATAATCCGAAATGTAGGCGCATTTAAACTGTGTTTTATAGTACATTGAAGAAAAACAAAAATTTTTTTTCAATATCTGGGAATCCATAAGGTTCGTCCATATAAAGGGTCCGCCAAATAACTTTTTTTTTTTTGAAAATGCTTTAAAAAAAACTACTGAATATACTCTCAAATTTCTTTTTTTATTTGAAAGTGCAATCCTTTCGGTTAATAATGGAAAATAATTTCATTCAAATGGCTGCCTCGGCTGGTGTCAAATCGCAGCTCCGAAGTGGCCAAACGACATCAGCTCTGCGGCTGATAATGCGATCTTCAAAAACAGGACAATTTTGCTTGTTTACATACCCGCCAAGATCAAAATGAGCTTCATCTGAAAAGATGATTTTTTTGTCAAAATCGGCATCTTCTGGTGTAGGCTACTGCATGGCCAGCCGAGGCAGCCATTTGAATGAAATTATTTTCCATTATTAACCGGAAGGATTGTACTTTCAAATAAAAAAAGAAATTTGAAAAAATATTCAGTAGTTTTTTAAAGCATTTTCAAAAAAAAATTATTTGGCGGACCCTTTAAAAACGTAACACAAATTGCGACAACCTTGTAGGAAATAATGCGAAATGTAGGCGCACTTAAATTGTGTTTTAAAGTGCATTGAAGAAAAACGGAAAAAAACTCCAGATTTCTTTTGCAATATCTGGGAATCCATAAGGTTCGTCCATATACTATTGTCTCTATATTATGTTTTAATAGCATTCCCTGCTTTGTCCAATTTTTCATCAAGACAATAATCCCTATTGGTCATAAGTTCTATTCCCTTGTCAATTCTACCACCAATATTTCTTAAATTTTTGTCGTCCAGACTGAATGTGAATTAGCGGTAATATCTGAAAGACCTATTAAAGCCATTATATGATACCATCTTTTAAATGTTCACCAAGGCTACTCCAGATGGAGAGACTCCGAAATGTCGAATTTTCCATTCTGGCACATAAATCATTCCAAATTTAACGCTGTTTATTCGCATTCACCACTGACTTAAAAAACCTGATAAGAAAATGTCTAATCGGATCAAATTGCACGATTACATTAGCCGGTTCACATCACTTACACGTCAAATGACCATGGCTCTAAATCACTCTTGCAGAATACTAAATATGGTATTAGCTGCCACAACGCTGCAGAACCGTCCCTTTGAAACATCATATCGTTGGTGTCCGCATCACACAACTCAGGCTTAAAGAAGTTGGCTACCATCAACCTATAGTGCTCGTCGTTGACAGCGATGTTCTGCCAACGTCGTTCTCAAAGAAATATTAACCGATGACGGCGTCAGACCAAAACCCACACCACACAATGACTTTATCGGAGTCCCTTGGACATAGTAGCATTTTATCCATCGAGAAATAGGCATCATTGCTGAAGATGAGTTTTCGATGGAAATTAGGATCTTACTTAATTAGTCATTACAGCCCTAAGAACTAGCTTCTCATACGACTTATGATGTGTGTGTTAATTTTTGAAAATCTTTTTATGCTGCTATGAAGTCCCCAAGAGTTATTTTTCTTTTTCATATTTCGATTCGTTTGAGATGTCTAATAAGCCAACACACTACATATTAGCCTACGGCTACTACAAATTGGGGTCAGTTTATAAAAATTTAAGTATTTATGTAACGATGTAATTATACATTTAATGGTCGTATGTTGAACTGTACACTCTGAGAAATTAAAGAAAGTTGAAGAAGAAAACCTAACATTTTCAGAGTGGCTGATTTTTAATATGATTTTCAAATATAGTTTTGAAAATTTGAACAATTTTCTAAAAGTACTTTGAGTTTCATAAAACTAAAATTTCTTTAAGTGTATAATTTCATTCAACTCAATGCGCTACTAATGTTGATGATGATAATGAGTATCGAATAAAGATTGCTTGAATGTTGGCAAATTCAATTAAATGCTTTCAACACAATCTGGAGATAATCCTTAACGGAATGAAAGTAGCAATGATGATGTGGCAGTTAGACTCGCGACGCGGCAAATATCATCGTAGATGATATTACTACTGCCTTTGTAAGTCTATTTTTTTTCTTATGATACCACATGTTTTTATTGCCACTAATAATAATATTATGGTAATAAAAATAATTTTGCTTTTATGCCTTTGACTTCTTCGATTATGCTTTTTAGTCTCCAGCATTTATTTTTTTTTAATTTAATGTCTAGTATTCATAGGGAAACAACAATTTATGAGTGTTCTAAAGTGAAAGACATTGTCTTTCACAATATTAGAATGGATGAACAGTTTTAAGGCAGCTTTTTAAGAGTTTTGCTGTTATGAAATCAAATCTCAGGAAGTGAGTATAAAAACATTGTTTGAGAAAAGAAAAAGTTTACAAACAATTAGAGACTTGTACGTTCTCCTTATACTAATTATGCACTAATTCTGTTATTTTTCTGCCAATTACAATTAAAGCTCAGAGAATGAAGTCAATTTTTGATTTTAGACAAGATAATGCTCTCTAAACGCGTGGAATGTGCTTGAAGTGAGACTGGTGTGATTTGCGGTTGTTACACCCGCAGTAGAAGAGTTATGCGACTTCAGTATACCTCTGATGAGGTAATCACATATCGTCGGAAGCTTATCCCCCACTTCTAGTCGCCATAGTCTAGTAGGTAGTGCGTTGACTTATTAAACGTAAGGTCACGGTTCAAACCGTGAAAAAATATTTCTTTAAATAAAATTGCCATGAAAAGTTTCTCAAACATCTGTCGTTCGGAATCAACTTTAAACTGTGGGTCCCGCCACTCATATATAAAATTAATGCACACAACATAAGTGGTGTGAGAAACTAGGTCGTAATCCTGACTGAAGGGTTGTAATGACCAATTATGTATGTATGTATGTATGTAAGTAATCAGAGCATATGGCTTCCACAAAGCATTTCCATCTTGTTCGGTTGAATGCTTTTATTTTTGTGTCTTCCCTTGAAAGATTGCACTGTTCTAGAACTTGAAGTAGTTAAAGTCGAAAGGTGTTCCTTGGTCAGCCACGGCTGCGTGAGCCTTTAGGATTCTACTCTGCCATTCTTGTTATGCTATCAGTATTCCTTGTAATAATATGGCTTATCCGTCTCCATATCCTACGTTTTATTAGCGTTATTATGGATTCCCCGTTAGTAAGGCTTCAGAGATCCATGTTGCTGATGTTATTAGGCAAGAATATTTTGCATATGATTCTGAGGCACATGTTGATGAATACCTGTAGTTTTTGCATGATGGTGTTGGATACCAATCAGGTTTTACTTTTTATACATGCGTTGAATATTCTGAGCTTAGTTGGTCTGCAATTTGTTAGCTGCTCCATACTGACTGTCGTCGACCGAATGCCGCTCTGGCTTTATTGAGCCTAAAAATTTCGTCCATTTGTCGTTCCACACTGCCTAGATAGCAGAAGCTATCTACGTACTCGACTGAATAGCCGTGTAGTATGATGTTGTCGGTGCTTACGTTATTAATTCTCATGGCTTTCATATATTTATCACAAGTCCAACATTGTGCGCTATTCTATCTAAATCCACTAGCTTTGTTGGCATGTTGGGGACTTTCTGCGAGAGCAAACAACTTTCATCCGCATAATACAAATGCTCGAGTTATCATGAGAGACGCCATATTATTCCTCTTCTCTCAGAACAGACTTTACTTACGATATCCTCTAGCACGATGTGAATATCTAAGGTGATGGGAGGCATACTTGTTTTACTTCAGCATTTGTGTGGAATGGTTGACTTATATTGAAGTTCTAAAGAACTGAGAGCTCTGCATAATCGTACATAGCTCTAGTGAGTTTGTATTGTTGCGAAAATGACAAATCTAGATACTGGTGTTTTGCTTTTACATCGCTTAACATTAAAATTATAAACAAAAGATACAAAAACAAAACAATGCAGTAAACAAACCTATTTACAAATTATCGTACTGCTTAATAATAACAACAAACAGCAGCATAAAAAATGGTAAACAAGCAAACAAAAATACACAAACAATACTACAAGAATAAATGCAAACAACAATGTTTACATTTATAGAGATTTCGAGAAAGCGAAGTCCTGAACATTCGCCTTCAAGAGCATTCATCAGATTGTTTGCCTTGTCATATAAAAGGCAAGGCAAAGCAGGCGACTGAGTTAGTGGAGTTCAGTCAGACTTGTGTGAAGACGCGGTGTGTTTGAAGATAGTAATCGTGGTTTGAAGATCTCCATTACAAAGATCTCTTGAATAATTGTCCAGTAATTGTTATTGTTTATGCAAGGGGTATAAACAGGGGAATAACAAAGGAGAGCAATTGTTGTTGTTTACTTCAAGGTGTGAACAGTAGTACATAGAATTGTGCGAATAATACAGAATTTTAATTAAAACTAAATACAAACCTATTTTTAATTTATTTGCAATATACGAGGGAGTACATAATTCAAGAGATTGTTCTATTACAATGCGTAGAGTCTTGGCTTGGTCTACACAGCTCCTGTTTGGCCGGAAATGAGACTGTCCGTCTTTTGTCGATTGTCGATTAAAACTGTTTTGGTTTTGGAAAGATTGGTAGGGCAAATCACTAGACGAAGTAGAACGCAAAGGATCACATAAGAGTATTTGATTTTGAAGTAGAATGTGTTTTAAGCGGCCTGTAGTCCAATCGGTCTATAAGGCTACCGAATCCTTGCAGCGTCTTTCAAGCGAAAGTGTTGGCAATTCAGGCTCCGGTGAAAATTATTGTGGACAAAAAATTTCACAGGCGGAAAATCATCGTACTTTCCGATATCTAAGCGGCTATCAGGGTATTGGATTCTAATGTAGTGAACTGCAGGACGGTATATGACTGTCACAGATGTCTTAACGATGCGGCTAATCTAAAGAGTGGATAAACTGGCTAAAAAGGGAAACGATCATAGAACTGATGAATCCTCTACATTAGGGATCCCTTTGGGTACCTGAAATGACAATTTAATTGTCAACATTAGATGGACGGCTTCGGACATGGGTATAAAGGCGCAGAAAATCTGTCAAACACTTGATAAGTCGCGCGGTGGCTCTGCTTAACTCCAAAGAAGTATGTTCAGCACTGTTATCGGGATTATTACGGGGCATTGCATTATAGGAACGCATGCGAGGCGTTTTGGTCTTGGACACCTTGCAAATGATTTCTGCAGAAGCTGTGGAGATGAGGAGGAGGATAAGACTGTTCTTCACTTACTGTGTACATGCACGGCACTTGTTCGGAGGAATAAGGGATACTAACTACATGGAGGATCTGAATGAACTGTCATGCATGGATATTGGCAGTCAGAGCCGCTTCATCGAAAGCTCCGAGTAGTTCCTGGACTAGGGGAGAATGTGAAACTGTGGTATAACAATGGACCCTGTGTGCGGCCTAAGTGTGCGCGCTCGTGACTCCATCGAGGAGACAGCCATACCTACCTACCTACATACCTTCCTGCTTTACACCACCGTCACCAGGAAAAGTGTTAGAAAATTTTTAATGCATGCTTTGTTAAGGAGGTTTATGACGGTATATCTCCAAGGGTTTTTTGTCTGACGAAAGCAGGTTTGTGTCTTCCATACAAAAAAAAAAAAACAAAGAGAGAGACAAGGTACAGAGAAAGTAGAAAGAGAAACAAAAACTTAAAAACGAAGCGACACTTTCAATAATAAAGTTTATTTCAAAGCTTATTTAAAAATGTTAAACGATTAAACTGAAGAATTCCTTTTTTCCATTTATTTTCTAACAACGTTAAACGAGTAGAGCGCTTTATTGTTACTTCTCCAGAGGCCAAATTTAAATATGGAATCAAAAACAAGAGAAAAAATTCCCGATAGTAGAAGAACTCTAGCCATATAAGAAAAATGAATTTGTGTTTCATGTTGCCGTCTCCCTCACCCCTATATTACAAAAACAAACTGGTGGTAATGCTAAAAGAAAAAATATTGGCGGTAAGGATTCAGTGAAAAAGAAAGTTTGAAAGGAAATAAAAAAGTTGTAATCTGATTGATTTTTATAAATTATTTGAAAATAAATATAATAAGAAATTTTGTATCACTTAAGCAGGAAATTGTTGAACTGTATTTGCATTTGAGCAACACAAAAAAGAACTCAACGACATGTTCGAAGTTTAAAGAGTTTAAAGCTTCAATACTAGACACTTATTGACATTATCTGCCTAGGGGAGACCTTTTAAATTCCTTTGAATCTGTGACAATTTCTATGGAAAAATATTTTGTAATTTAATTGAAAAAGGCTTTAAGGACGATGTTCTATAAATTCTATGAAACCAAAATCATATCAAACGATTGGAAGAAAGGATCTATGATAACAATACCTAAAGAGGACGATTAAAGTCGAAGACAACAGCAGTCTATATCATCAACAAAGTTTTATTGTTTCCAGTACTCAGTAGTAGACTCGTAAGGCCCTTCTCTAAGCGAATGCTACGCTAGCAGCCAGGCGTTTCTGTAAGGACTGCTATTGTCATCGTCCAAAAGGAGATACCATAGCAGTGCGATCATATGAGACCTACACAATCCGTGTAGCGTATTCCTATACTAATGTCCACTTCAAGTCTATTATTTTGCCAAACTTCAGTATGCAACTCAATGTCAAGACACACAATTCCCTACCTGTCACCTGAATTCTATACAATGAGCTTGCCAGGGAGAGATGTTTCCGTATTGAACTTTCTGTTGTAGAACTTTTCTGCGAGGTGGGAATTGGAGTTCAGAGTTCTATAGTAAGGTAGAAATAGGGGCTTATGAATGGGTTTAAGACAATTTAAAATTGTGGCCTGTGACCATACCGCATCAGACTATCCACACATAGGCTGAGAATAGCAGCTGACTATCTAATAGGGTATTATGTTTCTGAAGAACAAGAACGTTTCAAGCGTTGGAGGACACGAACTTGAAACCTGAGTAGCATACTTGTTTATTTATCGAAAACAAGGTAACTCACTGAAAACGAACAATATCCTGAATTGAAGAAAATGTTACACTTTCCATGATGTCTTGCTTAAAACTCAGTTTGTTATACAAAATGTTGTCGAAATAATTAGCACTCCCTGTGAACATAATTCCGATATGATTTAAGCCAATAGACTAGAATCCTATACTTCTTTAACGGCGCCCCACAGAAAATAGGCCAACTAATATTAAATCGCATCTACTTGGCTGCCAAATGTTTGACGCAATGAATCGATTGTGGCATGAATCTGTGCAAAGTCGCCAAACATCGTTCGCATCGATACCATGAAGAGCGGGTACAAAGCAATCGGTTATCATGGTGTTTTAGGTGTCTCCATTGACTGTAATGGTTGCGAAATCCGCATTTTGAAAGGTGTATTCGCTGCTCTACAAGCTGCACCAAAAAGTCACTCGTAATGAGTGTATTAGCTTCTGTAAGACCACGTGCGGGTTTTCTGAGTCCCAAACACCGCAATTTTACTTATATGTACCCACAAAGATGTAAATGAGCTTCAACCGACAAGACGTTTTTTTTTTTGCAAAATCGACATTATCGTGCAATTTCTTGTAAGCCCATCTAGAGAAGCGAAAACGAGGCGGATGGTCAAGCAGCTTCAACTCTTTGTAAGGTGGCATACCGAGATCTTTTCGCAAAATTCAACGCAAACTGGTGCGTGAAATATTAAATTCTGAAGAATGATGACGAGTTGATGTTGATGGATTCTCTCAAGCACACTCTTAGCCACAGTTTCGATATTTTCTGGTGTATGCACTGTACGAGCACGCTCACGTCTTGGCGTATCAACAATAAAAAGAGTTTCATGAACTTTAGCAATAAACCTGCCTATACCGGGCACTGTGTTTCCTTCTGTTTGGCCGGAAATCAGACTGTTCGCTTCGTATATTTTACTCCATCTTACTTTGAAGACTTCGCTGTATTTTGTATATGATCTTAAGCAGACTAATTCGTCTACAGATGTGACTTGATTACCCTTCTGATTAATTCTTCTGAATCAAAAATTTAGGAATACTTGTGAATGACATTTTTTTAATAAATTTCAGAAAAACTTTCTAACTTCCTTTTATTTTCCTCATAAAGCCTGGTAACTTTAATTTCAATGCAATTTATAACGTTACGTATGTATAAATTAATACACAAAGAATATTCTACAGTCTAAATAGAGATACTTGTGCATGGCATACGTTTAAATCCTGTTAGCGTGGTTTAACTGCCCAATACGATTTTTGCAAACTACAATTGCTAAAAAGATAATCAAAAGCAAGCGGTTGCGAAAAATTCTTTTTGGTTTGTGAAACGTTAGCCAAAATGCTTTGCTTTGCTTGGATTTGATATGCGGTTGGTTGTTGCATTTGGTTTTGATAGCGATGTTCTCAGTGATAAAGACATTAGAAGCCCAAAAGAAAAACTGGAAATTATTTCTTTTTTTGTTTACAAAAGAAAAGCAAATGGGAAAAAGAAAAAACTGCTAAATAGCGTAAAACAAACTGTTGGCATAGAACCACTAACTGAAATAAAGCATAGCTTTAAAATTTAGCGTTAATCTGTTGCATTTTATCGTAGACAACTCAATGATTTATTGTGATTAAAACTGGTTTGGTTTGGGCAAAATTGGTAGGGCAAATCGCTACACGAAGTAGAACGTAAAGAACACATAGGAGTATTTGGTTTTGAAGTATAATGTGTTTTAAGCGGCCTTTATTTGAGTTCAATCGTTGCTTTATACTATTTAAAATTTGATTTCATTGTGTGTATATGAGACATCAGCAATGAATCTTTTTTTCGCTACTCATAAGCATTCATGAAATTCTTAATATAAGTGAATCAACAATATAGAAATTATACTACTCTGATTCATTTGTACTCACTACAACGTTGATTTATAAGTACAGGTTGTAATGAGTATGCGTACAACGTTGGCAATCAAGCTCATAACATTAGAAATATGTTTGATTCATAAGCCAGCTCATTCAGATTCATAACTTTAGAAAAATACTTATAAATGATTCGAGTCACTCGGAATTTACAGGCTTAATTGATTGACACGCAACCTTCTAGTGAGTATTTCAGTGTTCGTATGCGATTCATACTTATTTTGTGATTCTTGTAAATGTTGAGTTATGGAGAGTAGAAATCAGTAACATCATACGTGTTGTTAAGTATGAATATGATTAGTACTTCAAACTTTGAATATGAGTAGAGGTTCCATGATATTAAAATAAGTATGAATGCTTATAAATTATCAGTATGATTCGATCTACTCATCTCTTTGAATACTCATTGTAGATCTCTGGTGTATATCTATATTCGTACTATTGTATGTAAGGTTTTTGGGTTAGTGTTCTTATCTTACTACATAGCAAAGCTCTACGTTTAGTTTCCTACCACGCAATCAACTAAAGTCTGTATGCCTGTATATTGTAACACACTAGTGGCAGAAGTAAATTGAGTGCGTGTATGTTTGGGGTCATTACAAACCGTTAGTCAGGTTTTCGACCTAGCTTATCAGACCACTTATGTTGTGTGTGTTGAAATTTCAAAATATGAAACTCTTATTTAAAACACAATATAAGGAGCAGTAACGGGGTAGCTACTTAATTTTGACCTTTTCTTTCTGAAAGCGCTATCTGATATTTTTATGATATTCATTGTTGAACAGTGAAAACGATAGTGAATTCCAATCTGTTCAATTTGGTTCACCTACATCTGAAGTCATTGGATGTAAGAAAAGGACCTAGTTTTGTTTAACAAACTCGAACTTAAATCCTTCCTGTGACTAATTTTCTATCACAAAATAATGATTTCTGTACCAGAATAATTCAATTCGAAATGAAAAACAAACTTTAAATATTGTTCCGTTTTTTAACTTTTTAAAACGTTTAAAATATGAGCTCGTAGATTGCAAATAAAAATAAATTTGTGTATAGTTTTAATTAAATTCTTTATTGTTCTCAGCAGATTTCCGGCAAAAAACTCTGAAAGTAAATAATTTTGCCATGAAAAGTTTCTCAAAAATTTGTGTTCCGAATCGACTTTAAACTGTAGGTCCCGCCACTCATGTATACAATTAATACACACAACATGAGTGGTGTGAGAAGCTAGGCCGTGATCCTGACTGAAGGGTTATAATGGCCAATTATATATGTATGTATGTATGTATTATTCGAACAATTCTGTACGCCACAATTCACAATTTGATGTAAACAACAACAATTGCTTTGTTTATTATTCCTCGATAGATCATCTCAACGGAGATCTTCAAACCACAATTATTTTCTTCAAATACATCGCGTCTTCACACAAAACTGACTGAACTTTTACTGACTTGTTGTCTGCCTTGTCTTGCCTTTTATCTGACGACGTAAACAGTCTGATGAATGTTCTTGAAGACGAATGTTCACGGCTTCGCCTTCTCGAGATCTCTATAAACGTAAGCAACGTTGTTTCATTATTCTTGTTTATGTATTTTGTTTACGTTTATTCTTGTAGTGTTCGTTGTTGTATTTTTGTTTACTTGTTATCATTTCTTTATACTGGTGTTTGTTGGTATATTTTTGTTTACTTGTTTATCATGTAAACAAGTTCATTGTTTTTGTTTTGCTAGCTTTTTTATAATTTTAATGTTAAACGATTTAAAAGCAAAACACCAGATTCTAGATTTTTCCTTTGCGTAACAATATTCAATTCATTGGCATTTTAATTCTTCTGAAAACTACTCCCTGCTCTCTAAACACTCCGTTTAATCGGGTACAACAACATTAGATTTCTTATTTCTTGTTTTTAATTTTTCATCACTACTGTTGATTACAATACATTGAATATCAAACATTGTCAGTTACAATGCGAACAACATCAGCACTAGCAGTCTTATTTCCATCATCAGGTTGAGTAAACGCTGCCCGTCATATGCCATATGGTAGAGTACAGCTGGAGTAAAGAAAAAAGTTCCATTTCAATGTGTTTTGAAAAAGGATTTAAATGGTGCTGAGGCATGGTGCTAGTGATGATGATGATGATATTAATGACCAGAATGTTAGTGGCGCTGGTAACGGTGATGGTAGTAGTAATGAAAACTTTTTCGAGATATGCTTGTGTTAAAATTTCTATTCAATGCCCTGTTTATTTTCGAAGGAAATGATAGTAACGTTGCTGTAGTTGATACTTTTTTTTGACTGTTTGATGCCGATGCTTTCGAGATTTGATGTTAAAGAAAAGCAACTGGCCGACCTATTTACGTATATACAACAACAACAATAACATTTTCAATTGAACTTAATATTAAAAAGCTACAATTAGATAATAAACATTTTTTAAAACACTTTGATAAAACGAGGGTCCAATTATTTTATGGGGTATTGTGTAGCTCTACACATAAAAGTGTTTAAAATAAATTCGAGCCAAACGCTTATATTCCCATAAAGAAACCGTATAATTACTTCAGGCTTGTCTCAAACAATAAAATATATATATGGGTTCCGAGTACATCTACTTTGTGTTTACAGTAGCCTCTCTAACGACAAGATACTAACATCTGGATATACCTGAATCACTTATTTCGTTTAAGAAAAGTTTTGCAGGTTTTTGCAAGTTTGTTTCTCTTCCTTTTTATAAAGATACGTTTCCCATTCCATTAGAAAAATTCTGGCCCCATCAGTGGCGCTAATTTCCACATGACTTTTCACTCACTTCACTATTTTCTCCAACTGCCTGATTCAGCCTACCTGTAGTCGCCGTAATCTACTAGGCAGTGTGTTGGTTTAGTAGGCATGAGGCCACAGTTCAAACTATAGGTCAGGCATCACCAAAAGAAAAAAAACGAAATATGAAAAAATAAATGCTCTGCGACTTCCTTTCAGCATATTTCTGGCAAAAATTCTGAAAGTAAATAAGATTGCCATGAAAAAGATTCTCAAAAATCTGTCGTTTAGAGTCGTATTTGAACTGTAGGTCCCGCCACTCATGTATAAGGTTAATACACACAACCTAAGTAGGTCGTAAAGCTGACTGAAGGTCAATTTGGTATGTATGTATGCATGCCTGATTCAGCATTCACAAATAGTCCAATACTATCATCGAATTAACCTTAAGAGTAGCCAGTTATGTCTCATCCTTTTTACTTTCTATCCAAGTTGGATGAGACCCGCAAGTTTCCCACATGGGCTTAAATTATTTCAATCAGAGACCATAAAACTTACATTGTTGGTCTCCAGATCTATCCTTGACCCATACGTATACTACAAAATGGTTGCTCTAGTAAAAGATTACTCGCTACACTACTGTTAGTAATTATTGTTGCAAAAAATTTCCTAAAATCATAAAGTTTACTGGTTCTGCTTAGGAAACTTTTAAGAAGGAAGCTGACAGCCAATAGATTCATCAAGTCACGAAGTCGCCTAATATATCTCGCGTTAGACTAGTCTCATATCATCCCAAACATTGTCTCTAAAGCTCTGGTTTGTATTAATACGTTTTTATTACTACGGTATTCTCCGTCCTTATATCTTTCGAAAAAAGTTAGTGACTGCCGATACGGCGAATGAGCCATGCAGACGGAATTTTTTTCCCAAAAATTACTTAGTCAAACCTCAACAACATTTGGTTACGCCAAGATAGCGTCACTTGCCATACAACACGCTTACAGCACATGTAATTTGTGTGTTCAATTTGATGACAACTTACATTCCAGAAGTGAACCCGTCCTCAGCCAATTTAATATCCTTGGATCACTTTTTATGTGGCTATGTTAAGGCCTTGCCGCCAAACCAACAACTCTTAAAGTATTAGAAGTCAATCGGCAAACCGTCATTGTGGCTTTAAGGCCACATTTATTTGGAAAAGTAATCGAAAGTTGGACTGATATAATGGTACATGGTCCGCTCGTAATCGCAACAGATATATGGCGGAAATGTTATTCAAAAATAAATGCCATGAAAATACTATATCAACGAAATTATAATAAAAATAGGTTCATTCCAATAATGTTTCTGTCTCGTATTATCATTTTAAGTGCCAAAGCTTTTAAAAGTCTTACTTTCTTCCTTAATTGGCCATTAACAACCATTAACATTAAGTTCGGCCTGCCGCAACACATCCTTCCAGGCGCCTCTGCATCTCGCGCTTATGCCAGTTGGTCACACCAAACGATGACAGGGCTTTCTCGATTTGGTCCTTCCTACGTATACAAGGTCGTCTTCTTCGCCGACTTCCGCAGATTCCCGCATCAAATACACGTCTCGCCGGAGCATCCTCCTACATTCGAACGACGTAGGCGAGCCAGCTTAAATGCTGGAACGTCTATGGCGTTGGGGAGCTCATACAGCTCATGCTGTTTTATCGAATGCGGAAATCATCGCCAACTCGCACTGGACCGCAGATCTTACGTAGGACTTTTTTCTTGAATACTCTCAAGGCTACAGTATCAGTTCTTAATGGTCTCTGCGCCATTAAGAAGCACGGGTAGGTGGGTGTCTTGTAGAGTATGTTTTAAAAAACACCCGATAAAATTGCTGGCAAAGCTCATTTCGTATCACCTCCTTGACTGAATATTATTTGTAACAAATTCTCTCTATTCTCGTTTTTAAATTTCTGGCTACCGTCCATTCTATTGGCATTAATTTAAATATTAACACAACCACCCCTTTACACCATCATCACTTTGTTAAGGAGGCTTATGACGGTATCTCCAAGGCCTTTTTGTCTGACGAAAGCTAGTTTGTGTCTTCCATACAAAAAAAAAGAGAGAAAAGAAGAACAGCGAAAATAGAAAGAGAGAAAAGAACTTAAAAACGAAGTGACACTTTCAATAATAAAGTTTTTTTTCAAAGCTTATTTAAAAGTCTTAAGCGATTAAATTGAAAAACGAGTAGAGCGCTTCAGTGTTACTTCTCGAGAGGCCAAATTTGAATATGGTTTCAAACGAAAGAAAAAAGGTCCCGATATTAAACGAACTCTAGCCACACAAGAAAAATGAATTTGAGTTTCTTGTTGTCGTCTCCTTCACCCCTATATTGCAACAACAAACTGGTGGCAATGCTAAAAGAAAAAATGTTGGTGGTAAGGAATTCAATGAAAAAGAAAGTTTGAAAGGAAATAAAAAAGTTGTAATCTGAGGGATTTTTATAAATGATTTGAAAATATAACATAAGAAATTAAGTTAGAAGAGAAAAAAAAACTTTGTATCACTTAAGCAGGAAATTGTTGAACTGTATTTGCATTTGAGCAACACAAAAAAGAACTCAACGACATGTTCGAAGTTTAAAGAGTTTAAAGCTTCAATACTAGACACTTATTGACATTATCTGCCTAGGGGAGACCTTTTAAATTCCTTTGAATCTGTGACAATTTCTATGGAAAAATATTTTGTAATTTAATTGAAAAAGGCTTTAAGGCCGATGTTCTATCAATTCTATGAAACCAAAATCATATCAAACGATTGGAAGAAAGGATCTATGATAACAATACCTAAAGAGGACGATTAAAGTCGAAGACAACAGCAGTCTATATCATCAACAAAGTTTTATTGTTTCCAGTACTCAGTAGTAGACTCGTAAGGCCCTTCTCTAAGCGAATGCTACGCTAGCAGCCAGGCGTTTCTGTAAGGACTGCTATTGTCATCGTCCAAAAGGAGATACCATAGCAGTGCGATCATATGAGACCTACACAATCTGTGTAGCGTATTCCTATACTAATGTCCACTTCAAGTCTATTATTTTGCCAAACTTCAGTATGCAACTCAATGTCAACACACAATTCCCTACCTGTCACCTGAATTCTATACAATGAGCTTGCCAGGGAGAGATGTTTCCGTATTGAACTTTCTGTTGTAGAACTTTTCTGCGAGGTGGGAATTGGAGTTCAGAGTTCTATAGTAAGGTAGAAATAGGGGCTTATGAATGGGTTTAAGACAATTTAAAATTGTGGCCTGTGACCATACCGCATCAGACTATCCACACATAGGCTGAGAATAGCAGCTGACTATCTAATAGGGTATTATGTTTCTGAAGAACAAGAACGTTTCAAGCGTTGGAGGACACGAACTTGAAACCTGAGTAGCATACTTGTTTATTTATCGAAAACAAGGTAACTCACTGAAAACGAACAATATCCTGAATTGAAGAAAATGTTACACTTTCCATGATGTCTTGCTTAAAACTCAGTTTGTTATACAAAATGTTGTCGAAATAATTAGCACTCCCTGTGAACATAATTCCGATATGATTTAAGCCAATAGACTAGAATCCTATACTTCTTTAACGGCGCCCCACAGAAAATAGGCCAACTAATATTAAATCGCATCTACTTGGCTGCCAAATGTTTGACGCAATGAATCGATTGTGGCATGAATCTGTGCAAAGTCGCCAAACATCGTTCGCATCGATACCATGAAGAGCGGGTACAAAGCAATCGGTTATCATGGTGTTTTAGGTGTCTCCATTGACTGTAATGGTTGCGAAATCCGCATTTTGAAAGGTGTATTCGCTGCTCTACAAGCTGCACCAAAAGGTCACTCGTAATGAGTGTATTAGCTTCTGTAAGACCACGTGCGGGTTTTCTGAGTCCCAAACACCGCAATTTTACTTATATGTACCCACAAAGATGTAAATGAGCTTCAACCGACAAGACGTTTTTTTTTTGCAAAATCGACATTATCGTGCAATTTCTTGTAAGCCCATCTAGAGAAGCGAAAACGAGGCGGATGGTCAAGCAGCTTCAACTCTTTGTAAGGTGGCATACCGAGATCTTTTCGCAAAATTCAACGCAAACTGGTGCGTGAAATATTAAATTCTGAAGAATGATGACGAGTTGATGTTGATGGATTCTCTCAAGCACACTCTTAGCCACAGTTTCGATATTTTCTGGTGTATGCACTGTACGAGCACGCTCACGTCTTGGCGTATCAACAATAAAAAGAGTTTCATGAACTTTAGCAATAAACCTGCCTATACCGGGCACTGTGTTTCCTTCTCTGCGACCAAATTTTGTACGAGATTTTCGTTCAACTTCCGACCAATTGTCTTTGTTTTGGCAATAAATTTCGGAAATAAATCCCAAAGTTGCTCAGACGTCAATCGATTAATTACGTTGAATGGAGATAATGTACTGAATTTTGTGACAGAATAGAGTGTCATAAGTATTGCCAAATTCGAAATAACCGATGATTCAAATTTAAACGCATTGATAGCCCACCCATCACAAAGCTCACAGCTTTGCTTCGGGAGTAATGTTGTTCAAGTCCCTTTCGATATCCTGCAAAGCCTTTCCGTGTATCTACCAAATCGAATGAAGAGCAGTCGCAGTTCACTTCCCCTTAACGCATGATGACTGTATGAGCCAAGAGCTTTTTCCTGGCACAAAGCGAAAAACTTACAAAGAAATTGTGCTCTAATATTTCACCAATGTGAAATATTTTATTTTAACACACTTTTACTATATTAAAGAAAAACACTTGTTTTACCAATGACGGTCGCAAAAAGAAAGAATTTATTTTAAACTTACAAAATAATATTTGACTGCAATTTACCAGCACAAAGATTTCGGTGACCAAATTTACATTTTTTTATATAGATTTTAAATAAGTACAATGATTAGAGGTACTTTAGTATAGAATTTTATTGTGTTTTTGTATGTTTCTTTTTGTAACTTTTTTACAAACACACACCCTGTAGGAAATTTAATCAAAGCCTCAAACAATGACAATAGATACGAAGATATGTTTCCATGAAGATTGTGAGAAAACATGCGTATAGGAACAGGAAAGATTGACAGACTTTTTGACCTAAAATCCTTAGGTATAGTATAGGAATTCTGTTGGAATGAGTTTTCCTTTTTTATAGCCTCAATTATTAGGTTTCTTTCAAATCAATGCAAATTTTTTCTTTGAGTTTCAGAACTGAACTGTTAGGTCTGAAAGGCGTGGTATTGATAATCATTTGATGACAAAATACCGCGAATATTTTTATATTAAAAAACGTTCTATATGTTCTGTACTGTTGATCAATTTTTTTTCTCTTATGTCCTTTACTTTAAAAGACAAACTTTTACGTTTTCAAATCGTCTTTAAATCTCTGCTTTGCTATGTATATCCTTGCAGTGTAGGTGGGTGGAGCCTTTACGTGAAATCAATTTCAATAAATGCTTTTGTATTTCGTATATTTATTTGAAAATCCAAACGCATTTATAAACATCAATCATTTCCTGTTCTGATTTGATTGCCTTTAGCCTCCCTTACTGCTACTCCCTCTTCCACTTGATTTGAATATTTTACAATAAACGTAAGCCCGGCTGTTTAATTCGATTGTGCGAATGTCAGTGTGTCAATGACAATTCTGCTAGAGAAAGCAAATCAACTGTTTATACATCTTCAATTTATTCATATTTATATACGTACGTACATGCATACATATATCGTATATTTATTCATTATATATTCATAAACACATTCTCATATACGTAGAAATGTGTGCAATATTTTACGTGTTTTTTTGTGTTGTACGAATTGATTAAATTTTTCATATTTTACCGTGCAAATCTCATTTCCTTTTGCCCTCCTATGGCAAGTTTTCTATTTTCTTATTTTATTTTATAAAATTCTTTAATATGTGAAAATAACAACAACAATAATAAGAGTAAAAACGCATATGATACATTAACAATGGCAATAAAAACCAAAAAAGAAATACAACAACATTAAGTTACGAAAATATATTCAAACTCATACACACACATATCGAGATTATCGAATATCAAAAGTTAATCCATTAAATAATTAAGTAGATATATTTTTGCTGGGAATAGACGTGTTAACTAAAACTCTCGTAAAAAAAACAAAATAACATAGACTATTGGTGTTTATTTTAACACAAAACCCGTATAGAATCGTAGTTGAATCATGTGCCGTGTTGCTTGTTGTGCCGGTGTAGTGATTTTCTCGATAAATAATTTAAAAACATTAAATATTCTTTTATTTTTTCACAAAAAAATATTCCATTTTGGAAAAATTATAACACTTTTTTTTCCACAAAATAAAAACATTGCTGATAGAGACAGTATTAAAAGTGCAAAACAAAATAAAATTGCGGTTGATCTTCTTCTTCTTCGGTTGATGAACAAAAATAATAAGAAAAGAAAATAATAAACAGCTGATTGCAAACAACAAAAAACGCCACCTGGTGTGGAGTAGTATTATTAATACTCACACTCCTGGGCAATAATCTAAGTGCAGCACGCATATATAAAAAAAAAGTAATAAAAATAATCAAAACAAATGGATGAAAATAATCAAATCTTGGGTACTCCTTTACTGGGAAATCATGGTCTAAGTATTCCCAATGAAAATAGCTACCTAAAACAACAGATCGATGAACTAAAATCAATAATTCAAAAAATGAATCACGAAATTACAAACTTAAAAATAGAAAATTCCGAACTAAAAAGTTTAATGCAAAACTTTCAAACAGGTGAAAATGAAATCATCAATGGAAAAATTGAACACTCCTACAGAACAGATGAGGAAGAACTAGAGAGGGAAACAAATTGGATTATGGTCAAATCGAAAAAACGTAAGGCAAAATCCCCACCTGCCCAAACACCCGAACCCAAAAACATTAATCCGCCAAATCAAAGGAATCAAAATAGCAAACAACAGCCACAAATTAGTCAATCACAGTCTTGTCAACAACAGAGTAACCATCAACTTCAACAAAATATTATACATAATACCAACCAACAACGCCATCAAAATCACGTACAAAATAGTTTACAAAAACAACCTCCCCCGATAAATATATCTGGGGTCTCAACATATGCTGAACTTAAAGAAGTAATAGTTAAAGCAAATCTCAAAAACTATAAGGTTATAGCATTAAACAACAATATTTGGAAGGTTAATACTGCTAATCCCGATGATTACAGATTATTATCTTCTACACTAAATGAAGAAAAAATTCAATGGCATACATATGAAACTAAAATCAATAGACCAAATAAAGTGATGGTTAGAGGTTTGCACTACACTTGTACTAAAGAAGATATAATACCAGATTTGAAAGCACAGGGATTCCATCCCTTAGATGCAGTCAACATAATCAAAAAGGAATCCATCGAGACTGATACAGGCATTTTACATACCCGCAGAGGGTTGCCACTTTTCATGATTACCTTTAGTAATGAAGATAAAACTGATGATATATATAAAATTAAAAACATTGCCAATATAAAAGTAAAAATAGAGGCTATAAGAAGAAATACTACCAGAATACCACAATGTAAAAGGTGTCAAGGCTTTAATCATACGAAAAAATATTGCAATAGGGAATCCAGGTGCGTAAAATGTGCCGGTAAACATTTAACTTCTGAATGTTCTAATTCAACCCAAACAGCACCCAAATGCGTAAATTGCCAGGGAAACCATCCCGCTAGCTATAGAGTATGCGAAATAGCCAAAGAACTACAAAAGATAAGAAATAAAAATCGATATTCAAGGTCAGAGTTACCAAACATCGAAGCCCAGATTCAAACAAATCAATTTGAAATGCAAACAAAACAATATCAACCACAACAACGTCATAACCAAATAGTTCAATATCAACCCACACCACAGATGCCAAATTCTCAAAAAAGAACATTTTCCCAAATAGTTCGAAACCAATCTACGCAGGATCCAAATAACAATGGAATCCTAGCCGATATCTTGAAAAATATTGAAAAAATTAATCAAAGGTTAGATCAACAAAATAATACCAATGAAAATTTTTTTAACAAAATCAATTCGATAGAGCTTAGATCTCAAACCAATCAATAATCCACCAAAATGTATTCAACACTTCGAATAGCTATATGGAATTGTAACGGTTTGTTAAGCCGTTTACATGAACTTGAATATTTCCTAAATGAAGAACAAATTGACATACTTCTTATATCAGAAAGTCATTTAACAAAACAATCATATGCCAACATCAAAGGCTATAAATCTTATAACGCAATCCATCCTGCGGAACGGGCAAGAGGTGGATCCTCTGTGACAATAAAAGAAAACATACAACATTGTGAAGAATCGAAAATTGAAACTGACATGTTTCAATTGGCTTGTATTTCAGTTAATTTAAAACACCACAATTCATTTAAAATATGTGCAATCTATATTCCGCCAAAACATAATATCAAGTATCACCAATACTTAAATATGCTTCAATCCCTAGGAACCCATTTCATAGTTGGAGGCGATTACAATGCCAAAAATAAAATTTGGGGATCCAATTATATTATACAACGCATGCTGCAAGTTTAAATGCGAAATTTTCTCAGGAAATGAACCCACATACTGGCCTTCAAATCCAAACTCAATCCCAGATCTGATCGATTTCTATATTGCTAAAGGTATTTCTAAAAATTATGTATGTGTACAAAATTATTGTGGTCTTTCATCTGACCATTCACCCGTCATTATGACACTTAGTGATAATATCATACAAAAACCTGCTTCACCAGCTTTAATAAATAATAAAACAAACTGGAGTTTATTTACTACCTTGTTAAATGAAAAAATTAATTTGCAAACGCCTCTTAAGACCAAATACGATATTGAAGATGAGCTAGATAACTTAATTGATTCTATTCAATCATCGGCTTGGGAAAGCTCTCCGGAAATACAAAAATCTACATACACCTCTACATATCCCAAAGAAATACGGGACCTCGTAAAAAAGAAGCGTAAGGCGAGAAAAAGTGGCAACTTGAACGCACTTCAGAAAATAAAACAATTTTTAATAAATTATGTACAGATCTTAAACACTTAATAAATGAGTCAAAAAATAATACCATGTCTAGATACCTGAAAAACCTATCTGCAAACAAAGATACAAATTATAGTTTGTGGAAAGCCACAAACCAATTTAATCAAGTATCACCGCATATACCACCAATTCGTAAGCCAAATGGCAACTGGTCTAAGGATGCCAAGGATAAATCTGAATTGTTCGCTAATCACTTTCAAGAAATTTTTAAACCTTTGCCAAGACAGACAGCTGATGAAAATGTTATGAAGAGTTTTAAAATAGATAATAAAAGTATAAAGCTAACTACCATAGAGGAGTTAAAAAACATTATATATAAAGACCTAAGCCCAAAAAAAGCACCAGGTTATGATTTAATAACCGGTAAAATTATGAAGAAACTACCTGAAAAAGCCTTAAAAAAGTTATTATACATTATAAATGCATGTTTTCGCATTCAATATGTTCCATTGCAATGGAAAGTTGCAGAGGTTATCGTTATTCAAAAACCGGGTAAACCACCAAATGAAATTGCATCATATAGACCCATTTCATTACTTCCTGTAATGTCAAAGGTATTTGAAAAAATTTTTGTTAAAAGACTACAGTCCATAATAGAACAACGTAATTTGATCCCCAAACATCAGTTTGGATTCAGAGAGCGTCACTCCACAGTTGAGCAAGTCCATCGTATTATAGATGTTGCTGAAAAGTCATTAGAAAATAAACAAGTTTGTTCAGCCGTATTTCTTGATGTCGGTCAAGCATTTGATCGAGTTTGGCATCAAGGACTTCTATACAAATTGCACAAAGATCTACCAAAAGAGTTCTACAAAATTTTAAAGTCATATCTCACTGATCGCCATTTTCGAGTAAAATTGGAAAATGAATATTCAAATCTAAAAAAGATAGAAGCCGGCGTACCGCAAGGTAGTGTCCTTGGACCTATATTATACTTACTGTTCACAAGAGACCTTCCCATAACCCCATCTGTAACAATAGCGACGTTTGCAGATGACACAGCAATTCTAGCAACAGGCAAACACGAAAAAGAATCCACTAACAATGTACAAAACGCACTTTCAGATATCATAGTTTGGATCAGGAAATGGAGGATGAAACTCAATGAAAGTAAATCTATTCATGTGAACTTCACTAACAAAAAAATAAAATACCTACCGTTATACATAAACAATATGAAAATACCACATGCTAATACTGCCAAATACCTGGGCATGACCCTTGACACAAAAATAAAGTGGAAAGAACACATTAAAAAAAAACTCAGGAAATGAAATTAAAATTCAGACAATTATACTGGTTACTTGGAAGTAATTCTGAAGTATCTCTAAGTAACAAACTACTGGTGTACAACCAAATAATTAAGCCAATATGGACGTACGGAATACAGCTCTGGGGTTGTTCAAAGAAAACCAATCTACAAATGATTCAAAAAACACAAAACAAAATTTTACGTACTATCGTCAATGCTCCATGGTTCATACGTAACGATGATCTACATAGAGATTTAAAGATAAACACCGTAGTTGAGGAAACAAAACATCATGCACAAAAGCACGCAACAAAACTTCAGCTTCATACTAATGAAGATCTTAATGAAATATTTTTTTTTCACAACCCCTATAGAAGACTGCATAGGACTCTTCCAATGGACTTAGCTGTCAACTAGAAAAATATTCGTATATATATAGTTTATCATTCTTGAGAATAATTAATGAATTATTACTCATCACACTATTTGCCTCATATTGTAATATTACTAAATGAATTTTATTCAGTTGTAATTATATAATAAAAAAAAAAAAAAATTAAATAATGTCTGTAAAGCAGTGGTGCTCAAACACATACTACCATAGTTTTGGTTGTGTTCGTAAAGCAGCGGAGAACAAAATTCAACTAAATTTTTGAGAATCGTACACTGGGAAAATAAAAAAATAAAAAAAATTGGTTTATTGTGTTGCGTGTATTTTATTACATAACGAACTTATGTATGTATGTATATTATTCATGTATGTATTGATGAATATATTGATATATGCGTGTATGTATGTATGTATTGATTAATATATTGATGTATGTATGTATGTATTAATGAATATATTGATGTATGTGTGTATGTATTGATGAATATATTGATGTATGTGTGTATGTATGTATGTATTGATGATGATGCAATAATTTTAAAGTCCTATCATTCCCTTTAATGTTGTCGAAAAATCCATGGCTAGCCCCGTAATGTCTTTTTATAAAAAAAAGAATTACGATATAAAGTGCGATAACACATAATACATTGTGCATTACCATCCATATTCTCTATAAAGAAAAGCATATTCCGAATTTTCATTAAACATTTTGCTGCGTGTATTCGCGAAAAACAAAAAAATCATTCAAAAGAGTTGTGTAGCGAGGTCTTGCTTCATCAAGATCTAAACATCAACTGAATTGATTTTGTTCTCTGAGTTCAACACACAACACAAACAAAGCAACAAACACACGATCCCCTGCTGTCAAATGAGTAGCTAACTACAAAAAAAAAACTAACTTTAAGTTTGCTTGTATAGACTAACTTAAAGCCAACTACTACGCAATGCAAAATTTACATTAACCAAAGTGTATACAAACACTCCAATTCTTAACGCCGTTGGATATAGATAACTAACGTCTTAGACATTTGATTAATAAACAAAACCGCGTGTCATCTTTTCGCTTTATATTTTTGGTTAAAAATTTATTGTTTGCGTAAAATAATTGAAAACAATACACTGAATTAAAAACTACATAAATTCGAAAGGTGTGAAGTGTTTTTATTTGAAGTGAAGTGAAACAATATTAAAGCTTACGGAAACTATGTCACCAAATTTGTTCATGGACATAAACTTGGATGGTGTTCATGGCAAGAAGCGTTTAAAAGACTCTGCTGCTTTTTATGATGCCTTAACAGTTAAGTGCTAATTTGAAAATATAAGATTTAACCAAGTCTTAAAACATGTAAAAATTTATATACATATTTTTTAAACAGATGCCTGTCGATCACTTGGCTCTCAGGATGTGGAAACTGAGCTGCGTAACACCTTAAAAATAATAAAAAAGAAACGTTGTATTCATGCTAAGTGCATTAAAAATAAGAACGCAAATCAAAAAAATTAAAATATTTGAAAATGTTGTATTTCGAAACTCTTTTTATCTTTTTTTACCAACAAATGTGCAAAATATTACTTGTGATATATTGAAATGAATTTATTTTATTTATTAATTTATTTTTTTTTACACGAATAAATTTTTGTTTTCTATTAAAATATAAATTTTAAACAACTGTTTCATTTTGAATAATTAATATGATAGCTTATTATTGTGAGTTTAAAGCCAACGTGTAAAGAACTGACTTTTCATTCACTGAAATTTAGCTAACTTATAGTCAGTTTAAAAAAAACTAGCTTAAAGCTAATTAAAAGTAGTAAGTTTATAGCTAGCTACAAATAGGTTTACTTTAAGTTAACTGCTAAGTAACTAACTTTAAATTAATTTAAAACTAATGCAGAGTCGGACAATTGACTACTTCCTAGGACAGCGCAATGTTAAAATAGTTAGTCATTTCCATATAAAAGTAATCCAAGTGTCAACTACCACTGCTTGAGAAATAGTTGGTTTTAAGTTAATTTAAAGTCAACTGAGTGTACGACAGGGTCATTATAAGAAACCACACAAGTAAGCTTATTGTGTAGGTGTGTAAACGCAGCGTCAGCAGAATTTTCTTTGCCTATCACATGTGATAGGAAATTTGGATTTTGAACATCACTGCTGTAAAGACATTAATTTATTTTTAATTAAAAAAATGTGGGAATATATCGGGTGCGCCATCTATCGGTTATTCAACAATTTGTTATTTCGACTCTGGCAATACTTTGTATGTCATTCTATTCTGTCATAAAATTCAGTATATATCCTCCAATGAACGTATTGAATCGATTGATCGCTTGAGCAACGTTGGCATTTATTGGAAATTTATTTACAAAATAAAGACAATTGGTTGGAAATTGCACGAATAGGTCGTACAAAATTTAGTCGCAGAGAAGGACCAACAGTGCCCGGTATAAGCAAGTTTATTGGTAAAGTTCGTGCAACTGGTTTCATTGTTGACGCGTCAAGACCTGAGTGTGCTCGTACAGTGCGTGCAGTCGAATATATCGAAGCTGTGGCCGAGAGTGTGCGTGAGAATGCATCAACATCGACTAGTTATCGTTCTCCAGAATTGAACACTTCACGCACCAGTATGAGTTCTCGGCATGACGCCTTACAAACTTCAATTGATTCAAGAGTTGAAGACGCATCACCATCCGCCTCGTTTTCGCTTCGCTAGATGGGCATAGAAGAAACTACTCGATGATGTTTATTTTGCAAAAAAAAATCATCTTCTCGGATAAAGCTCATTTTCATCTTTGTGGGTACGTTAGTAAGCAAAATTGCCGTATTTGGGGCTCAGAAAACCCACACGTGGTCTTACAGAAGTGACTGTTTGGGAGGCTTGTCAAGCGGTTAATACTCCCTTGATAATGAGAGCGGCGCAATCATTACGATCAATGGAGACACCTACTACACCATGATAACCGATTTTGTTGTACCCGCTCTTCATGGTCTTGATGTGAACGATGTTTGGTTTTAACAGGATGATGCAACTTGTCACACATCTCATACCACAATCTATTTATTGCGTAAAACGTTTGATAACCTTTTAAGTATCGGAAATGGTGATGTCAATTGGCACCCAAGAAGCTGCGATTTGACACCGTTGGACTATATTCTGTTGTGCGCCGTTAAAGAAAATTGTTATGCCGACAAACCAAAGACAATTGAGGCTTTGAAGGTCAACATTCGTAATGCCATTGCCGAGATACGACCCTATACACTCCAAAAAAATGCACCAAAATTGGTGCGATCGAATGAGGTAATGTGAGGCCACCCGTGACAGCCGTATGAATGATATAATACTCCATTTCTAGCAACATAACAATTGTACTTCACAATAAACACATAAATTTGCCACAATTTCAAACTGTTTTTTAATTTTTAAATTTAAATTGTTAAATTGTCCGCCCTATATTTACAGTGACAGAAGTCTGTGACACGTAAAATCATATTTTTGAATTCGAAGACAAAAGGATGTCTATTGCTTTCACGAAATATCAGTCGCGTAGTCCTGGACTTGTACTTCTTATTCAGAAATATATAATTTGCAGTCTATTGTCTTAAGTGACATCGAGGTTATGTCCACTGGAAGTGTGAAATTCGTCGGCAGCATTTGTAATGAACAACTGTGTCTTAAGAAGAACATCATGTTTCCTCCAATCCTTTTACCTTGACAAATCCCACATTGTCATTCGGTGTCAGTTAGGCATTTAGTACTTCATAAGGAACCAAGTACCGGCTTCTAGAATGCATTAATTACAAAAAGGTTGCAAGTACTTGTTCCGGAGATTCCAACTAAACCTCAGGATGTCGTTCGGTGTTAGTAAGATGTCTAGTACTTCATAGCAATCAAGCACCGTCTTTTAAAATGCTTTAATGACACATGAGTTCCAAGTATGTGATCTGAAGATTCCTTTTTCTTATCACAGAATCTTTATACTACGCTTGAACCGATTCTTATTCTAGACAAATATTCCTTGACATTACAAAGCACTATGTGGCATTTTGCCTCAAAACCTGGCCAAAATTAATAGAAGCGTTTTATGAGTTAATGGCTAGAATTTTTTGATAGTGTTAGTGATTTGAACCCAACTGATTTTGGTTCAAATCGGTCCGTGATTTCGCCTAGCCCCCATACAAATTCCCCTCGAAATTGCACTTATTTACACATAATTATGGTAGTTATTGAACAATCATGATAAAATTTAGCATGGATCAGTTCTGTGTACTAAGAAATCATGGTGTAAAGTTTGGTGAAAATCGGATCACATTTGACCCTAGTCCCCATATAAAGTCCCCTTTAGAAATCCACGTTTGCGCTTATAAATGGCTTGAAAACATCGGTATTGTGATGAAATTCGGTACAAACGTGTATTTTGTACATCTAAATCATATTGCCAAATTTTGTTATGATCGGTCAATAATTGCCCCTTGGTCCAAAATAGGGCCCTTAAGAAAATATGTTTAGCAATTATAATTGGCTTAAAAATGTTATTACCTCGATGAAATTCGACATGAACATGTTTAATATGAATGTGAATCATTTATGATCACATTTTATTATGATCGGATCATAAGTGCCCCTAGGTACCACATACGGCCCATTAAGAAAATCTAACATACATCTAATATTGTTATAATAGTCGATATACATACATATGTAATTAAGTTTTTAAACTTCTATGATAATTAATATTTATTTATAATATTTATTTTACATTATTTAATACTTAAAAGTGAAACTAACTACAATCGCTGAAACCGTTATCATTTTTATCATCAAAGTCAGGAAGGAGTAATTTAATAGTGTCTGATGAAAATGCTTTTCTATTCCTTCGCGATTTTTGTGTACTTCAGCTTATAAAAGGGCCACTGCTTAAAAGTAACCTATTCAGGACAACTCGATTGGTATCGCTTCTACTGAATTTCATCGCATAATTCGTACGCCATATGGCTTTATACTGCTTTATTACACTGCGTCTAAAATTTTAAATTTTTCAAAAAAAAGTAAAATTTACAAAAAATCGCCAAAAATAATTGCGCAAACTTTTTTTTGTTCCTGAATGTAGAGAGTTCATATTTTCTTGTGGTATATAACGTTAAACCACTAAAAACTACTTTTACATTCAAAATCTTAATTTTTTTTTGGGTAGGGTAAAAAAATGTGAAATTTTTATTATTTTTAAATTTTTAACGAATAATTTTAACATTAATATATGAGATATATATATATATATATATAAACTGAAAGTAGCAGTTGCTCATACCTTTCAAATAAAAAAAATCAATATAAAACCTCTATTCGTTTAGCCACAAAAAAATACATTTCAAATACATTACAATTTCAAAAAAACACCAAAAACGCATTTAATTTTCTTCACTTTCCTGACTTTGACATCGTCTCAAATCTACAAATCTCAACATAAAGTCGTGAAAATTCACTATATAATGCAGAATTTTGTTGTATATCGAATAGACAATGAATGAATGTCATACTCAGTTTCTTAAATTTCCTAAAATTCATTTTTGCCTTTTTGGCCAGCTTTTCGGGTTAAATGCCACATAGTGCAACGCCTGGTTAAAATGTCGATTATTATTCCTGCCTGATTGTAAATAGTTTAACGCATAAGTCAAATCGCTTCTCACTATAATCACCCAACATAAGTTTAAATTAACTCAAATCCATCTGTGTTTTTCCCTATCTTTCAGCGAGTATAGATTTCCAAATTTCACATCCTACTCCACAGAAAGATTACAGTCAGTTGCGATGTGGAAGTTACGCATTGCTTGCTCTGCATCGTCCCTGGCGTTAAGTACTTGAATGACGTTTTAAATGCTACATAGAATTTGTTATGTTTCGTATTCTTTACTTACTGTCAAAGTTGAATTTTTTAAGAGCCTTTCGAAAGTGGAATTGTAATTGGTCATTACAAACATTCAGTCATGGATCGAGTTTCTCATGTGTTGTGTGTGTTAATTTTATACATGAGTGGCGGAACCTAGAGCCTAAAGTCGATTCCGAACGTCAGATTTTTTGAGAAATTTTTCTTGGCAATTTTATTTACTTTCACAGTCTTTGCCAAAAATTTACTGAAGAAATATTTTTCCATATTTTCGTTTTGATGTCTGACCTGGGGTTTGAACCGTTGCGTTACGTTTAATAAGCTAACACACTACCTATTAGACTACGACGACTTCTCCAGCGAGTGATCCCATGGGTTTTTTCCATATACTTCCGTAGGCCCCTATCTCTCTTTGACACATTTATGTAAAACAAAAAGCTACCTCTCTCGCTCTTACTGCAATACATTTCTCAAAATAATACTGATCGATCAAAGATTAGAAACCATTACCCCGATCGTGGGGTGTGGTTTCCAGGTAATCCTTGTGCTTTGGTGTTTGCCTACAGACTAGGTGTCGCAGACAATCAATCTACACTGAGAGCACAGACTCTGTGCTAAATAAAATCGCGTCTGATCTGGAAGTGAAAGTTGCACTTTGCTGAGTACCAGATCACTACGAGAGCTTACTAACTCACTTAACAGGTCACTTCAAACCTTTAGTCAGGATTACTATCTAGCGTCTCACACCACTCATGTTGTGTCCGCTAATTTTATCCATGAGTGGCAGAACCTACGATTCTGAACGACAGATTTGTGAGAAACTTTTCATGGCAATTTTATTTACTCTCAGATTTTTTGCCAGATGACTGCTGAGGGAAAGTTGCCGAAGAAATATGTTTTCATATTCCGTTTTGTTCGAGATTTCTGTGCTGGGATTTGAATCACGGCTTTATGTCTAATACACTGGCTACAAGGTTAAGACGACACTATAAGATTACTGGCAATATATTTGCTGATTGACTATGGAGAGGAGTCATTGGGCCTGTTCTGAGCCTTTTTGTTGGATTAAGTACGTAAAAGCGAGGATGGGTGCCAAAGAAATACACCAGATCAAATGACTAGTACTGTCATTCTCCTAGGGACATTAAATGAATAGGTAGGCTTTCTATAGGAACATTATCCGGGATATCAGCTCAAAAGGCTAAATCTGCCGAATGAAATATAAACACAGTAAAAAGTCTGGGTTTCATTTTAAAACTCAGTGGTTTTAATTATATACTATTTATTTATATACTATTTATTTATTAATTTTGAATCTATTTCGAAAATAGTTTATACGTGAAACCTAAAAAGAATTGTACGACTTTTTTAATAATAACTTGGAATAAAAATAATACCAAAAGTTGAAGTTTGTTTTTTAATTGAAAAAAATATATTCCTTGTCGAATATATTTAATACCGAAACACGCATAAAAATATTACTCTATTTTATTTTTTATTTTATTTATAGTTTTACTATAATGCCAAAAAAGAATAAAAATTCTCTGTTTTAATAATATTATTCTTTTAAGTTTACAAATAACACCTAAAAAGAATTAAAATCATCTCCGTTTCAATTAGTTCAACAATTAATACCGTTAATGGTATTAAATTAATGCTTTTATACCATATGGTTTAAAAGTGTGGAAAAGCTAATTCATTCAAAGACAATTTGTGTTTCAGTATGTATGTAAAAATTAAAAGTGGTGGAAAATTTTTTATTGTAAAAATTTGTGATCCAGAAAGTGAGGAATTCACTCCAAATAGAATAATAATTTCAGGTAAGTATTGATTACAAGTTTAATTTATTGATATGGCCTAAAAGCAACAAAATCTATCTTGAGTCTACCAAGATATTAGAGACAATTTTATGGTAAGGCATGCACCAAATTGTCCATGTGAATCTCAGATATTTTTTTACATTTTTAGTAATAAACAAGCTGAATTTAGAAGTAAAAGGAAAACAGCTGTAATTTAAAGATCGCGACGGTGCCGAAATTGATTTTGAAGAGCTCCCAGGAATAATTACGCAATATAGATACAGCAGCAGTTTTTTGTCGAGTTTTGCTTAGACGGAAACCAAAAGTATAAACATTAAAAATGTAAAGTAAAATTTTGTTCATTCACTTCAATATTAATATAGTGTTTTTATTGCAGGAATTGCAATCTTATCTTAAAAATGGTGATTATTCTGCAATATTAAATGAATATTCAGCTAAAAAAACCCTGAGTGATTCTTCCCGACGATGTTTGGTACTTGCTATTAACTCTTTGCGTCAACGAAGTGGCAATTATCCAAAACGCGAGGACAAGATTGCATTAACTGAAGCCATTATACAATTGTTCCCGGCATTTAAAGTGGAAAACAGCAATTGTGGTGGCATTGTATTATCTAATTTAAGATTAATTAAAAAAATAAAAATAACAAAATGCAATAAAATTTGTTTTATTTTAAGCTGTGAAATTTTACAAACATGGTATTATATTAATTCTGTCTAGGTTATAAGCAACACCAGTCATGCATACATTCAGTGAGGTATCAAAATTTACACCTACTGAGGAATACTATTCATTCCGGATGGTATGAATACAATTCTTATTTATATACAAAATGACACTTTAATGGGTATACAAATTATACGATATAGTGTAACATCAATTCTTTTAACATATCATTTATATATTACGGTAGTTTAATTTGAATACCGAAGGAATAATGAAACGTAATCCATTTTAGTGTTATTTTAATGCTCTGAAAAACTGAGTACAAATCAATTCTCTCTCTATATCTCTCATTTAGTGTCTTTAAATTCATGCTATACTGGTGTAAATTTAATTCATTTTTGGGTTTGTTATATATAAACACCAGCCTGGTGTAAAAATTACCCAAAAACTTTTTACTGTGAAGCCGATTTTTTCTATAGAAGGATGACATTCCCTTTAGGAGCGTACGATTTTACAGAATCACTACGATCTTGGGGAAATCAGTTTTAATCGGAGATTTACTTGACTTCATTCGGAGAGAAGTTACTGATCGAAAATGGTTTTCGCCTCGATCGTTTCTTTTTTGGGGACAATTGGGTGGATGGTTAATTAGACATCTTGTTACAAACACAAGCATTAGCTCAATCTGTCGCTTAAATGGTGTACATATTTAAGCAAACATTTTAAAATTCAATGCCATTAGCCGGCAATAAATGAATTTCTCAAAAACATCTTCTCATCTACAATTCACGTTAAATAAAACAGCAGTAAAGTTTTGTTCTTCTGTCACTTTTGTCGAATTAAATTAATGAAAGCTGATTAAATATTTAATGGAGGGTCAAGTGTAAAACGTAAAAGTTTAATTACTCTTTTAAATTTGCCATTAAAGATGGATATTTTTATACTCTTGTTGTTGCTTAAGGGAACTTTTTTAACTTGTGCCAAGTGCTGTTGCACCAAATGCAGCTACTTCATTTGTGTACTGTCTCAAAACTAAAAAAATTGGGGAAAACGCTTACTATTGTTCTACACTTAATTTCTTTTTGAACATTTTTAAAAGTTTCTCGATTTTTTCTTCATTGCTTTCCTCTTTATTTTATTTCAAGAATATCTTTTAAACTAAAGTTTTTTAGAGTAGAAATGAAATATCAAACTAAAAGGAAATTTTCCACAAAATAAAAAAGAAATTGCGAAAAACACAAAGTGCAAGGATACACTCAGACACTCGCAATATGAGTGCCAGCCAGCCTCCATTATCAACCGCCACTTGTCTTTAGAAATTCTCATTTTTATCCTCTTTTATACTTTTTTTAACATAATTTTTTTTTATTACAAAGAAACGATAAACTTTATTCAAAAATGCGGTTTGGAAAAACGAAAAATTTTTGCCTGTGAGTTTTTGTTCTCCTTTTGGACTTTTCTTAGGGGATATTTGTGATGTCATTGTCTTTTATATTTGAAAATTCTGTTTTTTTTTCTATTTAAACTTCAAGGTATTGTCATAACTAGAATACTACACAATTTTGCTGATCGTTAAGTGTTCGGCTATGACAAGCTGTAAGTGAAGGTAGGCAACAGGATTTACTATATCTTCTCCAGTTATAAATTAGGTTAGGATAGATAAGAGTGGTAGCAAACTGCATTTGACGGAGTTAGACTCCCAGGAGAAGTGTGTTTAGAAGGTAGTGTCTTAGCTTATTAAACGAGAGGCTTCGGCTTTTTTTTTAAATATTCATCTAATCTAACCTGATGATGTGAGAAGGTTAGGTTAGAGGACGTGTACTTGTCAATTAAGACAAGTACAGTACCCGGAGGTCGAATTGACCCATTGTACTTGATGTGAGAAGCTAAGACCTAAAACGACTAAAAAGGTTATTATGTTCAATAATGTGTGTGTGATCGGGTAAATATGTCTTAATGAAATTTTTTTTGGAATTTCCAGGCTTTTAAATATAATCTCAAGAGTATTGAAGTCGCCGTAGTCTAGTAGGTAGTCTGTTGGCTTTTTACACGTAAGGTTCAAACTCCAAGTCAGACATTAAAATGAAATTTGAAAAATTATTTCTTCGGTGACTTCCTCTCAGCAGATTTCTGGCAAAAACTCTGAGAGTAAATAAAATTGCCATGAAAAGTTTCTCAACAATTTGTCGTTCGGAATCGACTTTAAACAGTACGCCCTGCCACTCATGTATGAAATTAACGCACACAACATAAGTGGTGTGAGTAGTTAGGCCATAATTCTGACTGTAGTGTTGTAATGACCAATTATGTTATGTATGTATTGTGGTCGTTATTTATGTAAGCTTAATTGATTCCCTATGTAATAATAATTTAAGAACCTGCATATATGCCGTAGTCTAATTGATAGTGTGTTGGTATATTATTATGAGGCCACGGTTGTAATGACCAATTATGTATGTATATATACATTAGTATATGCATACAGAAATATACCTTTTCAAAATCTACAATGACATATTGTATTATAGTGCCCAAATTTCAGCATTCACTATAAAACAGAGAATATTGAAAGCGATCTTAAACATACCACGGGACCTTGGGTATCAGTTGAGATCACTTAGATACTTTGGTTTAAAAATTTCTGTTATAATCTTACCGGAAACCTCTTTAACCCATTTCGCTCCGCTGTTCGATTTTTCGAACAGTAAAAATCTTTTTTTAAAAAATATTTTTGCATGAAAAAGGTAAAATTTCAAAAAAAATTGGGTTTTGTTATTAAGTCTCAACTTTAGGAAAATAAAAAAAAATCCCCCTTTAAAATATCCCCCTCCCCCCGATGCTAGGGGCAAATTTCTTCAACCCATATTTTTGGACACTTTTTAAATTAATTTTTAAAAATAATAAACAAAATAAAATTAAAAATATAATTATGAGGAATTACTGCCAGTATATGTAACCGTTTTATAAATTATAAAAAATATGATTTACGTGCACATGCGTGCCTTCACATATGTGTAAACTTGTCTGTTCGAAATTTCGAACGCTGGCGCTTATCCGAAAACGAAAAGTCGGAAAAATTTTTTAGCTGGTTTTTGACATCAGTAGGTCCTAATTATCCTAAAAAATTTTTTTTCTTCTAAACAAAAAATAAAACTTAATCTCGGAGCGTTTTAAACAAACAACATAAATTTTTCTATTTTTCTGCTATTAAACCCCTTATTGCAATCTATTATTTTATCTCGTTTTCCTACCTTCAAAACTTTTCACCCAAATGAAGGAACAAAAAATTTACGAAAAATTCACAAAGAAAGAAAAAATTTAGATGGAAATCGTTTAGAAGGAGCGAAATTCACTGCTGATAAATTTTTTTTGAAAACTAAAATTAAGACGAATCAAAGAACATTATAAGTTACGTTTAAATAAATTTACATATTCCAACACAAAAATTTAAAATTGTTTTGTGGAGTCTTTTGTCTCTACGGTTCCTTTTATCCATCTTTTAGAAGTATAAGTACTGCTTCTAGCTTAAACGGTTCTAAGTTAAATTGTTATAAAATAGTCTGTTGTCAAACTGTATGTTTTCCAAGTAAGTTCTAAAAAAATAAAAAAACACAAAAATTTTAATATTATAAGGAGTGCTTTAGTTCAAAAACGAATTTAAGAATTTCTCAAAACGATCGGAGAATATCAATGTCAACTAAGACAATCGAAACATCTATGATATGCAACGTAACTGAGATTATGAGCTCTGTACTATCTTCATCATCGGTATGCACCGTAAGAAGGAATGGTATCTCCAGATCATCAAAAAATACATCCTTAACCGGACCTAAAAAATCAACCCTACTATGGAGAAAATTATAAAGAATTGTGTAATCGCTCTGACTGAGCCAAAGACTGTAACATATTGTTACGAAAATGGAAATGCTTTTACATCGTTTAACATTAAAATTATAAACAAAAGCTACAAAAGCAAAAACAATGAACTTGTTTACATGATAAACAAGTAAACAAAAATGCAACAACAAAAACTGCAAGAATATATGTAAACAGAAATACACCAACGAACAAGAGGAGCAGCCATAAAGAGCTTAAATAAAGTGGATTTTTTTAAAGAAAAGTAGCGTTGACGCTATAAAATATTTATTATTTTTTAAAAAACGCTAACACTTGTGTTGTTCTTTAGTATTATTTTATTAAATATAGTTAATGTTGCAGTTGTTGCTGCTGCTGTTGCAGTTGCTGTTGTTGTAACAGTTTATAAAGAAGGGAAAATATTCCACAAAGAACTGTATCAGCTGTTGGTGACATAATTTCCCCTTTTATTTTAACCACAAAAAAATATAGACTTTCAAGGTTTTGCAGAAATGCATACACATATGTATATATATAAAATGGCTTTTACACACACAAGCACATACAATATATATAGTAAAAAATACGTATACGTAAAACATTTATGTACATGTTTATGAACCACTACTTACTTTCATCGTCGTCGTGGTTGTTATATTTTGCTTTTGGGCATAAGTTTTCTCTGTGAGCAGACAAAAAGAAGAACTTTTTGTAGAAGCGTTTGTTTACACATGACAACCACATTTACCATGAGGCAAGAACAAAAAAGTGTTTTGATTTACAAATAAGCCAACAAGCGTGAGACCGTGAACGATCTTAAAACAGCCGTTTGACAAATCTGTCAACTTGTAATATTTTTTTGATTGGAAGTGTCACATGTTTATTGCTTTTCACACATATGTATCGCTTCATCAAGACAGTGTTACCAACGATACAACGCGATTAATTTTGGCTTTATTGCATGAATATTATCAATAAGTAACTTCACTATTAGGACCATCAATATCAAGCGATTTAACGCAGTTTTTGTTGCTCAAAAATCGTGTCTTCTTGGATGATATCCTAACATTGGAACATTTGAAAATAAACCCACGTAACTTTCTCCCTCAGATACCGGCAGAAATGTGCGATAAAGCTACCTCAAAATTATCGACGGTTGCAACCAATTTTGAGGCGTTTTGACTCAAGAGACATAATTATTGTTACAACATGGAATAGACGTCGCCGTAGTCGATGCGAGGCCAGGTTTCACATCACAGCTCAGACATAAACAAAACGAGGTATAAAAAATATATCTTAGACGACTTCCTCTCAGCAGTCTTTTGTCAAAAACTCTGAGAGCATATACAATTGTCATGAAAATTTTCTTAAAAATTCGTCGTTGGAAATCGACTTTAACCTTTAGGTCCTGCTACTCATGTACAAAGTTAACACACACAACATGGGTGGTGTGAGTAGCTATATCGTAATTCCTGACTGAATGGTTATAATGGCCATTTATGTATGTATTGCTACGTTTTAAAATATGAAAACGTTTTAAATATGAGCTCGTATTGCAAATGAAATAAAAATAAATCGGTGTTTAGTTTTAATTAAAATTCTTTATTATTCGTACAATTCTGTGTGCCATTGTTCACAACTTGATGTAACAACAACAATTGCTTTGTTTGGTTTTTCATAGTTTACGCCCTTTGTATAAAGAATAACAATCACTTGATCTTGGTAACGGAGATCTTAAAACCACGATTACACTCTTCAAACCCACCGCGTCTTCACACAAGACTGATTGGACTTTTACTAACCCCGGTACCTGCTTTATATTGCCTTTATATGGCAACGTAAACAGTCCGATGAATGTTCTTGAAGGCGAATGTTCAAGACTCTATTAAGATCTCTATTAATGTAAACATCGTTGTTTCATTATTGTTGTTTGTTTGTTTACATTTATTCTTGTAGTGTTTGTTGTTGCATTGTTGTTTACTTGTTTATCATTTGTTTTAATGCTGTTGGTTGTTGGTATATTTTTGTTTACTCGTTTTTGTAGATTTTGTTTACAATTTTAATGTTAAACGAAGTAAAAGCAAAACATCAGTATCTAAAGTTTTCCATTTTCGTAACACCATTAAAGGTTTCTCAACTATCTGTCATTCGGAGTCGACTTTATACTATAGGTGTATAAAATTAATGCACACAACATAAGTGGTGTGAGAAGCTAGGTCGTAATTCCTGATGACCAGTTATGTATGCATGTATGTAATAATAAAAATAAAATAATATTTAAAGAAGAAATACTCCGCTTTAGAGAAATGTTGCTATCACTGTTTCAAACATTTGTTAAATTGATTTTATGTTAGTACATCTACATCTATATCATCCCATACTTAAGAAGTATGTGAGATATCTTTACTTAATGCCATATAGCAATTCCAATGAATTCAATTTCTATTGTTTGCATTTGAATAGAATACATTTATTGTGTCCTATTTAGATAGGAGATTAAAAATGATTTGAAATTCATTTAGTATTGCTATTGCATTTGATGTAGTTACATTTGATATATTTGCAAGAATAAATACAAAAGATAAATTCATATTCGTTGCCAATATACTCAAATCGAAATTGAAAGAGAATTCTAAAATGTGGAAAATGTGAAACTGAGAGTTTCACTCTGGTCATTCGCTGGCAATTCCTATAAGAGATCAGCACTATTGGTTGCATTATTTATTTCCTAGTGGAGTATTGAAATGATTGAGAATTAATAACAACTACAAATGTTAATTAAAATACTCACACAGACAAATATGCATTCATTCATATACTTAAGCAAGCCATTAATTTCGTTCGAAATGTTAATCATTTTAAAAGTTTTGGTTTTAAAATAAAAACTCTTTTGCATTAAATGTGGTTAAAATTAAATATTGTTTTATTATTCTTCTTGGCATCATTAATGATAATTCATTAATCATTAAAATAAAAAATATGCTTACGTTTTTACCTTTTAAAAACTTTTAAAATATGAGTTCGTAGACTGTCATCATCATCTCACAACACTGACTGAACTTCACTAACTCAGTCGCTGCTTTGCCTTGCCTTTTATATGGCGGGGTAAACAGTCTGATGAATTTTCTTGAAGGCGAACATTCATGACTTCGCCTTTCCTAAATCTCTATAAATGTAACTATCGTTGTTTACATTTATTATTGTAGTGTTGTTCATCACTTCGGCTTCTCGAAATCTATATAAATGTAAACATCGTTGTTTACTTTTATTATTGTAGTGTTGTTTGTGTATTTTGTTTACATTTATTCTTGTGGTGTATTTTTGTTTACTTGTTGTTGCTGGTGCTTGTTCTTCTATTAAGCAGTACGATAATTTGTAAACAGGTTTGTTTACTGCATTGTTTTGTTTTTGTAGATTTTGTTTATAATTTTAATGTTTAGCGATGTAAAAGCAAAATACCAGTATCTAGATTGTTCATTTTCGGAAATATGTTTTTAATTGACGAAAATATTATGTTATGCCATTCAAATTTAGACCATTTTCGTTTAAACATTTTACAATTATATGGCCAAAGTAAAGAAGATTGTCTATTTAAATTAAATTACTGCCAACTTTGCTTCTCCACAAATTTATTTGGAAAACTTTTCAATTGCATTCATTCATGCAAATCTCACTAGTTTTGTAACTGTAAGTCATGAATTTATTACAACTTAAAAATTTTTTTTTTAAACAAAATTTTAACGCTTAGAGAATAAATTTCATTTTGCCACTGCAAATTCCATTTTAACGTAATTGCCGTAATTTTATTTGGGTTTTCTAGAATTCAATAAAATATTTCGATGTTGAAAAATAAAATCCCGGATTAATTCTACTGCTTTCGCAATTTGCATTTTACATGCCACAAGTAAGCAAAATAACAAAAATGAGAAATACTTTCTGTGTGATATTTTATTGTCATTTTCTATGCGCGTATAAATATTTTTTGTGTGAATCTCTATAACATTTCGGCACGAATATTTCTATAAACTTTTTCTCACTCAGGTTTTATAATTTTTCTGATTTTATATTTTGCCGTTGCCAAAATATATATGAAAATATTTTTCATTTCGTATGAAATGACAAGTTCTAGTGGATGGTAGGCTAAAAGAGAAATGTGAGGAGCAGTTAAGAAGGCATACATTTAAGGCACGTATGAACAAATAGCAGCAGTAGCAGCTCACTGTAATAACAAGTTTTTGAAGCTAGAAAATGGTTAACAAATTAACGGGTTTTTTCGGTACAATCCTTTGAAAAAAGAAGAGTATCAACAAAAAATAAAAATTTTACTTACAGAAAAAGAGAGGAAAGTCGCCGTGGCCAGGTAGGTGCTGTGTTGGCTTATTAGCCGTGAGGCCTCGGTTCACTAGGTCAGACATCAAAACGAAAATATGAAAAATATTTCTTCTTCGACATCCTCTCAGCAAATTTTTGGCAAGAACTCGGAGAGTAAATAAAATTGCCATGAAAAGTTTCTCAAAAGTCTGTCGTTCGGAATCGACTTTAAACTGTAGGTCCCGCAACTCATATATAAAATTAACACACACAACATAAGTGGTGTGAAAAGCTGGGAAGTAATCCTGATGGAAGGGTTGTAATGTCCAATTATGTATGTATGTATGGAAGAGAGGAAACAAGGTGAACAAACCATTAACGTATTGTTACTTTTTTACCTTTTAAAAACGTTTAAAATATCAGCTCGTAAATTGCAAATAAAATAAAAATAAATTTCTGTTTAGTTTCAATTAAAATTCTTTGTTATTCGCACAATTTTGTGTGCTTCTGTTCACAACTTGATGTAAAAAACAACAATTGCTTTGTTTGTTATTCCTCTTTGCACTCTTTTGCATAAACCATAACAATCACTAGTCAATTATTCGACAGATCTTTGTAACGGAGATCTTCAAACCACGATTACTCTCTTTAAACACACCGCGCCTTCACACAAGACTGACTAACTTATACTAACTTCGTTGCCTAATTTGCCATGCCTGCAACGTAAACAGTCTGATGAATGTTCTTCGGCTTCTCGAGATATCTATAAATGTAAACATCGTTGTTTCATTATCGTTGTTTGTGTATTTTGTTTACATTTAGTCTTGTAGTGTTTGTTGGTATATTTTTGTTTACTTGTTTGTCATTTTTTTAATGCAGGTGTTTCTTGTTATATTACGCAGTGCGATAATTTGTAAACAAGGTCATTGTTTTTGTTTTTGTAACTTTTGTTCATTATTTTAATGTTAAACGATGTAAAAGCAAAACGCCAGTATCATGTTATTTTCATTTTCGTAACAATATGAAGGAGTTCTCGTATGTCGACTACAATTTCTAATAATATACGGTTATTAGATGTTATTGTCTTGTGGAGATGCCATAGTACTGCGACCATTCGATCTATTGTATGGCCCTTATCCTATATAACCTACAGGCTAATACCATAACCAGCATTTGATATGCATCAAGATGTTTCCTTATAGAATGCTTTAGTGTTCTTTGTAACTACTTATTGCTTTCGAGACAATCCCCATTTTGAACACGTGTTTTTTGAGCGTAATGTGTCTTGTTACTAACATCAGATTACTCCTGAAATAACCCAATGCATGAGCAATGTTGTCTCGTCATCTGGCTGATTAAATAAAATTCCCATGAAAAGTTTGCATAATCTATTGCTTTTGCATAGGTGATTTTAAAGGTTGGGTTGTAATCCTAACTAAGGGGTTATAACGACCAGATAACTAAGTAAGTTAGTGTTACCTCTTCGAGTTCGGGTTCCGGATAGTCTTACTTACTGGTCAAATTAAAAAGTAAGCTTGTCAAATGTAGGTAGTGAACACATAGTTGTTCTTTATAAGGTTAATAATCAAGTAGGAAAATAAAGCAAAAGCTTTTACTTGCCCTATGAAAAGATGGCACTTTAGCACGAAGGAGCTGCTCTAACAGAGAATTTTCGCATCATATTAAGGCGATGCCATGGCCTATTTGAGAAGCAAATTGTTGATGACAACAAATTTCCTTCAAGATTTGACTGCAAGTATATCTTTTTAGCTATTCCATTCTGATATTTTTATAATTATGGGCTAGAAAATAAATCTTCTAGTGGAACTGAAAGGAAAAGAAATCATTGAATTTCGCCCAACGCGCCTTTTCAAACGCCACTCTTTCTTAACTCCTACATAATAATGTCTTACAATTAAATTTCCATTCATTCGCTCTAAACTTGCATTTTCATTTAATCCTTCCATTAATTTCATTTCAGTGTTTAAAATTTAAGTAGAAACTGATGTTCATTCAGCAAATAAATCTCATCAAATATTTTGAATAAAAAAAAATTATTAAATAAATTTTAAACAAAGAGAACCTTCATATGTATATACATATACATATTTGTTTGTATGTATATGATTTGTGTTATTCTAATCCCAATAAATTATATGCATTATGGCATTATTAATTGGATTTCCTTACGGCAAAGTATTCGATTCTTAAATATGTTTGTGTGTATGTAGTTGCTAAGTGATAATTTATGTAATTCTTATGATTTTTTTTATTAAACAATATTAAATTTCTTTAATTATGGTAAACATTTTTGTGAAATTCAAAATTTTGTAGTTTTAATATACCGTACTCTAGTAGATGATTGAGATTTTTTAACAACGTTTGGTTAGGTTAGCGGGTAGGTTGCCATTCACAGACCAGTTCACTCGGTGGTCTTTATGGCCCACTGTGTTATATAGTGTGAGGCAAGCACCTTGTCATGATACGTTAGTAGTGAGTTTGAACCACCTCCAGCATGGGATGAAACCGGTCAGTTTCTTTATTGGCACATTCGAAATCATGCCGAGATTTTAGAGCTTTCTGTCACCCAAAATCCTATGCGGTGTGTTTTGAAGTGCAGTGTAGGTGTTGTACCGATTCCGTTTCTTCCACATCCCGGCAACTTCTGCAGTATAATGGTGGAGCAGACAGAGTTTGTCAGCGAAACTGTCAATAGCGAAGTGTCCGGGTAGAGTTCCTGTTCGAATGCGAATAGTTCTGTTGTAGTTTCTTGGTTTTCTTGCTGTGCACTGCTACACTCAGCAGTTTTGAAATTCGACAACCAGACATTTTGTACGACCTACGGTTTGTTGAATTCTATGCTGCCTTTTTTCAGTTTGAAAAGGTATTCTTGCAGAGCCCTATATCGTCTCTTTCTCAGACATCTCCGATTCCTTTCGTGCCAGTTCATTCGCCTTTTCATTTCATTGCATTCCACAGTGTTAGGAAGTGTAAATGCTGTAGTGTGGTATACAGTGTAGAGAGCCTATGCTACTCGTGATGCCATTTGATATGACAAGGTGGGATCCCAGTGCTTTGATTGCTTCTTGACTGTCCACACATATGATCAAGTTCGAAGGAGGTAGGTACCTGTGCAGCCTGTTCAATAGCAAAAATCTCCGCCTAAACTACGTTGGCCTGCTTAGGTAATCTGTTACCTATTCAGTGCCATCTTACTGGATTACACCCCAAATCTAGTCCACATTTCATTTTTCATCGATGACACCATCATTAACACCATAGTGAATCGCTTCTATTTCAAGCAGTAAACATATCTGAGAACTTAAGCCTTAGTGCAGTTTTAGTAGTCATGAAGGTGGTGGAGAAGTACAATGTTTGCAGAGTTAATATGCAGGATGCTGGAAAGTCGAGGTAGTATGTTGACTTATTAGATGCGAGACAGTGATTCAAGCCCCAACTCTGATATGTCAAACGAAACGAAATATTAAAAAACTATTTCTTTGAGCTATTTCTTCTCAGCAGTCACTTGGTAGAAACTCTGTGAGTAAATAAATTTGCCATGAAAGGTTTTTCAAATCAGTCATTCGGAGTTGACCTTAATCAGTAGGTGCCCCCGCCACTCATTTATAAAATTAACACACACAAAACGGGTGGCGTGAGAAGCTAGGTTGTAATTCTGACTAAAGGGCTGTAATGGCGTCCAATTAAGTAAATACAGAATGCTTGACTAATTAAATGTTTTTAAGGAGGAGGTCAAGCGATATTGAAAGCAGAGCAATGCTGCTTGCTTTATGGCAGTTTTTATGAATGTTGAAGATCTCAGCAGCATATCTCGATATGCTCAAAGATAAGTTGTGCTTACATTCCGTGATATTCACAAAATATTGTAAGAAATCGCTTTGCTGAAGAACCAGCCAAGTCTAGTGAATAGTTCACAGCCTGCAACATATTTTATGGTATACGTGTTCTGATTTAGTGGGTTAATTGCTGTTTTGGAGCCCATATAGGACATAAGGACATAGCTGAAAATTGTGCTGCATATGTCATAGCTAGCTGTGTGTTCCGATCACATCGGTTAAACTCGGTTTTGGTTTTACATGATTAAAATATAAATTGCAATGGGAATGACTTCATATGATTTAGGCTTGGCAGCGAATGGGTTAAACTAAGTATCCTCGACAGCGTAAAGGAGGGCTGCATGATGTTATCTATGTCAGTCCTCGTCCATGAATGCCTGTTTTTTCGGGGGCAAGTTCGAATAAAAGGTAATATCGGAATATAGTAGAAAATTTCATTTCTCTCAAACTGGCTGGTTGAAAGCTAGTGGTGACTTTGCGATTGCTTGAGATAAACAATGTGGTCTATGGTCGTTGGTAATATGAGAATACGTGCAGTGTGGAAGAAGACTGATTTTACTATTTTCATAAGACGAACATGTGTGGCGTGAGAAGCTAGTTTATAATCGTGACTGAAGGACTGCAGTGATAAACTAAGTAGATAAGGAACATTCCGAAATTATGAACTTAGGAAACAATTTGTTCAACTTAATAAGAGAATGATGCAATATTCGATTAGAATATTGTTACAAAAATGAAAAAATTAAGATCTGGTATTTTGCTTTTACATTGCTTAACATTAAAATTATAAACAAAATCTCCAAAACCAAACCAAGTCAGTAAACAAACCTATTTACAAATTATCATACTGCTTAATATAAGAATAAACACCAGCACAAAAAAATTGTAAACAAGTAAACAAAAATATAATAACACTACAATAATAAATGTAAACAACGATGTATACATTTATAGGGATTTCGAGAAGGCGAAGTCACGAACATTCGCCTGCGAGAACATTCATCAGACTGTTTACTCTGCCATATAAAAGGCAAGGCAAATCAGGCGATGGAATTAGTGAAGTTAAGTCAGTCTTGTATGTAGACGAGCTGCGTTTAAAGAGAGTAATCGTGGTTTGAAGATCCGTGACAAAGATCTGTCGAATAATTGTCCTGTAATTGTTATTGTTTATGCAAAGTGTATAAACAGAGGAATAACAAAGAAAAGCAATAGTTGTTGTTTATATCAAGTTTTGAAAAATGGCACACAGAATTATGCGAATAATAAAGAATTTTAGTTAAAACTAAACGGAAATTTATTTTTATTTTTTTTTGCAATCCACGACCTCATATTTTAAACGTTTTTAAGAGGTAAAAACGTAACAATATGTTCTTAATTTGAAGCAAATTTAAGCATGAGTCTTATTTTTTTAACTGTTTACTAATGAAACTCTTTACTAAAATTGAAGTCTTATTTAATTTCTAAAACTGGATATTCTTAGAAAGATTTTTAAAGAAATCGAACCAAAGTGACCAAAAAGGAAGAAAATTAAAATCGTTTAGTAAATGAGTAAAACACTAATACCTTGAAAAGAACTGTTATTGCTGTTGCAGATAAACAGGATGCTAACAGGATGCTTTAACACCAGCTGCTCATTTTTATTATTTCCTTTTGCTTTATGTCTCAAGCGTTGTTTTTCCGATACACAAAAGGAATATAAAAACCAAACGTATACACGCATACGTACCATATGCATACGCATTTATTTTCTATTATATTTCCAATGAAGATAAGTAAGTATCTGCGTATATGACTTTAGTTGTTGTGCTGCTTTGTGTTTCTGTATTTACTGCTAATTTCTTGTATATGATTCTACTTAAGAGTACGTTTGTTTAAAATAATTTACGAGAATTTTTTACTTATTTTATTATACTCTTGGTTACAGTTTACTGAACCCAAACGATCAAGTTCGAGTTCAGAAGATTTTGTTTTTTGCAAAATTGTAAGTTCAGGTGTTCTGTTTATGGTTTTGTAAGCAACAAAATTCTGTAGCAATATTTTTCATAGAAAATTCATGACATAGACACAAAGAATAAGAAACTTCACAAAAGAAACGAAAATTCATGTCTTTTAATTTAATTTCTTTATCAGCTTCCTTATACCTTTTTGTAATATTTTTTTCCTTTTTTTATAATTTTTCTTTGATGAGTACTCAAAGAGTTGTGGCAATAAGAAGGATTTTGGGTGAGAAAATATTTGCCTTAAAATGATTGAAGTCATTAATCATTATTATACATCATCAGCACAATTTAAAATGGAATTACAATGAAAGGCTTTTATACTCTCAAATAATTTTTGATTCTTACTCTTATGGCTGGGGGTAATAAGTACGTTTTCCTTTATATGACTTCAGCAAAATATGTTCCTTAGTTTAGTAAGGATAGAGTCAGATAAGTGTTCGAAGTTAAATGCCACAACAAAATAATACAATCCTGTAAATGTAGTCATTTTCCTTGCGAATTTAATCTATTCAAGTATTCTACTTGAGGACTGTAGGTGAGAGTGTGTAAAACAATGTGATTAATTTAGATCGACTTGATAAGCATAAGATAAAGTGTTCCCACCCTTCGATACGAAGATCAAATATATCCAGAGGAATAACAAAGAAAAGCAATAGTTGTTGTTTATATCAAGTTTTGAAAAATGGCACACAGAATTATGCGAATAATAAAGAATTTTAGTTAAAACTAAACGGAAATTTATTTTTATTTTTTTTTGCAATCCACGACCTCATATTTTAAACGTTTTTAAGAGGTAAAAACGTAACAATATGTTCTTAATTTGAAGCAAATTTAAGCATGAGTCTTATTTTTTTAACTGTTTACTAATGAAACTCTTTAATAAAATTGAAGTCTTATTTAATTTCTAAAACTGGATATTCTTAGAAAGATTTTTAAAGAAATCGAACCAAAGTGACCAAAAAGGAAGAAAATTAAAATCGTTTAGTAAATGAGTAAAACACTAATACCTTGAAAAGAACTGTTATTGCTGTTGCAGATAAACAGGATGCTAACAGGATGCTTTAACACCAGCTGCTCATTTTTATTATTTCCTTTTGCTTTATGTCTCAAGCGTTGTTTTTCCGATACACAAAAGGAATATAAAAACCAAACGTATACACGCATACGTACCATATGCATACGCATTTATTTTCTATTATATTTCCAATGAAGATAAGTAAGTATCTGCGTATATGACTTTAGTTGTTGTGCTGCTTTGTGTTTCTGTATTTACTGCTAATTTCTTGTATATGATTCTACTTAAGAGTACGTTTGTTTAAAATAATTTACGAGAATTTTTTACTTATTTTATTATACTCTTGGTTACAGTTTACTGAACCCAAACGATCAAGTTCGAGTTCAGAAGATTTTGTTTTTTGCAAAATTGTAAGTTCAGGTGTTCTGTTTATGGTTTTGTAAGCAACAAAATTCTGTAGCAATATTTTTCATAGAAAATTCATGACATAGACACAAAGAATAAGAAACTTCACAAAAGAAACGAAAATTCATGTCTTTTAATTTAATTTCTTTATCAGCTTCCTTATACCTTTTTGTAATATTTTTTTCCTTTTTTTATAATTTTTCTTTGATGAGTACTCAAAGAGTTGTGGCAATAAGAAGGATTTTGGGTGAGAAAATATTTGCCTTAAAATGATTGAAGTCATTAATCATTATTATACATCATCAGCACAATTTAAAATGGAATTACAATGAAAGGCTTTTATACTCTCAAATAATTTTTGATTCTTACTCTTATGGCTGGGGGTAATAAGTACGTTTTCCTTTATATGACTTCAGCAAAATATGTTCCTTAGTTTAGTAAGGATAGAGTCAGATAAGTGTTCGAAGTTAAATGCCACAACAAAATAATACAATCCTGTAAATGTAGTCATTTTCCTTGCGAATTTAATCTATTCAAGTATTCTACTTGAGGACTGTAGGTGAGAGTGTGTAAAACAATGTGATTAATTTAGATCGACTTGATAAGCATAAGATAAAGTGTTCCCACCCTTCGATACGAAGATCAAATATATCATCTGTTTTAGAGGTGGCCTCCTAATGGTGCTCCATCTGAGGTACTCTTTTGAGTCGGAAGTAAATTCGAGCAGCCAGCCTAATGTCGCCTAATTAAGTCGCCGTAGTCTAGTAGGTAGTGTACTGGCTTATTAGACGTGAAGCCTCGTTTTAAATCCCAGGTCAGACATCTGCAAAAAACGAAATATGGAAGATATTTCTTATCTGAGTTACTCTCAGCATATTTCAGGCAAAAACTTTGAGAGTAAATAAAATTGCCATGAAAAGTTAATCGAAATTCTATCATTCGGAGTCGACTCTAAACTGTAGGTCCCGCCACTTTTGAATAAAACAAACACACACAACTAAAGTGGTGTGAGAAGCTAGGTCGTAATCCTGACTGAAGGGTTGAGTAAATATGTATGTATATGTCGAGTATGTATGTAATGTCGATTAGATTAATAGATATTTTTATTAAGTTTGCTACTGACTTTGTCTAAGCCAGGCTGCTTGCTGATCTGGTAGTCTCGGCTCTATGACCCATTCTCCAAGAACCTCAAGTGACTACTGAAACCTAAAGCCTTATGTTCCATAGAAGTTTAATCGACTAAAGTCTACATAAAGAATGCCGACCTATTCATACATATATGGTATACATATATATATATATGATAGACCGGAGTAGTCTTGTAGGTAGCGTATTGTTGGTGTTCAAATCAAGGCTCGTTTGCCTTGATAAACGGTCAAAAATAATAAAAAAAAGAAAATAGAACGTTATCCAAGTGGTACACAAGGATAACATTTTATAAAGAAAATGTGACGTTTTTTCTTTTTAGCTTCGTCAATGTGGTACACCATGATGAAGGATTTGAATCATACAAGTTAATTATTTGAATGATTGCAGTAAACTACACTTTATTATTGTTAGTTACTTTATTAAAAAATAATGACATCAAAAAAAAAAAAGTACAAAAAAATGGGAGGTAATACAAAACTTAAAATGCAAAAATTAAAAAACATATTCCCACAGTTTGCTCAATGCAAAACGCATATTGAGTTTCATACTGTCTGGCACGTGTAGGGAACAAAGAAAATAATGAAGTTTTATTATTTTAATTCAATTTGAGATTCATTTATTTTGTTGCCAAAATAAAAGAATTCTAAAGCATTAACAGTTGGCTTATTAGCAGATAACTCGTGAGTTCAAACCTCAGTTGTAACATCTCGCACAAAACGAAATATTAATGAAGTTCTTCTTAGCAGCCTTTTGTAAAAAATTCAGAGAATAAATAAAATTGCCATGGTAAGATTCACGAATCAGTTGTTCAAAGTCGACGATAAAATGTAAAGTCCTGCTCATGGATAAAATTAGCACATGCAACACATATTAGAAGAGTGAACAAGAGTTTAGGATAGCATAGCTAGGAAAGGGAATTTCATCGAACTTTAAGCTTTTTTGAGCATATACTTGTCTATTGTCCAGCACCACCTTAAAGCGATGCTACAGAGTTAACTTTTAAGTCACTTTGAAATCACCATGAACATTGATACAGTGACAAAGCTTTATCTGCAATCCAGTTTAAATACGCTTTCTTGTCAATTTAGGCCAGTTGTCTCTTGCAATGATGGAAAATTCTTCCTCAACCAAGCATTTATGTATAAGATTCCATTCAAATGAAGCGCCTTACAGAAGAGGCATATTTATTCTGATACAGGGAAAGATGCTCGATGGACGTGTACGCATTCTAGTCAGGACCCTATAACCAGGTCTTTAGATATGAATCTGTTCATATCGTAAGTGAGAGAAAAGTTTTCTACAGGAGGTATATTCTACATACAGATAGTGTAGTTAAAGAAAAATGCTCTCTGCAAGGAATAGTGCGACCCACAAGCCAATCAGCTATGAATGGATGTGGTTTACGAATAAGATGAGTACAACGTAAACATATACATATACATGCATAAACATTTGGTCATTACAACCCTTCCTTCAGGATTACGAACGAGCTTCTCATACTAATTATGTTTTGTGTGTTAATTTTATATATAAGTGGCGGGAATTACAGTTTAAAGTCGATTCCGAACCACAGATTTGTGAAAAACTTTTCATGGCTCTCAAAGATTTTGCCAGATGAAATAGATTTTCATATCTCATTTCGTTGGAGATGTCTGACCCGTGTTTTGAATCGTGACCTCATGTCTAATGAGCCAACACACTACCTTCTAGAGTAGGGTGAACAACATCCTTCATTTTACTAGAGCACAACATTTTGTGATAATCTAATAGTGATATTGCCAGAAAGAATTTTAAGAGTTGAAGAGTTCGGATCTCTTAATTGCAGAAGATAGTTTGGAAAATAACCCTGTTCCCTCGGATTTAACTGTCTAATAAACGCATTAGCTTTGAACAAACATACTTTCAACAAAGCTCGTATCATAACTTTATTAACTTCATATAAAACTTTTATTGAGTGATTGTCAACGAATATTTTGGCTGCACTTTAATATTTGAATACCACAACGTTGTTCAAATGTTCATTTTAACAGCTTATTGAACCAAATCAATAAACACTTAATCCCTCTCGTCTTAAATTACTAGAATTTTCCAATATTTCCCTACATTCCGGCGTTCTTTGCAAGTATAATTGCTTAGCTAGAGTAGAGCAAAGAAACGAAGAAGAAGATGGTATTGTCAAGGAAAAATATTGGTATTGAAAACCAATGGTATCGAAAGTATTGGCTGTTTGCCAAAGATTAGAACGGAGGAGGAGTCTTAATTCATTTTATCAGATTCTTTCCATTCTTGGTGTCTTTTTTCTTGAAATAAAATAAAATTAAGAAAACGTCGAAAGAATTTTAATTTAATGTTAGTATGTTAAGCTGTGCAGCCCAGCAACAAAAAAAAATTGAGAAGAAGTTGGAGAATAAATAGGTGGCACAAGTTTTACGATCAATTTCATTAATAGAATCTTAAAAAAAAAATTAAAAGAGTCCGTTTGGAAAATAAATTCAGAGCAGCGGACTATAATTCTGTGAAGATGCTTGCCATATATTGAGCTTGTAAGTGAATTAAACGAGAATTTTGACTTGAACTTTTTAAAGATTTAAAAAGGAAATAAATTTTAAGATTTAAAAGCAAATAAAAATTAACTATCTGTAGGGAAATTAAACCAAAATTAACAAGTAAATAAAATCATTTACCGATTTTGATACTGTTACGTTTTTATCTTTTAAAAACGTTTAAAATAAGAGCTCGTAGATTGCAAATAAAAAAAATAAAGCTCTGTTTACTTAATTAAAATTCTTTATTATTCGCAAAATTCTGTGTGCCACTATTCACAACTTTATGTAAACGACAACAATTGCTTTATTTGTTATTCCTCTGTTTACACTCCTTGTATAAGCAATAACAATTACTAGACAGCTGTTCCACAAATCTTTGTAACGGAGATCTTTAAACCACGGTTACTCTCTTCAAACACACAGCGTTTTCATACAAGACTGACTGAACTGTTACTCACTCAGTCGCCTGCTTTGCCTTTCCTTTTATATGGCTTACAGTGATATCATCAGAAGCGAAAGTTTGATAGAGAATAACTGAGTATGATCAGCATGGTATGAGTATGAACTGCATGGGCAAGGCTAGTTAATTATAATAAGGTAGATAGGAGTGATAGCTTTGATAATAACTCTCACTTGAGCACGCATAGCGGCTCGTTGAGTTCCTTAACTGACCGAATTCCACCAAACACATCGAAGAAGTTGGTCATCGCAGGGGCTACACATTAAATTATATTTGGAATCTAGAAATCAATGTATATTCTCACTTTCCGACTCACAATGAAATCCATTATAGGGAACTTCATGCAATTATGGAATGACTAAAAGGACCTCGAAACAACTGGAGGCTTTCGATAGGGCCAGGTAGTGGAAGGATACTGACAAAAATTAATTTCACTATTCATATCGGTGTGTTTTGATATCACATGAAGTGATGTCTCACAGATAACAGACAATTTAACCAATTCTGATAATTAGAATCGGTGCCTAGCTTTAAAGCATAAATCAAGTTAGATTGCATCTTTTGATGTATTTGTTGCTCGATTTGGTGTCAATTAAGGATAGCAGCGTTAGACTATTGCGAATGGATGGCCGATTACCAACCTCTGCAGAAGTCATAAATAAAGTAAAGCGATGTCTCTACATATACTTAGCTACTACTGACCAGTGGCTAAAAACAAAATATGGCAATGTCTTCAAAGTGTAATTTAAAAACTTTATGGTAACACCTTAGTCTAGTAAGCAGTGTGTTGGCTTATTTGACGTGAGGCATCGGTTCACACCCTAGGCCAGACATCTTCAACCAAGCGAAAGATGAAAAATGAAATATTTCTTCGGCAACTTCCTCTCAGCATATTTCTGGCAAAAATTGGAGAGTAAACATGCCATGTTTCTTAAAAATCTCTCTAATTTAAACTGTAGATCCTGCCACTCATGTATAAAATTAACACACACAACATAAGTGGTGTGAGATGTTAGGTAGTAATCCTACCTGAAAGGTTGTAATGACCAATTATGTATGTATGTATGGCCTTTAACGATTGCTTTAATCTCGAGACTTTATTATCCAGTGGCCTTGCAAACATCTTTATTATTGATATTATTTATTTATTTATTTATTAATTACAATACAATTACAAATTATATCCTAATTATATACGAGCGAAGTAACTTGACTATGTGCTCAGTGTAGTGTCACAGACCAGAGTCTCTGGTGGGAATCGAACCCACGACCCTCACGCTAATAGTCTAGCACACTACCCACTAGACTACCAGGGCACCCTTATTATTGATACCTTCTTATTGTTTCTTGAATCCAAATGGCTTAGCTAGGCATACTATTTTCTTCCTGCTTTAAATTGCATTAAGTTCTTAAATTAAATTAGCGAGTAGCTTGCCGTTCAGTCGGAGGCTCATATAGCCCATTGTTTTAGCCAGTAACATCCTCTGTCGTGATCCGTTAGTAATACATTTAAGCCACCCCGAGCCATTTCCCTTAGTGGCACGTTCGCCCAGATTTTCAAACGTTCTGTCACCCAAAAACACTCATATAAAAGTTGTTCTCCCGATTCCGTTTTTTCCACTTCCTGGCAGCCTCTGAAGTAATTCTGGTGGGGAGGACTGAGCTTGTGATCGAAAATGCTAATAGTGCAGAAACCTGTTAGAATTCCTGTTTGAATCCAATAGTTCTCTTGTTAAACTTAAGTGGTTCCCCGGTTTTCCTGCTATCCACTGCTGAACACAGCAGCTTTGAAATCCAGCAACCAGATATGTTGCACTGCCTATGGTTTGTTGAATTCCATGCTGATTTTTCCAATTTAAAAGTATTCTTGTAGGGGCGCATATATTACCTCTATCGTCTCCTCGTCAGACATCTCCGATCCCTTTCGTGCCAGTTCGTCCGTTATTTCGTTCCCCTCTAAACTATACACCACATTACATTAAGTTGCATAATAATGTTTTTGAGTGCTTCTGAAAATACTTGAGCATCATTGCTACAATGCTTAGAATTTTGACGAAATTTGCTTCCGTTTAAGAAGTATAACAACAAATGTGGGGATAGGTCCCCTTCAAATTGATTGAAAGTAATTCGTATGAAAATGTCTTTTTGAGCCAATGAAGGAATGAATGAATGGATGAGTAAATAATTTAAAGAATAAATGGAAATTTTTCAACTTTATTACTTTAATTTATTAAACAAATGCATAATTTTAACGCTATATACACGCATACATACAATATAATAACATTTTTGTTATGGTTGGCAAGTGGTAATGGTGACAAAATTTAAATACACAGCTGTGGTCAACTAGATAGTAGTGGGGTAAATTCAAATTTAATTTTTTCTTCATTTCCTATGCTCTTTACAAATTCTTATCAAATTCAATATCATTTTGGAAAAGCTTTTAAGTTATTTGTTTCTAAATACTTACCCTCGATTGCAAATTACAAATACTGTATTTATTCATGTTTGCATATGTACAACTACTTAAAATCAAACTTGACGTTATCCATATGCGTATACAAACATGCATGCTGATAACTGCATGCGCTTATATGTGTGCGTAACAGTATTTGTTTGTTTCATTCGAGCATGAAAGTAAAATGGAATAACATTTACACATCTAAATGCACACATACATAGAAAAGATATGAATCATATGCAAGGTTACATACATATAAACAAAATTATTCCCATACATTGTCAATGTATTATGGCAACTACAAGAAGTGCATATGTGTAATGTACATGCATTGAAGAATGTAGAATTACATATGATACAGCATGTGCATGCTGGAAGTGAGTGTGTACATGTGTGCATAACTGAGAATAAGTGACAGCAACATATGTAATTTCAGCTGAATATATCGGTATGCGTAAGCAATGTATTTATGTACTTACATGCCATACATAAAGTATAAACACTGATGGAACGTGCATGTACAAATATGTATGTAGATTGTACAACTACTGTTTATATTATTGCTGGCGTAGAGATATAAAATATTTATTTTATTAACGGATAACAAATGGTTATTATTTTTCTTTGCTCTCCCTTTTTTTGTCTCAGAGAGAAGCAGCTCACTCTCTCTCTCTCAATTTGTTTATTTATTAAATTACTTCTTGCTTAAACAGTTTTTTAAAACAAGGGTGACATTCCAAACATCAAAGTAGAGTGATTCAGTAAGTGATCGTTTTAAATGACATGATAGGGTAACACAAGAAATATTTTTGGCACCCTATACCGTAATTTTATCAACAGCATTATGATAACAACAGCTCTTTTACATTATGGTGGTACATTACAATCATTCACCTTCGATTACGTCTAACTTCTCACATCACCTTATTTGTGTTAGTTAACTATAACCATGAGAGACGTAATTTAGAGTTTAACATCTACTGCGAACTAATAATTTTCGAAGGTTTTCCATAGCATCTAATTGCTTGAGACCCTTTTCCCGTAGACATATATAATTTATATAATTTTTTCTCAATATTTCAGAGCTGAGGTTTGAAGTCAGAGTTCCAGTACAGTATGCTAACATAATACCTACTATTCTTTCTATTGGGTCAGCTAAAAAGTATGAAAAACTACTGTAATTTACTTACTTACTTAATTGGCCATTAACAATACCATTAACTGATTTCGGCCTGCCCCAACACATTCTTACAGCCTCTGCTTCTTGCGCGCCTACCTCAGTTGGTCACACCAATTGATGATCCGTCTAGCCGAAGCATCCTCCTCCATTCGAACGACATGGCTGAGCCAGCCGCTGGATATTAGTACGCTGCACAACGTCTATGTCGTTGAGGCGCTCATACAATCCACTGTTGAATCGAATGCGGAAATCATCGCCAACTCGCACTGGACCGAAGATTTTACGTAGTATATGCCTCTTGAATACTCTTAAGGTTGCTGCATCAGTGCTTAATAGGGTGCATACCTCTGCGCCATTAAGAAGATCAGGGACGATGAGCATTTTGTAGAGTATTAGTTTTGTCGTACCATAGTAGCACCTGTTGGCAGGAGTGATCCTGCGCAAAGATTCCAAGAAGATGCTTTGCTGATTCATCGTCTCCAAACTATTGGAAACTAGATTGGTGGTTATCATACATTTTACTGTAGTCTAGTTGGTAGCGTGCTGGCTTTTTTGACGTGCGGCCACGTTTCAAACTCCAGGCCAGACATCTCCAACAAAACGAACAACAAAACGGCGACTTCTGCTCGGCAGATTTTTGGCAAAAACTCTGCGATTAAATAAAATTGCCATGAAAAATATTTTCAAAAATCTTTCGTTTAGAGTAGTGTGAGAAGTTAGGTCGTAATCCTGACTGAAGGGTTGTAATGGCCAATTATGTTATGTAATCAACTTTATATTGGCTTCTTTCCACAGTCTGGCGTTTCAGGTGGAAGTTGTTCAAAAAAATTATCAGAATTCGTTGGTGGAATTTTATGTATACTAGCGCGTGTTATATTCTAAACTCCAAGTTATTTTTGAAAATTCAAAAAATTTCTTCAGAATACTTTTGCAAGCTTAAACATCTTCTTAGCGCATTTCCTGTGGCACAATTAATTTTCCTTTCCCTGCAAATAATGAGAAGTCATAATAGATTTGAAAAATTCAAACAAAACTGTTTGTTTTTCAAAAAACAAAATGAATTTTTAAAATAAAAATAAAACAAAGCAAATGTTGGTAAAAACGCATCTTGAATAGTTTTAATAATATTTCTAAAGAGCATAAGCTTCTAAAGATTAAGTTGACTTACTTGGAAATATAACACAGGTAAGTGTAAGAGCTTAAATTTTGTAACATTTTTCAAGTGGAAAGTATTATGAACTTTAGAAAGGCAATGAAAAAATAAAAACAATACAAATAAAACAAAGGAATTTAAGTAATCCATGCAAAGTTAATGTTTTAAAATTCATAACAATATGGATTTCATTTAAAAATTAATGTTTAAAGAATACTTAGAATATTTAAGAATTATTGAATGAATAATTGTTACAAAAAGACAAAATAATTGTTACATCAGACTTATAATTTTATTTTCTTTTCCGAATCAATTGTTAACAATTTCATGTTTCTCTTTGTTTGCCATTTTATTTATCTTCGAATATTTTATAAAGATTTGTAAAAACAACATTCTTATAGATCTACAGATGTGAACAATATTGATACGTTTTTCCCTTTTAAAAACGTTTAAAATAAGAGTTCGCAGATTGCAAACAAAATAAAAATAAATTTGTGTTTAGTTTTAATAAAATTCTTTATTATTCGAATAATTATTTGTGCCACTGTTTACAATGTAAACAATAACAATTGCCTTTTTTGTTATTCCTCTGTTTATACCCTTTGCATAAACAATAACAATTACTAGACAATTATTCGACAGATCTTTGTAACGGAGATCTTCAAGCCACGATTACTCTTTTAAACGCACCGCGTCTTCACACAAGACTGACTGAACTGCACTAACCCAGTCGCCGACTTTGATTTGCCTTTTATATGGCAAAGTAAACAGTCTGATGAATGTTCTTGTAGGCGAACGAAATGAAACAGTAGACCCAGCCACTGAGTAGATTTAAGGACAGAAGAAAGTCAGTTGTCCCCTTGTCGATATGTGTCCAGCAGAGTCTGGAAACATTGCACGCACCTTCCTGCTGCCAATGAGCTTGAGCTACTCTGTAAAACGAGTAGAAAATATACAAATTAACCGAAACAATCGCAGATTGCCCACTCCGTGCCGTCCCTGGCTAGCTCATCAGCGGTGCAGTTTCCAATAATACCCCTGTGCCACGTAAACCACATAAGGTTTACCTTTGAATGGCCAGAAATTTATCTGACCACGGCAGTAATGGCTAACCCAGTAAATCAAGAGATTTTAAGGGAAAATCCCGCTACTCAATAAGCTTTGATAAAGCATTGAGAAAGAAAATTAACTGCAAGTACTTTATCAATTTGTTGCAACATAAAAACGATAAACAAACGCTACCAGCTACACCAACACAATACACGACACACATACACACATACACACTAACACGAAGAATACAATGCATGTGTTGATTATCTAAAGCTGCACACACACATATGTACGACGAACCTGGTTGCACCTAGTACCAACGGCAACATAAGCAAGGTACACAAACAACAATGTATTAGCAATAGAGCTCTCGAGAAGGCGATATCACGAACCTTCCACTTTAAGAATGTTCATTAGACTAGTTGTGTCGGACTATAAAAGGGGTGGACAAAGCAGACAGCAGTGAGTGATAATTCAGTCAGCCCTGTGTGAAGACGCGTTGCGGTTTGAACGTACGTGTGGTATTGCTTGCAAAAAGGTTGTAAGCAGAGAAGATCTAACAGTTGTTAGTGTTAACGTGGACAGAAGTGTGAAATAGAATAGTGTACAAGCAAATTATTGTTGTATCGGTGGCACACAAAAGTAGTGTAGAGAATAAAGAGAGTTTAAGAGAAAATAAACGTATATTTGTTTTTACTTGGTTTGCAATTAACGAACTCATATTTAAACGTTTTTATAAAGGTAAAAACGTAACAATATTAAGGAAAAAGGCAGCACTTGACGAAAAAGAAAGAAATTCATGAAGACAGTGCATCATTATGCGCACTTCCATCGTGACGAGGACCAAAATCATTGAAATAATGTACGAATAATTAGCCTGATTTAGTTCACTAGTGTTATATTATAATTCCGAATTTAAAAATGTTTCATGTATGTACATATGTAAACAATTTGCTACTCTTGTATCAACAGGGTATCGAAGATATAGAATATCACAGGAGTGATAACAGTTAACACCTGTAGCACAAAATAATTTGCATAATTTGCAGAACTTTAGAAACGTTGGACATCTCAGCACTTTGCCATAGATACAATAGTTTAGAACCAAAAAGTTTAAAACAAAAGACAAGATTATAAACATGAAAAGAAAAAGACATTTTTGTGATGTTCAATTTAAAACATATGTCGAGCAGTTCTGCTCATGAAGTTTGTTTAGAAATAATTTGCATAAAATTTACTACCTTTTATTGATTATTTTGTTTTTCTCTTCTTTTGTGACTTTTGTCCCTAAAAGTCAGTTTAAGACCTTAAATTCAAATAAAATCAAAATATTGTTTTTTTTTTTTTAAATAAAGTTCCAGAAACGCGATCTTTGGCAAACCATAGAACTAGCCTAGACAGTAAAGATTTACACATACATACATAATTGGTCATTACAACCTTTCAGTCAGGATTACGACGTAGTTTCTCATACCACTTATGTTGTGTGTGTTAATTTTATACATGAGTGGCGGGACCTACAGTTTAAAGTCGACTCTGAACGACAGATTTTTGAGAGACTTTTCATGGCAATTTTATTTACTCTCAGAGTTTTTGCCAGAAATCTGCTAAACTTTTATGTGAATTTACAAAATGAATGTAAATGAATTTTACTTGAAAATGCATTTTCTACTCGTTTAACACAAACAAAAGGAAAGTATTTTGTTTTAGTTTCGATTTTTTCTTTACTTTTTATGGTCGTACTAAACTGTAATTTGTCTTCTATTCCTGTGGTGAAATTCTATGCTCTAGCAAAGCCCCAGATATTTAGAGCGAAGAAAATGCATTGAACACAGTGATAAGTCAGCTTTCAAAACTGAAAATTACTTGTAAATATGTTTTAAAAAATTGTTCCACTTCTTTAGCTTTTACTGTATACCATAAAATCTATTTCATTTAAAATATTTTTATATTCCATACAGAGAAGTTCTTCAGTGTCAAATATTTGATTAAAAAGTAAAATTTTTTCCATTCTTAACACATGTGCTACACACAACCAACGAAATGAATCATTTTCTACGTTGGCTTTTCTCTCATTTTACAACGTCTCGAAATTATTTGCAGCAGAAGTTTGTTCCGTAATTTCAATTATTTGCGGGTTTAACACACAAGTGTTGTTAAGCGTGTATTTAAAATAGTAATTTCTTATTGTGGCCGACTGAAGATAACTTTTGATCATTAGAGGATGGCATAGTCCATGATTTCTAATTCCTTAAATAGACGAGAGTATAACGCTTCAGAAAGTAAAATTTTTGATTGGATTTAATTGGTAACAATCTATTTCAATTGGTATTACGTTTGCAGGTAAGGAAATTATAAATGAGTAGAAAACAGTTCATACCTTTTGTAAGTACTGTATATTGTTTATTAAGTATGATACTGTTACGAAAATTATAAACAAAAGCTACAAAAACAATGAAATTATTTACATGATAAACAAGTAAACAAAAATATGCCAACAACGTCAGTATAAAAAGGGGATAAACAAAAATGCAGCAGCAAACAATGTAAACAGAATACACAAACGACAATGAAACTACGATATTTACATTTATGGAGATCTCGATAAGGCTACGCCACGAACATTCCACTTTAAGATCATTCATCACACTGTTTATCGAACAATTGTTATTGTTTACGCAAAAGAGTTGTTTACATCAAGTTGTGAACACAGAATTGTGCGAAGAATAAAGAATTTAATTAAAACTGAACACAAATTTATTTTTATTTTTATTTGCAATCTACGAGCTCATATTTTAAACGTTTTTAAAAAGGTAAAAACGTAACAATATTTTTATTCGATGCATCGAAGGTCTTTTAATAGGGACTTCCGAAATTTGTTAGTTAATCAAACCCATCTTGTTGAAGCTACTTCTTTCAAATTAGTTGTCATTTCTTCAGTCTGTTTTGCCACATTGTCGTGGATGTAATGGCAACAAAACGTGTTAAAAACAAAATTGTTTTATCAAAATGGGTGTCCTGCTTGGAAAACTGCCCGTTTTCCACGTTAGGCTCGGAATGTATTGGATAAATTCGATTGCACTGGTTCAGTAAACTATCGACCAACATCCGTTCGATGACTAAACGCAAGAGCTTGAGAAAGCATCATAGCAAACAGTGGGAATGTGCAGAAGATACCCAGACAGCCAATCTTGCGTCGTTCACAAGAACTCGATCTTTCGTAGACCACAGCTTGACGAATTTTACGTAGCGACATGGGTTAGCGTCTGCACAATATTTAAATTACAGAGAAGCTGAAGGTAAACGACCATAGATAGCGCAGAGGGTTCGCTAAATGGGTTCTGTACCAATTGGCAATCGAAAAATCATTTTCAGGTCCATTTCAGGATAAATACATGAAAAAACAAAAATGTCGAATTTTGAACAATGGCAACCTAGATCTAAAAGCAACCAATGTATTCTGAAAAAGTTACTATTTGAAGTGGACTTCTGGCCGGCAGTTCCCTCATTCCATATTTCTTTGAGGACGACGTTTTCAAGGTTATCACTGTCAACGGATTGCAGCGAAGGTCTATGTATACTAACTCCTCTTGTATGAAATTGGATGATTGAACACGAAAGTCATATCGGTTCAACAGAACGAAGCTATGTACCACATAACTCATTCCTCATTTGATATTCTGAACGGGAGATTTGAGGATATTGCCATCTCATGTGAAAGTGTTGTGAACTGACCACTGATATCGTGCGATTTTACACCGTTTGACTTTATTTTCGTGAGGTTTTATAAAGTCGCAGATGTATGCGAACAAGCCACAAACCACAGCGATCCTCAAAGGCAACATAACTCATGTTATCGATCAAATTCAACCTGATTTATGAGCCAGAGTCATGGAAACTTTAAAATGTTTGATGCGTTGAACCCAGAGAAGCCGCGGCAGATATTTATTCGATGTTATATTCCATACATAATGACAGTATAGTATATGCAATCCAAATATTTAAATGTTAGTTTTATCATTACAGTCCATACTTAAGCGATTGTGAAGCGCTGACATCACAAAGCCTGCAAAACAGACGACAGTATGCTGTCATAAGTAGTGTGGCTTTTCATGGAATGTAGTGGATGTGAAACGGTTCAGTGGGTCTAGACTGAATTCAAGTCGTTATAACCTAAACAGTACTTTTAGAAATCTGTTGTATGGTGGAAAGAGTCAAACTATTACCACTTAAGCTCTAGTACTTGTATATTTTTAATTTGGCCATAACCTAAGATGGTATGAAATAGAGGTACATATCATTAATCGTTGTTTCTTAATTTCTCCTTTTGAGTAAACAGACATCAATTTTCACTTAAGTTGCAAAACAGACGACAGTATGCTGTCATAAGTAGTGTGGCTTTTCATGGAATGTAGTGGATGTGAAACGGTTCAGTGGGTCTAGAGTGAATTCAAGTCGTTATAACCTAAACAGTACTTTTAGAAATCTGTTGTATGGTGGAAAGAGTCAAACTATTACCACTTAAGCTCTAGTACTTGTATATTTTTAATTTGGCCATAACCTAAGATGGTATGAAATAGAGGTACATATCATTAATCGTTGTTTCTTAATTTCTCCTTTTGAGTAAACAGATATCAATTTTCACTTAAGTTTGCAATATATAATCTCTAATAGATATGTAATTAACAATGAAAATATGATTATGATATTACATGAACACAATCCTGTAGTTGTTTGTATAATGAATGTTAAGACTTTTTCACCAGACAAATTAAAGGTTGCAAAGAAACTTTCAATACAATTTACCTTGTGGTTATAATTGAATACAATGTTATTTTATTTCATTTAATTAATAATCGTACGTATTTGGTTATTATTTATAAAACAATTATCACACACTTGAAATATTAGAAGACATCTGCAAGTAAACAAATTTAATTCATTTTAAGACATAACTATGCCTTTAGGGGGCTTCTGTCTATGTTTCAAACGTGACAGAATGTTAGTAGAAAGTTTTTATTTTAAATGTACAAAATTGTTAGTCATACTTCACATTCACATGTTTAAGTGTGTCTCCAAATTGAAACAGTGATAATAAAAACAAAAAAAAAAGAACGAAACTACAGACAAGTCTTTAATAAGAAGCCATACAACTGCCATGATATCAACTTGACACTTTTTTCAGTCAAGAACAGTTGAAATTATCGTCCAAAAAGAACAGTCAGGATTCAGACCAAGATCACTTAGGTTAGGTTAGGCTAGGTTAGCTGATAGCTTGCCTTTCACAGGCAAGTGAACTCGGTGGCCCATGTGAGCCATTGTGTTACCCAGTGCGGTAAAGCATCCTGCAGTGATCCGCCAGTGAGGGATTTGAACCACCCCGAGCTCCGGATGAAACCGTCTAGTTCCCTTAATGGCAAGTTCGCCATCATGCTTAGATCTTCAGACTTTCTATTTCCCAAAAACCGATGATGTTTTTAAGTGCAGGGTATTCACATAAATGGTGTTGTATCACTTCTATTTCGTCCACATAATGGTAGCTTCTGCAATAATTCTTTTAGAATTCCTGTTAGAATGCGAAACTTTCTCTTGTCGAACTTAAATAGTTTTAATATTCTCCCGCTGCAGCAGTTTAAAAATTCGGCAACTAGGTATGTTGGGCCACCCATTGTTTATTAAATACCACGATGCTTTTCCCAATTTGGAAATGTATTCCAGTTTATTCTTCTTGTGTGTCGATTCTGAACGTGTGTTTAATACTTTATCCCAATCGGCTCTGTGTAATGTGTTAAAGAGCATGGGCTTACCACTGAAAATTGCAAGATCCGTAGGAGCAGCCAAGGCGATAAAGGTCTTTCAATTTATATCTGAAAAAAAACAGAGATGATTGAAGATGTAAGTTAAATGAATTAAAAAAGAGTTGTTCTACTTCTAGGTGTGGTAATATCATGGAAATATTAGGAACTTCAATGAACAGTTAGCTGACATATGGCTTGGAAGAAAATCATGGGACTGACGCCTTAGAATTAAGCACTGAAAGTATACGAAGATGTCTAGGGTAACAATGATTTATGGAGCTATTCTGTGCTGACATACCCGGAGCAATGATAACCTCTCCATGTACGATAGTATACATAGGAAATAGAAGACAAATGTAATACGGTATTAATCAGGGGCTTTGCGGCATGAAAAAAATGAGTGGCCATAGACACTGTCATCTGGACAGCACCAGTTTAATCAGTTCAGTATGGTTTTGTGAAATGCTTTGCAACGACACTTGGTAACAAAAGTAAATTGAACAGTATGAAGTCTGCATATTCTTTTAAAAGTGATGCCATTTTGCCGCATATATTGGATTACTGAATTCGAGGCTATGTGTTACGATAATAAGCAAGCAGATAAACTTGCAAAAAGAGTAAATTCTAAGCCAGAGATTGGTACAAGGACAGACAATTTCCGACTGGAATTCAACAAACAAATTTTCTATTTCACTATTTCGAAATACATCCGAGAAGAGTGTTGTAATTACATCTGGAATAAGTGTTGTCCAACAACCAGCAAGTAAATTTATCAATATGATACCCTTTAAAACTCTTATGTAATAGAAAAAGTGTCTTTTTTCCGTATTTACTCTGTCAGGTATTTTGTGTTAAGGAAAACACTAAATTTTTACTAAATACCTATATTACGGTTTAGGTTACCATCTAGTCTAGTGAAACGCTTTCTGTTTTATTTTCATTAAAGAATATATAAAACACGTAAATTTGTCTTTTAAACAAAGTTCAGCATTCATAAATACCAAAACATTGTTTATTAACCCTTTCATGCCCGAATTTTTTGGGCCAGAGCTAAAAAAAATTTTAAGGGCATGTGTTTGTTAGTCATGGCCTAAATATGAAGTGATATTAAATTCAGAGTCCTACGTATTCTGGTTTTACACGTTTTTAACCAAGCTTGTTTGCAAAAAAAATCATATACAAAAATTAAAAATTACGGAATTTATGAACAAAAATGTACAATGTTGCCTATAGGCAACATCGGGCATGAAAGGGTTAATTAAATGTTACATAGAAAAAGAACACCAAATATTTCTTTTAATTCTTTTGGCTCAGACATCCATCTTTTTTCTTGTTTTATTTAAGAAAAATTTAATCTTTATTCCATGTCCTTATCTTTTCTATTTTTGGCCCAGACACAAGTCAAAAAGTCATGTGTCATTAATGAAATGTAACGTAACGTAACGTAACATTTACACTTGTGTCTCTGTAATCTTTTTTATTTTATTAGACTACAAGTCTTTGTGGGCTTCTAACTGGTGAAATTTCTCTGTCTTTATCTATGAATGTATGTATGTAGTCACTTGTGTTTGAGTTTATATTTGAATTTGTGTGTTTTTTTTTGGAAAAAATATTTCATCTGTAAATACGACTTTGGTTACCGCGATACTTTTTTTTCGGGAAAAAAATTTATAGAATCTTGTACGTCGATATGGAGAGTTTCATATTTCACTGGAGAATACATATACATACAATTGTATGTCCTTGGGCTTAATGGAGAAGGCAAATTTAGCATCGTCAGGGGCATGTGCGCAAATTAGGCTTATGTTGTAATACTTGGTTCATCTGGATACTTTTGAGTTTCTCCATACAGATTGTAATCGTTCGAATATCGCTCTCTCTCTTTTTTTGACCCTGTTGTTTGCGTGAATATAATATACAAATATAGACAAAATTGTCCATATATTTGTATGTATATCAAAGAAGAGTAACAGAAACGTCTTCAAGACCATCATAATGATCACTCTCCTTTGAAGAAACAAAATAAATTCCTATCAATTTCAATAAAATTCGGAAAATTCTCTCAGTCGTGATGGTATTTTCCTTCTGCCATCCTTTGTATGATATATGTATGTACATATTATTATTATGTACCTATATGGCGATAATTGTTATTATTTTGCATTGTTTTTATTGTTCCATTTGTTGTTTATCTGAAGACTTATATTGCTTTTATTATTGTCCGTACAACACTTTTGATTTTATTTAATTTTCCTTGTGGCTGACTTGGTAAATATTACCATACGACATATTTATGACTATATGAGTGTAAAAATATGTGAATTGTAAATACAAGTGTTTTCTTGTCTGTCTCTCCTTTGTTTTCCTACTATGGATTATAAGACTAAGGCTATGCTTTATTGCATGCAAATATGAACAGACATACAGACAGACTTACATACTTTTATTCGTTTATTCATTCAGGTTCTTTTCACTGCCATTATATGTATGAGACAAATATTCTTTCAAAATTTTTTGGTTTTTTTTAATTATCTTTATTATTAAATTTACTTTACATACATATTCATCATGTCATCTTATGGACATGAATTCCAATATGCATCATGTTCTCTGCCAGGATCATGCCAAAATCATGAGAATGTTTTAAAGAAATTAATGTTTTTGGGGTTGTGTGTAGTTCTTTGGGAAATGTTGCCAACAGACGACAATGGTAGAGAACAGCAGTAGAGCGAGAGAGATTTAAAAGGATTTGATAAGTTTATGAGTGAAGTCGCCGTAGTCTAGTAAGTAGTGTGTTGGCTAATTAGACGTTAGGCTATGGTTCAAATGCCGGTTCAAACATCAAAACGAAAATATGAAAAAATATTTCTTCGGCGTCTTTCTTTCACATTTCTGGCAAAAAATCTGAGAGTATATAAAATTGTCATGAAAATAGTCCGAAATCTGTCGTTCGGAGCCGACTTTAAACTGTAGGTCCCGCCACTCATGTATAAAATTAACACACACAATATAAGTGGTGTTGAGAAGCTAGGGCGTAATCCTGTTGGAAGGCTGTAATGACTAATTATGTATGTATGTGTGTAAGTCGTGTATTATAAAATATACAGACATTCTATATTCTATACCTTAAAAATTAATTTTTGGTTTGCTGGAACATTAAGGTGAAATGTATTTTTCGGAATAAGAATTCAGAAGATTACAGACGGCCTCGTTCGATTATCAATTACAGAGTTGTTGTCTCTACCTAAATGCAAGCTTACCTTATCAAGAAATTGAGGTTTCCTATATAAAGGTTGTGGGTTTCTTCCTTTGTTAATTTGGACATGTTAATTTTGGACAGTGCGCACTATGTCGAAAGTCCATGTGTTTCATGGGGTTAATCAGACTTCAGGCTGCTCCTGTATAAGTCGCCCTTTCATACAAGAGTTTTTTACCGGAGAGACTTTGCAGATATCCTCTGATATTTGCTAATACTTCGTCGTCTGCCTTAATCAAGTTCTGGCCATTCTTTCATATTGGACTGACATGGTATTGCCTATAGTCAGAATCTATTTCATTATGCCTATCTGCACGTGGGTATAAATATATTAGTACCAGCTACATAGACGAGTAAATAGTACGAGATTATACGTATATGTACATAAATTGTTTACTACACCTCCCGGTTGAAGCATGGAACCATAATAAAATTTTTTCATCCAAATCCATCCTGCCTCATTATTCGCTCACGTAAGTTCTCCCTATCCATTATGTACAATTTCCATTACAAAGATTTCTTTAGTCTTTTTATTTCCGCTTGTCTTTACGTCAACTACTTTCCCGCCATTCCACTTTTTCAATGCGACCAATTGAAGTACGCCGAACCTTCGTACCAGCAGGTAGATAGCGTGCCTCTGTTTCGTAATTAGGTCCTTGCCCTTAAATCTCAATACATACATAATTGGTCATTACAACCCTTTAGTCAGGATTACGACCCAGCTTCGCACATCACTTATGTTATGTGTGCTAATTTTAAACATGAGTGGCGCGACCCACAGTTTTAAGTCAACTCCCAACGATAGATTTTTGTGAACTTTTCATGGCAATTTTTATTTCCTCTCAAAGTTTTTGCCAGAAAGCTGCTGAGAGGCAGTTGCCGAAGAAATATTTTTTTACTACGTTTTGTCTGACCTGGGGCTTGAACACGCTACCTACTAGACTACGCCGACTATTCACGAAGTTGCACGCAATTATTTCAGCTTCTGGATAACAATACAGTAATCTATTCGATCTTAAGTTCAAAGTATTTCATAAGTAGTTCTTCTTTAGTAGTTATCCAGAGTTGGATAGATTTTGTTTTTTTAAGGTTTTCACACCGATTTGCAATTGAGTGTTTTTAGAGAAACCCTTCTGGCAGTGTTCTTTTAAAGTTCAAACACGTGCTCAAAACTTTTGCTTTCCACTTCATCTCATAATTTAATAAAATTGCGAGGAAAACTTTATTTTTTCCCAATGATGTAGCAATATGTCTACTACCACCATCCAACAACTATTCTAAGCGTTCACGAGCTTAATTTGTAAAGAGATTTTTGGTTTGAAACAAAAAATTCTTTTTTTTACAAAGACTGCAGTTGACAGATGCATTGGATGCATTAAATTTAAATATTTTTTTGATGATTTCATGCTGGTCTTTAGTTTTGCACTTTCCAAAAACTTTTTGCTGAATATGAATGAAGAAAAAAACAAAAAAGGAATCCAAAAAATAAAATTTTATTTCTTAACCGTAGATCGAGCCTTAAAAAAACTTCATAATTCTAGATTATGTATCACTTTTGATACATACTTGTAGTAACATAGAATTGTCACGATAATTGATAGATTTTGTTAAAAAATTTAAATATTTTAATTCATTTTTATAAAGCTACTTATTTACTACTATTTCATTTTATTATCACTTTTATGAAATTTGCGCCAAAATGTTTACATGATGTACATTGGCATGTTTTTTTACATAAAAATAAAGCACTTCATGTCAGCTTAGTTTTATTTCTTTCTAAATGGTAATAATTTGACGTCTAGCACCCTACTTTGTGGCGATTTATAAATTTCCAATTGCTTAGATAGGACAGCTTATTGTCACTCGCATCAGTAACACTCTCAGTTGAGGGCTGGCTGAAATCTGATGGTACAAACCATTTTTGTGATTCGCTAGAAATATTTGTTGTCAACGTCATGTGAGGTAAAAAAGATTTCCGTTACAATAGAACATCGATTTAACAATAACAATAACAATTTTCTCTCTTTGATTCCTCTCTGGTTTCCCGGATTCGTGTTTCCCCAAATACTGCTGTAAGTAGTTGCCACGCACGTAGCATGTACTTAAATCTAAAACTGCCAATTCGACTTCGGTGGACCACGAAATTTATAAGGACCATAAAATTCAATTTGTTACTAATCTACAGCGATAAAATTAAATATGAGTTGAAAAGGTAATAAAACAAAACAAAAGGAAAGAAAACATAAAACAACACCAAGCTTTACTCCGTAAAGTTCGTTAGGAAGCTTGATTTATATAAATATCCCTAATTTAACTTCCCTAACAATCACTGTAAGTATTCCATCATTAAGTATCAAATTTCAATTAAAATCCCTGGAGGTAATTTTCATTTTCCACAATAAAACTAAAAAGTTTTAGAATTCTGTTGCTAAAAAACTTTAATTGGAGATGAAAATATACCAAAAAGTAAAATAAAAACATAAGCATCATTATTTAAACATATTTTCTTTACTTTTCTTATCATTTAGGCGAAGAACAAATTAAATTTTTAAACATCTTAAAAAAAGGATATATGAGCTGCTCTGAAAGTATAACAGCTAATCCCAAACTATCTATACAGTATTATTTCTTACATAAAACTACAAATTGTGTGATAAAAGTTTTATGACAATGGTTAAAATTTTCTAACAAAAATTTAGGAAAAAAATTTTTTTTTTGAAAAAAAACCTATTCATTCGAATTTCAAAAAAGGCTTTAAGCATGATTATTAAAGGCTGGAAGATGTTCAGCTCATTTTTCGAAAAGTCGTAATAGGTGTAAATATATTATTATCAAAGCGAATGATTGTGTTATCTCATACGTACGTAGTTGACCGAAATATTATCATCTGTAATAAAACATGGGACGAAAAACATTTTTCTAATGTTTGTCTGTCGCGTGAGATAAATATGAGAAGATTAGTAAGAAAGACTCTACAACATTTCTGGAAACAAATTTTCTGCGTGAAATTTGCTAATATTTTTTCATCCCAAACTATTAAAGGCAGTCTGTTCTGTTCCAGGCTTGTTCTGTTCCATCTTTGGCGATGAACATCCTGTTGTCATGTGTGGTGCTGCCAATACTTTGTTCAGTTCATAAGATGAGCTTCTATTTTTTTATTCTTCAAAGTCTTTAGCAGCAGGAATATTACATATATAATTAATATATAATCGGTCATTACAACATTTCGTTATAAATTGGAAATGTCTGGCGTCTAATAAGGTAACACGCTACATACTAGACTACGACTACTTCAATCAATATCAACAACATATCAAGAATAGAAAATTCAACCTTTTCACTTTTGTCGTTCAATTCGTTAACTTTCAGTTCTTTCTCAAAAACCATAAATATTGTATTATTTACGATAAAACTTCACAAAATCTTTGAAATCTTAAAAAATCACATACACGACACCAAAAAATCGCTAGGAAAGTCGTATGTATCAAAAATGATGAAGTTTTTGGGTTTTTTAATTCCTGTTTGAAATTTTCTTTTTTTATTTGTTTTAAAATAATGGCGATAACAATACTAATGAATTATAAAAATATCAGGCATCTAACTTTTTTTGAATTGAAGTTGTGTATTCTAAAAAATTGAAATGTTTAATTTTTGATACAATGCTCGCTCTGCGGTTAAAAACTTTATTTCCACAAATACTGATGAGATCTTTTACAGGCCCTTTTTCTATGATAAAGATTTGATTTGAATTGTAACAAAAAAGGACAAGTCTGCTGTTAAAAGAGCAAAGCACAGCAAAAATATTCTGATGGTCTTGATTTATTGCTACGTTTTCAATTTTTTTTGCAGCTCAAAATGAATGGAATGAAAAAGCAAAAATTAGTGCAGTTTTTGAAAAGTATTTGATTAAAAATAATGGTTTTTTAAGTTGTCTTGGAATAAAATTTTCAGTTCAGCTTCGTTGCATTTTTTGTTTTTCTATGTGACTTCCTTACCAAGTGCATTAAATTGATCAGATTTTGAAAATAAAAAAAAGAAAAACTAAAGTCCCTTGGTTTACAAATGTTAAATAAAAACATAATTTTTCTGTTATTTTTTTGGCACAGAAATTATGCATAGTTTTACAAAATTGTTGCAGCATTTGCAATATTTATTATGCAAATATAGAAAATTATTTTCTTAAAAATAGTGGAGGCTTTTTTAAACCAAAGCTCAGGAGATGATGTCTATTCATGCAGTGCATTGTGTTGGAATGCAGGAATGGTAGTTTATAAGGACAAGGAAATAGCGGTTGTTGGCGAATGTCCAGTGTAAAACCTACGTCATTTTTGCGCACATTATTTTATAATCATTTTCACTTACTTTTTTCAATAGTGGTTAACCACATATAATATCAGACAATCACAAACATTCAGAGTCGCTGGTGGGAATCGAATCCACCGGCTCGGAACCTGAAGTCCAGCGCTACCAGCTCGTCGATAAGAGGCTGCACAAAAAAAATTTATATTTTTTGTCTGAGAAATAGAGAATGTGTGAAATATTGTAAAGGTACTTACAAATAAATGCATCTTTTAGGACATATGCAGTTTCTTTAATGTTCAATTTCAGCCCTTAACATACATAATTGGTCATTACAACACTTTAGTCAGGATTACGACCTAGTTTCTCACACTACATTCATGGCAATGTTTTATTTACCCTTTTGCCAGAAATCAGCTGAGGGAAAGTCGCCGAAGAAATATATTTTCATATTTCCGTTTGTTGGAGATATCTGAACCGTGGCCTCCCATCTAATAAGCTAACACACTATCTACTAGACCACGGCGACTTAAATCTTAATAAATAAAATATTAATACTTTTTCAAGTTTTAAAAACGTTTAAAATATGAGCTCGTAGTTTGCAAATAAAATAAAAAATATAATTTGTGTTTAGTTTTAATAAAAATTCTTTATTATTCGCACAATTCTGTGTGCCACTGTTCACAACTTGATGTAACTTGATGTAAACAACAATAATTGCTTTGTTTGTTGTTCTTCTGTTTACACCCTTTACCTAAACAATAACAAGGAAGATCTCAAACCACGATTACTCCCTTCAACCACACCGCGTCTTCACACAAAATTGACTGAACTTTGACACTCTCAGTCGCGTGCTTTGCCTTGCCTGTTATATGGCAACGTTAGCAGTGTTATGAATGTTCTTGAAGGCGAATGTTCGTGACTTCGTGATTCTTGAAATCTCTATTAATGTAAACAGTTACTTCGTTTATTCTTGTAGTGTTGTTGTTGTATTTCTCTTTAATTGTTTACCATTTTCTTTATGCTAGTGTTTGTTGGTATATTAAGCAGTACTATAATTTGTAAACAAGTTCATTGTTTTGTTTTTGTAGCTTTTGTTTATAATTTTAATGTCAAGCGATATAAAAGCAAAAAATCAGTATCTTGAACAATATACAGTATCGGAACAATATATTTCCCTATAATTTCTACCACCACTGCACCGTACGAAGCCATAATAAGTTAATTTAATAGCGTTTGTTTTTTTATTGTAATTTTTTAATATTTTTTCTTTATTAAAAACAAGAATAGAATTATTTTCTATGCCATGCACCAGCCAGCAATAAACAATTTAACACATTGACGCTTTTATATAATAATCGCACAGAAGAGTGTGAGAGAGAACGAAAGTAAGTCTCTGTGTTGCACAGAAAAAACTCATATTTGTAGCACTCCCATGCATGCATACGATGGAGAGGAGAAAATTCTTATGCTAACGTAAAGCTTTTATTTGAAGCAGTTTGAGGTTGCTTTCTTTCTTCAATCTTCTGCACGAATATCCTTGCACTTTTGATTTAGAGTTGTAGCAATTACCAGTTGCTGTTGTTGTTCTGATTGTTAATTTTTGAACATCCTGTTAAATAAAGAGGTACAGAAAGGAAAAATAAAGCTAAGCTCACATAGATGCTTTATTCCATTTAATTTTGTTTCATTTTAGAATGAATCACAACGATTGTTATTAGTTGATTGCATTTGGAAAATAAGGTCTGCGACCACACACCCGCTCGATTTTAATTTCATTCGTGTTGTGCATAAAATTGAAATTTTTGTAAATTACAGCCATTTAAAGAATTTTACATTTTTTCTGACCAAATATCCACATTAAATATCAACAATAGACTATGGAAACACGCCTAATAAAACCCTATTACAGACGAAAGAAAACGTCGAAAATGGCGGTGGATTGGATATACAATACAATCGACAAATAATGACAAAACAAACAGTTCTATATAATGGAATCCACGGAGCAGCCGTGGAAGAAGGTTAGCTTATATATTTAAAAGACAGATCGATTCGGTAATAGACGCAAAGCGGAAAAATTGGAGCACAGTGAAAGCGTGGGCACTAAAGCGGAATATATTCATCAAATTTCTTAAGTCCTCATGTTCTTTAGGAAAACGATGAGAACAAAGCTATATTGTGATATGAATGATTTAAAAATGCCTCCAGTTTGCTAATAGTAGATCGACATAAGGGATATTTCTTTTTTTCGATGTTTGAGATAAGGCGTGAACTCTCGAGTTCTCGTATAGTAAGCCTACACATTACTCACTAAACTATGACGACCAGTTTTAAAATTGGCCATTGAGGCTATATTTTTATTGAAGGAAATTTAACTCGCTGTTCGTGTAAAAAAACGATATTTTCTCTGAATGCATGCCATAACTAGGAGCAGTTCGTTTGATTCGATGTTAAAGATAAACCTCGCTTTGTTTGGTTAATCATTAAAAAGGTGGAGATAGTAAACTGAAATCTCTTCCCATCATAACTGCCTAGAAAAAGTATAGACTGTTTCAGCTCCAGTTGAAATAAGAAGAGTCCCCGCTACGCTCTAGCAATGGCTTTCAATATGTGGATATATGTATGTATATATGTTTGCATGTATCTTCGTATGTGTTGTAGATAATAAAAATCACTACATATACTATTTTCCTAATAGTCTGGGGATATACATACCACAACAACTGTGAGACGTTTTAGTAAGTCCATAAAGAGCTCAAGTGCTTTTCTATTCTTTTAAATTTATTTTTCAATTTTCAATTTTTGTTGGTTTTGTTTAGAAGTCAAGTATAATACAATATTAAGATGATTATATTCTTATGCTAGTATGTGTTTGTAAGTGTAATCGTGGGCTATTGTTGTGGGAGTATGTGATTTGTAAATTGTGTTTACGAAAAAAGCAATTTCATCTTAACCAACCTCTTGACATTTCTTTTCAGCTTTTTTTTCTCAGATGTTTTTGCCATATTTTCGACTTTCTTAATGTACACTCTGTTGTAAATATGCTATAGCTTTCTCTTTAATACAACTGTTGATTTTTTTAAAACATTGACCTCGACACTGTTCTTCTTTCATCGGCTTAGGCTTTAATGCACAATGGCTTGATTAAGACAAATTTGCAACAAAAAATTTGTTTCTATTCAAAAAAAAATTTTTTTTAAAATTGCAACAAAATAATAGAAGGTATGAAATTTAACCGTAGATCGAGCTTTGTATCAAAAATGATACATTTCAATTTTTGTGATCATAGAACTTTAATTCAGAAAAAGTTAGATGCCTGATATTTTTTAATTCGTTAGTATTGTTATTGCCATTACTTTAAACCAAATAAAAAAGAACATTTTAAACAGGACTTCAAAAATTCCAAAACTTCATAATTCTAGTCTATGTATCATTTTTGATACATTCGAGTTTCCTAGGGATTCTTTGGTGTTGTGAACGTCAGACCAAGGTTCAAATCTCAGGTCAGACATTTCCAATTTACACCGAAAGGTTGTAATGAGCGATTATGAAGACTGAAGACTTTGAAGAAGAAAAAAGCAGAAACTCCTCTTATGAATTGACAAAAGCATTGGTAGCAACAGACATTTATCTCCAAAGATTGTACTACTTGGAACAGAGAACCGAATAGTTTAGGAAGAGAAATTTTCTCGCAGATTGGTAGCAGCTGTTTCTTGAAATGTTCTAAAGCCTTTCTGACTGCTCTTCTCATATTTATGTATCTCAAGTGACAGACAAAAATTAGAAAAAAGTGTTTCGTCCAATGTTTTATTTCATAGATATTACAGAAAGGTAATAATTCGGTCAACTCCGTAAGTATGAGATAACAAAATCATTTGCTTTGATAATGTGCTACTCGGAAATGATGATAAATTTACACATATTACACCTTTTCGAAAAATGAGCTGAAACTCTTTCAGCTTTTAATAACCCCAATAATTTGGACGCTATAGATGAATAAATTATTGTTTTTTATGGTAGTTATAAATATCGTGGTCATTTTATTATAATATAAAATAATTTTATTAAAACAAATTGAAATAAATAAAAACATTTAAATTTTTTAACAAAATCTATAAATAATTTCGAAAATTCGATGAACTACAAGTATGTATCAAAAGTGATAAATAACCTAGAATTATGAAGTCTTTCTAAGGATCGATCTGCGGTTAAAGTCGATTTTTCCCAATTTTATAATGTCGTACAGCCAGTCTTTAGGTATTTGCTAGCAGGCGGAAAACCAGAAAAGTTTTAACATCGGAAAACGGTGGAACAAAAGATCTGAAAGCAAAGCAAGCAAGTTAAAGCAAACACACCTCAAAAGAACTGCCACAAATCAAATAAGGAGGTCTAAAACGAGCCAAACGATTATGAAGATATGACAAGGAATTCTGGATTATTACTTCACAACATGTTTAAACTTATTAACCGTCGCAGCACATGGAAAACTATGTGTAGGAAAGCCATTTCTAAAAAGATATGCAATATAATTAAGACACAGCGCCAACGTTTTGAATGCGTTGCAAATCATGGCAACAAATAATTCGTTTCCTTCTACATCTCATTGTTATCAATCAGGTTTAAGATGACATAATCGATAGCAAACCGTATCATGAAATGCTGGTCATCAACTGAACATGGACCATGTAGAATGGCTTGTGCTGATGATGTTGGTTTAATATCTCAACGTTGATCTGTTGATTAAAGTCCGATGTCAATCCAATAGCAAGTAAATGCGAAATATTATAGAATCTATTAGCATCTTAAATAGTTTCATGTTTTTACCTTTTAAAAACGTTTAGAATATGGGCTCGTAGATTGCAAATAAAATAAAAATAAATTTGTGTTTAGTTTTAATTAAATTCTTTATTGTTCGCACAATTCTGTGTGCCACAGTTCTCAAGTTGATGTAAACAACAACAATTGCTTTGTTTGTTATTCCTCTGTTTGCACTCTTTTACATAAACAATAAAAATTGTTCGCTAGATCTTCAAACCACGATTATTCTCTTTAAACACCGCGCGTCTTTACACGAGCCTGACTGAATTTTTACTGACTCCGTTGCCTGCTTTGCCTTGCCTTGCCTTTTATATGGCGACGGAAGCAGTGTGATGAATGATCTTGAAGTCGAATGTTCGTGAATTCGCCTTCTCGAGATCTCTATAAATATAAACATCGTTGTTTCATTATTGTTGTTTGTGTATTTTGTTTACATTTATTCTTGCATCGATGTGTGGCGGATCCTACAGTATTAAGTCTACTCCAAAACACTGATTTGAGAAACTTTTTATAGCAGTTTTTTCTACTCTCGGGAGTTTTAACAGAAGATTTCTGGCAAGATGTGTAAGAAATAAACATTTTTCCGTATTTCGTTTTGTTCGAAGGTTGATCGACAGGATCTTGTCTAACAAGTCAACACACTACCTACTAAACTTCGGCGACTTAAAGCCGGAAGATATTTAATAATAAATGCTCCATGATAATTGCTCTCATAACTGGAGGAGATAGGGCGATAAAGAAATTGGCAAAACGGAGAAAAGCTAAAGTGTAATTAAGAATCCTGCAATAAATAAACTAAACTGGAAATCATGTATTGAGGCCTTGCGCTCCTTTTGGGGGTTATGTGCACTCAATTTAATTCGACTATAAACTTTAGGCCCGACACTCATGTATAAAATCAACACAGGCAAAATAAGTGACTAATTATGTGCATGTATGTTATTCTATTGTAATGCTAAAAGTTAGTTAGGCTGTCTGGATTATAATTTTATTTTTTACGTAACAAAATATATTCCATAGTGCATCGTTTGTGGTTTGCTGGCTACAGTATATTCAGATTTCTTTCTCTTAAATACTGTTGCAGTTGCAGTTGTAGTTGCAGTTGTTATTATGCAACTATAAACAGCCATACTCACACACAACACACTATCGTTGTTGGCTTTTGTGGTTTAAGTAGGAGAAATAGTGGAAGAAAGACTGAAAATATCAAAACAGGGTTAAAGCAGATTGAAAGGGAGCTCTCATACTTGAAGGATAGTAATGCATTTATTAAGAAGTATGTTAATGCGTGTGTGTGTTTTGATTTAGCAAATGTTAAGAAAAAAATTAACCAAACTCACAGGACTCTATGGAGTAATGTTTGTTTATAGGCCATATTGAATTGACGTTAAATATTTTTGTTGGAAAAAGAATAATTTTCCCATCAGTTTTCAGTGTTCATTTAAAGTGGTCAAGGTAAATAAATTAGGGTTTGTACTTGATTACCGTACACGAGTTTCTTTTGGCTTTTTCTATGTTTTTCATACAAGCATGCCTAAAATTTTTAGATGGAATTTAAGTACGAAATGGAATGACTGAAACGGAAGAGAAAATGATAGAGGTACAGAAGTCATCTATACAATAGAAAAACATTAAACTCATTAAAATTTTGAATATAAATCTGTCAACAATATTGAAATTTAACTACTCTGATTCATTCGCACTCACTACAACGTTGATTTATAAGTATGAGTACAATGAGATGTGTACAACGTTGACATCTAACTCATGCCATTCGAAATATGTTTGATTCATATGCCTACTCATTTAGATTCATAACTTTAGAAATATACTTACAATTCGAGTGACTCGAATCATTCGCCAAAATTTGCAGTCTTACTTGTTGTTGCATTTACAAAAAAAGAAACAAGACACATAAGCAAAAAAGACAGAGCAGCGGGCAGAGCAAACACACAACCTTCTAGTGAGTATTTTAGTGTTCGTACGCGAATCATATTTATTTTGTGATTTTTGTAAATAATGAGTATGAGGATTCGAAATCAACAACATCATACGTGTACTTTAAACTTTGAATATGACATTAAAATAAGTATGAATGCGTATAAGTATCAGAAATTATGAGTATGATTCGGTTCTACTCATCTTTTTGAATTCACATTGCTGATTTCTGGTTGGTATCCTATCCTTCCTACTCACCTTAAAGAATTTGTTGTATTTCTAAATATTCAGATCCAAAAACGAATTACCAGTAATTTGACAATGCTTGACTACATGTTGCAAAGCTAGCTGAGAAAATAACAAATGATTAAAGTGATCTAACAGGGTCTAAAAACGAAGGTTTTTTGTAGCGAAATGCACATATAAGTTTACTGTTAAACGTGGAATCTCAATCAAATCAATTCATTTGAACTCTCTTTCCTTTCGTTAATTGCAACTATTAAAATTAATATTGATGACTAAATCTCTTCCTGTCTCTATCGCTTTCCATTTTATATGTATATTTTTTACAGGCATTAATTTAATCATTTATTTAGAATAAATTTTTTTGATTTTTCATACTTTTTTTTATTTTTTTTATTTTATTTTATTTTTCTTTTTAATAAAAATTGCTTTGAAATTAATATCAAATATTGACAGTTTGTTGTATTCATTTTCGCTTCTGATTGTTTCGATTTGATTCGTTTTGCGTGATTTTATTTAGATTTTCCCCTCTTTTTTTCAAAAATTCATCCTTTTCATCTTTCCATTATACGCCATGCAAGTGGCAAGTGTGTGTGGCGTTATAAATCAATCAAAGTATCGGGAAATTGTAGCAGATTTTTGTTTTTTTATTTCATTCTTATGATTTATTTCTTCCATTTTCTATTAAAGTTTTTTTTTTTTGTAGAAAATAAAACATTTTTAGCGAATTTGCAGCAGCATCATCAACAATTGATGCCGATTTCTGGCAAAAACTCTGAGAGTAAATAAAATTGCCAAGAAAAGTTTCTCAAAAAATCTGTCGTTCGGAGTCGACTTTAAACTGCAAGTCCCGCCACTCATGTATAAAACTAACACACACAACATGAGTACTGTGAGAAGCTAGGCTGTAATCCTGACTGAAGGGTTGTAATGGCCAATTATGTATGTATCATCAAAAACTCCTTGCATAGCCGTGCTGTTAGTGGGTTAAACCCTATGCTATATTTTTATGTACGATTTTATGAAGGATTTCTTTGCGTCTTTTTGTTTGATTGCTTTTTAGCAATTTGTCAATAAAAATTAAAAAAAAAACATGACAAAACTGGCAACGTTCTGTGGATGAAATGAAACGATTAAATGAAATAAAATACCCGAACTGACTGGCTAACTGCCAAGGAGCAATAGAGTTTAAGCTTGAATTTTACAAAATCAAACATGACATGTCATATGGCGATCAAATCATAAATATTTAAACAGTCCCTTCCATGTATGCTTTTTCTAGTTGTTCTATAGCCATCTACCCCAATGTTTCACAAACAAAAGGCAACATTTTAGCTGTAAATGAAATGAAGTGAAAAGAAAGAAAAATTCTAAAAAAAAATTGCCTGCAATATCCATATTTTTTAACACCAAAAAAAGAAAAAAATGTCAGTCACTTTTTGATACAAATTGTTTAAAAAAACTTTACATTTTTTGTACATCTTTTGTACAAAAATAAAAAAACCGCAGAAATTAGTTTTAAAATGTTCATTCCTTTTGGCTAAATTTATTTAAAATCCCTTGGCAAGGTTAAAAGCCATATAAAATTTCAATGTTTAATCTTTACAAGGATTTTAAGATCTCTTTACACTTGCTCCTATTTGCTGCTGGAAACCAACGAAAATATTAAAAACTTTGAATTTAAAATAAGATTAATTGTTGCGGCATAAAATGTAAACATTTAAACTAAATAGTGTCTACAGGCCGCTGCTGCCATTTACTACCAACATTATTTGCTCTTTACTCGTACAACATATTTATGACCAGCAAGGAAATTAATAAGTTTTTAGGGTTACCAGTAAAAATAATTTTAAAGAAGAAATTTTGTGCGATTTAATTACCACAAACATTGTTATAATTATCAATATAGAGTTTGATCAACATAGCGTTTTAAACAAATAATTTTCTTTCCTTGGGTTACCCTATCGTCACCATTCTGGTACATCACTACACTAATATCTCCTTTGGGTTTATGCTATGAAGATATTGTACGTGCATTTTGAGGAAATAAACACATGACCATTAAATAAATGAAAAGAAAAAGAAAAAAAATAATTAAAATACAACAGCATAGAACAGAATTTTCATTGGAAAATTAATTTAGATCATGAGAGATAATTGAGGTCAAGTTTAAATAGAAGAGTGTTAATGCAATAATTGTTTAAACAGATTGCTTATTTCGAAATAAAAGAAAATGACAGAAATGATGGCCAAACGATGATAATAATTAATTCCAAGCTTTTTACTCCACCCATATGCTGTGTTAGGTTTATCCATTAGTGGCGTAACAGTTTAACGTCGATTCTGAACGACAGATTTGAGAAATAATTTTCTTTACTCTCAGAGTTTTTGTTTTTAACATTAAATTAAACAAAGGCTGTAGATTCCTTTGCAAAATTATAGTCTTTATTCATATTCTCTCTGGCTAGACAATTCCTGTTTAGCATAGACAAGTGATGTCTCTGGTCTCAGATTCCCTAGTGTTGAACAACACAAAAATTTGTTCATACATACATACAATATATTATGTGTGTTTCCGGCGTGTGTGAGAAATAAGTCGTAATCCTGACTGAAGGGTTGTAATGACAAATTATGTATGTATGCTTCAGGCGGAGGTAATTGCCATCAGCCGGGCTGCTCAATGGATCCTCGTCTTTTCTGATAGTCAGGCTGCCATAAGACCTCTGTCGAACGATGTGAATAACTCCAAGGTCGTCAGCGAATATCGGCTTTGCCTCGACCTTCTTTCTGGGCGTTTCAGAGTCACGCTTATCTGGGTCCCCGGGCACAGCAATATTCCGGGAAACTACAAAGCCGATGAGCTCGCAAGGGCTGGTGCACTACTTCCGGAATACACTTACTTCGGTCAACCTGCCAATCGCGCGGCAATTCTTTCGAGACGTCAACATATCCTGGGTCAATGAGGAGTTCTGCTCCACCGCTAGGCTCTCGATGGATAGAACGCGCACCAACCAGTTAGTCAAACTTGGTCGTGACATCATATCAATCACTGTGGCCGTGCTTACGGGTCATTGTGCTATGTGACGACACGCGGAGAGGATGCAGCTGCCATCTAACGACTTCCACCGTGGGTTCAGATCTGCTGAGGAAGACGACACTTTTCTCCACTTTTTTTGTCAATGCCCATCTCTTGCGAGGTGCAGACATAGGTTATTTGGCTCCCCAATGCTTATCAGCTTGACAGAGTTATCGTCCATTGATGTCAAGGATACAGCTTCGTTTATCAATTCTTCGGGCTGGTTTTTCAGCATAGGGTCAGTACAGAGACTGCGTTCACCTGTGACGTCACAACGGGCCGCTACGCGTGCTCAAGTGAGCTTTTGGCTTTAAGGGTACCACTCCAACCTAACGTAACCTACATACGTACTTTATTGGTCATTCCAACCATTTAGTCAGAATTATGACACAGCTTCTCACACCACTTATGCTGTTTGTATTAATTTTATACACCAGTGGCTGGACCTAAAGTGTAAGGTCAACTACAAACGACAGAGTTGTTGAGAAACTTTCCATAACAATTTTATTTACTCTCAGAGTTATTGTTAGATGGCTTGAATGCTTCAGTAATGTTTTAATGGAGTTGAACAGTGGAGCTTTTAGCACAGTTGTATTTTCTATCTATAGAGTCTAAAGCCTTTTCTTAATGGATTAACAGCAATTCAGTGCTCTGCTAAACAGGATCTAACTCAACGGGTTCCGGCTTGCTGGGTTATATGTTAGCTTCCACATGTGAGATTTACGTTATTATCCGACATCAATTATTAATTTTGCAATTACCTTTCTCTATTAGCCGTAGGTACACGATGTATTCCCACTTGTTTGAGAGCTTTTAGGATATTCGATCAGATATCACCTGGGCCTGCCAATGTGCCAGTTTCAAGAGGTTTTGTTATTTTAAGTATCTCAACTTTAGCAGGAAGAGCTATAGTGATAGCAAATATGTGTGTAAACAAATTACAGCATAAGTAACCTTCTTTGTAGACTAGTAGGTAGTGTGTTGGCTTATTAGACGTGAGGCAACGGTTCAAACCCTAGGTCAGGCATGTGCAACAAAAACGAATTTTGAATATTATTTTATCGGCGGCTGTCTCTCAACAGATTTCTGGCAAAACTCTGGGAGTAAATAAATTGCCATGAAAAAGTTTTTCAAAAATTTGTCCTTCGGAGACGACTTTAAACTGTAGGTCCCGACACTCATGTATAAAATTAACACACACAACATAAGTGGTGTGAGAATCTAGGTCGTATTCCTGACTGAAGGGTTGTAATGACCAATTATGTATGTATGCATGTATGAGTAACATCTTTCGTGCACTACCCCTTTCAATGTTCCCTGATTAGTATTCAGTATTACTACACCCTGTCATCAGTGCAGCTTGAAAACACAAAAACAATTTAAATTCCATTGAAAGTGTTCAAATACTTGCACCCTACAATAACTAACTTTGCTTTTAGAAATGAAAAGTTAATTTTTCTTATTGTTAATGTTGGCATTACAAAGTTTTTAGTTTTTATTCTGGTATCAATTAGTCGAAATGAATAATTGGGGTTACTGCTACATATTCGAAATTGTATTTTCTGGCAAAAAATACTATTACAATCAGATATTTATGCTGTATAAAGTGTCATATTCACCTATTTTTTCGATTTCTCTCAGTATGTTCCATTCGTTAATGATATGAGCTATCCAATCAAGTACAGCCTTGCATAAATATTGTTACGTTTTTAACTTTTAAAAGCGTTTAAAATATGAACTCGTAAATTGCAAATAAAATAAATATAAATTTGTGTTTAGTTTTAATTAAAACTGGTGACAACCTCATTTAAAGAACAAAAATTGCCTTTTTTGTTATTCCCAATTACTAGACAATTAGATTAGACAGATATTTGTAACCGAGATCTTCCACCCACGATTACTCTCTTCAAACAGACCGCGCCTTCACACAAGACTGACTGAATTTCACTGACTAAGTCGCCTGCTCTGCCTTGCCTTTTATATGGCAGAGTAAACAGTTTAATGATTGTTCTCAAAGGAGAATGTTCTTGACTTCGCCTTCTCGAAATCTCTGTAAATGTAAACATCGTAGTATACATTTATTCTTGTAGTGTTGTATGTGTATTTTTGCTTACTTGTTTGCTATTTTTTTATGCTGGTGTTTGTTATTAAATTAAACAGTACGATAATTTGTAAACAGGTTTGTTTACTGCATTGTTTTGTTTTCGTAGCTTTTGTTTATAATTTTAATATTAAACAATGTAAAAGCAAAACACCAGTATTTAGATTTATCATTTTCGTAACAATATGATACAATTTAGACAATTTTCCATCAGGCTTACTCGCATATGCCTACGACATAAGAAAACCCCCAAGAAAAAGGTTAACAGGTAAAATTTCAACACCTTGGGGCTCACATCACCCTCACGTGAGATGACAATGATCTAAAATCGCTCGTACAGAATATTCAATGTTCCACGAGCTATGTATATGAAACTCAGGGCCCTCCTCTTGAAACCAAATGTCGTTGGTATCCAGAACATCCGATTCAGATCAAAAGGGATTCCTAACTATCAATCTATAGCGCTTGCCATAGAGAGTGATGACTTATCTAACGTCGATTTTAAAGAAATATTGAGCGATGTTGCCGCTAGTCCAAAAATACATCAAACAGTCAATTTATCGGCAAGCATTGGACACTCGTGGATTTCGTTCAGAATTCGACAATTTTGTTTTTTTCACACACTCATTTATCCGGAAACGCGTCTCATCGCAGACAATTATTTATCGATCACAATTTAGACCAACTGGTTCAAAGCATTCAGCGTTTCTAGCGTTTCGTCGGCGGACGATTATTAAGTTATAATTGAAACTGAAACAGTGGACTCAAATTGCTGCAATTCTATGAGAATAGTTTACTCAGTAGAATGATTATGGCAAATGGCAGAAATCCATGAAGATGGTGAAAATCGAATTCGAAAGTAACTACTATGGTGTTGGATGCTAAAAGGCATTTTTAAGGTTCTTTCCAATAATCAACGTACTTTGAAGGAAATGTACCCTTGCGAGTGGTTTGCATTTAGTAGCTCAGGGGATACCTTTTCGATTTAGAGTGTCTTATTTTGCTCAATTCTTGAGTATTGTGGTAACATGCTGAATTTCAAAATAATTGCGTTTTTCCGTGAGTAAATTATGTATGTTTATCAGTCGGTTGAAATCAAGAGCATGTGTGGGTAATACATACATACATAATTGGTCATTACAACCCTTCACTCAGGTTTACGGCCTAGCTTCTCACACCACTCATGTTGATTGTGTTTATTTTATACATGATTGCCGGGACCTACAGTTTAAAGTCAATTTCAAACGACAGATTTTTGAGAAACTTTTCATGGCAATTTTATTTACTCTCAGAGTTTTTGCCAGAAATCTGCTGAGAAAAAGTCGCCGAAGAAATTTCGTTTTATGTCTGACCTGGGATTTGAACCGTGGCCTTACGTCTAATAAGCCAACACACTACCTACTAGACTACAACTATATAATAGGATAATAGGAACCTGAAAATTATTCAACAAGATGGGCAAGATAAACAGCTTAAGATCGAAATTAACTTCCTCTATATGTTGGTGTTGGATGCTTAAAGGCATTGTTAGGACTCTTTCAACGCTTTAAATCTAAAACTTGTTTCGTTCTTTTAATATTCTTTGACCACAAAAAAAGAAATATTTTTTATATTGCAACGATAGACTCTGAATCTGAAAAATATTCACAATTTCTTGCTAAATAGCATAGCATAGCATTTCTTCGTAACAATTTCATTTCTTTCAGCTATGCGATGTCATCTATTTTAATGCAAAAATAAAACTAAAGAAAATGATTAATGTTGACATACTCTGTTAACTATACTCCGTTTAGAATTCTTACCGTTTTGTTTTCTTTTTGTGCTTTTAGAAAATAAAACTTATTGATGCTCATTTGTCTGTTGTTATTTACTTTCGTTTAATTTGCCATAAAGCCTCACTTTCTCTTATTGCTCCACCTACTCTCCTTGGCCACATTTCAGTCATTAAGAGTATACCATACGTATACAACTAATTTGGACTGTAATGATTATATGCCGCCTTGGTATTTATCAGGATATCGTTGTCATCACTATAATTTTGTCCAATAAAAGAAATGAAATACAAACGTTTGCATTTAGATTTAGATGGAGTGAGGAAAATACCATAGGTAAATCCCTGAATTGAATTTTATGTGGTATTCGCAGCTTAACATTTTTTTTAAACAGTACCTCAAATCGACTGTCATCTAATTATTGTCTATCCTTCTTAATTTCTGCTTAAAATCTTTTGCGAATTGTCTTGATTAAATTGCAATGTCAAATGCAAATGCAGAAACATAAATTCTTCTCATGACATTTATCTTATAAGACGTGGGTCTCATGTTTTTTAGCTTACGTACATGAAAATTACTTAAGGACTTATTCTTCGTTTAATACTCTCTATTATGTAAGCGTGACAACGATGCGTCATGACGCGTCAATCAAATATTCATTTATGTGAAGTATCCCTTGTTCATGATTCGGAAACACATGTTTAAGGCTCTGTTTCCCTTTATTATAGATAAGCAACAAGCGGGACATCTAACGGATACGTTTAGTTTCTCATCACTTCTTCGATTACTTTAACTCAATCCATGCTATTGTTTATTTATTTATTGCCTTATATAATTTTATTTGCTTTCTTTTACTGTTTTTCCTTTATCTGAGTGTTGACATATTGCTACAGAAACGTTTTTGATAGTTTCAAAACTTTATGATCGCATTTCAAAAACACTTGACAACTCTATGTTGTTAAACTTTTATCAGACAAAATGTTCCTTGAATTTTCATTTTTAGGTGGGGGAGACATTAAATGATAAAAATAATATCCTGAATGGCAAAAAAGTTGAGAGAAAAGTTTCAGTTGACACTACAGAACGGAAGATTATTTTAAGCTCATTTGTAACACAGGCAAACACTTTCAGAAGTTTACCACAAAACCTACAAAAGCATTAATTGGAGTAGGAATTCTAGAATTTACATTTAGTTCGACACATAATTTCAGACGAGATGTTTTAGATAAACTCTATTGAACCGTTTGTGTTGTCAATAACGGCGGCAATTAGAAAATGTCTGATCGATGCCTAGGAGTGCTTTTACGTACCCCACTGCTTTTGATTCTGACGGAGAAAGAATTGCTTTGAGATCAAAGAGGCAGACTAAGGGTGTTTAGGAACTTTCTATGCAGTCAGATTCTTCATTGTTACGACATGGCATTACCAAATATAGTTTGCTTTAGAAACATCAGAACTATAATCAGTGACTGTGAAAACTGTGGAATCAAAACTATCAACTTCGAACTGAGCTCTGAAATACGGTGACCAGCCACTTCGAAATTAAAAAACGGTAAAACGGGGGCGGAATTTAATTGACGTAAAATTTAGTAAACGATTCTAATGTGACTGTGATTTTCAAATTAGAAATTTAGGCTATTGGAATATATGGAAGGTAATGAAAGGTTGAAGTCGCCATAGTCTAGTAGGTAGTGTGTTGACGGCTTATTAGACGTAAGGCCACGGTTCAAACCCCAGGTCAGACATCAAAACGAAATATGTAAAAATATTTCTTCGGAGACTTCCTCTTAGCAGATTTCTGGCAAAAACTCTAAGAGTAGAAATAAAATTGCCATGAAAAGTTTCTCAAAAAATCTGTCGGTCGGAGCCGAGTTTAAACTGTAGGCCCCGCCGCTCATGTATAAAATTTTAAAGCTAGCCGTAATCCTGACTGAAGGGTTTTAATGAAAGGTTATCTTCTTATTACACGAAAATGTTTTATGAGGTCCTAGACCATAGTTTACCATTTCATAGCACAGTTGTGCAAAGAGAACTCACACGCATTCTTGTGTTTTTTCATTTAGTTGTCGATCAGACTGCGACAAGAACACATGTGCGGCGGATGCTTTATCATTTTATTTCAGCATAACACTCAAAAAATATTTTATGTTAAAAATGTTCTATGTTATTAGCTGGGCGTTTTTAATTTTTGTTATTTTGTCGCATAGTATAATTTTTTTTAAATTCTTTAGAATGTTCGCTTTTTTTCTTTTAATAAAAATTGGGGTTTTTATTCTTTTTATTTTTATTTATCTAAAAAACATGGCATAATTTTTAAGCCAAAGATGGATAGCTTTATGTTCTTTTAATAAAAATGTATTTTTTATTTTATTTTTATTTATCTAAAATTATTAAGCCAAAGATCAATAGCTTTACATACGTATGTTGATGATGTGAAAATAAAAATAGCGTATATTACTAACACTTTTCTATGGCTGTAAATAAATAAATTCTCTCAACTTATTTTCTCTCTCTTACTCACTAACACATAACCAAAACTTTTTTGACGAACCCTGTCCTAGACCTTCTCGGCACGTTAGTAAACTTTAAAACCGTTATTTTGAGTTTACTTCACGGCTTTGGTGGCTATAAGAGTAATAAGATGTCAGACTGTTTTGTCTTAGTTCTTTTTTTTAATTTACCTCTCAGTTACTACGTAGACAAGCATACACGCGACGTCTTAGAAAGGAAAACCATTGGAAACTTATGATGTTGGAATGGGTACGAAAGTTAAGCAGGAGAGAAAGGGATTTTAAAGTGAAATAAAGTAGAGTTTTTAGCATATTTTTTGCATAATCAACTCCATGTAATGCTGTTGGTAAGACTTTAACTATGCCAATTATATTGAATTCTTACATACATACATAATTTGTCAATACAACCTTTCAGTCAGGACTACGCCCTAGCTTCTCACGCCACTTATGTTGGGTGTGTTAATATTATACATGAGTGGCGTGACTTACAGCATAAAGCCGATTCCGAACGACCGGTTTTTGCCAGATATCTGTTGAGCGGAAGTCGTGGACGATATACTTCTAAATACCTGAGTTCCTCACGTTTAGGAAGAAAACACAATACCTACTAGACTACGGTTGAATTCTTAAAAGAAACAAATTTTTTTAAATTTTCTAAAATAAAATTGGTCGGAAAATCTCTATTCGCCAACTTAAAATCAGGTTTATTGCATATCCGCCAAAATTGACTACGAGTAAGGAGATACAATTTAATATAATTGTGTGTTTACGTATTTGTACACCACAGACTGTTTTCACAATTTCATAAATATCTAATGGGATTGATACAGAGTGTAATATGCTGTGAGGAGATTTAGCTGGTGAACATCCGGTAGCGATTAGGATGTTAATCCTGAGAAAACGGAGGTGGTCGAACACATAGCCTTTTCGACAAGTGAGATTGTATTGCGTAGACCTTTATCTTAAGGCATCTTGTCGTGAATAGGAAGGTGTTTCGGAGTATCGAATATATTCAGGTAGAAAATCCTCCATTGCCATTAAGGTTTGTAAAAAAAATTTGGTCTTGGATTTAGAATAACTCATTGGACCTAGACAGCTCCACTTTAATCTTATGATACTGAAGCAAAAATTGTATGAAACTGTTTGAGAAATTTGCATTAACTAGGTGGGAAATATAGGATTCCAGGCATTTTAATTACAATGCAATAGGAGAAGATTTGAGTAATGCATTAGACTATCGAGTTCTAACCTGCATTTGTAACCGGATTTTTGAAAGATCATGATGAACTCAAGGAACTCTTGTTGCGAATAGTGATCCTCTCGAATTTAATACGTTGATCATCTATGTTGAGAGCAATTCATCAGGACACATATTTGGATGCTGTAAGGCATTCATGCATCCCAAAAGCAAAAACTTGACTAACTGACTTCTGAGCATACTGAAACTTCTCAGGGCAATGGGATTGTCAGGGTAACATTAGAGGGTAGACCAATGGATGGTATGGCCGCAAAACTATAGCACCCCTTCACAACAGTAATAATAATACGATTCTGTGATGAAGTGAAATAAATTTGTAAGGAAAATTTATAGAATATTTTCTTCGCTTTTTAATCACTTCCAAAGGAAATAAATCCTGTTGTTGCCCATTGCATACGCTTTCACTGTAGTTTTTAAAAATCTCCTGACTGAGTTTTCAAATTAAAACTCATTAAAAAAAAGAAACATTTTAAAGTTAATTTTTTATTTAAATACCTGATGATATATCCGTTGTTTCGCTTGCATATAATTGTTGCGCATACTCTTTCATAGAATGCCAAAAGAGTTTTTGCATTTCATTTCAACGGTAATTAAATATGATCATATTTCGCAATACGGTTTGTGTGAAAAAACAAGGATAAACTTTTGCGTTTTCGTTATTTTAAACGCCATATTAAAAATTCTATTTGATTACCAAATGAATGCATATTTCTTGTTCCGTCTGCTGCTGCTAGTACTGCTCCTACTACTATTCATCAAATGCTTAATATGCAATAATGTAACTAGAGCTGCATAACGGTAATAATAACAACAATAGGAGAGGATGCAGCTGCCATCTAACGACTTCCACCGTGGGTTCAGATCTGCTGAGGAAGACGACACTTTTCTCCACTTTTTTTGTCAATGCCCATCTCTTGCGAGGTGCAGACATAGGTTATTTGGCTCCCCAATGCTTATCAGCTTGACAGAGTTATCGTCCATTGATGTCAAGGATACAGCTTCGTTTATCAATTCTTCGGGCTGGTTTTTCAGCATAGGGTCAGTACAGAGACTGCGTTCACCTGTGACGTCACAACGGGCCGCTACGCGTGCTCAAGTGAGCTTTTGGCTTTAAGGGTACCACTCCAACCTAACGTAACCTACATACGTACTTTATTGGTCATTCCAACCATTTAGTCAGAATTATGACACAGCTTCTCACACCACTTATGCTGTTTGTATTAATTTTATACACCAGTGGCTGGACCTAAAGTGTAAGGTCAACTACAAACGACAGAGTTGTTGAGAAACTTTCCATAACAATTTTATTTACTCTCAGAGTTATTGTTAGATGGCTTGAATGCTTCAGTAATGTTTTAATGGAGTTGAACAGTGGAGCTTTTAGCACAGTTGTATTTTCTATCTATAGAGTCTAAAGCCTTTTCTTAATGGATTAACAGCAATTCAGTGCTCTGCTAAACAGGATCTAACTCAACGGGTTCCGGCTTGCTGGGTTATATGTTAGCTTCCACATGTGAGATTTACGTTATTATCCGACATCAATTATTAATTTTGCAATTACCTTTCTCTATTAGCCGTAGGTACACGATGTATTCCCACTTGTTTGAGAGCTTTTAGGATATTCGATCAGATATCACCTGGGCCTGCCGATGTGCCAGTTTCAAGAGGTTTTGTTATTTTAAGTATCTCAACTTTAGCAGGAAGAGCTATAGTGATAGCAAATATGTGTGTAAACAAATTACAGCATAAGTAACCTTCTTTGTAGACTAGTAGGTAGTGTGTTGGCTTATTAGACGTGAGGCAACGGTTCAAACCCTAGGTCAGGCATGTGCAACAAAAACGAATTTTGAATATTATTTTATCGGCGGCTGTCTCTCAACAGATTTCTGGCAAAACTCTGGGAGTAAATAAATTGCCATGAAAAAGTTTTTCAAAAATTTGTCCTTCGGAGACGACTTTAAACTGTAGGTCCCGACACTCATGTATAAAATTAACACACACAACATAAGTGGTGTGAGAATCTAGGTCGTATTCCTGACTGAAGGGTTGTAATGACCAATTATGTATGTATGCATGTATGAGTAACATCTTTCGTGCACTACCCCTTTCAATGTTCCCTGATTAGTATTCAGTATTACTACACCCTGTCATCAGTGCAGCTTGAAAACACAAAAACAATTTAAATTCCATTGAAAGTGTTCAAATACTTGCACCCTACAATAACTAACTTTGCTTTTAGAAATGAAAAGTTAATTTTTCTTATTGTTAATGTTGGCATTACAAAGTTTTTAGTTTTTATTCTGGTATCAATTAGTCGAAATGAATAATTGGGGTTACTGCTACATATTCGAAATTGTATTTTCTGGCAAAAAATACTATTACAATCAGATATTTATGCTGTATAAAGTGTCATATTCACCTATTTTTTCGATTTCTCTCAGTATGTTCCATTCGTTAATGATATGAGCTATCCAATCAAGTACAGCCTTGCATAAATATTGTTACGTTTTTAACTTTTAAAAGCGTTTAAAATATGAACTCGTAAATTGCAAATAAAATAAATATAAATTTGTGTTTAGTTTTAATTAAAACTGGTGACAACCTCATTTAAAGAACAAAAATTGCCTTTTTTGTTATTCCCAATTACTAGACAATTAGATTAGACAGATATTTGTAACCGAGATCTTCCACCCACGATTACTCTCTTCAAACAGACCGCGCCTTCACACAAGACTGACTGAATTTCACTGACTAAGTCGCCTGCTCTGCCTTGCCTTTTATATGGCAGAGTAAACAGTTTAATGATTGTTCTCAAAGGAGAATGTTCTTGACTTCGCCTTCTCGAAATCTCTGTAAATGTAAACATCGTAGTATACATTTATTCTTGTAGTGTTGTATGTGTATTTTTGCTTACTTGTTTGCTATTTTTTTATGCTGGTGTTTGTTATTAAATTAAACAGTACGATAATTTGTAAACAGGTTTGTTTACTGCATTGTTTTGTTTTCGTAGCTTTTGTTTATAATTTTAATATTAAACAATGTAAAAGCAAAACACCAGTATTTAGATTTATCATTTTCGTAACAATATGATACAATTTAGACAATTTTCCATCAGGCTTACTCGCATATGCCTACGACATAAGAAAACCCCCAAGAAAAAGGTTAACAGGTAAAATTTCAACACCTTGGGGCTCACATCACCCTCACGTGAGATGACAATGATCTAAAATCGCTCGTACAGAATATTCAATGTTCCACGAGCTATGTATATGAAACTCAGGGCCCTCCTCTTGAAACCAAATGTCGTTGGTATCCAGAACATCCGATTCAGATCAAAAGGGATTCCTAACTATCAATCTATAGCGCTTGCCATAGAGAGTGATGACTTATCTAACGTCGATTTTAAAGAAATATTGAGCGATGTTGCCGCTAGTCCAAAAATACATCAAACAGTCAATTTATCGGCAAGCATTGGACACTCGTGGATTTCGTTCAGAATTCGACAATTTTGTTTTTTTCACACACTCATTTATCCGGAAACGCGTCTCATCGCAGACAATTATTTATCGATCACAATTTAGACCAACTGGTTCAAAGCATTCAGCGTTTCTAGCGTTTCGTCGGCGGACGATTATTAAGTTATAATTGAAACTGAAACAGTGGACTCAAATTGCTGCAATTCTATGAGAATAGTTTACTCAGTAGAATGATTATGGCAAATGGCAGAAATCCATGAAGATGGTGAAAATCGAATTCGAAAGTAACTACTATGGTGTTGGATGCTAAAAGGCATTTTTAAGGTTCTTTCCAATAATCAACGTACTTTGAAGGAAATGTACCCTTGCGAGTGGTTTGCATTTAGTAGCTCAGGGGATACCTTTTCGATTTAGAGTGTCTTATTTTGCTCAATTCTTGAGTATTGTGGTAACATGCTGAATTTCAAAATAATTGCGTTTTTCCGTGAGTAAATTATGTATGTTTATCAGTGGGTTGAAATCAAGAGCATGTGTGGGTAATACATACATACATAATTGGTCATTACAACCCTTCACTCAGGTTTACGGCCTAGCTTCTCACACCACTCATGTTGATTGTGTTTATTTTATACATGATTGCCGGGACCTACAGTTTAAAGTCAATTTCAAACGACAGATTTTTGAGAAACTTTTCATGGCAATTTTATTTACTCTCAGAGTTTTTGCCAGAAATCTGCTGAGAAAAAGTCGCCGAAGAAATTTCGTTTTATGTCTGACCTGGGATTTGAACCGTGGCCTTACGTCTAATAAGCCAACACACTACCTACTAGACTACAACTATATAATAGGATAATAGGAACCTGAAAATTATTCAACAAGATGGGCAAGATAAACAGCTTAAGATCGAAATTAACTTCCTCTATATGTTGGTGTTGGATGCTTAAAGGCATTGTTAGGACTCTTTCAACGCTTTAAATCTAAAACTTGTTTCGTTCTTTTAATATTCTTTGACCACAAAAAAAGAAATATTTTTTATATTGCAACGATAGACTCTGAATCTGAAAAATATTCACAATTTCTTGCTAAATAGCATAGCATAGCATTTCTTCGTAACAATTTCATTTCTTTCAGCTATGCGATGTCATCTATTTTAATGCAAAAATAAAACTAAAGAAAATGATTAATGTTGACATACTCTGTTAACTATACTCCGTTTAGAATTCTTACCGTTTTGTTTTCTTTTTGTGCTTTTAGAAAATAAAACTTATTGATGCTCATTTGTCTGTTGTTATTTACTTTCGTTTAATTTGCCATAAAGCCTCACTTTCTCTTATTGCTCCACCTACTCTCCTTGGCCACATTTCAGTCATTAAGAGTATGCCATACGTATACAACTAATTAGGACTGTAATGATTATATGCCGCCTTGGTATTTATCAGGATATCGTTGTCATCACTATAATTTTGTCCAATAAAAGAAATGAAATACAAACGTTTGCATTTAGATTTAGATGGAGTGAGGAAAATACCATAGGTAAATCCCTGAATTGAATTTTATGTGGTATTCGCAGCTTAACATTTTTTTTAAACAGTACCTCAAATCGACTGTCATCTAATTATTGTCTATCCTTCTTAATTTCTGCTTAAAATCTTTTGCGAATTGTCTTGATTAAATTGCAATGTCAAATGCAAATGCAGAAACATAAATTCTTCTCATGACATTTATCTTATAAGACGTGGGTCTCATGTTTTTTAGCTTACGTACATGAAAATTACTTAAGGACTTATTCTTCGTTTAATACTCTCTATTATGTAAGCGTGACAACGATGCGTCATGACGCGTCAATCAAATATTCATTTATGTGAAGTATCCCTTGTTCATGATTCGGAAACACATGTTTAAGGCTCTGTTTCCCTTTATTATAGATAAGCAACAAGCGGGACATCTAACGGATACGTTTAGTTTCTCATCACTTCTTCGATTACTTTAACTCAATCCATGCTATTGTTTATTTATTTATTGCCTTATATAATTTTATTTGCTTTCTTTTACTGTTTTTCCTTTATCTGAGTGTTGACATATTGCTACAGAAACGTTTTTGATAGTTTCAAAACTTTATGATCGCATTTCAAAAACACTTGACAACTCTATGTTGTTAAACTTTTATCAGACAAAATGTTCCTTGAATTTTCATTTTTAGGTGGGGGAGACATTAAATGATAAAAATAATATCCTGAATGGCAAAAAAGTTGAGAGAAAAGTTTCAGTTGACACTACAGAACGGAAGATTATTTTAAGCTCATTTGTAACACAGGCAAACACTTTCAGAAGTTTACCACAAAACCTACAAAAGCATTAATTGGAGTAGGAATTCTAGAATTTACATTTAGTTCGACACATAATTTCAGACGAGATGTTTTAGATAAACTCTATTGAACCGTTTGTGTTGTCAATAACGGCGGCAATTAGAAAATGTCTGATCGATGCCTAGGAGTGCTTTTAGGTACCCCACTGCTTTTGATTCTGACGGAGAAAGAATTGCTTTGAGATCAAAGAGGCAGACTAAGAGTGTTTAGGAACTTTCTATGCAGTCAGATTCTTCATTGTTACGACATGGCATTACCAAATATAGTTTGCTTTAGAAACATCAGAACTATAATCAGTGACTGTGAAAACTGTGGAATCAAAACTATCAACTTCGAACTGAGCTCTGAAATACGGTGACCAGCCACTTCGAAATTAAAAAACGGTAAAACGGGGGCGGAATTTAATTGACGTAAAATTTAGTAAACGATTCTAATGTGACTGTGATTTTCAAATTAGAAATTTAGGCTATTGGAATATATGGAAGGTAATGAAAGGTTGAAGTCGCCATAGTCTAGTAGGTAGTGTGTTGACGGCTTATTAGACGTAAGGCCACGGTTCAAACCCCAGGTCAGACATCAAAACGAAATATGTAAAAATATTTCTTCGGAGACTTCCTCTTAGCAGATTTCTGGCAAAAACTCTAAGAGTAGAAATAAAATTGCCATGAAAAGTTTCTCAAAAAATCTGTCGGTCGGAGCCGAGTTTAAACTGTAGGCCCCGCCGCTCATGTATAAAATTTTAAAGCTAGCCGTAATCCTGACTGAAGGGTTTTAATGAAAGGTTATCTTCTTATTACACGAAAATGTTTTATGAGGTCCTAGACCATAGTTTACCATTTCATAGCACAGTTGTGCAAAGAGAACTCACACGCATTCTTGTGTTTTTTCATTTAGTTGTCGATCAGACTGCGACAAGAACACATGTGCGGCGGATGCTTTATCATTTTATTTCAGCATAACACTCAAAAAATATTTTATGTTAAAAATGTTCTATGTTATTAGCTGGGCGTTTTTAATTTTTGTTATTTTGTCGCATAGTATAATTTTTTTTAAATTCTTTAGAATGTTCGCTTTTTTTCTTTTAATAAAAATTGGGGTTTTTATTCTTTTTATTTTTATTTATCTAAAAAACATGGCATAATTTTTAAGCCAAAGATGGATAGCTTTATGTTCTTTTAATAAAAATGTATTTTTTATTTTATTTTTATTTATCTAAAATTATTAAGCCAAAGATCAATAGCTTTACATACGTATGTTGATGATGTGAAAATAAAAATAGCGTATATTACTAACACTTTTCTATGGCTGTAAATAAATAAATTCTCTCAACTTATTTTCTCTCTCTTACTCACTAACACATAACCAAAACTTTTTTGACGAACCCTGTCCTAGACCTTCTCGGCACGTTAGTAAACTTTAAAATCGTTATTTTGAGTTTACTTCACGGCTTTGGTGGCTATAAGAGTAATAAGATGTCAGACTGTTTTGTCTTAGTTCTTTTTTTTAATTTACCTCTCAGTTACTACGTAGACAAGCATACACGCGACGTCTTAGAAAGGAAAACCATTGGAAACTTATGATGTTGGAATGGGTACGAAAGTTAAGCAGGAGAGAAAGGGATTTTAAAGTGAAATAAAGTAAAGTTTTTAGCATATTTTTTGCATAATCAACTCCATGTAATGCTGTTGGTAAGACTTTAACTATGCCAATTATATTGAATTCTTACATACATACATAATTTGTCAATACAACCTTTCAGTCAGGACTACGCCCTAGCTTCTCACGCCACTTATGTTGGGTGTGTTAATATTATACATGAGTGGCGTGACTTACAGCATAAAGCCGATTCCGAACGACCGGTTTTTGCCAGATATCTGTTGAGCGGAAGTCGTGGACGATATACTTCTAAATACCTGAGTTCCTCACGTTTAGGAAGAAAACACAATACCTACTAGACTACGGTTGAATTCTTAAAAGAAACAAATTTTTTTAAATTTTCTAAAATAAAATTGGTCGGAAAATCTCTATTCGCCAACTTAAAATCAGGTTTATTGCATATCCGCCAAAATTGACTACGAGTAAGGAGATACAATTTAATATAATTGTGTGTTTACGTATTTGTACACCACAGACTGTTTTCACAATTTCATAAATATCTAATGGGATTGATACAGAGTGTAATATGCTGTGAGGAGATTTAGCTGGTGAACATCCGGTAGCGATTAGGATGTTAATCCTGAGAAAACGGAGGTGGTCGAACACATAGCCTTTTCGACAAGTGAGATTGTATTGCGTAGACCTTTATCTTAAGGCATCTTGTCGTGAATAGGAAGGTGTTTCGGAGTATCGAATATATTCAGGTAGAAAATCCTCCATTGCCATTAAGGTTTGTAAAAAAAATTTGGTCTTGGATTTAGAATAACTCATTGGACGTAGACAGCTCCACTTTAATCTTATGATACTGAAGCAAAAATTGTATGAAACTGTTTGAGAAATTTGCATTAACTAGGTGGGAAATATAGGATTCCAGGCATTTTAATTACAATGCAATAGGAGAAGATTTGAGTAATGCATTAGACTATCGAGTTCTAACCTGCATTTGTAACCGGATTTTTGAAAGATCATGATGAACTCAAGGAACTCTTGTTGCGAATAGTGATCCTCTCGAATTTAATACGTTGATCATCTATGTTGAGAGCAATTCATCAGGACACATATTTGGATGCTGTAAGGCATTCATGCATCCCAAAAGCAAAAACTTGACTAACTGACTTCTGAAGCATACTGAAACTTCTCAGGGCAATGGGATTGTCAGGGTAACATTAGAGGGTAGACCAATGGATGGTATGGCCGCAAAACTATAGCACCCCTTCACAACAGTAATAATAATACGATTCTGTGATGAAGTGAAATAAATTTGTAAGGAAAATTTATAGAATATTTTCTTCGCTTTTTAATCACTTCCAAAGGAAATAAATCCTGTTGTTGCCCATTGCATACGCTTTCACTGTAGTTTTTAAAAATCTCCTGACTGAGTTTTCAAATTAAAACTCATTAAAAAAAAGAAACATTTTAAAGTTAATTTTTTATTTAAATACCTGATGATATATCCGTTGTTTCGCTTGCATATAATTGTTGCGCATACTCTTTCATCGAATGCCAAAAGAGTTTTTGCATTTCATTTCAACGGTAATTAAATATGATCATATTTCGCAATACGTTTTGTGTGAAAAAAGAAGGATAAACTTTTGCGTTTTCGTTATTTTAAACGCCATATTAAAAATTCTATTTGATTACCAAATGAATGCATATTTCTTGTTCCGTCTGCTGCTGCTAGTACTGCTCCTACTACTATTCATCAAATGCTTAATGTAACAATAATGTAACTAGAGCTGCATAACGGTAATAATAACAACAATAGGAGAGGATGCAGCTGCCATCTAACGACTTCCACCGTGGGTTCAGATCTGCTGAGGAAGACGACACTTTTCTCCACTTTTTTTGTCAATGCCCATCTCTTGCGAGGTGCAGACATAGGTTATTTGGCTCCCCAATGCTTATCAGCTTGACAGAGTTATCGTCCATTGATGTCAAGGATACAGCTTCGTTTATCAATTCTTCGGGCTGGTTTTTCAGCATAGGGTCAGTACAGAGACTGCGTTCACCTGTGACGTCACAACGGGCCGCTACGCGTGCTCAAGTGAGCTTTTGGCTTTAAGGGTACCACTCCAACCTAACGTAACCTACATACGTACTTTATTGGTCATTCCAACCATTTAGTCAGAATTATGACACAGCTTCTCACACCACTTATGCTGTTTGTATTAATTTTATACACCAGTGGCTGGACCTAAAGTGTAAGGTCAACTACAAACGACAGAGTTGTTGAGAAACTTTCCATAACAATTTTATTTACTCTCAGAGTTATTGTTAGATGGCTTGAATGCTTCAGTAATGTTTTAATGGAGTTGAACAGTGGAGCTTTTAGCACAGTTGTATTTTCTATCTATAGAGTCTAAAGCCTTTTCTTAATGGATTAACAGCAATTCAGTGCTCTGCTAAACAGGATCTAACTCAACGGGTTCCGGCTTGCTGGGTTATATGTTAGCTTCCACATGTGAGATTTACGTTATTATCCGACATCAATTATTAATTTTGCAATTACCTTTCTCTATTAGCCGTAGGTACACGATGTATTCCCACTTGTTTGAGAGCTTTTAGGATATTCGATCAGATATCACCTGGGCCTGCCAATGTGCCAGTTTCAAGAGGTTTTGTTATTTTAAGTATCTCAACTTCAGCAGGAAGAGCTATAGTGATAGCAAATATGTGTGTAAACAAATTACAGCATAAGTAACCTTCTTTGTAGACTAGTAGGTAGTGTGTTGGCTTATTAGACGTGAGGCAACGGTTCAAACCCTAGGTCAGGCATGTGCAACAAAAACGAATTTTGAATATTATTTTATCGGCGGCTGTCTCTCAACAGATTTCTGGCAAAACTCTGGGAGTAAATAAATTGCCATGAAAAAGTTTTTCAAAAATTTGTCCTTCGGAGACGACTTTAAACTGTAGGTCCCGACACTCATGTATAAAATTAACACACACAACATAAGTGGTGTGAGAATCTAGGTCGTATTCCTGACTGAAGGGTTGTAATGACCAATTATGTATGTATGCATGTATGAGTAACATCTTTCGTGCACTACCCCTTTCAATGTTCCCTGATTAGTATTCAGTATTACTACACCCTGTCATCAGTGCAGCTTGAAAACACAAAAACAATTTAAATTCCATTGAAAGTGTTCAAATACTTGCACCCTACAATAACTAACTTTGCTTTTAGAAATGAAAAGTTAATTTTTCTTATTGTATTGTTGTTCTACAAATAATAAAACAACAACAACAATGATTGCAACAACAGTAAATAAGAACAAACAAAATAATTAGGAAATTGCTGAAGAGATCTTCATTAGAAAATTTCCATCACAAAATTATTATAACAGGGCGACGATATTCGTGTGTAATGCAGTACTGCTAAAGAGGGTTTTTGGACCGTTGGGGGTACAGTGGGTGGTGGCTGTGGTTGCCTAGTTGTATATGAAATGTTGGCATTACAAAGTTTTTAGTTTTTATTCTGGTATCAATTAGTCGAAATGAATAATTGGGGTTACTGCTACATATTCGAAATTGTATTTTCTGGCAAAAAATACTATTACAATCAGATATTTATGCTGTATAAAGTGTCATATTCACCTATTTTTTCGATTTCTCTCAGTATGTTCCATTCGTTAATGATATGAGCTATCCAATCAAGTACAGCCTTGCATAAATATTGTTACGTTTTTAACTTTTAAAAGCGTTTAAAATATGAACTCGTAAATTGCAAATAAAATAAATATAAATTTGTGTTTAGTTTTAATTAAAACTGGTGACAACCTCATGTAAAGAACAAAAATTGCCTTTTTTGTTATTCCCAATTACTAGACAATTAGATTAGACAGATATTTGTAACCGAGATCTTCCACCCACGATTACTCTCTTCAAACAGACCGCGCCTTCACACAAGACTGACTGAATTTCACTGACTAAGTCGCCTGCTCTGCCTTGCCTTTTATATGGCAGAGTAAACAGTTTGATGATTGTTCTCAAAGGAGAATGTTCTTGACTTCGCCTTCTCGAAATCTCTGTAAATGTAAACATCGTAGTATACATTTATTCTTGTAGTGTTGTATGTGTATTTTTGCTTACTTGTTTGCTATTTTTTTATGCTGGTGTTTGTTATTAAATTAAACAGTACGATAATTTGTAAACAGGTTTGTTTACTGCATTGTTTTGTTTTCGTAGCTTTTGTTTATAATTTTAATATTAAACAATGTAAAAGCAAAACACCAGTATTTAGATTTATCATTTTCGTAACAATATGATACAATTTAGACAATTTTCCATCAGGCTTACTCGCATATGCCTACGACATAAGAAAACCCCCAAGAAAAAGGTTAACAGGTCAAATTTCAACACCTTGGGGCTCACATCACCCTCACGTGAGATGACAATGATCTAAAATCGCTCGTACAGAATATTCAATGTTCCACGAGCTATGTATATGAAACTCAGGGCCCTCCTCTTGAAACCAAATGTCGTTGGTATCCAGAACATCCGATTCAGATCAAAAGGGATTCCTAACTATCAATCTATAGCGCTTGCCATAGAGAGTGATGACTTATCTAACGTCGATTTTAAAGAAATATTGAGCGATGTTGCCGCTAGTCCAAAAATACATCAAACAGTCAATTTATCGGCAAGCATTGGACACTCGTGGATTTCGTTCAGAATTCGACAATTTTGTTTTTTTCACACACTCATTTATCCGGAAACGCGTCTCATCGCAGACAATTATTTATCGATCACAATTTAGACCAACTGGTTCAAAGCATTCAGCGTTTCTAGCGTTTCGTCGGCGGACGATTATTAAGTTATAATTGAAACTGAAACAGTGGACTCAAATTGCTGCAATTCTATGAGAATAGTTTACTCAGTAGAATGATTATGGCAAATGGCAGAAATCCATGAAGATGGTGAAAATCGAATTCGAAAGTAACTACTATGGTGTTGGATGCTAAAAGGCATTTTTAAGGTTCTTTCCAATAATCAACGTACTTTGAAGGAAATGTACCCTTGCGAGTGGTTTGCATTTAGTAGCTCAGGGGATACCTTTTCGATTTAGAGTGTCTTATTTTGCTCAATTCTTGAGTATTGTGGTAACATGCTGAATTTCAAAATAATTGCGTTTTTCCGTGAGTAAATTATGTATGTTTATCAGTGGGTTGAAATCAAGAGCATGTGTGGGTAATACATACATACATAATTGGTCATTACAACCCTTCACTCAGGTTTACGGCCTAGCTTCTCACACCACTCATGTTGATTGTGTTTATTTTATACATGATTGCCGGGACCTACAGTTTAAAGTCAATTTCAAACGACAGATTTTTGAGAAACTTTTCATGGCAATTTTATTTACTCTCAGAGTTTTTGCCAGAAATCTGCTGAGAAAAAGTCGCCGAAGAAATTTCGTTTTATGTCTGACCTGGGATTTGAACCGTGGCCTTACGTCTAATAAGCCAACACACTACCTACTAGACTACAACTATATAATAGGATAATAGGAACCTGAAAATTATTCAACAAGATGGGCAAGATAAACAGCTTAAGATCGAAATTAACTTCCTCTATATGTTGGTGTTGGATGCTTAAAGGCATTGTTAGGACTCTTTCAACGCTTTAAATCTAAAACTTGTTTCGTTCTTTTAATATTCTTTGACCACAAAAAAAGAAATATTTTTTATATTGCAACGATAGACTCTGAATCTGAAAAATATTCACAATTTCTTGCTAAATAGCATAGCATAGCATTTCTTCGTAACAATTTCATTTCTTTCAGCTATGCGATGTCATCTATTTTAATGCAAAAATAAAACTAAAGAAAATGATTAATGTTGACATACTCTGTTAACTATACTCCGTTTAGAATTCTTACCGTTTTGTTTTCTTTTTGTGCTTTTAGAAAATAAAACTTATTGATGCTCATTTGTCTGTTGTTATTTACTTTCGTTTAATTTGCCATAAAGCCTCACTTTCTCTTATTGCTCCACCTACTCTCCTTGGCCACATTTCAGTCATTAAGAGTATGCCATACGTATACAACTAATTTGGACTGTAATGATTATATGCCGCCTTGGTATTTATCAGGATATCGTTGTCATCACTATAATTTTGTCCAATAAAAGAAATGAAATACAAACGTTTGCATTTAGATTTAGATGGAGTGAGGAAAATACCATAGGTAAATCCCTGAATTGAATTTTATGTGGTATTCGCAGCTTAACATTTTTTTTAAACAGTACCTCAAATCGACTGTCATCTAATTATTGTCTATCCTTCTTAATTTCTGCTTAAAATCTTTTGCGAATTGTCTTGATTAAATTGCAATGTCAAATGCAAATGCAGAAACATAAATTCTTCTCATGACATTTATCTTATAAGACGTGGGTCTCATGTTTTTTAGCTTACGTACATGAAAATTACTTAAGGACTTATTCTTCGTTTAATACTCTCTATTATGTAAGCGTGACAACGATGCGTCATGACGCGTCAATCAAATATTCATTTATGTGAAGTATCCCTTGTTCATGATTCGGAAACACATGTTTAAGGCTCTGTTTCCCTTTATTATAGATAAGCAACAAGCGGGACATCTAACGGATACGTTTAGTTTCTCATCACTTCTTCGATTACTTTAACTCAATCCATGCTATTGTTTATTTATTTATTGCCTTATATAATTTTATTTGCTTTCTTTTACTGTTTTTCCTTTATCTGAGTGTTGACATATTGCTACAGAAACGTTTTTGATAGTTTCAAAACTTTATGATCGCATTTCAAAAACACTTGACAACTCTATGTTGTTAAACTTTTATCAGACAAAATGTTCCTTGAATTTTCATTTTTAGGTGGGGGAGACATTAAATGATAAAAATAATATCCTGAATGGCAAAAAAGTTGAGAGAAAAGTTTCAGTTGACACTACAGAACGGAAGATTATTTTAAGCTCATTTGTAACACAGGCAAACACTTTCAGAAGTTTACCACAAAACCTACAAAAGCATTAATTGGAGTAGGAATTCTAGAATTTACATTTAGTTCGACACATAATTTCAGACGAGATGTTTTAGATAAACTCTATTGAACCGTTTGTGTTGTCAATAACGGCGGCAATTAGAAAATGTCTGATCGATGCCTAGGAGTGCTTTTACGTACCCCACTGCTTTTGATTCTGACGGAGAAAGAATTGCTTTGAGATCAAAGAGGCAGACTAAGGGTGTTTAGGAACTTTCTATGCAGTCAGATTCTTCATTGTTACGACATGGCATTACCAAATATAGTTTGCTTTAGAAACATCAGAACTATAATCAGTGACTGTGAAAACTGTGGAATCAAAACTATCAACTTCGAACTGAGCTCTGAAATACGGTGACCAGCCACTTCGAAATTAAAAAACGGTAAAACGGGGGCGGAATTTAATTGACGTAAAATTTAGTAAACGATTCTAATGTGACTGTGATTTTCAAATTAGAAATTTAGGCTATTGGAATATATGGAAGGTAATGAAAGGTTGAAGTCGCCATAGTCTAGTAGGTAGTGTGTTGACGGCTTATTAGACGTAAGGCCACGGTTCAAACCCCAGGTCAGACATCAAAACGAAATATGTAAAAATATTTCTTCGGAGACTTCCTCTTAGCAGATTTCTGGCAAAAACTCTAAGAGTAGAAATAAAATTGCCATGAAAAGTTTCTCAAAAAATCTGTCGGTCGGAGCCGAGTTTAAACTGTAGGCCCCGCCGCTCATGTATAAAATTTTAAAGCTAGCCGTAATCCTGACTGAAGGGTTTTAATGAAAGGTTATCTTCTTATTACACGAAAATGTTTTATGAGGTCCTAGACCATAGTTTACCATTTCATAGCACAGTTGTGCAAAGAGAACTCACACGCATTCTTGTGTTTTTTCATTTAGTTGTCGATCAGACTGCGACAAGAACACATGTGCGGCGGATGCTTTATCATTTTATTTCAGCATAACACTCAAAAAATATTTTATGTTAAAAATGTTCTATGTTATTAGCTGGGCGTTTTTAATTTTTGTTATTTTGTCGCATAGTATAATTTTTTTTAAATTCTTTAGAATGTTCGCTTTTTTTCTTTTAATAAAAATTGGGGTTTTTATTCTTTTTATTTTTATTTATCTAAAAAACATGGCATAATTTTTAAGCCAAAGATGGATAGCTTTATGTTCTTTTAATAAAAATGTATTTTTTATTTTATTTTTATTTATCTAAAATTATTAAGCCAAAGATCAATAGCTTTACATACGTATGTTGATGATGTGAAAATAAAAATAGCGTATATTACTAACACTTTTCTATGGCTGTAAATAAATAAATTCTCTCAACTTATTTTCTCTCTCTTACTCACTAACACATAACCAAAACTTTTTTGACGAACCCTGTCCTAGACCTTCTCGGCACGTTAGTAAACTTTAAAATCGTTATTTTGAGTTTACTTCACGGCTTTGGTGGCTATAAGAGTAATAAGATGTCAGACTGTTTTGTCTTAGTTCTTTTTTTTAATTTACCTCTCAGTTACTACGTAGACAAGCATACACGCGACGTCTTAGAAAGGAAAACCATTGGAAACTTATGATGTTGGAATGGGTACGAAAGTTAAGCAGGAGAGAAAGGGATTTTAAAGTGAAATAAAGTAAAGTTTTTAGCATATTTTTTGCATAATCAACTCCATGTAATGCTGTTGGTAAGACTTTAACTATGCCAATTATATTGAATTCTTACATACATACATAATTTGTCAATACAACCTTTCAGTCAGGACTACGCCCTAGCTTCTCACGCCACTTATGTTGGGTGTGTTAATATTATACATGAGTGGCGTGACTTACAGCATAAAGCCGATTCCGAACGACCGGTTTTTGCCAGATATCTGTTGAGCGGAAGTCGTGGACGATATACTTCTAAATACCTGAGTTCCTCACGTTTAGGAAGAAAACACAATACCTACTAGACTACGGTTGAATTCTTAAAAGAAACAAATTTTTTTAAATTTTCTAAAATAAAATTGGTCGGAAAATCTCTATTCGCCAACTTAAAATCAGGTTTATTGCATATCCGCCAAAATTGACTACGAGTAAGGAGATATAATTTAATATAATTGTGTGTTTACGTATTTGTACACCACAGACTGTTTTCACAATTTCATAAATATCTAATGGGATTGATACAGAGTGTAATATGCTGTGAGGAGATTTAGCTGGTGAACATCCGGTAGCGATTAGGATGTTAATCCTGAGAAAACGGAGGTGGTCGAACACATAGCCTTTTCGACAAGTGAGATTGTATTGCGTAGACCTTTATCTTAAGGCATCTTGTCGTGAATAGGAAGGTGTTTCGGAGTATCGAATATATTCAGGTAGAAAATCCTCCATTGCCATTAAGGTTTGTAAAAAAAATTTGGTCTTGGATTTAGAATAACTCATTGGACGTAGACAGCTCCACTTTAATCTTATGATACTGAAGCAAAAATTGTATGAAACTGTTTGAGAAATTTGCATTAAGTAGGTGGGAAATATAGGATTCCAGGCATTTTAATTACAATGCAATAGGAGAAGATTTGAGTAATGCATTAGACTATCGAGTTCTAACCTGCATTTGTAACCGGATTTTTGAAAGATCATGATGAACTCAAGGAACTCTTGTTGCGAATAGTGATCCTCTCGAATTTAATACGTTGATCATCTATGTTGAGAGCAATTCATCAGGACACATATTTGGATGCTGTAAGGCATTCATGCATCCCAAAAGCAAAAACTTGACTAACTGACTTCTGAAGCATACTGAAACTTCTCAGGGCAATGGGATTGTCAGGGTAACATTAGAGGGTAGACCAATGGATGGTATGGCCGCAAAACTATAGCACCCCTTCACAACAGTAATAATAATACGATTCTGTGATGAAGTGAAATAAATTTGTAAGGAAAATTTATAGAATATTTTCTTCGCTTTTTAATCACTTCCAAAGGAAATAAATCCTGTTGTTGCCCATTGCATACGCTTTCACTGTAGTTTTTAAAAATCTCCTGACTGAGTTTTCAAATTAAAACTCATTAAAAAAAAGAAACATTTTAAAGTTAATTTTTTATTTAAATACCTGATGATATATCCGTTGTTTCGCTTGCATATAATTGTTGCGCATACTCTTTCATAGAATGCCAAAAGAGTTTTTGCATTTCATTTCAACGGTAATTAAATATGATCATATTTCGCAATACGTTTTGTGTGAAAAAAGAAGGATAAACTTTTGCGTTTTCGTTATTTTAAACGCCATATTAAAAATTCTATTTGATTACCAAATGAATGCATATTTCTTGTTCCGTCTGCTGCTGCTAGTACTGCTCCTACTACTATTCATCAAATGCTTAATATGCAATAATGTAACTAGAGCTGCATAACGGTAATAATAACAACAATAGGAGAGGATGCAGCTGCCATCTAACGACTTCCACCGTGGGTTCAGATCTGCTGAGGAAGACGACACTTTTCTCCACTTTTTTTGTCAATGCCCATCTCTTGCGAGGTGCAGACATAGGTTATTTGGCTCCCCAATGCTTATCAGCTTGACAGAGTTATCGTCCATTGATGTCAAGGATACAGCTTCGTTTATCAATTCTTCGGGCTGGTTTTTCAGCATAGGGTCAGTACAGAGACTGCGTTCACCTGTGACGTCACAACGGGCCGCTACGCGTGCTCAAGTGAGCTTTTGGCTTTAAGGGTACCACTCCAACCTAACGTAACCTACATACGTACTTTATTGGTCATTCCAACCATTTAGTCAGAATTATGACACAGCTTCTCACACCACTTATGCTGTTTGTATTAATTTTATACACCAGTGGCTGGACCTAAAGTGTAAGGTCAACTACAAACGACAGAGTTGTTGAGAAACTTTCCATAACAATTTTATTTACTCTCAGAGTTATTGTTAGATGGCTTGAATGCTTCAGTAATGTTTTAATGGAGTTGAACAGTGGAGCTTTTAGCACAGTTGTATTTTCTATCTATAGAGTCTAAAGCCTTTTCTTAATGGATTAACAGCAATTCAGTGCTCTGCTAAACAGGATCTAACTCAACGGGTTCCGGCTTGCTGGGTTATATGTTAGCTTCCACATGTGAGATTTACGTTATTATCCGACATCAATTATTAATTTTGCAATTACCTTTCTCTATTAGCCGTAGGTACACGATGTATTCCCACTTGTTTGAGAGCTTTTAGGATATTCGATCAGATATCACCTGGGCCTGCCAATGTGCCAGTTTCAAGAGGTTTTGTTATTTTAAGTATCTCAACTTCAGCAGGAAGAGCTATAGTGATAGCAAATATGTGTGTAAACAAATTACAGCATAAGTAACCTTCTTTGTAGACTAGTAGGTAGTGTGTTGGCTTATTAGACGTGAGGCAACGGTTCAAACCCTAGGTCAGGCATGTGCAACAAAAACGAATTTTGAATATTATTTTATCGGCGGCTGTCTCTCAACAGATTTCTGGCAAAACTCTGGGAGTAAATAAATTGCCATGAAAAAGTTTTTCAAAAATTTGTCCTTCGGAGACGACTTTAAACTGTAGGTCCCGACACTCATGTATAAAATTAACACACACAACATAAGTGGTGTGAGAATCTAGGTCGTATTCCTGACTGAAGGGTTGTAATGACCAATTATGTATGTATGCATGTATGAGTAACATCTTTCGTGCACTACCCCTTTCAATGTTCCCTGATTAGTATTCAGTATTACTACACCCTGTCATCAGTGCAGCTTGAAAACACAAAAACAATTTAAATTCCATTGAAAGTGTTCAAATACTTGCACCCTACAATAACTAACTTTGCTTTTAGAAATGAAAAGTTAATTTTTCTTATTGTATTGTTGTTCTACAAATAATAAAACAACAACAACAATGATTGCAACAACAGTAAATAAGAACAAACAAAATAATTAGGAAATTGCTGAAGAGATCTTCATTAGAAAATTTCCATCACAAAATTATTATAACAGGGCGACGATATTCGTGTGTAATGCAGTACTGCTAAAGAGGGTTTTTGGACCGTTGGGGGTACAGTGGGTGGTGGCTGTGGTTGCCTAGTTGTATATGAAATGTTGGCATTACAAAGTTTTTAGTTTTTATTCTGGTATCAATTAGTCGAAATGAATAATTGGGGTTACTGCTACATATTCGAAATTGTATTTTCTGGCAAAAAATACTATTACAATCAGATATTTATGCTGTATAAAGTGTCATATTCACCTATTTTTTCGATTTCTCTCAGTATGTTCCATTCGTTAATGATATGAGCTATCCAATCAAGTACAGCCTTGCATAAATATTGTTACGTTTTTAACTTTTAAAAGCGTTTAAAATATGAACTCGTAAATTGCAAATAAAATAAATATAAATTTGTGTTTAGTTTTAATTAAAACTGGTGACAACCTCATGTAAAGAACAAAAATTGCCTTTTTTGTTATTCCGAATTACTAGACAATTAGATTAGACAGATATTTGTAACCGAGATCTTCCACCCACGATTACTCTCTTCAAACAGACCGCGCCTTCACACAAGACTGACTGAATTTCACTGACTAAGTCGCCTGCTCTGCCTTGCCTTTTATATGGCAGAGTAAACAGTTTGATGATTGTTCTCAAAGGAGAATGTTCTTGACTTCGCCTTCTCGAAATCTCTGTAAATGTAAACATCGTAGTATACATTTATTCTTGTAGTGTTGTATGTGTATTTTTGCTTACTTGTTTGCTATTTTTTTATGCTGGTGTTTGTTATTAAATTAAACAGTACGATAATTTGTAAACAGGTTTGTTTACTGCATTGTTTTGTTTTCGTAGCTTTTGTTTATAATTTTAATATTAAACAATGTAAAAGCAAAACACCAGTATTTAGATTTATCATTTTCGTAACAATATGATACAATTTAGACAATTTTCCATCAGGCTTACTCGCATATGCCTACGACATAAGAAAACCCCCAAGAAAAAGGTTAACAGGTCAAATTTCAACACCTTGGGGCTCACATCACCCTCACGTGAGATGACAATGATCTAAAATCGCTCGTACAGAATATTCAATGTTCCACGAGCTATGTATATGAAACTCAGGGCCCTCCTCTTGAAACCAAATGTCGTTGGTATCCAGAACATCCGATTCAGATCAAAAGGGATTCCTAACTATCAATCTATAGCGCTTGCCATAGAGAGTGATGACTTATCTAACGTCGATTTTAAAGAAATATTGAGCGATGTTGCCGCTAGTCCAAAAATACATCAAACAGTCAATTTATCGGCAAGCATTGGACACTCGTGGATTTCGTTCAGAATTCGACAATTTTGTTTTTTTCACACACTCATTTATCCGGAAACGCGTCTCATCGCAGACAATTATTTATCGATCACAATTTAGACCAACTGGTTCAAAGCATTCAGCGTTTCTAGCGTTTCGTCGGCGGACGATTATTAAGTTATAATTGAAACTGAAACAGTGGACTCAAATTGCTGCAATTCTATGAGAATAGTTTACTCAGTAGAATGATTATGGCAAATGGCAGAAATCCATGAAGATGGTGAAAATCGAATTCGAAAGTAACTACTATGGTGTTGGATGCTAAAAGGCATTTTTAAGGTTCTTTCCAATAATCAACGTACTTTGAAGGAAATGTACCCTTGCGAGTGGTTTGCATTTAGTAGCTCAGGGGATACCTTTTCGATTTAGAGTGTCTTATTTTGCTCAATTCTTGAGTATTGTGGTAACATGCTGAATTTCAAAATAATTGCGTTTTTCCGTGAGTAAATTATGTATGTTTATCAGTGGGTTGAAATCAAGAGCATGTGTGGGTAATACATACATACATAATTGGTCATTACAACCCTTCACTCAGGTTTACGGCCTAGCTTCTCACACCACTCATGTTGATTGTGTTTATTTTATACATGATTGCCGGGACCTACAGTTTAAAGTCAATTTCAAACGACAGATTTTTGAGAAACTTTTCATGGCAATTTTATTTACTCTCAGAGTTTTTGCCAGAAATCTGCTGAGAAAAAGTCGCCGAAGAAATTTCGTTTTATGTCTGACCTGGGATTTGAACCGTGGCCTTACGTCTAATAAGCCAACACACTACCTACTAGACTACAACTATATAATAGGATAATAGGAACCTGAAAATTATTCAACAAGATGGGCAAGATAAACAGCTTAAGATCGAAATTAACTTCCTCTATATGTTGGTGTTGGATGCTTAAAGGCATTGTTAGGACTCTTTCAACGCTTTAAATCTAAAACTTGTTTCGTTCTTTTAATATTCTTTGACCACAAAAAAAGAAATATTTTTTATATTGCAACGATAGACTCTGAATCTGAAAAATATTCACAATTTCTTGCTAAATAGCATAGCATAGCATTTCTTCGTAACAATTTCATTTCTTTCAGCTATGCGATGTCATCTATTTTAATGCAAAAATAAAACTAAAGAAAATGATTAATGTTGACATACTCTGTTAACTATACTCCGTTTAGAATTCTTACCGTTTTGTTTTCTTTTTGTGCTTTTAGAAAATAAAACTTATTGATGCTCATTTGTCTGTTGTTATTTACTTTCGTTTAATTTGCCATAAAGCCTCACTTTCTCTTATTGCTCCACCTACTCTCCTTGGCCACATTTCAGTCATTAAGAGTATGCCATACGTATACAACTAATTTGGACTGTAATGATTATATGCCGCCTTGGTATTTATCAGGATATCGTTGTCATCACTATAATTTTGTCCAATAAAAGAAATGAAATACAAACGTTTGCATTTAGATTTAGATGGAGTGAGGAAAATACCATAGGTAAATCCCTGAATTGAATTTTATGTGGTATTCGCAGCTTAACATTTTTTTTAAACAGTACCTCAAATCGACTGTCATCTAATTATTGTCTATCCTTCTTAATTTCTGCTTAAAATCTTTTGCGAATTGTCTTGATTAAATTGCAATGTCAAATGCAAATGCAGAAACATAAATTCTTCTCATGACATTTATCTTATAAGACGTGGGTCTCATGTTTTTTAGCTTACGTACATGAAAATTACTTAAGGACTTATTCTTCGTTTAATACTCTCTATTATGTAAGCGTGACAACGATGCGTCATGACGCGTCAATCAAATATTCATTTATGTGAAGTATCCCTTGTTCATGATTCGGAAACACATGTTTAAGGCTCTGTTTCCCTTTATTATAGATAAGCAACAAGCGGGACATCTAACGGATACGTTTAGTTTCTCATCACTTCTTCGATTACTTTAACTCAATCCATGCTATTGTTTATTTATTTATTGCCTTATATAATTTTATTTGCTTTCTTTTACTGTTTTTCCTTTATCTGAGTGTTGACATATTGCTACAGAAACGTTTTTGATAGTTTCAAAACTTTATGATCGCATTTCAAAAACACTTGACAACTCTATGTTGTTAAACTTTTATCAGACAAAATGTTCCTTGAATTTTCATTTTTAGGTGGGGGAGACATTAAATGATAAAAATAATATCCTGAATGGCAAAAAAGTTGAGAGAAAAGTTTCAGTTGACACTACAGAACGGAAGATTATTTTAAGCTCATTTGTAACACAGGCAAACACTTTCAGAAGTTTACCATAAAACCTACAAAAGCATTAATTGGAGTAGGAATTCTAGAATTTACATTTAGTTCGACACATAATTTCAGACGAGATGTTTTAGATAAACTCTATTGAACCGTTTGTGTTGTCAATAACGGCGGCAATTAGAAAATGTCTGATCGATGCCTAGGAGTGCTTTTAGATACCCCACTGCTTTTGATTCTGACGGAGAAAGAATTGCTTTGAGATCAAAGAGGCAGACTAAGGGTGTTTAGGAACTTTCTATGCAGTCAGATTCTTCATTGTTACGACATGGCATTACCAAATATAGTTTGCTTTAGAAACATCAGAACTATAATCAGTGACTGTGAAAACTGTGGAATCAAAACTATCAACTTCGAACTGAGCTCTGAAATACGGTGACCAGCCACTTCGAAATTAAAAAACGGTAAAACGGGGGCGGAATTTAATTGACGTAAAATTTAGTAAACGATTCTAATGTGACTGTGATTTTCAAATTAGAAATTTAGGCTATTGGAATATATGGAAGGTAATGAAAGGTTGAAGTCGCCATAGTCTAGTAGGTAGTGTGTTGACGGCTTATTAGACGTAAGGCCACGGTTCAAACCCCAGGTCAGACATCAAAACGAAATATGTAAAAATATTTCTTCGGAGACTTCCTCTTAGCAGATTTCTGGCAAAAACTCTAAGAGTAGAAATAAAATTGCCATGAAAAGTTTCTCAAAAAATCTGTCGGTCGGAGCCGAGTTTAAACTGTAGGCCCCGCCGCTCATGTATAAAATTTTAAAGCTAGCCGTAATCCTGACTGAAGGGTTTTAATGAAAGGTTATCTTCTTATTACACGAAAATGTTTTATGAGGTCCTAGACCATAGTTTACCATTTCATAGCACAGTTGTGCAAAGAGAACTCACACGCATTCTTGTGTTTTTTCATTTAGTTGTCGATCAGACTGCGACAAGAACACATGTGCGGCGGATGCTTTATCATTTTATTTCAGTATAACACTCAAAAAATATTTTATGTTAAAAATGTTCTATGTTATTAGCTGGGCGTTTTTAATTTTTGTTATTTTGTCGCATAGTATAATTTTTTTTAAATTCTTTAGAATGTTCGCTTTTTTTCTTTTAATAAAAATTGGGGTTTTTATTCTTTTTATTTTTATTTACACCCAAACCTTTTTTTACACGGTAGATACGTTCCAGTGGTTACCGTGTAAAAAAAAAACGCGTAAAAAAAGTCAAATATTATGTATGTATGTAAGTGTATAAACAAACTGAAAAAATATACATAGGATTGATGCAGCAGCCTACATATGCCTATAAAATTGAATAACTTTATAAAAACGCACAGATTTAGTTGAATAGTATACACAGAGTTTTTATTTTATTAAACGATTTTATCCGTATAAAAAGGAGCGAACAAAAAAAAATGGTAAATTTGTTAAAAAAAAACCGTGTTATTTCAAATTCGCGTAAAAAAAAACCGTGTAAAAACAGGTTTGGGTGTATCTAAAAAACATGGCATAATTTTTAAGCCAAAGATGGATAGCTTTATGTTCTTTTAATAAAAATGTATTTTTTATTTTATTTTTATTTATCTAAAATTATTAAGCCAAAGATCAATAGCTTTACATACGTATGTTGATGATGTGAAAATAAAAATAGCGTATATTACTAACACTTTTCTATGGCTGTAAATAAATAAATTCTCTCAACTTATTTTCTCTCTCTTACTCACTAACACATAACCAAAACTTTTTTGACGAACCCTGTCCTAGACCTTCTCGGCACGTTAGTAAACTTTAAAACCGTTATTTTGAGTTTACTTCACGGCTTTGGTGGCTATAAGAGTAATAAGATGTCAGACTGTTTTGTCTTAGTTCTTTTTTTTAATTTACCTCTCAGTTACTACGTAGACAAGCATACACGCGACGTCTTAGAAAGGAAAACCATTGGAAACTTATGATGTTGGAATGGGTACGAAAGTTAAGCAGGAGAGAAAGGGATTTTAAAGTGAAATAAAGTAAAGTTTTTAGCATATTTTTTGCATAATCAACTCCATGTAATGCTGTTGGTAAGACTTTAACTATGCCAATTATATTGAATTCTTACATACATACATAATTTGTCAATACAACCTTTCAGTCAGGACTACGCCCTAGCTTCTCACGCCACTTATGTTGGGTGTGTTAATATTATACAAGAGTGGCGTGACTTACAGCATAAAGCCGATTCCGAACGACCGGTTTTTGCCAGATATCTGTTGAGCGGAAGTCGTGGACGATATACTTCTAAATACCTGAGTTCCTCACGTTTAGGAAGAAAACACAATACCTACTAGACTACGGTTGAATTCTTAAAAGAAACAAATTTTTTTAAATTTTCTAAAATAAAATTGGTCGTAAAATCTCTATTCGCCAACTTAAAATCAGGTTTATTGCATATCCGCCAAAATTGACTACGAGTAAGGAGATACAATTTAATATAATTGTGTGTTTACGTATTTGTACACCACAGACTGTTTTCACAATTTCATAAATATCTAATGGGATTGATACAGAGTGTAATATGCTGTGAGGAGATTTAGCTGGTGAACATCCGGTAGCGATTAGGATGTTAATCCTGAGAAAACGGAGGTGGTCGAACACATAGCCTTTTCGACAAGTGAGATTGTATTGCGTAGACCTTTATCTTAAGGCATCTTGTCGTGAATAGGAAGGTGTTTCGGAGTATCGAATATATTCAGGTAGAAAATCCTCCATTGCCATTAAGGTTTGTAAAAAAAATTTGGTCTTGGATTTAGAATAACTCATTGGACGTAGACAGCTCCACTTTAATCTTATGATACTGAAGCAAAAATTGTATGAAACTGTTTGAGAAATTTGCATTAACTAGGTGGGAAATATAGGATTCCAGGCATTTTAATTACAATGCAATAGGAGAAGATTTGAGTAATGCATTAGACTATCGAGTTCTAACCTGCATTTGTAACCGGATTTTTGAAAGATCATGATGAACTCAAGGAACTCTTGTTGCGAATAGTGATCCTCTCGAATTTAATACGTTGATCATCTATGTTGAGAGCAATTCATCAGGACACATATTTGGATGCTGTAAGGCATTCATGCATCCCAAAAGCAAAAACTTGACTAACTGACTTCTGAAGCATACTGAAACTTCTCAGGGCAATGGGATTGTCAGGGTAACATTAGAGGGTAGACCAATGGATGGTATGGCCGCAAAACTATAGCACCCCTTCACAACAGTAATAATAATACGATTCTGTGATGAAGTGAAATAAATTTGTAAGGAAAATTTATAGAATATTTTCTTCGCTTTTTAATCACTTCCAAAGGAAATAAATCCTGTTGTTGCCCATTGCATACGCTTTCACTGTAGTTTTTAAAAATCTCCTGACTGAGTTTTCAAATTAAAACTCATTAAAAAAAAGAAACATTTTAAAGTTAATTTTTTATTTAAATACCTGATGATATATCCGTTGTTTCGCTTGCATATAATTGTTGCGCATACTCTTTCATAGAATGCCAAAAGAGTTTTTGCATTTCATTTCAACGGTAATTAAATATGATCATATTTCGCAATACGTTTTGTGTGAAAAAAGAAGGATAAACTTTTGCGTTTTCGTTATTTTAAACGCCATATTAAAAATTCTATTTGATTACCAAATGAATGCATATTTCTTGTTCCGTCTGCTGCTGCTAGTACTGCTCCTACTACTATTCATCAAATGCTTAATATGCAATAATGTAACTAGAGCTGCATAACGGTAATAATAACAACAATACCATGAAATAGTTTTAGTTGTTTTTTATTTTTTAATAAAAATTGTTAAAAAAATTTTCTCGCAATGTGTGAGTGAATATGTGTGTGTATCTGCAGCTGTATGTGTAATTTCATGCGCTCTTTATTTACCTTTTTCTGAACTAACACATACGTTTGTTCTTTTTTAACAGAGTTTTTCTTTATCTTCAACACGCTCATCAAAAATATTTATATCCTCGTTCATGCTCATGCTCATGCTCACGTTCATGCTCATGCTCATACTCATGAGCATTTCTAATTTATCAAATTAAAGAAAAGAAAAAAAAGTTCATAAATTCAAAATTTATTCTTTATTAAAGATACTATAATTCAAGAAGTTGCAAAAGTTTAGAAAAAATGTAAAACTAAGTTAAATAACAAGTTTAGAGAATGATATTCGCCATGGTATTGTTACGAAAATGAAAAACCTATATTCTGGTGTTTGGCTTTTACATAGTTTAACATTAAAATTATAAACAAAGGATACAAAATCAAAACAAACAAACCTGTTTACAAAATATTGTACTGCTTAATATAAGAATAAACACTAACAAGAATTCAATAGTAAAGTAAACAAAAATATACCAACAACACTACAGTAATAAACGTAAACAACGATGTTTACATTTACAGACATTTCGAGAAGGCAAAGACATGAACGTTCGCCTGCAAGGACATTCATCAGACTGTTTAATTTGCCATATAAAAGGCAAGGCAAAGCAGGCGACTGATTTAATGAAGCCAGTCTTGTGCGAAGACGCGGAGGGTTTGCAGAGAATAATCGTGGTTTGAAGATCTCCGTTACAAAGATCTGTCGAATAATTGCCTAGTAATTGTTATTGTTTATGCAAAGGGTGTAAACATAGGAATAACAAAAAAGCAATTGTTGTTATTTATATAAAGTTGTGAACAGTAGCACACAGAATTGTGCGAATAATAAAGAATTTTGATTAAAACTAAACACAAATTATTTTCCACATTATTTGCAATTTACGAGCTCATATGTTTAAAGTTAAAGTAAATGGATCTCATTTAGCATACGCCGCCTCATAACACAAGTGTATTCTCTTTCCTTCTATGGCATATCAACCTCAAACATCTACTGAAAGCCATAAAAGGGACATCCTGCATAATTATCGTTTATGCAGACGACGTAGCAGTATTGACAGTTTTTTTTATCGGAAATACTGGATGTGAGCTATTGCGATAACGGTTTATACTCAGAAAACGTCGTCCAAGCCTTCAGTGACTAAGAAAGAGATACATAGGATAGCAATGGTTCAATGGTACAGCCGTAATTGACGAAAAGGTGATGGTTTGTACTTATATATCAGACTTATCGTATTCATGTTGTGGCGGGAATCCTTAGGCCAAATTTTCAATCTAAACATAATACGATGAAACGATGTGACTCATTATCGTGTTGTTTTGTATACAACAGCTTTACTGCAAGGGCTTAGCATTGCAGAGAAAATGGAATCAGCGAACAGACTCACAATTTGCCTTGATATGCATTACTAAGGGTTATGGAAACATTTTGAGTATTGTTTCAACTTCGCCATCTTAACACCGCCTTGCTGCCTTTGGATGCAGAAAATGTGTTGATTCTACTTTTATTACTTCTAAGTCCCCCAATGTGACCGCATTTTTATGAGTTGGATAATGTCCAACGCAAACACCTACGTACACTATGTTTTGTAAATATAAATATTGAATTGTTTTCTTACAAAAGAAACACAAAGGAAAGCAATTTAAAATTTTTTTTTGTCGAAGTAACAAATATAGAAATGCTGAAAATGCTTTTTAAAAAAATTTCAGACAATTGCTTTCTTGCTTCTTGAGGTATTTATCTTTAAGAAATTAAAATCTTATCTGCAAATAAAGACAATAAAATTTAATATCGGATAATATTTGTTTCTTAAATTCTTATTTCATTAATATTTTACTAAAAATTGTGTCTATTTTTGTTTCTTAAATTCTTATTCCATTAATATTTTGTTTTTTCTAAAAATTATGTCTACTTGTCTGGATTGTTTTTCTTAAGCTTAAGGAAAACTGTGAGAATATTTGCAAATAATCTAATTTATCTGTCACCCATAAACGCAAATGAGACATTTTCTTAAATTCGTAAGACAGAGACAAATAAAATCGCCTGTAATATTTCTTCCTTAAGACATGTTCAACACATAAACCGAATATAAGAAATTTTGCAGTAATAATAGCTATGACCTAGGAATGAAATACTGTGAGAAATTCGAATAAGTATTACGAGTTTTCTAACACTAGCTTGCATGTTAATACTGTTACGCAAATCGTTCAACATTAACATGATTAACAAAAACTACACTAACAAATAAAGCGAAACTGTTACAAGTAAACCAACAACATCGGTATGAAAGAAACGGGGATAGACAAGTAAGCAAAAACGCAATAACAAGCAATGTGAACAAATTACACCAACAACAATGAAGTCGCAATAAAGTTCTCGAGAAGGCGAAAACACGAACATTCTACTTCAAGAGCCTTCATCGCGTGAGAGACTGTTTACGTGAGCATATAAAAGGCAAGACAAAGCAGGCAACGAGTAGTAAGAATTTAGTCAGTCTTGTGTGAAGACGCGTTGCGCATGAAAAGAACAGTCGTGGTTTGAAGATCGCCTTTGAAAAGATCTGTTTTGTAAGCAAAGCAGAATAGCGAATAAGCAATTATTGTTGTATTCGTCACGGTGACTTCACCAGTATTTGCCTATATTTTAATTGACTTAGAGAAGGCATTCGATACCATAAACCAAAATTAGATTTGCAATTGATTTGGGATATTCTAAGAAATAGGACATATAGATAGAGATGCCCAAGTAGCAGTGTTGTCTTGTTCGACCACAACCTTCAGGTTTAAACAAGTTAGCATCAAAATCTTGTCACTTTCGTCAACGTCACGTTTTGGTTCAATCTCATATCGGTTATCATCGCGAATATTTCTGGAGCAGTTGAACTCGCCAGTGGAAGTACACATAAGAATATACGTGTCCTATATTGGAGTGGAAACGTACTAATCAACTATTTAAAGTGGAACGTCACTTTATTAAGGCATCTTCCTATCTTTTAATTTAAATAAAACAAAGTATGTTTCGCGCATAAATCAGGTTGAATTTAATTGATTGCATGCGGTTTATTCGCGTACAACTGCGACCTAAGAAAACCACACAGAAACTGTCTAACGGGATCATATCACACGATCTCGATAGCAAAATCACACTACCTAGAAATGAGATGACCACGCCCTCAAATTGTTCCAATGTGACATTAGTTCTGTGGCATATATTGCCATCCTATTAAAACTACATGTCTCTGGTGTAAAAATCATTTAATTCAGACCAAAAGATGTTGCTAACTATCTATCTATAGTGCACGTCATTGACGGTGTTGGAGTGGCCATCCTTGTTCTCAAACACATGTGCACCGACGACGCTGCCTACATAAAATCTACACCCAATAGTAACTTTTTCGGAACGCATCACTCATCGCATTGCCATCGTTCCAAATTCGTCAATGATGTTTGTTAAAGATATTCATGAATTCTGAAATGGAACTCATAGATAAAAATATTTTTTTGGTGAAAATAAGGGTCAATTGCCAACTGGTACAGAACACCTTCAACGAACACAAGCCTATGGTAGTTACCTTCAACTCGTGTTGATTTGGCAAAACAGACTGAATAAATGACAACTAGTTTGACGCTGGTAGCTTCAACAAGGTGGTCATTATCAACTATCAAATTTCGGAAGTTGCTATTGGAAGATCCAATATTTTCACATGTTATTGCATAATGTATAGGATAGATAGGACAGTTATTGTGTTTACTTTATTATCTGTTCTTTTGATACAGAGTGTAGTCCATTTCACCACAAAAATAAACTGCGATAGCGAATAATAAATTTCTTATCCTTGACACAAAACAGTGGCATAAACAACGTTCAAAAAATCTTTTTGCTTCGCTTAACATTCCTATTTCATTTAACAGCTTTTTCTGCTGTTGTGTTACATTTTAAATACCCTACAAGCAGCCATAGAGTAGGTACATAGGTAGGTAGAAGTGGCTGTCCCCTCGATGGAGTCATGAGCGGACACACCGCACACAGAGCCCATTGTGATACCACAGTTCTTCATTTCCCCTATTCCATTCGGAGCTTCCGATGAAGCGACTCAGGCTGCCGATACATTATTCATTCATTCATATTCATTCACCCATATCCTCCATGTAGTAGGCACCCAGGTACCTCTTTCTCCTCTGACTAAGTGCCGGGCATGTGCAAAATAGGTGAAGAATAGTCTGATCTTCCTCTTCATCTCCACAGCTTCTGCAGACATCATTAGTAGTATGTTTATGTACCTTCTCGACCACTTACTCCATACAAATTTTGGAGCATGCATAGCTGTAAAAGAGTAAGAACATTACAGAATTGTGAAATGAATTGTGTGCGATCGGTCTTTAGGTTTGGAACATGTATTATGAAAAGGTAATGCTTTTTAATGTGTATATGTGTGTTTGTGTGTGTTAAAATTTGTGAGAATGCATATCTGGAAAAGAATTAAATCATTTTAATTTTTAATTTTTCCATACAAATTTGGAATCATACCTGCTTTTTCTTGTTCATTTTATTTGTATTGCTTTTCAAACGAATGGTTGGACGGACAGAATGAGTGCGTGCACGTTTCCTCATCTACATCACAGAGTATAGAAAGACTGTAATGTGAAAATGTATATACGTGTGTACGAATGTTTGGACGGAAAGAATGAGTGTGTGCGTAACATGTAATGTGTATGATCGTTTTTTTTTTTAATAGTAAATTCTTGGCACGTATTGCTCATGATCACAGGTAGAAGAAATAGAAATATAAACTATTACGAAAGGGTAGGTTGGTTGTGCGGTTGTTTTTAATTTGATGAGAAAGAAATGTATAGTTGTGCCTGTGGGTTTTTTTTCACGTATAAGTATAAGTAATATCTGTTTTCACATAATTGAATTTACTGATTGATCTACAACACCCCAGAGTATAAATAGACTTGTTTTTAAGGATTTAGAATTTTTTAGTTTTACTGTTTTAAATAAATGAAATTATAGAATAAAGAGATTAATTAAAACAAATTAGTTTTTTATTTTTTGAAAATTTTATTACATATTTCTTTTTTTCAGATTTTTACAGATTCGAATTTAAAAATACGTTTATACAGATTAAATAACTTAAGTGTTAACAAATATTGTGTATAGAATGTTTGACATCGACAAATGTTGAAAGATTGTGAATAAGTATTTTCACAATAATACAAACGTATGACATATTAATACATACAAATGGATTACTTATTTTACTAATGTTACATATTCTTAGTTCATTTATAAGTTTCATAAATAAATCTATATGTCTTATTAATAGTTCTTCCAATACAGCTGATGTTACCATTTTTGTTCCCCTTCTTTAAAAATTTAATAGTAGGTTGTGTTAGTGCGGGACGATGTACTCTGAATTATTTCATTTTAATTTATATTTATTGAATAAAAATTTTAAACACAAGTGCCCACAATTAAATGTATTAAATTTTTGTTTTCGTTCATAATTATATTCAACAGGAAATTTTAAGTAGTTGACAATCTCAAGTGGTGGTTGTAAGTTTCCAAAGCTATCAAAGTATTCTTTATAGTTGTGGTTTTTATAATATGCTACCCAATGTGTTCCCATACCATTTGAATCATCTAAATTAACAATGCCGCATTCTTGTTTGAATGGTTTTTCAGGTAAAGAATCACGCATGAAAACACCCCTAAAATGTTTGAGATGTCTTCCATATTTATTCAAATCCAAATCTGTTAATGGGCGATTGGGAAGGTTATCTAATAGTTTTTTGGAGCTGGACTATAGTAGAGACCATATCCAGTTTTATATGGTTTGAGGTACAACCCTTTACCCATTGCAATTGATTCCATATATCTATTATGACGGTTAGCTTCAGCCAATTGTTCTTTTCCATTTTTGATAGCATTTACTGCTTTGACAATAGCGGATCCTCCACTTGCCAAACCACCAAGCGCTGACAATGCTGTTAGTACGGGAATAAGTGGAAGAAATCCTCCAATTTTCGGTACAGGTATAACTCTCGGTATTATAATGTCTGCTCGCTTTTTCCCTTTAAAATTTGAATGAATAGCCTTTTGAGCTATTTTAACAGCATCATTTATATCAAGGGGTTTCTGTTCTTTCAATTGTTTTAAAGTTTTTCTCACAGTAGCTGTGAATAATTTCTTATTACACTTATTCATTTTTCCTTTTCTTTTCTTATGTCTCTGCTCCTTCAAACATAATCCAAATTTCACTTTAGCTTTCATAGCGTTTGTCACAAACCACGCGTTAGCACGTTCTTTAATATCACTATCTTTAGATTTAACTCGTTGCCAGGCTTTTTCAGCTAATATTTGATCTGCTTGATGTCTTGTGTCTATATCTTTTGATTGTAAATACGCAATATCGTGCTCTCTACAAGCTGCGTCTAATAAATTTATACCCTTATCTCCTCCTACCTTATCTCCTCTTGCTCCAGGCGTCATTTTCAATTTCATATTCCCTATCTGCATAGTATTATCTCTATTAAATATTAATTTTTCCTTGCCATATCTCCAACTACCGTCTACATCTTGATTAAAACCATAAATTTTATCCAATTGCTTATTATTAATAAGTGTTTGTATATTTTCAAATAATGGAGAGCTTTTCGTCAGCAGAATTGTGCGAATAATAAAGAATTTTGATTAAAACTAAACACAAATTATTTTCCACATTATTTGCAATTTACGAGCTCATATGTTTAAAGTTAAAGTAAATGGATCTCATTTAGCATACGCCGCCTCATAACACAAGTGTATTCTCTTTCCTTCTATGGCATATCAACCTCAAACATCTACTGAAAGCCATAAAAGGGACATCCTGCATAATTATCGTTTATGCAGACGACGTAGCAGTATTGACAGTTTTTTTTATCGGAAATACTGGATGTGAGCTATTGCGATAACGGTTTATACTCAGAAAACGTCGTCCAAGCCTTCAGTGACTAAGAAAGAGATACATAGGATAGCAATGGTTCAATGGTACAGCCGTAATTGACGAAAAGGTGATGGTTTGTACTTATATATCAGACTTATCGTATTCATGTTGTGGCGGGAATCCTTAGGCCAAATTTTCAATCTAAACATAATACGATGAAACGATGTGACTCATTATCGTGTTGTTTTGTATACAACAGCTTTACTGCAAGGGCTTAGCATTGCAGAGAAAATGGAATCAGCGAACAGACTCACAATTTGCCTTGATATGCATTACTAAGGGTTATGGAAACATTTTGAGTATTGTTTCAACTTCGCCATCTTAACACCGCCTTGCTGCCTTTGGATGCAGAAAATGTGTTGATTCTACTTTTATTACTTCTAAGTCCCCCAATGTGACCGCATTTTTATGAGTTGGATAATGTCCAACGCAAACACCTACGTACACTATGTTTTGTAAATATAAATATTGAATTGTTTTCTTACAAAAGAAACACAAAGGAAAGCAATTTAAAATTTTTTTTTGTCGAAGTAACAAATATAGAAATGCTGAAAATGCTTTTTAAAAAAATTTCAGACAATTGCTTTCTTGCTTCTTGAGGTATTTATCTTTAAGAAATTAAAATCTTATCTGCAAATAAAGACAATAAAATTTAATATCGGATAATATTTGTTTCTTAAATTCTTATTTCATTAATATTTTACTAAAAATTGTGTCTATTTTTGTTTCTTAAATTCTTATTCCATTAATATTTTGTTTTTTCTAAAAATTATGTCTACTTGTCTGGATTGTTTTTCTTAAGCTTAAGGAAAACTGTGAGAATATTTGCAAATAATCTAATTTATCTGTCACCCATAAACGCAAATGAGACATTTTCTTAAATTCGTAAGACAGAGACAAATAAAATCGCCTGTAATATTTCTTCCTTAAGACATGTTCAACACATAAACCGAATATAAGAAATTTTGCAGTAATAATAGCTATGACCTAGGAATGAAATACTGTGAGAAATTCGAATAAGTATTACGAGTTTTCTAACACTAGCTTGCATGTTAATACTGTTACGCAAATCGTTCAACATTAACATGATTAACAAAAACTACACTAACAAATAAAGCGAAACTGTTACAAGTAAACCAACAACATCGGTATGAAAGAAACGGGGATAGACAAGTAAGCAAAAACGCAATAACAAGCAATGTGAACAAATTACACCAACAACAATGAAGTCGCAATAAAGTTCTCGAGAAGGCGAAAACACGAACATTCTACTTCAAGAGCCTTCATCGCGTGAGAGACTGTTTACGTGAGCATATAAAAGGCAAGACAAAGCAGGCAACGAGTAGTAAGAATTTAGTCAGTCTTGTGTGAAGACGCGTTGCGCATGAAAAGAACAGTCGTGGTTTGAAGATCGCCTTTGAAAAGATCTGTTTTGTAAGCAAAGCAGAATAGCGAATAAGCAATTATTGTTGTATTCGTCACGGTGACTTCACCAGTATTTGCCTATATTTTAATTGACTTAGAGAAGGCATTCGATACCATAAACCAAAATTAGATTTGCAATTGATTTGGGATATTCTAAGAAATAGGACATATAGATAGAGATGCCCAAGTAGCAGTGTTGTCTTGTTCGACCACAACCTTCAGGTTTAAACAAGTTAGCATCAAAATCTTGTCACTTTCGTCAACGTCACGTTTTGGTTCAATCTCATATCGGTTATCATCGCGAATATTTCTGGAGCAGTTGAACTCGCCAGTGGAAGTACACATAAGAATATACGTGTCCTATATTGGAGTGGAAACGTACTAATCAACTATTTAAAGTGGAACGTCACTTTATTAAGGCATCTTCCTATCTTTTAATTTAAATAAAACAAAGTATGTTTCGCGCATAAATCAGGTTGAATTTAATTGATTGCATGCGGTTTATTCGCGTACAACTGCGACCTAAGAAAACCACACAGAAACTGTCTAACGGGATCATATCACACGATCTCGATAGCAAAATCACACTACCTAGAAATGAGATGACCACGCCCTCAAATTGTTCCAATGTGACATTAGTTCTGTGGCATATATTGCCATCCTATTAAAACTACATGTCTCTGGTGTAAAAATCATTTAATTCAGACCAAAAGATGTTGCTAACTATCTATCTATAGTGCACGTCATTGACGGTGTTGGAGTGGCCATCCTTGTTCTCAAACACATGTGCACCGACGACGCTGCCTACATAAAATCTACACCCAATAGTAACTTTTTCGGAACGCATCACTCATCGCATTGCCATCGTTCCAAATTCGTCAATGATGTTTGTTAAAGATATTCATGAATTCTGAAATGGAACTCATAGATAAAAATATTTTTTTGGTGAAAATAAGGGTCAATTGCCAACTGGTACAGAACACCTTCAACGAACACAAGCCTATGGTAGTTACCTTCAACTCGTGTTGATTTGGCAAAACAGACTGAATAAATGACAACTAGTTTGACGCTGGTAGCTTCAACAAGGTGGTCATTATCAACTATCAAATTTCGGAAGTTGCTATTGGAAGATCCAATATTTTCACATGTTATTGCATAATGTATAGGATAGATAGGACAGTTATTGTGTTTACTTTATTATCTGTTCTTTTGATACAGAGTGTAGTCCATTTCACCACAAAAATAAACTGCGATAGCGAATAATAAATTTCTTATCCTTGACACAAAACAGTGGCATAAACAACGTTCAAAAAATCTTTTTGCTTCGCTTAACATTCCTATTTCATTTAACAGCTTTTTCTGCTGTTGTGTTACATTTTAAATACCCTACAAGCAGCCATAGAGTAGGTACATAGGTAGGTAGAAGTGGCTGTCCCCTCGATGGAGTCATGAGCGGACACACCGCACACAGAGCCCATTGTGATACCACAGTTCTTCATTTCCCCTATTCCATTCGGAGCTTCCGATGAAGCGACTCAGGCTGCCGATACATTATTCATTCATTCATATTCATTCACCCATATCCTCCATGTAGTAGGCACCCAGGTACCTCTTTCTCCTCTGACTAAGTGCCGGGCATGTGCAAAATAGGTGAAGAATAGTCTGATCTTCCTCTTCATCTCCACAGCTTCTGCAGACATCATTAGTAGTATGTTTATGTACCTTCTCGACCACTTACTCCATACAAATTTTGGAGCATGCATAGCTGTAAAAGAGTAAGAACATTACAGAATTGTGAAATGAATTGTGTGCGATCGGTCTTTAGGTTTGGAACATGTATTATGAAAAGGTAATGCTTTTTAATGTGTATATGTGTGTTTGTGTGTGTTAAAATTTGTGAGAATGCATATCTGGAAAAGAATTAAATCATTTTAATTTTTAATTTTTCCATACAAATTTGGAATCATACCTGCTTTTTCTTGTTCATTTTATTTGTATTGCTTTTCAAACGAATGGTTGGACGGACAGAATGAGTGCGTGCACGTTTCCTCATCTACATCACAGAGTATAGAAAGACTGTAATGTGAAAATGTATATACGTGTGTACGAATGTTTGGACGGAAAGAATGAGTGTGTGCGTAACATGTAATGTGTATGATCGTTTTTTTTTTAATAGTAAATTCTTGGCACGTATTGCTCATGATCACAGGTAGAAGAAATAGAAATATAAACTATTACGAAAGGGTAGGTTGGTTGTGCGGTTGTTTTTAATTTGATGAGAAAGAAATGTATAGTTGTGCCTGTGGGTTTTTTTTCACGTATAAGTATAAGTAATATCTGTTTTCACATAATTGAATTTACTGATTGATCTACAACACCCCAGAGTATAAATAGACTTGTTTTTAAGGATTTAGAATTTTTTAGTTTTACTGTTTTAAATAAATGAAATTATAGAATAAAGAGATTAATTAAAACAAATTAGTTTTTTATTTTTTGAAAATTTTATTACATATTTCTTTTTTTCAGATTTTTACAGATTCGAATTTAAAAATACGTTTATACAGATTAAATAACTTAAGTGTTAACAAATATTGTGTATAGAATGTTTGACATCGACAAATGTTGAAAGATTGTGAATAAGTATTTTCACAATAATACAAACGTATGACATATTAATACATACAAATGGATTACTTATTTTACTAATGTTACATATTCTTAGTTCATTTATAAGTTTCATAAATAAATCTATATGTCTTATTAATAGTTCTTCCAATACAGCTGATGTTACCATTTTTGTTCCCCTTCTTTAAAAATTTAATAGTAGGTTGTGTTAGTGCGGGACGATGTACTCTGAATTATTTCATTTTAATTTATATTTATTGAATAAAAATTTTAAACACAAGTGCCCACAATTAAATGTATTAAATTTTTGTTTTCGTTCATAATTATATTCAACAGGAAATTTTAAGTAGTTGACAATCTCAAGTGGTGGTTGTAAGTTTCCAAAGCTATCAAAGTATTCTTTATAGTTGTGGTTTTTATAATATGCTACCCAATGTGTTCCCATACCATTTGAATCATCTAAATTAACAATGCCGCATTCTTGTTTGAATGGTTTTTCAGGTAAAGAATCACGCATGAAAACACCCCTAAAATGTTTGAGATGTCTTCCATATTTATTCAAATCCAAATCTGTTAATGGGCGATTGGGAAGGTTATCTAATAGTTTTTTGGAGCTGGACTATAGTAGAGACCATATCCAGTTTTATATGGTTTGAGGTACAACCCTTTACCCATTGCAATTGATTCCATATATCTATTATGACGGTTAGCTTCAGCCAATTGTTCTTTTCCATTTTTGATAGCATTTACTGCTTTGACAATAGCGGATCCTCCACTTGCCAAACCACCAAGCGCTGACAATGCTGTTAGTACGGGAATAAGTGGAAGAAATCCTCCAATTTTCGGTACAGGTATAACTCTCGGTATTATAATGTCTGCTCGCTTTTTCCCTTTAAAATTTGAATGAATAGCCTTTTGAGCTATTTTAACAGCATCATTTATATCAAGGGGTTTCTGTTCTTTCAATTGTTTTAAAGTTTTTCTCACAGTAGCTGTGAATAATTTCTTATTACACTTATTCATTTTTCCTTTTCTTTTCTTATGTCTCTGCTCCTTCAAACATAATCCAAATTTCACTTTAGCTTTCATAGCGTTTGTCACAAACCACGCGTTAGCACGTTCTTTAATATCACTATCTTTAGATTTAACTCGTTGCCAGGCTTTTTCAGCTAATATTTGATCTGCTTGATGTCTTGTGTCTATATCTTTTGATTGTAAATACGCAATATCGTGCTCTCTACAAGCTGCGTCTAATAAATTTATACCCTTATCTCCTCCTACCTTATCTCCTCTTGCTCCAGGCGTCATTTTCAATTTCATATTCCCTATCTGCATAGTATTATCTCTATTAAATATTAATTTTTCCTTGCCATATCTCCAACTACCGTCTACATCTTGATTAAAACCATAAATTTTATCCAATTGCTTATTATTAATAAGTGTTTGTATATTTTCAAATAATGGAGAGCTTTTCGTCAGCTTTAAACATTGTTTTCTTTCCAAGTTCTTGATACATGTACTTGATACAGGTCTATTATGGTCATAGTTTTTTTCACCATCATTATCATCAGTTGAAATATTTTCATACTGAAAATCGTTATTATCACCTTTTACATCATCATAATCATCGTCATCATCAATAGTGTTGTCTATATCTTTATGCTTATCTTCAAGTTTTCCGATGATTTCATTATCACCATTTACGTCATAATAATCATCATCATCATCAATAGTGTTGTCTGTATCCGTATGCTTATCTTCGAGTTTTCCAATGATTTCATTATCACCATTTACGTCATAATAATCTTCGTCATCATCTATAGTGTTGTCTACATCCTTATGCTTATATTCAAGTTTTGGGATGTTTTCATTATCATCATTTACATCATCATGATCATCGTCATCATTAATAGTGTTGTCTATATCCTTATATTTATCTTTAAGTTTTCCAATGATTTTTTTAAGTGGTTTTGTTATTGGTTGAAAGGTATCTTCTAATAAATTAACTCTATCTATTTGATTCAGTTTAATATTTTTTAACTTTTTCTTTAGAACAGCCCTTGTCTTTACAAGATCTTCCAACACTTTATTATGGTAATTTTTAGACATTATAATAATTTTTTTTTTATTGAATTTGATCTGGTTATGATCTGCTCGCTATCTGATTATGATCTGCTTTGTATCTGATTACGATCTGCTTTATATCTGATCACGAACTGCTTGCTATCTGGTCACGATCTGATTTATACCTGATCACGATCTGCTTGATGGCTTGTGTCTATATCCATTGATTTTGAGTACGCTATATCGTGCTTTCTACAATCTACATCCAATAAATTATTCCTTTATTTCCTTTATTCTTGCTATTCGTTTTGAAGTTTTGTATCAGGTCCACAAAACTGATAAACAGGTGGATGTAATTCAACATATAATTTGTTTATTAAGTTGTCTACAAATCTTCTTCCAATCTTACACTGATTAGGTGTTTTTCTTTTGACTGTAGTTTATAACCATTTTTTTTCATTACTTTCATACCTCTTCGCATGAAACACTACACCAGCTATACCTGCTATACCAGCTATACCAGCTATATCAGCTATACCAGCTATACTAGCAAGCTGTACAATCTATACTAGCTATACTAGCAAGCTGTACAATCTGTACTAGCTATACTAGCAAGCTGTACTAGCTATACTAGCAAGCTATACAATCTGTACTAGCTATACTAGCAAGCTGTACTAGCTATACTAGCAAGCTATACAATCTGTACTAGCTATACTAGCAAGCTGTACAATCTGTACTAGCTATACTAGCAAGCTATACAATCTGTACTAGCTATACTAGCAAGCTGTACTAGCTATACTAGCAAGCTAAACAATCTGTACTAGCTATACTAGCAAGCTGTACTAGCTATACTAGCAAGCTATACAATCTGTACTAGCTATACTAGCAAGCTGTACTAGCTATACTAGCAAGCTATACAATCTGTACTAGCTATACTAGCAAGCTGTACTAGCTATACTAGCAAGCTATACAATCTGTACTAGCTATACTAGCAAGCTGTAGTAGCTATATCAGCTATACCTGCTATACCTGCTATACTAGCAAGCTGTAGTAGCTATATCAGCTATACCTGCTATACCATGCAAATACATGATGATCAGCTGATCAAATAAACAATTTAAACATTGAGGTAGAACATGTATACCTAAAACATGGTAATGTCAAAAAAAAAAATAAAAAAAATTAAAATAAAATAGACAAAACCAAAAAAGTAGATCGTTATCAGATATAAAATAGATCGTGAGCAGATACAAAGCAGATCGTGATCAGATGTAAAGTAGATCGTGATCAGATACAAAGCAGATCAAAATCAATATCAAAAAATTAACATACTGAAATCATATAAATTGCTGTATATATAGGAGATCGTCTTGATTTCAGTTATTTTTGCGAAGAGGTATAAAAGTAACGAAAAAAAAATTTGTTATAATCTACAGTCAAAACAAAACCTCAGCCAGTGTAAGATGAGAAGAGGATTTGTAAACAACTTAATAAATAAAGTACCTGTTGAATTACATCTACCTGGTTATCAGTTTTGTGGACCTGGTACAAAACTTGAAAAACGTTTAGCAAGAGGAGATAAGGGTATAAATTTATTAGACGCAGCTTGTAGAGAGCACGATATTGCGTATTCACAATCAAAAGATATAGACACAAGACATCAAGCAGATCAAATATTAGCTGAAAAAGCCTGGCAACGAGTTAAATCTAAAGATAGTGATATTAAAGAACGTGCTAACGCGTGGTTTGTGACAAACGCTATGAAAGCTAAAGTGAAATTTGGATTAGGTTTGAAGGAGCAGAGACATAAGAAAAGAAAAGGAAAACTGAATAAGTGTAATAAGAAATTATTCACAGCTACTGTGAGAAAAACTTTAAAACAATTGAAAGAACAGAAACCCCTTGATATAAATGATGCTGTTAAAATAGCTCAAAAGGCTATTCATTCAAATTTTAAAGGGAAAAAGCGAGCAGACATTATAATACCGAGAATTATACCTGTACCGAAAATTGGAGGATTTCTTCCACTTATTCCCGTACTAACAGCATTGTCAGCGCTTGGTGGTTTGGCAAGTGGAGGATCCGCTATTGTCAAAGCAGTAAATGCTATCAAAAATGGAAAAGAACAATTGGCTGAAGCTAACCGTCATAATAGATATATGGAATCAATTGCAATGGGTAAAGGGTTGTACCTCAAACCATATAAAACTGGATATGGTCTCTACTATAGTCCAGCTCCAAAAACTATTAGATAACCTTCCCAATCGCCCATTAACAGATTTGGATTTGAATAAATATGGAAGACATCTCAAACATTTTAGGGGTGTTTTCATGCGTGATTCTTTACCTGAAAAACCATTCAAACAAGAATGCGGCATTGTTAATTTAGATGATTCAAATGGTATGGGAACACATTGGGTAGCATATTATAAAAACCACAACTATAAAGAATACTTTGATAGCTTTGGAAACTTACAACCACCACTTGAGATTGTCAACTACTTAAAATTTCCTGTTGAATATAATTATGAACGAAAACAAAAATTTAATACATTTAATTGTGGGCACTTGTGTTTAAAATTTTTATTCAATAAATATAAATTAAAATGAAATAATTCAGAGTACATCGTCCCGCACTAACACAACCTACTATTAAATTTTTAAAGAAGGGGAACAAAAATGGTAACATCAGCTGTATTGGAAGAACTATTAATAAGACATATAGATTTATTTATGAAACTTATAAATGAACTAAGAATATGTAACATTAGTAAAATAAGTAATCCATTTGTATGTATTAATATGTCATACGTTTGTATTATTGTGAAAATACTTATTCACAATCTTTCAACATTTGTCGATGTCAAACATTCTATACACAATATTTGTTAACACTTAAGTTATTTAATCTGTATAAACGTATTTTTAAATTCGAATCTGTAAAAATCTGAAAAAAAGAAATATGTAATAAAATTTTCAAAAAATAAAAAACTAATTTGTTTTAATTAATCTCTTTATTCTATAATTTCATTTATTTAAAACAGTAAAACTAAAAAATTCTAAATCCTTAAAAACAAGTCTATTTATACTCTGGGGTGTTGTAGATCAATCAGTAAATTCAATTATGTGAAAACAGATATTACTTATACTTATACGTGAAAAAAAACCCACAGGCACAACTATACATTTCTTTCTCATCAAATTAAAAACAACCGCACAACCAACCTACCCTTTCTTAATAGTTTATATTTCTATTTCTTCTACCTGTGATCATGAGCAATACGTGCCAAGAATTTACTATTAAAAAAAAAACGATCATACACATTACATGTTACGCACACACTCATTCTGTCCGTCCAAACATTCGTACATACGTATATACATTTTCACATTACAGTCTTTCTATACTCTGAGATGTAGATGAGGAAACGTGCACGCACTCATTCTGTCCGTCCAACCATTCGTTTGAAAAGCAATACAAATAAAATGAACAAGAAAAAGCAGGTATGATTCCAAATTTGTATGGAAAAATTAAAAATTAAAATGATTTAATTCTTTTCCAGATATGCATTCTCACAAATTTTAACACACACAAACACACATATACACATTAAAAAGCATTACCTTTTCATAATACATGTTCCAAACCTAAAGACCGATCGCACACAATTCATTTCACAATTCTGTAATGTTCTTACTCTTTTACAGCTATGCATGCTCCAAAATTTGTATGGAGTAAGTGGTCGAGAAGGTACATAAACATACTACTATCATTTGCAAGGTGTCTAAGACCAATACGATTCGCATGTGCCCCTATAATGCAATGCGCTGAGCCTACTTCTTTGGAGTTTGAACAGAGTCGCCGTGCGCCTCCTATACAGCCTCGGCCAGATCTTTTGCGCCGCTCTGCCCTTATCCGAAGTTGCCCACATTCTGTTGACGAGATCTACGGTTGGATTGTCAATTATAAGTTTGCTGGTCCCCAAAGGGATCCCCAACGTAGAGAATTCATCAGAGAGTTCGATGGTCGTGCCCCTTCTAGCCAGTTCATCTGCTCTGCAGTTGCCAGGAATATTATTATATCCCGGTACCCATGTGATACAAACAGCATATCGGTTTGCCACCTCATTGAAATATCTGCTACAGTTGTACATCGTCTTGGAGTTTATTACACTGGAATCCAATGCTTTGATACCTGCTTGGCTATCGGAAAGTATGATGATTTTCCGCCCGTGAACATTTTTGTCCACAATAATTTTCACCGCAGCTTGAATATTCCGATTGAATCCTAATAGATACCAATTCCAACGGCTCCTTACATTTTGGAGCCATCGGTGTAAATTTGTGCGGAGTCCCTTGTGAGGTTCACAGTCCTCCCTTTTCGGAATGGATGTCCCAAAGTTCATTGAGAACTAATATCGCGGTGTCATGTAATCATTCCGACAACATCAATTTCTCCCAGTATCTTTGTATGGCCAATGCCCGATGCATGCCATTGTCCAGTAGCTAAGAGATGCCGCCACGCTCCTGCAGTAGAGGTCAATCGGCAGAAGGTATAAGATTATATCCAGAGCGATCGTAGGAGTAGTGCGCAGAGCACCACTGGTCATTATACAAGCAGATCGTTGTAATTTGCGTACAAGGCTCAAGTTCGTTGTCCTATTTTGGGATTCCCACCACACTAGACATCCATAGGTAAGGTCTGACCAAAAGTGATACATAAGCTAGAATTATGAAGTCTTTTTAAGACTCGATCTACGGCTAAACTCGACTCCAAAAAAAAAAAATAAAAAATCAGGTGGAAGAATTGTCGATGTTTCAAATCAAAATTCGAAAAAAAGTGACTATTAATTAAAACTAGACCTAACCAGATACTACCTATACGCAAAAGCGTATATTTAGAGAACTTTACCGAGAAGTCTTATTGCTATACGAATAACTCTAAACATAAATATTGGACAGTACTGGATCGGGTAGAACTAGAAAGCAAAGTATGCCATGAAAGTGAGTAATTAGTACCAGAAATAATTTAGTATATTTGACCGTTTGACCGTAATTTTAGTTGACCGTTAGGACATTAACATCCAGGCATACAGAATCATGAACTAGGCATAGCATAAGTACTAAATCATCAAGGCGTGATCGGTTACTTACTTATATAATTGGTCAGTACAAGCTTAGTCAATATTAGCACCTAGCTTTCCACATCACCCATGTTGTGATGATTATTCCCCTCCCCTTCAATCGGCCTACTGATCAATTTTGATTTTTACTGATTTTACTGAAACTTTGAAGGATAACCTTTTATAATGCCTTTTAAAACTTTGAAAATTAAAATCTTTAAAATCAAATTTAAAAGACTAGAAAAAAATACTGGGTGCCCAAATGGCCTAGTTGGTAGTGTGCTAAACTTCAAGTGTCTAGGGTGTTGGTTCGATTCCCGCCAGAGTCTCTGGGGGTCTGTGATTGTCTGATTGTTTGTCTGACATTATAATTATATATAATGTCACAATAGAAAAAAGAAAATGAGGATCTTATATATAACGGCTAGACCGATTTTTTTGAAATTTTCACAGTATCTGTTATAGGCTATTTTTATTTTAAAATTTCAAGTATGCGAGGTGCCACGCCCACATACCTAATAAGTATTTAATGTCACATATCTCATAAACTGCAACAGCTAGAGTCCTCAAATTTTGTACGGACGACTTTGACGTATATATGAACAAAATGGGCGGATTGGCTATAACGGGCGTATCACCTCCTATAGTCTATATATATAAAAATGAATATTTATTTGTATGTACTTATAGAATCATAAACTATGCATTTGATCATGTTATATATCATATGGCGCCACTGAAAATTACTTAAAATCAATTAAATCGTAAACTGTGCATTTATCATGTTATTTTCTTTAGCAAAGTTGTTGCGCATGAGCCGACGAAGGTTTCTAAGTTGGTATAACCAATTTCCGACCAGTGGTGCCACTGAAAATTACTCAAAATGAATTAAATCGTAAACTGTGCATTCTTTAACAAAGTTGTTGCACATGAGTCGACGGAAGTTGGTGCGATTAATTTCCGATGGATTGCGTAACTGAAAATGATTCAAAATGAATGACAAGCAATTGGTCGACCTGCACCTTAAGCACGGAAGAAGTCGAATGCGTACTACTCAGGCCTGTTATCTGAATCATCAGAACAATGGGAAACAAAATCAATAAAATGATTCAAAATTAATTGAACATTTGTGTAATGTCTTTCCTTCAAATTTATTTCAGTTGGTGGCGCAGCAACACGCGCAGGGTACAGCTAGTTATTACTAAAAAATATAATTCTTGACTAGAAAAATTGGTCTTTAACAAAAGAAAAAAAAAAGTATCACACTACCTCCTTCATCTTTTTCTTTACTTTTATTCTATAAACTATCTTTCCTATATTCCAATACAATGCACTACATTAATAGAGGTTATCTCCTGAGCGTTGGTCAAAAAAAAGGAAAAAAAATATTTAGTGTATGTAGTTGATGTAGGGTGTTGTTAATTTAGGTTACTTTTTTTAAATACAAAAAATTAAACTTATATTTGACTTCTTATTTACATCAACAAAAAAAAAATAGGAAGAGAAGAAAACATTCAACGAAAACAAAGTAAATAAATTACTGAACGTCTTACTTATATTATATTTATAAAAAAAAACAAATTTCCTTATATACAAGTATAATACGTGTACACTTATGTAAAGAAATCCACACACACAGGTATATACCAACAACAGGTCTAGTTATGCTTAAATGAGTTTAAATATTGAATCAGCCAAAATATGCTCCAAATATAACAGCAGTTCCTGAGATTGCATGTATATATGTATGGCTGTATGTATATAACTAAATATTTTTAAAATATACTGTGTAGGTGTTAAACAATTTTAATATTAACCAAGGAGAGTGGGTATAACATTATTAAACAACAAAATAAGAATCCCATACACCTCTTGCCACTAGCACTTAAAAACAAAATAGAATGAAAGATTTGAGTACCAAGCACTCAAGAGGCTGTTGACATGCAACATTCTTTACAATGTTTACAATCACACATACACATGCATATACTACAAGTAAACTTAAATGTTTTACTTGTTTTTCTTGTCTTAATTTATTTTCATTTACACCTTAAGCTGTCTGCAAAATTTTAGTGCTCATTGCTTTCATTTGTATGTGTTTGTGTGACTGAGTTTTAATAAATTGATGGCAATCCAAAAGAAGCGCTTACATATGCTCTTACGGGAGTTTGGTTATATATATCTATAGTATGCACTGTAAGCGGGAGTGAATTACCGGTGTATTTAGATATTTACAATTCAGGCGCAAATAAAATCCAATTAAAATAATTAATAGAGTTTTAATTAGTGAATATAATGAATTCGATATTTAAACAGGTAAGAGTATTGGGAACTAATGTGCCGTGTATAGAAATCGTTGTTAGTACGCTGCGTGGTGTATGAAGGGCATGCGGTGAAGACATCGAAACGATGGAACACTTCACATGTCATGGCCCACCTTTCATGAACCCAAGATCCCAAAATTTTGGGAAGTTTATATAAGATACAGTGAAGTCGCCGTAGTCTAATAGATAATGTGCTGGCTTATTAGACGTAAGGCCTCGGTTCAAATCATAGGTCAGACATCGAAACGAAACATGAAAAAATATTTCTTCGGTGACTTCCTATCAGCAGATTTCTGGCAAAAACTCTGAGAGTAAATAAAATTGCCATGAAAAGTTTCTCAAAAATCTGTCGTTCGGAGTCGACTTTAAACTGTAGGTCCCGCCACGTATAAAAATTAACGCACACAACATAAGTGGTGTGAAAAACTAGGTCGTAATCCTGACTAAAGGGTTGTAAAGACCAATTATTACCGATTATACCATATTTGAACTCGCTTTTTGTTCTTTGTTTTATATCAACAAGGAAAGGAAAGAAGACAATTGGTTGAGCAGAGAGAAGTCGCCGTTGTCTAGAAGGTAGTGTGTTGGCTACAGTTGAAACCACAGGTTAGACATCCCCAACGAAAAGAAATATGAATATCTTCGGTGAATTCTTCTCAGCAGATTTCTGGCAAAAACGCTGAGAGTGAATATAATGATGAAAAATTTCTTAAAATCTGTCGTTGGAATTAAAATTTAAATTGTAGGTTCAGTCATTCATGTATAAAATTAACACACACAACATAATTGGCGAGAAGAGTTGTAATTACCAATTATGTATGTAATGCCGAGAATACAGCAAGGGGGCTAATACTACTAAAGAAATTGGGCCTCTTTATACAATGACCGCAGGATATGGAGTTATAGTAGTAGTCGAAAGCCCATAATTGAAAACCCATCTCAAACAGCACGAACAAATATGAAGAAAATGTTTCTTTTGGTGACTGTTGTCAGCAATCTTCTGGTAAAAATTCCGACGCTTACTAATATTGCCATAAAATATTTCTCAAATCTGTCTTTCGGAGTCGACCTTAAAATGTAAGTCCGACCACTCACAGAAAATCTCACTGGGTAATGTGAGAAGTTACATTGTAATTCTGACTAATAAGCCAACATACTATCTACTATATTACATAGAATTCAAATTGGAATTTAAAAGAGCAATATCCCCAAAGGATACCAACCAGCGACATTAGTGTCCTACTATTTTAAAAAATGTACGTAAAAAAGATATATAAACTCCAAGAATCTTTGCTGTATTAAAGAAAAAATTTGTTTTTCTTTTTATTCTCTTTTTATTTCCAAATAGATTAAATCTTCTAAATATACTTGGAAAGTATCTAAACACGTAATTTAAAGTTTTACGTTGTAATCTGTTTCTTTCTTAACATTATCATGGGCTATGAAGTATTACTTTAGGGTGATCAATAAAATAATACTTTGAACGAAAAAGAAGTATCATTTACAAAGTTTGTTTAAATAAAACACAATGAAAAATATTTGGCTTTCGAATCTTATCATGCATCACTACATCAGTGTTATAACTACAAGTACGTTTGGCAACGTAAATAAATACCGTACGAAATTTCAAATTTAAATGCATAAATATTTACTTCTCCCATCCCGTATTTGTTGCCTTTTTTTTGCATTTTGTTGATAAATGTTAGCCAACATACGGAATTATATTCCAATATAAACCATGTTTACTGCAAAACTTACTGTGTGTGGTTGGATTCTAATGTAATGCTCTTAGTTCTTAAATTATAAATTTTGTTAAAGAATTAGCTAAGTAGAGAATAAATAGAGAAATAAAAGTAAACAAGTAAGGCAAGTAAAATTGTGTACCGTCTTCAACTTCAAAGTCAAGCAAAAGAATATGCTTTTAACGTTATTAAACTGCAGATGGTTTTTAGTGCACACAGTCTCACTTGAGTAAATACGAAAATGCACTCAACACAAATGCAATGGGAAAGCGAACTACAAACAATAGGGCGCAATCTGCAGTTGTAATTGGGTTATACTCCGAGTTGCAAACTGGTGTCTATAAGCAAAGTCTTTACCTCGTACTTGATACAACAGTTCAACAGTGTGTACTTTGTTTATTTTTCTTCTGTTTACAACCTTTACATAAAGAATAACAATTATTAGACAATTGTTCGACAGATGATTTTAATGGAGATCATCAAACTACGATTACTCTCTTTAAACACACCGCGTATTTACACAAGACTTCTTCACTAACGCAATCTCCTCTGCTTTCACTTGGCTTTTATATGGCAAAGTAAAAATTTGATGAATGTTCTTGAAGGCGAGTGTTCATGACTTCGCCGTCTCTAAATCTCTATAAATGTAAACATCTCTATAAATGTAAACTGATTCAATACGAATCAGTGAATTAACATTGCTTAAGAACAGAGAAAGGCTCTTTAATTCAAAGATTGTTTGCTTTATCATATCACTTGCCTGTTATGGTAAACCAATATGTTAAGCTGAAAAAAACTTGTAAGAAAAGCAGAAGCGGAAACCGAGTGAGTTAGAGATGCTTTGTGAGTAAGCCACTATGCTCCTCACCTATACCTAATACTTACTTACTTACTTCATACTCCTCCTAAACCTATTCCCCGGACTTTGTTGGATTAAGAAGCTCCAACTTGTGTCTCCTTCAAATATTCACTCATTCACTCCCCAGTACTATCCTTCTCTTGTTGAATGTGAATAAATACATATATTATGTTTTCAAATACATTATATTTTGTACGAGTACTTGTGTGTGTGCAGGTGTATAATATAAGTAAATGTGTTTTTGTATTTGTATAAAACACTTAAATCGCATTAATTTTTTATGAGTGACTAAAAGTCTAAATATTTGGATTAAAATGCCACAAAATGTATTAAACGCGTTGAGTGCACTTTAATATTTACTGACGGTATATCTATGATATGATGTGCCACAGGAATTTAAAAATTTACTCGTAAAGCAGTAACGTTGAGTTGCATTCGGTTATTTCGAATTTTGTATTTGTTTGTGTCTGAAATAAAGTTGTATTGGTGGTGTAAACCAATATCATAATAATATCGATGGAATATTTAAGTTCTGAAAATCGAATTGAATCTCTATAAGATTTTGGCATGACCATAGTTTCAATGCCTTTCCTTTTGTGGCTCTAGGTCTTATTTGGCGCTTTCACAGTCTCTTGTTTCTTCAATAAATCTGTCTAGGTCTAAGACCACAAATTTGGACATTACCATCTTTCAGTCTGGACTACGACTTAGTTTTTCCCATCACTTTATATTGTCTGCGTCAATTTTATCCATGAGTGGCGGGACCTGCTGTTCAAATTTGACTGAGAATTATTAGATATCGCTAACACATTTCGAACAAAACAAAATATACAAAAAAAATTTCTTTGGCGACGCGCTCTCACCCACGGATAAAATTAACACGCAAACATCATTGATGTGAGAAGTTGTTTGTTGTAAACCTGACTAGAAGTAGGTAGGTAGCCAGCCAATATTGCTTGCAAACCCTGTTAAATTTTAAAGCTCTCTATGCTTCAGATATAGCAATTCCTCCACAAAGTTACAGTGATATGAACAAGTGTTTTTATTGCTTTTTCTCATAACCAACGTAATCAAAGATATGTCTGCTCTGTTCTTGATCTTATGTTTAAAAGGTTCATTAAAACTCCGACGAACTCTCAACTCCCTCCTATTCATGCTTATTATTAGCATCTAAAGGATAAGGCTTTGGCCAAAAGGCTTTTACGATCTACACCTATATAAATGTGCATGAATGGACCCTTCCCTACAATCCTAAAATCTTCTTTCCAGTCTTGACCTAATGAGTTCGATTCCTATAACAACTCCTAGAATTTCCGCCTGACATGTGCTGCACTACGCTGGAAGATGATTCTTTGATATCGTTTACATAGATGAAGACACCTGTTCGTGGGAAAATAGCCCAACCGTTGAAGAGTTTATCCAGTTCGACTCTCAGTGTATCACAGAAACAAACTTTTGTGGCCATGTAATTCGTCATTCCTGAAACGCCAAGGGAACGAATCAATACAAATCGGAATATAAACGGATTAATGCCTAATGAGTGGAAGTGGCGTTGCTGTCAGAGGCGAGAACTAGAAGTAGAACGATAAGTAATAAAAATACAGTCTGGCTGTTAAATAATGTACACCAGCTGGGGTACGTCAGAATCGATATAGAAAATTGACACTGGACATGATGCACAATCGCAATGGAAACACAAGCATACTTCTTTATTAAGTCTTCATCGACAAGTCCAAGCTTTCTCTCAGAGAATACCCTGGTTAATGTGAATCGTCCTAAAGTCTGTTTAAAGAATTTTGAAGTCAAGGCGGCCCGAAGCTAAGTCTATTGTTTCTAAATTTCTGACAACTGGATATGGAGTTTTTATTCCGAAAACCACAGAGAGTACCCACAGATCGTATTCAAGTCACCACTGATATGAACCTTGCGTGTGAATGGACTCTTAATGAAAATACCCGAGGGTATGCAGATGATATTTACAGTAGGTAAATCAAGGGGGCGTAATTTAAGAATTTAAGATCCAAGATTGCTGGTCATGTGAGAATTGTTGGCATATTGGAGAGGAGCTACTAGATTACTGGTAGGCCCAGAATCATTCTGTGAGAATGCGTGTTTGGTAACGTATATTGAACAAAAGTTAATATAAAGAGAGGCGATATCTCCTCTCAAAACATATGAGGTTAGCAAACGGCTTTTGCAGTATTCAAAAAACATCTGTTTAGAAGGTGGACCGTTTTGAAATAATATTGATATTCTGTAAATATGAGAACGAATCATATTAACACGTACTTAACATTACGTACTTTAACAATAACATGTAGAGAAACAATTTTTTTTCTGTTTGTCTCTAACAAGCGCCAAGTAGGTTAAATATTGCGACAGACTTCATCGAATATTATAATTGTTTTAGTAGCTGCTTTAAAAAACTTTCCCAGCTATCTGTGTATATGCAAGAAATTCTTTTGATTTGTTTTCTTATGAAAAGGCTTTAAGGTTTTGTATAACAAGGGATAATTTTGAAAAAAAAACAAAATTTAGTAAAACGGATTAAAATTTGGTTTATAATGACAACCAAAGTGAAAACATCACGCGAAAGTTAATAGGAGAATGATCAAGTTAAAGTAGCAGATTAAGAAAACAAACATTTGAAAAGGTTTTATCAATGAGTATGAGTATGTGTAAAATGCAAATTTATTGCTTTCAATTTAAGTTTTATTTCAGAAGGGAATAAATACGACTTGTTTATTTTATTACAACACTTAATATTGTGGCAAGAAACTTCTGAGATAGATAGGTAATAGAACCAATTCGCATTACACTTATCGAAATACATTTAATGGCTCAACTCATTTACAATATTTATGTTGTGCTTTCTTAAGCAAGTTTTTCATCCAACTAAAGACAAGAACCTACAAAATTTATAATACATGTTACCACAGCTACTGTAAAAAGGTACACAACGAATATTTCCAAATAGAAAATAGTCAAGTAGAAAAGAATAACGTAACTTCACGATACGTAACATAAAATGTAACACATAAATCTTTATTACCATACCAGTCGTTTATACGTTTATATGATCGTCTATTCATTCCTCCATTCATTTGTTCTGCTGTCTAAAACGCAAAGTTATACATACACTTTGATGTGAATGTATATACGAAATTTACCAGCTCATAAGTCAAAGCTTTAACAGTTTTCCCTTGTAAATATATTAGCATTTCTATTCTATTCATATTCCATTCTATTTTACCACTTTTACACTCAACCACTTCTTCATATCTACAGCCATAAATGATGAAAACCAGGCGGTAAGTGTATGTATGTCATCAGCATCTTCAAATATCGTCCATATGGAATACAGTAGACAGTGTAGCTTTTCTTATTCTTTTAGTTTTACTGGGTTTGTTTTAAGGATTAAATAAACATAAAGTTGTCAAAAGGCACACACATAAATGAGTATAAAATAACACACTGTATGTTGGAACCAACATAGCGAACAAACTGAAAAACTTAGCAAGCAAATCTTAAAGAGATAAAATAAAATCGAACAAGTCGCTTATTTTGCAACAAAAGCTTAACAGATTAAGGCAAAGAACAAAAAAAAAAAAAATAATTAATGGGAGTCCCTACACTCACGCCTGCGTCTATAAAGACACGTAATATCGGCTGTTTCATAGCTGTTTATTATAGTTTGCCCGCTAAGAATCTCTAACTGTGTTGACACTTCTATTCAGTAAGGTCTTGGCAAGTAATCTTGAATGGTCAGCACAACTCGTCCAATAAAATAAATAAATGAAAGTAAATCTGTTCGCAAGTATTTCTTCTTTTACGTTCAACATAGGCCTATAAAGAAATTCATCAAGCGACTACAATTTCGGGAATATAGTTACCCAGGCGTAGTATGTGGAAAGAGAAATTAGCTACTTACTCAACAAAACCCAGTTATATTCGTACTATTTTCAGTTTCTAATAACACAATGTAATATTCAAACATTTGTGGGTCCTACAATTTACTATCGACAGATTTTAGAAAATTTTTTCATAGCAATTTCATTTACTCCCAGAAATCTGCTGATAGAAAAAATATTCTATCATATTTCGTTTTGTCCGAGATGTCTGACCAATGGTCTACAGCTAACACACTATCTACTAGACTACGAAGACAAAATCCAGTTATGCTCAAACTATTTTGAGCCATTGTTTGATGCCAACAAATAAGCAGCCATATGAGCAGCACTGTAGTAGTTAGGTGAAGATGACTGTCTGCATAAAGGGGTTTTAGTACACACACTCAGATCATATAAGGACTACTGTGATACCAAAATACCAGTACCTACCAATGCACATACATACATACATACATCATTGGTCTTTACAACTATTCAATAAGGATTACGACCTAGCTTCCCACACCACTTATAATTTGTGTGTTAATATTATCCATGAATGTCGAGAGCTAAAGTTTACGAATGACAGATATTTGAGAAACTTTTTCATGGCAATTATATTTACTCTCAAAGTTTTTGCCAGAAATCTGCTGGGATGAAGTCGACGAAAGAAATATTTTTTCCTATTTCGTTTTATTGAAGTTATCTGACTTGGGATTTGAACCGTCGCCTCACGTCTAATAAGTCAATATATTACCTACTAGACTACGGCGGCATTCATCAAGTTATACATCAAACATGAAAGAGAGTCCACCAAAAATGTGGTCGAGTCTTTGACTGGTGGAACACACATAAACGTATGCATGTATGTACTGTATTTGTATGTGATTAGATGGACCGTTACCCGTTATATATTCAGATGTTTATTATTATTTTTAACAGTTCTAATGACCAATTAAGTAAGTGAGGTTTGCCAAGTAATCATTAATTGTTTAAAGCAACAACAAATTATCATAGTTATATGAATTACCTTTGGAAAAAAAAGTGTGGTTATCCATTGTTTTGGCACTAATTTTATTCCTCTGTATTCGAAAACATGAATCAAACAAAGAACTATATGTACGTATCAAAGAGAATTTTGCTTTTGTACCCCGAAATTTAGAAGAATACTATAAATATTGATTCGATTTTACCTATAAAATACTGCTCGTTAAAGAAGTGAATGATTTTTTGTTTCAGTGGGTTAAATTTCTAAAGGTAATAAAATAGCTTGCAAATACAACTTCGGCGTGTATCCTACCATTTTATTTATTTATTTTATTTTTATTAATTTTTATTCTGATTTATTTTCATAAAACAGATGCATCAGTTTATTTGTAAATATTTCGCTGTTGATGGCTATTCATCATCGCACAGTAGTTATGGAAACTAATGATTAAAAAAACGAATGGCTGGTTGAATTGTTGAGAGCCTAAATGGTTGACAGACTACCTCGTATCCTTTCTGTCTAACTGCTCCTCATGACATTTCTTTTATTATTTTGGCTGATTGCAGGCTTAGCTCCTGTACAGATGGAGTAATATATGTGATAAAATAAATATTTTTGGTTTCAATAATATTATGCACCATCTATTAAAACCAGTTCTTTATTTATTTATTATCTCTACTTTCACATATTTTTCCATTTATTTTTGTCATTAACAGAAAAAGAAAACATAATTTAAACAATTTGTTGTAATCCACAGCACAGTCACAGATGACTACAAATAAAAATAAGTCGCCCAAAATGATGGATTTTGCTTTACACTTCTTGTTGTTTTCCAACTCTTGTGTACCATATTATATGTACAAAATATAATCGGGTCTTAAATAATGATCACTATATATATTGAAAATTCGTCAGCTACTCGGTCTATTCGATTCGTCCAAATTTTGACTACTTTATCCCATAAATCCGACATCATCAAAGATGACTTTCAATGTCTCAAAAGTTACGGATTTGTAGGCATGGACCAATAACTTTATGTAGCTCCATAACCACTACACTTACATTAATGAGGGGACCGGTAAACATAATAACTTGCGAATAGAAAGTAGTTACCAAATTGACTTTCCAGTATATCGATTAATAAACATGCTGCAAGGCAAGTTGCGCCATCTTGTTAAAAATGACCTGGGGATTGAACCGTAGCCTTGCGTCTATTAAGTCAGCACACTACTATACTTACTAGACTACGGCAACTTTTTGAGTTGAGACATCTCTGAACATAATTCTGTGCTAAAAATACTCGTCTTCAACCAGTTTCAAATGCGCTCCAATCGGAAAAAATACTATGCACACAATGTTCATTAGTTAGAGAACAACGGCAAGTTGAGTACGATGTTGAATTGAAATTTGGGCGACTTCTCCAAGATTATGAATTGTCTCTGGTAGGAGCATTTTTTTCTTGTTGATTTTGTTTGTTTGTTTTGATAAGAAGAGGAGAACAAAATTAAAATAAGTGCAGGAATTGCTTGTCACTGATCGAATTTGCCACTACAATAGTTTAATCCGGATTACAATCTAGCTTTTCACACTACCCATGCTGTGTGTGTTACTTTTTATTCTCTCCGAACGACTGATGTTTTGAAAAACTTTTCACGGCAGTTTTTTATTTACTCCACGGACACCCGTCTAATAAGTAACCGCACTCTTTACTAGGTTACGGCGACTTCCACTAAATGCATTAAATTGCTAAATGCTCTATGATAGTCACGAATAGATTTTTTTCAAACTTGATTTTGAAAAACCGCGAGGGATGTTCTGGCGTTGATACATGAGGTCTTGTCAAATTTTACCATGTAATCAGAATTGAAATGCACAATCTGATGAAAATTGCTTCAATACAGAAAAGTGTTGATTAAACTACATTGACGATGTGAACTTGAAGCACATTTACCTAATCCACTGCCTGTAGATAAAAAGTGGGAACTTTTAAGTGCTTCAAATATTTGTTCAACAATTTTTTTATGTTTAACGAGTATATATTTTCAATTTTGTAGTTGTTTTGAAAGCAGACAAAATGTTTTGAAAGCAGGCATACATATGTAGAATGAATTTGTGACTATAGTAGTACAATTATAAGTGTATGAGTATCAATAAATATTAAAACATAGAGGCAGAGTTCATACTAGTCCCTACACTATTTGGATTTATTTTTCATTAAAAAACGTATTCAAACCCCTTTCGAATATTTGCACAAACTTAAGACTTTTTTATTGAACAATTTTATAAACGAATTTAATTTATTTAATATTTCAATACATCATATATATAGAACATGTTTATTGCTGTTTTTGTATTTGTATTTCCTAATAATGTTTGCATTTACTGCAATACTTATGAGACAATACTTTTTGAAGTCGCCGTAGTCTAGTAGGTAGTGTGTTGGCTTATTAGTCGCAAAAGCCTGGGTTCGAGCCCCAGGCCAGGCATCAAAGACAAAATACAAAAAGTATTTTTTCGGCGACTTCCTCTCAGTAGATTTCTGGCAAAAACTCTGAGAGTAAATAAAAATTGCCATGAAAAGTTTCGCAATAAATAAAAATCTGTCGTTCGGAGTCGACTTTAAACTGTAGGTCCCACCACTCATGTATAAAATTAACACACACAACATAAGTGGTGTGAGAAACTATGACGTTGTACAATGTGTCAATTCGACCTCCGGGTACTGTACTTGTCTTAATTGACAAGTACACGTCCTCTAACCTAACCTAACCTATGAGACAAGTAGATGCATTTGAAATATTCATGAATTTCAAATGCGGTAATGCAGCATACATCTGTTCAAGTGTTGTTAACTACTTAAAGTGCATGATGAACGAGAGCTGAGGAACATCGTTTGTGATATTCTAATGAATAATTTTATTCGCAAGTATTTGTTGATAAAAATAGAATTTCATTAATAATAATATTAATAATATTTTATATAATGATGAGCTTCTCCAGATCTTGGTGAAATACTCACATGCTTAATGGAAACAAAAATGGATTGATTTCTGCTCTTTTAAAGGAAAATGATTTTAAAAATTATTTTATTTAATTGGAATATATTTGTGTGTTTTAAGAAGTTTTAATTGTAAATTAAAATTAAATTACTTACGTAATTATTAGCATTCTCTCTCGCTCTCTTGGAATGCAAGAACTTGCAGCAAATTAAACCAAAAGTGTTTTCAAGAAGTTAACAAGTTACAGTTACTCATAGAAACTCACTGCTGGACTACAAGTTTAGTAGTTTGTTTCATCCTTAAAATGCTTCAATAACGTTATGTAATATTCTTTGTTGATATTCTTTTCAAGATAGCGATTATTTATTATATCACTCGCATTCGGAAATACTTATGCCTTAATTTGCCAGCCTACTATTGAGCCTTTGGTTCGTCTTAGCACATTCATTTTGAATTTATTGTAAAATGATTTTGTATTGTTATATATCAATGCATATGTTCCTATTTTTTATGATGAAAAATCGTCAAACAGTGTTTAGAATGATAAATTCATTATTGATTTTGGTCGATTTTGAGCTTCCGAAACATGTAGTTTGAACAGAGTTTTCACACAGTAAAACACTCATGCAAGATATATCCAAAACATTTCTCTGACGTCTTTAACTGTTCATTTAGTGTTTTAATTATACCCATGAGTGGCCAGACTCACAGTTTATTTACTGTTGGTCGTTACAAACCTTTAGTCAGAATTACAATATAGTTTCTCAAACTATCCATGTTGTGCGTGTTAATTTTAATTTAACAAGCGGCAGGAGCTAATGTTTCAAATTGACTCCCACCAACATATTTGAGAAACTTTTCATCGCAATTTTATTTTCTCTCTTAGTTTTTGCTAGAAGACTGCTAAGTGGAAGTTGTCGAAAGGAATATTTTTTTTATTCATTTAGATTTCGTTATCTGGGCTGGGGTTTGAATCACGGGCTTCCGTATAATAAGCCAACATTTTATACATTATTTATACCAAGTTTTATTGGCATATGGTTGCCGATCCAAAGTGGAGACAACGGAATTTTCAGTAGACCCATAAGATCAGCTTTCCGCACTAGAGGTTGGAACATATCATAAGCCATAAAAGGCATGTTCGGCATTGCTGCATTGCTAAAGCTTTATAGAATTATAGGTGATTTTACAAAATGTTTGTAAATGCAATGCAGATATTAATTGGTCTTTACACATCTCGCTAAATAAATTATGTTTTCTGCTCAAATTCTGCTTAAAACAGGAATTGTGGAACCCTTTTTTGATATTTTACGAAAATTAAGAATCTAGATACTGGTGTTTTGCTTTTACATCACTTAACATTAAAATGGTAAACAAAAATACAACAACAAACAACAGCATAAAAATGGCAAACAAGTAAACAAAAATACAACAACAAACACCAACAAAATAAATGGCAATCAATTCAACAAAAATGCAACAATAAACACTACAAGAATAAATTTAAACAAAATACACAAACAACAATAATGAAACAACGATGGAGATTTCGAGAAATCGAAGCCACGAACATTCGCCTTCGAGACTATTAATCAGACTGTTTACCCTGCCATATAAAAGGCAAGGCAAAGCAGGCGAGTGAGTTAGTGAAGTTCAGTCAATCTTGTGCGAAGGCGCGTTGCGTTTGAAGAGAGTAATTGTTGTTTGAGGATCTCCGTCATAAATTTCTGTCGTATAATTGCTTAGTGATTGTTCTTGTTTATGTAAAGGCTGTAAACAGAGGAATAACAAAGAAAAGCAATTGTTGTTGTTTACATCAAATTCTGAACAGTGGCACACGGAATTGTGCAAACAATAAAGAATTTTAATTAAAACTAAACACAACTTTATTTTAGTTTTATTTTCAATCTACGAGCTTATATTTTAAACGTTTTTAAAAGATAAAAACGTCACAATATCTTAGGTTAACGACATCTTTAATTTTGTATCCAATTTTGAATTCCTCTGGATCTACGATAAACTTCAATGCAAGGATAAGCACATGTGCAGTTTCCATCAAAAAGCCATGAATTATGTTAAAAAATTCGATGCATCCAATTCTCCCAGTTTACGGTATGTGAAGTGGCGTACCACCTCAAAGGTAGAGGTCCCATTAAGGCTACTATTTAGGTACATTGTAAAACCACAAATAATTCTAGAAAAAACCATTCCGAGTCCAAAATAAATACTGCTACAGCATTCTTTATATTAGAAAGGTCATCGGTCAACGATGTCAGAAAATGAAAGGTCAGAAAATTCCGTCTCTTCACGACAAGAGCAGGGCACTGATACATGACTTCCTCAGACCCACAACTCCTGTGGAAGCTATTAGTTGGAATACAAGGTAAGAATCTCCCAATTTAGTCAAATATTTATATTTTGGGACGAAATCTGAATGACTACTTTGGTAGAAAACTATTTGACTTTAATCATGTCCCAGGCTCTAAGTTGACTATCATACATTGTGTTATATCTTCAATCAAAAGTTTCGTACAACAGACAAAAACATTTATATGATTTGAGGGCGTGTGAGTTTTAGATCGTCTACTGCCCAATATCTCCAGCCTCCAGATTTTCCATTAGTAAGTATTACAATTCTAAGAAGAACGAGACACTTTCCAATGGGTTTTAAATATTTGAATAACAAAACATTACAAATTCCAAGGAATTATTCGAACGTAATTACTCGAATGTTAGGAGCAAAAATGGGGCTTTTATTTCCATAATTTTCCAAAACTCATTAATGGCAAGGAAAATGCCATTAAAAAAATGTCATTAAATGTTTTAAATATATTTCAACGGAAAACAAATTTTTTTGTCGTTCTCTTACCATTATGCGGTTTTCCTCTGTCACCTCATATACACAATTACCCGTTACCGCTAATGATTCTCAAAAATGACTTTGTCGTTGTCCTAGTCGGTCATGTTTATGAGGAAATGTGTGGTAAGCTAGACTGTGCACCATAAATATTGCAGCTACTGACCCAAAATCAGAAAATCTGTTTTTAATTAAGCTTATATTGATGACTCGGAGTGACATGTCGGCAATGATGATGACACCAGTGTGAGTGAGGATGAGGGTGGTGAGAATTACGTAACATTTTTCAATCATTTTCTCTTTTGTCATGTTTAAACAAATTTTATTCTCATCGTATGACATCAATGGCATAAGTAATCAGATTTTCTTACTAGTTCTGAAATGCACCAAGTATACCCATAAAAAGAGAGAGTGAGTGAGATATGGAGAGACAATATGTATTTGCTAATGCCTCGTATAAGAGTACACATATAAACAAAACACGGGTAAATATTCACATTCCAAAAAGGGGCATATTATAGTGTATTTGTTATAGTTATTAGGAATGTAGGCAAACCTGGCACAATAACGAAATTTTAATTACACTGTAATCAAAGCAGACAGATTACGCTTTAAATTTGATTCATTTCAATTCAGTAGTGCGATAAACAACAGGAGAAATAGGTGCACCAAAACAATATTGCAAAAAGTGAATAATATTACGATCTTAACCTCTTATTGAGATTCCCTAGCAAAGCCACATTCGCTCTTTAATATTTCAACTATTTTCGATCTGGCAACGCTCTACAACTTACTGTTGATTTGTTATTGTAATTCATTTTTGTTTTGTTATTTAGGTCTTTAATACGCTATTCAGTCTAATTGAGTTAAGCAAATCGTTTCTCAGTAGTGTGTCATTTTTTTATACTCTAGAACTACACAGTTTCTGTTTGACCGGAATCTATCCATACATATATTATTCTCTACTTTCCATTAAAGCTTACCTTCCAATATAATCGCCAAACAAGGCCTTATATTAAGTGGTGCAAAATATTTCCTTTCAAGTTTTTATAGTCTTTAAAATAGCAGGTAAAAATCGTAACGTCAACTGAAATGTTCTCATAGTCGATTATGATGGTTTTGATGACTGCTGTGGTTTGTGGCTTACTCACATACACATCCGACTTAAGAAAACTTTACAACAAAATTTCTAATGGGATCAAACCGCATGATCTCTATTTTTATCACCTCCTCATAAGATGGCATTGCCCTCAACTCGCTTGTGCGGTGTATTCAATATGGATTGAGCTGTGTGGCACATAACGCCGTCCTGTGGAAACAGTTACTTTTCGTGTCCAGATAATCCAATTCAGGCCAAATGAAAGTGTCCGACCTAAATTACTCAGCATTGACAGTAATGGTCTCTCTAAAGTTGTTCTCAAAGAAATGAGGACGCCAGCCCAAAATTCACACCAAGCATCTGCATTCTGAAGTTCTTGGAACTTCAAGAATGAATTTTTTGGTCCATTCATCCAGAAATGGACCTCATAGCTAAAGAGGATTTTTCGTTGTCTACATTCGTTTAGGTACAGTTCCTGGATCAGTTGAGTTTTGTACGGGTAAAGGCTGAAGTATAGATGCAAAATTCACACAGTTGTGAAGTCCTTGTTTTAACTGGAGTACCCTAATGAATAGTTTTTGAGAAATCAAATGGACAATCAGAAACGCCTATTCGTACTATACACAGGCACACAATTGAATGCATGCATATAAATAGAATGTATGCCTATATGGGTGCGAAAAGCACACTTATACAACTTACACGTGGACAACTATCCTCATTAAATCAATGAGGACATGAAAATTTACACCAACATTTCAACAACATGGACAAATCTATGCAAATTTACCACAATTAGAGTTTTAAGCTGCATTGTGGGCTTACAGAGGCGTTGGATACTTTATAAATTACGGTTTTTGCTTTATTTAATTAAGAGAACAAGCGGTGCGAATTCGTGGAATTCAATTTAAAAAAATTTCAGCCGTTCTCGCATCCTTTCTGGTGCAAGACTACTAAGGTCATATATTTTGCGTGACATTTTCTACAATGATGGCAAATGAATTGATTAATTTATAAGTCACTTCCTAGGATTCTATCAAGTTCTTTTAACGCTTGTGCTAACTTGACGATTTTGAGCTCCACAAATATCATATTGACGATTTGACGATTTATGACGATTTTTCAGAAATTAAAAATTTAAGTCATATTCTTTACGATTTATGGGGTATACTTTCTTTTTAATTGTATTTGAACTATATTACTCATACTCATCATATTACATGTACTGGAATAGTTACCCTGAAAAGTATGCAATAAAAAAATTTGATTTTGTCTTGTATGAAACTAATGGAATTAAATATAACCCATACGTCACATATGTTCTCCGCATTATGAATTTTACATATTAAATATGAGCATAATGTGAGTAAATAGAATGGGTTGGCGATCTAAAAATTTTAATTTAACAATGTAATAAAACGAAAATAGTTTGAAAATTTTATTTCTTTGTTATGAATTACAACTGCTCCGGTTGGAAATGGATTTTTATTTCAACTATATGGCTGCCGCGGATTTATGCCCTTATTTTGACGATTTTTAAAAATTAAAAATTTACATCACATTCTTTACTTTAGTACATTAAAAGCCACTTTAACATATGTATTTACTTTTATTTAATTGTTACTATTGGAAATTTATGTTAGTAAAAACAACGAGTAAAGTATTATATTTTTAAGCTACTTTCGAATACCTCTGATGATTTTTCTGTATTTTATTCCTTTTTAATCACTTAAAAGCTGAACAATTACAACTCTTAAATAACCTCGCAGTTGAGAATAATATATCACTTGTCGTTGCAGACTATTTTAAAAATTCTAGTATAGCTTCTAATATTGCCATCGGAAGAACAAAGGCAAGCGCCGTTATTTATTTTTTTTTTTCGTGCGACCAACACTCAGGGGATGGATGGCATTGAGTTTGGAACTATGTTATGAGAATAAGGAAAGAGAAAACAGTGTTTATGGACACTAGGCTTGTATATTTTTATACCATAAGTAACAGGATAGACCTCTGCAGGAATTGAGTTCCCCATTCCGACACAGTCCGACTAAAAACCATATTTTTACTGTAATGCAGTGTGCGATCCACTGCCCAATCGACCTCATACGGATGTGCTGGCCGAAAAAGATGAGCGTTATGTAGGAATACATGATTTTTGAGAAAAAGTCCCCTTATTTCGTCCAAGCAAAATCATTTTATAGTAGCGACAGAACAGTGAAACACAAATCACATTGCAACGATGCTCCAATGATTCAATGGAGTTGGATACACTACCGTCATTAACGAGATACTATGGCCTCTCCTGTACACGGTCGAGAAACCGCAAAATAGACGTTGAGGCACCAGCCCGTACATAAGAGTTGCATTCCATTCTCTGTCCGTTATAAACGGTGTAAATAGTAAGATCGGATGATAAGAAGTTGAGAAGGAACTGAAAAATGTGTCAGCATTACACTGAATTTTCATGCTGAGAACATCAAAAGCTTTTGACTCCCTAATATCTACACCGCCCATAGATATAGATGATGTAACATTATTGCTGAACTTATGTGTCAATAAACAACGTTGGGATATATTGTTTAAACCTTAAACAATTTTTATCTGAAAGTGATCACAATTTCTTAATTTTCAGAAAAAAAAAATATTAAATGCTCAAAACGCTAGCTTTTCATTTCCAATAAATTCTTTGATAAATGTTTTATTTTTGAACTCATATATATATATACTACAATAGAAATAATTTTGGTTTTTGAATAATTTTAATTTATTTATTTATATTTTCTGAGGTTTTTTACGATTTTAATAAACGTCTTTGACGATTTTGACGATTTTTTCTCAAATATTTGACGAATTGGTGCCTCATTTATCTGGCAGCTTGCTTGTCAGCAACCTATCGTAATCCGCAGATGCAAAGTAGTTTGTTGGCTTATTAGACGTGAGGTTCGAACCCCAGCTCAGACATCTCTAAGGAAACGAAATATGAACAAATATTTGTTCGGTAACTTCCTTTCAACAAATTTCTGGCAAATACTCAGAAAGTAAATAAAATTGCCATGAATTATTTTTTTTTTAAATTCTGTCATTCACTGTAGGTCTCGCCATTCAGGCATAAAATTAACACATTCAATATAAGTGGTGTGAGAAAGTTAATCGTAATCCTGGCTGAAGGGTTGTAATGACCAATTATGTCATTTTATGTGTGCTTCTTTACAAAAAAAAATTGTCATCGGTGGTTAACTTCTAGTTAAACGGCTACATTTGTTTGTCGTTGATTATAGTGGTAAATAAAGTCGATATAATACATTGGATAGTGTGTTGACTTGATAAACGAGACGCTCGTGCGTTGTATATCTTTTAGTGACTTTCAGTCAGCAGTCTTCCGCCAAAAACTTTGAGAGTTATTAACATTGCCATGAAAAAGGTTTTTAAATCTGTCGTTTTAAGTCGACTTTAGGCTGCCATCTTTAGCTACCATCGATGATGGTATCGAGCCACAATCCTGTATAGTATGAAAAATTAAGTAATTAAGTATTGTTTTTGTCTTACAATCGAAAAGAAATATTGTCTGTAAAGAATATATAAAGCAATCATAACAACTACGTCATACGACGTACTACAATACGTCTTGCAAAATAATGCATTGAATATGTTCTTTCAATAATTTATATCTGATGGTTACAAGTTTCCAGCACATATCGTATCTCATTGTCTGAAATGTAGGGTGTACTTTTCTTTTCAGAGATTTTATTCCTTAACAACTTGATAAACTAAAATACATGAAATTTAGGAAATTAAAATGCCATCACACAAAACCATGTAAAGCTAAACTAACACATATGTATGCACATGTGTTAATTCACACACTTGTACAAACATGCATACAAACATAAACATGCATATGTAATTAGAAAATAATAAAAGTTATCCTTAAATGGCAATAGAGAGGGAGAGAGATAGTGTGTGTTTGAGTGTAAGCCATTTAATGGTTCGGCCAGTCAGTTTCAACTTCATTTTATACCCAAACATGCAACCGAATATTTTATTTTATATTTTTAGTATATTTAAAGATGTGTTTGTGTAGGTTAATGAGTAGTTTAATACGTGTAAATGTAGGAAAAGTCAGAGTAAAGTTGTTGAAATTTGATAATAATTAAGGAAATGAAGGAAACTCATTGTGTTGTGTTTTAGACAAATGATTTGTAAGTTAATAAAAATCACTCTGAAATTTAACGCGTAACATTGGTGGCATATACGCTCACACACATATACACTGATAAAGACATGAAATAAATAACGTGTGTTTACATAAGAGTAAAGAAGTTTAAAGTTATAAAAGTTTCCTATCTTTTTCATTGAAGAATTTAAAAATTTGTATATAAATTCCCAGGCGAACGGCTACTTCCTTTTCGCATCCTTTAACTAGCCCTTTCATTGCATCGTATCAACCAGAGCCACAATTCGTATCCCTACAGTATATTTGGAATACTGGACGAAAACTTGTTTATAGCACAGTAATATGACAGAATGCCAGGCATCTCCATCACCACCAATTGTTTGACTCTAATACCAGATCGACTATCTTGTTCAGATGTCAGCATGGAATAGATGCTTAAAGAATTTGTTTCAACACGAGTGGCTCCAAACGTAGAATTCGGATGTTATTGAGGCTCTGCATAAAAAACGAAACTATATCTCCAGTTGCAGTACCATAATATTAGTTCCATGCGTATGTACGTGCGATAAGTGAATGAATGATTAGGCATCCTTGACATATAGGAATATCTTACATACATACATAATTGGTCATTACAACCCTTCAGTCAGGATTAGGACCTAGCTTCTCACACCACTAAGTTTGTGTGTGTTAATTTTATGCATGAGTGGCGGAACCTATAGTTTAAAGTCGACTCCGAACGGCAGATATTTGGGAAACTTTTCACGTCAATTTTATTTACTCTCAGATATAAACTTTAAAGATATCAATGGAAAACGATCTTTCTAACCAAATGGTGAAATATTTGGAAGAAAATTTTTTTTTGAAATGAAATGTGCTGTTGGAAAAAATTATCAATACATGCAGTAGTCTAGTATATAGTGTGCTGGCTTATTAGACGTGAGGCCAGACCACTCCAAGAAAACGAAACATAAAAATATTTCTTCGGTAACTCTCGGAGAGCAAAAACTCTGAGAACAAATAAAATTGCCATAAAAAGTTTCACAAAAATCTGTCGTTCGGAGACGACTTCAAACCGCTCATGTATAAAATGTGAGAAGCTAGGATGTAATCCTAACTGAAGGATTACATAACAATCAATTTTGTATGTATATACTATGTATGTATGTATGAATACCTTCTTTCTGCTTTCAACATGTAAAAATATTTCATAGTGTTTCGATGAATGGAGTGTAACTTTTTAGGAGAAATAAAAATGAAACCGAGTATCAAATACTCAAGTGCATATGAACATGTTGACATATTGCAATAAAACTTTTTCAAACGCATTAATTTATTAGTTCAATAGCTCGTAATTTACTGTGCTGTTGAATTTACAACAAAAAAAAGATTAAATTTTGTCAAAAAAGTGAAAAATTTTTTTACAATTCATTTAATTTTTCATGTTTATGGCCAATACCCTTTAATACTTTTTTTAAGTGTTTCAATGATGACTTGTAATCAAATTTCCCATATTTTGAACTAAATGCAGAAATACAGTAATAAAAAAAAAAATATACTTTTATATTAAAAAAGGGACAACCTCTGTCAATAAAAATGTACATATGTATGTAGATTGTGGTATGAAGCAAAAAATTTATTTCTTTAAATAATTTTACATGTGTATGTACATAATACAACTACATATCATAAGTTATGACGCAGGTTTGACGCTTGCTGTACTTAAAACGGAGACCGTCTTGATAAGTGGCCGGAAGATAGTGGAGAAGACGGAAGTGACCGTTGGAGGCACTAAGATCAAATCGAAGAGAGCCATAAAATATTTGAGAGTGATTATCGACGACAGGCTGAACTTCCAGATAATCCAATTCAGGCCAAATGAAAGTGTCCGACCTAAATTACTCAGCATTGACAGTAATGGTCTCGCTAAAGTTGTTCTCAAAGAAATGAGGACGCCAGCCCAAAATTCACACCAAGCATCTGCATTCTGAAGTTCTTGGAACTTCAAGAATGAATTTTTTGGTCCATTCATCCAGAAATGGACCTCATAGCTAAAGAGGATTTTTCGTTGTCTACATTCGTTTAGGTACAGTTCCTGGATCAGTTGAGTTTTGTACGGGTAAAGGCTGAAGTATAGATGCAAAATTCACACAGTTGTGAAGTCCTTGTTTTAACTGGAGTACCCTAATGAATAGTTTTTGAGAAATCAAATGGACAATCAGAAACGCCTATTCGTACTATACACAGGCACACAATTGAATGCATGCATATAAATAGAATGTATGCCTATATGGGTGCGAAAAGTACACTTATACAACTTACACGTGGACAACTATCCTCATTAAATCAATGAGGACATGAAAATTTACACCAACATTTCAACAACATGGACAAATCTATGCAAATTTACCACAATTAGAGTTTTAAGCTGCATTGTGGGCTTACAGAGGCGTTGGATACTTTATAAATTACGGTTTTTGCTTTATTTAATTAAGAGAACAAGCGGTGCGAATTCGTGGAATTCAATTTAAAAAAATTTCAGCCGTTCTCGCATCCTTTCTGGTGCAAGACTACTAAGGTCATATATTTTGCGTGACATTTTCTACAATGATGGCAAATGAATTGATGAATTTATAAGTCACTTCCTAGGATTCTATCAAGTTCTTTTAACGCTTGTGCTAACTTGACGATTTTGAGCTCCACAAATATCATATTGACGATTTGACGATTTATGCCCTTATTTTGACGATTTTTCAGAAATTAAAAATTTAAGTCATATTCTTTACGATTTATGGGGTATACTTTCTTTTTAATTGTATTTGAACTATATTACTCATACTCATCATATTACATGTACTGGAATAGTTACCCTGAAAAGTATGCAATAAAAAAATTTGATTTTGTCTTGTATGAAACTAATGGAATTAAATATAACCCATACGTCACATATGTTCTCCGCATTATGAATTTTACATATTAAATATGAGCATAATGTGAGTAAATATAATGGGTTGGCGATCTAAAAATTTTAATTTAACAATGTAATAAAACGAAAATAGTTTGAAAATTTTATTTCTTTGTTATGAATTACAACTGCTCCGGTTGGAAATGGATTTTTATTTCAACTATATGGCTGCCGCGGATTTATGCCCTTATTTTGACGATTTTTAAAAATTAAAAATTTACATCACATTCTTTACTTTAGTACATTAAAAGCCACTTTAACATATGTATTTACTTTTATTTAATTGTTACTATTGGAAATTTATGTTAGTAAAAACAACGAGTAAAGTATTATATTTTTAAGCTACTTTCGAATACCTCTGATGATTTTTCTGTATTTTATTCCTTTTTAATCACTTAAAGCTGAACAATTACAACTCTTAAATAACCTCGCAGTTGAGAATAATATATCACTTGTCGTTGCAGACTATTTTAAAAATTCTAGTATAGCTTCTAATATTGCCATCGGAAGAACAAAGGCAAGCGCCGTTATTTATTTTTTTTTTCGTGCGACCAACACTCAGGGGATGGATGGCATTGAGTTTGGAACTATGTTATGAGAATAAGGAAAGAGAGAACAGTGTTTATGGACACTAGGCTTGTATATTTTTATACCATAAGTAACAGGATAGACCTCTGCAGGAATTGAGTTCCCCATTCCGACACAGTCCGACTAAAAACCATATTTTTACTGTAATGCAGTGTGCGATCCACTGCCCAATCGACCTCATACGGATGTGCTGGCCGAAAAAGATGAGCGTTATGTAGGAATACATGATTTTTGAGAAAAAGTCCCCTTATTTCGTCCAAGCAAAATCATTTTATAGTAGCGACAGAACAGTGAAACACAAATCACATTGCAACGATGCTCCAATGATTCAATGGAGTTGGATACACTACCGTCATTAACGAGATACTATGGCCTCTCCTGTACACGGTCGAGAAACCGCAAAATAGACGTTGAGGCACCAACCCGTACATAAGAGTTGCATTCCATTCTCTGTCCGTTATAAACGGTGTAAATAGTAAGATCGGATGATAAGAACTTGAGAAGGAACTGAAAAATGTGTCAGCATTACACTGAATTTTCATGCTGAGAACATCAAAAGCTTTTGACTCCCTAATATCTACACCGCCCATAGATATAGATGATGTAACATTATTGCTGAACTTATGTGTCAATAAACAACGTTGGGATATATTGTTTAAACCTTAAACAATTTTTATCTGAAAGTGATCACAATTTCTTAATTTTCAGAAAAAAAAAATATTAAATGCTCAAAACGCTAGCTTTTCATTTCCAATAAATTCTTTGATAAATGTTTTATTTTTGAACTCATATATATATATACTACAATAGAAATAATTTTGGTTTCTGAATAATTTTAATTTATTTATTTATATTTTCTGAGGTTTTTTACGATTTTAATAAACGTCTTTGACGATTTTGACGATTTTTTCTCAAATATTTGACGAATTGGTGCCTCATTTATCTGGCAGCTTGCTTGTCAGCAACCTATCGTAATCCGCAGATGCAAAGTAGTTTGTTGGCTTATTAGACGTGAGGTTCGAACCCCAGCTCAGACATCTCTAAGGAAACGAAATATGAACAAATATTTGTTCGGTAACTTCCTTTCAGCAAATTTCTGGCAAATACTCAGAAAGTAAATAAAATTGCCATGAATTATTTTTTTTTAAATTCTGTCATTCACTGTAGGTCTCGCCATTCAGGCATAAAATTAACACATTCAATATAAGTGGTGTGAGAAAGTTAATCGTAATCCTGGCTGAAGGGTTGTAATGACCAATTATGTCATTTTATGTGTGCTTCTTTACAAAAAAAAATTGTCATCGGTGGTTAACTTCTAGTTAAACGGCTACATTTGTTTGTCGTTGATTATAGTGGTAAATAAAGTCGATATAATACATTGGATAGTGTGTTGACTTGATAAACGAGACGCTCGTGCGTTGTATATCTTTTAGTGACTTTCAGTCAGCAGTCTTCCGCCAAAAACTTTGAGAGTTATTAACATTGCCATGAAAAAGGTTTTTAAATCTGTCGTTTTAAGTCGACTTTAGGCTGCCATCTTTAGCTACCATTGATGATGGTATCGAGCCACAATCCTGTATAGTATGAAAAATTAAGTAATTAAGTATTGTTTTTGTCTTACAATCGAAAAGAAATATTGTCTGTAAAGAATATATAAAGCAATCATAACAACTACGTCATACGACGTACTACAATACGTCTTGCAAAATAATGCATTGAATATGTTCTTTCAATAATTTATATCTGATGGTTACAAGTTTCCAGCACATATCGTATCTCATTGTCTGAAATGTAGGGTGTACTTTTCTTTTCAGAGATTTTATTCCTTAACAACTTGATAAACTAAAATACATGAAATTTAGGAAATTAAAATGCCATCACACAAAACCATGTAAAGCTAAACTAACACATATGTATGCACATGTGTTAATTCACACACTTGTACAAACATGCATACAAACATAAACATGCATATGTAATTAGAAAATAATAAAAGTTATCCTTAAATGGCAATAGAGAGGGAGAGAGATAGTGTGTGTTTGAGTGTAAGCCATTTAATGGTTCGGCCAGTCAGTTTCAACTTCATTTTATACCCAAACATGCAACCGAATATTTTATTTTATATTTTTAGTATATTTAAAGATGTGTTTGTGTAGGTTAATGAGTAGTTTAATACGTGTAAATGTAGGAAAAGTCAGAGTAAAGTTGTTGAAATTTGATAATAATTAAGGAAATGAAGGAAACTCATTGTGTTGTGTTTTAGACAAATGATTTGTAAGTTAATTAAAATCACTCTGAAATTTAACGCGTAACATTGGTGGCATATACGCTCACACACATATACACTGATAAAGACATGAAATAAATAACGTGTGTTTACATAAGAGTAAAGAAGTTTAAAGTTATAAAAGTTTCCTATCTTTTTCATTGAAGAATTTAAAAATTTGTATATAAATTCCCAGGCGAACGGCTACTTCCTTTTCGCATCCTTTAACTAGCCCTTTCATTGCACCGTATCAACCAGAGCCACAATTCGTATCCCTACAGTATATTTGGAATACTGGACGAAAACTTGTTTATAGCACAGTAATATGACAGAATGCCAGGCATCGCCATCACCACCAATTGTTTGACTCTAATACCAGATCGACTATCTTGTTCAGATGTCAGCATGGAATAGAATTTAAATTTAATTTAAAGAATTTGTTTCAACACGAGTGGCTCCAAACGTAGAATTCGGATGTTATTGAGGCTCTGCATAAAAAACGAAACTATATCTCCAGTTGCAGTACCATAATATTGGTTCCATGCGTATGTACGTGCGATAAGTGAATGAATGATTAGGCATCCTTGACATATAGGAATATCTTACATACATACATAATTGGTCATTACAACCCTTCAGTCAGGATTAGGACCTAGCTTCTCACACCACTAAGTTTGTGTGTGTTAATTTTATGCATGAGTGGCGGAACCTATAGTTTAAAGTCGACTCCGAACGGCAGATATTTGGGAAACTTTTCACGTCAATTTTATTTACTCTCAGATATAAACTTTAAAGATATCAATGGAAAACGATCTTTCTAACCAAATGGTGAAATATTTGGAAGAAAATTTTTTTTGAAATGAAATGTGCTGTTGGAAAAAATTATCAATACATGCAGTAGTCTAGTATATAGTGTGCTGGCTTATTAGACGTAAGGCCAGACCTCTCCAAGAAAACGAAACATAAAAATATTTCTTCGGTAACTCTCGGAGAGCAAAAACTCTGAGAACAAATAAAATTGCCATAAAAAGTTTCACAAAAATCTGTCGTTCGGAGACGACTTCAAACTGTAGGTTCCACCGCTCATGTATAAAATGTGAGAAGCTAGGATGTAATCCTAACTGAAGGATTACATAACAATCAATTTTGTATGTATATACTATGTATGTATGTATGAATACCTTCTTTCTGCTTTCAACATGTAAAAATATTTCATAGTGTTTCGATGAATGGAGTGTAACTTTTTAGGAGAAATAAAAATGAAACCGAGTATCAAATACTCAAGTGCATATGAATGCATATGAACATGTTGACATATTGCAATAAAACTTTTTCAAACGCATTAATTTATTAGTTCAATAGCTCGTAATTTACTGTGCTGTTGAATTTACAACAAAAAAAAAGATTAAATTTTGTCAAAAAAGTGAAAAATTTTTTTACAATTCATTTAATTTTTCATGTTTATGGCCAATACCCTTTAATACTTTTTTTAAGTGTTTCAATGATGACTTGTAATCAAATTTCCCATATTTTGAACTAAATGCAGAAGCATACAGTAATAAAAAAAAAAAATATACTTTTATATTAAAAAAGGGACAACCTCTGTCAATAAAAATGTACATATGTATGTAGATTGTGGTATGAAGCAAAAAATTTATTTCTTTAAATAATTTTACATGTGTATGTACATAATACAACTACATATCATAAGTTATGACGCAGGTTTGACGCTTGCTGTACTTAAAACGGAGACCGTCTTGATAAGTGGTCGGAAGATAGTGGAGAAGACGGAAGTGACCGTTGGAGGCACTAAGATCAAATCGAAGAGAGCCATAAAATATTTGAGAGTGATTATCGACGACAGGCTGAACTTCAAGGAGCACGTTAAATTTATCGACATAAAGCCGTCTGTAACACAAGGAGCACTGGCGAGGTCCAGTTCCAATTTTTAGGAGGATGATATCGAGGATTGTAACCTCGATAATGTTATATGCTTGCCCAATATGGTGGAGGCACTCTCCGTGGGGACGACAAGGAGGATACTGTCCTCGGTGTACCGTCTAAGCGCGATTAGACAAGTACGTGGCTTCAGGACAGTGTCTTATGAAGCGGTATTGGTATTGGCAAAGACAATACCGATAGACATATTGGCGCATGAGATGAGGCGGATATACTTCCGCCGTCTCGAGTATCCAAAACAAACCGCAGCTATAAAATCGGAGGAACGAAGGTCTTCCATGCACAAATGGCAGTCACGATGGGATAGCAGTTTAAAGGCAAGATGGACATTTCGCCTTGTCCCTGATATAACCCTTTTGAGTTTAGTACGTAGGCACCAGTGACAGTGAATCGTGCACTCTTTTGTTGGAACAAAAGTGTCTTCCGAATATTCCTTCCCCAGGCTCAAGACAAAAAAAACTACATACCATACACATGTAAATGTAGCATACATACACAGCAGCAAAAACATAAATAAATCTGTAATGATAAATATGTACATTCACAATCAAAGTATTTACTCACAGAAAATCATACATGAATAAGTATGATTTTAACAATAGGGTTGTTCGTATTAAAGAATATGAATTTATTGGTAAATTATTTATGTTTATCTTGTGTTATAAGTTTATCTGAATAAATCTTTTGCTTACTTCGTTGGTCATTGAAACCGTTTAGTCGGTATAACGGCCTGACATCCCACATCACGTTAATGCGTGCGTTAATTTTATCCATGGACAGTGGGACCCCCAGAGGTCGTAATATTGACTTCAGATTTGTAATGACTAATTATGTATGTATGTAAGTGTTTGTTTTATTAGAATACGATTTATTCAATTTCTTTATTAGTATTCTTAAAGTTACCCAAAATACGTGTAATTTACAGGCAACGACGCATTAATGCATCAGAAGAAAACACATATCCGAATCAGAGAAGAATCCGAAAGTTGTCAGAGCAATACGCTTTGAGGAAATATTATAAAGATCCCCTTCAAAGTGTTAGGAACCCCTGGACGACAAGAATAATAGAGTACCCTGTCATAAAATTTCCGAAATATCTAATACAGAACAACCCCTAAGTACTAAGCAAAATCAAAGTGTTGCAGTTGATGTATTTCAGTATATCCAGAGATTTCTCTTTGACTTCTATTAGTCACTTACGAAAAAAGGATTGTTCTAGCTATTACTATGGCAGTTGTATAATAAAAACACCCTAACTTAATTATAACGTAAGTGCACATTCAAAACTAGTTACAGAATAGCTTAAGTCACCACCATCGAACATACATTCTTGGCTTTTTCAAAGCTTTACCCTTTAGTTACAATCCACCCATGTTGTGCGCTGAATTTCAGTAATGATTGGCGATACCTGCAAGTTGAACGACGATTCTAAATAAGTTTATGCCATACCATGGTCTCGAATAGAAATATTTTTTTCTCATTTTTTCACGAGCTAAGTCTGAACTCTCGCGTTTTTATCTAGTAAACTAACACACTAACCACTAAACTACGGTGACCCTAGTCAGTGCAGTAAGAGTCCAAAAATTTTGCTTTAGTGTTTCCCGCATTCTTCTTAGAAACATAGTGACGGAGTCCACCGTATATTTTCTTACTATTTTCTCATAGTGGTGTTACTACTTTATATTTCAAGGGATACCCTTAACCGAACCTTCTAGCTTATGTATCACTTTTGATACATACTTGTAGTAACATAGAATTGTCACGATTATTGATAGATTTTGTTAAAAAATTTTAATATTTTAATTCATTTTAATAAAACTATTTATTTACTATTATTACATTTTATTATAAGTTTTATGAAATTTGCTCCAAATTTTTTGACATGATGTACATTGGCATGGTTTTTTTACATAAAAATCAAGCATTTCAGCTTGGTTTTATTTCTTTCTAAATGGTAATAATTTGACGTCTAGCACCATGCTTTGTGGCGATTTATAAGTTTCCAATTGCTTAGATAGCACAGCTTATTGTACCTGATGGTACAAACCATTCTTGTGATTCGTTAGAAATATTTGTTGTCAACGTCATGTGAGGTAAAAAAGTTTCCCGTTATAATAGAACACCGATTATGTCAATAACAATTTTCTCTCTTTGATTCCTCTCTGGATTTCCGGATACGGGTTTCCCCAAATCCTGCTGTAAGTAGTTGCCACGCACATAGCATGTACTTGAATCTAAAACTGCCAATTCGTTTTCGGTGGACCACGAAATTTATAACGACTATCAAATTCAATTAGTTACTAATCTACAGCGACAAAATTAAATATGAGTTGAAAAGGTAATAAAACAAAACAAAAGTAAAGAAAAATAAATCAATACCAAGCATTACTCCGCAAATCTCTTTATAAAGCTTGATTTATATAAATATCCTTAAATTAATTTAACTAACAATCACTGTAAGTATTCCATCATTAAGTATTAAATTTCAATTAAAATCGCTGGAGGTAATTTTCATTTTCCACAATAAAACTAAAAAGTTTTGAATTCTATTGCTAAAACTTTAATTTGAGATGAAAATATACCAAAAAGGAACATAAAAACATAAGCATCATTATTTAAATATATTTTCTTTAATTTTCTTACCTTTTAGGCGAACAAAAAATTAAATTTTTAAAAATCTTAAAAAAGGATATATGGTCTGCTCTGAAAGTATAATAGCTAATCCCAAACTATTTATACAGTATTATTTCTTACATAAAACTACAAGTTGTGTGATAAAAGTTTTATGAAAATAGTTAAAATTTTCTAACAAAAAAATTAAGATAAATATATTTTTTTTAGAAAAAAATCCTTTTCATTCGAATTTAAAAAAGGCTTTAAGCATGATTATTAAAGGCTGGAAGACTTTCAGCTCATTTTTCGAAAAGGCGTAATAGGTGTAAATATGTATGTATATCATTATCAAAGCGAATGATTCTGTTATTTCATACATACGTAGTTGACCGAAATATTATAGTCTGTAATAAAACATGGGACGAAACACATTTTTCTAATGTTTGTCTATCATGTGAGATAAATATGAGAAGATCAGTAAGAAAGACTCTACAACATTTCAGGAAACAGCTGCTAGCAATCTGTGTGAAAATTGGTAATATTTTTTTATCCCAAACTACTAAAGGGAGTTTGTTCTGTTCCAAGTAGTACCATCTTTGGCGATAAACATCCTGTTGTCATGTTTGTTGCTGCCAATACTTTCTCCAGTTCATAAGACGAGCTTCTATTTTCTTCTTCTTCAAAGCCTTTAGCAGCAGGAATATTATATATTTTAATTAATATATAATCCGTCAGTACAAACTTTCGTTATAAATTGGAAATGTCTGACCTGAGGTTTGAACCTTGGTCTGACGTCTAATAAGGTAACATGCTACATACTAGACTACGACTACTTCAATCAATATGAAGAACATATAAGAACAGATAATTCAACCCTTTCACTTTCATTCAACACTTAACTTTCAATTGCTTCTCAAATACCACAAGTAATGTATTATTTACGATAAAACTTCACAAAATCTTTGAAAACTTAAAAAAATTACATATACATCACCAAAAAATCTCTAGGAAAAAATGATACATAAGCCAGAATTATGAAGTTTATGCATTTTGTAACCCCTGTTTAAATTTTTTTTTATTTGCTATATTTGTTTTAAAATAATGGCAATAATAATACTAACGAATTATAAAAATATCAAGCATCTAACTTTTTCTGAATTAAAGTTATGTAGTCTAAAAAATTGAAATGTTTAATTTTTGATACAAAGCTCGATCTACGGTTAACAAAATGCATATGCTTAAGGGAATCGTGCGTTCGCTTAATATTTCCATGTTCATCAATTGTTTTATAATATTTCGTATGTGTGTAATTATTTTCTCTTTAACTCACGATTAAGTGTGACTCGACGTTCTACATGCGTTTATTATTGTTATTCATGTTGTTGTTGCATGATGTTCTTCGTATTATTTATAACTAAAATAACTAAAATTCTCTCTCAACACCAACATACGCATAAATATCTAAGCAAGGTTAATAGGAAATTAAAGAAATGCGAAAAAAGAAGCAAATTGAACACAAAACAATGCACACATGTAAATAGAGATTTTTGTAAAATCATATACATATACATACATATAAAGTGATATAAATTAATGGAAGAAAAGGGTTGTTATTGTTCTTCTTGATGGTTTGTTGGTGTCGTTAATATTGTTATTGACAGCATAACGACGCTTTATGGCGAATGAAAGATGATTGCGAGGGAGTGAATTAATGAATGAATGAATGAGTGAATGTATGCTATGGATTGCTAGTTGTGTCACGTTCTATAGTCAATTTTGTTTTTTTGAGTATATCTGTAATGTATTTGTTGTTGTTGGTTGCAATACCGCATTAATAAATGCGTTGAGTGTATGCTCAAAAAGAAAAGATTTTTTCATAACACGTACTAATTTTTATAGGTATAGAGCTGCATACAAACATCTCTACGAAACTACATTTCATACACATACACACAAACACATTTAAATGAAATCCTTTTATTCTCCTGCTGTTGTTGTTGGTGTTGTAGTTGATTTTGATGGTGATGATGATGGTAATGGTGTTGATGGCATAGTTATTGCCAGTGGTAATGATCCTGTTGTAGCTTGAAAAGAAAGTCAATGAGGGTGTATTTACTTGTGGTTTTCTTTTTGAAGTGTTTTTTAATAAGGAAATGATAATAGAAAAAATCTCTTTAATCAACGAATACAAAATGACTTCTTTCTTTTAAAAAATTGGGTTGAAAGAAAAGTGTTTATGTTGGTTAAACGAATGGAAATCGGAAATTGAAAATATGGATCAAAATATGTACTGCTGCAGTATATATGGGAGCTAGGGTTGTGAAAAACAGTGAAAATACACCCGAGTAACTACATAGTCTAAGTTATTCACTAGGTTAAGTAGAACTCAAAAATACTTTTTTTTATTTTTCTCGAACCCTCCAAACTTGTTTTATTTGACAAAAACGGTTTTTGATCTTTTCACAAAAAAATTATCGATTATCGATCGATTTCGTCGATATGTTTGAACCTATTTTAAAAATGCAAAGTTTTTTAGAAAGGGGAGAGGTTAGCCTTGCAAACGGTATACATAAACATTTTGTTCAAACTAAAATGTTATGAGATTTGATGGAGTAAACGTGGAAAATATTATTTTTTTCTTATTTTTTCCAGTTTAGGCATTCCTAATTGCAAAATTTAATTAAAATAAAGATGAAATAAGTGGAGACATTCTTAAAGTGCATTGTCAAGAGTTTGATACTCCGTTTGATAAAATTGGACAAAAATTACCGTAGTTATTATTTAAAAAGTATAACAGCTTATTCACAATTTTTATATATGTTGTCTCATCAAATTACCTCTCATTTCAAAAATTTTAAAAATTTTTGACGGATATTGACTGTTTACCTGAGAATTTGATTTTTGCATATTTGAACTACTACCAAAAGTAGTCTAATGTTTCCGTATTTCGCAAATATTATATTTTCGCTTAACTTAAAGTTCATTTGATAAGAGAACATATATAAAAATACGACTCAACTGTTATACTCTATTAATGTAGGTTTTGTCCGATTTTATAAAATAAAATGTCAATCTCTTCGCAAGAAAATACACTATAAAAATATCACCACTTGTTTTATAGTTTTTAATTAAATTTTGCAATTAGGAATGGCAAAACATGAAAAAATAAAAAAAAAAGTTTGAACAAAATCTTTAAGTACACCCTGGTAAACGCTAATTTCTCCCCTTTCTAAAAAACTTTAGATTTTTAAAATAGATCCAAACATATTTATGTAATCAATAATTTTGAGTGAAAAGATCAAAGAACCCGTTTTTGTCAAATAAAACAAGTTTGGAGGGTTCGAGAAATATAAAATAAGTATTTTGAGTATTACTCAACTAATTGAACAACTTAGACTATGTAGTTACTAGGGTGTATTTAATTTTTTGTATTTTGTCGCCGTAGTCTAGTAGGTAGTGTGTTGGCTTATTAGACGTAAAGCCAGGCTTCGAGCCCCAGGCCAAACATCAAAAGAAAATACAAAAAGTATTTCTTCGGCGACTTCCCCTCAGCAGATTTCTGGCAAAAACTATGAGAGTAAATAAGATTGCCATGAAAAGTTTCTCAAAAATCTGTAGTTCGGTTCGGTAGTCCGGCCACTCATGTATAAAATTAACACACACAACATAAGTGGTGTGAGAAACTAGGTCGTAATCCTGACTGAAGAGTTGTAACGGCCAATTATGTATGTATGTATTTTGTCGCATAGTGTAATCATTCCTTCATTAGGGTAACAAAACACTCTAGCAGAATAGGCATTTCCTTTTATTCTTTACAATTTCAATTTCTGCTGTGTTAACTGACGGATCCAGATGAAGCGACAAAGTTGGATGTGGAATCTTTTCTCACAGGGTGTATCATAGATTACACCTTGCATTACTTAATTACTTACTTAATTGGTCATCACAACTCTTTAGGCATGATAGTTTCCAAACTAGGGCACCACCCATTTTGTATGAGTTAATTTTATACACGAATCCCGGGGAGTCCCTACAGTTTAGAGTCGACGCCAAACGCAAGATTTTTTGTGTAACTGTTCATAACCATTTTATTTACTCTCAGAGTTATTGCCGAAGAAATATTCCTTTTGTTAGAGATATCTGAGCCATAGGTTGAACCACAACTAAGAAAAACACACTACCTACTAGACTCCGGTCAGTGATGATTACATAGCTTCCCACACCACTTAAGTTGTATATGTTAATTTTAAACAGCTTAAAATAAACTATTCCGGGCAATTTTATTTACTCTCAGAGTGTTTGGGAAGAAATCTGCTGAGAGGAAGTCGTCGAAGATATATTTGTTCGTTTTTTGTCGGAGATGACTGATATGGCCCTCATGTTTAATAAGGCAACACACTAGCTACTAGACTAGAGCGACTCAGTCATCTGAATTTTTTGAGAGGGGCAAGAACCTTCACTTCACATCTTTATTCTAGTTATAGAACAGTAATAAGGGGACTGAGCGCCATAAATAGCCCTTCAAAGATCACTCATGTTTGTAGTTGCAGAAAATTTTTTATTCCAGTTACATTTCTTATTTCGTTGTTATTAATTATAATTTTGAGATGCGAATATTTTGTTTCAATATTTACTTTTAAGCATTTCACTTTATTTTCATCTGTTTTATTTGCTTAAGAAATAAACGAAAATGAAATATTGTTACGTTTTTCTCTTTTAAAAACGTTTAAAATATGAGCTCGTAGATTGGAAATAAAATAAAAATAAATTTTGTGTATAGTTTTAATTAAATTCTTTTCTGTGTGCACAATTCTGTGTGCCACTGTTCACAGCTTGATGGAACAACAACAATTGCTTTGTTTGTTATTCCTTTTTGCGCTCTTTTGCATAAACAATAGCAATTACTAGACAATTGTTCGACAGACCTTTGTATCGGAGATCTTCAAACCACGATTAATCTCTTCAAACACACTGCGTCTCCACACAAGACTGACTGAACTTTTACTAACTAGTTGCTTGGTTTGTTTTGCCTTTTATATGACAACGTAAACAGTCTGATGAATGTTTTTGAATGTTCGTGACTTCGCCTTCTCGAGATCTCTATAAACGTAAACATCGTTGTTTCATTATTGTTGTTTGCGTATTTTGTGTACGTTTATCCTTGTAGTACTTGTTGTTGTATTTTTGTTTACTTTTTTACCATTATTTAATGCAGGTGTTTGTTGGTATATTTTTGTTTACGTGACAAAAAACGTCATTGTTTTTGTTTATGTAACTTTTCTTCATAATTTTAATATTAAACGATTTAAAAGCAAAACACAAGTATCTAGATTTTTGATTTTGTATTTTTCCAACTTCCTCTTTGAATGATGTCATCACATCATTACAACCCTTCAGTCAGTATTACGACCTAGCTTTTCACACCACTTATGTATGTTGTATCTGTTAATTTCCGAACCACAGATTTTTGAGAAACTTTTCATGGCAATTTTATTTATTTTATTAATAATTATAATTTTGAGATACGAATAGTTTGTTTCAATATTTACTTTCACGCATTCCACTTTTTCATACGTTTTCCTTTACTTAAGAAATAAATGAAAATAAAATTTCTTCATGCTGACACTCTGGTTGTTCTCTCCTTGTTTCCCATTTTCATTGCTGTTTTATGATTATATTTACGTATACAATACATTAAAAGAATATTTATACTGCAATTCCTGCTTAGCTTCGTTTATTTTCTTTATATAGTCTATCACCTGGTTTTTTATTATGTTTTCTCTGTTCTTTTCTTTTATAAAATTTCGCACGTTGCATTGTAAAGGCAGTGAAAAAAGGAAAACAATACAACTAGAATTGAAACGTAAACAGATCCTACCTATAGCATTTGGGAATTCTGGCAGTCTTTTCAATACCTCTTGTGACAGGGCTTAAGGTTTACTGACAATACTATTTCCCTTGACCAACGACCTGAATGTAAAATAGTATGAAATCAAATTGCATTGCATTTGTTTGTACCAGTTCGAATAAGACTTTACATTTAGTTTTTTTTTCTTTTTTGTCTTTTTCATAATTTTCTTGGGCTTCCAAGCTCTACAAGTGTAGTGTGAGTACGAATATTAAGTCCAGGAGACACAAAGTAACGCTAAATGGGTTAAGATAAGTGTGCTAGTAAATGCAGTGGAGTATAACAGAATCGAATAGAGTAAAATAAACTGGGGCGTATAAAGTGTTGGAAGAACCAACAAAACTAACTAAAGAGTTGAAGTGAAGTAAAATTGTAAGAACACTAGAAATAAGTGAGTGCATCTGCAAGAAATAAAACCAACGAAAAAATTATATGAAGCAGTCAAGGGGTTAACTACACAAAAGCTGCAATGAAAATGAATAAGAAACAAATAAGAAATATTTTCAGAAATCTGAGTAGTTCAGTATAAACGGTAAGCACAGACCGTAGTAAATAGTTAAAAAAAATAATGTTCACAGTTACTGTAAAAACAGTTAATATTTCCCAATCAAGAGGTTAAAACTAATTTAACGCTCTCAAGTAGATAGAATCCAAGACTGGGACTAGAAATTGAAATTAATTATTAGATCTCTTCCTCGTCTCTGATAGCTGCAATATATCTCATTATGACCAATTAACAGCACCAGTTTTTTCAAGGCATGACCTTATATTTCTGTCATATAACTTCAGAATACAACGTCATGAAAAATCATTTTGTTATCGGGACTTCAATAATATTGATATGCCGTCACTTAGGAACGACCTGTTTTCTGCTAACTGGGACGATATTTTCTATATTCCATCTGTTGATGCACAAGTCGAACACTTAAATGGTCTTATCTATCAGTTATTTAATAAACACGTCCCACTCAGAACCAAAAGATCTAATAGAAGAATAAATCCCTGGTTTTCATCGGAGATTAAATTGGCTATTGAACGTCGGGATCTACTTTTTAGTCGATGGAAACGTTAGAAAACACCACAGTTTCTTGCGGATTATCACAAGGCGAGAAGAAAAGTTGTAATGATGATAAGGCGGGAGAAACTATTATATTACGGTAATAAATTTCAGAATGCTGTATATACTAAGCATACATGGAGGCAGATTCGTGAAATGGGAGTTGTCAATACCAACCACAAATCAGACACATTAGATGTTAATGCTGTTAATAGGAAATTTGCTAATATTCCGCAACCACCAGTGAATATGAATTTTTATGACGGTAACAACAATGTATCTACAATAAATGATTTCCACTTCCGACATCTTAGTTTGGATGACACAATTGAAGGATTTCTAAAAATTAAGTCTAATGCTGTTGGCCTAGATGACATAAAACGTGGATGGGTTTTATAAAACTTATACGGCCTTATATAATACGTCATATCAATCACATTTTACAACACGATTTTAACAACTAGCACTTTTCCAATTGAGTGGAAGGCGGCGAAAATTATACCAGTGCCTAAAAATGATGGTGACTACCGGCCAATATCTATCCTTCCCTACATGTCAAAAGTTTTTGAGAGAATTCTTCATGGACAAATTTACAAACGCATACAATAATCTACTAACAGACCGTCAGTCTGGTTTTAGACCTCAACACAGCTGCACTACAGCATTAACTGAGGTGGTTGAGAATATTCGTGGTAATTTAGATGAGAGTAAGTTAACATTTTTGGTCTTACTTGATCACTCCAAGGCATTTGACACTGTTGACCATCAAATGCTGCTATTGAAGCTTGGCAATATGTTTAAATTTTCTTCAACCGCAACAAAATTAATATCTTCATATCTAATTGGTAGATCACAGATAGTTGTCAATGGTAGTTTTGTTTCTTCACCCTTATTTACAAGCAGAGGTGTTCCACAGGGGTCCATACTTAGCCCACTTTTTTTCTCCATGTATGCAAATGACCTTCCTTTGCAGATCAGATATTCCAAAATTCAAATGTATGCTGATGACGTACAACTTTATCTAAGTTGTTCGAAAACGACTATGAATTCTGCTATTAATGAAATAAATTTAATTTGATTTAGATAGAATTTATCAATGGACATCTGCTAATGGACTACTTCTTAATCCTATTAAGTCCAAGTTTTTATTAATTGGCAAAATTCCGGCGGGGTTGAAAGGGAATTTAAATATTTCTCTTAATGGGACAAAAATTCAATTGGTAAATACAGCCAAAAATTTGGGCGTTACTTTTAATAGCTCGCAAACATGGTCGGATCACATTAATCAAGCATGTGTGCAAAGAGAAATAATAATATTTGCAAAACAGACAAATATTAGCTGGTAGTTGTGCAAATCTGTAACTGACACACGATAAACAATCAAGATCCATCAAAACTTTTGAAAATTTTTGAACTGAAATTTCATTTGATAAGATGATATGTATAAAAATATAACACGACAGTTATACTACTTAAATTATAACTGCGGTAATTTTTGTCCTATTTCATCAAACGAAGTATCAATTCCTACACAAGATAATGAACTTTAAGCATGATATCACTTCATTCATACTTATTAGTTAAATTTTGTAATTAAGAATAGCTAAACAGAAAAAAATAAAAAAAATTTAAATTTCCAAGTTTACTCCATCAAAACTCATAACATATAAGTTTGAACAAATTGTTTATGTATACCGTTTTAAAGGCTAATCTCTCCCCTTTCTAAAAAACTTTGGATTTTTAAAATAGGTTCAAACATAAGTGGGTAATCAATAATTTTATGTGTAAAATAAAATACGTTTGGAGGGTTCGAGAAAAATAAAAAAAGTATTTTTGAGTGACTAAAAGTTTAAATTCGATCCCGAACGGCAGATTCTTGTGAACTTTTTGTGCTAATTTTATTTACAGAAAACTGCTGGCAAGAACACTGAGAGAGAGTCGCGGAAGAAATATTTGTTCATATTTCGTTTCGTTTGAGATTTTTGGTCCGGGGTTTGAATGGTGATTTCATAAGCCAACACACTACCTACTGGACCACGGCAACTACAATTCGAATATTACAATGCCCCAATTAGTTGTAGTACATTTTAAAGCGTTACGTTAACTATAGGCTGTAAGTAGTTAAGTTGCTCGCGAGTAATTAAAAGGATATGGAAATCTTCCATGGCTCCCAGTCATTATTGTGCTTGAAGGAATCTTACCAACTACAACTACCACCATTGGTCCAAAACTGCAGGGATAGTCAGCCTTCCATTTCCTCTTCCATTAGTCACCTTTTTACCCATTAACACAACTTTCATTTTCTATCCTTAGACTACATCTGGATAGTCTGATAAATAAATCAAATTACTTCGCAAAAATTTAAATTTTTTTAGATAATATAAACTTAGATTATATAAAACCTGTTTAACTTGTAAAGAGTGTAGTCATATTTCCTGTTATCGAATACATCCTTCCAAGCCCCTCTTTCTGTTTCCCACTAAAATGCTAGGCTCATTAGTGGCAAATTCCCACAAGGCCTGAGATCCTGTGGTGGATGACACTATTTCACCTGCTTATATGATTAGGTTCTCAAGTTGAATCATAGAAGCCGAATCATGGGTAACCTGACTGTCAGAGCACATCTTTCGATGGCAATAACCTACTCTTGAATGAATTTCAAAAGTTTCTTAGTGGGCTCTTCCCTCAGGGGTCGAACACTTCCCGTTCTGTTCTGCTAAAATTCCTTAACCCATCTGTATACTACAGAATAGTCTCTCTCTAAAAAGAAGCATTTCCACACATTAATCAAGCATGTGGCATAGTTTATGGGAAGATTAGAACCCTATGGCAGACTCAACACTTTACGCCCATGAGGATAAGGATGCTGATTGCAAAAACGTATTTAATTCCTTCTCTTTTATATGCCTCTGAGATTTTTGCTGGATGCAATATGACTTTGAAACGAAAGCTCAACATAACGTTTAATAATATTGTTCGATATATTTTTGCTTTGAAAAGATTTGACCATATATCTCTGTATTTAGTACATGTCCTTGGAATGCACCTCGATGACTATATGAAGCTTAAAAATCTTATTTTTTTACATAAAATTATATCAACAAAAAAAACAATAATATTCGAACATTCAAATACCGAAAGAGTGCTTCTTTTCACCAGTTTTATATATATACCATTTATCTCTGGAACTATCTCCCCCCAAATATTCAATTTACTAGCAACGCAGTGCGATTTAAAAGCTTGTTAAGGAATTATTACAAAAATTCATAAATTTATCGTTTTAATTTTCATTTGACTTTGTTATATTACCTCTTATTTATTCTTTTGTTTATTTTTTTGATTAATATAATTTTTTGATTAATATAATTTTTTTGATTTCAATGTATTATGTAACTTATTTGATTCTGGAGCTGTAATTTATAAGATAATTTGATCTTGTTGCATCAGAAAAACAATCATTATAATAATAAATAAATAAAAATAAAAAAAGCGCTAGTACTCAGAGACCTTCTTAACCCGAAGCCCGATTTTTGATATAAAGTACGGAGTGGGGTCACTAAGTTCCCCCAAAAAAAAATTGGCTTTTGTTGTTTAAATATTAGAATAAACGAACTAAAAATATTATTTTGAAAGTAAAAAATCATTATTTTATTCATTTTCAGTTTTCATTTTTAATTATCACATAAAATTAAACATTAAACGTATTAACTTTAAAACATTTCATGTTACAATTATTATTAAGGAAAAGATTGGTCTCCCTAAGGCCCCCCACTCCTCTCCAGGTACTCTAAGGGTTAAATAACTATTAAACAAATCATAACTGCAACTACACTCAAACCATTCAGTTATTTTGACGAATCTGCTGATAGAGTCAATTGGCATCAGATTCAGAAAATTATTTTTTCCAACACAGGAATCTAACACTATATTTTGGCATGAAAATGACAGCGTCATGGTTTAAACACAACAAAAGTAACACAGCAAGCACAACAATTTTGCAATTGCAGCCTAATGTAAGCTGCATGCGTATTAATTATAAAAAAAACATAGCGGCAATAAAGTATAAGCAAGACATATAAAAAATTATAGGAAACTAGGAAACTCATTTTCCTTTACGAATGCTAAGAAAAGCTCACTTTTCTTTATTATTTTGTCGCTATGTGCTAAAAGTCGCCGTAGTCTAGTAAGTAGTGTGCTGGCTTATTAGCTGTGATTACACGGTTCAAAACCCAGGTCAGTCATTTCTCAGAAGATATCTAGCCAAAACTCTAAGTGTATAAAAATTGCCACTTTAACCTTTAAGTCTCGCCACTAATGCATAAAATTAACACACGCAACATAAGTGGTGTGAGAAGCTAGTTCGCAATCCTGACTGAAGGCTTGTAATGACCAATTATGTTATGTATGCAATATTTTTTTCTTAATGCAAGAGAATTTGTCTTAAAATATTAAACTAGCAAGACTACGTTATTAGTCGCTTTGCCACATCCCATGGTTTTAATCGTTACAGCACTTTCACTAACGTAAAGTTTGTTAGAGTTTGTAAACTTATACGATTTCAATTTTATTTCAAAGAAGGAAATTTAAATATTTCATGACTTTAAACTGAGTATAGTTAAATACTTTTGCAACATTAAACATTTTTTTCTTGCACTTGAAAATTTATAATCTAAACCAAAAATAGGTCCTGTGAAAGCCTCCAAATGTGCCACATACATACATAAATATTTACTTGGCGTTTGCCGCAAATATCATAAAGTTTTACTGTAGCTTGCAATTTTACTACTCAAACGTATGCTTAGAAACTTTATAATATTCTTAGGGAAAATGTAAAGGAACCAATTCTCTTGTAAGTTTTAAGACAAATCACTGTGGTGTATTTCAATTGCACACTGTTTTTCGTCCTTAAGTCCTAAGAGAACTCGTAAACCTCACCGTTGTTGTGGCTGTAATTGTATTGTTGCATATTTATAGTGCGTTGTTGTATTGGTCGCAATAAGGCCACCATTTATGTTTTCTGATTTTATGTCTTTCATTTGATTCCATTATTTCCGGTAAATGTTTGCTACATATTGATTTCTTACTTTATATTCAAAATAAATTGATATACAAGATGTGTTTGTAAGTCTGTTTGAATTTTTGTGCCACAGCATCTGTTATATGAACTGCAGCCATAATACACTACCACATGTCGTATGTTGTATGATATTTTTACGAGTTTAACTTTTTTCTTTGAATGAATTTTTCCTTTCTTTACTTTCTTAACTTAAAGAAAAATCCAATGAACGAAATGCACTAAAAAGCTGCTAAAGGTACGAGTATTAAGAAAATCCAAAACAGACTTTAGAAATTTGCTAATCGGAGGATTGTGTTATTCTCAATTAAAATTATTTAAAAAAGAAATTCTAAGGATTTCTTACAAAAAATGTGTACGATTTCTCTTGGGGTAAAAAATTACGTTATCCAGCCTTCAGCCTTAATAAAATGGTAAGATGGACAGAATATTATTTATTTATAAAATTCATAATTCTAAGGATTTCTTACAAAAAATGTGTACGATTTCTCCTGGGGTAAAAAATTACGTTATCCAGCCTTCAGCCTTAATAAAATGGTAAGATGGACAGAATTTTATCCTTGTCAAGTTATTCATTTAGTTTGCTGTAGTGTAGCGTAGCAATTTACCTAACAGTATTAAAGTTTACTTCATTTCATAAAAATTAATCGCTATTGACGATGTAACCAAAAACAACGTCATATAAGGTAACGATTTTATAGGTTTGCTTATATGTTGGATTTGATACAGTATTAAAGAACCAGTTGATCAGAAGTCTAAAGTTATTAAAACCTATTTTCATAACACTAAATGTAAACTGATAAAACTTCAATTGTATTTAAGAAAATTACATACGTAACACTATGCGACAGAATACAATAAATTAAATACACCCGTGTAACTACCTAGTATTTATCACGAACCCTCCAAACTTGTTTTATTTGACAAAAACTGTTTTTTCGACTTTACGCATAAATTTATTGATTACGCAAACATTTCTGAACCGATGTCCAAAATTTAAACCTTATTAGAAAGGAGAGGGATGGACCTTTAAAACGATATATTATTTGACTTAATGCTATTTGGTTTGTTGAGGTAAAATTGACAAATGCGAATTTTTTTCATATTTTTCCAAATTTGTCCGTTCATAGTAGGAAACTTTAATTAAAAACATGTAATAAGTGATGACATTCTGAAAGTGCATTATCTTCTGAAGAGATTGGCACTTGTGTGATCAAATCGGACAAAAATTACCGTAGTTATTTTAAAGAGTCTAACAGTCGAGTTATACTTTTCATATATAAATTTTTTCAAATGAACTTTTAGTTCAAACATTTTCAGAATTTTTGATGGATCTTGATTTTTTGTCGCTAAATGTGTAAATTTAATGCTTGAGCGACCACAAGAATTTACACAATGTTTGCGCAAAGAGAAATAATAATATTTGCAAAACAGACAAAAATTAGCTGGTAGTTGTGCAAATCTGTAATTGACACACGATAAACAATCAAGATCCATCAAAACTTTTGAAAATTTTTGAACTGAAATTTCATTTGATAAGATGATATGTATAAAAATATAACACGACAGTTATACTACTTAAATTATAACTGCGGTAATTTTTGTCCTATTTCATCAAACGAAGTATCAATTCCTACACAAGATAATGCACTTTCAGCATGATATCACTTCATTCATACTTATTAGTTAAATTTTGTAATTAAGAATAGCTAAACAGGAAAAAATAAAAAAATTTAAAATTTCCAAGTTTACTCAATCAAAACTCATGACATATAAGTTTGAACAAATTGTTTATGTATACCGTTTTAAAGGCTAATCTCTCCCCTTTCTAAAAAACTTTGGATTTTTAAAACAGGTTCAAACATAAGTGGGTAATCAATAATTTTATGTGTCAAATAAAACACGTTTGGAGGGTTCGAGAAAAATAAAAAAAAGTATTTTTGAGTGACTAAAAGTTTAAATTCGATCCCGAACGGCAGATTCTTGTGAACTTTTTGTGCTAATTTTATTTACAGAAAACTGCTGGTAAGAACACTGAGAGAGAGTCGCGGAAGAAATATTTGTTCATATTTCGTTTCGTTTGAGATTTTTGGTCCGGGGTTTGAATGGTGACTTCATAAGCCAACACACTACCTACTGGACCACGGCAACTACAATTCGAATATTACAATGCCCCAATTAGTTGTAGTACATTTTAAAGCGTTACGTTAACTATAGCCAGTTAGTAGTTAAGTTGCTCGCGAGTAATTAAAAGGATATGGAAATCTTCCATGGCTCCCAGTCATTATTGTGCTTGAAGGAATCTTACCAACTACAACTACCACCATTGGTCCAAAACTGCAGGGATAGTCAGCCTTCCATTTCCTCTTCCATTAGTCACCTTTTTACCCATGGGTTGTTTTATAGTAACACAACTTTCATTTTCTATCCTTAGACTACATCTGGATAGTCTGATAAATAAATCAAATTACTTCGCAAAAATTTAAAATTTTTTTAGATAATATAAACTTAGATTATCTAAAACCTGTTTAACTTGTAAAGAGTGTAGTCATATTTCCTGTTATCGAATACATCCTTCCAAGCCCCTCTTTCTGTTTCCCACTAAAATGCTAGGCTCATTAGTGGCAAATTCCCACAAGGCCTGAGATCCTGTGGTGGATGACACTATTTCACCTGCTTATATGATTAGGTTCTCAATTTTAATATAGAAGCCGAATCATGGGATGGTAACCTGACTGTCAGAGCACATCTTTCGATGGCAATAACCTTCTCTTGAATGAATTTCAAAAGTTTCTTAGTGGGCTCTTCCCTCAGGGGTCGAACACTTCCCGTTCTGTTCTGCTAAAATTCCTTAACCCATCTGTATACTACAGAATAGTCTCTCTCTAAAAAGAAGCATTTCCAAAACCCTACAGTTTACGCGTTCTGTCTATTAACGTGAACTGCTACATTAACCTTGAATATCACAATGCTTCAACTGGGATTAGAAAAAAAAATAGTTTGAAAATGTTTGTCATATCTATACCACTCATGCATAAAATTAACACACACAACATAAGTGGTGTGAGAAACTAGGACGTTGTACAATGGGTCAATTTGACCTCTGGGTACTATACTTGTCTTAATTGAAAAGTACACGTCATCTAACCTAACCTAACCTTGTCAGATTCAAAACACTGGATCCGGCGAATTAAATATCTGATGTGACCCTTGTCATGATGTTTCCACATTTCAACGAGAGAAAAACATTTGTATGTCTACATATCATATTGTGATAAATTATGAATTAAATTAAATTAATATCGCAATAGTCAAGTCTTGTAGCTTACCAAGGCATATGATGCTCCACGCGTTTTTCTGAAATTCCTTAACATGGATTAAGGCCTAATGCTATGAACAGAATAATCACAACGCAGCAAGTACAAATATTTTGCATTTGGTAAGCTCCATGAACATTAATTATAATAAAGGCTGCAACATAAGCATAAGCAAAACGAATAAAAAATCAATAGTTCATTCATTCCTTGTTAGAGATGCCAATAAAACTCTTTTTGTGTTGTATTTTATATAGCACTAGCTGTACACTACGCGTGTTGCTGCGCCACCAACTAAAATAAATTTGAAAGAAAGACATTACGCAAATGTCCAATTAATTTTGAATCATTTTATTGATTTTGTTTCCCGTTGTCCTAATGATTGAGATGAACGGGCCTGAGTGGTACGCATTCGATCAGTTTCTAATCTCACTTCTCGTTGTTCAAGTGGTTCAAGCGAACGGGTCTCAGCGGCATATACTCGAAGATTTTCCAGTCTCAATGCTCGTCTGATTCTGAGGCTCTTTTCTTGCGTGCTTGAGTAGGTCGACCAATTGCTTGTCATTTATTTTGAATAATTTTCACTGACGCCATCCATCCGAAATTAATCGCACCAACCTCCGTCGACTCAACAACTTTGTTAAAGAACGCACAGTTTACGATTTAATTCATTTTGAGTGATTTTCAGTGGCACCACCTGTCGGAAATTGGTAATACTAACTTAGAAGCCTTCGTCGGCTCATGAGCAACAGCTTTGCTAAAGATCGTAACATGATCAAATGCATAGTTTACGATTTTATAAGGTACATATAGACACACATTAATTTTTATATGGGTATGTGTGCGTGGCACTTGGCCTACTTGAAATTTTAAAATAAAAAGTAGCCTATAGTTTCTTACAGAAATACAGGAAGGTACTGTTAAAATTTCAAGGAAATCGGTCCACATATTTTAATGTTTGAAGATTATTTCATGCAAATGTTGACCGTGACTGCGCCTCAAATGGTCCATCCGCTTAGTCCAATTTTGGCATAATCTTTCCAACCTTTCGGCCGGTATCTCACGAATAAATGCTTCAATGTTGTCTTCCAATGCGTCAATTGAAGCGGGCTTGTTTGTATAGACATGAGCTTTACCATAGCCCCACAAAAAATAGTCTAAAGGCGTTAAATCGCACGATCTAGGCGGCCAATTGACCCGTCCCGAACGTGAAATAAAATGTTTACCGAACTCGCCTCTCAATAAGTCCATTGTTACGCGTGCTGTGTGGCATGTGGCACCGTCTTGTTGAAACCACATTTCATGCAAGTCAAGCTCTTGCATTTTGGGCAAAAAAAAATGTTGGATATCATCGCACGGTATCGCTCACCATTCACAGTTACGTTACGATTCGCAGCATTTTTGAAGAATTACGGTCCAATGATGCCACCAGCCCATAAACCGCAGCAAACTGTGACTTTTTCTGGATGCATTGGTAGCTTTTAGAATGCTTTTGGCTGATCTTCACTCCAAAATCGACAATTCTGCTTATTTACGTATCCATTGAGCCAAAAATGAGCTTCGTCGCTGAACACAATTTTTCGATAAAGAAGTGGATCTTCGGCCAACTTTCCAAGAGCCCATTCACCAAAAATTCTGCGTTGCGGTAGGTCGTTCGGCTTCAATTCTTGCACCAGCTGTATTTTGAAAGGCTTAACATCTAAATCCTTCCGCAAAATTTTCAACGTTGATGAGTAACAGAGGCCCAATTGCTGCGAACGGCGACGAATCGATAATTGCTGGTCATCATTAACACTGGCCGATACAGCTGCGATATTTTCTCCAATTCGCATTCTACATAAGCGTGTTGGTGGTTTAATGTCCAACAATGTAAATTTGGTTCGAAATTTAGTTACAATAGCCCGAATAGCCGCTTCAGTGGGTCGATAAACATACATACATAATTGGCCATTACAACCCTTCAGTCAGGATTACGGCCTAGCTTCTCACACCACTCATGTTGTGTGCGTTAATTTTATACGTGAGTGGCGGGACCTACAGTTTAACGTCGACTCCGAACGACAGAATTTTGAGAAACTTTTTCATGGCAGTTTATTTTACTCTCAGAGTTTTTGCCAGAAATCTGCTGAGAGGAAGTCGCCGAAGAAATATTTTTTTTTTCATATTTCATTTTTGATGTCTGACCTGGGATACGAACCCGGGGTTTACGAATAGTAAGCCAATACACTACCTACTACACCACGGCGACTTCAAAAAACTGACCATAAAATGCAAGAAGCGCGCGATGAACTTTCTTAACAGAGCACGCATTTTGATAATAAAATTCAATGATTTGCAAGCGTTGTTCGTTTGTAAGACGATTCATGGTTAAATTATAGACCAAACTGAAGATGTTTGACAGTGAAACAAAACACGAAACGTGCGTGAGCTGTTTAAACCAGTGTTGCCAAAAAGATAATAGCTAAAAAATCACCCGTTAGATATATAAGAAGATATCATTTGTATTGACAACATTAATCCATGCATTGCCAGCACAAATCCTGAGCTAATTCTCTAATTGCTGAGCATAAGAATGCGAAGGAGCAGAATCGTTGTCTGTTGTTGCTTTTTAAAATAGTCACTTCGCATTTATAGCATAAGTCTTAACAACGTGAACTACGTATCGTATAAATATGCTGCATATACCATCAATTTTATTAAATCTAGAAACATAAAAATTTTTATATTTTAATTGTAATTGCTTACTTATAAAAACATTCGTTTAAATGTAAGTTACTAAAATGATAAAGGCAATGTAATATAAACGACAAACAACCAGAAGAAATCATTTGGAATTTTTAATTAAGATTCCTTCAAATATTATATATTTTAAATGGAAGGAAAACGTCCTAAAAACAAAGTACAAGTAATGTCATAAAATAAAATGAGCATGAAGCGCATTAAAATGAAGATAAAGTTCGAACTTAATAACAGCTGCCACAAGTTTTGATCAGTTACCGTTAATTAAAGGGCTATTTAACTTTTTATTTTTAAGGTAATAGTAATTAAAGAGAAGTTATAAAATTGAGTATGAAATAAACATTTGAAATCTTTAAAAGTGACTCATAAAGAAAAATTCATTTTAATTTAATTGAATTTAAATTTTTAAAATTATATATACAGCAGCAACAGTAGTAATAACTTCCGGTTAATTTACACGGCTGTTAAACAAAAAACTAAATATTTAAATATAACTACGCTCTCTTCTTCCTTTCATTCTCTCTCTCTCTCTTTCTATCTTTGTACATAGTTTTACAAGCATTTGGCATACGGTTGCAAGTGTTTGTATAATTAATGCTAAACACTATTTCTTTTACTCTTTTACGCTCTCATTGTGCATTTTGTTATTGCACTTACAAAAAGTAAACAAAAGCTAAACTTGTTTTCTTTTATAAAAACATTGTTACAACATCAAAAACAACAATGGCTAAACTAAAAATAACAAACCGACCAAAAGTGCCAGACAATAGAGAGAAAAAATGAAGAAGAAAACTAAAAATGACGCATATTTATAGGAACACTCGTTAATGTAGTTGTGATGGTGTAGGATTCCTTTACTCACCATATGCTGAAGTGGGGTGTGTAGGGGTGTGTATGTACAGTATACATGTAGTGGTCACATTAACATAAACTTGTACAAGCAAGCAACCATATTTGCTTGTCTTGTTGAATATGTGAAGGCGTTATGCCAGGGAGTGTGAAGAGAGAGAGGGAGGAAGAGAAAAAGTAATTGCTTGCTTATATGTCTGCACATCTCAGTTGTTCCAAGAAAAAAAAGGTTTACACAACTCATCAAAGTTTACGCTTACTTATATACCCATACGTAGGCAAATTGCATATGCAAACTACTATCAACAACTAAAGGCACACATTTCAGTGCACACATAGCTAAAGAGTAATTACTGTGTTTGGTAAATATTATAAGTACATTCATATAAATATTAATAACTAATTGATAAAATAATAGAAAAAAATGGAAATTTATGTATAAATCAAGAAAAATTAAGGATTTTTAAGACGGATGTAAAAATGTGTGAAGTATTCACCAATCAATTGCGTAAAGGGAGATATACTTCAAGACAAACGAAAGACAGGAAAACTTAAACTATTGCCGAGTCTATCACATCTATTTTATATTTTTAATGCTCTTTCCTGAGTTGACTCTCTGTTGCGCATAGGTTTTCTACACTAAGTTAGCTAAGACTAGTCAGCATCTCTGAGCAAATGTTCAATGGTACAGCATAAATGCTAATCATTCGGGCTTTCACAAGTAATTGGGAACAAAAGAAACGAGTACACGATATCAACCTGTGGGTTAGCGTAGACACACATATTTTGGATAGAGAGATTTAGAAAAATGATGCTAAAAATCTTGTGAATATCTCAGAACAGACTTATATGAATGGTTCGCAATTAGATGGGGGATTACGGAGAGTGGTAACGATTATTCAAAACGCATATATTTCTAAAAAGGATATTAGCATACCCTGTGACAGCCAAACCGGTGTAAAGGAACTGGTGCCTAATTTGACGACCTGGAAAGAGATTTATGGTCGCCATGAATTTCTCAATGCAACATTGTTGCATAAGATAAAAATATAAAACTCGGATTATTTATACTTTTATGCCTTAATTGCAAGATTTAAAAGAATTTTTTATTCAGTTAGCCTGTTAGTAGATAGATAGACGCTCTAAGACCACTGGGTGCCACGATTATATAGTTGGTAATGTGCTAAACTTCAAGTGTCGAGACCGTGGGTTTGATTCTCACCAGGGAACCGGTGTGTGTATTGGTTGTCTGATTGTTGAAATTATATCTGATTAATCTAATATAGGAAAATAAAGTGAGAATTATTACAAGGCAATTTCCGTGAAAAATAAAGTGACGAATTCTTTACATCTTTTAATCTTAAAATTATAAACAAAAGCTAGAGCATAAAAAATGATAAACAAGTAAACAAATACCAACAAATACCAAAAAATACCAGCATACAAAATCATAAACGATGGGTAGTGTGCTAGACTATTAGCGTGAGGGTCGTGGGTTCGATTCCCACCAGAGACTCTGGTCTGTGACACTACACCGAGCAAATAGTCAAGTTACTTCGGTCGTATATAATTAGGATATAATTTGTAATTGTATTGTAATTAATAAATAAATAAATAAATAAAATCATAAACGAGTAAACGAAAATACAGGAATCAATTTAAACAAAATACACAAACAACAATAATGAAACAATGATTTTTACATTTCTAGAGATTTCGAGAAGGCGAAGCCACGAACATTCGCCTTCAAGAACATTCTTCAGACTGTTTACGTTGCCATATAAAAGGCAAGGCAAAGCAGGCAACTGAGTTAGTAAGAGTTCAGTCAGTCTTGTGTGAAGATACGGTGCGTTTGAAGAGAGTAATCGTGGTTTGAAGATCTGCGCTACAAAGATCTGTCGAACAATTATCTAGTAATTGTTATTGTTTATGCAAAGGGTGTAAATAGAGGAATAACAAATGAAGCAATTGTTGTTGTTATATCAAGTTGTAAACAGAGGCAAACAGAATTGTGCAAATAATAAAGAATTTTAAATAAAACTAATCACAAATTTATTTTTATATTATTTGCAATCTACGAGCTTACATACATAACCCAGGATCCAGCACAGGAATACTATGTCCTCGATAAGAGACAAGTGCTCGAATAACGGTCTAACTATCAGTTAAAGATGCTATATCATATATGTGAATAGGTAATATTAATTTTTTTGTCATCTATTACTGAATTGCTGCAGTCGTTCCTATCAAAATGGCCGTATACTGTACGCAGCCAATGCTGTAGGTGTTACCTGAGTTAAAGCTTTTGGAAATGTAAATAGCCAAAAAAAAAAAAACAGTTGTTTTTCAAAATGAACAAGACGTACGAAAATAGACAATTTATTACACTGATTTTATTCCATTTGTTTAAGTTTAAAGCAAAAAGACATCATTTATTAAAAGCAAGAGCACTAGCATGATAATAAAAAAAATTGTTATATTTTCTGTTGGCTTTTGAATGTTTGTAAATCTTCTCTGTTTAAATAGTTTATTACTCAAATGAATTTTATTTCAAATCTACTCCATCAATGGGCCACAACAACAACATAATGATGATGTCTATCATTAATTCCATTTTCAGAAGATTATGTTTATTTTCGAAAATTAATTTGATATAAGTTTTAAAAGGCACTTCCATCAACTGGGACGGTATAGTGGCTGCGTTAAATTTTATTTTAAAGAATAAAAAATAAATTTCAGAGCATAACATTTCTACAATGAAAGCTGCGGTGTTTTCCTTTATGGGCAACAAAATATTGCCTGTTTACGATTTAATTTTAACAGTTTTTCCCTTTCCCTATGAAGATTCATGTTTTTTATTTCAAAATAGAATATGAAGTAGTATTAAAAGTAAAATTAAACTTGATATCCATGAATATTGAATATAACATCATATCTGTTGCAATATTGTTACGAAAATTAATAATCTAGATACTGATGTTTTATTTTATATCGCCTAACATTAGAATTATAAACAAAAGCTACAAAAACAAAACAATGCAGCAACCAAACCTGTTTACAAATTATCGTACTGCTAAATATAACAACAAACACCAGCATAAAAAATGGTAAAAAAGTAAAGAAGTCGCCGTAGTCTAGTAGGTAATGTGTTGGCTTATTAGACGTAAAGCCAGGGTTCGAGCCCCAGGCCAGACATCAAAACAAAATACAAAAAGTATTTCTTCTGCGACTACCTCTCAGCAGATTTCTGAGAGTAAATAAAATTGCCATGAAAAGTTCCTCAAAAATCTGTCGTTCGGAGTCGACTTTAAACTGAAGGTCCCACCACTCATTTATACAAATTAACACACCACATAAGTGGTGTGAGAAACTAGGTCGTAATCCTGACTGAAGGGTTGTAATGACCAATTATATATGTATGTAAACAGCAAACAAAAATACACCAACAGCACTACAAGAATAAATGTAAACAAAATACACAAACAACAATACAATAATAAATGTAAACAACGAGATTTCGAGAGATTTCCGAGAAGGCGAAGTCATGAACATTTGCCTTCAAGAACATTTATCAGACTGTTTACTCTGCCATATAAATGGCAAGACAAAGTAGGTGACTGGAGTAGAGTGGAGTGAAGTTCAGTCAGTGTTGTGTGAAGACGCGGTGTGTTTGAAGAGAGTAATCGTGGTTTGAAGATCTCCATTACGAGTATAAAGATCTGTCTAATAATTGTCTAATAATTGTTATTGTCTATGCAAAGGGTATAAACCGAAGAATAACAAAGAAAAGCAATTGTTGTTGTTTACATAAAGTTGTGAACAGTGGGGTACAGAATTGTGCATATAATACAGAATAATTAAAAAAAATGTTTTTAAAAGGTAAAAACGTAACAATATATTGACCAATTTTATTCTTTGGTATTCAGGGTAAAATGTTGTTTGTACACCGCAATACTCTGACAAATCTTGATATCTAAGAATATAAGGTACTTCCGAACTGTGACAGCTAATAACGGCCATATTGTTGAAGCTAAATCTGTCATATATTTAATCTGTTTTGCCAACTCACCATGGGCGGTTGCCTATATCATTCAACAACAATCCTTTAGTCAGCATTGCAACCTACACACAGTTACTAAATTATTCGTACGATTAAAAAAATGCCGAAATTTTTAACTAATCCCTTTTCGTTGAAAATCTTTATAGTTTCCTTGATGTTAAGACGGTCCTTTGAATTGATTAAAAAATTTCTGAAATTGAACTGAATTGTAACCCTGCACAGGCCTACAAAGGTATGCATCCGATTTACAAATTTCACAAATGTCTGAACCAAAGCAAAAAACCGTCTTAAAATCGAAGAAAGATGTCAGACAATTATAAATATTTTCAAAAAAACGGATTAGTTAAAAAAATTTCTGAAATTTGTTATCCGTTTGTATACTTCTGTGGCTATGTGTAACTTCTCACATCACTCACGTTGCGTGTGTCCAGTTTGTACATGACTGACAGGAGCTGCAGTCGTCTTTTATTTTACTCTCAAAGTTTTTTCCGGAAGACTGCTGAGAGGAAGACACCAAAAGAATTATTTTATAATATTTCGTTTTGCTCGAGACATCTCAGTTGGGATTTAAACCACAGGCTACTTACTAAACAACGGCGACTTCAAGTACCATCTTACATGCATTTACATTTCTTTTGAACAAGCAAGGAGCTGCAGTTATATTTAATGGCAACTGATGTTGAGTCATGCTATTTGAATTCTTGCTTCTTTGCTTTCAAGATTACAGCGTAAATTGCCATACAGATAGCTTAATAATCGATTTGTTGAAAAATCAATTTGATGCCGACTTTCTTCCCAGACCAGATTCTATTCAGTGTTCCCCTAACCCCAATCGTACGATTTAACACCGGTAGGACAGTTTTTTTGGGTCTTTCTAGTTGCTTTTGTGCTGAATATTGTAGAATTGAAAGCCAATAAGCTATTCTAAAAGGCATTTAAACTTTTTTGTACCTTCTTTTTTTAATTTCATTTCAATGCAGGGGTATCTTTCTGTTGTTATGATATTTTTTTCTTTTGTAAAATGCAAAAGAGCGACATGCCTTATTTTCTGGTATACAAAAAGAAATCGATGCTAGTCTAGGTATGACAATTGGCTAGGTTTGGCATTATTAACAATGTTAATCTTATTAGAAAACCTTTTTTTTTATTTAGAAGCATTGTTTATCTATTACTAGGAAAAAAAATCAATTTAAATTCATGTCTCTTCAAAAAGCATTCAATTTTAAAATTCTTAAATTTTTTACCATCTCAACTGCTGTCTGAAACAATCAACGACAAAAGGAATTCGATGGAAAAACAATGAATAGAATAAACAGCTGAACACTATTATTAGGTTTTCGTGGAACTTTATGTGTAACTCTTTCATTTGGAATTCCTGCAATGTTTTACCCTTTTATATGCTTTTAAAATAAACGACATTTGATACGAATTTATTTCAGTCTTTGCCATCACTCCAGTTGTTCGGTAGTACATTCCATTCACAACAATTTGTTTTTCACTTTTTTTATACTAGCCTGTCATTTCGTAAAATTTGTCAGGAATTTTATTGTATTTTATTAAATTTTATAAGAAATGTTTTTTACACATACCTATACACACACCGTATGAGGCATGCAGCATGAATACATTTTGCTGTTGCCTTATGTCTGAATGTAAAAGTAAAAAATAAAAATAAAACGAAAAAAATTCCTTAAGTATTTTATTATTGAAATTCGAATATTTAGTTTTCTTTTCTCTGTCTTTGGTAAATTTTTTGTTTCACTGGTAACAAGTATTTGAAATGTAATTTTTTTTATTTTCTATGAGTTAAGGGTAAGAGATTTAAGATACGTATTGCAAATATATGCTGCAAATGACAGAACATTATTTGGTATTCACCAGGTATGCTTATGATTACATAGTTTCAATGAAATAAATGAGAATGTCTTCAGGTTTATTTTTATAATATTTTTAACAAGAATCACCATTTTAACTCTTCATATTCAGATATCAGAGTAAAAATTAATCATTTACTTTTATGTCTACATAACTGACAATCAGTCAATTGTAAGAGAACTCCTGCCATTTGTGAATTTACTTCTATAAAAATTTGGATAATCTGAGTTATTTACAATGGAGAGTTTTAAAAATGCATGATGAATTTAAGTAGTTGGTAGTGTATTGGTTTATTAAACGTGAGGCCACGGTCAGGCATATCCCTCACACACATCTGCAGAATAGCTATCTACCCGAAATTGTAGTCCTCTAATAAATCTCCTATTAGGCTTGTCTCCCATTATCCAGACCACAGCCTCTAAAACTTATGTGGTTGCGGCCATTCGCAATCTGCTTAGAATAGGCATTTGTTCTGTTATACCCACATACGTTAGTCTATGTATCTTTCTTAACTTCATTTGAGCTGTTTTTAGATTTGTAGTGTCGACCCATGCAATGGTCACGTAGGTGATTATTAGTCTGACAATCATGACACACATTCTGTTATAATCCATGGTTTACAATCATAATACTACCCTGTAAGGCTTCGACAGGCGTTAGCGTATATATATAATACTCTATATATGAACCTTCAGCCAGTACTTGACTTTTCCATTCACGAAGTATTTTCCTTCTCGCAAACGGTGCTATTACGGTCTTGCTCCGATTTCGGTTTCACCACACTGGCTTAGACCATTGACTTACAATCTTAAAACTCTCCTTCAGTGATGTCACAAAGAGTCTCTCGAAATTTTTCTTTAGCCATCCAAACTTCGTAAATTGCTTTCACTAGGTAGTTGATGTCTGCCTCAGATGATTTTATCAAGACTTCATCCATAATCAAGCTAGAAATTAGTGGTGAAAGATTTCCTTTTTATTTCCATCCCGTATGCTTCCGCAGATTTTGTGCACAGAACCGACCTCTGCCATCTTTTTGGATATTACAGATTCAATGTCCATTTCTATGACCACGTGTGGTACTGTTCAAATGCGTACTCAGACCCTAAAATACCACTACCGATTTCATATTTTATTTATAGGTCAGTCTAGTAGGTAGAAGTGATGCCACGGTTCAAACCCCAGGTCAGACATATCCAAGAAATCGAAATATGAAAAAAATACTTCTTCGGCGACCTCCTCTCAGCAGATTTCTATCATTCGGAATCGTCTGCAAACTGTATGTTCCGCCATTCATGTATAATATTAAGACACACAACATAAGTGCTGTGAGAAACTAGGTCGTAATCCTGACTGAAGGGTGGTAATGACCAATAATATATTTTTGTGGACAAGCATTATCTGGGCGTCACTCAAAGTTAGATGTCCTTAAATCTTTATGACCAGCTTATTTTTAAACGTTAAATAGTTTATATCGTTTTTGTATTGAGCAGCTTGAATTGAATAAAAATACACGCTGTCCAAGCATGTTTATCGTTATCGATAGCTCTCCGATCTCAAATATTAAGGGCCACTATTACGACTTGCCGTCAACTAAAGGGAAGATTTTAACGGGCAGATAATTTGTTTTATTTATTATAATTTATGTTATCTACATTGCTCCGGCACTACCATATTTTTGGAAACTATAACTTTATTTTATCTGTAGGTTGTAATACCGAAAAGAAGTTAAAGGTGACTTTAAGGTTCACTTTAGCTAAAGTTACCTTTACTAAACTTAACTTTAACGGCAAGTTGTAATAATGGCCCTTAGTGCCGGTGCATTGTCGATACACATTTACCAAATATTTTTATATACTGCTGTGGCAACAACGAGCTTCTTTTTCGTTATGTTAGCTCATTTTGTTTATATTTGAAGCTGCCATATTAAAAATAATATATAATATGGCAAGTTCAGACATAAGCTTAATTTTAAAAGTTACAGTTCAATTTAGTTAATATACACTTCTACCTTATTTTCCACTTATAATAATGAAAAATAAATTATCTGCCATTTAAAATCTTCCCTTTAGTTGACGGCAATTTGTAATAATGGCCCTAAAAGTATTATGTCTAAAATTATTATTTTTTTATTAATTAAAATACAATTACAATTTGTATTTAATTATTTACGATCTGAGTAATCTAGTGCTCAGTGTAGTGTAACAGACAAGAGTCTCTGGTGGGGATCGATACCATAACCCTCACGCTAATACTCTAGCACACTACTGCCAGGGCGCCCGTCTCAAATTAAATATGAAAAATTGAATTAAATGTCTTGTTATCCTGAACTTGGAACCCAGGAACAATAAGAATATAAAAAAGTTTTGATAATATTTTGTGGTTGTCCGTCATTGATACTCATATATTGGACAAACTCGAATCCATTGTCTCAAATAAAACATCGTCCAAAAACTGATTGAAAGAATTTTCAAAAAAAAAAATTAAAATCAAAATTTTACTTATTTTTTGCTTGCTTTCTTCATAATATGAAGATTTATATCATTTTCATTTGTTTCTTCTATTTATTTATTCAGCTAATGAACATCATAACATAATAATTAAAACTTGATTTTCATTTAAGCCCTCCAATCAAGTGTCAATTGTGGTCAATTGGTTGCTTTATTCATAGTCAAATAGATGCTGTTGCTGGCAGTAGCTTTCGTTCTTGTTAGAAAATTTCTACAGGAAACCTTTTATAATATGTTAGCATTTGCACGATACATGGACGGTGATAAATAAACAGAACGTATAGTAAGAACAGTTACAAATTTACTCTCTATCTTCCAAATGGAAAAAGACGAGTTAAAATTGAACATCAATCTGCATACAAATGACCAACTCCAAACACTTCAAATACATGGCAAAATACACGTATAAACTACGTTTTGTGAGTGAGATATTAAGGGAAAAATACTAAAAAAAAGGAAGTAAAGAATATAGAAAACGATATAAATACAAACAAACATATACGAAGCAATATAATGGGAATGAGATAAATGGAAACGAAGAGTGTAGCATATAAGTTGTTCCAGTTTAAGTTCATCCATCACAACGGTTGTCAACATTATTCATCTGTCTCAAGTCTGTCATGTCGATTTTAATCAGTTCGTCATTCATTTCGCTGTGACTGTGTAACATTCATTCATTCTAAGTTGTTCTGTTTTTTCTTGCAATCATGTTTAGTTATGATTGGTAGCAGCCTGTTCCTCTCCTACTATCCGCAACAGCAGCCAAAACTATAAATGCCATGTGCTCAGCATCAGCAAAAGCAGCATCTTTTTTCATTTTCATTGTTTTTAAATACCATTTTCGTTAAATTTTCTTTTTGTTATTGTTGTTGTTACTATTGTTCTTAAATTGATAGTTTTTGTTGTTGTTGTTATTGCCACTCTTAATTGAAGTACGTATTGTTTTCTGCATGTATTTGCTTAAAAGGAACATTCCATGCACATTCCATGCACGTTCCAAACAGTTGTCTGCCTAAACACATTAAATCTCATCCGTTTAGTTATGATGCTTCTTCGCGTTGATGCCAGCCATCATGCTGATTAGGACCGTAATAATGTTGTTGCTCATGAGAATGTGATTGTGTTGAACGATGAAAGTGAAATACAATCATTTTCGGTTTTATTTTCTGGTTTTTTAAAGAAAATTTCAATTTTATTTCGTAAAATATTAACTTCTTACGTCTCCCTAGCTCCCTTTCCGTGTATTTGTTTTTTGGCTGTCTGTTATACAAAAGAAATTTGCATTCGTCCGGTTATTTAAAAGGTATTCAGACATGCATATGTATGTTAATAGATGTCAGTAACGTGGGCTTATTTATAATGATCTTAAAGAAAATTTCAACACCTTGAAGGACCTAAATTTTTACAAAACCACCCCATTGTTTATTGCAACTAAAATTACGAATGCTGTTTGTGGGGCTATCTGGACAAGTTGCATGGAAATAGGGCCACCTTTCAGCAGGATTCCAGGTCAGGTAAGAGTTAACAGATGGACTCACCAGTAAAGGACCTTCGACACTACTAATAAGGTGAGTAAAGGAGAAAAGCTGCGACTCGTTTCAAGCCATACAAGTCTAATAGAACCTGAACTTGCATACATACATACATACGTAATTGGATATTACAAGCCTACAGTCAGCATTACGACCAAATTTCTGACACCTCTTATGTTGGGTGTGTTAATTTTATACATGAGTGGCGGGGCCTACAGTTTAAAGTCGACTACGAACGTCAGATTTTTGAAAAACTTTTCATGGCAATTTTATTTGCTTTCAGAGAACCTAAACTTAAGATATTTATTTACTTTGGGAGGATATGTAAGACTTCTATCATGCCATCCAAATATGAACAGATTTTAGTAACCGTGTGTGTGATTCAGAAAACATCTTGACAGAATGGGAATTGCTTCAAGTCCAATCTGTAGATTTTAAGATAAGGAAAACGATTCATTAGGTCATATACTTAGGTTAGTGCGAAATTAAGACATTTCAGGAATTGTTGTTTAAATTACATGCATACATGCATGCATACATAATTAGTCATTACAATCATTCGCTCAGCATTACGACATAGATTCTCACACCACTTATGTTGTGTATGTTAATTTTATGGGATACATAGTTGAAAGTCGACTCCGAACAACAGATTTTGAGAAACTTTCCACATCAATTCTATTTTTCAGATTTCTTGCCAGAAAACTGCTGATAGGAAATCGCCAAAGAAATTTTTTTCATATTTCGGTTTTATTGAAAATGTCTAACCTGAGGTTTGAACTATGGCCGCACGTTTAATAAGCCAACACACTACCTACTAGGCTACAGCCCAGAGAAATTAAGTTATCAAGGAGTCTAAACAAGACTTTGGCAGCCGACATAAATTATTCAATTAAAAAAAATTCTGGAACCAAGGTGACTTTGTTTGTTGAAATTGTTTTATGAAAATGGATTTTGAGAGCTCACCTAAATTTTCATCGAAAACTACTCCTCTTCAGGAATAAGATCGATACCAGCCCACATGAGATTGGAAAGCGTCAAAGAATTCAAGAAAATTAAATTTTTGACATGAATTTTGGGCTGTCTGCTTCATCGATCCATATTACATCGAGTACTAGAAATCTATTGTTACCATACATACATACATAATTGACCATTACAACCCTTCAGTCAGGATTACGACCTATCTTCTCACACCACTCATGTTGTGTGTGTTTATTTTATACGTGAGTGGCGGAACCTAAAGTTTAAAGTCGACTCCGAACGAAAGATTTTTGAGAAACTTTTTCATGGCAGGTTATTTACTCTCAGAGTTTTGGCAGAAATCTGCTGAGAGGAAGTCGATGGTTAGGAACATCCTTTAATTCGAATTAGGTAATGTGTACACCAGTAATAGGTTGATTTCAACAGGATGGTACTGCGTGCCACATAGCTCATGCTGCATTGGATATTCTGTACGAGCTATTTGAGGCCATGGCCATGTCATAAGCGTTAGAGGAGCATGGGGCACCGATTTATACATTAGAGTCATGGAAAGTTGCACACTTTGGATGCGCTCCAACGAGAGAACACGAAATTGATTTTAAACGATGTTATTTTTCACAAATAATAATATCGTTTCGTTGATATTTCATATTTTAATTATAGGAAGCGGCTAACAAAAGAACCAAAAATCAGAAGATTTTTCAGAGCCACCACAATTTACTAATTTCGACTACTGCGTATTTTGATCATTGTAGAATACTCTTTTAGAATACGTTTCCAATCAGAATACGCTATCTAAATATTGGAATGAATTATACTAGAAATGTATTACCCAGCGCGGATTTCAAATGTTGGGTAAATGATGGAAAAATTTAAGTCATACCAACACCTCAAGTGATTTATAAATAGTGAAGCGTATTGATATTGATTTTTATGTTGCACGTGTGCAGCAAGCCTGTGTTTATACTATAGTGGTTGTTATTTACAATCCATAAATTTCTTTTCCGCTTCCTTTTCAATTCTATGCATCTATACAGACACACATCATTAAAGGAAAGGGTATTTCGTGTTTTTCTTTGATATTTTTTTCTTTTCATTTTTCTCTTTTATGTTTCGTTTTCTTTTTTTTTATTCCTTTTATTTTTTTATTTCTGTTTTGCATTTTAAAATTTATTTCTTTTTCTTGCATGTTTGTAAGGGCGAAGTGTGATGAGTAGCGTAGAGTTTTGCATGGCAGCACTTCACTTCAGTTTCAACAGTCGTTGTTCGTCAAAACATCTGTCTTTGTAAATTGAAAAATTTTCATTTGATTGCCTGCCGGAAAGTTGTTGCTTTAGGACTTGTTAGTTTTTATTATAAAAAATTATTTTTCTGTTGTGTTTTTCCAGCATTTTTATTTGATGTCTTTATTTTTGTCTTGTAATTCATTTCTATCAATTCTGTGATGCTATCAATTTATGATTTTGGCAAATGGTTTATGTGCCCAAATACATGTATAATAGAGCTGTTAAATACAAGAAATATATTTAAGAGAGGGCCAAATCGAAAGTATTGTTCGAATGAAAAATTCAGTATTTTTGTACTTCTTTCAGTACTTTTTCATTTCAAATATACAGCGGTTCTCCCGCATCGGTTTCAGTACTTTTTATTATTATATATTTTATGTCTTGCGCTTTTCAACTACTCATGCATACATTAGCAACATATTAAACGTAATGCTAAAGGCAGAGCTAAGCTTTAGCGCCAGTTAGCCAAACGGCCACAGAACGTACGTTCGTTTTTAGAATACGACAAGCAATGAAAATCCTTTTCGAACCGTAATGTAATTTCAGTAAGCATTTGCATTGCTCTTCATATGCTAAAAACGAACGTATGTTACATTACTTTCCATTGACGTTTGACTAAACGGGGCTTTTACGTTTTGTTACTTTCCGTATCATTTACTTTTGTCTTGTATGTGAGGAACACTTATAAGTCGTTAGCTTTTCTGTTCCGTGCCGTATGTGTATTAAATATAAATAAATAAATAGTTTAGTAGGTAGTGTGTTGGCTTATTAAACGTGCCCACGGTTCAACCACATGTCAGACATCTCCATCAAAACGAAATATGCAAAAATATTTCTCCGGCGACTTCCTTCTGGCAAGAACTCTAATAGTAAACAAAATTGCCATGATAAAGTTTCTCAAAAATCTGTCTGTTCGGAGTCGACTTTAAAACAGTTGGTCCCACCACTCATGTAAAAAATTAACACACACAAAATTAGTGGTGTGAGAAGTTAGGTCATAATCCTGTTTGAATAATTACGTATGTATGTATGTATTTTTTTACAAAAGTACCATTTGATGCAAAAAAGTATTAGTTCAGTACCATTAAAAATTTCAGTTTTGCAACACTGGTTTGAATAGATCATAAAAAATGTCATGAGATTGGATAAGTAAACAAACTGATGAAAGTTAGAGAAGAGAACTGAAAATTCGTTCCATTGTTGAATTTCAAATCAGTAAATGAGTTGTCTAAGACGCAATGCTTCGTTTAACAATTAAATATTAAAGTGTGTGGAATTTTAAATAAGAAATGAAGTTCCTGGAATCGTTTTCCTGTTTTTCCCCTCTTTTTGCTTTTTTTTAATAAATCTTCAATTGTCTTTTAAATGTATTTCAAATAATTTTTTAAGATATAATGAGACACTGTAAAATTTTCCATACTAATTTAGTAGATAGAATCGTGTTATGTTCGTACATAATGAAGCACACATTCAGTACGTTGTCATGTGGTAGCAGGTGACAGATATAGTCCAGATTATTTGTCTACTGACTATGTTTCAAACACTGCTTCACTTGCTGCCAATCGTTATATTTATCTTTATTATCATGAGTATCCTTATTTCATGAAAATTGAAGGCTAAAGCACATTGTCATACCTGCGAAACTCTCGCATGATTTACATGTTCTCTCTGACTACTGCAACGCCGTATTCGTCTTTGATGATTAAATTAACCTATGAATTCCTTCCATGTCGAAATTACAAACCTTCCGCATGGGTTTGACTTTATGTATTATACAGGTGGATATGGCTTTTTATGTTGATATCGATGTTTTCTGTTGCGAGAATAATTTGATTTTTCACTACAGTCTTCCAGCTAGTTTTAATGTGTTTAAAGCATAGATCTACAATATAATAAAGCCCTGCTTATTGTTATTTCGTTATAACAAACAAGGACGTTCTAAATTTGTTAGGACAGCCAGAATCCCCACTTTGCCTTGCGATCTTGAATATTTACCGATCGGCTAGTATAGTTCGGAGCAGGAGTAAATTCGATATATTATGTTTGCTTGTTTAGATTTCTTGACATCTTAATATTTTTGGGTAAAAGCTTGCTGAAGTGGGTCTCATTGGTGTAGTGTACGGTTTTAAATAAAAAAGAAATAATCTTAATGTCATTATTCTGACACTCGCGTTAGTCGTTTGAACCACTGTAAAACCTTTTCCTTATATGTTAGCAAGAACATAAACTGTTTGATCGCACAAAAGCTTAATACTTAATCTTATCAACATGTTGCTAGCATACAGAAACATATAGCCAATCAAATGTTTATAATGTAAAGGAGAAAACAACATAAATATTTACGAGATCCTATATGATTTTTCAGGAAATTAAATATGAAAAGATTTTCATAATATTCATTGTTTTTTAACATAATGCGAATGTAAAATGTACTAACATTTAGTAGAAGAAATTTAATTAGTACAGTACATACATGTATGTTGGTTATAGTGGCAATCATGTTTTATAATTTTTTGATTGTCAAGAGCTTAAACAAGCATTGAAGTTTACTTATACGTGTTTTCCCATTACACCCTTTTTCTGATTGCTAACAGAGGTTTCTTTACTACGAAAATTGAACAACTCGTTCATTCTAATTGAAACTCTGAACTTAATATACAGAAAGTGTAGCAAAAATTATTAATTATTTAAGAAAAAAAAGAGAAAAGAAGAGTGAGTGGTGATAAAAGTTTTGATATCTTGTCTGGTGATCCTGTAAATCTTTAGAGGAGGTATAGTATAGTAAATTAAATATGTATGTGATAAAGTGACATGAATATTATTTCTTAGTGAAGTGAAGTGTATAAACTTTCCATTATTGGCCTTAGGGCCAGGACCTTTCTTGGGATTATTGTGTTATACTCGGGACGTCCTTACGAGGAGGTAAATACACAGAGAAAAAAAGGAAGAATTTCTATAGGCATTGACACATTTCTTTTTAAACAGGTCCCGGGAATTCTATTTATTCTATTTAAGTCTATTTTATTCTATTTTATTCTAATTTTTTTTCAATTTAATTCGAACTCTACGAGCAGAAAAAAAACTGTAGTTCGGTGCTGTAAAAACCGTTAGTGACAGTTATGTAACAGTTTAACCTCTCTACAAATTGCTTTATTATTTATAATTTTCATAAATATGCTTAAGTTATTTTTCTAAAATAATATTTTATATTAAATTATATCCATTGTTTCTAGAGATTCTAATTGTTAATTTTCGTTTATAATGAATATTTTTGCAATCTAACATGATAAATTTTGTTAACTAAAATTATTTCTAGAAATTTCATTTGTAAACTTTCTTTGCTAAAGAGTAAATAATCAATCTAAATTGTTAAACTTTATTAATTTTTATTAAATCTAAGTGCTACATTAATTTAATTACTTATATTTGTTACAATAGCTGACATGCCTACTGTAGTGATCATTCCAACTCAATCATTACTATAGTTTAGTCAATCTTTCGATTTCTATAATTTCGTTTTTTTTAAGTGTACTTATTCTCTTTCATAAAAACTGGTTTAGTATAAAACACATAAAATATAAAAAAAAAGAAATAGAACCACAAAATGCATTGTGATAATCACTTACAGTTGTAATGATCACACAACATATCTGAAGCAAACCTTTTTTCATATTTAATTTCATCTTATTAATTTGTTTTGTTTGTATAATGTAATTTTTCTATAATTGAATGCAATGACATGAATTTATATTTGTAGTTTTAAAACGTTTGAAATTAGTATAATTAAGAACATTTATATATTATCTATTGAAATATTGTAAAAATTGTAAGTGCAAGCATTATATATGGCATATTTATCCAGATCAAATTAATCAAATTTTTTTAGTCAAATTTCCAGAAAATTCTACAGCAACAACAACATCGGTACCTCGAAATCTTGAAGGCCTTCCAGAAATCGATTACACGTATGTTTGGTGAGTGCTAATTTTATGTTTCACCCTAATATTAAATATATTTATTAGTGATAATGATATGGAACATGTTTGTTCCAACATAAACGATCGCTTAATTAAGTTGTTGTTATATGTTTGTAATCATTATCACTGTTACAGTTGAAGAAAAGTCAGTTTAATTTATGCTTGAAATGCTTTCACTTAATTTTTCTAGTAGCTTAAATATTTTGTTTTATAATTCTATTAATTATTTTTCCTAATTTTATGAATAATTATAGTATATATAGTTAATAATTATGTATGAATAATTGAAGTATACAGTGTTTTCGTATTTGAGTATTAGTTTTGGTGCAATAGATTATTTGGGGTCCTAATAAAATTACGTCCTTAGGGCCAAGGTTAGTGGCGGGTTTTGAGACAGGCGTATCAATAACACCAGATACCGCTCTTAAATTGGTTATGTCAGTAAAATATGTCTTCTTGTATTTAAATTTATTTTGCTTTCGTTACATATGACTGTAATCGGGCTTTTGTTTTTTATAACATTACAGTCATTTCCAGTCCATTTAGAGTAAATTATATCTAAAAATAGGGAGTCTTTAATAAAAAAAACTTCTGTACATGAACAGGGTTTTGTTATTGGAAGGACCTTACCCACACGCCCGACTGTTTGCTAGCGAATCAATGGCTCCCACAGTCCTTTCGTAACAATCTCTTACAGCACTAATTCTTCTGCTATAGTGTAATAATGCGGTTATTCGTCATGTCCTTTTGGTATAGTTTAAATGGCGGATATTGGCATGCATTACAGATAATTAATATGGCATGTGTTCATTACAGATATTATAAATATGGCGCCCAACGTTACGGATATTAAGCCCAACGTGGGGCCCGAAAGCCATAACAATATAGTGACTAACCTACGATCAAAAGTCATGATAATATAGAGACCATGTTGGTCGAAAGAAAAAGAAAAACCTTTTTATGCTTTCGGTATCCCAAAAAAAAATTTTCATTGTTTTTAAATTTAGAGTTCATGAAAGATCGTTTTCAAGATCGTTATGCATTAAATTTTCGATTCTGAGGGAATAACTTTTAACACTTTTTAGGAGCTTCATTTACTTGAATGTTCAATCGAGTATAATGACCAAAAAGTAAATTAATTGTGCTTTCGTTTAGTTTTGGGTTTATTGCATGGCCATCTTGAATGACGAAAGATGTTTGTAGATGTTTGATTTTTTTTCTGTCAATGTGGAATTACTTATAATTGAATAAATTTAGGATAACAGAAACTTGCTGTTGCGAGTCTCTGTCCATTTTTATTTCGACCCATTGATATGGAAAAGGTCTTCCGTATACAACTATCTATATAGCCCAGTTTTGTTACCTACATATTTTATTGGCATAGTGATAACCTATTTAAGCACCTAAATTATTACCAAACTATAAGAAAACACTAAATTCTTATGTATATGTATATTTGTATAAAATTATTTGAATTTTTATTTTGCGAAACATCATATATTTTTTTCTTGAATTATTTTCTTGGAACATATTTTTGAATTAATTTTTTTTAGATAGTATTGTAAGGTTTAATAGGATATTGAATTTATTGCATATTGTTGGAAGGTTTCTAAAAACTAGATTAGTATTTTTGAATTTATTTGTCAAGTATACCATTAATATGTCACTTCCAAGAACTCCACCACTTGAAGCTATGACTTCTAATGTAGCATCAGCCTTAGTATCTGATTCAGTGTGCAGTGTTTGCGATAGCAATATGACAGGAAATGATGAGTGTTTAAGTATAACAAAATGTAACCATTCATTTCATAGGAGTTGCATTGAAAAATGTTTGTCAAATAATTCGATATGTCCATCATGCAAACGTCCATGTGAGTTAGTTGATCTGAAAAAGATTTCTCTTTTAGTTAGTCCAAATCCTACGACTAAACCTACTAACCGAAATAGAAGCCGAGGAGCTTTAGCTAAACAGCATAACACTCGTAGCCAAGCTAGGAACTTATTTCAGTATAATCAATTGAATAATACAAATCTAGAAACAGAAATGAGCGGTACTCCGATTCGAACCACTCAACAGAGTCCTTTAAATTCTCCAAATCGTAATCATCCATTAGCATCAGGATCTACTCAAAGTCAAAATATTACCGTTGATTTAGATCAATTGAACAAACTCATAGAAACAAATATTACCCGGTTATTAAACAATTTGGAAATGATACCAAACCCTAATAATCGTACACAGGCAGTTAGAAATGTGAACAATTACCCTGAACATAGAGGTAGTAATCCTGGTAATAATGACCAGAATCCCACCAACCGAAATGGTAGTCCAATATCAACGAATTCAAACGTTTATAATTTTAACATGGATAAAATAACGTCAATAATATCCAGTTGGAACATAAAATTTGATGGCTCGCCATAAGGACTTAATGTTGAAGAATTTCTTTATCGAATTCGCTCTTTGACAGTTGATAATTTTAATGGAGATTTTGTTCCCATTGTCAAAAATTTGAATGCACTATTAACTGGTAAAGCCAAAGACTGGTACTGGCGGTACAGAAAACAGGTGGAAACTTTTACCTGGGATGAATTTTGTGTAGCTATTAGAAGTCAATATCGAGATTTCAAATCTTCATTTGATATACGGGAAGAGATTAGAAATAGGAAAATGAAAGTTGGTGAGACGTTTGACATGTTTTTCGATTCGATTTCATTGATTATAGATCGTTTACCTTCACCAATGTCTGAAATGGAATTAATCGAAATTTTAACCAGAAACTTAAGGCCAGAAATTCGTCAAGATTTATTATATGTGCCAGTGCATTCAATTTCTCACTTGAGAAAATTGGTACAAATGAGAGAAGCGTTCTTAAACGACGACCATGTTAGGAAAAACTTATCGTTTCGTAATAATAATGAAATGGCAAAAAGATATATTGCTGAGGTAGATGATGTAAATAGTTCAGAAATTTTAGAATCTAACCACTCCACAGTTGAAGAAGTTAGTGCTATAGATTTACAAAATCGAATTCTTCGTTGTTGGAATTGTAAAGGAACAGACCATTTGTGGTATGATTGTCTTGAAGAGAGGAAAATATTTTGTTATGGATGTGGAACAGAAAACATATACAAACCGCAATGTCCGAAATGTTCTGTAAAGAGAATTAAAATTTCAAAAAACTTGAAAGCTCTAGAAACAATGCACATTCCGAAATAAATAATTTTGAATCACCTAAAGATGAATTTATAGAGAGTAAGAATTGTAATGATAATGATAAGAAAAGTGAGTTGATAGAACACCCAATTAACCTTTGTAATAGAGAGGATTTAAGCCAATGTAAAAGAAAGGATATAGAATTATCAAGGTTAATATATCCTAGATTACCATATCATTTAAGATTTGATTATTATATGAAAAGGCGCAATGAAATTTTTAATAATAAAGCAGAATTGAATATAAATAAAAGAAAACCGAAAAGATCTACTCGCCGAATAAGAGAATATTATAAAAAGCGCAGATTTTGTAGAAAATTTCTAGTATCAACTATTGTCAGTAATACGAAGGCTCAGCGTTTTTATGCGAAAGTCTCCTTTTTGAATTATTGTGAATACGGATTACTTGATACAGGAGCAAACATATCCTGTATAGGTAGTGAACTAGCTACGCAAGATTTTTCGAAACTTAAAAACTTTAACAAATGTCGGTCTTCTGTACAAACCGCAGATGGAAAGAGTCAAACTGTGACAGGTTGGTTAGCAGTTGTTGTTGAGTTTAAGGGTCAAAGACGCTTAATAAATCTTTTCATTATACCTTCTATTACACAACGTTTAATACTTGGTATTGATTTTTGGAACGCATTTGGTCTTATACCAAATATTGTAGAGTCTGTAGATATTGTAGACAAATCGTTACTTGATCATTGTCCATCAGACATGATGCAAGATCCCCGTGAAGTAAAGTCTTTAGGAATTGATAAGTCTAACACAAAAACCGATAAATCTGAATACCCTTTGACTCCTTATCAAAGGCAACAACTTGACGCTATTATTGCATTATTTCCATGTTTTGAAAATCAAGGTCTAGGAAGGACATCACTTATTAAACACGATATAGATATTGGCAATTCTAAACCCATTAAACAGCGATTCTATCCGGTTTCTCCAGCCGTAGAAAAACTTATGTTTGCTGAAATTGACAGGATGTTGGAATTAGGTGTAATTGAACTATCCCAATCATCTTGGAGCTCTCCAATGAGGCTTGTTATCAAACCTAATAAAGTTCGTCTCTGTCTTGATGCAAGAAAGTTGAATTCAGTTACTCAAAAGGATGCCTATCCGCTTCCTTCAATTGAGGGAATATTTTCAAGATTGCCCAAGGCTAATATAATATCAAAATTAGATTTGAAAGACGCGTACTGGCAAATAGCTTTGACTGAAGAGTCTAAACCATTGACAGCATTTACCGTACCAGGTAGACCATTATATCAATTCGTTGTTATGCCATTTGGTCTTTGCAACGCTCCACAAACGATGTGTCGTCTAATTGACGAGATAATACCACCTGATCTTCGAAATTGTGTTTTTGGATATCTCGATGATCTTATTATTGTTTCAGAAGATTTTCAGAGTCATTTAGCGGTATTAGTGAGAGTCGCTGATCAATTTAGGAAGGCGAATTTAACATTGAATATATCCAAAAGTAAATTTTGCGTTACTAATGTTCAGTACCTAGGATATATGATAGGCAACGGAGGTATTATGACAGACCCAGAAAAAGTTAGTGCTATTGTCAATTGGCCTGTTCCGAAGACAATAAAGCAAGTTCGAGGTTTTTTAGGTCTTGCCGGATGGTATAGGAGATTCATCGACAATTTTTCAGACGTAGTTTTCCCAATATCGGAACTCTTGTCTACAAAAAAGAAATTTACTTGGACCACGGAGGCTCAAAAAGCGTTTGAAAGAATAAAATTACTATTAACTACAGCTCCAGTACTTGTAAACCCAAACTTTGAGAAGAAATTTTATGTGCACTGTGACGCAAGTGATATTGGAATTGGCGCAGTTTTAGTTCAACAGGATGAACATGGAAATGAAAGGCCAATAGCTTTCATGAGTAAAAAACTTAACACCGCCCAAAGAAACTACAGTGTTACGGAACGTGAATGTTTAGCAGCTATTGAAGCTATTAAACGTTTTCGATGTTACCTCGAATTACAAGAATTTGAAATAATAACAGATCACTCAAGTCTATTGTGGCTTATGAAACAACCCGACCTTAGCGGACGACTCGCTCGTTGGGCATTTAAACTTCAACCATATAAGTTTACGATTAGTCATCGTAAAGGAAAGGACTATATTGTTCCTGACGCATTGTCGCGTAGCTGTTCCCACGATATTTATTCACTAACATTAACGGAACCTGAAATTGATTTAAATTCAACACATTTTCTGGATGAGGATTACGTTATCTTGAAGGAAAAAGTTCTAGCTGATCAGAGTAAATACCCTGATATTAAAGTAATAGACAAATTCGTTTACATACGTACAGAACACTATAGAGGGGAAGATAACCAAGAAGAAACATGTTGGAAATTATGGATACCATTGAAATTACGTACCAAAATTATTAAAAGAGCTCACGATGATCCAATTTGTGCTCACGGTGGTATGGTAAAAACAATCGATTTGATACGAAGAAATTTCTTTTGGCCAGGATTAGTTAAGGATGTTAGAGATTACGTTAGGAAATGCGATGTTTGTAAAACTAACAAAGCACCTAATATTAACCTTAAACCAGAAATGGGAAAACAAGCAATATCAATTCGTCCATTTCAAAGGTTATACATTGATCTGTTAGGACCGTATCCTAGAAGTAAATCAGGATATATAGGACTTCTAATAGTGTTAGACCATCTGACCACTGATTGGCTATTTCCTATGCGAAAATTTACATCAACATTAATTATTGAGAATTTACAAAAACAAATTTTTCACGTATATGGTGTTCCAGAAGTTATTGTGGGTGACAACGGATCTCAATTTAGAGCAAATGATTTTAATGCATTTTTAACCAGCTACGGAATTCATCACATGTACACGGCTGTATACTCTCCACAAAGTAATGCATCGGAAAGAGTAAATAGATCAATAATAGCAGGAATTCGTGCAGATTTGAAGAAGGATCACAAGCTGTGGGATGAACATCTGACTAAAATAAGTTGTGCTTTACGTAACTCCTATCATCAAGCGATTAAATGTACTCCCTATCATGCTTTGTTTGGACTAGACATGGTAACTCATGGTAGTTCCTATGGACTACTTAAGAATCTCAATTTACTTGATGAATCATCATATCATATTTCTCGTGATGATAGTCTAAACTTGATTCGATGTAATCTAAGAAAGCATATTAAAGAGGCTTATGAAACAAATCGGCAGCAATATAATTTACGTACAAGACCACAAAATTTCCAAATAGGTCAAGAAGTTTTTAGACGTAGTTTTGTTCAAAGTAGTAGCAATAAAGAATTCAGTGCCAAATTATCTCCTTTATTTATTAAAAGTCGTATTAAAGGAAATTAGGTAACCATTATTATCTAATTGAGGACTTATATGGCAAATCAGTAGGAACCTATCATGCCAAGGATCTTCGATTATAAACCGTTCTTTTTCTATCTAATAATTTTATGAAATCATAATTATTATCTAGTTTTGTAGTGTACGGTTTTAAATAAAAAAGAAATAATCTTAATGTCATTATTCTGACACTCGCGTTAGTTGTTTGAACCACTGTAAAACCTTTTCCTTATATGTTGGCAAGAACATAAACTGTTTGATCGCACAAAAGCTTAATACTTAATCTTATCAACATGTTGCTAGCATACAGAAACATATAGCCAATCAAATGTTTATAATGTAAAGGAGAAAACAACATAAATATTTACGAGATCCTATATGATTTTTCAGGAAATTAAATATGAAAAGATTTTCATAATATTAATTGTTTTTTAACATAATGCGAATGTAAAATGTACTAACATTTAGTAGAAGAAATTTAATTAGTACAGTACATACATGTATGTTGGTTATAGTGGCAATCATGTTTTATAATTTTTTGATTGTCAAGAGCTTAAACAAGCATTGAAGTTTACTTATACGTGTTTTCCCATTACACCCTTTTTCTGATTGCTAACAGAGGTTTCTTTACTACGAAAATTGAACAACTCGTTCATTCTAATTGAAACTCTGAACTTAATATACAGAAAGTGTAGCAAAAATTATTAATTATTTAAGAAAAAAAAAGAGAAAAGAAGAGTGAGTGGTGATAAAAGTTTTGATATCTTGTCTGGTGATCCTGTAAATCTTTAGAGGAGGTATAGTATAGTAAATTAAATATGTGTGTGATAAAGTGACATGAATATTATTTCTTAGTGAAGTGAAGTGTATAAACTTTCCATTATTGGCCTTAGGGCCAGGACCTTTCTTGGGATTATTGTGTTATACTCGGGACGTCCTTACGAGGAGGTAAATACACAGAGAAAAAAAGGAAGAATTTCTATAGGCATTGACACATTTCTTTTTAAACAGGTCCCGGGAATTCTATTTATTCTATTTAATTCTATTTTATTCTATTTTATTCTAATTTTTTTCAATTTAATTCGAACTCTACTAGCAGAAAAAAAACTGTAGTTCGGTGCTGTAAAAACCGTTAGTGACAGTTATGTAACAGTTTAACCTCTCTACAAATTGCTTTATTATTTATAATTTTCATAAATATGCTTAAGTTATTTTTCTAAAATAATATTTTATATTAAATTATATACATTGTTTCTAGAGATTCTAATTGTTAATTTTCGTTTATAATGAATATTTTTGCAATCTAACATGATAAATTTTGTTAACTAAAATTATTTCTAGAAATTTCATTTGTAAACTTTCTTTGCTAAAGAGTAAATAATCAATCTAAATTGTTAAACTTTATTAATTTTTATTAAATCTAAGTGCTACATTAATTTAATTACTTATATTTGTTACAATAGCTGACATGCCTACTGTAGTGATCATTCCAACTCAATCATTACTATAGTTTAGTCAATCTTTCGATTTCTATAATTTCGTTTTTTTAAGTGTACTTATTCTCTTTCATAAAAACTGGTTTAGTATAAAACACATAAAATATAAAAAAAGAAATAGAACCACAAAATGCATTGTGATAATGACTTACAGTTGTAATGATCACACAACATATCTGAAGCAAACCTTTTTTCATATTTAATTTCATCTTATTAATTTGTTTTGTTTGTATAATGTAATTTTTCTGTAATTGAATGCAATGACATGAATTTAGATTTGTAGTTTTAAAACGTTTGAAATTAGTATAATTAAGAACATTTATATATTATCTATTGAAATATTGTAAAAATTGTAAGTGCAAGCATTATATATGGCATATTTATCCAGATCAAATTAATCAAATTTTTTTAGTCAAATTTCCAGAAAATTCTACAGCAACAACAACATCGGTACCTCGAAATCTTGAAGGCCTTCCAGAAATCGATTACACGTATGTTTGGTGAGTGCTAATTTTATGTTTCACCCTAATATTAAATATATTTATTAGTGATAATGATATGGAACATGTTTGTTCCAACATAAACGATCGCTTAATTAAGTTGTTGTTATATGTTTGTAATCATTATCACTGTTACAGTTGAAGAAAAGTCAGTTTAATTTATGCTTGAAATGCTTTCACTTAATTTTTCTAGTAGCTTAAATATTTTTTTTTATAATTCTATTAATTATTTTTCCTAATTTTATGAATAATTATAGTATATATAGTTAATAATTATGTATGAATAATTGAAGTATACAGTGTTTTCGTATTTGAGTATTAGTTTTGGTGCAATAGATTATTTGGGGTCCTAATAAAATTACGTCCTTAGGGCCAAGGTTAGTGGCGGGTTTTGAGACAGGCGTATCAATAACACCAGATACCGCTCTTAAATTGGTTATGTCAGTAAAATATGTCTTCTTGTATTTAAATTTATTTTGCTTTCGTTACATATGACTGTAATCGGGCTTTTGTTTTTTATAACATTACAGTCATTTCCAGTCCATTTAGAGTAAATTATATCTAAAAATAGGGAGTCTTTAATAAAAAAAACTTCTGTACATGAACAGGGTTTTGTTATTGGAAGGACCTTACCCACACGCCCGACTGTTTGCTAGCGAATCAATGGCTCCCACAGTCCTTTCGTAACAATCTCTTACAGCACTAATTCTTCTGCTATAGTGTAATAATGCGGTTATTCGTCATGTCCTTTTGGTATAGTTTAAATGGCGGATATTGGCATGCATTACAGATAATTAATATGGCATGTGTTCATTACATTGGGTATCTATTAAAAGAACGTGGAACAACAAAATCAAGGTGGAAAGTAGTCGACTCTATAGGATCTCAAAGCAGACATAGCCAGAATATAATCACAAATGTACTAGGTTAGGTTAAGTTTAACTGGCGGGCCCTGAAAGGTCTAGTTATACATATAATTATAGCCCTTGGTTGATATCTCTCATCCATCCCTATAGTATTATGAAGGTGTTCTGTCAGTGACATGTTCTGTCACTAAGTTCTGGGTGATCAAGAATTCTACTTCTCAAGTTCCCAAGCGACGTACCAAGCAGCTTCAGCAAAAAAAATATTACTTTCGGTGACTTCCTCTCAATGGCATTCTGGCAAAAAATCTGAGGTTAAATCCGGAGTCGAATTTAAACTTTAAGTACAGCCCCTCATGGATAAAATTAACACACATAACAGGGGGCTGTCAAAAGTATGTTATTCTGACTAAATGATTGTAATCACCAATTGAGTAAGTAAAAAAAATTGATCGCCTAGACGCGCAGCACAAACGATAATGATTGAGCAAACTTTATGCCTTATTAGCAGGCAGATTGATGGTGCTATCGACCGGTCAGGGTTATAAACGGAATGCAGTATGCTAGTCAATTTCTATTTGACAAACAAATTCTCTTCCTTTGTATGGCAATATACGGTAAACAAAACGTTAATTTTTGAACTTTACTGTACAGCACATACTGAAATTTTGTATATAACTATGTATATATGTAACAATATATGTAATTTGTGTGATGTGATTCCAAAAAAAAAGAAAAGAGTTAAGCGCTCTTTTTCGGTACTCTAACAGCATCTTAGTTCAGTAACGGTGACAAAAAAGGAAGTAGAAAAAAGGAAGTATTAAAAGATAGCTGCCTGAGTATATTAAAAAATAAAGGATACACCATTAAGATATTTGTTGTGTAGGGAACAAACGTTCTGCAGTTTCACTTAATTTTTGCTGTTAATTTTATCTCTTTCTGTTTGATCCCTTTTCTGTGTTTGGCTTTGTGAGGGGGATTTATCCCACAGATGAATATTTTGGGCGACAGTCAGTGATTAAAATTATAAAAGGAGATACAAGCAGGCTTTGTTTTTTAGGATAATTATAGCCTGGCAATGAACATGTCAATTAAATTTTCCATTCGAGAAATCAAGGTAAATTAGAAATCGAATGAAAAGTTGGTAGAGGTTGACGAGCTCTTATTTGAATAGGATACAGAGACTGATATGCGTTGGATTAACCGAGGCAATCATCCCCCTACGCCAAATCCTGGTAAAGACCCACGAAAAACAAGTCGACACACCATCTTTTTGTCGACTATAAGGCAGCCTTCGATAGCCCCGTAAGGGATTGCGTTTTTGTCGCAATGTCTGAGCTCGGTAAACTTGCGAAGCTGATAAGGTTATACAAAGTGACGTTGAGCAATTCCTGCAGCTCTGTCAAGGTAGGAATGGACCTCTCCGAACCTTTTGATACCGTGCGAGGTTTCAGACAAGGTAATCCCTTATCATGCGACCTCTTCAACTTCGTCATGGTGAGCGTTCTGCGAAAGGCGGGAGTGCATCGCAATGGCACTATTTTTCAAAAAAGAGTCCAGTTGATGTCAATATCGTATCAAGCGAGATGTTACTGCTGATTTTAGTGCTATTGAACGGGAGTCTACTAAGATGGATCTAGCAGTAAATGAGAGCAAAACAAAGTATATGTTACCGACAAGTATTATTGATTCTTAGATTACGGCCGATAACTATACTTTTGATACAGTCAAGGAAATTATTTATCTTGGCTCCGCCGTTACCACCAAAAATGGTGTCAGTCTGGAGATCAAGCGCAGGATCACTCTTGCCAACAGGTGCTGCTATGGTTTCAATAGGCAGTTGCGTAGCAGAGCCCTCTCTCGTACGACAAAACTAATACTCTACACGTCGTCATCCTAGCTGTGCTTCTTTATGGCGCAGAGACTTGGACCCTATTATGCATTGATGCAGCAGCCTTGAGAGTATTCGAGAGAAAAGTCCTACGTAAGATCTTCGGTCGAGTACGAGTTGGCGATGACTTCCGGATACGATCCAACAGTGAGCTGTATGAGCTCCTCAACGACATAGACGTTGTGCAGCGTATTAATATTCAGGTGCTGCGCTGGCTAGACCATGTCGTTCGAATGGAGGAGGGCGCTTCGGCGAGATGGGTATTTGATGCGCGGATCTGCGGAAGTCGCCGAAGAGGACGACTTTTTTGGATGGATGTGTTGCGGCAGGCCGAAATCCGTTAATCGGGTTGTTAATGGCCAAAATTTATATTAGAGATGTTTTCTATGGAGAGTATTTGACAATGGCGATAATAATATTAATACTTAACTAGAGGACCTCATAATTTAAGTAGCAGTACTCGACATTCTGGTAAAACTGGAAAGGCAGAAATAAAATTTTATTTTTAAAGAGAAATGAAAAACCTTTGCATATGTCGTTAGTATAATTCGCAAAGACGCTAAGTCCACTTTTTTCCAAAATTGAGATTTTAATGCAAAACTATAACACTATACCAAATACATATTTTACGACAAAAAAAATGTCAGTATGTAGTTTAAAGTTGTAATTTTGTGGTTTGCAAAAACGCTATGTCCACAAAACTACGAGAAATATTAACAGCACGCGCTCCACTAATATTAATTATTAATTATTCTTAATTTTTGATCTACGTCATTTAAAGAGAGCTATTGTGTAAAAATAATTGAGTTTAAAAAGTTTGAAAATTTTAAACATTGAAGAAGCCGCAATGTTTTTTGTGTCTCCTGTAAACTTTGAAAAAAGGGACTTAACACATTTACGAATGAGACTAACGATATAATCTTTTATTTGGCTTATCTTCCATTTTTTGTTTTATTTCTTTTAATATTTAAAAATATTTTCCCATCTGTAATGAAATACTTTCCATGGTGGAAAGCCTGCTTTAATTTTAAAGCCTTAAAAAAAATTAAAGAAAACTATGTTTGAAAAAAAGCAACCAAATTCCATTCGAACATATGCAATAGGCATACAAAATAAAGGAAAATAAAGAAATAAAAAAAATAAAGGAAAGTATTATTTACAAAATTTTTGCGCTAAAACATCTGTTGCATTAAAAAGTTTATTAGAAGTATGAAAAACAAAAAAAAAAAAAAATAAAAAAAATCGTGCTCTCATTCACTTAAGTCGCAGGCGTACTTTTGCCGCTGCGACATGGCACGAATCTGAAGATAAACTAGAGGTTTCAAAACATTTACTAAAGTAAAGTAATTAAAAAGATTACATTCAACGAAAATTAGATAAGATTAAACGAATGAAAATAGCAAATAATCTTGTAATATTTGTTTTATACGATTATAATTAAAAGGCTTAAGTAAGCAAAGTTTTAGACAAATTTTAAATTAAAAAATCTCTACTAAAAGTTTAACTAAGTCTACATGAGCTTTAATCCAAGCAATAGAAACAGCTAAGGTTGCTTAACCTCTATGTCAACGATACAAACACATTTTATACGAGAATTTACTCGTTTTTAAGCATATTTCTATTTTGTTTCATTTGTGTTGTGATTGTGCCTACTTTGATTTGTTTCTATACAAGAGAACTTAAAATAACGGAAGTTTTAGCAAAGAGTTATGCATAGTAAAGACTATCATACACAACATAAATAATTGGTCATTACAACCCTTCAGTAAAGATAACCACCTACCTTCTCACAACACCCATTTTGTGTGCGTTAATTTTATCCTTAAGTGGTGCGAAACTTTTTCACGGCAATTTTATTTACTCTCTGAATTTTTGACAGAAATCTACCTATAGTAAGTCGCAGAAGAAATATTTTTTCATATTTCGTTTTGATGGAGTTTCAACCGTAGCCTCAGGTCTAATAAGACAACAAACTACCTACTAGACTACGGCGACTATTATTGCTGCAGTATATATTTCGAAAATAACGTTTTACTAGGGACGCGAGAAACATCCTAAGTTGCGCCATAGAAGAGGAACGATTGTATATTCGTTCTAAGGGATACTTGCGCTGGTTACACTTAATATCAAGAGAACCTTTAATTCCGCGAACTGTGGACAGAATGCAAACGCCTTTCTCAGTATTGTTACGTTTTTGCCTTTTAAAAACGTTTGAAATATGAGCTCGTAGATTGCATATAAAAATAAAAGTATATTTATGTTCAGTTTTAATTAATTTCTTTATTGTTCGCACAATTCCTTGTTCCACTGTTCGCAACTTGATATAAACAACAACAATTGCTTTGTTTGTTATTCCTCTATGCGCTCTTTTGCGTAAACAATAAAAATTACTAGTTAATTTGTTCGATAGATCTTTATAAAGGAAATCTTCAAACCACGATTATTTCCCTCAAACACAACGTCTTCACACAAGAATGACTGAATTTTTATTGACCCAGTTGCCTGCTTTGTCTTTGTCGTAGGGTAAACAGTCTGATGGATGCTCTTGAAGGCGTGTGACTTCGCCTTCTCGAAATCTCTATAAACCTGTTGTTTACATTATTTTTATTTGCGTATTTTGTTTACGTTTGCTTTTTTGTATTTTTGTTTACTTATTATCTTTTTTTATACTAGTGGTTTTGTTGGTATACTTTTGTTTACTTGTTTATCATGTAAACAAGTTCATTATTTTTGTTTTTGTAGCTTTTGTTTACAATTTAAACGATGTAAAAGCAAAACACAATTTCCATTTTCGTAACAGTATGAATACATCGCCATATATGATGGAATTTTTATACGATTATTTTCGAGACAGAAGAGTAATATGTGCAACAGAGATATGGATGGACATAAAGAATGCGTAGTGTCATAGGATTTGCGGACGAAATATAGGAGACGATGAACCCAACAGTTCAATTTGTTGATAAGTTGTTGAAATGATGAAAATGGCTGTAGAACGAAATTAAAGTGGAATCGAAGAGCACCATAAAATATTTGGTGCATTCATCGACCACAGGTTATACTTCAAGGATAATGTGAATTGCTTAAGTGTAAATGCATTTGTGTCTCAGGGAGCACTGGTGCGGATAATGCTTAAGATTGGAGGAATAAAGCCGTTGAAAAGAAAAATAATATGCTGGGTGTTATATGTACTCTACATGAAGACTTCTAGTAGACAACTAGAAACACTATTAAGCTGATAATAATTTTCAAAAAACTATCCGATGAAGCGGCATGCTGATAGACATATCGTCGAAATTATTTCCGCCTTCATGAAGATCCAGGGCATAGTGCAGAATGACAGATTTCCATGTGCAAATAACAATTACAATGAGAGGTCAGCTTGAAAGAACATTGCACTTTATCGCGAATACAACTCCGGTTCAGATTTGAACATAAAAGATGACCTACATGGCCAAAACTGTGTAACATAACATATACATAACATAGATTTCTACTGCCAGATATTCTGATGTCTCTGAGAAATGAATTCCTGACAAAGCCAGTCTTTGGGTGAAATGTTGAATTCTCAAATTATATAGAACAAGTGTAATGAGCATATGGCTGAAGGTATTCTGGAACGTTGATATATAATTATAAGTACAACGTTGACATCAAACTCACCCATTTGAAATATGTTTGATTCATATGCCTACCCATTCACATTCATAACTTTAGAAAAATACTTATAATACTTATAATGATTTTGAGTGACTCGTCGTGAGTCTTAGTTGCTGTTGCATTTATGAAAAAAGAAAAAGGCAAAGACAGCAAGCGAAGCAAACACACAGCCCTCTAATGAGTATTGTAGTGTTCGTACACGAGTCATACTTATTTTGTGATTCTTGTAAATGTTGAGTCGAAATCAACAACATCATACGTGTCGTTAAGTATGAATATGATGAATACTTCAAACTTTGAATATTAGTAGAGGTTCCATGATATTAAAATAAGTATGAATGAGTATCAGAAATTATGAGTATGATTCGATTCGACTTATCTTTTTGAATACTTATTGCTGATCTCTGTTATATGGTGATGAATTGTACTTGTTAAAATACGAGAGCGTATGTTTTTTAATATATGCCTGACGGTATTTGTATAGCATCTACTTTTGCGAGGTGGTTGTATTAATTTGGGCTAAACATTTAGTCAAATTTTATTCAATCAAAATCCAATAACGGTTTTATCAAACTCAAACCACCTTACATCATAACTGCTTTTTATTTGTAATCGTTTTTGTTTATATTTTGTTTTCGTAATTTTGTACTCCCCTTAGAATTATTACAAGTAAACTTCCATGTTTAAAATTTATGGATTTTTGTTTAACCTTTGATTTTCAGAGCCATTTATAATATTAAATGGCTACAAAAACAAAGAGAAAAAATAAACGAAAATACATTTTCCAAAAAAATACTCGGAAAATTTATTTTCAGTTTTTTGTTTTTGTGCTTTTGCCCATTTTAGCTAAACATGTGTTTAACGTTTACTCATTTTGTACTTTATTAAATAAACAATACAAGCAAACAAATACAAAAACATCACAAAATAAAACATATAAAAAGTCGTTAAAAACTTTTATTTCCAATATATTGTTGTGTCGTTTTAGTTCTTTTCATGAAAAAGTTTCCGAAAAACAAAAAAAAAACATAAATTGCAACAAATATTGACGAAAAATACAATAAAGTTTAGCTCAGGACAAAAGTCATAAATAACTATTAAATTTCGATTTGCACGTCTGAGGCTAATGTTTTATTGTCGAAATAAGTGCTCCCCGGTTTTTTCTTAACAAATTTAAAAAAAATTCGCTTGGCTTTCATTTGTTTTACTTCACCTTGAGGTTTTTTATTGCCTTATGTCATCAGCAATAGTCCAAAGGAAATTTAAGGTGCATGAAAAACGTAAACATTTTTGATTAACAAGAAATTTATTTGAAACTTGTTCTCGTGAAAACGTTTTTTGTTACAAATACGGTGGCATAACAAAAGGAAAGGAAAATCAAAACAATTCAAAATTTTATAGGTTTTTGGTTTTTTTCGTTATTGAGGAAATGAGGGTTGATTTATAATCGGGTCAATTAATTAATATGGTCCAGGAGCATAGCTGCCAGATTTGACAATTTATCGTCATTTTGACGATTTTGAGCTCCAAAAACACAATCTTGGCGATTTGAAGATTTTTGACGATTTGTAAAAATTAAAATTTTACACCATATAACCACAATGCAACGATGATTCAATAGAGTTGGATACATTACCGTCATTAACAGTAGCTCGTCGGCCTTTCCTGTACATGGTCAGGAAACCTCAAAATAGACGTTGAGGCACCGACCCATACATGACAGTTGTATTCCATTCTCGGTCGGTTATATATAGTGTAAATAGTAAGACCAGATGATAAGATCTAAAGAAGGAACTGAAGGAACTGAAAAATGTGTCAGTTCCAGCCAACATTACACTGAATTTTCATGCTCAGAATGTCAAGAGCTTCTGCGTCCTAAATATTTACACCACCCATATATTAAGATGATGCAATATTATTGCTGCGCGTTTGTGTCAATAAACAACACTGGGATATAGGTCTAAACCTTAAACAATTTTTTTCTGAAAATGATATAAAATTTCTCCATTTTTGGAAAAAATTCATAAATGAAGATTAATGTTAATTTTAACAAATTTTTTTAATGTTTTATTTTTGAGCTCAGATATGTACATACATACTTTGACTTTATATCGAGCCATAACTGAAAAATATTTTTCATATATCGTTTTTTGTAATAAATAAATTCATTGGTATCAATTGCATCATCTATAAGAATTTCAGGGTCACACTCTGTACATTTATGAAGTTATAACATAAAAAGTTTGACTTTCTAAGTTAATTTGCACAAGAAATAAATAACAAAAGCCTTCCCAAGTAAAATTTCGTTATTGTCGCTTGACATATTTTTGCGGTTATGGCTCGATATGTTTTACAACAATAGAAATAATTTTGGTTTTTAAAAACTTTTAATTTATTTATTTTTCCTGACAATTTTTTTACGATTTTAATAAATATTAATAAATATTTTCTCAAGTACTTGACGATTTGGTGCCTCATTTCTCTGGCAGCTATGTCCAGGAGGCTTTTCTCAATTCAGTTACAATTTAGACTTATAATGTCCCGTTTTGTATTGTCAAGTATTTTAATAATTGTTATTACAACCCTTTAGTCAGATTTTCAACCCGGCTTCTTACACAATGTTGTGTATTTTAGTTCTTTATCCACGTGCGGTGGGCCCTACAGTTTATAGTCGACTTCGAACGACAAATTTCTGAGAAACTTTTCTTTGCAACTTCATTTACTCGCAGAGTTTTTGCCATACGACTGCTGAGAGAAAGTCGCCTAAGAAATATTTTTTCATATTTCGCATTCGCCACGATATCACGGTTTGCTTTGTATATACAACCTTTTAACAGTGCTGACAGTGGATAAACTCAACAGCTATCAGATACTAAATATTGGTACTAAAAATCCAATCTGTACACCAAATAAAGCAATTGCCAGAAATGGTATCCAAAGAATTAACCAAACATTTTCGAAGAATAAAAATAGAAATTACTTGAACTACTGCATATTTTCTCACAAAATAAACCACAACTCGTGAATACCGTGCTATAGACTCATAGTCAACATACATAGTCAACACACTATACACTGGACTAAGGCGATTTCACTATTATTATTACTTCCAAGAAAATCTATCCTCAACCCATTCGTATAAAATGATGCTTATTTTAAAGGTTACAAATTACATCGTACACTCTTGTTACTCAGTTGCAAAGCTTTTCCCAAAGTCATACAGTCTACTGGTTCTGTCAGGGGGAGAGTCAGAAAGAAGGGTACGATATCTCTTGCTAACTTTCGTATACACTTGTTTCCCAATATTCTAACCATAGTCACTAAAGCAATGGTATCATGCACCAGTATCGTATATTTTCAGCGCCTGTATTGCACAACAATCGCATATGAAGCACTTGACTGGTTAAAGAGCTCGGAGGTGAACATTTAATACAACTGGAAATCCATTTTAGATCGCTTGGTAATGATAAGATATAGGGGACATCTTCATTTGTTGCTATAACTTTCTGGTATTCAACACAATGCATTGTCGAATTCATCTCCTAAGTGTTGCTCAAAAAAAAAAAAAAGAAAACAAACCTGTAGGCTCTTTCACTGTAAAAAGTAAGGTATTGATGTGCTATTTACAAGATCGGTACGGGTAAAGCCAGTTTTTAGTTTCGAAAATCTGTTGCAACAAAAGATGAAGGATTGCGTTAATTCTATTTGCCAACACCTGCTACCCAACTTTCATAATACTTAGTTCCTTAAACCTTAGTCGAAAAGTAAGTCATGCATAAAACTACAGAAGTAGACCTTATAGGTCCGCGCCTTAAGGCGGGTTCACCCACAAGTTTCTGAAACATTTTTGGTTCGGAGAATTTTCTTGCTTACTGAGAGTTTTCCGCAACATGATTCACCCATTTCAGAAACTTTGTTCGTAAAAACAGTGCTGCCATATTTAATTAAAAATGACAAATACATAAGTGCATAAACTTAAGAAAGTTAATTATATATGTGTCAAAATAAAGAAATAAAAAAATTAATATTTATAACAAAAAATAAACAGTATTTGTGGTGAATTATTTGGTAAGAATAAAAACATCTTGTTCTGCGATGGATAAAATGGATATAAATCATTTGCTACTCTTGTTCACCATTGAAGTGACCAAAGTAAAATTACTTGCAAAATATATTTATGGAAAACGAAAATCAAAGATAAACAAGAGGACGGGTGTAGGACCACTTTTGAAACAAAGAGAAGCCAAAGGGTATTTTCACTCACTAGTTTCCGAAATGCGTTTAAATTACGTAGATTCATTTATAAATTTTCATCGCATGGACCGTGGGTCTTTCGATGAACTTCTGCAAATATTTGTGTATTGTATAAATTTCATATGGTGTGGCAACCTTTTCTAAAATGGTTCGGACCAAATTTAAAATTAATTTAATTCACACTGAGAGTTGTTCGCACAAAATAATTTCTCTCGCTCTCTGAGAGAAACGTCAAACTCCATATAAAAAAAATTTTGTCCGAACCAAAAATGTTTCAGAAACCTGTGGGTGAACCAGGCCTTACTGTTGGTAAATACTTTAAAGGCTATAGCCCTCTTCAGGTTGTCAATGAAATATGAATGCGTTCCAGTAAGCCACAATTGCAACTCCATAGTTTTACTTTTATCTGATAATATTAGGATCGTTTTGTGGATAAAAAGGGCTGTTCCTTCGTGCTTTAGGTACAAAAGACTAGAGAAATTTAAAATCGAATACAATGGTTCAGCTACATGAAGATCACATACATACATAATTGGTCATTACAAACTTTCAGTCAGGATTACGACCTAGCTGCTCACACCACTCATGTTGTGTGTGTTAATTTTATTTTATATATGAGTCAAGGGACCTATATTTTAAAATTGACTCCGAACGACTTTTGAGAAACGTTTCATGGCAATTTTATTTGAGTTATTTTATTGAGAGTTTTTGACAGAAATCTGCTAAGAGGAAGATGCCGAAGAAATATTTTTTCATATTTCCGTTTTGATGTCTGACCTGGGGTTGCATCCGTGGCCTTACATCTAATAAGCCAACACACTACCTACTAGACTACGGCGACTTCATTCCCATAATACCTGGTCAATAAAATCTCGCTAAATTTGTTCACCTTCTAGTCGATATGCAAGATGTGTAGAAAACTACAGCAATAGACCTGATAGGTCGGCGCCCTTACCTGTTGGTAAACACTTGGAGGGCTTCAGTCCTCTTAAGATTGTCAATGAAGATATGAATGCGATCCAGTAAGCCACAATTGCAACTCCATAGTTTTACTTTTATCTGGTACCTCAATATTAGGAACATTTTGTGAGTAAAAAGAGCTGTTGTTTCGTGCTTTAGGTAAAGAAAACTAGAGAAATTTTAAACCGAATACAATGGTTCAGCTAGTTGAAGATCACTGGCAAATATTTTAATATTTGAATCTTAACATGCCGTTGGGTACCATCGGTGGCCCGCACTAGACTGCCTTATCGGGTGACGTTTACTACCGGTGATGCAAATAGACTATGCTATTATACGGATCGCACGACCAAATATTTAAATCTTTAACGCTTCTACTGCCGAAAGAGGATACTTGAGAATCAGGCTCTATTAAAAGCAATTATAATTTCTAACGTAATAATTGAGTACTGTTTGTTCTATTTTCACCGTAAAAATTCAGAATATTTAGTGAGGATGAGACGAAGAAGGATTCACACAAAACTTTACACGATACCGTTGCATTGTTGGATTGTCTATGCTACATAATAGCGCCAGTGGGCGTCAAGCATGAATTACAGGCCGGCGAGAACGTGTTAATCCAAACGACAATTGTCATATAGGCTTTGTCAGCATTTTTTTAACTTTTATCCATGAAAACAAAAAAAAAACTAAATGATTCCCTAAAGTTACCCAAAAACAACGCATCATTCAATATTTTCCATTTCCGCCATAACTTGTAAACAATATCATCATCTAGCAACACAAAATGACGAGGAAATGCATTGCAAGTGTGTATGTGTTAGCATAAATGAATGAAATAATATTTGCTTCGGGATATATGCAGGTACGTTGACTGCCAGTATAAAACACAACTTAATTAGTGTTCCTGTTCATTATATTAAAAAAATTGGGCAAGTATTTACAATACACGTGGGTAATCGGATACACACATATACATATCTCATATGTATAAGAGAGAGAGGGAGAAAAAGGCAGAATATTTGACAACCCGCTAACAAACATGTATTTGTGATCAAAAATAATCATTAGGAAGTGTGTGCTTGCGTTTGTATATGTAAAAGTCAGCGAATATTAGATAAGGATAACAGCATGTTTATATATTAAATAAATTTGTATAATTGTATGTATGTGTTGCAGTTGCGTTAACATACATTATTACGTTTATTTGTCAAATATTTTGCCAACAAAATTTGAATGTGTTGTTTTGCTGTTGGTGTTGTAATTGTTTCCTATTATTTGACATTGACATGTCATAAACTCCATGTAACAAATGTACAGGGTATGGTAAAACAAAGTTTATATTTCATTAACTTATTGTGGACACGTAGAAGAACACAAGTATTAACTTGCTTACAGTGCATGGCAACCAAACTTGCCGCATATTATGAGTGCAAAAGTTAAAAAAAGGATAATTTGGCGCCTTTAATGCATGGAAACCCGGTTGGATAACTGAGTTCTTATAAAATCACTTGCAAAATCCTTGCAAAGGACAAACATTGGGAATATGAGTATGAGTACAATACGAAATATTTTTGAGAAACTTTTCATGGCAATTTTTGTCATATTCGTAATCCATCATTACAACCCTTCAGACCAATTATTTACGTATCAGAGATCAACAATGAGTTATCAAAAAGATGAATAGAATCGAATCATACTCATAATTTCTGATACTTATACACATTCACATTTATTTTAATATTATACTCATTCTACAAATATTCAAAGTTTGAAGTACTCATCGTACTTATACTTAACAATACGTATGATGTTATTGATTTCGACTCTCCTTGACTCAACATTTACATGAATCACAAAATAAGTATGATTCGCATACGAACACTTCAATCCTCACTAGAAGGTTGTGTGTCTCTATCTTTTTCTTTTTTAATTTCTTGTAAATGCAACAACAACTAAGACTGGTGAATGATTCAAGTCATTCAAATCATTTATAAGTATTATATATATTTTTCTAAAGTGATGAATCTGAATGAGTAGGCATATGAATCAAACATATTTCGAATGGTATAAGTTCGATGTCAACGTTGTACTCATACTCATTGTACTCATAATCATAATCAACTTTGTACTGAGTACGAATGAATCAGAGTAGTTAAATTTCGTTGACTCACTTGTATTCAAAATTTCATGAGTGCTTATGAGTAGCGAAAAAACGATTCATTGCTAATCTCTGGTATGTACAGTGTAGGCCTTATAATTAGAAACGACTTAGCAACATGTATGTTTATTAATTTGTTTTACAGTTTTCACTGTGTACCTGGGATCAAAGGATTTGTTTGGAGGACGTCTTAAATACGTTTTTCCATCAGATTGGGACATCTTAAACTTAGATTCGTCGCTCCAGAGAACTCTATGCCAGAAACGTCGTTTCTAATTATAAGGCCATTATGTATGTGCGTAAATATGAACTCTTTTTTGAGACACCTTTTATAACAACAACAAAATTTTGAAATATTTGTAAATACACATACATTTACCCGTTATAATTGTGATGGTTATGTTTTAGCCGTTATTGCCAATAGCGGTATTGAACATGGTTTTATTTTAGCCATAGTTTTTGTTTTTTGGCTGTTCTTGCTCATTAATATACTTCATGGTGCTTCAGAAAGAATTATATATTTCGGTTTGAAGAGACTTGTTTTTGGGGGTATTCTAGTTCAGAATTTTATTTGATGTTATGTGTCTTTTTTCAGTAGCTTAATTGAGTTTTATAACACTTTAATTTGCAACTATTTATAGACAATATTACTAACATTGTAGTGGTATTATTAGTGTTAATATTAATTTGTCATTTATTGTCATTAAATTCGTTACATTTTATGTCACATACAGGAGAGCGTATATTTGTGAAAAAGGCTTTCGTAATGTAAATGGAGTTGAAAATATTGACATTGTAGTGGTAGTAGTGGTGTTAGTGTTATTTGTCGTTTATTGTTATTAAATTCGTTACATTTTATGTCATACACATAAGCGGAAAAAGCTTTCGTAATATAAATGGAATTGAAAATTTTTCATTTGTCATACCCTCTTAACAGGGCTAAAAGGTGCTAATGCGTTGAAGGAGAAGCATGCCATCATAGAAAAAATAATTTTAAATTAAGCAAAATCGCAAATTTGCAATGATGTGATGGTCAGTCGTAAATTGTATTTGCATTTGTAAATACATTATTTAGCCAGTATATTTTTTGGTAGCTGGAGGGTTGCTCGTATTATTGTGGTATATTGTTGGTGGGAGGGAGGAAGTAGAGTGTGTGGAAAATTACACACTAACCTTCGGTTTTGTTTAATTACCATCTTTAGCTGCTTAATGTCATTTCAAAATAATCCATCAGTTTAAAGTAACTGTACAGCTCCACTAGTTTCTGACGGAAATGAAACAATGAAGCCCTACAACTGAATACTGGAACTACCAAAACCCATGAGGAGGCTTTTAAAAGAATAAATAGAAGGGAATTTGTTTTATCTATACGTTCGATTCTTATTGTTACGAAAATAAAAAACCAGATGCTGGTGTTTTGCTTTTACATCGTTTAACATTAAAATTATAAACAAAAACTACAAAAACAAAACCATGAACTTGTTTATAAATTATCGCACTGCTTAATATAACAACAAACAACAGCATAAAAATGGTAAACGAGTAAACAAAAATTTACCAACAACCACTAGCATAAAAAAATGGTAAAACAGTAAACAAAAATACAACAACAAACACTACAATAATAATCGTAAACAACAATGTTTACGTTTATATAGATTGCGAGAAGGCGATGTCATGAACGTTCGCCTTCAAGAACATTCATCAGACTGTTTACTTTGTCGTATAAAAGGCAAGGCAAAGCAGGCGACTGTTCAGTCAGTCCTGTGTTAAGACGCGGTGTGTTTGAAGAGAACAATCGTAGTTTGAAGATCTCCATTACAAAGATCAGTTGAACAATTATCTAGTAATTGTTTATTGTTTATGCAAAGGGTGCAAACAGAGGAATAACAAACAAGGCAATTGTTGTTAACAGTGGCACAGAGGATTGTACAAAAAAGAATTTGGAGATTTACTTTTATTTTATTTGCAACCTACGAGATCATATTTTAAACTTTTCTAAAAGATAAAAACATAACATTATTATCTTATTGAAAAGACCTGACATCTTCAACAAAGTCCTGAAGAAAATATTGGATTTTTCATCAATCTGTTGACTGACTGTCTGAAATAAAAAGTATTTTTTTATGAATTGAAAAAGCAAAGTATCATACTGATTACAAATCCTAGTTACCAGACGTACAGACTTATATATCTTTTGGCTACTGTAGGCTGATGCTTTCAAAGTGTAATAAATATCCGGCCATTAAGCGCGTAGAAGAGATCAGTGATATTTCAAACATTTTGTTAAAAAGCGATATCTACGAGTTTTAGCCTTAGTTCCGAATTTTTAAACAGAAAAATGGAAAAATAATTTTTTTTAAGAAGGTTCTGATAAAACGTATTAACCATATCCGTCATCATTAATAAAAATTTCCACACTAACGTGGGTGGTATGAGAAACTAGATACTGACTAAATAAACGTAATGCATTAATACTGCATTAATACTGCTGCAGTAGCTGCCGGTTTTGTCTAACAAAATACAATGATGGCTCGAAATTTGATTTAAGAAAAGGTTGTGGTATGTATGTAGAGAGCTCGAATATCAGCTCAATGCAGCATATGGTTACCTCGGCGATTAAATACCTATTAAGTGGTATTGTATTTCCTGAGAATGTTTTATGACATCGAAGCAACCATACACATACTGTGGCTGCGGCCATACACCTACGAACATTCCTGCAGACAAATTGGTAAGAATTCGTATAGGGCCCTTATGTGATTGATGTACTCCAATCCAAGGTTAAGATTTCTCTATTTTATTTTATTTTATTTTCTTTTTCTTTTATTTATTGTAAGTTTGTCCTATCTCAGTCAACATCAGATTATTTTTTTTTATTTTTTAACGTTCGTTTTTCCCTTCGTTTCTTAAAGTTTTTTCACTGGGATTACGAGTGAAGGCGTGCCGCTTGTACTCAGCAATGGGCTACTCTTCTCACCCTAACGTAAGGTTGTAACCGTTGTTGTCTTAAAACAATATTTAAAATTGATTGGATGTAGTAGCCAGTCGGACAGTCTATACTGTTGGGTGACGATTATATTCTCTCCGTGCGGTCTGGAGATAGAGGTCCGAAGGCTAACTGCTTGGATTACTTTGAGCGGTATAAAAGTCTATAAAAGTTTAAAATTCGAAAACCAAAATTTATTTGTCTTCTTCAGGTTCGAAAAATTTTTGACTTTTTTCCAATTCTTTACTTATTTTTAATATGTGATGTTCTTTTAACTTTTTTTTTTTGTGATGTGACATAGACAAAGTTCATGTTACAGTCTTTATTAAATACTGTTCATGCACATATTTGTACATCTAAACATTTATGTTTTATGTTTTTATTTCGACGTAAATTTTTGAATGAATTTTTCGATTACTTTTCTTTTTTAATTATATAAAGTACGTGAGTACCAGTGGCAAGTGGTAACGCTAGCACGTGTTATAAAACAGATTTACCAATGTGTGTCATGTTATTTTTAATTTAACAAAAAAAATTTGTTTGTAGTTGTTGTAAAGGTTATTTAACTTAAATTCAAGTTGAGATGCGTCACCTCACAGCGTATGAGTGATATTAATTAAATGGTTGACTCCATGCATTACTCATACGTCTAGGCTGACACAAAAGGTAATTTTTTCTTATCTTGCTTTTATTTCTATTTTTATTTGAGAAAAAATATTTAAAAGAAAATTCCTAGAAATGGATATGAATAACGCTATATATTTCAAGTAGTACAAAACAAATGTAAGCTTTTGAATTAATTCAATTGTTTTAGTTAGTTATTATGAGTTAATAAAAGCGTTTCTAAGAAGGGAAAAATGTTTAATTGCTCAGAAAAAAATTGCGTATTTATAACTTCTTATATTTATGATGTACTAGAGTCAAGTCGTTGTACTTTATCACTGAAGAAGGAGGCACACTTTTAGTGCATTACTGTTATTTATAATCATCCCTTAATTAAGGATTACAACCTAGCTTCTCATGCTACTCATGTTGTGTGTATTTATGTATTTTGTATGAGGGGTGTACTCTGCGTATTTTAAAACTAAATTAGGGCGACCTAAGTACGTTAATGAGCGTACTCACGAGACACACCACATTACAGGAGAAATCAAAACGATGGAGCACTTTTTGTGTCACTGAATATTTCAGCATTCGTAAGCTCGAGAAACAGGCTTCCTACAAAATGTAAGGTGGTATTCGTGAATGTCGACAGGCTTGGGTGATCTTCTATCCTACAATCTACCTACATATCGACCTTACTTGACCACTTTAACAATTCGATTGTTAAAGTTCCGCCTCGGAAAATAGCCACGAGTTTCATCATTTACAATCTGGACCCCAACAATTCGGACATATCATTTAACAGAGTATATAACTTTCAACTTGCCCTCTTCTCTCCGGCACTACGCTCCACATTAATGGCAAAAAACCCAATGCTTTAATATTCCATACGCAGTTTGAAATGCTTTGCACCGCTTTGTTTATACAAAGTTTTCATGAATGGGCTTTTTAAGTTCTAATTTTAAATCAGCATATCAGTGAAGGGGAACTGTAATCAATCCCTTGGCAGTACCTTATAAATATTTCAGTAGAGAATATCCTTTTCTCTTCCTTAATATTTTGTTGTTATTTTACACCAACAAGCCTTATTTGCTTTAATCCTTCCAAAAAACTATTTCCATTGTATAGCAGCAACGACAAATTTTAAATTATTAAATGAAACACAAACAAGGATAACTAATGCGATATCACGGTTTTATCCTGTTGCCGTAAATGAATTTTGAAAAGTTTTAAAATATTAATGTCTACATAATGCATACCATTTAAAGGCTAAATACACAACAAGATTAAAAAGCGTAAACAAAAAAATGAAAGAGGGAAAAGAGGGAAATTTCCAAAAAAGGAGAACACCGGAAACACACTAAAGAAAGAGTCACTAATAGGCGCACCTGTACAGTCACACGTATAAATTTAAAAAAACTAAGAAACACGTGAAGAAATTTAAGCTCGTCATACTTTTAAATATGTAAGTCTGTGTGTGTACAAGAATTGCGTTGGTGTCCCTGTTTCACTTTTTCCTTGCTCTCTCTGGCTTATATTCTGTTTTATTTTATCTTTCCATAAAAAAGGGAAAGCAACACCAGACGACCTTCATCAACAATACAGCAAATATGCGTGTGTATATCTAGGTGAACATTCTTTGAAATGCAAGTAAATGTAGATGTACATATGTATTCACGTGTAGAATGGTTAATAAAGGCTGCTTAAAATTATAACACAATAGAATTCAAGGCAAAAATATAAACCAAAAAAAATTTTTTTTTTGTAATTTTTTTCACAAGGAGCCTATGGAGTTAGGTTAGACCCATTTAACCATAAAATTAGCGCAAGTTAACAGAGCACCAAAAATGTATGAGTATTTGGTACCATAGGATTCATCTTTTTATTGCTGGTTTTTAGTGTTTGTTGTGTGAAAATATACGTGTGCCTTTATGTATTAATATGGGAGTGTGAATGTTTTTTCTTAGTTTTTTCTTTTGAGGAAAACATTATCGGTCTACTGTACTCATTTAATGACTATCATTGCCGATAATGTAGAGAAGAGGTGAGTATGGCTTTATTTAAATAAAAACACTAAGGATAGTTATCTGAGTAGAATTTCAATATATTTTATTTCAAAGAAATAGCTATGTACACGTCTATAATTGTCATGTACGGGTGCTATAGTACTGTGACTGCACTACCGATTGTATTGATTTCAACCTATGTAGGTGAATTCTCGTAATCTTATGGCCCTGATGTTGTTGCCCATTATCCAATATCCTTAGAACCTCATAGGTACGAAGTACATATTTTGATGATTCATTCTTGTCATTGCGGAATGTATATATTGGGTTCGAGAACATCGCCATTCTTTATCAGTAGTCTTTGACTTTGCAATACATACATATATAATTGGTCATTACAACCCTTCAATCAGAATTACAACCTATCTTCCACTCCACTTAAGTTGTGTGTGTTGATTTTATACACAAGTGGCGGAACCTACAGTTTAAAGTTGACTCTGAGCCACAGATTTTTGAGAAACTTTTTCATGGCAATTTTTTAATTACTCTCAGAGTTTCGTCCCTGTTCGTAGCAGACAAGTCACCACAGGCAGTTTTGGCATCACACTAATCCAATTTGTTGCGATTAATATGTTAGATATACCGTCGAATAAATCCGTCGAATAAGTAGAGACTCCTAGAGCCCCGAGACAATATGCCATAAGATCCGCCTTATCTCGTACATTTATCTCAATTGCTTGAACAAATATCATTGTTTTCAACGCTCTTCTAGATGATGCCTCATTGCTCCACTTGTCTATAAACAGTACATTCTTTGAACGTTCTGAACTACTCGAATGGAGCATATCCTGTTAATCGATATTCCATTATATTTTAAATTTAAGTTGGCATAGGTGCTTTAAAGCCTGTGTTTTATTCCGGCAGTGAAGCCCCATTTAGGAAAATATTACCCTTGGAGGGCATTTAATGCCATATCCTTTCGATGTTGTCCCCATTTCAATTTTTAATTCAGCATTACACTTAAATACTTCTTTTGGTTTGATATTGTAATCTCCATATCAAGAAAGCGAAGACCCTCCTAATGAGCAATCTTCGTTTCTTTGGAAGTGATGATATTTTGCTCTATTCCGCTTTCACATTAAGAACCCCTGGTAGTACCAACTTTTATAGTTCAGAGAGTGTTCGTTTCACCGTGTAGAAGATTTATATTTCTACGATTCAGAAATGTTAATACCTCGTCCGCGTAGAGGAGTGGTTTCAGTCCTTCTTCAGTTACATCCTCAAGAGACTAGCGGTCGTAATGATTCAAATAATAGGTGTTCCCCTGTGGTATTCCTCCCACCACCTACGTCTTTAAGATTCCGTGAATAATTTTTATTGAAATCGTTATATTTTAACGAGAATTATAATTGAAATGATTGGCTTAAAACTGTTACAGTTAAAGACAACACGCATTGTTAAATAACTTTTGCACCTGTGAGGCGGTGCTACCTAAAAAAGGCCAACCTTACATCAGAGCGAAATTTTAAACGGTACCATATTGTAGGTACCCTTTTCATATAGAAAAAGTACAATGAAATGAATGAAAGCATACATTACTCTGCCAGTGTTTTCTGTTTTTTCCCTGTTGTTGTGTTTTTGTAGAAAGCTGAACTTATTTTCATAATGACATTCGATACATGTTTGCTCGCACCGTCATAGTAAGAGAGACTCATTTCAAAAAAAAAAAAAAAAATAAATAAAAGGAAAGGATGTTGAATTGTCTGTATTTCTCTTGTTATTATCATAATTATTATGGTCTTTGTTACATTATTCCCATGTATTTTGTCTACATTTTCAAAGGTAATGTTATTAAAAATTAAAATCCCTTTTTTTCCTCCTCCTCTATTCCATTTTCGTTTTTTTTTTGTCAGAGATTTTTTTCAGATTATTTTTCCTTTCTCTAATTTTACAAGGAACATTAAAACTTTTTATCTTGGGTTTGCTTTCTTTCTTCCTTTTTTCTTCTATTTAGTGACAAAGCAGCAAAAACCAAATGAGTTTATGTTGGTCAGTAACACAAAGGCTCATAAAAAACCGAGGAAGAATCGAAATACAAATAGAATTTAAAAGCAGCGCCTTTTTTCTTAAACTCTTGTAAGAATTTTAAGAAGAAAATTGAATAATTTAAAGCTTGCTTCAAACTTAACCAAGTATTTAAAATTTATAAAGTAATGGAAATGAGTTACAATCAAAAGGAATACTAAATTTCAATAAAAGAAAAAGATATTGAAATCAAAATATACAACGTGGTATGAGTGACAAAAAAACGGTGACTCTGTGGGAGGAATTGTCAAATTTATAAAGAAATTTGAAAGGAGTGGATGGTCACTCCTGTGTATCATTGCAATATACGCTCTGCCGGAAATATCGATTCTGTTAGAGAAAGTGTAATGAAAACTTGATCTGATGCGTTCCCAGTAGCGCTTCTATTTTTTGTTTCATTGTGACATATTTTCCAACTCGTTACAATTAAAACCGTCGGACAGTTTACAACGGCACTGCTCTGCTTATGCAATGTTAGAGCAACAATCTTTCAGTGCTGATTTTTCGAGCAGAACTTTCTTAAGCGTTAAACTTCATTTCTAACACGATGGTTACATCAACAATCAAAATTGTAGCATATGGGGCTCTGAGACCGCAAAATCGATTATTAAAAAAACATTTCATTTAAAAAAAAACGGGTTGACGGTTTGGTACACATTAGCCTGTATTTTCCCGAAAATAAACCACTATCATCAATTCAGAGTGCTATATATCTACAAATGGAGATTATGAACTGGACTATATGTAGATTCAGCAAAAGGGTGCCACAAGTTACACAACATGTCCAATTTTGGCTTTATTTCGGGTCTTGGTCATGTCAACTGGTCACAAAAATGATGGGCCACGTAGACAAATTTCGAAGAAAAGGACTGCTCTAAGCAATCTAGAGGAGATTATTGAGTTAACTTTCTATTTCGTATTGTTACGTTTTTACCCTTTTAAAAACGTTTAAAATATGAGTTCGTAGATTGCAAATAAAATAAAAATAAATTTGAGTTTAGTTTTAAATCAATCCTTTATTGTTTGCACAATTCCGTGTGCCATCTTTGGCAACTTGATTTCAACAACAACAGTTTACTTTATTTGTTATCCTTATTTACACTCATTCGTTAGATCTTAGTAACGGAGATCTTCAAATCACGATTAGTCTCTTCGGACGCAACGCGTCTTCACACAAGACTGACTGAATTCTTTCTGAAGCTGTTGTCCGCTTTGTCTTGCCTTTTATATCGCTGGGTAAACAGTCTGATTAATGCTCTCGAAGGAGAATTGCTTTGCCTTTAGCGAAATCTCTACAAATTTAAACACGTTGTTTTCGTTATTGTTGTTTTTGTATTTTGTTTATGTTTGTCCTTGCAGTGCAGTTGTTGCCTGTTTGTTTACTTTATTTATCCACTTTTTTATAATGATGTTGATATATTCTTGATTATTCGTTGATCATGTAAAGTCAATTGATTTGGTTTTGTAGCTTTTGTTTACCATTCTAATAACACCATTTCCATTTCCTAACAGTATAATACAGTCCATAAGTTTCTGTCCACTACATATACAGAAAATTACTGTTTGGTGTCTATTTAAAGGCACTTGTCTACTTCTGTAAACAAGAAGCAATTGAACAACTCGATGGGGATATTGAACACCACGAAGAGTTATTTCCACCTCGTAAATAAAAACATCATTCCGTAATGGGAGAAACTAAAGTTAGCACACCAATAACACCATTATGGCAAAACGAAGAAGAAACTGTGAAAAAACTGTGTGTACGTAATAGGCCAGACTACGATGTCAGACAATTCAATGCAGATGATATTACTGCCTGAGCAGAACTGGAATACGGTGGAGAAGTTTATTAAACGGAGTACTACGAGTAGAATAGAAAACTAGCAATTACAGTCACCATAGACAATTAATCTAAAGGAGCAAAATGGCTGACAGCGTCAAAAAGTAAAATTATTTCCCTACAGCATTTAAATGCTTACACTAAATCTCTTTTCTCTCTCTTAAAAATTCTATATCCCCTCCGAAATCAAATGAAGAAATAAATGTAATCGTATATGAGTGGTGGTGTGTAGAGTTGGGTTCGTTAGCTCTTTTGAGTGTTCGCTCTTTCTAGTTCAGCTCTCTGTAATGAACTAGTTCGTTCTTTTAGTTCAATAGTTCAGTTCTTTTAAACAACTCCGTTCGCTTCCTCAATTTGTGCAACTTCTTTTTGGCAACGTTTGCTCATTTATATTTAAACTATGTAGACAATACCAATAAAGGAATTAATGTATTCCATGTAAATTTATCGTATTTGTAATATGATTTTTCATTTTAAATAAATTGTGGTATTTAAGGTTTTTTCATTCTTATTAATTCATTTATGTGCTTGACGCACTGTAAAAGCATGTGATTTATTTTTAAATATTTAATGAGAATTTCTGTTCGTATTTCTCTTCTAAACCACCATTCCAATAGGAATGTCACACATAAGAATGATAAACGAAATAATAGAACGAATAAGAATGAAATGAACGAATAAGAAACGAGAACTAAAAGATCTACGGAGCTAAAAGAACTACTGAACTAAAAGAACTACTGGCCGAATAAGAATGAAATGAACGAATAAGAAACGAGAACTAAAAGAACTACTGAACTAAAGGAACTACTGATCTAATAAGAATGAAATGAAGGAATAAGAAACGCGAACTAAAAGAACTACGGAGCTAAAAGAACTCATTATAATGACCGGCTCTTTTAGTTCAATTGTGTGAATAGTTAAATTGAACTAGTTCGTCCGTGAACTACACAACTCTAGTGGTGTGGAATATCGGCTGCTTAAGTATTAAAAAACACTTTGTGAATGTAAATTGATATTTCCACACAATGTAATTCGTTGCAATAATACAATTGGATACCTGTATGGTTGTTTGAAAACCGTAGAAAAATTGTCCATGTTATGCAAATGTACGACAGTATTTGTAAGGTTCAGTCAACACTCGGTTGGAAGTAATATTGGTATACAAACGCTATGCGACAGGAAGGTGTAAACATAAATGTAAATACCTTTCAAAAAGCCTATATAAACCCATGCAAATGTACAAACATATACCTCATATAAATAAATGCATACTATTTTACTATTTTAAATAAAAGTATCAACAATCATCAGTACACAAAGGATATTTTTATGTGAGGCTTTAAGTAAATCGTGATCGTCTGTAAAACACCCAGCACCCAGCAATTTGGTTCTCGGATATAATAGCTGAGAAAGGACAGCTACAGTCACTCAGTCAGTGTAATTCCACAATAAACCTCAGGAAAAGCTGAGTATTTTCCATTTCCATTTATCCATTTACCCCAGCAAATACTTTGCCACAGTAGCTGCTACAATAAGCAGCAAAATAACCATGAAACTTGCAAATACAACCGATGACAAAAGTAAGGGCAGATGAAAGCAAGGATTTTGGAATTAAAGGGAAAGAATTTATAAATAATTTCTATTTGTTCTCAACCTAAGGTGAACTTGGAAATGTTATAATATTATACAGCTTATAACCTTTCAACACTCGTTTTGAAGATTAATTCATCGGCCTATTTTTACAAGTTTTGCGTACATTTAAGGCTCTCTGACATATTGAAAGTGTTATTATGTTAATCTACACAATCGCATTCTTTCAAAAGAACATACTCTATACATACATATATCGGGTGGGTCATCTATCGGTTTAAATTTGAATCATCGGTCATTTCGAATCTGGCAAAACTTATGTCATTCTATTCTGTCACAAAATTCATTATATTATCTCCACTGAACGTAATGTATCGATTTACGTTTGAGCAACGTTGGGATTTATTGGGACAACGAGAAACTGCACGATGGTGTCGATTTTGCAAAAGAAAAATCATTTTTTCGGATGAAGCTCATTTTCGTCTTGGTGGGTACATTAATAAGTCAAATTGGCGTACTTGGGGCTCACAAAACCCACACGTGGTCTTACAGAAACCAATGCACCTATTCCGAGTAAATGCTTATTGCTGCTTGTGCAGCGCAGATAGCACTGGCCCATATCTCTTTGAAAATGTGGATGCCGCATTCGTTACGGTCAATGGAGACACTTATCGCACCATGGTAACCGCTTTTTCATGTACCCGCGATTCATGGTATTGATGTGAACGATGTTTGGTTTCAACAGAATGATGCAACTTGCAACACATCTCATACCACAATCGATTTATTGCGTCAAACGTTTGGTGGCCGTTTAACCAGCCGAAATGGTGATGTCAATCGGCCGCCAAGAATCTGCGATTTGACGCCGTTGGACTATTTTCTGTGGGGCGTTGTTAAAGAAAAGCGTTATGCCGACGAACCGGAGATAATTGAGCCTTTAAAGGCCAACATTCGTGATGTCAAGATATGACCACATACACTCGAAAAAGAGCACAAAAATATGTCCTATCGAATGAGGTATATTTTTAACCGGAACGATTGTACTTCACAACAAAAAAATACATTTGGCAAAATTTCAAACCGATTTTGTTTTATAAAATTTTTAAAATTATTACTATAATATACTATTAAATGGCCCACCCTATACTTACATTTCCATACACAGGCATATACTAGCATAAGTGGTATGTATTTCAAAATTGGATTTCACTTCTAGTAACAGCCAACTTCCTATACACATATATACATGTATATAGGTGTGCGTGTTTGTTTAATTGATGTCGTTCTTATTTGTGTTCATGTTCCATTGTATTTTGTAATACTTTTTATTTATCCGTTTACTTAAGGTAGCCTCGTAACAATGTTTTTATACACACATATGTATGTCATGTTTGTTTTTTTTTTGTTTGTAGTACCTTACCACTATACCTTTATGCTTTCAAGAGAGCAAATAACGAGTTTCAAATTCCTTCTCTGATGTGTTGACAATAAAAGAATTTTTCCATGGCATACCTATAAAAAATATGGCTTTGTAATACATTCTCTTCCTCTGCATTCTTTTCCATTTTTAGGCTTGTAATCAAATGCCTTAGCTTGATAGGCTATCAAATAAGTTAGGGGTTATGTTATGAAATGTTAAGTGATTGTAAAATACACAATAATAATTTGTTAACTGAAGTAAGCATAAAAAAGGCAAGAAAAGAATCGATAAACCTTTTTATGTTGCCAGTAATTTGTCAGGGTATTTTTCTTTGGCGTTATTTTAATTGCTTTGCAGCATTCAAGTTTAGAATTTTTTAAAAGGTTGAAAGGTTGATGTATTTTATTGGAATAAAAAATCACACAAGCCTTTCATTTATAATTCACATGGAATTTTTTCGGAGTTTTTTATTTTGTCGTAGTCCTTGACAGCCAGGTTTGAAAAGGGAAGACAAAGAGACTCTTCTCAAACCAAGTAGATTTAAAGCAAACAAAACTTTTGTTGGGAAATTATCAGACTATCCAGGAATAACCAGTGATAACATGGATAGTAAACGGTCTTTTGTCAGGACGCTGTAAGCTTGGAGTGCACTTTGCAGAGCATCTAAAGTTGACACGTAGCACCTTCCTGTTGAAAACAGATGTCCATTTCATCCAGCTCGCCGTTGACCTGGCCAATGTCGATCACAAAGTCGGCAGCGCAAAAATCCACGCCAAATAATGATTTTTTATGAATGCATTTGTATCTTGTGTATTGTGGTCATCCGAAATTCGACAATTTTGTTTGTGGAATAAGTTATTCCAATAAGTTATTATTTGCAAGTATTTTTTAATGCTTTCGTTATCGACTAATGTTGTTGATAAAAAAAAAGCGAAATTTGGTCAAAAATAAAAGAGTTATATGAGAAAGAGTAAATGAGCTCCGTCGATTCGACTAACAGTAACCATCCAGGGTTAAATTGTTAAAAAGTTAAATACAAACCTGCATTTAAATTTAGTTGTCAGCACAATGAAAACAAATTTATTTTTAATAATTTTTCCATAATAGTTTTTGGTAAATGAAAGTACTTTTAACTTCTCAAATCACTTTAAATGAGTTGGTTTTTGGAAAGGAATGAAAAATTTTGAACAATTATTTTTAATAGAAAGGACAAATTTTAAATTAATTTCGGCCCTCATTTCTTCTCAGCTTGTTTCGTAGTTGTCATTAACCCGCAAAATGCTGATGTCTAGAACAGGCGATTGTAGTGTTCTTGTCGTTGCATTACTGTAATCCAAGTGCGTACGCGCTGATGTGAGCAAGGATTATGCAGGAACGCCGTTATTGTTATTGGATTTTGATGTTGATGTTGCGTATTGGTGACCCATTGAATTGCCGCTGGCTAGACTAAGATTAGCGCTAACGCCGCCAACGCCACTAACTTAACCACTCATGCTACTACCATTACTGCTGTCCATCAAACCCAATAGTGGCATAGTCCATAAGGGGATGTAGGTGATTCGGGTACCTCAGAAGCTGTTAGGAGTGTAGAAATATATGGTGTTATTCGTGTAGACAGCAATGGTGGTTGTGGCTCTGTAAACAGGTCTCTGCGTGGGATGTGCTCTTTGCGGTGTATTGTATAGACTAAAGGCAGGAATTGTTGTTAACGGTAGTCACCATACTGGAAAGAGGAAAACCAAACAGAAAAACAAACTTTTAAATAAAATTTACATTGATTTAGTTATTGGACGTAAATATATATATTGAACTAATAACAAAAAAATGTTCACATTCAAATACGCAAGGAGTCAGTTTATGATGAAATAAATTAGTTTTTGAGTTCACAGACTATAGGTATGCGATCAGAATAAACTAATAGCTGTTCAGTATTCCATTCATTATTTTGATTCATTGTTGTCGCATTGATCAGTTCAAGAAATGAATTTTAAATAAAATACTTAAAAAGGGTAATATAACGGCACCTTCACACTGGCGGACGACATAAGTTACGTCTAGAATAGGCCAAAACATGTTTTTAATCGAATATGTCTTGAGTAGACTTATTCAACAACTTTTAAATGATCATGAAACCCGGTTTTATGTGGCCTTCACCTTTTTATATTATATTTTACCGGCCTGGACAATTACGTTATCCAAAAAGCATGGGCCGATCATGCAGGTATTCCAACATGGACTTCCGAACTTTGATATCTTGTTATTAAGACCATCTTTTGCCCTTAATTATATGATCCGAACAACAACAAAGTATGGTTTTAACAAGACGTCGCCAGCTCATGTCACATTGGATATTCTGCACCAGCAATTTGAGGACTTTGTTATCGCACTTTGAGTTGATGTGAACTTAGATCCCGTTAGACCTTTTCTTGTGTAGTTTTTTTAAGTCACAGCTGTATGCAAATAAACCACAAACGGTCCCTAAAGACAACATAACCCATGCCTTAAGCAAATTCAGTCTCGATTGCGCGCTACAGTTATGAAAAATTTTACATTTCAAATGCGCTCCGTGCTCATAACCCCATACCATTCGGTAAATTCAGCCTGATTTGTGCAATGCAGTCATTAAAAATTAAATTAAAATTAAAATTTTGATTGCGTTCCATCTAAAGAAACCATTACAGCTATGGGAACAATGTCATATTCCACAAAAATTCTTTCAACCTGATAATAAATGTCACTTTTATCTCACACACCCTTTGTTTTATTTAAATTTAAAGGTGGGAAACCATCCGCTTAGCAATAGGTCCCCCTACAAACAACTGAGGCACGGATCTGATTCATGTTAGACATTGTGTCATATAATTCCGTTTTAAGCAAGAATCTGTCTCTGGTTTTGCAATTTTTTAACATTTCCTAGAAATGAAACGCTGTAAGTGGGTTTTACGTGAGTGACGCTACGATGGCACACCCCACGGTGCTCTAAGCACGGGTGGAAACAATGCCAATTTCCAATTCGAAGCCGTACATTTATCTAAACTCCTTTGTGAAATTGGTTAAGAGTGTAACGCCACATCGTGCTTGTGATTTTCCTGTGATTTTTGTATAAATCGCAGCCACCACGCTGCCTTCACTAGGGGCCGCACCATTGTCGGGCACAGAAAAGTCTATGAGGCTCCCGACACCCGTGGTACGAGAACTAAGACTCCGATCAGGGTTCGCAGTCCCGTCTGCTACCAGGTAAAACTCAAACGGTTCGGGACCGGTGACCCTTTCGCCATAAGTAAAGTAATATTTCCAATATTCCTGTAGTTGATGCCCTTATCGCTCCACTTACACGTGGGCTGTTCATATTAGCCACTATCATATTTTGGCCACTATCAAATCCTGAAATGAGGAATAAATTTGCTGTAACGTTAGATTCCATTGGCCAAAACAGCAAATTAAGACCACAAATTAACTAAATTGGGAACACACTTGGAGAGGTTTCTGCAAAGGTTTAAGATTGAGGAGAAAGAGAATATTGTTCACTGTATTTGTCAGTATCCGCCTCTGGATTGATGCACATTTCTCTTATTTGACTCATTCCTTCTCTATAGTCTAACATATTTTCACGAAAATGGAAAAACCTACTGGTGTTTTGCTTTTAAATCGTTTAACATTAAAATTATAAACAAAAGCTACAAAACAAAAGCGATTAACAAGTAAACAAAAATATACCAACAAATACCACAAGAATAAATGTAAACAAAATACGCAAACAACAATAATGAAACAGCGATGTTTACATTTATAGAGATCTCAATAAGGCAAAGCAACGATTATTCGACTTCAAGAACATCCATCATTTACGTCGCCATATAAAATGCAAGACAAAGCAAGCAACGGAGTTAGTAAAAATTCAGTCGATCTTGTGTAAAGAAGCTGTGTGTTTGTAGAGAAAAGTCGTGGTTTGAAGATCTCTGTTACAAAGATCTGTCGAACAGTGGTTGTTGTTTACACAAAAAGTGTAAAGAGGAATAACAAATGAAGCAACTGTTGTTGTAGAACTAGTTGTGAACAGTGACACACAGAATTGTGCGCAGAATAAAGAATTTAATTAAAACTAAACACAAATTTATATTTATTTTATTTGCAATCTACGAGCTCATATTTTAAACGTTTTTAAAAGGTAAAAGCGTGGCTATTTACTGAACTAACCAACCATGCTCTTAACATTTATTAAATACAACATATTTTTATGTTGGGTCATATACTTTGTATTACATTTTCTGCTCCAAAAACTCGGTTATATAACATTTTTATAGTCCTACAGTTCATCGAAGGTAAAATAAATAAAAAGTTGTTCCTTTAATTTGGTTGTAGATTGTCGTGTCGTTTTATTATTGTTGTTTTGCCAGGGTAAAATTCAGAATTTACAATTTGACTTTTAGTAACTGGAACAAGTATAAAAAACAACAGCCATAACAGCAACAAAAAAAAAATATTTTATTATAACAACAACAACAACACCTATTTCAATAGCAATTTCTCATAAAATATTTTTAAATTTTTTCTTCTAATTTCGATAAAAAAAAAAGAAAGTCGTACCACAAAAGGACATAAAAACATCGTAGCAATGATGCCGCAAGCCGATGCCGATTCACGTGCCAATTTATTGTAAAAGGTGGAAAGTGAACTAGAAAACCAACAACAAAATATAGATAAAAAACAAATCGAACCCCATATGAATGCACACAAAACAATCGATTTTTCTTTGTAGTTTTTCTTTTTTTTTTTTTTTTGGAAAAAAAATTAAATATTAAATGGCCGTATACCAATAAGCCAAATCGAAATTGTCGGTATGTTACGAAAAAATTGAACTAAAAGTTTATCTATTTGAATAAATTGTTCTTCTTTCTCCCAATTTTGCCATCATATTCTAATTAAAATTCAAATTTATGAGAGTTCAGTGCTTTAAAAGTATGAAATCTTTATTAAATTTTATTTATTTGAATGAAGTCTTTTGGTTTTAAAGGCTTAACTACTTTGATTAAACAAGGAGAGTCTCTCGCTATCGATTTAGTTCAGTCATCTACCCTCCGTTGCTTTTGAAGGCTATCAATCCTAGACTGCATTAATTTTAGCACGATCTGATACCATCGTAATCATCCCCTGTATTGTAAATTGCCTTAGTTTAACTCGATATTCCAATATACTTGTTCGCCATCCCTCATAATTACTTACAAATTAGTACGCTGATCTACAAGACGAATGTACTAGAATGCTGATCAGTGCTTTGTCCACTAATATTAAACATATTCTACGAGGTAATGCTTAGACTAAGCTTACCTCACGGGCTTAATGCATTTATTTGTGTTTGTTAAAAAGAAGTTCTCAAATGCGGAAACCATCACCACCGCTAGTATATACTACATTGTTAAGTTTGTGCCTTTTAAAAACGTTTAAAATATAAGCTCGTAGAATGCAAATAAAATAAAAATAAATTTGTGGTTAACTTTAATTAAATTCTTTATTATTCGCACAATTCTGGGTGCCACTGTTCACAACTTGATGTAAACAACAACAATTGCTTGTCTTTGTTAATCTTCTGTATATACCCTTCGAATAAACAATAACAATTAGTAGACAATTATTCGACAGATCTTTGTAACGGAGATCTTCAAACAACGATTACTCTCTTCAAACACACCGCGTCTTAACACAAGACTCACAGAACTTCACTAACTCACTCTACTGCTTTGCCTTGCCTTTTATATGGCAGGGTAAACAGTCTGCTGACTGTTCTTGAAAGCCATGTTCGTGACTTCGCCTTCTCGAAATCGCTATAAATGTAAACATCGTTGTTTGTGGATTTTTGTTTACTTGTTTATCATTTTTTTAAGCTGGTGTTTGCACAAAAGTTTGTTTACTGTATTGTTTTGTTTTTGTAGCTTTTGTTTACAATTTGAATGTTAAGCGATGTAAAAGCAAAACACCGGTCTCTAGATTTTTCATATTCGTAACAACATACATCGATAGATCTTGGATATTGACGTGATAAGGCTATCCTAATATGTAGCAATAAAAAGAGGGTAACAATAGTACGGAATTTATTTCCGATTGCACTTACATTTTGATGGGCACAAGGCATCAAAAGGCTGTCGGCGCTAACCCGAATTATGCTGCATATACATGCATACATACATATTTGGTCACTGCGACCCCTTAGTCAGGGTTACGACCTAGTTTCTGTGTGTTAATTTTATACTTAAGTGGCTTGACCTACTGGTTTATGTCAATGCTAAATCACAGATTTTTAGGAAACGTTTCGTGACCATTTTATTTATTCTTAGAATTTTTGTCAGAAATCTGCTGAGAGGAAGTCGCCGAAAGAAATATTTTTTAGTGTTTGTTGGGAATGTCTTACCTGGCATTTGAACAGTGGCCTCAATAGCCACCACTACCTACCAGACTACGGCGACTTCATATAAGAGGTCCAAACATAATCAAATAAAGTTGCTTACTAAACTGGAGGAAAGCATTGTTTTATATGCATCCCCTATATAATATGCATTATTTAAGTTATTTTATCGTCGTGAGCTTGCGCATTGAGTATCGTTCTGGACAAGAATAGATCTGCTGATCATAACTAATGCAACGAACTGCTCATAGACTTGTGTGTAACTGAGTAAAAGATTCGAAATTGAAGGATTTAGCAGAACACGTTACGTAGTTTTCCAATTTTACAAATTGTGTTGAGTTGAGTATTGTAGAGAATACTACAACCTTCTGCGTCTTCCCAAGATTCCTTGCAGAGAGGACAAATTTGATCCTTCACCTCCAATTGGAACATAGGGTTTTCAGAAAACCAATACTGTCATTAGTTATTACTAGAGATCAGCAATGAATCGTTTTTTCGCTAGTCATAAGCACTTATGAAATTTTGAATATAAGTGAGTGAACAATATTGAAATTTAACTACTCTGATTCATTTGTACTAACAACAACATTGATTTATAAGTACAGGTTGCAACGTTGACATCAAACTCATACCATTCGAAATATGTTTGATTCATAAGCCTACTCATTTAGATACATAACTTTAGAAAAATACTTATAAATTATTCGAGTCACTCGAATAATTCATCAAAATTTACAGTCTTAGTTGTTGTTGCATTTACAAAAAAATAAGAAACACACATAAGCAAAAAGACAGAGCAGCATGCAGAGCAAACACACAATCATCTAGTGAGTATTTTAGTGCTCGTACACGAATCATACTTATTTTGTGATTCGTGTATATGTTGAGTTGGGGAGAGTCGAAATCAACATCATACATGTTGTTAAGTATTAATATGATGAGTACTTCAAACTTTGAATATGAGTAGAGGTTCCATGATATTAAAATAAGTACGAATCAGTATAAGTATCAGAAACTATGAGTATGATTCGATTCTACTCATCTCAATACTCATTGCTGATCTCTGGTTAGGACTTTTAGTTCACAATGTTTTACGCGCAGCACAGTTTACACCCAATTACGTCAAATCCGTGTTTTGTTTGATATTTATGCCATGCAGCAAGAAGTTGGAGTTGTTTTCGATGTTTAGTGTTATGAATTTTACTTAACTGATAGCAAGCAAGTATCATTCTCGTAAGCAGGGAATATTCCCTTCGTTTATAAGTAACTGGTAGAGGTAGCTGTCCACCCAAGGAAGTTGGAATAGTGGCTAGTCTAAGATAGTGGCTGTAGTAGCTCTGATATAATGGTTATACAGCTCAAGTGAGCCATCGAGTTTAGGAACCGCTTACCGATCATAATAGTACACTGACAGCTTGGCATACATGCCCAAAGGCTAAAACTATCACTCAAAAACTTCTACGGAAACTAAAATATCAGGAAATAAAACAAGGTTACCATACATTTTTCTGTAATTTTTAGGAAATTAAAAGCTTATGCAGTGTAGTAACCTAATCAGTATTTGTCTTTTTTCAACTCAGATCAATTATTTTGAAACATTTCCTATAAGACTAACAGACGAATTTTCAATTATTTTATACGTCTGCATTTTGGCACAGGTGTTTTAAATAATTGCAAAATGGAAAGTGTTTTCCAGCAAGCGGGGTACTATACCCCGGAGTATCATAAATATTTTAAGCAAATAAAAAACCTTGTGTTGTATTTGTGAAATATTCATTTTTTAACATTTTGTTTGCTCTGTAAATAATATCAAAAACAAACAAAACTTTATGGCGTAAAATATTGAATGAGTGTTGGCGGTAGTTGGAAGCGTTTCAGCGCAAACTATTTCACGTGTTTAACTTACGTTTTTTATTCGACATATAACCTAATACCTACGAACATAACAGTAAAAAACCAATTGTTTGCAGCGATAGTGATAACAATTCAGTTTTATTAGAGACAAACGTTTGGCTTAAAAAGTTGACATCATTTTACCAAAAAAATATTTACTTTTACGGAAAGAGTTAAAACTGTGAACATAAATTTAAAATAAGCATCCTAGTAATGCTAATAAAAGTGCCCTGATATATGCCAAGTATTTTTATTTATAATACCATACTTAAATGCTTTGATTTCTTAAATAATTTTTCTGAATCGCTTCAAAAACCCTTAAACATACTCAATTTAATAGAATTTGCAATCAAAAATTTATTGCGGCAATAAGAAAAAAATTTTATTAACAGAATTCATAAACATACAGAAACATGTGTTACATATAGGTGAACAACCCTGACGCTGTTCTGGTATTCTACTGAGATTTGGTGGTAAACTTTTGAGAAAAACAATTGATTGGGGCGCTGGCAAACTTCTTGGATGAATTTGGTGGCACAGGGACAGCGCTTACCTGTGGCACCGCAACGATTCGCTGTGCTTGCTCAAGATATCTTTGGTATTAAAGCAACCACTCCAACTACCTACTTATCCACCGCCTTGAGCGAATTGTGAGGAAGGTCGTGATCACCACAGAATAGTACTTTTGGCACTTCATCATCTAAAGCATTATTTATTTTCCCTAACTGGCTACCACAACGCATGGTGGCGAAACAAGAGGTTAAAAAAGTACTATATGAGCATAGACGTATAGTGACTATTGTCATGCCACATGTCTTGAATAAAATTTTTATCGATATACAATCTATCCTACTATTATAATGAAAGTGTTTAAAGATTCTATTAGGACAATGCTTTCGACTTCCTGAAGAACTTCATTCTAGAATTCACTGAAGGATTCTGATCACGTGACAATGTCGGCAGAAGAATTTTTTCGGAACAGTTGAATATTAATTTTCCTGGCACTACCTGTTTACTGTAGTATAATTCAGGCTAAAAAATGTTTATTTTTCAAGAATGCTGGTTGCTCACGTATGGGTTCCAGGATACGGAAACCAAAGCTGATATAAAACTAAATTTGTGAATGATGATAATCAGAGACAAGTTCAATACGAAATTCATCAGAGGACTTCGTAACCTAATAAACTGAGTGGCTATCTTTTTAACTCGCCCATGACATGACTTAATGAAAGAAGTGAATGCAGTAGCATAGAGGCTACATACTCCTATGAAAGAGGAATCTTTTCGTTATATAATGATGGGACGAGATCAGAGATTGAGACAGAAATGAGATCCCATGTGGAAATGTGAGCGTAATCACCAAGTTTAAATCTACGCCATTGAAATAAGTGCTCAATTCAATTCGAACAGAAGGTACTAAAGACAGGATGTTGTATTATTATATTATAGGATAGTACTTGGCTGTCATGAGATTAATTCAAAAAATGTATGAGACTATTTGAGAAAGCTGCACTACAAAGGTAGGGAGAAATAAGGTTGCCTTCGGAAGGGTTCCAAATCATTTGGAAATTCAATTCATTCATTCAAAAGGAGGACAGCAACGCACCTTTATGTATGCTTTAATAAAGTTTACTTTTTGTTTCTATCTACATTCTCATTATGTTAATTTATGGCTAAGATTCTGTAGATAAACTTGCTGCAAAACTCGTTATTTCTTTCAAATCAATTGAAAGTTTTGAAGGAATTTAGAACAATCCCTTAAAGTAAGCAAAATTTTGAGAAATTTTTTTAGAGAGTTTTTTTTATCAATCAAAGCCTTACAAATAAATACCAGCTGGGTTTATAGCCTACTACCAAAATTGGATGCTGTTAAAATAAATTTTTCCTTTCACAACCACAGTTGGTTTTACCTCATTAATCGGATAGGCAATAAACAGTAGTTTGTCAGTTCAAGAGGATAGACACACTTAAACCACATGTAATTCACTGTGACAGTCTTTTATTTTCTTTAACTACACCCAGAATTTCGGAAGAAGTCATTTAGGCTCGTAATGATCGGTTTTTATTTTATTTTAGAAGCCAAGTGCTTCCTACTCTTCTAACATTTTGCAGTATATGTATTCCACAGAAGAAGAATAGTTGCTTCATTTACCTCGTCTCTGCAGAAATATGGTACAAATAATTAAATGTCCAGTAATTACTCATCAACTATGCTTAGCATAGGCACTTCAAGCGGATCAAAGAACACATTTTTGAAGGAAGATTCTTGAAGGTACCGACACCGATTTCCCTATATTAGCTTATGTGGCATTTAATTAATTATTTAGGCGGCGTTAATATCAATAGCTTGATCCAAAATTATCATCGGACTTGTGAGCATCTCTTTCAGTTTCTAGCACCAAGCCCTGAAAAGTCCTCTTCTGAATTATCCATTATGCGTCTTCTTTTAGGTTCGCTATTACATTTTTTAGCTGAAACTTTTTCATTTTCCTGTACAGCTCATGCAAATATTTTTCTCTCAAGCACTCCAAGAACAACTTCGTCTGATTGCGCAAGTACAGATGTTTCAGTAGATGGTTTACTGGTAAACCTTACAGAATATATTCGACATTGCCACGTATCACGAATCGTTTATTGTACTGAAAAATTTGCAACAAACAAAAAAACGAAATTACAAACACGTCCAATGCTACTACTACTACTACTACTAAATTCGTCATTACAACCCTTTAGTTAGGATTATGAACTAGTTTCTCATACCATACCCATGTTTTGTGTGCTAAAATTTATCCATGAATGGAGCGGCCTACAGTCGACTACGAACGACAGATTTTTGAAAAACTTTCCATGACAATTTTATTTATTCTCAGAGTATTTTTTTTATTTCAGAGATATATTTTTCATATTTTCGATTTGTCTGGGCTGGAGTTTAAACGAGCTTTCGTCTAATAAGCTAATACACTACTCACTAGACTTCGTGTCCAACAATTAATGGGAAAAAGGTTTCTGTTATTACTAGTATCAACCAACAGATTTTAATTTAGATTTTCATCTTTCTCGTCATTTCTTCTGAGACGTTTCCTAGTAGTCAATCAATTTGGCTGCAGAATATAATTCACATGACTCCGAAAGTAGAACCTTATGCAACTACTGTAGAACTTCTAAAAGGACCTACTTTTCATTTTTCCTAATCATAAACCTAAAGGACGTTGCTTTTTTTAAGACAAATTTATTGCTTTTCTTAAATTTACTACATTTTTTTAAGCACACATTTAATTTCAAATATTCACCTTTTATAGCTTTAAAAAGAATTCAAGAATTTTATATGCCCTTGACACATAATAGATAAGCAATTAAAATAAATTCTTTAAGCTTTACATTAAAATAAATTCGTGATTGAAGTACCCTCTTAAGACTTCATTGGCTGCTTTAAATACTCTCTGTATTATGATATCCATCCCAACAACAAAAAAATAGACTTTGTTTAAAAGAAAAAATACCATAAAAATTATAAAAAAAATTATTCTAAAGCACATAAAAGTATATAGAAAACGATTTCACAAAAATGCCCCTTAAAGTATGCTATTAAAATAAATACCCTACAAGAAAAATCATCATCTTATAAGTATGTCATAATATTTTATTGAAACTGAGGGGTTTTCTTTATTTATTTATTTTTTATTTTCTTTTTACGCGCTATTTCCTACTTGAAATGTTTTTCTTTTCTTTTCTTAAGCTGACTGGGTAGTCTGTCATTTAAGTGTTTTTGTGACTCTCTTTCATTTAATCTGTCAGTTAGTAGATGGACAACTACTTTAGTTTGTTTTTATTTACGATAAAAGCACTGACATACTCACCACAGATACCATATTAAGTTAGTTCTGCGTGTAATGTACATAACCATCAGGGACAATAATAGCAACAACCACGGGGGAAAGAAAATAAAGGAAAATATAAATTGCTGCAAATTATTGACAGGCTATCAAAGTGATACGCCGACAATAGAGTCATGATTAACATCTTTCTCTCTCTCTCTCTGTTCTTTTCGTATAAGTTTATGACATTTGTTTGAATGTGTTCGTGAGATAATGATTTAGTTGGCTTGTCTGATTGCTACTCATTTCATTTTTACGTTCTTTCTTGCTTTTAATTTTCTCTTCAAGACTGCGTTAGTATTTGGTTATGTTATTACTTTCTTTATTTGTGTGTAAAAGTACGCTAGTGTTTGTCATGTTATTGTTGTTATTTGATTTTCTTTGCTTCTGTATGATTTTTTTAAATTTATTTTGTACTTTCTTCTTTAGTTTTACAGTATTCCCCGGATATAAGCACATTCAGAAAAGGTTGCGGGACAGTGCTTATAAACGGGAAATTTTTATATCGAAATTCCGCACTTGAGAGCAAATAGGCGCGAATTCTTCAATCTGATAGCATTCTATTTGTCTCATTGGCAGCAATGGCTTCGCATTCGATAGAATGCGGACTTGTCGGAGAGGTTAGGTTAGAGTGGTAGCCTTGATGCCAAAGCTCACTTGAGCACGCGTAGCGACCCGTTATGGCGCCACAGGTGAACGCAGTCTCTGTACTGACCAAGTTCTCCGAATCAGGGGAGAAGAAATTGGTTAGCGCAAGGGCTGCACGTTGTAAAGCACGACTACCCTACGCTGGAAAACCAGCCCGAAGGTGTGATAAACGAAGCTATGTATATCCTCGACATCAATGCACGATAGCTCCGTCAAGCTGAAAAGGATTGGAGAGCCAAATAACCTATCTGCACATCGATAGAGATAGGCATTGACAAAGGAAGTGGACAACAGTCTCATCTTCTTCAGCGGACCTGCACCCACGGCAGAAGTCGTTAGATATGAGCTCAATTCTCTTCGCGTTTCTTCCAATAACACAATGACCCGTAAGCACTGACATAGTGATTGAGATGATGTCACGACCAAGTCCGAGTAACTGGTTGGTGCGCCGTCTATCCATCGAGAGCCAAGTGAGTGTAGCGGTGGAGCTGGTCTCCTCATTGACGCTGGATAGGTTGCCGTTTCGAAAGAATTTCTGCGCGAAGTTCCCGAGAGGACTTAGATAATTTTTTACAGTTCGGTATAGTAAACAAAGTTGAAATTTTCTGGGACCTCGTGTTACTGCGAAGAAATTGCTGAAGGAGATGGATCCGCAGCAGACTTTATCGACACAGCCAAGAGACTTGTAGCATTAACTAGGCAAAGAGTCAGGTCGTTGACTTGCCCGAGACCTGCACCAGGTTAGATTAGTAGAGAAGGGCTTTACAAGCTAAGAAACACGAACATTTTTGGATTGTTGGTTTTTTATCAGGCATCAACTATCTGAGACTATGTGGCCTTAGTTGGATATGGAGAATGATCAGGTGGAAAGGATCAAAGAGAATGAAATCATAAGGATTATTCTATGAAATTGCAAAGCCCTGTTAAATTTGTTTACTACTTTTTCCAATAAATCTGCTGTATGGCGTTAAATGTGATTATTGACCTTCAATGACTCACGAAATCCAGAAACGTTTAACCGCACGAACGAGGGAGCTAGTGAGCAGGAGTATTTTTTTTGGAAAGAAAGTCGTCACAAAACGGTTGCATATAAACGAATTTTTTTAAAGTCAATTTAAATTACGAAATAAAATTTTTTCGCCGTTATAAGCGGGGAATGCTAAAAAGACGGATGCATATATGGAACTAATTTCAGTAAATTCTGAAGCAAAAAATTCTGTGCTACTAAGCGGGGAATTATTGTATCCGGGGACTCCTGTATTAACATTTTGTGTCAATGTTGTTGATGAAAATCATAATGATGATGAGACCGTGCTGTTTGTAATAGTGTTATTGCGCGTGTGTGCGCAATTTTAATGTGCTTACTACGTTATTATTATACCACTATTGTTGGTATTGCCTGTCGTGTTTGTCTTAGTCGCTCTATTCCATCGTTACTCTTCTGTTTATCTGTTTATATACACTTTCTAAGTATGTTGTTAGTGTTAAGTGTAAATAACAGTAATTGTTGCTGGTAACTATAAGGGATGTTGAATATTCAAGTTTTCTCCAACACTAATGGTTAGTTTTCTTCACTATTTGTGTTTTTATTTGCTTTCTACTCTCAAGTTTATTTTTGTTTATTTTTATAATAAGGTCCCATACCACGTGTTGTCCGATAGGGGCTAGAATTTAACAAAATGCAACAGACATTGATTTAAAGACAATATTTCATTCATTATTCATTTTAATACTTAAAGTCACAGTAGACTTGCTCTCAGCAGATTTCTGATAAAAACTCTGAGAGTATATAAAAATTGCAATGAAGAGTTTCCTAAAATAATCTGTCGTTCGGAATCGACTTTAAACTGTATGTCCCGCCACTCAATGTATAAAATAAACACACATAACATATGTGGCGTGGGAAGCTAAGTCGTAATCCTGTCTGAAGAGTTGTAATGACCAATTATGTAATGTAGACTGATCCCTAGCATTTTCTGCTTAAGCTAATGAACAAAATATAGACGCCTATGCGTTTTGCTTAAGGTTAAACAACAGCTACAGATAGTATTACTCAATTTATGCATGTTTGCTTTTAAGATGGCTGCATATAAGTTAATGCTGCTAAAGTTAAGTTCGAGTATGGCAGTGTCAGCTCTGGTGAGATCATCTGGCCCCGGGGCCCATATGATACGAATATTTAATGTTAACCGTAGATCGAACTTTGCATCAAAAATGATGTATTTAAATTTTTTAGACTACATAACTTTAATTCAGAAAAAGTTAGATGCCTGATATTTTTATAATGTGTTAGTATTGTTATAACCATTATTTTAAACCAAATAAAAAAAGAAAATTTTAAACAGGACTTAAACAATTCAAAAACTTCGTAATTCTGGCTTATGTATCATTTTTGATACATACGACTTTCTTAGGGATCCTTTGGTCTTGTGTATGTAATTTTTTAAAATTTAAAAGATTTTGTGAAGTTTTATCGTAAATAAAACAATATTTATGGTTTTTGAGAAAGAATTGAAAGTTAAGTGTGGGACGAAAGTGAAAAGATTGAATTTTCTATTCTTGATATATTCTTGATATTGGTTGAAGTAGTCGTAGTCTAGTATGTAGCGTGTTACCTTATTAGACGTCAGACGGAGGTTCAAACCTCAGGTCAGACATTTCCAATTTATAACGAAAGGTTGTAATGACCGATTATATATTAATTATATGTGTAATATTCCTGCTGCTAAAGACTTTGAAGAGGAAGAAAATAGAAGCTCGTCTTATGAACTGAAGAAATTATTGTCAGCAACAAACATGAAAACAGGATGTTTATCGCCAAAGATGGTACTACTTGGAACAGAAGAAACTGCCTTTAGTAGTTTGGGATGAAAAAATATTACAAATTTTCACGCAGATTGCTAGCAGCTGTTTCCTGAAATCTTGTAGAATCTTTCGTACTGCTCTTTTCATATTTATCTCACGTGACAAAGACGGTCAACTACGTACGTATGAGATAACAGAATCATTCGCTTTGATAACGATATATTTACACCTATTACGCCTTTTCGAAAAATGAGCTGAAAGTCTTGCAGACTTTAATAATCATGCTTAAACACTTTTTTGAAATTCGAATGAAAACAATTTTTTCAAAAAACAAAATATATTTATCTTAATTTTTTGTGAGAAAATTTTTGCCATTTTCTTAAAACCTTTATCACACAACTTGTAGTTTTATGTAAGAAATAATACTATATAAATAGTTTGGGATTAGCTATCATAATTTCAGAGCAGCCTATATATCCTTTTTTTAAGATTTTTAAAAATTTTATTTTTTGTTCGCCTGAAAGATAAGAAAATTAAAGAAAATATATTCAAATAATGATGCTTATGTTTTTATGTTCCTTGTTGATATATTATCATCACAAAATAGATTTAGATTCAAGTACATGCTACGTGCGTAGCAACTACTTACAGCCGTCTTTGGGGAAACCCATATCCGGGAAACCAGAGAGGAATCAAAGAGAGAAAATTGTTATTGACATAAACTTTTTTACCTCAATGACGTTGACAACAAATATTTCTAACGAAGCACAAGAATGGTTTGTACCAACTGAGATTGTTACTGATGCGAGTAAGAAAAAGCTTTCCTATCTAAGCAATTGGAAACTTATAAATCGCCACAAAGCAAGGGTGGTAGATGTCAAAATATTACCATTTAGAAAGAAATAAAACCAGGCTGACATGACGTGCTTGATTTTTATGTAAAAAACCCTGCTGCAATGTACATCATGTCAAAAATTTTGGCGCAAATTTCATAAAAGTGATAATACATACATAATTGGCCATTACAACCCAGGATTACGGCCTAGCTTCTCACACCACTCATGTTGTGTGCGTTAATTTTATACGTGAGTGGCGGGACCTACAGTTTAACGTCGACTCCGAACGACAGAATTTTGAGAAACTTTTTCATGGCAGTTTATTTTACTCTCAGAGTTTTTGCCAGAAATCTGCTGAGAGGAAGTCGCCGAAGAAATATTTTTTTTTCATATTTCATTTTTGATGTCTGATCTGACGAACCCGGGCTTTACGAATAGTAAGCCAACACACTACCTACTACACCACGGCGACTTGAAAAGTGATAATAAAATGTAATAATAGTAAATAAATAGTTTTATTAAAATAAATAAAAATATTAAAGTTTTGTAACAAAATCTATCAATAATCGTGACAATTCTATGTACTACAAGTATGTATCAAAAGTGATACATAAGCTAGAATTATGAAGTTTTTTAAGGTTCGATCTACAATTAAAACTAAATTTATTAAAAAAATAATTTTTATGGAATAATATTTACCCAACTACGGAATCAAAGGCAGGAAAAGAGACCAGAAAGAGGCGACATATACGCCCCTATGAAAATACTTTTTCAAATTGGAAAAAACAATATGAAATTCAACTAGTCATAGGAGGCCCAACGTACACGATTGCCGAATTTCAAAACTGCTGTGTCCAGCAGTTAGCAGCAGGAATACTAGGGAACTATTTGAGTTGGAACTCAAACAGGAATTCAAAGAAGAGTGAACCTGCCTACGAACGGCTAGCTATCCGCTAACCTAACCTTGTTGAAAATTTTTAGTATTTCTATCTTTTGCTTTATGACCCCCTTATTACTCTATCCTGTTATGGGACAACATATTTAAAGTGATGACAATAATAAATATGCAATTAGAATACATGCATACATAGTACAGTGAAACAAAAGAAATTGAAAGGAATTGGACTCGTCTTGGGTTAGTTTCAAGCCCAAACATGCATGCGAGAATATTCAAGGCATCCACTGCAACTTTTGCTTGTAGCAAAACTGGAAGGTCTACTCCCAGTCGAAACACACAAAGCGAAGGAGCAGAAACATTAGGGAGATGAAACGTTTGATTGTGTCCAGGAATCTATTGCCTTCAAAATACAATGCTAGAACAAGCTTTCTTTCTTTTTTTTTCTACTAATTAAGATATTTACAATCGAAGTGGCTGCAGTCTAGTAGATACGTAGTGTGTTGGCTTATTAGACACAGGCGATTCTAACAAAACGAAATATTTAAAAATATTTCTTTAGAGACTTCCTCTCAGCAGATTTCTTGCAAAAATTCTGCGAGTAAATAATATTGCCATGAAAAGTTCCTCAAAAGTCTGTCGTTAGAAGTAGACCTTTAACTGCAGGTCTCACCCCTTACTTATTAAATTAATACACACAACATAAGTGATGTGACAAGCTAGGACGTAACCCAGACTGAAGGTTTATAATGCCCATTTATGTATGTGTTTATGTAAGACGTTTACTATAGATCTGGGTGTCTCAATTGTCTGTTACCTAAGCTAACCTAATCTACAGCTTTCCTTCTCAATGTTGTTTCCATACAGCAGTCCGCGTGAAGCTTTCAAGAATTTATTGAAACCGATGAATAGCAGTTGTGATGGGGGGCGGGGAAATGCAATCTTAAACAGATCATATTTGGCAGAAACCTGACTCTTTATATCGCAAACGCATCCTTTTTACAGGTTCCTTTCAGTTATTTCGGTAACTTTAAAATCATGCTTTTTTTCAAGCCTACACAGCCTATCGTCAACAAGGGTTTCTTGTTCCATAATATAGTTTTTTTTTAATTTTGTTTATGTGAACAATTTTCACACCAACTTTACCCAAAGTCTGTTTGACATGCAAAAAAATGTTAATCCTTTCCATGAACTATTTATCATTTTCTGTTGTTGTTACTGCTATTCCCTTTGATTATTTATTAAATAATTTTGTTGTAAAATGGTCTACATTCATTCACTAACCGCTCTCAAGTCAGAATTTTTAATTTATTTGTTTTCATTCTTTGCAAAATTGCCTATTGGGTATTCTGTAGCACGACCCTACTGCCGTTTATGCCGGCACAATGTTCTGTATAAGATAATGATCATTAACAGCACAACATGTATAAACAAATGAATATCAAATAACATAAGCGAGTGTGTCATTAACATAATTCTGGGCATTGACTCTCGCTGCTTTTGACGCGTGCTCAAGTCGTCAATACATTATGTGCATGTTGTTGTTGTTGTGTATTCTCCGCTGGCTAGCGTGGGAATTATGCTTTGTTTGCATTACTGGTGTTGGGCTGAAGACTTGGATCGTGTTGCATACACACAAACAAATGTATTATTAATTGATAGAATATAGGTCACTAGAACCTTTAAGCAAACATATGTAATAAGTATAGAACTATATAGAATTAAGGGAGTTGATTCGAAATTGTCGGATCAGCTAAAAAACTGTATAAAAGAGGAAATAATTCCCATATCAAGATCAATCGGATTGAATACAATAAAGAGAACAGAGCTCTTCGATTGAGCTCTTTTAAAAAACCTAAAAATCTTTTAAAAACTCTACCGTCAATCCTACAATTCTGCTCTCGTACAAGCTAACATACCTATAGCAGCTGCTAGGACTATAGGTTTTATAAATAAAATACTAAAGTATGTGTGTATGTTTGTATGACTTAGTGTGTATGTATTAGTATTGAAAGCATATGCGGTTATGGGTGAGTATAAATACAGCATTAACATGAAATACTAACCAACAATTTTAGAGTCAATAACATGCTTTAAGCCATAAGTGTAATACAAGTAGTTGTAATAAAGTAAGAGAGAAAAAACTAAAAAGTATGATAAAAAGAGAGTGACTTAAATGGAGGAGGGAAAACAATTACTCTTTCACCCCTGGCAGGGTGAAAGGTTCAAATCATTATACAGGAATGCGAGTATACTGGGAAGGAAAAGCAGAAAGGTGGTGTTATAAACTTTTAACATTTATTATGATGATGGTGTAGCAATTTTTTGCAGTATTTTCTACTTATTTTTTTTATACAAAAAATATTGCGCTATTTGCCTTTGGCTATGTATCGGGTGGACCATCTATCGGTTTAAATTTGAACCATCGGTTATTTCGAATCTGGCAATACTCATATCATTCTATTCTGTCACAGAATTCATTATATTATCTCCATTGAATGTAATGAATTGATATAGTCTTGAGCAACGTTGCCATTTATTGGGCCAGCGAGAAACGGCACAATGATGTCGATTTTGTTAAAAAAAACGAATCATCTTTTCGGATGAAGCTCATTTTCATTCTGGTGGATACGTTAACAAGCAAAAATTGCTATACTTGGTCCTTACAAAACCCACGCATGGTCTTATAGAAGCCAATGCACCCATTACGGGTGACTGTTTGGTGAGTCTTGTAGAGCGGAGGCATCATTGGCCCATATTTCTTTGAAAATGAGGACGGCGCAACCATTCTATCCCACCATGATAATCAATTTTTTTTGTACCCGCTCTACATGGTGTGAACGATGGTGCAACTTGCTAGACGTCTCATGCCAATGCTCAATTTATTGAGTCAAACGTTTAATGGCCATTTAATTCGCCTAATTAGTGATGACGTTGGCCGCCAAGAAGCTGCGGTTTGACATCGTTGGAATGTTTTGTGTGGGGAGCCGTTAAAGAAAAGTGTCATGCCGACAAACCAGAGACAATTTAGCATTTGAACATTCGTGATGCCATTGCCGAGATACCATTCCATCCAATCTAAAAAGTGCACGAAAATTGGTCTGATCGAATGAGGTACTGTGAGGCCAGCCACGGCAGCCATATGAATGGAATGGAAAAAAATGTTGGCAAAATTTCAAACCGTTTTTGCTTTATTGTATTTTTAAATTTAATCTCTTAAATGGCCCGCTCTTTAGATAGCAGGCGACAACTTTGACCGCAAATGTTGCAGTTTTTACTTTTAAATTTTTCTACGTTTTATTCCTAGTCTTTGCAAGCTTCTTTGCTCTGCTGATTTCTTTTATGTATGTTTGTGTGTAGGAATATTTTAAAAACGACTGAAACTTGTTAATAAAACAGTCATCAATGCAAATCTATAGACATTCCTGAAAGAATAGTTTTTGGGCTGTTGATGTCATCAGTCCATATTCCCTTGAGAACGACCTTGGCCAGATTTTCACTGTGAATGCAGTGCACTATAGGACAATGATGGCTCCGAGTTGGAGGGAGGGTTTGGAATTATTCGGAATCAATCGGAATAAACCGGTCTATAAGGCTACCGAATCACTGCAGCGTCTTTTAAACGGAAGTGTCCGCAATTCAGGCAGCGCTGAAAATTATTGTGGACAAAAATATAGCACTTTCATTTATAAGATTATTATCTTGGTGTGCTACGGTTAATAATAAATAAATAAATAAATAAAATAAAAAAATCACCATATTTTCCGATAGCCAAGCGGCTATCAGGGCATTGGATTCTAATGTAGTGAACTCCAGGATGGTATATGACTGTCGCATCTGCGACATCGATATGATGTTTGTATTACATGGGTACCGAGTCGTAGAGACATTTCTGGTAACTTCAGAGCGCATAAACTGGTGGACGACCACCGAAATTCCTGATGAATTCTCTACATTAGGTCTCCCTTTGGGTACCTGCAGGCTTATATATTCTACAATGCAGTCGTGGACCTCGTTAACAGTAGAAATGCAGCTCGGACACGGGCAGAATGGCGCAGAAAATATGGCCAAGGCTGGATAATGTCTTGAATTTAGTTTCTTTCTCTAAGTTAAACTGATTTGATCAAATTTTCCTTACCACAGTTCTGTATTTAAGCAGTAAAATGGTTGATTCTATTCAGAAAATGTTTTTTTAAACAAAAATTTAAATACTTTTTAATTAAAAAATTTTAAATTTTTTTGAGTCGAACATTTGCTTTGCACGTTTGGCTGTTGCTCTAATTGTCCTGAAGCTAAAATTGTATAATAAAATCAATACTTTCCCTTGAAAATTAAAATTTCAAATATTTTGTGTTTTGTAAAAAATACATAAACGTTTCTTTTTCTAAATGAAACCATAAACAACCAAGCAACCTACATACCACTAGAAAATTCTCTTCCTCCGTATATATCATTGAGACATCCTTTAGAAATCTTAGTATCTGTACTCTTACAACTTTCCTTCTTTCCCCAATATAACTTTCATTTTAAAAGAATTGTGCAGAAGAAAATCCTTTTTTGTTTTTGTAGACAAAACAAATACTGGTCCTGTTCGAACAAAAAATTTTCTGATTATAAATTCCAGGCGAAGGTATTTTTCAAAGACCAAGAGAAACAGAGACATGGTATTGTTATTGACATTGCAAAGTCTTTTGTTCTAAAAGGAGATAAACTTTACCAGGGAAACAAAGGAACTGACTGTTGTACAATTGGAAATTATAATTTTAAATTCCTGTAATTGTTTAAAACCATAAGAGAAGTATTTAATGTTTAAAATATTAAAGAACAAAGGCAAGAAATTATTATTGATTTTCGAAAAAGCAATTAAACTCTTTAGGGGTTGTGATGGGTCTAATTATCCAATAAACATGTTAAGCCGGGCATTAGGTTATGTTAATTTTTGATAACAATTATAACAACAAAATAAAGGACATTGTCTTTATTGTTGTAGGGCTTATGCAAATTAATTAAATTTTTAAACAATGATGACCCTTAACCAGTAAATATTGTTTTACATATTTATTGATTGTTCTTCAATTGTTTTTATTATAAAATATTAGGGTATGCCCTTAATAAAAATTTAAATCCTAAAAAAGAAAATCCTTAATTTTTATAAACTAATGAGTTAAGAACAAAACTGTCTTAGAATTGTATTAAAGAGCATTCAGTTTCAAAAATCTTGTTCTTATTTAGAAAGTTCTTTTTACCATTTATACCAGAGATCGGCAATGAGAATTCAAAAAGATGAGTAGAATCGGATCATATTCATAATTTCTGATACTTATTTCAATACCATACTCCTACTACTATATTCAAAGTTTGATGTCACTCCAATCATTTATAAGTATTATAAGTATTTTTCTAAATCTGAATGAGTAGGCTTATGAATAAAACATATTTCGAATGGTATGAGTTTAATGTGAACGTTGTACGCATACTCATTGCAACCTGTACTTATAAATCAACGTTGTAGTTAGTACGAATGAATCAGAGTAATTAAATTTTAATATTGTTTACTCAGTTATATTCAAAATTTCATGAGTGCTTATAAGTAGCGAAAACACAATTCATTGCTGGTCTCTGATTCACACATAAGCATAGACGGCATACATGAATGGTATATGACTGCATGATCCTCGGTTATGCGTAAAAATGTGTACACGTGTGTCTATGCCTGTTTATATGTGTGGTATTATAAGCTCTAATGAACCAATAATGCATCAGGATATAGTAGAAAAATTCTAATTGAAAAAATGATTACCAGAGATGGCAATCTCAATTAATATTTAGCAAAAGTTTGGGTTAAGCTAAAAATAATATACTCAGGACTTAATAAATCAACAGAAGTAAATGAAATATTAACCCATTCGCTGCCAAGGACGAGTATACTCGTCTCGATGTTTACATTTATAGAGATCTAGCTATTGTTTACGCAGAAGAGTGTAAAGAAGAACAATAAACAAAGCAATTGTTGTTGTTTACATCAAGTTGTGAACAGTGGCACACAGAATTGTGCAAACAATAAAGAATTTAATTAAAACTAAACATAAATTTATTTTTATTTTATTTGCAATCCACGAGCTCATATTTTAAATGTTTTTAAAAAGTTTTTGAAAAATGACTACCTCAATTAATATTTAACAAAAGTTTGGGTTGAGCTAAACACAAGAGACTTCGGAATTAATAAATCAACTGAATCAAAAGAAATATTAAAAAAATTGGAACGTCGGGTTTATATGTTATTTATTAACACATTTTTACTCTACACCGTTCTAGAAAACACTACAACCAAGGCAAATTTATTGTGAAAAGACACCAATTCATATTAGGTTAGTTTAAATTAGAAACTGTGTCAAAGAATATGGCTTACTTTTATAGCATAGCTTACTAATCTCAAAGAGAATAGCTTATTTCCAACAGCGGGTTAACATCTCTCAGATATCCTAATAGTTTTATGAGTTTGTGAATTTTATTTAAACCACCTTCAGCTAGATCTATGCTGTCGATAAATTCCGTTTATCTTAGTATTCTTCTTTTAAGGTTTGCAATTCTGTAGTTTCGCCCTATTCTTTGTCGTTACAGCTTCGTCAGAAATTGCTGTGGGGCCACTATCCTTTTGTGATAGGTTTAAGGGTAGTTTGATTGCAAATCTCACGTATGAATTTTTTTTTTAATTCACCTTTGTAAGTGCATCGGTTTTATTGTTACCTTTCCGTAAACTTCTTCAGAAACTTTCCGCTGCCTTGGATAATTATAGATGTGTTGTACAAACTGCGTAGGGATCTTCTGACCGGTTTAGATATGGCACTCAATTACGAAGCCTGTGCTCCTATATAGTTGCGAGACATGAAATTTAACCAAATCCACCACAACAAAATTACAACTGTTTGCAAACAGATGTTTGACAAAGATGAATCCCATATTTAAAATATTGGGGGCATTGTAATACTAGCCAGCTACAGAACCCTTAAGAGCAGTGTAATGTTGGTCGTCACCAGAAAAGATTGATCGTGCGAACAAAGGTATATCCTGCCCACAAATACGTATTATGATAAAGTGCAGGGTGGTTTTCACCTCATCTGAAATATAGTACAAAGTAAGCAGTATAAAAATATACCGCTGAAGAGTAGTGCCTACTTTTTTGTTGCATAAATATACGGCAATTACTGCATATTTTTGTGGTTTGTAGAAATTTTGTTTTAGGATTGCGGTGACTTATCTTTTTCCACTTTAATTTGTTTTCTATATTAATATTGGATCCAATACGTAATTAAGTATTCTTTAATAGATATCCATAGATGCAGAAAAAAATTGGTCGCAAATTTAGTAAAAATTCGGATGACGAAATTAAAAAAAAAAACTCAGGAGATAGCCCCTACTCATGCTGTACATTGTGTTAGTATTAGGAAATTATGTAATGGAAAGGAAGAAAGTGGTAGTAGTGTTTGTGGACACTAAATTTGAAACACTTTATATCACAAGTGACAGGAATGACCTCTGCAGAAAGGAAGTTCCACATACGAATTTTGTCTGTAATGCAGTGTGTGATCCACTGGCTAATTGACAACAAACGTTACGTGCGAGTGCACCATTCTGCGGAAAAAGAATCAAGCAAAAGTAGCGATAGAACAGTGAAACACAAGCCACATTGCGAAGTCAAACGGAGTAAGTTTAACTTACCTGATACGAACATGACTGTGTTTGACCCAATTTACTGATGGCAAGACTTGAAATGACACCATAATCTTCATAAGAATCTATGCCATAAGTAAACATTGCTGAGAGGCGCCATTGATGTGGGTGACAGCTATTACCACCAGAACGCGATGAAGTTGTTGCTTATGCAAATGCAGTCAAACGTTTGCGTTCAGCCAGCTGATATTGTTGTATGAGATAGCATGCAATAGTGATGGCTGTTGTTGTTGCTGTTGATAAATTATAATTTGCTATTTGTTGCCACGTTGTTTGGTGTCCAAATGATTTTTATATATGAGACCAGAACAGACCATTTGCGTGTGTGAAAATTCTTCTTTATCATACACTGCGTTAGGTGACATGGGTCCATCATAAAGTTGATGTTGTTGTCGTTGTTGATGATAATGTTGTTGGTCTGTGTTGAAATTATCTTCTTTAAATGTCAATATGTGATCCTGTATATTGCTGTAAAGGCCTTATGGCACGCAAGGCAAAGCCACTTTGACTTGTATGGGTGGCTGTAGTTGTTGTTGGTCATGTTTCCATTTTCTACGTTGATAATATCCGGCGGAAACATGACTTGTATCCGCATGAAATAAAATTTGTTGGTATTGTCGTTGTTGCTGTCGTTGCTATTATTGTAAATGATAAAGTCCTCCCGTTGAGAACGCGCTATTTAATGGTGTATGCAATGAGATCGCTATACCACCACCCATCATCAGTGAATCAGAATCCACTTTCAGAGGTAATTCAACGAGACTCTGCAGTGAGTTGTTGAAAAGCCATTTGAAATTTAGATTATCAGGAACATTTGCATCCACTGGATATGTTATATTAATGGTTTGTTACAGTGCGGCGTGTATTATTGTTGAATCCGATTTACAAACAAGCAGATCTGTAAAGAGATAACAGGTTCTAGAATTATTTTTCATTTTAAGTAGCCTTTAAGTAGACTTTAATATTTTTTATTTTTTACTCATTTTTATTCTCTATCTCTCTATTCTACTTCCTTATATTTTGAAACAAAAGAACCAGGTTAACAATCTCCATATAATGAAACTATTTCGTGTCATTGTAGTTTTAGTTTAAAACCCTACCGGTTGTTGTGTGCCTGTATTTTGTCTAATAGCAAAATAGGTTGCAGCAAACAAAGAGGTAGAAAATCAAGTGGAAATGAAATTGCTTTTCAGTAAATTGTAAAATGTTATAGAAAATAGAAGAGAAATAAGACACAAAAACAACTTGAATTTATTTAACTTATTTAGCAAAGGATGCCTTAAAGTATGCTATATATACATACATAAATGGGAATTCTTAGAGCAACAAAAAGTACACTTTAAAAACTAAATTTTTCCAGAATTTTTCAGAAGTTTGCACATTAAACATTAAAATTATAAACAAAAACTACAAAAACAAAAACAATATACTTGTTTACAAATTATCGCTCTGCGGAATTAACAACAAACCCCAGCATAAAAAATGAAAACAAGTAAACAGAAATATACCAACAAACACTACAAGAATAAATGTAAACAAAATACACAAACAACAATAATGGAACAACGATGTTTACATTTATAGAGATCTCGAGGAGGCGATGTCATTAATATTCGCCTTCAAAAATATTCATCAGACTGCTTTCTCTGCCGTCAAAAAGGCAAGGAAAAGTAGGCAACGGAGTCAGTAAAAGTTCAGTCAGTCTTATGTAAATACGCGGTGTGTTCGAACAGAGTAATCGTGGTTTGAAGATTTCCGTTACAAAGATCTGTCGAACAATTGACTAGTAATAGTTATTGTTTATGCAAAAGAGTGCAAAGAGCAATAACAAACAAAGCAATTGTTGTTGCTTACATCAAGTTGTGAACAGTGTGCGCAATAAAGAATTTAATTAAAAATAAACACAAATTTATTTTTATTTTATTTGCAATCTACGAGTTCATATTTTAAATGTTTTTAAAAGGTAAAAACGTTTCAATATAATAATGCCACTCGTGATGAATACAATGGCTTATCCTAAATGAATAGTTGCTAATTTCGTTAATGTTGTTATTGCTTTTGTTGTAAATAGTAAGATAGAAACTTAATTTTATTTAAAACTGTTAATTTGACTTTTTAAGCATCAATTTCAAATTAAAATCCATTTGAAAAATAATCTCTTTAGAAACGCTTAAAACAAGGAAAGTTTTTAATTGAAGTTACAAACTCAAATGGCTTATAGAACTATAGGAGCTGCTGCTATTATTTGGTTTAAACAAAAGCAACTAAAATGTAAGGAAATAAGGAAAAACTACTTTCTATAGACTAACTGGTATATGGTAAAGGCAAATGCTTTATCGAAATTGTTGTCTGCATTAACAAAATGTTCATGTTCAACAATACAACAAAAAAAGGAACAAAAAATAAAAAAACAACTGTACCTCTTTAAAACTGAATTCTATTGAAAGAAATAATATCAAATAAAATCCTATAAAGAGGAAAAACTTATTAAAACTTCCATTCCATTTGTATTTTCCATACAAAGTTAGTTTCTTTCCCTTTCTCTTTATGGCTAGAAAGCTTAAAAATTGCGTACTAATCGAGAAAAAAAAACAATTACAGGAAACTTTAAATCTAAACTCGAAAGTGCTAAGGGACGTAACAACAATATAATCCACAAAATCAACACAAACTACACTGTTTCCATATGCAATTCTCAATCAATTCAATATAATGCATCGAAAAATCAATGAGAAAATTAAAAAAAAATGTTTAAAAGGGTTGGACTTTTAACTAATTTCGAAATCAATGTACAATTCATGTAAATTTTGGAGACAGAAATTTTAATTATTCCTTAACTATTGTGGCCACATGGTCTTAGGCCCCAACGTAGGTTTGGCTAATTTAGGTGGCATTATCATAGGCAATTACTTGAAATTTTCACTTTGGTTCGCTCATTCACTTTGTTTAAGAAAGGCATTGATGTGCGTCATTAGGAGAAGTCTTCCTATTTGCTATACAATATTGTTACGAAAATGAAAATATCAAGATACTGGTGTTTTACTTTTACATCGCTTCATATAAAAATTATAAATAAATAGACAATAGACAACCCTATCTACCTGGCTACGCAGTTTGCCGTATTAGTATGTCTGTGAAGTAGCAGGCAAATAATGATTGCATAAAAAAGCTTATTTTCAATTCAGAAAATAAAACTAAAAACCAAAAATACTTTTTGTATGACCCAATATGGTGACAAGTCTTTAGCTTTGTTATAAAAAATAAGCAAAAACACAGAAGAAATATACAAAAAAAGCTTTTTTTTGTTATTACAATGCTACGCCGTAAAAGTTTGTTTACCATACAAAAGGAGAAGAAAACCTCTGGCGTTTAACAAGACAAGCAGAAAAAGAAAAGAATTATATTGTGTTATATTATTACTGCTCTAAAGGAACAATTTCTGAACAATAGCTATTGTATGATTATCTACATCCCTTTGTTATCCTTTACACTTACACATAAATTATTTAGGCATGTAGACATTGTAGTGTTACGACTCCCATTCCCAAGAATATTCACCCCAGGGCCTTGTTTTATTCTGTTAATTGTTTATTACCGTCTGTTATACAGTTCATAACTTTAAGTTTTTACAAATTTATAGCCTCTCTTTTTTTATAAATTTATTAGATTTCTTTACTTTTTTTGTATATCAATTACTATTATTGTCACTGTCATTTTCTAACTGTATGCTACAGCTGTTGGTTTTTTCTTTTTTTTTTGGCGGTTCATAATGTTTGCTGTCATAATGTTTGCCTTTAAACCCTTAATAGACTATGTAGAGTCCAAAAAATCTAAAACTGAAACTCAACAAAACGGAGTAATAATAGTATGATAATGAGTTAATGAACTCCTTGTTTAACATCATGTAAATTTCTCTGCACAAACACTTAACAAATGTATGCATCGCATCATATCGCTTCTTTTGGCTGTGGCCCATTATGATTATGGCTTCTAAAACATTTGCCCACAAAATTGTTTTTCCTTTTCTTCCTACTCCTCCGTTAAAGGCATCAAACAAACGACTTTATTAAAGTGTTTAAAATATTTTAAAAGCCGCCAAGGATAATGGTTATGAGCATTATAATTATTCTTTAAAAACAAAGTTTCAAAAATCAGCACGAGAATAGTTGTAAAGAAAATATCAAAAACGGATTCAATAAAAAATGCATTCTGGAGATAAAGTTCTACTCTATTAAGCTATTAAGCTGTAGTTCCTTAAGGTTCTGTTTAAAGACCTCTATTACATACATACGTAATTGGTCATTACAATCCTTTTGTCAGGATTACGCCCTAGCTTCTCTCACCTCATATGTTGTGTGAGCTAATTTTATACATGAGTGGCAGGTCCTTTTGAGAAACTTTTCATGGACTTTTCAAGACTGCTTAGAGGAAGCCGCTGTATTTCTTCGTTTTTATTTCTTTTTTTGATGTCTGAGGTGAGGTTTTAACCACGGCCTCTCGTCTAATAGTAAACTATATCTGTTAGTAAAGTATATTATCACAATATTACGTATTGTGACTCAATACGACTTTGCATATTCTACATTTATATAGAATTGTTAAAGTATGCATTAAGGCGTTTTCATATGTAACAAATATCTGCATATTTTTAGGATTTTTTCATATTAATTTTTATCAGAAAGACAAAAAACTTCGCAATGCAAAATTCATTAAATTATACGTGATATTAGCTGATTGGTAAAGGCAATTATATTTGAATTGTTTCTCTCAGTTTTTTTTTGCAGGAAAATATGTCGACCTTTGTTCAGTGGCGTGTATATAATTAAAATTAATGGATATTTAAAGCAATTGATGCACAAACATTCCTTTGATAATGTAAATAAATACATAGAAAAAATTTAATTAAATTCCTATTAACAGCTGTACTGAGAAAAAGTCCAAAAAGGTATAATAAGCATACATGTTGAAAAAGCCGAAAATTAATTTCTTGCAAAATCGTGAACAAATTTTACAAAAAACTAATTTTTTATAGTTACTTTGAATTTGAGAAATAATGTTTAAATTTTTTAACTAAAAATATGCAAGACATTACAATTAATTTTTAACCCCAAAAATTATGCTTTAATATTCGTGTTTCTATTTTTGTTTATTTAATTTGTTTCTTCTTTCATTATTGTTGTCAGTAATTTAATTTTGTTTTGCGTGTAACAGTTTTCTTTGCATATTTTTCGTATTAAATTCAGTGGCCTACTTTTTGGATCCCAACAAGTTTTGTTACTTAAACTAGTTTTTCTCTTTTTGGCAGGAAAGTGACTTGGGGAATTCTATACAAAGCATTTATAATTTTTAACTGCTTTTCGTTTTGCCAATTTTGTATTAACAGTTCATGTTTAAACAGGAAATTACCAGAGTTGTTTCCAAATTAAATATACTATTTTAAGATTGTGTGCCAAAATATTTATTGTGTATATGTGTATAAAACGGAGGCAATTTGTTTTCCTATAGCTTTTAATAGAGTAAATATTTGGAGGGGATTTTAAGCTCCAAAAGGAACAATTTCTTAAAAAGTATATAGAATACATACACTTTCAATATACTTTTTAACAAAAAAAGTATGCAAAAGTTTTTTATATATTTGATTTAATGAATATTAATGGAGACTAGATAAACTGTTATTGATATTACCCCATAAAAAGCGATCCATTTTGGAATCCAAGTGCAGATTTTGCAGAATTTTCATTGGACAAGCATGCCGTCTTGTAGCAATCTATCAACTCTTTTGCAGGTGACAAGAGTATTTGTTCATATTTATTTAATTGCAGGAAGAGCACTTTGGAGATTGAGGCGAAAAGGCGTAATCTGAATGAATCCTAATGGGGTCGGATGAGTAGGGTCAATTACTATGCGCGAAAGAACCAGTGTTGTTTATTGGCAGACAAGTGCAGCATCTGTATCCATGTGTAGTGCAAATATTAGGGGGCAGAAACTTTGAAAATGAAAATCCAGTTACGTTAGCTGGAATCAGCACTTTTTCAAGAGCCGAAAGAAACGTTCAAGTACCTCTGTTTCTTAAGATCGTGTAAGAAATATTTCACGTCATCTGGTCTTCTTACTATTTACACCAGTTATAGCCGATCGAGAATGGAATACAATTCTCATGTATGGGGCAGTGGCTCGAAGTATATTCTGAGGCTTCTCGACCGCATACAGGAGAGGGCGAAGGTGCTCATTATTGACGGTATGTTATCCAACTCTATTGATTCATTGTATCGCTGCTCGGTGCTCGAGCCAAATAAAGGGACTTGTTCCCGAGAATCATGTATTCCTACGTAACAAACGTCTTTCTCGGCGAGCACATCCGTTTGTAGTCGATTGACCAATTGATCGCACAGTGCATTACAGAGAAGCTTCGTTCTTTAGCCGGAACAACAAATTATTGTCCGCGAAGATTTTGGGCGACAAGGTAATCTGTGTCAATATAAGTATCACGAATCTAGTTAACGTCCAGTACACTATATTTCCGCCTGTCATCCGTAACAATGTGATCAATTTGACTCTTTGTTATTGTGATCAAGGGGAAAATGTTGTTCTTGCAATTTGATATACTTCCAGCTCGATGTAGTTATTTTTTCAGTCCCTAATAATATTTGAAAGCCTGGTTTGCATTTCGATAAGAAGTTGAATTTTATTTTTTTATCCTTTTGCCCAAAAGAAATTTGTAAACTAAACAGTAAACAAAGAATAAGCGAAGAAATGCCCTTGTTAGTGCTGTTACACACTTTTTCTTTAACGCTTCCAAATGAGCACGAGTATCTGAGAGAGGACTTCACTGTTGATATTAATTTCCATTTTTATTGAACAATATTATCATTTATTTTCCAGCTTTATTCATCCTCCATATCTCTACCTTAGTTACAGTTATTGCAAGAGTATGCGGATAAATAAAAGTGTCTGCAACTGCTTATCTTTGTAAAACTGTAATGGTATGTCAGTGAATTTCCCTCAGGACTTAATACTAATTTTTGTTTATTATAGTCATCGTAGCAACTCTGATTGATTTCTTTTCATACAGCCAGTGAGTGTCGGCCTTGGAGTGTCTTCCTTTGCGTGGTTGGATGAATGCTTAATAAAGATGAGTTCGTAGGATATTTTGTTTTCATTCTTACTTTTCCTGTCTTTTATATTTTTTGCTGTTTTTCTTTTTTCCGTTGTTTACAGTTATTGGCACAAATATTGTTTATATTATATTGACAGTATTAAATACATAGAGGGAGCGAAGGGAAGGGAATATTACAGTATATAGTTAATAAGTATGTATTTAAGCTTTCGTAAATTAAGTATAAGGTTTTCATAAGACTCTTAGGAAATGGAAAATTTTTCTACTGTCAGGTATAGTATTTGGTTGTTTGTGTAAATAAAAAAGGAAGGTAAACAAAATTATGTATTAAGTTTCGTGGCATGTTAATACTGTCATTTATAAGAAATATTCTCCCAATAAGTGATTACATTTAACATTATAACCCAATATTTATCGGAATATTGTTTATTTTTGTTTTAATTTGCATATTTGTTTGTATTCAAGCCCTCTTACGTAACTAAGACATTCGAAAAACGCATTTCCTTGCTTGACATCAAACTTGTTAGAGGAACGTAGTGCTAAAATATTCACATAAATTATTTGCTAGTAACAAAAACCGGAGAAGTCAATTGCCAGGCAATGAATAACAATTAAGGATAATGGAATCAAACAAAAAAATAAAAAAAATTATACTGTAGATTTGGCTACAATTTAAAGTAAAACGTTATTAAGTTCTAGTATTGGTAACATTTTAATCAATATAAGTCACGGAGCATAACGAACATTTAGAACATTTTCAAATCCATTCCTTAGGATTCGAGCATACATACATATGTAATTGATCATCACAACCCCTCAATCAGCATTACGAACTAGCTTTTCATATCACTTATGTTGCGGGTGTTAATTTCATACATGATTGGCGGTAACTGCAGTTTAAAGTTGAATCCGAACACCAGATTTTTGAGAAACTTTTCGAGGAAATTTTATTTACTCTCAGGGTTTTTCCAGCAAATCTACTGAGATTAGGTCACCGAAGAAATATTTCTTCCACACTTCGTTTTGTTGGAGATGTCTTACCTGAATTTTAAACGGTAGCCTCTCGTCTAATAACAACACAACACACTACCTTCTAGACTACAGCGACTTCTAGGATTCGTATTCTTATCGAAACTTGTTAAACAGGGATAATCTATTGATTTTCGTAAGAGCTATTTTTCATTTTTATGGCGTATTTTTATAAGAGCGTACAATATTTCTAGAACAAACTAAATTATCTGTTGCAGTATATTTTTTGATAGACGAAACCATTCATTTAAACTAAGCCGAGTGAGGTTTAATATCTGAAGTTTTTCTTAGCTGCATGAAACCTATAGATAAGATATCAATAACGTTAGCTTGACAGCTAAGAATATCAAACTTTGTTGACATTTGAGTTTAGTAACGTCTGTAACGCCACCAGAACTACGTTTCGAAATTGTAGAAATTTCTTCGACAAAAATTAATCACTTCTCAGATCTAACACCTTTGGTGTGGTTAATGCATTCGATTCGAAACCAAACGAATGTACGAAAACACAAAGAAATGTGCAAACTGAAGACAATTTTCTCATTAACTCATAGTAGAATTAAGGCGATCGTTTGCGTTGCATTTTTTCTGGTTGGACTCAATTGAAACTGATTGAGGGTAATAATTTTTATCAAAGAATTTCGAACTAAATGGCTACGTCTTTAATCAATATCCCAAAATTGGAGCGAAGATTATTTTAAAGCTTTTAATCAGGGTACCAAATATTCACTCACTTATCACTCAAGCTCATGAAAAAGAAAAAGAATTTTGTTTTGTTATCTTTCATGAAAAGTTTCTCAAAAATCTGTCGTTCGAAGTCGACTTTAATCTGTAGGTCCCGCCACTGATGTATAAAATTAACACACACAACATAAGTGCTGTGAGAAACTAGGTCGTAATCCTGACTGAAGGGTTGTAATGACCAATTATGTTATGTAGGTACCTTTCATTCGTGAACAGAAACAAACAAAAATAAAAGTTTGCTTTATTCATTCATGTATGATGATAGTAATGTTTTTTAATTTCGTTTAAAATTGAGAGAATAAGAAAAACGTTTTTTCATGCACATGCACATTTTTGAGAAATAACATTTTTGTAAAAATCTCACAAATGAAAGAGGATAAAGTTTTATTTTGCAATGTTGAGTGTTCGGGTTTTTGCATTCAAGAATAAAACAAAAATATGTGCACGCACGGGTAAAACAAAAATTTTGTTCATTTTGTGGCGTACGTTCCTCCACATACGATCTGACAACAACATTATTTTTGTACACTTTGGCAACGCTAATGATTGTTAAAACTTTTTCTAGAACTTTCTTCTTTTTTGATCGTACAGACGCTTAAGTCTTTTTTTGATATTCAATCTTTTTTCATTAAATAAATAGTTTTAAGTTAATTTAAGAATTAACTATATTTGTTTAATTCGAGCTATTTGCTTCATCATCGTAAGTATATCTTTACCTACATTTGGTGACCCCGACAAAAAGAACACAGCGCAATGGACAACGATGGCAAGAATGCAGACGTTCTTCCTGGTGCCTCACATAATTTACCACCACCACCATTACGGAATCTACCAACAGCCTCAGGTCAACACACCGAAGAATTGGCACGCATTTCCGTGAAGATTCCCCCATTTTGGCATGCTCGCCCAGAACTTTGGTTCGCTCAAATTGAGTCGCAATTTGCCACAGCCGGGACAACGGCCGAGCTGACTAAGTACCACACCGTGGTAGCAGCTATCGATGGTACAATTTTGTCCCAGGTGAGTGACATCATATTGAACATGCCAAAGGAAAATCAGTATGCAACCCTTAAAAAACGTTTGCTGGAAGAATTCGCCGACTCTGAACAGAAACGGTTAAAAAAACTTTTGCAAGACATAGAACTTGGGGATATGCGACCATCGCAACTTCTTCGGGAAATGAAAAATTTGGCCGGTAACCAGGTCGATGACGCTTTTTTGAAATCTATGTGGATGACGCGTTTACCAAACCACATGCGTACCATAATTTCGATAAGTCGTGAGACTCTTGACAATATCGCTGTAATGGCCGATAAAATATCAGAAGTCAACGACAATTCATCAATTCAAGAACTTTCACTGGCAAAAGCCCCAACAACAAACAACACAACTTTACAACAACAACTACAGCAATTAACAAGAGAAGTCGCTAGTTTGAAGACACAATTTCAACGCTCGCGTAGTCGTAACAGATCCAATTCCGGCAATCGTAATCGTAGTAATACTCGTGAAGAAGCTCAATCCAATGGAAAATGTTGGTACCACAGAAAATTCGGCTCTAAGGCTAAAAAATGCAAAGAGCCATGCAGCGAAAATTTAAACTAAGCAGTCTGTCACTATCGACGGTAAATGACAGACAAAAAGTTCTACACCGCCGTCTTATAATTTTTGATAAAAATTCAAATTTAAAATTTCTCGTGGATACCGGAGCGGAAGTCAGCGTTATCCCTCCTAACCGACATCAACTAAAGTCTCCGGACAACAACATTTTTTTATTTGCTGCGAACAAATCGCCGATTAAGACATATGGTGAAAAAAGCTTAACACTTAATTTAGGCTTACGTCGACCTTTTGCATGGAATTTCGTAATTGCTGAAGTTTCTCAACCTATTCTAGGCGCAGACTTCTTGGGTCATCATAATTTGATAATAAGTATGCGGCAGCGTAAACTGTTTGATGGTAACACTAATATGGCTAGCAATTGCAGTATTGCGACCATCGAATCACCGATTCTTGGTTTATCTACCATCGACATCAACGACACGTTTCAGGTACTTCTCAAACAATTCCCTGGAATTACACAATCACAGCATTCAATCAACAACACCACCCACGATGTTACACATCATATAATCACAAGTGGACAACCTGTTTTCGCCAAACCCCGTCGCCTAGCACCTAATATGCTTAAAGCCGCTAAAGCTGAAATGCAATCGTTACTCGACGCTGGTATCTGCCGACCTTCATCTAGTCCTTGGGCAAGCCCACTTCACATGGTAAAGAAGAAAAACGGTGAGTGGAGGCCTTGCGGGGACTACAGAAAACTGAACGCCATTACCGAACCGGATCGATACCCGATCCCACACATACACGATTTTACTCATTGGTTAGAGGATAGTAAAATTTTTTCAACAATTGATTTGCGAAGAGCATACCACCAAATCCCTGTGGCGCCATCCGACGTGCCAAAGACAGCCATAACAACGCCATTCGGCATGTATGAGTTTACTCATATGACATTCGGATTGAGAAACGCGGGACAAACTTTCCAGCGCCTAATGGACCACATCCTTCGTGATTTGGATTTCGCCTATGCTTATTTGGACGACATTTTGATCGCCTCAAAAGACTTAGAGCAACATCAACAACACGTAAAGTTGGTCTTTGAAAAACTACAAAATTTTGGCATCGTTATAAATCCATCTAAATGTAATTTTGGTAAGTCCGAAGTAAAATTTCTTGGCTTTACAGTTAACGTAAATGGCATCCGTCCTCCAACGGAAAGAGTAGATGTTATAACTCAGTACAAATTACCGGAACGAGTTTGTGACCTTAAACGTTTTATGGGTATGCTTAACTTCTTTAGAAGATTTTTGCCAAAAGCCGCTACCCAGCAGGCAACTTTATTTGAATTTATACGTGGTAATAAAAAAAACGACAAATCAGTTATAAAGTGGACCGAAGAGGGAAAACTTGCTTTTGAGCAATGCAAGGCACAGCTCCGTGACGCAACATGCCTTGCTTTTCCTAAACACAACACTCAACTTGCTCTGATGGTAGACGCCTCAGACATTGCCATAGGTGCCGTTTTACAGCAAGTGGTGAACGACAACTTTCAGCCACTTGGTTTTTATTCAGAGAGACTAAACGAAGCTCAACGAAAATACAGCACCTACGATAGGGAGCTATTGAGTGCATACAAAGCAGTCAGACATTTTCAGCACATGCTGGAAGGTCGTGAATTTTGTATATATACGGATCACAAACCGCTTCAATTCGCATTTAAACAGAAACTCGACAAAGCAAGCCCTAGGCAAATTCGTCACCTAGATTTTTTGAGCCAATTTACTACGGACATAAGGCACATACCTGGCAAAGAAAACGTAGTTGCGGACACTCTGTCACGCCTTGAAGCAATTCATGTAAACAACACAATCGATTTTGCAAAATTGTCATGCCATCAGAACGACGATGAGGAAATTAAATCATTTCTCAACTCTAATTCAAACTTGCAACTTAAATCGTTCGTATTGCCTAACACAAACTTTTCTATATATTGTGATATTTCAACCGGAGTGGTGCGACCATTCCTAACTAAGGAATTTCGTAAAACGGCATTTGATTCAATCCATAATCTATGCCACTCTAATGCAAGAAAAACCACAAAGTTGGTTACTGAAAAATTCGTCTGGCCAAGTGTAAAAAGGGATTGCCACCTTTGGGCAAGGTCTTGTATCGCCTGCCAAAAAGGAAAAATTCATCGCCACAACAAAGCACCACTTTGTGAATATTTTACTACTTCCGATCGTTTTGACCACGTCAACATCGACATTGTTGGGCCATTACCACCATCTAAAGGATTCCGATACTGCTTAACAATGATCGATCGTTTCTCCCGCTGGACGGAGGTATACCCGTTAGAGGACATTACAGCCGAAAATGTCGCTTTCGCTTTTTATTCAACATGGATATCGAGGTTCGGCATACCATTACGGGTTACTACGGATCAAGGACGTCAATTTGAGTGCAATTTTTTTAAAGAATTGACTAGAATCCTTGGCATACAACATCTGAGAACGACAGCTTATCATCCAGCGGCGAACGGTATCATCGAAAGATTCCACCGCCCATTGAAAGCTGCTATTAAATGTTATGAATCAGAAAATTGGGTAGAAATTTTACCATTAATTCTTTTGGGATTTCGAGTTACGTATAAGGAGGACATCGATGCAACGCCATCTCAACTAGTCTATGGATCTAGTTTACGTCTCCCAGGTGAGTTTTTAACAGAAGGTGATAAAAACGAAACCTCTCAAAATGAATTCGTCAACAAACTCAGAAACTTTATGAACGATCTTCGACCCACCAAAACTTCTTTCCACGCTAAGGATAAACCATTTATTGAAAAAGATTTACATACATCTCCACAAGTATTTATACGTAATTCAATGGTCTGCAAACCACTGCAAACTCCGTATGAGGGACCATTTCCCGTTTTAAAACGTCATTCGAAATATTTTACTGTAAATGTTAAAGGAAAGAAAATGAACATTAGTTTGGACCGTTTGAAGGCAGCATTTATTTTAAATCCAGGAAACTCTACAAATGATAATCACAATTGTAATAGACAACCGACATACATCGAACCACCAACTAATGAATCAACAGTCAACGAACCATCGGTCATCGAACCATCAGTCAACGAACCAACGTCCAAAGAATCAACAGCCAACGAGCTACCTCTAAGGGAACCTGCTAACATTCTCCTCGATCCTAACGGCGAGCCAAGGACCATCACTTCGCGTTATGGTCGTAAGGTACGATTTTGCCTCAACCGGAAGGGGGAGTAATGTGGCGTACGTTCCCCCACATACGATCTGACAACAACATTATTTTTGTACACTTTGGCAACGCTAATGATTGTTAAAACTTTTTCTAGAACTTTCTTCTTTTTTGATCGTACAGACGCTTAAGTCTTTTTTTGATATTCAATCTTTTTTCATTAAATAAATAGTTTTAAGTTAATTTAAGAATTAACTATATTTGTTTAATTCGAGCTATTTGCTTCATCATCGTAAGTATATCTTTACCTACAATTTTTATGATGGGTTTTTTGTTTGTGTTTTCCATGCAAACAGGCAGACAAGGAAAATAGCCTGTGTTACAGAAACATCACATAAATTGTATAAAGAAATGACGGACATGTGACCCATGATTGTTTTACAATACGCTCATTGGACAGCGAAGTTGTTAAAGTAAACCGTTATGACAATAAAAACTAAAATATCAAAATATTTTTCTACATACATACGTATTGAATGCAAAATAATGAGAAAACATCTTTTGTTTGTGAAAAAATTAAAATAAAAAATTATCATGAAAAATTTTCATTTTCATTCATTTTTGTAAAGCAGCAAATAAAACAAACAACGCACATATGAAAATAAGAACAAGCCACAAAAAGTCCGAACACATATGATAAAAAAAAAAACAACAACATAAATGAGTATGTACTTTAATGAGAGCGATGAGAAGGCCTCTCATATTTGTACATTTCACATTTCTTATTTCTCACAATTCATATTCGCGAATATGTACCAAAATGAAAACATTTATTTTTTCTTTTTTGTTCTATTTGTTTTGTTATTTAATATCTCTAATTTATATTTCATATCCTTTGAATGTCAAAAAATTCTTTTTGGATTTACTGACAATAAATCTACAATTACACATTAATTTCATTTATCCCAAGGTATTAATTATATGTTCGGAAAACCGGAGAATAAATAATAAAATTTACTAGAATTAAATTCATTCTGTCGCCTGTAAACAAAAGCAACGAAATCCTTTAACCCTTTCATGCCCGATGTTGCCTATAGGCAACATTGTACATTTTTGTTCATAAATTCCGTAATTATTAATTTTTTTAAAAGATTTTTTTTTGCAAACAAGCTTGGTTAAAAACGTGTAAAACCGGAATACGTAGTACTTTGAATTTAATATCACTTCATATTTAGGCCATGACTAACAAACACATGTCCTTAAAAAAATTTTAGCTCTGGCCCAAAAAATTCGGGCATGAAAGGGTTAATTTCAATGACTGAAAAAAGGTCCCCTAAATAAATATAGGAATTAAAAAATAAAAGAAAAACAATTAATAACAAACATGTAAAAAGATTAAATGCACGTGTCAAATACACATTTCATAGTAGAAAGCTACAGACCATACACCCTCGGTAAAAATTAAATCAAGTGGCCAGTTAGTTTGGCAGGCATTTAAGCCAAGAGCACAAAAGCATAAAAACAAGTATAAGCTGTAATAATAATGAAAGAAAATCCAATAAATTCATTAAGAAAAACAAGAAAATTAATTCACAAAAATATTACGTATACTTGCACACACACTATTTATAAATTATGAAAAAATTTATTAATTATGAAAAACTAACAAATTTGTGACCACATGTGCCTGCAATGTAGGTAAGTGAAATGGAAAGCAAAGGGAGGAAGTATTAAAACTAACTGAGAAAGTATTAAGGAAAATAAAATATAAAAAGCCACACACTGACATGTGTAAAGGTCACGCAAGTGATCAGGCCTTAACCATGGAAAAGAATTTTACAAAGCAGAGGAAAAAAGAAGAGAGGCGCTCTTAAATCATAAAAAATAAATAAAAATAAATGCTCTTTAAGAGTCAAAACCAAAACAGTCCTAACAAACCCTTGTTATGACTCATTCAAAAGCTTCAAAAACATATTGCTGCCATTGCCTCGCCAATCTCATAAGCTTACCCGAAACGTATTTAAATTTTGAAACTATTTTTGACCATTCATGCTTTAAGACATATGTTTAATGGTTTATAGCTCATATTTCTTTTTAATTTCCTTTTAACTTTCTTTCTCCCTTTTTACTTTTTAGTTATTTTTCCATATAGTACACTGGAGAACAACTTTTAATCCGATTAGTGTTTGATAATTGTTTTCGCATACCAACACTATACGGTAAAGAGAACATTTTATCCGATTTTAAATCTTTCTTTCTTAGAATAGAATATTTGAATTTTAACAGTGATGTTTTCAAAATATAAAGTTTTTAAATCAAATATTTAAGGGTTTATGCCAATAAATACTGTCAATACGTGAAAGAGCTTGCAGTAACAATAATACTGTTACGTTTTTACCTTTTAAAAACATTTAAAATATGAGCTCGTAGATTGCAAATAAAATAAAAATAAATTTTGTGTTTAGTTTTAATTAAAATTCTTTATTATTCGTACAATTCTGTGTGCCACTGTTCACAACTTTATGTAAACAACAACAATTTACTTTTTTGTTATTCCTCTTTTTGGTATAGCCTTTGCATAAGCAATAACAATTACTAGACAATTGTCGAACAACGATCTTTGTAACTGAGATCTTCAAACCGCGATCATTCTCTTCAATCATCGCGCGTCTGCCTACAAGACTGACTGAACTTTTACTGACTACGGTGCCTGCTTTGCCTTGCCTTTTATATGGCAACGTTGAAGGCGAATGTTCGGGGTTTCGCCTTCGCGAGATCTCTATAAAAGTAAACATCGTTGTTTCATTGTTGTTTGCGCATTTTGTTTACATTTATTTTTGTAATGTTTGTTGTTGCGTTTTTAGTTACTTGTTTATCCCTTTTCATAGTGGTTTTGAAGTCGCCGTAGTCTAGTAGATAGTGTGTTGGCTTATTAGACGTAAAGCCAGGGTTCAAACCTCAGGTCAGACATCAAAACGAAAATATGAAAAAATATTTCTTCAGTGACCTCCTCTCAGCAAACTTCTGGCAAAAACTGTGAAAGTAAATAAAATTACCACGAAAAATTTCTCAAAAAATTAGTCGTTCGGAATCGACTTTAAGCCCTAGGTTCCGCCACTCATATATAAAATTAACAAACACAACATATCTGGTGTGATAGTATGTATAGTGGTTAGGTTAGGTTAGAGGACGTGTAATTTTCAATTAAGACAAGTACAGTACCCGGAGGTCGAATTGACCCATTGTACAACGTCCGAGTTTCTCACACTACTTATGTTGTGTGTGTTAATTTTATACATGAGTGGTGGGACCTACAGTTTAAAGTCGACTCCGAACGACAAATTTTTATTTATTGAGAAACTTTTCATGGCAATTTTTATTTACTCTCAGAGTTTTTCCAGAAATCTACTGAGAGGACGTCGCCGAAAAAATACTTTTTGTATTTTGTCTTTGATGCCTGGCCTGGGGCTCGAACCCAGGCTTTTGCGTCTAATAAGCCAACACACTACCTACTAGACTACGGCGACTTCCAAAATATTCCATTTCTAACCCGAAAAATTTCACTTCACAACAAAAAAAATGGCAATATTTCAAACCGTTTATGTTTTTTTGCATTTTTAAATTTAAACTTTTAAATTACCCACCCTATATATTAAAAATACAACAACAATTGCATTTTAGCCAGTTTGCCATACTCTTACCGGCTAAAACTCGTCTACTGAAAGACGCTTTCTTTTCAAAAACATTGACATTCACCGTAAATAATTGGATTAGGGTTTGAGTACTGAGTACCAAAGCCTTGATATTGCTTTAATTCTCATTATTTTGCTACCATTCCTTTGGAATGCATTGCTAAATAAAAAATATATTTTGCACAATAAAATCAAAACTTTTCTCTTTTCTTTATTTTTTTCTTTCCGGTAATCCCTACAAATAGCTCAACTAAAAACTAAAACCATATGGCTTTCAATATCATTCTCTTTAGTCTGTTGGAATAATTTATTTTGCTAGTCTTTGCAGGATTTAAAGAAAATATTAAAAAATAATCCACAAAAAAATATTTCCCAACAAAAAACTAAATTTAGTAGAGAGCACATGGCACCTCTTGTAGAAAGTGGAAATTATTAAACCAGTTACTGCTTCACTTGTAATCCACTCTTATCAATATAAGGGAGGGAATTCTTAATATTGCCAAAGCTTTTGATACATAAAATGATACAATTTTAGCGTATAAAAATAGAGATATCGTTGGAAATTGCATTGCGGATGAGCTGGCCAGGACCTTTACAGGGTATAGGTATTGCCATTACATACATATATAATTGGTCATTATAACCCTTCAGTCAGGATTACGACCTAGTTTCTCACACCACTTATGTTGTGTGTTAATTTTATACATGAGTGATAGGCCCTACAGTTTAAAGTCGACTCGGAACGACAAATTTTTGAGAAACTATTCATGGCAATTTTATTTACTCTCAGAGTTTTTGCCAGAAATCTCCTGAGAGGAAGTCGCCGAAGAAATAATTTTTGTATTTTGTTTTGATGACCTGGTGCTCGAACCCTGGCTTTACGTCTAATAAGCCAACACACTACCTACTAGACTACGGCGACTTCGACTAGGTATTGCCATTGGTTCGATTAATTTGAATATTTTTCCACTCATTTTGCAAAGAGGTTTAATCTATTTGCCAGACTCTGCTGGACACGTATGCACAAGTAGAGGTCTGACTCACTTCTGTCCTTAAATCATATGGCCATCCATCGCATGTAGGAATGGAAGATCATTCTATTTATTTTACTGCAGAAATCAATCTTGTCTATTTTCTTTCCATCCAAATGTCTTAGGTCGCGCATTTCTTCTGCTGAGACCAGATTAAGTCTTTTCCGAAATTAATTGGTTTTGAAAACATGATGTAATATTATCAACATATTTTTAATTTGCTTTTTATATTTGCTATTTAGTTTATCAGTGTATAAAAAGATATTCGTAACATGTGGCAATATCTAAATTATTAACAGTAAAGTTTGCCATATCGTGATGAGTAGACTACCAAAAGTGCAACACTTGCAAGTCTTACTGATACTTACTGAATTGTTCATGACAACGCTTTAGTCAGGATTGCAAACTAGCTTCTTATACCACTCATCATAGTTTTATATATGTATGAGTGGTATACGTACAATTATATATGATTCCGAATAACATATTTGACCAACTTTTAAGGATCATTTTATATACTCTCACAGTTTTCAGCAGAAAACTGGTGATAGGAAGTCATCGAAAGAAATCTTTTTTTTTAATTTTTCGTTTTGTGCGAGATGTCTGAGCTAAGGTTTGAACCACAGAGTCGCGTCTAATAAGTCAACACAATTCCTACTAGACAACAGTGGCTTCAACTTACAAATCATTTAATTTTGTCACCAACATTCGTGCTTTGTGAGAGATAAGTTAGTCGCGTCATTTTGGACACTTGAATATCAAAAAAAAATACATTTTCCTTATCCTTTCTTCTTACAGGATCTGCTGTTACTGTCAATTTAAACGTATTTTCATCAGGCATCGGTTTAAACTTTAAACCCAACTTCAGACATATCGAATAAAAAGAAATATAAAAAATATTTCTTCGGTGATTTACTTTCAGCAGATTTCCGACAAAAACTTTGGGATTGAATAAAACTACCATGAAAAGTTTCACAAAAATCTGTCGTTCGGATAAAATTAACACATGCAATATAAATGGTGTGAGAGGCTAGGTCGTAATCCTGACCGAAATGTTGTAATGATCATTTATGTATGTAAATCATCATGAAGTTTTTAACGGTGGAACAACGCTTTCAAATTGTGGTAATTTTGTGGTAAAATAAAAAAAACGCTACGGCGTAGAGCACTTCACACATTTTACTACCAAAATAATCAGTCTAATGAGCAACAATTTCATGTAGTTATCGATAGTTTTCGCACAAATTAGATTATAAACGAGGAGACCTTGCTTGCATGAAAGCAGTTGAAAGAGAGAAAACCAACCATATTGCTCAATATCTCATTGCCATCGACATAGAGCTAAGCCATCATATATTAAAGAGTATTAATGTTGAATGATTGCAATCTGTAGCTTGCTAACATATATTAGCAACTTTATTACTTAATAAGCTCCTAAATTCTGGCAAGGCAATATAACATCACTAGCTATCTAATTTAGTAAATATAAATGCCGTATAGAATCCTTCTGAGGTCATTCAAACTACTTGACTGTCTGTGAGAATTAGTATTGAATACTCAGTAATGCCTAATGCAGAATATAGTCTAATAAATTGTAGACACTTCGCTTTAGGAGATACTCCAAACCATTCCGGAAGAGAAAGTAGAATTCTATCTGATCCTATCTTTTCCCGTCTCAAGGTGTCCGGCGCTAGAGATGATTATAAAATTGGTCGGTGAAGATATTGTTAAAGTTGGATGTAAAGTGATATTCTCTTTACTACCATTTTTATGTAGAGTATATTCTCATATGATCTAATAGGTAATAATAGACGAAAGTACGTAGTTCAAATCCCAGCTCACATATCTCGAACAAAACGAAAAATGAAAACAAATTTCTTTCGACGACTTTCCGTCAGCAGCCATTTGGCAAAGATTCTGATAGAAAATTAAATGCCATGAACAATTCCGAAAATCTGTCACCCTGAGTCAACGCTAAACTCCAGGTCCCACCACTCGTGGGTAAAATTGAAAAACAAAAAGAAAAATGAAAAAACATTTCTTTCTACGTCTTTCCGTCAGCAGTTTTTTTCCAAAAACTCATGGATAAATTAACACCCATAAATATGGGTGGTGTGAGAAGCCAGGTTGTAATCCTCACTAAATTTTTTCATAATTTTTGTTGTTATTCAGATTGCTATGTATCACTATAGACTGCATGTTTTAGCTTTTTAAATATTACATTTTATTTATTCTGCTCCTGTTTTCAATTTATCTTAATTTATCTCTTTTCTTGACTTTATTTATCCTTTATTTTAAATTCTTTATATTACGAAGTATGAATATAAAATGACAATTACATCGAAATCATAAATATATTCCGTCATTTCCTTATTTCATCTAGCAGTCACTGCCATTTTTTCAACTCATAACTTCCTATTCAAAGTAAAGGATTGGAAAGGAACTGGAGCAGCTGTGATGGAGTCAACTGATTAGCAGTCTTACTGTCTTACGCTTAAATATGTTGGCAGCCAGAGAAGAAGCTGTGGAAGTAACCGAACGGCAGTAATTCTAAATCTAAAATTACAAAATATTTGCTCATCAAGTGTAATTTATTACTCGTATATCATTGTATAATTTATTTGATATAATTTGAGTCCGAATCGTTTTTCTTTGGCGCCAGAAAATAATCATAAAAAAATATTCAAATAACGGTAATAACAGTAATAATATGAACAACAATAATATGAAAATCTGCCACTGGATGGAGCCAACAGAGGTGTCAAGACTGAGCAGGCATTTTCTTGTATATTTTTTTAGTAACAAATGGTTGGCTTGTAGGTGGTAGGTGATGTTAACTTTATATTCTTTTTGTTATCATGGTTCGTTAAGTTTAAGGATAACAGACACATACGCATATAATCGTCTTAAATAGTGTCTGCGTATGTGACTGTGTGTTGATGTGTACGGAGAAAAACAAAATGCAAAAAAAGGCAGAAGAAGAAAAAATTAAATCGAAAATGAGAAAGCAAAGAGACTTACCGTAAACAAATCCTTGCATGAAATAATTTTAAAATGAAATACATTGCGCTCTGTACCATCTGGTAACAATTCAAATGAGTCATCCACCAGAGCATTTTAACGCCATTATGAAACATAAGACGATGGTATGTCACCGCTCGATAAACATATTTATTTAACACCGTCATCTTCTAAATAAGGACCGGCTGTTTTCTTTTTCTTTTTTTTCTCGTATAACAGCACCATGGTAATCCAGTATTGTCGGTTGTATGGGTGGCACTACAAAGAGAAAATGAAAATAAAATAAAAAAGTAATGAACACTGACAGTAAAATGAAATTTATTTGCACAACATAAATAATTCTATAAATCCCTACAACCACTACAACAGAAAAAAATTACAAAAAACGACAACCAAAAAACAGAAACCCAGTTAAGACAAATTATTAAATATAAAGGCTACAGGCCAGTAATAGAAAAAAGCCGAATATGGCATTGAACTCTACTGCAGTAGACAGCAGTTTCAACACAATACTGTCTGTTTGTTTGCTACAAAAGCGCAAAAACTGAAAAATCCATTAAATTAACACAGGGATTTATTTTCGTTCGACCAAAAATAAATAAGAAAACATATAGAAAATGAATGTATTTAAACTATGTAACAAAATATTTAAAAAGGAATCTCTAGCAGCCATTAAGCAGCCAGCAAAGAAAAACTTTTTTTTATTTTAATAGTACTGAAGGACTGGTAGACAAATAAAACAAGATTTGAAAATATTCCCCAAAAAACAAGGAATAAACTTAAATACCTTTATATGTTCGATAACAAGTAAATAATTAACAAGAGCTCAAGTAGGACTGATGATTTCCACTATCCTGTACAAAAATATGACAAATTTTGCAAATTGAATTACTCAATCTGAATATTTGTTTACTTCAATAAAAATTATAAGAAATATTAGGTAAGTAGGTAGATAGAGGTGGCTGTCCATCTAAAAGAGTTGAATGGCCTAATAGGACCTACTGTGTTATCCCCTAGACCCGAATCCACTCGCGGCTCCTAATGAAGCGACTTAGACTGCAAATAGTTAGAGGTGGCTGGACATACTTAGGCCTAATAGTGTTATCCACTAGTCCCGAATAGACTCGCTGTTCCTAATGTCAATGCCAATGTCAATACGCAACAGTTCGTCCAGATTATACATATAGTAAGCACCAAAGTGCCTTTTTCTCCTTTAACAAACTGCCGGGTGAGTACCTATAATAGTTTCGTCCTCTTCCTCGTCTCTGCAGCTTCTACAGAAATCTTAAGCAAAGTGTTCATTACCAATGCACCTCGTATACGTGTCCATTATGCAATGCCCCGTAATGACCCTGAAGACCATACTGCAACTTAAACAGAATTACCGTGCGCCCTCAATCTGGCCTTGATAAAAATTTTCGCCACGCTCTACCCGTGTCCGAGGCCGCCCATCTGTCATTGATGGAATCAAAGATCGCATTGTCAACTATAAGCTTACAGATTATCAATGGAGAAGAAAGATTTCCAAAGTGGAGAATTTGCCGGGGAGTTCGATGGTTCTGACACGCCTGGCCAGTTCATACGCTCTAAGTTACCCGGAATATCACTGTGCTTCACAAAAACACATATTCTGTTGACACAGTTGATCAGCTTTCAACTCAACTGTTTCGCTATCATCTTCATCTACCATAGAAGTAAGGAAAGAACTGGACATAACCCTCAAATGTAATCTCCTTCATTTCTGTTAACACGGGACGTATATTAACGAGAGTAGGAGAACCAGAAATATGGTCTTTAGAACTGTCACGAGAGCAGTAGTTTAGTGACTTCGGAAGAGGTTATGCTATTCCTTTTTGCAAAAGGTGTTGCAGACAACACAAAATGGTACGTTTCGACATGCGACAGCATGTGTGAAAATGAAAAACAAATACAATTTACAACAGAGACATTATCCGTCATGCAACGCAATGTGCTGCTGACTACACACCATTTGGTAGCATTCCATCTGTCTACACGTTCTAACTGCCATATTTTATAGAAAAATGCTCCTTCTGCTGTTTTGATACTAATACATTGAATGTCATTCCATCTACAACAAAACAAAATATGAAAAATTATTTCTTTGATAGATTTCTGGAAACAAATCTGAGAGTAAATACAATTGCCATGATAAGTTTCTCAAAATCTGTCTTTCAAAGTCGACTCATGAAAAAATTGACACACACAACATAAGTGGCGTGAGAAGCTGGATCGTAATCCACACTGAAGGGTTGTTATGATGTAAATCAAAATTTTACGAAGAAATGCCGCGCAATCTTAATATATTTCAAATCATAGCGGCAAGGAAAGAAGTTACACTAATTTCCCATAAAAAAAATTTAAAATCACCACAAAAATCTCCGACAGCGAAAGACCACAGATTTCTCCAAGCATAAAAAGACTAAAACAAATAAAAACAAATAAAAAAGGAAACCAAATAAACCTGTCTACTTACCCAATACGGCTACATTTATTCGCCAATTACGTGTCGGTGATTTATGAAAAGCAACCCGAGATTTATACAGACCCGCATCACTTAAAGCTGGCTGCCTTATTTTTAAATAAATTCTCATCAGCCCATGGTATACCTTGATGTAGTGAACTGCCTATGGCATCAAAACTGTAAAGAGGGGAAAAAAATTAAAAACAATTTTTATTTTAGCAACAACAATAAGTGAAAATAATAAAGAAAAGAAAAAATAAAATGAGAACATTGATTCTAATCCCTGTATTCTATATTGCAGATGATAATGATGATATAAAAAATAATCATGATGGACATATTTTTCCTTTTTGGAAGTTTTAAAATTTTTTATATTTTCATATTTGTTCTGTTTTTTCTTTTGCAGTTGTAATACAATATTTGATGGTTTACATATTTTGGAAGTCCTGTCGGCACCAATAGCCCCCGGGGGCCAAACATCTTCGGCTTTTAACACATAGGAAACGAACATCAACAATGTTCGGTAAAAAGAGTGTAGAAAAGCATTCAGTTGCTTGTCAGTTTTCAGTGGAGCAGGTTGTCGTCACTTCTTTTTAAAAAAAATTTTTGTATTTCAATTATATATGTATAATGGGTGATTTTTTAAGAGCTATAGGAAAATTTTTCAAAAAAAAAACACTTAAAATTCAGAAAAATGCATGAAATCTTTATTTGAATCGATAGTACGGTCTATATAATTTAATGTTTGAAAATGCAAATGTTGAGCTCAAATGGTCCATCCGCTTACTCCAATTTTGGCATACTCTTTCCAACATTTCGGCAGGTATTCTCACGAATAAATGCTTCAATGTTGTCTTCCAATGCGTCAATTGAAGCGGCCGATACAGCTGCGATATTTTCTTCAGTTCGCACTCTACGTAAGCGTGTTGGTGGTTTAATGTCGATTAAACTGACCATAAAATGGAAGAAGCGCGCGATGAACTTTCTTAACAGAGCACGCATTTTGATAATAAAATTCAATGATTTGAAAGCGTTGTTCGTTTGTAAGACGATTCATGGTTAAATTATAGACCAAACTGAAGATGTTTGACAGTGAAACAGAACACGAAACGTGCGTGAGCTGTTTAAACCAGTGTTGCCAAAAAGATAATAGCTAAAAAATCACCCGTTATATATATAAGTTCCTGTTGTTCCTATAAATAGCATAGGGCCTTAACGATTTCGTTCCATTCATGTTTATCTGCTGCTACGATCTTCAGCTCGTTCCACGTTTTGTTGACTTTGGCTGCTTCGATATCTAATTGTCGACGCCAAGTGTGAATCGGCCGACCTTTCCTGCGGCTGCCTTGTGGATTCCAGTCTATTGCGTTTCTGGTGGTGTCGGTTTGAGGTCTTCGCAAGGCATGACCAATCCACCTCCATTTCCGGCCCCTAAGCGTTCGTTTGTATGGTGTTTGGCCAGAAAATTTTTAGTATGCGATGTAAACAATGGTTGATGAGTACTTGTAAGGCATTAATGCCTTGATTTGAATTCCAGGACTCGCATCCGTAAAGCGTATATTTCAATTATACACCCAAAGAAAAATTAAATTAAAATGTTTAGAAAAACTGGGAAACAAAATAATTTTGGTTTAAATATATTGAATGAAGATGAGTGTGAACTTTTCAAGGGTTTTCGCAAATCGGTCACCACAAAATTTCCATATATTATTATGTATGTATGTAAATCTTTCCATAATGATATTTTCTGCCTGTTGAAATATTGCCATCCTTTACAATGGGAAAAATTCTCAACTTTTTCTTTGAATTTGTAAGTGAAATATGCCTATTATCCCGAAGAGTAATAAATGTCATCACAAAGCACAATAGTCTTAAACAATATTTGTTCGAACACTGCTTGAAACAATAATTACTAACAATTTTCCTCTGGTATTATACACATGCCTCTCACAAATACACTCACATTTTTATCATGTTCTTTTTGTGCCGACGTCTGTATATAATTCAGATTACATGTGTAATTTGGAAGTTGTAGAGGAAGATGTAGCAAAGCTAAAATAAATTTTATTTAAATACTTGGGTGCAGATTAGAGTTTAAATTTTATAAAAGTTCGATAAGTCAATATATAAATAACGGGTATTATTTGCTTTTGTTATTAGTTTTTATTGTTAGGAAAATTGACAACTACATTTAAAGTTTTTGACGGCAATAATTACAAACCACAAGTAATTATCCAAATCAGTTGTATTACTTTTTGTTGCTGGTGGTTTTTGATTGATGTATCATTGGCAAAGAGTAGGTAGAGGTGATAGGTGGTTGTCATCATAAATATTTTTAACAAACAAACTTTGTGAAGTAAATACATAAGAACATAGTTTAGGACGAGAAAACAGCAACTACTCAAAATTCTGCTATTGTAAGTAACCCAAAAGAATGGTGTTCTTATCGCTAATAAATAATTTATCATAGTATTCTCTAGTTAAGTACGGAAAAATGTTTTCTAGGTTCCTTCTCTTTAAGGTAGATACAACAAACAGCTTACAACGACCATTAAGAAATTTATTAATATTTAGCAAAACCACTACAGGCATAGCAAGAGGTCTGAGAAGAAATAATGACAGGACTACAATAGTGTCATTTAGAAGAAGGAGAAACTTCCGAATTGAAAGAATATTCGACTCCTGAATGAGGTAATGATTTAATGGGGTACCAACAGATGAATCAAGAATGGATCTTGGCATTAGATTTTGGTTCCACAATGAAATATTCTGTGGCGGGTGTCTTTCAACCAAAAGTCAATACCATCGAAAAATTTGTTACATCTAATAGCTAGGCTAGCAGTATATGACTGCCCAAGGAAGCTGAATAAGTTAGGTAAACAAAACTTTCTGCTGGGTGCCAGGTCATGCACATAAGAATTCTCGGCAATAAGCAAACAGATGAGTTTGAAAAGCGGAGAGCTTCCATGCCATTGGTGGCACTAAAATCCTTCTACAGAATAGCAATGGCTGCTTGGAAAAGTATGATCAAAGAAAGGAAAACTAAAGAGAGATAAAGAGCTTTCTCAAACCAAATGGATTTGAGGCAATCAACAATTCTGAGTCATGCATAAGATTACCAAGGAAAAACCTAAGTTTATTACCTGTCTTATGATAGGGCACTGTTGATTCAGAGTGCAATTATTCAGAATGAGAGCTATATCGAATACAAAATGTAGGATCCGTGGATCGAACATATCCTTGGAACCTATGAAGCATTAATGCATCCCAGGGTGCATATCAAATGTTAGACAGAGAATTGTCATTTTTGACACAAAGTAGCGTCATTATATTTATCCGGGCAATGTCCTTAGTGGAGACATTACAGGGATTCCCTATTAAGTTAAAGGGGAGTACAATAGATCATATGACCTCAATACTACGCCACCTTCTCACGACTATTAATAAGTGGGCTAAAGGATTTTTGACTCGATAAGACTATATAGAGTTCCCAAATCCCAAGGTACAGCGTTCTTAGTATGCTTCGGTGTGTATGCGAACCTCAGAATGAACTCATCTTCACCGATAAAAATTAAACGTAAAGTATATAAATCAGCTAACACTTCCACGTGTTAAGTCCGTATCACTTATGCACATCAAAGTATCGTAAGTATCGTCAAAATATTCCAAGAACCAAAGCCTTCAAATTTATTCTCACATACTTCAACTCTTAGAAATCTTGTTGACATTTTAATGATGATGATCTTAAAAAAAAAACAATACATTTGAGAAAAGGAACAAAAATAAAACTTAAATATGATGTATTTTAAGCAAAAAAATTTAAAGACATACCAAGCGAGAAGAAGAAAGAATCACAAAATAAAGTACTGCTAAGGAAATAGAGAGAACAATTGTAATAAACACGTTGATGTCTGATGTGACATAAAAAGTGACACGAAGAATAGAATTCGATTAAAAATTATATTATTGTCGCATGTTTATGTTAAATAAACACAGTAAAGTAATGACACCAATAGCATCAGCATTCAACTGCGTCAATATCGTTAACACGACATAGCGAACACATCACGGCAATGAGATAGACTGAGACATCAATTTCCCTCGACTGTAAGAAAATGTATCTGCTCCTCAGAAGGTGGCATGTGATAAAACAAAATGATGTTCATCTATGTAAAGCTAAAGGAAAGCAACACATTTTCATCACTTTAATGGCAATAACTAAAATATTTTTTCCTTGAGTGAATTTATAGGGCAGACTTTCCCGCATGAAATATAAGGGGCAATTTTCAAGTACAGTATGACCTTGATTATCCGTGATGGTCGGGACCGGAAGCATTCCGGATAATCGATTTTCCCGGTTAATTGAGTACCAATTTTGGCTAGTTTTTTAATAGATATTGTAATTAGTTAATAAATGAATATGTACATATTTATATAAAAACTAAATAATTCAAGGATTTTATATACATACATGTTTCAAAAATATAAAAAAACCGCACATCTCAAATTTCTAAATTAAACTAAACAGGTTTACATCTATGCTTCTGACTCATCGTATACTAAAGAGGGAATTCACTTTTTTTCGCTTGTTTGTCCAAAATAATAGAAAAAAATGTTTGCTTATAATCACGGATAATAGGGGTAATCACGGTTAAACGATGCAAACAAACTTAAGTCGATCCAAAATAAAATTAAGTCGGTGCAAAAAATGTTCTTTTTCCATCCCGGATAATTGATGTTGCCGGATAATCGAATCACGGATAATCAAGGTCCTACTGTAATACAAAGTCTGAAACGAAGATTATTATCTTCAACGAATGAAGTAAGGACGAAACAGAGTTCTTAGTCCAAAATTTTTTTCAACAATTTATTTCTGCATCTGCCTTGAAAACCGTAACATTGACGACTTTCCTATAATACATTAACGATTTTAATGGTCTTATCTAATTTAAGTGTCCTATGCTCTACAGATGGAGGAATTTGACTTTTCTCGGACATATTGCACAATATATGGCACTACCGCTCGCATACATTGATTGTGTCTGGATGCCTGGCATGTCTATGATGCAGTACGCTTTATGATTCTTCATTTAAAGACTTTGTATATAGTGTGCGCCAAATTAATATTTAAAATATATGTTAAAGATCTCATAGGAAGATTCAAAAACACTTTTTCATACTTAGTAGGTATAATCATCTTACGCTGAAAAAATAGTTTGGAGATGTAGTACTTTTGAAGAAACATTAAGAATTTTGAATTAGCTTTGTGTTGTTTTTCAAATACTAACAATAATTTATGGAATAAGTTCATGCATCGAATCTAATGGCGGCAATGTGAGTGCAGCAACCACCAAATTAACACACCCTATCAGTTACGTCATACTCGTACCAAATAAATCAACTTTATCTTCAGTTCCACACTCCGAGAAACATTCACACGGTACTACTTTGCGATAAGGCCACGTTCTAGGCTGTTCTTCCAATAGCTACCCTCTTTTCAAGGGTTTTACGGATCCATATCCATCCTATAATTCAATAAATTGTTTAAGTGTCGTGCCATAAAAATATACTTAACCGTTATAACCTGCTAAGAATTTTTAGGTTGAGGTTGATCGCTTCACAGCTTCTGTCAATCCACCTTTCAGTATCACAACCGATTGTTCGAACTTTTTCCATTCTTTGTTATTATGGGAATAATTCTGATACCACACTATTTGCTTCCACATAATAGCGACATCCGCGCTACAGACCCTCAAACAGCTTATTTATTTATTTGTTAACTACCCTCAAATTTTAGGTTATTAGTCTGGAGGCCATCGTAATATGAAAAATTGTGAAATATATCTTTCTAGGACTATTTCTCAATAGATTTCTGGCAAAAACTCTAAAAATAAATAAAGTTGCCATGAAAAGTTTCTCAAAAATGTGTCATTCGAAATCGATTTTAAATAGTAGGTCTCACCACTCATGCATAAAATTAACACACGCAACATATGTATATGGCGTGAGAAGCCAGTTAGTAATCCTACTGAAGGGTTGTAATGACCAATTATGTATGTATGTACGTATATAAATGGTTGGCTAAAGCCAAACATTGTTTACATCAATACCATGAAAAGCGGGTACAAAAAAATCGGTTATCATAGTGCTATTTAAAGATATTTGGGACATTGATTCATCCCCTCCAGAAGCCGCAACAAACAGTAACTTTTAATGGGTGCATTGGTTTCTGTAAGTCCACGTGTATATTTTCGGAGCCCTAAATATGTCAATTTAGCTTATTAACGTACCCACCAAGAGAAAACGAATCAGATGGTCATGCGGCTTCAACTCTCAAGTCGATTGAATTTTGCATAGCGTCACACCAAGACTGGTGCGTGAAATTCTACACTGCAATCAAAGAAAACAGTTTCACGAACTTTAGTAATAACTTGCGTATACCGTGTACTATTGATCCTTCTTTGCGACCAAATTTTTTACGACATTTTCGTGTAATTTTTGTTTAATTGTCTTTGTTTAGGTAATTAATTTACAAGAAATCCCAACGGAGATAACATACTGAATTTTGTGATAGAATAGAATGACATAAGTACTCTCAGATTCGAAATAACCCATGGTTAAAATTTATGTTCAATCACACTAATTTATTCAATCACCTAAAAAACACCAAATTTTTTCTTGAAAAGCCTTTTTTTATAATAGAATTTCAAGTTTTTATTAACACATGCTTTTTGTTATTAAATGAGTGATGTTGTATAACAACTTGAAAGATTTTATTATATCAGTTTGTGTACAGTAAGTTTCGATAGACTCTGTTAATATACATACATACACACACAACATAAAATGTTATTTGTTGTCTTTATTTGATGTTTCCCTTTTAACACAATCGGTTAAGGGAACACAACAAAACTTTACCTTTTTTCTTATGTTGTTGTTTTAATATTAAAGAAAATTGTTTCATACTTAAACTGAAAATGATTTCGTGTAATAGCCGAAACCAAACAAAACAATTGAAAATATTTCAATAAAAAAAATCTTTCTGTTATGAGGTGACAAAATTAATTTTTTTTTGTTGTGTGTTGTGTGGAGTTGTAAAAATTTATAAAATAAACAAAAACAAAAAAAGCAAGTAATAAATGGAAAACTTTTTTTCTAATCTCTGTATTGTCTTGTTAGGAGTAAAAAAGGAGAGCAAAACTTTTATCTTCAAATCAGAGCCTTTAACATTCCTTGTTGAAGACGGCATATAGCATACATATTGTTACGAAAAAGGGAAATGGTGTTTTGCTTTTACATCGTTTAACACTGAAATTATCAAAAAAGTTATAAAAACAATTATCTTGTTTCCATGATAAACAAGTAAACAAAAATATACTACCAGACATTAGTATTAAAAAATGCAAAACAAAAAAAAATGTAACAACAAATACGCCAAGAATAAATGTCAACAAAATGCACAAACAATAATAATGAAACAACAATATTTACATTTATTGAGATCTCGAGAAGGTGAAGCCACGAATATACGACTTTAAGAACATTCATCAGTCTGTTTACGTTGTCATATAAAAGGCAAGGCAAAGCAGCAACTGAGTCAGTAGAAGTTCAGTCAGTCTTGTATAAAGACGGTGTGTTTAAAGAGAATAATCGTGGTTTGAAGATCTCCGTTATAAAGATCTGTCGAACAATTGACTAGTAATTGCTTTTGTTTATGCAAAACAGTGCAGAGAGGAATAATAAACAAAGCAATTGTTGTTGTTTATAACAAGTGGCACACAGAATTGTGCGCATAATAAGGAATTTTAATTAAAACTAAACACAAATTTATTTTTATTTTATTGCAATTTAGGAACTCATATTTTAAACGTTTTTAAAAGGTAAAAACGTAGCACTATTATCGATTACACCAATTAATCTGAAACATTTGTCCTCAAAATACATTCTTAATGACTGGCTGACGAACTGGTTGTGTGGCCAATAATACAACCAGGCTAAAGAGCTTTGCGACATTTAATTAATCAAATAACGTTTTATTGTTACGCCCTCAGTGTTAGTCTCAAGTACAACCATTGTCTTTAAGAGAAAAAAACATTTTCGTAGTTTTTTTGTTATTCTTTTTCTTCTTTTTACACCAAAGTACATTTAAGGCCATTCAAAATAAAGAAATAAAGAACGAATTTCAGCAAAAATAAAATAGACTAAAAAATTTCAAATAAAGAACTTACTTTAACTTCTCGTGTGCCACCATCAGCATTACAGCGTCATGAAAAACAGATAAAAAGTTTTCTTTTCAACATTTTATTCTTATTCTTTTTCTTTATTATTGCTTAAAGCAAATGTTTATGAATCAAACTTAGAAATAAAACAGCGAAAATATAAATAAATTTCAGAAGGTTTGTGGCATTTTTCTTTTAATTTTTCTAATTCAGATTTTTATATCCTTTGCTACCCATTGGTTGTGGCAATCATTGAATTTATAGCGATGTTTGTTGTACCTTATAAGCTATTGTTTTGCCTTTTTATTTTTTTAGGCTTATGATATTGTTACTTTTTTACCTTTTAAAAACGTTGAAAATATGAGCTCGTAGATTGCAAATAAAATAAAAAATAAATTTGTGTTTAGGTTTAATTAAAATTCTTTATTATTCGCACAATTTTGTGTGCCACTGTTCACAAATTGATGTAAACAACAACAATTGCTTTTCTTTGTTATTCCTCTGTTTATACCCTTTGCATAAACAATAACAATTACTAGGCAATTATACGACAGATCTCTGTAACGGCAATCTTCAAACTACGATTGCTCTCTTCACTCGCACCGCGTCTTCACACAAGACTGACTGAACATCACTAATAAACATCGTTGTAGCCTTTGTTGATGTATTTTTGTTTACTTGTTTACCATTTTTTATGCTGGTGTTTGTTGTTATATTAAGCAGTACGATTATTTGTAAACAGGTTTGTTTACTGCATTGTTTTGTTTTTGTAGCTTTTGTTTATAATTTCAATGTTAAGCGATATAAAAGCAAAACACCAGTATCTACATATATATTTTCGTTTTCGTAACAATATTGTAAAATTCTAATAATTATTAACACCCGCTGTACGTCATTACTCAACGCTCGGTTCGTAATCTAGCAAATGGTGTGTTGGCTTATTAGACGTGAGGCCACGGTTCAAACCTTGGCTCAAACAAAGTGAAATATAAAAATAATTTTTCTTCGACGACTTTCTTTCAACAGATTTCTGGTAAAAACTCTGAGAGAAAATAAAATTGCCATGAAATTTCACAAAAATTTGTTGTTCGGAGTCGACAATAAACTGTACATTCCGCAACTCGTATTAACAACATAAATGGTGTGAGAAGCTAGGGTGTATTCCCGACTGAAGGATTGGAAGTAACAAAAGTGATGCCAAACCCGTTGAAGCCAATTGATCTCGATGCAGTTGAAAATAATTTTTTTTAGTAATTTTTGATTCTCTTTAGTTTTAGCGTGCAGGTTAAATGTTGGAAATCAGTTCACGACCTTTTTTCTTGGTGTTTGTATAGTGTCATCTGAAATGAAAATTTTTCTATAAAGTTCCTTCAATTTAGTTTGTTTCTCAAAATTAAACTATTTTGATCAAACTTGCTTTACCACAGTTTCGTTTTTTAATGTCCAATTATGTGTGATCATCGCTGACATAGTTGCGATATGAACGCACAATGCCACATACCATAAACTATCTCGGTCTGCAGGCATATTGTCACCGAATCGTTTAACAGACTGATTGTACCATTAAATGCGTAATGCAAACAGATACCCAGAAGAACAAACTCTACAAAAATCTTTATACAGAACTTTGGTTTTCAAAGTTATTGGCTTGACCCTTTAGAAAGGTTAACTTTTAAGAAACTCTTTAATGCTAAACATATTAGCTCAGAGTAGAGTAACAATTGCTGAAATACCTTCCTGTATGCGAATTGTGTAATGAAAATTAATTTCAGTTTTTTGTTAGACGTTTATTTGTCTGAAAAACACAAACAATATTGAGTGTTACAAATAGACGAACGATTTCACCTTTTTGTCTTATAGAAACTTAAAACATAGAACAAATTTTCTTTCACCCTCTGTATACATCGCACTGTATGTAGATCTTTTATTTACAATATAATCGCTCAGGTAGATAGACATACGTATTGACAAGAAGAGACAGCCCTAACAAAAAATATTTACAAAACTTGTCCATCAATTTGTATCAGCGTCCCATATGCCGTGTCATATATTGACATACATATAGCCATCTTGAGTAGTAAAGAGTCACCACCAACAAAATTTTAAAATTTTAACAATTTAAAATTGCCTACCTGAAGAAATATGATATTCTTTTGTAAAAACCTGTTTTCTTCTGTATGAGATACATAAAATAAGTGACATGTGACAACAACAATAAGAAACACAAAAACAGGGAGAACCAGGGCGAACTTAGTTGTAATGTCATGTGAAATGATCTGGAAAATTTTCGTGTCAATTAAGGTTAATAAAATACATGAAAACTAAAGACAGCGGAGGGAGTAACAGAAGGCAAAGGAGAGACTATTAAAAATACGGAAGATTGAAGAAAAAAAAATTTGGCGGAAAAAATAAAAAACACTTAATGGAAGTTGAAATACCTACCGAGGTATGAGAGAATATTTCCTTCGGTTGTATAAAAAGGAAACGGAAAAACGGTATTTCAAATTAAGAGTTGCAATGATGCTTTTTATTTGTTTTTCTCTCATTTCTTTACGTTTTTTGGTTTTCTTTTAATGTTCCTTAACATGCCACAAGACTATTTAATGTTTTTCTTATAATTCGCTTTTTGTTTTTGTTATAATCCCTTTGACATTATGTTTTCCATGAAATTCTTTCGTTTTCTTTTATAAATTTTTCTCTTCTTATAATTACAATTTACATTTTTATTGTTTTGATTTCTTGTAAAACACAACCGAAGCGTTTATAAATGCCTTCTCATAATAAATTGATTGAATGAAACCAAAGCAAAGAATTACAACTAAAACGCCCCCTTAATTTTTATTCATAATTTTTTTTTTTTTGTATTAATATTTTTATATTTTTTAAGCAAAAGAAATTAAAATTAAATTATTTCATGGTTTCAGAACAAAATTTCAATTGAATCAAATTTACTACAAGTGTTGGCTTAGTCAAGCGTAGCTGAGTCAAAAGAAATCATCACCAGTACCGTCTTCATTCTCATATGTCTGTTTCGATTTCGGCAATTCATTCATTTAAATCGTTTCTTTTAGCGAACAATTTCATTTGACAATTTGTTATAAAATGCTGACATATTGCTAGCAATGCAAAATTTATTGTATATATTATATATATATGAATTTATTTTAATATGAATTTATTTTAATATTAATATGAATTGGTTTGTCAAAGCAACACAAAAAATTTTACTCAATACGTATGTACAAGACTTTGAGCAACTGCTTCAATAGTCGGCATTACATTTCCAAAATAAATAAGTTTACAGTTTGCCACACAAGGCCATTTTCGAAACAAACAAACTCTTCTCTATTTTCTTTGATTTCCATTCGTCTACTTACATTAAGGCGACATTCATACATAATTGGTCGTTACAACCCTTCAGTACAACCACTTGTGTTGTGTGCCGGACATGTATACATCGATGACGGACATTTCTCCTTTTCTATATCTTTGCGGCTCTCAGACCAGATACACTGTCTTGATGATCGCAACAACCCCAACCAAGAAGACACTTTATTCATCTGGGTGCCTGTCGTAGAGTTTAGCACCGACCAAGTAAGAGCCCATATTTTCGTGCCATCTACCGAGATGGCAAAATTCAAAAGGAAACTACGTACACCATTCGATTTCAAAGAAAATGCACTAATTTAGAGAAATGATTGTCGTTGACATAACCAATGAGTTGCAATGAAAATGCACAGTGTCACATGCTATGAAATTGTTTGGGCATTTGCTATATGCCCAAAACCAATGAGTTTCGCGTGAACGCCCATTATCTAATGACGAGTAATGATCCTAGACAACATGCTGGGCGTTCTCTCTTGGAGTTTTAAAGGACTTTCCCTCTGCCCTCCATCTATTCTAGGCGGAATTTGTTACCATGACTACGTCGTACCAAAAACATAATTGATGACCTGACAGAAACTGAGAGAGTGCTTGGCTTGGAAGTCTTAATGAATTTATCATATTGCCAGGACCCTCAGCCTTCAAATAATAACACTTTGCGACAAAAAATTAAAAATTAAAAACACCCGAATAACTGCATAGTCTCAGTTGTATATTTAGTTGAGTAGAACACAAAAATACTTTGTTTTTATATTTCTCGAACTCTTCAATCTTTTTTTATTTGACAAAAACACTTTTATCGAACTCTTCACACAAGATTACTGATTACTCTAATATTTTTGAACCGATTTTAAAAACTCAAAGCATTTTGGAAAGGGGAGATATACCCTTGAAACGATATATATAAAGATATTGTTCAAACTTATATGTTATCAGTTTTGATAGGGTAAAAAGTTTGTCCGTCCTTAAATGCAAAATTTTATTAGGAAATGTACAAGTGCATTCTCTTATGAACAGATTGATACTTCGTTTGATAAAACCGAATCTTGAGTGATCTACCAAGTAAAGCATAATGTTTAGAGCGGCTGCCAAATTAATCTTATCTGACCTACTAGTTAAGAATACATTTGAACAAACCAGTGTTTAACTGGGTATTCGAGATATAAATATAGGAATCAGCAGAAGAAAATTAAGGCGGATTATGCTTACCTATTGATTATCTTCTTAGGGAATATGTTATTAGAGGCTGATATACACCCAAAGATAACATAGAGATGTTCTGCATTCCAACAGTAAATTCGAGCAGCACTTATAAAATATTAAAGAAGATCGATAAGCTAAAAGGGATAACAAAACGTAAACTACGTCAATAACTCGTCCTAATTGTTTGTCCTAAACAAACTAATTTAGCAAAAGAAAGTATCTTCTATTTATTATTACTCCTTCAAATATGTTTTCTTAAATACTTAACTTTAAATTTTCATAAGCTTTTCTATCTGCCGTCGTTTGGTACACCCTATTCCATTTAATTGAATCGTGCATGTTTTTGTGGTAATACACAAAATGAAGCAATTAAGAAACGTATCATTAATCACTGTTAACCCTTGGATTACATTTAAATTAATATCCGAGAAAAAACAACTTAATTTTGTAATTATTTCATTATAAATCATTAAACACTTGTAAACCGTTTAAAAAATAAAAAACGATTAAAAAATAAATAATTTTTAGTGGTAAATAGGCTTAACATTGCTCTGGCGATACCATATTACCAATTGCATTTTGTCGGCTGGCATAAGATCACAGGGCAAAGTAGCCTCCTCCAAACCCGCCACCGTTTGTACTCTAGATAAATAATCTAAAGTAGAAATCGTTTAAATAAATCATTTTAATAATACAATAATTACAAAACGATTACAAAATATTTGATTTGTTAATGTACTCCTCCACCCATATGCCATACCTAATTTACCATATTAGCAGGGGGTGTCTTAATTAACTTCAAACGTTTCTTAATGTCTTATAAATGCCTCATCAATTAAATTATTATTCATAGATAAATTCATAATAATGGTCATTTGCATCTATACATACATACATACATACATACTGTTACGTTTTTACCTTTTTAAAAACGTTTAAATATGAGTTCGTTAATTGCAAACAAAGTAAAAACAAATATGTGTTTAATTTCAGTTAAACTCTCTTTATTATTTACACTACTTGCGTGTGCCACCGTATACAACTTAACGATACAACAATAATTTGCTTGTTCACTATTCTATTTCACACTTCTGTCCGCGTTAACACTAACCACTGTTCGTTAGATCTTGTCTGGTTACAACCTTTTTGCAAGCAATACCACTTGTACGTTCAAACTGCAACGCGTCTTCACACAAGGCTGACTGAATTATAACTGACTGCTGCCTGCTTTGTCCAGCCCTTTTATAGTCCGACACAACCAGTCTAACGAACATTCTTGAAGTGAAGGTTCGTGATCTCGCCTTCTTGAGAGCTCTATTGCTAATCATTGTTGTTTGTGTACTTTGCTTATGTTGTCTATCCATTTTTGTCACATACATGTTGGTACCACGCGCAACCAGTTTCGTTGTACATATGTGTGTGTGCAGCTTTAGATAATCAACACGTTCATTAGTGTGTATTGTGTCGTGTGTATTGTGTTGATGTAGCTGGTAGCTTTTGTATATCGTTTTTATTGTTAAACGATATTAGGTCTTTTCGATTTATCTATTCATTATATTGTTACGAAAATGGGACAAATCTAGATACTGGCATTTTTCTTTTACATCGGTTAACATTGAAATTATAAACAAAACCAACAAAAACAATGAATTTGTTTACAAATTATCGCACTGCGTAATAAAACAACAAACACCAGCATAAAAAATGGTAAACAAGTAAACAAGATTACAACAACCAACACTACAAGAATAAATGTAACCAAAATACACAAGCAACGATAATGAAACAACGACGTTTACATTTATAGAGATCACGAGAAAGCGAAGCTATGAACATTCGCCTTCAAGAACATTCGTCAGACTTTTACGGTGTCATATAAAAGGAAAGGCGGGCAACGGAGTAAAAGTTCAGTCAATCTTGTATGAAGAAGAGGTGTGTTTGAAGAGAGTAATCGTGGTTTGAATATTTCCGTTACAATGATCCGTCGAATAATTATCTAGTAATTGTTATGGTTTATGAAAAAGGGTGTAAAGGGAGGAATAACAAACAAAGCAATTGTTGTTGTTTACATAAAGTTGTGAACAGCGGCACACAGAATTGTGCGAATAATAAAGAATTTTAATTAAAACTAAACACAGATTAATTTTTATTTTATTTGCACTCTATAAGCTCATATTTCAAAGTTTCTAAAAGGTATGCAGGTTTAAGGTCATAAAATATGCCTGTTGTCGAACAAAAAAAGAAAAACCGATTTTTTGCTTAAAAACTCATTAAAACAGTCAATTATAGACACAGCAAAGAGATATAAAATTCAATAAAAAAAATTTTAAGTTTTAATATCACAAAGTGACTGAAAATTCAGTCATTAAACTCACGTCCGTTTAATGAACTGCCAAATTTTCTGTCTCTTCTTTACTTTTTATTTTGTGATGTCAAGTGTTAATTTGTGAAGAGTCATTCTTTCGGCGAAAGGTTTTGGTATCAATTAAGTTGAAATGAAATGAATTCCGAAGAACTGAGAAGAGAAAAATTTCTAATGAAACTAAAAATGAAGAAAATGTAATTAAAAATGTCACATACCATCCGTATCCTAAACCATGGTACTAAAAATTCTAAATTTAGAAAGAGCTTTGAATAATTTTCTATGCATGAAATGTGGCTATGAATCAATTGTGGGTTTCTAAAACAATCAGCATATTCAGGCCTGGTTGTCGTCGTTCTCAAAGATATATTGACCGATGACGCCAATAGTCCAATATCGATATATAACAGTGCCTTGTCTGTATGCCCACATGTCGTATAATGCCCCTCAAATCGCTTGTGCAGGAAATGCAATGTGGCATGAGATCTGTGGCACGTAGCCACATATTGAAACTAATATTTGGGCTCAAAGAAGTAAGTATTTATTTATTTTATTATTTATTTATATATATTTATTATATTTATTGCACTGGCCAACGTTGTTTACAAAGAAATATTGAATTAGCCAAAACTCGACACTATCAATCAATGTATTAGACACTCATGGATCTCATGTGGATAAATAGCGCACCAAATTAGACAATTTTGTTATTTGCCTTCATGCTGATGATGATGTTTCCATGAAAATGAGGGTTAGTTGGCAACTGCTTCAGGGCCCATTTAGCGCATAGACGTCGTTGTATACTTTTGTTTACCTTCTGTTCCAAGACCAGTTGAATATCGTATAGGTGCAGTTCCAAGTCGTGATGGAAATTTTCCCAAATTGTGGTAAACAGAAGGCGACTCGAAATAAAATCTCCTGAAGACTCTCACTGACAGCGGCAGTATTTTCGTTGCAACTTGTATTTCGTTGACCATAAGTTTTATGAAAAACTCTCTTATGGCATCTTCCTCTTCCTTACTTCTATTCTCTTACAGATACAGCCTCTGGAAATTGAATTGTGTTTTAAAGGCTCTATTAAGGCCTTCTTATTTGGTACGTTAGGGATTATGAGTCGTTGGCCAGAATATTCGAAGAATTAAGGGTAAATTTTTATACACCTTAGTTAGTTGGTGAATTAATAGAAGAGAGCCCGGAGTTTAAACCCCAGTTAGCACATCTCGAAATATTCATTCCTTTCGGCGATTTCTTTCTCAGCGGTTTTCTGGCAAAAACTCGGAGAGTAAATAAAATTGGACTGTAGGCCGCGTATTTATAAAATTAAGAAACACAAAGTGGACGATGTGATAAGCTAGGTTTTAATCCTAACTAAAGAGTTCTAATGAATTAAGTAATCGCGTTGTTGCACTGTTGTTGAAATCTCTCTGGACAAACCCTCTCTTTTCGAAAGCATTTCATTTACGCTTAAGCACCTAAGCAAAATTACGACCATAATTTAAAATTCAAGAATATTTTCATAATTAAAGAATTATTATTTATATTAGAATAGTCGCTCATAAAAATTTTTCATTCATTGTGGCCTTGGGCATCTAAAGAAGACAAAATTGAATAGAAAGACTCCAAATTGTAATTGTAATAAAGACAGCAAATTTATTTAGAGAGGAAATAAATGAAGAGAAATAAGTAATGAAATGAATTGCAAAATAAAGAAATGGCACGCACTTCCAGCAACAAATGTGACAAAATTCTATTTCTTATTCCAATCACTCTAAACAACTATACTACAATGTTGTTGTATTTTTTTTATTTTTTACTATTTTCCTATTTTTTCTAAAGCATTGTTTTGTCATAAGTTAGTGGAATTTAACACTTATAAGTGTAAGACTTCAAGTACATTTAAAAAACAACACAGTGTTTATATGGAAGTTCTTTCTATACCAGTATTGTTTAATAATGACTCTACACTTAGTGAGATAAAAGTGAAGTGAATATTAATAAGTTGTTGTAAAAAGCAAAATCATCAAATACATACAGAAGCACTGCCAATTGCGAAAAATATTAAGAGTACAAAGAGAGCATGAGAGCGTTAGTAGCATTATACGCTGTTAACATTACACACTTGTTTTAGTTCTTTAACCCTCTCTCATGAAATTGCTAAAATATATTGAGGGCCTAGCTTTTGCTAAAGTTAAACAATTAAGTTAAAATCTAAAGCCTCTGTATTAATATATTAATTAATACGCCACATAATTTAAAATAGAAAAATGATATTTTAGTATCCACAATATTATTTTTACATTATCAATCTAAACTTAAAAATAATCTATAACTACGTAGGTCGAGCTTGAGATCACTATGAATTCTATTATTGATAAATTTTATAAATTTTTCTTCTGCAACATGCAACATGCACTGAGGTGCATTAGCTCAGTTGGTTAGAGCGTCGTGCTAATAACGCGAAGGTCGCGGGTTCGATCCCCCCATGCGCTAAACTGAGTTTTTATTTTAATTTTATTTATAATAACAATTCAATCTTGTCTGTATATACTAAACGCGTGCACAAAACATTTTGCTAGCTTACCCTTCATTAAATGCAATACTGAATTGTTTTCTTTTCTGTTGATCTTGATTTTACGAGTACACTGAAATGTGTATTTCTCTTTTATTCAAAGTATACAACAGCACTTATATATCTGCGAAGTAACGGAAATATGCTTTGTGTTTTATTTTATTTATTTTATTTTATTTTATTTAAGTCAATGGACTGACTAGTAACACATATCGAATAAAGTTAAATAGGATTACAATCAATTACGAATTAAGAAAAACAATAATATTCCGTTTTATAATGTAAGAATTTAAAGAAAAGTCAATAAAGTCTGACAAATAATTAAATTGACGGCAAATTCTAGGTAACGGATCAGCAACAGCATAATTAGTTCTGCAGAATTGATTATAAATAAGATTATAAACGAGGAAATTACGACATTGAGTTTAACAGATCTTAACAGAAATTCACAGCAAATATTACCATTGATCAGGTTAACCATAAAGGATATATTTAACATTATTCGACGACTCTTAAGGGTTGGCAGTTTTATTAAAGCCAGTCTGCTAGTATATGAAGGCATATCCAAGTAATTCCATCCAAGGCCACGCAAGCAGAAGAGTAGAAATTATTTCTGAACAGATTCGATATGTTCACTGTAAACATTATAGTGAGGATCACATACGATTGATCCATACTCCAAAATTGATACGTATAACTGTTTAGTAATAAATGGATCAGTAAATTCCTTTGCCCAACGTTTTATGAAGCCAAGAGTGCTTCTTGCCTTATTTACAGTCAAAGTGATATGATCATTAAAGTTTAATTTTGTTTTCCAAGATCGATAAAAGAGTCCACTATTTCCAGTTGATGACCTCCAAGCAAGTAAGAGAGTTGTAAGAACGTATTTTACTACTGAAACTAAATTTTCAGTATTGTCAAATAAATTTCAGAAGTGTTTACGTTGAAAAATATGCGTACATAAATGTTTCTATACATTCTTTGCTTTTGCCATAAACTCTTTCAACAACAATCTCTCTTCAAATCGCTCTTTCTTTATTATGAAAATAAAAACATTGGGCCATAATCATAGTTATCAAAAAAGTATACTTTAAGTATCATTTATTAAAATGTCGACTTTTCAGCTACTATAGACGATAAAAAGCTTACTTTTTCCACTAAAGTCAGTTTTATACTTAAAACAAGCTGAAGTTGTTTTTAACAAAGTTAACATCACTTTAACTCTATCAGCTGTTTGTCATTTATTAAAAGTTACAAAATCAAAACAAACCAAAAACAAAAGTTGTGTGAATTGTGTTAAATTTTTTATAAATTGTGGAAAAAGTGTTGAAAAATAGTAGAAAAGATGTGTACAATTGAGGACATTGAAAATGATTTTGGCATTATAGAAGATTTGTGTGAAGGAAGAAAGCCTAAGTTGTATAGAGAAAGGTTTTGCCCATTTGAGCTGGACGATGACGAGTTTTTTTCGCGCTATAGGCTTGACAAAGTAGCAACACACTTTTTAATAGGTTTATTGGATGTTGATGGACCAAAAAACAACAGAGGTTTACCTATTAGCAAAGACTTGCAAGTTTTAACTGCATTGCGGTTTTTGGGAAGAAATGCTCATCAAAGTGATATTGGTAAGTACAGTGACCGAATATATATATATATACAGAATATAAATACATACCGTCTACTTACTTCAATATGTAAATTGTTTGTTGCAGCTGATCTTCATGGAATGTCTCAACAGACTGTTGGAAGAATAATAAAAAATATTTCAAGAAAAATTGCGTTATTGCTTCCTCATTTTATACAATTTCCGAAGACCACCGAAATCGCACAGATAAAAAAAGGATTTTTTCAGATTGCACATTTCCCAAATGTTATAGGAGCTATTGACTGCACTCACGTACGGATAAAGTGTCCGGCAAACAAAGTTGGCCACGAAATGGCAGGGCATTACATAAATAGAAAAGGGTATTACTCGTTAAATGTGCAGGTAAGTCGACAATATTTTCAGTTCTAAATATTAAACCAGCGATATGTATAAATAAATTTAAATATTTTTTTTACAGATCGTATGTGATGCTGACTGCAAAATAATTGACGTAGTGGCAAGATCTCGTGGCTCAAAGCACGATGCTCGAATTTGGTCTGAATGCCAATTAAAAACAAAATTGGAACAGAACAAAAGTGAGCATAATGGTGTACTATTAGGAGACGGGGGGTATCCTTTATCAACCATTTTATTAACTCCATTTAGAAACACTTCTACGCCCAAAGAAGAAAGGTGGGTTATTTAATTTTTTAAGTCTTCTTTACATCTCATTTAATTTTTTTCAGATACAACAAATGTCATATCGCAACCAGGAGCAAAATTGAGTGTCTGAATGGACAACTGAAATCTAAATTTCGTTCTATTTTCGAAAGGCTTCGAGTAGATTTGGACACAGCAAAAAACATTGTTGTAGCAGTGGCTGTGCTTCACAATATTGCAAAGGAACGAAATTCTTCTTGTAAGTCTAATAGAAATTTTATTTACACTGGTCGCTTATATTAACAATTTATTTAATTTTTTAGTTTTATGTGATTGTTCTTCTGGTCATCCAGATTCAGCTAATGTTGACCTTAATGCATTAAGCAGTTCATCTAACGGTAATACTAGCAGCACTGGAAATGCATTCCGATCAGCATTTGTAAATGCTTATTTCTGAAGTAAAACACTGGAAGAAATCAAACAATAGTTTTTAATTAATCATTAATTTATTTTTAACTTTTGTAAAATAGCTTTTTAAATTCTTCTTTCATTAAACATTAAATAAAAACATTAAAAAAACAAAAAACAACAATTAATATTTTATTATTATTAATAGAAGAGACAAAAAATAAAATAACAAAACAATATATTAGCCAATGCAAAAAGCCATATTTAAAAAATAATAAAAATTTTTTAAACTAATTAAAAATTATTTGTACTTCAGTTTTTTTTTTTGGTTCAATTAAAAATATAAAATATAAATATATAAACTATTACACACTGTGTATTAACTTCAATTCAATACAAACTTATAAAAAAAACTTAACATAGAACTTATAGTTTCCATCTATTTCTACACCATTTCCAATTTTCTGAAATATAATTAGACATTTCTGAAATACAATTAGAAATTTCTGAAATACAATTGGAAATGGTGTCGTAAAATCAACTAAATTATACAAATTAAGATTCAAAGAGAAAAGGAATATAAGATTTTAAAATAAAATAACAATTCATTAAGAACTTAAAAAACTAAGATAAAGATTTATATTTGATTCACAGCGGTTTTGTATCATCAACGGAATTTTTGTATATTGGCATTTCAAGTTGGTTTACTTACTTGAAGTAGACAATTTGTTGCGTAAAACTTCAACGTTTAAAGCATGAATTTCTCTATCCTGTTCAATCTGCATTTGAAGCTGTTTCAACTTCAGAGAGTGGATTTCCTCTTGCTGGATCTCTTGAGCTTTGTGCATTCTTTCCATGTGCTTAATTTCGGCAATTAGTTTATTTTTCTTTAAAATGTTAAATTCTTCAGAGAATAAAGATTCCGTTGCGATTTGGCGTTGTCTTTCTAAAATAATGTCGTTTTTGGACGGAGTTTTAGGGAGGTTTCTTAGTCGTTTAAGTTTGGAAGAAAAATTGGCTGTTTTTATTTTTGGAGTTTTATACGAACATTGCTCCGGTATGGTGATATTGATATTTTCCGTTTCCTCGCTGTTTTGGCCATCAAGTATTTCACAGTCTAAATATTTAGCAGCTCTTGGTGTTTCCATACATTCAAATTCATTTTGATTGTTGCTATCAATTAAAATATCATCCTCAATAAACTCATACGCAATCATACTTTGTACTAAATCGTCCGTTGCATTCAGTTCGGGGATAACCACTGAATTTCCTGTCGCCACAGAAGCACGCTTTACGCTCGCAACTGCTTTTCTTGCACTAACTTTCATTCTCACCCATTGAGATTTAAGTTTTGAGATATCTCGATCAAAACCTGCAGATGCCATTGACTCTTTAATTGCCTTCCAAGCACATTTTTTGTTATTAATCATAGAGGTGTCATTGCCTTTGTTCTCTACAATGGACAGATGGTTATTGATGCACTCGCGCAGAAACTCCTTTTCGCTGGTGCTCCAGTTTGCCTCTCGCTCCCTTTTCTTTTGATCCTGTTGACAATTTATAAATCAATGATACATAAGTATGTAAAACTCCATAAATGTAAGAACATTAGATCTATGTACATACCTTTTCTAAATTTTCCATTGGGATAATAGTTTATTTTTGTGCAATTGTTTTTTTTTTTTTTCAAAATAACAATTTATATTTTGTTTATTTTTTTGGCGCTTTTATTGCATCAGCTGTGTAGAGATGCCACTTATACAATATTTATACCAGTTTGTATGCAAAATTTCAAACATTATACTAATCACCCACTTAAAGCCGATTCAACTTAAAACTATTATTAATTTTCACTATAGTTAAGAAACAGTTAGTAACAGGTTTAAATATTAAAGTTGTTTTTAAAAAGAACCGACTTTAGTGTTTGACTATGATTATGGGCCATTGTTTCTTTCCCATTTACTGCAAAAATAAATGCACGTTGTGACACTATGAAGATTACAATATTTTTGTTGTACTCTTCACACAACTCTCTTTTATACTGTTGTAGCGTGCGGTTGTGTTTTTGCTTCACTCCTATTTATGTTACAATCAATATTCGCTCATGAGAAAAATACAATACTGCACAATTTTAAACATCGTGCGCACACGTTTAGTTTGACGCCTTTTGCACGTTGAAATTTGTTTCGAAACAAATTTCAACACTCTTGAGTTTGTTGGAGAGAGGGGAGAAACGAGCGGGGGTGATTTCACAATTTCATGTACTCGCAAAACTTGCTTTGTTCTTTATTCGTATATACACAGAGATGTATTTGATTTCACATTTTCTTTTATTTTTTGTTTCGCATAGTGAAGTTAACCTGCTGACTGCCGCGGCAATTTTCAAAAAATTATCCAAAAATGACAATTTGATTTTTTTACATTATATTACTTAAAAACTCTATTTTTAGGTCGTAGTTATCATCAAAAATAAAAATTATGTTTTTTTTAGGAGAAAAAGTGGTTTAATGAGTACAACATAACTCGTAGATTGCGTTCCGGGAGCCAACTATGAATTATCTCGTAGTGGACAGTCAACGTGTTAATATAAATTTTCCTTATTTAAAATAACATTACTTTTTGTTTATTTTGTGTTTGAAATTAAAACATTTGCAAAAGAAAATTTTTAGTACCAAACAATTAATTATAAAAATGAAAAAATAAAAATCAAAACGAATATAATTTAATTTTTTAATTTATAAAAATCAATAAATAAGGCAAATATATTAAAAAATAATAATACATACATAAATATATGTATAATATATTATAATATAAAAAAAATATAATATTCATATAATGTTCATTTTTAAAGAGTTGTCTGGTGTTGTTTGAACCTAAATCACAATGCCAAATAAAGTTATAACTGTCAAAAACAGCAGAATGCCGCGATAAAAGAAAACAAAATTTGTGAAATTAATTTTTTACGTGCAAAAGCGAAAGAAATTTTAAAAGAAAATGCAAAAAAGTTTTTGAAACTTGTTTCGAAACTAATTTCAACGTGCAAAAGGCGTCTATGTACTCGTAATTGATGTTTAGTAAATTCATTTACACTTAGTGGTGAATTAACATACATATGATGGGAAAAAATCTACCACAGCAAATTTTAATGAAAAAATATACAATATGTTGAAAGTAAATGTCAATGATTGGGTGTAATTTTATAGCTTCCTTTGCAAATAAATCAAATAGCGTTACGTAGAAATATATGATTTTCAGGAAAAGTCCCCTTACTTCGTTCGAGCAAAATCCTTTTGTCGATGCGATAGACCAGTGAAACACAAACCACATTGCAACGATACTCCAATGATTCAAGGGAGTTGGATACACTACTGTCATTAACGAGCTACTACGGCCTCTACTGTACACGATCGAGAAACCTCAAAATAGACGTTGAGGAACCGACCCATGCGTGAGAGTTATATTCCAGTTTCGGTCGGTTACAAATGGTGTAAATAGTAAGATCATTGGATCTTAAGAAGGGACTGAAAAATTTTCATGTCTAGAATGTCAAGAGCTTCTGACTCCTTAAAATTTACACCGCCCATAGACTAAGATGATGCAATATTATTGCTGCCCTTATGTGTCAATAAACAACACTGGAATAGATTGTTTAATCCTTAAACAATTTTTTCCTGAAAATGATATAAAATTTCTCCGTTTTTGGAAAAAAATTAATAAATGAAGATGAGGGACGCCAGCTTTTAATTTCTAAAAAATTTTTTGTAAATGTTTTATTTTTGAACTCAGATATGTAAAGGGTGTTTTTTATAGAGGTATAGAACTTTAAGTTGTGATAAAACAACGATGGATTATTCGATTGACATGGATTTTATTTATCCGAAAGATAATGTTGTGGCATTACATTTTAAATATGATTTCTGGCATATAACCGCCACGGCTGGCGCGGATGTAGTCCAATCTGGACGTCCAATTTTCGATGACTTTTTCCAACATTTGTGGCCGTATATCGGCAATAATACGGCGAATGTTGTCTTCCAAATGGTCAAGCGTTTGTGGTTTTACCGCATAGACCAATGACTTTACATAGCCCCACAGAAAGTAGTCTAGCGGTGTTAAATCACAAGATCTTGGAGGCCAATTCACAGGTCCAAAACGTGAAATTAGGCAGTCACCAAACGTGTCTTTCAATAAATCTATTGTGGCACGAGCTGTGTGACATGTTGCGCCGTCTTGTTGAAACCACATCTCCTGGACATCATGGTTATTCAATTCAGGAATGAAAAAGTTAGTAATCATGACTCTATACCGATCACCATTGACTGTAACGTTCTGGCCACCATCGTTTTTGAAAAAGTACGGACCAATGATTCCACCAGCCCATAAAGCGCACCAAACAGACAGTTTTTCTGGATGTAACGGTGTTTCCACATACACTTGAGGATTACCTTCACTCCAAATGCGGCAGTTTTGTTTGTTGACGTACTCATTCAACCAGAAGTGCGCTTCATCGCTAAACAAATTTCGCTTATGAAAATCGGGAACAACGGTAATCTCGTTTTGGGGCCCATTCGACGAATCTACGCCTTACTTGATGATCGTTTGGCTTCAAATCTTGCACGAGTTGGATTTTGTAAGCACGCAAACCAAGATCCTTCCGCAAAATCATCCATAAAGTGGATGAACACAGATCCAATTCCTGTGCTCGATGGCGGATGGTTTCATTTGGGTCTTCCTCAATGCTACGCTCTACAGCAGCAATAGCTTCTTCTGTACGCACCGTACAGCGTCTCTGGGGATGCGAGTTATCAATAAGAGTAAACGTGGTGCGAAAACGTTCCATGACTAATCGAATTAACTGCTCTGATGGACGATTTTGTCGACGATAAAATAGACGTAGTGCGCGATACGTTTTCCGCACAGAACCATTATTTTCGAAATAAAATTGCACTATTTGCAAGCGTTGTTTAGGCGTGAGGCTATTCATTATAAAGTGCCAAACCAAACTGAGAATAAATCACTTGACAGCTGTTAAATCGGTCGCCATCTTGAAAAGTAATGCCAACTTAAAGTTCTATACCTCTATAAAAAACACCCTTTATAAACGTATATTGAGTTTATATGTTTTACTACAATAGAAATAATTTTGGTTTTTAAAAACTTTTAATTTATTAATTTATTTTTTCTGACGATTTTTTGACGATTTCAATAAACGTCTCTGACGATTTTGACGATTTTTTCTCAAATATTTGACGATTTGGTGCCTCACTTATCTGGCAGCTATGATTACAAGCCGTTTACGTCCTAGCTTCTCACACCACTTATGTTATGTGTGTTAATTTTATAAATGAGTGGCTGGACCTACAATTTAAAGTCGACTAAGAGCAATGGATTTTTAAGAAACTTTTCACGAAAATTTTATTTGCTGTCAGAGTTTTTGCTGGAAATCGGCTGAGAGGAAGTCGCTGAAGAAATATTTTTCATATTTCGTTTTTAGTTGCAGTTGTCTGACCTGACATACTCAATACGTTTATTGAAATTGAGTAATAATTGCTAAATAAATGGCTTATATTATAAAAAACAAATCTAAAGAACTTTACTTATAATAATTAAAGTATACACTGACTGCTCAGTTGTGGAGTGTTCTCTGAAACTATACTGATTTACAAAGTCAGCCATACTGCACTTTCTAACGTGATATAGCTCTTGAATATCGCATATTTTTGGCATATTATCGCATATATGCGATATTATATTATCGCATATTATGGCGGATTGTTCTCATGAATAAAGTTGACACACACGATCAATTAAATAATGATCAATTAAGTAAGTAATCATAGGGGCGCTCTTTCATAAATTAGATTAGAAAATTGTAAATTAAATTCAATTTAATAACCACCATTTCTTTTTTAAGGAGACAATCTACTCGACCACTATTCTATTATTAGCTATCCATCTATTATTTCAATCTACTGATCCAAGATATGTTATATCTTTCCAAAAATTGTTGGGATATCGAGCTTACTAAAGCTGGGCAATGTCTCAAAAAAACTTTCATCATTTTAATGTATTCACAACATGCCCAGTATTCCATTTTATCCAACGCCCCTATACGCTCTAGGTATGAGACAGGATGTTGTTCCGTAAGAGCGCTCATCGCTCATCAAGTCGCCTTTAAACCGTCTTAATATATTCAAAGTTTTCCTCTTATAAGGCTTACCACAGAGTTTCTTCAATGGATCCGTTTGATTAAGAAAGTCGGTATAGTATATCGTCGGATAATTTGTTGTTGCGAGTATTAGTGCAGAGCCCCAAGCATACTGTGGAAATAGAATTTGTAGTTCTAGTTGATCCCTTCCACTACAGCATGTAAACGATCTGTCACAAGGGCCGCCTTTTGCTTCAAATCCCAAAGGTGATGTTTTTAATGCACAAACTTTGAATTATTCTTATGTAGCACCATACTACTGAAGTATAAGTAAGCAAATTTGCTTTTTGAATTCTAAAAAAGTGCCACTTCCTGCGTATCTGTGATGTTTTTTCCTTTGGATTTAAAAATGTTCACCTTTTCAGGAATGGAGTACCACCCTTATGGCTACTTCTTCTTTTCGTTTTAATACGATAGGATTGCTATCTTTCTTTGCCTAATATTTACGCACTTATATAAACATGTATTGTGTTGTATTGTAGGTATTGTGTCGTATGGAGTTAAGTGTGCTCAATCAGACAAGTGAGAAAACAATCAAGGGGACTATAGTCGGTTGGTTTAACTGTATAATTCCTACTGTAATCTATCCTTAAGAAAGAAAAATTTTTCCACAGAAACTGAAGGTCGACACACGAGTTAGCCTACCATCCCATTGATATTCTCTTTAAAATGTCCATTCCTTCAGCACGTTTTTTTTGCCTTTCAGCACGACTACAAAGTAATTGAATTTATCGATACAGATTTGCGCACTGTAGTTACCTTCCTTGATATCGTTAAACCTTAGTCCATTTTTAATGAAAACCTTGAAGGCATTAGTTGTATTCGTATGAGAACTTATAGTTTACAGGGTGGTAAAAACAGTCATTGAAAGAGGTTGCATGGGCACTATTACGGTACCTACTATTTAAAGTCGACTCGAGAGACAGATTTTTTGAGAAAATTTTCATGGCAATTTTATTTACTCTCAGAGTTTTTGCCAGAAATCTGCTGAGAGGAAGTCGCCGAAGAAATACTTTTTGTATTTTATTGGATATCTGGCCTGGGGCTCGAACCCTGGCTTTTCGTCTAATAAGCCAACACACTACCTACTAGACCACGGCGACTTCTACATTTTATTATCACTTTTATGAAATTTACGTCAAAATTTTTGACATGATGTACGTTGCAGTATGGTTTTTTACGTAAAAATCAAACTCTTCATGTCAGCATGGTTTTATTTTTTTCTAAATGGTACCAATTTGACATCTAGCACCCTTGCCTTGTGGCGATTTATAAATTTCCAATTAATTCGATGGGGCTGCTTATTGTCACTCCCATCAGTAACGCTCCCAATCGAGGGCTAGCTGAAACCTGATAGCACAAACCATTGTTGTATTTCGTTAGAAACATTTGTTGTCGACATCAATAGAACATCGATTACGTCAATAATAATATTCTCTCTTTCATTCCTCTCTGGTGTCCCGGATACAAGTTTCCCCAAATACGGATATAAGTAGTTGCTACGCACGTAGCATGTACTTGAATCTAAAACTGCAAATTCGATTCCGTTGGACCACGAAATTTATAGGGACCATAAAATTCAATTAGTTACTAATCTATAGCGACAAAATTATTGGGATTATTGAAAGCTGAAAGACTTTCAGCCCAGTTTTCGAAGAGGCATAATAGGTGTAAATTTATCATCACTTCCGAGTAGCACATTATCAAAGCGAATAATTCTGTTATCTCATATGTACATATTTGACTGAAATAGTCAGTTCATAAGAGGAGCTTCTGTTTTCTTCTTCTTCAGAATGTTCAGTGTTAGAAATATTGCATACATATATGTATATGTACATATTTAATCGGTCATTACAACCTTTCTTTGTAAATTGGAAATGTCTGACCTGAGGTTTGAAACTTGGTCTGACGTATAATAAGCTAACATAGTGCGTACACTAGACTCCGACTACTTCAATCAATATCAAGAACAGAAAATTCAACTTTTTCACTTTCATCCAACACTTAACTTTCAATTCCTTATCAAATGTCATAAATATTGCATTATTCCCGATAAAACTTCACGAAATCTTTTGAAAACTTAAAAAAAGTATATACCCAAACACCAAATAATTCCTAGGAAATTCGCATGTATCAAAAATGATACATAAGATAGAATTATGAAGTTTTTGAATTTTTTAAGTCTGGCTCAAGATTATCTTTTTTTATTTGGTTTAAAATAACGACAATCACAATACTAACGAATTCAAAAATATCAGACATGTAACATTTTCTGAACTAAAGTTATATCGGCTCAAAAATTTAAATATATAATTTTTGATACAAAGCTCGATCTACGGTTAAATCAAATATTTAATAAATATTTATGTTCCATACATTTATTTGGACCGAAAGGCAGACTAAACGTCTTAGAATCAATAATAAAATATAAAGTGGATATATATGGTGGATGAGAAAGTGTGAAATTATATGGTATGAAAATATACACACTTACACGCTTCACTCCACTTGCCCGGCGCAAATAAACAGTTTAGAACGAAGACCCAAAGAAGGGGGACAAAATCATTCAATAAATTCAATAAAAAAATATACAGACAGGCAGACAGACAGACAGACACATATCCATGTAAACAACAGACAATCGACAAAAATACTAAAAAAGTATTTATAACGGTATGACAAAAAATAACACGCACTGCCGTTGCAATTGCAAAAAAATTTTTTTTTTTTAGTATCAAATTTGCTTATTATCCCCAATTGGATAGATTGTAAATAAAGAATATGAAAAAAAAGATTTCGTTTTTTTCCATTAAAATATTGTTACATAAATCGAAACGACCTAATATCGTTTAACAACAAAAACGATAAACAAAAGCCACACGATACAAATACACACTAACACAAGGAATACAATGAAAGTGTTATCTAAAGCTGCACACACACATATGTGTGACGAACCTGGTTGCGGCTAGTACCAACAACAACATAAAGTAAACCAGCTACGACAAATATGTAATGCACAACACAAGCAAAGTACACAAACAACAATGTACTAGCAATAGAGTTTTCGAGAAGGCGCAAGCGAGAACCTTCCACATCGAGAACGTTCATCATACTGATTACGTGCGTCCGGACTATAAGAGGGCTGAACAAAGCAAGCAGCAGTCAGAGTTATAATTCAGTCAGCCTTGTGTGAAGACGCGTTGCGGTTTGAACGTACAAGTGGTATTACTTGCAAAAAGGTTGTAAGCAGAGAAGAGCTAATGAACAGTTGTTAGTGATAACGCGGACTGAAGTGTGAAATAGAATAGTGTACAATCAAATTATTGTTGTATCGTTAAGTTGTGAACAGTGGCACAAACGTAGTGTGAATAATAAAGAGAGTTTAAGAGAAATTAAACCCATATTTGTTTTTACTTTGGTTGCAATTAACGAACTCATATTTAAACGTTTTTAAAAAGGTAAAAACGTAACAATATTTATTCAGCTATCTAAACTAACATTTTAAACTTCATATGGAAACAATTTTTTAATGAATAAACTACAAAGTAAATAACATACGTACACATAATTGGTTTTTACAACACTTCTGTTAGGATTACGACCTAGCTACTCATACCACTATGTTATGCGTGTTAATTTTATATCCCAATTCCCAAAAAAATTCTTGCTGGTTTAGTTTTCCATTTTAAATTTCGTCTGCTTGCGATACTCCACTACATCTACATAAAAACAGGCCCAATATAGTGCCCATCACTATATATACCTCCATGAGAGTTAGGGTACCAAAATATACCAATTGAGACCTAAGTTCTAAATTATGGAAAATAATACATTCTGATCTTTAATGCTATTGAACGAGAGTCTATGAAGATGGGTCTGGAAGTAAATGAGGGCAAAACGAAATATATATTATCCACAAGTTGGGATATGCGTCGTATTGGATCTCAGATTACTTTCAATGTAGGCAAGGAATTTGCATATATTGGCTCCGCCGTTACCACCAAAAATAATGGCAGTCTGGGGATCAATCGGAATTTCACTCTTGCAGGTGCTGCTATGGTCTCAATAGGCAATTGAGTAGCAGAGAATTCTCTCGCACTACAAAACTAACACTCTACAAGACGCTCATCCTTGCTTCTTTATGGCGCAGAGGCATGGACACTATTAAGCACTGGTGCAGCAGACTTAAGAGTATTCGAGGGGAAGTTCTCCGGGCCAGTGCGAGTTGGCGATAATTTCCGCATCCGACCTAACAGTGAGATGTGTAAGCCAGTCAACGAAATGGACGTTGTGCAGCGTATTAACATCCAGCGAATGGAGCTGGATGCTCCAGCGAGACTGGTATTTGACGCGGAGATTTGCGGAAGTCGGCGAAGAGGAGGACTTTGTTTGCATTGGAAGGACCAGATCGAGGAAGCCTTGTCATCGATTGGTGGGACCAACTGCCGTAGGCGCGAAAGGTAAGAAGAATGTGTTAAGGCAGGCCGAAATCCGATAATCGGGTTGCTAATGGCCAGTTAAGTAAGTAAGTAATTCATTCCGACGGTACTCAGCTAAGAAAAACAGTTAGTTTGGCTTTGATTGCACAATAATTTGCAGCACTTTTCTGTTTAGATAGACATGTATAATAGATAGTTCCCTCGACTTCTGTGAAACTCTACCATGACAAAGAAAATTAAATTTATTTTTAACTGCAAGCAGTTCCAAAACCTTCAGACAAAACATATACGTTTGTGAACTCATACATAGAGATACTTGTCAATGCCAAAACTTGACACTTTGCAGCTTTTGTGTTTACATTATAACACCGTCTTTATAATAATTTTTTCTGTTTTTTATAAACCATTCCCCTTATTACCGGCAAAGATATATGAGTCCTGCATTATTTATGACGATATGCGGTTTATGTGTTGTAATACAGTAAATGCGTCTAAATCTGTACGAAAGAATAACAAATGTAATGTGAAGACAATCACACAAAGAATTTTTGAAATCTTTTCTTAAACGTGCCAGTGTTTTTTTTTCATACCATACAACAATATTTGCTTAAATGTGGGTTTTTGTTTTTATAGTGTTTTGTGATTATAAAGGAAAAAAATCGAATAAAACAAATGTTTTTATTTAATTTTCAAACGTTTTTCATTATTCGGTTTTATAAATTTTTTCTGACAAAGAAGAAAGAAAACGAAATAAAAACCACAAATATTTTCCGGATAAAAATAAAATACAGAATGAATAACGGCAATAAATTATTTTATTGGAAGCTAGAGCCCATGGTTTTCAAAGTAAAACCCAGAGTGTATAATACCTTTAGAAATTGTCAATCAATTGGATTGGTTTTGGATTACGTATTTTCAGATGATAAACAAAAATTTTAATATTTTCGATTTTTGAAAAAATATTTTTATGGTATCAAATTACTTTAATAAAATGAAAAAAATAAAAAAATTACGTTAAAGCGTAAATTAAAAAATTTCTTTCATATGTAATAATATGGTCCTGAAAAGTTTATTCGAAAAATAAAATACAATTCATTGCTGGATTTTCGCGGCACTTTTGTGTCAGTCTAATTAGGTTCTTAGTCTAATAGAGATATTTCGGGTATTTGATTTGCTCATGTACACGCTGGAGCAGGCAGACTTTATCTCAAAAAAAAAAATTTTGATGACCTGGGTATACGTATATATTCGTCACTTTCTTTTTCGAGAATTGCTTTTTAGTAACAATTCTCACTTTCTTTTTTCTATTGTGAGTAATTACGTACAATATCAGACAAAGAATCTGATAATCACAAACAAACAAATCGTGGGAATCGAACCCACGACTTCGGCAGTTAAAATTTAGCACACTACCAACTGGGCCATTGCATTGTTTTTGCATTTTTGTTTTTGGGTTGTAATGACAAATACGTACATACGTAAAATGCTTACCTGCAAATAACTTCTGCATGAGACTGTAGAACAATAATCAACAGAGCTACAGTTTCTACATACTAAATTGAAGTCAAAACAAAATTCATCGAAACTTCAATCTGGTTTTCCGATTGATTGCCAGTTGCCAAGGATGTCATGCTTTAAATGTGACGTTTTTATGCTGTTAGTCAAAACCGATTTAAGTAAACTTGTCAGTTAATTTTGAGATATCGTTTCATACATAATTGGTCATTGCAACCCTTCAGTCAGGATTACAACGCTTATGTTGTATGCGTTAATTTCATACATGAGTGGTGGGACCTACAATTTAAAGTCGTCTCCGAACGACAGATTTTTAAGAAACTTTTCATGGCAATTTTATTTGCTTTCAGAATTTTTGCCAGAAATCTGCTGAGAGGAAGTCGCCGAAGAAATATTTTTTCATATTTTCGTTTTGGTGTCTGACCTGGGGTTTGACCCGCGGGCTTTCGTCTAATAAGCCAACACACTATCTACTAGACTTTATTTGCGGTGCATGTTTGTTGTATACGTACATAACACAAAGATTTTGAGAGCTTGAGAAGCAACTTTAGTAAAGGAGTCTAAAAGAGTTTTAGGAATATATAGTCTAACGGTATACGTGCTTGAAATATAATAAAAATACTGCATAAGTAAAAGCTCGCATGTATTTATCTATACTGTCAAGGTGTACATAGTCTAAGGTTTAGTAGTAAACAAACGTTTTAAGGGTGTCCCTTTAGGGTTTATTGAAGAAAAATTTTATTTCGGTACAACTTTCAGTTCTTTAAGGTGGTTTCTTAAAACCTTTCTCCACACAGATAAAAACAAACATTGGACCAACCGATGTACAGTGGTTTCCCTTATATGGACAAGTAGTCAAAAATCAATATCTCCAAAACCAAAAAAGCTGGGGTCTTCAAAATTGGTCAGCCCATAACATGTCCTAAGGGCTTAAAGCATGCAAATTTTTAGGAAATAATTTTAACAACTGTTGCCAAAGTAGCCATTAGATCTGTGAAGGGTTAATTGGCTTATAGATTTGTTTTAAGAATTTCTGAAATAAAGTATTAAAATTTGACGATTTCTGCTTGAATTGGCTATGGTCAGAACCATCGGACCATTCATAGCCATCGAATCCCCATTTTCCAATCAGTGTTAAACGTTTTTCTCCTGAGCCTAATGCTTCATCAATAACTTGATCTTGTAGTTGCATAATTCGATTCGCCGTATGATTAAGTAGAGCTTGCAGATCGACCTCTGCACTTGACTCTGTAACTGTAATGTTTTCTTTGCATGGCTAACAGGTTTTTTTCAAGATCATTTATAGCTTGGGAAAAAATTATTCGATATTGTTTTATTCACGAAATCTTTTATAGATAAGTACTGTTGCTTAGTAAGTCTTGTTTCAACGAAAAGAGCCAAAACCTCGTAAATTCCCACATTGCATATCGTGGGATAATTGTGTTTTTGTAAAACTTCGGTTAAAGAATTATCAACTTATGCAATTTTGGATATTTTACGCCAATTTTTCCTCCATAATTTGAAATATTTTTTTTCTTTCGAATGATAATTACCAGCTGTGGAATTCCAAATATCAAGCACATACATACATTCTAGAAAATTGGCACTGACAGAATAAACCTTCGATTTTAATTTATATATTGATATTCAATTCAGGATATTGATATTCAATCAGGAAATCAATTAATTAAATTGCAATATAAAGTTTAATACAACAATTTCTTAAACAAATGCTTTGTCTTTATTCATAACTGTATCAAATGCCACAAAATTGCAACATAAAGTTTAAAATAACAACATTTAAAAAAATTATTTCTCTATACTCATGTTGTTAAAAAGATATAGTACAAAACAAAATGAGTTTTTTTTATTATTTTTCGTAGGATGACTATGCAAATCACATCCATATGCGAAAATATGCAAAAACCCGCAGCCACAATATTATTTAGTTTAAAGAGGGATAAAAAATCTACAATTTGATGTATAATAAGTTGTGGGCAGATGAGGGCCAAATAACTAAAAGTCTACATGAAAAATTAGTTTTTAAGAAACGTGTGTTTTGAAAAGGTCAAAAAAGTATTCTTCAGGAATTTTTTAATGGGCTTAAATTTTTGCAACTTTTATCATTTAATTTGGTAGAAAACAAGTTAAAATTTAATTTTTGTTGGGTTTTTGGAAACTTCTGCCACAAGAATACGAAACATTTTTTAATTAAACTTAAGTTTTTTTTAGGACTGTGCGACCACAATATATGTAATATAAACATACCTCCACTTTCAAATGACGCAAATATTAAATCTCCCAAAAAAAACAACAAAATTTGTTAGATTCATAAAATTTAGAGTGTTTTAATAAATTTAGTGCAAAAAAGCTTAGAAAAAATTAACTTTTTTGATTTTTGGCCTATGGGGGAAACCAGTGTGCGATGCCTATTCTCATTTATATTTTTCAGTCAGAAGGCCGTTTACTATTCTCAAGCTGCTTTTGAATAGTCTTATCCAACATAGTTTAAGATTGCCTCAAACATATCTACCTTTAGAATAATATTCACCTCCTTCAATATTTTTCTCTTGCTCGGTATACCTTTTCGATTTTTTCTTCAGATTTAATAAAAAGATTCCGACTCAATCAAATACAGTTGGTAGGTAGAGGTGGCTGTCTATCTAAGAGAGTTAGATGCACACACTTAGGCCACATAAGGCCCATTGTGTTACCACAGATTTCCGCTATTCGCTGGTCTCGCAACTACTCTGTCAATCCGTGACAGTTCCTCCATATCATCCATATAGTAAGCACCAAAGTACCTTTTTCCCCTTTGACAAGGTGCTGCGCATGCTGGGCAACAGGTGAGTGGCAGTCTAATCGTCTTCCTCATCCCTGCAGCTCCTGCAGAAGTCATTATCGAGGTGTCCAAGACCAATGCGCCTCGCATGCGTACCCATAATGCAATGCCCCGTAATGACCCCGACAACCATACTGAGCCATCTCCTCTGGAGTTTAAACAGATTTACCGTGAGCCCTTCATTCAGCCTTGGCAAGATGTTCCGCGTCGTTCTTGTCGTGTCCGAGGCCGCCCGTCTATGTTTGAGTTATGAGCACGCATGTTCTCATAGGGATTCCCAGAGTCGGGAATTCATCGGAGAGTTTGATGGTTGTGCCCGGCCTAGGCATTTCACCAGCTATATTGTTACCCAGAATATCAATGTACCCCGGTTCCCACCTGATATGAATGTCATATCGTTCTGTAATATTGTTAGGATAGTATATTTGCCATCTAACTTACTTAATTGGTCATTACAACCCTTCAGTCAGAGCTACAGCCTAGCTGGTAACACACCATCCATGTTTTATGTGGTAATTAATGACCTACAGTTTGTAGTCAATTGCAGACGACAGATTTTGGTGAACTTTTAATGGAAATTTTATTTACGCACAGAGTTTTCCCAAAAATCTGCTGAGAGGAAAACGCTGAAGAATGAATTTTTTGTTCGGGATGTCTGAGCTTGGATTTGAACCATAGACTCGCGTCTAATAAACCAACATACTTTCTATTACACTACGGCTATTTTCCCTCCATAAGGAGCATCATTTAATTACTGACGTACTGACTCTGCATGAAGGAGGAAGCAATTGACTGACAAGAATCAGATTACATGGACGCAATTACGTTTGCTTCCTAACGGAGATGATTTTTACATGACATCGTGCGGAGAGGGTAAAAAGTTACTGTTTGAACCTGATATTCAGGGTAACCCTTACTATTGAGCAAATTAGTGGTATTGTACCGGCGAATGATTGCGGCAATTTGGATGGTTGTGTAAGATTTTTTTGTTGTTTTTAATTTTCATTTTGAGAACAAACTCTCAACATATTTTTTTAATGGAAACCCTAACAAACATGTAAATATTTATTAACGAAAGTATGAGCATATTATCGTAACAATAATGTTTTTATACCACAAACACGTATAATTTATGATAAAATTTGCGCAGAAAATTATAAAAAAAGGAGGCAGAACGAATGGAGAGAACGAAGTTGTAGTGAAAAATCATACTTTTGAACTGGAAATTAACTTTAATAGGAGAACGAGAATTAATACATATGGGTGCACATAAATAATTCATATGTTTCCGCAAGAATTAAAAAATGAAATATTTAAAATATTCCAAAAAAACAAGTGAATAAATTAAAACAAATTTTATTTCACATGAAAACAAAGATGATAACGACCGAAACAAAAAAGATTCAAATAATCCTCGTATTTAATATAGGAGGCGGTGTTCATTAAAAATAACAAAAAAATATTTCATTATCATTATTAATTTTTTTTTAGATAATTAGTGTATATGTAGGAGTATATACATATGTACCATATGTATAAAGTCCATTGTCGTTAATACAAAATTCTTTCTAGTCAGTGTTAATGTTTGTACTCCTGTTGCTTAAACAATAAATGCTTTATGCGGGGGGTTATTTGTTATGACATATTCATGCTTCGGGCTGCTTTTATTTTCAATTTTTTTCAGGATAATTCACAGTATTCATTAGCATAATGGAGTGAAAAGTATTAATTTATTTCATAATAAAATAATTAATATTCATAAGGATTATCTAATACTACACTATTACGAAAAGGAAAAATCTACATACTGGTGTTTTGCTTTTACATCGTTTAACGTTAAAATTACAAAGAAAAGTTTCAAAATCAAAACAATGAACTTGTTTACAAATTATCGCAACAACAAACACCAGCATATAAAAAATGGTAAACAAGTAAACAAAAATATATCAACAAATACCAGAAAAATAAATGGTAAACAAGTAAACAAAATTGTTGTATACAAGAATAAATGTAAACAAAATACACAAACAACAATAATGAAACAACTATGTTTACATTTATAGAGATGATGAGAAGGCGAAGAAGCGAACATTCGCTTTCAAGGACACTCATCAGACTATTTACCCTATTTAGTAAAATTTCAGTCAGTCTTGTGTGAAGCCGCGGTATGATTGAAGAGAGTAATCGTGGTTTAAAGATCTCCGTTACAAAGATCTGTCGAACAATTGTCTAGTGATTGTTATTATTTATAGATAGGTTGTAAACAGAGAAGTAGCAAACAAAGCAATTGTTGTATATATAAAGTTGTGAATAATGTGCGAATAATAAGGAATTTTAATTAAAACTAAACACAAATTTATTTGTATTTTATTTGCAATCTACGGGCTCATATTTTAAACGTTTTTAAAAGGTAATGTTTTGAAACAATAGTTAATAAGTACATAGTTGGTTAGTTCAGAATAAACTGTTGGCTAGTTAATCCACAACTTTTTTCGAAGCCATATCCAAACTACAAGCAATAGCAATACTCAAACAAGAAAAATTAAGAAGAAAAATTATACAGATAAAGGCATATTCCAAATGAAAAGAGGCTACTCACAAGAGGGTTTTCTGCACAATTTATGACATCCTTCAAAGGAGTTTTGAGATTGAATTCAATGGTTTAAGTTAACAGTATTGGGAATTACTATTTACAAGGAGGAAAATACATATGCTGCAAATATTGATCTCACGCAAAATATATACTTCTGAACAATAAACTGATGTAGAGATTTCATACAGAAAGCATATTATGCAGTGAGGAGCAAACCATCACGACATGTGGAAGGTTTGCAGGAAAAGTGCAATTGAAGAATGGTTTATTGGATATATACTAAGATGATCGGAACAATTATGACCTCTGGGACTGGAACCACTATTTGAGCCAATAGAACGAATGTGAAGACATCACAGGTGAAGTCTGCTAAGATACAGCGATTAGCATGCATGCTTATACGCGGATAATGAGAATCTGTCCATTTCATGTAGCAGTAAAGACCAAAGCTATGACAACTAGTGTCGGTTATAACATGACACTCACCGGAAGGCATGATGAACCAACAAATACAGTGGCTGACATCTGTAATTGTATCAAACTCCATTATTTTGAAAATTTCATTTAAGTGAAGAAACAGTCCTGTATGGGTGCGAAAACGTCCCGTATGATAGTTAGGCTGACATTCGAGAGATAAGCTAAAGATTAGAACGACATACACGGGCAATCTGAATTAGCCAGTCTTGGACTATAAGGTCGTCTTTAGCTGGATCGCGAACATTGACAAGCACATAAGCTTGCAGATGGACTTGGCAGAACATTTCTGTGGACTGGCATGCTCCATCAGAAAGCTGATTACCTTCCTCAGATTGTTTCTCGATAACGTGATTCAGAACTCAAATATCTTCTCGCTGCATCTTACTTAATTGGTCATTAAAACCTATGAGTCAGGTTTAAGACCTAGCTTTTTCCACCAACCATATAGTATGCATTACTTTTATCCATGAATGGAAGGACGTATAGTTTAACGTCGGCTTCGAACCACAGACTTTTGTTCATGGCAATTTTATTTACTCTCAGAGTTGTTGCCAGAAGACTGCTGAAAGAAAGTCGCCGATGCAATATTTTTTCATATTTCGTTGTTCGAGATGCTTTATCCCTCTACGATAATCCATAGAAATTGATATTGACATGACATTCGTAGATTTTCTTGTGAATTTTTCGGAATGTGTAAGGCTGATTAGTTTTAGATGAAGCAGTGGTATCAAACAATGATACGGCGGCATTGAAATGTAAGTTTTTTTTTTCATGATAATAGGGAAAATTTTGTTGGCATTTTACTCCACAGACATCGTTTCTGCCTTTTGGATTTTATACAATAGTTGATGAAAAACATGAGTAAAACTTGAATTATTTTGAGGAATTCTACTGCTAATCTATCAGCACCAGTTTGAGAGGATTCCTTACAATTGCATAATTTTTGCGAAAGTGGAAAATCTAGATACTGGCATAAAAAATGATAAGCAAGTAAACAAAAATATACCAATAAAAACTACAAGAATAAATGTCAACAAAATATACAAAAAACAATAATGAAACAATAATGTTTATATTTATAGGGATCTCGAGAAGGCGAAGCCACGAATATTCGTCTTCAAAAACATTCATTACATTTTTTACGGTGCCATATAAAAGGCAAGGCAAAGCAGGCAAATGAGGTAGTTAAAGTTCAGTCAGTCATGTGTGAAAACGCGATGTGGTTGAAGGTAGTAATCGCGGTTTGCAGGTCTCCGTTACAAAGATATGTCGAACAATTGACTAGTAATTGTTATGCAAAATGAAGCAATTGTTGGTAACATCAAGTTGTGAACAGTGGCACACAGAATTTTGCGAACAATAAAGAATTTAATTAAAGCTAAACACAAATTTATTTTTATTTTATTTTCAATTTACGAAATCATATTTTAGAAGGTAAAAACGTAACAATATTAAGTGCCAAAATAGCAAAACAGAAGAATAATTAATAGAACGAAACTAAAATTAATTAAAGGAAAAATTCCGAATTGACAACTGATTCAGTAGGTATATTGGTCTCTTGGGTTCAAAACCGGGCTTTAAATATATTTTCATCAAATTTAACTTTCCTTAAAGCGACTTTAAATATGAAACAAAATGTGATACGGACATCCCTAACAAAAATTATGGAATCCCCTATTTTTAGAATTTTATTCAAATATTTCTTTATTTTTATTAATGTCATTTAGTAGAAAAAATATGTCAAGTAAAGAAATCATTTATCATTCCATTTATCTTTTTATCAAACTTAAACAAGAATATGATTAATATGAGAGAGTATACTTACGTTTTAGATAAAAAAAATGTTAAAATAAAAATCAAAAAATATGAGAATTAAAATACCAAAAATGCAAATAAATCTACAGACCAGGACTTTCTGTACCACGCAAGTGCTCAAAATTTCGTTCTCATTTTATATTTCTTTTATTGGATTTATGGGTTAAATAAATACGAAAAAAGTAGAAAATTTAAAGGCCTCTTAATGATTCTACATAAAAGAGATTATTTTCCACTTTTTGTAAAGTGGCCATTTTTTAAGTGACACAGCCAAAAATTAAATAAATTCTCCAGATGATGAATTGGTTTGACATTGGCTTGGAAATCATTTTCTATGATACAACATAACCAGGAAATTTTTCTTCTTCGTTAGATCTGTTGGTTTTTATCTATTTTGAAGAAAATTGGTGGTCATTGCGACACAGAAAATAAAAATTTTAAGTGGCTTCATTCGTATACAACTGAACTCTAATATATTGCAAAAGCTTCTAAAGTGCCTATTGAAACAGGTGTAGATAAACAATAAACAACAAGAAGTCATGATGTATTTTTATTTTAAGGCAAACAATATGATATATTAACGATTAATAAGGGAAAGATAAAAAGCAAATAAATTAAAGAGTTTTAGACATTAGTTTCTAACATAAGAAGAAAAACATGGCCGCCATAAAGAATACAAATCAGAGATCAGCAATGAGAATTCAAAAAGATGCGTAGAATCGAATCACACTCTTAATTTCTGATACTTATACGCATTCATTCATTCATTGTTAATTTCGACCCTCCATAACTCAACATTTACAAGAATCACAAAATAATTCTGATTCACATACCAACACTAAAATACTCACTAAAAGGTCTATTTTGCTTATATACTTATATTTTTGTCTTTTATTGTAAATGCAACAACGACTAAGGCTGTAAATTTTGATGAATGATTCGAGTCACTCGATTATTATTTTTTAATTTTAATCATTTGAGAAAAGGGAATGTTTATGCAATTCTCGTCTACGGTGGTTGGAATAACATGACCTAAATATTTGCAAAATAAATGTATTTTCCATTATAAAATTATATGATACGACGCTCTCAAAATATAGCAAAAATAGGAAAATATTTTTAATTCTTCAACACAAACAACCTGTATTACGATACAAGTTTCCAGCAATACTTAATTACTTCAATGCTTTCTTTATAGAAGCATATCTTTTGCAGAAGTTACCACAGTCAGTATAGAAGGAAGTGTGTAGGCTTATTATACGTAAGGTCACGGTTTAAACCCCAGGTCGAACATCCGCAACAAAACGAAATACAAATAAATATTTCTACGGCGCCCTCCTCTCAGCAGACTTCTACTCTCAGAGTAAATAAAGTTGTCATGAAAAGTTTATCAAAAAATCTGTCGTTCGAAGTCGACTTTAAACTGGGACCCACAGTATAAAATTGACACACACAACATAAGCTAGGTCGCAATCCTGACTGAAGGATTGTAATGACAAAGTCTGTTATGCTGCCGTCTCCAGTTTTTATTTCTGTTCATTGCCTGGCTACAAAGTGTACTTCATATGAGCGTCAAGGCACAAGTGACTGCATAGGGAATATTTATTGCTCAAACATATTCAGTATACACCCAAACAGTAAACAAACAACACCATATGTTTTCATCGCGTTGAAGATGGCAAATTTTATACCGAAAAGCGTTAGTTTCTTTGTTTTCATTTGAAGAAAAGAGCTGGTAAATCGCATCGAAAGGCTGTCGCGGAATGTGGTGATCTTGTTCTCAAAACCAACGTGCAGAAGTTGTGTTCGATATTCGTTACCACTGAATATAACGATTTAGATGTGGAAAATGAAGAACGCCAAAAAATGTTTAAAGACGATAAGTTTGAAACAAATGGCTTAAAAGTTAAATGTTGCACCACAAACAATTTCTGACCGTTTAAAAGTTATGGGAAATATTAAAAATATTTTGAAACTGGATGCCACATGACTTGCATGACAGATGGAATGAAAACCGAAAAATTACTTGTGGAATTTTTCTTCAAACACACGATAGAAAATGAGTGTTGCTTCTTCACACAAGACTGACTGAACTTCACTAACTCACTCGCCTGCTTTGCCTTCCCTTTTATATGGCAGGGTAAACAGTCTGATGAATGTTCTTGAAGGCGAATGTTAGTGGCTTCGGCTTCTCGAAATCTCTATAAATGTAAACATCGCTGTTTCATTATTGTTGATTGTTTACATTTATTCTTGTTGTGTTTGTTGTTGTATTTTGGTTTACTTGTTTACCATTTTAATGTTAAGTGATGTAGAAGCACAACAGCAGTATTTAGATTTTTCATTTTCGTAACAATATATAAAAACACCTCAAATTCCGCCTGTAATTTGCTTAATCAGTAAAAAAAACTGAACTTTATTGTTCCAGCATTTCCTTCAATAAATACACGCAAGTTATCAGACTAACACTCAAGCTAATAAGGCTATCAAATGTGAAAGAAACAAGTATGATATAAAGGTCCCATTACTACATAAAATAAGAGAGAAAGAGCAACACATAAACCAAATAAAGCATAAGTTAAGCAACGAAGCAGATTTGTGGAGAATATTAAATTTCGTCTGCCGAAAAAGTGTTTGGCAAAATAGAAATACGAAAACTACTTAACAAATTGCTCAACCAACAACAACACTATAACAAAACTCTTAGCATATATTATTTATTCTTCTTTGATACGATTTACTTTTCATTTATTTAATTTGGGTTTTGTATACTCTTTGCTTAAAGATTTTAAGCCAAATTCGCTCAAAAATTTGTTTCGTACTCATAACACAGAGCGAAATCAAATAAATAAAATAAATAAAAAATCATGGAAAACAAACGAAAAATGAATGAATAATAAGAACAAAGAAACCAAAAACTTAAACAAACGAGGGATTTCAAAATAATCGTAAAAAACTAAAACAAATAAAGGGTGGGCCATATACAAGTCCAAAATTTTAAAATGCAATAAAACAAAAACGGTTTGAAATTTTGTTTGAAATTTTTTGTTTGAAATTTTACCTCATTCTCATCTTGGCAATGGCATCATGAGTGTTGGCCTTAAAATACTCAATTGTCTCTAATTTGTAGGCATAAAACTTTTCTTTAAGAGCGCCCCACACAAAATAGTCCAATGGTGTCAAATCGCAGCTTCTTGGCGGTCAATTGACATCACCATTCCAAACGTTTGACGCAATAAATCGGTTGTGGTATAAGATGAGTGGCAAGTTGCACCATCTTGTTGAAATCAAACATCGTTCACACCAATACCATGAAGAGCGACTACAAAAAATCGGTTATCATGGTGCGGTAAGTATTGACATTGACCGTAATGGTTACGTCGTCCTGATTTACGAAGAAATATGGTGCCTCCGCTCGACAAGTTATTGTCGATATATAGGTAAGACCACATGAGGTTTGTCTGAGCCCGAAATACGGTAAGTTTGCTTATTAACGTATCCACCAAGATAAAAACGAGCTTCATGCGAAAAGATGATTTTTTTTGGCAAAATCGACATCAACGTGTAGTTTCTCGTTGGCATAAAATTCCTATAGATCTCAACGTTGATCAAGCATACATCGATTCATTACGTTCAGTGGAAAATGATATAAGTATTGGCGGATTCGAAACAATCGATGGTTCGTATTTAGAACAATAGATGGCCCACCCGATATATGCCGCAACAGAGAAAAGGAAAGAACAAAAAAAGCGAAACAAGGTTAAGAGGACCCGCTTCAGAAAACTTTTCCTGAAATACCAAAAAAAAAAAATTAAAAACAGGATTTAAAAAAATGCTGCAAAAAATCAGTTTGTATTTTCAACTCATGTGTAAAATCCAAACACTTCAAAACTCTCCGTTCTTTTCTTCCTCTCTTGTTGATTTCCACTTTCTGTTTTCCAAATTACATCTCCAATAACAATTATTTATTTGGTTTGCTTATGTATGTAAATGTGTAAGTGTAGGTTTGTTTGTTGCCCGGTGTTTTAGTACATATTTTTTTTTATTTTGATGAAAACAAAACTTTTAACAGTTCTTTTATAAAATGTGAAGAGAAAATACAGTCATTGAAATTATGTTCTCTCAAAGTAGAGCTACTACTTTTACTTTGAAACTACACTTCTAATTATAGCTTTGACGTTAACTTCTCTCTTCGCATGAATAAATGTTAGTACACATACATATGTGGTCAGTTTTCATGCACTCGTTCAAGTAGCAGAAGGCAATCCATCAAACATTTTGATTGTTAAACTAACCCATTGAACGGCAGTCTTAACACCCATCATATGGCGCACTTAAGAATCTGGTTTCTAAGCGTTACCAGTTTCAGGTAGGACAAGAATTTTTAGCGTAAGTGTATTACCAATGTTTATAATTTCTTGCCAGACAAAGCTTACTGCAAAATTAAGACCAAAATCAGCTAGATGAGGTACATTCTTTCCCTCTGTTATAATAGTGTGTGTTGGCCACATCTCGGTTTAAATTTGAACCATCGGTTATTTCGAATCTGGCAATACTTATGTAATTTGTGATTTGCTGTCACAAAATTCAATATATTATCTCCACTGAACGTAATGAGTCGATTTACACTTGCGCAACCTTGGAATTTATTGAGCCAACGAAAAACTGCACGATGATGTCGATTTTTTCGGATGAAGCTCAATTCATCTTGGTCGGCACACGCATTATTGCCGTATTTGGGTCTCAAAAAATCTACGCGCGTTTGGTGCGCCATTGGCCCATACATACATACATAATTAGTCATTACAACCTTTTAGTCAGGATTAGGAACTAGCTTCTTACACCACTTATGTTGTGTGTGTTAATTATATACATAAGTGGCGGGACCTATAGTTTAAAGTCGACTCCGAACGACTGACTTTTGAGAAACTTTTCATGGCAATTTTTATTTACTCTCAGAGATTTTGCCAGAAATCTGACCATGGCGACTTCATTGGCCCATATTTCTTTGAAAATGAGGACGGCGCAACCATTACAATCTATAGAGACACCTATCGCACCATGATAACCGATTTTTTATACCCGTTTTACATAGTATTGATGTGAACGGTGTTTGTTTGCAACAAGATGATGCAACTTTCCACACATCTCATGCCACAATTGATTTATTGCGTCAAACGTTTGATGGCCGTTTAATTAGCCGAGATGGTGATGCCAATTGTTAGCCAAGACGCTGCAAATTGACGCCGTTGGTCTATTTTCTGCGAAGAGCCGTTAAAAAAAGCTTTATGTCGACAAACCAGAGAAAATTGAGTTTTTGAAGGCCAACAACCGTGATACCTTTGCTAATATTTGATATTGGGAATATTTCAAACCGTTTTTGTTTTATTGTAGACTTTTAAAAATCCCTGCCTATATAAACAGTCCGCTACGACAATATTAGCAGACGTACAGTCCTATGACAAGTATCTATAAGGAAGTAAAGGAGAAAATATGAGAATGTAGAACTCTCAACTCTCTGCAATCATTTCATACAACTTACTTACTTCCTTATTTGCTTATTGCAAACCTTTATTCAGCATTACAACTTAGCTTCTCACACTGCCCACGTTGTGTATGTTAATTATATCCACAGGTGGCAGAACCTACAGTTTAAAATTGATACCGAAAAGGAAAATTTTTGAGAAACTTTTCATGTTAGTTTTATTTCAGAAAATTCCTTTTCATTATTCGCTATGTTCAAAATGTCTTAGTAAGCGTTGAACCATTGCCACCTACAACAGTTCACTTGTGTCTCACACAAGATCTACACAATTCAAGTAAAACTAGAAGATTTGGTGAGATTAGAGCGCAATTTTACGAAAGCCAAAGTAATGAAATTAAACAATGACCAATTAAAAATAAGCCAGGCATGTGAAAAGTCTATTCGGATTTCAGATTTCGTTTTTGTTTTAAATGTCTGAGGTTTGAATCACTGGCTCTCGTAGACTAAGGCGAATTCTTCGCTTGCAAAATGATCTGGTTTCATTTTTAGGGTAATAATATAATTGGATGCGATTGTCCAACATTCTGTCGAATAATTTCATGTTAAGCAAGCATGCGCCTTGCCTGGATCGCTTTTATTATACTTAAATAGCATTCTATTGAACTTTCTGAATTATTATAAAGTAGCACTTCCTGTTCACTGATGCCCACCACACACTATTGAAGCATATGCTAGTGCTCCTGTAGAGTAAGGCGTTCTCTGGGTGAGACTTCATTTAGAATTTATCCCGTTTTTATACAAATTATATGACCCCAGTTAATGGGAAATGGTACAATGGGTCAATTCGACCTCCGGGTACTGTACTTCTCTTAACTGACAAGTACACGTGCTCTAACCTAATGGGAAATGGGAATTGCCACCATAGTAGCGTGCTGTAATGTAATTTTTAAAAAACAAGAAAATCGACATAAACTGACTTGTTGTCGTGTGTCAATCTTCCAACAGCAATCTTTTGTTTGTTAATGAACAAAGTAAAGAAACATGCTTCTATGCTTGCTTTGAATGTCATTAATAAATGGATAAACAAGCAGTACATTACGTTGACGTTAATAAGATGCGAGGCCAAAGGAAATTAAAGTGGAAATCTTTTTAAATACCCTCTTTCTCTCCCTCGCGCTCTCTCTTTCTCTCACGTCATCATTCTCTCTTTTTGCGCAGCTAATCATCAGCTGCCGTAATTAATTGTTAATATTTAGCAACAACAAAGCATGACAAGTAGACAAATTTATTTTCGCGAATATGCTTGTAATTAATTACTGGCATTAAGAAACAAAATTCTCTGACCGGAAATCAATCGTATATGACTTGTACTCATTTACACAGCTATGGTACTATTCGTTTGTAATTAATTACGAATGAAAGTCAAACAGTGGACGAAAATAGTTTCCGTACTGTGACATATTGTAAATACCGGTTTAATTAGATAATATAGTCACAGACATAGCAGATGGTATCAATTTATTTCCGAAAAAGATTTTGTAAGGGATTTTATTTGTTAAATAGTGATGTTGGAAATACAAGAAGACAGCCCAGACAGGAAGGCAGCCGGATAACATTCTAGTCGTACATTTCCATATAGTTCTCATATTGTTCTCATGTATATTATAGGCAAGAAATTATTTTTTCAAAATGTCTACAATTGATACAATACTGTCTGGGTTGAGTATTTTTAAGTTATTGTTACGTTTTTACTTTTCAAAAACGTTTAAAAGATGAGTTCGTAGATTGCAAATAAAATAAAAATAAATTTGTGTTTAGTAATTAAAATTTTTTATTATTCGTACAATTCTGTGTGCCACTGTTCACAACCTGAGGTAAACAACAATTACTTTTCTTTCTTATTCTTCTGTTTATACCCTTTGATAAACAATAACAATTAATAGACAATTATTCGACAGATCTGCAAACCACGATTACTCACTTAAACTACACCGCGTCTTCACACAAGACTGACTGCACTTCACTAACTCCGTCGCCTGCTTTGCCTTGCCTTTCATATGGCAGGGTGAACAGTCTGATGAATGTTCTTGACTTCGACTTCTCGAAACGATGTTTACATTTATTATTGTAGTGTCGTTTGTACATTTTGTTTACATTTATTATTGTAGTGTCGTTTGTACATTTTGTTTACATTTATTCTTGTAGTGTTGTTTGTGTATTTTTGTTTACTTGTTTACAATTTTTTTATGCTGGTGTTTGTTGTTATATTAAGCAGTAGATAACTTGTAAACAGGTCTTTTACTGCATTGTTTTGCTTTTGTAGCTTTTATTTATTTATTTATTTATCTTATTTATTAATCATAGCACAACAAGATAATAATCTTATAAATTAAAGTGCTATGGGAGTACATCAAATAGGAAAAAGTAATAACAAATCGCTCATTATATGAGTAATGAATTGATTGAAGTACAGTATAAATAAAAATGAATAAGAATAAGAACATGATTTAACCTCAGGAAATAGCAATCGATACAAAAAAAAAAATAGGATAAGAAAATGAGTATATGTAAAAAACTAAATTAGGAAAGATACAAATATAAATATATTCATATAATGAGATACAATGAAACTTAAATAATAAATTAGAAAAATGAAAATAATTAATCACTAATAAAAATGAAGAGCAAAAATGTATAAAACAATCAAAATATATTACAAACTACTTAAACAGAATGTATAGCTCCTTTCTGAACTTAGTTGCATTGCCTATGTTCTGAATATAATTAGGTAGTGTATTCCAAAGACTGATGGTGTGTATAAAGAACTGTCGTTTCGACAAAAGAGTCCTATGTCTTAATTGGATAATTTTCCTACCGCGGTTGGATCTAGCAAATCTAATCCTGCTAAATAAGTATACTGGCTGTTCCAAAGTAATAATCTTATGGAGGAGAATTAGGCACTTAATATTCAATAGATTATCAAAATGAATACCACATATCTGGTAAGAAAAGTGTGATATATGGTCCCGACGTTCCTTAATAAATACATATCTGGCTATGTTATTGTAAGCCAAGTTGAGTTTCCGCCTATCATCCGTATCACAGTTTGCGAAAATTTCTGATCCGTATAAAAGAACAGGAATCAAAAACGTTTTTGCCAGTTGCAGGCGTATAGCAAAAGGAGTCGAATCTATAACAGCCCATAAGTTCCTAAGCATACCGTACACTTTACCAACGATGACATTAATGTGGCTAGACCACGTTAGCCGACCATTAAAGATAACACCCAGATTAGATGCCGATTCAACAAAATCAATTTTATTCCCCCTGATAATAATATTCGGCACATCAAACGCTCTCTTAGACCTGGAGAGCAATAAACATTTCGATTTAGAGGGATTAATACAAAGTCCATTAGCACTAGCCCAGTTGTCAATTTTCCGTAAATCATCGTTAATCGTATCTACACATAGTCGGATATTATCAATACAAGCGCTCCTATAGAGCTGAACGTCATCAGCGTACATATGTACGCTACAATTATCCAAAACATCAGGTAGGTCGTTAATGTATATACAGAACAAAAGGGGCCCTAAAATTGATCCCTGAGGAATACCTCTTCCAACGTGTACCGAATTCGAGATGTTGCCGTTTAGGTAAACTCGTTGTGATCTGTTAATGAGATAGGAACGTATAAGGCTGCAAGCTGAATTAGAAAATCAATAATATTCTGTGATCAACTGTATCAAAAGCCTTATTGTGATCCAAAAGAACCAAAAACGCTATGTAATTTTCATCCAGCTTCAACTTAAGGTCATCAACTACTTTGACTAAAGCAGTAGTGCAGCTCCTAGCTTTCATAAATCCCGACTGCTTATCAGATACAAAATTATTACTCGTGAGATAATCATTCATTTGTCTAGCTATGAGGTTTTCCATAACTTTGGACAGGAACGGAAGATTGGCAATTGGCCTGAATTCATTGTTAGATTTAGGAATTGGGATGATTTTTGACCGTTTCCATTCATCAGGGAAAGAGGACATAGTTTAGACTGAATTGAATACATGAGTAAAATACGGTAAAAGTCTAGGTGACAAAGCTATTAAGAACAGAGGATCTAAGTCATCAGAACCAATCGCATTCGATTTCACAGAAGATAAGCATTCCAAAACCTCGAGCTGACTAACACAACGAAAACTAAAGGAGTTTTCTAGCGGAACAAAACAAAGGTCATCATATATGTTACTGTCAGGTGTAGGAACATTAATATTAACAAATTTGTCATTCAGACCGTTTACATCAACATCAGGAGAAGTATTATGGCATTTTTGTCCAATACCAATATGGCGGATTACCTTCCATTTAGTTCTATTATCTAATGCGGAAGCGAACTTCCTGCCGTAAAACAATGTTTTTGCAATTTTAATGTGTTTTGTAACCTCACTACGAGCGGCTTTATGAACGGCTTTCAGATCATCCGTTCTGAACCTCTTCCATCGCCGATAGGCAATGTCGCGCTTATCAATTAATGCTTTAATTTCAGCATTAAACCACGGTTGGTGTTTGGCTTTAACAAGTTTTGTTTTGACAGGAACACAACTGTCATATAGCAGACGCACATTTTCCTGAATTAGTGCCACCTGGTCATTTACATTACCCAGTGAGTAGATTTGATCCCAACAGATATCATCAACACTTCTGTTCAAAACTGTAAAATCGATACTTTTAAAATCACGGTATGTAATATACCTGTCCTCATGACTCGTAGACAGATTATAAGTTAAGAAGAGAAGATCATGATTGGAAAAGCAAGAGGCTGAAATTTGATCATATAACAGTACCTTAGTCATATCATTAACAAATACTAGATCGATTAGACTACTGGAAGAAGAATGGAAGTGAGTTGGCAAGGACACATTCACAGGATTAAGATGGAGAGACAACATTGAATCAGATAGCGCATTATCAAGTAAGAGATTATTATTAAAGTCACCAATAATAATAATGTCATCATATTGAATAGAAATTTCCTCAAGAATAGAAATAAAGGGATCAAAGTTTATATTAGAATTCGGTCTATATACACTACCTAATAAAACCTTCTTCTTATTGGTGGATGAAATATCAAGAAATAAATATTCTATTTGACTACCAATTTCTGTTAATAATTTTACCTTGCACGGAATACCGTTTCGAACATAAATTGCAACTCCGCCAATTTTGCCCTGGTTGCCATATTGTTAACTAAGATCTTCCTGTCTGACCGGAAAAGCCTAAAGCCCTGTAGATTGTACACCGAATCCTGAACTTCCAGAGGAAACCAAGTTTCGGAAACGCAAATAATATCGATTCCTGCTGCCACAAATAAACGCCTAAATTCATCAATTTTATTGTTCAGACTCTGTGCATTTATGTTGAGACCAGTTCTTTGTTTGGCTAAAACTCTAATCATGTTGTACACACAGTCTCTGGAATAAGGACTGTTAGAGTTCATCAGATTGTACGTAAGTTGTGGCAATGCAATCAAAAGCTAAGTAAATTGCTATAATTAAGATAACTAAGCGCATAATAAAAAAGGAGTTATACATACAGATAAGGAAGGAAATAAAAATTGAATTAAAATTGAACATTAAATTAAAGTTGCACATCATCAGGTTTATCATTATCAGAAAACTAGTTGAGTAGTTAACTATCAAGCCCAGGAAATAACTATTTCAGGATATTTATGTCTTCAATTAGAATTGTGTCTTCGTTACCTTGTTTCCTGATATATACGCAACCCCTCATAGTAAATGCAGAAGACATAAGTTTTTTTCCTTTTTAGACGAATTGCAGCACGAAGGATGTTAAAGTTGTTTTGAGTCAGGTTCTCGTTTACGAAGAATTTTACATCCGAGTTGTAACCAATGTTCCTTAGCCGGAAAGTAAAACCCTTGTGCTGTTTTCGGAAGTTAGCCAACGATTTTAAAAAGAAATTTTTATCGTACGCAGACCAAAGTTTGACTATTATAACGGCATCTTTCGAGGTCTCGTTGTGTTTATTATTATGGTTCCTCAAGCGGTATCTAGATTTTAAGTTAGGTACACGTGTGTCTATGGTGTTACAAATTTTTTTAAAAATCTCCGGTAGATTTTCTTCTTCAGAGAACGGAATTTCATTTATCCTGAATTCAGTAGAAACAGGATAGTTCTCTTGTTGCCGCAATTTTGTTTTTAGATTCTTTATTTCCACTCGCATACTCTCAATTTCCGCCGATCCATTTTCAAGAATTGTTACCCTCTCACTTATCTCATGCAGTTTGTTATCGAGGATATTGTATTTTTCGCGCAGATCCTTTACGAGGTCTTCTTTAAATTCTCTAAATTTCTGGTCAATAGTGTTCAGGATCTGTTCTGCGAATTTGTCAAACCTTTTGTCCATACAGTTTAGTAGTTTAAAAGGCGATTCAATTAAAGATGGTCATAAAGAACTTTGCTGAATGTCCGCTATACGTTTATTGACTGGTGTGTTTTGCAATCCATCCGAGGTTGACGGTATAAATTCCGAGTTTTCGATAATAGGCATGTTTGTTGGGTTTTTGTTGGTTAGTGTCTTAGATTTAGATTTGCGTACGTTGCTTTTATTTATTTTCTTGTCCTTCCTTAGGTTATACATTAAAAATAGTAAGTGAAATCAGAATTTTTAAATTTAACTGTGGATATTTGTAATAAATTTGGCAGCACTTATTAAACCAGTAATCAGTGTAAAATCAATCAGCTGGTTATTCGAAATTTGTTTACTTTGTTTTTGTTTTGTTTTGTAAAGGATTATGTTACTATGTAGTTGTTATAAAGAAAAAACACTGACACTGTATATTAAAGATACTGTGTAAGTTGCCTGTTTGTTGTTGCTCGATTGCTGATATTTTCAATTTTGTGGATGAGTCACCAAAAAATAAGAAAAAGATTGTCCGTTGGATAAGATATTAGTTATTGTAAATTTTCAAATATTTCACTGAGTTTTATTCTGTTGCTATGCGTTCTTTAATATTTGTTATTTACAATTTTGTGGATGAGTCACCAAAAAATAAGAACAAGATAGTCCGTTGGATGAGGAATTAGTTTTCGTAAATTTTAAATATTTCACTAAGAAATGTATTCTGTTGCTATGCGTTGTTTTATTTTGATAAATTACAAGTTGTTATTGTACGCTGTAGTATTATTTCATTTGTTATTATTTGTTGTAAGAAATTTAAACATAGATTTTAATTTTATGATAGTTTGTTTAGAGGATATTTAAATTACAAAAACACATAGATTCTGGCAGTTCACAAAATTTTCTTTCCTTGATTTAGAATAATGGCAAAGTTTTAAGAAAATATGGGCATCGATCACACTTTTTCAGGAGCTCAGACAAAAACACGTCTATTCACTTCAAGCATAAATTTGATTTTGTTTATAATTTTAATGTTAAGCGATGTGAAAGCAAAATTTATATATTAGAATGAATATATAGATATAGATTTTTCATTTTCGTAACATTATTATATGTGAAGAATATTCCTGTCAATGGTTGATTAACCTTATTATTGTGAATTTTGACTGGCTTTACCATAACAGTGAAATATTGATTTGTTTGCCATAGCTTGCGCAGCTCGAAGAAATTATTTCGAGCCATCCGCATCATTATTGATTTGATTGCACCTCCAAGGTTTAAGCATAAAGATTTTCTATAATCGTAGTTATTTTCTACTGTAAATCAGGGCATTTATACTAACGCGTAGAAATATTGTTTTTTTTTTTGCTGTAAGTTGAGAAACTAAATTTGTGTATTCGACGTTTTTGGAACGATGAGTTCAGATATCATCAGTGTAATCAAAATTTGTATATTAGTCAAGAATACATAACATTATGAAATGTAGTTTGATATTGATATCTTAAAAATAAGTAATATGAACAATATTCCGCTCAAAGTCTCACAACATTTTTATAGTAAAAACTCTAAGAGAAAATTATCTACCAGATCGCAATGCATTCGATATATTATGTTTAAAACTGAGATCTGAAAGTTTTTTATATAAAAACGAATGAAGAAGCTATTTAACTATATGATGTTCAAGTTAATTTTGCGTCAACTGATAATGAATCAAATTATTTTTTGATGGATGGGATATAGGATGCGTAGTAACATAAATAATTCTGAATATTTAAACACGTTGACTTTTTCTTCCTCATTTAAAATAAAATATTTTAAATTCAAATATTTTATCAAACAAATTCATACATTCAATTGATTAATTTTTTTAAACAGGTATCATTTGAGTGGAAATATTCCATAAATTTTTAAGTCATTTTAGTAAAATTTATAAAATTTTAAATATAAAAATTGGGTTGGGTTAAGTTTTCTATGGACGCATTTATGAAAATTATAAATGACACATAGAATTTTAAGGCCGATCTCACATTCCTGGAGAAACCATTAAAATTTATTAAATTGGCTGCTTCAGGTTCATTGAGTTGTGGCGACTCTCGAATTGGTTTTGATTTTTCATCAATAATCGACCACAACTCTTCCAATTTAAGCTTCATGAGCCTTAATGCGGGTAGTGATTGAAAATTCTCTACACTAGCCTAATAGTCTTTCTCAAAGGCACTTAAATCCTGTTGGATATAATGCATAATATCAGAAGCTAGAGTTTTTAATTCCTACGTATTTATTTTAAAATTTAATACGCAGAGAATTGGAAAGAAGTTAGTAAATTTCGGTAGTAAATCGATTTACCGTGCGTAAATTTTGCCTAAAAATAATACTTAAATAACATTTAAACATAAACACCAACTCTGTGCGGCGTTCATGATTTTTTTATAAAAAAATATTTCTATGTTTATCATGTACTAGACAAAGATTTATCATTACATCGATCAGCACTTTAAGGTTCCTTACGGCAACACCACCTGGGACGACGCTTAGGGGCAGTACAACAAATCGACTATATTTTTATATAACCGAACAATAAAATGCAATCAAGACAACAGTTTTGTAAGTCCTCGCCTGATATACATACACATTATTTTGACTAAGGCAAGCTTCAACTCTCGAGGTAATGTTGAAGTCTAGGGATGAAAAGTCTTAAAAAAGTGAGGGTAAGAGGAATGGAGTAAATAAATACAAGAGGAGCACAAACCTTTAACATGTTTTTACAAGCGTATGTTAATAATAAATGCTATTAAGGATATTATTTTTGTTTGTTTATTTAAAACATTTTAAAATGATTATGTTTACTGATATGTACTTTTTATAATTTCTTTTAATATCAAAATCTCTTTTCCTTTGCGCACACGTGTAGATGCATTTGGGTCCTTCTTTATTGCTGATGTTCGAAACTCAACTGAACTGATGTAAACAATGGATCTTTAGTGTTGGGGATGTTGATGTTTGTTGGCGATGTTGGTGTTGTTATATAGGGTGACAGTGTTGGTGTTGATGTCGAAATGCAGAATTGGGGTTGTGTAAATATGCTCGCTCGTGTGAATATTCTCCCGGACCGCCAATCTTCGAATAACTTTTAATTTCGACCTCTAAACCTACCATAACATCCTATCGTGTTGGATCTGAAATTAGTCTTTTGGTGAGTATTGATAGTTGTAGGTGTTTTGGGTGAGAATTCGGATATATAAAGAGTGTGTATGTGTATAGCTCCTTAATGGATCTCTTTCAAATACTCATCCTTGGATTGTTCAGTGTTTGTTGTTGTGGATATTGACATTTGTTCGGGATGTTGGTGTTGGTATATTGGATGACAGTATTGGTGCTGATGATATTGAAATGCAGAATTGGGGTTGTGTTAATATGTTCACTCGTACGAGCCATTAGTCTGTAGGATAGAGAATTTTAAGAAAAAAAGGAAATTTTAATTATAATAATTATTTGAAATGGATCTTTCGTGTATTAATAAAGCATTTGAATTTGGCGAAAAAAAATATGTTGAAGCCAGGCCTTGGCTAGATAAACTGTATTTGAACTGGGTGTTATTAGAAGCTACATTATAATCCTGATTAAGAGTGTCGTAATGATCATTTCACTAAGTACTAAAGTTATTGTGTGTAAAAACACTTTTGATTGGAACTATTTAAGCATAAATTTTATTACTGTGACTATAACGTAATCTCCAAACGGATTATTTATTATTAAAACCAAAAACCATACGAAATCAGAACCAATACACATACATACACACTTAGTCATTACAACCCTTCAGTTACGATTACGACCTAGCTTTTCATATCACTTAAGTTATGTGTGTTAATTTTTTATACATAAGTGGCGGGATGTACAGAAACATTTTCAGATTTGAAATAAAACTAATCAGCAAACAAGATTGCCTATTGGTTATTCCTTGCCTATATTTCCGAAATATTAAAAGAAATATTAAAGGGATTAAAAGATAATATTTCCTATTACAAGTTGTCGCACGTTTTAAATTTTCGAATTAAAAAATACATAACAAGTAGCTGTACACTGCGCGTGTTGCTACGCCACCAACTAAAATAAATTTGAAGGAAAGACATTACACAAATGTTTTTATTGATTTTGTTTCCCGTTGTCCTGATGATTCAGATGAACGCGCCTGAGTAGAACGCATTCGATCAGTTACTAATCTCACTTCTGGTTGTTCAAGTGGTTCAAGCAAACCGGTCTCAGCGGCATATACTCGAAGATTTTCCAGTCTCAATGCTCGTGATTCTGAGGCTCGTAGTGCTCTTTTCTTCCGTGCTTGAGGTGTAGGTCGACCAATTGCTTGTCATTCATTTTGAATAATTATAGTAACGCCATCTGTCGGAAATTAATCGCACCAACCTCCGTCGACTCATGCGCAACAACTTTGTTAAAGAATGCACAGTTTACGATTTAATTTATTTTGAGTAATTTTCAGTGGCACCACCTGTCGGAAATTGGTCATATCAACTTAGAAACCTTCGTCGGCTCATGCGCTACTTTGCTGAAGATCATAACATGATCAAATGCATAGTTTACGATTCTATAAGGTACATAGAAACAAGCATTCATTTATATATATATATATATATATATATATATTACATATATACGTCAAAATCGTACATACAAAATTTGAGGACTCTAGCTGTTGCAGTTTATGAGATATGCGACATTAAATACTTATTGGATATGTGGGCGTGGCACCTCGCCTACTTGAAATTTTAAAATAAAAAGTAGAATATGTTTCCTTCCAGACATACATAAAGGTACTGTTAAAATTTAAAGAAAACCGGTCCAGCCGTTTAGCCGTCTATAGACTTCAAACATAGAAACAAACCCACAAACAATATATATAATAATGTTATAAAAATTTAAATTGAAAATTTTTAACTTACCTTGTGTGTAATTGTTTTTGGTTTATTGTTAGTGAACTGTAATGTAATGTAATTGTTAGTGTAATTTATATTTTTAAATTTTTGAATTTTTGTCATTATGTATTTTGTTGCTTTACTTTTGATTTTACTTATGTATTGTAAAATGCAATTTGTTTTTATTTTTTATGAACTTTTGTAAACTTTTATTTTCTTTTCGTTTTATATTTATTTTTAACTTTTATTTTTACTGTTCTATGTAATTTTACTTTATTTTTGTACTTTTAAATATGTACCTTATTTTTAATTTTTTTTGTGTTATATATGTGTGTTTGTCAATGCACTGTTTTATTCAATGTGAGTTTTTGTGATTATTGCTTGTGTTAATTGTTAATTTTTGTTTTTTGATTTTTGTATTTAAGTATTTTATTGACTATTGAGTACTGGTTTTTGTTTGTATGTTTATGGTTTTATGTGGACAGTATATGTATGTGTTACTGTCTTTTCGTTTTCCTTGAAGGATCAATGAATATACGGGTTATAGGCTCGAAGGAGGTTAGTTTGTTTGTAAGAGGGAGTAGGGTGTATAAACAGGAAGGACACCAGTCATAAAACACTTAGAAAAAAAGGAAATAAAATTTTAATATTTTCCTCGCATGTATGTATGTAAAACTGTAAAATATATGTTGTATATGTATGTATTTTAACTGCATTTATTTTTTAAAATAGAAATAAAATATTATATTTATTTATTTATTAATTACAATACAATTGCAAATTATATTCTAATTATATACGAGCGGAGTAACTTGACCATATGCTCGGTGTAGTCTCACGGACCAGAGTCTCTGGTGGGAATCGAACCCACGACCCCCACGCTAATAGTCTAGCACACTACCCACTAGACTACCAGGGCACCGATGAATGAATATTATTAAAGCTCTGCGTTGCAATCTTGATCCACAGAAAACATTTTTAAAAACATAGGTATGCATATGCACTATGTGACATTCTTCTACAAAATTCTTGCAAAATTCTTTAAATTCTCCACTGACATCAAAACTGTTATCTATACTTTACAATTTCAAATCATTATTCTTTCATTGAACTCCTATTGTATTGAAGCTAATGACTTTCTTAAAAATATTTTTTGTGCATATATGGTGTTTATTGTGAAAAAATGAAATTATTGACAGTTGTCGTTTCTATCTTATTTTTCTACCATTTTTCTGTAGAAGAACAATATCGTTTACAACCTTGAAAATGGTTTGTTAAAAATCATTTGTTAACTTCACTTTACTTTAAACATGAAATTTAAATAAAATGCAAAAAGTAAATCTGAATACGGCATTGAATGTTCTAAACAAGAGAGCATAAAGTAGTTTATATTTTCGTTACTGTCTTTGTATTTTATTATTGTTTGTGGTGATCAATAAATTTAGCAGCATGAGTTTCATTTTAATCACTCGTTCACTAGGGTAGAGTCGTTTTTATTGTATTTTATGTTTTGTTATATTTTTTCAGGATTTATGAATGTGTGTATGTATGTTTGAATTACTCTTGAATGGCTGTTTGGTTATTTATTGAATTGTGTTCCTTTTCCTTGGTTATTCCATTATTTTCTCGTTGTGTCTGACTGTGATTATTATGAGCAATAATTGTAAATATTTTTTAGGCTGCTGGTATAATTCTGTAGATTTGTTTGGATATTTTATATGGAATTATTTTTTTTTTACATGAAATTCGATAAATGGTATTAAAAAGGAAAAGATTTCTTTCTAGACTTGTTTAAGTACCCTGAATTTTATGTCAAAATTTCAAACACAAAAATTAGAATTAGATAATTTAGAAAATTTCAAAGCGATGGAAATATTACGAACACTAGGAAAACAACAAAGAAACAAATATAATAAGGAATTGCAACAACAAAAGTATTAAAATAATAAACAAAAATCAAATTAAAATAACAAAACTACATACAAACAAACAAAGGTTCTAGAAGTTACCAGATTGAAAGTCAATGAAGTACGACCGTCTTCATGCTTCATGAGAACAATAAACAACTGAGTATATGTTGACATTTGTCTTTGATAAAGTTTAGCAAGTTTTGTCCTGAATCGTTGAATTCCAGTACAACGCTTTTCCACTTTTGTCTTCAAAATTGGTTTCTATTTCTTTCGAATTCATCTTCTGTTATGGCAAATAGCCAGTTTTCTCGAACCACATTTTTTTTACTAAACATTTGTCACACAAACACAACTTCTGTGCGGCGTTTATGATTTTATAAGGAAACATTTCTACGATTATCTTGTATTAGAGATGGATTTATCATTACATCGAACAGAATTTTGAGGTTCCTTAGGGCAACACCACTTAGGAAGACATTTAAGTGGAACCCTGAATAGAGCAGTACAACAGATCAACTATACCTTTATACAACCGTACAATGCAATGAAAGCAAGACACCAGTTTTGTAAAGTCCTTGCCTGGTGTAGATATTATTTTGACAAAAGAAAGTTTCAATTCTCCCCAACGCTCCCAAAAGTAAGCAGCTGTATGCATATCAGGTGCTGGACAGAAAGTTATTCTTGCTGAGACATATAGATTGAAGGCAGTACAGTAGATTTCGTGGTTGCAGTTGCACTTTTACGATCATAAAGAGTGTAAGTGACGGTCTTTATGAGTATATCATATGTTTCAGTAGAGTGTCGAGTTTCGGACCATCCATTCCTGTTTAATGTTTCCCATTTAGGCATTACGAAATCTTTGGCTTCAATTCGTTATCATCTTCCTTCCTTTTGGAAATCGTTTAACGTTCAACGTTATCAATACCGTTCAAAAGTGGCACCTTCAGCTTTCTGACGAAATTAAAAAAATATCTTCCACTAAAAATGTTCGCGAGTATGCCGACACACGTGCAGGAGCATAGTTACGTAGTTTACCTTAGAGAACTACTAAAGAAAGCAATTAAAGATTTTCTATTTTTTTCCTTGGATTTTTCTATTTCCCTCTTTTTCCTATTTCCCTCTTTTTTTTAATTTTGTCTTTCCTTTTTTTTCTCTCTTCTATCCAAACTTTTCAATCAAGAAGGCAAAATAAAACTGATATAAAAATACGAAGAGCATTAAAAAATAATATCCTTCTGCTAATGTACGCCAAATATCTTTGTGGCTTTTTGTTATAAAGGCTACAATGAAAACAAAAGTAAAGAAAAAATATTTCAAAAAATAGTTGACATTATTTACAAACTTAATGTTGGTTTTTCTCTTGGTTCTGTTTTGCTACTCTTCTTAATGTTGAGGTATTATTTTTTATTGCTATTGTATATATTTTTATGCCCATTTCTCTTTCTCCCTGGTTTATGTTACTGTCTTCCTAACCTTTATATTAGTCTAGGTCAATTCAAAAGATTGTTTTCCTATCTTTGTTTTCAATTTTAAATTTCAGGATTGTTGAAAAAGGTTACACACACACTGACAGCATTAAAGTTCCAAAAATAGAGATAAATATTTTAGTTTATATTATATATATATGCTTTTCAATAAATCACACACATACGTACGCATGTAAATTATTTTCTGAAGCAAAATTGCTTGCCTACATAATTTAACCAAAGAAAGTGAAAGCCGTTGAATAAGTACTATGGTTAAGGGTTAATTACAATAATGATGCCAGTTTAGTCGTTTGCCTATCAAGTAAGTAACATTGACATGCAAATACTCATTTCATCAATCCTCAGTTCCATTGAAATGTCATTTTCCAATAAGCTTGTCTCAGAAGCAAAAGGAGCGATACAAATTATTTTAATCTGAAGATTTTATCTTCTCATAAAACAGGTTTTTGGAAAAAATTCACCCGTGTAAAAGGAACCAGCCAGCCTGGTGGAACGTAGAAATTCAAAAACTCCACTGCTGTACTGGGAGACTCTTTAATAAGGCGAAAAGCGACAGTGGTAGGGTTATATGCTATATAAGCTTTAAACCTTTTAAGTCGCCTTATCCGGATGGTATCTTCTCACATCTGCTACAATATGCTGGTGATATATTATACGAACACCAGGTAGACGTGTATAGAGTTTGTCTCCTTTGTTGTAAGGATGTGCTTGTGGTGTTTACACGGTATGCCGGTAAACCCAGTCACGTCGGCTCAAAGGATTATAGACCAATATCACTTTCTTCCGTTCTTTCGAAAGCTGTGGAGAGACTTATCGATCATGATTTGAGATCAAACATGGACCGGTCTCCGATGAGTACGTCGCAACATGCTTAAGGGTAAGTAGGTTGAGAGCGCTCTTCATGATGTAACAGAAGTGAATTTAACTAGGGGTGAGTACACTTTGCCAGCCATCTTAGATATTGAGGGGACTTTTGAAGTCGTCGTAGTCTAGTAGGTAGTGCGTTGGCTTATCAGACTTAAGGCCACGGTTCAAACTCCAGGTCAGACATCAAAACGAAATATGAAAAATAGTTCTTCGCCGACTTCCTTTCAGCAGATTTCTGGCAAAAACTCTGAGAGTAAATAAAATTGCCATTAAAAGTTTATAAAAAGTCTGTCATTCGGAGTCGACTTGCAAATGTAGGGTCCACCACTCACGTATAAAATTAACACACACAACATAAGTGGTGTGAGAAACTAGGTCCATAATCCTGACTGGATGGTATGTTTAACAATTTTACCCTTTCTTCAATTGAGAATTGACTTAGGGATATACATGCACATGCTGGGTAATAGACTGATCGAATCTGGGTGGATGTTCTATCGTTAAGCGCGCAATCAGGGGTACTCCACAAGGGCGTGGGTGTAATTTAGATTATTTACAAGTGAATGTGGTGGTGTTACCCAAAAATTGTTCTTCATTCACTGACATGTAACCTCAATGGGACCTGTTCAGTGTATGATTTGCTGGCTTCAGCTCTTATATTATTTCATCACCGTCGCTAAAATCTTTTAGTATCTTAAAATCTATATGAATTACTTGTTATACACGATAGCTCTAACAGATCGCACGAAATGTCTGATATTTTTTAATAAAAACTTTTTAACAATTTTAGTTTTAATTTTTAAAAACCAGAAACTCTCTTTGAATAAAAGATGAGGACCCTTTTTATATAATTGTGTTCTACAATATATTTTTTCAACTTTTTCTGTTTTAAAAACATGAGTGATTTGAGAAGAAAGAACTGTAGTGATTTAAAATTGCTGATTGAAGATTGAAAATTTATTTTGAAAACAAGATTGATTTTATTTTTTAAGTTGTTTAATAATAAGTCCTGAAGTTTAATTCACAAAACGTATCATAAATAAATTCCTTCCAACTGGATATAAATCTGGCCAACTTCATTAAAAAAACCAGAATTCGACTTAAATAAGTTTATTTTCAATCTGATACATATTTTTATTCAATAAAAATATTCTTAGCCGCTGTTAGGTTATGTAAGGTTAGAGGATGTTTACTTGTCAATTAAGACTAGTATAGTACCCGGAGTTCGAATTGACCCATTTTACAACGCCGCTGTTAAGTATTCGCATTTATATTTTTGTTGTTGAAACACAAAATGTTTAAATTTATTTTTAATTTAAATTTATTTGTTGTTTAGTTTCACAGTTATTTCACATTTTTAAATCATTTTTCAACATTTCAACACTTTCTTTTCATTTTAAATTTCATTTCGTTCCTTTTTTTAATGCTTTAAACTTGTCCTCGATGTAATTTCAATGTACACCACTAAAATATAGTTGGTTTTGTTATTCTGCCGCCGCCATGTTTTTTTTTTTTTTTTTTTTTTTTTTTTTTTTTTTGAGGTGAAAAAGCCTTGCTATTGTTGTTATTCTTATTATGTCGCCGCCATACTTTTGTTTTTTTATCTTATAGTGGTAAAAAAAGTCTTGCTTTAAATATGATTTCGTACATTTTTTTTGTTATATAAGCGCTCTTTGTATTCATTCTTAATACGTTTATAAAATTCAGCATGTTTCTAGGGTTGTATCTGTAAGCAGAGTGCATGTGTGACTTAATAAAATGGAGCAAAAGAGAGCAAACAGTTTGATGGAGTGTACAAAATTGTAAGGCAGTATTGGCGGTACTCAAGGTTAAATATTTTTCTTGATTTAAGAAAGAAGTTTTGTTTTTAATTTGTTTTTGTAATTAAAAGCAATTTTTGTTATTTTAACCCGTGAAATTCATGATCTTCTTAGTTATTCTTAGTACATATTTTGAATATTTTTAGCAGACACACATTTGTAACTTCTAACGAAAGTTTGAGAGGCATTTTATATTTTTTCTCACTTAGGGCTTACAACTTGCCGGGAGGATTTTAACGGGCATATAAATTGGTTTTTATTGTTATAAGTGGACAATATGGTAGAAGTAAGCGTTAAGCTAAAGGCAGGATCATTCTACCTGTTACTTATGTAGTTCAGTTTATGTTTGAACTTGGCCTTTTATATATTATTTTTAATACGGCAACTTCAAATATAAGCAAAATGAGCAAATACAACAAAAATAAGAAGCCCGCCGTTGCCACTGAGTTTAAAAAAAACTTGTTTAATTGAGCAGTGTTATCGACATTGCTCCGGCATTGCCATATTTTTGAAAAGGTTGATTTTATTTTATCATTAGGTTGTAATAACGAAAAGAAGTTAAAGGTGACCTTAAAGTTCACTTTAGCTAAAGTTACCTTTAACTAAACCCAACTTTAACGGCAAATTGTAATAATGGCACTTAAAGGGTTAATTTATGTACTTCTACTTAAAATCTCTTGTTTTTCTTTCCTCTTTCTATTTATTCTTGCAGAGAACCATTTCATAGGCTTAATTTGTTTACAAAATAAAATTTTTGTTAAGTTTTCTTTTAGAGTGTGGGTTGTAAGTCCAGCTCCCTTTGCTTTATTTTTGCTTCAAAATTTATGGAAAATTAGATTTTGGCTTTCTATTTTACATCTATTTTGTCTCCAACAAATTATGCCGATGAAAGTAATTCAATTAATTTTTCAATGTTTTCTTGGTAATTTTCGATAAACTTATGCGAATAGAAATACTTCTTGTTACAGGGGGTGTCAAGATTAATTATAACCAACTTCGTTTTGGTGAAAACTGAAATTTCGCAAAAAAAACTTAATTATTGTTCAAGGAATATTGTTTAAACACAAATATAATTGGAAGCGCTTGTAAGATAATTAATCTCGATTACATCTGAGTTGATTGCAAAATGTATTCCCAAAGGTATATGAATGGTTTAGAAGTGGATTTCCTGCGAGCCACTCATGATAAGGTAGTAGACTTAATTGTTGTTAAGCACCACAGTCGATTCAATAAAAATGGACTACTAGCATTATAATTTTCGGTTAAGAAACAAGAGGTACTAAAATTCAAGTAAAGAATGTTCCAAATTTGCCGTAGTCTAGTAGGTAGTGTGTCGGTTTATTAGGCGTAAAGCCACGATTAAAACCCCAAAAATGAGGCCGAAATTGCAGTGACTGTGAGCGGTATTCATCAGAGCAACATGATAACGGAGTTATTCTGATCGCAACAAGATATGTGGTTTCAGCAAACCAGTGTCACTATCCTGTGTTTGTGCTTCAATCGATTTACTTCAGCAACGATTGCCGGAACAAATTATTACAACTGGCAACAAAGGTTTGGAGTTTTTTGAATGGAACTGACTGAAATGTAATCGAATACATACATAATTGGTCATTACAATCCTTCAGTCAGGACTATGACCCTAGCTTCTCACATCACTTATATTGTGTGTGTTAATTTTTCATACATGAGTGGCAGAACCTACAGTTTAATGTCGATTCCAAACAACGGATTTTTTTTAGAAATTTTTCATGGCAATTTTATTTACTCTCAGAGTTTTTGCCAGAAATCTGCTGAGAGGAAGTCGCCGAAGAAATATTTTTTCATATTTTCGTTTCGATGTCTGACCTGGGGTTTGAACCGAGGCCTCACGTCTAATAAGCCAACACACTACCTACTAGACTACTGCGACTTCCGACTACGGTGTGATGTCGGCATAACACTTTTCTTGAACAACGTTCCCCAGAAAATAGTCCAACGGTGTCAAATCGCAGCTTCTTGCAGGCTAAATGGCATCACCATTTCGGTTAATTAAACGGCCATCAAACGTTGTCACAATAAACCGATTAAGGCATGATATTTGTGTCATCCTGCTGAAACCAAACATCGTTCACATCAATACCATTAAGAGAGAGTAGAAAAAAATCGGTTATCATGGTACGATGGGTGTCTTCATTGACCGCAATGGTTGTGCCGTCCTCATTTTCAAAGAAATATGGGCAACGACGCCTCCGTTCCACAAACCGGAACCAAACAGTCACTCAAAATAGGTACATTGGTCAAATACGACAATTTTGCTTATTAACGTGCCCACCAAGATGAAAATGAGCTTCATCCGAAAAGATGTTTTTTTTTTGGCAAAATCGATATCATCGTGAAGTTCTCGTTGTATCAATAAAGCTCAACGTTGCTCAAGCGGAAATCGATTGATTAGGTTGAGTGGAGATTACATATTGAATTTTGTGACAGACCAGAATGACATAAGTATTCCTATATTCAATATAACCGATGGTTCAAATTTAAATCGATAGATGGTCCACTCGATATTTAGCTGATTTAGAAGAAAATGTGTTTATTTTTGAAAAAAAAACACGAGTAATATACAGCATATGATTGTAGCAAAGAAACATGTATTGTATTTGTAACACTGAAAAGCATTTGAACATATAACACATCACTTATGTACATCACAACAGCATAAACAGACTCTAGGGATTAAAAACAAAATATTAAATGGGGTTATGTTCACCGTCAAAATGGTATTGTTGTTGGCTGTTGTTACATACTGAACACGCAACAAACATGAGTTAGATGGCTTTTAATCTAACAACATCATGACGGAACACATCTATGGCATTGGATTTTTGGTCAGGTCCGTTTAGAGCCTCTATTGAATAGACCTAAAAGCTGCAGGAGAGTAAAACATTTTCATTCATTTACCATGTGTATGTTGTTAGGTTGCGGTTAATACCGCAAACCTTGTTAAATATTCAAAATAACTTTTATTTTTATTTTTACAACAACAACAGTTGTTTATTACCGCTGCTGCTTTGGGTAGGAGTAATGCTATGGCTTTTCCCAAAAATGTTGCTGCTGTTTGAAATTGTGAAATTTCTGCTCCATATTTTGAAATCCTTAGCGATTTGTAAAATGAAAAAAGAACTGAATTCATGTAAATAAAAACAAAATGCTGATAAAACCTTCAAAAATAAAAATACACTCTGAAGTATTGTTATTCGGAATGAAAGCCATGGTTACAGAAATATTTAAGTCAGAAAGGAATCTAAAAAAATTCTCAATATTATGTCAGCTGGACAACACTGATACAGAACGAGAATGACATCAATTCGAGTCAATAATTTGGATGCAGAAGAAAACATGGCACCTACGAAGGAATTAAAATATTTCGAAAACATGTAGATTGAGAACACGAAATCGAGTTTTCCAGAGGCAGCCAAGCGTTCCCTTCTTGCAGACAAGCTTTTCGATTCGTGAGGAAGTGCAAGAGATAACAACGGAAAGATAGATTGCTAACACGCAATCGAGTTTTACAGGGGTATCCAAGCATTCCCTTCTTACAGACAAACTTTTCGGCTGGTGAGGAAATGCAAGAGTAAATTGAACACCTTATGTCTCTTGTGTACTATGCCTTTTGTTTGAATTCCAGTGGATTGCAACTTAACAATCTGCCCTACAGACCTCAAACTTACTTTATAGATCAATAGATCAGTCGGGACTATGACCTAGCTTCTCACACTACCCATATTGTGTACGTTAATTTTATACATGAGTGGCGGGACTCACATTTCATGGCAATTTTATTTACTTATTTATTTAAGTTTATTTCTCGAGGAATTGCCTATTCACCAAAACAGTGTCTTATTGAGCGGTCACAAGAACCAAATAGCCAACCAACAATATACTGTTGTGTTCTCTGGAAGTTTCTCAAGTTTTTACCCTAAGACAGCAGTTTAGACGCTGTATCGTATTTGATCTACAAACCTAAATATATGAAACCAATTCCAGTGAATATGAAAGGTGATGGTTTTGGGAAACCAGTTCACATAGTACATTGCAATGTAAGTGGGGTAATTTTTTGGCATGGCATGTATTAAACTCTAAGCACCCAGACGAATAAAACATTGACTAAGACATTGTTATAATAGGTGCGAAATGATTTGTCTTGATTGTCATGATTTACCCGCAGTTTGACCCCGACCACCCTTTAATGTCTTTTTCAAAGAGGTACAGTGAGGCGGGAGAGTGAACGCCCACGAATTGATCCTGGCAGCTACCTAAATATAGTAGATAAATTATTAATTTTTAAATCTTTAGGTCTATTTTAAATAGCACGATAAGTGTTCTGTATTTCAGGTAGAGGTTAACGCCATTGAAAAAAGCGCTAGATAGGTACAAGAACTGAATCTCGATATCTGCGGTTTTTATTTCAAAGTAGTGAGATGAGCTGCATTCTCTTACTGACCCCGCTTGGTCAATGTGATATTGTTGATGGGCGTGCTACTAGTGGATCATTGTTTGGTGTGGTGGCACCTAAATTCTTTTTGGGTGTAATTATTGGACAGTAGGACTAGGCGTATGTTTTAGAGTCTAGCTTATACAAATTATGGTAATGTAGGAGCAGTTTGGATAAGAGGGAACTAGAATCGAAAGAGTATTTTTCACATGAATGAGCTGCCCCACGGGAAGCTGGATTTAAGTTCTCACTGCAGTCACTAAGTCTAATGAACACGCTGTCGAATTTGATAAGATTTTCTAGCGGAACTGGTTGACGTTTAAGGAGATGTAAGTGGAACTGGCGTAGAGAAGTAAAATCTATATAACATCACAATGGACTGTCGACCTCCGAGTGAACTTACGAGTTAAATTTCGAAACAATCTAACCGAACATATAACCCATAAAAGAAAATCGTTATCATTAGTCGCTTGAATCATTAATATCCAATATGTTTAGAGTTCAAAAAAAGTACACCTGCTTAGAAGAAACTGAAAACAATGTATTCTAGTACTTTAAACAGTTCCAATGATTAACGCCGTAAATAATAAGAGAATACCGTACCAACTTACTGGACGCAGAAATCTAATTTCTTTTAACACACAAGAATCATAAATTCCGGGAGGCAAAACATTTAAATACGAATTGTGAGGAATCACGATGAATGAATGCATCTGATAAATTATTAAAAAACACGGATGTTTTCATTTGTGAATATCGTGGGGAGCCAGTCTCTTTAAAATGCTTGGTAGTCAAGATTATTGAGTACATTAAAAAAAAAAAATGTGAAATCAGGCGTAGGTCGAGCTATCTCAACTACACTAGGGCTGGTGTAAATGATATGAATCTATTCCTTTCAATAGCTTCTGGTAGTATAGATGTCACTCATTCGCCCTTGAATACTTTGAATCATAAAACCGTGTCCTTTCCAGTTTCATTGTTTGTAACATTTCATATGTCATTTCATGCCAATTGCTTTTTGCTCTATGGTTGGTATGGTATGGTATGCATATTGTGGATGCTTACCAATAATGTTGACAATATTTTATTGTAAATACCACAAGACAAAAAAGGATTCGTATTTTTCATTTTGTTTCACAACAACAATTACAATGTCAAATATACTTAGTAAATATATCACTTGGGAACTGAAGTTTTTCTCTTCTTTTTAGATAAATATGTTTCCCTCAAATTATGTTTTGAATTATACATTTTATTTGATGTCTTTGTTGTTGATTAGAATATAAAAACAACAACAGAAAATAATTATAATTATGGATGGTTATGGTCATCAAAAGATTGCCTAAATTGTAAAAATTTTTAAGAGACTGTAAGGGTTATTGATGTAGTCAGGCATGTGCATTTTGGCATTATGCATTATGTAGTGGATAATCCGAATTTGTCAATTCAATGCCTTTCTCAACTTTTTAATCTATCTTTCTGTGCTTAATGACGACATTCAAATTGAATTTGTTCATCCATCCCTATCAAATCCGACTCAGACAAAAACTAAACCCAGCTAACCAATTAATGCCTTAATTCAGAAAAAGTTAGATGCCTGATATTTTTTTATTCGTTAGTACTGTTATCACCATTAGTTTAAACCTTAGAAAAAAGAAAAATTTCAAACAGGGGTTAAAAAATTCAAAAACTTCCTAATTCTGGCTTATGTATCATTTTTGAAACATACAACTTTCCTAGAGATTCTTTGGTTTGTGTATGAAATTTTTTTAAGTTTTCAAACCTTTTGTGAAGTTTTATCGTAAATAATACATTATTTATTGTATTTGAGAAGTAATTGAAAGTTAAGGTTGAATTTTCTGTCCTTGATATTGATTGAAGTAGTCGTAGTCTAGTATGTAGCGTGTTAACTTATTAGACGTCAGACCAAGGTTCAAACCACAGGTCAGACATTTTCAAATTTACACCGAAAGGTTGTAATGACCGATTATGTATATATATATATATGTAATATTCCTGCTGCTGAAGACTCTGAAGAAAAAGAAAACAGAAGTTCGTCTTATGAACTGACGAAAATATTGGCAGCAACAAACATGATAATCCTTTGTTAATCGCCAAAGATGGTACTAATTGGAACAGAGAACCGTATGCCTTTAGTACATTACTTATTTACTTACTTAATTGGCCATAACAACCCGCTTATCGGATTTCGGCCTGTCGCAACACATCCTTCCAGGCGCCTCTGCTTCGTGCGCGCCTACGCCAGTTGGTCACACCAATCGATGACAGGGCTTCCTCGATTTGGTCCTTCCAACGGATGCAAGGTCGTCCTCTTCGCCGACTTCCGCAGATTCTCGCATCAAATACTCGTCTCGCCGGAGCATCCTCCTCCATTCGAACGACATGGCCGCAGCCGCTGGATATTAATACGCTGTACAACGTCTATGTCTTTGAGGAGCTCATCCAGCTCACTGTTGTATCGGATACGGAAATCATCGTCAACTCGCACTGGACCGAAGATTTTGCGCAGTACTTTTCTCTCGAACACTCTCAAGGCCGCTGCATCTGTGCCTTTAGTACATTGGGAAGAGAAAATATGGCCAATTTTTACACAGATTGCTAGCAGCTGTTTCCTGAAATGTTGTAGAGTCTTTCTTACTGCTCTTCTCATATTTATCTCACGTAACAGACAAACATTTGAAAGAAAGTGTTTCGGTCCATGTTTTATTTCATAGATATTACAGATGATAGTATTTCGGTCAACTACGTACGTATGAGATAACAGAATTATTTGCTTTGATAATGTGCTACTCGGAAGTGATGATAAATTTACACCTAACACGCAATTTCGAAAAATTAAAGTCTTTCAGCTTCTAATGATCCCAATAATTTTGGAATTGAATAATTTCAGGAATTGAATTGACAATTTCGGATTCAAGTACATGCTTACAGCCGTATTTGAGGAAACCTGTATCAGGGAAACCAGAGAGGAATCAAAGAGAGAGCATTGTTATTGACATAATCGATGTTCTATTGCAAAGAGAAACTTTCTTAGCTCACTCGACTTTGACAACAAATTTTTATTACGAAATATAACAATGGGTTGCACCATCTGGTTTCAGCCAGCTCTCAATTGAGAGTCTTACTGATGCGAGTGACAATAAGCTGCCCCATCAAAACGATTGGAAACTTATAAATCGCCACAAAACAAGGGTGCTAGATGCAAATTATTAGCATTTAGAAAAAAATAAACCAACCTGTCAGGAAGTGTTTGATTTTTACGTAAAAAACCATACGGCAATGTACAACATGTCAAAAATTTGTGCGTAAATTTTATAAAGGTGGTAATGAAATGTTAGAATATATAATAGTTTTACTAAAATGAATTAAAATAAATAAAAATATTAAAATTTTGTAACAAAATCTATCAAGAATTTCGAAAATTCTATGTACTACAAGTATGTATCAAAAGTGATACATAAGCTAGAATTATGAAGTGTTTTTAAGACTCGATCTACGATAACCTACTAATATCTATTTTTACAGCCGCTAAATTCAATTTCAAAAATCTTAAATGAAAATTATTTTTGTTCCCAAGTAATAAATCTTAAACGTGTGTCTCTTATTTTTCCATATCAATTAAAGCAACAGCGACCAATTAAAACCATTTAGTTATTTAGAAAGCATTACTGTCCTCCGACTATAAATAATCATAAGTATCAAAGAATTATGGCCACTTTGTCTTTTTTTTCTACAACAAATTATAATAAATATTGCCATAGGCAAACAAGTAAAAAGTAAATAACAAAATGCCTTTTAAATTGTCAAAATACTTTGATTTATAGTAGGCTATCAAGCCGTGGTACCATACAATTTTAAGCTCGTGTGCATATAATTTTCCTACACCGTATTTATTTAAGTTGTGGTGTATACAGAAATAACAATCAATTGACCTTAATATTGTGTAAATATTAATTTCGTTAATAGTCAAAATATATTAAGGAGTCTCAACTCTCTGTACAAACATTTCATTCCATTCCCCTTTTAGTTATATTTTGAATTGCCCTGTTTCAAAGCAATCAAATAAACCATCTTCTAAATGGAAAACAAATTCCCTTCGGAGACTTATTAAAAGGAACAAAATTATGACAGAGAAATATTAAATAAATTTTTACCATAATTGAGCAACGAACCACGCTGTACCGACCTAAAACCCACAGGCCATAAAATATTTTAACGCAAATAAAATTTGTTTTGTGAGCTTTTATAAAAAAAATGTTAAAGCCTTAATAATAAAAAAATGTTAAAGCCAATAAGCACAAGGCAATCAGCATAAATCACCTGAATTCCCCGGATATGAGCACTATCAAAAACACTTGCAGGCAGTACTTATCAGCATAGAATTTGTATGTCGAAATCTCTTCATATTCGACAGAAATCAGCTTGGTCGGTGTGGTGAACAAAGTTGTAGTTTGCAGGGCTCCCGGTCAAGAGTCCTCTTGTGGTATTAACTAGGCAGAGAATCAGGCCCATCCACTCAGCATATTTCTGGCAAAAATTTTGAGAGTAAATAAAAATTGCCATGAAAAGTTTCTCAAAAATCTGTCGTTCGCAGTCGACTTTAAACTGTAAGTCCCGCAACTCATGTATAAAGTTAACACACACAACATAAGTTGTGTGAGAAACTAGGTCGTAATCCTGACTGAAGAGTTGTAATGTCCAATTATGTATGTATGTAAGTGAGAGTCTGGCCGTTGACTTGCCCGAGACCTGCACCAGTTCAGATTAGTAAAAGAAAAGCTTTTCAAATTACGAAAAGTAAACATTGGTGGATTGTTGGTTTTCTATTAGGAATCAGTTATCTGAGATTGCCTCAGTTGGTTATGTCTTCTCGATGGAATAGAGTGCAGTCTCTGCCTTAAGGAGAAACATTATATGGAATTGCATTGCGCTGTCCAAATGTTTTTAGTATTTTTTCCAATATATCTGCCGTATGCCGTTAATGGTAAATATTGGTTTTCAATGACTTCAGAAATCCTAAAACGTTTTATCGCACCCATAAGAGAACTAGAGAACAGGATCAATCTTGGAAAGAAAATTTACACAAAATGGGTCCATATTGTTACGAAAGTGAAAAATCAAGGTACTGGCGTTTTGCTTTTACATCGCTTAACATTAAAATTATAATCAAAAGCTACAAACACAAAACAATGCAGTAAACAAACCTGTTTACAAATTATCGTACTGCTTAATATAACAACAAACACCAGCATAAAAAATTGTAAACAAGTAAGCAAAAATATACCAACAAACACAACAAGAATAAATGAAAACAAAATATACAAACAACCATAATGAATGTAAACAACGATGTTTATATTTATAGAGATTTCCAGAAGGCGAAGTCATGAATATTCGCCTTCAAGAACATTCATCAGACTGTTTATTCGGCCATACAAAAGGCAATGCAAAACAGGCGACTGAGTTAGTGAAGTCAGTCTTGTGTGAAGACGCAGTATATTTGAAGAGAGTAATCGTGGTTTGAATATCTGCGTTACAAAGATCTGTCGAATAATTGTCTAGTAATTGTTATTGTTTGTGCAATAGTTGTTGTCTATATAATGTTGTGAACATTGGCACACAGAATTATGCGAATAATAAAGAATTTTAATTAAAACTAAACACAAATTTATTTTTAATATATTTGCAATATAAGAGCTCATATTTTAAACTCTTTTAAAAGGTAAAAACGTAACAATATAAACGAATTTCTTTTAACGTAAATTTAAAATCTGGAGTACAAGTCTCAGTAATACTAATAGAGAAATTATTATATTTAGGGTGCTTATATCCGGTGAATATGGGAAAACAGTATATTTAAGAATATCGCGAATATCGTTTTTATAACAACTTGAAAACTTAAAATAATAATATAAATCAAAATTATTATTGAATTAAATTTTTTGTATAACAGTTTGATTGATAAATTAAACGAATGAAGTCGCCGTAATCTAGTACGCAGTATATGTTGGCATATTACATGAAGCCCGGAAATTCAAACCCCAGTACATATCGTACAAAACGAGATACGAAAATAAAATAAAATTATTTCGGCGTTATACTTTCAGTAATCTTATAGAAAAAACTCTGAGAGTAAATAAAATTGCTATAAAAAGTATCTCCAAAAATCTGTTGCTCGGAGACGACTTGAAACTGTAGGTCCCGCTACTCATGGATATAAAATTAACACACACAATAAGGTTGGTTTAAGAAGGTGGACCGTAAGCCTGAAGTGTAATACTAATTTAATCGTATTAATCTTTTTAAATATAATTTATGGCTTATGTCCTGCGTATTTGCAAGTGAGATGATCCATTCAATCAGTCATATTTTTTACTATTTTTGCCACTCATTTTTTCTGACCGTATGACGGTAATCGTGGCTTTCAAGAGATGTTGGATTATCAGTATAAGCCAATGACTTCACAAAGTCACATAAAGGGGTATATAGACGTGTTAAATCGTACGGATGAAGAGAGCATTCAACAGGACCACTTCTGGCAAGGAACTTGTCATTCTATTAGTTTTGCTATATAGCAAGCTGTGCCGTCTTTTTGAAACCAAATGTTGTTAATGTTTAGCTGATTAATTTTTTAAAACAAAAAATTCATTATGTAAAGCTCACCATTCTCTGTAACTGTAGCTATTTGCACATTTCGTAAAAAATAAAAGCCAATAATACTGCCAGCATGTAAACTGCACTAAACAGTCAATTTTAATAGATGTAATGGTGATGCCTTAAAGGCTTGAGGATTGCTTTCGTTTCATTTACTACACTGTTGTTGTATCCTCCATGGTATGTCTCGCCGTAGTGTAGTATGCTGTGTATCGGCTTAATAGACGTGAGGCCACGGCTCAAACTTCAGGTCGGACATCTCAAACAAAACGAAATATAAAGAAAATATTTCTTCACCAACTGCCTGTCAGCAGATTGCTGGCAAAAACTCTGAGAAAAATTTCTCCAAAAAAATCCGTTGTTCGGATTCGACTTTAAACTGTAGGGCTTGCCAAATATATAAAATTAATGCACACAACATAAGTGGTGTGAGAAGCAAGGGCTTAATCCTGACTTAAGAATCGATCCGCTATCTCGATTAACTCTACACTGCATGCGATCTTACAAATTTATTTGTGGACTTTTTTAATGCTTCCATAGTAAACACCTCTTTAAGGCGTTTACTACGTATTTTGTGATGTGAGAACTCCTGTATATTCAAATCTCTAGCAATTTCCTGTATACAAATTACTTCTTCTTTATTAAAAAAATATTTTTTTATATTAAATGTAATTCATTGAAAAAAATAAACTTTTGAAAGAAAATTTAGTAGATATTATAAACTTAAGGAAAAGAAATAAAACGAGCAGCGAAAGAAAAACCATTAAAAATTAAAAGGTCTGGGCGACTTTTAGACACAAGTTCAATTCAGTATTTTGGCTACTAAATGCCAACATCAAAAAGATTAAATGATTTTAAAATATCAGCCATAATTTAAAATATTTAAATAAAATAGCAACCGAGAGGCATATACCCTATAATACAAAGGCTCTTTGGCCATAAAAATTAAATTTTTTTCTTGGGCGCTAAACTAGGGTAGAAGATAATTTTCGAAAATCTCTGATGACTAAACAAATTCTATTTTAAGTGTTCTTTTGGTTTTTTCCTTCCTTCCGTCCGTCTGTTTGTTTGTGTGTTGTGCGTCTTCATAAGAGTTTTATTCATTTAAGAGTTTATTAGGAACTGAAATCCTTAAATTAAGGTAATTAAGATGGTTTAATTTCTTTCTTCACAGAAAATGTAGGATTTTCATTAATTTCTTCACAACAGTGAGTAAATTTTCTTAGATTTAACAAATTTCCCTTACTGTTTGATACATTTTTAAACTCGTATTACATGCTTCGTATCGTATTGCTAAGTTTCATTCTGTGTGCCACTGTTTACAACTGGATGTAAACAACAACAATTTACTTTGTTTGTTATTCTTCTTTACACTCTTTTGCGTAAACACTAAAAACTGTTCGGCAGCTCTTTATAGTGTAGTTTTTCAAACCACGATTATTCTATTCACACGCTACGCGTCTTCACACAAGACTGACTGAATTTTTACTGACTGTCTCGCCTGCTTTGTCTTGCCTTTTATATCGCTGTGTAAACAGTCTGATGAATGCTCTTGAAGGAGAATGGCTTTGCCTTCGCGAAATCTCTATAAATGTAAACATTTTTTTTACGTTATTGTTGTTTGTGTATTTTGATTACGTTTGTCCTTGCTGTGTTGTTGTTGCTTCTTGTTTACTTGTTTATCCCCTTTTTATACTGATGTTGTTGCTATATTTTTGTTTATTCATTGGTTATGTAAACAAGTCCATTGTTTTTGTTTTGTTAGCTTTTGTTTATTATTTTAATGTTAAACGATAACACCATTTCCATTTTCGTAACAATATTCATTGAATAAAGGATTCAAACGAAAGAGGGTCTGCGCAATAAATTTCTTTTACATTTAAAAAGCCAATTGACTTGCTTTCCAACATTACTTTCTCCAAATAATGAATAACATATGGACAATAATTTCGGTTTTTTTTATGAAATATTCGGTAATAAATTTTAACATTCTCTGCATGACAGCATTTTAAAATTATTGGTACTTTTATGGGCGAACAATAATTTTTGTATAAACGTTACGATTTATCAATTTTTAAAAGAGAATGAGCATACGAAACACCACAACACAAATACGTATATATATTGTCATTAAAAATTTAATATTTGTCTATAAAAATAATTGTTATTTTTTAAAACAATAAAAAATATTGGTTTTGTCCTTCGTTTAATTTTCAAACACATGTGCCGACAAGTTTATAAAATTTGTGTTCATTATTAACACTTATAAGGCCAAAAAATGAAGGAAGGGTACATACAACAATAGTAGAATAGGATAGGGCAAAGGTGCTCATTAACGGCAGTAGGGTATTCAACACTTTTGATTCATTGGATCATTATCGCAATGTTGCTTGCGTTTCACTGTTCTACCGCTACTACAACGGATTGCGATCGAGCGAAATAAAGGGACTTGTTCTCAAATATCGTATATTTTTACATAGCACCCGTTTCTTTCTCACAGGGCATATTTGTTTGTGGCCAATTAAACGCACACTGCATTACAGACAGAATTTGTTGTTTAGAGGGACTATCTGTATATGGAACTCCCTAGCGGAAGAGGTCTTTCCTGCCAATTATAATATTGTTACGAAAATGAAAAATCAAGATACTGCTGATTTGCTTTTACATCGCTTAACATTAAAATTACAAACAAAAGCTACAAACACCAACATAAAAAATGTTAAACAAGTAAACAAAAATACTCAAACAACACTACAAGAATAAATGTAAACAAAATACACAAACAACACTACAATAATAAATGTCAACAACGATGTTTACATTTATAGAGATTTCGAGAAGGCGAAGTCATGCACATTCGCCTTCAAGAGCATTCATCAGACTGTTTACTCCGCCATATAAAAGGCAAGACAAAGCAGACAACTGAGTGAGTGAAGTTCAGTCATTCTTGTTCGAAGACGCAGTGTGTTTGAAGAGAGTAATCTTGGTTTGAAGATCTGTCGAATAATTGTCTAGTAATTCTTATTGTTTATGCAAAAGGGTATAAAGAGAGGAATAACAAAGAAAGGGAATTGTTATTGTTTACATAAAGTTGTGAACAGCGTGCGAATAATAAACAATTTGACTAAAACTGAACACAAATTTATTTTTATTTTATTTACAATCAATAAGATCATATTTTAAACTTTTTTAAAGGGTAAAAACGTAACAATATAAAAAAATTCAAAACTAATGTTCACAAATACTACTCTCTCTGTTCTCCTTTTCATAGCCTATTTTCCTGACTCCAACACACTGCATAAGTAGGAGCCATCGCTTGAGTGTCTAAAAAATATTCGACCGTGTCCAGAACGCTTATTTTAGCTGCCAAACAGTCACACATTAAAATTACCATAATTTAGTCTGCCAGTAAGCTATATAAAATTTAATTACAGCCATACATCATTAAATATTTATACAATACAAATGTCTAATATTTAAATAAACCGTGTATTTTCATGTTTTTTTTAACAAATTTTAAATAATTTATTAAAAATTTCTACTTTCTGAACAATTTTGTTTTATGGTAATTAAAATACCGTAGAGTAATTTCTAACCAAATAATTTAACAATGCTATGAAGTGTATGAGTGTAATTGTTGTTATTTTTGTGGAAAATTTTTCGAAAACTAATTATTTTTATTTATAAATTGTGTCGGTCATTAGGGTAGTTTCATTACTAGAAAATATTAATTTTGAATTTCAACAACAATAAGTTTTTTAAAGCCGTACAACTTCTCTTTAAATTTGGGAAAACGTTACAAATTTTTTTTAACCTTTCTTTAACGTTTTACTATGAAACTTCTAACAAAAACTAAACAAAAGCTAAAAAAACAAAACAATGCAGTAAACAAACCTGACGCCTAATTCTGGCAGTCGTATACGAACGAATTTTTACTCGAACGTGCGAGTTTTTTTAGTTTTGGATTCTCTTATTCGTTATCGAGTAAAGTGTATCGAAATTTCTAATGATGGCATTCGATAACGTGTTATCATTCGAATGCCACCTTGCGAGTTTTTACTCGTAAGCACTAAAGCTTTCGAATTAACGTTTTTCTGATGTAAAGAACAATATAAAAAATGTGAGTAACAAATTTATAATAATTCATGAATAAAAAATTAATTGCTGTATTTGTAGGTCAAAACTTTCACAAATTAATTACGCCCAGAAGAAAATTCTTGGAAATTTCATGGTTAAGCATTCAGAATTAGCAAAGAGTATTATACCAAATACTTCTCAGGGAAAGGCAAGAGCTTATCAGCTATGGGACAGCTCACAGCTAAGCTCAATGCTTCCGACCCACGAATCAAAGATGCAAGAATGTGGGGCAAGGCAGTTTAACAAACTCTCGTTTAGTTTAAAATTCTGTTGAGGCTCTAAAAAATGTCCAACTTTTGGGTCTTTAAAAACATCAGAAGGCAGTCCAAAAGATAATTGCGAAAAAAAATGTTACCCCATCAAAAATAGTATTCCTGGCATATCTCCTTGCTGTTTATCGTGTTATGAATGAAAATGAAACCTACCATGTCTTCTTTTATAGAATTTGAAGATGATACTGCAGAAGAAACTTCAGCCCCAGCTAATAATAAAGAAAAAAGGCTCCACAAATTGCTGAAGTCAGAGGAAGAGAGAGCAAAAGTTCACTTCTGAAAAAAATAAATAAATTATACCAAAAGGAAATGCTTAAAAGAACAAAATAATAATGAAATAAAAAACAAAGAATTTAAATCAAATTAAAAGGAGTATGAACTTGCTGGTCAATTTTTTATTTATTTAAACTCTCAAATAAAAGCAAGTAAAACCAAAATATATTATCCATTATACGAAATATTACAATTTTAATAAAACTTTTCTTCCTTGGATTAATTAAATTTCTTTTATTTTTGTAAGAAAACATATGTTTTTTGTTTACAATTTTTGCATCTTAGTGAGTGCTGTAAAACGAAATAATTAACTCGTTGCACAACACCTAAGCAACAAATCGATTCGTTTCGTATCGAGCAACATCAGCAGAAAATTTCTGGCTATCGAAACTATTTTCTATTCGAACACAATTTCGATCACGACTGCAAGAATTAGACCCCTGTTTACAAATTATCGTACTGCTTAATATAACAACAAACACCAGCACAAAAAAATGGTAAACCAGTAAACGAAAACACTTCAACAAACGCTACAACGATGTTTACATTTATACAGATTTCGAGAACGTGAAGTCGTCAACGTTCGTATACCAACAACACTAAAATAATAAACGTAAACACGATTTTTACATTTATACCAGTGTTGAAAAAATCAGTACTTTGGTACTTTTTTCAGTACTTTTTCATTTCAAAAATACCGAAGTACCCCTGCGACGTTTTCAATCCTTTTTTATTATTACATATTTTATGTCTTGCGTTTTTCAACTATTAATGCATTAACAACGTACCGCTAAAGGTAGAATTAGGCTTTAGCCCCGCTTAGCCAAAAGTCTACGAAACGTACATTCGTTTTTCGAACTCGAAAAGCAGTGAAAACGCTTGCCGAACCGTAATGTAATTTCGTTTGCATTGCTTTCATATGCTAAAAACGTTCACATTACGTTCCATCGACTTTTGACTAAACGGATCTTTTACGTTTTATTACATTCCGAATCAACTGGAACTCAGGAACACGAATAAGTCGTTAGTTTTTCTGTTCGCCTTCCTTGTGGCAAACACCCTAAGAGTAAATAAAATTGCCATGATAAAGTTGTCCAAAAAAGGTTCCGCCATTCATGAATAAAATTAACACGCACAAAATAAATGTTGTGAGAAGAGGTCATAACCCTGATTGAAGGGTTATAATGACCAATATATATGTACGCATTCGCTTACAAAAGTACCATTTGGTGCAAAAAGGACTCTTTCAATTATAGTTCAGTACCATTTCAAAATTTCAGTTTTGCAACACTGATTTATACAGATTTCGAGAAGCCGAAGTCAAGAACGTTCGTCTTCAAAAACATTCATCAGATTGTTTACTTTCCCACATCAAAGGCAAGGCAAAGCAGGCGACTGATTTAGTGAAGTTCAGTCAGTCTTGTGTTTCAGAGAGCATCTGGCAATTAAACCTAACCAAACCAATTAATTAAATTTAAATTTTTTTATAATTTTAACTGTCAGAAGAAAGATAAAAAGAATTAAAAATTTGTTATAAATCTATGGAAAACCCATTTCTGTAATATTTTTTTGCTCCTGTTAGCTTTTATATGTAATACCGTATCATTTATTTTTAATTTTTGTTTTTTATTTTCGTTCTGATGTTAATAAGTTCTGCTGCCATTGCTGTTGAACTGTTGCTGTGTTGAGCCCTATGTCATTGCTTTCGATTTCAAACTGTCTGCCATTATGCCAGCGTTTAGGCTTAAAACTCATGATGTTTTCCTGTTGTGGATCTATTAATCCTAAGAGACTTTTTTGAAACGTGAGTTCACATTAGGGAAAATGCGTTTATATTTTGAGGCATTTTAGTCGCGCATTAAACAAGGGAAAATATGTTATTTGATGGTAACCAACAATTCAAGTATTATACATCAAATTTTATTTATTCTATTCATACAAGTATATTTTGTAATTTTTTTCTTATCATTTTTTAATTTATAAAAAAATAAAAAAATAAAAAGAAAAATAAAGAAATATGTTTTTAAGGAAATGGTTTTTTAAACATTTTTACTTTAGAGTAAGCGTCTGAACTGTTAAATGCTGCTGTAAAATGTTTGACAGTTAAACAGAAGTGTCAAAACGAATAAAAGACAATTGTCAGGGGATATTTGTGCAAAAAATATGAATTATTATGAGGAGTAAAAAGAAAACGATAATAATAGCATGAAATAAAAGAGAAAAATTGGAAAAGAAATTTCTTAAAGCACAATTTAATTCAAATCAAACGAAATATAAGATTTTCTTGTAAAATTTTAAATTTTTTGACACTTTCTTATATAAAAAATTTTTGTTTTTCCTTAAACCTTTGAAAATCAATTATTTTCTGTTTAAAATATTTTCTTACGAATTTTAGTAATTAAAGCAGTTTCTTTTATAAAATAAAATATAAAATAAAACAACGGTAGTCTAGTGGGTAGTGTGTTATACTATTAGCGTGAGGGTCGTGGGTTCGATTCCCACCAGAGACTCTGGTCTGTTACACTACACCAAGCATATTGTCGAAGTTACTCAGCTCGTATATAATTAAATATAATTTGTAATTGTATTCTAATTAATAAATAAAAAAATAAATAAAACAAAATTTTCCCATACACACGATTATTTTTTGTGATTCCACAACCTTTTTTTATTTTGTCTGATTTGATCAAATAATGCCAGTTTGTTGTGTAGATTTTAAAAACTATTTTTACAATTTGTTTGTGGTTAAGCACATAATATGTCTCCCTGTGTGTCTTTGGAGAACACCTAATGAAATCGATACGATTTTGAATTATGGAACGAAGAAGCACAAAAAAGTCTGTAAAAACCCACAGTTTTAAACAAACTTTTTTCACTGTCTTGCATAAATTTTGGGTAAATGCTTTATTTATCTCGACTACAGGATTACTTTTTGCAGCAGCTATGTAAAAATTGACTTAGTACATGAAAAAATAAACGAAACTTTTATATCGCTGAATGGCCCTAAAAGATCATATTGACGGTAATATTAACAGCATCAGATAAACTTTACTACTTTCTTGAAAGATGATATATTGGGACTCTTTGTGTGTTAATTTTATGCAGGAATGGTGGCCTACAATTTAAAGTCGACTCCGAACGACAGATTTTTGAGAAACTTTTCGTAACAATTTTATTTACTCTCAGAGCTTTTGCTAGAAATCTGCTGAGAGGAAGTCGCCAAAGAAATATTTTTTCGTAATTTATTTTGTTGGAGATGTCTGACTTGAGGTTTGAAACGTGGCCTTACATCTAATAAGCCAACACGCTATATACTACACTACGGTGACAACAACGACAGTACAACGCTGGTCATAAAAAATTCAATTTAAATTTGACGCTGCTCATTCAGTCTAGCTTTCCAACATAAACAAACAAATCGTTAGTATAATTCGCAAAGACGCTAAGTCAACTTTTTTCCAAAATGGAGAACACTATACCAAATACATATTTTACGACAAAAAAAATGTCAGTATGTAGTTTAAAGTTGTTGTTGTGGTTTGCAAAAACGCTAAGTCCATAAAACTACGAAAAATATTAACAGCACGTGCTAACTCCACGAATATTAATTATTCTTAATTTTTGATCTAGGTCATTTAAAGAGAGCTATTTTGTAAAAATAATTGCGTTTAAAAAGTTTACGAATTTTAAAAACTGAAGAAGCCGCAATGTTTTTTGTGTCTCCTGTAAAATTTGAAAAAAGGGACTTAACACATTTGCGAATGATAATAACGAAATATTTTACAAAATCGACGCAAATCTGAAAGATTAAAAAATATGGTTTAAAAAATTTCGAGAAAAAGGGAAAAAAATTCTTTAAATATTTTTACAAATATTTTCAAAACAATATGTAAGAAAAAGTAAAAAATTTTGGAACGAAAAGTAAAAAATAAGAAATTTTACATAATTGTTGCAACAACTTGCAATTATTTTGAAATTTTCTGAAAAATTTTTTATTTTTTCTATTTTATTTAACCCTAATCTTACTGACGTAAAAATGTAATAAAATCTTACTAACATCAGGCTCTAAGGCTCATAATAATTACTACTGGCTTCTTCTTAATAAAAATGTTTTAGCATATTTTTTTATAACAAACAGTTCGACTCCTTAACAAAATCTGAACGGAATTAATGTTTTTTACTTTTGTAAACATATATGTATGTATGTATATAAATCACTTAATTAAATTAAACAGAACAGGAAAATCAACTTTGCATATGAAAGATTACTTTGTGTATAAAATATATACATCTTTATAAATAGAAGATACCTTACAAAGATCTGAATTTGTTCAGCCAATAACTTAAAAAAATATGAACTACTTTATATAAGCCGCTTGTGTAAGTAGTTAACGTGTCTATTTTATATTTCGGGCTTTAACAAATGGAAATATTTAATAATTCTCAATTTTTTTACAGAATTTTCCAAAACATATGTAAAATAACATACATGAACACCAGAGATCAGCAATGAGTATTCAAAAAGATGAGTAGATTCGAATCATGCTCATAATTTCTGATGCTTATACGCATTCATAATTATTTTAATATCATACTCATACTACTCATATTCAAAGTTTGTTAGTACTCATCATATTCGTAAATAACAACACGTATGATGTTGTTGATTTCAACTCTCCATAACTCAACATTTACAAGAATCACAAAATACGTATGATTCGCTTACGAGCACTACAATACTCACTAGAAGGTTGTGTTTGCTTTGCTTGCTGTCTTTGTCTTTTTCTTTCTTCTTTTTTTGTAAATGCAACAGCAACTAAGATTGTAAATTTTGAAGAAAGATTCGAGTCACTCGAATCATTTATGAGTATTATAAGTATTTTTCTAAATTTACGAATCTGAATGAGTAGGCTTATGAATCAAACATGTTTCAAGTATTATGATTTTGATGTACTCATTGCAACCTGTACTTATAAATTAATGTTATAGTGAGTACGAATGAATCAGAGTAGTTGAATTTCAATACCGTTGACTTAGTCATACTCACTCAAATTTCATGAGTACTTATGAGTAGCGAAAAAACGATTCATTGCTGATCTCTGATGAATACATACATATTTAGTCATTACAGCCCTTCTGCCAGGATTAATTTTATACTTGAGTGGTGGGTCCTATAGTTTAAAGTCGACTCCGAATGACATATTCTTTGAGATACTTTTCTTGGCAATTTTAATCTCTCTCAGAGTTTTTACCAAAAATCTGCTGAGAGGAAATCAAAAAAATATTCTGCAGATGTCTGGCCTAAGGTTTGAACCAGGGTCTTACGTCTAATACGGCAACACACTACACGACACTAAAATTAAAATGGCAGTAAGATTAGGGTTGGGTTTGACGATAAATGTTAAATCGTTTACTAATTTTGCCACAATAAAAATTTTTATAAAAATTATTCATACAATTTTTAAAATTAACAGATCTTGATACGTAACAACCTTACTATTTTTATAAAAAAAATGTCTTAAAATCCTTAACGATATTTTTAAAAACTTAAACAGTCTTGCTTTGTACTTATGTATTGTTTTGATATAATGTGCGTTAGTTTTGTTATGCATTACATACCTTTTTTTGCAGTAAAATAACGGCAGGTAATCACTGTGTAAGCCTTTTTATTATGCTGGTTTTCTCTCCCCCTATATTTTTGTAAATATAATTTGTTTGGCAGGAAATATATTGTGGTGGCACTAACTTTGGGAAAATATTATTGAATTTCTTTTTCTTTTTTTTTATAAATTTTTAATGGAATTATTACACATAGAGGATTTTATTACACATTGAACTGCTCTTTATATTTGATTGTTTTTAATTTCTTTTATTTTATTTTTAAGAAAAATAATAAATTTAGCACTTGTTTTTCTTTAAATTTTTTATAGCAAAGCTTCTTTTATTTCTTTTCTTTTCCAAACTTCCATAAACTCTTTCCAATCTTCTTTATATTTTGTTTTAAAATTCTTCACGGCCGTGTTTTTTTCGAATTGACGAAAAAGTGCGTAATTTATTCGTTTATTTTGTTGGCAAAAAGGAAAACTCTTTTGATTTTCAATACCGTTTTGTTATAAATTTTTCTTGTGATTTCTAAACCAACGTTTTCGTCAAACCTTTAGTGTGGTGTAAAAAGCTACGATTAAATACGTTTCTCTATGTTACGAGTAACAAACCGTTTGAATCACCGTATATTTATACGGTGGTTTGAATAGCTCGGCAATACTAAATTCACTCTGCTAACGAAATTTATGAATTGCATGTATTTGACTAAAAAAGACCCATACAATGTGTACATTATTGTAGAGCATAAAAATGTTTGTGTACAAGCCATATAGTATAAAAAACCCAATGCCATATACCCACAAATAGTTGCTCTCTTCAACACACTATCTTGCTTTCATATTTGGTTAATATTTTCAACTGTCTCCTATTCTCTCTGAACTCTCTGTGTTTGTGTTTAAAATTACATGTGGAGTTAGGCCTGGTTCACCCACAGGTTTCTGAAACATTTTTGGTTCGGACAAATTTTTTTTATATGGAGTTTGACGTTTCTCTCAGAGAGCGAGAGAAATTATTTTGTACGAACAACTCTCAGTGTGAATTAAATTAATTTTAAATTTGGTCTGAACCATTTTAGAAAAGGTTGCCACACCATATGAAATTTATACAATACACCAATATTTGCAGAAGTTCATGGAAAGTCCCAGGGTCCATGCGATGAAAATTTATAAATGAATCTACGTCATTTAAACGCATTTCGGAAACTAGCGAGTGAAAATACCCTTTGGCTTCTCTTTGTTTTAAAAGTGGTCTTACAGCCGTCCTCTTGTTTATCTTTGATTTTCGTTTTTCATAAATATATTTTGCAAGTAATTTCACTTTGGTCACTTCAATGGCGAACAAGAGTAGCAAATGATTTATATCCATCGCAGAACAAGATGTATTTATTCTTACCAAATAATTCACTACAAATACTGTTTATTTTTTGTTATAAATATTAATTTTTTATTTCTTTATTTTGACACAAATATAATTAACTTTCTTAAGTTCATGCACATATATATTTACCATTCATATTTCAATTAAATATGGCAGCACTGTTTTTACGAACAAAGTTTCTGAAATGGGTGAATCATGCTGCAGAAAACTCTCAGTAAACAAGAAATTTCTCCGAACCAAAAATGTTTCAGAAACTTGTGGGTGAACCCGGCCTTAGTTTAGTTAACCTTTCGTTTTCCTACCACGAAGAGAGTTTGAGTTCTTAAAACAACAACCAAAAACGAGAATTTCATCCTCCTCCTATACAGTGTAAGAAAGTGTGTTTGTGCATTACTTTTGCATGTGGATTTGGTTCGGTTAACCTTATTTATATTATATGGTCTACATACAAACGATAGAGCGCAAGAGAGATTTATTTTTTATGTTACTGAGAGACTCTCCGTGAGAGTTTCTTTACAAGTGCTAATGGTGTATTTGCTTTACAATTTATTGAAACTCTGTAGTAAGAATTCCTTGAGCATTATTTTGTATGCTGTGTGGTGTGTTCTTGAAGTTTCATATTAAATGTTAAAAAATTTAAAAGCCTTTTTAATATGCAGGTAATCGTTAACAATGTAGGGCATTATTGCCTCAAAAATGTTACAGTTTTTGTCATGCAAACGATAGGACCTTGGGCAATACAATGTACAGTATTAAGAACTTAAACTTGATGTTATTTTCAGTTTCTTTAGCTACTGAATACAAATGTTCTTACATGTTTCAAGTAATAGTTTTTAATACAACAATTTAAGAACAAATGGATACAAAATATATGAAACTATCAAAGGTCAGACCACAAAACATACAGTGTAAATAAATTGGCTACAAATGGATTTTTGAAAATTCAGAGTTCAAAAGGATGTAACGGATAAAAAGATCGATAATGTTAAATCAGGTTATTGGAGGTAAAATATCTCTTATTGTACACTAAATGGATATGGAAGGCTCATATAGAGAGTACTTCAGCAAAGGTCAGACATTCTATAATGCAATGTAAAAGTCTTCCTGGCAAATTCTGCCGATGTTATCCAAGTATTATGCATCGAATGTATACCATGATGGTCACATCAATAGTAGTCTATGGCAGCAATGTTTAGGTAGACAGAATAAATCTAGAAAGGGCTGAAGTGGAGTTGCACAACATTCAGAAAGCAGCGTGTTATGGTATAGCATGGGCAATGAAAGGCTGTACTACCGCAGCACTGGACGCTCTATTCGATTTAAGTTCGTTGCATTTGGTAGTGAATACCAGAGTTTTAAAGACTACGGGAAACAAGTTTCACAAAAAATTTTTCAGGGGTTGATGATATCTTTCTCCGTAACTGCCTTTGGACCCAACTAAGTAAAAAACTAAGTAAAAATTTTTACCAGTTTTTGGTATACGGATGACTTAAGAACGTGTATTGGGACAGGAGTAGGATTTTTTGGACCCAGAATGAAATATTCTGTGCTAGTGGGGAATCTCGTGAGTATATTCCAAGCGAAAGATGTGCTTAAATTGTAGCGTGGAACTAATATCTGACAGTTAGATCATCATCTGTACGCTCAGCTCGGCGGTTAAATCAATAATATTATAGTACTGTCTGAGAAAGCCGAATCTGATAGGCAGGGGAAGTAGATTTCCCTCTCCTGGGTTGCAGGTCATGTGACAAATGTTGGCAATCGAAATGTTTTTTTTTTTGCAATTAATAAATATAAATTAAAACAATACAATTTTCATTTCTCTAAGCGATTAACATACAAAACATTCAAAATTAAATCAAATCCAATAATTTAATGAAACGTTTCAATTGGAAAACCTAATAAAACCTAACCTTTAGAAGTAAATGCATGTATGCTTTCAAAAATTCAAAATTCTTTTTCAATTTATTAACTCATTTTATTTATTCTAGCAATCAATATTTGAGTACTTTAACCATACTTGACCAACTTTTGCAACAATGCCACACATTTAAATATTTGCATATAAAAGTTTCAGTTATTTGAATTTAATTTACAATTTCAACCATAGTTTAAGTGTTCTTTGCAATGTTTATTAAAATCAAATGATGTGTTTTTAAATTTAGTTTTAAATAGAAACTTTAAACACTCAAATTATTAATTCAATTTAAAAGTTTTCATAACTATAAAGCTTTTACCAGGAAATTGTAAACTTGTATGCTTAACTACTACAAACTTTACAAACAATTTCTAACATTTTATTTTAAATGTAAATAAACAAAGAATCTTTATTAAATCATGTTCATAATGTTGAGGACTAAGAGAACATGCTGATTATCCATCAATGTTAAATTAAAACGTAACAAGTGTGTCACTGTTAAACAGATGGTATAATTTTAAATATCACGTAAGGATGTGAGAAACATTACAAAATTATGTTCCTAATGTTGATAACAATAAAAACTTGTTGCTTGTCGAAAAATGTTAAATTAAAATTTACAAAGTGTGTCATTGTTAACACAATGTTGATATAATTTAAATATTAATACAACATGTTGATGTTCAACTTGCTACACTGTTAAATGTTAAAAAGGGGATATTATGTTATGGATATTAATGTTCCTCCTCTAAATGTTAATTTTTCTTACAATGTGGTGCTTTAATGATTAATTTAAGGCATTAGGCATTATTTTAAATTTTCTTTCAACGTGTTAATATTCAACTTTCCATCATATGCCACCACACTGTAATACTAAAAGGGAGGTATAATGCTAAGTAATGCAAATTTTGTTTAACCACATGTTGCTTAGGAAAATATTGAATAACATGATGCATTATTTGCTTACTTTAAAAACTGCTATTTAACATTATTTTATACAACAAAGCATTGTACATTTTGAAAGATACAAGTTTCTATTCACTAATAATGTATATAAACTTTAATGTAAATAAACATTAGTTTTATACAAAAACTTTAAACATTCAATACCCGACGTAATTCAATTTAAAAGTTTTCACAATTACAAAGCTTTTGCCAGGAAATTGTAACCATTGTATTACAAACTTTACAAAAAATTTCTAACATTTTACTTTAAATGTAAATAAACAAAGAAACATTATGAAATAATGTTCCAAATGTTGATGACTAAGAGAACATGTTGATTGTCCATAAATTTTAAATTAAGACCTACCAAATGTGTTAATGTTAAATAGTTGGTATAATTTTAAATATCACGTAGGCATGTAAGAAACATTACAAAATCATGTTCCTAATGTTGATGACTAAAATAACATGTTTCTTGTCCATAAATGTTAAATTTAAATTTACAGAGTTTGTCAATGTTAATACAATCTTGAAATAATTTTAAATATATATCAACATGTTGATGTTCAACTTGCTTGCATTAAACGCTGAGCTGTTAAATGTTGAAAAGGGGATATTAATTACTACATGGGCTTATTGTATGCATTATGATACTCCTCTAAATGTTAATTTGGCCTGCAATATGTTGCTTAACGATTATTTTAAAGTATTAGACATTATTTTAAATTTTGTTTTAACATGTTAATATTCAACTTTCTTACATTTGCCTCCACACTGTCGTACTAAAAAAGGAGGTTTGTTTAACAACATGTTGTTAATTAACATTAATAGCATTAACATGCTTTTTAACATTTTCCCAAGCAACCGTTTAAGTATGACAGTTTGATGCAAATGTAAGAAAGTTGTAACATGTTCAAACAAAATTTAAAATAATGCCTAAAGCCTAAAAAATCATTAACGCAACATATTGAAGGCAAATTAACTTTTAGAGGAGGAACATAATGCATACGACATGCCAATGTCTATTTAGTATCCCCTTTTTAACATTTAACAGCATAGCGTTTAATGCAAGCAAGTTGAACATCAACATGTTGATTTAATATTGAAAATTATATCAACATTATGTTAACATTGACACACTCGTAAATTTTAATTTAACATTTTTGGACAATCAACATGTTCATATAGTCATAAACATTATAAACATGATTTTGCAATGTTTCTTAAATGCCTACATGATATTTAAAATACATCAACAATTTAACATTGACTCAATTGTTACATTTTAATTTAACATTTATGGAGAACAACATGTTCCGTTAGTCTTAGCAACATGATTTAATAATGTTTCATTGTTTAAATTAATTATATTAACATTATTTTATGCAACAGAATATTGCATATTTTGAAAGATACATGTTTCTATGCATTAATAATGTTATAATATACACCCAAACCTGTTTTTACACGGTTTTTTTTTACGCGAATTTGAAATAACACGGTTTTTTTTTTAACAAATTTACCATTTTTTTTTGTTCGCTCCTTTTTATACGGATAAAATCGTTTAATAAAATAAAAACTCTGTGTATACTATTCAACTAAATCTGTGCGTTTTTATAAAGTTATTCAATTTTATAGGCATATGTAGGCTGCTGCATCAATCCTATGTATATTTTTTCAGTTTGTTTATACACTTACATACATACATAATATTTGACTTTTTTTACGCGTTTTTTTTTACACGGTAACCACTGGAACGTATCTACCGTGTAAAAAAAGGTTTGGGTGTATTTACAAATTTAAATATTTAATAAAATTAATAAATAACAAACATACGAAATGAAGTTAATAAAAAACTAACAAATAATTCATTTGAAGAATTCATCACTGCCAAAGCAGAGCAAATTCGTATGTGAGACAACTTTTGTTGTAAAATGATGTTAGCAACGACCCCAACACTTCAACCTCTACATACATTCATGGTACACACTCCAAGTATTTAGTATTAATATACCAACGTGATGTGGTATATGGTACTGATGTATCACCAAACGAAGCGTCTCTAAGACATCCTGCAAGAGCTACAAAGAATTATTTTGGGTTTATAAGAACATGACAGTAGAGTTGTAGACGCCGCCGTATTCTAGTAGGTTGTGTGTTGGCTTTTTAGACGTGAGGCCATGGTAGAAATCCCAAGATAGACACCTCCAGCAAAACGAAGTATAAATACTGCATATTACTTCGGCGATTTCCTCTGATCAGTCGTCTGGCAATAACTCTGAAAATAAAATAAATTTGCCATGAAAAGTGCCTCAAAAATCTGTAGTTCAGAGCCGACTTTAAACTGTAGGTCTCGTCACTCATGTTTTAAAACATACAACATAAGTGGTGTGAGAAGCTAGGTCGTAATCCTGGGTGAAAGGTTGTAGTGACTTGTATGAATGTAGTCTGTCTAATTCGAAAAATTTTAGAAGCAACAGCTCACTAAACTTGATAAAAAGACAATCGTTCAAACCATAAACAAAAGACTTTCCGCATCAGTTCTATCGATTGGTTTCAGTTCAGAAACTACTGCCTAAACTATGTAAGCAGTCTCAAAACAATCGTAGAACAGACAGTTGAATAGGCTTCACCGATTTTACAAAAGTCTTAAGTATTCTTCATCACTCGGTGATATGGTTTACTTTGGAATTTAAAAGTGGATTTACGAAACTAATCCAACTGATGAAGGCTTTACTGTTGAAATATCTCATGTGCTGTCTTACACCGAAATCTGCAGATGAGCCAATCGAAAGTCAGTTTAAGTTGTTATAAAAAACCTAAATAGAAACGGAAGTGAACATACAATAAGGAAGTCAATAGAAAGACCAGAAACTCCATTGATATTGGGTCAATATTAATATTCGAGTATTAATCAGCTAAGCACAGGTCATCGGAAATTTTAGTAAATATGTTGTGGCCCGTGAGTTCTTGGTAGAGTATAACGGCTATTTAACTATATCACACTAGGTAAGGGTTTCAAATTCAAATTCGGTACCGCGGCAATTCCTTGACATTTCAGTGCATTCAGACGTTTAAGCAAGACGTTTAAGCAAGACGTTTATTAAGGTATTTTATTATTTCATCTTATGAATTCAACATTCTTTATATACATGGAACAATTAAAAAACAATTTTGTATTGTGTTGTTGTGGTACGAGTTTTGTTCAATTTTAAAATAAAGATGTTTATAAACTTATTTATCCCATTGATTAGTGGATTCTATGTTTTTGTAGTAAAAATTCGAATCAAAAAATTAAATTCTCAAGTTATAGGCCCTAATAAAATTATTATTTTGGAATGTGTTGTTTTGTCCATATTTAGAGCAACTTGTATAGAAACAAATTTACTTTGATTAAAAGATTCTATATTTTTATGGTAAAATTCGGAGTAACAATTTATATTCCATAGCATTGAAATCAGTAAAATTATTTTTTATTGCACCATCTTCAATTCACCCCTTTTTATTTTTATGGTAGGCAATGTGTTCCGCCAACAGCAACATGTTGATATGGCCCATAGTGAGAGAGCAACATGTCTATCAATTATACGAATGTTAAGTGTATTTCAATATTTACATATGGATTCTATGTTTTGTGTGTTACAACTTGATCAACATGTTTCAGCAGCATGGGAGAAATTAAATATTTTGATGCAACACATTGACAGCATATGCAAGTTATTGAAAATGTCAATAAGTTTAAAAATTTAAACACTAATTCATTAAAAGTTCTTATGGTTGTCTTGAAATTGTTATTAAGCTTAACTTTACAAATTTGGGTATCAAAATCCCCAGACTGGTGATGCCGTATTGCCTTAAATTATTGCAATTTTGATTTGGAGCCTATACTTTTTCGTTAACTTACAAGGGCACATTTAATCACTTCGTATACAACTTGGGATTTGTAAAAATGCTCTTCAGAAATATTTATTATCGAATCAAGCTAATAAATGAAATTTTCATTACGAAAATCAAATGGTAATGACTACGAAACTAGAAAGATATTTACGAGCAATCAAACCCGTCGGATTGAAAGAATTACGATTTCAATCAAATTTTGTCTTTAATGCTGTTTGAAGAACTTTTTGAAGGATTTTATTAAATACTGTATAAAACTAATTTGTGTTTATTCTGTGTTTATTAATAGGGCATTCGAACTAACACATCAAGTCTGTTCTAAGTAACATTTTATTTACTGGTAAGAAAGTACTCTACCAAAGGTAAGTGATCGAGGAAAATTTATAGATCATAATAAGTCAATGAGCGTAACTACATTAATATGGTTGTGGGTTTTTGGCCCTTGATTAAAATGTTTTTAACCGTTGATTCTTACATCAATTGTGTTTGAAAACTAATTTCATGTATTTGTTAATTTGTACATTGACATTTGCACCATACTTTATTTACACAAAATAATTAGTCGGTCAAATCAAAGTAAATGAATTTTTAATTCTGGTAAGGCAGGTCAGAACGTATTTAGTTTTGTGCGTTTGTAGCATTGGAATTAATTTATTTTTTAATTGTACTTCATTGTATTGAAACACATTTTTTTGGCCTTACGATAAGGTTAAACTATAATTAAGGAATTAAGAGTAGCGTGTATAAGAGCATTAGGAAGCGGACAGAAAAGGATAATTGATACAATGCAGCCGATACATTGCTGTAAAGTCGATGAAAGAGTCAAAAATCTTTCTAATGAGAACTTTACAAAACAATTGTGATGTTATCACCTCAAAAAACATCAAAATTTAGGAGCAGTCAGTGGATCCCATCAACTGTTTAATGTTATTGTTATGCTTTTACCTTTTAAAAACTTTTAAAGCTTGTAGATTGCAAATAAAATAAAAATAATTTTGTGTTTAGTCTTAAATAAACTCTTTATTATTCGCACAATTCGGTGTGTCACTGTTCACAACTTGATGTAAACAACAACAATTGCTTTTCTTTATTATTCCTCTGTTTATACCCTTTGCATAACCAATAACAATTACTAGACAATTAGTCGACAGATCTTTGTAACGGAGATCTTCAAACCAGTCTCTTCAAACGCACCGCGTCTTCACACAAGACTGAGTGAACTTCACTAACTCAGTCGCCTGCTTCGCCTTGCCTTTATATGGCAAAGTAAACAGTTTTATGAATGTTCTTGAAGGCGACCGTTCATGACTTCGCCTTCTCGAAATCTCTATAAACGTAAGCATCATTGTTTACATTTATTATTGTAGTGTTGTTGGTGTATTTTTTGTTTACTTGTTACCATTTTTTATGCTGCTGTTAGTTGTTATATTACGCAGTGCGATAATTTGTTTACTACATCGTTTTGGTTTTGTAGCTTTTGCATTGAATTTTAATCTTAAGCGATGTAAAAGCAAAACGCCGGTATCTAGATTTTGTTTCATTTTCGTAACAATATTAATAATAGTACGAGGCCCGATATACCTATAAACACACATAATATATAACGGAAATAGTTGACTCTATTCACCGAAAAGGGTTCCAGAAACAGACACCATAAGACCAGAGCTTTAATAACATTGTGTGTACAACACGTTGTGTTCTGACGATTGATACCTAAGACCCTTAGCGTCAGCTCGTTGCATGGTCTTCATCGATTGCGAAAATGCTTTTGATACTCTTACACATGTTGATATTTTGAGAGCATTAACCAGTAAATGTAGAAAATTAGTCAATATCGTGTTACATTTTTCAGGATAGTAACTAACAGTGTTGGTCCAGTAACCGTGGCTATTATTGGCTAGAAATTCACAAATTGCCTCAATGACCAAAACTTTGAAGCAAATATTTTTTTACTTTCCCATTAAAAATTTTTGATTTATTTTCACAAAAAAGCTAATTTCATACCGGTACACCTGGAAATTTATATACTGCTATCTGTTGATATCTATTAGGAAATGCATTTGAGTGTTACACTCTATACAAATTTGTTGACGTCTAATATGAAAATGTTTTTCTTCACCTGCATTTTCTTTCAGGTAATTTTCTTTAATTTTTCTCTCCTGTGTAGACAACATGGTGAGGCTGTAAACAATCAAAAAAAAAAAAAAGAAAGATAAGTTATCATGATGAGTTTGATTTTCTACAAGCATATTAAAGGTTAAGTCAATTTAAATTAGGTTACAAGACCTTGTTCTTCGTTTCAATGTAACCGCCTATAAAAAAAAAATTAAGGAAGAGGGAACGAAAATTTAAATCAAATGATTAGTTTCTAACAAGTGTGAGTATCAGTATACATACATGTATGGGCTTTAATTTATGATGGGTTTAGCTTTTTTCTGTTCTAAGACGCTTTCGCTACTTCTGTTAAAAATAAAACATAAAAAACTGAGGGAAAAATGTTACAACATGATTATAAAGTTGTTGTTGCTGCTGTTTTGTTTTTTATGCTCATAAATTGATTCCATTTTTTTTCTTGTGCATGTATGTGTAAACATTTTTCGTTAGAGTTTGTTCCACATTCTGCTTTTCCCTTCTAAAATACTTTCTTTTTGAATTTTTCTGTCATTTCCTTCCCTAGTGTAACTCAATATGTATGCGAATTTGTTTCTCTCCCCATCTATGCTTTAAATCATTGTCTATACAGCACTCTCATATGCCATTACATTAACTCTCCCTAGCTCTCTTATAGACACCAATACGTAAAGTAAAGTGTAATTAAATTGTTTATGGTTCAAAGAATATGATGCGGCATTTGATTTGTAGTCTCTACGGTTCATTCCATTCTGTGCTTACCAAACACGGTTTACTTGCTCTCCGTGAGGTTGATATTGATGTTGTTGAAATGGCTAGGCTATTGATGTTGTTGTTTTTCAGGTTATTTTATGTTGAGTTATTGCCACAAACGATTTTTATTTATACAACGCACCTGTGACCTTCGATTCTGTTTTATTCCAACGGTGTCTCAGTGCTTCAATTTCCATGCATTTAATAGCGTGGCACGTAGACTTTGGTGGTATATCATAGTAAATTTGTTGGGATTCTGTTATTTCTGACGTCTATGCTTTCAAATTCCAACAAAGAAGGAAAAACGGTTATGAAATAATGCTCGTTAATAGTGGTTGCATATGTTTTTTTATTGGCAAATCGTAGGTTTGATGTTATAAAAATTTTAAAACTATTTTTTTTAATTTATTGTGACTTCTTTTTTTTTTAATATATCATCTCCAACAAAACGAAATATGAAAAATATTTCTTCGGCGTGTTCCTTCTCAGCAGATTTCTTAGTGCAGGTAAAATCGCAATGAAAAAGTTCTCAAAAATCTGTCGTACGTAATCGACTATAAACTGTAGGTCCTCCCACTCATGTATAAAATTAATATACACATAGGTGGTGTGAAAAGCTAAGTTGTAATCCTGTATGTATGTATTATTACGAAAATGAAAAAACCTCGATACTGGTATTTCACTTTTACATTGTCTAACATTAAAATTATAAACAAAAGTTACAAAAGCAAGAAACAATGAACTTGTTTATAAATTAACGCACTGCGTAAAATAACAACAAACACAAGCATAAAAAAATGATGATAAACAACTAAACAAAAATATACCAACAAAAACCAGCATAAAAAATGTGTAAGCAAGTAAACAAAAGTACAACAACAAACACCACAGGAATAAGTGCAAACAAAATACACAAACAACAGTAATGAAACAACGATGTTTACATTTATAGAGACCTCGAGAAGGCGAAGCCATGAACATTCGCCAAGAACATTCATCAGACTGTTTACGATGCCGTATAAAAGGCAATGCAAAGCAGGCAACGGAGTCAGTAAAAGTTTAATCATCATGGTTTGGAGATCTCCGTTACAAACATCTGTCGATAAGTAATTGTTATTGTTTATGCAAAAGAGTGCAAATGGAAGTAACAAACAAAGAATGGTTGTTGTTTACATCAAGTTGTGCACAGTGGCACACAGAATTGTGCGAACAATGAAGAATTTAATTAAAACTAAACACAAATTTATATTTATTTTATTTGTAGTGGACGAGCTTCTATTTTAAACATTTTTAAATGGTAAAATCGTAACAGTATCTTACTCCCGTGCATAAGGAGGAATATAACGTGTTTGAGTCTCGCCACCATGTATCGGCCGCTCCACGTCAACGAAAGTCTATTCGCCAAAGCTTTCTCAATGTACCCTAAGATGTTCGTAAAATCTCTGCATTTGTCAGAACACTTGTCGCGACAACTTTCATGTACGAATTTGATGGCACAATATACGAATTTTCCTTTGTTTGTTTGTCTATTACCTCTTAAGGAGTATCCGTGAAATCAACTACTTTTGTTTGAAGGATGAATTCAATACTGAGGTTAACTCATTCAACGTTTTACTGCTTTTCCGCATTACATTTTCGATAGGAAGGATAGGAATTCAATTTTCTTCATTTTCTTTTAGATATTACCTTGGAATAATAACTTTTCAAAAAAGTCTTTCATTCTATGACTCTTTGTCATTTTAAAGAGTAGTTTTTGTTACCTTTAAAGTCTGAATTAAAACGTCTTTAATTTGTATTTTTTTTTTTTGTTTATGTTGTTTTATCATCGCATTAAATATTTAATTTAACGATAATCATTTATTTTCTAGGGCAGTCATTGTCTGAACTTATAACACCTTTTCTCTTCACACTACCCGCAGCAACAGGGGCAATACTACCAGCATATTGGCATTGGTTATTTCACCTTGAAATGGTTTAATTCATTTAATTTATCCTAATCTCAAAGAATACTACACCCAAACCTGTTTTTACACGGTTTTTTTTACGCGAATTTGAAATAACACGGTTTTCAATCAAACCTACAAACATGTATGGCTAGATACAGAGAGCTCTATAAAGAGCTTTCCAAAGTTGGATCGCAACGCACTATAACAGAATTTGCTGTTAAAAGAAATAAACCAGTGCCAGAAGCAGCTTATGAAGATGTAGAAGTAATAAGTATTTCTATTGACGAGACTGATATTGAGCCACCCCAGCAAAAGATAATGCGCTTGCTATCAGAAACTGACTCCGAATAAAATAAAATAAATTTTTTATTGAAAATAATTCCGTTCCTAATTGTCTTAAGAGTTTGATAACTAATTTTATTTTTATAAATGGAAGAGAATTTTTAAGTTTTTTCTTTATTTTTTTATAATCATAAAATGAAATAAATTAAGAACTCTGTGTATACTATTGAACTAAATCTGTGCATTTTTATAAAGTTATTCAATTTTATAGGCATGTGTAGGCTGCTGCATCAATCCCATGTATATATTTTCAGTTTGTTTATACACTTACATACATACATAATATTTGTCTTTTTTTACGCGTTTTTTTTTTTACACGGTATCCACTGGAACGTATCTACCGCGTAAAAAAAGGTTTGGGTGTATTTATTTGCCTTCTTTATCATTAACGACCAAAGCTTACGGTCAGCATAATAAAATAAAAGAGTTTCTCTTTGGAGGCAGACTGCTTTTATATTTATATTTCGTCTGTTTATTATCAGATTTAATTCAATAAAAATTAAAATCGATTCAGTCTAACTATGAGGCAGCCTACACTACAAAAAAATTCTTGGAACAAATTGTTGTATTGTATCATCATAGCATCAGCGATGCAATGGCATATGGTGGCCTATGTATGGGTTTAAATTTGAACCATCGGTTATTTAGAATCGGGCAATACTTGTATCATTCTATTCTGTCACAGAATTCAGTATGTTATATCCACTAACGTAATGAATCGATTTACGATTGAGCAACATTGGAACTTATTGGAATAGATGGGCCCACGAGAAACTGAACAGTTATGTCGATTTTACAAAAAAAAATGATCTATTCGGATGAAGCTAATTTTCATCTTAGTAGGTACGTTAATAAGCAAAATTGCCATATTTGGGGCTCAGAAAACCCAAACGTGGTCCTACAGAAGCTAATGTACCAATTACGAGTGACTGTTTCGTGAGGCTTGTGGAGCGGAGGCATCATTGGCCCATATTTCTTTGAAAATGAGGACTGTCCAACCATTACGATCAATGGAGTCACGCATAGCATCTTGATAACCAATTTGTTTGTACCCGATCTTCATGGTAGTGATGTGAACGATGTATGGTTTCAACAGAAGGATCAATTTGCCATATATCTCATGCCACAATCGATTTATATATAGCCTTGAAAAAGTTTTTCAAAAAAATGTCGTAGGGATTCGACTTTAAACTGTAGGTCCCACCACCATAGCTGCCAGATTTGACGATTTATCGTCATTTTGACGATTTGACGCTTCAAAAATATCTTATTGACGATTTGACGATTTATGTCCTTATTTTGACGATTTTTAAAAATTAAAAATTTACATCATATTCTTTATATAATATTAGTACATTAAAAGCCACTTTAAGCTTTGTATTTACTTTGCAATTGTTACTATTGGAAATTTATGTTATTAAAAACAAGGAGTAAAGTATTATATTTTTAAGTTACTTTCGAAGACCTGTGATGATTTTTCTGTATTTTATTCGTTTTTAATCCTTTAAAAGCCAAAATATTACAACTCCTAACTAACCTCGTAGTTGAGAATAATTTATCACTTGTCGTTGCAGACAATTTTAAAAATTCGAGTATAGCTTCTAATATTACCATCGAAAGAACAAATGCAAGCGCCGTTATTTTTTTTCGTACACTCAGGGGATGGATGGCATTGTGATTGGAACTATTAAAATATGTTATGGGAAGAAGGAAATAGAGAACAGTTTTTATGGACACTAGGCTTGTATATTTTTATACCATAAGTAACACGAAAGACATCTGCAGGAATTGAGTTCCGCATACGAATAGTCCGACTAAAAACGTACTTTTTCTGTAATGCAGAGTGCGATCCACTCACATACGGATGTCCTGGCCGAGAAAGACGAGGGTTACTTAGGAATATAGGATTTTCGGGAAAAAGTCCCCTTATTTCGTTCGATCAAAATCCTTTTGTAGTAGTGATAGAACAGTGAAACACAAACCACATTGCAACGATGCAACAATGGTCCAATGCAGTTGGGTACACTACCGTCATTAACGAGCTACTATGGTCTCTCCTGTACACGGTCGAGAAATCTCAAAATAGACGTTGAGGCACCGACCTCATAAGTAGTATAAATAAATAGTGTAAATAGTAAGATCAGATGATAAGGTCTTAAGAAGGAACTGAAAGAACTGAAAAATGTCTCGGTTGCAGACAAATTACACTGAATTTCCATGCTCAGAATGTTAAGAGTTTCTGACTCCTTAATATTTAAACCACCCATAGATATAGATGATGCAATATTATTGCTGCGCTTATGTGTCGATAAACAACACTGGGATAAACAATTTTTTCCTGAAATTTTTTCCATTTTTGGAAAAAATTAATAAATGAAGATGAGGGATGCTAGCTTTTAATTTCCAATAAAGTTTTTGTTAAACGTATTATTTTTGAGCTCAGATGTGTACATACATTGACTTTCTATTTTTTACTATAATAGAAATAATTTTGGTTTTTAAAAACTTTCAATTTATTTATTTATTTTTTCTGACGATTTTTTGACGATTTCAATAAAAGTCTTTGACGATTTTCACGATTTTTTCTCAAATATTTGACGATTTGGTGCCTCATCTATCTGGCAGCTATGTCCACCACTAGTGTATAAAATAAGCACACCCGACATAAATGGTATGAGAAGCTGGGTGGTAATCCTGACTGAAGGATTATTTATGTATGTAGCTATAGAATCGTATAACATGGATAGGTAGGTAGGTAGGTTGGAGGGGTAGCTTTTATTACTAAGTCTCATTTGAGTACACATAGTGGCCCGTTGTGACACCAGAGATAAGCGCTGTCACTTTACTGACCGATTAACGCCAAACTTATCGAAGAAGTTTTTCAGCACAGGGGCTGCATGCTTTACAAAACTTGGATAGATTATTACCAACAACAAAAGATCAGCTTGACTATCTTGTGACCTATTGTTCGGAGGAGCTCTAAGCATCAAATCTCAAAGATTCACGAAGTTTATTGCATCTGTTTTAAAAAGAGGTTTTCAAATATTAAAAGCAAAATTCTTTAATTAATAACTTTTTCTAAAGCACTTCATTCCGATTGTTTACCTTCTATCTTGATAATTACGGCCTGAGGCTATGTGAAGCCATCAACATCGTTTGCTTGTTTGAATATAAATGTTGAAATGAATCAACTCCATCACCGTTTTTTTTTTGCTATCAAAACGTAAGAGGCAGACCTTTGTATTTACAGCCCTCCATCAATTAAAAACGTTCATAAATAGACGTACAATTTCATTTCATTTTGTTTAGGTTCTTCTCTCTTGTTATTGCTTCTTTACTCTTTTTTCAGAAATTGATTTGATTGCATAACTCTCTGTTACTTTTTATTTTTTCAAACTAAAGCCCGTTGCTGATGATGCCTGTTGTCTGCTGTTATACGTCAAGAGTTTTAAAAGATGTTCATTGATGAGCATTTTCTACGATTTCCATTCTTGTTTCTCTTTTATTTTATTTTTTCTCTCACGTTGGCCTTTTCCTGTAGTTACTCAGCAACAAAACAAACTCTTCCAATCGCAGCGATTAACTTCATTCAGCCGTGGATAGGACAATAAAAACGATGGCATTTGTCACAGACTTTTTGTTTTTAGCGCAACTATAAGAACTTTTTTTGTTTTTGTGCTGGAGAAACTAAGGGCAGATATGTAAATAATAGGGTGTATAGAAATTAAAGATGAAATGAAAAACGTACCCTTTTTGAAAGCGAGGAAAGTAAGAATCGAACTTACCGAACAAGTATATGGTACACAAGAAAAACAACTTTGTTATCTTTAGTCTGATAGTGTTGTAATAACAACTGCTGATGGCGTTCTTCGGAAGACAATTGGTCTACATAAGGCATGTCATGAATGTCGTAATTACCTTTACGGCTATATGAAGTATATTTACAAGTATTAGTTTACCTTCATGCTTCTGCACAAAATGTTATGTTCAATCCATGTTATGCCACTAAGGAGTTCATGACTTCAAGTAAAAGAAAACGCCTACAGCTTTCTGCTAAGGATAGTATGAAAAACTTGCGACTTTCTCACAGCAACGGAGGGATAAGTGGACCAGATTACGCAAGTACGAAATACTTAGGTTAGGTTAGGTTAGATGACGTATACTTGTCAATTAAGACAAGTACAGTACCCGGAGGTCGAATTGACCCATTGTACAACGTCCTAGTTTCTCACACCACTTATGTTGTGTGTGTTAATTTTATACATGAGTGGTGGGATCTACAGTTCAAAGTCGACTCCGAACGACAGATTTTTATTTATTGAGAAACTTTTCATGGCACTTTTTATTTACTCTCAGAGTTTTTGCCAGAAATCTACTGAGAGGAAGTCGCCGAAAAAATACTTTTTGTATTTGGTCTTTGATGCCTGGCCGCTCGAACCCAGGCTTTTGCGTCTAATAAGCCAACACACTACCTACTAGACTACGGCGTCTTCACGAAATACTTTATTCGTTAAAAAGTACGTTCTAGGCAACTCACGGGCACAAACATATTGTTACGAAAATGAAAAGTCAATATACTGGTGCTTTGCTTTTATATCGCATAACATTAAAATTATAAACAAAAGCTACAAAAACAAAACAATGCAGTAAATAAACCTGTTTACAAATTATCGTACTGCTTAATATAACAGCAAACACCAGCACAAAAAAATGGTAGACAAGTAAACAAAAATACAACAACAAAAACACCAGCATAAAAAATGGTAAATGAGTAGACAGAAATCCACAAACAACACTACAAGAATAAATGTAAACAAAATACACAAACAACAGTAATGAATGTAAACAACGATGTTTACATTTATAGTGATTGCGATAGGGGATGTCTGTTACAAAGATCTGTCGAATAATTATCTAGTAATTGTTATTAATTATGCAAAGCGTATAAATAGAGCAATAACAAATAAAAGCAATTGTTGTAGTTTACATAAAGTTGTGAACAGTGGCACATAGAATTGTACGAATAATAAAGATTTTTAATTGAAACTAAACACAAATTTATTTTTATTTTATTTGCAATCTACGAACTCATATTTTAAACGTTTTTAAAAGGTAAAAACGTAACCAATAGAAAACTAGTTCAATCGATGCTAATAAGAATCCGGAATCGGCAATACGATTATATTTAAACTCAAGACGTGCTTATCATGCTCATGGCGTGCTTATCTGAACGTTCATGTACCCAATCATTGTCTTGAATTATCACTTGACATGGCATCCAAGAAAATCTGACCCTGTTTCATCTGTCTAGAGGGTTCAGTTCACTTAGATATTCTCCAGCAAAACTAATACTGAGTAGACCTCTTAGAAACTAAGTGCTTATAACAGATGGACTGTCAGATAGTAAAGGGTGTTTTTTATAGAGGTATAGAACTTTAAGTTGGCATTACTTTTCAAGATGGCGACCGATTTAACAGCTGTCAAGTGATTTATTCTCAGTTTGGTTTGGCAATTCATCATGAATAGACTCACGTCTGAACAACGCTTGCAAATAGTGCAATTTTATTTCGAAAATAATGGTTCTGTGCGGAAAACGTATCGCGCACTACGTCCATTTTATCGTTGACAAAATCGTCCATCAGAGCAGTTAATTCGTTTAACCATGGAACGTTTTCTCACCACGTTTACTCTTATTGATAACTCGCATCCCCAGAGACGCTGTACGGTGCGTACAGAAAAAGCTATTGCTGCTGTAGAGCGTAGCATTGAGGAAGACCCGAATGAGTCCATTCGCCATCGGGCACAGGAATTGGATCTGTGTCCATCCACTTTATGGAAGATTTTGCGGAAGGATCTTGGTTTGCGTGCTTACAAAATCCAACTCGTGCAAGATTTGAAGCCAAACGATCATCAAGTAAGGCGTAGATTCGTTGAATGGGCCCAAAACGAGATTACCGTTGTTCCCGATTTTCATACGCGAATTTTGTTTAGCGATAAGCGCACTTCTGGTTGAATGGCTACGTCAACAAACAAAACTGCCGCATTTGGAGTGAAGGTAATCCTCAAGTGTATGTGGAAACACCGTTACATCCAGAAAAACTGACTGTTTGGTGCGCTTTATGGGCTGGTGGAATCATTGGTCCGTACTTTTTCAAAAACGATGGTGGCCAGAACGTTACAGTCAATGGTGATCGGTATAGAGCCATGATTACTAACTTTTTCATTCCTGAAGTTTGTGGTTTCAACAAGACGGCGCAACATGTCACACAGCTCGTGCCACAATAGATTTATTTGGTGACCGCCTAATTTCACGTTTTGGACCTGTGAATTGGCCTCCAAGATCTTGTGATTTAACACCGCTAGACTACTTTCTGTGGGGCTATGTAGAATCATTGGTCTATGCAGTAAAGCCACAAACACTTGACCATTTGGAAGACAACATTCGCCGTATTATTGCCGATATACGGCCACAAATGTTGGAAAAAGTCATCGAAAATTGGACGTCCAGATTGGGCTACATCCGCGCCAGCCGTGGCGGTCATATGCCAGAAATCATATTTCAAATGTAATGCCACAAGATTATCTTTCGGATAAATAAAATTCATGTCAATCGGATAATCCATTGTTGTTTTATTGCAACTTAAAGTTCTATACCTCTATAAAAAACACCCTTTATTGTTATCTGTAGCCTGGCTGGTCATTACGATTAATCTTCTTACACCAATTATGTTGTGTGCGTTAGTTTTATGTATGAGTGGCGGGACCTAAAGTTTAAAGTCGACTCCGAACGACAGATTTCTGAGAAACTTTTCATGGCAATTTCATTTACTCGAAGGGTTTTTGCCAGTAATGTACTAAGAAGCAGACGCCGAAGAAATATTTTTTCATATTTTCGTTGTGTTCGAAATGAACTTGCACGTTGGTTCCATCTGCTAAAGGGATTAACGTTTGAAACTCTTTCTACTCTTCTTTCGTTATTTTTGTCTTTCGTTTTATTTTTATTTTATTTTAACTTTTATAGAGTTTACCTCATCCATCCAACTGTGCGTAAATTTATTTTGGCCCGTTGAATTTTACTTTGATGTCTTGATTAGGCAGGTGGCTTGTTTTATTTTTTTTGTTGTTTTCTTTGTTATTCAATTATTTTCCTAAATTAATTTCAACATTTATAACTTCATAATCATAAATATCTGTTTGTGAGAATATCTAATGCAAACGAACCAGTAAATATTATCCTCGAACATAGACAGCCAGTAGCGATGTCTCAAAATATCATCCAAAACAATGCCTTCGATATAAGCCATTGGTGCTTGCATCTTCAATGGTGATGACCAGTTTACCATCAACCATTGGGCCAATGCCTTTTTTCGGTAAACAAAATCATCCGTAGATACACGAGCAATTATCGGATTAATACACCAATCAGTCCAACAGATTTGTGAACATTGATATATAAGTAAATTTGTCTCTCATTGACCAGCTATAGCAATTTACAATCCCAGATATTTTGATTCTTCGGCAATTTATCATGTTAAAGGCATTCAAACTAGCCAGTTTTGGCCTTGCTAATTCATCAAACGTATTTAAGTGATGTTCATGGACAACAAAATCCCTAAAAACAAATTTTAAATAAAATTAAAAATGTGAAAAAAAACATTTTTTATATAATTATAAATATTTATTCAAATAAAATTTCTTTTATAAGTTTTGAAAAGCCTCGGGAGAGAGAATTGAAACGCCAATTAGGATGTACGCTCTTGTTCTTGTTAGTTGTTCACTTTAAGCCAAAAATAAAATTGCATTACCAAACTGAAAGAAAACTGCCGTTAACTTGGTTATGCGCGGTAACAATAGCAAAAGATATGAATGAAATTAATGAAACACGTCAACAGAAAGCATAGGGTCCTTTATTTGAGTGCTTCCTATTTTTACATTTAAATCAAACAAAGTGTGTAGGAGATATCATCGATATTTATTAATTATTTGAAAGAGCTATTGATGCCATCGTGAGTGGAATATAACACCATTCAAATGTCCGCTACGGCAACTCTGGGTGGAGCGCATTCGGAACGTTCAATTTGTTTGACTTGAGCCCATAAGATGATGGCTGATGGCATAGTTTATGTTGGCTTTCGCGACCGTTAAGTCTTGTGGCTTATTCGAGTGGCAAGAGCTGTGTGGCACATAGCGCCGTTCTGTTAAAATCACATATCGTTAGTATACAGATCAGAGATCAGCAATGAATCGTTTTTTTTTTGGTACTCATAAGCACTCATGAGATTTTGAATATAAGTGAGTTAACAATATTGAAATTTAACTACTCGGATTCATTCATACTCACTTGAACGTTGATTTATAAGTACAGGTTGCAATGAGTATGTTGTACGCACATCAAACTCATACCATTCGAAATATGTTTGATTCATAAGCCTACTCATTTAGATTCATAACTTTAGAAAAATACTTATAATACTTATAAATAAATCGAGTGACTCGAAGCATTTATCAAAATTTACAGTCTTATGCCTTGGTTACCCAAGCGTTAGAAACGTAAAATCGTAACGTACGTAACCTTAAAAACGTTTGTGTAGTTATAGAAACGTTTAAAACGGGACATATGTCAACGAAGAATGTAAATAAAAACGAAACAGAACACAAAGCAACACACCATCAAACACAACACAATGCATAGAAATTGGTATACAGGCTCATCATCAGTGTTGCCGTTTTTTGTTCAATGTGTAGATTATTCCGGATTTGGTTATTATTTGTCTTATAAAAATAGCTTTTGTTTTGTTTGCTAAAATTAATTAATGATGAGACTATAATTTTGTTTTCTTATTTACTGTTTCTTTTTTCTCAATTATAATTTAAATTGGAAAAAAAAATAAAATAAAAAAACTGCAAATTTAATTTTGATCATATTTTTCCTTATTTGGTGATTTTTTCACAAATGTTGGTTACAATATTTTTCTTTCGTGGCAACACTGCACTCTCTCATGTTTTCTCTCTTATGTTCAAATGTCACGTAAAAACGTGGAAGAATTCTGTTTTATACAGATCGTTCCGTTTTGCTAACGAGAGAGAACGTTTGGGTAAGCGTTTACATTGTTCTCCATATGCTAAAAAGAGAATGTTTTCTACGGTACGTTACATTACGTGTGGGTAACATTAGTTGTTGTTGCATTTACAAAAAAAGAAAAAGACACATAAGCAAAAAAGACAGAGCAGCAAGCAAAGCAAACACACAACGTTCTAGTGAGTATTTTAGTGTTCGTACATTTATATATTTTGAGTTATTGAGAGTCGAAATCAACAACATCATAAGTGTTTTTAAGTGTTAATATGATGAATACTTCAAACTTTGAATATGGGTAGAGGTTTCATGATATTAAACTCTTCACGCCCTTGGCCACATATGTGGACGTTTAATTTTTTATAGTTATAATTATAATAATTAATAAAACGAACAAAAGTTTTTTAATAACTTATTGACTACCAAATCCTCCAACAAGAGAAGTAAACATATTACCGTTTGTCTGCACTGATGATATTATTTCCGACGCATAGGCAAATAAATATAATAAAATAAATAAATAAAATAAACCTGAAATAATTCTTCGGCAGTCTGTTTTATGGGATTATATCAAGAAACCGTTAATATTTGAAAAGACTAATATCAGATATATTTAAGATAATAAGTTTACCATCACCACCCAAAAAATCTAAAAACTGGACTAAAGTTAATCCTGGAATTAGACTGGACGGTATAGGTCACTATCCTAAATACAAGGAACTGAAAAATCCCCCCAGATGTCACCGCAAAAATTGTGTAAGACGAACTCGCTACATTTGTGAGAAATGTGAAGAATATATATGCCTGGTATGCCCGAAATGTATGAAATCATTTCACACATAAATTACCATTAACGCTCAGTTGCCACAAAAGTGTGTACGTTATTCTCTTTTGTGAATTTTCATTATTTAAAAGAAAACAAAATTTAATAATTTTTTTGTCAACATAAAAAAATCGTCCCTGAACAGGTTAAAATAAATATGAATGCATATAAGTATCAAAAATTGTGAGTATGATTCGATTCTACTCATCTTTTTGAATACTCATTGCTGATCTCTGATTTGTTCACATATCTCAACATGAGATGCCCTCAAATCGCTCAAGAGGAATATCGAATGTGGCAAGAGCTGTGTAGTACATAGCGTCGTTCTGTTAAAACCACATGTTGTTGGTATGCCGAGCATCGAATTCACATATAGACATATATACATAATTGGCCATTACAACACTTCAGTCAGGATTACGGCCTAGCTTCTCACACCACTCATGTTGTGTGTGTTAATTTTATATATGCGTGGCGGGGCCTACAGTTTAAAGTCGTCTCCGAACAACAGATTTTTAAGAAACTTTTCATGGCAATTTTATTTACTCTCAGAGTTTTTGCCAGAAATCTGCTGAGAGGAGGTCGCCGAAGAAATACTTTTTTCATATTTCGTTTTGATGTCTGACCTGGGGTTTGAACCGTGGCCTTATGTCTAATAAGCCAACACACTACCTACTAGACTACGGCGACATCGAATTCAGGTCAAATGAATTTAGCAATCATTGATCTATAAAGTCTCCATTAACAGTGATGGCTTAGCCAATGTCTATCTCAAGGAAATACAATAAACAGTGACTTTTTCGGCATGCATTGGATGCTCTTGGATTTCATGTGGTTTGATATTTTGAGAAATTAATCAATTTTGTATGTTTATTCGTCCAGAAATGGGACTCATTACTAAAAAATATTTTTCGATGAAAATTAAGGTCTGTGGCCAACTACTCCAACTACACCATTCAGCAAATTAATGCTGCCTATGATCCTCTAGGGTAACGTGACGAAACAGACTGAATAAATGACAACTAACTTGACAAATGTAGCTTCAACAAAATGACTGTTACCAACTATCAAACTTTGAAAGTTGTAATTGGACGACCCTATATTGTTTTTTTTTGGTTCTGATTACACTTTACAATTCAACATTTTCGCTCATTTAAGAAAATAAAAGCGAATAAATAACCACAAACTAAAATTATGAATGGACGTCAAAGCCTTTAAAGATTACAAGAGTTTGTGCAAAATAAACAAAAAAATATTAAATTTAAATGATGGTAAAGGGCACAACAATAACAACAATACAATATAAACTTTATAAAATAACATTTTTTTGAGGGGATGTTAAACAAGAATAAAACATTTAATCAAAAACTTTGCTGCAAGGAAAAAGTACTTTTTCATTTAAATTAGAAGCTTGTGAAGCATGGAGAAAAAGAAGATGGATTTTACCAAAATGAGAGAAACTTTTAGAAAGAAAATGTAATTTTGAATTAAAAAAAAAAAAAATAAAAAAAAATTAAAGAGTGAAAAAGTCTAAAACGTTGCGGTATTTTATAAATTTTTGGGTCATTTACCTTTGGCTAGAATAACTTTCTCTTACAGTTCAATCCGTAAAAAATTCTTTTAAAATCCCACAGAGAACGTAGGAACAGAATTTATTGCACTTCATTATACGGCATTAAAATTGTTTTTTGTGTTACTATAGGAATTACGCTGATTAAAGTACAGTGGTTGGCATTTTTGGTTATCACGGGTACATTGAAATCCATGCCGAAGCCTGGCCTCGAAGTCATCTTGTCTCTACAACCATTTGACATCTTCCTTTTTGCTTTTAAAACTGCACTGAGCCTTAAGTTTTTAGATAAGTTTAGGCCATATACGGTTGGACACCCTTCACTACTGCATTAAGTAGAAACGAATCAGGCGGGTTTTAGATGCATTTACATGGTACAAAACTCACACTTCCACACGGAAAGAATGCGTTGCTAAAGCTATCATTGGTGTCAGCGATATAACGATTCGGAGTATATTCCGATAAGCTGTCATTAAACAGGTCATACAGAGTATTTAACCAGTATAGCGTATTTCAGGTGTAGATTTTTGCTATTGAACAAGATGCACGAATAATTGGAAGCAGGAACTAACATTATTCAACCTTATTCATATGTGTGGACTCGTCAAATCGAAGAGCGCCAGAAGTCGTATAGACTGCCTACACAGCTTACAACGACACAACACCCGCCCCTACAGTGATCCGGGCCCCTGTGATATGGAAGAAAACGAAAACGGGATAGAGGGGAATACGTTTTCTTATTGAAAAAAGCAACATGAAATACACCAAAAACTGTAGTTGTCAAAACATATCTGGTTGCCGAATTTTAAAATTGCTGTGTCCAACATTGGACAGAAGGAAAACCAAGAAACTCCTTAAATTTGAGAAAAAAACGGTTCGCACTTTCACAGGAACTCAGACGGGACACTTCTCTATTGGCAATTTTGCCGGTAATGTCGGTCTACTACTATTACTGCAAAATCCGGGATAGAGTCAGAATCTGTAGTAATAGTCGTATTTAAGGGATTTTTTTTCATTCAGCAATTCGCAACCATTCCCCCACTGTTATATAGGTGTGAATTCTATTCAAGTAGCTTTTAGCAAAACCCGATCTATCAATAAATTCTGGATGCCAAAGAATTCTGCTTTTTACATTTCCAAGCGCCGGACAATGACAAACAATATGCTCTCTTCTTCCCATTCTCGAGTATGTGCAACAAGATGTCGCGTTAAAACTGCTATGAGGTTCGTAGATTCTGCAAGTGGGGATCATTATGCTTTTGCAAATGAATGAAGTTCCATACGCTAGCTGCTCCGTAAAGAATTCAATTGAATTTTAAATTGTGCAATTGCAATAATGTTTGTTTTAATAGTAATCTTCAATGTTCCCCAACTTCTCTAGAATAATCACTTAGATTCTCTAGAGGTCTAATGGCCGCTTTACTGTCTTCAAAAATACGTGATACGTCATACGATATAGGCCTTCATTGTAGTCATTATTTCAGTCTGAGCAGTAAGTAATCGGGTAGTGCAAAGGACAAACGCAGATTCAATTGTTCCGAAAAGTGGAATCTTTTTAACTTTTGTCGCGGGACATCTGCGAATACTAGGATGACGTTCTCAGGGAACTGTAGTATCAACAAAATGGCCGTTATGAACTGTCAAAGTTCAAAAAGTCCTGTCGGAAGACTCAATAGAATGCGTTACGTGTTCTTTTTACGTTTATTGTAGATGTTTGCTGTAGAATTTTTTGCCAAATTAAGTCGTATTGTTTGTTATTGCACTTCACGGTATACGGCTTTTTTGCTGATTGCTGTTGTTAATGCAGCAAAAACAAAATCGAATATCATATTTTCATTTTATTTGATAATTCATTATTTATAGAACCACTTCATAAAAAAAATTCACAAAAAACCACACAGCAAATCCAAACTGCAATAGAAATCATCAAATCTATTCAACTGAGATTTTTTAAATTCCATAACAGAACGGCTTTATGTTACACGCAAACATGACAAAAACTATTGCAAATCCTTTGATGCCACTGAATATTTCCCAAAAAATTAAAAATTCTTGAAAACCTAAATAAATCCCAGCAAATATGTATATGCGACAATACAGCTTAAAAACAACTATTGTTCACGCTGTTCACCCCCCACAACTATGATTACAATAAAACTATATTGTGGAAAAGACAGAAAAGGACGACACAAGAATAAAAAGGATATAAAAGCGGTTCACGTCAAACATGCGTTAACAGGCTAACGTTTACAAATATATTTTGATTTTACCACTGTGCACTTGGCAAACAACACAACTGAAATTGGTTGCAGCTGAGATATTCTATTAAAAATAGGATTTTAAAACGGATTTGAAAATAAAAGGAGAATGAGGAAGGAAACTAAAATTGTTAAAATGCGGGAAAAACATCTCCATTTTTATATTTCGCGATAATGATTCTTAGTTACATACTTATTTAATTTGTCATTACTACCTTTTAGTTAGGATTACGACCTAGCTTCTCAGACTTATGTTGTGTCTGTTAATTTTATGCAAGAGTTGTCGAAGTCGTCGTAGTCTTGGTAGTGTGTTGGCTTATTAGACGTGAGGTCACGGTTCAAACTACAGGTAAACTATCTCTAACAAAACGAAATAAAAAAAAATATTTCTTCGGCGACTTCAGTCAAGTGTCTCAAAAATTTGCCGTTCGGAGTTGATTTTAACCACGATAATACGGGCAATCCCCCAGCTACCAAGAACATACTGTCTAAACAATATTTTTAGAAATTCATTGATTGGCCATCACATTTGCAAGCCGACTTTGCTTAATTTAAAATGGAGTGTTCAGTGAAACGAAAATTGGGCTGATTGAATGAGGCCAGCCGTGGCAGCAGTATGTCTGAAATAATATTCCATTTCTAGTCGAAACAATTGTACTTTACGTACGTAAAGTCATCCTTCAGTCAGGAAGACGACCTAGCTTCTCACACCGCTTGTGTCGTGTATGTTAACGTTTACATGAGTGACGGATCGACTAGGAACGACAGATTTTTGAGAAACTTTTCATTGCAATTTTAATTGATTCTCAGTGTTTTTGCCAGAAGACTGCTGAGGGGAAGTCATCGAAGAAATATTATTTCATATTTCGTTTTGTTCTAGTTCTCTGGGCTGGGATTTAAAACACGGCTTCACGCCGAATAAGCCAATTCCGGAGCTACTAGAATAAATTTAAATTTAAAGATAAGAAGCGCTTAATGAAAGATCCATTGTATTAGACTTAGTGCTGTTGGTTTTTGTATTACTACAACGAACTTGAAAACAATAAACTATTTTGAAATAATTATGCAAAATGCAAAAAACACATTTTTTTAAATTTTTTTTTTATTTCCAATTACCATCCGTTTAATTTCTTTTTATGCAATTTAATATACTAGAGAAATAGTTTTCGAATGTTTTGAATTACAAATTAAAAGACGAAATATTAATTTTTTAACTTTAAAGAGTTTTATGCCGAAACGTTTCAAAAAAGTGAAAAATTGTTGACATAGTTTGGCGATGATTTATTTTTCATCCTTCGTCATGATTGTTGAGATTGTCATTGAAATATAGCAGAAACCACAAAAGCTATGGAAAAAACACATCCAGACAACAACAGAAGAGAACGTTAAAATGGAAAATAATTAAAGCTTAAGTGGGTAAATGTATGGATTTGTATGGGAAGTATTTATTTGTATGGAAGGCTGTGTGGTATAAGTATGTGTTTATGTACTTATGTATGCGTATAACAATTACTTCCTTAAGCCAATACACATAGTCAGACAGCCCTACAGACATGCTTGAATTTACCCATGAAAAGGTATTTCACACTTAAACTGCTGGCATTCACTCTCATTCCCTCTCATCCTTACATTTCTCAATGCCAAATGCTCTGCAATTTTGAGTCAGAAAAAATGAATGAATAAGTGTACCCTTAAAACCGCTCTTATAAAACGCTTTATAACGCTTTTTGTTTCCGTCGTAGTCTAGAAGGTATTGTTTTGGCTTATTAGACGTAAGGCCATCTTTCAAACATCAAAACGATATATGAAAATATATTTCTTCGACGACTTCCTCTGAGCAGATTCCTGACAAAAACTCAGGCAGTGAATAAAATTGCTATAAAAAGTTTCTCAAAAACCTGTCGTTCAGAGTCGACTTTAAACTGTAGGTCCCGCCATTCATGTATAAAATTAACGCACACAACATAAGTGGTGGTGGAAGCTAGGCCGCAATCCTCACTAAAGGGTTGTAATGGCCAATTATGTACGTATTATGTATGTATGTATTTCCTTTAAGCTAATTAAAACTTAACTAAAGGAATGAAAATGAAAGCGAAAATAATAATACACATAAAATTACTTCAAATTACGCAAGAGAACAAGAGCTGGAAAGAATGCTACTGAAATCGAAAATTCTACTCTAAGATGGAGGTGATAGAAAATGAATGAAACTGGTTCATAGACTCACAGCTCTTTCTTTTCTTTTGGCCGGAGGAAATTTAAAAATTAAAAAGAAAACATTTAACAAAATATTTAAAAAATAATTGGAGAAAAAATGTCTATAGGAATACAAATAAATAGAACGTTACATAATTTAACGTATACCTCCATTCTTTGGATTTTCCTTTTATCTTCTAAATATAAAGCATTTCAACCTCAGCAGCATATTTTCAGACAAGCGCATTGCTGAAATCCAGCATAGGGTAAACCACCTAGACAAGTTAACATTTGCCTTTAAAGTGTTTTATGGAGAGATACCAGATATACTATTGTATTATTGTATTATTATCATTGTTAAAGTGTCACAATAATATCTTCTCCAAATCTATTGCACTAGTAATCTTCGGGATGGTGCTCGGTGTCAACAAGGACAATTACCTGGCCAACACTCAGGCTATAACTGACCACCAGGAATGTGTTCCGATGATTTATACTCATTATCACAGAATCTCCCTATTAGGTTCTACACGATCCCCACTTTGAACAAGTATACTTTGTGTCTGAAGTCACTCTAGAATAGTAGCCTATTTGACTTAAGGCCACGGTTCAAACCCTAGTCAGTCACCTCCAACAAAACGAAATATGAAAAAAATATTTCTCTTCGCATGCTAGTCGACTAGTCGTCCTGCCACTGATGTATAAAATTAACACGCACAACATTAGTGGTGTGAGAAGCTAGATCGAAATATTGACTGAATGATTGTAATGACCAATTATGTATGTATGTATGTACATATGTATACTTTGCGTCTACAGTGTCCTTTCAAAAGTCCGGTTACTAACCTCAGGTTACTCCTGGACAGTCTAATTAATTTCTTAATTTGTAATTACAACCCTTTAGTTAGGATTGCAACCAAGCTTCTCACATCATCCGTGATGTATATGTTAATTATGCTATTGAGTGACTGGAGCTACAGTTTAACATCGACTCCGAACGATAGATTTGAGAATATTTTCTTGGCAAATTCGTTTTACTATTAAAGTTTTTGCCAAAAGATTGTTTTATTTTCATATTTCGTTTTGTCTTAGATGACTGAGCCGAGGCATGAACCCGAGGCTCTTGTCTAATAGGCCCACACACTACCTACAAGACTATGGCAACTTCAAGGGTTCTCTAACTACTCCCATTTATACCTTCTTTGACGGCAATTGGATAGTATTCGTGTACCACTTTCAGGTCTAAATCATCGATCGACTCTGTCGAATGTTTTGTTTTAATTTCATATGGGTCTTCTAACATGGAGTAAGTAGGCACGCAGAGAGATTTCACTTTTGAAAAGATTATAGATCAGTTAAGGATGAAGAGAGTATTTTTCAGTGTCCGTTTTTAATCCGACTCAGACTTCTCTGCACTTCATTTAATTTTCTGATTTTTTTTCCCATTCGTTTTAACTTGAACAGTAGATTACGCAACTGATGTATAGAATTAACACATACAACATAAGTAGCTCGTTATTCTGACAATTAAGTAAATGAAGTAAGTTGGGGATGCCTTATTCATTATTAGTTCCGAAGCGTTGCTTATGACCATTTATGGAGACGGAAAGATATCCCAAGACCTAGTTTAGGCACATACATATGTACGTTCTCTGTAGGTAATTTCGAAATCAGTGGCTTAGGATGGAAGCCTATTTCTATCTAGTCTAGTTACTAGTTTGAATCCTATTAAAATTTGTAACACTAAACCAAAGAGTTTAGAATATTTAAACTCTGCGACGTAAAACTATCTTACACGCATAATCTGTGTAAAAACAAATTAAGGAGTATGCAGTAGTCAAACTCAACCCTGTTCTGTCAATTTTCAATTGCTTATTTTGTCCAAAAAGCTAAATATACACACTTCAAAGCTTTTTCGTATTGTTGTTTTTAACAAAAAATTGTGGAGTGCGTTGCCAAACAGTAGGACAAGTACTTCTTTTTTTGCTTTTAAGTCCAACACTTTTACGTTTATCGAAAAGGTTTCTGGTGAATAGGAGGACTGTTGCCAAAAGCATCTTTTTATATTTTTTAGGTTTTAAAATAAAAACAAAAAATTATGTTTTATATACGACGAGTATAATAATAACACACAGCCAATAAAAGAAATTACGGTCGTCATATATATGGAAATGGCACAAAAAAAGAAACATTTTCTCATAAAGGATGAAATAAACAACATTTTTATAAAACTGTTGCTATTGTAAGAAAGTATGAAGAAAGAAATGAAGCAAATAAAAAAAATATAATAAATAATCAGAATTGACATCAAGTGGAAGTTTTTTAGTTTTTATAAGAAATGTTTTAAAGACCCAAACAAGAAATCAAAACAACATAGAAATTTAAAGTAGGTCATATAGGGTTAGAGATATGCTAATGCTAAATTAAATGCTACCGTAAACTATTTCTGATCTCTATAAGTAGTGGAGAACCCAAGAACTTTACACGAATTTACTGACTCATCTGCAATAGTAGCAAGCACAACCTGTGGCCACTTCTAGTACATACTTGGCTTGTACGTACATACATATGCATACATACATAATTGGCCTACAGTTAGGATTATGACCTAACTTCTCATGCCACTTATGTCGTGTGCGTGTAAATTTTATACAAGAGTGACGAGATCTCTTATTTAATTTCAACTCGGAACGACAAATTTTTTTGGAGTTTTTGCCAGATATCTGCTGTGAGGCAGTCGTCGAAGAAATATTTCCTTCATATTTCGTTTTGTTAAAGATGTCTGACCTGGAACCGTTTGAATCATAACTTCACTTCTAAAAAGCCAAAACACTACCAATAGACTAAGGCAACCGCAGACCGTACCTCTTTTTAAATGTAGCTTTCAAGTTGCAATATTCACGTCTTCTGCTCAGGAGGGAACCACGATCTTTTAGCTCAGATAAATTTCGTATTCAACCTGTTTGCCATTGCGGTTCTGATCTTCACTACCCTACACTTCACAACGGGCTCAAACAATGCAGTGTTCTCGCACCGCTTTTGGACAAGTTTTCGTTCCACTGCCAATGATTAATGGGGAATATTCAATATAAAAATGTTTTAAAATGGAGCCTGGTAAATATACAGGGTCTTTTTTAAATTCGTCCTATCTTCAAATTCAAGAAAATAAAATTTGTGGGAGAGATATCATACATACATAATTGGCCATTACAACCCTTCAGTACAGTTAGTTGATTACAAATCCCAGGATTAGAGAAAAAGATTTAATTGGTCATTACAACCCTTCAATCAGGATAATGGTTTCTTATACCACTTACGTTGTGTGCCTTAATTTTATACGTGAGTGGCGGGACCTACAGTTTAACGTAGACTACGAACGACCGATTTTTGAAAAATTTTTTCATGGCAGGTTTATTTACTTTCAGATTTTTTGCCAGAAATCTGCTGAGACTAAATCGCGGAAAAAATATTTTTTTTTATATTTTGTTTTGATGCCTGACCTGGTCTACGAACCCGGGCTTTACGTCTAATAACATACTACCCACTAGGCTACGGCGATATGAGAGCTATCATGAAACTTTTTATTCGTTTGAAAGATCTTTGAGTGCCATTATGACTGGTAATATAACATCATTCAAATGTTCGCTACAGAGACCATCCGAATGGCTCAATTTGCCATGACCCTGGAGCACACTTCAGAACGAAATTAACAGATGAGATGGTGGCTTTGAGGACCGCTGCGGCTTGTGACTGATTCGTATACATCTGCGACTTAAAATTGCTTGCTGAACTATAAATGAAAAATAATTTGTCAGATGTGCCTTCAACGAGGTGGCTGTTCGTTGAAAGACCCATTATATTAAGTCAAATTATAAATTTCAATGAAAATTAGTGTCAGTTGCCAAATCTCCAGCGCCTATTCATTAAATACCTATAGTTATCTATAGTTATCTATGTATATCCAAGGTAGTCCTTGGTGATTTGGCGGAATAGAATAAATAAATGACTTCTAATTTTACAGATGTAGCTTCAACAAAATGGCTGTTGTGAACTGTCAAAATTCAAGAGCCCGTGTTGGAAGTTTTAATGAAAAGTTTTCTTCACTTCATTTCAGTAGAAAACTTGAATTTTTTAAATTTTTTTGGGGAACTAAAAATAAGCAAGTCATTTGGAATAATTGGTCCTTATTTCCATTTAAGTATGATAAATTTTTACAGTGTTTCATTTGAAATTAACTGTTGTTTTTTCCTTTAATTTTGTTCCCCAATAGAATATAGTGCCAAGCAGTAAGTACCTTGACAATTTATTAACGCCTTCACATTACAATAACAAATAAATGAAAACAAAATATTATTCTTGTCGCTTGCATATATTGTCTCAAAATATTTAAGAAAACAAGAAAGAGAAAATGAAAAAAAACTTGAAAAGGAAAATAATTTATTATACAACAACAATAACAGGAGTAGTTCATCTCCATACTTTATTTGTCACAAACGCAGGAATAGCCGCCAGTAAAAACGACATCTTGCATAAATTCAGTAAAAGGAAATGGAGGTTACAAGAAACAAAAATAGAGAAGTTTTAGGTGTGCGGAGTATTTCTGCATTTTTTGTTAGAAAAAATTTTACTTTTTAGGGTGAAAAAAATTCGTTTGATTTTGTTTTTTTTATAATAAAGACCATAAATCAAGAAGAAGGTAATTATGGCATGAGAGAGAAAAAGCAGGTCAAGTTTGCTGTTTTCACTTCCAAAGAGATCCAAAAAAATTTAATGTACATTAGGGCGATAGCAAGCAGTTCATCCAAAGTTTAAGTACAAAGTTCTGGTTTCTATAACCAGTCGCCTATGGACTTAGTGATGAAGAAGACTTGAAGGTGATTTCAAAAAAATTTAAAATGTTTTCAAAACCAAATCCTTGCTATAATCTAATTTTCTTTTTAATGTATGTTGGTAAGTTTGAATACGTGTAGCAACAAATAAAAAACACTAGGGGTCATGGAACCTATGGTGTTCGTTTTCTATCTTTAAGGACACCATCTCATGGTAAATTGACATCTTTTCCTGCTCCAGCAGAAGCCAATTAAGGACCCCAGAGGATATGCATACCCATGGTATTGATGACAGCATCAATTAGGGGTCAGATTTTTCATGTGTCATGATGTGTCACAACTCAAAATCAGAACCTTGTTCCTAAGGGTTCAGGCTAACTTAAGTCACACAGATAATTATACGTACCCCCCAAAAAATCATATTTTTTTTTTTAAGTAATGAACTTCTAATCTACAATTTCTTTACATTAGCGTCTGTAACGACACATTTACTTAAATAAAGAAAAAAGATTCCCAAAATCTATGAATTTGTGACTGCAGTTTGCTTAAAACCAATATGGCACAATAGAAAATTATACGTACGACGTATATTTCGTATACAATTTCTCCCGGTATATAAAATGTATTGTGGATAAAAATCCTAGGACTACAGCCGTAGAAATACGAAATACCGCGGAAAGTGATCACAGTGTTATTGTGCATTCCGAAACAGTTCGAAGTGTTTTGAGAAAGAACGGTTTCCGCAGCCGAGTGCCGAGAAAAAAGCCACGATTGGAATTCGCCCAATAATATATGGACAAGTCAACTGATTTTTGGGCGAATGTAATATTTAGTGATGAGAATTTAGTGACGGAAAACAAAAAATTTGGCGCAAAAATCAGCTGACTTGTCCTATATTATCATTTTAAAAAAAATGATTTTTAGGGGGTACGTATAATTATATGTGTGACTGTAAGTTGCGCGTGTTAATTTTTTACATGAGTGGCTCGAACTACTGTTTAAAGTCAACTCCGAAACACACATTTTTGAGAATCTTTTTAATGGCATTTTATTTAATCTCAGAGTTTTTGCCTGAAATCTACTGAGAGGAAGTCGCTGAAGAAATAGTTTTTCATGTTTCGTTTCGTTCGACATGTCTAACCTCGGCGTTACGTCAAATAAGAAAACACACTAATTACTGGAGTACGGCGACTTCATTCTCTAGTCACAATTTTAACTACAATCTGATGGAGAGACGCAGGCGTTAGTGCCGACACAAATTAGTTGTATCATGGCACAAAAAAGTTGTATAATAAGTTGTATCATGACACAAAAAAGTTGTTGTTGACACAAAAAAGTTGTTGTTGACAATCTCTAGTCACAATTTTAATTATAATCTAATAGAGGAGACGCAGGCGTTACTGCCGACACAAAATAGTTGTATCATGACACAAAAAAGTTGTTGTTGACATTCTCTAGTCACAATTTTAATTATAATCTAGTGGGGGAGACTAAGGCGTTACTGCCGACACAAAAAATTGTAACACGACACAAAAAAGTTGTATAATAATGCAAAAAAAGTTCTGTCGTGACACAAAAAAGTTGTGTCGAAGAGCGATTAGAAGAAGATCGATTAGAAAAATTTAATGTTACAAGTATTTTAGGGCAGTACGGTTTCATTTCTACAAATACGTTAAATACTTTCGCGATGATATTCATTCGTTTTAAATATATCTGTTTTTAAATTAATTTACGTGGCTTTAAGGCTTTGTAACGCAGGATAAACTATGTGGTTCGGTACATCTTAGTTCTACTACAACTGGTTAAATCCCCACAAGCCGAATAATGAATACATATTTTATTTGTTACCATATCTAATTAACTTAAAAGTATATTTCCACCATATTGTTGCTGTTTGTCTTTCTTAATGTTTTCGTTTAATTTGCTTGGTGACTTCTTTAGCTTTCATACGAATTTGATTAAGTTGATTTTAGAAGCCTGTTGATTTTATTGTCTTCCTTTTGATTATTTATTGGAACATACGGGACTACATTCAGACTAATAAACAAACATACACGCTTGAATTTTCTGTTTTTTTTCTGTAAAGAAAGCTTATTTGCCTTAAAGGTACTTATGAAAATATCAAAAATATGAATTTTAATTTTATTTCCTGTAAATACAAAAACACAGAAACACAAAAAAAGCTATTGTTTTTGTGATTTTCTTTATAAATTATACGTAAAGTTATATATAAATATTACGGAATATACACACGTGAAACAGCTTTTAAAAGCTGTGTCAATATTTGTCTTGAATACAGTAGTGGATATTCGTTTCTTTGCAGTTGTTTGTTGAAAGCCAAACCATAAGGACTCTCGTGTAATTGTAAAGTATCGATCAGTAAATTTAAGAATACCAAGAGAAAATCAAAAGGAACAGATGGAAAAATTTTATCGGACTATACGACATATCTTCAGAACTATAGGAAACCTGGTTTAGAAATTGTTAAATATTGTTACGTTTTTACCGTTTAAGAACGTTTAAAATATGAGCTCGTAGATTGCAAATAAAATAAAAATAAATCAGTGTTTAGTTCTAATTAAAATTCTTTATTATTGGCACAATTCTGTGTGCCACTGTTCAAAACTTTATGTAAAGAACAACAATTTCCTTTTTATTATACCTCTGTTTATAAATTTTGCATAAACAATAACAATTACTAGACTAGTTGGACAGATCTTTGTAATGGACATCTTCAAACAACGATTACTCTCTTCAAACACAGCGCATCTTCACACAAGACTGACTGAATTTTTACTAACTCCGTTGCTTGCTTTGCTTAGCCTTTTATATGGCAAAATAAACAGTCTGATAAATGTTCTTGAAGGTCAATGTTCATGACTTCGCCTTCTCGAAATCTCTATATATGTAAACATCGTTGTTCACATTTATTCTTATAGCGTTTGTTGTTGTATTTTTGTTTACTTGTTTACCATTCTTATTATGCTGATGTTTGTTGTTATATTAAGCAGTACGATAAGTTGTAAACAGGTTTGTTCACTGTATTGTTTTGTTTTTGTAGCTTTTGCTTATAATTTTAATGTTAAGCGATGTAAAAGCAAAACACCGTAACTTTAACAATTTCATAAAATAACAATACTTTACTATCACAGTGAAGTCACCGTAGTCTAGTAGTTAGTGAGTTGGCTTATAAGACGCACAAGTACAGTTTTTATAATAATTAATTAAGTGAGTAATACTTCACAATAAAGGAAGATGAACTACAATTTTAGGCCATGATCTAACTGAGCATGGTGCTTAATGGTCTATGGTGCCTGTATTGAAGTTTTCACGCAAATATGCTGAGTAGACTATAATCTTTGTATCTCACACTTGAGAGTAAAACCAATTAAATTTTCTCTCAATTTAAACACATAGAGGTATTGAAATGGTTTTAAAATTTCAACAAGTTTTTTCTTCTAAAATAGTAATTGGTTTGATTGACACTGACTGCGATTAGTAGCTTAATGCCATCATGTAATCAATTTCGAACAGAAAGGAGCGCTGACAAGAGAGTTGAAACCATATCGAATGTAATATACTTAGTGCCTTTTTGGCACTTTTTTTATATTTTTCTCTCAAACGCTGTAAATTATTTAAATTTTAATAAAACAAAGTATGTGTGAGATATCATCGAAATTTTTTATGCATTTACAAGTCCTATGATCTTCTTCATGCTGAATTTGAATGCTGATGATACGGGTTGTGATGGCTTTGAGAGTCGCTGTTGTTTGTGGTTTCTTCGCAAACACCTTAGACTTAAGAAAATCCCAAAAGCAAAAGTCTACGAGGGTCATCAAATCACACAATTTCGGTAAACAATTTGCAACACTTCAAAGTGAGATAACTGTGTGGCACTGTCCTGTTAAAATCACATGTTATTGGTGTCCACATAATCCAATTCATTTAAAAAAAAGGCTGGTAATCATCGACTTATAATGTTTTCAGTTGACAGTGAGGGCCTGGCCAATATCCAAACAGTGAATTTTTGGGATGTATTGGGCGCTCTTGAATCTCATGCGGGTTTTGAGCGTCCCAAATTTCACAATTTTCTTTTTTCACATACCCATTCACTTACAAGTGGGTCTCGTTGCCGAAAATTATATTTTGTTCAGTTGACAACCCCTTAGCTTCAGTTCCTGGGATGAATTTCCAATAGCTGTAGTTCCAAGTCTCGACACAAAACTCAACTAGTTGTGGTCTGCAGAGGGTCGAGTTCTTGTGAGCCACACTAAATCGACTGTCTCGGATTTTTATGCGCCCTTTCATGGATGTCAGCGATGTTTTCGACAGATTTTTCATTTTCTGTGAGTCTTGCCCGCTTGTTTACTCAACCAGTGGACTCTAATTGAATGAATGAGCACACTGCGATGAAACGATTATGGCGGTTGTAAAATTGGTGTTGCTCATTGTAAGTTGGCCCAAGAGTGAACGCTTTTTTGATAAAGGAAAAGATTCTTATTTGTACACATTATTGAATGCTATATCCATTGATGGTGATTTGGCAAAACAGACTGAATAGCATACATAATTGGCCATTACAACCCTTCAGCCAAAATTACGACCTCGCTTCTCACTGCGCACATGTTGTGTGTGTTAATTTTATACACGAGCGGTAGACTGAATAAATTAAAATTTATTTGATAGATACAGTTTTAACAACATGACCATTATCAACTCTCAAAGTTCAGAGGCCTTTGTTTTAAAACTGGCTTGTTATTAATATCCGCGCTTTGCTGTAAAGACTTTTATAAGAAACAACTCACAAATTTATACAGTGTGTCATTATACCGTTACGAAAATGGAAATGGTGTTAACATTAAAATTATAAACAAAAGTTACAAAAACAAAAACCAACGGACTAGTTTACATGATCAATAAATAAACAAAAATATTGCAAACAACATCAGTATATAAAAGGTGATAAACAAGTAAACAAAAAGCAACAACAAACATTATCAGAATAAATGTAAACAAAATACACAATTTATGGAGATCTCGAGAAAACGAAGCCATGAACATTCGAGTGCAAGATCATTCATCAGACTGTTTACGCCGTCATATAAATGGCAAGGCAAAGTAGTCAGTCTTTGTGTAAAGAAGCGTTGCGTGTGAAGAGAATAATTGTGGTTTGAAGATCTCCGTTATATAGATCGATCGAACAATTGTTATTGTTTACGCAAAGGTGTGTAAATCAGAATAAGAAACAAGGCAATTGTTGTTGTTTACATCAAGTTGTGAACAGTGGCACACAGATTTGTAAGAACAATAAAGAAATTAATTAAAACTGAACACAAACTTATTTTTATTGCGATCTACGCCGTAGTCTAGTAGGTAGTGTATTGACTTATTAGACGTAAAGCCAGGGCTCGAGCCCCCGGCAAGACATCAAGACAAAATAGAAAAAGAATTTCATCGGCGACTTCCTCTCAGCAGATTTCTTGCAAAAACTATACGAGTAAACAAAATTGCCATGAAAAAGTTTCTCATAAATCTGTCTTTCGGAGTCGACTTTAAACTGTAGGTCCCGCCACTCGTGAATAAAATTAACACACAGAACATAAGTGGTGTGAGAAACTAGGTCCTGAGTAAAGAGTTATAATGACCAATTATGTATATTTTATGTGAACACTTTTCGAAATATTAGCAGACGATCCTGTTTGATATTGGACTGTATAATTCACTTTTAAAACCAGTATGGTATTACGTGGAACCGCACGTAGAATTTTTCACCAACATATGTATGTTAATTCAACACTAAGTGTAAATGAATTTAATAAACATCAATTACGAGTACATACATACATACATATGTGTATACAGACAAGATTGAATTGTTATTATAAATAAAATTAAAATAAAAAATCAGTTTAGCGCATGGGGGGATCGAACCCGCGGCCTTCGCGTTATTAGCACGACGCTCTAACCAACTGAGCTAATGCACCACATGTTGCACTAATGCATTGTTGTACTAATGTACTAATGCACTATATGTCTCTCAGGTCTTGCAGAAGAAAAATTTATAAAATTTATTAATAATAGAATTCATATTGATGTCAAGCTCGACCTACGTAGTTATATATTATTTTTCAGTTTAGATAGATAATGTAAAAATAACATTGTGGATCTAAAATCATTTTTCTATTTTAATTTATGTGGCGTATTAATTAATATATTAATACTAGAGGCTTTGGATTTTAACTTAATTGTTTAACTTTTCAAAAGCTAGGCCCTCAATATATTTTAGCAATTTCATGAGTGAGGGTTAGAGAACTAAAACTTTCTGTTATCGCACAAACAAGTGTGTGTTTAGTTGTGAATATAGTACAATACGTATTAAAGTGCGCGTTTCGTCAAGTTCTTTATAACCGACGCAATAACTCCACACAGCAGAGTATTGAATAGAATTAAGAAGGAAATAGAAAAAGCCAACAAATATATTAAATGGAATACTGTGTGTAATGTTAACAGCATATAATGCTACTAACGCTCTCATAATACTCTTTTTTTGTACTCTTAATATTTTTGCAATTGGCAGTGCTTCTGTATGTACATATTTGTTGATTTTGCTTATTACAACAACTTATTAATATTGTTACTTCACTTTTATCTCACTAGGGTGTAGAGTCATTATTAAATAATACTGGTATAGAAAGAACTTTCATATAAACACTGTGTTCTTTTTTAAATGTACTTGAAGTCTAACTCTTATAAGTGCTGAATTCCACTACACTTGCTAACTTATGACAAAACAATGCTTTAGAAAAAATAGGAAAGTAGTAAAAAATAAAAAAAAGAACAACAACATTGTAGTATAGTTGTTTAGAGTGTTTGGAATAAGAAATAGAAATAGTGCGTGCCATTTCTTTATTTTGCAGTTCATTTCATTAATTATTTTTCTTAATTTATTTCCTCTTTAAATAAATTTGCTGTCTTTATTACAATTACAATTTGCAGTCTTTCTATTCAATTTTGTCTTCTTTAGATGCGCAAGGCCACATAATGAATGAAATATTTTTATGAGCGACTAATCTAATATAAACAATAATTCTTTAATTATGAAAATATTCTTGAATTTTAAATTATGGTCGTAACAGTGCCACAACATGGTTACTTAATTCATTACAACTCTTTAGTCAGGATTAAAACCTAGCTTATCACATCATCCACGTTGTGTTTCTTAATTTTATAAATACGCGGTGGGCCACATACAGTCCAATTTTATTTATTCTCCGAGATTTTGCAAGAAAACCGCTGAGAAAGAAATCGTCGGAAGAAATGTTTTTTCGAGATGTCTATTAATTCACTAACTGCCTAAGGTGTATAAAAATTCACAGTTAAATCTTCGAATATTCTGGCCAATGGCTCATAAGCTCTGACGCAGACAGCTCACCGTTTGCTATCGTACCAAAAACAAATAAGAAAGATCTGTAAGAGAATAGAAGTAAGGAAGAGAAAGTCGCCGTAGTCTAGTAGGTAGTGTGTTGGCTTATTAGACGTAAAACCTGATTTCGAGCCCCAGGGCAGACATCAAGACAAAATACAAAAAGTATTTTTTCGGCGACTTCCTCTCAGCAGATTTCTGGCAAAAACTCTAAGAGTAAATAAAATTGCCATGAAAAAGTTTCTCAAAAATCTGTCGTTCGGAGTCGACTTTAAATTGTAAACTGTGGTGTGACCTCCGGGTACTCTACTTGTCTTAATTGACAAGTACACGTCCTCTAACCTAACCTAACATAACATAACCTACGATATTTCATATTTCATTTTCCAAACGTTTTTAAAATGTATTTCCTAAAAGAAATATACGTGCACAGAAATGAACCGCCACCAGTGTGTTCTCATTTAAGGCGAATATTAAATACGTAGAGCGTTTCATTTTATGCGTAACTCGTTTTCATCTATTTAATATAAGATATTTATTGTTGCTTTTATTACTTTTTGTTGTTTGTTTCTGTAGGTGTTAAAATTTATTTGAGCGTAAATTTTATGAGAATTTGAAATGATTTTCATTTGCATATTCCCGTTCGTTAAAGTTAAATTAAAAGGATTCCTTTGAATTGTAAAAAGTATAAATAAATGAACTTTCATTAATACATATAATAAATTCATCATTTTGCAAAACAAACGTAATTAAAGTTTATTCCGAAGCCTACAGTGTCTAAGGCTCAGTATTCATTCGTTTTATTAATTCATATTTAATAATACACGCACAATACCGTTACCGCTAATAGGCCAACATTACAGGCACTTAACTTACCTGGACTAATGACACTGTTAACAAGCTCTTGGTCACTTAGTTTACATGCCATAGGCTACAGGAACAACATGATGATGATAACAACAGTAAACATACAACAAACGAATAAAGTATGAGACGCATTAACGAAATGTACATGTTGGATTAACAATTCTCAAATGGTTGTAACTCACTCTAGTCGCATTGCCTGAAAATTTTAAATGACGATTGTTTGTATTGTGGCCAGAAAGAAAACAATAATCTTCTACTGGTTTAAACAGTAATTGTGATGCAAATTTGCGTTTCTGTTAATGAGTATGACTATAATCACCGTCATCGTTATCATTATACTGTTAGTCTCGTTCGTCTGATTGTGTGATCTATGTTCTATGGGAATGTACTTTTACTTACTTCTGGAGGAGAAGGCATCCGGAAGGAAGGAATTTATTTGTTTAGTAGCATGTTCAACAATTTTTTTTTATATCGAAAATCTGCCGAACAAGTTGAAATAGTATTCAACAACACATACATACAGAATTGATTATTACAACCCTTCAGTCAGGATTACGACATAGCTTCTCACGCCACCCATGTTCACGCCACTAATGTTGTGTGTGCTAATTTAATACATAAGGGCGGGACCAACAGTTTAAAGTCAATTCCGAACGACAGAGATTTGAGGAAGTTTTTATGGCAATTTTATTTACTCACAGAGTTTTATGCCAGAAATCTGCTGAGAGGAAGTCACCGAAGAAATATTTTCGTTTAATGTCTGACCTGGGGTTTGAACCGAGGATTAATGAACTGTGGGATTTGTAATCCACTAATCAACTAATTAAAACAGCGCCAGCTTTAAAAATATTTATTTTTCACAGAAACGCTTGTAGTTGAAATTAATTAATAATATGATCGCGATCTTTGTAATGGAGATCTTGAAACCACAATTCACACGCAACGCGTCTTCACACAACTGACTGACTGAATTTTTTTACTCACTCATTGCCTGCCTTTTATATGCCAACGCAACAGTCTGATTAATGTTCTTGAAGTCGAATGCTCGAGGCTTCAACTTCTCGAGAACTCCTTAAATGTAAACCTCGTTGTTTCATTGGTCTTTGTGTATTTTGTCTACATTGTTTGCTGTTGCATTCTTGTTTACTTGTTTATCATATAAACAAAGTCATTGTTTTTGTAGTTTTTGTTTATCATTTTAATGTTAAACGATGTAACACCATTTCCTTTTTCGTAACAATATGAATTGCAGGATTTAATATTCAGTTCTTTTGCTTTAGCTTTTCTGTATACATATTTGTAAAATACAATTAGAAAGTCATTCGTTTGCATTGTCTTGTTGCTTGCTCTCTTCCAAAAATAATTTCAACTTTTTTTTAATTTCCAATTGATTATATTTGCTTATTTCTCAATTAGGAAAACAATGGGTAAACATGAGAGGGTTTTGGTGCTACGTTGCCATCACTTACTAAACTATACTTTAAAATCAAAAAGTGTCACATAAGTACCATCGGTAGAATTCTTTAATATCTCTTTTGATAAGGTCAGAATAAAAATATTATGAAGCAATTGCAAAAAGTGTAGCATACTTAATGTCGATTGGTAACAGTGTTGAAAAATTCAGTACTTTTGTACTTTTTTCAGTACTTCTTCATTTCAAAAATACCGCAGTACTCCCGCACCGCTTTCAGTACTTGCGCTTTTCAACTATTTATGGATTAGAAACATGGTGAGCGTAATGGTAAAGGTAGAATTATACTTAAGCCCCGGTTAGTCAAACGTCCACGGTACGTACGTTGGTTTTTAGAATGCGAAAAGCAATGAAAACGTTTGCCGAACCGTAAGCATTTGCATTGCTAAAAACGAACGTATGTTACATTACGTTCTATCGACGTTTTACTAAACGGAGCTTTTAGGTTTTGTGACGTTCCGAATCAGCTGTTTCTGTTTTGCATGTGAGGAACACTTATAAGCCGTTAGTTTTTCTGTTCCATGCTGTATGTGTATTAGATATATATAAATAAATAGTTTAGGAGGTAGTGTGTCGGCTTACTCAACGTGAGCCGTGGTTCAAACCCGATACAACAAAACGAAATACGAAAAAATATTTCTCCGGCGACTTCCTTGCGGTAAAAACTCTGATAGTAAACAAAATTTCCATGATAAAGCATTTTAAAAATCTGTCGTTCGGAGTCGACTTTAAACAGTTGCTCACGCCACTCAGGTATAAAATTAACACACACAAAATAAATGGTGTGAGAAGTTAGGTCATAATCCTGATTGAAGGATTATAATGACCAATTATGTACGCATGTATTTTTTTACAAAAGTACCATTTGATGCAAAAAAGTACTCCTTCAGTTATAGTTCAGTACCATTTCAAAATTTCAGGTTTGCAACACTGATTACTATATACCATTAGTCAAGGACCGGAATTAACTTTATTCTCATAAAATAAACAAGTTACACTGTGTTACTTTGTATACTATTGCCATGTCACTTTATAAACAACAAAATTAAACAATACAAGTTATTGTCAATTGTGGTATACTTAATCTAGATGAAGTCGTTTATCCTCTCACTCTCTTTGTTTTATTGTTACATTATTTTTGCTAACAATATGACAAATATATTTTGATTGTCATTGTTATAATTTTCGTTCATTCGTGTTTTTTTTGTCGTATTGAAATTATTTTGTAGGAAAATGGGTGGGAATGTCAACATTTATAATTGCGGCAATTGTAAATCGATTTAGTTAGGTCATGTCTGTTAACATTTTGGTGAAATATCTTTTTTAAATTTCTCTTTCTGTTAGTCGAGATATCAATATAATACTCTTGGTATTGTTACGTTTTTACCTTTTAAAAACGTTTAAAATATGAGCTCGTAGATTGCAAGTAAAATAAAAATAAATTTGTGTTTTTTTTGTGTTCACAACTTGATGTAAACAACAAACATTTTTTTTCTTTGTTATTCTTCAGTTTATACCATTTGCATAAACAATAACAATTACTAGACAATTATTCGACAGATCTTTGTAACGACCACGATTACTCTCTTCAAACGCACCGTGTCGTCACACAAGACTGACTGAAATTCACTAAATCTGTCGCCTGTTTTACCTTGCCAAAGTAAACAGTCTGATGAATGACTTCCTGAAATCTTTATAAATGTAAACATGGATGTTTACATCAGTACTAGAGATACCAGCTGTTAAAACAAAATGCAGGGCAAAATGATTATGAATAGATTAATAAAAGTATTCAGAATACTGTGTACAGAACAGTTTGTGTGCACTAAACCAAATCATATTGAATAGGTACATATTACTGGAGGTAACCTTAAATTGTGATGTCCTGAAATTGGTATTCTAAGGTTGACTAAGGCCTTAAGGCTTCTGAAGCAAATTGGCTGGTTATAGTTTATCAATAATAGCCTGGAATGATATTCTAGCTTTTACTCTTGATTCCAATAAGTGTTCCCCTTTGTGATATTAGCAGTACAGTTAAATGACAATTTTTATAAAATTTAAAAGAATGAAGAAAGACTACCTAAGGCCAGAGGTAAACATCAGAGAGTTAATATGTCAACTGAGCATAAAAGCTGAACGTTCGAACTAGTTTAAAGATATGTTGATATGGTAAAATATTTCAACTTAGTGTTATGAATCTAGAGCTCCTCTAGGCAGGCAGACCATTGGCAATTTCGGAATCGCTTCACTTAGAGAAACCATGTTACATTCCACACATAATGACAATAATATATCTTTGTAAGGTATAGAAAATTTCAATGATATCGGACATAAGCTTAGTTTTTTTCTAAGGATAGAAAGCGCTTAATGAAAGACCCAAAGTAAATCTCCTTAGCTGTCTCAAGTTCTCTCTTCTGAGACGAGTCATGCCTGGTGTAGTACATATCAAAGATCAGTAATGAATCGTTTCTTGCTACTCATAAACACTCATGAAATATTGAATATAAATGAGTCAACAATACTGAATTCTAACTACTGTGATTCATTCTCACTCACTAGAACGTTGATTTGTAAGTACAGGTTGCAATGAGTATGAGTACAACATTGACATCAAACTCATACCATTCGAAATATGTTTGATTCATAAGCCTACTCATTCAGATTCATAACTTAGAAAAATGCTTATAATAGTTATAAATGATTCGAGTGACTCGAGTGACACGAATCATTTATCAAAATTTACAGTCAACAACAACTAATTGCATTTACAAAAAAGAAAAAAGACAGAGCAGCAAGAGGAACAAACACTTTTAGTGAGTATTTTAGTATTCGTACGCGAATCATACTTATTTTGTGATTCTTGTAAATGTTGAGTCATGGAGAGTCGAAATCAACAACATCATGCATATTGTTAAGTATAAATATGATGAGTACTTCAAACTTTGAATATGAGTAGAGGTTCCATGATATTGAAATAAGTATGATTGCGTATAAGTATCACAAATTATAAGTATGATTCGAATCTACTCATCTTTTTGAATACTATGAGTAGAGGTTCCATGATATTAAAATAAGTATGATTGCGTATACGTATCAGAAATTATGAGTACGATTCGAATCGACTCATCTATTTGAATACTCATCGCTGATCTCTGGTACATACCCTAAAAATTGAAGCCTTAAGCTTACAAAGACTGAACAATGACATCAATGGGCACTGAATGTTCGTACAATCGTTCCGGTATTAAGAATATCAGTTACTCGTAAATATCCAGTCTTAAATTAGCCGCAATAATATATTCTAGTCTGAAGTCGCCGTAGTCTAGTAGGTAGTGTGTTGGCTTATTAGACGTAAAGCCAGGGTTCAAGTCCCAGACCAGACATCAAACAAAAATACAAAATGTATTTCTTCGGCGACTTCCTCTCAGCAGATTTCTGGCAAAACCTGTGAGAGTAAATAGAAAATTACCATGAAAAGTTTCTCAAATCCGTCGTTCGGAGTCGACTTTAAACTGTAGGTCCCACCACTAATGTATAAAATTAACACACACAACATAAGTATTGTGAGAAACTGGGTCGTAATCCTGACTGAAGGGTTGTAATGACCAATTATGTATGTATGTCAACTAGCAGCAACTCGTTTCCTTGCCGTTCGCATCTTGAGTTTAAATCAAATGTCCACAAACACTACTCCCTCTTTCCACCTTCCTATAATCTATTTTCCTAAACATGCACAATGCACTGCATGAGTAGGAGCCACCCCCTGAGTGCTGGTTTTACTAAAAAAAAAAAAAATTATTGATGTATGTATGTAATATATTCTAGAGTGCTTTTTTCAAAAATTATAAACGTAGTGTGGCAGTGTCACCTTTCATTTTATTCTCCCTGGGATACCTTGCAGTTACTGCTGTTCTACAAAACATCATAGATTTCTTTCACTCTATTCGAGCTACTATACTAAAGTGACCATTAACATGCACGTAAAGTGTAGATTAAAAACAGGAAAAAAAGACGACAAGAATAACTGAGGAGTAAACAAAGACAATGATTATTAAGAAACGGTTGAATAAATAAATTGAAATATTGTTCAAACTGTCTTAAGCTTTAAAAACACAACAACAATAACACCAATAACGACTGCAAATATTGCAACACTACAACGATTCCAAGAAAGGTATTCAATATTTTTTTTAGTTACCCACACTGGGAAAAATAATCGGCCATATGGGTCCCCGAGTGAATAAAACGAAAAAAATAAATAAAAACACTGACTTACACGCAGCATCATCATTGGATCACATGTTGCAAAAATGTGCATGTAAAAATGAATGTGCCACAATACTGTTGTTGCAGATTTCTTTTGTTCGTCTGTAAATAATTTATGCAGCAAGTATTAAAGTTGTATGCCGCAATAGCGAATAAGAAAAAGTTGAAAATATTGTTTGTATCCAACATCTTGTTAAAATGATTTCTTATGCTCCATGTGCAATCTTAACATTTTCAGATTAAAAAGTAGAAAAATATAACTAAGCACCAGAGGTGTCAAATAGGCAACCAGCCGATCTTCACGTTCTAGTTTATATACATTGGACTTTATACTGGTGTTTGTTGTTATATTACGCAGTGCGATAATTTGTAAACAAGTTCATTGTTTTGTTTTTATAGCTATTGTTTATAACTTTAATGTTAAGCAATATAAAAACAAAACACCAGTATCTAGTTTTTTCGTTTTCGTAACAATATTTTCATCATAAGTAGCTCGTGTTCTTGGGCGGTCTGTTTAAAGCTTTAATTAAACAGTTTGTTTTAAAAATATTTTGTTTTTAACTTTTCCAGCAGAATTTAAAGAAAATTAAATTGAAAAGCAGTATTCCCCATATAAGCTATTTCAATATGCTTGCAGAACAGTGCATATAAGCGGGGAATTCTTGTATTGAAATCATCACCTGAAAGCAAATAGCCACGTATCATTGAAGCTGATAGAATTCTATTTGTCTATTTGACAACACTGCCTTCGTATTCGATCATTTCCAAAAACTCTGTGTAGTGAACAAAGTTGTAATATGCTTGGTTTCAGGATCACTGCCGAAGAGATAGATTCGCATCAGACTTTATAGCCTTAATCGAGAGTCCTATTTTAGCATTAACTCGGCAGAGATTACTTGTCTCTCCCGAAACCGGTCCCAAGCCAGATTAATAGAACAGAAGATTTACATTTTTTTTACTACTGTTTGTAATAAATGTGCCGAATGGCGTTAATGACGAATGTAGTAGTTGGTTTATTAGACGTGAGGCCATGGTTCAAACTCCAGGTCAAGCATCTCCAACAGAATGAAATATGAAAAATTTTCTTCGGGGACTTCCTCTCAACTGATTTTTGGCAAAAAATTTGAGATTAAATGAAATTGTCATGAAAAGTTTCTCAAAAATGCGTAGTTCGCAGTCGACTTGATACTGAAGATCTCGCCACTTATAGATGAAATTACAACACTCGACATAAATGGTTTGAGAAGCTAAGTTGCAATCCTGACTAAAGGGTTATAGAGACCAATTATGTAAGTAAGTAGGTGACAATAGTTTACCGAAGTGAGTTGTTCACCATCGATCTAGTTTTAGTCGATAAAGGTCTGACATACTCAATAACATCAAATGCAAGATATAAGCCTTCAAATACTTTCAACTAGTTATTTTCACGTTTTATTTGGACTTTATGAGAAGAGAAAAAGGGCTTGTAAGCCCAGGTATAAGATGCTAAGTCGTAATCCTGACTAAAGGGTTGTAATGATCAATTAAGTAAGCAAGTAAATGACAGCAAATTATCTCTTCTGAGCACAGTAAAAAATACAAGACTTAAAAATATGCTCAAATTTTCTAATGCGCACTCCTTAAAGAACTTTACATCTAGTTTTCTATTAATATTGGAAATTATATGGAAATTAAAAAAAAATTTAATTATATAAATTAACTAGCTGTACCATGCGCATGTTACTGCGCTACCAACTAAAATAAAATTGAAGGAAAGACATTACACGAATGTCCAATTAATTTTGAATCATTTTATTGATTTTGTTTCCCGTTGTTCTGATGATTGGGATAAACGGGCCTGAGTAGTACGCATTCGATCAGTTTCTAATCTCACTTCTCGTTGTTCAAGTGGTTCAAGCGAACTGGTCTCAGTTGTTCAGTCTTGGAGGCCGTGGTTCCAATTCCGACCAGAGACCCGTGGTCTTACAGAAGCCTATGCGTCTATTACGGGTGACTGTTGGGTCGGCTTCTGGAGCGGAGACATCATTGGCCCATATTTCTTTAAAAATGAGGACGTCTCATCAATTACGGTCAATGGAGACACCTGTCGCACTATGATAACAGACTGTTTTATACCTGCTCTTCATGGTATTAATGTGATCGACAGGATGATGCAACTTGTTACACATCTCATGCTACAATTGATTTATTTTTTCGAATGTTTGATGGCCATTTACAATATATACCTAATTGGTCATTACAACCCTTCAGTCAGGATTATGGACCTAGTTTCTCACACCATTTATGTTGTGTGTGTTAATTTTATACATTAATGGTGGGACCTACAATTTAAAGTCGACTCCGAACGACAGATTTTTGAGAAACTTTTCATGGCAATTTTTATTTACTCTCAGAATTTTTGTCAGAAATCTGCTGAGAGGAAGTCGCCGGAGAAATAATTTTTCGTATTTCGTTGTGATGTCTGACCTGGGGTTTGAACCATGGCCTTACATATAATAAGCCAACAAACTCTCTACTAGTCTACAGAGACCTCCACCATGATGGCCATTTAATTAGCCGAAATGTTGATGTCAATTGGCCGCCAAGAAGCCGCGATATGACACCGTTGGACTATTTCCTGTGCGGCGCCGTTAAAGAAAAGTGTTATGCCGACAAACCAGAAACAATTGAGTATTTGACGGCAATAACCCACATTAATAATTGCAGTATTAGGGTATAAATATCTGGCCGTCTTTAAATGCATTTAAACCCTGCATCTGACACTTAAGAAAGCTTAGGTTTGAACAGGCTATTCTGTTTGCAGTCAGTACCGGAATACAACACAACCATATATCATATCATTATCATTGATATATGATAGGAAACAAAGTGTGAGATATCATCGAAATGAAATGAAAGACCTACTATTGCTATTATGTGTGTAATATAAAAGCGTTAAAAGGTTCGCTGCGGCTTTTTCAGGTGGAGCGCATTCGAAATGTTAAATTTTCGATAACTCTGGTGCTTCAATTATTTTGAATTTGATCGACGGCATCTGTTATATACGTAAGCTTTGAGAACCGTGAATTGAGTCTCTTTTGCATACCAAACGGAGTCAAACATCATCATCTAGGTGGCCAGTTTGCATCACCTCCAAGTAAGATGACCTTGTCCTCATATCGTTCGTGAAGAATTTCGAATGCGGCATGAGCTGTGCGACGCTCCGTTCTGTTAAAATCACGTCTTGTTGCTGTCATGATAATCAAATACAGGCCAAAAGAAGTTGGTAATCATCGATCTGCAGTGTTCGTTGTTGCCAGTGATGGCCTGGCAAAAGTAAAGTAAAGTACCAAGCAGCAGCTCTTTTGGGATGCATTAGATGCTCTTGGATCTCATGTGGCTTGATATCAGCCCAAATTTGACAAATTTGTTTGTTGACGTATCCACTCTTCAGGAAATGGACCTTATCGTTGATGATGATTTTTCGTTGAAAAACGTTGTTCCCACACCCATTCTGATTAAACAATTCTATTATTTTCACGTATTGTTGGACCAATTATGCCACAACGTCAAAATCCAGAACAAACAGTGACTTATTCGGGTTTTATAAATATTTAGGACGATCTCATGTAAATTGGTATCGCCTAAAATTTGACAATTTGTTAGCTTACGTACTCAATCATTCAGAAGTGGAACTCATCGCTGAAGATCATTTTTCGGTTATAATATTGTCAGTTGCCAACTGCTCCAGATCCCATTCAACGAACATGCATTGCTCAGTATTGTCGTCCATAATAATTTGGCAAAACAGACGAAATAAATGACAATGGATTTGACAGATATAGCTTTAAAGCTATGGTCATCATCAACTGTTAAAGTTAGTAAGCTGCTATCAAAGTTTTAAAGACCTAAAGGTATAATTTTAAGATCTTTGCCATATAGAAGTCTTGTTCTTCTGGCATAGTATTTCTACATAACTTGGCATTCTAAAAATCACTCTCGCATGAAAATTGACATCTCGAAAAAACCAAAAAAATTCCTTTAAGCTGTCGTTCGGAGTCAAGGTTAAACTGTAGGTAGCCAAAATTAACACCCACAGTATTGTTGGTATGAAAAGGGAGTTTTTAATGTTCTATTAAAGGATTGTAATGCCCACCATAGGGCGTACCAAGCGAGATATTACTGCTGCCTTCAGTGATACGGGAGTCTACTAAGATGGGCCTGGCCAGTCTGGACAGGATCACTCTTGTCAACAGGTGCTACTATGGTCTCAATTGACTAGCAGAGACAAAACTAATACTCTACAAGACGAATATTCTCCCTTTGCTTCTTTATTACGCAGAGGCATAGACTGATGCAACAGACTATTCGAGAGAAAAGTTCTACGTAAGATCTTCGGTCCAGTGCGAGTTGGCGATGATTTCAGCATCCGATCCAACAGTGAGCTGTATGAGCTCCTCAACGACATGGACATTGTGCATTGACGGGAAGCCGCGGTTAAAAGCCTAGGTCAAACATTTCCAATAAAACGAAATATAAAAAATATTTTTCGGCTGCTTACTGACAAAAACTCTGAGAGGAAAAGAAATTACCATTAAAGTTTCTCAAAAAGCTGTCGCTCGGAGTCGAGTTTAATCTGTAGGTCACGTCACTTATGCATAAAATTAACACACACAAAATAAGTGGTGTGGGAAGGTAGGTTATAATTACCTATTGTGTGTGTATGTATGTATACTTTAAAATAATTTTTTTAAAGAAATTTCAACATCTATGGCAAAATATTAAAATGAATAGTTTTTCATCTCCTTTTAAAACATTATTAACGATGGCAATTATTTTATACATTAAACTTAAAGTATTTAAGCAAATCAGTGTTACATTCACTAGATGTAATACAAAAAGTGTATGTATAAATCTCGAGCATAATGTGCAATTTAATGCAGCATAAAATATCAGAGCCATACGCAACTGCTGCTCTTTTACTGCCATTAGCAATTTGTGTTGGTGTGACATAATTAGTGCCTTCCGTTAGAGAACAAAAATCCTTAACAGGCATGTGAGGTAGTACGCAGAGAGTGGGTATTGCATCGTTATCAATAATGCATAAACAACATAGGTGGTGAGAGAAGGAGGTCGTAATCCTGACTGAAGGGTTGTAATAACCAATCATGTATGTATGTATGTACATATGTATGTAATGCAGAGGCAAAATATATTTTGTTTGTTTTTAATTTGAAATTGTTTTTCCATATTCCATTTATTTTATAATTGTTTCACGAGGTCTGAATTATTTTATCAAATTTAATATTTTTTAAAATCTTTTATTTTACTTTTCATTCAACCCTCCCATATTTCTGTAGCAAGTATAATAGGATTGCATGTTCATTGTAAACATTTATTATAACTATGTGCTAAATATTTATAATAAACGAGCAAATATTTGTAAATTGATTCTATGCATTAAGTTTAAATGCATAAGTTTAAATTATTAGTTTGCATAGAAACGTTAGTGGGACAAGAGCATAAAAATATAAAATAATTAAATATTTCTTGATGGCAAAGAAATTCTGTAAGTAGTTCAAAAAATTTTAATTATATTAGAAATATCAAGTGACATTATGTTTTCGTAAGCCTACAGATTGGAATGAGTAGTTCAGAGAAATGCTGACTTAAAAAAAGAATATTATATATGGTCTGTCGAAGCCAGATTTGACGATTTATCGTCATTTTGACGATTTTGTGCTACAAAAATATCATATGACGATATGACGATTAAAACCCTTATTTTTGCAATTGTTATTTTTGCATATTTAGCGTAGTAATCACAAGAGTAAAGTATTATATTCTTAAATTATTTACTACCACCTCAGATGATACTACGTAAAATGCTACAAAATAACCTAAATAAAAGCGCCAATTAGTAAAGAAACTTAAAATAAATTATCAGATATTTAAAAAACGTTCTGCAAATACCCTAATATTACCCAGCAAATAATAGCAATACCAAGAATTCTAAAATAAGACTGGCACTTTTCGTAGTATAGCATAATAGCATAGCATATCATAATAGCATATCATAGCATAATAGCATAGCATACCATAATAGCATAGCATATCATAGTAGCATAGCATAGCATAATAGCATAGCATAGCAGAATTTACCATTTGCCGCTGAAAACCATTTTTAAATATTTGAATATAACTTCTAATAATAACCTAGGAAACCCAAAAGCAAGTGCCATTATTTATTTTTCGTACGATCAACACTCAGGGGATGGTCACTACTCATGGAACTGGAAAAATATCCTATGGGAAGGAGGAAAGATTTTGTAGTGTTTGTGGAAACTAGATTAGAAACCTTTTACGGAGTTCCACATACATATAGCCCGATTACAAAACAAATTTTGTCTGTAATGTAGCGTGCGATCCACTGCCCAATCGAATAAACACGGAGGTGCTCGTCGACAATGATGTATGTTACATGATTCTCGGAAACAAGTATTCTTATTTCGCTCGAACAAAATTCGTTGTAGTAGCGATAGAACAGTGAAACACAAGTCACATTGCCATTAACGAGAACCTTAGGGCTCTCCTGTACGTGGCCGCGAAGTCTCAAAAGACGTAATGGTAGTAATATTCCATTCTCGGTTGGATATAAGTGGTGTAAATAGGAAGAAGATCAGATGAAGTTAAATATTTCTTGCCACGTCTTAAGAAGTCAAGGCACCGAAAAATGTGTCAGTTCTAGCAAACACCACACTGAATTTTCATGGTCATAACGCTAAGATCTTTTGACTCCCAAATATTTACACAACCCATAGATATAGATAATTCAATATTATTGCTGAGATAGGTTGTTTAACCTTAAACAATTTTTTTCTAAAAATTACATACAATTTCTCGATTTTTGGAAAAAATATCAGATATGAAAATAAGAGAAGGTAGCTTTTAATTTTCAGCCGTGATTACATTTATTAAGAAATATTAGTATTACCACAACCCTCATTTAATATAGAGAGAGTGATAAGTCAAGTTAATTTAAATTAAACTAAATTCCTTAAAACTTAAATTAAATTCCTTAGAAGCAATTTTGTATAAAAAATTTATTTAAAACTTAGCAATTGTAACTTTTTCGACTTTAACTTTTTGAATCGGTATCAAACAAAATTATCAAATTTGATACGATACCAAACCACATGAGATATCAAAAGTTACTGTTTGGAGTGCATTTTGAAAACGGCATTGACTAGGTCGTCACTGGTAACGATAACCATCTTCTCTTGGCCTGAATTGGACGATTTTGGGCTCCATAGACATGTGATGTCAGCAGGTCGGCCATTAGACTTCTTGATCTGTTGCGAGTAAACCAATAGTCACAGAGTCCTCAAGGCCAACATAACCTATGCCATCGGTCAATTTCAGCTTGATTTATGCGCCAGAATAACGGCAAATTAGATGTTTCGGAGGCTGATTTATGAGCGATGTTGTATTTCACACTTAATGGCACCAATAGGCTTTATAGATGAATAAAATATGTCGATGATATCCCACTCACTCACTTACTTACTTAATTGGTCATCACAACCCCAGTTTTTCACACCACCCTTGCTGTGTGTAGATTTTATCCATGAGTGACAGAACCTACAGTTTAAAGTCCATTTCGAAGTACAGATTTTTAAAAAACTTTTCATAGCAATTTTATTTTACTCTCAGATTTTATGGCAGAAGGCTGCTGAGCGGAAGTCGCCATAGATATATTTTTTTGCTTTCTTCAAGATGTCTAATAAGCCAACACAATAGCTATTATACTATGGCGATTTAGCTGATTGCTTTTACTTAATGCTCATATTCAGTGTCCTCTTAAATCTGAATCAGTTATGAAACAGTTTATAACAGTGACACTGTGCTAAACTTATTCTATGCTCTTGGCGTTTAAATCGAAGACTTTCCATTCCTCAAAATCACTTCCAGGAATCTTTAGTCTGATTATACAGTATCATATTAAGGTTCTGTCAAACTGTGGTAGAAACATCCTTCTTTTGCTGTGAAGAACTTCAAAAAATAATCAAATAGGACGTTGTAGACGATCCCAAGCCTGCATGATGATTTCTCTTGCCTTTGAAGAGTTAAAAATATTCTCTCTAAAGAAAATGAATGTTTCATAATCGAACACAAGTTATCGACTCATACCCTTCAATCAGACGTCTAAAAAGTGCTCTTTGCTCAAGAAATTTCTTAACAGTTCAACACTTCAAAGTCATTTGCTTTTCGTCAGTGCACCAAACACTCTGTATCATATCAGGTTTGTCGAACTTCGGTAGAGACTTAGAAGGTAATACAAAGTCAAAGTTCAATTACTTGTAAGGTGGAACCATTAAACTTCAATATCATTCAATATACCTTTCTATCTAAACTGTATCTGTCTATCTTTGAGATATCTGAGCCAATACACAAAACATTATGTATGCTGAGACGAAGTCGCAAAAGAAATATTTTTTCACATTCGTTTTGTTGATGATGTCTGACCTGTGGTTTGAACCGTGGCCTTACGTCTAATAAACCAACACAATACCTACTAGACTACGGCGATTTCTAAGCCAATAGTCACTATAATTCTATATATAACTGCTTACTGAAATTGTTTAAATTTAACTTTACTTTGGTAAAAAAAACTCCATGAAAGATTTTAAAACGCTTACAAGAAATGATTCCAATTAAAGTTGTAGGGTTTTCTAACACAATAAGAGACTTGGCAACCTTAAATGAAACCCTAGTAAGTAGTTTAAATTGAGTTTATTCGATAGCTTTAGTTTGTCTTTTAGTTGCCTTGTCTGCCTCAGCTTACTCTCTGCCGAAGTATTTATGGTTCACGAGTAGATTATATTTCACTACTGATTTGTAAATAATTCAGTCATTGTTTTTGTTATTGTTATTATTAATACAAGAAATTTTCGTTTTCAATATCAACATTATGGTAGCAGAACAACAAAACTATTTAAAGTATCAAGTAGCAGTAGTAGTCTGTCTTACTGTCATTGCTTCTAATTTTTGATATGTTTATACGGTTGTCTTCAGTAACATGAATAATTCATAGGCCATGTGCCAGTACACCAACTTTAACAGTAGAAACTATAGGCGAATAGTACTTATGTAATGTAGGTAGTTGTGTATTTCAAGAGGCAACTTATTTTTCATTATTGTTGCCATCAGTAAGGTTGTTACTATCTACACAAATCGACCGAAAGTGCAAGTATTGTGTACTTGTTTAAAAGTTGATATTAAGTTACCGAAATTGTTTATACGAGTAGATGCATATTATTTTCATTGCCAAGTCATGGTTTCCTCTATTATACCTTTGGAGATTTAATTCATCTCTTATAGAAGACACATTACCATAGAGTGGTTACACTAGCACCGTTTACATACATATTTAAAAATTATTTAAAAAATGTGAGACAATGTCTTAAAAATATCTTTTTGGAGGACATTAAATGTATGAAAGAACAACTGAGAGTGTAGTTGTTAAACAACAATTTTATGGATCGATTTTGACATAAAAATTAATTCGCTCTTTAAATACAAAATCGATTATGCTTAATTACACGTAAAACATGTTTCATAATTCGCAATTTATTTTCCTTCCGTTTAGTAACCTATCCCATGATCCATCAAATGAACAATTTCAACTGGTCTGTCTGTTTTTGCAAAATCTGGAATGCAATGGATGATCACTTACATTTTGATAACCGATTAAATACAGATTTGGTTTTAATGTCTGTCGTTCGGAGTCTACTTTAAACTGTAGGTCCCCGTCACACATGTATAAAAATAGCGCACTCAACATAAGCGGTGTGGGAAGCTAGGGCGTAATCCTGTCTGAAGGGTTGTTGTGTCCAATTATGTATGCATGTATGTATGTATGAAGACAAACTTTGGTTGCATTAATGAAATCAATCTTTTAAAGAAATCAACGCACCAATTTTATAGCCATTTACCATACAATGATAGAGAATGTCGCCGCTGTCTCGACCTTCTTTCTTGGCGCTTCACCAGTGTCTCACTGGTGTGGGTCTCCGGGCACAGTAACATTCGGGGAAACTGTAGTGCCGACGAGCTCGCCAGAGCTGGTGCGCTCCTTCCTAAATCCTCTTCAATTGAACTGGATATGCCACTCGCCTCGGTCAAGTTGGACATTGCGCGGAAATTCTCTCGGGACGGCAACCTATTCTGGGTCAATGAGGAGTCCTGCTCCACCACTAGACTCACCTGGCCCTTGATGGATAGAAGGCTTACCAACCAATTTCTTGGTCTTGGTCGTGACGTCATCTCAAGTACAGTGGCCGTGCTTACAGGTCATTGCGCTATGGGTAGACACGCGGAGAGTATAAAGCTCCCATTTAACGACTTCTGCCGTGGATGCAGATCCGCTGAGGAAGTGGAGACTGGTATCCACTTTCTTTGTCAGTGCCCGTCTCTTGCTATAGGATATTTGGCTCTCCATTTCTTGTCAACTTGACGGAGCTATCATCTATTGATATCAAGGATATAGCTTCGTTCATCGAACTTTCTGGCTGGTTTTCCAGTATGGGGTAGTCATGCTTTTGATGTGCAGCCCTTGCGCTGACCAACTTCTTCCTCTTTCCTGATTTTGGTGGAACTTGGTCAATACAGGCACTGCGTTCACCCGTGGCATCACAACGGGCCGCAATGCGTGCGCAAGTGAGCTTTGTGATATCAGAGCTACCACTCAGACCTAACCATACAACGAAAGTGATTAATAGATTTAACATCAGCGCCTTTGCTGGTAGCTGCAAGAAGAAGAATCTTAAGTTAACTAACCGACACTTAGGCCTAGAGTTTTTCAAATAATTTAAAACATGCTGTGGTTAGTCTTGATGCAAAAAAACACTTTCTTAAGGCCCATATTGCCAAAAGTATTCTGAGGCGCTATATCTTTGCATAGAACTACTTGGAAAACATTCTTTAAACATTCGTTCATTAGTATAAACAACCCAAAGCGCTACTGTCGTCCTGGTCAACAAAACCCCCACGTAATAGTAACTTATTCGCAATTCATTGGCTAGATTTTGGATCTCATGTCGATTGATATCGCCTCAAATTCGACAATTTTATTTGTTTACTTACCCATTTGTCTACAAATGGACCTCACCGCTGAAAAAGATGATGATGAAGATGATAATTGGTGAAAATTAGGATCAATTATCAACTGCTCCAGAGCCCATTGGCGAAACAAACTGAATAAATGGCAACTAATGTGACAGATGTAGTTTCAACAAATTATTATATTATTATAATTTTCTTTATCAACTGGAAACTCGATATATACACTTTACACAGACAAAGTTTAATAAGTTTTACGGTCTACTTTTATGGTTTGTAATTACGTTCGTGCCCTTTGGCGCTTTGCAATGGATTTCAGTTTGGGTACCTGGCTATTACAGTTTTTATTATTCTTTGAAACCTGGTTAATTTGATTGCTGCATACACTGCCGCGATTTAATTAGAATTTTTATAGGGATTGTGCCATAAAAAATTAAATAAATATCTCCATAACCTATACAGGTTTTATATATAACCGTACAACTGGTTGTCATTTTGAAGGACACATTTGGTAATTTCTCTTTTATAGAAAGTCGCTTTCGTTTTGCCTTTCCATTGAGAAACATTTTGCACTAATAAAATTGCTTGTCCTATTTTTATATTTTCAAACCCTATCCACCAAACCAAAACACTAGTAGGCAGGTGGTTGTCTATTCAGTTCAACCGTTAGCAACTTTAGTACAAAGGGAGGGCGCTGTAATCCAGCAGGTTGTGTGTGGGCTTATTACATCAAAGATCGTTAGATCCAACCTCAGCTCTGACATTGCAATACAAAAATAAATAAAAAAATTTCTCTCGGTGACTTCCTCTCAGCAGTCTTCTGGCTCTCTGGTAGCTCTGAGAGTAAATAATTGACACGCAGACTTTTCAATTTTGTAATTAGAAGCGAGCTCGTAATCCTGAATAAATGTTTGTAATGGCCAGTTAGGTAAGTATGTATAGTAGTTAATACAAATTTTTGTTTTTATAAACCCATCTACAAGAATGCAATCGTACTTATAAAATGCGCGATATAGTTTTCTTAATCCATTTATTTTTACCCCACTCAATATTATATTTATTACACTGCCAGTGTAAACAGCTTTTTCGTGTACAAATATTTATTGTTTATTTCCATAGTAAACAATACTATTTAATTCAAATTTCTGTTGCCATTGTTTTCATTTCATGTTATTATTGTTGCGGCGAAAAAACAAAATATTTTCTTTTGTTGCATCTGTTTAAATACTAGATATACAATGTTTTGCAGCAAATCTTTTTAAATGTGGTTTAAACAAAAACAAACAAAAAATTTATAATAAAATATCCACAGAAAAACTATTGAGTCTGCTTGGTATTTTATTTCATTCTAAATTTTATACACCCGCTTTTTGGATCAATAATTTTTTGATAAAATTTTTAATAAAAAGTTTTTTATTAAAAAAGTTTTATTTAAATGGTTTAATGTGAACTCTTTTGTCCTCTATAGCACTTTAAAAATAAAATAATTTTTTCTAACACAAGACAACCATGAAGATCACCTTGTTGAAGCTAAAGCTGCCAAATTAGATGCCACTTCAGTCTTTGTGTCAAATTGCCGTGGATATACAATAACATTTGCAAATAATAAAATTAGTGTTCTGTTTTTACACTGATTTAAAAAAATCGTCCTCACCGACTTCGACTTACTTCTGGATGAATAGGTTTGAGAACAAACACAGATTTTCGAGTTTTAATAATTCTTTGAAAATAACGTTGACCAGGCCATTACTGTTGACGGCAAGCACTATAGGTCGATAATTACCAACTTCTTTTGATGATACCCACACCAACGACATGAGATTTCAACAGGAAGTCACTACGTGCTATACAGCTCATGCCACCCTGGATATTCTACAGGGCGATTTGATTACAAGATCACGGAGGTAACTCGAACTAGCTAGCGCGATTTGATACTTTAAACTTTTTCTTAAGGGTGAATAAGTCAAAAACACAGTGGTTCGCAAAGCCAACATAACAACATGCTATTGATCAAATTAAGCTTAATTATGTGACAGAGTCATTAACAATGTAATATTTCGGACCTCTAGAAAACCTGGCGGACATTTGAATGATTCTATATTCCATGGCATAATGGTATCAATAAGTGCTTCAGACGAATACAAAATTTCAATGATATCACACACACACTTAGATTTATTTAAATTTAAATATAGAAAGCGCTTAATGAAAGATATGAATGAAACCCAATAGAAATTAAGAGAAACCGGACTTGCCTTCCAAACTCTAGACCAAATGAAAAGGTAGAAACATTAGCCAAACTAAGACAAGTGCTACGCCACCTTTGATTACTATTTCCAAACAAGTAAAAGTAAGCATTATATATTGTTACGTTTTTACCTTTTAAAAACTTTTAAGATATGCGCTCGTAGATTACAAATAAAATGAAGTAAATTTGTGTTTAGTTTTAATTCTCTCTTTATTATTTGCACAATTCTGTGTGCTACTGTTCAAAATTTGATGTAAAAACAATTGCTTTGTTTGTTATTCCTCTTTGCACTCTTTTGCATAAACAATAACAATTCCTAGACAATTGTTCTACGGATCTTTGTAACGGAGATCTTCAAACCACGATTACTCTCTTCCGGACTAATACTAACGCAGTTGCCTGCTTTCCTTGCCTTTTATATGGGAACGTAAACAGTCTGATGAATGTTCTTGTTCGTGGTTTCGCCTTCTCGAGATCTCTATAAATGTAAACATCATTGTTTGCCTATTTTGTTTACATTTATTCTTGTAGCGTTCGTTGTTGTAAAGGGTCCGCCATATAAGTTTTTTTTTGAAAATGCTTTAAAAAAACTACTGAATATTTTCTCATATTTCTTTTTTATTTGAAAGTACAATCCTTCCGGTTAATAATGGAAACTAATTTTATTCAAATGGCTGCCTCGGCTGGCCATGCAGTAGCCTACACCAGAAGATGCCGATTTTGGCAAAAAAAAAAAAATCATTTTTTCAGATGAAGCTCATTTTGATCTTGGCGAGTATGTAAACAAGCAAAATTGTCGCATTTGGGGCACAGAAAACTCGCACTCATACATTGAAAAGCCGACGCACCCAAAACGAGTCACTGTTTGGTGCGGATTTTGGTCTAGAGGCATAATTGGGCCATTTTTCTTCGAAAATGAGCAAGGAGTGGCCGTTACAGTCAATGGCGATCGTTATCGGGCCATGTTGAATGAATTTTTGTTCACAAAAATTGAAGAGGAGAATATTGGCAACATTTGGTTTCAACAAGACGGCGCTACGTGCCACACAGCCGAAGCTACAGTCGATGTTTTGCGCCCTGTTTTTGAAGATCGCATTATCAGAAGCAGAGCTGATGTCGTTTGGCCACCTCGGAGCTGCGATTTGGACTATTATTTGTTGGGTGCCGTCAAAGATAAGTGTTACGCCGACAAGCCAGAGACAATTGACGCTTTAAAGTACAATATTCGTGAAGCCATTGGTGAAATACAGCTGCACAGAATCGATAATGTGCTTAAAAATTGGACCGATCATGTAGGCTACTGCATGGCCAGCCGAGGCAGCCATTTGAATGAAATTATTTTCCATTATTAACCGGAAGGATTGTACTTTCAAATAAAAAAAGAAATTTGAGAAAATATTCAGTAGTTTTTTTTAAAGCATTTTCAAAAAAAAGGTTATTTGGCGGACCCTTTATATTTGTTTACTTCTTTATCATTTTCTTATGCTAGTGTCTTGTTGACACATTTTTGTTTACTTGTTTATAATTTTTTTATGCAGGCGTTTGTTGGTATATTTTGGTTTAATTGTTTTTGTATCTTTTGTTTATAATGTTAAATTTAACTTTAGTTGTCATTTAGATCTAAAACTTTATTTAAAAATAATGAAATAGAATTTCCTTGAAACAGAAACACCGTAATAGTGTCGCAACATTTTAAGAGTGAAAAAGAAGATCCTGTATGACAAATGACTACTTCCATCGTCATTATGCGAAACCGAGGTCAGACATCTCCTACAAAACGAAATATAAAAAATGTTAATTGGGCGATGCTCACGTCTGGCAAAAACTCCGGCAGTAAATAGAATTGCCTTGAAAAGTTTCTCAAAAATCTGTAGTTTGAAATTGACTTTAAACTGTTGGTCCCGCCACTCATGTAAAAAATTAACGCACACAACATGAGTGGTGTGAGAAGCTAGGTAGTAATTCTGACTGAAGGCTTGTAATGACCAATTATGTATGAAGTATGTATGAAGTATGTAGTATTATCTTTTGAGTGTTGTGAACAACAAATCCTTTTTAAGTACGTGAAGTTTTAATTCTTTTGTAAAATAATTGCCTTTCTTAAACCTTTTGACTGACTTATATTTTATATTACACACACTATGTATACTACCGTATACAAAACTAACTGCTAATACCGTCCGCAAAACCAGTCGCAATATCGCCTAACGTATTTTGTTTACAAAAGGTCTTGTTGATAGTTATGTCATCGTCAATTTTTTTGCTTTTTTTTTAAACTACAATGCATTCTATTCAGTTCTATAAAAAAAAATTGTTAATCTGCAGAAAATTGAACGCTTTAGGTATTAACATGTTAATAAATTACACTGGATGATTTTACGCTGTGTATACATAATATGAAGAGAATAAAAAAATTATATGGGCTGAACGCACAAAGGATGATAAAGTTCAACCCAACAGCAGCTACAATGATTAAATTAATTTATGATAAAAGTATCATCATCAATATCATCAACTTGTATAAACAAGACAACAACAGCATGTCACTGACAAAGCAAAATAATGGTGATGAAAAGGGAAAAGTGTATATAAAAATGGCGATTGATATTTGAATACCCTACATTAACACATTAATTTGGAAGTTAGCATGGCGAGACCAACAGTTTAAAGTCGACTCCAAAAGACTGATTTTTGAGAAACATTTTCATGGTAATTCTATTCACTCTCAGAGTTTTTGCTAGAAATCTGCTGAGTGACATTTGCCGAAGAAATATAAATGTCTGAACTGGGGCTAGAACCGTGGCCTTGTGTCTAATAAGCTAACACACTAACTGCCGTAGTCCAGGGCAACTATATTTTTTATTCATTTGACATAATTCTGTATAAGACGTATTTCCTGTAACTAGTTAACGAAAAATGTTTTAGAGAGAGAACCGGGGCTCACGTCTAATAAGCCAATATTCTACCTACTAGACTGTGGTGAATTCTATGCACAACTGCTTCCAAATTAATTAACATAACTTTGCTTACATTATACCTTACTCTTTGGCCTGTTAGAAGCAGTGAACCGGACTTCCGCCTTTATTTAATGGCGATGTACTGGCGTAAAAGAAAGGACACATAGACAAAGATGCTCCCTTTATCGAAAACAAAATGTACAGTCAAGTCAACAGAACTGAAATCTTTAGTTCCTTCATCCTGTTGTAAGTGTACATAAGATGTCTGTTAGTTACCAATTAAATCTCACAACTTATATTGCTGAGTTTAATACAGCGATTCAATATCCATAAAAAAATAAAAATAAAATAAGCGTTAAAAACCATGATGATGGCATTGACAATGACAACTACAACAGAGAAAATCGGTTAGTGAATGCTCCAGTCTTCGAAATCTATACTTATACGTATGCTGTAAGTTTTCAATTAAAAGAACAACAACAACCAATAACCGCGAGTAGATGCAATAAACTTTGCAACACAAGAAATAAAAACGAAATTAATAAGCACAAAAGGGGAAAGAAGGCATACAAAATGCTTTAAACCAAAATACTGAATCCATAATAATTTCATTAATATTTACTACACTTGCAATTTGTTGTGGTCAATGAATGTCAGTATATGTTCATAAAGAAATACCAAACTTTATTACCAAAAGTTTTAGCCCCCTCAGTTCGAATACCCTATTTGGTTTGGTTGATTGTTTGTTTGACATCATGGTGGAACTGCAACAATATTGCCTTTTTAAATGTTTTAATAAATAATGTTACCCACATTTTACTCCAATTTTATTTAAAGCACATGAATTGTGTACGAAGAAAATTAACGTTTAGCGTATAGAGAAATGCATGCAAATTCGGAGTGGTGATTGGGAGCATATTTTTATTTTAAATTACAAGCATAATTGCACGTATTTAAACATTTATTGTAGAAAATATTGATTTTATTTGATAAAATTTTCTTCTTTGTCTTCTTTTCTCTTCTCTGTCTTTAATTTTTTTTACAGCACAATTATGACTCGTCCAGCATTTCGTAAATTTTTCTTTCGTCCTTTTTTTGTTGAAATAATTTTTTAAACTTGAAAGATATCATTGCCAGTACACATCCGCAAGTAAAAGCTGATCGAGTTTAATAAAGACAAATGAAATCAGAGAGTGAAAACACTATCAATTGAATGACGCACAGAGATATCGTATTGGATATTTGAGACCACATACAATACAACAGCAACACATAGAACAGGACAGAGCACCAAATCGAATACGATTACGAAAACAAATATGAGAAGTACTCTCAGTAAACGTTGATTTTATTTGAATTGAACTTTAAAACAACTTTTGGTGCAGGCCCTGGCAGTGTAATAAATCAGAGCAGACTTCCAGTTGAGCTTTTTCATAAGGAATAAAGGATGATGAAGGCGCCAAAATGACTTTTTCTTTTTGCTGTTGCATTTGTTGCTGAACTCCTTGCGGGAATTTCAGCAAAAAAAAATAAATGAATTGCTCGCGAATCCCAATTTATTTATTTTTTAACTGAGTGCTGTCATCAGGTTTATGTTTCTCTTCATTTGCTTTTCTTTTATTGTGAAGATGTTTACTCTTTATTTCTGTATGCATGCCAAGGTCAACTTATCTGATGTATTGTTGGTAGAGTTTTGCTTTACTGCACGAGTGCACTTATAAATTGCTGGCATACTATACAGCAACGAAGCTTTTGACGATATTTTAATTTCATTTACTTTTCATTATGATTTCCTTTTTAATTTCATTTATTTCAATTTCCTCTTTCTCTGCTTTTTTGTGCATTTTCTGACGTTTTATTATGTTTTTCTTAACTTTTTGAACTTAAACACTGTAATCTCTGTTAATTATGTTTTCTTTTTGCAATGCATCCTTACAAAATACGCAGAACCTTATGTGGTCAGGTCACAACCCGACGATATACAATAATGCTTAGAATACATTTTTAAGGTTGACCCTCTAGCACTACCCAGGCTAAACCAGTTGAGTTCACTTTTTTTTAGTATTCTAACAGCCGTATTTGGCCTCTAATAGTCACATGTAATATCTTCAGTCATAATCGATATATTATAAGTACAACAACTGTACAACAAATATATCCATAATACTCTATACATCACCACCGACGAATTATACGGCAAATAAAAAAACCAAAAGCTTGGAAAGTTCTGCGATTTATATTACATTTTCCAAAAGGCATTTTCGAGCTTTAACAGTTGATATTGGTCATCTTCTTGAAGCTACACCCTATAAAAATGGGTGTTCTGTTGCGCCAGCGTCAGTGTTGAAAAATTCAGTACTTTTGTACTTTTTTCAGTACTTTTTCATTTCAAAAATACCGCAGTACCTTCGCTACGCTTTTAGTACTTTTTTTATTACATATTTTATGTCTTGCGCTTTTCAACTGTAAATGCATTAGGAACACGTCTAACGCAATGATAAAGTAGGGTTTAGCCCCGGTTAGCCAAACGTCCACGGAACATACGTTCGTTTTTAGAATACGAAAAGCATTGAAAACGCTTGCCGAACCGTAATGTAATTTCGGTATGGATTTGCATTGCTCTTCATATGCTAAAAATGAATGTAAGTTACATTACGACCCATCGACGTTTGACTAAACGGAACTTTTACGTTTTGGTACGTTCCGTATCAGATGTTTTTATTCTCCTCCATGTGTAATAAATATAAATAAATAAATAGTCTAGCAGGTACTGTGCTGGCTTACTAGACGTGAGCCCACCAAAAAGAAATATGAACAAATATTTCTCCGGCGACTTCCTTCTGGCAAAAACTCTGAAAGGAAATAAAATTGCCACGATAGTTTCTTAAAATTCTCAAATAAGTGGTGTGAGAAGTTAGGTCGTAATCCTGATTGAAGGGATATAAAAATTACCAGTTATGTATGTATGTATGTGTCTTTTACAAAAGTACTACTTGATGCAAAAATGTACGTTTTCAGTTATACTTCCGTATCATTTCAAAATTTCAGTTTTGCAAGACTGAGCAGCGTGCCAAGCGTTCCAGGCATTTTACAATCGTCATAATCGTCCTACCGAGAGGGCTATTGGCAAAGTTGTGGATAAATTCGAGTCTACTAGTTTAATAAACGTTCGACTAACACCCGAATGTCAACTGAAGGGACGATCTGACCGAAATATCCTCTTTGTCCGTTGCTCACAAGAACTCGGTATTTCGTAATCCAGAAACTGTTGATTTTTATGACGTAATTTGGGCATGCATACTTTAGTCAGGATTAATTAATTAATCCATAATTTTATACATGAGTGGCTGGACCTACAGTTTAAAGTCGACAATGACAGATTTTTTGAGAAAGTCTCCACGGCAATTTTATTCACTCTCGGAATTTTTGCCAGAAATCTGCTGAGAGGAAGCCTGCGAAGAAATATTTATTCATATTTAGTTTTGATGTCTGCCCTGGGGTTTGAATCGAGGCCTCACGTCTAATAAGCCAACACACTAGCTACTAGACTATGGCGACTACTAATTTGGGAATGTACCCTCACAAAATTCTACTGACACCGAACTTTAAGGTAACTCACCATAGATTGTTTGCTATGGGCTTTGGAGTAGTTGGCAACTGATCCTAATTTTCATCGAAAAATCGTCTTTAGCGATGAGACCTCTTTCTGCATGAACATACAAAATTATCGTATTAGAGGCGACACCAATTCAAATGAGATTTAAGAGTATTCAATGCACTCCGAAGAAGTCACGATTTTGTGTGGATTTTAGGCTGGCAATGTCAGCGTTCCATATTTTTTAGAATGATGTTGGCCAGGTCATCTCTGCTGACGGCGTGTTATGTGCCACAATAGATAAACTGCACGAGCGAATTGAGGGCACTGTCATCTCATGTGAATGTAATTCAAACTGGCAACCGAGATCATGCGATGGGATTAAGTCCATTAGACTTTTTCTTATGACGTTTCCTTAAATCACTGGTTCACAAACCACACCGGTTCTCAGCATACATACATACATACATACATACATACATACATACATACTGCAGTTTAAAATTGATTCCGAACGACAGGTTTATGAGATTACAACTTTATTTATTCTAGCAATTTTTGTCAGAAATCCGCTCGGAGTTTTCGCCGAAGAAGTATTTTTTCACATTTCGTTTTGTTGGAGATGTCCGACCTGGGGTTTGAACTGTGGACTTACGTGTAAAAAGTCAATTCACTACTTATTAGACTAAGACGACTGCAGCGGTTCTCACTGACAACATATTTCATGACACCGATTCAATTTAACCTGAACTGGTAGCCAGGGTAATGGAAAATTAAACAATTTGGATGCGTTCCACCCAGGCATTGTGGACATTTGAGGGAATAAAAAATTTCTGCTAAAATTTAAAGACAGGAAGCGCTTAATAAAGGGCCCGTTGTTTGATTGACGTGTATTATGAATATGTTTTCTTCACAAATGTTAAAGCAGAACTGACGTTTACCAACATTAACAAAATTTATTATCTGTCAATAGGGCGATGACTTTTGTACTACATTACATGTATATGATTACAATAAATTTTTGCTTCTACACAGAATTTTACGGCGTCCCTTACTTTATTTAATTATTTCATTTACTGATAACCCTATTTTCTCTTAAGCAGTTATAAGTCGCCACGGCTATAAATATATCACTTTTATGCTGATTTCTTTAGTTTTGTTAATCTTTTATAATTACATACAAAACCTACGTAGTATTCATATGTCCACAGAAGATTAACGCAAATATTTCTGCGTCATTACTCCGTAAATCATTTTGTTAATATTTAACGATGGGATGAGAAAAAATAAATTCATGGTACATGAGATGGATTGCATGTAATTAATAATCATTTTTAATGATGACAATTAAGGCAAAAATTTACGCATAAATTTCTTCATTTATTCAGTTTGTTAAGAAGTTTTTTTTTTGCTAAAATGTGAAATTTATGAGAGCGCAGATTATATTTTTTGTGTTCAGCAAAAATGTTTGTAAAGGAATGGTTGTGCCAATAAGGAAAACATTATTTAAACAATTCCTGACGATTTGCAGTAGATCGTATATTGTTTTGCATATGACAACTCATCAGAATGAACACGACCCTTAAATCATGGCGTATGTACGGATCACGCTATTTTGAAATATCCGCGATTTAAATAATTCTGAAGCAAAAAGTGAAAAATACAGCGGAATGAAAAATACAGATGTTGCTCTCTGAAAAGACCTGTCACGCGATGAACAAGTCCGTTATAGCGGTTATCAAAAGGAGAATAATGTGCAATATCCTAAGGGTAATGCCGTTTTATTTTGTTGAAAGAATCTTACTCAATAATATCACACATAACGTGAGACGTAAAGGGTAAATTCATACAGACACTGGATAATTTTATCAGCCGTAAACTGTGTTGAAGATTTTGATTATTTATTAATTAGAATACAATTACAAATTATAGTACACCTATTACGAGCTAAATAGCGCAGACCTTATGCTCAGTGTAGTGTAGACCTTATGCTCAGTGTAGCGCTAATGATCTAATACACTACCCAATAGACTACCAGGAATCCTGTGTTAAAGATTAATTTCTCTAATTAATAGTTTTGTAATCTAATAGTGTAAAATTGCGTACATACCATAGGTGCCTAATATTGTTCCAAATCTTTAGTCAGGATTACAACCTACGTGGCGTATGTTATATGAGAGGCGGGATCAAAAGTTTAACCTCAACTTCGAATGAGAAGAGCTTATGCGAGAAGTATGCTGAGCGAAAATCGTTTTTTCGACATGTCTGAGTTAAGTCTGAACTTCGAGCATTCGTTTAACAAGCCATGTACTATGCTATGTACTAGACTATAGCGACTGCAGGTTAATAATCTTCCCACCGAGGGAACCATGGCCAATGTGGTAGATAAAGTCGGAGTCCACAGTTTCACATTTGTCAAAAATATTCGATTTCGACCACAACTTTGTGAACTTTGCGTCTTGATTGGGGGCCTGCAGCCACATAAAATTTAAATTATCTAAGAACCAAAGGTAAAAAACCATAAACGATGAAGTGTGTTCGCTGAAAGGGCTCTGAAGCACTTGGCAACTGACATTAATTTTCATCGGGAAATCTTATTCAGCGATTTGACCCATTTTTGAATGAATATGTACTTGAACAAATGCAATCACTGAAATTGGGACGATAACAATCCACATGAGATCCAATAGCATAGAATTTTTTCGTAAGAAATGACTACTAGATTTGGATTTTATGCTGGTGCGGCATGGGTCTATATATCCTTCAGAAGAGCGTCGTCAACATTGAGGCAACTGAGTCATTGACACTTACCCAAACCACTTGTGGTTTCAGCAAGACGGCGCTTTTTGCCACAAAGCTTACGCTACATTGGATTTAAAGGTATGGTCATCTCACGTGGAGATGGTGTGGACAGACCACACAGATCGTACGATTTTATCTTATTGGACTTTTTGTGGGGTTTATACGCAAGTGTATGGGAATAAGCCACAAACCACAGTGGTCCTCGAAGCCAATATAACCCATGCCATCGGTCAAATTCAGCCTGATTTATGCTTCCGAGTCATAAAAAATTGGACATTTCAAATGCGCTCCAACCAGAAAAGATGCTGCAGGAATTTAAAAGACATTATATTGCACACATAATGACATCAATATGTTTTTCAAACAAATAAAAAAAGTTAAATGATATCTTTAATTTAGAAATACGAAGCGCTTAAGGAAATACTCCATAATATCAAAATTTTAAAACAAAATCAATAATGAAATAACTTTGCTGTGTTGACACAAATTATGCATGAATAGTTGTTTTGAATGTTTTTAATTGAAATATTTTTTAAAACTAATTAAATGAATTTGATTGCTTTTCATTGTTTTGATGGCCTAGTTTTACATCAATTACTTTGTGAAAGAAGTTAAAGCTTCAATGAGACAACAAGATTTTGCATGAGCTATGAATTAATGAGAGGGAGGTTAACCCTAATATTATTATTAAAAAAGTTTTCTTTTTGTTTGAGATAAAAACAAATAGATAAAATAGGTTAAAAGGTACGCCTATATTTTACGAAATAGGGGGTCTTAACAGGTATAGTTAGTTAATTAACTTTACAGGCATGTTTGTAGTGTTAGTGCTAAATTGTCATGAAACCCGCTATTTAACTATGAAGAACAAAAGTACCGAATGTGTATAAAATATATTTCTTTCTTTAGACTTCAAAGAGCATTTCCTAAAAATAAAATTAATAATTATGTATTTAAAATCGCAAGTAATAGACTCATACGTACATGTAGAAGTACTTCTACTTATGTTTTTATTTCTCCGGCGACTTCCTCTCCCAGCAGTTCTCTGGTAAAAACTCTGGGAGTAAATAAAATTGCCATGAAAAATTTCTCAAAAATCTGCCGTTCCTAATCGAATTTGAACTGTAGGACTGCCGCTCATATATATAATTAAAACAACATAAGTGCTGTGAGAAGCTAGATCGTAATCGTTTGAGATATGAGCTCGTAGATTGCAAATAAAATAAAAATAAATTTGTGTTTAGTTTTAATTAAAATTCTTTCCTATTCGCACAATTCAGTGTGCCACTGTTCACAACAAAAACAATTGCTCTGTTTGTTATTCCTCTGTTTACACACTTTGCATAAACAGATATTTGTAACGGAGATCTTCAAACCACGATTATTCTCTTCAAACAAACGCGTCTCTCACAACACTGATTTAATTTTTTTTACTAACGTTTTTTGCTTTGCTTTTTATATCCCATTGTAAACAGCTGATAAATGTTCTTGAAGTCGAATGTTCGTGGCTTCGCCTTATCCAGATCTCTATAAGTGTAAACGTCGTTGCTTCATTATGGTTGTGTGTGTATTTCGTTTCTTGTAGTGTATGTTGTTGCATTTTTGTTTCCTTGTTTACCAGTTTTTATGCTGGTGTTTGTTGGTATAATTTTGTTAATTATTTTTTTTATCATTTTTTATGTTGGTGTTTGTTGTTATATTACCCAGTGCGATAATTTGTAAATAAGATCATTGTTTTTGTAGCTTATATAATTTTTAAGTTAAACGATGTAAAAGCAAAACACCAGTATCTAGATTTTTGTATTTTCGTAACAATATATTTGTATTGGCCATTGACCAGTAAGCAGGTTTGTAATTGTAATTTAATTAAAATAATTGCAATTTAATTTGTATAACAAATCATACTTATTTTTAATTGCATTTATTTACTATGTTTTTTTTTAAATACGACACGAAATGAAATTCTAAGAGTAGAATTTGATTTACACGATTATGTCAGATTCCTTGACGAAACTTGATGAACATGAAACCACTCTGTAAGCTCAGTTTATTACAGGGAGGGTTGCCATGAATGCATTAGTCTACTTCTATTGTGGCCTATTCTTAATCTATATGCGTACATAAATTTGGGTTAAATTGTAAAATAATTCCATTAAAAAGGTATATACTTTTGGTGTTTTTGGTTCTCATTTTTTTGTGATATTCTACAGTTTCATTGAAAAATGTATGTACGCGTATGTGCACCATAACATATATTGTGGCATTTATTTTGATTTAATTTTTTTATTCAAATCATTGAAAACCAAAAGCAAAAACAACATATGGACCATTTCGAATTTAGTAGAACGTAATAAATGAGTGCGTTCTATAAAATTGATGATTTTGCGGCAAATAGATTCAATTTAAATGTAATCAACACAATTATTGGGTGTACATGTATAAACAAAATATAAATAAACAAACAACGCCAACCCAAAACTACATGAATAAAGGAATCTGACAAATACTTTCAGTATGTACACACATACGTCATTACAACGTAATGACAGGCTGGATTACGACCTAGTTCCTGACGCCACTAATGTGTGTGCTAATTTTATACAAGATTGGTGGGACCTACAGCTTGAAGTCGACTCCGAACAACAGAATTTGTGAAACTTTTTTATGGCAATTTCATTTTCTCGCAGATTTTTTGCCAGAAATCTGTTGAGAGGAAGTCCCCGAAGAAATATATTTTTATATTTCATTCTGTTGGAGTTTGAACCGTGGCCACACATCTCATAAACCAGCACAGTACTTAATACATTCGCCATTAACGCCATAAGGCAGATTTATTGGAAATAGTAGTAAAAAATTGATATTCTGTTAGATTATTCTAAGAGTCTTTGCCAGAAATCAGCTGAGAGATTCGCGATATTCGAGGTGTATGACCTGGAGTTTGAACCGTGGCCTAACGTCTAATAAGCCAACACACTACCTACTAGACTACATCGATTTCAGTATACATATATGTCTACAGCATCAGTAAATAGAATAAAAAAATTTCACAGTAAATATACATCAAAAAAGAGATGATTTTGTGTGTGTAGCTTGAAAACTCATTTTGAAAATTTTCTTTTCAAATACCTAAAACTTTCTAAGCCAGGTAGTTCTATCTCGCCTAACTTATTAAAACATATTTCAATTGACGTATTGCATTGAATACACAAAACGTTTTATGAATTTGTGTGTAAATCTATAACGAAATGGCACGCATATTTGCAGATATTTATGGAGAAGTATTGTTCTGAATTCAACTTTATTTTGTATTGCATAAATTCCATGCAGGTTCCTATCATAATACACAGAATTGATGCAATTTTCATTTCATTCATATGTGTGTTATCAGCCTGATTGCTCTACAAAAGCTAATAAACGGACATATAGTAATATGGACATAATCTATGTGGCGAAGCGAAAATAGTTTTTTATTACCTACAATGATTTTAATGGTAAACAAGCAATGTAACAAACGTGCTAACAATTCTCGTAAAAGCAAACATTTATTGAAACAAAGTTCCTGATGGTGGCGGTATGGTGGTAGTCTAGTGAGTAGTGTATTGGTTTATTAGATTAGCAGTTTTCTGTCAAAGGTTGTGGGAGTAAATCCATTGTCATGAAAATCTTTCCAAATCTGTATATCAGATTCAAGATAATCTAGGCCGTAACGGGTTGTAATGTAATGTTAGGTTTTTACCTTTTAAAAACGTTTAAAATATGAGTTCGTAGATTGCAAATAAAATAAAAATAAATTTGTGTTTAGTGTTAATTAAAGTCTTTATTGTTCGCACAATTCTGTGTGCCACTTTATGTAAACGATAACAATTGCTTTGTTTGTTATCCTTCTTTACATTCTTTTGCGTAAATAATAACAACTGTTCGACAGATCTTTATAGTGGAGATATTGAAACCATAATTTTTCTCTTCAAACACAGACTGACTGAATTTTTACTGACTCCAAATTACAAGGCCGTCAGGAGGCGCTCAATCCAAGTGCGGAATGAACAGTCCTTAGTAAGAAATGTTGGCCATACTTATAGTAATGTTTTATGTATTCCAGCACTGCAAGTAGTTCACGTCGGGTCACACAATAGATCCGTTCAGGTTTCGACACTGTGCGACTATAGTACGACTATGACTTTCTCTGTACCATTAACAATGTCTCCATGTAAGTATCTTACCCGATCTTAAAATTTACAAGTACAACCTAATACGAAATTAAATAAAATTTTATGAGAGGAAAATTATCAAATTATATTTCAATGTTTTATATGATGATTATAAGGACGATGTAGGAGCTTAGGCTTATGCTTGTAAGAATATTTTTTAATTAAACAACGAATCCATCTGCTTTGATTATCCTATTAGATAGATTGCACTTTTACTGGAGTCTTACTGACATACATTATTTTTCTTTAGTATAGAATTGAATGAATGGACTTTAAGTAGGATACAAAAACAAGGACGTCTTGTTAGTTATTTAATTAATTAAGATTTGAATGCAAGTCAGTATAACAGGAGGAATTGAGGATCAATCTGTAAGGTTTTTACTGCAGTTCGCAGTACTTTAAAGAAGTGACCAAATACTTTCACTTGTTTAAAGCCTTTAAGCAGGATGACAACCTAGCTTCTCACACGATCCATGTTATGTGTGTTAATTTTATACATCAGTGGCGGGACCTACAGTTTAAAGTTGGCCTCGAACGACAGATTTTTTCCTTCTTTGAGAAATCTCTCGTTGTATTTTTATTTACTGACATGTGTTCGCTGAAAAATCCCTCGAACAGGTGGCGAGTGACCCTAATTTTAATCGATGAGGCCCCTATCTGGATGAATGGGTACATGAACAAACAAAATTGTTGAATTTGGGATAATGCCAATCAACATGATATCCAAGAGCGTTCCAAAAAAGTCACTTTTTAGTAAGGAGTGGACTTTGAACTATAGGCCCCACCACACATGTATACAAATTAACGCACACAACATAAGTGCTGTAAGAAACTAGGTCGTAATCCTGACTAAAGGGTTGTAATGACCAATTATGTATGTATGATAGTAAGCTCTTAACGAAAGAGGATAATGTAACCTGTGTCTTATATTCATTAGAAATGCCCTCATCATTTGTTAATGATATCCATCTGTTCCTAATTAATTGAGATCCACTTTTTTAGTATTCGTCTCATCTTTTCTGTATCATATTTGTTTTCATTACACAAGAACGGCTTTAATTTATAATCAGTACGAATTTTGTTAAGCTTGATTCATATTTCATTTAAAACATTATAAAAATTATTATCAGACTTCGATAAAATCTACAATTTTCCACTCCTGGTGATTGAAATCATTTGAAAGTATTTTGGTTGTATACTGTTGTTGTCTGTTGGCTTATACCATCAGACTAAAGTTCGGTACAACCCCAACAAAATGGGCAATTAAATGTTGATATTTTCCTTTTATTTCTGTTCCCTGTATAAAATTGCAAACATAAAAAGTTAGTGGAGTTGTACAATAGATATTATTACTAACTATTCCATACCTGCGACATACATTAAAGTTGTTTTCTGTACTCATTTAACTACGATTTTTTTCCCAAAAGTAATCTATGCCGTGTATTAAATACAAATTAAACAGAAAAACAACAACCATCTGATACAATGGATACCAAAAGTAAATTTTTTTGTTGTGCAGCCGCTCTATTGTAAAATCTATAAGATCTGATCTAGTGAACTTCAAATGCAAACAAACAGTTGCAATAACAATCCACAACAAATAGCCACGCGTTTTAAGCATGCCGCATACCAGCAATAATCATTATGGTACGGTTATGTTGAAAGCTAACAAGTGAATGCACACTTTTATTGAAAAATATGGGGGCTTTCAAATCAAGTGTCATAAATATTATTCTTAATAGCCGGGTAGAAAAAACAAAATTATCGTGATACAATAATACTGATACGATGCGAAAATTTGTTTATTCGTTAAGTATTTGAAATTTGTAGGTGAGGCTGTTTAAAATAGGTAGTTTTGTGTTGCAGTTTTTAGCTTGAAATTGTAGCCTAAAAATATCGTATTGATGGTAACGCACGTCAATGTTATCTTCAATTGTTTTACAAACAAAAATGATTGTTTGTCATGGTATTTATTTACACTATTGTGTGGAGGTAAAAATTAAAGATCAAAAAGAAACTTATTTATGACAAATGTAATCACATGCACTTTACACTAATCACAAGGATATCATGAATCGTGAACAAAAATGGGAGTGATTGAGGTGATTCAGCGATCATTTGATATTTTACTTTAAATAAGTAACTACATACATACATACGTAATTGGTCATCACAACCCTTCATACAGGATTACGACCTAGCTTCTCACACCACTTATGTTGTGTGTTTTAATTTTATACATGAGTGGCGTGACCTACAGTTTAAAGTCGACTCCGAACGACTGATTTTTTTGAGAAACTTTTCATGGCAATTTTATTTACTCTCATAGTTTTTGCCAGAAATTTGCTGAGAGGAAGCCGCTGAAAAAATATTTTTTCTTATTTTCGTTTTGGCCGTTATGCCTGACCTAGGGTTTGAACCGTGGCCTTACGACTAATAACCCAACGCACTACCTACTAGACTACGGACACTTCAAAAATTAAAATGAGCTCCATAATTAGTGATTAATCTACAGTACAGTACGGAATACGGAAGCCAACGAGTGACGGTGGAAATCATTATGGGCACGGAATAGGTTAAAGAGGTTTGAGTAGAATAACACCTATGCCGAATTTGTTTGTGTGCAGATTTATTCAATACGTACTTTTTGCTATACTTACTTGATAAGCAATTGAAAATATTAATGCATTAGTGTTGGCCTTTAAAATTTGCATTATTTTACCGAAAGGAGAACTTCAAAGGCATTATTGAAATCAAACTTATCGAATATGAAACAGATTGGTAGCTATTCTATTGGAACCAGGAATACTGTTTATACTGTTATGTAGGTAGGTTGGAGTGGTAGCTTTGATAACAAAGCTAACTTGAGCACGCGTAGCGGCCCGTTGAGATGACATAGGTAAGCAAAGTGCCTGTATTGACCGAATTCCACCAAACCTATCGGAGAAGTTGAGCACCGCAGGGTCTACACATTTAACTTGTGCTGTATTGAAAGAGAATTATAAGACCAATTTTTAGATATACGTACATAATAGGTCATTGCAATCCTTCAGTCAGGATTAAGGACCTAATTTCTCACACCACGTATGTTGTGTGTGTTGATTTCATACATGGGTGGCGGGACCTACAGTTGAAATTCGACTCCGGACGACAGATTTTTGAGAAACTTTTCATAGCAATTTTATTTACTCTCAGAGTTTTTACCAGAAATCTGCTGGAAGGAAGTCACCGAAGATATATTTTTTTCATATTTTCGTTTTGATGTATGGCCTGGGTCTTGAACCGTAGCCTTACGTCTAATAAGCCAACACACTACCTAGTAGACTTCGGCGACCTATTTATTGAGGCTTTCATTAATGCGATAATGAGCATGTTAAACTAAAAGTTTTCTACGCATATAATAAAATAAAGATTTTAGAATTAAGACTACAGTGAAAAGTTTATTATAAGTACTTCTAGGATTTGGTGAATAGTTTACATAAACGAATCTAAAAACGATTATTTTGAATAGAATAATATTAACGACGAATAAATAAGATTGTTTTGTAAAGAATTTATTGCAACATTTTTAAATAAACCTTAACTTACTTACTTATTTTACTTAATTGGCAATTAACAACCCGATTAACGAATTTCGGCCTGCCTTAACGCATCCTCTAGGCGCCTCTGCTTCTTGCGCGCCTACGCCATTTGGTCACACTAATCGATGGCAGGGCTTCCTCGATTTGATCCTTCCAACGGAAACAAGATCGTCCTCTTCGCCGACTTTCACTGATCTCCGCATCAAATACCCGTCTCGCCGGAGCATCCTACTCCATTTCAACGACATGGTCGAGCCAGCGCAGCCGCTGGATAATAATACGCTGCACAACGTCTATGTCGTTGAGGAGCTCGTACAGCTCACTGTTGGATCGGATGCGGAAATCATCGCCAACTCGCACTGGACCGAAGATCTTACGTAGGAGTTTTCTCTCGAATACTCTCAAGACTGCTGCATCAGGGCTTAATAGGATCCATACCTCTGCGTCATAGAGAAGCACAGGGAGAATTTTAGTTTTGTCGTACGGGAGAGGCCTCTGCTACTCAATTGCCTATTGAAGCTATAGTAGCACCTGTTGGCAAGAGTGATCCTGCGCTTGATCTCCAGACTGACATCATTTTTGTTGGTAACGGCGGAGCCAAGATAAATAAATTCCTTGACTATATCGAAAGTATAGTTATCGGCCATTATCTGAGATCCAATATGCAGCACGTCTCTACTTGTCGGCATATATACTTTGATTTGCCCTCATTTACTGACAGACCCATCTTAAATCTTAACTACCCTAACTTAACTACCTTAACTACCCATAACCCATTTTATTTTTCAACACATTGACTTCCTCTGCTCATAATCGAATTTATCGAAAACTTTTTCATTAATTTTAAACGTTTTAGCGACTGTCATAAAGAATAAAATAAAAAAAATAAAATTGCCTCATTGTCTTAACTCATCCAAGTGTATTTCGCCATCATCTTATGCAGCATCTGTATCAATAAACGCGACTCAATATGCACTCTCCAAGGCAAACATGAATTTTAATATGCACAGGATGGAAGAACGTATTAAAAGACAATAAGCAGCGCATATAATATAATAAAAAAAACAACACTTTTCAACACTACACCTCCTTACATAGCCGTACGTTCGTTATTGTAAGGATTTGGATGTCATATTATGACTGTGCGGTTTTCTACATGAATGACAGTCACTTTTATTTTACGAGTGTAAAGTATGTAACATTGCAGTTCGCTAGCTCTTTATATATTGAGCCATTATTGAGTTGATACATACTATTATACTGATATAATGATAACAATTGAGAAAGACAAAAAAAGTTGTTCAGTGCTATTCAACAATCGTGCAGTCATCATCTGGTAGGTGAGTTTTTGTAACAATTGTGTGTTGCTTGATGCAAAATATAAAGATAGCAACGTTTGTGTCTCATATGAAACATTAGGCATTGGGATCACTGAGCATTCAATAATGCATCAATTTTTCTTGTCATCTGATAAGAGAATAATAAAATAGTAACGGAAATTCTAGCAAATGTTCTTGAATATGTAAAAAAAAAAATAAAAGGAAAGCATAACTATTGAAAAAATTATAGGAGAATAACTAAGATTATATTGCACAGTATATTATAAATACATATCATATGTACATACATATATACAGTTGATACTAGCGAACGTACCTTCGACTCGCAGTTTCTATAGAGGAATTTATCCAAATCAATACAAAGTTTAGGACCAGGTTTTTTACAAACGGCCACCACTTACTCCCTAGAATATATTAGAAAAAATGTAGTTGGAAGATGGAGGTGGAAAAGGAATCTTACACATACGAATAGACAGGCTTCGGGGAAATGCTGTTACCCATTTGATTAGCCAATCCTCCATCGATGATTGTTTTCTATAAGAAAGAAACACATTGTAGAAGACTGCTTCCAACTCCGGGTAATATCTGGGAACATTTTACTAACTAAGCCCTGTTCAGAATACAGCTCTCGGACATTGCCGGTAGTTCAGATCTAGGAAATTTATTTGCATTAAACTTCCAAATGCTTTGGGTGATAGTCGGTTTGTTGAGATCAGAACTTCGGGTCTTTTCAAAGAGATTTCTGAGAATTCGACAATTGATAACGGCCATCTTGCAGAAGCTTTATATGAGAAATTAATTGAACTGAATAAACAGTATATTTTGGCACCATTCATAACACACAACAATACATGCAAGAAAATTAGAGTTCTGTGCGATCAACTCACGTCATCAACTTTACGACCGCCATAATCCTCTTGTCGACAGGACTATTCACGACATAATGGATAAATTTAAGTCCACTGGTTCAATAAACGGTCAACCAACACCAGTTCGCCAATGAAATGGAAGATATGGCGAAAACATCGCCGCTGTCAATGAGAGTGTTATGGAGAATCCCAGTCTGTTAATTTCGCGTTGCTCACAAGAACGCGTCCTTTCACAGACCACAATTCGCCGAAATTTGCGTTATGTCTTAGGCCTGCACTCGTACAAAATTTAAATAACCGATGAACTGAGGGTAAGTTACCATAAAAAGTGACTTGCGTTCGATGTATTAGCTCTAGAGCAGTTGGCATCAGACCATAATTTTCATTGGAAAATCGTCTTCAGTGATGAGACCCATTTTTGGATATGTGAGCAAAAAAATTGTCAAATATGGATCGATACTCCATTAGATTTGAGAGCGTCCAATTCCTCCCGAAAAAGTCACTATTTTGTTTTGTCTCATTAGTACATTTTTCTTTGAGATAGACGTTGGTCAGAAGATCACTTGCAATGACGAGAGCTATGATTACACAGCCCTGCATGGGTTTTGCAAACAAGATTGCTCCAGGTGTTTCCGAAGGCATTTTGTGCGCTAAACACGAATCTGGTTTCAAAAATTTTCCATCACGTCAGGTTTTCGAGAAAAAGGGGGTTGAAAACCCTAAAAATAGCGTTTTTGGCCATTTTTGAAACATTGTAGAGCTCAACACTGACGTGGTAGAACCATCGCTATTGTTAGAAATTGACAATTGATCTTTGCTCTTTAAAATGAGCCCAAAGCCAAATTGTTTGCATACACCCTTAAAGTAGGGGGTGGGTTTATGTCAAGGGGTGCAAAAGAAAAAGAAACACATTACGGAGGTCCTTAAAAATTAATCAGATTTACTTGAAAATTGTTACTCAGGGGTTTTTGGGGTCGCTGATTACAGATCTTCATTCAGATTTAAAAAATTCAAAATGGCGGATCCAATATGGTGGTCGAGGTTTATAAAAATTAATCAGAGCCGCCATTTTGAATTTTTTAAATCTGAATGAAGATCTGTAATCAGCGACCCCCAAAAACCCCTGAGTAACAATTTTCAAGTAAATCTGATTAATTTTTATGGCTTATTAGACGTAAAGCCAGGATTCGAGCCCCAGGCCAGACATTAAGACAAAATACAAAAAGTATTTCTTCTGCGACTTCCTCTCAGCAGATTTCTGGCAAAAACTCTGAGAGTATATAAAATTGTCATGAAAAAGTTTTTCAAAAATTTGTCGTTCGGGATCGACTTTTAACTGTAGGTCTCACCACACATGTATAAAATTAACACACACAACATAAGTGGTGTGAGAAACTAGGACGTTGTACAATGGGTCAATTCGACCTCCGGGTAATGTACTTGTCTTAATTGACAAGTACACGTCCTCTAACCTAACCTAATATTTATGCTTAATCTGTTAGCGAGTATGCAAATTCGGATTCAATTCCATATAAATTAATTACATTCATTCATTTGAAATTATTTTGTTTAATTGTCGACTATAAACTCGTTGCTTATACTGTGACTGACCGCTATGTATCTTTTTACCTTGTAACAGTTTTCCTTTTCTATATAAACCATATGCACAGTGTCCTCCTTCTTTGTCTCTACTCGTATATATATTTCGTTTCAATTGCAGAAATTGTAAAATGACCACCAAATAAATTCTAATTAATATAATATATTATATATAATATATATAATTCTAAATCATTTGCAAACATGTTCAGTGTGACATACACAGAGGCATACATACATACATTCATCCTTTGACTGAAAAGCAGCTATTTTTGGTTAATTAACGATTTTCTGAATATAATTTAAATCTGTATACTCATATTACTTTCTCATATTACTGTATATAAACATGTGTTTTTGTTTAAATGCTTATAAATATATATTATAAAAGCTTTAAATGCATACGTGCTGTAATGCACACACAGTCAATAACTATTTGTGCTTTTAGTGAAATCTTTATGTGGAATACCTTTAACAAGAAAAGATAAGAAACCACAAATAAAGAGAGGGCAACGTGTAAAAAAGGGGGCTTATGGAAAGTAATGGCAACTTAATAGGAAGGAAAATTTCAAACAAAGACGTACAATTTTCCAAGATTAATTATTAAGAGCGTAATAAATCTAAAGTATATGAGAAGATAAATAATCACGTATAAATATTTAAAAAGACAAAACTCTGTACCCATATGATACATTTATACATACATACCAGAGATCAGCAATGAATCGTTTTTTCGCTACTCATAAGCACTCATGAAATTTTGAATATAAGTGAGTCAACAATATTCAAATTTAACCACTCTGATTCATTCGTACTCACTACAACGTTGATTTATAAGTATAAGTGCAATGAGTATGAGTAAAACGTTGACATCAAACTCATACCATTCGAAATATTTTTGATTAGTAAGCCTACTCATTTAGATTCATAACTTTAGAAAAATACTTATATGACTCGAATCATTCACAAAAATTTACAGTCTTATAAAAAAAAAAAAAAAAAGTATAAAGGCAAAGACAGCAAGCAAAGCAAACACACAACCTTCTAGTGTGTATTGTAGTGTTCGTACGCTAATCATACTTTGTGAATTTTGTAAATGTTGAGTCATGGAGAGTCGAAATCAACAACATCATACGCGTTGTTAAGTATGAGTATTATAACTACTTCAAACTTTGAATATGAGTAGTATGACTATAATATTAAAATAAGTATGAATGCGTATAAGGACAGACATCTCGAACAATCGAACAATCTCGTTTCTGGCATAAACTCTGAGAGTAAATAAAAATTACCATGAAAAGTTTCTAAAAATCTGTCGTTTGGAATCGACTTTAATCTGTAGGTCCCGCCACTCATGTATAAAATTAACACACACAACAAAGGGGTGTGAGAAGCTATATTGTAATCATGACTGAATGGTTGTAATGACTAATTAAGTAAGTAGTCTTGTAAATGTTGGAATTAAATACCATAGTTCCATAATCCTATGCTAGAAATAAAAAAAGTAAAATCATACATTCATAAAAGGCTGATGTTACTTAAGCTTGTGTAACTTTCATTTCATGGGTTACAATTTAGATTTAATGTTTAAATCTTTTCCAAAATTTGTTGATGATAAATAAAACAATAAATAGAAAAAATTATGCCATGTTCTTACAACGTCTGTAAATGTCTGTTGTCTTGGTAATACATGTAAAAAAATACGAGTTTCCTTCATTTTCTTTTCTATTTGATTTATTTCCAAAAATAACTTTCAAGTCGTCTCGTTAAAAGTCTACTTATATCATTGCGTGTGTACTCACAGAAATTCATTTATTATGAGAATAATGCAGTGTTGTAATGCGAATTTAATTAATTAAATTATTGGAGTCTTTTACTTGTGGAAAAATTTACTGCTGACGTAATATATTTCAGAAAAGAACATGGATTCAAATCATAAATGAAATACGAAAACAAACGAAAAAAAATCTAAAAACAAACGAATTTACAATCGGTGAGAGGACGACAGAATTATTCTCTTCGTTACGGCAATACAGTAACCAAAATCACATGTCTGGATAGAGATTGCAACGGTGTTAGCTGTAATACTATAATCTTAAAAAGCGATTAAATCTGCAGAAGCGAAGTTAAGATTTAGTATGGAAGAAGCGCTAGAAAAGGACAGTGGTAACAAAATTGAAGTTGTTAGAAAACAAATTAAAGGAGCCGCGTAAGAAGCCGAAGGCATCGCAAAGGATGCATAGCTGATCAGTAATGCAATTTCTAACGATATCCCTTTGTCCCAGAAACCATATAAAAGTTACATTTGAATGATCCGAAATTTTTCCAAGAAATTCTCGATATTTATGACCAAGGACAAACGTTGAAACTGCATTCGTTAGAGGCTTAATCGCAGTCCGGCTATCCGAGTAAATTAAGAGATATTCAGGGAAATTCTCGTCACTCAGCCAGCTTGAAAATACTACAGTGATCAGGCAGCTTATAAGAAAATTTAATATCTGGACAAAGGTAAGTAAACGAGACAAATAAACAACAACAATGGTACATAGAATTACATAAATACGTTGAATTATAAAAAAAAGCAAATAGCGATCAAAAGAAAATAAGTTTTTTATCTTAATCCACGATAAATCAATTTTTTCTTCAAATTTTTAATACTTAACAAGACGGATCAAACCTGTTTGATCAAAGTGCTTATCTTTAAATAAATTCCTTTGTTTTAATCTTTTAATATATTGCACCGCATATAATATGGTTGTGTTAAACATAATTTTACTATTATTTCCTGGTTATTCTGAATTTATTTCCCTACTATGTTTCATATGATTATTAAAAATATTAAAAGTTTAAATAATGTTTATGCACATAAATATTAAGACCAGTATGCACTATGTATACGTGCAGATTATATGATTCACAATACTTCTTAACACAATAAATGGTACAGACTACGGGTAGAAAAGTTAAACAAAATATAAAAAAACAAAAACAGCAAATAGTTTTATTTGGCGCATTTTAAATTCGATATTTTCACTACCATTTATACCAGTAGAGAATAAGACTCCCACAAAACGAATTTATTTGGTTTTTTTTTATTTTCAAAAATGTTTATTGATAATCATTTCATTTATTTTTGTTGTTATTGGCTGTCCATTGACATCTGACAGTGTCAGTATTGGTTTAGACTCCACTAAGCCAATGTAATCTGATGTAATGGCTGTAACAGATAGCCTGGCAACAATTGGCTGCCAAACCAGCATTTACAATATTTGGTATTGAATTTTTTGGTTGAGTCACTCTTATTTGATAACAAAAACGACAATTGGAATTGACAGCCTGCATATGGTCAGCAATAGATATGTGCTTAAATATTACACCTCGCTATGATCCACCCTTGCCACATTTTATTTGTGAAGTAAACCTTTAGCCGTTATTTATATATCAAAGTATGTCAGGTGCCTAGGTAAGGTGACTAATGTAACGCTTTAAAAATTTTATAGAGGACAAATGACTAAGAGAGCTGTTAAGAATCAAGTAATAATTTTTAAAACGTTTTTATATTGTATTTGGCGAATTACTTTACGAAAGTTCTGAATGAAAATCGATGTGTATACCAGAGATCAACAATGAATTGTTTTTTCGCTACTCATAAGCAGTCATGAAATTTTGAATATAAGTGAGTCAATAATATTGAAATTCAACTACTCTGATTCATTCGTACTCACTACAACGTTGATTTTTAAGTACAGGTTGCAATGAGTATGCGTACATAACTTCAGAAAAATACTTATAATACTTTTAAATGATTCGAGTCACTCGAATCATTCATTAAAATTTACAGTCTTAGTTATTGTTGCATTTACAAAGAAAAAAAGATAAAGCAAAAAAGACAGAGCAGCAAGTAGAGCAAAGACACAACCTTTTAGTGGGTATTTTAGTGTTGGTGCTCGAATCGTACTTATTTTGTGATTTTTGTATATTTTGAGTTATTGAGAGTCGAAATCAACAGCATAATACGTGTTGTTAAGTATGAGTATGATGAGTTCTTCAAACTTTGAATATGAATAGAGGTTCCATGACATTAAAATAAGTATGAATGATTATGAGTACGATTCGATTCTACTCATCTTTTTGAATACACGTTGCTGATCTCTGTTGTATTCTATATGCTGTACTATAAGACATGTGTGTAACCCTACTGACTATAGTTGGTTATAATGATTGAGACCACGATATCGAACTTATAAAATTTTTTGGTATTGCTTACGCTAAGTTCATCTTATATTAACTGGATATCGTTAAGGATTAGATTCTGATTGCATTACTTTCTACTTGGATTCAAGGCAACGCTGAAGCCAACGCTGGAGCAAAACTTTATTAATCGCATTTAGATAGTTCATGACTGCCCACTAACTAACACTGAGGATTTGAAGGTCCAGATCAGTCCGTCTATCTGTCATCAAATAAATAACAACATTTTTCACTATTATGTTAAAAATAAAATTTTATTACTTATAAAAACACCACAATAAAAGGAATTTATAATCCCAGTGAAATAAAGAGTCTTCTTACAGGTAATTTGGAACTTTGACAGTTTATAACGTTTACCTTGTTGAATCTCCATATGTCAAATTAGTTTCCATTTTGTGAGTGTATTTTGCCAAATCACTATAGGCTAGTGGGTTTGAAGTCTGAAACACAAATTATCCTAATATTCATCAAAAATTCGGCTTCAGCAATGAGGATCATTTCTAAATGTTTGGGTACATGAACAACCAAATTTGTCGCATATTTCAGACCACATGAAAACATAATTAATCTGAAAAATATCAACTTCGGCAGCAAAACCAAATCGATGGGTCTGGTTGGACCAGAAAGGTGTGGTGTACCATGAGTTCCAAAAACCTGGTACAACTGCTAACACAGATCTCTTGCGACAACAAATAAAGAATTTGAACCATGCATTGATCGAAACACGACCAAAGTGGGCCATAAGGCACGGTAAGGTAATTTTGCACCATAAGACAAAGCAAAAACAGTTCTGGATACTAACAAAGCATAAGACTGGGAGCTACTACCCCACCCGCTGAATTCACCAGACTTTGCTCCTTGCGACTACTATTTGTTTTTATCGATAGCACACGCACTGACTTGGCAGTGTTTCGAAAAATGGATGACTAGTTGTTTTGCTGCAAAAAACGAAAAGTTTTATTGACTTGAAATCCACAAATTACATTTAAGTTTAAAAAATATGCCAATACTTTCACAAAATATACGATCATTTCTTACCCGTGTAACACGTAAGCTCCGATTGGCTAAACGTCCACGGAACGTTACGGAAAGTATGTTCGTTTTAAGCATATGCTTAAGTAGGTAGGTATAAGTGGCCATCCCCCCAAGGAATCGGAAGGACGCACTTAGGCCCCATGGGGCCCTTTGTGATACCACAGTTCATGTCAATTATCCCTTAGTCTTGGAACCACTTAGAGGATCCAATGAAGCGACTCAAACTATTGACGTCAATGTTCGACAAATCACCCAGAAAATTGATGTAGTAGGCACCAAAATGTCTCTTTCTCCTTTGACATAGTGCCGGGCATGATCTTAATAGATGAAGAACAGTCTCCTTCTCCTCCTCGTCCCTGCAGCTTCTGCAGAAATCATTTGCCAGCACACCTCTTTGGAGTTTAAGCAGCCTTGCAGTGTGTCCGCTATCCAGGCTCGGCCAGATCATACGCGCCATTCTGCCCTTATCCGAAGCTGCTCACCTGTGTTTGACAGAGTCCTCGATCTCGTTTTCAATCATGAGCTTGCAGATTCCCAAAGGGATCTCAATATCCAAGAATTCGTTGGAGAGTTCGTGTCAAGCCGTGTCTGGCCAGTTAATCCGCTCTGCATTTGCCGGGATATCATTGTGAGCCGGAACCCAAATGATGTGTACATTATACCTCTCCGCCACCCTATTTAGTTGTTTTCGGTAGCCGTAGACCATCCTGGAGTTCATCTCATAGGAACCCAGAGCCCTGACAGCCACTTGGCTATCGGTGAGTATGGTGATGTTTACAGTGTAGATATTAGCATCCCAAATAATCTTAACTGCATCCAGTAGCCTTATGGATTTGGCTACACTAGCATAGTCTTGCCGAAATTACATTGCGGTTCGCAAATTGCTCTCATTGCATGCTCGCCGGGGCCATATACTCAGATTCTTAAGAATTGTTACGTGTCATTTCTTATGCGTTGTATATTTAGCCTTCGCTGTAATGATTGTTACTTCCAACAGGCTAATGAACGCAGTCATACTGCTGCTGATATGAAGATGTGGTGTGCTTACCAAATTGTCCAGAGACTTAATACTCTTCTATAAAGTAATAATACGACTCCAAGAGAGTATTTAAAATACCATTTGGAACAATGGTTATGTACCCATTAAATCTCAAATAAAACTTAAATCATGAGTGCATGGCGGCAAATATTAACAGAAAATGCTAAACAAAACTGGTACATGCAATTCCAAATAGGTTAAATGGAGTGCCTGACCTTAAGGGATAACCTAATAAATATTCGGTGTAACATTTCAACATATTGGGCCTTTGACTTTTAAATTTACTCTGAGTTTTTATTGGGGGTACCTATACTGTGCTGTGCAAAAAGTCAACAGAAATCTTTTCTTATTTTTCTTATGGTCTGGGAAAACCCTTAAAATTTCTTTGTTTTACAGTAAAATAGAAATAAATTAATAAAATAAATATAAAAAAATTAATTATTTTTTTAATTCTGGCTTAAAATTCTTAAAATTGTTTACTCGGATTGGGATACGTAGAATTTTGCTGTGCACTGTACTTCAATGCACATTTTATTTTTTATTTTAATAGAAATATATAATTATTAAAATTCTGCATTAAACAAAAATTGTTGTGACCTTTTTCTTCATTTTTCTGTTGTCTGATAATAATTGTAATAGATGGTATGCATGGTTACTTATTCATCATCATTATCCTTGAATTTCAGAGCTGGGATTGATGATGCCAGTGTCTGTTTTACTTGCCATTATTTGTTTTCATCCTTTATTCTTTCATTTTTTTTCTGCATTATCCCATTATTTACTTAACAAGCCATAAGTCAAAATGGAAAATATGAAATTATAATGCAATGTTTTATAATGAAAAATAATAATGAATGATGTTGCATTCTATTCATTCTTATTTCCATTATAGTATTTATTTTTCTTTTCTTGCAAACTGTTTTTTATTATTTTTTGATGGTTTTATTTTTTTATGTGCGTTTTTCGTATAATTTTTTTATAGGTTTTCATTTTCCAGTTTCCTCAGAAATTTTTATAGCAAATAATGCATTTGGTCGATATTTTTGTTGGAAAATATTCAAGGATTCCACAGAAATGGTTGGAGGAAAAAAGGATTCTCATACTAATTAAAATATCAAAAGATTCCAATTTTTTTTTTACTTCATGTACTGGCATATAAAGTAATGGCTGTAAATTTATTTTGATAAGCCAAATTAATTAAGGAGCCCGTCATTAATAATAATACGCAAAGTATCAAATAATTATTAGGTTGTTTGGAAAGAAATTTCCTTTTTTTTTGGTGGGAATGAAAGATAGTTTTCGTATAATATCAATCAAGTAGTAATAAACTGTGGAATTTGATAAATTTAACCTCAATCCGGTCTCATGTGTTGTTATTAGCCGGTTTCGCATCAACTAATGCCTTTATCTCGTCTCTATCACCTTCAGCCGGCCTTCCCGAACGTGGTGTATCTTCGGCATTAAAATTGCCGGATCGAAATTTAGCGAACCAGTTCTGGCACTGACGTACTGTCAACACACCTTCTTCATACACATCGGCCAATTTCATTCAGCATTTTTACATTTTCAGTAGCAAAATATTAAGATATGTCGAAAATGCTGCCTATCGCTCTCCATATTTAAAAGGGCACTAACCAAAAACTACTGCGCAGGATTGATTGGAATTTTTCACACACAAGCATTGCTCAAAAATCATCTTTTCAGATGAAGTTTATTTTGATTTTGGCGGGTATATAAACAAGCTAAATTGTCGCATTTGCGGCACAGAAAACCCACACGCATACATTGAAAAGCCGATGCACCCAAAACTAGTCACTCTTTGGTGCGGATTTTGGTCCAGAGACATAATTGGGCCATTTTTCTTCGAAAATGAGCAAACAGTGGCCGTTACAGTCAATGGCGATCGTTATCGGGCCATGTTGAACGAATTTTTGTTCACAAAAATTGAAGAGGAGGATATTGGCAACATATGGTTTCAACGGGAAGGCGCTACGTGCCACACATCCGAAGCTACACTCGATGTTTTGCGCCCTGTTTTTGAAGATCGCATTATCAGCCGCAGAGCTGATGCCATTCGGCCACCTCGGAATCGCAGCACCTTTGGACTATTATTTGTGGGGTGCCGTCAAAGATAAGTGTTACGCCGACAAGCCAGAGACAATTGACGCTTTAAAGGACAATATTCGTGAAGCCATTGGTGAAATACAGCTGCACACAATCGATAATGTGCTTAAAAATTGGACCGATCGTTTAGGCTACTGCATGACCAGCCGAGGCAGCCATTTGAATGAAATTATTTTCCATCATTAACCGGAAGGATTGTAGTTTCAAATAAAAAAAGAAATTTGAGAAAATATTCAGTAGTTTTTTTTAAAGCATTTTCGAAAAAAAAAGTTATTTGGTCATTACAAGCTTTCAGTCAGCATTACTACCCAGATTCTGACACCACTTATGTTGTGTGAGAGTATGTTATTTACTCTCAGTGTTTCTATCAGAAATCTGTTCAGAGTTTTCGCCGAAGAAATATTTCTTCACATTTCGTTTAGTTGGAGATGACTGACCTGTGGTTTGAACCATGGCGTCACTTGTAATAAGCCAACACACTGCTTCCTAGACTACGGCGACTTCGACTATTTTAATACAGTCCTCACTGTATAAGATTAAATAATTGGTATTCAGGCATATACTGGTCGTTACTCATACATAACATACATAGTTAGTCATTACAACCCATCAGTAATATTACGACCTACCTTTTCACACCACTTATATTATGTGTGTTAATCTTATACATGAGGGTATGCTTCTCACTCGTGGTAGTAGTCAGGACTCCGTTAGGCTTTTAATTGTGGGGTGAATGTAAACTATATGCTAAGCTAACATATGAAAAGCCTTTCTAGATGGCCGTGGGGTATATTCCGACCATAATGGCGTCATGGGTCTGTCAAACGAATAAACAATTTTGAGAATATTAATACACATTTTGTTTTGCTTATAGATGCCATATGTCCAAGTGTGTCTCCATAGTCTAGTGGGTAGTATGTTGGTTTATTTGACGTGAGGCCACGGTTCAAACGTCAGGTTGCGCATCTCCAACAAAGCGAAATATGACAAAAATATTTCCTCGGTGACTTACTCTCAACAGATTTCTGGCAAAAACTCTGAGAATAAATAAAATTTGCCTGAAAATTTCTCAAAAATATGTCACTCGGAGTCGAGAGCTTCGCAAATCGTATATATAAAATTAACGCATACAACGGAAGTGGTATGAAAAGCTAGATCGAAATCCTGACTGAAGGTTTGTTATGACAATTATGTACATATGTGTGTATATGTCCAAGTTGATTTGATTTGATTTGAACTGTCGATAGTTTCTCCTTATTAGAGATAAATTTATATTTATATATTGTGCTCAATTTATGCGGAGGCCCACTTCTTTTTTGGATACGGCTGAATTAAAATTTTGTTTGAATAGGTGGACCTTGACTCCACTTGTGGGGCCATATCTCTAGCTCATTGATATGACGCTGTAGTTAACATGATGCTGTGGCATGATTGTTATGCAACTGAAAAAGGCAGTATCATGTGAAAATTATTACGTATCTTGAAAAATTTTAAAGAATTGGAGAGAATTAAATTAAAAAAATTAATCTTCAGTCAGAAATAGGACCTAGCTTCTTACACTACTTATGTTGTGTGTGTTAATAGTTAATAATATGCATGAGCGGTGGAATCTACAGTTTTCAGTCGACTCCGAACGAAATATTTTTGAGAAACTTTTCATGGCAATTTTATTTACTCTCAGAGTTTTTGTCAGAAATTTGCTGAGAGGAAGTCGTAGCCGAAGAAATATTTTTTCATGTTTTGTTTTTGTGGAAGATGATCTGGGTTTTGAACCGTAGCAAACACACTCTCTACTAGACTAAGGCAACTACGCTTATACTTATTGCAAGCATTATTCATACATTCATACATAGCCTGTCAGGCATACATACATATATTTCTTCTATTATTTGATGGTAAATATACAAAAGTAAGAATTTTTTCTTAAGCTGCCTTCAAAGTGCCACAGCGATAATTTAGACGGAGATAGTGAGAGTTGAGATAAAAAGTAACATTCAAATAAACGTAAAATGTTCTTGTGCACAGGAAAGAAGTCAAATGTAAGTCGTCTACAATTCTGAACACTTACATTATTCAGCATTTCCATTTTTTCATTTCTGTTATGTTTTTCCTTTTGTATGACGTTAAAACAATATTTGTTTGTTAAAATTATAGTTGAAATTGCAATAAAAATTCATTTGTCATGCTCGGCATTACAGTTGTAATAATATTTGAATAAATAATATTCAAATGGCTGGAATGGATGGAATACAGGAAAGGGGAAGTGACGTCAGAAAAATATTGTTAGACTAACAGGAAGTGCTAGAATGCTTTGGGTTTTATAAAATGATTATAAAGTGGATTTTTTAACACAAAATGTAATGAGAGAAAGGGAAAAGTAGAATAGAATAGAGAATAGTAGAGTTGCTTATCATATCTCACTCCAAATGTCTTTAAGACATCGGTACTAAATTAAAAATGAAAAGCCTTAAAAGAAGTGCTAGGGCCGTGCTATATACTCCATCAAACTGCATACATATATATCCTACAAAAACAAAGAGTAGTTCAAGGTAATATTGCAGTACCAAAAATAAAGAAAACGGAACTTTCCTTTAATTACTAAGAAAAAGAGCAATTAAGACATGCATTTATAGTATCCTAGTACAACGTAATCAACTAACAAGGAAAAGATTGCTACTTGGAATGTAATCAACTGTCTGTAATGGTAGTAATACTGCAGATAGCCTTTCAACACATCTACATGACAGGCACTTGTCACATGAACAATTCTGTCTGTAATAAAGTACTTGACGGCACAAACATGAACGTGTATGTCCGCTATGGAGACAAATCCTATGAACAAACTAAACGTGCAACCAAAATACACGAAAGCTTAACACAAAGTCTGTGGCTTTACTCATGTATGAAGTTCCAAGTAAAATCTCTAAACATTTTGTTGCTTTTATTGGTGATGAAAACGGAGCCGGTTTTTCCCCTTCAGTTTAAGGTTTGCTTTAGTTTTCTTCGTTTACGTGTTTGATATTATCTAAGGATTATATAGCAGATGAAATTTTACCCTTTTGAAGATATTGTTACGAAAATGAAGTTTTGCTTTTACATCGTTTAACATTAAAATTATAAACAAAAGCTACAAAAACAAAAACAATGAACTTGTTTACACGATAAACAAGTAAACAAAAATATACCAACAAGAACCAATATAAAAAAGGGATAAACAAGTAAACAAAAATGCAACCGCAAGCACTGCAAGAATAAATGTAAACAAAAATACACAAAACAACAATAATGAAACAAGTGTTTACATTTTTAGCGATCTCGAGCAGGCGAAGCCACGAGCATTCGACTTCAAGGTCATTCATCAAACTGTTTACGTTGGCATATAAAAGGCAAGAAAAAGCAGGCAAAGAATAATAAAAATTCTGTCAGTCTTCTATGAAGACGCTCGGTATTTGAAGAGAATAATCGTGGTTTGAAGATCACCATTATCTGTCGAATAATTGTTATTGTTTACGCAAAAGAATGCAAAGAAGAATAACAAACAAACCAATTGTTGTTGTTTACATGAGGTTGTGAACAGTGGCACACAGAATTGTGCGAACGGTAAAGAATTTAATTATAACTAAACACAAATTTATTTTTATTTTATTTGCAACCTATGAACTCATATTCCAAACGTTTTTAAAAGGTTAAAACATAACAATATTAAAAAGAAAATGTTTAGCTCATGATTTTAAGGAAAATTACAGGCTTTGCAAAACTTTTATGTACCAGACAGAGTAATAAATTACAGTTTAATATGGAAGATAAGGGATGCATCTGCAAGAGCTAGGCTTTGTGTGGCCTACATTGTGGAATTTTTTAAGGTTTTCAAGGTTTAAGGTTTTTAAGGTTAAGGTAAGGCTGTTGCCTAGATATACATGTAATATACAGTGATAATGATTAAACTGCGTACATATGTATGTGCTCAGAAAAATTTTCTGAATACTTTGAGATTGGAAGTAAGCCCAAGATTGCTCTCTAGAGCAGTTGACCTGTTTTTTTTTTTTTTTTGATCAAAAACTAATCCGCAGCGATTTAGCGCATTTCTGGACGAATCCAAAAGCATCAAATGCATCCCGAAAAGGTCACTGTTTGGTGTGGATTTTGGCTAACGTAATGAAATTCTGCTGTATAAGTTAAGCAACATTATTTGCAAAGAACACATATTAGCTTAATTACAGATTAAAGCAATCATACACAGACACAAACACAAAAACTTAAAAACTTGTACATACAAGCAAATATTTATTCACATTTACGTAGATTTCCACATACTTAAATATCGGGTGAGACATATATCGGTTTAAATTTAATCTATAGGTTATTTTGCATCTGGCAATATTTACGTCATTCTATTCTATCACAAAATTCAGTCTATTGTTACGCTTTTACTTTTTAAATCCATTTAAAATATTAGCTTGTAGATTGCAAATGAAATATAAATTTGTGTTTAGTTTTAATTACAATTCCTTATTTTTCGCACAATTCTCTGCACAACTTTATGTAAACAACAGCAATTGCTTTCTGTTGTTATTCCTCTGTTGATACACTTTGCATAAACAGTCAGAACTTTGTAACGGAGATCTTCAAACCACGATTACTATTTTCAAATACGCTGCGTCTTCACAGAAGACTGACTGAACTTCACTCACTCTTTGGCCTTCTTTTCCTGGTCTCTTATATGGCAAAGTAAACAGTCTGATGAATGTTCTTGAAGGCGAATGTTCATGACATCGCCTTCTTGAATTCTTTATAAATGTAAACATCGTTGTTTACATTTATTATTGTAGTGTAGGTTGTGTATTTTTGTTTATTTGTTTACCATTTTTTATGCTGGTGTTTGTTGTTATAGTAAGCAGAACGATAATTTATAAACAGGTTTGTTTACTGCATTGTTCTGTTTTTGTAGCTTTTATTTATAATTTTAATGTTAAGCGATGTAAAAGCAAAACACCAGTATCTAAATTTTTCATTTTCGTAACAATATTATCTCCACTGAACTTAATGAATCGATTTGGTCGCAGAGAAAAAGCATCTTTTCGGATGAAGCTCAATTTCATTTTGGTGGGCACGTTAATAAGCAAAATTGCCGTATTTGGGGCGCACGTGATCTTACATAAGCTAATGCACCCATTACGAGTGACTATTTGGTGCAGCTTGTGGAGCGAAGGCATCATTGGCCCATATTTCTTTAAAAATGAGGACGGCGTAACCATTACGGTTAATGGAGACACCTATCGCACCATGATAACCGATTTTTTTGTACCCGCTATTCATGGTATTGGTGTGAACGATTTTTGCGACACAATCGATTGATTGCGTCAAACGTTTGATGGCCGTTTAACTAGCCGAAATGGTGATGTCTATTGGCCGTCAAGAAGCAGCGATTTGACACCGTTGGCCTATTTCCTGTGGGGCGCCGTTAAATTAAATTGCTATGCCGACAAACCAGAGGCAATTGACGATTTGAAGGCCAATATTCGTGATGCCATTGCCGAGATACAACCACTTACAGTCGAAATAGTACACAATAATTGGTCCGATCGAATGAGTTACTGTGAGGCCAGCCGCAGCAGCCATATGAACGAAATCATATTCCATTTTTTAATAAAAACAATTGTACCGTACAACCGCAAAATAAATTCGGCAAAATTTCAAATCGCAATAAAACAAAATTGCATTTTGAAATTTAAACTTTTAAATTTCGCACTCTATATTTATTCACATATACATAAATTTGCACATACTTAAACACATAGAGCCATGTCTTCTGAATTAGCCACTCGTAATCATGTTAAACACTAAATAGACAGACGGTTGATGTAAGGAATGCTTGTTGTTGCAGTACTCTATGTAATTGTCAACGACAATGTACAAAGATGTGTATATTTTGGGCAACTCGTATCTGTCTTTTATCAGTTTGTCCTTAACTAACTGCAATGCATTGACATCAATGACAAGAATGGCAATACATTATCAGCAAATCTGTGTGACATTTATTACAGATAGAAAGTTAAATAGTGGAGAATGAACGAAAGGTTGTGCATTAGATTCAGCAGTTAATTGTAGTCATCTATTAATGACGCCAATTTCAAATACTAGAGTGGGTTATTTGTATTATTAACATACGAAATCGAAGCATACAATGGCGGACAAACAAATCTATATTTACCCACTAACTATCAAATGAAGTCACCGTAGAGTAGTAGTTATTGCGTTGACTTATTAGACTACAGCTCTTGATGCAAACCCACGAAAAAAATTTTCTTTTGGCGACTTCCTTTCAGCAGTCTGTTGACAAAATCTCTGAGAATAAAATAAAATTGCCATGAAAAGTTGTTTAAGTCCGATCGGAGACTATATTAAACAGTAGGTACCGCCAATCATATTGAAAATTAATACACACAACATGAGTGGCAAGTGAGCTCGTGTCCGTAGTCTAGTAGTGTTAGCTTATTAGAATTGAGGCCACGATTCAAACCCCAGGTCAGAAATTTCGATTTAAACGAAATATTAAAATATTCGAAGACTTCCAATCAGCAAATTTCTTGCAAAACCTCTGAGAGTAAATAAAATTGTTTCGCAGAAAATCTGTCGTTCGGAGTCAACTTTAAAATGTAGGTCCTGCCACTTATGGCAACACAAGTACTAAAAGAAGCTGGATCGTAATTATGACTGAAGGTTTATAAAGATCAATTATGTTTATATATATGAATTTATGTACATATATTGTCAGACTTCAAACGGAAATACAATTTCTGGCAAAAACTCTGAGGATAAACAAAAAAGTGGCACGATAAATTTCTCAGAAAATTTGTCGTTCGGAGTCGACTTGAAAATGTAGGTCCTGGCACTTATGAATAAAATTAACACACACAACATAAATGCTGACCGCAGGTCGTAATCCTGACTGAAGAGTTGTACATATATTGTAAAAAACCACAATATCCTGTGGTTGTCGTCTCCAAAATTACTATATTGGAGGACCAACACACAATTCTTTAATTAACCGCGGTGACTGTTAAGCATTTCAAAAGTTTGGCTACTTGTGTACCATGATTTTAACTCATACAATAAACCACTATTATATACATATACAAATTGTTTAACGCATATATATCGAAGCCATCAGCCATTAAATCATATTTTGAATACACAAATCAGAAAATCTTACACGTGTCGTGCTACACTAGATGAATGGGTAAAAATGTAGAGACAACATATTTGTAAACATGTCTCTATGTACGTATGTATTTACGTGTGGGTTTAGTATCCATCAGCAAAATCATCGATTTAAGCATTGATCCTATTTTGAGGTTAAAAGCGTTGTTGTGGTGTGCAATACAAAATAGTTTGTCCGTGAACATCAATCTTAATTTTAGTAAACATGCTTGTATTAGTAAAACAACACACCCAAATAAATATTTTATGTGAGAGAATATGTTTGAAAAATTGTTGAACGTCTGAGTAGTGTGTTTATGGGGTTTCTGGCGCAGTTTCTCCATACAAATTTAGGAGCATGCATAGCTGTAAAAGAGTAAAAACATTGCAGAATTGTGAAAATGAATTGTGTGCGATCGGTCTTTAGGTTTGTAACATGTATTATGAAAAGTTAATGCTTTTTAATGTTTATGTGTGTGTGTGTGTTAAAATTTGTGAGCATGCATATCTGGAAAAGAATTAAATAATTTTTATTTTCAATTTTTCCCTACAAATTTGGAATCATACTTGCTTTTTCTTGGTCCTTTCATTTGTATTGCTTTTCCAACGAATGGTTGGACGGACAGAATGAGTGTGTGCACGTTTCTTCATTTACATCCCAGAGTATAAATAGACAGTAATGTGAAAATGTATGTACGTATGTACGAATGAACGGACAGAATGAGTGTGTGTATAACATGTAATGTGTATGATCACAGGTAGAAGAAATAGAAATATAAACTAATAAGAAAGGGTAGGTTGGTTGTGCGGTTGTTTTTAAATTGATGAGAAAGAAATGTATAGTTATGCATGTGGGTATTTTTTTTCACGCATAAGTAGAATATCTGTTTTTATATAATTGAATTTAGAATTTTTTAGTCTTACTGTTTTAAATAAATAAAATTATACAATAATGAGATTAATTAAAACAAATTAGTTTTTATTTTTTGAAAAATTTATTAGATATTTCTTTTTTTCAGATTTTTACAGATTCGAACTTAAAAATACGTTTATACAGATTAAATAGCTTAAGTGTTAACAAATATTGTGTATAGAATGTTTGACATCTGCAAATGTCAAACGATTCTGAGTAAATTTTTTCACAGTTAGATCTATGTATAATATTATTAACACATATAAATGAATTACTTATTTTACTAGTGTTGCATATTCTTAGTTCATTGATAAGACTTAAAAATTAATCTATATGCTCTTTATCAATCTGATTACTATGTTTTACTAATAGTTCTTCCAATTCAGCTGATGTAACCATTTTTCCCCTTCTTTAAAAAGTAAATAGTAGGTTGCGTAAGTGCGGGACGATGTACTCTGAATTATTTCATTTCAATTTATATTTATTGAATAAAAATTTTAAACACAAGTGCCCACAATTAAATGTATTAAATTTTTGTTTTCGTTCATAATTATATTCAATAGGAAATTTTAAGTAGTTGACCATCTCAAGTGGTGGTTGTAAGTTTCCAAAGCTATCAAAGTATTCTTTACAGTTATGGTTTTTATAATATGTTACCCAATGTGTTCCCATACCATTTGAATCATATAAATTAACAATACCGCATTCTTGTTTGAATGGGTTTTCAGGTAAAGAATCACGCATGAAAACACCCCTAAAGTGTTTAAGATGTCTTCAATATTTATTCAAATCCAAATCTGTTAATGGGAGATTGGGTAGGTTATCTAATAGTTTTTTGGAGTTGGACTATAGTAGAGACCATATCCAGTTTTATATGGTTTGAGCTACAACCCTTTACCCATTGCAATTGATTCCATATATCTATTATGACGGTTAGCTTCCGCCAATTGTTCTTTTCCATTTTTGATAGCATTTACTGCTTTGACAATTGCGGATTCTCCACTTGCCAAACCACCAAGCGCTGACAATGCTGTTAGTATGAGAATAAGTGGAAGAAATCCTCCAATTTTCGGTACAGGTATAACTCTCGGTATTATAATGTCTGCTCGCTTTTTCCCTTTAAAATTTGAATGAATAGCCTTTTGTGCTATTTAACAGCATTTATATCAAGGGGTTTCTGTTCTTTAAATTGTTTTAAAGTTTTTCTCACAGTAGCTGTGAATAATTTCTTATTACACTTATTCATTTTTCCTTTTCTCATTCTTTTTGAATTTTTTCTTTTCTTATGTCTCTGCTCCTTCAAGCCTAATCCAAATTTCACTTTAGCTTTCATAGCGTTTGTCACAAACCATGCGTTAACACGTTCTTTAATAGCACTATCTTTATATTTAACTCGTTGCCAGGCTTTTTCAGCTAATATTTGATCTGCATGATGTCTTGTGTCTATATCTTTCGATTGTGAATATGCAATATCATGCTCTCTACAAGCTACGTCTAATAAATGTATACCCTTTCTAAACGTTTTTCAAGTTTTGTACCAGGTCCACAAAACTGATAACTAGGCAGATGTAATTCAACAGGTACTTTATTTATTAAGTTGTTTACAAATCCTCTTCTCATCTTACACTGGCTGGGGTGTTGTTTTGACTGTAGATTATAACAAATTTTTTTTTCGTTACTTTTATACCTCTTCGCAAAAATAGCTGAAATCAAGACGATCTCCTATATATACAGCAATTTATATGATTTCAGTATGTTAATTTTTTGATATTGATTTTGATCTGCTTTGTATCTGATCACGATCTACTTTACATCTGATCACGATCTGCTTTCTATCTGGTCACGATCTACTTTATATCTGATAACGATCTACTTATTTGGTTTTTGGTTTTGTCTATTTTATTTTATTTCAATTTTTTTTTTGACATTGCCATGTTTTAGGTAAACATGTTCTACCTCAATGTTTAAATTGTTTATTTGATCAGCTAGATCATCATGTATTTGTGTTATATATATATTTTTTTTTTTGTTTTTATGATTATATTTATTAAAACTTTCTCCAAATTTATTAATATAAGACATCTCTTTCACTCTTCTAATAAATTATGTTAGATTCTTTAAGTTCTTCGATAATAGAGATTATTTCGTTCTGATCATTGTTGTGACCAGCACCTTCCGATGAGAGAAGTAAACGTAGTCTGTCAACTAATTCATTAGGATCTTCCCAATGTATGTAATTTGATTTCAGATTATTTAGTGATTTTAGCATTAAACCACTGCCTTTTGTTAAAATGTTTGTTTTTGTTTCGAATAAATGTTTAATTATTCGTATACATTTAAAGGCTCGTGTTCCTTTCACTTGTTCATTAGGTTCATGGCGATGTTTATGTGCATTGGTATGAATTAAAATCTCTTTATATTTTTTCAAATCATTTTTAGAATAATGAAGAGGTTTTTTATGAAATACTAGTTGAAATAATTCAGCCAACATTTTCAATTTCATATTTCCTATCTGCATTGTATTATCTCTATTAAATATTAATTTTTCCTTGCCATATCTCCAACTACCGTCTACATCTTGATTAAAACCATAAATTTTATCCAATTGCTTATTATTAATAAGTGTTTGCATATTTTCAAATAATGGAGAGCTTTTCGTCAGCTTTAAACATTGTTTTCTTTTCAAGTTCTTGATACATGTACTTGATACAGGTCTATTATGGTCATAGTTTTTTCATCATCATTATCATCAGTTGAAATATTTTCATACTGAAAATCGTTATTATCACCGTTTACATCATCATAATCATCGTCATCATTAGTAGTGTTGTCTATATCCTTATGCTTATCTTCAAGTTTTCCAATGATTTCATTATCACCATTTATGTCATAATAATCTTCGTCATCATCTATAGTGTTGTCTACATCCTTATGCTTATGTTCAAGTTTTGGGATGTTTTCATTATCATCATTTACATCATCATAATCATCGTCATCATTAATAGTGTTGTCTATATCCTTATGTTTATCTTTAAGTTTTCCAAAGATTTTTTTAAGTGGTTTTGTTATTGGTTGAAAGGTATCTTCTAATAAATTAACTCTATCTATTTGTTTCAGTTTAATATTTTTTAACTTTAACTTTTTTTAACTTTTAACTTTTTTTAACCAAAAAAGTAGATCGTTATCAGATATAAAGTAGATCGTGACCAGATACAAAGCAGATCGTGATCAGATGTAAAGTAGATCGTGATCAGATACAAAGCAGATCAAAATCAATATCAAAAAATTAACATACTGAAATCATATAAATTGGTGTATATATAGGAGATCGTCTTGATTTCAGCTATTTTTGCGAAGAGGTATAAAAGTAACGAAAAAAATTTGTTATAATCTACAGTCAAAACAAAACCCTAGCCAGTGTAAGATGAGAAGAGGATTTGTAAACAACTTAATAAATAAAGTACCTGTTGAATTACATCTGCCTGGTTATCAGTTTGGTGGACCTGGTACAAAACTTAAAAACGTTTAGAAAGAGGAGATAAGGGTATAAATTTATTAGACGCAGCTTGTAAAGAGCATGATATTGCATATTCAATATCAAAAGATATAGACACAAGACATCATGCAGATCAAATATTAGCTGAAAAAGCCTGGCAACGAGTTAAATCTAAAGATAGTGCTATTAAAGAACGTGTTAACGCGTGGTTTGTGACAAACGCTATGAAAGCTAAAGTGAAATTTGGATTAGGCTTGAAGGAGCAGAGACATAAGAAAAGAAAAAATTCAAAAAGAATGAGAAAAGGAAAAATGAATAAGTGTAATAAGAAATTATTCACAGCTACTGTGAGAAAAACTTTAAACAATTGAAAGAACAGAAACCCCTTGATATAAATGATGCTGTTAAAATAGCACAAAAGGCTATTCATTCAAATTTTAAATGGAAAGCGAGCAGACATTATAATACCGAGAGTTATACCTATACCGAAAATTGGAGGATTTCTTCCACTTATTCCCGTACTAACAGCATTGTCAGCGCTTGGTGGTTTGGCAAGTGGAGAATCCGCAATTGTCAAAGCAGTAAATGCTATCAAAAATGGAAAAGAACAATTGGCGGAAGCTAACCGTCATAATAGATATATGGAATCAATTGCAATGGGTAAAGGGTTGTACCTCAAACCATATAAAACTGGATATGGTCTCTACTATAGTCCAACTCCAAAAGATATTAGATAACCTACCCAATCGCCCATTAACAGATTTGGATTTGAATAAATATGGAAGACATCTTAAACACTTTAGGGGTGTTTTCATGCGTGATTCTTTACCTGAAAAACCATTCAAACAAGAATGCGGTATTGTTAATTTATATGATTCAAATGGTATGGGAACACATTGGGTAGCATATTATAAAAACCACAACTATAAAGAATACTTTGATAGCTTTGGGAACTTACAACCACCACTTGAGATTGTCAACTACTTAAAATTTCCTATTGAATATAATTATGAACGAAAACAAAAATTTAATACATTTAATTGTGGGCACTTGTGTTTAAAATTTTTATTCAATAAATATAAATTGAAATGAAATAATTCAGAGTACATCGTCCCGCACTTACGCAACCTACTATTTACTTTTTAAAGAAGGGGAAAAATGGTTACATCAGCTGAATTGGAAGAACTATTAGTAAAACATAGTAATCAGATTGATAAAGAGCATATAGATTAATTTTTAAGTCTTATCAATGAACTAAGAATATGCAACACTAGTAAAATAAGTAATACATTTATATGTGTTAATAATATTATACATAGATCTAACTGTGAAAAAATTTACTCAGAATCTTTTGACATTTGCAGATGTCAAACATTCTATACACAATATTTGTTAACACTTAAGCTATTTAATCTGTATAAACGTATTTTTAAGTTCGAATCTGTAAAAATCTGAAAAAAAGAAATATCTAATAAATTTTTCAAAAAATAAAAACTAATTTGTTTTAATTAATCTCATTATTGTATAATTTTATTTATTTAAAACAGTAAGACTAAAAAATTCTAAATTCAATTATATAAAAACAGATATTCTACTTATGCGTGAAAAAAAAATACCCACATGCATAACTATACATTTCTTTCTCATCAATTTAAAAACAACCGCACAACCAACCTACCCTTTCTTATTAGTTTATATTTCTATTTCTTCTACCTGTGATCATACACATTACATGTTATACACACACTCATTCTGTCCGTTCATTCGTATATACGTACATACATTTTCACATTACAGTCTATTTATACTCTGGGATGTAAATGAAGAAACGTGCACACACTCATTCTGTCCGTCCAACCATTCGTTTGAAAAGCAATACAAATGAAAGGACCAAGAAAAAGCAAGTATGATTCCAAATTTGTAGGGAAAAATTGAAAATAAAAATTATTTAATTCTTTTCCAGATATGCATGCTCACAAATTTTAACACACACACACACACATAAACATTAAAAACCATTAACTTTTCATAATACATGTTACAAACCTAAAGACCGATCGCACACAATTCATTTTCACAATTCTGCAATGTTTTTACTCTTTTACAGCTATGCATGCTCCTAAATTTGTATGGAGAAACTGCGCCAGAAACCCCATAAACACACTACTCGTCTGTGTATTAAGGAATTACTGCTGCCGATGAAGTATACTGAAAATGTTTTAATAAATCGTAGCAAAGAAGTTAATCATAAATATGCGTTTAACTAGGAATAGTTTAGGTGGGATAGAGAGCACGCCTAGGTTATGAAGAAAGCGAAAATTTTGCAAAATTTAAGTGTGGAAATGAGAAGAAAAATTTTAAATTTACTTAAATCAACACCTAGAGAGGCTATGAAGGAATATTACGTTTTGAAGCATACAAACTAGGCGTTGATTTTTATGCCGTTAAACAAATATTTGTTAAGTGGATCTATATTGTTATGAAACTGGAAAAATCTAGTGTTTTGCTTTTACTTCGTTCAATATTTAGGAATCTACAGAACAAAAAAAATTAACTTGTTTACATGATAAACAAGTAAACAAAAATATACCAACAAACATTAGCATAAAGAATGACAATAAGTAAACAAAAATACAACAACAAACACTACAAGAATAAACGTAAACGAAATACACAAACAACAATAATGAAACAACGATGTTTACATTTATAGAGATCTCGAGAAGGCGAAACCACGAAGATTCGCCATCAGACTGTTTACGTTGTCATATAAAATATATAGCAAAGCAGGCAACGAGTTAGAAAAAGTTCAGTTAGTCTTGACGCGGTGTGTTTGAAGAAGATTACAAAGATCTGCCGAATAATTGTCTAGTAATTGTTATTGTTTATGCAAAGGGTGTAAACAGAGGAATAACAATAAAGGCAATTGTTGTTTACATAAATTTGTGAACAGTGGCATACAGAATTGCGCGAATAAAAAAGAATTTTATTTAAAACTGAACACAAATTAATTTTATTTTATTTACAATTATTTACAATCTACGAGCTCATATTTTAAACGTTTTTAAAGGGTAAAAACGTCAGAATATAATGGATATGAGATATTTATAAGGTTAATCGCCGTAGTCTAGTAGGTAGTGTGTTGGTTTATTAGATGCGGAGCCACGGTTCAAATCCCCAGTCACCATCAAAACGATGAAAAATATTTCTTCGACAACTTCCACTCAGCGGATTTCTGGCAAAAACTCTGAGAGTAAATAAAATTATAATGGAAAGTTTCTCAAAAAAAAGATATCTGTTGTTCGGAGTAAAACTGTAGGTCCCGCCACTCATGTATGAAATTAACACACACAACATGAGTGGTGTTGAAAGGCTAGGCCATAATCCTGACTGAAGGGTTGTAATTGCCAATTACGTATGCATGTATAAGGTTAGGACAATTTAGTTCCCTCGGTGACCCATATGGCTCATTGTGTTACCCAATGTGAGGTAAGCCTCAGATTTTCAAACGTTCTGTTACCCAAAAACCGAGGACGTCTGTTCTGAAGCGCAGGTCACTCGCAAAAAAGGTATTACGCCGACTCCATTTGCTCCACATCATGGCAGTTTCTGCATTAGTAGGGCAAACCGAGCTTGTTAGTGAAACTACTAATAGCGAAGTGTCCCTCTAGAATTCCAGTTAGATAGATTCAAGATAACAGTGTCGTACTCAAGTAGTTCTCTGGTTCTTGCGCTGTTGGGCAAAGCTGGACAAAAATTCTGCACCGACGGTATATTGAATTCCATGTTGTTTTTTATAATTTGATATTTGAGTGCGAACCGTTTTCTTGTCGAACTCAAGTAGCTACCTGGTTGTCCCGCTACCCATTGATAGATATTCGATAGTATAAAAAAAACAAATCCGTTTCAAATTATCATTCAGTCTGATTTGCCTAAGTGCTGTCAAACCAAAATTGCTTCTCTATGACACATCCAAGAAATCTTTTCAAACTATTTTCTCTTCAAACTTTTCCTATTGCTGGCGGCTTCTAATTTATTTTACACACACGTATTTAATCAATTTAACTTTAAAAATAGATAATGCTTGAAACTAAAGACAAAAAACTTTTTACCAGAGGAAGCAACGAAACAAACTGCAATAAAACTTTTAAAATCCATTTACTTAAGCAATGTATTGTGTAGAGAAACCAATAACTATTGTCGTCAAACTAAAATTTATGATAACGCAAACCAAATAGTAAAAAACAAAGGAGATAAAATTTTAAATTGAAAAACAAAACGAAACACTTAAAAGCCTAAAGAAAAACCAAGCAATTCAAAATGTTGTGTTGCACTCCAGCATTGAGTGGCTGGACAAAATCTTGCTATTAGTTGGGATAGTTTATGGTTGCAAAAGTTTGAATTTTTATGGTTTTTATTTTTGTTTCTTGTTTCTTTGCAATATGGGTTAATGTACGTCTATTCAATTCTATTTCAATCCAAGTTATCATCCATACTTCATGACATATAAAGAAATAATGGCATCTCATAGGTTTGGCAAGTGGAAAAAGTTGGCTCTAAAAATACGTGTTGAAAATTTTTTTTTTTTAAATTTAAATGAGGACAATAACACGCACGCGCTATTGTAAAGTGTTATTAAAATAGATGGATTTTATAAAAAACAGAAAAAAACGAATGAATCTATTCCACGATTTTTCTATAATTTTTTCAGGTGACCCATCTATGGATTTTGCCAGTTTTGCTACACCAAAATAATAAATCAACATACAGTACACTATGGACTAAAAGAGAAAACAAATGATTTTAAGTTCAATAAATACAGTGGTGGACATTAGGTTAGCACATTAGATATATGCACTCTTCTTAGCCTAAAATATGCTTGTATAGTTATTACTCTAATAATTCCTATGCTCTTATATGTACCATTCTGTCCAAGAATCACGTTGCATTATTTTGCATCAGATTTTTGTTGTTTTTTTATGTAACAATACCCAAAATATAACTGGACTGTAATTTATTTCCATCAAGAAAAAGAAAAAAAGAAAAATTCATACAACACAAACTTAGTATTTAGTAGGATAACCCTTATTTCTAATAACAGCTAAACATCTCCCAGACATACTGTTCACCAGGGCTACGCACCGTTCCTGAGGTATTGCATACCATGCCTTTTGGATTTCCGCCCACAAATCGCTCAAGTCTTTGGGTTTAACGGCTGAAATGTTTGCTCTACACCATTTCATATGTTCTCTATAGGATTGAGAACCGGTGATAGAGGTGGCCATTTGAATACGTCCACAATGTTTACTTCCAAGCAACTATTCACAACCCGTGTAATATTCTTTTAGATCGTTTTAGCGCATAAAACGCCATCTAAGTGGCATGTTTTCCTCTGCATATGGAATCATTGTGTTTATATTTATGTTTTTGCAAACTTATTGATCCACCATCCACACCATCATGGAGTGGTTATATAGAGAAGGCTTGTAGAGAAATCCATGATGGTCAAACTAGTGGCAATTGTCTGGGTAGACAATAAATCTGAAAACAGCTCAAATCGAGTTAAACAAGATACTGAGACTAACGTGTGCTGGTGTTATAAGGGCAATGAGAACCTGGCCTACATTAGCGTTGGAAGCTCTGTTGGATTTAAGTCCGCTGCACATGGATCAGAGCTTTGCAGACTATAGTTAATTTGATGGGACACAAGTTTAATATGAAAATTATTAGAAGTTTGCGTAACCAAAGAATGGGAGTGGCTTTCTCCATAACTGTCTCCTAGATTGACCAATAGTCCCTAAGAATTTGAAGGGTATTTTGCAAAGGGGCTTAATAACATAAATAAATGGAGGGGCTATTTTGTAGTATACAGAGGGATCAACAAAGGACAGCAGCAGGAGTTTTTGATCCTAGAAAAAGTTTATGTGAGAGCTCGGGGATACACAGAATAAATACAAAAGACTGGACATTATCTATCCAACTAACCGTCAGATTATCATTCGGGCACTCATCCCAATAAGGTTAAATCGAAGATAGTATACGACTGTCTGGGGAAGCTGAATCAGTTAGATTGAGAAAATAAGTTTACGCTCGGCTAGTTCCCAGGACGTGAGTGATTTCTCGGCAATGAGGAAGCAGAAGAGGAGTGGAGATTCCATGCATTTGATGGGACCAGAACCTTTCCGCGGGTTAAGAAGGCATGAGTGAACGATATGCACAATTAAAGGGAAAGTAAAGAGAGGCAAAGACTTTCTCAAACCAAGTAGATTTGAGACGTTCAAAACTTTTGTTGAGAAATTACACTAACAGGAGATCCGAGTCATGCTTCAAAGTATTCAGGAATAATCTGAGGTTGGTGATCCGTTTTATGACGAAGCACCGTAGAGTCAGATTACACTTATGCAGAATGGAGGTCTCTTTGAGCAAAACATGCAGATTCATTGAGTATTAGAATGAATCATCCGAACAAATTTTTGGATTCTATGGACCTTTAATGCATACCATAAGGCAAACCTGAATGGAAAACCAAGGTGCTACACAGAGAACTATCATTTTGGGAACCGATCAGCATACTGAAGTTTTTCAGGGCAATAGCAGTGTCATTATAGGGATATTCTATAAGATATGAGGAGAGTACAATAAATCGTATGGTCGCAGAACTAAGGCATCTCTCCTCGACAATAATAATCCACTTTTCAACTCAGGGTGTATAAGTAACGAGGAACAATCGAAGGGTAATTTTTTGCTTTTGTCTAATATATTGGAAACTTATTATTTACAACTTAAACGCTTTACTAAGTCTCTCTAATCTATTACATACATACATATATAATCACCAATTACAACCCCTTAGTCAGGATTACGACCTAGCTTCTCACACCATTTATGTTGTGTGTGTTAATTCTCTACATGTGCGGTTGGACCTACAGTTTAAAGTCGACTCCGAACGACAGATTTTTGAGAAACTTTACATGGCAATTTTATTTACTCTAAGAGTTTTTGTCAGAATTCTGCTGAGGAGAAGTCGCCGAAATAATATTTTTTCATATTTTCGTTTTGATGCCTGACTTGGGATTTGATCCCTGGCCTTACGTTTAATAAGCCAACAAACTACCTACTCAACTACGGCGACTACAATTCTCTAATTTATTCCTTTTAAGTAGAAAATACTAATAAATAATAAAAAAAATCAAATGACAAGAAAACAATAAAATTTTCTATTTTCTCATATAAAAGCTATACGCATTCCATTACAACCCAACAAATAACAATTTTCACATAAACTTTTTATCTTTCGATAACAAATTAAGAAACTTTTTTCCAATGCGTTTAATTTCACATCAAAGACTGAAATGGATATTTCATTACTTGGCATTAGGAGTACACAGTATCGCCCTCTTTATTACGACTTGCTTTGCAATGATTAGAAGTTAGCAGTTCGAAAAATATTTGATGACTTTGTGGCTTGACTTCACCGTTTAATATTTGTCACCAGCAAAAACAAATGAAGTGACTTTACAAGTGTTGAAGCGGAAAAATGGAATGACAATGATGATAAATTAAAATGAACTAAAGAATTATAGGAGGTCAAAACCGATACCATAAATGTTTTAATTTATTGGGTCTCAAGCGATGTGTAATTCGAAATAAATATGTGGTCAACGCTCAAGAGCTCTAAGTTTGGATTATAGTCATTATATAGATTAGAGTCATAGCCTAATATGGAACCTCTCTCCGGTCACGTTTGATTTCTATATATATTGGAACCGAGGAAAATATTGAAGAGTAATTGTTGACTTAAATTAGAGGAGTTATTGATGGACACCGTGTTATTGGGTGACTGGTTCCAAAAAATTATTTTGGATTTACTGGGAACGAAAAGGATATCAAAGAGGCTTGATGTGAACATTTTTTAACATCGCTTTCTACCTAAAATCCAGCACTATGAACCATATTATTGAAGTTGTTCTTGCCACTGTCACGCAATTTTGTTAAAGGCTGGAGTACTAAAAGCGCACCAGCTAATTTTGTTTAATTTAGACTAGCAAGAACATTAGCAACTCTATTAAGGAACCTAGCTAAACATATAGCTGTAATAATAGTATTGTTTTGACTTTCACCTGTGGATTGGGATTTAGATTTCCCATCTGTATTTGAAGGTTGGAGTGGCTTTAACCTTCTCCATAGTTCTGACTTATCTTCCTCTTTAGGTAGTGTCTTTGCTTAATTTTCTTCTGGAACGATTTGATCAGGATAGAAAGACGGTACATGACTCACGAGCAGGTAAACGCTTGGCATTGATGTTATGAGTGACTTTATTTTTTATTTTGTTGTATTTCCATTTTTTACACAGTAGCAGCGGTAAGTCTTCTAAAGGAAGATCATATTATCTTCCATTGATCACTGATATCATCTCATGAAAAGCTATTATTTATATTATTTATCTTTATTCAATGTCTTGGACATCCACAAACTGAAGCACATTCTTCCACAACCTGTGGTGGAAGAAAGAATGCTCCCAGCTTCATCGGCTATAAGCCAACAATACCCTCTAGATGATATTGTATAAAACCTGAGGAAATTTTGTATATGTACTCTACAGCCCTGGTTAGCCAAACGTGTGGGGAGCCTAACGGAAAATACATTCGTTTTTAGCATATCAAAAACAATGTAAATGCTTATCAAAAATAACTACGGCTCGCTAATTGCTCTCATTGTTTTTCATTTCTAAATACGTACGTTCCGTGAGTGTTTGGACAAATGGGGCTAAAGCCTATTTATATTCTTACGAAATTGGAAAAAATTTAGATACTGGTATTTTGCTTTTACATCATTTAACATTAAAATTATAAACAAAAACAAAAACAATGAACTTGTTTACATGATAAACAAGTAAACAAAAATATACAAATAAACGCCAGTATAAAAAAATGTTAAACAAGTAAACAAAAATGCAACAACAAACACTACAAGGATAAATGTAAACAAAATACGCAAGCAACAATGAACAATATAGATCTTGAGAAAGCTAAGCCACGAACATTCGACTTCAAGAACATTCATCAGGCTGTTTACGTAATCATATAAAAGGCAAGGCAAAGCAGGCAACGGAGTTAGTAAAATTCAGTCAGTTTTGTGTGATTGTGTGTGTTATTGTTCTCTCGACTTTTGTATGCCACTATTTACAACTTAGCGAACACCACAATAATCTTTCCACATCTTTAAACCACGACTGTTTTCTTCACGCGCAACGCATCTTTACACAAGACTGACTAAATTCTGCACATTGAATTCACTGCACATTGCAAATTCGACACGTATGATTTAAGGGTATGTTCATCTCACGTTGAGGTGATGCGAACTGGCTACCGAGATCATGCGATTTGACCTGTTCAGACTTCAGTAAGTCACAGGTGAATGCGAACAACCCGCAAAACACAAAAATTCTTACACCCAACTTATTGGAACTTCTAGTTTAGCCTGATTACATTAAAAAATCTTCTTTAGTGTAATGGCTGTCACAATATTTTTGTCATCATTTTTAATGGCATACATACATAAATACATTACATACATAATTGGTCTTTAAAACCCTTCAGTCATGTGAAAACTTTTTTAACCAGAAATTTGCTGAGAGGAAGTCATATTTCTACAACTGTAGTTTAAAACGTTTGGAGATAAGAATTCATGTGATAGTCGCACTTGCAATTGACCTGTAAATAATTTCTGAATTTTTGTACACAAAAGATCCAATATCGCTTACTTGACATTAATAAAATCTCATTGTGTAAATATTGGGAATATGAAGCTCTTGATATATTGGGTATATTTTTTTGTAAAACTAAAAATTAATAAAGCCTTTAAATGCATTTCTTTCGTAAAAAAAGAACAAAAATTATTTCATTTCATTTGATCCCCTTTTAATGGTGGCAGCATGGCAGGTTTTTCGAACCAATACATGGAAGATATCAATGACTGTAAGATACAAAACCTTAACGATTGCTTCAATAAGGTTTATGTTTCATTGTTATGCCCTAAATAGGCTACAATATTTGCTACACTGTAGCATTCGTATTTGTTTTTAATTACTTATCTTGTATTGCCATTAGACAAATGAAAATGAGCTGAGATTTGAAATCTACGGATCTTAAATTTGGCAAAGATTTTTGATTTTTTGTACTTATGCTTTGTAGTTAGAAAAGCAAAATATAAGATAATATAAGTAATCTTTTAATGTTTTTGCTGTTCAAACCTTGAAGAACATTGTTAAGCTTAATACAGCAATTTTTTCTAATTTTGAAAAAGACAGGAAAAAAGAAATAAAAAGAATTTGTTGTGACAACATATTGAGTCCATATACTCGTATATGGTATTATCTTATTGGCCTTGAACGAATTTAAACCCACGGTAATCATATATTATTGTGGAATCAAAAGGGAAATCTTCGGGTATAAAATATTAAAAAAACTACGGGAGTGTAGAATCTTACTATAAAATTTTAAATATAAGCATATAAATTGAGCATGTACGGGATGTCGTTATAACAGTACATTGTAAACAAGTAGTTCTTAAATTATTATTATTTTTTTTTTTTTTTTTTGTTACCAACACTCAGTAGATGACCCCTCTTCATGTAGTGCATTGTGTTGGAATACAAGAAAGATATTTTATAGGAGGAAGGAAAAAGTGGTAGTAAGCGAGAATTTTTTTTAATACCTTCGTCACTTTTTTTGGAGAACTGCTTTCTAGTAATAATTCTCACTTCCTTTTTTGTATTGTGGGTCAGCATATGTAATGTACTGTAAATTTTTTACAGTTCAAATCCTATTTTTATTGGAAGTTTACTCTTTTCAATTCAAAGTCGATAAAAGAATAGTAAGTAGTAGTTTGACAAAATGGTTTGCCCAAATATTTAATAAAAATTTGCCTTTCCGTTTTCAATATTTGTCACTGGATGAGATATTCGCGTAGATAAGAAGTTTATAAACCACATTTAGCACACGTTAATTGTTTCTCAGCTGTATATACTAGAACAGCAAGAGGTTAAGTGGTAAAATAAATCCTGTTAAATAAAAAAAGAACACGAGCAAATGTTGTAACAAATGACCTTTTTACGTCGTGCTCAGTTCATCCTTTTGTAAATGAGAAAGAATAATGACGTACAAAAAATTATAACCAGTACGTGTAAGGAAGTAACATTGTCAACATCAATATCCTTGTATACATTCTCCATATTGTGACCACTTTTATTGATGTTAACAGTTTTAACGATATGGTCAATTGAAGGTTATTTTTTTACGTCTGCGGTCCGTTTTTATCGTCTTCTTTATTCAAGGTTCCCACATGGTTTATAGAATTGTTGTTGCGTGGTATTCTGTTCTGCTGGTGGTTGTACATAAAACGTAGAAATACTAAAAGATTTTAAGTACTTCAATAAATGTATACAATGCTGAAGTGTTTGGAGTGTATGGAGTTAGAATTATTTCTTTCTTTTTTTCTTTCCTTTTTTAATGATTTTTTATAAAATTAAGTTAAGCGGCAGTTGATTGGGAGGGGTATGATGTAATGAATACCAGTTTTATTTTCTGGGAAATTTAAATCAAGAATTTATTGCTAATGTTGCTTTTACTATAACCACCATACATGCTATTTAAAATAAACTAAAGGACAATAAATATTTTCTAAAAACGTATTAAATTTTGTAACCTGATTTTCATGAAGCTTAAATATAAAATCGTAAACTTGAAGTCGCCGTGGTCTAGTAGGTAGTGTGTTGGCTTACTAGACGTGAGGCCTCGGTACAAACCCCAGATCAGACATCTCCAACTAAACGAAATATGACAAAATATTTCTTCGGCGACTTCCCCTCAGCAGATTTCTGACAAAAACTCTAAGAGTAATTAAAATTGCCATGAAAAGTTTCTCAAAAATCTGTCGTTTGGAGGCAACTTTAAACTGTTACTGCCGCCACTTAGCGATTGAAACTAACTAACGCGAGTTAAGTCAGTGGACATTGTTACCTGTTAAATCGAATGCCAGTTTCTATTTTAACTGTTGCCTTAACACAATGATTTTGGAAAATGATTCGTTGTAGCAATAATATCTGGCTGTTAGAAATATAATGAAAATCTCAATCAGATAGACAGTTGGAATAGAGTTATCCTTTGATAAAGCCTATGTCATATTGTAATTCCCAGCAGACAATCACCGTGCGAGGAGAGTTGCTCCTACAACGCTAATTAAGCCAGAATTTTTCTGTGGAGTAGGAAAAGGAACTTGGAAGCACATGTTCGATGAAGGGCAATCTTAAGTGAGGTTGTCAAACGCTTTAGAGATAATCTGTTTTATGTTGGGTAATTATAAAGACAAATGAGTTATGAAGCTGACTACCAAGAAGTAGTTCGAGCTTTTTAGACTCAAAGAGTAATTGTTTAGAATCGAGATGTATTCAAGCCTAATACACAGACTGCGATATGAGGATGCGTGGCGTTAATGTATTTTCGAAGGAAACACCTGGGTGTTTATCAACTAATACGGACTAAGTTATCTTTACTAATGGCGAAGGGCTTCTGGATGGCCTGCAGACACTCTAATTTTTTAGAATATAACTACTAAAATTTTACTTAAAAATTTCTTTCACTTAGATTCACAGCAATCATAAAATTTTATTTAAGTTTTTTAAATTAAAATCCAACAAAATTGTGGCTTTTAAATTTGTTTTTTTTTTTTCATTTAAAAAGTAAATTCAAGATTTTTTTTATTTAGTTTTATTTATTTACATCAACATGTGGTTTCAACAGGACAGCGCTTCGTTCCACATGGCCCATGCCGTATTAAATATTTTGCATGAGCAATTTGAGGGCATGGTCAGCTTACGAGGTGGAGATGTTATTGAATAAGCCACAAAACAACAGCAATGCTCAAAAGATACCAAAGACTACAAAAGTGAGAAGAACGAAAATGATAACCGAAAATTCAAACCCAGTTATTGTGCTTTCATGACATCCCCAGAGCTTTGCCCTTTTATGGCTCTCTTCACTTTTAGATTTGTTCCTACCGAAAACCAAATGTTTTATCTGCGCTTAATGCCACCGTGATTTTAGAAAACAGTGTATAAAATCATTAAATTACCTGTATTTTGCCTGTATTCTCCAATTGTAAGATTTTAATTTTAAATGCAACGTTACGCTTGATTCGTCGTTAGTTTTAACCTTTAAACTGATTCCGTTTCCGAATCCAAAAGGTCAAGCCCTCCATTATGATTTTGCTTTATCAGCTAACTTTGTTGGAAAAATAAATATTCCAGTACGGTAGGAACGAGACATTCCAAAGAAATTCAAAAAGTTAGCATATTATTTCAGCATTGCTATAGGATTTTTATGACTTCTTTTATGTGCAGCAGTCAATTTAATTGTACAAACGCCTTTCATTTTATATAACTTTTAATTTAAAAATCTATGTTTGGTTAAACCTGTATATTAAAATCGGTAACCCCTGAATGCCTATAATGTTAGTAATCATGATTACTTTTTTTTCTTTTATTTACTTTTCATCGGTTGGCCACACTTTAATCAATATCTGAAAAGTCTTATGTTTTACCCAGTTTTGTAAGTAGAACTCAAATAATTGTTTGACAAGAGAGAGACAATTTTAATTACTTTTGATTGTCACTATTGTGTGGCATACATACATACAAACATACAAGCATATCAGGAAGATGTATTTGCGGCCATGATGCATATGGGCGTGGTATTCTAACTACGATTGCAAAATCTAAACTGGCTACCGTTCATTGTAGATTACTACATGTTGTCCAGTGTTGCCAGTAATTTTTCTTTTAATTTTACCATTTACGCTAATATTTCAAATAGAATATGTATTATAAACATATATTTTCAAACAATAATTTTTTAGGAAAAAGAAAATTAATTTTAAAAACCAATTGAATCAATTAATTTTAGTGTGCGATAAAAAACAAAAAATTAAATGCACCCGAATAACTACATAGTTTAGGTGGTACATTTAGTTAAGTCGAACCCAAAAGAACTATTTATATTTCTCGAGTTCTCCAAACTTGTTTTATTTGACAAAAATCTTCTTTTTTGGAACTTTTCGCTTAAAATTGATTTATTTAAATATTTTTAAAGCACTTTTGAAAAATCAAAGTTTTTTGGAAAGGGGAGAGATAACTTTTTAAAATGGTATACATAAACATATTGTTCAAACTTATATGTTACGAGTTTTGATTAGGTATACTTGGAATACATATATGCTTTTCTTCTTCCTTATTTTCTCAAGTTTGACCATTCTTAATGGCCAGTTAAATTAACAATCATAATATAAGTAGTGACATTTTTAAGGTGCACTCTCTAGTGAAGAGGCTGACACTTTGTTTGATACAATCGGACAAAACTTAACGTAGTTATCATTTAAAGAGTATAAAAGTCGTGTCATATTTTTTAAATATATTTTTAAAAGTTTTGTTGGATTATAGTTGGTCGCCGTGGTCTAGTAGGTAGTGTGTTGGCTTATTAGACGAAAAGCCAGTGTTCGAGCCCCAGGCCAGACATCAAAATAAAATACAAAAAGTATTTCTTCGGCGACTTTCTCTCAGCAGATTTCTGGCAAAAACTCTGAGAATAAATAAAATTGCCATGAAAAGTTTCTCAAAAATCTGTAGTTCGGAGTCGACTTGAAACTGTAGGTCCCACCACTCATGTACAAAATTAACACACACAACATAAGTGGTGTGAGAAACTAGGTCGTAATCCTGACTGAAGGGTTATAATGACCAATTATGTATGTATGTATAGTTTTTTAAAAAAATCTCCATTTTCACGTTTGAACGACTGTCAGAAGTCGGCGAATATTTGCGATTTTTTTATTATTATTTCGTTTTGCGCAAACATTAGTCGGTGGAGAGCTTATAAATCAGGTTGAATTTAACCGATGGTATGGATTATGTTGGCTTTGAGCATCGCTGTGGTTTGTGGTTTATAAAGGCTTATAGTGGAAAATTAGGCATTTCCGATGTGCTACATCCAAAAACGTCGTACCGGATAATTTAAGGAGGTCATCAACATTTCAATGATTTCTCACACCTAGTGATTTCAAGATTATAATGGGAAAAATATTTTCATTCATGCTATTTTATTTCCTTGTTAAAATCGTTAATAAACTTATTTAATTAAGTGTTTAAGCAAATAGTTTCTGTAATTCTCAGTTTTAGTCTTAAAATGTTTCAAAATGTAATTATAGTAATTTTATATGGCTATAAAAACTTCTCAAATTAAATTTTAGGCACAAACTAATGAAAATCGCAAGTAAAAAGGGAACAAAAAATTGTTGGTGGTCGAATTTGTTCTCGTGGTATTAGATTTCTTATCTAAATACTCTCACACATATTTATATTGCATAGAGAAGATCTTAAAATAAATATATACGTAATACACACTCGTGTATAGGCATGTGTGAATATTCAAAGTATAAATAAAGTTTTCTAGATTATTTTCTCTTGTTTATTTTATATTCACCACAAAAAAGTTTCATTTCTTTGCTTTGTTTCAAAGTTTTGGTCTCTTTTCTCTTTTTTCGTTCGTTTCTTTATAGTAATGCCCTTCAAGAAGGGGGAAAAGAATTAACAGTATAACAATGTATTTTTATCCTGTACATATATGCTGTGTATAATTATTTGTTTTTCATGGTGTGCACAATACAAACTCAAGTAAATGTGTAACTAAATATAAACATTCGTACATACTCATGATTGCATCTTCGTCCGTTCGTTACCATACATAGACGTTATCGGAAAAGAGAAGAAAAGGGAGTAAGTGGTTGGCTTGGCACTCCATGGCAAATTTTTTTGAAGTTCTCATGTGAGATATATTTGTTTCATTGTTTGCTTATTTGTTTTTATGTTGGTTTGAGTGTTGGTTTGTATACGAATATGTATGTATGAATTAGTAATATTCAAATGTAATATACTTTGAAAATATTTCTTTAAAGTTTTGTTTTAGCATTTAAGTAATTCTCAGCACATAAAACAAAAAGCCGAAGTGATGAAGTAAAAGATAATGAAGGCAGAATATACAATTTGTATTTACGTTTAAACTCTACAAAGTATGTGTGACATTTTGCATTTGTTTAAAAGACTTATTGATGCCATTATGTGCGGCATCGAAATGTCAAAATTTCCATGATGAACACAAAAAGGCTGAATTTTATGAATTTTATGCTGACTTTGAGGACATTCGAATTTACTTGCGATTTAAAGAAAACCCACACGAAAAATTGCAACAGTGACAAATCTCGAATTTTGGTGGCCAGTTAAAATTACCTCCGCATGAGATAACCACGCTCTCAAATCGATTGTGAAGAACATCCAGAAATGGGTCCAACGCTTAAAATAATGTCTCGATTAATATTATTGGCCGTTGCCACCATCCATTTCAATTTAAAATATTTACACATTTGTAATTTTATTGCAGTCACCGTTGTTTAATATTGACTTTGCGACTCCTCACACCACTTATCTTTTGAGTATCGGGTCGACTCCGAATGACAAATTGTTCTTGATAAACTTTTTATGGCTTTTTTTATTCTCAGAATTTTTGCCAGAAATCTGCTAAGAGGAAGTCGCCGAAGAAATGTTTCTTCATATTACTAGGTACTAGGCTACAGCGACTACAGCAATAACAGCAACGTGAATTCTGCTCTTCAAACAGGAGGCTTATTGTATATATCAGGTATTTTATTAAAGCATACGTATCCTTACATTTAAAAATAAATTAAATATAAAGTACGTATGAGTTATCGTCGAATGCTTTTATTCATTTGAAAAACCATTCGAAGCCATTATGTCTGTTATAGATCATCGTTCAAATATCCCCAATGTATTCGTTGGGTGCAACACATTCGAAATGTAAAATTTTCCACATTTATGGAGTATAAATAAAGTTCATTTTGATGACATTTTGATGACAGATGACATTGTAGACAATTGTGGTTCTGGTTTATTCCCAACTAGTATAGAGGGGTAATATCGTGCATTCTCAACGGCCAGTTATATAACTCCTTGTTAGATGCATACATACATAATTGGTCATTACAACCCTTCAGTCAGATTTACGACCTAGTTTCTCACACCACTTATGTCGTGTGTGTTAATTTTATACATGAGTGGCGGGACCTACAGTTAAAAGTCGACTCCGAAATACAGATTTTTGAGAAACGTTTTCATGGCAATTTTATTTACTCTCAGAGTTTTTGTCAGAAATCCGCTAAAGATTTATTCATTTCAAAATATCAAAATATCAATTTTATACTTTTAAAATATTACTTTTCATTTATTTTCTAAAATTTAATAATATTTCGAAATAAGTAGAGAAGCTCTAGTATTATTAAAATTTTTCATTTCAATAGTCTTTTATTTATTCATACGTTCATAGATTTCGTTCTGTTTATACATTTACGGATTATTATCTCCAGTGTATAAAGGTTCATTAATACATTTTTTTAAAAATTTCTTTTTATTTTCTCTTCTTATTTTCAAATTTGAATAATAAATGATTGTAGCAACACATAGTCGTAAAAATGTACATGGTTGTTATGGTTGTAAAAATTAAACCGGAGGTGTCAAGAAAATACCCGGCAGGATCTGCTGTTTCACTTTTATTAGAAAGAGAGAAAATCAAAGAAAAAGTCCGTTACTTACATTATGACGTTTCAATTGTTTTTCATTTCATTCTAGCCATCAGCCAACAACGCCTGTTTTTGTCACACATATTTTGCTTCTGAGAAATTGCATAAAAATATTTGTTTGAATATGTGATCAAATGTAAAAGCATTGTTGTAGAAGAACATAATTATTTATGTTTCTAAACAAAAACACATTCTACCCAATACATAAATGTTGTTGTAAAATAATATTATTTCCATTTATTTCCATGTATTTAACATGCTTTTAAAGGTTTTTATTTTCTAGTTTTCGAAAATTTCCAATCTTTGGGATCAATACATTAAAACATGTATTATTTTTTATATATTTTGTTTCTTTTTGTTCTAAATTTTTGCATCATAACTATAAGTTTTACGAAAGTTTTAAATATTTTTCTAGAAATTTAATTTAAAAACTTTTATCAGCAAGTGATACTAGTAAAAAATAATTTTGTTTTAATATTTTAATAAACACCAGCATAAAAAAATGATAAGCAAACAAAAATACAACAACAACATATACTACAAGAATAAAGTAAACGAAATACACAAACAACAATAATGAAACAACAATGTTTGCGTTTATAGAGATATCGAAAAGGCGAAGCCACGAACATTCGCATTCAAGAACATTAATCAGGCTGTTTACGTTGGCATATAAAAGGCAAGACAAAGCGGGCAACGGAGTCAGTGAAAATTCAGTCAGTCTTGTGTGAAGACGCGTATTTGAAGAAAATAATCGTGGTTTGAAGATCTCCGTTATAAAGAACTTCGGACGTAGCCGACAATATAGCTATGGAGGAATTAATTTGATACCTAATATTAGGTTCTTCCGCGACTTTGACGGTTGATAAAGGCCATCTTGTTGAAGCTATATCTGTCAAATCAATTGTAATTTATCCGGTCTGTTTTGACAAATCACTATGGTCGAAGCATAGATAAAGACATGTGGAAGTGGAATATTATAGGCGGATCCCCTCATTGAACATTCCCAGTTTGGCATCCTTTACCTCCTCCTATGGCTCTTGATTGTAATTAACCTTTGAATTCGCTAGAAAAGTAGGAACATTGAGATTGTATAATATGTATACATATGTAATATGAATAGTATGTTTATGCCGCTTCTCGACCAGTTTCTTCATACAAATTTGGGAGCATGCCTACGCTACAGTCGGTAGTGTTAGGTTAGTTGATAGGTTTGTAACATGTAGATTGGACGGACAGAATGAGTGTGTGTGTGTGTGTATGTCATTTTTAAAGTGTGTAGGTTCGTCTCGAGTCTGAATTCATGATTCCGATGATCCGCGAGTGCGTGATGTAGGGTACCGTAAACTCATGTTGTTGACTTGTTCAATGTTATGCTTTTGCTTTTTTTTGTATTTGCTGATGGTTAAACGTGGGATAACGACACATTGTTACAAATAATAACAGTGCTTTGTTCTAAACAAAACAACAACAAACAGCGAGACTGCTTATGATTTCTTATTTTTAAGCATAAGTTTAATAAGAATATTTTTATTGTAAACAAATTTTAAAACGCTTGACTCATATTACATTTCTTAATGTAAACAACTAAAGAGTTTTGGATGTGGTTTCGCTTAATTATTTTTTTTTTTGTTAGTGTGATATGTTTCCGTTATGTGTAGTCCTTTTCTTGTAGACATATTTTATAATAATCAAATGTAGGAGAATACATTTTTTTTGTTATAACAATAACAGTGCTTTGTTATAAACAATAACATCGCGAATCCTTATCATGTTTTGAATTCCTAAACATTAGTTCAACAAGAATTGTATCATATTACAGTTTTTAATATTAAGTTTAAAGAATTTTGAATGTGGTTTCGTTTAATTAATTTTTTTTGTATGATTTAACGTTAAAGAAACAGAAATATAGTTGTACGTGTTGTTGTTGTTGTGTTTATAACAGCGCTTTGTTTTGAGCAAGATTTCTTTTTTTTCAGTTTTTTTTTGTCAGGTTTTAAATAAATAAAATTATATAATAAAGAGATTAATTAAAACAAATTAGATTTTTTCCTAAGATATGTATATTTTATTTTCAGATTTTGTTACAGTTCACATATTTCTATTTCTCTTTTAAGAAAATCTATTAATCACTTAATTTTATCATTTCCTTTAACATATATGACAGAGTTGTTCCCTTTTAAATTTTATATATTTAGTTTTTACTGTTTAAAATAAATAAAATTATATATATATAATAAAGAGATTTTTTTTTTTGTCAGGTTTTAAATAAATAAAATTATATAATAAAGAGATTAATTAAAACAAATTAGATTTTTTTCCTAAGATATGTATATTTTATTTTCAGATTTTGTTACAGTTCACATATTTCTATTTCTCTTTTAAGAAAATCTATTAATCAAATTAAGTGATTTCCTTTAACATATATGACAGAGTTGTTCCCTTTTAAATTTTATATATTTAGTTTTTACTGTTTAAAATAAATAAAATTATATATATATAATAAAGAGATTAATTAAAACAAATTAGTTTTTTATTTCATTAGATTTTTCCCTATGATTTTTTTAAGATGATTTTGTTATTGGTTGAAAGGTATCTTCTAATAAATAACTTCAACTATTTGACTCAGTTTAATAATTTTTCACTTTTCCTTTAGAGCAGCCCTTGTCTTTACAAAATCTTCTAACATTTTATTATGATAATTTTTAGACATTATAATAATTTTTGTATTGATTTTGATCTGCTTTATATCTGGTAACGATCTGCTTTGTATCTCGTAACGATCTGATTTGTATCTGCTCACATCTGATTTATGTTCAGGTTTTAGGTTCATTTTTTTTTTTGTTTTGATTGTAAATTATAACCATTTTGTTATTCATTAATTTCATACCCCTTCGTCTGAAACACTGAAACAGTGGCTAGCTATACAAGCTGTACCAGCTATACATGCTATACCTCTATACCAGCTATATCAGCTGTAATAGCTATACCAGCTATACCAGCTGTATCAGCTATACTAGTTATATAAGCTTTACTAGCTATACCTCTATACCAGCTATACTAGCTATACTAGATATATCAGCTATACTAGCTATATAAGCTATGCAAGCTGAACTAGCTATATCAGCTATACTAGCCATATCAGCCATACTAGATATACCAGCAATACTAGCTATATAAGCTATGCAAGCTGAACTAGCTATATCAGCTATACCAGCTATACCAGCTATACTAGCTATATAAGCTATGCAAGCTGAAATAGCTATATCAGATATACTAGCTATACCAGCTATACTAGCTATACCAGCAATACTAGCTATACCAGCTATACTAGCTGTACCAGCTATACTAGCTATATAAGCTATGCAAGCTGAACTAGCTATATCAGCTATACTAGCTATACCGGCTATACCAGCTATACTAGCTATACCAGATATACTAGCTATACCAGCTATACTAGCTATACCAGATATACTAGCTATACAAGCTGTACCAGCTATACCAGCTATACCTGCTATACCTCTGTACCAGCCACAGTGATGTGAAAAATAACTTACATTATATTTAAAACCGAATAAAAACTCGAAAATTCTTTATTGTTTAAACGGCTTATTTTTTTTTTCTTAAACGGTAGAAAAAAGATTAAAAACAAAATTATTGCTATTTCTATAATGTATTTTGATTTTTTTTTGTGATTTTGTATGAGTGTATGTATTTATTTCTTAGTTACGATATTTTTGTTTTTATAATTATATCTATTACAACTTTATCCAAATTTATTAATATGAGACATTTCTTTCACTCTTCTAATAAATTATGTTAGATTCTTTAAGTTCTTCAATAATAGAGATTATTTCGTTTTGATGATTGTTGTAACCAACACCTTCCGATGAAAGAAGTAAACGTAGTCTGTCAACTAATTCATTAGGATCATCCCAATGTATATAATTTGATTTCAGATTATTTTGTAATTTTAGCATTAAACCACTGCCTTTTGTTAAAATGTTTGTTGTTGTTTCGAATAAATGTTTAATTATTCGTACATATTTGAAGGCTCGTGTTCCTTTCACTTGTTCATTAGGTTCATAGCGACGTTTATGTGCATTGGTTTGAATTAAAATCTCTTTATATTTTTTCAAATCATTTTTAGAATAATGGAGAGGTTTTTTATGAAATACTAGTTCAAATAATCCAGGCGTCATTTTCAATTTCATATTTCCTATCCGCATCGTATTATCCCTATTAAATATTAATTTTTCCTTGCCATATCTCCAACTTCCGTCTACATCTTGATTAAAACCATAAATTTGATCTATTTGCTTATTATTAATAAGTGATTGAATATTTTCAAATAATGGAGAGTTTTTCGTCAGCTTTAAACTTTGTTTTCTTTTCAAGTTTTTCAGACGTGTACTTGATACAGGTCTATTATGATCATAGTTTTTTTCATCATGATTGTCATCAGTTGTCATATTTTCATACTGAAAATCGTTATTATCACCATTTACATCATCATAATCATCATCATCATCAATAGTGTTGTCTATATCCTTATGCTTATGTTCAAGTTTTCCGATGATTTTATTGTCACCATTTACATCATCATAATCATCGCCATCATCAATAGCGTTGTCTATATCCTTATGTTTATCTTTAAGTTTTCCGATGATTTTTTTAAGTGGTTTTGTTATTGGTTGAAAGGTATCTTCTAAAAAATTAACTCTATCTATTTGATTCAGTTTAATATTTTTTAACTCTTCCTTTAAAACAGCCTTTCTCTTTACAGGATCTTCTAATATTTTATTATGATAATTATTAGACATTATAATAATTTTTTATATTGATTTTGATCTGCTTTGTATCTGGTTACGATCTGCTTTATATCTGGTCACAAACTGCTTGATATCTGATCACGATCTGCTTTATATCTGCTTACGATCTAATTTATACCTGTTCACGATCTGCTTGATGACTCGTGTCTATATCCTTTGATTTTGAGTACACTTTATCGTGCTTTCTACAAGCTGCATCCAATAAATTTATTCCTTTATCTCCTCTTGCTATTCGTTTTTGAAGTTTTATATCAGGTCCATAAAACTGATAACCAGGTGGATGTAATTCAACATATAATTTGTTTATTAAGTTGTTTACAAATCTTCTTCCAATCTTATACTAAATAGGTTTAATTTTTTTGTTTTGATTGTAAATTATAACCATTTTGTTATTCATTAATTTCATATCTCTTCGTCTGAAACACTGAAACAGTGGCTAGCTAGTTATACCAGCTATACTAGCTATATCAGCTATACAAGCTGTACCAGCCATACATGCTATACCTCTATACCAGCTATATCAGCTGTACTAGCTATACCAGCTGTATCAGCTATACTAGCTATATAAGCTTTACTAGCTATACCTCTACACCAGCTATACTAGCTATACTAGATATATCAGCTATACTAGCTATACCAGCTGTACTAGCTATACTAGATATATCAGCTATACTAGCTATACCAGCTATACTAGCTATACCAGCTATACCAGCTCTATCAGCTATACCAGCAATACTAGCTATACCAACTATACTAGCTATACCAGCTATACTAGCTATATAAGCTATACTAGCTATACCAGCTATACCAGCTGTATCAGCTATACTAGCTATATAAGCTATACTAGCTATACCAGCTATACCAGCTCTATCAGCTATACCAGCAATACCAGCTGTATCAGCTATACTAGCTATATAAGCTATACTAGCTATACCAGCTATACCAGCTCTATCAGCTATACCAGCAATACTAGCTATACCAGCTATACTAGCTATACCAGCTATACTAGCTATATAAGCTATACTAGCTATACCAGCAATACTAGCTATACCAGCTATACCAGCAATACTAGCTTTACCAGCTATACTAGCTATATAAGCTATACTAGCTATATAAGCTATACCAACTATACCAGCTATATCAGCTATACCAGCTATATCAGCTATACCAGGTATATATCAGGTATATACCAGCTATTACCAGGTATAGCTATACCAGGTATAACCGATATAGCTGGTATAGCTGATATAGCTGGTACAGATGTACCTGGTATAGCCGATATAGCTGATATAGCTGATATAGCTGGTATAGCTGTACCTGGTATAGCCGATATAGCTGGTATAGCTGATATAGCTGGTATAGCAGGTGTAGCTGGTATATCTAGTACAGCTTGCTAGTGTAGCTAGTACAGCTTGCTAGTATAGCTAGTACAGATTGTATAGCTTGCTGGTATAGCTAGTACAGCTTGCTATTATAGCTAGTACAGATTGTATAGCTTGCTAGTATAGCTAGTACAGATTGTATAGCTTGCTAGTATAGCTACTACAGCTTGCTAGTATAGCTAGTACATATTGTATAGCTTACTAGTATAGCTAGTACAGCTTGCTAGTATAGCTAGTACAGCTTGCTGGTATAGCTAGTACAGATTGTATAGCTTGCTAGTATAGCTACTACAGCTTGCTAGTATAGCTGGTACAGATTGTATAGCTTGCTAGTGTAGTGTTTCATGTGAAGAGGTATGTAAGTAATGAAAAAAAAAATGGTAATAAACTACAGTCAAAAGAAAAAAAAAATAAATATAATGTAAGTTTGTCTTAATTATTTTTCACATCACTGTGGCTGGTACAGAGGTATAGCAGGTATAGCTGGTATAGCTGGTACAGCTTGTATAGCTGATATAGCTAGTTCAGCTTGTATAGCTGATATAGCTAGTATAGCTGGTATAGCTCGTATAGCTGGTATAGCTAGTATAGCTGGTATAGCTAGTATTGCTGGTATAGCTGACAGAGCTGGTATAGCTGGTATAGCTAGTATAGCTTATATAGCTGGTATAGCTGATACAGCTGGTATAGCTGGTATAGCTAGTACAGCTTATATAGCTAGTATAGCTGGTATAGCTAGTATTGCTGGTATAGCTGACAGAGCTGGTATAGCTGGTATAGCTAGTATAGCTTATATAGCTAGTATAGCTGATACAGCTGGTATAGCTGGTATAGCTAGTATAGCTTATATAGCTAGTATAGCTGGTATAGCTAGTATAGCTGGTATAGCTAGTAGTGCTGGTATAGCTGATAGAGCTGGTATAGCTGGTATAGCTAGTATAGCTGGTATAGCTAGTATAGCTGATATATCTAGTATAGCTAGTACAGCTGGTATAGCTAGTATAGCTGATATATCTAGTATAGCTAGTATAGCTGGTATAGAGGTATAGCTAGTAAAGCTTATATAGCTAGTATAGCTGATACAGCTGGTATAGCTGGTATAGCTAGTACAGCTGATATAGCTGGTATAGAGGTATAGCATGTATGGCTGGTACAGCTTGTATAGCTGATATAGCTAGTATAGCTGGTATAACTAGCTAGCCACAGTTTCAGTGTTTCAGACGAAGAGATATGAAATTAATGAATAACAAAATGGTTATAATTTACAATCAAAACAAAAAAAATTAAACGTATTTAGTATAAGATTGGAAGAAGATTTGTAAACAACTTAATAAACAAATTATATGTTGAATTACATCCACCTGGTTATCAGTTTTGTGGACCTGATATAAAACTTCAAAAACGAATAGCAAGAGGAGATAAAGGAATACATTTATTGGATGCAGCTTGTAGAAAGCACGATAAAGTGTACTCAAAATCAAAGGATATAGACACGAATCATCAAGCAGATCGTGAACAGGTATAAATTAGATCGTAAGCAGATATAAAGCAGATCGTGATCAGATATCAAGCAGTTTGTGACCAGATATAAAGCAGATTGTAACCAAATACAAAGCAGATCAAAATCAATATAAAAAATTATTATAATGTCTAATAATTATCATAATAAAATATTAGAAGATCTTGTAAAGACAAAGGCTGTTTTAAAGGAAAAGTTAAAAAATATTAAACTGAATCAAATAGATAGAGTTAATTTTTTAGAAGACCCCTTTCAACCAATAACAAAACCACTTAAAAATCATCGGAAAACTTAAAGATAAACATAAGGATACAGACAACGCTATTGATGATGGCGATGATTATGATGATGTAAATGGTGACAATAAAATCATCGGAAAACTTGAACATAAGCATAAGGATATAGACAACACTATTGATGATGATGATGATTATTATGACGTAAATGGTGATAATGAAATCATTAGAAAAATTGAAAATAAGCATAAGGACATAGACAACACTATTGATGATGATGATGATGATGATGATTATTATGATGTAAATGGTGATAATGAAATCATTGGAAAACTTGAAGATAAGCATAAGGATATAGACAACACTACTAATGATGACGATGATTATGATGATGTAAACGGTGATAATAACGATTTTCAGTATGAAAATATTTCAACTGATGATAATGATGATGAAAAAAACTATGACCATAATAGACCTGTATCAAGTACACGTCTGAAAAACTTGAAAAGAAAACAAAGTTTAAAGCTGACGAAAAACTCTCCATTATTTGAAAATATTCAACCACTTATTAATAATAAGCAAATAGATCAAATTTATGGTTTTAATCAAGATGTAGACGGAAGTTGGAGATATGGCAAGGAAAAATTAATATTTAATAGAGATAATACTATGCGGATAGGAAATATGAAATTGAAAATGACGCCTGGATTATTTGAACTAGTATTTCATAAAAAACCTCTCCATTATTCTAAAAATGATTTGAAAAAATATAAAGAGATTTTAATTCAAACCAATGCACATAAACGTCGCTATGAACCTAATGAACAAGTGAAAGGAACACGAGCCTTCAAATATGTACGAATAATTAAACATTTATTCGAAACAACAACAAACATTTTAACAAAAGGCAGTGGTTTAATGCTAAAATTACAAAATAATCTGAAATCAAATTATATACATTGGGATGATCCTAATGAATTAGTTGACAGACTACGTTTACTTCTTTCATCGGAAGGTGTTGGTTACAACAATCATCAAAACGAAATAATCTCTATTATTGAAGAACTTAAAGAATCCAACATAATTTATTAGAAGAGTGAAAGAAATGTCTCATATTAATAAATTTGGATAAAGTTTTAATAGATATAATTATAAAAACAAAAATATCGTAATTAAGAAATAAATACATACACTCATACAAAATCACAAAAAAAAAATCAAAATACATTATAGAAATAGCAATAATTTTGTTTTTAATCTTTTTTCTACCGTTTAAGAAAAAAAAATAAGCCGTTTAAACAATAAAGAATTTTCGAGTTTTTATTCGGTTTTAAATATAATGTAAGTTATTTTTCACATAACTGTGGCTGGTACAGAGGTATAGCAGGTATAGCTGGTATAGCTGGTACAGCTTGTATAGCTAGTATATCTGGTATAGCTAGTATAGCTGGTATAGCTAGTATATCTGGTATAGCTAGTATAGCTGGTATAGCCGGTATAGCTAGTATAGCTGATATAGCTAGTTCAGCTTGCATAGCTTATATAGCTAGTATAGCTGGTACAGCTAGTATAGCTGGTATAGCTAGTATTGCTGGTATAGCTAGTATAGCTGGTATAGCTAGTATAGCTGATATAGCTAGTTCAGCTTGCATAGCTTATATAGCTAGTATAGCTGGTATAGCTAGTATAGCTGATATAGCTAGTTCAGCTTGCATAGCTTATATAGCTAGTATTGCTGGTATATCTAGTATAGCTGATATAGCTAGTATAGCTGATATAGCTAGTTCAGCTTGCATAGCTTATATAGCTAGTATAGCTGATATATCTAGTATAGCTAGTATAGCTGGTATAGAGGTATAGCTAGTAAAGCTTATATAGCTAGTATAGCTGATACAGCTGGTATAGCTGGTATAGCTAGTACAGCTGATATAGCTGGTATAGAGGTATAGCATGTATAGCTGGTACAGCTTGTATAGCTGATATAGCTAGTATAGCTGGTATAACTAGCTAGCCACTGTTTCAGTGTTTCAGACGAAGGGGTATGAAATTAATGAATAACAAAATGGTTATAATTTACAATCAAAACAAAAAAAAATGAACCTAAAACCTGAACATAAATCAGATGTGAGCAGATACAAATCAGATCGTTACGAGATACAAAGCAGATCGTTACCAGATATAAAGCAGATCAAAATCAATACAAAAATTATTATAATGTCTAAAAATTATCATAATAAAATGTTAGAAGATTTTGTAAAGGCAAGGGCTGCTCTAAAGGAAAAGTGAAAAATTATTAAACTGAGTCAAATAGTTGTAGTTATTTATTAGAAGATACCTTTCAACCAATAACAAAATCATCTTAAAAAAATCATAGGGAAAAATCTAATGAAATAAAAAACTAATTTGTTTTAATTAATCTCTTTATTATATATATATAATTTTATTTATTTTAAACAGTAAAAACTAAATATATAAAATTTAAAAGTGAACAACTCTGTCATATATGTTAAAGGAAATGATAAAATTAAGTGATTAATAGATTTTCTTAAAAGAGATATAGAAATATGTGAACTGTAACAAAAGCTGAAAATAAAATATACATATCTTAGGAAAAAAATCTAATTTGTTTTAATTAATCTCTTTATTATATAATTTTATTTATTTAAAACCTGACAAAAAAAAAATCTCTTTATTATATATATATAATTTTATTTATTTTAAACAGTAAAAACTAAATATATAAAATTTAAAAGGGAACAACTCTGTCATATATGTTAAAGGAAATGATAAAATTAAGTGATTAATAGATTTTCTTAAAAGAGAAATAGAAATATGTGAACTGTAACAAAATCTGAAAATAAAATATACATATCTTATGAAAAAATCTAATTTGTTTTAATTAATCTCTTTATTATATAATTTTATTTATTTAAAACCTGACAAAAAAAAACTGAAAAAAAAGAAATCCTGCTCAAAACAAAGCGCTGTTATAAACACAACAACAACAACACGTACAACTATATTTCTGTTTCTTTAACGTTAAATCATACAAAAAAAATTAATTAAACGAAACCACATTCAAAATTCTTTAAACTTAATATTAAAAACTGTAATATGAGTCAAGAATTTTAAAATTTGTTTACATTAAAAAATATTCTTATTGAACTTATGCTTAGGAATACCAAAAAAAAAAAAATGATAAGGATTCGCGATGTTATTGTTTATAACAAAGCACTGTTATTTTTGTAACAAAAATGTATTCTCCTATATTCGATTATCATAAAATGGGTCCATAAGAAAAAAGAAACACACACACACATAACGGAAATATATCGCATTAAATCATACAAAATATTCTTATTGATCTTATGCACATATACTTATAGCACAACAACAAGAACACGTACAACTATATTTCTGTTTCTTTAACGTTAAATCATACAAAAAAAATTAATTAAACGAAACCACATTCAAAATTCTTTAAACTTAATATTAAAAACTGTAATATGATACAATTCTTGTTGAACTAATGTTTAGGAATACAAAACATGATAAGCATTCGCGATGTTATTGTTTATAACAAAGCACTGTTATTGTTATAACAAAAAAAATGTATTCTCCTACATTTGATTATTATAAAATATGTCTACAAGAAAAGGACTACACATAACGGAAACATATCACACTAACAAAAAAAAATTAATTAAGCGAAACCACATCCAAAACTCTTTAGTTGTTTACATTAAGAAATGTAATATGAGTCAAGCGTTTTAAAATTTGTTTACAATAAAAATATTCTTATTAAACTTATGCTTAAAAATAAGAAATCATAAGCAGTCTCGCTGTTTGTTGTTGTTTTGTTTAGAACAAAGCACTGTTATTATTTGTAACAATGTGTCGTTATCCCACGTTTAACCATCAGCGAATACAAAAAAAAGCAAAAGCATAACATTGCACAAGTCAACAACATGAGTTTACGGTACCCTACATCACGCACTCGCGGATCATCGGAATCATGAACTCAGACTCGAGACGAACCTACACACTTTAAAAATGACATACACACACACACACACTCATTCTGTCCGTCCAATCTACATGTTACAAACCTATCAACTAACCTAACACTACCGACTGTAGCGTAGGCATGCTCCCAAATTTGTATGAAGAAACTGGTCGAGAAGCGGCATAAACATACTACTAATATGGTTATTTGGATAGAGGATAAGCTTCTATCCATATTTTGAAGATTGATGGAGTCCTCGATTAGAGTTTTATCTACATAAGCTGCCCAATGCATTCTAGGTATAAACGTTAACAAGAAGTAACGAATATTTTTTTGTAGGTACAATATTTAATATTTCCGGATATCCAAGTTAAATGATGTGCAGATTTATTGTTTTCAGAAATCATATCACTTAGAATCATTCTAGAAAACAGGCTGAACGGAAATCGAAAATTAGAGAAGAGGAGAAAGCTGAGCCTGTATGCCCGACTCCGCTTGACCTTAATGTCAAGCGAAGTGCAGTGCAATAAACCTCGGAAAGTGATTTCAATATTTTGAATATCTTCTTATAGTCGCCATGCTCTAATAGACAGCTCCTTTAGAAGAGAACCCGTTCTCGAACAGAAATATAAAAAATACTTCCTTAAGCAATTGCTTTCCCAGCAGTCTTCTGGCAAAAACTCGATGAGTAAAATAAAATTGTCATGAAATTTTTCAAAAGTCTGTCGTGCAGAGTCGACAATAAACAGAAGATCTTGCCACTCATGGATAAAATTAACGCACACAACATTAGTGGTGTGAGAAGCTAAGTTGTAATCCTTACTAAGGAGTTCTAATGACCAACTAAAGAGAATAGTTATGGACTTCTTGATCGAGCCACTGGCTATATGGTGCAGAAAAGTGGGGTTTCAAATAACCAAATATTTTTGTAATACAAGTGATTTTTCCATTCCATATGACTTATATATAGTCGCCGTAGTCTAGTAGGTAGAGTGTTGGCTTCAAATCCCTGGTCAGACATCTCCAACAAAACAAAATATGAAAAAATATTTCTTCGGGGATTTCCTCTCAGCAAATTTCTGGCAAGAACTCTGAGAGTAAATAAAATTGCCATGAAAAAGTTTATAAAAAATCTGCCGTTCGCAGTCAACTTTAAACTGTAGGTCTCGCCATACACAACATAAGTGGTGTGAGATGCTAGGTCGCTATCCTGACTGAAGGGCTGTAATGATCAATTATGTATGGAGAATGTATGTATATGATTTATTTGTACATATACAAAGATATACATATATATACATATATGTATCACATATAAAACATTATTCTCTTTCAGTGATTTTCTATTTATTTTGTTTTCAATTTCACAACTTTGACTTCAAAATTATTTTTCCATTACCATAAGAACGCATTTTGTGTTTTTATTGTTTTCCTGTCGTTGTACATTCAACGGAAATCTATATATTAAATGTGATTCTAAACTAAAGTCCTGCAATACCAAGTAAGTACTCATGTGTAGTGGAGCTCAAGTACTGCTGTCGTATTGTACTTTTTTTCTCTCTTCACTTAAAAAGTTGTGAAGAATCAAAAGAAATAAAAAAAAACAAAATGCTTAAGAAAATCGAAATAGTACTTAGGAAAACATATATTTTTGTTAAGAGAACAAAATAAAATTGTTCTTGTTTAAGTCAATGTAACTCCTATCAGTAAAGTAACACAATATGTTGGATTTTAATTTAAAGTCCCTTGGATACTTTCTTTTTTTTTTAAATTTGTTTGTAAGGGTTTGAAAAACAATGCCTAAATTAAGAGTATCTGTTCCGTTTGCTTCACAGATAATAACAGTAGTAGAAATCACGTCGTTCTATGATATTTTTGAAATATTTAACTATTCAATCCCGACCACTTTAAAATCCCTGTAAAACCAGATCAATGGTGAACGACTTGTGCATTGTCTACAACTATAATATGATACCATCTGATAAACTTTTGCTTTTGGTCGATATTAATCTAAGATTTCGGTTGGCTTTTTGGCTAGATTTGACCTTATTCTAAACCAGGTACATCTATCTCTGTTATATCTGGAGTAATTATATTTCGTTAATGTAATGTGCTGGCAATTGCCGTAGTCTAGCAGGTAGTGTGCTGGCTTATTAGACGCTAACACGAGGTTCAACCCCTAACTCACACATCTCGACCAAAACAAAGAATGAAAAAATATTTCTTCGGAGACTTCGTTTTAACAGTCTTCTGTTAAACACTATAGGAATAAATAAATTTAAGATGAATAATTTTTCAAAAATTTGTCTTTCGCAATCGACTTTATACTATGGGTCCCGCCACTACTGGATAAACTTAACACACGCAACATGGGTTTTTTGAGAACCTAGGTAATCCAGACTAAAATCTTGTAATGACCATTTACGGAAGTAAATAAAAAGTAATGTGCTAAAAACAGTTTTATACGTAAATGAACACAAAGCATGTTTATTTTATTACTTTCAATAACCATTTCCTTAATATAAATTATTTACCCTGGCAGTTTGTTGTTAAGACCCAATAATACCATGTTTTGCCAGCGCTCTCTCTTGACTAATCGCTTTATTTTCAGGAATAGAGTAAAGTAAATAAGAAAACTAAATATTCACTCGATGTAATTGGCCACCATGCCTCAATGATCCTCATTATCGATGATCCTTAATTGTTGAACTCCTTACTGATTTGATATTTCCTTCAAAATCCATTTATTCATTCCCAAATGTAAAATTAGAGGGCATAAATGAATACAAAGCATATTTATTTTCATAAAATCAAATAATGTTTCATCTACTCGACGTTTATTTGATTTTTTGTAGAACACTGACAAAAATGGTTTGTTCGAACAAATAATGCCAACAAAGGATTAACGGCTACCGTCAAATTTATTACCAGTTTCTAAGTACTGAAAAAGTAATCGTAATATACAGTTCTTCTAGTGCTAAATTACTTCGGAATATAGCTTCAAACACTTTTTCCCTATGGTTCATCACTCATTCATTTTTTTCTCTACGAGCTCATGTTTTACACGTTTTTAAAAGCTAAAAACGTAAAAAACTGGTGACAAGTAAACACAAATATACCAACAAAACTGCAATAATGAACGTAAACAATTATTTTTGCGTTTATAGAGATTGCGAGAATGCAGTCATGAACATTCGTCTTCAAGAACATTCATCAGACTGTTTAGTTTGTCATATAAAAGGCGATGCAAAGCAGGTTACTGAGTTAGTAAAAGTTCAGTATGTCTTGTGTGAAGACGCGGTGTGTTTGAAGAGAATAATCGTGGTTTGAAGATCTCCGTTACAAAGATGTCTCGAAAAATCGACAAGTAATTGTTATTGTTTACATAAAGTTGTGAACAGTGGCACACAGAATTCTTCGAATAATAAAAAATTTTCATTAAAACTAAAAACAGATTTATTTTAATTTTATTTGCAATCTACGAGCTCATATTTTAAAAGATTTTAAAAAGTAAAAACGTAACAATATTGTGGAGGAAGTCCGTCCCTTTAATAACCAAATATAAACTTCCAGGAAGACTTTCAAGAAGTCTCTGAGATCTTGTTTGTCATTCGATACCACTCACACCACTTTCCACAGGTCTTGAAGAGTTTTGAGCTTTTTTTGTTCAATTTACATACAAGTTTTTATGAGCGTATGGAATTAAATGAATCAGAACAAAACGTCTGGTTAAATGTTGATCCATCATGGACTCATTCTTTATGATCGGACTCTCACTATGCTATATGTAAGCTGGAACTTCCATTGCGTCAATTATGTTAGTTGCCTTTAGTCTGTGATTGTTGTTAAAATTAGTATGATGTGTTCCTCCACAACGGGTTTCCGCATTTTTAACTACATTATGAAAGCATTCCTCTTCGCATGAGTACTTATTAGACGATCTGCGGTACTAGTAGCGTTTCTCAATCTAGGTTATCTTCTAATGGCCGCAGTTACATTGTGATATTTTTGATACGAGAGTATTATTTTACAATATTTAGATATCTGCCACAAGTATTGTAAAATCAGAAATGTTTTCTTTTCATTTCTGTGTATATTTATTACACATACATACATAATTGGCCATTACAACCGTTCAGTCAGGATTACGGCCGAGCTTCTCACACAAGTCATGTTGTGCGTGTTAAGTTTATACCTAAGTGGCGGAACCTACAGTTTAAAGTCGACTTTCTTTTTCTTTTTTTATATTCATGTCTGGCCTAGGGTTTGAACCGATATGCCATAAAGAATTTCAGTCTAAGTACTTGTGTACTCGGATTGTGCTTATTTTAGATTAACTAAGTAATGATCTAAAATATTAGTAAATGAAAGGAAACGTAAAAAAATATTAAAAATAAAAAAACTTTACAACCATATAATTAGCCATTAAAAATGCAATTTTTTTCTTATAATTATCCACGGAAAAAATATGTTATGTGATTGATGTACATTGGCAGAGTATCAATTAAAAATGTTCTATATGGCCATCACAAAATTAAAATTACAGTCTGTTATTACGTTGCAATTAAAATAATTCCCTGTGTTATTTCACATAAAATGAAATTAAAATCGAAAAAAAATTTTTTTTTGGCCTAAAATTTTAATATAATTCCATTTAATTTTTATTGAAAAACTTTTTTTCCAATGCTGTTACGCATTAGGGAATATATTTTGGCCAATGGTGCTAATTTAAAACACAATTATAATGAAATTATTTTTATGGCAGAAATATGGTTTTAAAATATAAAAGTGTAGTAGTGGATAGACTCATCATTTCATGCATAAGTAGTGCTATGAACACAATAAACACAACATAACAAACGCAGCAATATTTGAAAAATAGAATACATGGGTGTAAATTGAAGCGATTATTTTAAAGTCAGCGCGTCAATGAGCAAAGGTTCTGCTCTTTGCTTTTAGGCTAATTTCTATTTTTATTCCCAACAATGAAAGGATTATTGCTCACAGTGAGGCAGACTTCCAAAATATTAGTTGGTTTGTGTTTGAACAAAGTATAGTGTTTCATAAAGCCGCTGTACAAAATGTTTACAGTGTATACTATTTCAAAACGTTGTGTATTTTTAACGCAGTCAATAAACAATCAGGCATCGGATTAATAGTTGATGCATTGTTTGTTAACTTTGCATATCTACATAATTTGTATACCGCCATAGAACTGCATACAAACTTTGTATTGATACATTTTGAAAGTCAGGCTGAGAGAATTTTGCTGGCAATGCCGCCGTCTTTATTACAATTAATACGCATGCAGCTTACCTTTGGCTGCAATTGAAAAATTGTTGTACTTGTTGCGTTGCGTTTATAGTGTTTAAAGCGTAAGGCATTAGGAGTGATGTATGAAATATTTTCATTTTGGTTGGCTTATATCGAGCATTCAATCAGAAACTTTCGAACTTTGACATTTTATAATAGCCATCTTATCAAATTAATTGCCATTTATTCATTTATAAAGCATGTATCTGCAACTGAAGTAAAAGAAGAAATAAAAAAACTAAACTGCAAAAAGTCCCCGGGTTACGACGGCATAAATGGAAAAGCAATTCAAGCACTGCCAAAATAGGCTATCTTATATTTAACATTTACTTATAACTCTATGTTAAGACTGACTTACTTTCCCTCGCAGTGAAAGAATATTTTTGAAGAGATTATTGCCAGTTTTGGAAAAAAACAACATCATTCCTGACCACCAATTTGGTTTTAGGAAAAAACACGGTACTCCATAACAATGCCATCGTATCGTTGCATTTATAAGAGATACATTGGAAAACAAAAAATATTGTTCAGGGGTTTTTCTGGATGTACAGCAGGCGTTTGATAAAGTATGGCATGGTGGGTTATATTTCAAATTGAAAAAATTACTTCCAACCCTATTTTATTTGCTCTTGAAATCGTACCTAACTGAACGAAACTTCTATGTGAAAATAAATAGCACGGATTCCCAAATATGCGATATTCAAGCAGGTGTTCCCCAGGGTAGCGTACTTGGACCAATACTATACACAATTTTCACCTCAGACATTCCAATCAGCGAATTCGCTTTAATTGCAACATATGCAGATGATACTGCTATTTTAAAGGCCGATGTTTGTCCAAACACCGCATCAGTTCAGCTTCAAAATGAACTGAATGCAATTGAAACTTGGCTAAACAAATGGAACATCAAGGTCAACAGCGAAAAATCAACACATGTCACATTTTCATTACGACGAGGTAACTGCCCTGAGATACGTCTAAACAATAATCCTATCCCTCAAAGGAATGCATATTGACAGAAGGTTAACATGGAAGACTCATATCAAAATGAAAAAGCAGCAGTTAAATATAAAAACAAAACGTCTATTCTGGCTATTAGGCCCAAAATCTCGTTTGAGTTTAAGAAACAAAGTATTGATTTATGAAACTATCCTGAAACCAGTTTGGACCTATGGAATTCAACTTTGGGGAACGGCCAGCAATTCTAACATTGAAATACTTCAACGTTACCAGTCAAAAACTCTGAGACTCATTGTCACCGCTCCATGGTTTGTATCGAATTTTTCAATCCACAATGACCTCTCCATTCCAAAGGTAATAGACGAAATAAGAAGGTTCAGTGAAAACTATTTAGACAGGCTAACTCACCATGACAATCCATTAGCTATTGCTCTTCTTGATCACACCAACGAAATAAATCGACTGAAAAGACACCACATTCTGGATTTGCCATTTCGAAATTATTTATATATGTATCTATTTTTCTGATTATAAATATTTAAATAGATAAAATTTTTATTAATTTATAGATAAAATTTGCATAAGTATGTATGTTGTTGGTCTCAATGGAGTTCAACAAATATGTCAAATTAATATTGTATCAAATTTGCTTATTATCCCAAAGGGATAGATTGTAAATAAATGGCCCTATTGCCGTTCTCAACTCAACTCAGTTTGGTCGTCTGCAAGTCAACCAAACTTTCACTCAACCAAATTATTTTTTGATATTGCGGAACTCAACGTTTTTTAGTTGTGATTGGTATGGTGTTGCCGATATGAAATTTCAATTTCATGTTGGTAACACCATGAAATTTATTTGGAAATAGAAGAAAAGAAAACGAAAATATTAGCTAAAATCAAGTTTTGTAGAAATAAAAGTAAATTAAAAATGGATTTAAGTGAGGATTTATTTTACGGAGATGAGAATCATGACGCTAATATAAATGTTCTTCGTATACGTAGAAAAATACGCGATGATTTAAATCCTCTTGAACTACCCAGCGCGAAGTAAGAAATGTCCAAAATTATTAACAAATATTTATAACAAGTGATTTTTTCTAGATTTATTAGCTATTTTCGACTGAACAAAGAAGCATTTTGTTATGTGCTGGAAGAAACCTGCGCGTATGGCAGCTATACCACCGATATTAAAGCTGTGCGCTGTCCTTCGATTTTTGGCTGACGGAAGCTATCAAAAGTGGAATGGAAATGACTTCTATGTTGGAGTAGCTCAATCCACAATGTCACTTATTTTAAAGGAAGTGTTACCGGCAATAGAGGATCGCATTTGTAGAAAATAGATAAAAACACAAATGATCGAAGACGAAATAAATGCTTCAAAATTTTTGTTTTTTGAAAAATGTGGATTTCTCGGCGTATTGGGCTGTGTTGGATGTGTTTTTATTATTAGAAATTTTTTTAATACTTGCTTTGTAGTGAATCCAAACCTATACGGAAAAATTCTAATAAAATGTCTATTTACAATATTATAGATGTATACTTACACGTTGTACTAATTTTTGGTCATCCCAAATTTTAGCTCTCCTTTAGAAATTTCTGGATTATTTTCCATCAACTTCATAAGTCGCTCAAATTGGGCTTTGTTTGTTATTTTTAATTTCCTGCGTATTAAATATTTAATTATTTATTTTAAGCAGAAAAAACTTAAGATTTTTTCATTTTCTATCTTTTTTTCTATTATTTAAAAAATGTATTAAATATATAAATGAACTCTATAACAGAGACTCAACTGCTAATAAGCAGTTGTCTATATTTAAAATCCGCCGCACAACCAAAAAGTCAACCGTGTATTTAAGTTGAGAATGGCAATACCGATTTCTGAAAGACGACCAAACTACTAAAAAAGTTGTCAACCGCAATAGGGGCAAAAGTGTTGAGAAAAAAAAAATTTATTCATTCTATTTTATGAAATCACCCTGAACAACCGTAGACAAGGATTGTAAAATGAGGTTTGGAGAGTTGGCAACTAACCCTAAAAATTGAAAAATCATCTTCAGCGATATGAATGAATACGTAAGCAAACAAAATTATCGAATTTGGTATGGTAGCAATGCACATAACATACAAGGCCTAATGCTTGATGTCGATATTAGACTGGCGGCTTTAACGGTTCATATTTCTTTCAAAACGATCAATGATCACTTTCAACGGCGAGCACTATATGCCAATGATTACCAACTTCTTTTGGTCCGAATTGTATGATCTGGACACCAATGAAATGTGGTTTACCCAGGACGGGGCTAAGTGCAAGACAGCTCTGTGGATTTTAAGGAATGATTATGCACCGAGGTGGATTTGTTCCCGTTAGACTTCTTTTGGCGAGGGTTTTCTTAAATCTCAAGTGTATAGACTATCCTGTAGGAAGGCTTTAAAGCAGTGGTGCTGAAACACATACTATCATAGTTTTAGTTGTGTTGGTAAAGCAGCGGAGAACAAAATTCAACTTAATTTTTGAGAATCGTACACTGGTAAAATAAAAAAAATAAAAAAAATTGGTTTATTCTGTTGCGTGCATGCACATAATGAACGTATGTATGTATGTATGTATGTATGTATGTATGTATGTATGTATTGATGAATATATTGATGTATGTGAGTATGTATATGTATGTATTTATGAATATATTGATGCATGTGTGTGTATGTATGTATTGATGAATATATTGATGTATGTATGTATGTATTGATGAATATATTCATGCATGTATGTATTTATTGATGAATATATTGATGTATGTATGTATGTATGTATGTATTGATGAATATATTGATGTATTGATGAATATATTGATGCATGTATGTATTGATGAATATATTGATGTATGTATGTATCAATACGTCTGTCGTCAAATTCAAAAAGAACATTCCGTCATCGAATGGACGGCACCGCTTTGCTAAAGCCAAAGCAACTATATATGATGCCTTTTTAAAAGGCAACGACAATTTAACGTTATTATATGGTAAATTATTGTAATTTGGTACGTCCGTTTCGTCAACCATGAATTTTAAAAAAATTCTGCTTTTAATTGCAATAATTTTAAAGTCCTATCATTTCCTTTAGTGTTGTCGAAAAATCCATGGCTAGCCTCGTAATGTCTTTTTATAAAAAAAAAAAGAATTACGACATAAAGAGCGATAACACAATATATTGTGCATTACCATCCATATTCTCTATAAGAAAAAATCATATTCCCAATTTTCATCAAAAATTTTGCTGCGTGTATTTGCAAAAAACAAAAAATCATTCAGAAAAGTTGCGTAGCGAGGTCTCACCTCATCAAGTGCCAAACATCAACTGAATTGATTTTGTTCTCTGAGTTCAACACAAAACAACAAACAAAGCAACAAACACACGATCATTATAAGAAACCGCACAAGTAAGCTTATAGTGTACGTGTATCAACGCAGCGTCAGCAGAATTTTCTTTGCCTATCACATGTGATAGGAAATTTGGATTTTGAGCATCACTGCTTTAAAGCAAGATTGAGGAAAATTTACGAGACTAACTAAGAATAGCGCGCAATATTGGACTTGAGATTAATAACAAGAAACCCAAAGCCATGAGAATTAACTAAGTAAATACCGACAACATCGTGCCTCTTAGCAGATTTCTGGCCAAAACTTTGAAGTAAATCAAGATCGTTCGGTGTCGACTTTTAAGTGTAGGAACACTCATGTTCACGAATTAACACACAAACCATATGTGTTGTGAGAAGATGGTCGAAATACTGACTGAAGGGTTGTAATGACCAATTATGTATGTATGTATGTATGTATTTAAAAATTTAAAAGGTATCAATTTTTTATCGACCACACACTTGTAAATATTATCATGCAAGTGGAGCACAAAAGTACTATTTTTTCAACAGAATTCTACCAACATTTTAGTACCCTTATCATGTCATACGCCTATAATAACTTCAGTCATTACAAAGGCTCTGGGGTTAGAGGTTATTGGCTTTAAATATACAAGATGTCAGCACTTTATTAGATTAGATGGCTCTTTGTAAACTTTTCCATGACAAAGTACGAGTAGTTTTAAAAATAAAATTTTAGATGAAGCAAGTTTGTGTGGAGATTGTTTAAATATTTTTAACAACCATGCCATCGGCTGAAAAAATTTATTCTTTTTTGTTCTAATTTTTTAAAAACTAATTTTTTTTAAACACCAAATGATGGGATATTTATGTCCTGCGTAGATGTATTCTTTTCCTTTTTTACTTTTATTTTTCGAATTTTGTTTTCAAAAACCAAGTATTTTATGGTTTCCAATATCCCCAATGGAACAGTTTTTTTCTATACTTTATTGCAAATCATAAACAAAAGTTTTTCTAAACTTTTTATTTTGTTTTCAAATTCAAATCCAAATATTTTGTTGTGTTTGTTTGTATTTATGAACTTTTTTATTTGATTTTGTTTACCTTAAATTTTTATCCTCCTTCCTTTATTACTAAACGTCAGAAAAACAGAGAAAATTAAATAAAATAAAAAACAAAGTTGAATCCAATAAAGTGAGAATTCATAGAAAAGGGTGTGGAATGTTAAAAGGCTGATTTGATTTCAGCAGAAACAAAAGAAAAGAAATTAAATAAAATTTTTAAGGGAGCTTAACTTTTTTATGTGAATTGCATTGTGAACGTTTCATAGCTGTTTACTTTGTTTTATGTTAATGAAAAATCTTTATAAAAATGAGTTTCCACCGCAGCATGTGTGATATCAAAAACAAGAAATTTTTTAAGGTGTTCACGCAAGGAAAGGAAGACGTAATGTGCCTATGTTAACAACACTTCTAACCAATCGTTTTGGTACTTAAAATCGAAATCATAACATTTAATTCTGCTGTAGAACTTATACTCTTCTAGCAGGGCGACGATCGACGATCTTCTTAAAGCTACATCTGTTAAATTACTTTATTCACCATGTGTAGTTATAGCATTCGATAAAAGTTGCATATAATAAAATTTCATTTCATCAAAATAACTGTCCTGTCTTTCCTTAATTTCAACCGAAAATCATTTCAAACGATAAGGCCCATTTTTTGGCTACATGAACAAACATAATTGTCGAATTTTGTACGACACCAAGAGCAGCCAAACCGCTTGCCGTTTGGTTTGAATTTTACGCTAACGGCGTCAACAGTCCACATTTTTTTGAGAACAACGTTGGCTAGACCATGTCTATCAATGATAATTACCAATTTCTTCTGGCATCTATTGAATGATCATGACACCAATGACTGGAGCTCTCAATAGGATGGCCTTGCCTGCCACATAGCACATGCCGCTTTGGCTATTCTGCAAGAGCGATTTGAGGGTTTCCAGACCAGAAAAAGTTGATATTCATCGACCTATAGTGCTCGTCTTTGACAGTGATAGCCTGGCCAACGTCGTGGTCAAAGAGAAATCGACCGATTATGTCGCGGGCCCTAAATCCACACAAAAGAATAAATTATTCGGCTTGCGTTGGATGATCTTCGACCTTATGCAGATTGGTAGCGCCACAAATTTTGTTATTTAGGTACCTGTTCACCTAGAACTGGGATTTTCTAGGATTTTTCAATGAAAATTAGGTTCAGAGCTTCAGAGCCCATTCAGACAACGTTGTTGTCTTATTTCGTTGTTTGTGGAACGGAAAGGAATGGACGTTCATTTTTTAAATTTCATGTTGATGCTTAAATCAAGCTTTCTATCTAAAAACTTTCGAAGTTCCTCGATTAATCACGAAGAGAAATAATACTCTTACATTTTCTCATTTGCTCAGTTAAGAACAAATTAATTCTAAAACAAATCGATTCTAGACGTTAAAGTTCAAAATTGTTAGTGTGACCGTAAAATTGTTTCTTCTGTGCGCAATAGAATCTAAATTGTACATGGTAATGGTATCTTTGTGATGAATTTAAGGAAAGGAAATTGAAAAATTTTTTACACTACCTGTACGTATGCTTAATTTCAACTGTCAACTTTTTCTCTCTCATTGTATACAATGAACACCCCAACATAAGTGGTGTGAAAAGCTAGGTCGTAATCCTGACTGAAGGGTTGTAATGACCAGTTACATATGTATAGGGTGAACATATACATTCATTCGCATGAACTCGAGATTTTGCAAATCGCACGACAGTGATTTAACACTTCATTTAGTGTCAGGTTGACATCAGAATTTCATCGCATCGCAATAAATCGATTATTGTATGCTCAGTGTGGCAAATAACTCCGTTGCGAATGCCTTTCAAAACCTGTTTTATGCCTCAGCTTCAAAAAAAAGTAAGACATTATCACGACGGCTGAAGAAAACTACCAGGCTGTTGCTCATTGTAGATGAATTTTTTCTCATATATTTAATTCGACAATTTTTTTTGCGTATTCTCATGGAAATCGGCTTTATCGGAGAGGACTACCGTCTCCGAAAAATTACCATTCACTTCACTTTGCTCTATTAGTCATTGAACGAATTTTAGGGCACTGTCAAGCTGGTTTGGATCTTTTAAAAAAAAATTCACGGCGTAGCACTTCGTGGAATTATAAGTTTTTGAATACGCCGTCGTATTGATGTTTGCCGTTCTTCATCGATATTATTAGCAGACCGAACGGTACCTTAACTGATATGTGTTTTAGTGTCCAAATCGTTCCACATACATACATACATAATTGGTCATTACAACCCTTCAGTCAGGATTACGACCTAGTTCCTCACACCACTTATGTTGTGTGTGTTAATTTTATACATGAGTGGCGCGACCTACAGTTTAAAGTCGACTTCGAACGAAAGTTTTTGCCGAAAATCGATCAAGATTTTTTTTTTTAATTTTTAACCACTCTTCTAAACTACAAATTAATTGTAGTTTCTGGGCTGAAAAGTTTGTGAGCATAAGATTACAAATTTTTATATTAAGTTTCCACAATTCTAAAGCAGTGTCCTTTCGTAAAGCATTCAATTTTTCTGCTTCCGTTGTTTATAAAATTTATTCAATGAAAAATTGTTTTTCTGAAAATTAACATACATACATACATTATTGGTCATTACAACCCTTAAGTCAGGATTACAGCCTAACTTCTCACGCCACCCCTGGTTTGTGTGTTAATATTATCCATGAGTGGCGCGACCTACAGTTTAAAGTCGACTCCGAATGCTAGATGTTTGAGAAATTTACATTTCTATTTACTCTCGGAGTCTTTGCCAGAAACCTGCAGAGAGGAGGTCACCGAAGAAAATTCTTTTTTATTTCGTTTTCTTAGAAATGTCTGAGCAAGGGATTAAACCGTCAATTCACATCTAATAAGACAACGCACTACCTACTAGACTATGGTGACTATAAAAAAATTTTGGAACGCTTCACGATTTTGTGCAGGAAAAACAGTGAAATAATATGACATTAAGGAAGCCATGAATTAAAGTATAACCTAACAGCCTCTGGTCTCAATCAAAAACATATTTTTGTACAAACAATTCAAAGAAAAGAAAAAATTTAATTAGAACGTGATGAAATCGATATTATTGAGATACAGATTGACGTCAAATTATTTATCAGGATTGTATAAGAGACACTTTAATATTAAAACAATGTTTTATTTAATTATACCCTTATAAGCTGGAGTAGAAAGTATATCAGTTTATCACATGAAAACAATTCATAGTTATACGTTAAAAAATAATTCCATTATTTGATACAAAGTTGCGAGAAGTTTTTGTTGACTGCTGAACAACGAGAGAACTCTAATGTAGGATATTTTTCTGCCTTGGCAATCCACGTGATCAAACTGTTTGTCCATGACAAGCTGAATTTTTTAAAATATAAAAAAGGCCATTGTCATCACCTGTCAAATGACATTGTATAATAAAATGGCGGCTTTAAAAATTGTTTTTTTTATGCATTGTAGACTGCAATATGTCAACGATACTTATGCAATAATAACGGGTGAAATATCAGTCGTAAAAAGGAAAATAAAGTTTTCTCTCATAAAAGATGGTTACACAATTAAGTCAACAAAATGGATTCAAATTTTTCCATCAACTTTTTGTGAATGAAGTAACAGACTGTGTTGACAACGACGCTGTTACATTCAATAGAGTCTTTCGTAATTTAATTTTTCGAAGACTTCTTAAATTCTATGAATTACAGATACAGTGGTGATGAACACCATTCCGTTGCTATAACACGCAATATGTTTATGGGGTGATGGTTGACTTTCAAAAAAATTTAATTCGTTTGATCATAAGATACATTTTTAAGTCAATTCGTTTGTAGGCCTTTGTAAGACACTCCTTAAAAAAACTCAATAAAAATATTTTCTGTTTCTATGTCTCATTTTGACTCTATGAAAACATTAAAAACATTCGAATGAAAAAATTTATTTCTGGCATTAACATTACATATGTATATATTTGCGGTACATAATCCTAAATAAAAACTAAAACCAGCATATTTTTCTACTCAAAACACATTCAAAGATCATGTTAAATTGAATTTTCTGCTGTAAACATATTTGAATCGCTAAAACTTTTTTCCCGAAAATAAAATCATACATAAGCAAGCAAACAAAGTTTATGGATAAAACGCAACATAAAATTGTAACAAACCAAGTCAAGTTAAATAAACCCTGAAGAAAAGCGTCTATACTTTAGCAAAAGTTCTTCACTTTTGTTTTTGCGTACGAATAAGTAAATAAAAGAAGCACGAAGAGAACATAAATTCGAAAAGTCAAAGCCAATAAATGGTAAACCGTCGAACGAATTGCGTTTTGTAAAGATTTGAAAACCAAGAAAAAGATTTTAATCTAGTGCATTCGATTGTGAAATACTCGTATTTCTTTTCATTGCCTAAAAGGTTATGTTTTTATTATACTTTGAAATAAAGCTGTATAGCTTTGAATTAAGCTATACAGTGAAGTTTAATGAACAAGAATTTAAATACATTGAATATACATATATGTATTATATATATGAGTATACTGTTTTATTTAACTTAATTGTAATAGAATTCCACTATAAACTACAAAAATTTTTATAGTAATGTATACCAGAGGTCAGCAATGAATAATTTTTTCGCTACTCATAAGCACTCATGAAATTTAGAATATATGTAAGTGAATCAAAAATATTGAAACTGAAAACTACTTTGATTCATTCATACGCACTACAACCTTGATTTCTAAATACAGGTTGCAATAAGTATGATGACAACGTTGACATTAAACTCATACCATTCGAAATATGTTTGATTCATAAGCCTACTCATTTAGTTTCATAACAATACTTATAATACTTATAAATGATTCGAGTGTCGCTAATCATTCATCATTCATCAAAATTTTGAACCTTTTATTTCCATTCTTGAGGATATTACCATTCAATATGATGACATAGTTATCGTAGGTGATTTCAATAACAACCTTTTATTTGATAATCCGCTAATTGGACCAATGCTATCGCTTCATCTGAATCCTGTTAATGTTTCGACACCTACACACTTCCATTCAACGTCCAGTAGCCTAATTGACCTGGTATTTGTGAATCATAATGAAAGGGTTCTGTTATATGACCAAATTTCTGCTTCTGGTTTCTCTAACCATGATCTTCTCTTTCTGAGTTATAATATGGCTGTAACTTGTGCTGTTGATAGATATATCACTTATCGTGACATTAAGAATATTGATTATGTAACGTTGGATACTGAGTTGGATAATATATATTGGGACCAGGTCTATACACTGGTTAATGCTAATGACCAATTGGCATTTATTCAGGAGAATGTTCGTCAGCTTTATGACAGATGCGTTCCTGTCAAAACCAAGCTTATCAAACCAAAGCAGAATCCATGGTTTAATACTGAGATAAAAGCACTAATTGACAAGAGGGATAGTGCCTACAGGCGGTGGAAGAAATACAGAACTGATGACTTGAAAGCTCTTCATAAATCCGCACGGTCAGAGGTTACTGGGCAAATAAGAATTGCGAAAACGTTGTATTATGGTAGAAGGTTTTGCAATGCGATGGACAATAAATCCAAATGGAATGTGATTCGTGAAATAGGAATTGGTGGAAAATGTCCTAGAACTGATTTTGATGTAGATGTGAATAAACTTAATGACCAGTTTGTACATTCAAGTGTTCCAACGGCAATTGGTGATATGTATGATGACCTTTGTTGTGTCCCTCCACAATACTCCTTTAGTTTTCGTTGCGTGGATCAGTTCGAAGTTTTGGAATGTATTTCAGCGGTAAAATCGAACGCAATTGGTTCCGATGATATAGATCCTGTGTTTTTGAAAGTTTTGACACCTAGACTTTTGCCATATTATACCCACTTATTTAATACAGTGCTGACTAAGTCTACTTTTCCTAACGAATGGAAACTTGCTAAGATCCTTCCCATTCCCAAGTCAAACAATGAGTTTAGGCCAATTGCCATTCTTCCTTTTTTGTCGAAGGTAATGGAAAACATTATAGCCAGACAGATCAATGGTTATCTGGAAGGTCATAATTATTTAACAATCAGTCAGTCAGGTTTCATGAAAGGTAGGAGTTGTACTACCGCTCTATTAAATGTAGTTGAGGATCTCAGGTTGGAGCTGGATGTAAATAATGTAGCGTTTTTAGTTCTTCTCGATCACACAAAGGCTTTCGATACAGTCAATCATAAAATTTTATTGAATAAGCTCCGGAAGCTGTTTAATTTTTCTAATTCTGCCGCTAGTCTAATTTTTTCTTATTTGTTAGACAGATGTCAGAGGGTTCACTTAAATGGGAAGATTTCTGATTCGCTTAATATTTGTAGAGGTGTTCCCCAGGGATCAATACTAGGGCCACTGTTGTTCTGTATGTATATTAATGATCTACCGGATGTTTTGGTTGACTGCCGTGTTCATATGTATACTGATGATGTGCAGATTTATGCCAGTACTCGTAAGGAGAATATTGATTCTTGTTTACATTCTGTTAACCGTGATTTGGATAGGATTGACCGTTGGGCTTCGGCGAATGGACTGTGTATTAATCCCTCAAAGTCCAAATGTTTAATGCTTTCGAAGACCAATGTTTCGTTTGCCATACCTGGATTGAGTATCAGGGGAAATAAAATTGATTATGTCAAGTCTGCTACTAATCTGGGCATTGTATTTAATGACAGATTATCGTGGTCTGGCCATATAAGTGTCGTTGTTGGCAGAATTTACAGCATGCTACGGAATTTATGGGCGGTCATTGATTCAACTCCTTTTGCAATTCGTATGCAACTTGCTAAAACTTATTTGATTCCTGTGCTATTGTATGGGTGCGAAATTTTTGCAAACTACGATAGTAATGACAACCGGAAATTAAACTTGGCATACAACAATATAGCAAGGTACGTATTTCTTAAAGGTCGCCGGGATCATATTTCTCATTTAGCGTATCAGATATTTAGTGTGAAATTTGATAATCTTCTGAAAATTAAATGCCTCATTCTATTCCATAAAATTATTAATACGGGACAGCCGGAATATTTATTAGACCGCATTAAGTTTGCTAGGTCATGCCGAGGCATGAAGATTATTCAACAACGTTACAGGACTCTTCTGTCACAGCGACAGTTCTTTATACAGACCACTAGTCTCTGGAATTCCCTACCAAACTACATCCAAAAGTTAGGCAATGCAAACGCGTTAAAAAAGGAGTTATTTCAATTGTTCTCTTAATGAAAAGTTTGTTACGTTCTTAGCATGTTTATTATATCGGTTAAATATTTATCCTTATTTTTCTATACCAATTTTTGTAAATATTTCTTTTTTATATCTTTAGAATTCTTTATCTCTTTTAACTTTTTTATTTTCTTTTTATTTCTGTAGTATTGTTAGTTTTCCTAAAATAATTAAATCAATTAAATTATATTTCTACTCAATTTTAATATTTTAATATTTTAATTAATTTGTTTTTTATATTAATTTGTTAGTCTTACTTAATTTCTTATATTTCATAATTTTTGTTATTTTTTTATGTATTATATCTTATTGATCCTAACTTATAAGATTAAAATCTTGTTGTGTTATGTTAATTATAATAAATAAATAATTCAATAAATAAATAATAATTCAAATAATTCAAATAATTGAAAAAAAAAAAAAAAAAAAATGTACGTCTTAGTTGTAGCATTTACAAAAAAAGAGAAAAGACACATAAGCAAAAAAGACAAAGACAGCAACCAGAGCAAACACACAACCTTTTAGTGAGTATTTGAGTGTTCGTAAGCGAATCATACTTATTTTGTTATTCTTGTATATCTTGAGTTATGAAGAGTCGAAACATCATACGTGCTGTTAAGTATGAATATGATAAGTACATCAAATTTTGAATATGAGTAGTATGCGTATGATATTAAAATAAGTATGAATGCGTATAGGTATCAGAAATTATGAGTATGATTCGATTCTACTCAGCTTTTTGAATACTCATTGCTGATCTCTGATGCATACAGCAAAACAAGAGTAAAAAAGAACTGCTGAAGAAATCTATGATCTGCAGTTGGCATTGGCTTATTAGAAGTGAGGATGTGGTTTAAACCCCAGGTCAGACAACTCGAACAAAACCAAACATAAAACAAAAATATTTCTTTCCGCGACTGCTGAGAGGGGATTTCTGGGAAAACTCTGAGAGTAAATAAAATTTCTAGGAAGAGTTACTCAAAAAAATCTGTCGTTCAGAGTCGACTTTAAAAATAAGTGCTGTGAGAAACTAGATCGTAATCCTGATTGGAGGGTTGTAATGTCTAATTACATATGTATTGTTATGAAAACATTCGCCTTCAAGAACATTTATCAGACTATTTACGTTGCCATGTAAAAGGCCAGGCAAAGCAGGCAACTAGTCAGTAAAAGTTCAGTCAGTCATGTGTGAAGACGGGGTGTGTTTGAAGATCTCAGTTACAAAGATCTGTCGAACAATTGTTATAGTTTACGCAAAAGAGTGCAAAGATGAAAAACAAACAAAGCAATTGTTGTTGTTACATCAAGTTGTGAACAGCGGCACCCAGAATTGTCCGAACAATAAAGAATTTTAATTAAAAATAAACACAAATTTATTTTTATTTCATTTGCAATTTACGAACTCATATTTTAAACGTATAAACCTATTTTAAAGGTATAAACCTAACAGTATGTTATGCTTGTTGTGTGGGGAGTAGCTTAACTCAAACATACTTTTCTCAAGAGGCCACATTGTCTGAGCTGCCTATAATGATCGTTGTTTTCATTTTTAATGTTCCTTCACTGGGAAGTTAGGATATATTCGCTTTTTTAAAGTTTCTACGGTATTTAAACTTTATTTTCTTAGGCTTATTGAAGAACTGTTTAAATAAAATAAGTGTGCTTGTGACATATCAGCAACATTTTTCAAATTGATGTCAGTATAGGTTAAACATATTATCCAAAATATTAAATTTTTCCATGACTCTGGACAAATTTAATAGATGGCTGGGGTTATGTTGGTTTTCAGGACCGCTGTGGTTGGTAGGTTATTCGTATACATCTGCAACCTAAAAAAACTCACAAGAAAAAGTGCAACGGGTTTGAATCGCACGACGACGGTGGCCAGTAAACATTAAGTACACATTTTTTTTTTTTTTTTTTTTTTCGCCGAGGAGGGTAAATGTACCTAACCGCACCATAGAGGAAGTCGTCACATCCTCCGTGTGTGGGGCCCTCACCCACTAAATCCCCCCTCGTCTCCTGTGGACTTGTTTGTACCCACTCCGGAACTACGGTGGTATTACTTCGGAGTGGAGTCCTTTTGGCCCTTTGGCCCCTTCATGTTCATATCCGCGTCCGGATTGCGAATCGAAAGTTGAGGAGTCATCTAAGCGTCTCCACTATTCCTTTCGTCTAGATCATCGTCTCGGTTACGCCCGGCACGTGTGACAGTATCACCTATGCCGACATGCTTACTCGTTCTGCAGCTTCAAGATCTATCTTCTTCCGTCTCAGAATGCGCTCTATGTAATTCACTACCGATGTCCAATTTTCACTACTCGCAGTCATAACGCCGACAATATTAGCGGCTGTGATCGTTCCGACTATTAACGTCAGTACAGAGCGATAGCTCTGCCATCGTGCACACTCGAAAACAGTGTGCTCTGCGTCATCAATTACCTCCCCTTCCTCGTACAGGCAGTAAGGGGAGGCGGCCTTGCCCATTCTGTGCAGATATTTCCTAAAATATCCGTGACCCGATAGCATCTGTGTAACGTAGTAGTTTATCTCTCCAGATTTCCGACCGATCCATGGCCTTATGTCCGGGATAAGTCTCGCGGTCCATCTTCCTCTATCCTCCTCGTTCCATCGTTGTTGCCATTTTGAAATGGTGTTTTCCCTGAAGTAACCGGTTATATGATTTCCAGCCGATTTCGCCTTATAAATCTCCATCCGCTCTGCCGCCAGCAGATCCACAGGGATTATACCCGCTATCACCAGTACGGCCGGAGCGGACACTGTACGGTACGCCGATGCGACACGCAATGCAGCCGTTCTCTGTTCCGATACAAGTGAGTTTGCCCTCTTCTTGACATCTAGTGTTTCGGCCCAAATTTCGCTCCCATAAAGCATAATGCTGTTTCCAACATCCATCAGGAGTCTCCGTCTCGCCGGTAGCGGTCCTCCAATGTTCGCCATTAATCTGCTGAGCTGTCCGACGATCTTCTGGGCCTTGTTAGCCGAGTACTGAATCTGATACGAGAATGTCAGTCTGGGGTCCAGCCTTATTCGTAGGTATTTCACCGAGCTCTCGGTCCTAATTGTCTCGTTTCCAATGCTCATGTCCACATGCAAGGGGATACGACGACCAGTGATTAGCAGCAATTCCGTTTTATGCATGGCCAGGTCTAGGCCGTGGGAATCCAACCATGCTTTTGTCCTTAGCATAACGCGTCTCAATTTTCGTTGTGCCTCTTCCGTGTTCCTGGCCGTGATAACAGCTGCGATATCGTCTGCGTATCCAACCAAGAAAGTTCCGTCCGGCATATCCTCCCTCAGAATTCCATCATAGCTAAAGTTCCACAGGTCGGGGCCGAGGATAGATCCTTGTGCCGCTCCAGATGTTACTTGTTTCACTCTTGATCGCGAGCTTGTGTTATACACCAACTGCCTGTTACACAAATAACTACTTATCATGGCCAGAATGTAATGTGGCACAGAGAAATTGTTCTCCAAAGCATCCAGTACATCGCTCCATCTAAGGCTGTTAAACGCGTTTTTGACGTCCAAAGTGGCAAGCAGTACCACAGGCCTCGTAAAGTGACTCCCACGCTGTGTGACCATAGCTGCTTCAGTCACCTCTCTCAAAGCGCCAATTGTTGACCGACCGGGTCGAAAACCATATTGTCGGGCAGACAGTCCTCCTCTATTCTCAATAGCAGCGGTAAGCCGTGGCTTCAAAAGCCTCTCGAGCAGCTTTCCTGACGTTCCAGTGGCCTGTACGCGGATGGGTGCTCCGGGTCGCCCTTTCCCTTGCTTATTAAGACCAGTCGTTGTTTCTTCCATATTTCGGGGAAAATACATTCTCTTAGGCACGCGTTGTACATTCCCAGTAAGAGTTGCGGTCTTTGATCGGCAATTTCCCGCACTACCTCAGGCGGGATGCCATCGGGCCCCGGTGCTTTGCCGGGTTTTAGTCCGGCTGCAGCTATTTTCAGCTCCTCTTCGGTAAATGGTAAGAATTCTATACCGAGTGTATTCTGTCGTTGTTCCATCCTCGATTCATGAGTAGGGAATAGTGTATCCACTATATTTCTCATCACTCGTTCGTCCATAATTCCCACTGGTTTCCTCCTGTTCAGTTTGTCCATTACAATTTTGTATCCTAATCCGTAAGGGTTTAGGTTTATGTCATCGCGTAGTTCCTGGAACGCCTGGTTTTTCTTGCGCGATATCGCCTCCTTCAGAGATTTCTTTGCCTCTTTGTATAATCGCATTTCGTCAACGTTCCGTTGGGTCTAGCTCTAGTGTACCTCCGTCGTAGTCGTAGACACTCTCGCCTGAGTGCTGCAATATTTTCGTCCCACCAGTACACAGCCTTCCTCCTGCTATTCGGGGGTCTCAACAAGGGCATTGCCTTCCTACACCCGCGTCCTATTATCTTCATAGTTTGTTCTACTCTCGTCCTCGCGTCGTCCGAGAGCTCAATACTGCCACACAATCTGTCAACCTCCAAGATCAGCCGATTTTTATCCAATTTTCGTGCATCCCATCCTCTACTGTTCGGAGTGTAATTGTTTTCCTCTCCTCTATTTCTCAAAGCAAAGGTGTACGATATGTACTGATGATCACTACCCGTATATATTTCCAATACCTTCCAGTCCCTGACTCTGTGACATATGCTCTCCGAGACCATAGTTATATCAGGGATAGTTCCCTCGCATCCCGGTCGTCTAAAGGTAGATACGTTCCCCAAATTCGCGAAGATCAGGCCGGTTCGAGCTGCCATCTCCACAATTCGTCTGCCTCTTGGGTTGGTATTCCGCATTCCCCACTCTACAGCTCTGGAGTTAAAGTCGCCTGCCACTATGAGGTTGCCGCCAATCTGCGTTATTGTATCCTCGATTCTGGCCAATTTCTCCTCAAATGTTCCCACGTCATCATTGGGAGTCAGATAACAACTCATTATCGTCAAACTGTATCCAGGTGAAACAATCCCCCCTACCAGATCTTCTCGGTCGGGGGCCCTGGTTATCCGTTATCCATATAGCCGCTGTAGATGTTTCATCACCCAGCCAGAATCCGCTATTTTTAGCTGCATACTGTTCGCTTATAACAGCTACGTCAACTTCCTGCTCCCTGACTATCTGCGATAGCAAAGAAAAAGCCACCCTCCCTCTATGCATATTTAGCTGCAATATCTTCATGCTGCCTTCCGTAAGGTCCTCTCACAACCCCGCGATCCCGGGACTTGATCCAGAGATCTTCCCGACTCGGCAGAGCAAATACAACATTTCATTTCGTTTCGGCATTCTTTTCTCTTATGCCCCTTTTCTCCACATTTCATACATAGGTCTGACCTGTCCGGTCCACCACACTCCCACCGTCTGTGACCTATTCCGAAGCATCGAAAACAGCGTGTCGGTTCTTCCCTGATAGTTATTCTACAGCTTGTCCAGCCTATTTTGATCCTCTGTAGTTTCAGAAGCGCATTCGCACAACCTGCAGAGGTTGTTACGAAGGCTCTTTTCTGCTCACGGCTGTTCGCCCCGGTTATACGAACGGATATATCCGGATTCATTTCGCCCGCTTCTCTTTGTACCGCTGCCAAAACTTCCCCAGTGGTTGTGAGGGCATCCAGGTCCCGAATTTCTAAAGTGACCGTAGGCACAAGGTCCTTTACGGTTGCCTCTTGATTTAGGACGCTCTTTAGGTTCTCCCTGAACTCGTCTCTTTTGCCTCCTTTACCCATTTCAATGAGAATAGCACCTGTTTTCGTCTTCCGGACGGCTCGTATCGCTATCTCCGATTCCTCTAATTTTTTTTGCTCCGTATGTTCCTCAGAACGTCAGCGTAGCTGCGCCCCTCGGTTGGGTGGATGATTACAGCCTCTGGGCGTTCTTTCACAATTTTTTGCCGCTCCTTTTTCTCCTTCCTTGCCGTTTTCTTGCTCTTCACTGTTTTCCATTCCTCGTTCACTGTTTCCTTGAGCTGTGCCGTGTCCGTCGGTTTTCCTCTCGGCCTCTTTTCTGGGCGGGTATCCGCGGGGCTAGAGGCGCCTCTCTTATTGAGGGAACTAACAGGTGTGGAGAAATCGTCGTTCCTGTTATTCCTGGTAATCTCAAGAGCCCTACTCGCTTCCTTTTCCATTTCTGCAGCCTTCCAGTTTTCCCTGTAGCTCTTCATTATATCGATGAGTTCCTCTAATTCTGATACTCCGCTCTGAACATCCATGATGATGTTCCTTGCTCTCGTCATTGCCGCTCTTATCCTGCGGATAACACTTTGGCACTTAGTAAAGGTCTCCTCCTCTGAGTTTCTCATCTTACATATGAACTCCTGTCCAGGGGAACTGTGCCCCAAAAGCGGTTCTTCTGTTCCACCATGCACTGGTTGTGGTGCATGCGATTGCGCACCCTCCTGCGCAGATTTTGGTGTCGTGCCACCCTTCTCCAGCCCAGTGCTCCTCGCAGATGTGCCCTGAGAGTTCGCCGTTGTCTGGGATTTTTTCACCGGTGATCGCCTGATTTTCGGACTGCTCATAAAGGCAACCTCACCTTGCATCATCTCTTCCACTTCTAATATTTTCTTATTCATTTTTTTTTCGGGTTCCATCTTCAAGCCGCTATCTCATATCGACTATGCAGTTGTCCCTTAAAGACCCCGAGGGTGCCTATGGTGATCAGTGAGGTCCTCGCGAGGGTTGACGCAGATCTTCATGGGAGTCTGCGTTCAGAGCCAGGTCGGACACTAATTAGGAGTCATCTCAACTAAACCTGCATGACCAACTAAATGGCGACGATAATCGAACGTACTTTAAGCCCTGCCACGGATTTAACGGAACGGAGGCGTCTGCAACATTAGCCTGAAAGCCATTTCGACCGGTTTTCATTTGGTGTACTCAGGTAACAGAATGCAACAAACGTCAGCCCACTTGCGTCATCTTCAAAATCGATTTTCCATTCATAGTCCAGGTCGAATTGCGGAATCGCCAATCTTGCCTTCTCACATTAGCAAGTACCCAGCGGATGCTAACTACCAGTACCCGGGGAGCGCCTGATCTAAGATACGGAGGCTGTGAGCTGCTTGGCATGTACTTGCAAGGATAGCCCCGGGCTTCGCCATGTTGAAGCCAATCAGTAGCGTTGCCTTGTAGTTACATACCCGCTCCCCATTATAAGTACACATGGAATGACCACATCCTCAAATTGCTTGTACGGAACTTCGAATGGGGCATGTGTGTGGGACACCTAACGCTGCCCCGTTACGACCACCTTGTGTTGGTATCCCGGTTGTGTTGGTATCCCAATTTAGGCCAAAAGAAGTTGCTAATCATCAACCTATAATGCTCGACGAAGACAATAATGGTCACCGTCGTTCTCAAAGAAATGTGGACTGATGATGTCGCCAGCCCAAAAATTTACAACAAAGTTTTAAACGATGAGGCCCATGGCCGAAAATATTTTTTTTTTTAATTTTACAAAATCTGTCTTTCGGATTCGAATTTAAACTGTAGGTCCCGTCATGAAATAACGAACTGTCTCCAGGAGTAGAATAAACCTAAATAATAGAATGAACATTAAATTTTAAATGTACAGTAATAATAATTATTATAAATAATAAAATAATTATGAAATTATTTCGAAACATTGAAATTTTATTTTCAAATATCAAATGAAACATTGGAACTAAAAAGAACGTTCGAAATAAATTCCTTTTTTTTTCAGTTCGACTTTAACTGTTGAAGTGAAGAGACGTATAATACAAGTGCACTTAATATTTACCGTTTGTTTTTCCTTTTCTCTTCTCTGTTATTATTATTGATAATAATAGCATGGATAAACCACCAGATATTGGAGGGATATACAAACCTCCAATTGTTATACACAATAATAAAACTTTAAACTTAACTACTCCTGGGCTAAAGTATTTGGTCATGTCAAGAGTAAAAAGTGATGATAACCTCTCGAAGGTATCACCCTTTTTAATTAAAAAAGTAATTGATTCGATTTTTGAAGGTGAAGTAATTAGTTGCAACAAGTTAAGAAATGGCTCAATCTTAATTAAAACTAAAAATGAGTACCAAGCATGCAAATTAGTGAAATTATGTTCACTTTCCGCTTCGATTGAGGTGACTGTTTCTGAACACAACTCGCTCAACTACTCAAAAGGGGTTATATATTGTAACGATCTGCGGGGAATTCCTGAAGAAGAAATTCTCGAAGAATTAAAGGGAAAAAACGTAAGTAAGGTCGAAAAGATAAAACGAAAATTCCCTAACGGTATTTTGGAAAAGACAGGCCTGATAATTCTTACCTTTACCACTATCACCTTGCCAACTGTAATCTCAATTGGTTACGAACATGTAAGAATCCGCACATATATTCCCCTTCCCGTCCGTTGTAAGAACTGCTTACGTTACGGGCATATAGCTAAATCGTGCAAAGACGCCAGGTTATGTTTCAATTGTTCAAAAGAATACCATATTTCCGAAGATTCTGAAGAAGTATGCGAATCAACAAGATGTTGCATTAACTGCAAAGAACAAAACGAAGTCTATGACCACGCCACAACCGATAAAAAATGTCCGACTTTTCTCAAAGAAAAAGAAATTCAAGCAATCATTACGCTTGAGAAGGTAAGCAAAAGGAAAGCAGTCAACATATTCAAAGAACGCCATCCCAATATTCATAAATCATATTCCTCAACTCTGAAAACCCAAACCTCTTTAAATGTAGTACCTTCCCATCAAACACTAACAACACAAGTCAAATATAACAATTTTACATACAACAACAACATTGCAAATAAAAATAATGATAACACAAATCAGCTGACATCAGATAAAAACACACCACGTGCTTTAATTGATTACTCCACTGTAATCTCCGATATAGAAATCTCAGACGCTGAATTAAATGATATAGAACTAAGGAGCAGTTCATCTCTCTTAACATCAGATGTACTTCCAAACCAACCGTCAACGAGCAACGCATTTCTCTTACCTAAGAATACATCGAAGAAGAATATACAAAATATTAAGAGAAAATTAACAAGCTCACGTAAAAAGAGATAAATAACTTCCCTTAATACTTCTCTTAAAAAATGTTACCGATCATAACAATCTTCTTAAATATCATTAATACTCTTTTTTTCTCCATATTACTGAACCTTACATATAGCAGATCAATTACAACAAACACTAAATTCTCTAAGTTACACTCTTTTACTAACTCAATATATAATTATGAATTTATAAAAATTACAATTATCACAATCTCTTTATATACACTCTTTATATCAATAAGATTTTTTGATTTATTTCTCTTAAAGTCGCTCTTAGTCGTTACTATAACTAAATCTGAACAAGAAACAGGAAAAATATTAAATATCTCACTAATTTTAATAGTAATGATATCATATGTCTTGAATAATGTAAATACATTTCTTTTTAAAATTCTTGTAATTAAATTAAATTTACACTCCACTACATCTTCATATGTACAAAAAGAATTTATAAGTAGTGGTTATCTTAACAATTATTTTGATGTCATCGGCATGGAGATTAAATCGAAGATGAAATTAAATTTATATAATGTGTATTTTTCTCCGACTACGAATTTTGATAGAAGTGTCCTTGAAAGTTTATTCAGTGATTATTCTCCTTCAGTAATTGTTGGTGATTATAACAGTGCACATAGGAGCTGGGGCTCTTCTTCTGATAACCACAGGGGCCGACTACTGTTCAAATTTTTAAATGAATCCGACCTGATTCTGCTCAATGATGGTTCGCCTACTCATTTAAATACTCATGGAAATTTTTCCCATATTGACTTAAGCTTCTATTCACCTATTCTAGTTCCTCATGCCTCCTGGGATACCGAGGAGAATCTCTTTGGGAGTGACCACTTTCCGATCATCATCTCACTTTTTTCTGAAACTACAATACATAGGGAATTTAGAAGACCTACATTCAGAACCGATCTAGCAAATTGGGAGAAGTTTCAGGAACTCTGCGCGGCCTTTAATAGATCTAGACCAGTGGTTGATAATATTAATAGGGAAACAGCGAATATTTATAGGATTATATTGCAATCGGCCAATTATTCCATTCCACAGTCACGTGGAAGAGAGAAAAAGGTCCCTTGGTGGAATCAAGAGTTAGGGGGACTGAAGGTAGAAAAGAATAAATTGTGGAGATTGTTTAAGAAAAATATGATACAGGAAAACCTGCTTCTGTATAAAAGAGCTAATGCAAGATACAAGAGAAGCATTAAACTTGCAAAACGGGAATCTATCTTTAACTTAACTTCTACAATCACACCTAGCACTCCCATTGGAAAAGTATGGACAAACATAAGAAACTTTACAGGATACAGAGGAACACATGGAATCCATTGCATATCGTCATTGGTGGATAGAGCAAAATTGTACACAGATTATAAAGATATAGATATTTTTCCGTTAACTTTAGGCTTAAGAAACGAAGTCTTATGGATAACCCCCCCATTATTATAACGTGTCCGAAAGCAAGAAAAATGGAATCTAAAATAAATTTTTTGGAATTTAACTCAACTCTAGAGAAATTACGTGGAAAGATTCCAGGAAAGGACAGGATATCATATCTGATGCTGAGAATGTTACCCTACGACTTGAAATTGCGAATTATCAACCTATATAATGCAATCTTTGAAAACTATATCCCACAACAATTCAAGAACAGCGTAGTAGTTCCTATTTTAAAGCCTGGAAAGGACAAGACTATTATAACATCATACCGACCGATTTCTTTGAACTCGTGTCTGGCTAAGGTATTGGACAAGATAGTAGCGAAAAGGTTGTGGTGGTTTGTCATGAGCAATAAACTACTTAGCAACCGCCAATTTGGCTTTAAGAAGGGTAGCTCGACAACTGATGCTCTACTTTTTGTAGACTATCAAATTGCCAGCGCTCTCTCACTACGTAAGCATATTACCATTATCTCCTTGGATTTTGAGCGTGCATTTGAGAAGGTAGGCATCCATTCAGTGCTTGAACAATTATACCAATGGGGAGTTGGCCCGAATATTATAAAATATGTGAGTAATTTTATGTCCAATAGAAAAATTATAGTACGAATTAACCACCTATACTCCAATTCTTTTCCACTATACAATGGAGTCCCCCAGGGTTCTCCTTTATCTGTTATCATTTTTCTTATAGCATAAAATCGACTATGCTCGATTTTATCACTTCACAAGGAAATTGACTTCTGCGCCTACGCTGATGATTTTAACCTCATCATTAAATCTTCTAAAAAGAAAAACCTAATACTAGACCTTGACAATGTATTCGCTGATATTACCGAATGGTGTGATACTTCTGGTGCTTCACTATCCACTTCAAAGTGCAAATACTTACGTATATGTCGCCTAAGAGACTGTAGCTGTGAAATTAGGTCCACAGTTATCTCCATCTCGAGGATTGAATGTCTCCGTATTCTGGGTATATTTATGAATAAACGCTATAATTGGAAGAACCACATACTTTATTTAGAAACCTCTTTATCACAACGAATGAACATTTTGAAATGTCTGTCTAATCCTAAGTGGAACTCTAACTCAATCGTACTCCTTTCCGTAATGAGAGCACTAATTCTTTCAAAAATCAATTATGGTCTACAATTTTTCGGTTATACTTCCAAATCACAATTAGCTAGAATTGACAGAATTATTAATTCCTGTATAAGAATAGCATTGGGCACTCTACGATCCTCCCCAATTGCGAACATTCGATATGAGGCTAAGATTAGATCCTTGGTCAATCAAAGGGACATGCTTACTACAAGATTATGTCGTATCTTAATTTTCGGTGGTAATGGCCCATTAAGACATATAGCTAAATAGGTAAGACGTTCCAGGAAAATTCCGAGAGTACCATCTATTCTTTATCGAGTAATACGGAATAGCGATGATCTTAATCTACCTAAGAATATTCCCACACAAATTTCTGAACTTCCACCATGGTCACTGGATCCCTCATCTATTGATTTTACTCTTCAGAAATACCCGAAAACTGATACTTCCCCAACTCAATATAGGAAGATGTTTGCAGATCTAAGGGAAAGACTTTCTGACCATATGTTTATATACACAGATGGTTCGAAATTGAATGACTCTGTTGCATTCAGCATCTCGACGGATAACAGTGTCTTGAAAATAGCTAAACTTGATGAGTATGGCTCAAACTTCTCAGCTGAGATTATTGGAATATATGAGGCATGTATGTTGGTGAGAGGGATAAGTAGTAGATTTGCTATTTGTACTGACTCTCTTTCGTCACTAAGGTCGGTTCTTAATGTATCTAATACTGGGTTTTATCCATCTTCTATCAGAACGATCTTGATTGAGAAATTTCCTAATCTCAAACTAATTTGGGTTCCTAGTCATTGTGGGATTACAGGAAATGAATTTGCTGATCATTCGGCAAGGAATGCAATAAGACAGGCTTTATTTTATACGGATAATTTGAACTGGATAGATTTGGCAAGGCAAATTGATGGGCACTACATGAGAATGGATAGAGATGAAACGTTTAATTCTACTTCCTTTTGGTATAAAGCGGTGAACACTGAGAGGATTTCTATTTACGACTATTTGGATGAATATACTAGTAATTTTTACAGGATTGAGAGCATTAAACTACTTCGGCTCACCCACTCATACCAAGATTTCTCATGGATTTCTGTTTAATGCTAATTTTACCCCCTTTTGCGATTGTTCTGACACGACTCCACCGACACTTAATCATATTTTATGTGATTGCCCTCTATTGACGAACATAAGACTTTCCATCTATAATAATACTAATCCCCTAACCTCCCTATCCAATCCTACAACTGAAAACACAGCTAAATTAATAAAATTCCTCAAAACTACAAAATTGTTTTACGATATATAAATATTAATTACCTTACTAAACTTATACTTGCTACTCTATTATGTACAATCTTAATTGTAGTTATAAGGTATATTTAACTTTGTAGAGCTGAAGGCCTCAGATGCTATTGCTCTTAGTATTCTTTATCTTATAATTTTAATTATAAGCTAAATTTATAAATAAATAAATAAATTCCATTTTTTTTTATTCTTTAAATACTTAAAGTAAGTATTAACTCATACAAATTATTCACAAATATTCATAAATTCATAAATGTATGTATTTACATATATCTGTTTATAGCATTTAAAATCTATTTTTCAATGAACTCTAGGTAAAATTCTCATGTTAATAACGGGTGATTTTTTAGCTATTATAATTTTGGCAACACTGGTTTAAACAGCTCACGCACGTTTCGTGTTTTGTTTCACTGTCAAACATCTTCAGTTTGGTCTATAATTTAACCATGACTCGTCTTACAAACGAACGACGCTTGAAAATCATTGAATTTTGTTATCAAAATGCGTGCTCTGATAAGAAAATTCATCGCTCGCTTCTTCCATTTTATGAACGGTTTAATCGCCCCACTGTATTGAAATCCAAAATGCAAGAGCTTGACTTGCATGACGGTGCCACATGCCACACAGCACGCGTAACAATGGACTTATTGAGAGTCGACTTCGATGAACATTTTATTTTACGTTCGGGACCGGTCAATTGGCCACCTAGATCGTGCGATTTAACGCCTTTAGACTATTTTTTGTGGGGCTATGTTAAAGCTCATGTCTATACATTGAAGCATTTATTCGTGAGATACCGGCCGAAAAGTTGGAAAGGGTATGCCAAAATTGGACTAAGCGGGTGGACCATTTGAGGCGCAGTCGCGGTCAACATTTGCATGAAATAATCTTCAAACATTAAATTATATTGACCGTACTATCGATTCAAATAAAGATTTCATGCATTTTTCTGAATTTTATGTGCTTTTTTTTGAAAAATGTTCCTATAGCTCTTAAACAATCACCCATTACATGTAAGATATGGAGCGTTCAGTAATGCAAGATACTCAATTTCTAAATATTAACAAATTATTATTCTTGTCAGTATTGCGCACTAAAAGATCATATAATATAGTAATATTTTAAAATATTAACACGATAAAACAGTATATTAGCAAGTACAGTATTCAACAATTCATTTAAGTAATTTAATAAAATTATCTGTTTTTCCAAATCAACAGCACGTGCAAATAATAAAATTGTTTTATCAAAATTGGTTTCTGTTAGGGCAACGTACCACGCCAATACGACCGCCATGACTAGTCGCCTCTTGGTTTGTCTTGTAACCATGCAAAAAAAATTGTTCATGCAAAATATCCAATGTGGCATGAATATCTGGTACGCAGAGTGACACATCAACGAAATGAAGCCAAAAGAAGTTATCGACCTAAAAATTTCACCGTTTACAGTGAAGGCCTAACAAATGGCGTTCTGAAAGAAATATAGACCGCTGACGCCACCAAAACCAAAATTGAGTTAAATTTTTTATGGATGGAGTTCCAAATTACATTGCAAAATTCACAAAGTTATGGTCTGCTAAAGTCCGAGTTTTTATGAGAGACGTGAAATTCAATAATTTTTTTGCTAAACTTTCCACGTACGTTAGAATATTGTGTAGTTTAACTGATTTGGTTGACATTTTCATTGTTACTGTGCACATGCACATGTTGCCAGCTTTTGTAATTTGGTATTATTTTTACTGTCAATGTGGTTGCATTTGTTGTTATTTTTTGTTTTGGTTAGTGTTTAAAATGGATTTGTGCACATAGTTTTTCTATATGTTGCCTGATGTGCATCATACTGACTGACGGCTGATATTGTTGGAAAAATGTTGTTGTTCTGGCTGTCAAGTGTAGCACAATTGAAGAATATTTTGTATTCACATTTGCTTCTTTTTTTTGTTAGTGTTGCTGGTGTTTATTTTTGCACTTGTATGCGGTGTTTATAACAATAGATGCAATTTTTTTCTCTTTTTCTTTTCTATTAGTCTTATGGGTGGTTTTGTTCTGTTACGGTATGACCCAAGTGTTTTACAAGAACTATTGCTGGAAATAATAAAGAGAACATCGTTTGAAAGGCGACGTTTTTGGTGTATTTGCTTCATTTTTATGAACACAAAAAGTCTCATCTGTAGCTAAAAATTAATAAAAGTAATAAAGTTGTTTAAGGCTTTATTTGGTTTCACTAGTCATCAGCAGATTTTTGGCAAATAGAAATATTGGCAACGAAATTTCTTTGTACAAATTCATGCTTTCTGGAGTTTACCAAAGGCAATGGGGGGTGACTGTATGGTGAGGCTTGTGGAGCGGAGGCATCATTGGCCCATATTTCTTTGAAAATGAGGACGGCGCAAGCATTACGGTCAATATAGACCCCCACCTGCTCTTCATGGTATTGATGTAAACGATTTTTGGTATCAACAGGATGTGCAACTTGCCACACAGCTCATGCCACAATCGATTTATTGCGTCAAACGTTTTATGGCCTTTTAATTGGACCAAATTGTGATATCAATTGGCCGCAAAGAAACTGCGATTTGACACGGTTGGACTATTTTCTGGGAAGCGTCGTTAAAGAAAAGTGTTATGCCGACAATTGAACATTTGAAGACCAACATTCATGATGCTATTGGCGTGATACGACTCCATACACCCGAAAAAGTGCACAAAAATCAGTCCGACTGGATGAGGTACAGTGATGTCAGCCGCGGCAATCATGTGAATGAAATAATATTCCTTTCCTAACCGGTACTTCACAACTAAAAATAAATTTGTTAAAATTTCAAACCGCATTTGTTTTATTGCATTTTAAATTTAAACATTTAAATGGCTCACCCTTTGTCAAGCTTTATGTACTTTGCCAAATATATTGATTGTGATTTTCCAATTTCCCAAAAGATTTTGTGGTGGTACACCTTTGACTAATTGCATTTTTGACCCGCCACGATATGAAGGAAACCACTTCTGGATCAAATTAATACAACTTTTGAACCGGTCAACTGCATAAACAAGACTATCTTCCTTCAATTTGTCTGGAACTATTTGAGTTTAACAACCACAGTTTGAGAGACCAACCTAAAACAATAACACTTAACTTATGTTATCAGCGTAGCTCTTGTTTACTTCTTTCTATGATTGTTCCTCTTACGTGCTTTATTTCAGCAAGGTTGTTAATGTATGATTAAAAGAAATAGGCCAAATGTTCAAATGTTAAACATGAAAAACGTGTTTCTGTCATAAGAAACAACAGAAGCAACAAAAGAGAATATTATAACGGAATCAGTGCGTAAAATGATGATGGTGCCAAAACCATCATCATCATCGTTTTCGAAAAACAAAAGATTTTTGCATCACTAAACTTTTTATTCCTCTGTATGCGTAGTAACTTGGTAACTAAATTTATTAGGTTATCCGTAATCTAATACGTTCCTTCCCCAGCATACTGTTCAACGTTTAAACGAAAAATTAATTGGTTCTATTTATTTGTCATGAGAGTAGCACAATAAGAAGTCGTTGTGGTCTAGTAGAAGAAGACGCTTCGAACTTCAGCCAAAACAACTCCAGCAAAAAAGAAATTCGCAAAAAAAAAATTATGCCCAGAACTCCTTCGTTCGGAGTCGACTTTAATTTGTAGGTTCCGCCACTCATGTATAAAATTAACTCACACAATCAATATCATTTGCTGTGCATCTCACATAGGCCATTTGCATACTGCAGTGCTTCATCACATAGGGTAAATAAATACTATACAGAGAGAATAACAGAAGTTCGGAAATTGATCCCTTTGACATACCTTCTATTGCGTTACAGGTTGCCGTATAAATGCCACTTAATACAATAGAATAGAATCCGCCCAGTCAGATAATTATTTTATCAGATGCAATTCTAGAAGTTTTATAAGCCTCTCCAGCAGAATCGAATATTCAACCAATAAAACTGTGATCCAATAAAACTAAAACAAATCATATTCCTAAGAAGATTAGATGGTACATTTTTGTAACATCGCCGGCTTTTTCTTTAAATCTTTAATTTACACAACACAAAGCACATTAGATTAAATGAACAGCGCTTTGAAGCCTAGTCTATCCTTTGAATTTAACTATAGTACTGGTTTTAATTCTTCTTTTTTTTGGTTTTTATTCATTTTATAATTAAAATTTTATTCAAATACCATTAGTCGCTGTATTATTTTAAAAAATCTTATCATAAGAAAACTTAAGTTCAGCAAGGAAGCAAGTATAGGCACAACTTTTTGCATTTGAGTTTTATTAAAGGCTTCACTTAAGGGAACAAAAAAACTTTAATAAAAACTTTTTAAGCATGCAGGGAGGAAAAAACTACAGTTTCATCGGCAAACATTTTTGGACGACACTTAATATAACGATAACGTCATCCTAAAATTAATCGTATTCACATAGCATGTTACTGTAGAAATAACTTATTGTCGATCAAAAGTTAATTAAAAGAAGAGAGAACATAGCAGCTTGAAACTACAGAAGTTTTATTTTTAATTATCAAAACTTTTATTATATACGAACACAATGGATTTTTATTTGCTGGGATATGAAAGATTGGCGAACATGATAAAGAAAATTAAAAATTTATTGATTAGTTTACCGAATTATAGAAAAAGGGGAAAATTGGGGATTGTAGAAAGTTCTCGATTTACAAATTAAAAAAAGAATAAAAACACCATAAACATCATTTTTGTAATATTTGAGAAACATTGTAGTCTAATCGGTCCAATCCAAGTCAATGCTGGTAACCGCAAATAAAGTTAATTTCTCGATTATTACGATCTATCTGTCTATTTATATTGTATATGATCTGATCTGTTACTCGTAGGTAGCGTGCTTGCTAATTAGTCGTTAGACCACGATTCAAACCTCAGGTCAAACATCTCGATCAAAATGAAATATAAAAAAAAATTTTTTTTGGTGACTACTTCTCAGAAACTCTGAAAGTAAATGAAATTGTCATGAAAAGTTTCTCAACTATCTGTCGTTCGGAATCGACTTTAAAGTGTAGGTTCGGTCGCTCGTGTATAAATGTAACACACACAATATAAGTGGTGTGTAGTACGTAGTACCAACACTGACTACTGCAAAATTTGTTCAAATATGTTCTTATTCTCTGCAAAATTTAAATACGGTATTACTCATATCCATATTTTTCGAATTGTAGTCCATAAATATTTTATTAAAAAACCAAAAAAAAAAAAACCAACATTGCATACTCATATTTAACCCTTTGCACTCGGCACCGTTTCGGACTTTATCTACCAGCAACTCGACGCCACTTTTTAACGAAAACGTGGAAACATGAAAATATTGTTTAACTTGTCAGACACAATAGAGTGAAATATCAGCTCGAAAAGTAAAATTAGTAAAGTTTTGCAATTCAAATAAAAAGTAAACTGTTGCAATATCAGTAAAAACTAAAATAGAAATTATTCGTCGTTACAATAATGGCGACAACGGTAAGAACGATAATTAAGAATGTGGCTGAGATTCGTTCAAGTGTAAAAGCGACTGGGACTTGTTCTCTAGAAACCACCACTAAAATAAGGCCAGTAATAATGGAAAAAATGGAAAATGCACTTCTATCTTGGATAAAGTATTTAAACAACAAAAACATTCCAATCACTACGACAGTAATACAAAGAAAAGCAATAAGCTTGTTTAATGATTTCAAATCGGATGGTCTTCAGAACAAGGAGCTTTCCGATTTTTGTTTTAACGCCTGTGGAGGCTGGTTGGAAAATTTAAAAGAAGAGCGAAACTTTTACAATATAAAAGTTGTTGGAGAAAGTTTTCCTACAAAATTAAAACAAATAATTGATAAGGGTGGATATACCCCTCAATAATAATTACAAATTCTATTTTATAAGACTAAGTTATATGAACTTTTTAACAAGGAACTTGTTAAAAAAATACAACTTTGTAGTATGAGCAATATGAAATTCGATTTACTTCGTATCGATTTACGTCGCCTATGTCGCAGTAATCCTGCGACATAAATCGAGGGATTACTGTACAATATTTCTTGTTCTTTTTTAATTTTATTTATAGCCAGAACATTTTTTACTTGTTTTTTAGTCATAAATTCATTGCACTTTTGGGAATTCAAATAAAGTGACGTCGACAAGAAAATATATAAACGCTAAAATTTCATTATTTTTAAAGCGGATTTCATTGTAATTTTGTTTCTTTAGTTTCATATTTTATTTCTTTGTTTCTTTATATTTTTTTACTATTTTATTTTCTTTTTATTTCATTTTGCTATACCTGCCTCAAGAATTATTTTTAAGATTGTTTTTTTTTGGCAGTTTGTCCATTTATTGTTAAGTGATTATGTTTGTTTTCAGATGTCTGGCTCATGATTTAAAAATGTGATAATAAATCTATTTGATTGCATTTATTTGTAAAGCATATGAATGTGATTCAGCAAATGCTTATTAATATTCAAGATTCTGTCACCACTTACGTTTCTTTATTTCTTTTCTTTTCCCCAATATACCCCTCCTTATGTAATAGAAACCATTTTCCAAAATTTTAGATATTTATATACATTTGAAGAGTTGTTTTTGGAAATCTTTGTGATTCATAGTCATTTTAATGGAGGACAAATGTTTTGTCGATGAAGATGTCGCTTACGTTTTAATATTTTAATTCATTGCAAATAATTTAACCTTTGAATTTGGTTAGATGAGTTAAAATTTGATATAATGTCTTCAATCATTCACCACAAAATATCTTAAATCTTGTCAAGTCAAACTGGACGTAATCGATTTAGGAAATTCTTAAATAAATATCTAATTACGTCAGCAAATACAACTGCTGGATAATGTTTATTTCTAGATGTAGGGATACGTGAACAAACAAAATTTAATTCATATTCTAACGCTAGGTAAATCACAAAGAGTAACATATTCAAATTTGCTGCACGTATATATCGAGGGAGATATGTTTGCTCTCTAAACAAGTGGGGCTCTTTTCCTATGCAAATGAGTAAAGTCTCTGTGAGACAATTTATCAGCCCCTCCGTAGAGGAATGTCAATCTCACTTATGTATATGAAGGTAACCATCATATGTCTTGTTATATCATCTACCGAACCATCCGAATACACATTTTAGCACGGGGGTTAGATAAAAAAAAATATTTTGATAACTGAATATGTGTTAAAAGTAGAAATAATATCGTGACTTTTCTAAATTTTAGACAAAACCCGTATGCTTTCAGAGTAATTTACGTTGCCAGTAATAACAGGATTGAAAATAAAGAAAAAATTTAGATATTTTGTAGTTTTGTTTTAATTTGAAATCATTAGAAAATTGTGGGAGATAAATGCGTAACTATTAAAAAGAAGATTAACTAACTAAAGGGTCCGCCAAATAACACGCCAAGATCAAAATGAGCTTCACCTGAAAAGATGATTTTTTTTGCCAAAATCGGCATCTTTTGGTATAAGCTACTGCATGGCCAACCGAGGCAGCCATTTAAATGAAATTATTTTCCATTATTAACCGGAAGGATTGTACTTTCAAATAAAAAAAGAAATTTGAGAAAATATTCAGTAGTTTTTTTAAAGCATTTTAAAAAAAAGTTATTTGGCGTACATTATTTGTAAAAAACAAAAAATGAAATAATGTCAAATATTAATTAAAAAAGATGTAGCCCACTGGGTTTGAACCAACAACCACCCGATTTCTGATTGCCGTTGTACTCACAACACCATTTTATTTAAGTGTGTTGTTTCTAATACTCATTTATTTTTTATTCGTGTGAGAAACAGTTCTAAAAATAAATATATAAATAAATAGGCATATTGACAAAAAGTTCAGTTATATTTATTTTTAGTTTCAGGCTGTAAGTTGTTATTTATTAACCCTTAAATGCTCAGTGTATCTTTACAGATACAACCAAAGAAAAAATTCCCACTGTTCTATTTCTATAAAAACTCATTCAGAAAGCATCGGTCTTATATTTAAAATTTATTTCAAAGGCAAATATGTTGAATTTGAAATGAATCAGATGCTTAAACATCAAAGTTGAAAATTATAGTTTTTCCAAATTTGGTGAATTAGGTGCTTTGCTATATTGAAAAATCGGAGAGGATTACAAATTGATATAAAGAAAAAATATTATCCTGTTTAAAAATATGTCTAGAAGTAAGTAGGGAAAAAATGTATTCCGATTCCTTGTCACAGAGCCTGATTTAGTAGTTGTATCTTCTAAGATACTTAACGGTGGACACATATAAAAATTTAGTGTATTTTAAAAAAAATTTTTTTAAGTATGTTCATTAAATTCCTATTAAGAGAGTGAAAATAAAAAATATGGAAAATTTCTATTTTATATCATCAAAAACTATATAGTAAATGAAAACTTTATTAATAAAAACTTGTAAAAAAAAGGTAAATGTATTATTTTTGATTAATCGATATTGTAAAATATTTTGATTTTAAATTGTTCTGACAATAATGTAAACAAAAGGTAATTCAAAATAGAACTTGTAAGAATTTGCAACGATAAAAAATGTTGACAATTTTAGTTTTTTGTTCTTCTTGCAAGTTTTTTGAGTTAATGAATGCTTTTCCAGTAACAATTGTTAATAATTCAGCTTATTGAACAGAGCAAATTTTACTTGAATCCTTGAACTGTAGGCAATTTTTCCAGAAAATAATTCCACTACTATACTGATTTTTTTCAGTAATCAGTAAAAATTTACTGACTTACTGAATTTTTTTTCAGTAACCAGTAAAATGCAATCTACCAGGTAATGCAATCTAAATTTCATTACCAGTAAAAATTTATTGAATACTGATTTTTTTTCAGTAATCAGTAAAATTTTACTGGTAATGCAATCTAAATTTCATTACCAGTAAACATTAACTGAATACTGAAAAGCTTAATGCATTAGAATTATAATGCAGTATGCCCATGTATGTAAAAGTTTTATTTTTAATTTCCATTTCAAACTGTTCAAAACTTTTGTTATGTACGAACCCAATGAAATTCTATGCGGTGGGATATGAAATATTTGCATTATGATAAAAAAAATAAAAGTTATGGATTACGTCACCAGAGAAAAAGGGTAGGAGGTATTATATAAAGTTCTTGTGAATAAAAGTGAAAGTGAATAAAATTTCCATGAAATATATCTCAAAAATCTAACTTTCAGAGTCCACTTATGGACAAAATTTACACCCAAAATATAAGTGATGTGAGAAGCTAGGTCGTAATCCAGATTGAAGGTTGTAATGACCAATTATGTTATGTATGTGTATCAAATCAAAGCTGGTAAATGAATGAAAGCTGGTAATGAAATCCCAGCAAAGTCTTAGACTAAGTTATAGTTTTCAAGTAAACAAAGATAAAGAAAATTAAATTCAAGTTAAAAAAATAATAGTAAGGAAAAAGGAGCTATTTGCCTAGCACGTTTATCACTATGGTGGGCCCCGATGTCGCATTAGAAGCAGCCAAGACAGGTCTGACCTGTCCACAAGCATGTTTTCTTGAGAGCCTGCTCGATTATAATCATTTGCCTGTACTTCTAATTCTGCTTTAGTGGAGTGAACACACAACATAGGAGTTATGGTCACAAAAAATCACAAAAGCAGAACGATAAAATAATTATGGGAATGAAACGAGAACATATCAAGTTATAGTAACAACACTACACAGAAACACCACAATAGATAAAAACGAAAATAATTAAAAGAAAAGATAACTTTTCTAGCCGGTAGTCAGAGAATTGTAGTAAAACGCACGTTAGTTTGTTCGTAGTAATGAAATTATTTAGTACCAACACTGAGTAGTACAAAGTGTTTTAAAACATTTTCATTTTCTTTGCAAAACTTAAATACGCGATTATTCATAGCCATATTTTTCGAATTTGTTTCTTTAGTACTTAATTAGAAGAAAAAAAATTAAAAATAAGGAAAAAACATAACAGAATAGCGAAATTTACTTCTGTGGCAATCTAGACGTAACAGTTTTAATTAATATTAGTCATACGTTGTGAAGTGACACGATCAAATCTTAACTCTCCCTAACTAGCCTTTACAATTAGAAATAAGAAATACATCGAATTTTTCTTTGATTTAAAAACAAGTCACATACGAAAATAGATTTTATAACGCCTAATTAATTCAACTTTATTAATTCATTAATTTAATTTTTAGTAACAATACAATTATAAATTATATTTACTTATGACGAGCTGGGTAACATAAATTATACACCCGGTTTAGTGTAACAGACCACAGTCTCGTTTGGGTATCGAACGCATGACACCCACGCTAATAGTCTAGCATACTACCCATTAGTTTACCACTGCATTCAAGCTGTAATTTATGTTATTCAAAAAACAAAAATCATTTAAAAATTCATATAAAAATTACAAAAATGTTAGAATGTATGCGTATGAGCAGGTACAGTATTTAAAAAGACTTTAACAAACTGAACTGTTAAAAATGTGTTTGTAAAAAATATATAATACTTAATTGAGACTCGCCTTTACCATTCTTAAAACTTTATTTGAATCTTTTATTCTAACGATCTCGTCACCCCTATTCAAGCTGACAATGCCCTCACATCGCTCATGCAGAATATTCAATGTGGCATGAGCAGTGTGAGTCCTGTTAAAACCATATGTCAGGGTTGATAATGAATTTTCGCTAAATATTATGGTCAGTTGCCAATTGTTTCAGAGCTGATTCAGCGAACAGACATCGCTTTATATGTTGATGGTGATTTGTCACCAAAAATGTAGCTTCAACAAAATTGCCGTTATCAACTGCCAAACTATAAAAGTCCCTGTCTGTATATTATTTTGTATTCAATTTGCAATTTTCTCCATAATTCCTTTTAAGATGCCCTGGTAGTCTAGTGACTAGTTTGCTAAACTATTAGCGTGAGGGTAGTCCGTTCAATTCCCACTAGAGGCTCTTGTGGGTTACATCACACCAAGCATAAGGTCTAGGGTACTCAGCTCGTATATAATTAAATATAATTTGTAATTGTATTATAATTAATAAATAAAATAAAATTTAATTGAAAATATCATTTATTTTAGCTTTTTTTGATGCCATTAACAATTCCACTACTCTTAGATTATTGGTTTCAAGTTTTCTAAAATAAATCCACTTTGAAGAATAAAAATAAAACAGAAATAAAAAATAAAATTTCCAAATCTTTTGAATTGTGGATTTGTATATTCCATACCACTAACGCTTAAATTGTACGCAAGAATAGCATAAACCAAGGCAAATCCTTTGATGCTACTGAACATGTGCCCGGAAAATAAAAAACAACTCGAAATCTTTAAAACGAAATAAATCCCAGTCAAAATACGCGACACTACAATTTAGAACATGTCACTAATACAATAAAACGATTTGAAATTTTGTATGATAGAAGCGATGAAGATAAAACAAGAATAAAGCGGATATAAAAGCGGTTTTTCGAAATACGCTAAATATGCGTTAACAGGCCAACGCACACTGGAGATTTAAATTTCAACAGTGAAAAATTCACAAAAAAATTGCACCAACATGTCCACACAATTATTCATACACAGAATTACTAATACAAAGATCTATTTTATTGCCCAAAAAAAAGAGATCCTTGAACCTTAAATAAACTCCTTCTAATTCAATTTTTTTTTAATTAAATCAAATATTATTGTATAAGCTAACAAAAAAATATATAAATTAATTAAATAATTTATATAATAACTTGCCCACATATGACTTTTGAATCCTTTATTTGGGTTTTTATGGTACTCAGATGCATATGTTATATCATATTGTAACGTTTTTACCTTTTAAAAACGTTTAAAATATGAGCTCGTAGATTGCAAATAAAATTAAAATAAATTTCTGTTTAGTTATAACTAAAATTCTTTATTATTCGCCCAATTCTGTGTGCCCCTGTTCACAACTTGATGTAAACAACAACAATTTCTTTTCTCTGTTATTCCTTTGTTTATACCCTTCGCATAAACAATAAGAATTGCTAAGCAATTATTGGAAAGATCTTTGTAACGGAGATCTTCCAACCACGATTATTCTCTTCAAACGCACCGCGACTTCACACAATACTGACTGAAATTCACTAACTCAGTCTCATGCTTTGCCTTGCCTGTTATATGGCAACGTAAACAGTCTGATGAATGTTCTTGAAGGCGAACGATCATGACTTCGCCTTCTTGAAATGGTGAAGCCATAGTCAATATAGTAGAGCTTTTTTGTATAGAAACAATTACAGCAGAGATGGATCAAACGTTGTCTGATTGGTATAAAATCTGTTCCTTTAAGTATATATCGGGTATCCAACAGGGAGTTTCGACGTTTAACAGTTTATAATGGCCATCTTGTTGAAACTAAATCTCTCAATTTAGTTATTTCTCATATTCATTCCCTTTTTCCAAATCACTATGTACAGTTATAGCATTCAACAACACTTGCATAAAATAGTATTCTGTTACGGATACTGGATAACGTACAGCGCGATGCACCAAATTTGCGATTATCATAATCGTCGCAACGAGACAATTATTTGTACTGTGGTACATCAATTTGAGTCCACTAGTTCATCAAACGATTGAACAATATTAGTATATCGGCGTACTACCGATATTGTAATACCTCTGCTTTGTAACTTGTCGGAGATTGTCTGCCATGTGCAGCTCATGAGCAATTGATTTACCGAAATTACTCTAACAAAACCTTGGCATTCATGGAAAAGAATTGACCTGTCGAAAATACGTTCGTTAAGGACTGCGTTAAGGACTTAATTGTAGTCTAGCCGTCCAAGTAAATCAAGAGATTTTCAGAGAAAATTCCGCCACCCAACAAGCATTGCGCCGTTTTAAAATACCCTTGACTGGAAAACACTACAGTGTTTAGGCAGCCTATACATACATACATTCGTCATTATAACCCCGCTTCTCACACCACTTACGTTGTGTGTGTTAAATTAAAACATGAGTGACAGGACCTATAATTTAAAGTCGGCAATTTTATTTTCTCTCAGAGTTGTTGCCAGAAATTTGCTGAGAGGAAGTCGCCGAAGAAATATTTTTTTAAATTTTGTTTTGTGGAAGATATTTGACCTAGGGTTTGAATGTTGGGGTCATGTCTCATAAGTCGACCTGCTTGACTAAGGCGAATTCATTTCAATTGCCTCAATTAATTTGGATAACCATTCGTTTTATATGGACGTTTAATCTCATTGAAAGCGGAAAGATACGTGCCATATTGCCAGACTCTGCTGGACGCGTATGCATAAGAAGAGGATCAACTCACTTTTATTCTTAAATCACATGGCTTTATGCATTAGAAATGATCCTCATGGGTAGATATTAGAGATCAGCAGTGAATATTAAAAAAGATCAGCAGTGAATATTAAAAAAGATCAGAAGAATCGAATCATACTCATAATTTCTGATACTTATAAGCATTCATACTTATTTTAACATCACGGAACTCATATTCACAGTTTGAAGTACTCATCATATTCATACTTAACAATACGTATGATGCTGTTGATTTCGATTCTCCATGACCCAACATTTACAAGAATCACAAAATAATTATGATTCGAGTCACTCGAATTATTTATAAGTATTTTTCTAAAGTTATGAATCTAAATGAGTAGGCTTATGAATCAAACATATCTTCAACGGTATGAGTTTAATGTCAATGTTATACGCATACTCATTGCAACCTATACTTATAAATTAACGTTGAAATAAGTACGAATGAATCAGAGTAGTTAAATTTCAATATTGTTGACTGATTTATATTAAAAATTTCATGAGTGTTTATGAGCAGCGAAAAACGATTCATTGCTTACCTCTGGTAGGTATAGCAAAAGACGTATGTATTGTGATATGCTAGATTTCCATTGTGCTATTATCTATTCTATTCAATTTTAAACCATATTGCACTACTGTTTCAATTTTGTGTTTTCTCAACATGTTAAGTGTATCGTTCATCGTTTCTTGTCATCAACTGAATGGTATACAATGAAATCAAAAAGTTGAAATGGTAACAATGAATTCTACGAAACAGTTACGATAACCTTTAACGGTCAAATAGCATTGTTGTTGTTTTTATATTTTTTTTTCGTCAGGCTTTTCAAAATACAAAGGCCTTTTGCCTTTGTAGTGTGATATTGTATGCCAATATGAAGTGAAACTTGAACGTTGCAAATCACTAAAATAAAACGACTTTGTATTTTATAACGCATATCGAGTGGGTAGGAGTGTAAAGGATATAAATCAGTTGACAGAAATATTATTTGCTGGAATACACTGAGAACTTTACTGAGATGTAAATGACATTTGCGGTCAAAACTTAAAAGAAGAATTGTTTAATCACCGTATACAGGATCAGTTATATTTTTACCACACACAGACTGAAATTTCATTTTACTTCATTTTTGTGTCACTGGCCAATTATGCCACTTATGACGTTTGGAGGTAAGCAACTATTTGTTTGATCATACATGCAATATACAGCATTGGGAGTTTTGTGCAACATATTTGCGTTCCAATAATTGCACGTGGACCATACATTTTTAACAGCAAATGCAGTTGCTTTGCTTGGTTTGCCTTGCGTAAGCGGTGACAGATTTTAAACGAATTTAGTTTCGGGTCAATACGTACACACACGCTACCACACTTACTCCCGAAATGTCAACACTTTCGCTCTCTCATTTTTAAATTTCGATTAAAGGTTTTCAATTTGTTTCTTGTTCAAGTTTAGCTTTGTGTTGTCAACAGTTGCTGGGCATACAAACATAATTTCAAAGAAGGTTACTGGCAAGCTATTTGCATTATTGACATTATTGTGAACGAAATATTATTGAAAATTTTTAGAAGGCCTTTAACATTTCGCAATGTGTGTTTTTAGTATACTCGTCTACAATTAATTGAGATTTTAACACTAATTCTACATGAGATATTGAAACGTTTATTTTATTTCTATCCACTACTTAAAGAGCTACAAATCAATGAATAAGCTTTTGAACGTATGAATGAACATACAAGTAATGATGACATATTGGCGCCACATTAACAGTTGACACGCAAGTGTCATACATTTCCAACAGGCATAAAATTAAAGCTTTCTAATGCATTGAATACTGGGGTGTAAACAAATATTAGGGTGACATTAATTTCGTGTTTTTTTTAAACAATCTTTAACACATTCTCCGTCAACAAGTTTTTTCATAAAATGACTGATAGGCAAGTTAAAGTAGGTACTCAGTGTCAGTCACTGGTGACTGACATAGCCCCATTGGAGCATTCCAGTGTCAGCCACTGGTGACTGACAAGGCGGTCAATGTGTTAAAAATTCTCTATTGAGTTGAGGAATATTTCAACAAATTTCCCTTTGGAAAAAATTATTAAAATTATAAGTTTTTATATAGACAGGTAAACACTTTTTTCGGTAAGGACTACTGGGATAATGAACTAAGATTTCAAAAACATCGATTTCCATCGAGTCAGTCTTTGCTAAACCTCAGTGTTCAATGGTCTTCCAAAAGTCGAAAAAAAGTCATATGAAGTGAAGTACAGTAGTACGACCCTGTGATTTTTGTATACGTCTTGATGTTTGATGCCTGAAATTCAAATTATGACTAATAAAAGATTTTCAACTATTTGCTATAGCGTCTCCAGACGCTGGTATACAAAATAAATTTTTATTTGTCTCAACAACATTTAAACGGCTGTCCGGTCATGCAGTAGCAAATATTATTTACATATTTGTAGCACTTGACCCTATTTTTAGTTGTATCTGTCATCTTGTATCAATTTTCTATCAAAATTTTTTTCATCATCAAAGAAAACATTACTTCAATGTATACTGAGGGGAACCTTAAAAAGAGTGCGATTTTTCTTTATCAAATACGGTCTTACATGACAACGAACTGTTGTGCTTGGCTAGAGGTACAATATCAATAACTTAGAGAAATATAAGACAATTTACGATTGTGCTCTAATGAATCAATAGAGTTGGGTACCCTGCTTCTTTCTACAGTAAGACCCCGCTTAACGCTGTTCCACTTAACGTTGTTTCAGTATTACGCGGCTGTATATGTGTGCAAATGAAACGGCCATGCACCAAACAAAAGTGGTGCACTATATAGCATATATATATACTCTGTCCAGAATAAAGATCCCAACTGTATTGTCCGAAGTTACAATCACAGTACGAACGCTGTTTCGTTTAGCGCAGGAACTTATTGGAACGTATCCCCTGCGATAGGCGGTATGTTACTGTACCTACATTCGCGCCTGAAGAACTTAAAAATACTGGAACTTATGTTAAATATAATCCTTGCAGTTCTCAAGACTATTCAAGAGACTGATAAGACTATAAAGGAATTTCAAGAGATTGGTCATGCTTAATTATATATCGTAATGGTCGCACTACCGAAAATATTGTTTCTATCAAAGAAAGTATAACAGAAAATCCGAAATTGAAGAAACCCAGATGTTTTCTGCAAGTTAAATGGACTAATTTTGACGCATTATGGCGTGTTGAACATTTCGGCTCATCCATATAAAGTTCAATTCATGCAAAGATAAAATCAAATGGTCAATGGCCATTCATAGAGGCATAGAAATGTTTATTGGGTACTATAGCGATGGGTTTTTATTATTGATTTTAAAAAAATTAATCAGAATTCAGCGGTGAAGTGGTAAAAGTATCTGTATCGTGGGTACTATAGTATACAAGTATCATTGCCTCATATTTTATCGAAAATAACAATGTACGAACCATTCAGAGCATGATGGCCGTATTATAAACGAATTTTTTGGCCTGTAACTGAGCAGTGAGGAAAGGATGATATACGATTTTAACATAACGGGGTTACTATACACAATACAACCGATTTTATGTCTATTGCATGAGACGTTTACAGTGTCCGTTAGAGTTTTTTTTTGTGGTGATACCTCGAAGACCTTGAATATGCTGATACTCAACTAATACTAAAGCTTTTGAAAACCAATAGTCGTTAAGTTACAGCCAAGGTACCGCATAAGATGAACAGAAGTAGAGGTTTAAAATTACTTCGAAACGGTCGACTGCAAAAAACCCACAGGCAATGATTTTAATGACATTGTATTTCACGCTTAATTTCAATAACCATATAAGCCAGCATAAAATTAATACACACACAGCATAAGTGGGGTGTGAGAAGCTAGGTCGTTATCCAGGCTGAAGGGTTGTAATGACCAATTATGTATTGCTCTCTTTGTGTTTTAATAGAACTCGTCCTACTCTATTATGTTTATTATCTCCTACTGACTTCTCGCAAAAAGTCTATTCACTTGCAAAAAAATATAAAGATACACGACATGGGTGGTGTGAGAAGCTAGGTTGTAATCCTGACTAAATGATTGTAATGACCAATTAAGTAATTAAAAAAATATGTTTTATTTAATTTTAATTTTGAGACGGATAAGTGTATAACTTTTTACATCAGAATTTATTTTTTACTCCCCCAATTTCGAATAACTTGTTCAGAATTCTTACGGAAAAAACTCGGCGTACAACAAATAAAAATTTCTGTCAACAACAACAAAAATAATAACAAAATTTCTGCAGCTGACTTGAAAATGTTCAGAGCCGTTAAACTTACACTCATTCTTATTAAAGGAACGAATAGTACCAGTCAGTAAATAAATTTTTTCGAATTTTCCTAGGAGATGATTTACTCATTTATGTGTTAATGCCTTCCAAATATTTTATAAGTTTTACGTAAGCAAAGCAAGGTTCTGCTAAAATTTTTCGAAATTTAAAAATGTATACCACCCTACTAATCTATTAGTAATGGAACCCAGTACTATTTATTTATTTTATTTCATAGAATATAATATTTGAGACAGGAATTTAACTGACTATCTGTATGACTAATGCGTCATACGCATTATTAAAGAAATTTTTATATTCACCATAAATTATCAAACAATGGCAATAAATTTACAAAAATGACTACAGAACCTAGAATACTACCACCCACACAAACAGTCATAGACCGCTAGCTAGTCACTCATTACAAAAATACTCAAATAGCGTAAGTCATGAAAGGCAAAAAGGGGAAGCCTATAATGCAAATGTTTATTGTGGGGTCTAATAACCCCAAGTAAAAGTGGTGTTCGTAGTTCATTATCTAAGTGTTTCAATGCCACATTTTTTGTTAACCTATGACCCTCTAAAAACTCACTAAGAATATTAATATTTTTTGCTTTGGCGAAGCAGAACAATACCATGGTTGTTGGATGATAAAACTTTATAATAAATTATAAGCCGCTTAAGTTTAGGTTTTGCCATTGGCAATGGCAAGTAGACAATTGGCGCCAATTGCTTTTAATCAATGAAATTAAATGAAAACATAAATTTAATACCACAATTTTAAGTGTATTAAGCTTTTAATTTAAACAAAATAAAGTGTATGTGATATACCTCGATATTTTTTATTCGCTTGATAAACCTATTGATGCCATTACATGTGGCATATAACATCCATCTCTGGATGGAGCGCATTCAAAATGTTTAATTTATTAAGACGCATGAGTTTGGCTGAATATGGTCGATGGCATTGGTTATGTTGACTTTCAAAACCTCTGTCATCAGGGCTTATACCCAAATCTTCTAACAGTGGCAAAACCCATGATCTTGGTGGCCAGTTAATATTCCCCTCAAATCGCTCGTACATAGTAACTAATGTGGCAAAAGCTGTGTGGCATATACCGCTGTTCTGTTTAAACCAGACATCATTTTTTGTAATACATTTTATGTTTACATGGTCCTGTTTCCGGTCTTCTTCCAAAAGTAAATTTTAACAGTTTGATTGTTATAATAATTTGATTTCCAAATTTCTATTGTTAATATTGGAAATAGGAAAAAAAAGGAGAAGATTTGTGGACAACCGCTTTAAGAAAGTACAATAAAACAGCACTTGTAAACCATAAACAAGCATTAGAGGCTTTTAGTATTACTTTGAAATAATTTACAAAACAGTGTTGCAAAAAAAAGTAAAAGGTATTAGAAAAACAATGCCGATTGTACTTTTAAATCCCGTTAGTCTGATGGATTATCAATTTTATTTAGCAAGAAACCAAAAAAGGTGCAATGTGTCAATTTGTGTACTTTTGCACTGTCACTTCACAAACATAAAAATAAAACAAGTCGTTATTGTCAATTGAAGTCGCCGTAGTCTAGTGGGTAGTATGTTGGTTTATTAGACGTAAAGCAAGGGTTCAAACCCAGGCCAGACATCAAAACAAAATACAAAAAGTGGTTCTTCGGCTACTTCCTCTCAGCAGATTTCTGGCAAAAACTCTGAGAGTAAATAAAATTGTCATGAAAAGTTTCTCAAAAATCTGTCGTTCGGAGTCGACTTTAAACTGTAGGTCCCGCCACTCATGTATAAAATTAACACACACGACATGTGAGGAACTAGGTCGTAATCCTGGCTGAAGGGTTGTAATGACCAATTATGTATGTATGTTATTGTCAATTGTAGTATAATTAATCTAGGTAAAGTCGTTTATATTTCCCTCTCTCTTTGTTTTGTAGCTATTTCTGCTAAAAATGTAACAACATTTTTATTGTGACTATTATTGCTTCAATAATTTGTTTTTGTTTTTATTGTAACGAAAAGAACTTGTAGGAATATTTAAAAACAAATGAAGTATAGGGGTGGAATATATTAAGAAATTTGTTTGTCTGTGGCACTTGAAGCACCAATATTTTGACTTTAGTATCACATATCAGGTACTAGTTTTAAATGCAGTTCTTAACACCATCGCATTTGACATTCACATTCTATTGAACTGATTTTTCTTTACAAGCAGGACATAACATTCGGTAAAAACAAGATTAAGTTTTTTAGGTATAAAATCCTGGGCCTATTATTTCTTTGAAGTCTTTTTAGTACGTTTTCGGTTTTTTAGAATATTTACAAAAATTCCATTATTTTGTAGAACTATTTAAGCTCAAGAACAAAAGCGAATATAACTAAGTAGGATGAATTGGGTTGAGAGCAAGTAGCTAGAGTTTCGGACACTATCATCACAAAATTTTAAACACTACGAGTTTTCAAGGATACAATAACCTTTATAATAGCTTTTTTAATGACCAAACTACCCTTTTGATATTTTATAACATGACATGCTGTTTTATCTTGACTTTGAGGACCACAATTAATGGCTTTTTTGCATACACCTGCCACTTAAGAAATCTCCACAAGTAAAAGTCTAATGGGATCAAATCGTACGACATCGGTGGACAGTTCTCATCACCTCCACGTTAGATGACAATACTAGCAAATTGCTCTTGCAGAATATCCAATGTGGAATGAGTTATGTGGTAGATAGTGCCATCATCTTGAACCGCATAACCGTTAGTATCTAATTCATCCATAGAGGCTGTTAATGATCGATTTATGGTGCCCGTCGTTGACAGTGATAGTGAACATTGTTCTTAAAGAAGCATGGACGGCGTTATCGGTCCAGTCTAAAATCGCTACCAAGCCGTGGATTTTTCGGGGTGTATTGTACATTCTTGGATCGTATGTTGATTGGTATCGTCCCAAATTCGACACTTCAGTTTACTCCCATACCATTCATCCAGAAATGGTATTCGTCACTGAAGACGATTATTCGATCAAAATTCAAAACTCTTTGTTGGAAGATTCGGTAGTACTACACATATATTATTTCAAAAGCGAAATTTAAAAATAAACCTACTACATGCAATTGTAAATTAAACGTAAATTTAAATTAGTTTTATGACTCTCCTACTGATAATAGTTTATGATTTGTAGTCATTTATAACTTCTAACATAATCTTGTTGTTATAAACCAAAACCAAAACCAAACCAGAATGTTCAAATATGTACTAGCAGCTGATTCTTGTGCTAAATGAACAAATTGTGCAAAACGAATTTTAACTATTCCGACTAAAAATAAAAATTCAGAGTACAGGAGTATTTCCACTGCAGTGGCAGTTTTAAATAATTAAATGCAATTAGCCAAATAACAGTATGACAGCAAATGTTAGAAAAACTTGAAAAACAAATATCTACAGAATATACCACAACGAAAAAAAATAAAATTTTTTTCTTTTTTCTAATTTTAGTCATCAGTATTGTGTTCGTATCAAATGGTTAGGTGTGAATATTTATAACGCGTAAATATATGGTAGATGGAGAGCATCAGAGGTCAGCAAAAGTATTCAAAAAGATGAGTAGAATCGAATCATACTCATAATTTCTGATACTTATACGCATTCATACTTATTCTAATATTATGCTCATACTACTCCTACTCAAAGTTTGAAGTACTCATCGTACTCATACTCAATAATACGGCTAACTTCCAAAATGTTAATTGCTTTGTGTTTGAACAAAGTATAGTACTTCATAAATAAATCATATGTTTACAATGTATACTATTTCAGAACGTCCTCAATGTGTATTTTTAACACAATCAAAAAGCAATCAGGCATCGGATTTGTAGTTGAAGCTTTGTTTGGTAACTTTGCATAATTTATATACCGTAGTAGAACTGCATACAAACTTTGTATTGATACATTTTTAAAGTTAGCCTACGTATGATGTTGTTGTGTTCGACTCTCCATGACTCAACATTTACAAGAATCACAAAGTAAGTATTATTCGCGTACGAACACTACAATACTCACTAAAAGGTTGTGTGTTTGCTTTGCTTGCTGTCTTTGTCTTTTTTCTTTTTTTGTAAATGCAACAACAACTAAGATTGTAAATGTTGATGAATGATTCGAGTCACTCGAATCATTTATAAGTATTATAAATATTTTTCTAAAGTTACGAATCTGAATGAGTACGCATATGAATCAAACATATTTCGAATGGTATGAGTTCGATGTCAACGTTGTAGTCGTACTCATTGTACTCATACTTGTAAATCAGAGTTGTACTGACTACGAATGAGGCAGAGTAATGAAGTTTCAATATTGTTGACTCATTTTGTATATTCAAATATCATGAGTGCTTATGAGTAGCGAAAAAACGATTCATTGCTGATATCTGGTATATACTACTTTATAAGCTATACGCCTAGTTATTTGTATAATTCTTGGCTTCGTATTCATTGGAATAATGAAGTACTGTCTATTTGAACTTAAAGAAAACAAAATTGTTTAGATTTCCAAAAATATTTCAGACTTGCAGAAAAAAATTGATTCGAAGAAATATGAGCCCGGAAAAGCACTTAAAAACAATAGTTTTCTGAATTCAATACAGTATAGATTTCTCTATTTAGTATTTAAACAAAAAAATCTATGATAAATACACTCAGGTAATTACACAACCAATTAATATAATATTAAAGGAGGTAAAGTGGAAGAAGGTCTGTAATTCCACAATTTGAATAAGATTGTTCACTACTTCAGCACAATTTTATTAAGGAGTGGTTGCCACATAATTAAAACATTCGTAATGACAGAAGAAAAGATAACAAAATTTAATTTATTTGCAGTTCTTAAATCTTCTTTTTTTGAGACCAATGCCCAGTGGATGGCAACTATTCATGCAGTGCATTGTCTTGGAATAAAGGAAAGATAGCTTATAGAAGAAAGGAAAGAGAGGATAGTGACTATTTTTTTAATGACCAGTGTATACACCTTTGCAATAACAACTACACATAAATTGATTTATTTCACAAGCAGGCGAGATTATCGTGTACCACAGCACTAAGTAGTGAGAAAGCTTTTCCTAGGGGAAATAAGAGCTTTTGATCCTATGTATAGTCTGAGTATTCAGATCAATTATACTATGATCACTGAAAAGTTTCAGAACGCTTGTGGATACAAGCCAAACCTGCCTTAGCAATGAATATAAAATATTGGCCCATATTACGATAAGATTTGTAAAGATGATTGCTTTTATTTTTTTATTTTATGCTACACAAGGAAGTAATCATACACCACAAAAGAACAAATTCTGGTAACTTGAATATAAAAAGAAAACATATTTTCCCAAAATTTTCAAAGAAAATCTGTTCAAATATTTGCTCGAAAACCGTTCAAATATTTTATATAATGCCTGGGTATTTTTGCAGTAGAGCACATATTTTTTATGATTTAAATGTTTTTCAACTAAAATTTGTTGGGTTTTCAAAATGTTTACTTTACCAAAATTTATATTTACTTTTTGGCTACGTATCTGTTATTATGTTGTATGTATCTACTAAACAAACATTCATATTTTGTTTTTTCCCATCATATGGTATTCAAGAAAAACTAATTTCAGAGACACCTTACAGGTCTCTACAACAAATAAACTAACATACATACATCCATCCATTCTCGTTTTGAAGACATATTAGCTGCTGTTGCAGATACATCTGCAGCTGAGTGCATTTGTTTGTTTGTTCTCCTTTACGATGACAACAAAATCTGAAACCTTAAACTTGTTACGAAAAGAAATGGAGCAAACCTTAAAAAAACAAGCTGTCAGCATGACAGTCAAATAAATATGCACCATACGTGTGTACATTTATTATTATGAGAGAAAGTGGAAAAAGTGAATGTCTCTACCATTCTATTGCAATTGACTCTTAAAAAATCATTCATATAGTAAATGTCACGCAGTATATTAAGGAAATGAAAATATGACAGAGACTAACGTAAGATGAATGGAAGACAAAAAATAAATTATGGAAAATTGTTGCACGTGCTTATAAAAACAACAAAAAACGTTTGTATTTAAATAAGTTGACGCACTTATCAGTTAGTCAGGCCTACACATTGCATTATTTAACAGAAATAAATTTATTTTTTTTAAATTTACTTTTACTTCAAAATACATACTTATTTACTTACTTAATTGTTTATTACAACCTTTCAGTCAGGATTACAGCCCAGATTCTCACACCACGAATGATGTGTGTTGAATGATGTTTGTCCATGAGTGGTCGACTCCGAATGACAGATTTGAAAAACTTATCGTGGAAAATGTTATTTCTTCTCAATGTTTTTGCCAGACGACTGCTGAGAGGAAGTCTCCGAAATAAATATTTTCATTCATATTTCATTTTGATATGTTTAAGCTGGTCTTTGAACCACGCGTTCTAGTCGAATAAGCTCACACACTACTTACTGGATTACGACAAATTCTCTGTAAAACAAAGTTGTGTAAAACTGGATCAATTTTAATGCGTCTTGAGTTATGCGCCACATGTAGATTTTCTATGTATGAGAATCAATGTGATCTTTATTTTTGAGACATAAAATTTATCTTTCTTTATTATATAAATACCAACTACATCCTATTAATGCATACCTAATTGGTCATTACAACCCTTAAGACAGAGCTACGACCTCGCCTCCTACATCCCGTAGTTGTGTATCTAAAATTCTGTCCATAAGTGGTGGTCCCTACTGTTTAAAGTCATATCAGAACGACAAATTTTCGAGAAACTTTTCATTGCAATTTTATTAATTCTTAGAGTTTATTGCAAGAAAATTTACTGAGAGGTAGTCGCCGAAGAAATATTTTTTCATATTACGTTTCGATCGAGATGTCTGACCTGGTCTGAACCGTGGCCTCAGGTCTAATAAGCCAACACACTAGACTACGGCGACTTCACATTCGATCAATAATGGAAAAAAATTCCAGTGTATCGCATTCATCAGAAGACAAAGGTATTCCATAATGGGAGTAATGTATTACCATATATTAATTCGTTATAGAACCATCGAATTTGAAGAGACTTGTGGCTGAAAATTGCTTATTTTACGAAGTACTCGTCTTTCATTTATTTTACCTCCAAAAGTGGTAGATGAGTGGTGGGTCAACTAACCATTTCAGAGAGAATGCGTTCTGGTACTCATATCGTTACGAAAATGAAAAAAATCAAAATACTGCTGTTTTGCTTTTACATCATTTAGCATTAAATTATGAACAAAAGCTACAAAAACAAAGACAATGAACTTGTTTACAAGTTATTGCACTGCGTAAAATAACAACAAACATTAGCACAAATAATGATAAACAAGTAAACTAAATTATACCAACAAACACTACAAGGATAAATGTAAACAAAATACACAAAAAAACAATAATGAAACAACGATGTTTACATTTTTAGAGATCTCGAGAAGGCGAATCCGCGAACATTCGCCTTAAGGAACATTCGTCTAACTGTTTACGTTCCCATATAAAGGGCAAGGCAAAGCAGCAACTGAGTTAGCAAAAGTTCAGTCAGTCTTCTGTGAAGACGCGTTGCGTTTGAAGAAAGTAATCGTGGTTTCAAGATCTCCGTTACAAAGATCTGTCCAAAATTGTCTAGTAATTGTTATTGATTATGCAATGCGTGTAAAGAGAGGAATAACAAAGAAAAGCAATTGTTGTTGTTTGCATCAAGTTGTGAACAGTGATACACAAAATTGTACGAATAATAAAGTATTTTAATTAAAACTGAACACAAATTTATTTTTATTTTATTTTTTGCAATCTATTTTAAACATTTTTGAAAGGTAAAAACGTAACAATATGCTAGATTAAATCCCTGCAGCAGTATTTATTTTCTAACAAAGAGATTGAATCATGATTATGAACACTACATACACTTCTTCCACAACATAATCTATTAAATGTAGAAAATATATTCCCAGTGTTAGTGGTATAAAAAAACACCTTTTACAGCTAGTAAAATTATAAAGGTTCGCTTTAGTCCTGAAACAACAAAAAGCTTTGCATTGGCACTAACTCTACGTCAATATTGTCATGGCCTTTACATTTTGTTAATTATGAAATTTGGTGCCACATGCATGCAGCATGAAAGATAATAAATAAGTATCTGAAATGGACAAAATAATTGTAAATATTTTACATTTAAATAATGATCGCATGCATGCAGTATGACATGCATTAAGTTTAGTTGACCAAAAAAATTGTGTGCAGCATGACACATGGAACATGCGGATTAATAACAAGAAAAAAAACTCCTGTTATTGTTTAATAACGTTTTAAGCGCACATAATTATTTTAATTTAAACATTTTAACAAGTAAATATATCCAAATTAAATATGAAGCCATAAAGTTCTGGAATGAATCTTTTTTTAAATAAAATTAAAGTTGCTTAACTAACTGTTGATTGAGTTTACATGTTCTTAGGTGTTGCAGACCTGAAGCTAAAATAATCAACTTATGGATTTGGTATAATGCAGCAAAGAAAAAATTACCAAGGACTTACGGATCGATGATACCGGATATATCCCTTTATGACAATGGCTTACACCTACCTCAGAATATCATCAACGTATTCACTGAGGAATTCGTGTGTAGAATACTGGTCTCTGGGTAAAAATGCCTGGCGATTGGGAGTATACCTTCGGCAAAAACTGTAACGACATTTCAACAGAGGAGATTCCAGAACATCTTCCGTTATTATCCAGCGTTTGAGAACTGAAGAAGAATTCTAGGGCGCCCAGAATTTATTCACTGAACATGTGTAGCCAAAAACGATATGAAAAAATAACTTCCGGAATGGTTGAATAATGCCAACCAGGATTTCTGACAATTTGATGGTGTAGATAATCCGGTTGCTACATAGGACCTTATAGAACTTATCTAAGCTATGTCCATTGAGACTGTAGACAATTAAATTTAATCTAACCTAATAAATGTATTTTGTATACAGAATACAGAAAGCAGCAAATGGCTATTATTACTTGAAGATTTGAACACACTATACTTAATGGGAATTGAGTCAACCATTTCTTTCAATATTTACAGCCAATCATTTTTTTTTATTAGTTTTTTAATAATTTCTAGGTGATATTTTTTTCAATTTTATCTTCAAACATTTTTAATTGTAACTGCCTTAAATAACGCCATAACACCTTTTTCAATTTGATAAATATCACCGGGAAAGAAGTCTGCTTTCAGAGATGTATGTATGTACTTTTTTTCTTTGACTGTATGTGTGTTTTAAAACATGTTTCCCAATCGACATTGAAGACCTAACAGTTACTTCTAACGTAATAAGTTTAAAGGCCATTATTACAACTTGCCGTTAACTAAAGGATTTTAACGGGCAGATAAATTGCTTTTCATTATTCTAAGCAGGACAATATGGTAGAGGTAAGCGTTAAGCTAAATGGAAGATCATCCTACCGGTAACTTTTAAAGTTAAGTTTATGTTTGAACATGCTATATTATATTTTATTTTCAATATGGCAACTACAAATATAAACAAAATGAGCATATACAACAAAAAAACGAAGCCCATCGTTGCCACTGCGTTTAAAAAAAAATTGTTTAATTGAGCAGTGTTACCGACATTGCTCCGGCAGTTCCATATTTTTGAAAAAGTTTACTTTATTTATAATAACGTAAAGAATTTAAAGCTGACTTTAAACTTCACTTTAGCTAAAGTTACCTTTAACTAAACCCAGGTTCAAAGGGAAGTTGTAATAATGGCCCTAAATAAAATAATTTTACGAGCCGGTAGTTCTATTACCAGCTTATACATCTCGAACGATATATGAAAAAATAATCCTTCGGAGACTTCGTCTCAGCAGTCTTGTGGCAAAAACTCTGAGAGTAAGTAAGATTGTCATGAAAAATTTCTAAAAAATCTATCGCTCGGAGTTGACTTTAAATTGTATTTGCCGCCCCTAATGGATAAAATTGACGCACACAAATGTGTGGTGTGAAAAGATAGGCCGTTATCCTGATTAATAAGTTTAAATAAAATAACTTTAGACTAGACGCCAGCCCGTAGTCCTATTCCCAGCTCATCATCTCCAACAAAAGGGAATATGAAAAAATAATAATCCTTCGGAGACTTCGCCTCAGCAGTCTTCTGGCAAAAACTCTGGGAGTAAAATAAAATTACCGTGAAAAGTTTAGCAAAAATCAGTCGATAGGAGTCGACTTTAAATTGTATTTGCCGCCACTGATGAACAAAATTGATACACACAACATGTGTGATGTGAGAAGGTAGTAATCCTAACTAATAAGTTGTAATAAGTTGCAATTAGATGGTGATTTGTCAAACAAAAACTGGGTTTAATATATTTAAAATGAATTTACTGGCATTCAATATTTGAATTCAACTTACTATATATAAACCAACAGCAATTACATTTAAATCATTAGGAAATTGGAAAATCTAAAGCAAACCACTTTTATTTATTGCATGTAAAAACGCCAAACATAAGCGTGCCGTTTAAGCTATGGGGTCACTATGAAAATCTGTTTCATGTTCACTAAATAATAACTTTTGAAATGGCAAGAATGTTTAACAAAAAAGTATTCCGAATCCTATAAAGGCTGTTGATTTTCTGCACCAGCAATAATTGTTATACCATAAACACAATGGATGCAAAGCGGCAAATGCATTTACATAAATAGACTAAATGTGTGTATGTGGTAGGTAATAGGTAGTGTGTTGGCTTATTAGACGTGAGGCCAGGGATCAAATCCCAGGTCAGTCATCTCGTACAAAACGAGATTTTACCAATTGCTTTTTTAACTATTATATTGACGTTATCTTGTTGTAATGAAAAGAAAAAAGATCTTTGGTAATAATCCCAAGTTTAAGATACAAAAACCTTCGGATCGACCCTCAATAAGTCGTGCGGCTTGGCTAACCGGTTTCAATACCTCGACGACGATACGGATGGTATTAGCGATTGCGAAGAGGAGATTAAAACTCCTTATGAAAAGATTCCTCCAATAGTGGTGGATGTTTCCACTAGTTTTTCAACTGTCCATAAACTTATGGGGCCTCAGTATAAGTTTCAAAGAATGTCAATCGGAACTAAAGTTATATCAAGCTCACTTTCTCTTTATGAAGATGCCTTGAAATTACTGAAAATCTCAGGAGTTAAGTTCTACACTCACCAACTTAAGGATCATAAAAAATTTAAACTTGTGTTATTTGGCCTCCCCCAACTTGATTTAAAAACTATTACTGATGAGTTAAAATTTGCCCACAATATTGAATTATTAAGCATAAAAGAAATAAAAACAAAGTTCTCTAGCTATGATGATGCAGTATATATGATTGAATTTAATAGAGATCAAGTGTCAAAAAAGGAAATTCAAAAAATTTGATTCTTCTATAACATCGCTGTTAAATGGAGAAACCCATATAAAGGCAATAAAGGGCCCACTCAATGCGGCAAATGTTCTATGTTTGGCCACGGCGCTAGTAACTGCTTCCGATCTCCTGTTTGTCCGGCTTGTGCTGGTAGTCACGATCTCTCGGTATGTACCCTTAGTAAATGTCCTAACGAGGGACCTGTAATACATAAATGTTTTAATTGTGTAAGCAAAAACTATAAAAATGTTAACCACAAAGCGGATGATATTAGATGCCCTTGCAGACAAGATTACCTTGATGTTCGCAAAAGGATTACTTCAATTTCAGCTCGCAAACCAGCAAAACGAAGAAATGTTCCAATTGATTTTAATTTACAACAAGAAAATTTTCCCCAATTAACTTCAACTTCTACACCATATGGTCAGTCAGCTGGTCATCAAAAAGTGTTATACTCGAACATGTCAAAGTATAACAGCCAAGAAGAAAATAGTGATGATATATCAAACGATAAATTATTAGATATTTATTTTGAAGCAATCGATGCTCTCCAAAATTGTAAGAATAAATATGATAAATTAAGAGTGTTAGGAAATATGTTAAGACATGCCATATAATATCACTAACTTAAGTAAGATTCGTGTTATGCACTGGAACGCCCAAGGCATAACGACAAATTTAGCCATAGCTGAATTAGAGATTTTTGTTCAAAAGAATGATGTAGATATAATTTTGTTAAATGAAACTTTTCTCAAAAATAATCATAAATTTTATATAAATGGATTTAAAGTTTATAGAAGGGACCGCATATCACATGGCGGAGGTATATTGATTGCTGTACGAGATTGTATAAGACATAAGATCTTAGATCCAGATGAAACGTCTTTAATTGAAAATCTGTTAATATCTTTGGATTTAAATGGTAGATCAATAACAATATCATCTGTATATGCTCCAAAATATTCTGACCAATTTAGATATGACCTTGACATCTTAACTAATAAACCAAACGATTTTTTCATATTTGGAGATTTAAATGCTCAACATTTAAGTTGGAACTGTTATTCCAATAATATTGCCGGAAATGTACTATTTAATCACCAAAATCAATCCAACTACTATGTCTATTATCCATTTAATTTTACACGTTATAGCCAATCCTCCACTCCTTCTTTGCCATCTACCATTGATGTTCTTCTCTCAAACTCTAATTTGCCGTTCTCGAATTTGGAAACTTATCCAAATGTATTACAATCGGATCATGTTCCCATTATATGTAATATATATGGGAATGTGCAATGTTCACATTCTAAAATCCCGCTATATCACAAAGCGAATTGGACTCAGATTGGAAGATGGGTTAAAAGAGAGATTATGTCTCATAATCTCCTTGCTGTTCAAGTAACTTTTGATTACATAGAATTATACTTGAACCAAATAACGGTTATTATTAGAGATGCTACAGATCAGATTCCAATGGGAGAACACAAAGGGTGGCAAAGACGCTTATCTGTTCTAACATTAAGGCTGATTAAAGAACGTAGAAAATATCAACGTAAATTGCAAAGATGTAGTAATAATCTTGCAAGGCAGTCATTTATAGCGATTATAAGACAATTGAGGTTGCTGATTGATCATCATCTTACTAAAGATAGAAATGTCCAATGGGACACTTTCTTATCGAAATTACCTCCGGGAAACAAGAAATTTTGGATGATAACAAAATCACTTAGGAATAAAAGGTCCACGATACCAAATCTGACTGTTGACAATAGAGAAATTAGTAATACTGATTCCAAAGTAAATGCAATCGCAAACGTATTTGAACAATGTCATAAATTAACTTTAAATAATACATCCACAATGGATAACAAAGTTCAGAACTACATTAATATTATTAATATTCATGATATAAGACCAGAAGAAGTATTTTTGACTGATAGCAACGAACTAATTAATATCACGAACAAATTTAGAAATAATAAATCTCCGGGTTTAGATATGTTGCAAACTGTAGTTCTGAAAAATATGCCTCGAATTATTTTGGAAGTCCTTGCAAAGGTGTTCAATTTTTGTCTGTTAAATGGCTATTTCCCAAAAATATTTAAAAAAGCTAATATAATCCCAGTTCCCAAAAAGGGAAAGAATCCTAAATTACCGAATAGCTATAGGCCTATTAGCATTCTTAGTGTCTTGGATAAACTGTTCGAAAAGGTAATACTTCATCGCTTACTATCCCATTCTGAGATAAATAACATTATAAACAAGGAACAATTTGGATTCAGGAAAGAACATTCGACTGTTCATCAAATAAAAAGAGTTATGAATTTTATAGAAATTAACAAATCCAACAGAAAAAGCACTGGCGTGGTATTCCTGGATATCGAAAAGGCGTTTGATACCATTTGGCACGACGGATTAATATTCAAGCTCAATAATTTTAGATTTCCATTGTACATTCAGAAAATCATTAGACATTTTCTATCAGATAGATCATTTGTAGTATGTATTGATAAAAGTTGCTCTTCACCAAGAAAAATTCCAGCAGGTTTACCACAAGGCTCGGTACTTTCTCCAACGTTATATGCTATTTACACTTCAGATATTGTTATCAAAAGAAATAACGAAGCTGCATTTTATGCTGACGACAGTGCTTTCGTTTGCAGCGGAAAGCTCTCTAATGCGATCATTAAAAGACTAAAAGAGTCATTATCATGCGCTGAAAAGTATTTTCTAAAATGGAAAATCAAGATTAATCAGGAAAAGACTCAGGCAATAATTTTTCCATTTAATAAATCCCCAAAGAGAATTCAGTCTTCCTCTCACAGTAAATGATACTACAATTGAAATTCGGGACTCAATCAAATACTTAGGAGTACACTTGGACAAAAAGTTGACTTTTAAAAACCACGTTGATCACGTAGTTGAAAAAGCCATAAAGTGTGGTAGAGCTTTGTTCCCTCTATTAAACAGGAAATCCATTTTGAACATACAGAACAAACTGTTACTTTATAAAATATGTATAAGGCCAATTATGACTTACGGTTGCCAAGCTTGGTCCCTTAAGACAGCTAAGACGCATATTAGAAAACTACAGATTATACAAAATAAAAACCTTAAGATTATACATAATTTAAAGTTTAGATACTCCACAAATAGATTACATGTCAACTATGGTCATAAGAAGATCAGTGATGTAATGAGAAACCAGACATTGGCATTCGTCACTCGATGTCAGCAGTCAAATTATGATATAATTAGAAATTTATCTTAAGGACAACACCTTCAACTTTTAGTTTAAAAGTTCGTTTGTGTGCTGTTTTTATTATCTAATAAATTTTGTAAAATGAACATTTAATACATTCATATATGGATTAATTAATCATTCATAGGGTTTTTTAAATCCTCACTTTTCATCCCTAATCTGTGATATACTTACATATTTAACTAAGAATAATATACCTAAAACAAATGATACAATTGTTGTAATACTAATGTAAAATCTCAAAAAATGTTATCTAACTCTAAATAAGTAAATTGAATAAAGGAGTTTTGTTTAAAAAAAAAAAAATAAAAAAAAAAAAATAAATAAATAATGTATCCAGTTAGAGAATTTATTCTGTTAATACGATAACCTGCTTGAAATAGAGGTTTTAATAACGCGATGTATGAAATATAAAGCCAAAGTATGTTTTAGCGGCACCGTTGATAAAGACTTCATAAATTGTTTATTTTTTATTTGTTTTGTTTATGCTTTGCTGCCGCTGCCTTTATTATAATTGTTGCGCTTGCAGCTTACCTTAGGATGCAATTGCAAAATTATTGTGGTTGCTGCATTGTGTTTATTGTGTTCAGAGCATTACTTTGACTCCCTAAAATGTTGTTGTGTTCACACAAAATTCAGCTTAAAAGGGTTATAATATGTTAAGTAATTAACACGACAAACAAGCAAACAAGTTTATATAGAATAAAGCCATTAGTAGTAATAGAGTCTGCTGAAAAGTTAAAGAATATAAAGAAAATTAGAGCTTAATACAGCTGTGTGTGGCATAGCCTTGTGCAGTGTCCAGTCTGTTTAACAAATAATGACCAACTGACTAGTAAAACAAAGAATATGCAGTTGTAGACTGCATACGTTTTAATTTCCCTTTAAGTATAGTCAGACATATAAAGGCATTTGCCGGCAAAGAACATTTTTTTTCTTTTTTATTTGTTTTTGCAGCGTTAGTGGCAAAATGTGACCACAAAGTGAGCAACAAATGAAAGAGCATTCTAAAATAAATAGACTGTCATTAACGACATACATCTTTTCTGAGAATTACGAAAGTTTATTAAATATTTCTTTTTATAGGGAGGAAAATTTATAAGTCTATTTTTATATATGCAACGAAACAAAATCGGTTTAACTTTTTGCCATTATATTCTTTTTTTGTTGTGAAGTCCAATTGTTCCGGTTAGAAATTAAATATTATTTCATTCATACGGCTGCCGCGGCTGGCTTCACAATACCTCATTCGATCGCACCAATTTTCGTGCACTTTCTCGAGAGTATGAAGTCGTATCTCGGTAAGGGGATATGGGGAGTGTTGGCCTTATAATGTTACATTATCTCTGGTTTGTCGACATAACACTTTTCTTCAACGGCGCTGCACAGAAAATAGCCCAACGGTGTCAAATCGCAGCTTCTTGGCGGCCGATTGATATCACCATTTCGGCCAATTAAACGGCCATTAAACGTTTGACGCAATAAATCGATTGTAACATGTTGCACCATCCTGTTGAAGCCAAACATTGTTCACATAAATACCATGAAGAGCGGGTACAAGAAAAATCGGTTATCAGAATGAGATAGGTGTCTCCATTGATCGTAATGGGTGCGCCGTTCTCATTTTCAAAGGAACATGGGCCAATGATGCCTCCGTTTAACAAATCGCACCAAACAGTCACGTAATGGGTGCATTGGGTTCTGTAAGACCCCGTGTGGGTTTTCTGAGCCCCAAATACGGCAATTTTGCTTATTAACGTACCCACCAAGATGATCTGAGCTTCATCCGTAAAAATTATTTTTTGGGCATCGACATTATTGTGCAGTTTCGCAACGTTGCTCAAGCTTTAGTCGATTCATTACGTTCAGTGCAGATAATATACTGAATTTTGTGACAGTACAGAATGACATAGGTTAGGTTAGGTTAGGTTAGAGGACGTGTACTTTTCAATTAAGACAAGCACAGTACCCGGAGGTCGAATTGACCCATTCTACAGTTTATAGTCGACTCCGAACGACAGATTTTTGAGAAACTTTTTCATGGCAATTTTATTTTACTCTCAGAGTTTTTGCCATAAATCTGCTGAGAGGAAGTCGACGAAGAAATACTTTTTGTATTTTATTTTGATGTCTGGCCTGGGGCTCGAACCCTGCCTTTACGTCTAATAAGCCAACACACTACCTACTAGACTACGGCGACTTCTAAAAAAGTATTACCAGATTCGATATAACCGATGGTTCAAATTTAAGCCAATTGATGGCCCGCCCTATATTTTACAGAATTTTCTCAAACTAATATTTTAATGCATTAATTAAGGGACTTAATTTCTACGTCCGATTGTGAGTTCTAATAAGATTTATATTCTTTATATTTGGCGCATTACCTCTAAATATTTAATAAATCCGAAAGAATATTGGTAAAGATCTCAAAATTTAAATGTTTAACAAAAACTGATTGTAGGCTATTCTTATTAGTATAATAGATAATGAAAATTAAACCCATTTTTAAGACAAACTATCAATTGACATTGACCCATGAACATGAGTCTTTTATATTTCAACTCTTGTTGATCTTTAGCGGTTGAATTTGTTTAATGTCATCAGTGTATGGCACCCAGTTTCAATGCAATTCACACAACCAGTTCATTTAAGAGTTTGAAGTCAAGTCGCAATATCAATACTGTTGCTGTTGTTATTGGAATACCAATAGTTATTACAGTTTCTCTATGATGTCTCGTAATAAAATCATTTGTTAACTTTATTTCTTATATTTTTCAATAACATATGTGTGTATGTTAACCATAACGACCACCCATATTTTTTATAAAGACTATTTTATATGTGAACGGTCAATGGTTATGTTGTAGAACTATAGGGTCTTTCATTAAGCGTTTCTTATATTTAAATTTAAATAAAACAATACTTGTATAAGAAGATATTGCAGAAATTTTTTAATTCGTTTGAAAGACCTTTCAAAAATGCGTCTCGTGCAAGTCGGATAGAAAATGGTGAAATAAGATCAGAACTGAAGCTACCAATAGATTTCAAAGGCCTAAGTGGTAGTTTTGAATCATTGAGACAAAGAGCCTACTCAATAAAGTTCTAGGTTTTGATGTAATTTTGATGCTACGCATGTAACGCGAAATGTTATCTTTCAAAAATGTGTTCGATTGAAGCAATCCAATTACTTTTGGCTGATATTTTGGCAACAATCCACGCAGTACTATTTATACTTAAAAGAGAGAATTTTAGTTTTTCAACTTAAATCTTTAAATTGGAATGTTGCAAATGGTTTTAGATATTTCGTGCAATTATATTGTGTTGTTTTAATAGAATGTGTGTGTTTAATTATTCCATACTCCGTTTTATTGAAATTGTTAGCCGTTCATGCATAGTCTAAGACTTCTAAGCCATACTTCTTACTGCCAATTCGTTTGTACTCTAGTACTTCTATGCGTTAAAGAAGCCGCCCACAATCGCATGTAGATTGTCAATTAATTTTCAAAAAAGGTTTCCATTGTTGCATCTACGTTTTATAGTTGCATTAGTCTTTGAGTGTTGTTGAGATTTTTATTCTCTTATTTGGTTTAGCTGAGATTTTGCCATTACATTGACTTCGTATTAAAGAAAAAAATTATTATAATTTTCTCTTCTGGTTGCTAGAGTATCCGTTTTTTATGTGCAATAGAAGTGTTTGCTTTTGTCTGACCATAGAATTCATTTAATTTTATTGTCTTTTTGTGGTACAATTGGGATGAAGAGAGGGAAGATGTTATTTATGAGATTTATTTAAATACTATTTTTATTTAATTTACTAGAAATAATTTTTGGAATTTCTTATTTCCTTTTTCCTGCATCTTTTTTTTTAAACAGCGAGGGATATAAACAGTTTTGCAGTAACCACGCAGTGTAACTTTAAAAATAAAAGGAATATTAAAAGTTTGAATAAGAAATGAACCCAATGAAAATAATTTTTCGAAATGGCAATAGTAATCGAGGATCTATAGCCTAGAGCTATAAACATAATAAGCGCAATGCAGTAAACTCAACAATCTCCTAAAAATAGAATACATGAATGTACGTAGAAGTGATTACTTTAAAGGCAGCGCGAAACAAGCAAAAATGCTGCTTTACTTTTGGCTAATTTCTATTTTTATTCATCGCAATAAGAGAATTAGTGCTTACAGTGAGAGGATTTGCACATGCTTGCAATAGAGGTTTTATAAACGCGATGTATGAAATATATGAAACGCGAAGCTTTGCTGCCACTGTCTTTATATACACACAACATTTGTCATTGCAACCCTTCAGTTAGGATTATGACCTAGCTTCTCATATGTTGTGTGTGTTCATTTTATACATATGCGGTGGGACCTATAGTCTTTTTTCATGGTAACTTCATGGTAATTGTATTTACTCTCAGGAGTTTTGCCAGAAATCTGCAGAGAGGAAATCGCCGAATATATATTTTTTTATGTTTCGTTTTGTTGGAGATGTCTGACCTGGGGTTTGAATCGTGGCATCACGCCTAATAAGTCAACACACTATCTGTATTTATTAAAAACTGTCTTTATTATAATTAATACGCATGCACCTTACCTTAGGCTGCAATTGCAAAATTGTTGTGCTTGCTGCGTTGCGTTTATTGTGTTTAAAGAGAATCGCACTTCTGAATAAGTGTATCCAGAGGGAGACAGAGTTCTCTCAAAAGGCTGGTTATTAAGCTCAGGTTATTTATTGAAAGTCCGATGTATTTCTCAAATCATCTCTCATTATAGTTAGGTTGGAGTGATAACTTTATTACTAAAGCTTACTCTTGTGATGTCACAGTTAAGTGACCGAACTCCACCAAACTCAGCAACGAAGTTTGTCAGCGGAGGGACTACATACTAAGGCATTACTTCCCTATGCTGGAAACCAGCCTGAAAGTTTAATGAACTAAGCTCTATCATTGATATTGTTACGAAAATGAAAAATCTAGATACTGGTGTAAAAAACGATGTTTACATTTATAGAGATTTCGAGAAGACGAAGCCATGAACATTCGCATTCAATTACATTCATTAGACTGTTTACTCGACCATATAAAAGGCAAGCCAAAGTAGGCGACGGAGTTAGTGAATAGTGTTTGAATAGAGTAAGCGTGGTTTCGAAGATCTCTGTTACAAAGATTTGTCGAATAATTGTCTGGTAATTGTTATCGTTTATGCAAAGGGTATAAACAGAGGAATAACAAGGAAAAGCAATTGTTGTTGTTTCCATCAAATTGTGAACAGGGCACTCAGAATTGTGCGAATAATAAAGAATTTTAACTAAAACTAAACACAAATTTATTTTTATTTTATTTGCAATCTACGAGCTCATATTTTAAATGTTTTTAAAGGTAAAAACATAACGATATCAATTGCTAATAACTCCGTTAAGCTGAAAGCCAAAAAACTTAAATCTGTACGTCGGCATTAACAAAGGAAGAGGATACAAGTTTCCTCTTCTTCAGCAGGCCCACAACCTCTTTTATTGTAATTTTCCTCACTTTATTTGAATAGCGTCCTTCCTTCTCTTTATCTTCACTCTCATTGATTCTACCTTTGATGGCTTGCCTGTCAGACGGCACTGCTATGTCTTGCCTTTTGTACCTCCTTTCGAATTTAAACTGAGCACTTCTTTCGCTAGGATAGGCTTCCGTTTAAAGTTTCTCCATGGCCTCGGAATATTTCATTCCAGAACCAAAAATTCATGCTCCTGTACCAAAATTCCTTCATGGCCCGTTTGGATACTAAAAAACAGTCAACAATTCAGGAACGGAAATAAAGAATTGTGGATGAATTTTGCCAGTCTCACAAAAGATTGTAGCAAAAACGACTACAGCATGAGGTATTGTGATTGAAGTATAGTTCTTTAAGAAAGGAGATCCCTATTTATTTTTAATATATTGTTACGTTTTTACCTTCTAAAAGCATTTAAAATATAAGCTCGTAAATTGCAAATAAAATGAAAATAAATTTATGTTTAGTTTTAAATGAAATTCTTTATTATTCGCACAATTCTGTGTGCCACTGTCCACAACTTTATGTATACAACAACTATTGCTTTGTTTGTTATTCCTCTGTTTACACTCTTTGCATAAACAATAACAATTACTAGACTCTTACTCACTCAGTCGCCTGCTTTGCCTTGCCTTTTATATGGCAAATTTTTGATTAACATTCTCAGTCATGAAGTAGAACACATTCATTCGTTTCAAGCATTCTCCTTAAGGTGCATAACTTTTCTTCGACTTGAATCCCACAGTAGTCAACTGAAAGACATACGAGCATTATATTCACCATATCTCATCATATTAACTGCGGTATTCATTTACTAGACTATACAAGTGTATAGAGTTTCATTATTAAGCTTACAATGGTTGGTTGTCTGGCTTAAATTATGACATAAGAATTACTGAAAAATGCGGGTGTATGTAATACATATACTATGTGGAAACACACACCCACATGCATATTATAAATCTGGTATTATACCATTACTATACACACAGAGTTCTCCCATAAATTGGTGTGGGAAAAATTCGCAATGGAAAGACACTGCATAATGAAAATGAATTACAATGGATCGATAATAATAGGGAAATTTACATACTTCTTACTTAATTAGCCATTTCAATCCTTTAGATAGAATTACGACCAAGCTTCTCACACCACCCATGATGTATGTGTTAATTTTATTTATGAGTGGTAGGATCTCCAATTTAAATTCGACACCGAACAATAGAGTTTTAAGAAACTTTTCATGGTAGTTTTATTTACTCTCTCATAAGTCTGATGGGAGGAAGTCGCAAAAGAAATATTTTTTCAAATTTCTGTTTGTTCAAGATGTCTTAGCCAGGGGTTAAACCACGGACTCCCGTTTAATAATTCAATACGCTACTTACTAGGTTATGTCAAGTCCATATTATTGACCATATATAGTTGCCCGTTGTTATACCCCAGATGAGCGCAGTCCCTGTACTGACCTAATTCCACCAATATCATCGAAGAAGGAGCTGCACAACCACTTAATAGACTACGAAGACTTTTATTGAGAATAATTGATGCGATATTCACAGCTCCATAATCTACATTTGCTTTTTTGTTGAATTATCCAATTAAGTGGAAATGCGCTCTATATAGGATACTGTTTGAACGCTTCTACTTTAAAATTTAGAAAAAATAACGTTTGTGAGAGATATTCGTTGAATTTGTTCTTCGTTTGTAAAATCTATTGATAACATTATATGTGTAATATAAAATCGTTCAAATATCTTCCACTGCTTCTCTGGGTAAACGCATCCCAAATGTCCAATTTTCCATAAATCAGGATGAAATTGACCGATGGCATAAGTTATGTTGGCTTTGAAAACCATTGTTTTTTGTGGCTTATTCGCATACAATTGCGACGTAAGAAAACCGCAAAAGGAAAAAATCTAACCGTGCCAATTCGCACGATATCTATGGCTAGTCCATATCACCGCCACTTTAAATAAAGATTCCTTAAACAATTGTGCAGCATAGAGACGTCCTGCTGAAACTATATGTCGTTGGTGTTCCGATCATAGCACTGAGATCAAGAGAAGTTTTTTATTACATCGTATAGTGCTCGCAGTTGACAGTGATAGCGTAGCCAATAACATTTTTAAAGGAATATAGACCATTAATGCTTCCATTGCTAAATCTACATGAATGCATTTATCGCTCTTGGATCTCATATCGGATCGTTCAAAATTCATTAATATTGTTTGTTCAATCCAGAAATGGGCCTCGTTGTTGAAAATGACTGTTACAAACTGCTCCAGAGCTCATTTGCACATGGTCATCCGTGCTGATTTGATTAAACAGACTGAATGAATGACAACTAATTTGTCAGATGAAGCTTTAACAAGGTGACAGTAATCAGTTGTCGAAGTTCGAATGTGTTACAATATAATTTAGAATACTTTTCAATTTTATTACCATAATTCAGTAAAATCTATACCCTCCGTATACAATCATTATTATATCGTTACATTTTTGCCTTTCAAAAACGCTTAAAATATGAGCTCGTAGATTGCAAATAAAATAAAAAAATTTGTTTTTAGTTTTAATTAAAATTCTTTATTGTCCGCACAATTCTGTGTGCTAATGTTCACAACTGGATGTAAACAACAACGAATGCTTAGTTTGTTATTCCCCTATTTACACTCTTTGCATAGACAATAACAATTATTAGTCAATTGTCCGACAGATCTTTCTAACGGAGATCTTCAAACAACGATTACTCTCTTCAGACATACCGTGTCTTCACACCAGACTGGTGAGCTATACTAACTCACTCGCCTGCGTTGATTTGCTTTTTATATGGCAGGGTAAACAGTCTGATGAATGCTCATGAAGGCGAATGTCTACCTGTAGCGTATTGTATTTTTGTTTTATTGTTTATCATTTTTTATGCTGATGTTTGTTGTTGTATTTTTGTATACTTGTTTATCATTTTTTTATGCTGTTGTTTGTTTTGTTGTAAACAAGTTCATTGGTTTGTTTCTCTAACTTTTGTTTATAATTTTGATGTTAAACGATGAAAAGCAAAACACCAGTATATTGGTTTTTAATTTTCGTAACACTATTAATCTAGAGTCTATTCCGCATTTCGAAAAACTCTCAAAACACTCTCATCTTTTCAAAGTTATCCTAGTCTTCGAATATGCGGCTATTACAACATATTTTAATTGCGAATCCCGTCAGGGTAAGTAATCATCTAGCATATGCATATATGGAGTACATTTAATACCTTTGTTAGTAACACATTGTTTATTGACTTCGGGCTTTTAATTTTATGATTTTCTATAATTGGCTTGCTGCACTATTAATTTCGTACCCTAATTTCTCTTCCAATTGATGAATAAACGCAAAAATATTTCACAAAAATATTTTCAAAATATTTACAACAAAATCAATCATTTGTTAACTCAATAACTTTCACTCTTTTGACGCCATTTATGCATGAATAGTTGTTGTGAAATGATTTCACATTTTCTCACTCAACTTTAGTAAACACTTAGTATTTTAGTTGGTAATTAAACTGATTTACTAATTTGATGGCATTTTTTGCATAAATAAATTTATTAAATAATCTGTATCTGGGATACCATACAAAGATTTTTAAATGAACTATTTAATGAATTATTTGAAATTTCACCCTCTAATTACTATATATTTTTTATTATTTGAGTGTGTTATATAGAAAGGGCCCATATATTAAAGGAAATTCTAAAGAGGTATAGTGAGTGAAATATACATGCACTGTATTGAAATTTATATTTCAAAAATAGGGTAATTTTTTATCGTAATAATTTCTTTATCGTAATCAATAAAAGTTCTTTGGTTCGATTTCGAAGGCTGTCGTAGTTGATAAACAAAAATTATTAGAAATTAATGTTTGTAACTTATAGATCCTGAGGAAGGAAAATTGCCGCTGGATATTTTCTTAACTCTTATATCACAGTACTCTGGACTATTGAAAATACTAGCTCTATTAATTTCTGATAAATACAGAGGTGGCACACCTTTTTATACGATCTTTTTCCTGCAAAACAGACATAAAATATTTTTTCAAAATTTATTTAAAGGCAGTTAAATATTCTATGAACATACTTTTGCAATATATAGAATGAAGGGAACTTCAATAAAAGAATTTACCGATAAATGACACTTTTAACCATAAAATTGAAAAATTCCTTGATCCTGTAATTAGCACACCCTTTTAAGCACTTTCGAAAAGACTTTCAAGATATCATTGATATCTTGCATTTTTGCTTTTTGTTCAACTAGTGTCTCAAGATCGTTCCATTAATTTAGTTGAAATCAGAGCTACACATCGCTCTTTCGCCAATTTTTAAACCTAAGCGGTTTCGTATGTGCCTAGAAGATGCTGTGGGATCATTTTGGATTGTCCTTTTAATTCAGGAGTCTTCATATCGCGAAGTTTCACGTGGTCTTCCTCCAGGGTGAGTAGGAGAAGTGCGACCAATCTGCAAAAACTTTTTAATTAGCCTAGAAATAATTGATCTGTTGATGGAATATTTTGCACTCAATTGATATTAACCCAATCTAGAACTTGTGGGACACCGTTAACTTAAAAATCAACCGAGAAAATTGCAAAACCAAAGACGATATATTTGAAGCCTCAAAAATAGCCTGGGAAGCAATACCACTTGAAATAATTAATAATTTAACATCCTCTATGCCTAAAAGAATGGCATGTGTCATCCAGAATAAAGGATTCGCAAAGAAATATTGATTTCAATAGTTTTTTTCTGTACCTTAAATTGGGGGTGATTTAGTTTTGTCCGCTTATATTTTTGACTTAAAATGTATTTTGAATCATAACTTTTTTTATTGAATTCTGAATTCCTTAAGTTTGCGTTTTTCAATAATAAGGATATAAATAAATAAAAAATAAAAAAAAAATTATTAATAACTTTGTTTTCTTAAAAAAATAATCATTTAAAAAAATGCACTAGGGGGTGCTTAGGTTTTGTCCGATACTGTAGATTTCACAAGATGACCGTTATATACTGCCAAAGTTTCGACGTCCATATTAAAGGACCTGATGCAAGATACACTTACCCGTAGAAATTGTTGGCAAGTGTACAATAAGCCTATTTGATAATGTATGTGTAGTCTAGTAGGTGGTGTGTTGGCTTATTAGATATAAGGCCACGGTTCAAACCCCAGGTCAGACATCAAAACGAATATACATAAAGGGCCCGCCAAATAACTTTATTTTTTTGAAAATGCTTTAAAAAAAACTACTGAATATTTTCTCAAATTTCTTTTTCATTTGAAAGTATAATCCTTCCGGTTAATAATGGAAAATAATTTCATTCAAATGCTGCCTCGGCTGGACATGCAGTAGCCTACACGATCGGTCCAATTTTTAAGCACATTATCGATTATGTGTAGCTGTATTTCACCAATGGCTTCACGAATATTGTCCTTTAAAGCGTCAATTGTCTCCGGCTTGTCCGCGTAACACTTATCTTTGACGGCACCCCACAAATAATAGTCCAACGGTGTCAAATCGCAGCTCCGAGGTGGCCAAACGACATCAGCTCTGCGGCTGATAATGCGATCTTCAAAAACATGGCGCAAAACATCGAGTGTAGCTTCGGCTGTGTGGCACGTAGCGCTGTCCTGTTGAAGCCAAATGTTGCCAATATCCTCCTCTTCAATTTTTGTGAACAAAAATTCGTTCAACATGGCCCGATAACGATCGCCATTGACTGTAACGGCCACTCCTTGCTCATTTTCGAAGAAAAATGGCCCAATTATGCCTCTGGACCAAAATCCGCACCAAGCAGTAACTCGTTTTGGGCGCGTCGGCTTTTCAATGTATGCGAGCGGGTTTTCTGTGCCCCAAATGAGCCAATTTTGCTTGTTTACATACATGAGCTAAGTGTTACCATTCACGAAATAAGCACTAGTTGAAAAAAAAAACGTTAGATGGCTGACCCGAATAAAAAAATATTTCTTCGGTGATTTGTGGCACAAAAAACTCTGAGAGTAAATAAAATTGCCATGAAAAGTTTCTCAAAAAATCTGTCGTTCGGAATCGACTTTAAACTATAGGTTCCGACACTTATCGATTAAAATTAACACACACAACATAAGTTGTGTGAGAAAATAGGTTCACAACCCTGACAGAAGGGTTGTAATGACCACTTATGTATGTATGTAAGTTACAAGAATTCTGCCTTTCGCAAATCACGTGACACAAAACTGAACACACCCAGGAACTGCACATGGCCATAGTGAAAGCTCAAGTTGGTTTCTGGAACAGTTAGCATCTAACCCTAATTTGTATGCACTATATTTTAGGAACTTGAAATTATACATATATTTTTACACCCATAGAGGTATTTGTCACCGACAGATGTTGTATTATGTAGTTTAGTTGTGCTCCAGGTACTTTGGGTTCAGTAGCCAGTTTAGTAGAGCTTTCTGAGCAACTTTACGTTATACCAAATCCAACTACATCCAGTATACAGAGGACTTCTTCTGCAATTACGAAGTATCGACAGATACTAACACATGTTGCAGCATTATTTAATCTAACTTAGGTTACAACCTTCTAATTGTCTGCCAATAGCTTGACCAATCCAAAACAGTACGGACACTTCTGTTACTATTACTAGAAAATTATCCTGAACTAGATATTAAATCGATTTACAAATAATTCCATTTAATTTCTCAAATAACAACTATAATTGTCAACAAGTTCACGGATAGGAAAATATGCCTGTGAAAATCTTAATTTTAGTCCTGAACCTAATTATTCGTCAGTTCTGACCACATAAAATTTTTTTTATTTATTTTAATTTATTATTGTAAAAATAAATCATTTATTATTTATAAAGAAAGAGTTCAATAAATTTTAATCACATTTATTCTATATTTTCTATGCCAAAAAACTTTTGTATTCAAGTTTATGTGCATTATATACCATTATAATAAGAAATTAAATAAACTAATTTTAAATTTTAATTAAAATTCCAAATTAATTAAATTGAATTGACAGTATCCTTTTGGGATTCAAATTAAATAAGATAATAAAAATATTAATTTATATAAAATTTTTATACTATATTTATGTAGCAAAATTCTAAAATAAACTGACTGCCATATGTGTTGTAAACGTCAGTGGTATTATTGATAGACTTTTGTTTAACCTGCACCCTAAATTTTAACGCAAAATTGTTTACGTTTCAATAACACACAAAATTCCTTCTAACATGCATATATTCTAAGCCTTGGGAATGTTAATGAGATTTAGGATTTGAAAATTTTCTCAATATCCTCTTTTTTTGTTTTGATATATATTTATGCTCAACGTTTCGCTTATCAAAGAATTTACGCTTGACTTCAGCTGTACCAAGAATATTGTTACGAAAAAGAAAAATTTAGATACAGGTATATGCTTTTATATTGCTTAACATTAAAATTATAAACAAAAACTATAAAAACAAAACAATGCTGTAAACAAACCTGTTTACAAACTATCTACTGCTTAACATAACAATGAACACCAGCATAAAGAAAATGCTAAACAAGTAAACAAAAATACACTACAATAACATAGTACATAACATAGAGATCTCGAGAAGGCGAAGACGTGAACATTCGCCTTCAAAAACATTCATCAGACTGTTTACGTTGGCATATAAAAGGCAAGTCAAAGCAGGCAACCAGTCAGCAAAAGTTCAGTCAGTCTTGTGTGAAGACGCGATGTGTTTGAAGATAGTAATCGTGGTTTCAATATCTGGGTTACAAAGTTCAGTCGAACAATTCTCTAGTAATTGTTATTGTTTATGCAAAGGATGTAAACAGCGGAATAAGAAAAAACGCAATTGTTGTTGTTACATCAAGTTGTGAATAGTGGCACACAGAATTGTGCAAATAATAAAGAAGTTTAATTAAAACTAAACATAAATTTATTTTTATTTTATTTGCAATCTACGAGCTCGTATTTTAAACGTTTTTAAAAGGTAAAAACGTAACAATGTTATTTGTATAAAGTCAACATATAATCATTTGAAAATATCATACAAAAATTAAACACAAATGCAGTGCATTGTGTAGTTCAACAACAAGGAGAATCAAATTAAAAATTTAAATGCGATAGAATTTATGAATTGAAATTTAAAAAATTTATTTGATTTTATTTTCTATTAACTGTGACACACATTTGGTTTCGTACACATATTTAAGCAATTTTTTTCTTTTTTGTTTCTCCAAAGTAATCTATGCCGACTATTAAACACAAATTAAACAGAAAAACAATAACCATCCATGGATACTATGGAGGCAAATGTAAATTGTTTTGTAGAGCAGCAATTCTGTTGCAAAATCTCAATGGAATTTATGGCTGATCTAGTGAACTTTAGAGACACAAACAACTACAACAATAATAGACAACAACTACAGCCACGCTTTTCAAGCATGCCGGAATAATACCAGCAATAATCATTGTGGTGCGGTTATTTTGAAAGCAAACAAGTGAATGCTCGCTCACTTTTATAGAAAAATATGGAGACTTCAAGTCAAGTGTCATAAATATGTTCTTAATAGCCGCGGGTCAAATAATTTCCTTGATACGATAGAATAATTCTGATATGACGTTTTGTTTTTTTCGTTTGGAATTACATTATTGTTGTGGGAAAATACAAAATAAATAGTTTGTGTTAAAATTTGCACACAAAATACAAACAATTCTATGGCCAAATTGCATTTTTCCCCTGTCCGTTGAATGTTCTTTAACGTCAATGGCTCTTACTGACATGTTTAATTTTCACATCCAGTTTTTTTTCGTTAATTTTTCTTGCTCCTTCATTCAGTCACCCATCAAATTTTCCACCATTCCGTACTGTTTATTTGTGGCTTTTTTCGGATTTTATTGTTAGTTTAAGGGAGAATATGCGAGTGTGGTTGAGTGTATTTACTCCTGAAAACTGTTTGAAATCAAATCAAGCTGGCAGGCAATTTGTACGCAACCATCCCGTACTCAGTTGTTACCGACGTGGAAATAAAATGTTTTCGTTTGGTTTACCAATGCTTTGCTACTTGCCACATCTTGTTGAATCATGCAACAATGTGCAACAATAGTGCAGTGTATGCAATTCTTCTTTGTTCTGGAAGTTCCGACTCACTTTGTTGTTTTTGGTTGTTTGCTGTTTTTTTTTCGCTACAAATCTTTGCACAGCCAGCCCGGTAGGCGAAAAGACATTCAGTGTAGAAACAGTGTACAGTGAGCTGACCACTAAGCATGTGAAGCACTTGTGCATACCATTTCTTACAGACCAATAACAACAGTATGCTCTGAACTCTCAATATCGTTCTTGTTGGTTGGTTTAACAAAAACTTTTTTTCTGAAGCGAAGATAGAAATCTCCGAAAGACACACATGTTTCATATTAAGCGTACATGATTCAGAATCATTGGTGCCTGTGTACTCAACCTACTTCCCATATCCTTTAACCACTCTTCCTCCATGAGACTCCGTTTGGTATGACGTCGCGGAGGTCTGTTTAGCGTCAAAGTTTTCTCAGATCATATTAACAACAAAATAAATACAACGACAAAACTTTTCTTCGGCGGCTTCCTCTCTGCAGATTTCTGGCAAAACCTCTGAGAGTAAATAAAATTTGCCATGAAAAGTTTCTTAAGGATCTGTCGTTCGGAGTCGACTTTAAATTGTAGGTCCCGTTACTCATGTATAAAATTAACGCACACAACATAAGTGGTGTGAGAAGCTAGGTTGTAATCCAGACTAAATGGTTGTAATAAACAATTATGTATGTATGTAAGTATGTAACGTATTTGCATAAACCTTGGCTATTTATTATTTTCTTTATCATTCATTTTAAGCACTAAAACTAAATAAGTTTCACAACATGACAAATAGACATTCTGACATCGAGCATAAAAATGACAAAAAAAGAGGCAAAACAATCGAAAAAAGAGCATTCAAAACAAAAGAATTTAAAATATAAGTTACTGTAATGTCTTAACTCTTCAAAATATATTTCGCTATCGTCTTCAGGAGTATAAGCATCAATAAACTCTCGTCATACAACAAGACAAACCAGCACTTTTGTATACACAGGCAATCAAAAGTTTTTAAAACACAATTGAGTGTCGCAGCGAAAGTAAAATACAAAAAAACATTATACATCTCTTATTGATCCTCACCTTCAATATCGTTATTGCAAGGATTTCAGCGTCATCTTATGACTGAGCGATTTGCTACGTACATACATATGTACAATGTTTCTTTGGAAGAAATATGAAAAAAATCCAAAAAACCTCAAAAAGGACCTTTTTATCCTTTGATCCAGCTCACCAAATATTGACCCCAGGACAAAAATTTTGAGAAACGTAGTCTTAGAATGAATCAAACTTTCATTTTAGTCGGGAACATTCGCAACTTTTATTTTAGGGCCACCCTAATGTACATAAATGACAATCAATATTACTCTACGAGTATAACACAAATAGCGAACCCAATGCAACTATTGCCCCATTATTGAGTTGATACATACAATTACATTGACGTTACTTCAAGCAATGCTCAATCTACTGGTAATAATAACAATTGAGACAAAGACAACAAAAAGCTGAAGGCGGTGCAGTGCTATTCAACAATCATGCAGTTGGGCTTTTGTAACAATTGTGTGCTGTTCGAGGTGGAGCATATTTATGTATGTAAAATGTGAAGATAGCAGCATTTGTTTCTCATTTGAAACACTAAGCATTGGGATCACTGAGCATTCAATAATGCATCTTTTGTGATTTCTTCTTATTATCAGATATCGGAATAATAAAACAGCAACGGAAATTATAGGCAAATGGCCTTTAACGCGAATAAAAATAGAAAGAAAGCAAATATATGGAAAATAATTTAAAAGGATAACTAGAATTATATACAGAGTCTGTATCACAATGTATTTTTGCATCATGGCAGCAGCGAGGGGTTTGGAATCTTGAATACTAACATAAAAAATTGCTTCGAATTGAACTATTCTTTTATGGCCAACATCCAGGGGATGACTACCACTCATGCAGCACATTGCGTTGGAAGAAAAAGAAAGAGGGGTAGCGTGAATTAAATTATTTTCTTTAATTCTCACTTTCTTTTCATAATGCAGTTAAAGAAATTTAAAAGTTTGAGTTCAAAAATGCAATAAAACAAAAACGGTTTGAAATTGTGCGAAATTTATTTATTTTGTTGTGAAGAACAATTACTGCGGTTAAAAATGAAACATTATTTCATTCATATGGCTGCTGCGGCTGGCCTCACAGTACCTCATTCGATCGGACCAATTTTCGTGCACTTTTTCAAGTATCCCGGCAATGGCATCATAAATCTTGGCCTTCAAATGCTACATTGTCTCTGGTTTGTCGGCATAACACTTTTCTTTAAAGGCGTCCCACAGAAAATAGTGCAACGGTATCAAATCGCAGCTTCTTGGCGACCAATTGACATCACCACTTCGGCTAATTAAACGGCCATCAAACGTTTGATGCAATAAATCGATTGTGGCATGAGACGTGTGGCAAGCATAGTTCGCATTAATACCATAAAGAGCAGATACAAAGAAAACTGTTATCATGGTGCTATAGGTGTCTCCATTGACCGTTCTTATATTCAAAGAAATATGGTCCAATGATGCCTCCGCTCCACAAGCCGCACCAAACTGTCACTTGTAATGGATCTATTTGCTTCTGTGAGACCACGCGTCTTTGTTGGGAATTGAAATCACGGCCTCGGCACTTGGAGTTTAGCACACGGGGTACTAAGATTCATATCATCAATCAGTGAATAGTTTAAAACAAAGTAGCACACAGTATCACACAGCAAGGAAGAATGTAGTTATGAATGAAGATAGAGAAGAAGTTTTCCACATATTAATAGAGCTTCCTAGAAAAAATGCTGGTTTATAGGTCAATCGACCACAAAAGGATGTTGCCTTTGAGAAATTAACTTATAGTAGATGATTGGCTTTAAACCTCGTTTATGTAATTGAGAAGATCCCTGACTACCAACTGTTTAGGGAACTCGGTAAAGAGATACATTCATATTAAGTCTCCAAAGGGAAACACAAAGGTGGACGAACTGGCACAGAAGAGATCGGGTATCTCTGAGGATGAGACGATAGATTCTATAAGAATACTTTTCCAAATTGAGAAAAGCAGCATGAAGCATCCGAATTTCAAAACTGCTGTATCCAGCTGTGGGCAGTGGGAGAACCAGGAAACTACATAAGTTCGGCAAGAGAACAGTTCGCATTCTAACAGGCATTCTAACGGGATACTGCTCTGTTGTCAGTTTCGCTGAAAAGTTCGATCTGCCCCATCAGGATTGCAGGAATGCAGAATCTGGTAATAGGAGAAGAAACAGAAATGGTATAACAGAACAGATGTCATCGGTTTTTTGATGACAGAGCATTTGAAGATCTGGGCATGGTGGCGAATGTGCCTCGAATGGCACTGGACTGTTTAATCCAGAGCTATGGGTGGTTTAAATCCAGCACTAGGGGATTATGACAAAGGGGCATACCTCACACAGGGTAACACAACGAAAAAACATTTATTTGGCGATTGTTTCTCTCAGCAGTCTTCTGGCAAAAACTCTTAGAGCAAATAAAATTGCCATGAAAAGTTTCCTAAAAATCTGTCTTTCGTACGCGACTTAAACTGTAGGCCCCGCCGCTTATGATTAAATTAATGCACATAACATGGGTGGTGTTCGAAACTAGGTCGTAATACTGACTAAAGGATTGTTTTGCCGTTTTAATGAGGTATTGGATACCGAAAACTGACAACCCTAAAGTATAAATTGTTAAAATGCTGAATTTCATGGAGCCCGCACTATCTTAATCATCTCACCTTAAGTTACAATCACGTTTTATGACATACGCTTGCCAATATAAGCCTTCTACCTATATTTTGATATTTTTATGAAAATGAAGAATCTAGATACTGGTGTTTTGCTTTCACATCACTTAACATTAAAAAGGTAAACAAGTAAACAAAAATACAACAACAAACACCAGCAGAAAAAATGGTAAACAAGTAAACAAAAATACAACAACAAACAGTACAAGAATAAATATAAACAAAATGCACAAACAACACTAATGACCCAACGATATTTGCATTTATAGAGATTTCGAGAAGGCGATACCACAAACATTCGCCTTCAAGAACATTCATCAGACTCTTTACTCTACCATATGAAAGGCAACTCAAAGCAGGCGAGTGAGTCTGTAAAGTTCAGTCAGTCTTGTGTGAAGACTCGGTGTGTTTAAAGAGAGTAATCGTGGTTTAAAGATTTCCGTTGTAAAGATCTGTCGATTAATTGTCTAGTAATTGTTGTTGTTTTTACAAAGGGTGTAAACAGAGGAATAACAAATAAAGCAATTGTTGTTGTTTACATAATGTTGTGAACAGTGGCACACAGAATTGTGCGTTTAATAAAGAATTTTAATTAAAACTAAACACAAATTTATTTTCATTTTATTTGCAATCTACGAGCTCATATTTTAAACATTTTTAAAAGGTATAAACGTAGCGTTTATCATCTTTCGGCAAATAACCCAGTAGCATAATTTATAATTTAAAACATTTAATTGATTTGTTTGTATTCATTACCTTTTACGCTTAATCTGTTAGTGAATATGCAATTTAAGAGACAATTCATTCATTTCAAATTATTTCGTATAATTGTCGGTTATAAAATTGCAGCTTATACTCCAACTGATCATCAACATCTTACATTGTGACAGTTTTCCTTGCCTTTATCCAACCATTTGCACAGTGCTTCTCTTCAATGTCTCTTTGCATAGCATTTCATTTGCAGAAATTGTAAAATGACCACCAAATAAATTATGCACATTATCATTCGTTTTATATGCTGCAGTCATGTCATTTGCATACATGTGGTGTGTGACATATGTATGCATACTCATATACATACATTCGTCCTTTGGCAGAGAAGCAGCTATTTTTGTTAATTAATGAGTTTCTTGATGCAGTTTGAATCTGCGATTGCTTTTATACCTACATTTCCACAGACAGTGTTTTTCTTTGAATGCTTATAAATATATTATATTAGCTTTAAATGCATATATCCATAATACATACACTCTTTTTGGTATTTAAGTAATTGTGCTTTTATTTAAAACTTAGTGTGGAATATATTTAAGAAGCGGAGATAACAAACCGCCAGTAAAGAGAGGGCAATCTGCCAAATGGAGGGCTTATGCAAATTAATGGCAACTTAATTGGAAGGAAGGTTTCAACTAAAGACGTACAATTTTCATACGTTGATTATTTACAGTATAAGTAGAAGAAGAACAAAGGAAAGAAGAAGACTATTATTGAAATGTTTATTTAAATTAAATTATTTATTAAGAGCAGGAGACATGGAAGTATACAACTGGGGCTGGTAACTTATTTGAATCGATAATTCACCTAAAATTGCAAAAAAATCATTTCATTAAGCGCTTTCGAAATTTAAATTTAAATAAAAACAAGTGTGTGCGCAGTATCTTCTAAATTCTCTGTTGATTTAATTCCATTATTTGTCGGAGATACATACTTATATCATTGATCATTATAGCCATTCAGTTAGGATTACGACCTAGCTTCTCACACCACTTATGTTGTGTCTGTTTTATACATGAGCGGCGGGACCTACAGTTTTAAATCAATTCCGAGTGACAGATTTTTGAGACACTTTTCGTGGCAATTTTATTTACTCTCAGAGTTTTTTAAGAAATCTGCGGGAGGAAATATGCCTCATTAATCAAATTGAATTTGGCGTGCGTTATGTTGGTTGAACGGCAATGATATGTGGATTGTTCGCATACAACTGCATCTTAAAAAATCCCTCAAGAAAAACTGCAATTATGCCATGGAGAATATGAAAGTGGCATGAACTGTGTAACACGCAGTGCCTTTCTGTGGAAACCATGTGTCGTGTATGTCCAAATGACCAAATTCAGGCCAAAGGAAGTTGGTAATTATCCTGCAATAGCGACCGCCATTGACAATGATGGTTGGGCCATCCGTCATTACGCCATTTTGTTGAAACCACTTATGTTTGAAGTCCACATTGCCGAATTCAGGCCAAAGGAATCATCGACATGATTTGGTCTTTGACGGGTGACGAAAGCCAAATTGTTATTTTTAAATTACCATGGACGAATATAGCATACAACAACATGTGGAAATAACGGAATGTTTTTATTTAAATGTATGCTGGCAACTGATCCTAATTTTCATTCAAAAATCATTTTCCGCAATGAGGGCCATTTCTAGATTAATGAGTACGTGAACCATCAGAATTGTAAAATTTTGGACGATGTTAACTCACATGAGATTCAAGAGTGTCCAATTAATGTTTGGTATGGATTTTTGACAGGCACTGTCGTTGGTCCACATTTCTTTAAAATCGACAACGATGATTTCCAACTTCGTTTGGCCTGAATTACGTGAGCTAGTCAACAACGATATGTGGTTTCAATTCGACGATGCTACGTGTCACAGAGCTCATGCCAGGTTAAATATTATGCACGAGAGGTTTGACAGTATTGCCATCTCATGTGGAGGTTATGTGAACTGGGCACCGAGATCGTTGGGTTTATTCTTGTTTAGCTTTTTCTTTAGGGTTTTTTAAGTTGCAGGTGTATCCAGGCATGCTTCAAATTAATTACAAATATCACACATGCCATTAATCAAATCGGCCTGATTTATGAGTATTAGAAAATTAAACATTTCGGATGTGCGCCAAGCAGATAAGACAAGGCGAACTTATTACTGATGTTATACTCTACACATAATGACATCAATAGGTCTTTCAAACGCAAAAAAACATGTCAGTGATATTTCACACACACACTGTGTTTTTGCCTCCAAGTTTTTTAAACTATAACCTATGATTATGCATATTGAATACAAAAATCACTTTCATAATTCTTGTGACGAGAAAACATTTAAAGTAAGGAAATATTTTGTTTGCCTTCCATTTGATTTATCTGATCTTTCGTAATGATTCTGTAAAGAAATGACAGTTTCCTTGCAATCTTATTAAACCTTTGCTTTTTTGGTTCCTGAGTTAATTTTAAAACTCAAAGTTCACTGAATTTTTTTATTTGAAATTATTTCGGGCGTTAGAAATCCTTTAAAGTTCATATTCCATTTTTTTTTTTTTTTTAAGAAAATTATCTTGGCTGTTGGCCAAATTGACGATCACAACAAAATTTTTGATATATTAGTTGAAATTTTCAGTAGGTTTTTACACGAAGACAAAAACGATGTGGAAAAGGATTGGAATTCCTAACATAGTTATGGTAAAAAAATGAGCGTTATCTCAACTGAAAGTTAACAAATTATATTTTTACTTTCCATTTTTCGTTTAAGAAATGATTCCACAGAGCTAATCGTTAGCATAATAAGCTATAGACCTCTAAGCACTAGGATCCACTTGAGAACAATTATAAGTTCTTATGAATACTTATAGTCTGGTAAAGGTGGACTTAATTATCCAAGTAATCCGAAGATATATTAATTATCCGATAGTCCAATAAGCATCACCCCTTTTTATATATAGTCCATACGTCTAATAGGTTTCTATCCCTATATTCTATATATATGTATATATAGAATACATATATAGAATACATATATATAGAACACATTCTACTGCCTTTAAATGAAATCTTCCTGGGAAACGTGATTGTAGCATTTCCACAACGAATACGACTAATAATAGGTTTCTAATAAATACCTGCACGGTGATCATTCTGAATTGTGTCCACAAAAATATCAAAGAAATATTGCTGATGATTTGGGAGTGATTCGGTTCTTATATTGAAATTTAATGAAGATAATGACAAATTACTCTGCATCTGTGGGTATACTGATAGCGCCAGTAACGCTTGCTGTAGCTAGACAGGAAGAATGTGGCTGTTCACCAAAAAACTGGTTACACAAGTGGAGGCGTATATGAGAACTGAATCAGTGCATTCGGATTTATTCGCCACATTGCGAATAGTCCTCTCGGTAGGACCATTTTGGCGATTGTGAAATGGACAAAAAAAGCGTAATTGTGGCGCAAAGGTACAGTCCTTTTGATAGAGCTTTTTAATTATTTTTATTTGTACGTGTTGTTGAGTGCTTAATTCATGTATGGTGATTTACAATATGGCCGCTTCAACAAAATGGCCGTTTACAACTATACAAATTTGGAAGTCCCTGGTTGAAGACCAGACATATTGTTGAATTTTACGATAAAAGTATTGCCAAGTAGACCATTTCTTTTCAACATTTTTCTTCTTTTTCTATTTTTTTTTATTTCTTTCAATTCCATTCTAATGTTTAAAAAATATTTACTGATGGTATTTATGAATAACGTTCGCTAATAATTTTTGTAAGTTTCTTTTCTTTTTTTTCCGTTTTTAAGATAAGGTTATTTATGATAAACATAATTTAATACAATCGTTTTTCTACTCAGCTGTTATTTATTTTCACTTCTTTCCGTCATTTTTGACACAAAAGAGATAAATGCTGTATAGAAAAAAAGGAATAATAATAAGATGACCGCAGAGTATTTCTATGCAAGAAGAAAGAAAAAAAGAAAAATATGGTTGCAGGATATTAGTCACAATATACATATAAAGACTATGAGGAAGCAGAAGATAGTTCGACACGCTATCGTATTTCATGTTGAAGTTTTAAAAAATTCACTGTTGAATATAAAAAAGGGAAAAGAAAGTAATGCCATTGAAAGTTTAAAGAAATGTCTTTTCGTTGTTTAAAAATGAATAAGACCTTGCTCTTTAAAACAAAATTTCACTTTTGTACAAGCCATAGTTAGATTTCTTTAAATCCAGTCAGATTTTTTTTCAATCCACTATAAAAATTCCTGCCAGAACATTTACAAGCTTTGAGTAATTAATGTAAAAACGTTAAAAACTTTACATAGAACTTATTCAGTACAACTCGAATTAAGGTTCAAATGAAGCTATTAGATTTCGCATATTTTTAGGTAAAAGTGTTTACATTTCTTGTATCCATTACCAACCAATTTAAACAAAGTCGAAGATATATTAGCTAAGTTAGTTGGCTTTCCAAGAAACTTGACTTCCTTCGTCAATATAAAATTAAAGTCTTAACCGATTTGTGTAGAATTCAGTAAATGAGTTAATTTAAATTTGAAAAAGTTTTTAAGTTCAGTTTGTATCTCTAAGTCGCCGTAGTTCAGAAGTAGTAGGTCGTGTCGCAGTCTAGCATGTAGTCTTATTAGAGGCCATGGTTGAAACTCCAGATCAGACAATACGAAATTTGAAGAAATATAATTTCGTCGACTGCCTCTCAGCGGATTTCTGGCAAAAAATGTTAGAGTAAATAAAATTGCCATGTAAAGTTTTTCAAAAATCTGTCGTTCGCAATCGACTTTAAACTGTAGGTCCCACTCATGTGTAAAATTAGCACATATAACATAGTTGGTGTGAGATGCTAGTTTGTATTCCTGACTGAAGGTAATGATCAATAAACTCTCGGCATATTGTCGTATGCAGTTGAGTACTACATCTGCAAATTAGTTTTCGCTTATTCAGTTTGTTTTTATTAAATCGCCATAAACCCTTAACAATAACGTACATATATTCATTGTATGCGCAACTGACGCTAATTTGCATCAAAAATTGCAGCAACGAAATTGCAAGATCTGTCGAAAACATCAAAGCTGTAAGTAAAACTGTGCGGGAGAATCTAAGAAACGCAATTTAGTGTCGATCGCAAAATCACTACAACACTTAATGACGCCGTGAATTTGGTCTGCTTCAACACAAAATTCAACTAACACTCGAACTAAAGTTAAAAAATCATAGACAAAAAAGTGTATTCGATGGAGTACTGTCCTAATGTTTATCGAAAAATCATCTTCAGCGATGAGGCAATTTGTGGTTGAAGGCGTAAGCAACCAACATTATTGAACTTGAGACGATACTAATTTAAATGAGATCCATGAGTTTCTAATGCATTGCGAAAAATAACTGTTTGATGTGAATTTTAATTTGGCAACATCATCGTTTCATATTCCTTTGAATGTTTGCTATCGGTGAGCACAATAGGTCGGTTATTATAAACTTTTTTCGCCTGAATTTGATGATCTTAATACCTATGGTTTCAACTGGACGGCGCTCCGTGCCACGCAGCTATTGTCACTTAGGACATACTATACGTGCGATTTGGGGGCATAATCATCTCAAGTGGAGGCATTGTAAACAGGCCACCGAGTTTGTGCGATTGAGCTCCATCAGAACTTTTCTTGTGAGATTTTCTTAATCTACAGGTTTATGCGGAAAAGCTACAAGCCACAGCCCATGGCATCGGTCAAATTCACTCTGATTTATGCGCCAGAGTCTTGAAAAATTTGACATTTCGCAAGCGCCCAGAGACAGACGCAGAGACAGACATTTGACAGATATTATATTACGTTCATAATTAAATGCCTAACAAATTTCAATGAAATCTCACAACCTGGTCCATGGAGTTAGTTTAAATATTTGAAGGACCCTGCGGAAGACGAGAGTGCATCGGAATGGCACTTTTTTTGAAAAAGCGTCTAGTTGCTTGCGTACTCTGACGGTATTGACATCATAAGGTACAAAGCGAGATGCTACTGTTGCCTTCAGTGCTATTGAACGGGAGTCTACCTAGATGGGTCTGGCAGTAAATGAAGGCAAAACGAAGTATATGTTATCGACAAGTAGATACGTGCGGCGTATTGGATCTCAGATTACGGCCGATAACTATACTTTCGATATAGGGAATGAATTTATTTATCTTGGCTCAGCCGTTACCACCAAAATGATGTCTGTGCGGAGATCAAGCGCAGGATCAGTCTTGCCAACACGTGCAAGAGACTATGGTCTCAATAGGTAACTGAGTAGCAGAGACCGCTCTCGTAAGACAAAACTAATACTCCACAAGACGCTCATCCTCCCTATGCTTCAATATTGGGCAGAGGCACGGACTCTATTAAGCACTGATGCAGCAGCCTTGAGAGTATTCGAGAAAAGATCTTCGGTCAAGTGCGAGTTGGCGATGATTTTCGCATCCAATCCAACACAGAGTTGTATGAGCTCCTCAACGACATAGACGTTGTGGAGCGTATTAACATCCAACGGCTGCGATGGCTCGGCCATGTCGTTCGAATGGAGGAGGATGTTCCGGCGAGACGGGTATTTGATGCGCCGATCTGCGGAAGTCCGCGAAGAGGACGATCTTGTTTGCGTTGGAAAGACCAAATCGAGTAATACCTGTCATCGATTGGTGTGACCAACTGGCGTAGGCGCGCAATAAGCAGAAGCGCCTGGAAGGATGTGCTGCTGCGGGCCGAAATAAGTCAGACAGGTTGTTAATGGTTTATTAAGTAAGTAAGTCTGAAGGATTAAACTGGCTGTAAATTTCATTCAGGAAAGAGTAAGTATTTTATCCAAACCCTTTACTTTGTGCCATTATTTATTCATAACTTCTGATTTCTGAACTGTGATTTTGTTCATTTTTTTTTCAATTCACAATAATTGATTGCAATACATTTATAAATATTACAACATCAACATTCGCAGTTACAAAGTGTATACATTGTAAGTGCTTTTGCATACAATTCGTTCATAAAATTTAATGAATTTCATAAATAATTTCGAACATTGTTCGCTTATGTATTTGTGTTACATTTACAGAGTTTGAGACAGACATTCATATGTTTTCTCGATTTAATACAATTTTAAAATGGATTTTAACAATATTGTACGAATATAATATGAACAACGAAAATATGCTGTAACTACGACAAATGGTATGTTTACATACACTATACATAAAGACGTTCATATTCAACACAACATTTATTTATTGAATATTATGTAGACTCTACATTGTAGAGAGATAAGAACATTACACATGTAGACATGGCTACAATTTGTAAATACGAATCCGTTAGTGGGTGAGTATCTATATGAACTTGTAAAATTTGTATAAAATAATCGTACACAATATTGTTACGTTTTTAAAAATGTTTAAAATATGAGCTCGTAGATTGCAAATAAAATAAAAATAAATTTATGTTTAGTTTTAATTAAAATTCTTTACTATTCGCACAATACTGTGTCCCACTGTTCACAACTTTATGTAACCAACATCAATTGCTCTGTTTATACCCTTTGCATAAACAATAACAATTACTAGACAATTATTCGACTGATCTTTGTAACGGAGACCTTCAAACCACGACTACTCGCGTCTTCACACAAGACTGACTGAACTTCACTCACTCTGTAGCCTGCTTTGCCTTGCCTTTTATATGACAGAGTAAACAGTCTGATTAATGTTCTTGAAGGCCTTCTCGAAATCTCAACGATGCGAAATTTATTCTTGTAGTGTTGTTTGTGTATTTTTGTTTAATTGTTTACCATTTTTTTGTTGCTTCTGTTTGTTGTTATGTTAAGCAGTACGATAATTTGTAAACAAGTTTGTTTATTGCATTGTTTTGTTTTTGTAGCTTTTGTTTATAATTTTAATGTTAAGTGATGTGAAAACAAGCACCAGTATCTAAATTTTCCATTTTCGTAACAACATGTAAAAACAAACACATTTTGCTATACTAGTAGTCTAGTAGGTAGTGTGTTAGCCTATTAGGCGTGAGACCACTGTTCAAACCATATGTCAGGCAATTCCATCAAAACGAAATATAAAAATATATTTTTCAATTTAGATTGTATGAGAAGCTAGGTTGTAATCCTAATTGAAGGGTTCTAATAACCAATTAGATATGTACATATATATTTATGTAAAAGTAATGATAAAATACAATATGTTTTTTGGAATGCATGCATTTCAAATAAAATTAGAAATTGCTAATCAAATCAACTCATAAGATTTCTCTTAGTATACGACTTAGATATACTTCCATAAATAGAAGAAATAAATATGGGGCAGTGAGCTTCAACAGAAGCTGTATACTAGGGATAAAATGCTAACAATCACCAAACCCAACTTTTACTACGTAACCGTAGCTTTGTATCAAAAATGATACATTTCAATTTTTGAGACCATATAACTTTAATTCAGAAAAAGTTAGATGCCTGATATTTTTCGAATTCATTAGTATTATGATTGTCGTTATTTTACCCTAAATAAAAAAAGAAAATTTTGAGCAGGACTTAAAAAATTCAAAAACTTCATAATTCTATCTTATGTATCATTTTTGATACATATGACTTTCCTAGGGATTCTTTGGGGTTGTGTATGTAATTTTTTTAAGTTTTCAAAAGATTTTGTGAAGTTTTATCGGGAATAATACATTATTTATGATATTTGATAAGGAATTGAAAGTTAAGTGTTGGAAAGTGAAAAAGTTGAATTCTCTGGTTTGATATTGATTGAAGTAGTCGTAGTCTAGAATGTATTATGTTAGCTTATTAGACGTCAAGACGCCAAGTTTCAAACCTAAGGTCAGACATTTCCAGTTTACAAAGAAAGGTTGTAATGACCGATTAAATATGTACATATATATGTAATATTCCTACTACTAAACATTCGGAATAAGAAGAAAATAGAAGCTCCTCTTATGAACTGGCGCAATTGCTGACAGCTGCAAACATGACAATAGGACGTTAATTGAAAAATAAGGTACTGCTTGGAATAGATAACCGCATTAGTAGTTTGGGAAAAAAAATATTACCAATTTTCACACAGATTGCTAGCAGCTGTCACATGAAATGTTGTAGAGGCTTTCTTACTGCTATTCTCATATTTATCTTCCGTGACAGCGAAACATTAGAAGAAAGTGTTTCGTCCCTTGTTTTATTTCATAGATATTACAGATAATAGTATTTCGGTCAAATATGTTAGTATGAGATAAAAGAATTATTCGCTTTGATATCGTGCTACTGTGATGATAAATTTACATGTATTACACCTCTTCGAAAACTGAGATGATCTTTAATTAACCATTTTTATCTCTGTAGATTAGTAACTAATTGAATTTTAAGGTCGTTATAAATTACGTGGTCCACCGGAATCAAATTGGCAGTTTTAGATTCAAGTACATGCTACGTGAGTAACAACTACTTATAGCCGTATTTGGGGAAGCTTGTATCCGGGACATCAGAAAGGAATATAAGAGAGAACATCGTTATTGACATAATCGATGTTCTATTGCAACAGGGAACTTTTTTACCTCACATGACGTCGACAACAAATGTTTCTAGCGAAATATAACAATAGTTTGGGCTATCAGGTTTCAGCTAGCCCTCGATTGGGAGCGTTACTGATGGGAGTGACAATAAGGAAACTTATAAATCCCCACAAAGCAAGGGAGCTAGATGTCAAATTATTACCATCTAGAAAAAAATAAAACCAAGCTCACATGAAGTGTTTAATTTTTCTTACAAACTCATGCAACAACGTACATCATGTCAAAAATTTTGACGAAAATTTCATAAAAGTGATAATAAAATGTATTAATGTCAAATAGTTTTATTAAATGAATTAAAATAAATAAAAATATTTAAATCTTTTTACAAAATCTATCGATAATTGCGAAAATTCTATGAAATACAAGTATGTATCAAAAGTGAAACATGGCTAGTAATGTTAAGTTTTTTTAAGGCTCGATCTACGGTTAAGGAAAGTGCACGAAAAATTTTGACAATATTTCGAAATAATTTTGGACATTTTTTTTTCGTTTCAATTCTCAAAACTGGCAACGAAACAATTGTCAAATAAAAATAATGGTAATTTGTTAATGTATTTTTTTAATGTACAGTTTCTTTTGACGTTATATGTATGTATGTAAAGATAATTAAAAAAATGTACGATACATATTTCAAAACACATATCCGTTAAATAAGTGAATGGAGACTTGCGTAAATTTTTCGAATTCTTTCAAATAATTCAGAAACTGCTCCTCAAATCAGTGCATATGATTTTCCTTAGTGTACGACTAAACACTTAGTTTGTCCTCCATAAATGGAACAACAAATGTAGGGCAGTTATATTGTGTTGTCCAAGTGTTTCTAAGTTGAAACTACATCTGTCAGAAATAATAAAACTATTTTCTTATGATGAGTGTTCTATTTGGGCAACTCGCCGCGCGCTAGGCAAATTTTACGATAGAGAAAGCCGTTCTACCGAGAGGACTATTCGCAATGTGTTGGAAAACTGTGAGTTCGCTGGTTCAGTAAACGATCAACCACGCGAGTTGGTTGCCGAAAAAATGTGCGTAAGAGAGTACAGAAGAATCTGAGACAGTCTACTCCGCGTCGGTTACAAAAACACGATTTTCGCAGACCACAACTTGAGGAATTTTGATCTGTGACTTAAGCCTGCTCACGTACAAAAACCAAATGATCCAAGAACTGAAGGTAAAAGACCAAAGACAAGAAAGTGTGCTCGCTGAGTGGAAAAACAACTTTCAAAGTTGAGGCCCATGTCTGAATGAATGTTTACGTACTTCATACTACAACTCTTGAATCAGGATTACAACATAGCTTTTCACACAATTTATTTGAGTGTTTAATTTTAACCATAAATAGTGGGATTGTTGCGTAGACAAACAAAATTGTCCATTTTGAGACGTTACCAAATGCATTTGAAATCCAAAAGCATTTAATGCACTTCGAAGTAGTCACTTTTTGGTCTAGATTTTAGACTGTCGGCGATATCGTTTCATATTTCTTTCAGAATGACAAAGTCCATGCGAGTAATATAGATCGATGATTTCCAATAGACATGTAGGCACCATGCCACATTCCATATTTTGTAAGAGCGATTTGAGGGCATGATCATCTAACGTGGAAGTAATGTGAAATGGCCACGAAGATCATACGATTTGTCTCTGCTAGGCTTTCTCTTGATGGGGATTTACTAAATTGCTGGTGTATTCTAATAAACCGCAAACTTCAGCGTCTTGAAAACCAGTCAGTCAGTGCTTGAATTCAGCCTGTCAGTTATCGAAAATTGGACATTGGGTATATTTGAGCGATATTTTATTCATGGCCTCAATAGGTCTTTTAAAAGAATAAACAATTTCGATGATATTCAACACACGTAACATAACATAATTATGTGTGTTAATTTTATACATGAGTGGCAGGGACTACAGTTTAAAGCCGGTACCGAACGACAGATTTTTGAGAAATTTTTCATGGCAATTTTATTTACTCTCAGAGTTTTTGCCAGAAATCTGTTGAGAGAAAATCGCCGAAGAATTATTTTTTCATATTTTCGTTTCGTTTAAAATGTCTGACCTGGGATTGGAACCGAAGCCTCATGCCTAATAAGCCAACACGATTACGCCGACTTCTCCCACACACTTTGTTTTATATAAATTTAAGAATAGAGAGACCTTAATGAAAGACCCTATATAATACGTAGACATATTGTGACTCATATTACTTTTACGTTAAACATTATTTCGCAATTTTTTCGCATATTTTTCTTTTGTTTTAATTTTCATTATAAATATTAAACGTTTAAATAATTTTTATGTTCATATTTAAACATTTTATGTACATGCAGTACATATGCATGCAGTTTATATGATTCACGATATTTATGGAAATAATAAATGGTACAGACTATCAGTAAAATAATGCAAAAAAAAATTAAAAAAATAATTCTGCACAAACAATTGGTTTTAGTTGTGGCAGCTTAAATTTGGTATTCGAATTTATTTTTCTTGTTTTTATTTATAAATACTTTTATTGATAATCATTTCAGTTAATTTTAACTAATTTTGACAGTGTCAGTATTGGTATTAAACTCCCCTAAACCAATGTAATCTGGTGTAATGGCTGTAGCAGACGGTTGGGCAACGATTGGCTGTTATGCCAGCATACCAGTATACAATATTTGGTATTGAATTTTTTGGTTAGTCAGTCTTATTTGATAACAAAAAATGAAAATTTTAAAATGCCAGTCTCTATATGGAAAACAATAGATATATATGTATGTATGTGCCTGGTTATGACCCACCATTATCATATTTTATTTCAAATAAGCTGTTCTACCACAAGTGTTATTAAAATACATTAGGCTTACAGTGACGAATGCAATGGAAAAATTTAACAAAAGCTAGAAGCGAATATCAAAGATTAAACAAATTTTGGAGGCGCGATATCAAACTCATAAAATTTTGTTCGTATAGATTTTCGAAGACTGGATTACCTATTTAAATTCATAAACCATAGAGGATTTAAGATCTGTTCAACTAAAATACATCAAATATATAACTAATCTAACGACAGATTTTTAAGAAACTTTTCATGATAGTTTCTTTTACTCACAGAGTTTTTGCCAAACCAGAAATATACTGAGAGGAACTTGCCGAAAAAATATTTTTTCATATTTTCGTTTTGATGTCTGTCCTGGGGTTTGAACCCGGACTTACGTCCAATAAGCCAACACACTACCAACAAGACTACGACGACATCGACATCGGCAGCAATAAGAATGGTAAATAATTGTAATACATAACATAATTTCGTTTTGTTGCAGACTAATAAGCCAACACACTACCTAGTTGACTGCAGCAACTTAAATTTAAGCTAAAAATAGAATCTCACTTTCTTTATGATGACACCAACTCCTAACGACATTTACATATACGCTCCAACTGTTGCTGAATTAGGAACTGTGAAATTTGTTTTTAAATTGTTGCACCAGCGGTAGTCAAAGGTACTCAGGGACAAAAGTATAGTAAAAAATACTTCTATGGCACATAGAGCCGCTGGTTAAAATATCAAATCATTCGGCTGTCAGTAGCTGTATTAATGGTTTTACTAGGCTTGAGGAGGTGGTGGTACTCCACACTTTCTGTTGAATCAATCTAGCCTTGTAGCCGAAGTTGAGAATTCTGAGGAAAACTCCATTTTTCATTGTCGGTTGAAACAAAATTTCAAAAATGGTTTTTCGGTTTTAAATCTGTCTGGCAATCATTTTCCAGACTTTTGGAGTTTACCTATAGCTTCTGAACTGTCAGAAATTGTTTGTTGGCAAACATTTAACATCTGCCATTTGTTTCAGTTCGTTTGTCATCTTCATCCAATATTATTTGCAGTTCGCCGTCTTCATACTTCTTTGGTGGTCTTCAACGTTCGCCATTTCTAACATCAAAATCGACGATATCATGTTCAGCATGTTGCTTCTAATAGAGCATGATCGCCATATGCCTCGACAAGCATTGGAAGAAACCCTTCAACCCTTTTTTGCAAATGAAAACAATAAATTAATGATTTGCGCAAATCAATATTTTTGGTACAAAATTCGCCATCTTTCACAGCGAGAATGAGTGAAAGGAATAATTTGGTTACTAGACCCTCTTTTAAAAGAGAGAGACTGTTCTGGGATATACCTATGAGTCAAGGACATGTTGTGGGGCAGAAGCAGGTTCGTTCCATCGAAAGATTTGTTCAATTCAACTTAAACAGGAAGAATATTCCTAAAAGGTCGACTAGAGTTTAGTAAAGAAGAATGAAGCCAGAACCTTTCAGTGGATTGATAAAGTATATCCGGTGTAAGAAAAAATGAATAAGTCAGACTTCAACTGAGGTTAAAAGTGTTTGATTGGGTAATTAGAACAAAAAGTGGGTTATGCTTTAGACTATTTAGAAGAACAATTTCCTGAAGTTTGCCAGGGCAACAGTAGAGTGGAAGACATTATAGGGATACCCTATATGTGTAGGTTGAGGGCAGTACAATAAATCGTCGTGTCGCTGAATAACAATACCTCTACGCATCAATTCTGTGGCATTCTGTTTTCTTTTCTTTTATTTTTTTACGCAAATCAATCGTTGCACAGAAAACATCCATGAAATCGAAACAAATTTGCAATGCATTGCATCGAAAAATTAATCGATATTGTTTTTCCATCAGTGTTAAGATCCAAAAAACAATTTTGGTTCAATAAAGTAAAATAACAAATGAATACTCTTTGCAAAACTTTTGTCAAAAAACGATATAAAAATCTGACAGAAAAGAATAGAAAAGCTGTCTAGAAAATATTGTAAAGTAAATGCTATGAAACATGACAACTTAAGAAATATTTAGATATACAACATATGTGCATATGTATACCCAAGTACCCATGATATAAAAAAAAATAATAAAAAAATTATTAAAAAACAATAGTAATAATAAAAAGAAAATACTCTTGTATTTAAAAAGTACAAAACTTTTTTAAACTTTCAATATTTCATATGGAAAAATGAAAATATTCAGACAAAAAATTTAGAAATGCATGGAATTATTTCTCTATTTTCTATAAGGAACTAATAAAACTCTTTTAAAACTCTTTATACATACAGCACAATATGTAGTAGTGTAAGCAATAAAGCTATCTTCTAATGTACTTACCATACCATACCAAATATTTATGTATGCATTTCCTTCCAATTTATATACAATTTACATTAGCATTATTACTTCGTAAATATTATTCGAATATACTTGTATATGTACTTACATATGTATTTTACGTTTGTTAAATAAACTAATTTCAATTTAAATACGAAAAGAAAGTACTTGCTAGATGGATTTCATATAAGAAGAGGCTATGCACAAAACTATCGAAACGTATATGGTGCACTAAGATTTATTGGATTTGAATGCAACTCAATCTTAGCTTATTAGCTATGACTTATTATCTGTAACAATTAGTCACGACATCAGGCATCATACATACTGTTACGTTTTTACCCCTTTAAAAACGTTTAAAATAAGATTCGTAGATTGCAAATAGAAATAAATAAATTTGTGTTTAGTTTTAATTTAAATTCTTTTTTGTTCGCACAATTCTGTGTGTGCTTTAGTTGTTATTCTTTTATACACTCTTTTGCGTAAACACTAGCAATTGTTCTGCAGATATTTATAACGGAGATCTTCTAACCACTATTATTCTCTTCACACGCAACGCGTCTTCACACAAGACTGACTGAATTTTTACCCACTCGTCGCCTGCTTTGCCTTTCCTTTTATATGCGTAAACACTCTGATGAATGATCTTGAAGTCGAATGTTCCTGGTTTCGCCTTCTCGAGATCTCCATAAACGCAAAAATCGTTGTTTCATTGTTGTTTGTGTATTTCGTTTACATTGTTTGTACTGCATTTTTGTTTACTTATTTATCATGTAAACAAATTCATTGTTTTTGTTTTTGTAGCTTGTGTTTATCATTTTAGTAAACGATGTAACACCATTTCCATTTTCGTAACAATTCATACATAATCGATCATTACAACCCTTCCGTCAGGGTTACGACCCAGCTTCTGACACCACTTATGTTGCGTGTGTTAAAGTTTATTCACAAGTGGCGAGACTTAGAGTTTAATGTCGACTCCGAACCACAGATTATTGAGAAACTTTTCATGGTAGCTTTTACTTACAATCAGCTGAAGCAATATTTTTTCGTATTTCATTTTGTTGTCGATGTCTGACCTGGGGTTTGAACCGTGGCCTCACATCCAGTTGGCCAAAACGCTACCTATTAGTCTACGGCGACTTCAATAACACAGTTAATGCCACAAAAATTTGAGTATTTTTTCTATTCGTAACTGTTTTATTGGTATTATACATGCACATATGTATACAGGAGACATGTGATATGGTGATCCTACTGGCTGCAGAGAATCTATTCTGCTTGTCTTAAGTACTGTTGTGTGGAGAGAGCCGAAATTGAAAGACTGTCGATGACCACAGCGAGTGACCTCAGACCTATTAGTCTAATATAATTCGTCCTTAAAACAGTGGATAGGATTCCGATTCATGAAATGAAATCTAATCACTTTCACCCACTTTCTAGTAGCACTCAACTCGCCTACAATAGAAACAGATCCACCAACATAATACTGATGGCCAATATTGAGAACGCTCTGGCATAAAAATTTTATTTATTCACTGGCAGCTTTCATTGACGCACTCCACCTTCATCAAGGTCAACTTTATCGGAAGCTGTTGTTGTTCATTGGAATCGATTATATGGTTCTCTATTACTTTCTGATTATCGAATTCCAAGTGAAGACTTCTGGTGTAGACACCATTTGAGTTCTATATACCGAGGGCTCTAAGATGCATGTCAGAGTTGACTGTGGTATATTTACTGATCACTGCCATTAAATTCCTAATAAACGTAGTTTCAATGTCCATCCTTGTCCATAAATGCCGAGGCTTTCTCAGGAATATTTCGGACCATTTAAAGGTAACTCTTATAAATGGATCTGGGGTCTATTCCGATAAACTGGCACTGAAAGGGTCATACAGATTACCTAAGCAGGCCGGCGTATTTTTATTTTTTTTTTATTTATTATAATTAACATAACACAACAAGATTTTAATCTTATAAGTTATAGTACTATGCTTAGGATCAATAAGATATAAAACATAAACCTAACTTTTGGATGTGATTTGGAAGGGAATTCCAGAGACTAATGGTGTGTATAAAGAACTGTCGCTGTGACAGAAGAGTCCTATAACGTTGTTGAATAATCGTCATGCCACGGCATGACCTAGCAAACTTAATTCGGCCTACTAAATATTCCGGCTGTCCTGTATTAATAATTTTATGGAATAGAATGAGGCATTTAATTTTCAGAAGATTTTAAAATTTCAAACTAAATATCATACATAAATACATAATTGGCCATTACAACCCTTCAGTCAGGATTACGGCCTAGCTTCTCACACCACTCATGTTGTGTGCGTTAATTTTATACGTGAGTGGCGGGACCTACAGTTTAACGTCGACTCCGAACGACAGAATTTTGAGAAACTTTTTCATGGCAGTTTATTTTACTCTCAGAGTTTTTGCCAGAAATCTGCTGAGAGGAAGTTGCCGAAGAAATATTTTTTTTTTCATATTTCATTTTTGATGTCTGACCTGGGATACGAACCCGGGCTTTACGAATAGTAAGCCAACACACTACCTACTACACCACGGAAACTAAATATCTGATACGCTAAATGAGAGATATGATCCCGGCGATCTTTAAAAAAGACGTATCTTGCTATATTGTTGTAAGCCAAGTTTAGTTTCCGGTTGTCATTACTATCGCAGTTTGCAAAAATTTCGCACCCATACAATAGCACAGGAATCAAATAAGTTTTAGCAAGTTGCATACGAATTGCAAAAGGTGTTGAATCAATGACCGCCCATAAATTTCGTAGCATGCTGTATATTCTGCCAACAACTACACTTATATGGCCAGACCACGATAATCTGTCATTAAATACATATTATTTCATTAGGAGATTTTTGATATTGACCAAGCTATTGAAACTGGGAATCTACCTCCTTCGAATTTGATCATACGTGTGGACAGTCAAGCAGCAATCAAAGCGCTGAAATTCTATCTCGTCAAATCAAAGGGCGTCAGCAAATTCATGGACGCTCTACACAGTATACGTCGACACAACAACCGCCTTTACTTTGTTCCAAGCCGCAATAGCATATATTGAAATGAAAAGGCAGACAAACTGACACGGGAGAGATCGAAGGAGACGATAAAGGGGATATAAGCACTCCTACAAGAATACTTATTCAAATTTGAAAAATCAGAATGGAATTCAACAAACCTGGTCAAAACTGCTGTTTCCAGCAATGGGCAGGGGAAGAAAGAGGGAACTACTTGATTACAGGATTTCTAATGGGACACTGCGCTATTGCCAATATCGCTGAAAAGTTCGGTCTACCGCACCAGGATTACTGAACACAACAACACTTGTTATGCCTGTGCACAGAACTTCAGAACAGGCGTCGTTGGTTGTTGGGTGGCAGAACGTTTGAAGATCTGGATATGGTGGTGAATGTGCCACTAAGGGAACTAGCCGGTTTCATTCGAAGCTCGGGATGCTTCAAACCCACCGCTAACGGGTTATGACAAAGGGACCATATGAGCCACCGAGTGAACTTGCCTGTGAATGGTAAGCTACCCGCTAACCTAACCTAACTCTAATATACGGCATATGGCGATATCGGTGGACAGAGAACTCGTGATATTAGACACTCCGATACCTTCAGTTAAATTTGAAATTTTACGATGAAGATCGATCGCGCTGGCAGAAAGAGGGTACGTGCAATATTGTTACACTCTGCTGGACACGTATGGATAAGAGGAGGATCGATTCAGCTCTATCCTTAAATCGCCTCTTACCTAACCTAACCTAACCGCTTTACCGAGTTATAGACACACGAGGCTTAATTCAGGCCACTTAAACTGGATTTATTTTGGTTTTTTTACTACTATTGATCTGAATACATTGTGCAGATACTTTAGTTGCGTCTGAATAGATTAGATTTTTATAATAGTTTATGTAATCCATTATACCATACATGCACACATTTTGTATTTGATAAGGCTGAATACTCCTTTAACTTACTTTGAAGTATTTTAGATAAATTGCTAGTAATAGAAGCATACACTCTAATACAATTCCTTTAATGGTTCCTTTTTAGATGTACAAGTAAAGTTCTCAAATGATAGCTCCATACAAAGGAATACACAAACGCATTTGTTCACTTTCGTTTCTATGTAAGCACATGTAGAAAAATGTTCGGAAATTTTACAAGTGATTGCATATGGAATGTAGGAGTCCTATTTAAGTATATTTTTGTAAAAAGGCTGCAATATTTTTGGGGTATTTCTAGAGAGTTAATCAGTCTGTAGCATTGCATCGCGTTATACAAAGAATTAATACACTCAACGCCCATTTCAATCCAATAAAACGGCGTGTTTAGTTAAGTCCGAAAAAATTCGCTGGCCAAATTTGTCATTGGCGTTAATCTTTCTTTCAACTATTACTGACCTTTGCAAAATACACATTTTTCAAACCGCTTTCTAACAGAAACGTTCTAAGGGTGCAAATATTGCGTTGGTTGTAAGACGTTGCCAGCATCGAAGACAACGAGATTTTCAGGGAATATAGTCAAAAGCAACTTAGTGGAGCTCAGGACTTCATCCATGTTGTCCGAAAAAAACGTTTGCCTGTACAAAACTATATTTTGCTGAGTTTTTTGGAAAAATTTTTCAGAAAATTAACGCGGCCTGATAACGCTATTAAAGTAAATCAAAATTTCATCCGATTTGTATACATATGTACATACATTACTGGTCATTGCGACCCTTCCGTTAAGACTACGACCTAGCTTCTCACACCACCTATGTTTGTGTGTTAATTTATACATGAGTGGAGCGACCTACATCTTAAATTCGACTTTGAACGACAAATTTTTGCGAAACTTTTCATGGCAATTTTATTTATTCTCAGAGTTTTTTCCAGAAATTGATTTTTTGTTTTGTTTGAGATGTCTAACCTGTGGTTTGTACCGTGGCTTCACATCTAATAAGAAGACACACTACCTACTAGACTGCGACGACTTCATGATCTATATGAGCAATTAAATTCAATTTTGTATTAAAAATATAACAAATTGGCGACTCTGCTTAAGTTTGGCAGGACAAAATGTAAAATTAAACTAAATTGAGCTGTTCGTATACAAAATTTTTTCTCTTTCTTTCTCTCTCTCAAGAAGACAGCTGACAAACACCATATAAAGAATCATGTCCTAACAAATATTTTGTCTGAACCACAGTCGTGAATCCAGCCTAACAATTCAATATGGTTTCTTGGTTTCCATGACGATTTCTTGTCCTAATTTGTCTGGAACCAAAATATTGAAGTATTTCTGGTAACCAGACTTAATCTTTGTTTACATCTCGAGCGCATAATTTCCCTGCTATTAGCCACAACCAACTGCTTGTCGCTATGAAAGACAATCCATTATTCCCATTGAAGAATAGTTTTCACTAGAAGTTGTCCAAAAGATGGACAGTTTCACCAACAAGCTTCATTACGTCTGTTGGATGGCATAGTTCCTAAAGTCAATGCAATACATTTCTTGTGTATTCAAAGACATACTACATACATACATCAAATACTGTTTCCTGTGATCTAATGCAGGCAAATATAGATCTTCAAGCTACGAATGCCTAAGAGCACAACTGTTTCTAATTGTAATTTGTTATAAAAAATCGAACCGGTTTTGATCACTTCTGTTGTTTGCAATTTTATTCTGTTGTTTATTCTGAATTATTTTTAATGCAAAAATAAATTTTTAAACAATCATTATGTGTACATACACACATATATAGCCTTAAGACGAATAAACAAATCATTTAAGAACTCTTGCTACTTTAAACAAATGCATACAACATACATTGAGTTAGGATTCCAACCTCCAACACTTTAAAGAAACGAACCAGAAAAGAGAGAAAACAACAGAGAACCAAAGTAAAGCAAATAAATGGAAACTTTTTCTGCGGTTGATGCAGACAGAAACCAGAGAAAGTAAATCAAAAATGTACATTTACACTCATATATATGCACGTATGGTAAGTGTGTTTATACTGTCTCCTCCCTTTAAAGTTTATTTCTTAAGAGAGCCAATAAGTGTGTGTGCCTGTGTTCTAGCATGAGGATATTTATTTTAGAAATATTATGCCACTGAGACTAAACCACAAAACTGAAACCCAACTTAAGAGTGTAAAAATTCTTAAAAATAATTTTTTGTTTTTCAAATCAATTGGTTTTTGCTCTTTTATATCTTTGTGATTTTCATAAAGTTTGTGCCAACAATTTAGTTTGAGTGGTTTTTATAGCCACATGAAACTAACAAGATTACATTTTGAAACACAAATTGAATAAATCATTAATTAAAAATTAATTAATTGAACTAATAAACCATTTTCGAAGTCACTCATAAAATAACAGAAAGGAAAATATTTTTTTCACATTAAAACTACATTAGGAATGTCAAACCACTTGTGAATATTTTAGGGCCATGAACACTGTTTTATTCTTTTTTTATTTATTTTTTTTATTTATTTTAAGTTTATGGAAAATCCTTACAGACTATTACATTTTATATTTCAATACAAAATTATTATTATTTTGATGATTATTATGAAAAGTTAAAAAATAAGTTAAAAAAAAGAAAACAACATTGAAATTATTAATTAAATGAGTTTAATTGTAAAATTATAGCTTTCTTTAATGGATTCCAAATTTTTATTAAAATCTATATGAAGGTAAATATTATTAAAATCATTACAGATTCTACGAAATGGATCGAAGTTCGCATAGTTAATTGTGTAATAATAAATTTTTATGAAATTATAGTATCTTGTTGGATGAACAGGTACTTTTTTGTGAAGTTTTTCTAGAAGAAATTGCGAGTTGATAAGAGCTTAATCAGCTTCAGGAGAAAGACAGCATTTAGCATTCTACGACGACTTTTTAAAGATAGTAATTTAATGATCGCTAGGCGTTTTTCATAAGATGTTAACCTTTTATTAGGATCCCATCCATTCCTTAAACCACGAAGACAAAATAATAAGAACTGTTTTTGAACTGATTCGATTTTGTCAGAGTGCACAGCGTATTGGGGGTCCCATATTACAGATCCATATTCAAGAATTAAGCGAACCATTGTGGTAAACAATTGTTTTGTAAAATAAGGGTCAGAAAGCTCTTTAGCCCATGGTTTGAAAAATCCCAGGATATATGTAGCTTTGCTAACAGTTGATGTAATATGATTTCTGAAGTCCAATTTACAATCGAAAATTATATCTAAATCGTTAAAGGAATTAACTAGTTCAAGAACAGCGCCGTTCATTGTATAAAATCCATTAGTTGGAGATGATCTAGTGAAGCGCATATATTTACATTTTTTAACATTCAGCTACATTAAATTAGTACTACACCAAAAGGTTAAATAGTTAATATCATCTTGTAAAAGTACTTGGTCTTCAATGTCATTAAATGATAAAAATATTTTAACATCATCTGCATACATTAATGTGTTTGAATTTTTGATAACAGAAGGGAGATCATTAATAAAAAGAGTAAATAGGAGCGGCCCAAGATGACTACCCTGTGGTACGCCTGACAGCACATCAATAAAGTTAGATTGCGTATTCCTGAATTTAACGACTTCTTTCTGTTTACTAAATACGATTTAATCCAATTTAATAATGAAGAACTAAAACCATGTTGATTTAGCTTATGAACGAGAAATGCCTACAATAAATCCATCATTTACCAAAGTTGTAAATTCAAGAAGATTTGTGATTGTTGATCGAGGCTTGCAGAATCCAAGCTGGGATGCAGATAAAATAGACGATGCTTGAAATGACAGTGTATCGCATAAGAGTTTTTCAAATAATTTCGGTATTATGATGAGTTTAGCAATTCGCTTCATCATTTGATCTATTTAATCAGGGTTGTGTCCTTTCAACTATTACTGCTAATTTGCCAGCATAGCCAAATGTACGGTCTTCCAACAAGCACTTCCAAACAGTCGATAATGCCCGTCATGTTAAAGCTACATCTATAAAGCTGGTTGTCATTTATTCAGTCTGATTTACTAGATCACGATGAACGGATAGATACGGACCGTAGACAATGAAATGTGTTCGTTGAGCTCAGTTGGTAAGAGATCAAAAAATCATTGTCAGCGATGAGGCCGATTTAGGGATAAACGGGTGCTTGAACACACAAAATTCTCGAATTTAGAATAACTGGAATTCACTTGAAATCCAAGTGCGTCCAGTGCTTTTCGAAACAGTTATTGGTATGAATTTGGACTAGTCGCGTCAGCGGTTCATATTTCTTTGATAACGAAGTTATTCAATTATCACCTCCACGTGAAATGATCCAGAGCATGAACAGGGAAAATTACTTGTGGCACTTATCACCATTCTATTGAAAACACATATCGTCCGTGTCTAGGTCATGCAAATAAGGTCAAAAGAAATTGCTTATCATCGACCTATTCGCCATTAAGAGTGATGATCTGCTCAAGGTCGTTCTCAGCCGAAAATTCACACCAAACAGTGAATTTCTTGCAATTCATTGGAAGCTCTTGGATATGATGTGAATTAGTATCATCCCAAATTCAACAAATTCGTTTATTCACATACCCATCGGTGAAGATGATTTTTCGATGAAATTTATGGACAGTTCGATGAGAAGTCGCCGTAGTCGGTAGATAGTGTGTTGGCTTATTAGATTTAAAGCCAGGGTTCGAACCCCAGGCCAGACATCAAGACAAAATACAAAAAATTCGGCGACTTCCTCTCAGCAGATTTCTGGCAAAACCTCTGAGAGTAAATAAAATTGCCATGAAAAAAATTTCTCAAAAATCTGTCGTTCGGAGTCGACTTTAAACTGTAGGTCCCACCACTCATGTATAAATTTAAAACACACAACATAAGTGGTGTGAGAAACTAGGACGTTTGTACAATGGGTCAATTCGACCTCCGTCTGTCCAACCTAACGTAACCTAACCTATGAACACTTGCCAACTGCTCTGTAGTCCATTCATCGAAAATAAGTTGTTTTCTGTGGTCGTCTACCTTCAGTTCCTGGGTGGCTTTTTGTATTGGTTTAGGCCCAAAGTCACGGCGCAGAATTCACCAAGTTGCAGTATATGAAGAGCCAAGTTTTTGTGTGAATTATGAAATCGATTGCGTCGGATTCTTCTGTTTTTGGCAGATCATTCTTTTCGTCTTTTCGGATATTATTATGTACATTCCTTTTTACTAAAGTCCGCCTTCCAAATCTGTGTCATTAGCTTCATTACAAAGACATTTAGAATAATCGGAATTATGCTGATTGAGAGTCACTTGTAGACATCTCTTAATTCGATAGAAAAAGTCTATTCCTTCACCTGTAATATTATGCGGACTTTTCAGACCTTGAGCCAGAAGTATTGTTTCCATTTCAGGGGGAAAAAGATCGGCTTGCCGCTATTGAAGTTATATAGAGGTATCATATCAAGCCTAGCCATGGAATGCTTGTTATATCGACCCTATTGGCGAGGCGAAATTAAAGATACATGTTATTAAAAGGGAAGCCGCCGAAGTCTCGTAGCTAGTGTGTTGGCTTATTAGACGTAAGGCCAGGTCAGACATTAAAACGAAATTTGAAAAAATATTGCTTCGGTGACTTTCTCTCAGCAGATTTCTGGCAAAAACTCTGAGTGTAAATAAAATTGCCATGAAAAGTTTCTCAAAAATATTTTATTCGGAATTACTTTTTTGTGAAATTAACGCACACAACATAAGTGGTCTGAGAAGCTAGATCGTAATCCTTACTGAAGGGTTGTAATGACCAGTTATATGTGTTATGTTATGTACTTATTAAAGGCTTAAGTACAATACATTCCTTTACATAGAAAATCATGGGCACTGCGTTTGTTATTTTCGCTTTCTATTGGAAAGTATCAGAACTATAGCTTTCTCTTTTCTTCTAAATAAATGTAGTTCCATTACTGGCGATGGGCGATATGCGATTATGCTCAATCGCGTCATGTACATACATAAAGTGTCGGTCAAAGCATATTGGACAAAATTCAGGTTATAATATTTTGTACGATTGAAATGAAATTAGATATTTTAGAAAAAACAAATACATACTAAAATAGAAGTACATTCCTAGTATAGTTAAAAATAAAATTTAATTTCAGTGTTTATTATGATATTATTAAAAATTTAACAAAAAGGTAAATAAAGATAAAAAATTCATACGACAAAACATATTGGATTATGCACCATGATCTAATATTTTGTTGCATAACCGTGATTTTTCAAAACTTCAGCACATCTTTTCGGCATACAACTAATAAGATTCTCTATTATATTCATTGGAATAGCTGACCATGCCTCGTTTATAGCTTGATATAATTTATTTCGATCCCGATGTGCCGATTCCCGATTTACCTTTCTATTTACTATTATCCATATATTTTCTATAGGGTTAAGGTCGGTTGACTGTGCAGGCCACTGCATAACATTAACGCCTTCTTGTTCTAAAAACCCTTTCACCAATTTGGATGTGTGTTTGGGGTCGTTGTCGTGTTGAAATATCCATTGGCGTGGCATTTTATCACCGGCATGTGACAACATCTTCTCCAGCAATATATTTTTATACATTTGTTTGTCCATATTACCGTCGATTTTGTGTAAAGGTCCTAAGCTTTCCCCAGAAAAGCAACCCCACACCATAACATTGGCACCTCCATGCTTAACTGTTCCGGAACAATATATCGGATTTAGTCTGCTACTGACAGGTCTTCGTCCAATATGTTTTGTCGCTTGCTTATTACATGATATTTATTGTTCAATTAATTTTGTTTCTTTTTATGCACAAATATACTTATCATGTGGTGTATTTATTTAAACCAGGGATGCAACTTTTTGTATCATGAATTTTTTGAGTTAAAAAGCAATCAGTATTGTTTTCTCTGAAGACATAATATATAACAATTTTCTGTCCAATATATTTTGACCGACACTGTACATACATTATTGATCATTACAACCCTTCAGTCAAGATTATGACCTAGTTTCGCACACCACTTATGTTGTGTGTGTAAATTTTATCCACGAGTAGCGGGACCTACAGTTTAAAGTCGACTCCGAACGACAGAGTTTTGAGAAATTTTTCATGGCATTTTTATTTGCTCTGAGAGCTTTTGCCGGACGTCTGAGAGGAAGTAGCCGAAGAAATACTTTTTGTATTTTGTTTTCATGTCAGGCCTAGGGTTTGAACCCTGGCTTTACGTCTAATAAGCAAACACACTACATACTAGACTACGGCCACTTCAGTCGCATCATTTAATTATTTTAAAGCACAAAAATAATCAACAACAGCATAACGGATGATATCAAGGATATAATTTTCTTATGATTTATTTAAACTGTCAATTAATGAAGATGTTAAACACCACCTGGGATGTTGTTCAAGTGAATGTAACAAGTGCCATCAATGGTAAAAAGCCGATAATAATGAAGAAAAAATGACAACTCTGAATTAAATTTAAACGAAAACAGCGAAGACATTAAATCATTTTAGATGTTAATGCACAAAAAGTGAGGAAGAATTTAAAAAAAAAAATTTTTGTATGTCAAGCGGTCACATGCAACATGGTAAAGTAAACGGCATATATCGTACCAAAACACTTAAAATAAAACAAAAACTATACCAGCTCAACAGAATACTGATATAAAAAACTGTATCAGCAACAATTGTATTGTCAAAATGAGACAACAGCAACAGCATGTACTCGTAGAAGATGAAAAAAATTGGAGGAAAATGTGGCAACAGGAACAAAGCGTAACTGCTTTTGACTTATGTATGATGCTTGCTTCCTTGGTTGTTGCAAAAAACATACAATACTTTTTTGATTGGTTTTATGTTTTAGGCATTTGGCCACAAACCAATGCACCAAAAATAAAATCACAATCAACAGGAATTGGCAAAGGAATTCAATAAAAAATTTTCGTCAAAATGTTTAAATGTTTTAACATACATACATACAAAATTGGCCATTACAACCCTTCAGTCAGGATTACGACCTGATATAAATTAAATTTATTTGTAATAAAATTTATTAAGTTTTTTAACAAATTAAACAATTCTTATTTTTTATTTTTTATTTAAATACACAAAATTGAACTGCCTGGTTCGGCTGCGAAATATATAATAATTTTAATTGTCTGTTTTTTTATTGAAAACCTATTTTTTCAAACTCGATCAAGTATTTAAGTTTTATCATGTTTATGTCTTTCAGTCCGCTTACTAACGGGTGATTTTTTAGCTATTATGTTTTTGGCACCACTGGTTTAAACAGCTCACGCACGTTTCATGTTTTGTTTCACTGTCAAACATCTTCAGTTTGGTCTATAATTTAACCATGAATCGTCTTACAAACGAACAACGCTTGCAAATCATTGAATTTTATTATCAAAATGCGTGCTCTGTTAAGAAAGTTCACCGCGCGCTTCTTCCATTTTATGGTCAGTTTAATCGACCCACTGTAGCGGCTATTCGGGCTATTGTGACTAAATTTCGCACCAAATTTACATTGTTGGACATTAAACCACCAAAACGCTTACGTAGTGTGCGAACTGAAGAAAATATCACAGCTGTATCGGCCAGTGTTAATGATGACCATCAATTATCGATTCGTCGCCGTTCGTAGCAATTGGGCCTCTGTTACTCAACAACGTGTAAAAATTTGCGGAAGGATTTAGGTGTGAAGCCTTTCAAAATACAGCTGGTGCAAGAATTGAAGCCGAATGCAGAATTTTTGGTGAATGGCCTTTTGGAAAGTTGGTCGAAGATCCACTTATTTATCGAAAAATTGTGTTCAGCGACGAAGCTCATTTTTAGCTCAATGGATACGTAAATAAGCAGAATTTCGATTTTGGATTGAAGATCAGCCAAAAGCATTGCAAAAGTTACCAATGCATCCAGAAAAAGTCACAGTTTGGTGCGGTTTATGGGCTGGTGGCATCATTGGACCGTACTTCTTCAAAGATACTGCGAATCGTAACGTAACTGTGAATGGTGAGCGCTACCGTGAGATGATATCAAAGTTTTTTTGCCCAAAATACAAGAGCTTGACTTGCATGACATGTGGTTTTAACAAGACGGTGCCTCATGCCACACAGCACGCGTAACAATGGACTTATTGAGAGGCGAGTTCGGTAAACATTTTATTTCACTTTCGGGACCGGTCAATTGGTCGCCTAGATCGTGCGATTTAACGCCTTTAGACTCTTTTTTGTGGGGCTATGTTAAAGCTCATGTCTATACAGACAATCCCGCTTCAATTGACGCATTGGAAGACAACATTGAAGCATTTATTCGTGAGATACCGCCGAAATGTTGGAAAGAGTGTGCCAAAATTGGACTAAGCGGATGGACCATTTGAGGCGCAGTCGCGGTTAACATTTGCATGAAATAATCTTCAAACATTTAATTATATGGACCGTACTATGGATTCAAATAAAGATTACATGCATTTTTCTGAATTTTATGTGTTTTTTTTTTGAAAAATTTTCCTATAGTTCTGAAAAAATCACCCATTTTATTTATTTTAGTTCAGTTTTTCTTAAATCCTACTGGATCGCCTTAATCCTTGACTGTATCAAAAGTATAGGTATCGGCCGTAATCTGAAAATCAATACGCCGGCACAAAATCAACAATGTTCGTAAAAAAGAGACTAAAAATGTATTCAGCTGCTTGTCAGTTTCTAAAGAAGAAGGTTCATGTCGCTTATTTTCAAGTTTTAATTATACACCCAAAGAATTATTATGATGTTATTTTATTATGGAATTATTATCAATGAGAAATGATATCGATTTTTGGAAGAATATTTGTCAAGTTAAATACGCTAGCTTTAGGGATTTAGCCCTGTACATTTTTTCTATATTTTACTACACATACATACTATTAGATTAGTAAGTACACTTGAAACAATTTTCCTCTGGGTTATATACATGATTCTTACAACTACAGTCATATTTTAATCATCTTCTCTTTGTGCCTACTGCTGCCTTAGATTCATAGTTCCGACAAAAATCATACAAGAGAATATCATGTCGATTGAACTGCAATAGTGCAATATATATATATATATATAGCTATACGATTTAAGGAAAGATAGGAAACTTCTATTCTTATCTAAATAAAGCTAGTAGATCTAGATCTTTGTTGCATACGCTACCAACAAAGTTAAGCCGCCTTAAACAACGACTTAACGATAGCCAGCTTAACTAAGGCAATCGGCTCGGCTATACTCAGTAACATGTCAGAAATTATGATATCTGTACTTGCTCTGAACGGTTAATTAACATTGGAATATCCAACGTTCGTTTTTTTGTACCCTTAGGATAGCAGAAATGAATAAGTTTTTTATGTCACTTTAGAAAGGTAAATCAAAACAACTACATTAAATTATATCGGTTGATTAAGAATGGCTTTCTCATTCTAATAGGTTCATAGATGTTGGGAGAGTTTATAGAAACATTGGGCAACCTGATAATCTCAATAATTTACTTCAATTCATTGCTGTAGAAGTGCACATTAAAGTCAGTCGCTCTACTTAAATTACGAAATTTATAGTAGGGTCACAATTAGCTCAAGCCAACTGTCAAACTTTAATTTAGTTAACTATAATATCTATTGACTTCAGCGTTAGGCAGTTAGATTATGTCACCTTAGGTGGTATTAAATACAATACTAGTCCATTAGAAAATATCAAAATGTGTGACCTTTGGAACAATATAATGTACACGTGGTTTTGAGAAATCATATTGGCTCAAAAATTGGTCAACACAACTCTTTAATTAGGATTACGACTTTGCTTCTCACACCATTCTCATGTTGAGTGTGTTATTTTTATCCATGAATTACAGTTTTAATTCGACTTCGAACGACAGATTTCTGAGAAACATTTCATGACAATTTTATTTACTCTCAGAGTTTTGGCAGAAATCTGCTGAGAGGAAGTCGCCGAAAAGATATTTTTAAATAATTTGTGTTTTGTTGATGTCTGAGCTAGGGGTTTAATAAGCCCCTACACTACTTGCTAGACTACAGCGACTTCAGAACGACAATTCCACAAATTGACTCTCAATTCCGAACCCATATTTTGTATTTATTTATTTATTTAAGTCAATGGACAAATTCCTTACTGACTAATAACAAAAATAGGTACAAATAAAATTAAATAGAATTACAAACATTTTTTCAAAAACACAAGCAATTGTTACAATAAAAATATAAAAAGTTATGAATTGAGAAAAACAATAATTTTCCGTTTTATAACGCAAGAATTTAAAGAAAAATCAAGTCTGACAAATAATTGACGGCAAATTCTAGTTAACGGATCAGCAACAGCATAATTAGTTCTGCAGAATTGAATATAAATAAGATTATAACAGCGGAAGTTACGACGAGGATCATTGAATTTAACAGATCTTAACAGAAATTCACAGAAAATTTTACCATTGAACAGGTTAATCATAAAGGATTTATTTAACATTGTTCTACAACTCTTGTAAGGCAGTTTTATTTATGCCAGTATGCTAGTATATGAAGGCATATCCAAATTATTCCATCCAAGGCCACGCAAACAGAAGAGTACAAATTGTTTCTGTACAGATTCGATGTGTTCGCTGTAAACATTATAGTGAGGATACCATACGATGGATCCATACTCCAAAATTGGTCTTACAAGCGATACGTATACCTGTTTAGTAATAAATGGATCAGAAAATTCTTTTGCCCAACGTTTTATGAAGCCAAGTGTGCATCTTGCCTTATTTACAGTCAAAGTGATATGATAATTAAAGTTTAATTTTGTGTCCAATTGGATTTCAAGATCAATAAAAGTGTCCACTATCTCCAGTTGATGAGCTCCAAGCAAGCAATTAACCGCGACAAAATTATTTCTTGAGAACCGCATACATTTGAATTTTTTAATATTCAGCTCCATCATGTTGTACTCGCATCACAAGAAGAAATTATTGAGATCACTTTGAAGATAAATATGATCAATGAAATTATTAAAGGAGAGAAAAACTTTTACATCGTCAGCATACATAAAGATATTGGAAAAATTAATTATGTTGGGAGGATCGTTTATAAACAGCGAAAAAAGAAGTTGACAAAGATGGCTGCCCTGAGGAACACCAGATAGCACATAAATATACTTATACTTATATTAAATAAACACATACGATCTGTTTTCTACCAGTCAAATACGACTCTAAGCCCTAAAAATATTAGTTTAAATGAAAGAAAAGAATTTATGCCAAAGCCTTAATCAAATTATTGATAATTTTGAAAAACAAGGGTGGTATAAGGGTAAGCAAATAGGCTTATCAATTTAATGATTGCAGCTAGAAAATATGAATACTTCTTTCCTTAACAGTACTCTAAACAGACATCACAGACCTGATCGCAGTTGTTGTGTAAACTTCTCATATTTAGATATGTTTTTTAGATGGGGTTTTACATGAATAAGCAATTTTCAAGAGTTCATACCATTAGATTGAATGTCTCATAAGAAATTTTGGAGATGGCAATAAAAGAAAAATTTGAATCTTTGAATTTCGCATTTAAACTCCGAGTAAATCAAGAGCTTGTCCGTTCATATTTTTGCTCTTTTTAAGCCTGGTAGAAAAACTTGGTTTATGTCGCCATGGTTACCATAAACGAAATAGGTCATCAGACTTGGATGCCGTTTGATTCTTTTTTTGTTTGTATTTATTTATGTTTCAAGCTTATTGAGTTGTTGGTATCGTATGCAAAGTTCAATGCGTGCATTTGATAATTTTTTGTTATGACATTTCCACATAAATATTCATTTTTCTTTAAAGCATTTGTTTTCTCTTTTTTGGCGTACTCCATATTGATTTACTATTCCGGTGTTAAAAATTGGCAACATCCGTAGACAGCCATTACGAAAAAACGAACCATAAAAAGCTTTATAACTTTATATATTCTCTTCTATAATATTCATATATTTTCTAAACACTTTAGAATAATAAGTGTGTGTGTAAAGATTCTTGTCTGGATTTAAGTTCTTTTCTACACATAATTTTAGTGCCACATTAGCCAACCCTATTCGATGACAATATTTCTTTGTGTACCATAAAGTACGGATGTTAGCTTGGATTGCATTGAAATAGAATTGAAAAACAATAAAAAAAACTAATGACAAGATTTTGTTGCATGCTCAGCTATTCAATGTTGGAGTGGAAAACAACATTTGAGTTGCATGAGTTTTAGTTTTTTAAGAGTTTCGTTTTGTTTTTCAATTTAAAATTTGTCTTCGTTTTTTTACTATTTGGTCTGAGTTATCATAAATTTTAGTTTGACGACATTACTTATTGTTTTTGACACAATACATATATTTTACTCAAGTAAAAGGAATTGAAAAGTTTTATTGCAGTTTGTTTCAATGTGTATTTCCTTAAAGAGTTTTTATTTCAGTTTCGAGGTTCTATAATTTTGTGAAGTTAAATTGAGCCAAATAAATTAAAGGACGCCAGCAAAAAAAATTTTGCATTAAATTTGAAAAAGTTGTATTGAAAGTGTGGTTGTTACATCATTTTAATCAGGATAACAACCTTGTCTCTCTCAACACCTATGTTGTGTGCGTTAATTTTATCCACGAGTGGCAGGACCTACAATTTAAAATCGATTCCGAAAGACAGAGATTTGAAGAACTTTTCATGGCAATTTTATTTAGCTTCAGGGTTTTTGTCAGACGAAGGAATATTTTTTTATATCTTCGTTTTGATTTCTAGCAAGCTTGCTTACATTGTTTGCTAGACTACGACTACATCATATTGTAAATATTGTACAAATTAGTTTAGAAAATTTATTTGAATGTGTCATAGAATTTAATTCAGAATTTAATTCTGAAATCAGGAGTAGTTTAATCAGCTGGATAGGAAACATATTGCTTTTGCGTCGTTTAACATTAAAATTATAAACAAAAGCTACAAAAACAAAAACAATAAACTTGTTTATAAATTATAAACAAGTAAACAAAAATATACCAACAAACACCAGCATAAAAGAGTGATGATAAACAACTAAACAAGTAAACAAAAATATACCAACAAACACTACAAGAATAAATGTAAACAAAATACACAAACAACAATAATAAAACAACGATGTTTACATCTATAGAGATCTCGAGAAGGCAAAGCTACGAGCATTCGCCTTCAAGAACATTCATCAGACTGTTACTCTGCCATATAAAAGGCGACGCAAAGCAGGCGAGTGAGTTAGCAAAAGTTCAGTCAGTCTTGTTTGAGGAAAGTATTCGTGGTTTGAATATCTCCGCTACAAAGAGCTGTCGAACAATTGACTGGTATTTGTTATTGTTTATGCAAAAGAGTGCAAAAAGGAATAACAAAGAAAGCAATTGTTGTTGTTTTCAACATGTTGTGAACAGTGGCACAAAGAATTGTGCGAACAATAAAGAATTTTAATTAAAATTAAATCCAAATTTATTTTTATTTTATTTGCAATCTACGAGCTCATATTTTAAACGTTTTTAAAAGGTGAAAACGTAACAATATGGTTACCCTGGGTCCCAGGTCTTGGGGAAATGAGCCTTCGAGAAAAGGACCTTTTACGCCATTGATAAGGCCAGAAAATATCTATGGAGTGGATAAAGATTTTTGGAAGGTTAAACTCAACAAAACGGAAGATTAAAAGTGACAAATGCTCTTTTCAGACCAACTAAGTTTGTTGGCGATATTAAGAGATGTGTATTATCCATCAAACTATTCAGGAATAACCTGAGGTTGGTAACAGGTCGCTTGATAAACAACTCTTGACTCAAAGTACATTTATTTAGAATGGGGGTTGTACCGAACCCAACGAATTATCAGAACTTATTCTTAGACTTGGAATATATTGACACCGAGCATCATCCTGAAGTTTGTGAGGGCAATCGGCTTGTCGCTGCATGCTAGGCGACTATCAAAAGAATCACACGTCTCGTTTTCTTAACGAATTTTATAGAGTTAGAGGGAGATGTTGAGCAAATATCTCCCTCTAATAATGTCAATAATTCGGATTTCGATTCGGATTCGGGAGTCATCGCCAACTCGCATTGGACCGAAGATCTAACGTAGGACTTTTCTCTCGAATACTCTCAAAGCTGCTGCATCAGTACCTCTGCGCCATAAAGAAGCACGGGGAGGATGCGCGTCTTGTAGAGTATTAGTTTTGTCGTTCGAGAGAGGTCTCTGCTACAATTGCCTATTTAGACCATATGTAGTAGCACCTGTTGGCAAGAGTAATCCTGCGCTTGATCTATAGTTTGAAATCATTTTTGGTGGTAACGGCAGAGGCATGTTTTAGAAAAAAAAAAAGGAAAAATGAATTGCAGAACTACAGTAAGGAGGTAGTTAGTTGCAGTCACTAAGAAGGTAACTTGTACAGTGACTAAAATTTATCGAGATGTTAAACGTAATGCGAGGCGAGATAAGCAGAATTGGATCCACAATATAGCAAACGAGCTACAAGCAGTGGCAACAACCCGTCGCACGAGACCTATATCTCGCTGTTAACAAGGTTACTAATAGAACATTTCCGTCTGGCAAACCATTGAAAAATGACATTGGGGAACTTGTAACATCAAAAGCTCAGCAACTCTGCTTATAGAAAAACTTTTACACCATCTGCACCACTAATCTACACTTGCACGTCTCACGTGTTGAATCGAACTATATCTACTGAATGTCCAGGAATAATTGAAATCAGGGGAGCAATTGGCTCAATTAAAAACAAGTGCCCAGGCTTAGACAACATTTTCCCAGAAATCCTTACAACCGACCGCGTTACTAGCGCTCGCTTATTGGAACCCGTCATAAGGGCTTTCTGGAATGACAAATCCATACCAGGCGGAATCACCGCCGGCACAATTATAAATTTTCCCAAAAAAGGCGATTTAACCGACAGGTAATATTGGAGAGACTAAGCATGACAAACGACTGTCAGAGGCAATTCTTCTCAGAAGGGAACAAGCTGGCTTCCGCTCCAACAAATCTTGCGTCGACCATGTCAATAGTCTCAGCATTATTGTGGAACAGTTAGTGGAATGGAGATCGCCTCTCTATCTCGTATTTGTTGACTTCGAAAAGGCTTTTGATTCTCTCAATCACACGGCCATATGGAGAGCAATGGCATGGAAGGGTGTCCCTACTAAAATAATAAAATTAATAAAGACACTGTACAACAATGCAACATGCCGCGTATTACAGGAAAAACAACTGGGCAAGAGCATTAAAATAAAAACCGGAGTACGGCAAGGATGTGTGCTGTCACCACTCCTCTTTAATTGTGTCCTCGATGTGGTGATGCAAAAGTCAACAAGTCATAGGAGAGGGATCACTTGGGGTTTGCAAGATAGACTGGAAGGCCTGGACTATGCGGATGATATATGCTTGCTAAGTCATTCTTTCTCCGACATGTAGTCAAAGCTAAATCTAATTAGCGAAACGGCAAAGATAGCAGGACTGAAGGTTTATATCCACAAAACCAAAACGCTCAGGTTAAATGCTAACGCAGAACAAAAGTTCCTAATATACGGCAAGGAAATTGATGATGTGGAGTCCTTCTGCTATCTAGGCAGTATAATTGATAAATCCGGTGGTTCATCAGAAGATGTTGCCAGTCGCATTATTAAGGCAAGCAATGCTTTTGCCCAACTTAACCCTGTTTGGAAATCGTCTAAAATATCGACAAGTACCAAAATTAAAATTTTCAATTCCAACGTTAAATCCACATTACTATACGGCTGCGAAACGTGGAATATGGCACTGCGCGATTCCCAGTCTCTTCGGGTATTTGTCAACAAAGGCTTGGGTAGAATCTTGCGTGTTTACTGGCCTTCCGTAATATCCAAAGTACAACTCTGGTCAGATACAAACCAGCAACCAATTAAGAGGGAAATAAGGAGACGCAACTGGGGATGGCTTGTGCACACTCTTCGTAAGCCAATAGATGACATCACAAAGAAAGCCATGGACTGGAATCCCCAGCGAAGCTAGCGCATCGGGCGACCATCAACAAACCAATGCCAAATTACAACCCAACTATCCAAACTACGTCTACAATGGAACGAAGTAAAACATCGCGCTGATGATCGAGTTCATTGAAATCAACTTGTTGCGGCCCTATTCTCCCTAGAGGAGCAAAAGGAACATATATATGACGGTGAAAGATGGGCCAGTTAGTCACGGTGTATGCTTCGACATGGCTTACATAGAGCGGGGGTCCTGTGTGAAATTTTTCTTGTTAAACTAATGGATGTCTTGTTTATTGAAATTGGAGAGTTTTGAGGGTTCATTAAAACTTCTAATTCATTCAGCCATTATTGAAATATGTTTCTCTGTCAGTCTGCTAACTTATGCATGATTAGCACTCTATCCGTTGGTTCCTTATTTATTGTATTCGATATTACAACCCTTAAGTAAGGATTACAATCTGGCTTCTGACACCACTCATGTTGTCTGTGTTAAACCATTTTATTTACTCTCAGATTTTTTATCTGAAGTGTTCTGAGAGGAAGTCGACAAAAGAAATATTTTTTTTCACACTTCGTTTAGTTTGAAATACTTGAATCTGGTGTTGAACCAAGGCCAAGGAACATAGGCTACGGTGACTTAAATATTGATTTGAACTAATAAATAGTTTAGATGCAAATGGATTTTGCCATGTGATAATTTCAAAATTCTTCAAAACTCTTTTTAATTATTTGATGTTATTATTTCTGGTGGAAAATGATTCCACGACCCCTCGCTGGCATTACCCGCTGAACTACTACAGCACCGACATTTCTCAAATCTTATATGATTTCATATGCTAATAACATAAACTATTTACTTCTATGTTTGACTACAACGCATCATGATGACGTTAATATTCTGCTGTACGGGCCATTTTAAATCTTCCAATATTAACAACGAATAGGCGTTCTTTTGTTTGACTTTAAATGTAAGTTAATGTCTCTTAGAGATGTCAATAATTTATTGTCATTCAAAGGCAGTTAGTTAACGACAAATGATAGAAGATAGACATGCTTGTCTTTGTATATTATCATCGATTACTTTGTTGATTACATGGTGTACAAAAACAATAAATATTCATCCCATAATGTATTCCTTGCTTCAAACGTCTGTCTAACACGATTTCTAGGAGTCTAATTTAAATGGCATGACATTCTGGCATTTCTAACAGACTGTCTTATTTAAGTATGCGTAAATGAATGCAAATGTCAGCATGAATACACAGTTAATGTAGTTATTCAGTGACTTATTCGTCCATTGTAAATAACGTCCTTTAGTTGTTAAAGGAGAATTGCTTTCTATTCGTTAAACCAGTAAATGTTTTTGGCTCACAGAAAGCAAATAAATTGATAAATAAAGAATTTTGTATTATAAATGATTTAAAATTTTTTTAAAGAAATTTTATTTGCTGTTGTAAAAAATGAATACATTCTTGGATTCTGTACATTCAAAGGATTCATTAGAAAGCAAGGAAATTGAATACCACATGAATTGAAACCGAAAGCATGCATGAAATGTTTTTAATCGCTTTAAAAAAAAGATCATTTTTGCTTCAAAACTAATGCATTTACATACAGATGTACATACATACGTATATACATTTAGTCATTAAGACCTCTCAGTGAGGATTACGACCTAGTTGGTCACACTACTTACGTTGTCTGTGTTAATCTTATACATGAGTGGCGGAATTTAAGAATGACAGATTTTATAGCAACTTTTTATTTTTTCTTAGACTTTTTGCAACGACGTCAAATTAATAGTGCTGCTCAAACCGTTTTCACCACCTAAAAAGTAACAACATAAATATTTGTTAGTATTCCCTGCAAAAGCATTCATTTTAATTAAACTTTTTTATTATTCGCACAATTTTTTATGTGAACATGCTTATTTTGTTATTCCTCTGTTTACATCCTTTGTATAAACAATAACAATTACTAAACAATTGTTCGGCAGATCTTTGTAACGGTGATCTTCAAACTACGATTACTCTCTTCAAACACATCGCGTCTGCACACAAACTGACTGAACTTTATTAACTCTTTCGACTGCTTTGCCTTGCCTTTTATATGGCAGAGTAAACAGTGTGATGAATATTCTCCGTGACATCGCTTTCTCGATATCTATATAAATTATTATACTATATATCATTATTGTTGTTTGTGTATTTAGATTTATAACTTTCCAAAAATTATAATACTCATAAATGATTCGAGTGATTCGAATCATTCATCAAAATTTACAGTCTTAGTTGTTGTTGCATTTACAAAAAAGGAAAAAAGACACATAAGCAAAAAAGACAGAATCAGCAAGCAGAGCAAACACACAACCTCCTAGTGAGGATTATAGTGTTCTTACTCGATTCATACTTATTTTGTGCTTCGTGTATATGTTGAGCTATAAAGAGTCGAAATCAACAATAACATACGTGTTGTTAAGTATGAATATGATGAGTACTTCAAACTTTGAAAATGAGTAGAGGTTCCGTGATATTAAAATAGGTATGAATGTGTATAAAGATCAGAAATTATGAGTATGATTCGATTACACTCATCTTTTTGAATACACATTGCTGACATCTGGTCTGGATACAACAAAGTTCAGTAATCCTTCGATTTACGTCGCCTCGATTAACGTTGTTTCGATTTACGTCGTCAAATTTTTTGTACAGCACACTATACATGAGGCTTGAATTAAAGATTATTTAGTTGTAGGCGGCAGATTTACGCATTGTGTAGTTAAGTATAATGCTGTTTTACACATCCCCAGCTTTAAACTTCACATGTGTAATCTTTTCTCATAATTTTCTTAGAGATACCTAAAGAAAGAATATTTATTCTCACCTTTCGTTTCATTCTTTACACATTTTTACATCTCTTTTTTAATTCTGAAGGCCTTAATATTTGCGTAGACGTATGATGACTGACAACATTTAGTTTTTCCATTAGCGTGCCTGTTTGAGTTGTAGTGTGAAAAACTTTTTTAATATTTAATAACACGCGGGGTAGTAAATGTCAGTAACACTTTTCCATACATTAGCATTCAATAAAAACAAACACTTTCTATAGAGAAAAAAAATTTCTAAAGAGAAAAACAAAACACATCAGATATTTATTTTCACACTTCGTACTTTTCATTGCCCCAATAGCAGCAGGTGATCAACAGGAAATTTCGTATTTGCTGAAGAATAAAGTGCGAAATGTAAATACACGAGAAAAACACGAAAATAAAACAAAAGAACATTGGAAATCTGAACCATAAATATGAGGTAAAAAGTTGAACTCGGATCTTTAGGGTAAGATTTCGTTGCATGTTATGCTACTACAACACAATGTTATCTGCCAAAGATCTTCCCTTGTTATTAACTGTAAAAAAGGTGTTATGTAGGATAAGTGATAATTCCACTGAATAAATATTTATTTACAGTAGTAAAGATGTAGTTTGAACATTCGCCTGATAATGCGATATCAAATATAAACTCCAAAACGCAGCTCTTCTCAGTTGTTATTCAAATGCTTATTAAAGAGAAAGAACCAAATATCCCACCATGCAGATTATCATAGACTGGTATCAGTCAATTAACGTATTGGACACTTGAATGATATACATAATTGGTCATTACAACCCTTCAGTCGAGATTAAGACCTAGTTTCCCGCTTATGTTATGTGTGTTAATTTTATACATGAGTGGCGGGACCTACAGTTTAAAGTCGACTCCGAATGACAGATTTTTGAGAAACTTTTCATGACAATTTGATTTGCTCTCAGATTTTTTGCCAGAAATCTGCTGAGAGAAAGTCGCCGTAGAAATACTTTTAATATTTTGTTTTGATGTCTGTCCTGGGCTTTGAACCCTGGCTTTACGTCTAAAAAGCCAACACACTACCTACTAGACTACGGTGACTTCATTTCCATACCTTACTTGAATGATATACTTTCGATAAATTTTTTGGTACATTAAGCTACTGGGGCAAGTAGTCGTTCACAGTAGGATCTCATGAATACCAAAGATTCATAAGAACATGATAGTTTATGTAGTAAGATATTTAAGTTTCTGGCATGATGAATCAAGAGAAACAAGGAGTGATAAGGATACTAAAATGTTCTGGAGTGCTTGCAGTTCCATTGCTATTGGAGTTGATTTAGTCTGTAGACGTGAGGCCACGGCTCAAATCCTAGATCAGACATTCCCAACAAAACAACCCTGACTTTACGTCAAATAGGCCAACACACTACCTACTAGACTACGGCGACTTCATAGTTCATACACAAGATATTCAATAAGTATGTCATAGACATGCTCAAGTAGATTTAGAATTAATTTGGAGCTATCGTAATTGACGCTAAAAGCTGTGCCAATATAAGTGGTGTGAGGAACTAGGTATTAATCCTGATTAAAAGGTTATAATGACCAATATACAGCACTTCTACCATCTCCAGGCAAATAAATCGAAGGCAGTAGTAATCGAATTGTTAAGAGTTGACACAAATAGTGTCCAGGTTTAACCATCGCAAACCTATTTCCACATTACTAGCTTAATTTGAATAAGCAAACGCCAGCTTTTGTTTTTGCTTATAAATTCATTGATTCCCTGCTCCTTTGTATAAAAACTAATTTTTGGGTACTAAACTAGCAAGTATCTTAAGAAACTTGTAAAGATATTTTGTCCCAGATTTTTCTAATGAAATTGTAACAATTCAGCGCACAAAAGCTGACATATTGTTACGTAAATGAAAATTCTAGATACTGGTATTTTAAATTATAAACAAAAGCTACAAAAACAAAACAATGAAGTAAACAAACCTGTTTAAAAATAATCGTACTGCTTAATATAACAATAAACCACAGCGTAAAAAATGGTAAACAAGTAAATAAAAATATACCAACAAAACTACAATAATAAACGTAAACAACGATGTTTCCATTTAGATTTCGAGAAAACGAAGTGATGAACGTTCGCCTTCAAGAGCATTCATCAGACTGTTTACTTTGCCATATAAAAGGCAATGCAAAGCAGGCAACGGAGTTAGTGAAGTTCAGTCAGTCTTATGTGAAGACGCGGTGCGTTTGAAGAGTGTAATCGTGGTTTGAAGATCTCCGTTACAAAGATCTGTCGAATAATTGCCTAGTAATTGTTATTGCAAAGGGTGTAAAAAGGGGAATAACAAAGAAAAGCAATTGTTGTTGTTTACATCAAGTTGTGAACAGGCCACACAGAATTGTGCGAGTAATAAAGAATTTTAATTAAAACTAAAACCAAATTTAATTTTATTTTATTTGCAATCTACAATATAATACCTATGTGGGCTTATTCTGACTAAGCTTTAAATTTATATTCAAGTAGCCATTTTTACCATACTTTTGATAATTATATCTTCAATTCGCATATAAGAGCAGTAAGTCCATAATCAATGGTTTGTTTTCAACCAAATTATGAGGCGTAAAACTTGTATGTATATTAACAGATTGATACTTTGCCAAAATTTAGTTCAGAGTCATCTACTGTTTTGTTTCTACAGCAATCTAAATTAAAAAGTCTTACAAGTCTTATCTATACATTTCAAATGTCTTTTGTTTGTATCGTTGTTCACCTTTGTCTGAAAAACAATAATTTTCCATTTAATTTTTTTGTCATTTAAAAATTATTTTCCTTTTATTACAATGCAAATATTTTCTCTATTAATTCCATTGAATAACTTCTTTCTCTAACGCCAACTGTTCATTTCACTCTTTTTACAAAAAATCTTGTGAATTCTTCTTTCGCTGGCATCTTTTGTATGAATAATTGTCACCACAACCAATGTTACCACAGGTCGTTATTTGTAAAGAACAATACTTGGAAAAAGGAGTGCACTCTGGATGTAATAAATAACACATACTGTGTAACTAACGGGCAATCATACGTTGATGTTACCATCAAAGTATCTTCTAAAAGTACCATTAATGATGGCCTCTGGGCAAAGGCTAACCTATTCTGATTGGAAATGGAATCAAATAGTATCAGAAAACCCAATTTTAACTTTCAAGGATTGTTTTCAAATAATTTGATCTTTTGAAATAAAACTCCTTAAGGAAAAGGAGAAGTTTTCGCCCTAATCATTGCCTAGCGCTTGATACATACATACATACGTAGTTGATCAGTCAGGATTACGACCTATATTCTGACACCACTTATGTTGTGTGTGTGAATGCGTTGATTTCATGCACGTGTGCCGGGACCCATAGTTTAAAATAGACTCCGAACGACAGATTTCTGAGAAACTTTTTCATGGCAATTTTATTTACTTTCAGAGTTTTGCCAGAAATCTGTCTGAAAAAATATTCTTTTTTATTCCGTTTTGTTGGAGATGTCTGACATGAGGTTTGAACCGTGGCCTCACGTGAAATAAGCCTACGTACTACCTACTACTTGATACGTTTTTTTATTTTGCTTTACGAAACCTTTTATGACAGAATTTTTAAACAATCCACTAAAAGTGTGGTATGTATTACGAGATCATATTATTGATATGGTCCAGATACAAATATTATTAAAGAGTTCTCCAAAGGGGACTTCCGAACTTTGGCTGTTGATAGCAGCCATATAGTTGAAGCCTATAACTGTCAAATTAATTGCAATTTCTTCAGACTAATAGTTTTCCAAATCACCATGTTTGAAGAAAAACAACAAACTAGTATAAGCTGAATAGAATCTGGAACAGTTTGCATTTGACCCTAATCTTCATAGAAATAATTAGACTACTATGCATGAGATCCTATACATTCCGAAAAATTTAGTATTTGGTGTTGACTTTGGGGTAGCGACGTCATTCTTTCATATTTGTTTGATAACGCCGTTGGTCGAACAATCGCAGAAAACATCATGGATGATTTGACAGGTTTCAACAGAATGGCGCTACATACCAGAGATCAGAAATGAATCGTTTTTTCGATACTCATAAGCACTTGAATATAAGTGAGTCAACAATACGGAAATTTAACTACCCTGATTCATTCGTACTCACTACAACGTTAATTTATAAGTAGGTTGCAATGAGTATGCGTACAACGTTGACATCAAACTCATACCAATCGAAATGTTTCAATCATAAGCCTACTCATTTAGATTCATAACTTTAGAAAAATACTTATGATACTCATAAATGATTAGAGCAAGTCGAATCATTCATCAAAATTTTCATTCTTAGTTGTTGTTGCATTTACAAAAAAAGAAAATGAAAAACAGCAAGCAAACCAAACACACAACCGTCTAGTGAATATTGTAGTGTTCGTACGCAAATCATCCTTATTTTGTGATTCTTTTAAATGTTGGTAATGAAGAGTCGAAATCAACAACATCATACGTGTCGTTAATTATGAGTATGATGAGTACTTCAAACTTTGAATATGAATAGTATGATTATAATATTAAAATAAGTATGAATGCGTATAAATACAAAAATTATGAGTAAAATTCGATTCTACTCATCTTTTTGAACACTCATTGCTGATCTCTGCTACACACCACACAGCTCATGCCACACTGTGTATTTTGCTTGAGCGATTTGAAGTTATAATTATCTCACATGGACGTGATGTGAACTGGCCACCGGCGTTTCGTGGTTTGTCTTTTCTTATTAGTCTTTTTCTTATTAGGGTTTTCTTAAGTCGCAGGTATATGCGAATATTCTTTAAACCACAACGGTTCTCAAAGCCAATATTAGCCATGCTAGCAGTCAAAGTCAACCTGATTATGTGCCAGATTAACAGATAGTTGGAGATTTCAGATTCTTTTCTAACTACACATTTATAATTGATCAATACATCCATTCAGTCTGACATACAACCTAGCTTCTCACACCGCTTATGTTGTGTGTGTTAATTTCATATTTGAGTGGATCAGTTGAAAGTCGACTCTGAACGATAGATTTTTGAGAAAATTTTTCATGACAATTTTATTTAAGTTTCATACAATTTTATTTAAGTTTTTGCTGAGACGAAGCCGCTGAAGAAATTTTTTTATATTTCATTTTTTTTCGAAATGTTTGATCTGAGGTTTGACCCGTGGCCTCAAATCTAATAAGGCAACGCACTATCTACTAGACTACAGTGACTACTGTTCTCTGACTAACAAAACATATTACAAGGATAGGTTCAAATCTATAGACAAAAAATACAATCTCACGATTTGAATAACCCTGTATTTATATCTACTGGCTAAAGAATATTCATTATTTCTTCGTATATGTATATGCATTTTATCGTTATGTTGGACTAACCGCAGCGTAAATTTTTTTTGCCTTACAAGTCATGTGTACACACAGAACATATGTAGTTTACGAGAGCGTTGAATTGTTGTTATTTAAACAATCGCAAAAGTTCAATAAATTAATGACAACCAAATGGTAAAAGAAGACAGCAATGGACAACGTTTTAAAATCAGAAACGAATATTAAAATGAAAAACAAAGAAAATGTAGTGGTCATAAGCGAAATATACGATGTTTGCACATGATTTTTTTGAATTATTTTGTTCAATCATTTTCTATTGTTTTTCACTTTTTGTTTTTTATAAAACAGAAACCGAATGTTTTATTGTTTTAATATTTCTTTTTAACAAATTTACTTGTTCAGTTGAACCAGAAGATAAACACCAAAATTCATGGTTGAATTCATAAATCTTTTTTGAAAACTACAGTTAGCAGCACCTAACTAACTGGGGGCTTCACGTCTGATATACCTACTATATTATGGCGACCTACTAGATTATGGAGACTACAAAAATCGTAAATTACGATGTGGACTGAAGTCGAGTGTCACTATCCTATATGGCCGACGACAGATGAATTAACAAATATTAATTTCTGCAAATATTTTGCAGCCATGGCATTATATTCTTCATACAAATTGACCCACAAAGCCAGAGTATTGCCAAAGGTGATGGTAGGTCCTGTATCAAATGTATACACAAAATAATATAAAGAGTTCAACAATTGTTGAAAGTGAATTCGTTAGTACAACGTAGAGTATATACCACAGTGCAATATTCAGATTCTTACTAAGCGTTTTGGTAAGAGTCCGGCATGTGTTTGTATAACCAGAAAGATGAGAACGTGTCATACATGTACGCTTGAGGTTCTATTGGATTGAAGCCTGTTGCATATATATTATTGGGAACCAGAGTTATGACGATTTTCTTTACGATAATGGATGACAAATTTGACGCAAAAATCATCAGTTCGCATCGTGGTCCGATAAATCTAGTAGCAGACAGCTCTATCTTTACTCGTTTCTTAGGCAGAAACAGTAAACTCTGCAACTTTAGGAAATGATGTGCAACGGGACTTAAATATTAGAGTGAAGCTTAATATATTTTATATAAAGAGACCATTCCGCGGTATTCGGATGAGTAGACCAAAAATAATGGGCAGAAGTGAAGGTGTTTCTTACTAGACTGAAATATTCCTGACCTAAGGGGAACTCGTAGATATTTTCTAAGCGGAAGTCTGCATAAAGGAAAGATGTGCTTCATTCAATTTAGACAGAATATATGTATAAAGGAAGGGATCTAGCAATACTATCTAAAAATCAGGCAGCCGTTCGAGTACTTCATCCGTATGAGGTTAACTCAAAAATAAAATTGAACTGTCTGGAGAAAACTGTAACAATTAAGCCAGGTCGTTTTCAATTTTTTTCAATTCATGCTAAAAAGCAGACAGATGAGCTTGCTAATAGATAACGGAACCACTCTTCCTATGTAGAGTGGGAAGATATAGTTACGTAAATGAAAAAATCTAGATATTGGTGTTTTGCTTTTACATCGTTTAACATTAAAATTATAAACAAGATCTACAAAAATAAAAACAATGAACTTGTTTACAAATTATCGCGCTGCTTAATATAACAACAAACACCAGCATAAAAAATATAAAACAAGTAAACAAAAATATACCAACAACACTGCAATAATAAACAGAAATAATCATGTTTATACTTATAGAGATTTCGAGAAGGTTTGAAATTTTGCCATCAAGAACATTCATCAGACTGGTTACTTTGCCAGTACGCGACTGAGTTAGTAAAAGTTCAGTCAGTCTTGTGCAAAGAAGCGGTGTGTTTGAAGAGAGTAATTGTGGTTTGAAGATCTCCGTTACAAAGATAAGTCGAACAATTGTCTAGTAATTGTTATTGTTTATGCAAAGGGTGTAAACAGAGGAATAACAAGCAAAGCAATTGTTGTTGTTTACATCAAGTTGTGAACAGTGACACAGAGAATTGTGCGAATAATAAAGAATTTTAATTAAAACTAAACACAAATTTATTTTTATTTGCAATCTATGAGCAAATAAAAATATTTCAAATGTTTTTAAAAGGTAAAAACGTAACAATATCTTAAAACTTGATCGTTTGCGCAAGATGGCAGCACTTGCTGATATATTGCTATATAGTTATATCAATGATAAATCCATAGTTTGAGAAATAAATTACTAAGCTTTCTAAATCATTGAACATTCTTTGGTTTGGTTATGCACATCATAATTTCCAATCAACAACGCAGTGTATCTAGTAGTTTGCACGTTTCGAAATTGCGTCCTGGACAACCAATAAGGCCATAATTTGGAAACATTACACGGTCAAGATTTAAAATTCGTGGTAGACCTAAAAAGAACTTGAATAGTGATTAGACGTTAAAAAAATGCCATCTCAAAGCAGCAGAATTCAGGCAAAAGCAAAGAAACCTGGTGATACATGAATTGCAGCTGAACAACTTGAGGGTCAACTTTGCATGTATCAAATGCTGTTTGATCGTTTTAAAAATGAAATTATTTATGCATAGTATTATTACTTGCGACAGAAAGGCGATTTCCTACAACACCCACAACCCGAAGAAATCATATTAGAAGCGTAGGCAGTAAGCAAATTCTAGGACCAAGCAGAATATCCAAGGCGCCAAGGTAATGCTCTGTATTTTTTTGTTATCAGATGGGTGTGATCCATTATGAGTTGCTGAAATGAGTGTAGGCTGCAACGAGAGACCTGTACAGACAACAATTAACTGTTTTAAAGCGAGCATTGGCCGAAAAACGCCCTATATATTCAATCAGATACGAAGTTCCGTTATGACAACACTCGGTCTAATATTACGGCACCGGTGAAAAACTATTTGTAAAACAATGGGAAGTCTTACTTAATTGGTCATTACAACCCTTTAGTCAGGAATACAATCTATATTCTAACACCACCCATGTTTTGTGTCTTACTTTTATCCATGAGTGGCTGGACCTAACCTTTTTATGACAATATTATTTACTCTCAGAGCTTTTGTCAGGCATCTGCTGAGAGGAAGTCGCCGAAGAAATATTCTTTCATATTTCGTTTTGTTCGAGATGGTTGGACAATCCTCCTGTCCAATCACGGCCTTACGTCTAATATGCCGACACACTACTTACTATACTATGACGACTACCTCACTAGCCGCCTATCACAGACCTTGCCCCATTTGTTTCGCCGATGCAGACGAACAGGGTTGTCAAAAATTAATTCGATTCATTCTTGCCTTAAAAGACAAGCAGATTTTTTTGCGGAACCCACAATTTTCAAAAAAAAAAACAAATGGGAAAAAGTCATAGCTTCCGTAGGACAATACCTAGAGTGACATGTTCTTTTAAAAAAACTATCTTAATAAAACATCTACTTCCGATAAAGAACTTCTTATACTACCGATATTCATCCGTATATGCTCTATGCATTCGTCTGGCTCCGATAGCTTTGATCGATAATAACTGTTCAATTTAAAATTCCTATACATACAAATGTATGTATGTATGTATATTGTATGCATTATGTTCAATTTATATACATTCTTAATGTTGCAATAAATTTGTATATGATTGTGATGTATCTGTTGGATTTTGAAAATACAATTTTACTACTTTTCCTAAAAATTCTCAATTTGAAATTTATGGATGTTAATAATGAATGGTTTGAAATAAAATATTTGCATTTGCCTGTTCATAAAATGCATATGCTTAAAAATGTATGAATTTTATATAAAAGAACAATTTGTGAATAAAATTTTAAATCTTTACATACTATATTCAAGTGTACCAAGTTGTCATATTTATATTTTTAAAATATAACTTTTCATTCATTTATAAATTTAACAGTATTTTCAACTAAGTATGGGCATTACTATTATTAAAAAAATTAAAAAAAATATATTATTCATATTTATTTTCATACATAGTAAAAAAGAATTATATTTTACTGTTCTTTTATTCATACATTGACAAATTTTTTACAATTGGTTTGTATTATTGTCGCCTGAGTAATATAGTTCATGAAAATATTTTTCATTTCCTATTTCTAATTTATTTAAATAACAGATGTTTGTAACAAAAAATTCTTTCTTAAACACAAATACTAACGTAGTTGCCGAGGAAAGAGTTAAGAAGACAGACACACTGTCGGAAAAAACTTCCTTCTTCTCTGATTTTTATAAATTAGTTTTAAGTAATTCCTAACGATAGTAGCAGTGCACAAAGCCCTACAATCTGTAGGGAAAATCAGCAAAAGTATCCACGTAGGAAAGCGTTAGTAATAGTATTGCAGTCATATGAGTAACCATCCCACAAAGTAATACACACATACATACACACATAATTCGTCGCTACAACCTTTCACCCAACCGAATATAGTCGGGAGCACTCTCTGTGGGGACGACAAGGAGGAAACTGTCCTCGGTGTTTCGTCTAACAGCGATGAGACAGATAAGTGGCTTCAGGACAGTGTCCGATGAAGCGTTACTGGTAGTGACAAATACAATACCGATAGATATATTGACGGATGATATGAGGCGGATATACCTTCGCCGTCTCGAGTATCCAGGACAAACAGCAGCTATAAAAGCGGAGGAAAGAAGAACTTCCATGCAACAAATGGCAGTCACAATGGGAGAACAGTTTAAAGGGACGATGGACATTTCACCTTGTCCTGATATAACCCCTTGGATGGAGAACAAACATTGTGAGCTGAACTACTACGTGACCCAGCTCCTAACTGGTCATGGATGCTTTAGGAACTACCTGCACAGATTTCGAGATGATACTTCCCCTATATGCCTTAAACTGTGTAGGTGAGGAGAAAGATGCGGATCATATTCTAACATGCTGCCCCAGTGTGAGATGGCCCGGGGAAACGAGTTTTGGATCAAATCGGCTTATGAAAGAGGTGTTGAATTCTAGGATTCTATGGAGCCAATACAGCCAGAGAAAGACTGAAGTTATGCTGGAACTCCGAAGTTTGGAAAAACAAAGGCGAAATATGATTTAGTGTGATAAAGTTTTAACCTTCTAACCAGCACTCCGCGAAGTAATACCTTACGGCAGTTCCGCGGGAGGAGAGTGGTTGAAGAATATAGGTGATGGTGAATCGTTGGAACAAAAGTGTCTTTCGAAGATTCCCACCTCCGGCCCAAGAAAAAAAAACTTCATTCCTGATTACGGTCTCGATTCTAACACCACTTATGTTGTCTGTGCTAATTTTTAAACATAATTGGAAAGACCTACAAGCAGAACCTAAAGTCAACACTGAACGAAAGATTTTTGATAAAATTTCATATTTCGTTTCGTTCGAGATGTTTGACATGTTTGAAGGGTGGCTTTACAGTTCCTCCAAGTGTAGTCCTAAAGACTTAAGCGATACCATATTCAGAAAAAGATATCTTGATATAATATTAGCCGCTGCCAACATTAGCAATAACGGGACGTAAGAAAGATTCATAAAAATAATTCATTCAAATCTATTTTACAGCCAGGGTATTGCGGAGTCTAATTTTAATACAAGGTATACCAATATGTGTTAACTTTGAGATATAAATTTCCTCAGTGTAAAGCATCGCTTTTTTCTTCAATTGACCCAGCAACTGAAGGTCAACGACTTGTGTTCACTGCATGTGCTCTGGCACAATTGGAAACTGACCCTTAATTTCATTGAAAAATCATCTTTGTCCATAAGGCCTGTTCCTAGACGAATAGGTACGTGATCTAACTAAATTGTCGAATTTGGAGTGATACCAATCTAAATGCCAATTGCATGGACTTTGGGCTGGCGGCATCATCGGTACAAATTTATTTGAGAACGACGTTGGCCAGGTCACTAGAGTTACCGGGGAGCACTATAGGTTAATGATTACGAACTTCTCTTGGCCTTTATTGAATTATCTGGACACTATCGACAAGTTTATTTACTTTCAAGTGTCGCTATGTGCCGTTTGATTCTGCATTGGATATTCAGTACGAACGAAAGGATAGTCCGACCATCGTGCAGTTTGACATAATTTAATTTTTTTTGTGGATCTTCTTTACTCGCATACCCCTGCAACTTAAGAAAACCCCACAAGAAAAGCTCAAACGCAGTGAATTCACATGATTTCGGTGGTCTGAATCCATTTCAGGTTAAAAACTTTAGAACCCATCTGTATATAATTATTTACAATGGAAACAAATAGAGCTCCGAATATGTCTAATATATTACCCAAATACATTATTATAAACCACACACACATGCACACATAATTGGTCATTACAACCCTTAAGTCAGGATTGCGACCTAGCTTCTCACACCATTTATGTTGTGTGTGTTAATTTGTATACAAGAAAACATTCTATGGTACCATGTAGTCACATCTTAAGCCTAGTTGAGCAGTATTGAAACATAGCCCACCGTACATGGCTTAAACATATCTGAGAACTTAAGCCCCAGTGCAGTTCGAAGGCCAGGTTTCGGAAAAAGATGTCCAAGATAAAGAGGCAGATTTATAAAAGAGAAAGCAATATTTGAAAAGCAAATAATTTTTTTTCTTTCTAACCTTACAAAAGCATTCGAAAACGATTTTTATTTATAAGATAGGATGGAGATTTGTGTTGTGTCTTTCTTTTTTAAAAATGCTTAATGAAATTTAAATATTTTTAAAATTAGTATATATTTTTGTCTCTCTCTCTCTCAGTTTCTGACTGCTTGCCAAAAGTACATGAATAGTCCAATCAAATTTAATTATTTTTTGTTACTATCATTACTTACTTTAATGAAGTAATATTATTTGTTTTATTGAATATTAATGTAAAGCAATTAAAGTCTTTATTTTCTAGACACTCTGCCAAGAAACAATAAGAAATGTGAAAAATATTTATTTGTATTAAAATTTTAATTCGATTATGGCAAGCTGCCAAGACAAGATCATTCCGAATGTAATAACTAGTAACTATGTTGCCGCTCTTTTGAAAACAAATAATAATAATTGCTTAAATAATTGCTAGAATTTATTGATTTTTAGTGATAATTAAACTAAAATTTATTCGATAGTTTTGAAATAGAAAATAAATTATATAAGAGCTTTTCTAGAACTTTCAACATTTATGTAAAAATTGCAAGGAAATCTGAATTTCTTGGAGCTTTGCAGGTGCCTTTACGCACTACTTTTTAATGAAAATTATATTACAGTAACACCACTTTGTACAGTGTGTCAATACGACCTCCGGGTACTGCACTTGTCTTAATTGACAAATACACGTCCTCTAACCTAACACGTCCTCTAACACCATTTGTAAATTTCATTACTGTGTTCATATTATTAGGGGACATAACTATAAACCACTCACTGGTGCCTAATCGCCAAGCAAAACTAGGGAAAGTGTTGAATTGGCTAAAATTGTTGTTTGGTTAAAAAACACAAGGTCTCTCACTGCAATAAATTCCAATGGTAGACAAGACAAAGTAGCATCAAATTGCAAGTGGGACACAACACCTCACCTGATTTTTAACAAATTCCACTTTTTCAGTGGGTAACAATGTGAGATACCGGACGTTGTATGGTTCGGCTTCGCACTATAAGTTTATTACCAGAAAAAGAAATCGGTAGCGGTGCAAAATCTTCAGCTGAGTCATATGCAATGGTCCTAAAAACTTCTACTCATTCTGGCCTTCAAATCTTGTCCTTGATTTTATTCTCGGTTGTTTGCGATTATCATACTTTTTAAAAGCGAAGCGACTATTAAAGCGTTAGATTACAACATAGTGGGCTCCAAGACGCTATTTAACTGCCACAGATATCTCAAAGACGTAGCGAAATGATATCATTTTCATATAAAATGGGTACTGGCCAGGTGCCGCATAACCGTCGAACTGTCTGATGAATTCTTATCATCGGGAATCCTTTTAAAAACCTATGAGCTTATAATTGACAATGCTGTCATTAAAGCCGTAAACTCCGGATAAGCATTTTTGGATACGGTCAAAACAGCGCAGAAAATCTGGCCAAAATTGAATGCATGGGAAGACTTCTTAAACTACAAAAAAAAGCTTAGTATAGTTGTCGGTGCAATTACGGGCATTATGAGCACACATGTGAGTCGCATTGTTCTTGGATACTTCGCAAGCAATTTCTGCAAAAACCGTGGCGATGAGGAAGAAGATAAAATTGTCCTTCACTTATTGAATAAAACGCGCCTTGTGTATATTACAGATATGATTTCGAGGAACTGTTATTGTTATTATGCTTGTATTTCACAAACATTACAGGTCATTTCAGCCTTTTAGTCAGGATTATGACTTAGCTTCTCTCACCACTTATGTTGCGTACGTTAATTATATACATGAGCGACGGCATCTACAGCTTAAATTCAACTTCGAACGACAAATGTTTTTGAGAAACTTTGGCAATTTTATTTACTCTCAGAAGTTTTGCTTGAAATCTGCTGAGAGGACGGCAAAGGAGAAATACTTTTTTATACTTCTTTTCGTTGGAGATGTCTGGCCTGGAGTTTGAACCATGGCCTCACGTCTAACGAGCCAACAAACTACTTACTAGACTGCGGCGGCTGCTCTTGTTATAATTTCAATTTTCTCTTTAGCAGCAATACACATTTTACAACCATTAAGTTCATAGGGCGAAACTTTTGTTCCTTTTTTGTTATTTTTTTTTTTATCGAGGTATAGAACTTTAAGTTGGCATTACTTTTCGAGATGGCGACCGATTTAACAGCTGTCAAGTGATTTATTCTCAGTTTGGTTTGGCAATTCATCATGAATAGACTCACGCCTGAACAACGCTTGCAAATCGTGCAATTTTATTTCGAAAATAATGGTTCTGTGCGGAAAACGTATCGCGCACTACGTCCATTTTATCGTCGACAAAATCGTCCATCAGAGCAGTTAATTCGATTAACCATGGAACGTTTTCGCACCACGTTTACTCTTATTGATAACTCGCATCCCCAGAGACGCTGTACGGTGCGTACAGAAGAAGCTATTGCTGCTGTAGAGCGTAGCATTGAGGAAGACCCGAATGAGTCCATCCGCCATCGAGCACAGGAATTGGATCTGTGTCCATCCACTTTATGGAAGATTTTGCGGAAGGATCTTGGTTTGCGTGCTTACAAAATCCAACTCGTGCAATATTTGAATCAAGTAAGGCGTAGATTCGTCGAATGGGCCCAAAACGAGATTACCGTTGTTCCCGATTTTCATAAGCGAATTTTGTTTAGCGATGAAGCGCACTTCTGGTTGAATGGCTACGTCAACAAACAAAACTGCCGCATTTGGAGTGAAGGTAATCCTCAAGTGTATGTGGAAACACCGTTACATCCAGAAAAACTGACTGTTTGGTGCGCTTTATGGACTGGTGGAATCATTGGTCCGTACTTTTTCAAAAACGATGGTGGCCAGAACGTTACAGTCAATGGTGATCGGTATAGAGCCATGATTACTAGCTTTTTCATTCCTGAATTGAATAACCATGATGTCCAGGAGATGTGGTTTCAACAAGACGGCGCAACATGTCACACAGCTCGTGCCGCAATAGATTTATTGAAAGACACGTTTGGTGACCGCCTAATTTCACGTTTTGGACCTGTGAATTGGCCTCCAAGATCTTGTGATTTAACACCGCTAGACTACTTTCTATGGGGCTATGTAAAGTCATTGGTCTATGCGGTAAAGCCACAAACGCTTGACCATTTGGAAAACAACATTCGCCGTATTATTGCCGATATACGGCCACAAATGTTGGAAAAAGTCATCGAAACGTGGACGTCCAGATTGGACTACATCCGCGCCAGCCGTGGCGGTCATATGCCAGAAATCATATTTAAAATGTAATGCCACAAGATTATCTTTCGGATAAATAAAATTCATGTCAATCGAATAATCCATCATTGTCTTATTGCAACTTAAAGTTCTATACCTCTATAAAAAACACCCTTTATTTAACATCATCAAAATTGTATTTACTCTACCTAACCTAGTACATGGGGTATATTATAAATGCATTCTAAAAAGCATAATTTTTTCTATAAAACTAAAGATGTGATAAAAGTAGAAATAATACAGTGACTTTATTGCAACATCATGTCGAAGATTATCATCATTATCCGCAGTGGCAGAAAACGCAGTGAACACAATTTATAGTAGACCTTTTTGCGGTCACAGGGGATTTTTGCAGAAAAATTTTTAACAAGTAAAACCATACTTTTTTCTTCATTGTACTCTATAGTTTATTCCATTATTATTATTTTTTTGTTCTTTGTTTGTACTACGTCGTGTAGTGTAAGTTATCACTGTAGCAAAAATATTATGGAGTCGTGTCAAATTGCCATTTTGTTTATTTTCCATCGAAAAGAAATGTAATTTTGTGTCTGATTAAACCTAGAGTTCTATAATTCTGGATCTGATTTAATAAGAGATTTTAAATAAACAAAAATTTTTACAATCACATTGATTGCCTGGAATAATACAGTTGAAATTAAATAATAATTATGACATATTAAGTTAACATTCAAAATTTATGTATTTGATGGTCAATAAAAATTGGAATTAATTATGTAGCTAACGTAATTGGTGGTTACAACCCTTTAGTCAGGGTTGCGACCTAGCTTCTCATATTATTTATATTCTGTATGTTAATTTTATACAAGAGTGGCGGGACCTACAGTTTAAAGTCGACTCCAAAGACATATTTTTGAGAAACTTTTCGTGATAACTCTACTCTCAGAGATTTTGTCAGAAATGTCGCCGACGAAATATTTTTTTTCATATTCCGTTTTATTCGAGATGTCTTCCCTGGGTTTGAATGGTGGCCTCACGTCTAATAGGTCACACAGTACTCTCATTTAAAAGACCTATCAATGCCATTATGTATGGTATATAACACCGAACAAATGTCCGCCACGACACCTTTAGGTGGAGCGCATCCGAAATATCCAATTTTCTCTTTTTACATGAGATGAGAGCGTATCCTCAAATTACTCATATACAGTATTCAAAGTGTCATGAGCTGTGAGATATCTCGCCCCTTCATGTTGAAACTACATGTCGTTGGTATCCAAATCGTCCAATTCATGCCAAAAGAAGTGAATAATCTTCAACCAGTAATGATGGTAATAGGCTGCTCAAAGGCTTCCCAAAGAAATGTGAAGCGATGACGTCGAAATTAAGAAGAAATTCTGCATGAAGATTTGAATATGATGACTATTAACACCGGGTAAATCTTTAAGCGTTTCCTATCTCTAAATTTAAGTAAAATAAATTATGTGATAACTCTATGAAACTCCACAAAAAATATTAAACGAGGTCAAATCGCATGATCTCTGTGACAAGTTCACAACACATCCCCGTAAGACTACATGCCTTCGAATCGCTTAAGTTTTGTGAGACGTAGTGTAGTCTTTTGACATCAGGTTATCAAAAAAATATGTACACCTATCCCCAGATTTACACGGTAATTTTTTTACACGATTTCGCTTTTACACGGATTTCATTAAAAAGTCTCGCCAATATAAAATCGTTCCTAATCCATCTAACACCGAAACAGAATCGTATAAAGTATTATCGAGTGATGAAAGTGACATCATACCAATCAGGAAGAAAGGATTATGTATATCCTATGATAGTGATAACAGTACATAATTAAATTTTTGGTAAAATTTTTTAAATATGGATTTATATTTCTGGTTTCTGTATGTAAAATGAATAACATATCCATATACAGGAGTACACTTTTATATATTTGTATTTTAATGTATTTTATATATTTGTATTTTAATGATAGCTACTTTTATGTTTTTCAAAATAAACATACATATGTGCTATTTACTTTTATTTTACGTTGAAATAAATGACTGAGTTATGCCTACTTTAGTTTGTTTTCGATTTACACGGTTTTACATAGCGGAATCTACGATTTCGGTTTATACGGTTTTCTAAGGAACCTATCGTCAGTGTAAATCGGCGGATAGGGGATGACGCCGTCAGAACAAAATCCACACACAATTGTGTCTTCTTGCCGATGCATTAGGATCTCGGAGGATTGTTATTGTCCCGAAATTGACAATTTTGTTTGGACGTCATCACTGAAGATGATTTTTTGATGAAAGTTAGGGTCAGTTGCCAACTTCTCAAGAAAGCATTCAGAGAACACACTTCATTGCTTGTGGTCATACATGGCTATTTAGTTAAATGGACTGAATAAATAAAAACCAATTTGACAGTTGTAGCTTTAACAAGACAGCTGTTATGAACTGTCAAAGTTCCTAAATTTCTATTGGAATTCTCTACACTTTTAAACATCTGCAACAATTCATTGTAAGTACATACAACGAAATTTATGATTTCCCATAACGGTCATACACCGCTTAATCATCGTTTGTTTCCAAACCCACGGTATCTCTGGCTCATTCGTTATATAATTCATATTTAATAACACACTCGTAATAATGTTACCACTAATTTGCTAACGTTATAACCATTTAACTTTCCTTGGCTAATGACAGTGTTAGCAAGTTGATGACCATTTCTTTTACATGCCACAGGCAACAAGCAATGACAAACAGAAAGCATACAACATACATGGATCCACTGACAAAAGTATGAAACCAAAGAATATGGATATAAAGAATACGCGGGTCGTAACATTTCGACCCGCTCTCATCAAATTCATTTCCTGATAAGAGGGAGGAAGACAGAAGGAAAATAAACACAAACAAAGAGCGTAACAATGTGTTGCTCTCATTGTACGTATGTATATGTGTATGTATTCTTGTATCTTTTGATCTAGTTGTCGATCAGACTGCGACAAGAACACATGTTTGGCGGGTGCTTTATCATTTTATTTCAGAATAACACTCGAAGAATATTTTGTGTTAAAAATGTTATGTCATTAGCTGGGCCTATTTCATTTTTTTTATTTTTTCTCACAGTATAATTTTTTTTAAATGCTTTGGAATGCTCGTTTTTTTTTTCTTTTAATAAAAAATGGTTTTTTATTCTTTTTATTTTTCTAAAAAACGTGGCCTAATTTTTAAGCCAAAGATGGATAGCTTTATGTTCTTTTAATAATAAAATGGATTTTTTATTTTATATTTATTTATCTAAAATTATTAAACGAAAGATAGACAACTTTACATATGTATGTTGATAAAATGAAAATAAAAATAGCGTATATTACTAACACTTTTATATGGCTGTAAATAAATAAATTCTCTCAACTTATTTTCCCTCTCTTACTCACTAATCCTTAACCAAAGGCATGTGTTAACCTAGAGGAAAATCGTTAGTAATAATTTCAAGTCTACTTATTAACCCAATGATATGTATATGTGATCGGAAAATATAGAAAAATTGTACTGCGCTAAATCCCTAAAGATACCGTATTTAACTCGGCAAGTATTCTTCCAAAAATCGAAATCATTTCTCATTGATATTAGTGAATACTACTGTGATATTTCTTTGGGCGTATAATTGAAGTCTGAAAAAAACGACATGAACCTTCTTCTTTAAAAGCTGACAAGATTTTTACGCTCTTTTTAGCGAACATTCTTGATGTTCTTGTCCTATGTGTGAAAAAAAGCCGAAGATGTTCTCCCCCTGAGGGACATTGGTGCCGACGTCTGTATTTAACACTAAAAAAATAAATAAAAAGTGGTCAAACAACAAAAACGCACGATGAGAACAACGCATTGTTACGCTCTTGGTTTCTGTATCATTCCCTTCTATCTTTCCCCCCGCGTCAGGAAATATTTTTGAAAAATATTCCAAAAAATGTTAAAATGCACATTCTTTATACTTTATTTTCTTTGATGAAACTCAATAGCGTAATGCTACTGTTGGATTTAGAATTCTCGAACAGTTGTAATCCGTTCTATTCACAATGCCAGAAAATGTAAAATGATGATTGTCCGTTTTGTAAACAGAAATAGGAAAATAATCTTTAACCGGTTTAGAGTTTCAAGAACAAGAAAAAAAATTGTTTATGTTTTTCTCATGAAAATATTCTTGACTTAAATTTGCGTATCAGGGGTATGTATGTATTTGCGTATGGGTATCACTCCATATCGCTGTCATCATCTTCATCAACATTATATTGTTAGATTCGTTAACGTTTGTTTAGTTGAGGATTATTTTCATTACTAGGCTTAAATTAAACGAAGACATACTTTTGCATGCTTTGAAGGGGAAACACCCCATGGTATTGTTTAGTCTATACTGTTTCTATGTTATGACAACGCTAACTGAAGTAGCATGGTGTAGGGATCTACTAAAAATCTAGTAATCTTAAGCGTAAGAGAAGCCAAAACCAGTTTCTAATTTCTAAAAATTAGGTGGGTTTAATTACTTCAAAATAATCGATCTAGAAAGGCAACCAAGTAAGTAAGGATACCTTCCCTGATTTTATACATTCAATTTGCTTTGATAGTATACGTCTGTGGTTTATCTTTTAAATTTTAAATGTGTAGTTCTTTATTCTGTTTATCTGCATTCATCAAAAGTACTTATTTTCTGCAATCATAAAATGCTGATGCAATAATGGAAGAAAAACTAACAAAAACACTGTCAGTTTTTTGTCAGATTGTCACTGTCTTGTATAAAGTTTTCTCTCCTATTGTACAAGATCTTCTTAAATGTGTTCATACGGTATTCCACGGCCAAAAAACAACTTTGTTATTGGCACTGCTCCTGGGTTTTTATTCGAAATAAGAGGTAAACGTACCAACAAAAAATTTTTGGTACCAGAGTTTTAAAAATGATTAGTCTGGTTAAAACACCATAAGTTTATGTGAAAAATAGAATTAGTTTCAGTTTTTTATATTTGATTACGAATAAGAGATTGCTTATATACATTTTTATATTTTATTTTAGAATAATTACCTGATATGTGTAGAAGAGGAGAAAGAGAAAGAAATATAAGTTTGTAAGAAATACATTTTATTGTCTTTATGAAATCTGAGTATAAATACCTACCAACTGGTTTGCTTTCTTACATACATACATACACAATTGGTCATTACAGTCTGTCAGGATTACGATCTAGCTTCCGGCTCCACTTACGTTGTGTGTTTTTATTTTATACATAAACGGTGGGACCTACAGTTAAAAGGCGGCTTCGAACGACAGATTTTTTGAGACATTTTTATGGCAGGTTTATATACCGTTAGAGTTTTTGCCAGCTGACTGCTGAGAGGTAGCCGATTTCTACTTACTTGTTTTACTTAATTTGGTCATTACAACTCTTTAGTCAGAATTGGAAACTAGCTGCCCACGTGAGTTAATTTTATCCAAGAGTAGCAGGACCTACAGTCTAATATGAACACTGAACGACAGACTTAAAAAGCTATTCGTGGCAATTTTATTTCACTCTCAGTATTTCTGTCATTAGACTACTGAGAGGAAGTCGAAGAAAAAAATATTTTTTTATTTATTTATTTATTTATTTTATTTATTTATTTTATTTATTAATCATAGCACAACAAGATAATAATCTTATAAATGAAAGTGCTATGGGAGGACATCAAATAGGAAAAAGTAATAACAAATCGCTCATTATATGAGTAATGAATTGTTTGAAGTACAGTATAAATAAAAATGAATAAGAATAAGAACATGATTTAACCTCAGGAAATAGCAATCGATACAAAAAAATTAGGATAAGAAAATGAGTATATGTAAAAAACTAAATTAGGAAAGATACAAATATAAAGAAAAATACAAACAAGGAAATATATTCATATAATGAGATACAATGAAACTTAAATAATAAATTAGAAAAATGAAAATAATTAATCACTAATAAAAATGAAGAGTAAAAATGTATAAACAATCAAAATATGTTACAAACTACTTAAACAGATTGTATAACTCCTTTTTGAACTTAGTTGCATTGCCTATGTTCTGAATATAATTAGGTAGTGCATTCCAAAGACTGATGGTGTGTATAAAGAACTGTCGTTTCGACAAAAGAGTCCTATGCCTTAATTGGATAATTTTCCTACCGCGGTTGGATCTAGCAAATCTAATCCTGCTAAATAAGTATACTGGCTGTTCCAAAGTAATAATCTTATGGAGGAGAATTAGGCATTTAATATTCAATAGATTATCAAAGTGAATACCACATATCTGGTAAGAAAATTGTGATATATGGTCCCGACGTCCCCTAATAAAAACATATCTGGCTATATTATTATAAGCCAGGTTGAGTTTCTGCCTCTCATCCGCATCACAGTTTGCGAAAATTTCCGATCCATATAAAATAACAGGAATCAAAAACATTTTTGCCAGTTGCAGGCGTATAGCAAAAGGAGTAGAATCTATAACAGCCCATAAGTTCCTAAGCATACCGTAAACTTTACCAACGATGACATTAATGTGGCTAGACCACGTTAGCCGACCATTAAAGATAACACCCAGATTAGATGCCGATTCAACAAAATCAATTTTATTCCCCCTGATAATAATTTCCGGCACATCAAACGCTCTCTTAGACCTGGAGAGCAATAAACATTTCGATTTAGAGGGATTAATACAAAGTCCATTAGCACTAGCCCAGTTGTCAATTTTCCGTAAATTATCGTTAATCGTATCTACACATAGTCGGATATTATCAATACAAGCGCTCCTATAGAGCTGAACGTCATCAGCGTACATATGTACGCTACAATTATCCAAAACATCAGGTAGGTCGTTAATGTATATACAGAACAAAAGGGGCCCTAAAATTGATCCCTGAGGAATACCTCTTCCAACGTGTACCGAATTCGAGATGTTGCCGTTTAGGTAAACTCGTTGAGATCTGTTAATGAGATAGGAACGTATAAGGCTGCTAGCTGAATTAGAAAAATGAAAGACGGTCTGTAGCTTTCTCAATAATATTCTGTGATCAACTGTATCAAAAGCCTTAGTGTGATCCAAAAGAACCAAAAACACTATGTAATTTTCATCCAGCTTCAACCTAAGGTCATCAACTACTTTGACTAAAGCAGTAGTGCAGCTCCTAGCTTTCATAAATCCCGACTGTTTATCAGATAACAAATTATTACTCGTGAGATAATCGTTCATTTGTCTAGCTATGAGGTTTTCCATAACTTTGGACAGGAACGGAAGAATGGCAGTTGGCCTGAATTCATTGTTAGATTTAGGAATTGGGATGATTTTTGACCGTTTCCATTCATCAGGGAAAGAGGACATAGTTAAGACTGAATTGAATACATGAGTAAAATACGGTAAAAGTCTAGGTGACAAAGCTTTTAAAAACAGAGGATCTAAGATAAGCATTCCAAAACCTCGAGCTGACTAACACAACGAAAACTAAAGGGGTTTTCTAGCGGAACAAAACAAAGGTCATCATATAGGTTACCGTCAGGTGTAGGAACATTAATATTAACAAATTTGTCATTCAGACCGTTTACATCGACGTCAGGAGAAGTATTATGGCATTTATGTCCAATACCAATATCGCGGATTACCTTCCATTTAGCTCTATTATCTAATGCGGAAGCGAACTTCCTGCCGTAAAACAATGTTTTTGCAATTTTAATGTGTTTGGTAACCTCACTACGAGCGGCTTTATGAACGGCTTTCAGATCATCCGTTCTGAACCTCTTCCAACGCCGATAGGCAATGTCGCGTTTATCAATTAATGCTTTAATTTCAGCATTAAACCACGGTTGGTGTTTGGCTTTAACAAGTTTTGTTTTGATAGGAACACAACTGTCATAAAGCAGACGCACATTTTCCTGAATTAGTGCCACCTGGTCGTCTACATTACCCAGTGAGTAGATTTGATCCCAACAGATATCATCAACACTTCTGTTCAAAACTGTAAAATTGATGCTTTTAAAATCACGGTATGTAATATACCTGTCCTCATGACTCGTAGACAGATTATAAGTTAAGAAGAGAAGATCATGATTGGAAAAGCAAGAGGCTGAAATTTGATCATATAACAGTACCTTAGTCATATCATTAACAAATACTAGATCGATTAGACTACTGGAAGAAGAATGGAAGTGAGTTGGCAAGGACACATTCACAGGATCAAGATGGAGAGACAACATTGAATCAGATAGCGCATTATCAAGTAAGAGATTATTACTAAAGTCACCAATAATAATAATGTCATCATATTGAATAGAAATTTCCTCAAGAATAGAAATAAAGGGATCAAAGTTTATATTAGAATTCGGTCTATAGACACTACCTAATAAAACCTTCTTCTTATTGGTGGATGAAATATCAAGAAATAAATATTCTATTTGACTACCAATTTCTGTTAATAATTTTACCTTGCACGGAATACCGTTTCGAACATAAATTGCAACTCCGCCACCTTTTGCCCTGGTTGCCATATTGTTAACTAAGATCTTCCTGTCTGACCGGAAAAGCCTAAAGCCCTGTAGATTGTACACCGAATCCTGAACTTCCAGAGGAAACCAAGTTTCGGAAACGCAAATAATATCGATTCCTGCTGCCACAAATAAACGCCTAAATTCATCAATTTTATTGTTCAGACTCTGTGCATTTATATGAACAATGTTGAGACCAGTTCTTTGTTTGGCTAAAACTCTAATCATGTTGTACACACTGTCTCTGGAATAAGGACTGTTAGAGTTCATCAGATTATGTTTCGTTTTCTTCGAAATTTTGTTTGAACCACAGCCTCTTGTCTAATAAGCCAACAAACAATGTATATGTATGTGTATCTAGCTATATGGTTTGACTAAAGGGTTATAAAGACCAGTTAAGTAAGTAAGTAATATATATGTAACTTAAGCATGTTATTGAAGATATGACTTGATATTGATATTGATATTGACTATGACTTAAAGTGTTCCAGAGTTAAGTACTATACACAGAGAGGACATAATATTGTTACGAAAATGAAAAAAATCTAGATACTGGATACACCAGTATAAAAAAGGATAAACAAGTAAACAAAAATGCAACAACAAACACTGCAAGAATAAATGTAAACCAGAATACAAAAACAAGAATAATGAAACAACATTTATACATTACATTTATAGAAACCTCGAGAAGGCGAAGCCACGAAAATTAGAATTCAAGAACATTCATCAGTCTGTTTACGTTGGCTTATAAATGGCAAGGCAAAACAGGCAAATAGTTAGTGAAAGTTCAGTCAGTATTGTGTGAATACGCGTTGCGTGTGAGGAGAATAATCTTGGTTTGAAGATCTCCATTACAAAGATCTGTCGAATAATTCTTATTGTTTACGCAAAAGAGTGCAAAGAGGAATAACAAAAAAGACAATTGTTTTTGTTTACATCAAGTTGTGAACACTGGCACACAGAATTATGCGAACGATAAAGAATTTTAATTAAGACTAAACACAAAATTATTATTATTTTTTTTTGCAATCTACGAACTCATATTTTAAACGTTTTTAAAAGGTAAAAACGTAACAATATTTAAGCTCTGCTAGTGTAACCTCTTTATGTAAATGCATGTTTTATGAATTAAATCTTCAAGATATCAGAAACCCACAATAAATTAACAATAAAAAAATATGCATTAACTTGTAAGAACGATATTGGTAATTTAATTTCAACATTTAGACGGTACCAGTACAAATAAATATGTAACTATGATGCCGCCAGTTCTAAATCCATCCCAAACAGTAAATTTTTCATTATGCATTGGACATTCTTGGATCATGTGAATTGGTATCATCCCAAATTGGACAGATTTAGTTGTTTACGTACCTATTCATTCAAAAAAGGTCTTCACCTTTGCAGATAATTTTTCAAATGAAATAAGGCTAAACTACCATCTGTTCCAGAGCCCACTCAGCGAACCACATTGTTGTGTATGGTCGTTTACCTTAAGTTTCTGAGTCAGTTGCATATTGTCACGTACAAGCCACGATGCCAAACTCGCTAAATTGTGGTCTGCGAAGGGTGAATATCAGAGTAAAATCCTGCACACTCTCAGGAAATGTTGTTTGATCATTTACTATACCGATGGACTCCAATTTATCCAACTCATTGTGAATAGTAATTTCGTTAGGCCGCTTATGGGTGGTACGTTGCCGGAACAAAGCATCCTCTTAGATAAACCAATTTTGTTATTTGCGCATGTGGTTGAATGCTACAGCCATCCATAATGATTTTTCAAAACAGAGTGAATAAATCGGAGTCAATTTTACAGTTCAAATTTTTTCAGATTTCGGAAGTCCCTGTTGGAAAACCCGATAGAGTTATCATTTTAAATTTTACTATTTTTCGAAATTTTATTGCACTAGCACATGAATTTTTATAATCTGAAATTCCAATTGACATTTCCTCTCTGAAAATAACTTATTAACGCTTCAGCTGGCACTATTTATTCATCGACTGTTTTTAATTACGAAATTTGATAGTTTAAGCCATTTAATGCATTGTTTTTTAATTGTAATAAATTAGTTCTATTATATTAATTTCATTTTTTTCCCATAGAAGCGCTTCATACAAACCCATATGAATAGAAGTAAAATCAAACAATTTGTACGTCGTACTAATAGCAGAACAACGAAATTATTTTTTATTTGTTTTTTTATTTATTTATTTGTTATTAGTCATAGCACAACAAGATAATAATCTTATAAATGAAAGTGCTATGAGAGTACTTCAAAGAAAGAAAATAATAACAAATCATTGATTATATATGTAATGAAATGTTTGAAATAATGTAGAAATAAAAATGAATAAGAACGTGTTAAAATCACGGGAAATAGCAATCGATACAAAAAAGGATAAAAAAATGAATATATGTAAAAAATAAATTAGGAAAACTAGAAAGAACAATATATACAAATATAAAGAAATATACAAACAAAGTAAATCATATACATATACTAAGATACAATGAAATTTAAAGATATATTAATTAAAAAAATTAAAAATTAAAAACAATCATTAATAGAAATAGAGAGAAAAAAATTCACAAAAAAAATCAAGATATGCTAAAAACTACTTGAACAGATTGTATAACTCCTTTTTGAACTTAACTGCATTGCCTATATTCTGAATATAATTAGGTAAAGTATTCCAAAGGCTGATAGTGTATATAAAAAACTGGCGTTATGACAAAAGAGTCCTATGTCTGTGTTGGATAATCTTCATACCGCGGTTGGATCTAGCAAATGTAATCCTACTAAATAAGTATATTGGCTGTTTTAGAGTAATAATCTTATGGAGGAGAATAAGGCATTTTATATTTAATAGATTATCAAAATTAACTCCGAATATCTGGTATGAAAATTGTGATATATGGTCTCGACGTCCCCTAATAAAAACATATCTGGCTATATTATTATAAGCCAGGTTGAGTTTCCGCTTACATCAGTATCACAGTTCGCGAAAATTTCAGATCCGTATAAAAGGACAGGAATCAAATACGTTTTAGCCAGTTGCATACGTATGGCAAAGGGAGTCGAATCTATAACAGCCCACAAGTTCCTAAGCATACCATAAACTTTACCAACGATGACGTTAATGTGGTTAGACCACGTTAGCCGACCATTAAAGATAACACCCAGATTGGATGCTGATTCAACAAAGTCAATTTTATTCCCCCTGATAATAATATCCGGCACAACTAATGCTCTCTTAGTCCTGGAGAGCAATAAACATTTAGATTTAGAGGGATTTATACAAAGTCCATTGGCCCTAGCCCAGCTATAAATTTTTCGTAAATCACAGTTGATCGTGTCTATACATAGTTGGATATCCTCTATACGCGTACTTCTATAGAGCTGAACGTCATCAGCGTACATATGTACGCTACAATTATCCAACACATCAGGCAGGTCGTTAATGTATATACAGAACAAGAGAGGCCCTAGTATTGATCCCTGAGGAATACCTCTTCAAACGCTTAGCGAATTCGAGATCTTGCCGTTTAGATAAAGTCGTTGTGATCTGTTCACAAGATAAGAACGTATGAGATTACAAGCTGAGTTAGAAAAATGAAAGAGGGTCTGTAGCTTCTTCAATAATATTTTGTGGTCAACCGTATCAAAAGCCTTGGTGTGATCCAAAAGAACTAAAAACGCTATGTAATTTTCATCTAGTTCCAACCTAAGATCATCAACTACATTGACTAAAGCAGTAGTGCAGCTCCTAGCTTTCATAAATCCCGACTGCTTATCAGATATGAGGTTATTACTCACGAGATAACTATTTATTTGTTTAGCTATGAGATTTTCCATTACTTTAGACAGGAATGGAAGAATGGCAATTAGCCTGAATTCGTTGTTGGATTTAGGAATGGGAATGGTTTTCGACTGTTTCCATTCATCAGGAAAGGACGACATAGGTAAAATTGTATTGAATAAATGAGTCAAATACGGCAAAAGTATAGGTGACAAAGCTTTCAAAAACAGAGGATCTAAGTCATCAGAACCAACCGCATTCGATTTTACCGAAGATAAGCATTCCAAAACTTCGAACTGATTAACACAACGAAAACTAAAGGGATTTGCAAGCGGAAAGGTCATTATATATGTCACTATCAGGGGTCGGAACACTGATATTAACAAATTTATCATTGAGAGCGTTTACATCGACATCAGCAGAAGTATTATGACAGTTTTGTCCAACACCAATATCACGGATTACCTTCCATTTAGCCTTGTTATCCAATGCGGAAGCGAACTTCCCGACGTAAAACAATGTTTTCGCAATCTTAATACGTTTGGTAACCTCACTACGAGCTGACCTATGGATGGCTATTAATGAAACAGAAGACTTGGAAAGGCATTTTCTCACTTTTTCGTTTGAGTTATTTAAAGGTGTTGTAGCTGAATTTGTTGTCATTGTTGTTTTTGGCCGATAATAGCTGCTTCTCCACTTACTTGATGTCATGTGAAAACATTTTTCTTATAATTTCTGACACTTGATGAAATGTTTGTTGCTTGTTTTCGGTTTTTTTCTCAGTTGTTTTATGCAAATGAGCAAAGCAGCGGTATACGTGTGGTCTAAACAATCAAAAGACAAGACAAGTTAAAAAAGAAGACACTTATGAGAAAACGGTTGACCAAAACTAATTTCACAGTATTTAAAATAATTATGAAATGAAGCAATAAAATTTCATTATTTACGATACATAATAATGTAATTTGATATTTTAAATATTTTTTTATACCATTTAGTGATACAGTGGGAATTTTGGAAATTGGATTCGTTGAAATCATTCACTGGGAATTGGTCAACCAGCAAAATTATTCAGACAAAATTTTGTTGAACCTTAAAATCAATGGAGCAATGCGGTTCAACTCTTCATAATCAGATTCATTGACTTACATATTTGTGTAATTACAGATCATCATAGGGACATACTCTATATTACCTAAGAGTAATACTGCAAATTCTGCCGCTTTTCATAGTAAGAGAGTCTTTCGTTCGTTTCAGAAACAAAGAGAACAAGTCTCAAAATACCGTCTTTATCATTTTAAAAGACGGTCTTCCAACAGGTACTTTCTGGTTTCTAATCGGATCTTTCATTAAGCACTTACTATCCCCTATATGTTACATATCATTGAAATTGTTATCCACTTGTAGGCCCTATTGATGCTATTAATTGCGAAATATGTACACATACATACATAATTGGTCATTACAACCCTTCAGACAGGATTACGATCTAGTTTCACACACCACTTATGTCGTGTTTGTTAGTTTTATTCATAGGTGGCGGGGCCTAAATTTAAAGTCGACGCCGAACAACATATTTTTGAGAAACTTTTCACGTCAATTTGTTACGATTTTACGAAAAACAATATTTTTTTCCTGTACAAATTAACTTCTAGTTGATTTCTTTTTATTACACAACTTTTGCTACATACTGTAATGTTTACACTGTATCATTACATTTTTTTTATATCATGAGAGACTTATGTCTAGTTCCGTTATTTATAATTCCAGTATATATTAATATTACCAATGGATATATATTCATCCCTCTCTATCTTGAATATATAAATGATATTTTAAATTGGAATTGGAGTAGGCTTTGCATATTCCATTGAATTTTTATTTTATATTGGAATTGAAGTAGGCTTTGCATATTCCATTGAATTTTTGTTTTATATTGGAATTGAAGTAGGCTTTGCATGTTCCATTGAATTTTTTTTGCATTGGAATTGAAGTAGGTTGATTAGATTATGATGTCTGGCAGAAGAATTAGTGGTGAAACAAAACTCAAAAAGTGCAGAAGCTTAGAAGTACATCAAAAAAAAAAAAAAAGAGCAAATTGTTTTTTTTTTTTTGTATTATAAAAAGTGGAAATGTAAAATATTAAAAAAAAAGAAATAAGAAAGAAATTAGAAGACCACAAAGAATAATTTTACTATCGTGCCATCAAATCATCTATCTTTGGAAAATTTTATGGGTTACATCTTCCACGAACCATAGGCCAGAGGCAACAGGACTCAACTTGACTGTCCAAAGAAGTTTCGAGAAGTTTATGGATTTGCAAATAATCACGTGAACCTTTTCCTTTTCATATTTTATTTATAACAATTTCTAAAAAGTTTTTTTTTTGTTTAAAAGAATTTCTTAAATTCTAAAGTTTATTTGAATCTAAAATTGATTTAAATCTTTAATTTTTAAAGAATGTAATTTTTATTTAAACTGCATTAAAACTCATTATCATTTGTTTCAACCATAACCCAAAGCCAAAATGTTCAATTTATAAAATAACGATACCGTATTTAAAATTAAATGATCGAATTAAACTAATGCTGTATACTTTTAATTTTGTATAATTATTTGTAATTATAATCTGAAAGGAGTTCCTCATAAACTTGTAAATTATAACCTAAAATATTAATTAAATATGTAACATCAAAATGTCTCTAATGAATTAAATTTAATTTTTAAATGCTTTAAATTTGCTAAACTAATTTTGTAATTATTTGCATTAAAATTGAATATTGTTATTTTTTTTAATACTTTTTTTTTAATTGAATTTTTTTTTTTTTGTTAAACCTTTACATTTGTAAGATATATGAATAATCTTTACTAATCATCCCTGAAACAAAATTTAGATAACAAAAACAACACACATTGACTGCTGAGCCCATCATCTCAATTGCTGTGGATAACCATGATCTGTAAGTGATGATTATAAAATTTGATTCATATTTCAATCTATAACTTTTACTATTTCATTAAGTAATATAATATAGTAGGTCCGATTCAGTTTTGTTCCCCTGTCCGAATTTATTGTCTTCTGTGGTAAATGTTTCTGGGCTTTCTTGTAACGATAAAAAAAACAGAACTTCAATTTCCTGTTGGCCCCACTTTGGTTTCGGGTGCCCCAGGTTGGTTTTTCGGGCCCCACTTTGGGCTCCATTTTTATTTGTGATAATGGTTAACTCTGCTTTTATTGTACTTCAAAAATATAGAAAGTTTTTCGTCAGTTTCCCAAACAGGAACCTGATTTTTCCAATGGACTAACTTGGAACGTTACGCACGTACTTGATAGCTAGCTAGTTCGGGAGATGTGGGAGGGGATCTTGTTCCGCGCGTCCAATTTCGTACAACGAAACCACAAAAATAAAAAAATTACGTGCGATTCAAGTGCCTCATTTCGGTCAACAACAAAAAAAATAAATAATAACAATACACACGACTCGTCATTGCATGTTTTTAAAGTAGCGTTGTTGTTGTGCTACGTCCCTGAACCCACCCTACCATTGTTTTCGATTTAGGGAAAATATGTTACGAAAACCCCTAGAAGGACTAAACCTTACCTACGCCTATGAAGTTCTACATCACAAAAAAAAAATTACGTTTCAATCATATTCGGAACATAGTTATATTGAAATAATTATAACAAAAAAAAAAAAAATAATAATTCTCATAGTATTAAAATATCTAAGGGATTAATAGAAATTATATACAGAAAAAAAAACTAATTATCATGACATTAATTTTACTACATTTTTATCATTACACATAATCAGTGATTACTAAATTCATTATTACAAAAGAGAAATTGAAGATAAAGAAAAAAACAAACGCACGTATAACAGTTAAGAATTCAATGAGAGGATCATCTTCAATTGCTCTTGTGCAATTATATGAGAGAATACGTAATAAATATATCAGTGATGGGACAAATGTAATAGTACTTCATTTGGTACTTTTTTTCTTAATTATTTGTTCGCATGTAATCTTAAGCTATTAAAAATGCCGTCACTGGTATATTTTATGAAACAAATACTTAAATAATAAATGAATGTGTATTAAACAAAAATAATAATGGTTTTGAACTTACAGTAGGGTCTCGATTCCAACGATGCGGAAGGCCTTCAGCTTCATTTGATGGAGTCGTTTTACAATCAATATGGTTTTTATAGGTTTTAATATTTAAATATTTAGATAATTTATAAATAATTCATTTTTATAAGAAATAAATGGTTAGATATAGAAATAGGTTATATAAAAAAAAGTTAATACAAAAATAGAAAATTTTAACATGATAGATTGAATTATAATTTAATTGTATTTTATAGGTACAATAAGTGCATATTGTTAGAATTTTTAAATGATTTAATAGAACTTATGTATTTAGATAAATGAATTCATTGTATTTAAAATTTAAACATTAGAGTTTTTAAAGGTTAGAATATTTAATTTGTGATTTAGAATTTAGTGAATAATATTAATAATGTTATATTGAAAGTATGGTTATATTTTTTAGGTTTTTATGTGGTTTTTAGCAAAACGAAACATTTTTGTAGGTTAAAATTCTAGAAGTTTCTGACTGGATATGCATAAGTTGTTGCGGCTGGCCTTTCAAAGATTATCAGTACTTTGTTCAATTCGAACTTAATCTGTGGTGTTTTCATATATATTTATTTGAAGATTTTCCCAAAATTGCCAAATTTCCCTCGAGTGAACTGACGCTGAGTCTGCTCCAAATTGGCAAATTGGTGATTCACTCGAGGTACTGGTGGTATATAAATTTAACTATATGAAAATGCAACACTTTATTAATATGATAAAAAAAATACCTTCAAATGAATTTACCTTTTTCCCAAGAAACAAACTATATTAAACGGATTCACTAAGAATTTTTTGATTTCTTTACAAAATAATTGTTATTCTTTTTATATATTAAAACTTTTTTCACTTAATAATTTACTAACTCTGTTCTTTTTTTATAATAAAAATCACTTCCTTCAATATAAGTATAGCACTTTACTTTAATATTCCTTCAAGATGTTGAAGGTTTTACAGATGAAGTTAAAAAGACCTTATGCAAATATGAAGCTTCCGATCAAACCTCAGTTTTGTCTTGAATAAAGAACGTGATGGTTATTTTTGTTGCTGTATATAATCTATCACGTGATACTATATATCACAGAAATGTTCTCTTTAACGGTGTAATACTGGTTTTTCTTCGTTAAGTTGAGAGAATAGAAGTATAGAAGAGGGAACATGTAAAACTAAAAAAAATAATACATGGGATGCTGAAAAGAATACTGTTGTAAGACCTTGAAAGATTAATTATAAGGGAAGGTATGCCAACTAACATTACTGAAACTAATATGACTAATTAAAATACTGTATTTGGATAGGACCAGAGTAATTATTAAAAATGATGTATTACAAAACAGCTTTTGAAGAATTATATTTATAATGAAGCAAACGCTGAAGACTTATTTATTTTGGTTTTATCTACTTTTACAATCAAATATCTGAGTTATGAAACCTTTTTAATGTGGTGTTATGATCGAATATCCTTAGCATGAAATGTTCCCAACGATTTACCTGACATATCTTCTAGTTCATAATAACAAGATCCATGTTTAGCTCTAACTTTAGCTTTCTCAAACTGGTTTGCGAGTTTACTATTAAAATGCTCTGCTGCTTTCGATTGAGCAAAATTTCTTCTGAACACAATTTGACCAACATCAAAATTTGCAGGACGTGACCTGAGATTATAATATTTTACATTCCTTTCAAATGATTTACGAATTCTTTCCCTAGCTTTTTCTCGTAACATTTCCATTCTTTCATTATTCCGCAAATCTACATCAGATGTTTCTAAAATCTTTAAATTTCGTAACAGTTTATAAGATTTACCATTTGTCAGCATATTTTGACCAAATACTAGAAAGTAAGGTGAAAATCCTGTGCTAATATGCACCGAACTTCTAAGAGCACAACTAATTGCTGAAAGTTTTTCATCCCAATCCTTTTGATTTGGTTTTACATAAGCTCTAATTGCAGCTAATACTGATCTGTTCACACGTTGACTAGCATTTGCTTGAGGTGAATAAAGTGCAGTTAAATTATGAAACACTCCATATGTTTCCAAAAAGTCTTTGAACAATTTAGACTTAAACTGTACACCATTATCAGTAGTAATTGTTTCAGGTACGCCAAATATATGGAATATACGTTTCTCAAGGAATTCAATTATGCTATTGGATGTAAATTTTCTTATTGGTTCAAGAAAATGAAATTTAGACAAATGATCTAAAACTATAATTATTCCTATGTTTCCAGAAGAAGATCTAGGATAAGGACCTAATAAATCTAAATATAACTTTTGAAAAATACGAACAGATGTGGAAGGTTGCCCCATGGGAGGTTTTAGACATTTATTCGAAGCTTTTGTTTGTTTGCAAATCTCACAAGATGAAATATAATCAGCTGTCTGTTTTGCCATTTTGGGCCAAAAATAAAATGTTTTAAGACGATGTAATGTCTTACCAACACCACCATGAGCACATAAGGGATGATCATGAGCCCTTTTTATGAGATCTTGCGTCATCGAAGAAGGTACCCAAAGTTTCCATGATAATTGCTCTTGTAAATTATCACCAGTAGAGTAATTACACTTTTTATAAATAAATCCATCAACAATTTTAAAATCAGGAAAGTAATTGATTTTAGATTTTAGTTTATCTATTAACGAAAGATATTCTGTAGATTTAAATTGATCTGAATCTAAATTAATTTCAACTGAATTTTCAATTTCTGATATAAAAATGTTGTCTAAGTTATGATATTCAACTTCCTCATTGTTTTCTGAATACATTCGAGATAACGAATCTGGAACTATATTTTGGTTTCCTTTTCTATGCCGAATTGTGAAATTAAATCCTTGTAATTTTAAAGCCCATCTTGCTAAACGTCCATGTAAATCTGTCTGATTCATAAGCCATTTCAGAGACGCATGGTCTGTAATAACTTCAAACTCGTGTCCTTCTATATATGCACGAAACTTTTTAATAGCTTTAACAGCTGCAAGACATTCTTGTTCTGAGACCGTATAATTTCTTTGAGCCGCTGTTAACTTCAGACTCATATATGCAATTGGTACTTCTTCCATTTCATCATTTTTCTGTGCAAGAACTGCGCCTATTCCATATTGACTCGCATCGCATTGGATCGAAAACGGACGTGTAAAGTCTGGATTATGAAGCACTGGTGCTGAGCACAAAGAGTTTTTAAGCTCGTTAAATGAACATTTTGCGTCGTCAGTCCAAATAAATTTTCGATTTTTCTTTAGCATGTCAGTTAGTGGTATCGTTAAAGTTGCAAAATTTCGAATAAAACGCCGGTACCATCCACACATACCTAAGAATCTTCTTAATTGTCGTACGGAGGTCGGTAAAGGAAAATCCTGAATAGATTTCACCTTGTCAGAATCAGTTTTGATCTGTCCATAACCTATGATATGCCCTAAATATTTCACTTCCTTAAGAAGAAATTTACTCTTCTCAATATTAATGGTTAAATTTGCCTTTCTGATACAAAGTGCTATCTCATGCAATAATAAGATATGTTCATCAAAAGATTCTGTAATAAGAAGTAAGTCATCTAAATAAACAAAAACTTTTGTACGCAAATGAGCCGGTATAACCCTATCCATAAGACGCGACATTGTCTGTGGAGCATTGCACAATCCAAATGGCATTGTAACGAATTGATATAAAGGTCGTCCAGGTACAGTAAAAGCTGTCTTCTCCTTTGACTTTTCGTCCACTGGAATTTGCCAGAAGGCATCTTTTAGGTCTAGACTCGTAATGAATTTAACCTTTGGGAGCCTACTGAGAATACCATCGATAAGAGGTAATGGATAAGCATCTTTAACAGTAACACTGTTAAGTTTTCTGGCGTCTAAACAAAGCCTCACCTTTCCAGGTTTTTGTACTAGAGCCACAGGCGATGACCATGGGCTTTGAGATTCTTCAATCACCCCTAATCGCAACATACGATCAATTTCTTCGAACAATAGTTTTTCAACCGCAGGTGAAACGGAAAAATGCCTTTGTGTGATTGGTTGGTTATCTGCTGTATCTATAACATGCGTAATGAGAGATGTTCTACCAAGACCTTCTATTGCGTATGATGGAAAAGAATTAATGGCAATATTAAGTCGTCTCCTCTCATCTGCGTTTATACTATGGAAATTACTATCTACAGGCAATTTAACTTCATTCAGACTATTGTTAGGTTCAGTACTTGAACTTTCTAAAAACAAATCTTTCGCAAGACCAAAGGTTTTAACGAAATCTACACCTAAATATAAATTTTGTGTCAAGTGAGGAATTATTAAAAACGTGATGGGTTTCGTCTCTCCGCGAAATGTCACTAACGTTGTTACACTACCTACTGCTGAATGATTTGTTCCATCGGCTGTTTTCAGTCTGATCTTAAACTTGTTATATTTATGTTTTCTGTTCTCCAAAAACTTTCGAGCATAATCAGCCGCAAAACAAGAAACTGTTGCACCAGTGTCAATTAGGCCTACTACGTCTTCACCAAAAATTTGCACAGTAACAAATGGTCTGATATCCAACTGGTTAACATTAGATATAATAGCTGAACAGAAATGTTTGCGGTTTTTAATTAATTTCTTCCAGTAATCTCTTAATCTCCTAGTATTTCTTTTGATTCGTTTAGTAATTCTAACTTAACTTATGTCCTTTTCGAAAATTCTTGATTTGGCCTCTTTATATTCTCTAAGTCTGACATGATATGGTTTTAAATGTTTTGGAACGTTGTCTATAACTAAAGGTCTAATGGTGTTATTTAAATTGAAATCAGTTTGACATCCAAACGATCTTAAATTTGTGTCGCTTTGGATTGAAATAGTTTCGGTTTGCTTTTCGCTTGATAGTTTTTTGGAAACTTGTTGCAGGTGGTACAATTGGGTTTGAAAATGTTAGGTGCACCGCATCCATAACAAAAAATATTTCTTTGCTTTAAACAATCATCATAACGATGACCTTTTTCCGAACAATTCCAGCAGGTAATTTCTTTTAATTCTTCTACTCCAACTAAGCTGTGATCTATACTATCGTCTACAATTTCCGATACAGTTTTGCGAGAAGTAAAAGTTTTATTGGATCGACGGAATTCAAGTTCTTCTTCTAGTATCTCATGCTTCCGAACAAATTCTCTGAAAGGAGCGATGGAATTGACACTAAAATGTAAAAGTTCTTTCCGGTGTTCCGGTTTTAAATTACGCTTAATTATTTCCAGTAATTCAAATTCACTAATTGGAGTTTGAAAACGATCGGTAATTTGCAATATTGAATCATAATATGAATCAAACTTTTCACCTATTCTTTGTCTTCTGCATCTAATTTGTTCTCTTAAGTCAAAATCTGTACGACGATCACGAAACTGGTTTTTCAATTCATAACAAAGAGTTTCCCAATCAAATCGTGTACATGTTCGATGAAATCTCCAGAACCAATCTAACGCTTTACCAGTAAAAAGTAAATGAATGTGTCTACACAGAATTTCAAAATCACCACGCAAACTTTGAACAGTAAGAGCGTGCACTCTATAAATAAAGTTATCAACGGACAATCCATCTCCTCCTTCTCCATTGAATTTTAAATGCCATCCTGACATGATATTTATAACTTTATCAGTAGAAAGGTCTAGGTGTACTGATCTTCTAGCATTCTGTCGGTTTGAACTATTTCTATTTGTATTATAATTGAAATTTCGATTTTGTCTGAAATTATGAGCATCAGTTCTATTGGCATCAACACTTCTGGTTTGTATATTCTGATTTCCATGATTAGGTCTAAAAATAGTATCTGGATTAAAGTTTAGTGTTGCTAACTGATTTCTAACAGCTTCATTTATTAAATTTTGAAGTGCGTTATCACTAATATTATGGGTATCTACATGATGGTACGTATTGCGAATTGAATGTATTCTGCGAAATATTGAGTAAATTACTCGTGTTGGAAGGCTGGTTGCTAACACGATGAAAGACAGGCGTCTGTTCTAAGTTATCGTGTCTTACATTTCTTTTAGTTTTCCTATTTTCAGCTGGGACTTTAGGTATTGCACCAGTGGATGTGTTTTGATGACTACTGCCAGGAATTTGAGTATCAGCAGTCTGCTTTTCAGTATTTGCTAAAATATTATGAGATTTTAATTTCGTTTGCCTACAGGCCTTTCCACATATCGGACAACTCTGAGTCTGTCTAAGTAAATTCACTATACAGTTCTTGTGAAATATATGATTACATGGTGTGGAAACTATGATATCATCAATTTCATAATCTTTCTTACAAATTGAACACTGTCTTGAATCATCTTGTTCTACTAGAGAAACAGGATTTTCATTGCTGTGAGCAATAGACATTTTCTAATCAAAAATAAATTTGTATATATTTCTGTAAAACTTCAATTGGACTTATAGGTGTGGTTGAAAAAAAAAACAAAAACAAGAATTTCGAGCTTTGGTGGATCTAACTAATAAGCTAATTGAAATATAAAATCAATTAAGAATGACAAGTGGACGATTTGTGCAAATTATTATAGCTTCAAAATCGTATTTCCAAAGCTTATCTTATCTGCAAGTAACACATTAGAAATTCCTAAGATATATTTTTACAAGCTATGTTCACTAACAAAAAGGAATGAATATGCATTATGTAATAAGGGATTGAACTAAACTAAGTATCAGTTTACGTCCAATATTTCCACTTATACATTAACGAAATTACATTCTTGGCTAAACCAAATATAGGGACAAACACAATGTGAGACATTAGCAAGAAAAATAATATCCATAATGTAATATTGTATTATTTATGTGTGACTAAAATAATAAATATAAGTGTAGAGCCTCAAACAATGAAGTTAATTATGACAGGTGTAATAGAAGTCAATATAGTTCTAACTCCTTTTGTTTCGTGGGCCCCACGTTGGGCGCCATTTTATTTGTTGTAAATGTTTCTGGGCTTTCTTGTAACGATAAAAAAAACAGAACTTCAATTTCCTGTTGGCCCCACTTTGGTTTCGGGTGCCCCAGGTTGGTTTTTCGGGCCCCACTTTGGGCTCCATTTTTATTTGTGATAATGGTTAACTCTGCTTTTATTGTACTTCAAAAATATAGAAAGTTTTTCGTCAGTTTCCCAAACAGGAACCTGATTTTTCCAATGGACTAACTTGGAACGTTACGCACGTACTTGATAGCTAGCTAGTTCGGGAGATGTGGGAGGGGATCTTGTTCCGCGCGTCCAATTTCGTACAACGAAACCACAAAAATAAAAAAATTACGTGCGATTCAAGTGCCTCATTTCGGTCAACAAAAAAAAATAAATAATAACAATACACACGACTCGTCATTGCATGTTTTTAAAGTAGCGTTGTTGTTGTGCTACGTCCCTGAACCCACCCTACCATTGTTTTCGATTTAGGGAAAATATGTTACGAAAACCCCTAGAAGGACTAAACCTTACCTACGCCTATGAAGTTCTACATCACAAAAAAAAAATTACGTTTCAATCATATTCGGAACATAGTTATATTGAAATAATTATAACAAAAAAAAAAAAAAAATAATAATTCTCATAGTATTAAAATACCTAAGGGATTAATTGAAATTATATACAGAAAAAAAAACTAATTATCATGACATTAATTTTACTACATTTTTATCATTACACATAATCAGTGATTACTAAATTCATTATTACAAAAGAGAAATTGAAGATAAAGAAAAAAACAAACGCACGTATAACAGTTAAGAATTCAATGAGAGGATCATCTTCAATTGCTCTTGTGCAATTATATGAGAGAATACGTAATAAATATATCAGTGATGGGACAAATGTAATAGTACTTCATTTGGTACTTTTTTTCTTAATTATTTGTTCGCATGTAATCTTAAGCTATTAAAAATGCCGTCACTGGTATATTTTATGAAACAAATACTTAAATAATAAATGAATGTGTATTAAACAAAAATAATAATGGTTTTGAACTTACAGTAGGGTCTCGATTCCAACGATGCGGAAGGCCTTCAGCTTCATTTGATGGAGTCGTTTTACAATCAATATGGTTTTTATAGGTTTTAATATTTAAATATTTAGATAATTTATAAATAATTCATTTTTATAAGAAATAAATGGTTAGATATAGAAATAGGTTATATAAAAAAAAGTTAACACAAAAATAGAAAATTTTAACATGATAGATTGAATTATAATTTAATTGTATTTTATAGGTACAATAAGTGCATATTGTTAGAATTTTTAAATGATTTAATAGAACTTATGTATTTAGATAAATGAATTCATTGTATTTAAAATTTAAACATTAGAGTTTTTAAAGGTTAGAATATTTAATTTGTGATTTAGAATTTAGTGAATAATATTCATAATGTTATATTGAAAGTATGGTTATATTTTTTAGGTTTTTATGTGGTTTTTAGCAAAACGAAACATTTTTGTAGGTTAAAATTCTAGAAGTTTCTGACTGGATATGCATAAGTTGTTGCGGCTGGCCTTTCAAAGATTATCAGTACTTTGTTCAATTCGAACTTAATCTGTGGTGTTTTCATATATATTTATTTGAAGATTTTCCCAAAATTGCCAAATTTCCCTCGAGTGAACTGACGCTGAGTCTGCTCCAAATTGGCAAATTGGTGATTCACTCGAGGTACTGGTGGTATATAAATTTAACTATATGAAAATGCAACACTTTATTAATATGATAAAAAAAATACCTTCAAATGAATTTACCTTTTTCCCAAGAAACAAACTATATTAAACGGATTCACTAAGAATTTTTTGATTTCTTTACAAAATAATTGTTATTCTTTTTATATATTAAAACTTTTTTCACTTAATAATTTACTAACTCTGTTCTTTTTTATAATAAAAATCACTTCCTTCAATATAAGTATAGCACTTTACTTTAATATTCCTTCAAGATGTTGAAGGTTTTTGCAGATGAAGTTAAAAAGACCTTATGCAAATATGAAGCTTCCGATCAAACCTCAGTTTTGTCTTGAATAAAGAACGTGATGGTTATTTTTGTTGCTGTATATAATCTATCACGTGATACTATATATCACAGAAATGTTCTCTTTAACGGTGTAATACTGGTTTTTCTTCGTTAAGTTGAGAGAATAGAAGTATAGAAGAGGGAACATGTAAAACTAAAAAAAATAATACATGGGATGCTGAAAAGAATACTGTTGTAAGACCTTGAAAGATTAATTATAAGGGAAGGTATGCCAACTAACATTACTGAAACTAATATGACTAATTAAAATACTGTATTTGGATAGGACCAGAGTAATTATTAAAAATGATGTATTACACTTCTTATATTCTACATTCCTCAATCATAATGCATTTAAAAATTAATAACTTTAGTTTGTTCTTTATACTTGCCGAGTAAATATATTATATGATTTATGTTAATTTCATTTTTTTTTTCTATTTTATTATAATAAATTTGTTTGTTTGTATTCCGTAAATATGAATTATTAAATTATTAAATGGGGAAGGATAACCTTGACCGGGATATGTGCATATAAATAGCCTTTGTATTTTTTTATATGGGACAGATCTAAAACTAGGGGTATTCTATCTGTCATTGGTGTTAATATAATGAAGGGATGGGAAAAGTGTACCTTACTTTGGCATCTTCATCTTGCCATCGGTTCATTTATTTAAAATACTTTCTTTTATAAATTTTTTTTGCTTTATTTTAGCACACTCTGGTGACATGTAGAGTGTGTTTATGTTAATGCGTCAAATCGAGTTGAGAACCAACGAAACTTAGTGTAAAGCTAGCGGGTAAACAGATATTCATGTCTCTTAACTTCTGTATTTGAAATTTATACATATGATATATCGGCCTACATGGGTCTGTTATTAAATATGTATATGACGCGTTACATGTAGGTAGTCGAACAGTTAAAAAATAGAACCGCATTACATATGTGACGTGGAGACGCCTAACATATATGGCGCCCAACGTAAAGCACAGCAAATAATACAAATCTGTTTGTAAAATTTTTAATACCAAAATTGGGCTACATTACATATATATCGCCCAAGGGAATGCTAAAGTAAAAGAGTGTAGTTATGTTTCAAACTGTCGAGTGTCATGAAACAGTAATTTTTAACAACTTTATATGGTTTAATTGCCCTGGATCAATACAATTTCAATTGTAGGTCATAGTTTTATCAGGAAATAATAATTCTTAAATCTATTTGCGGCAATACGAAATTATTGGTTCCGGTAGATCATTTAAATGTTTAATTTTTTTGAAAAGACATAAGACTTTGATTATATATCTTATGACATTCAATAAGTTCATAAGACGACTTGATATAAGTGTTAATAACTCTGTAAGGTTATCCAGATGAAGGTATTTTATTTTGCTATTAACATAATTTTTGTTTTGTTAATGTTAATGAGTCAATAAAATCACCTAATTAGAAGTATCCTACAATATATTGTTATTAACAAAATACTTTAATTTCAATAAACAATTTTTTTATTGTTAATTAGTCGGTAGAATCACCTAAATGGTAGTATTCTCCATTGCTATTAACAACATGCTTACTTTGTTTTTTGATTAATACATTGGCATTGCTTTACGCTCAACATCTTGTCGTAGGTTATTCTTCCCATATAAAAGAATATATTGTTTTTCTTATACTCTTAATTATACCTTAAGATTGCTTTACTTAAAACTTTAATTTTAATTTAAGAATTTTTATAACTATATTTTTTTTTTCTCTGTCGATTATAATTTTTATTTGTTTTGAATATTTTGGTCAATAGATAGTTTATTTTCGCTATGAATACTAGACATCGTGATGTTCAAAACAGCGCAATCGTAATAGAAGTTTAAATTCATCACAAGATAACATACCGATTGAATTGCAAGACCCTCCCACAACTACGAATGCACGTGTTGCACATTCACCAGTAGTGAGAAGAAATTTAGATTCTTCACAGCAAGTACATCATACTGAAAGTTTTTCCAATCTGGCAACTAATATGAATGCCTCGGACACTAACTCAGTGAATAATAATCCGACTTCTTTACCACAAGCCGTTAATGCTTTACCAAGCGCTAATTTGAGTTGTAATTCAGTCAGTGCAAATAGTAATGAAAATAATTTTAATGATCCGCTTGATGTGCTAATATCATTGATGGAAGAGACCATGAGAACTACAAGAGAAGAGTTTAGGAGAGAACTTTCTTCTATTAGGGACAGTATATCTCAAATGGGTAATGTTTCAGGTTCTCAAGACAGACCAGCAGCAGAATTAAGTACGGGTTATTCAAATACGCAAAATTTGAATCCCAATTTAGCTTTTGATACTAATAGGTCTTATTCGAATGGTGACACTAGCATTAAACTTGAAAAGTGGAAAATAGTATATGATGGCAATAGTTGTGTTTCGGACTTTCTTTTTAAGGTTGAAATGTTAGCTTCTCGCACAAGATGTTCGGACGAACACCTTTTATCTAATTTTCATGTACTTCTTGAAGGAAAGGCAGAGCAGTGGTACTGGCTATTTATGAAACAAAATCGACAAGTATCCTATTCTATTTTGAAGTACGCTCTGACCAAAGAATTTGGCGTTCCGGAATCAGAACATGATGTTATTCTAAAGATATCTCTGCGTAAGCAGCATTATAAAGAGTCATATGATGATTTTCATAGCGCGGTTGTAGCAATGAACATGAGGCTTCAAAATCCGCTACCAGATTACACTCTTCTTGATATAATGAAGAGAAATATATTACCAAATTTAAGATTTTTATTGTTCAGTTCCGATTGTAAATCTTTAAATGATTTCAGAGACCTCGCCCGCAAAGCTGAAAAGGTTCTGCGTGACAACAGATCGAATGCACCTGTTGGAGGTCAAATGAGAAACGTTAGTGAAATTAGTTTACCTGATGAGAAGATAAACGATTTTAAGTTTATAGATCCCCAGATCGAGGCTCTAAAATTATCGAAACATATCGATAAGGGAGATTATTCGAAAATCAAATGTTGGAATTGTTTATCCTATGGTCATTTTTATATTTATTTGTGGAAAGGAAATTATTAAACCTTTTTGCTTTAAATGTGGTCAGAAAGGATATTTGACGCCTTCGTGTCCTAACCAACATAACTTTCAGGGAAACCGACAAATGGGCGAAATGGCTACCGGGGACACTCGTCCATCTCAACACACCCCGAGTTTAATTTAGAAACTGATTTTAAATCAACTTCTCTTGTGTGTACTACACAGAAAGGTTCTGAATCTACTTGGTGTGATGTCACGCAAAAACCCGGAAAAACTTGTCAGTACAAAACTTACAGTAAGCTGAATTCCTTTCAGAAATACCCTTCTAAGAAAATTTTGAAATGTAGAGAACGCTTCAGAAAGCGGAAATATTTTCGTAAGCTTGTTGCATCAACAATTTTACCTGGCTCTGATGATCGTCCATTTGCAAAAGTCAGGGTTTTTGATGATTATTTGATAGGCTTATTAGATTCAGGTGCGAATATATCTGTACTAGGAAAAAATTGTTTAGAATTTTTAGAGAAAAATAGGATTTCCTATAAACCAATGAGATCAAAGTTATCAACTGCTAATGGTTCTACTCAAAGAGTAATCGGTTACTGTACTTTACCGATTAATTTCAAGAATGTAACCAAGAATATAGATTTTTATTTAGCGCCTTCTCTCACCCAAAAAGCATATTTTGGTACCAATTTCTGGCGAAAATTTGCATTGGCCCCTGATATTATACCAGCTTTATCATCAATTGAAGCAAATATCTTCAAACCTAATGGGAATTTTAAATTTCATGATCTTAATCCGCAGCAGCAGATTACTTTGGAAAATACAATAAAACAATTTCCGTCATTCAAAAAACTCGGATTGGGTTGTACGGACCTTCTCGAACATAACATAGATACCGGTGATGCAGTTCCTATTAAGTGCAAGCATTATCCATTATCACCACCCCGACAGGAGGAAGCGTTTCGTGAAATAGAGACACTTTTAAATATGGGAGTGATTGAAGAGTCCAATTCACCTTGGTGTTCTCCAGTTGTTTTGGTTAGGAAACCAGGAAAAGTTCGCCTTTGTATAGATTCGCGTAAGCTCAATGCTGTTACGAAAAAGGATTCTTATCCTCTACCTCATATAAACGGATTACTCAGTAGATTGAAAGACACTTACTTTATAACCGGTGTTGATCTTAAGGATGCATTTCTTCAAATTAGATTGACAGAATCTTCAAAAGAGAAGACTGCTTTTGTAGTGCCAGGAAAACCATTATATCATTACAAATACATGCCTTTTGGCCTTTGTAATGGTCCCCAGACTATGAGCAGACTAATGGATAAGGTTATACCTTCCCGTCTGCGAGATAATGTGTTTATTTATTTAGACGATCTTTTGATTTGTAGCTCTGATTTTGAATCTCACATGAAACTTTTAAGTGCAGTAGCAAACTGTCTTCGACTTGCAAAACTAACAATAAATGTGAGTAAGAGCAAATTCTGCCAAAGAGAAATACGTTATTTAGGATATATTGTTGGAAATGGTTGTCTAAAGGTTGACCCAGATAAGGTGGCTTCAATTAGAGATTTTACTATACCAAAAACGCCAAGACAGGTTCGAACATTTATTGGTATGGCTAATTGGTACAGATCATTCATAAGTAACTTTGCTGATTTAGCTGGACCTTTGACTGACTGTTTAAGAAAAAGTTCTAAGCCATTCATGTTAACAGATGAGGCAAAACTATCTTTTGAAAAATTAAAGGATGCCTTATCAACCGCTCCTGTTTTAGCTCAGCCTAATTTTAGTCGTGAATTTATCATACAATGTGATGCTTCAAAAGTAGGAGTAGGTGGTGTTTTATTTCAGCTAGATGACTTGGGAAAAGAACATCCTATAGCTTTTGTATCTCAAAAATTGAATAAATGCCAACGCAATTACACTGTAACAGAACTTGAATGTATGACAGCAGTAATCTGTGTAAATCGATTTAGACCATATATCGAAGGACTTCCGTTCCGAATTATAACGGATCACGCATCATTAAAATGGTTAATGTCACAAAAAGATCTCAGTGGTAGATTGGCCAGATGGAGTCTTAAGTTACAGCGTTTTGATTTTAAAATAGAACATCGTAAAGGTTCTTTGAATATTGTTCCTGACGTTCTTTCTCGAATGGATGTAGAAGAAATTATTCCAATCGACATAGCACATGATATTGATTTAAACGCTCCAGATTTTCAAAGTGATGAATATAGAAAACTATTAGATTTAGTTTCCAGTAAGAGAGATTGTTTTCCAGATCTTTACTTATCGGATGAGGGTTTAGTATACAAGCGAATACACTTTAGGCAAAATGGTGCGGAAGAAGAGAATTTATGGCGTTTGTGGATTCCTAAGTCAATGTCTGCAATGATCTTAAAAGCTGCCCATGATACACCCACAGCTTGTCATGGGGGATTTGCAAAAACACTTGCAAGAGTACGTCAGAAATATTTCTGGCCCACAATGGTCATTGATGTAAAAGAGTATGTCAATAATTGCGAAACATGTAAAACGATAAAATCTTCAACCAGAATTTCAAAACCACCAATGGGTAATCAATTTTTAACTAATAGACCTTTTGAGAGATTATATTGCGACTTTTTGGGACCATACCCTCACACAAAAATTAAAAATTCTGTTATATTTGTATGTTTGGATCATTTTACAAAATTTATTTTTTTAAAGCCATTAAAAGTAGCAACATCCGCTAGTGTTATTTCCTACTTTCAAAATGATATTTTTCCTACATTTGGCGTGCCAAGATTTATTCATAGTGATAATGGCAAACAATTTGTGTCCAAAGAAATGGTTGAATTTTTTGGTTGTATGATATTCAACACATCAAAACTGGTTTCTATGCACCGCAATCTAATGCTTCAGAGCGGGTTAATAGAGAGATCTTAACCAAAATTAGATTCTTTTTAAAAGATCACAAAGATCATGGTGAGTGGGATAAGTTTATTCCTCAAATATTATCTATTTTGCGCAGTGATTACCATTCATCCATAAAATGTTCACCTTATTATGCATGCTTTGGACAGAACATGATTCAACATGGATCGACCTATAAAATATTGGATAAATTAGGTTGTCTATCTGGTGAAGATTGTATGATTTTGAGTAGAGCAGATACTCTGCAAAAGGTTAGAAATACTGTAAGGAAAAATTTAACTATAGCTCACGAAAAAGCCAGCAAAACGTATAATTTTAGAACTAGACCGATTCAATATAAAAAGGGTGAAATTGTCTTTAGAAAAAATCATGCTTTGAGCAATATGCCGAAAGCGGTAAATAGGAAATTTCTTCCCAAGTTCATTAAATGCAAGATTAAAGAAAAGATTGGTAATAATTTATACGATATAGAAGATCTTAAAGGCGTTTATGTAGGCCGATATCATACATCGGATCTTAAATCATAGATTTGCCCGGCTATCGTGGGTCGAGCCACACGTATTTTGATTTTTTTCCTCTCTCAATATGCTAACAACTAAGGAATGAACAAGTAAAATCTTTTCCTGTTCGTCATTTCATAGTTAATCAATGAGCGAAGCAGGTTTGTTACGATTTTACGAACAACAATATTTTTTTCCTGTACAAATTAACTTCTAGTTGCTTTCTTTTTATTACACAACTTTTGCTACATACTGTAATGTTTACACTGTATCATTACATTTTTTTTTTATATCATGAGAGACTTATGTCTAGTTCCGTTATTTATAATTCCAGTATATATATAATATTACCAATGGATATATATTCATCCCTCTCTATCTTGAATATATAAATGATATTTTAAATTGGAATTGGAGTAGGCTTTGCATATTCCATTGAATTTTTATTTTATATTGGAATTGAAGTAGGCTTTGCATATTCCATTGAATTTTTGTTTTATATTGGAATTGAAGTAGGCTTTGCATGTTCCATTGAATTTTTTTTGCATTGGAATTGAAGTATGTTGATTAGATTATGATGTCTGGCAGAAGAATTAGTGGTGAAACAAAACTCAAAAAGTGCAGAAGCTTAGAAGTACATCAAAAAAAAAAAAGAGCAAATTGTTTTTTTTTTTGTATTATAAAAAGTGGAAATGTAAAATATTAAAAAAAAAAGAAATAAGAAAGAAATTAGAAGACCACAAAGAATAATTTTACTATCGTGCCATCAAATCATCTATCTTTGGAAAATTTTATGGGTTACATCTTCCACGAACCATAGGCCAGAGGCAACAGGACTCAACTTGACTGTCCAAAGAAGTTTCGAGAAGTTTATGGATTTGCAAATAATCACGTGAACCTTTTCCTTTTCATATTTTATTTATAACAATTTCTAAAAAGTTTTTTTTGTTTAAAAGAATTTCTTAAATTCTAAAGTTTATTTGAATCTAAAATTGATTTAAATCTTTAATTTTTAAAGAATGTAATTTTTATTTAAACTGCATTAAAACTCATTATCATTTGTTTCAACCATAACCCAAAGCCAAAATGTTCAATTTATAAAATAACGATACCGTATTTAAAATTAAATGATCGAATTAAACTAATGCTGTATACTTTTAATTTTGTATAATTATTTGTAATTATAATCTGAAAGGAGTTCCTCATAAACTTGTAAATTATAACCTAAAATATTAATTAAATATGTAACATCAAAATGTCTCTAATGAATTAAATTTAATTTTTAAATGCTTTAAATTTGCTAAACTAATTTTGTAATTATTTGCATTAAAATTGAATATTGTTATTTTTTTTTAATACTTTTTTTTAATTGAATTTTTTTTTTGTTAAACCTTTATATTTGTAAGATATATGAATAATCTTTACTAATCATCCCTGAAACAAAATTTAGATAACAAAAACAACACACATTGACTGCTGGGCCCATCATCTCAATTGCTGTGGATAACCATGATCTGTAAGTGATGATTATAAAATTTGATTCATATTTCAATCTATAACTTTTACTATTTCATTAAGTAATATAATATAGTAGGTCCGATTCAGTTTTGTTCCCCTGTCCGAATTTATTGTCTTCTTATATTCTACATTCCTCAATCATAATGCATTTAAAAATTAATAACTTTAGTTTGTTCTTTATACTTGCCGAGTAAATATATTATATGATTTATGTTAATTTCATTTTTTTTCTATTTTATTATAATAAATTTGTTTGTTTGTATTCCGTAAATATGAATTATTAAATTATTAAATGGGGAAGGATAACCTTGACCGGGATGTGTGCATATAAATAGCCTTTGTATTTTTTTTATATGGGACAGATCTAAAACTAGGGGTATTCTATCTGTCATTGGTGTTAATATAATGAAGGGATGGGAAAAGTGTACCTTAGTTTGGCATCTTCATCTTGCCATCGGTTCATTTATTTAAAATACTTTCTTTTATAATTTTTTTTTGCTTTATTTTAGCACACTCTGGTGACATGTAGATTGTGTTATATGTTAATGCGTCAAATCGGGTTGAGAAACAACGAAACTTAGTGTAAAGCTAGCGGGTAAACAGATATTCATGTCTCTTAACTTCTGTATTTGAAATTTATACATATGATATATAGGCCTACATGGGTCTGTTATTAAATATGTATATGACGCGTTACATGTAGGTAGTCGAACAGTTAAAAATAGAACCGCATTACATATGTGACGTGGAGACGCCTAACAAATTTTATTTACTCTCGGAATTTTAGCCAGCAAGAACGTATTGTTTTTGACCTATTCCCATACATTTAAAAAAACTCCACAAGAAAAAATCGAATATGATTAAATCCCAGTGCCCAGTTCACATCTGTGACCCCAAATCACTCCTACAGAATATCAAATATTGTGCACGTAACGCTGTCCAGCTCAAAATAGATGTCGATGGTGTCTAGATCATCCACTTCAGGCCAAAAGAAGTCGGTAATCATTGACAGTATAGTCCTGACCAAGATCGTTCTCAAAGAAAAATGTACCGTTGATATTGCCAGCCATAGGTTCACCACAAACAGCGAATTTTCCTTGATGCACTGCACGTTTATGCATCAAATGTTGTTTGGTATCTTCTAAAATTCTACAATTTTGTTTGTGAACATCCCAGAAGAGTCAACGGTTAATGCTATAGGTCGATAACTACCAACTGCATGTGGCTTGAATTGGATTATCTCGGCGTTACATGTCACATAATTCATGCCGCATTGGATATTTCGCATGAGCCGTCTGAAGGCGAGATCATCTTAAAGTCCCTTTAGTCTTATAGGCAGTGAGTTGGCTTATTAGACGTGAGTCCTCGGTTCAAACCCCTGCCCAGAAATATTCAAAGAAGCAAAATGTAAAAAAATATTTCTTCGGCAACTTCCTCTCAGTAGACTTCTAGCTAAAACTCTAAGACGATAGCTCCGTCAAGCTTACAATGGTTAGAGAGCCAAATAACCTATATTTGCACCTCGCAAGAGATGGGCATTGACAGAGAAAGTGGATAACAGTCTCCTCTTCCGCAGCGAATCTGCACCCACGGCAGAAGTTGTTAAATGGGAGCCGCATTTTTTCCTCGTGTCTACCCGAAACACATTGATCTGTAAGCATGGCCACTGTGATCGAGATGATATTACGACCAAGTCCAAGTAACTGGTTGGTACGATTTCTATCCATTGAGGGCCAAGTAAGCCTGGCGGTGGAGCAGGACTCCTCATTGATCCAGGATAGGTTGGTGTCTCGGAAAAATTTCCGCGCGTTGGCCAGTTTGAACGAGGTAAGTGGCATTCCTAAGTTGATTGAAGAGGATTCCGGAAGTAGTGCGCCAGCTCTGGCTAGCTCGCCGGTTCTGCAGTATCTACACTATTGCGGTGCAAAAATACGGGGTCATCAGAAACTTTTTCTTATTTTTTTATGGTTTGTGAAAATCATTAATTTTTTTGGTGTACTAAGACTTTTGCTGTCCACTGTATATATTGTTCGGTTTTATTTCGCACACGTATAGGGAAATGAGAATATTTTTATTCCCTCCCTTTGGCATTACTGCACAGTTCATCTGTTATTGATTAAATAATTTTATTTGTAATCCTAAAATGGAGATAGAAACACTTTTTACTACATTTTATTTTTAATGCCTGTACGATTGTCGTGTGTACTTTAACAATTTGTTTGTTAAACCGCACTCTGTTGGGTCATTAAATTTCATTTGAAACCGGTGCTCTCCTTTTTAATTGTTTTTCAATTTGAAATTATTCTCTGCAAAATAACCAAATAAGCGTTCTTTTTCAACTACCCCGTGGGACTTTATGGCGATGTTAGTGAAATTAATTTCAAATAACGACCGAAAGTAATTGAGCTTAGCAACGTCACAGCCGCAAGATAGGGAGAGAACAGGATATTTGACAAGCACAGTAAAACTACAGCACGAGTGTGCATGTTGCGAATGTTCTACTCACTAATGTTCAATTTAATGTTTAACGATTCGAGGTTTAGTTTTTCCGTATTTTCTTAATACACATACACATTGTGGTGTCTGTTGGAAAATAAACAAAAAAATGTAGAATTGATTTAGTTTTTCATTGTGTAATAAAACTTTTACGATAGGAATTAAAAGTTATTTTTAAATAAAGGGCTATCCATTTCGTGGTTTCAAAACTATGGGACTAAAATTCGACATCTGTCAAACTAAGTTTTGAAACCAATTTTTTTTTTAGTTGAAAGACTGACATGATGGATGAAAATGGATCGCTTAACTATCACACATCATCAAATTATCAAAACCTACTACAAAAATGGTGATTCTGCCACAGCCACGTATCGTGCTTTAAGAGGAGGTTATGGTTTACATAATCGTCCAACTACGCAATTGGCAAAATTGTGAAGAAATTTGAAGAGACTGGAGTGGTTACAAATATTGAAAGACCTGTGCATCATCGTTTCGCTCGTTCCGCTGAAAATATCGCTATTGTAAGTGAAAGTGTTGCAGAAGACCCGAATGTGTCGATTCCTCGTCGTTCTCAGGAATTATCACTGTCTTACGGCACATTATGGCGTATTTTGCATTTCGATCTACACCTACAGCTCACGCAACAACTGAAGCCAGCTGACCACTCACAACGTCGTAGATACGTGGAATGGGTGCTTGAACAACAGGCGGTGGACAGCAATTTTTCGAACAAAATTTTTTTCAGCGATGAAGCACATTTTACACTCGGTGGGTATGTTAATAAACAAAATTGTCGTATTTGGGGTTCTGAGAATCATCAAGTAAATGAAGAGAGGCCATTACATCCAGAAAAAGTCACTGTTTGGTGCGCTCTTTGGTCCGAAGGTGTGATTGGATATTACTTCATTGAAAACGACGATGGAACGACTGTCACCGTTAATTCGGAGCGTTATGGTCATATGATAACCGACTTTTTTGTCTGCTATTGAAGAATTGGACTTGGAGAATATGTGGTTTCAACAAGACGGTGCCACATACCACACAACTCGAGCGAATATGTCTTTATTGCAAGAGACATTTCCTGGCCGCGTAATTTCTCGTCGTGGCGATATCAACTGGCCACCAAGATCGTGCGATTTGACACCATTAGAATTTTTTTGTGGGGCTACACGAAAGACCGTGTTTATGCAGATAAACCTTCAACTCTTGAGCACTTAGAAACCAACATTCGTCAAGTTATGGCTGAGATACTATTGTTGTAAAGGGTGGGTGATTTAAAAGTTTAAATTTAAAAATGCAATGAAACAGGTCGAAACTTTGCCAAATTAATTTTTCTGGTGTAAAGTACAATTGTTTTGGTTAGAAATGCAATATTATTTCGTTCATATGGTTGCCGCGGCTGGCCTCAGAGTACCTCATTCAATCGGACCAATTTTCGTACACTTTTTCGTGTATATGGGGTCGCATCTTGGCTATGGTATCACGAATATTGGCCTTCAAATGCTCAATTGTCTCTGGTTTGTTGTCATAAGACTTTTCTTTAGCCTTGGACGGCTATCAAACGCAATAAAACAATTGTGGCATGAGATGTGTGACAATTTTCAACATCCTGTTGAAAGCGAAAATCGTTCTCATCAATATCATGAAGAGCGGGTACAAAAAAATCGGTTATCATGGTGCGGTAGGTGTCTCGATCAACCTAATGGTTGCGACGTCTTCATTTTCAAAGAAAATTGGGCCAATGATGCCTCTGCTCCAAAGGCCACACCAAACCTTCAGAGCCCCAAATACGGAAATTTTGCTTACTAACGTACCCACCAAATTGAAAATGAGCTTCAACCCAAAAGATGATTTTTTTTTTGGCAAAATCGTCACCATCGTGCAGATTCTCGTTGGCCCATCTATTCCAATAAACCCCACCGTTGCTCAAGCGTACATGGTATCATTACGTTAAGTGGAGCAAATATACTGAATTCTGTGACATTATAGAATGCAATAAGTATTGCCAGATTCGAAAGAAACCGATGGTTCAAATTTAAACCAATAGATGGCTCACACTATAATATAAAGTGCCCGCGCCCTAATGAAAAATTAAGTGTTGTTTTTAATTTTTCTTCAAGAAATTTTATTTATTATTTGATTGATTTAAATATAAAATTATATTTCCTGTTTTGAAACACCCATTATTTTTTGTGTTGAAAAGTTGCCATTAAAAATGATGCAGTATGTGCTCTGTAACGCTAGAACTTGGAGAATAAATATTAATTCACACATTCAAATTGAACTCTAAAATGGAACAAAATCCCAAACAACTTGAGATGCATTGCCAACTATTTCAAGTTGTAAATCGTAATGAAAATAATTTAAATGAAATAGATTTACGTGACAACTTACAAAGCTTTAACGACTTAACCGATAAATTCAAATAAATGCGCTATGAATATATGGGGATGTTAAATAAAATGTTATTTGTATAGTCAATGAAGAAAGTCTACTTACACCGTTGTATGTAGAGTTTTTTCCCGCTAATTTGATGTTTTCCCAATAATTTCTACGTTATATTTTTTCAAATTCGCTTTTCCTTCAAATATTCTTAATTGTAAATGCCTCTTAAAATGCTATAACATACATAATTGGTCATTACAACCCTTCAGTCAGGATTACGACCTAGTTTCTCACACCACTTCCGTTGTGTGTGTTAATTTTATACATGAGTGGCGGGACCTACAGTTTAAAGCCGACTCCGAACGACAGATTTTTTGAAAAACTTTTCATGGCAATTATATTTACTCTCAGAATTTTTGCCAAAAACCTGCTGAGATGAAGTGGCCGAAGAAATACTTTTTGTATTTTGTTGTTATGTCTGGCCTGGGGTATGAACTCTGGCAACACACTACGTATTAGACCACGAGTTCTCTTTAACATCGCTATAACATCGCTATACTATAATATATTTTTCAATTTGAAAACATTGAAATTTGTAGACTTTTTCCTTTGACTGTATTTAGTTTGATCCTACGTCAAGCCTTATGAATATTAAATCGGAACTAGTGGTGAACAACGTGCTCACTTACTTATCACTACAATTTTCTAGTCATTATTAGAACCTAGCTTCTCACACCACCCATGTTGTATGTGTTATTCTTATCCATGAGTGGCGGGACCTACTGCTAAACGTCGACTCCGAACGACAGATTTTTCACAAGCTTTTCACGGCAGTTTCATTTACTCACTGAGTATTTACCTGACAGAAATTCGCCGCAAGACATATTTTTCTTTTGGACTTCGAGCCGTGGGGCCGCGGCTAATAACTACCTAGAAGACTACGGTGGATGGTATACATCGAATCTTTAAAAACACTCGCTTATCGATAGGTCGAAACAATTCGGTGTCCAGTGCTGTTGGAGTTAAAAATGTCCTGAGGACCACGGCATGGAGAGTGTGATTAGAATAAAAAGAGGTCTAACGCGAGATTTGTCAGAAAGCGTCATGCGCAGATGAAACAAATGACTGAACGTTTCCTCACTAGCTGTCCTCTAGATAGAACCAGTCAGCTATATTAGAAATGCTTAGTAAGGAGAGTGAGTAGTAAAAGTGAAAGAAACAATTTGTTAGTAAGGAGAGTGAGTAGTAAAAGTGAAAGAAACAATTTGTTTTTCGCATACTCTTTTAAGAAAGGGACTGGTTTCTGATATACAGATAAGGCAAGGATGTACACTGAAACAGAAGCTGACTTATTAGATCCTAAAGTGCAGTATTTAGCGCTGATGAGATAATTCACGAATTCCTTCCAAGTGTTTTTTCAAAGTCATATTGTACAGTAAGTAGAGCAGACAGGCAAAATTTAATTTGTGGACATCTAACGGTGATGAGGTCAGAATTTTTTTTATGGAGCTGGAAGAGGGATTTGAAAGAGTCAAACAGATTTTTTGTATTCTAAACTTTTGTTGGGTAATTATTATTTGTAAAAATTTGAATCCGAGTATCCTCAACTAGCTTGAGGATACCATCCAGTCATCTGATCAGACATTGAAAGCTCAAGGAACATTTGTTTTGGAATATAAATCAATTCAAGTTATATATGTCAACCACATGACGAGGAAAACGAATCGCCAGAACACATGCAACGGTAAAATAAGGCAAAGAAGTAAACACCCAGGGGTTTCTTAAGTACTAAGCATGGTGTCTTCTTTACTGCTTCCAAACAACATCCTAAATTTTGTCAGGATTAGAAGACACATTTCAGTGAATTGTTCTAAGAAGCAACAATTATATTCTATTGTTTCATTTTTATGTTACAAAAATCAATTAATGCATACATAATTTTTCATTACAATCCTTCAGTCAGGGTTACGACCTAGCTTCTCACATCACTTATGTGGTGTCTGTTAATTTTATACATGAGTGGCTTAGTAATATAACACGTATATACCTTGTTATACAGTGACTTAAGGATGTACATATTAACTGAAGCAGCAACGCCACCTTTGCCTAGGAAATTCAAAGCTCTGTATTTGCCATGAATAGTTTATGAATAACTTACATAATTTTCGACGTTCGTTTCCCCAAAGGGAAAGGACAGATTTTTGAGAAACTTTTTCACGGCAATTTTATTTTACCATCAGAGTTTTTGCCCGTTATCTGCTGAGAGACAGTCGCCGAAGAAATGTTTTTCTTTTATTTCGTTTTATTGGAGATGCCTGAACTGAGGTTTGAACTGTGGCCTTACGTCTAATAAGCCAACACTCTACTTACTGGTCTACGGTGGCTACTAATTTATTGCGATGTATGGAATCGGAGTAGAATACATAACATTACAACCCTACAGTCAGGATTACGGCCTAGCTTCTCACACCACTCATGTTGCATGTGTTAATTTAATACATGAAGGACGGGACCTACACTTTAAAGTCGATTCTGAAAGACAGATTTTTGAGAAACATAGAGTTTTTGCCAGAAATCTGCTGAAAGGATGTAGCCGAAGAAATATTTTTTTTTATATTTTTGTTTTGATGTCTGACCTGCGGTTTGAACCTTACGTGTTACGTCTAATAAGCCAACACACTACTTACTATACTACGGCGATAGCAGAATACTATCAGAAATACTATCACTAAAGCAAAGAGTTTTCGTTTTTTAAACTATGTAGCCATTTAATAAGAATATCATTGAATGTTATTGTGGGAAATGTTTTGCGACTCACACTCTATTTGCTTTAAAATGATAGCCCATGCCTACTCATGCATGTACTCAACTGCTTAAAATTTAAGATTCCTATTTCGCAATTCTTACTGTTCGTTTTTTTAAGTTTTTTTTTCGTTGTATTAAAGCTACCCCCCCTCATGTGTGTATTTTAGAGTGCCAAAAAATTTTGAAAATCTTTCGGTGCCGCATCTAGTATGCAGTAGTACTTGTTGTAGTCATGGAGTGCCATTTTCAGTTGCTATTATTTTGTTTTTATTCTTTTAGTTGACTAAATTGAGATTTTTCTATTATATTTGTCTTATTAAAGCCACAATTTATTAACATTTTTCTATTGTTCCTATTGCAGTTTTCCTTTTCTTTTGGAATGCAATATAAGTGTTAGTTTGGGTATGTCCAGTGTTGTCAAAACATTATTGAGAAAAAAATGCTAGATTTTTCTAAAAAAAATGCTAAAAAGTGCTAAAAATATTAAAAAAGTGCCAAAAAAAAACGTGCTAACAAAAATTAATAGAAAAAAATTGATTTATAGTTAATTATGAGATCTGTATTTCTTAAAAATTCATTTTTATACTTAAATATGAATAAAGAAATTGAAATTAATTTAAAAAAAAATCACAAATAACATGTTCAATTCATTTTTAAAAACAATAAATCGAAAGTAAATTCTTAAAAAGCAAAAAGTCTTCAAATTACTGTTTAAACATGAACTTTTAAATTCATAATTTTTCACATAAGTTTTAAGATGACTAATTTGATGAATTTAATAAGTTCAGTCATCATCATCGCCATTTTCATCATTATTATCATAACTTTCACCAGATCCAATTAATTTCAGATAACTCGTTGGGACTTCATACTGGTAACAGCACTTTCCGCTTCGTTTTAATCCGTATCTAAAATGTTATTATATAATAAAATTAAGAAATAAAAATTTAACATTAAAGTTATACCTAATTGCTAAAACAGAATTTACTGTCTGTAGATGTAATCGGTTTCTTATATTTGTCTTTATTATGTTCATTTGACTGAACATACGTTCTACGTATGCATTATACCATGGAAGACTGAGAAGTTTTTAAAATAAAATTGGCAATCTCCTCGAATCTCTTGTTTCCTCCGGCATCTCTATATGCTTTTACCTCTGACCAGAATGATACTGTGTTGTTTTTATTAATCCATTTTATATATTGAATGTTGGAATATTAATCAATTATTTTTCCAATTTCTTATTCGGTTATACAAAATAATTTTAAAATTGGTAAAATATCACGTTTTTGGAAATTTAAAACGTTTTGTACCGAAAAAAATTTAAAAATGCTAAAAAAGTGCTAGGTGCTAGATTACATTTTTTTGGTGCTAAACGAGTTTAAAAAGTGCTAAATCTAGCACCAAAAGTGCTAAATTGGCAACACTGGCTATGTCTGACCACAGATTTCATTTAATTTTATTGTTCGTTTTGTGGATTTAATGGAATAAAGTGAGTAAAAATGTTATTTTTAGGATTTATTTAAATACTCGATTGTTTTTGTTTAATTTACTAGAAATATTATTTTTGTTTTAAAAGAAATTGAAAAAATACAGCCAAGGGGAGACAAATGGCTGTAATTTTAAATGCAAAGAATCTTCGAAAGAAATTAATGAATCTTAAATGTTAAACAATTGGGAATACAAGCAAGCTGGATTTAATTTAAGCAAAAAATTTGGTAATTTTTGCAACTTTATATGGGATTTGTTTGGATTATTATTATTATACTAATTCAGTTCCTTTATACTTATTCGCAAAATCCATAACAGAGATCAGCAATGAATCGTTTTTTTGCTACACATAAGGGCTCATGGAATTTTGAATATAAGTGAGTCAACAATATTGAAATGTAACTACTCTGATTCATTCGTACTCACTACAAATTGGTTTATAAGTACAGCTTGCAATGAGTATGCGTACAACGCTGACATCAAACTCATACTATTCGAAATAAGTTTGATTCATAAGCCTACTCATTTATATTCATAACTTTAGAAAAATACTTATAATACTTATAAACTCGTACGCGAATCATACTTATTTTGTGATTCTTGTAAATTTTGAGTTATGGAGAGTCGAAATTAACAATATCATGCGTATTGTAAAGTATGAATACGATGAGTACTTCTAACTTTGAGTATGATATTAAAATATGTATGAATGCGTTTAAGTATCTGAAATTATGAGTATGATTCGATTTTACTCATCTTTCTGAATACTCATTGTTGATCTTTGATCCATACCGTACTCACAATTTTAAACTGCACGTGTGTACAATGAACAGCAAAATTCCAGGTATCCCAATATTGTGTAGCAATTTCACGAGTCTTAAACAATATGCTATAAACAAAATAAATGCAATGCCGGAAACGCAGCAATTTTGCAATTGTAGCATAAGACATACTGCATTCGCATTAGTTCTATGAAAAGCAGCAGCTAAAAACTGAACAGTTCAATAATTTTTTACCACTAAAATATTTTTGTGCCTTATACTTCATACAGCGCGTTTTTAACACCTCTATTTTATGCGCGATACTAACCACTACACTATAGAGGAAGTCGCCGTGGTCTAGTAAGTAGTGTGTTGGTTTATTAGACGTGAGGCCGCGGTTCAAATCCCAGGTCAGACATCTCCAGCTAAACGAAATATGAAAAAACATTTCTTCGACGACTTTGTCTCAGCAGTTTTCTGGCAAAAACACTGAGAATAAATAAAATTGTCTTGAAAAGATTCTCAAAAATCTGTTGTTTAGAATCGACTTTAAACTGTAGGTCCCACCACTCACGTATAAAATTAACCCACGCAACATAAGTGGTATAAGAAACTAGGTCGTAGTCCTGGCTAAAGGGTAGTAATGACCAATTATGTATGTATTTTATTCATATTGTATATACAGCATTAATCCTCGCATTGCCATCACAAACGCTCTCACTCTAAGCATTAATTCTCTCATCGTTGAGAACAAAAATAGAAGTTATCCTACAAGAAAAACAGGCTTGTTGCCGTGTTGCCTTTAAAATAATCACTCCTATATACATACACCCATGTATTCTATTTTTGAAAGATTGCTGCGTTGCGTTTACTGTGTTTATAGCAATAAAATGTACAAATATTACATATTTTTTGTTTATTTATTTTTATTTTACTAGAAAACAAAAAATTTTTAATATTTTTTAAAAACTAAAAGAGAAATATGGAGGAACATCTGGTGGCTCCAATTTTTTGCACCGCAAGGGTATAGATACCCCCAAGATGAACGCAGATTAAATTTTAAATCGAAAGGCCCAATATATTAAAACGCTATGCCCAGTATTTAGTAGAATATCCCTTAAGGTCAAGTACACTATTTAACCCATTTGACATTGAATGTACCAGTTTTGTTTAGCGTTTCCTGCTGATATTTGCCACCATTCACTCATGAACAGGTTTTTCAGTTGAATTTCGTTTGAGGTTTAGCGACTACATAAACGTTCTACCAAAAGATTTCCTAAATATTTTCTTGGAGTCATATCGGGACTTAGTGCCAGAGTATTAAGCCTGTGGGAACTTTGATAAACAAATCACATCTTCAGATAAGCAGCAGTATTATTAGGTTTATTGACTTCTTAGAAGTAATAACCATTACGAATTCTTAATGCTTCCGAACTTTAAGTGAATTTGTAGTTAGTGTGTTTGCTTATTAGACGAAAAGCCAGGGTTCGAGCCCCAGGCCAGACATCAAAATAAAATACAAAAAAAGTATTTCTTCGGCGACTTCCTCTCAGCAGATTTCTGGCAAAAAACTCTGAGAGTATATAAAATTGCCATGAAAAGTTTCTCAAAAATCTGTCGTTCGGAGTCGACTTTAAACTGTTGGTCCCACCACTCATGTACATATAAAACTAACACACACAAAATAAGTGGTGTGGGAAACTAGGTCGTAATCCGGAGCAGAGGCGCCGGGAAGGATGTTAATGGCCAGTTAAGTAAGTAAGTAATAAACACTTCGCGGCGACATACATTCCCACTACACTTTGTATCCACCGTATATATAAAACTATGCACATGTTAACCTTTTTGTATTAATTCGATTTTTGATCTGACAATTTCCTCCATATCCTCCTTTTTTTGACATGTGTGATCATGTCATGTCACCAAAAGCAATATCCGCATAAATGACCATCTCATTCAATATCATTGAAAATCTTGTCATATTATTTTGTAGTCTTTTTGATATGACATTAATTTCGTTATATTGATTTTAAAAAGAAGTAGAAGCAAAAATTAGGGTTGTAATACCAATTAAATTAAAAAAGAAGCAAAAATTAAAGTATGGAAAGGTATGTAAGTATCCAATTAACATTTTTTATTATTTTTTTATTTTTTTCTCTCACTTTCTTAACACAATGTATCAATTGTTCGTTCTGATAATGACATAATGAAAAATTTTGATTTTTTTTTTCGCTTGGAGCACATTTCTCTAATTTCTTATTCACAGACGATGCCGTCAGTGATACTACTATTGTTAAGTTCTTTACTAGTGAAAAAACAACCGGCAAACATAATAAAATGCACCCATTCACTGTGCAATTGTGTTACAATTAAAACCAGCAGCATTGTATTTGGTGTTTACTTAGGATATCACAACAATACCTAATAAATATCACCGTGATATTTTTTTAAAATCACCACACAGGCGAAAAGGATAGTAAGTTGATTATGGTTTGAATTTACATTGGGCATTTTAGCCTTAAGATGCATGAGTTGTGACACGTAAACCGTCCTGTTAAAACCAAATTTCATTGGTTTCCAGATCATCCAATTAAGTCCTAAAGATGTTGATAATTGTCGACCTGGTTAACGTCACTCACAAATATATATGAATCAATGACGCCGCCCGCTTAAAATCTACAACAAAATTTTGTTTGCTCACATACTCACGGCATCCGGAAATGCTTCTCATCGCTAAAGAAGATTTTTTGATAAAAATTAAGAATAGTTTCACATTGCTACAGAGCAAATTCAGCGAAAACACGTCGTTGTCTATTGTCGTTTAACTTCAGATCACGCGTCAGTTGAATTTTGGATATGTGTAGACCCGAATCACGAAGCAATTACACGAAGTTATAGTCTACGTAAGGTAGAGTTTTCTAGCAAGACACGATGGGGACTACCTTCAATTATCCTGCACTCCCTCATGGAAAGCGACGATGTTTTCGGGAGATCTAGTGTCTAGTCGACCTAAGGAGGTTGGTTAATCGTTCACTGAAGCAGTGGAGTATAATTTATACACCATATAACGAATAGTCCTATCGGCAGGACGAACAGAACATCCAAATTGAGAGAACAGTTTTATTTTTAGCACAAGCTGTGAACTCTATTTGCGTCCATAGTGATTTGGCAGGACAGACAGAATAAATAGCAATAACTTAATCGGCAGATGTAGCTGCCAAAATTTGGAAATCCTTGTTGTAAAATATGTAATATTTTGGACTGCCTGAAAACCATTTTACACGTCAGTAGTTATTATTATTAAAAATGAAGTCATTTAATTTTCTGTCAAAACTAATTTTGTTTTTCTGGAAATTAAAATGAAAACTGCCTTTAAAAGGTATTTTGAAACTTCAATTAATTCGGCGTTTTTCCCCTTTTCATATAAAAATTCCATGAAAATTTTCATTCATATGCCTTTGGCCATTTATTTACTTTTTTGAAATTGGTTTTAAATTACGACAGGTCTTTTAGAGTCTTTAAAATTGCCGTTATAAGCTGATTTATACGGTTCTACAAGTAACACAATTATGCACGCAAAAAAATTTTAAATTTTAAATTTGCATGTGGCATAGAGTTAATTATGTTGTCCGATATAATTTTATCTGAACGTAAGTCAAATTGTTTGTGTATGCCAATACATGTCGACCTGCAAAGTGATTGCATTGTGTGGTTAACAGCGTTTCATTTTGCAGTGGCCTATTATTGCCATTTTAACAACTTAACCGCGTGTATGAATATAAATCAAATGAATACTACAAATAATTTGAAAAAAATGTGATAAAAAGAAAATTTTCAAGGAGTGATTGCGTATTTGCCTTATCGAAAATATGTTATGACAGTGGGAAACAGTAAAAGTTATTTTCTGTAATTGCAAACCAAAATGCTAATAAAAATTTGACTTTATGTGGACATTATATTATATTTTATAATACTATTTTATTTTTATTTTGATTGATATTTTAATAAATAAACCTGTCACGAAAAGTTCAGTTGCTAACTTGAGACATTTGAGACATTAGCAGTCACTGTTATTTTTATTATCGCCGTAGTATAGTAGATAGGGTGTTGGCTTCTTAGACATGAGGTCAGACATCTCCAAAAAAACGAAATAACAAAATATTTCTTCCGCAACTGCCTCTCACAGGCTTTTGCCAGAAACATTAAAAGTTTCTCAAATCAGTAGTTTGGACTCGCCTTAGATTGTAGTTACTTCACTCATGGATAAAAATTAACACCCCAAAATTAATGATGTTCTAAAACGTGTCTAAAGGATAAATAATTCTCTCATTTATAGGCATGTTTGTTGCAGAATAGTAAATAAATGTGAATGAATAAATATAATCTCTATGACAATGTGGAAATTATTTTTATAACCTCTAATAGCACTTTAACTTTCGAAAAAATAAATATTTAAACAAAATACCTTATCGTCCGTTGTAGTTAAAAACAACAAGTCCTGCCAAATCAATTACAGCGCGATTCATTTCCTAGACTAATTAAATAAGGAGAGATTTGGACTTTTTTCGTCGAAGGTAATCACATCCTTATAACTAAAAAATAGTTAATAGTTTGCAATAATCTCTTCACTTATTCTCACACGCAGCGTACGTTAAACAGAAAATGAGAACCATCTATAAGATGCTTAAAGCTCTTGCAAGCACATCTTGGGATATGAGCGAACAGGCTTTGCTGACATGATTCAATGCTATTCCTGTTTGACCACTTTACCTCAGCGATACTCAGAGAAAACAACACATTTTATTGTTGTCATGACAAATCTATCTGGTTTTGCAGTTGAAGTTGATGGCTATCCTGGATTAAAACATAATGTTTTCCGTTTAGGATTCTTAAAATAAATCGATTTTTCATTGTCAGTTTCACTTTGAAACATCACTGATTTTTTTATCATGTCTTTGAAGGCAAATTTCACAAGAGGTTTTACGGTGCTCCATTTGTCTGTCATTCAATATATGTGGCACCTATTTTCTAGACTTCTGGATGTTCTGTCATTGTTCCTGACCAAAGTGTTAACATCAATCAACCAACTGCGTTTGCGATAAGGAGTCTTCAAAAATTTCTACCAAGTTTTTCATTTCTCACATCAAAATCGTTATCTCTAAACCGTCAGAGGGACTACTACGAGACTTGTTAAAATCAATACAATTATTTTCTGCTACAGAATTCGCCATCTTTAACACGATGAAAAAAATATGATGACGATTGTTATCTTATTTTATGTATACTGAATACGTTGCTTGGTGTTATCGCCCAAAAAAAAAAATAAATAAATAAGGCTTGTTCACGATAAATGTTCCCTATCTTAACATTCACTTCATACTGGTACGCTGGGTATACTTTCCATAAGCATAAGTTTCGATTCCTATTCGGTTTTGTTATTTAATCGTATACAAATTAAAGACTAGCGTCTTAACGAGAGATTTGGTACCAAAAAAAAGTAGTAGATAAGTAGCTGTCCATCATTGAGGCAACTTAACATAAGTCTTCAACTCTAATCTGCTCTGACATTCACCACAATTTATTCTGCATACTAATGCGGCACTGTTCATACAATTCATTGTGATACATTTCTTATCGATTTGAAAACGACAAATAACCTAATAGCACTATTTAATATTTAAAACGTTTAAAATGTTTGCTTATATTCATTACCTTTTACGCTTAATCTGTTTCGTGAATATGCAATTTAAGACACAATTCCATTCAAATTAATTACATTTATTCGCTTTAAATTATTTTCTATAATTGTCGGCTATAAAATAGTCGTTTATACTGCAACTGACCATCAACATCTTACCTTGTGACAGTTTTCCTTGCCATTTGCACAGTGCTTCTCTTCAATATCTCTCTGCATAGCATATCATTTGCAGAAATTGTAAAATGACCACCAAATAAATTATGCAAATTATGCTCAGTGCGACAAATGTATGTATACATACAGACGACGTCTTTTGCAGGTATATTTTGTTTGCACAAACAGTTATTTTTTGTTTAAATGTTTTTAAATACATTATAAAAGCTTTAAATACATATATGCAAAAACACACGCATAAACACTCATCTTGATAACACGGTGTGACAGTCAAATGACATATTGTAGGTTGTGAGTTTTGTTGAGTAGAACTCAAAAATATTTTTTTATATTTCTCGAAGCCTTCAAACTCGATTTATTTGACCAAAACAGTATTTTTGATCTTTTTACACAAAATTATTGATTACCGAAATATTTGTTAACATATTTTCAAAATCCAAAGTTTTTTGAAAAGGGGACAGATGAGCCTTTAAAATATTATACATAAGCATTTGGTTCATACTTACATGTTATGAGTTTTGATCGGGTAAACTAGGAAAATATGCGAATTTTTTTTCTCATTTTTTCAATTATCAATCAATTATTTTTAATTGCAAAATGTAATTAAAAAATATAAAATAAGAGATAACATTCTAAAAGTGCATTATCTTGTGAAGAGATTGATACTTCGTTTGATCAAATCGGACAAAAATTACCGTAGTTATTATTTAAATAGTATAACAGTCGTGTTATATTTTTTATATATGTCATCTTGTGAAATGAACTTTCAGTTCAAAAATTTTCAAAAGTTTTGATGGATCTTAAGTGGCTAAAAATGTTTTGCTATTACAACTTGGGCGGATAAGAATTCTTCTTCTTAGGTTTCCAAGCAACAGACAGTGACAGAGAAGATGTTTTGTGGATGAATGAGGCATAAAATTCCCTAAAAAAATTTGGTGTTAACTTGTGTATTCTCGTCAAATGTCAGAAATTCAAATGCCGTAAGTAGTGTATTGACCTATTAGAAGAGAGCCTGTGGTTTAAACAAAACTGAAATAATAATCTTTCAGCAGCCTTCTAACAAAAATCCGGATAGTAACTAAATATAAATTAAAAGTTTTGATTCAGATTTTACAGGACGAAACCTATATATGAGTAACCGATGTGCGGATGCGGATTCCGTCACTGTACCTATATGAATGGACAAGCTAGTGTAGGCATTAGCCTGTAATGTAGGGAAATATTGTTGATAATTTAAGAGGGATTTGATTGGGTGTATGGCAATCGTCTAGATACAATAAGCCGTCATTGGGTTCACGCCTCTTATCGAGGCATTATTCTATTTCTTTTACTATTTTAACTTCTTAGTTCGACCTGCGCGTATTGTTCTTGTTTTAATAACAAGTGCTTGTTCGTAAACTGAACCTAATCTTTTGTGGCAAATATAAAAGAGCTCATATAAGTAAAAATGTTACGAAAATGAATCTAGGTACTGGTGTTTTGCTTTTACATCACTTAACATTAAAATGGTAAACAAGTAAACAAAAATACAACAACAAACACTGCAAGAATAAATGTAAACAAAATACACAAACAACAATAATGAAACAACGATGTTTACATTCATTCATCATTCATCAGACTGTTTACTCTGCCATATAAAAGGCAAGACAAAGCAGGCGAGTAAATTATTTATAATTAGTGAAATTCAGTCTGTCTTGTGTGAAGACACGCTGCGTTTGAAGAGAGTAATCGTGGTTTGAAGATCTCAGTTACAAAGATCTTTCGAACAATTGTTTAGCGATTTTTACTGTTTATGCAAAGGGTATAAACAGAGAAATAACAAGGAAAAACAATTGTTGTTCTTTACATCAAGTCGTGAACAGTGACATACAGAATTGTGCGAATAGTAGAGAATTTCAATTAAAACTAAACACAAATTTATTTTTATTTTATTTGCAATCTACGAAACATATTTAAAACGTTTTTAAAAGGTAAAAACGTAACAATATGTTACTGCTTACCGAAGAATAGAGCGGAATGCGGTAATAGTCAAGCGGTGGCGTAAGGTAATCCCCTTATAATGCATGATATAATCTAATGTTTTCTAAGTTCGTTCCCTATGTTTTTAATTAATCATCAATCATCAAACTTAGTCATCGAAGGATTGCAATATAAGCCTTCATATTTGGTATCACTTATTTGATGAAAAGTCCTTTGATGCTATTTTTATTCTATACACTGTGAATAACGCACTGTAGCATTTGTAACGATATTACAAAATATGTGGGAATACAACAGTTTGGAATTTTCTTTCCATTATTTTATGGACGGGTATTTATGCATTCTAATGTAATAAATTTCATATAATTTCTCTTTATTTATTTCATTTTCTATAAATGATTGATGAATGTTATGGAAAAACTATCATGTATTTGAAATATTGTTTCTGTTGTTGTTGTTTTTTGTTATGTTCGTTAGTGTATTGCTAGCAAATAAGCCCGTCCAGTTATTCACACCGTTTAGTCTATCATTTTAGGACTGCAGATTATAGCTTAGACTAGAGCTGGTGGAGTAGCAGAATATTAAATACACAGGCTGGTAATCTATCTGAACGGTAATCATAAATCATATTCTAAATCTTGCATTGGAAATAACAGCTTTTTAGAAACAATTACCAATTTTGCTACTATTTTTTCCAATTTAAGTTATTCAATCTTATTATAGAGAATAATGTACGCTTACTATAAGCATGGCTTTCTCTATGACCCCACAGATGAATTTTTTTGTCGATTATCCATTGGATAAGCAATGAAGTGAATAAGAAAATTATGACGCAGAAGGTTCAAATTGTTTACCATTGAATTTATAATTCCTTAGAGATATGAGAACCATGTTGACTACGTTCTCTATATAAAAATTTAACACCCTACACTTTATTTTACAAACTGTTCATGTATAATGGGACATCAAGGAATGGAAGTTTCAAATATATACGATGAAAAGAAAACAATTCAAGGATGCAATATAGATTGATTCGATAAAAGAAAAGCGTGATATCCAACGGACGAAAATTTTGAAAAACTTCTAATGTTTTCTCCTTCAAGTAATGTAAATAATACAACCCGCGATTACACTAACCCCAATCCAAGACTCCCAAATTGTTTGGAGCTTCCTTTGTACCGCACTACACAGTAAACAGTCTTAGCGCCATTATTACAACTTGCCGTTAACTAAAGGGAGGATTTTAACGGACATATAAATTGTTTTTCATTATTTAGTATAAGACAATAAGGTAGAAGTAAGCGTTAAGCTAAAGGGAGGATCATATTACCCCTAACTTTTAAAGTTAAGTTTATGTTTGAAATTGCCATATTAAAAATAACATATAATATGAGCAAATACAACAAAAAAAAGAAGCCCGCCATTGCCACTGCGTTTAAAAAGAACTTGTTTAATTGCGCAGTATTAACGACATGCTCCGGCATTGCCATATTTTCGATAAAGTTAACTTTATTTTATTATTAGGTTGTAATAACGAAAAGAAGTTAAAGGTGACTTTAAAGTTCATTTTAGCCAAAGTTACCTTTAACTAAACCCAACTTTAACGACAAGTTGTGGTAATGGCCCTTAAGCTCCCATTAGGCGCCCTTTTATACCCTGTAGCACAATTAATTTTTTTTATTTATTTATTTATTTATTTAAGTCAATGGACAAATTCCTTACTGACTAATAACAACAATAGGTACGAATAAAATTAAATAGAATTACAATTAGTCTCAACAAAAATACAAGCAATTGTTACAATGAAAATATGAAAAGTTATGTATTAAGAAAAACAATAATGTTCCGTTTTACAACGCAAGAATTTAAAGAAAAGTCGATAATGTCTGACAAATTATTAAATTGACGGCAAATTCTAGTTAACGGATCAGCAACAGCATAATTAGTTCTGCAGAATTGAATATAAATAGGATTATAACAGCGGAAGATACGACAAGGAACATTGAATTTAACAGATATTAACAAAAATTCACAGCAAATATTACCATTGATCAGATTAATCATGAAGGATATATTTAACATTGTTCGACGACTCTTAAAGGTAGGCAGTTTTATTAATGCCAGTCTGCTAGTGTATGAAGGCATATCCAAGTAATTCCATCCAAGGCCACGCAAACAGAAGACTAAAAATTGTTTCTGCACAGATTCGATGTGATCGCTGTAAACAGTATAGTGAGGATCCCATACAATGGATCCATACTCTAAAATTGGTCTGACAAGTGATACATTGAGCTGTTTCGTAATAATGTTTTAATGACAAACAAGATGTATCCGTCGTAAATCGTTCCACCACCCTAATAAGTTTGTCTTATAGGAAAAATAGTTACTTCTTAAGATCATGTAAGAGTAATATTGTAGGGAACTTAACTGTGTAATTTCATAGATTTTAGTTGTAGTACTTGCTTGTTATTGTTGGTATGCCCTTGGCATGAGATTATCTTCTTCGTACTGCTGTAAAGTCTATGTGGTCAAATAAACGCCTTAATGTGTTAACATAACCGCTGTCCATCAGAGTATGCAGAAGAATCCAACGCAATCGATTTCCCATCACTCTCTTATTAAGATAAAGGGCTGAGCTGATGACAGTGAGGCTCAATGCAGTCAAATCCCGGCCCAATCTGAACTATGAGCGTGCTGTTATTCTGGTAAGACATAAGCATTTAAGGGTCGGTTATATGATTCCTTATAACTTTCTGCATAGAACATTCGATTTTAGAATTCCAACTAAGGACTTCCCGACAGAGGACCCGAAGGTTGTCGATGAGAGCCTTAAAACCTACAATGATGGCTTAAAAATTGGGTATGGTATGTAGTCGCCGTAGTCTAGTAGGTAGTGTGAGGCCTCGGTTCAAACCACAGGTCAGGCATCTCCAATTAAACGAAACATTACAAAATATTACTTCGGCGACTTCCTGTCAGCAGATTACTGGCAAAAACTCTGAGAGTAAATAAAATTGCCATGAAAAGTTTCTCAAAAATCTGTCGTTCGGAGTCAACTTAAAACTGTAGGTCCCACCAGTTACGTTACAGGGTATTGGTATTCCGGTTGCCGTGGTTAATTTGAAAATTCTCCACTGGTTTTAGGACGTGGCTTAATCTCTTTGGAGACAAGAGGGTACGCGCAAATATTGCTAGACTCTGCTGCGTTCACCATTTTTTCTGTTACAATCCAATAAAAATTAAATATAAAGAAACACATGAATGCTTTATTTGTACCACAAAATATACATACAAATATCATGTTTATGTTCAGATCTTAAGAAGTGAGTGTCTACTCCTTACCACTTCTTCCAAAAAATTCGACATTCTACGCCTAATTAGTTGCAAAAATTATCACATCTGGTGAATCGCATTTTTTCCTTTAAGTTCAGTTGATATCAGAACTAACCATTCCAGACGTCGTAAATCATTCAACCACACATAGATTCTGCAAATGTTGTAGTAAATGAATTTTAAATCGTAAAATGAAATACAAAAAGTTCATTAATCCACCGAATAAAAAAAATGTATTTGAAAATATTCCTTTTCTTTTCCAACATAAAAGGCTTACTTTACATAAGTTTGTATAACTACTACAACAACATGAGTTACTATTAAGCTCTAAAGTTTGGAACACTTTTTTTTTTTTATTATTATTTTGCAACATTTGCTAATGACAAATGAAATAAAAAATGTGGCATGTTTTACAACAAACTTTACTGTCTCTGCTGTCCTGGTAAAACATGCAAAAGCGTACGAGTTTCCTTCTTGTTCTTGTTCTATTTGATTTATTTCCAAGGCTTGTGTTTAAGCATTCTACGTATACTATAGCGTGTACACTCTCAGAAATTCGGTTAGTATGAACACAATATTGGATTGTAATATGAATCGAATTAATTAAATTGCCTTGTGATACTCACTTACATTTAATGAGTGTATCATACAAACAAATCTTAAAAATGGAAAAATATAATCCTGACGTATCATATATCATATTAAAAAGAGGGAGAAAGAACATGCATACGAAGCATAAAAATAACACGAGTATTTAACTCAAAGAAAAAATAATCAAAAGAAGAAAGTTGCAATTTTGATACTTTGCTCTGAAGTGAAACGCATTCCAGTTAGAGCGCTTTGTATTGAACGAAAGGGAAGGGAAAGGGAATTAAGGGAAAGTCAGGTAGAACATCTAATCCACTGTGCCGTGAACGGCGGCACATTATGTGCATAAGCGTTGTCTTGATGGAAAAGTTACGACGGCGGGTCTACCTGCATATTCAAGGCGTTTTTTGGCCAGTGCTAGCTTCCAACGAATTGATTGCTGTATCTTGGCGCAATGGATATTCCACTTGGTGGCATATTCTATTTTCTTACGTCTGGAATTGTCCCAATAAATCCAGTAATAATTCGATGTAAAATTTGTTTCGCTTTAAAGCAATCAAACAGGATTTCAGACATACAAAATAATCTATTAGTTCATGTGGTCCCCAATCTCCCGCTGCTGATAAAGCCTTTGAAATGGCTGCTTAAGTGATGTCTAATGATTGTGCAAGCTCTTCTTGCATCTGATCTAAAACTTGACCTAGTAATGTTTAAAATTTATTTATTTATTAGAATACAATCACCAATTATATAGTATAGTTACGTTTTAACCCTTTTAAAAACGTTTAAGATATGAGTTCGTAGACTCCAAATAAAATAAAAATGAGTTTGTGTATAGTTTTAAATAAATTCCTTATTGTTCGCACAATTCACAACTTGATGTAAACAACAACAATTGCTTTATTTGTTATTCTTCTTTACACTCTTTTGCGTAAACACTATTGCCTTGTTTACCCAAGCCTAAGAAACGTAAAATCGTAACGTACGTTTGTGTAGTTATAGAAATGTTCAAAACGGGACATATGTCAACGAAGAATGTAAATAAAAATGAAACAGAACATAAAGCAACACACAAACGAACACAACACAATGCAAATAAATTAGTATACAGACTCTTCATCAGTGTTGCCGTTTTTGGTTCAATGTGTAGATTTTTCCGGATTTGGTTATTATTATTCGTATAAAAATAGCTTTTGTTTTGTTTGTTAAAATTAATTAATTAGTAAGACTATAATTTTATTTTGTTATTTTTTGTTTATTTTTCAATTTGTTTCAATTATAATTTAAATTTAAAAAAAAAATAAAACAAAAAAATTGCTAACGAGAGAGAACGTTTCGGTAATCGTTTACATTGTTCTCCATATGCTAAAAAGAGAACGTTCGCTACGGTACGTTACGTTACGTGTACAGCATAAGAATTGTTCGGAACATCTTTATAACGGAGATCTTCAAACCACAATTATTCTCTTCACACAGGACTGATGGACTGACTGAGTTTTTATTGACCCGGTTGCCTGCTTTGTCTTGCCCTTTATATGCCCACGTAAACAATATAATGAATAATCTTGAAGTCAAATGTTCGTGGCTTCGCCTTCTCAAGATCTCCATAAATGTAAAAATTGTTGTTCCGTTGTTGTTTGTGTATTTTGTTTACTTTGTTTGTTGTTGCATTTTTGTTTACTTTTTATCTCCTGATGTTGTTGGTATATTTTTGTTTACTTGCTTATCATATAAACAAGTTAAATGTTTTTGTAGCTTTTGTTTATCATTTTAAAGTTAAACGATGTAACACTATTTCCATTCTCGTAAGAGTATTATAGTTATAATGACCAAACTCACGATCCTTACACTAATTGAGTAGAACATTACCTACTAGTCCAGTAGTGTGCTCAATGTTTCTAATTTATTTTCTTCAATATTTTTTGACTCTCCTGGAAGCTCTCTGCCTTTGATGTCGAAATCATCATTTTTGAAAACCAGAAACTATTCGATACACCGTGTTTTTGATAGAGTACACTCAGCGGATATACCATATAAAAATTTCGGAGAGTAAATAAAATTGCTATGAAAATTGTCTCAAAAATATATCCTTCGGAGTCACTAGTGGTGCCCTGCTCACTGCTCTTACGCTCGCTTTGGAGATAACTTTCTTATACTTTCTGCCGCTTGCCCTCTACTGCAGGGCGTGGCGGCTAACTGGGCGACTGGACAATAACATGAATCGGGCATTGGGCATACGAAGATACTTGGAGAATTTGGGATTGTCGCAAGCAGTGACTACATCACACCGGGATATGACTTCTCAATGAATTTTAGGACATCCCTTCCGAATGGTGCGGCTGGCCTCGCAAGAGACTATGTATAACTTTACACCGATGGCTCTAAGCTGGAAGGAGCCGGTAGTTGTGGAATTTATTCGGAATCAATCAGAATATCCCGGTCTATAAGACTACCGAATCACTGCAGCGTCTTTCAAGCGGAAGTGTCGGCAATTCATGTTGCGGTGAAAATTATTGTGGATAAAAATGTCCACAGGCGGAAAATCACCCATCAGGGCATTGGATTCTAATGTAATTAAATCCAGGACGGTATACGACTGCCGCAGATATCTTAACGAGGTGACAAGTCGATATAATGTTTGTATCATATGGTTACCAGGACATAAGGACATTCTCGGTAACTGCAGAGTGGATGAACTGACCAGAAAGGGCACGACCATCGAACTCTCTGATGAATTCTCTACATTGGGGATCCCTTTGAATACCTGCAAGCATACGTGGACCTTGTCAACAGTAGAGGGGCAGCTTCGGACACGGGCAGAACGGTGCGCAAAATTTGGTCAAGGCTGGATAAGAGGCACGCGTCGGCTCTGTTTAAACTCCAAAAAAGAAGGCTCAGCACTGTTATCTGAGTAATTACGGGTAATTGTATTATAGGAACGCATGAGTGACATATTAGTCTTGGACACCTCGCAAATAAGTTCAACAGAAGTTGTGGAGATTAAGAAGATTATAAGAATGCTCTTCACCTACTGTGGACATGCACTTCACTTAGCCGGAGGAGAAAGAGGCACTGTCATGCATGGCAGTCTAAGTCGCTTCATCAGAAGTTCCGAGTGATTCCTGCTGGACTAGGGAAGAATGTGAAACTGTGTTATCACAATGGCTCTTGTGTGCGGCCTAAATGTGTACGCTCATAACTCCATCGAGGACACAGCCAATTCTACCTACCTATCCTTCGGAGTCGACATTAAACTGCAGAACCCGCCACTCATGCATAAAATTAACACACATGGGTTGTGTTAGAAACTAGACTGCAATCCTGACTAAAAGGTTGTACTGACCAAGACAGTGAAGACTTTATACGCCGAGTGGAAGATAATCATAAAAAATGTGCTCTAAAATGCTCAGTGTTACTTTCACAGATGTTGATCTCAGAGAGACAAATATTTTTTCAAGTGATACTTCAGTTTACAGTAGTCCGTAAATTTACAAAACATTGCACTCTTTTCGCCATTCCAGTAACACCCAATGCAACAATACTAAAGTTCCGTCATGTGTCGACTAAGTCTGAATACTCACATACCATAGCCAAAGTGTTCATATTCGCATAAATATCCCAAAAATAGTATCTATAAATGATAGTATCTTTCTTTTAATTGCCAGTAATTTCTTTTTTTTAATAATATTGCATCTCATATAACGCTTATATTAATATGTTATGTTCAACATTATTATCCTATTTTTCTGAATTTATTTAATTTTGAAAACTTTAAACGTTTAAATCGCTTTTGTGTACATAAATATTTATATCAGTATGTAGTACGAACGCATATAAATTATATGATTCATGTTTTTTATTAAAACAAGAAATGACTCAGGGTATCAGTAAAAATATGCAGCGAAAAATAAAAGAAAAATTATTTTATCCGGTGCAGTTCAAATATGATATTCTCACAACCATTTGCAGGCAATTGAAGCCATAAACAAATTTAGTTATTTGTTTTTAATTCATAAAAATGTTTATTGACAATCATTTTATTTAATTGGAAATTATTTTTATTATTATTGGTTGTCTACAGGCATCCCGCAGTGACAGTATTGGTTGGAACTCCACAAAAATAATATAATCTGGAGCGAAGGCCGTACCAAACAACCTGGACTGCTGCACCTGCGTAAACAATATTTGGTTACTCACTCTTATTATAACAAAAAGTGTCAAAAATTTACAATGGCTGTATGAAAAACAATAGATTCGTATGTGTTTAATTATTGCACCTGGGTATGATCCACATTTGTCAAATTTTATTTCCGAAATAGAGCTTATTTCCACCAAACTTACTTACATAAGTGGTCATTAGAAACCTTTAGATCAGCAATGAATCGTTTTTTCGCTACTCATAAGCACTCATAAAATTTCAAATATACATAAGTGAGTCAACAATATTAAAATTTAACTACTCTGATTCATTTGTACTCACTACAACGTTGATTTATAAGAACAGTTTGCAATGAGTATGCGTACAACGTTGACCTCAAACTCATACCATTCGAAATATGTTTGATTCATAGTTTGATTCATAAGTCTACTCATTCAGATTCGAGTAACTTATATCATTCATCAAAATTTACAGATTTAGTTTTTGTTGATTTACAAAAAAAAAGACACAACAAAAAAAGACAGAGCAGTGAGCAGAGCAAACACACAACCTTCTAGTGAGTATTTTAGTGTTCATAGCCGATTCATACTTATTTTGTGATTCTTGTAAATGTTGAGTCATGGAGCGTCCAAATCAACAACATCATACATGTTGAATACGATGAGTACTTCAAACTTTGAACATGAGTAGAGGTTCGATGATATTAAAATAAGTATGAATGCGTATAAGTATCAGAAATTATGAGTATGATTCGATCCTTCTGCTTTACTGGTAATACGCTCCATACCTGCTGTTTTTTATATAGGTCAGGCATAAAAACTGAATTTAGTGAAGAATGTTAAATTTTTGGCAGAAGAATCATCAGACACATCGATGATTAACGGAAAAAGCATTATAGCTGGTGACAAAGATCTATCCCAAGATCCGTTCTTGGCCCAACTGTATACCGAGAAGTAAAGCACTTAACAAAATCAAAGATTTTACTTATTTTATGCAGGGGACAGTTAGGAGAGAGCGCTGTCAGGCATTCGATTCAATGGTTACGAAATCCCCTTGTGAATTTTATATTAGATTTGTCTTAAACTTAAATTCACCATAGCTTTCAACACCGCTGTAGGATAGATTGTCACTGTCCCTATTATACAAAAACATTATATCATTGTGTGTCCCTATGGCCTAGCAGTTAGCATGCTACACTTTATTAAAGCTTTTAATAGAAAAATATGATTTGAGTACAGAAGTGGCTTTTGGAAAATGATTTGCTAAACTCTTGTCATAAAAATGACATAAAAACATGAAAAATGTCAAGAGAAAGATATTCTAGAAAATATTTTTGAAATGACAGAAAATGCCAGAAAGCATAACAACACAAGACAAAATTTGACATACAAACCATATGTACATAAATATGCATGTGTAAATCTATAATAATAAAATATGACAATAACAATAAAAGGAAAGACTATCCTATTTGAAAAGAAATTTTTTGTAAAAATATTCAATCTTTCATATTGAAAATAAAAAATACTCTGCAGTAGGAATTCCAGATATGCATGTCTTTAATGAACACTTCAATGTCATTTCTCTATTTTCTGGAATGCAATAAGAAAACTGTTTAAAAACTTTGCAATAATGCTGTCTTCTAAAATATATATAAAATACAAAGTATTTTACATATGGACATGCATGAAGTCGCCGTGGTCTAGTAGGTAGTGTGTTGGCTTATTAGACGAAAAGCCAGGGTTCGAGCCCCAGGCCAGACATCAAAATAAAATACAAAAAGTATTTCTTCGGCGACTTTCTCTCAGCAGATTTCTGGCAAAAACTCTGAGAGTAAATAAAATTGCCATGAAAAGTTTTTCAAAAATCTGTCGTTCGGAGTCGACTTTAAACTGTAGGTCCCGCCGCTCATGTATAAAATTAACACACACAACATAAGTGGTGTGAGAAACTAGGTCGTAATCCTGACTGAAGGGTTGTAATGACCAATTATGTATGTATGTATGTACATGCATTTTATATTTGCAATATTACATTGTAAATATTATTCGAAAATACATTTTTACATACGTATTTTACAGTTGTTAACTAAACTAATTTCAATGTAATTATCGAATGAAAAAACTGTAAAGTTCAGAATGATTGCAAGATGCATTTTACAAAATAACAGGCTATGCACACCAGCTATTAAAACATGGAAATTTTAAGTCAAAAAAATAATGTCGTAAATGAAGATGCTTTTTTTTTAGTACAACTTAATTCTGAGCACTCTGAGACGTCGAATTAGGATATTTTTACGTTTCGAAACTTTTTCACTGAAACTTGCGAAAACGTGATTATCCAGAAACATGACCACACCAGAAATATGAACAATGTTACATTGATTATTTTAAAACGATATGGGACCTCTTTTTTAAGGTGGGTCAGCCATCTTATCTATCTCAAGTGCTGTATTTGAATGTTCTCAGGTACTTTTAATTAAAGTAAAAACAAAGTAAATGACACTAAACTTAGTTTTACGAGCACTTATTTGTAGAGTATTTACATATTTAGTACTAGAATTTTACTTAATATTGTGGTGTTATACACGTACAGAAATACGAAAAAAATTTCAGATACTTTGTATAGCATTTCTTCACCATATCAAGGAGGTCTCAATAATTTGTGTATGTGTTATATTACAATGCTTCTGTTTTTCTCCGTATCATATTTTTTATTCTCGTTTTCAACAAATACATAAAGAATTAAAAGGGAAACATTATTTTTGTGAACATAAGAACTCATAAAATTTGACATTTTTATGCATGAAAATTGCAAAGACTTTTTATGTGAATTTATTTTGCAGAAGTCCATAAAATTAATATAAAATATGGATGCAAATTATTTCAACTTATGTTTGCCAACATAATGTACGAAGAAAAACTTAAGATTTAATTAACCGCCACTAATAAGCAGAATACTGAAAATTGTTTCATGATTTCCAGGGAAATTAACATAAAAATTACGAACAGATGACGAAATTGGCGTGAAGAATTTATTTTTTTTTTTGGTTATTAAAAACAAAAAAAATGTTCAAAATAGACGAATTTGTGTCACACAATGTGACTTGTGTGGTTAATACATTGTCTGCGGAACACGTACGTACTAATGAGAGTTAGTGTAACGGCATGGTTTGCCGGTTTTTCTTTTAGAGGAAGAAATAGGCTGGTAAATGCTTAGCTTGGTGTTTGCGAATATATTTCAGTCTCAACTTTATTTTGCTATTCCTATAATTTAAACTGAAAGCATATGTGTTCTCTTTACAATATTCCATACAACATTTTTGTATGAAAATAGCTTTTTATACCTAAAAATGTACCAAAAAAGTACACAGACTGTTATCTTCTCTTACTAAATGCTTATCTGTTGTACTAATAATTTAAAGTAAGTTATACGAGATAACTGTTTATAGTAAATCGTAAGAAGAGTGTGTTACATGTTGCATAAGAGATTATATAAACTGTAATAAAAATCTAATATTTCAAATAGCAAGCAAATTAAAGTATCTGCAAAATCAATTTACATGAAAATTAAGATTACACTTAGCTTAGCTTAACTGGTATAAATTAAGGCAACTAAGTTCCGTTCTGTTAAATAACAGGATGCCAGATTAAAGACACGTTTCTATTGAGACTCATTTTCAAAAACGAAATTATTTGCATTTACTAGGAGCATGTGTTAGTCGCTTAGTGTCAAGTGCTAACTATAAAGGGAGTACATAAAAACATTATATTTGGTGGAGTCAATATCGATGTGTGGAAACTGACACAGTCCACGTTAAACGTATGTGAGCGACTGCTAGCTTTACTTACTTAATTGGTCATTACAAACCTTCAGTCAAAATAACGTCTTAGTTTCTCACACCACTCGTGTTGTGTATGCTAATTTAATGCATAAGTGGCGGAACTACTCTAAAGGACAATTTACACTATAAAAGTTTATATACGTAAATTTAAAAAGATATTGTTAGAGAATACCACACGAATGTTAAAACTGAAAGTAAAAATCTTAGGCCAGATTTGTTTTGCGTTTATACGATTAAACAAATGGTGTTTGACTGTCAAATTTCCAAACGCATTTTCCCTCAATATCATACGCTCTCCTCACATGCTATGTTCAGTCTCTTGTGCTTAAATTTGACCACTTGTGGAATCTTCTAAATTCCCCTTAATATGTAGAAATTTAGGTAGAAAATAATATGATTCAGGAAAGCTTTAGATTCACTTTTAGACATTTTTTACGGACATATGTACAGTGCAGAACAGACAAGGTTTCTGAAGCTCCTTTAAATATGTGGAACAGATAGTAAACTGGTTATGCGGAAAGGAATCAAACTAATATAAAACTAGGCCTTATGATTAAAATACACAGTAAACATGCATAAAAATTAACCAATTTTTGCAATGGGTGTTCATGTTTTTAATTTTGTTCACAATTTCGATTGGTTTTTCGATTTTTTTGATTGTTTTGAGAATTGCCAAAATTTATAAACTTAATCATACATATCGTAAATAACATAAGCATTTAAGCCAATTGTGATAATATCACATTCCCTAAAAAAACCATTCCGAGTCCAAAATAATACTTGTTATTGCAGCAATCTTTATATTATAGAGCTCGGTCAAAAATTTCAGAAAATGTTATGTTAAAAACCTCCGTCTCTTTAAGCCAAGAGTAGTGCACTGACACATAAGGTGAAAGACAGACCCGTCCTTCTCCTCAGATGTCAAGTCTTTCGGCATGCTTTTCAAAAAGCTAGTAAGCCATAAGAAATGTCTGTGCAATGCATAGCCATGCGATTAAAGAACAGAAGTGAGTCGGTCCTTTTCCTAACCATACGTGTCCAGAGAGATGTTATTTTTTACATTACTTAACTGAATACTGTCTTTCTAGCAAATAGAACAGAAGCGCAAAAAACACGTCGATTGTTGATATTTAATTATAAAACTGTATGTATGCACATATCGCAATAGGTGACCTACATTATCCGGATCTATGTATGGTCGTGGACGTGATGCTACCACACGATGTCTCTTTGCAAGAATATCTGCACACTAATTTGTAGAGTTTAAATTAGTTACCGCAGTTTAGAAGGTAGTGTATTGGCTTATTAGACGTAAGGCCGCGTTTCAAACAAAATATGTAAAAAATATATATGAATTTGGCGACATCCTCTCAGCATATTTGAGGCAAAAACTCTGAGAGTTAATAAAATTGCCATGTAAAGTTTCTCAAGAAATATGTTGTTTGTAGTCGACTTTAAACTTTAAGTCTCGCCAATCATGTATAAAATTAACACACACAACATAAGTGGTGTGAGAAGCTAAATGGTAATCCGAAATGAAGTGTTGTGATCACAAATTATATATGTATGTATGTAAATATTAATAGAAGGCGTCATTTGGATTTACGGCTGATATAAATAAAATTCCACTTTTGTTCTCAAGTTATCGGAACATAAATATGCATAACTTAAGACGCTATGAAACGTTTTGTCGCTACTCATAAGCACTCATCAAATTTTGAATATAAGTGAGTCAACAATATTGAAATTTAACTACTCTGATTCGAATGACTCGAATCATTCATCAAAATTTACAGTCTTAGTTGTTGTTGCAGATACAAAAAACGAAAAAAAACCACATAAGCAGAATAGACAGAGCAGCAAGTGGAGTAAACACACAACCTTTTAGTGAGTATTTTAGTGTTCGTACGCGAATCATACTTATTTTTTGATTCTTGCATATGTTGAGTAATGAAGAGTCGAAATCCACAACACCATACGTGTTGTTAAGTATGAATATGTTGAGTACTTCAAACTTTGAATATGAGTAGAGTTTCCATGATATTAAAATAAGTATGAATGCGTATAAGTATCAGAAATTATGGGTATGATTCGATTCTACTCATCTTTTGAATAATCATTGCTGATCTCTGGTGCACATATGTGTTAAATGCATGCACTGTTGCAATATATGCCTTGGAATCTGTTTCACCCTGCCTGCATGAGTTTTTTTGTACATATTATTTACGATCATTTAGCAGAATTTTTGTTTTAAATAAACATTCACCCACCCTAACACATCCGTGTTTACCAGTTATATTCATGTCTACATGTGTAAAACGTTTATCTATTTATGAACATCACATACAAATGAGATATTTTTATGTTTTGTTGCACAGCTTGTTGTAGTTGTAACATATTTGTGTTGCTCGTATAATACCCATACAATATTGTAAAAATCATTTTTAATTTTATTAAAACACAAAAAAAAAATTACTACAACAAGAACAAAATAAAAACAAATGCATCCATGTGGTTGTATTTGTCTCAAACTTTGCAAATATAATGCAAAAATGTAAAAAATTAATGAAATTGTTTATGAAATACATAAAATTTTATGAACGAATTATATGCAAAATTACTTACATTTTATGTTTAACATGTGGACATTGTAAACGCAATTTTTGTTGCTGTTGTACTTACAATTAATTACACTATGCGACAAAAAAAAAACAAGAAATTAAATACACCCGAGTAACTACAAACCCTGTGCTTAATTGAGTAGAACTTAAAAAAATAAAAATAGCTGGCGGTGTCAACCGTCCGAGTTCTATAAGTGGGTGATGACCAACATCTTTTTTCCAGAATTGAACGATATGTATAGCAAGGGCATGTGATTAAAATATTGTTATGTTTTTACCTTTTAAAAGCGTTTAAAATATGAGCTCGTAGATGGCAAATAAAATAAAAGTAAATTTGCATTTAGTTTTAAATAAAATTCTTTATTATTCAATTCTGTGTGCCACTGTTCACAACTTGGTGTAAACAACAACAATGAATTAGCGATAGCGATCACTAAATAATTATTCGACAGATCTTTGTAACTGAGGTCTTCAAACCACTATTACTATCCTCAAACGCACCAAATCTTCAAGTCTGATGAATGTTCTTGAAGGCGAATGTTCGTGGCTTCGCCTTTTCGAAATCTCTATAAATGTAAACATCGTTGTTTCTATTCTTGTGGTATTTGTGGTTTTATTTTTATTTACTTATTTACCATTTTAACGCTAAGTGATGTAATGTAATATTCTACAGGAATGATTTGAAGTCATCTGATGCGGATGTAATGTGAAATTGAGATCGTGCGATTTAACACCATAAGACTTTTTCTTGTGAGGATTCTTAAGACGCAGCTGTGTGCGAATGAGACATAAATCACAGCATAAACATAACATAACTCATCCCGTCGGCTAACCAAGAAAATTGTCGATTTTGAATGCTCTAAAGAGGTTATATTTATGTGGCAGAGTTAAGAAAGAAGCCGTGGTGAACATTTGAACGATGTTATATTCGACGCATAAGGGTTATAATGACATTAGGAAAAAGTGTTTCGTCCTATGTTATATTTCCTAGATATTGCAGATGATAATATTTTGGTCAACTACGTACGTATGAGATAACAGAATCATTCGCTTTGACACAAGAAAAAAATGCTTGTTCCAGAGGACATCACACTGAATTTTCATAATTTTCCCAGAAAGTATAGAGCGTCTGATTCCCTAATATATACATCACCCATAACTACAAATGGGGCAATAAAACTGCTGCGATTGTGTGTCAATAAAAAACATTGCGTCTTTCGCACGTTAAAATCAACCATATTCATACGATCTCATTCAAAGACCGGAATATATGTGCACACGGGTGCACTACTCTGGTAATTATTACTGTTGACACTTAGTAATATCTTGTAATTTTTCAGATAAATAGGTTTGCAAAAGATATTATAAGGATACTCTATGCAGTTGGAGGGTAGTACCATTATTATTACTCCTATAAAGTATCCTTATCGTAGACTCAAGTGATATTTTTTGACTTTATCACAGTCATAAGCTGCGACAGATACCTGTTCCTGTACCAATAAAGAAGAAAGCAAAGAGCAATTCTTTGAAAAATTTTTATTGTATTTTTCCCCCTTTACTGTCAATGTTAAACTACCCTTCAGAAGTCTTTTAAACATATACTTACTTAATTGGTCATTACAACATTATGACCTAGTATCTCACACCACTTATGTTGTGTGCGTTAACTTTATACATGAGTGGTGGGACCTACAGTTTAAAGTCGACTCCGAACGACCGATTTTTTGACAAATTTTTTCATGGCAGATTTATTTACTCTCAGAGTTTTTGCCAGAAATCTGCTGAGAGGAAGTCGCCGAAGAAATATTTTGCTTCATATTTTGTTTTGATGTCTGGCCTGGGACTCGAACCCTGTCTTTACGTCTAATAAGCCAACACACTACCTAATAGACTACTACTAGAATAAAGAAAACAAAAAAATTGAAGAAAACATTAAAAATTATTTTTAATTTCATATTAAAATTTGATATTATGCCATTGTGAAATCCATGAATTTTCCAATTTACTCATGCATTCTTCCATTCATTCATTTTTTATTTTTCTTGTTTAAAGCTGAATGTACAAAAAATGTGAAATAATTTCTCTGAATTGCCGCCAAATTATTACGGAGACGGAGAGTAAGAGTTGAGGTAAAAATAAACGAAGGAAGTTAAATGAAATATTGTACTTTTGTACACTTACATATAATTTCATGAATTTTCCTTTTCACATTTCTTTTTTGTCTGTGTTTCTTTTCGCATGATGTTAAAACTATATTTGTTTGTTGAAATTGCAATAAAAATTCATTTATCATTCTTAGCATTACAATTGTTACAATACTTGCACAAGAAATATTCAAATGGCAAATGAAATACAAAAGAAAGATACTAAATCCCTGACGTTTTAGGATGAGCTTAAATTGTCCGAGTTTGATAATGATATGTAAAATATAAAGCAATTATGATGTTGTTGTAAGTGTTTTTTGAAACTACAAATAATGAACGAACTGGTTTCCAAAGAGTAGTTCAGAGTAGAGTATGAAATAGGAAAATACAGGAGTATAACAGAGTATACTAGAGCAGTTATTCATCCCATTCAAAATACTATTAAATTGAAGAACGCAAATGACAAATATTCCAGCATAACACTTGGAGAAGAGCATGGATGGAACCTATAAAAACGACAAATCTATTCTCTTTTTTTTAGACGTAATGGTTTACGAGTGTAATGGCCGTAGTCTAATAGGTAGTGCGTTGGCTTATTAGACGTAATGCCAGTGTTCGAGCCCCAGGCCAGACATCAAAACAAAATACAAAAAGTATTTCTTCGTATTTGCCCGTATTTGTTCAGGAAACGATCAAATAACACGCGCACGCAGACATACTGCAAGGCCTGCATGCGTAAATAATTAAACTGACAGAACCAACAACCATAGTCAACGAAATGTATTTGTTGAGTAGACTCTGTAGCAGTTGGCAAGTGAATCTAATTTTCATTGAAGAATTCAATTCCGTATGAAACTTGTCGAATTTAGCATGATACCAATCCACATGAAATCGAATGGTGTCCAATGCATAACAAAAAGGTCACTGTTTGGTGTGGATTTTAAACTGGAAGTACCATATTTCATTGAGAAGAACTATGACCAAGTCTACACTATCAGCGGTAAACACCAAGAAATTGATGATCTGGACCAACGACATGTGGTTTCAGCAGGACAGCACCGCGTGCCATTCAGCTTATTCCACATTGGAGCTAATGTGCGACCGATTTCAGGGCACAATGATCGCGAGTGTAGGTAGTGTGAACTGGCGAGAGAGATCGTCCTATTTCACTCTGTTAAACTTTTATTTGCGGGGATTTCTTTAGTAGCAGTTGTACGCGAATTGAATATAACCTAGCTTCTTTCATCACATATGTTGTGTGCGTTAATTGTACCCATAAGTAGCGGGAACTACAGTTTAAAATCGATTCCGAACGACAGATTTTTTGCCAGAAATTTGGTGAGAGGAAGTCGCTGAAGAAATATTTTTTTCTAATTTCGTTTTGTTGGAGATGGAATAGGGCAGCACACACAATATGCAATAAAATAAATAATTCTTTAATTCGTTATAAATATATACTGCTTTTATATATGCAGGTATACCAAGTGAGTGGAAGAAGATAAGTAGTTATGAGAAGGTTATTGGCAATGGTTTAAAAAAAGTACTGTTGCATTCTCAGTCGTCAATTAGTTTTCTTAAAAACGTGATTGAATATTAAAATTCCTTATCTATCGTTCATGGAAGAAAACTTTTCAAACTATTTTATGCTAGAATTTCTTTTTCAAATTTTCATTTCATATTGCTAGTGGCTTTTAATTTTTATTTTTCACACGTATACTTATTCAATTTAACTTTAAAAAATTGAAAAATCTTAAAACCAAAAAGTAAAACAAAAAGAAAAAAACCGAACAAAGAGAAAAAATTGATACAAACTGCAATAAAACTTTTCAATTCCTTTTTCTTATGCAATATATTGTGTTGAAACCAGTAACCATGTATTGTCCTCAAACTAATATTTATGATAACATAGACTAAATCGAAGAAAACAGAAAACAAACGTAAAAACACTTGAAAACAAAAAAAGCCAGCGACTTAAATGTTGTATTGCAATTCCGCAGTTAGTGGCTGGACTTTATACAAAATCTTGCCATTAATGGGGATAGCTTATGGTTTTAGAAGTTTAAATTTTTGCCACATTTCTATGTGTTTTGTCTTTGCTGCTTATATTGTTGCAATATGGGTGAGCCTATGTCTTTTCAATTCTATTTCAATCTGAATTAACTTTCAATGAATCATGAATGAATGAATGAAATGTTTTCATTGAATAGGAGATCGCTTAATGTAAAAATTTGGCACTCAAAATATAAGAAAGTATGAAAAGAAAAGAAAGTATGTATATAAAAAACTAAGATGAACAAAAGAAGAGTTGCACACACTATTTCAGAATGTTTAGAAATTTATGACTATTTTTGAAAAAATATATCATGTAAAAATATATCATCTATGGATGTTACCAATTTTTGTAAAATAATAAATCAAAATGCAGTGCACGATAGACAAAAGACGGAACAAAGGCTTTAAAGAAGTATAAAAACTTACGTGGTTAAATATGTTTGTCTAAAATGCTCCCATTGAGCTTTGAAAACGAGATCAGCAATGCAATGAATTGACCATTGTTGCGTCCGTTAATTTTATAAATGAGTTGAGGACCTACAGTTTAAAGTCGACTCCGAACAAAAGATTTTTGAGAAACTTTTTCAAATCAATTTTATCTAGTCTTAGGGCCATCCTTACAACTTGCTGTTAAAGTTGGGTTTAGTTAAAGGTAACTTTAGCTAAAGTGAACTTTAAAGTCATCTTTAACTTCTTTTTGTTATTGCAACCTACAGATAAAATAAAATTAACTTTTCCAAAATATGGCAATGCCGTAGCAATGTCGATAACAATGCTCAATTAAAAACGTTTTTTTAAGCGCAGTGGCAACGACGGGCTTCTTTTTTTGTTGTATTTGCTCATTTTTTTAATATTTGAAGTTGCCATATTGAAAATAATATATAATATGGCAAGTTCAAACATAAACTTAACTTTAAAAGTTAAATGTAGGACGATGCTCCCTTTAGCTTAACGATCACTTCTATCTTATTGGGTACTTATAATAATGAAAAACAATTTATCTGTTCGTTAAAATCCTCCCTTTAGTTAACGGGAAGTTGTAATAATGGCCCTTAGAGTTTTTGCCAGAAAAAAGTTCACAGGAAGTCGCCGAAGAAATATTTGTTCATATTTCATTTGTTGTTTTGGGATATCTGACCTGGGGTTTGAACCATCTAATAAGCCACCACACTAGGTAATAGACTACGGCGACTCCAATATTCAGATATTGAATATTATATAATGGGATTATCGTTCATAAAAACCAAATGGCAAACAAACTCTACGGGGTAAAATTACAATACAATTACAAATTATATCTGATTATATACGCGATAAGTAACCTTACACCTTATAATGTAACAGACCAGGGTTTCTTGTGGGAATCGAACCCACTACCCCCACGCTAATAGGCTAGCACCCTACCCACTAGACTAACAGAGCACCTCTTATTGAGAACAGAAATTAATTTTTTTTTTTAATTCAAGTCTGATGTTGTATACCGTTTTCTGCTATTATATAATATGGCGATTAACACAGATCGTAAGGGATTTCTATCAAATGTAAGAAGAATTTTTGTTTGTCTATCACCTCTTAAATTGTTTACGTTTTAAACACAATAAACACAACGCATTAAGCGCAACAATTCTACAATTGTATAAGCAAAACAAATAAAAAATTAAACGATTCATTTCTTCTTTATCAAACGTGTTTTTGCATTACATACAGTTACCGTACTCTAGCAGGTGGTGTGTTTGCTTATTAGATATAAGGCCACGGTTTAAACCCCAGGTCAGATATTTCCACCAAAACGAAATATTAAAAAATACTTCTTCGGCGACTTCTCTCACCAAATTTGTGGCAAAAACTTCGAGAGTAAATAAAATTGGCACGAAGAGTTTCTAAAAAATCCGTCCTTCGGAATCGACTTTAAACTATAGGTGCCGCCATTTATGGATAAAATTAACACACACAACATAAGTGGTGTGAGAAGCTATGTCGTAATCCTGACTGGTTGTAATGACCAATATGAATTATGAATGTATATAAAGTAGACGGTTCGGTTAATGTTCCACCAGGTTAATGGTCCCGACGTTTTTTTTTTTTTTTGAAATCGTAAATAGAAATGCAATTACGGTCAATGGAAAGCACTTCGAGGAGATGATCCAAAGTTTTTGAAATGGAAAATTTATTATTTATACGTAAAGAATATATGAAGTTCTAAATTAGCCACCAAACCCCCTGTTTTAGAAGTGTTTTTGCCACAACAGTTCAAGAGCTTAAAACCAACATTATCTAGTAGATATCAACCATTGACAACAGTTTGTTGAAAAATGTGGCGATAATTTTTTTAAAGGATTGATTAACTGCTAAACCAGTAATGGGTAGTCACTTAACCGGCATAAAAATTCATTTTAACCGGAATCTCTTTATAAAAATTGAAAAAAGTTTTTAATATTTGAAAAAAAAAATTTTGTTTTCTATTAAAATTTAAATGAAACACCATTATTGCCCTTCCCCTCTCTTACATTTCTTAATTTATTGGTTTCTGCATATTTTCCTTTTGCCATATAAATTGTCTGGCTAGCGAAAGTGTCTAAATCAATGACAGCAACTGCTGCTTTAGCTTAAGTGAACAATACTGATACTGCTGGGGCTTTAAGATTAGTGGTGGTTCTTTTAGCATCATCAGTAACTATTTGTGTTGAATTATTTTGATTTTTATTTTTATATTGCAAACTTTTAACAATTTTCACATTTGCATTCATGCTTACTACCCAGTATCATAATTGATGGTGTGGAAATGATAGAATGATTTAAGATTCTTATAAATGTTCTTACATAGTAAATAAACAGAATAAGTATGCAGACTGACTTGTGTTTTAAGCGATGCTGACTTTAGGCAAACCAGCCAGCCAGACTCCGCGAAAATTCATCTTAAAACTTTTATGAGAAAAACTTTTGCTTTGAAAACGTTTAACATTTTTGTGAATATTTCTTGGATATTGGTTTGTTATGTTCGTATTTGACCTATGAACAGAATGTTAGGGAGAAAATAGTTTTAAAAGATTATCAAAAATATGATTTAAATATTAAGTGTTGAGAAACTTGTGAATTGCTTAAGCGATGTGCTCAATCACACATGCTTGTACTATTTACGGCGGACACACAAAAAATATTTTTTTTTAAATAAACTCTTCAATGCTAGTGATAACTTATGTTTTTAAATATTTTTTCTGTACTAAAGGAAACAACTGAGTACGAAAATGAAAAATCAAGATTCTGGTGTTTTGCTTTTACATCGTTTAACATTAAAATTAGAAACAAAAGCTACAAAAATAAAACAATGCAGTAAGCAAACCTGTTTACAAATTATCGTACTGCTTAAAATAACAACAAACGTCAACAACAAACGTCAACAACAAACACCAGCATAAAAAATTATAAATAAGTAAACAAAAATACAGCGACAACACAACAAGAATTAATGTAAACAACGATAGAGATTTCTAGAAGTCATGAACATTCCCCTTCAAGAACATTCATCAGACTGTTTACCATGTCATATAAAAGGGAAGTCTAAGCAGGCGACTGTGTCAGTGAAGTTCAGTCAGTCTTGTGTGAGGGCGCTGTGTGCTTAAAGAGAGTAATCGTGGTTTGAAAATCTCCGTTACAAAGCTCTGTCGAACAATTGTCTAGTAATTGTTATTGTTTATGCAAAGATTATAAGCAGAGGAATAACAAAAAAAGGCTATTGTTGGTGTTTACATCAAATTGTGAACAGTGGTACAGAGAATTGTGCGAATAATAAAGAATTTTAATTTAAACTAAACACTTATTTATTTTTATTTTATTTGCAATCTACGAGCTCGTATTTTAAAGGCTTATAAGGTAAGAACGTAACAATACAAAACTTCCTTTTTTTTTAATGAACTCGTCAAAAAAATTCAAAAATTTTTTTTGGCACACAGAAGAAAATTACTGAGTACAGTATGTATATGGCAGTGATGGACCTTAAGAGAAAACATCGGTGTGCTTTACGAATTACTTTATTACAAGAATTATCAATGTACTTTAAAGAATCAGTGATATTATATTAAATTTCCGCAAAGTGCATCCTTGTTTTCTGTGCATCGATTGATTTTTGTAACAAAATAATGGTAAACAGAATGTACTTATAATTGCTCAGAGGTAGTGTTGTACCGCAACCAGACGATTTACTGTACTGCCATCATACTACATGCCCCCGCCTCCTCTTCAATACGTTATTAGTTGTCAGTAAAAATAAGTCCTTATGTTCCTAGCTTATGTAAATATGTTCGTTCTTCTTATCAGGCAGTCTATATATTGGGCTTCAATCGATTTTTATTTTAAACAAAGTGCTCTCTGGATCCACTATGACCGGCAAACAAATTGATAATAAGCCTTAGGCTACATCTCGGTAGTCAAAACATACATACATACATAATTGGTGATTACAACCATTCTGTCCTAGCCCTACATATGTTGTGAGTATTATTTTTATACAAGAGTGGCGATACATACAGATTAAAATCGACTCCGAACGACAGATTTTTGAGAAACATTTTCATGACAATTTTATTTACTGTCAGGTTTTTGTCTGAGATCTGCGGAGTAGAAGTCGCCGAAAAAATATTTTTTCATATTTCGTTTTGTTGGAGATGTCTCACTAGGGGTTTGAACTGTGGTCTCTTGTCAACTAGGCCAACACACTACCTAATAGATTACGATGACTTCGGTTGTCTAATGCATAATTCAAATCTCATAGTAATTAACCAACAGAAAACAAAATTTTCTAAACTCCGTTTGAATCGAAATGAGTGTCCACCTTTCTTCAAATTTCCTTTCACTCTCTTCCTATTCCACCGACAGATACTGCCCTTATCAGCTACATGAAAGATGCCTTCCCCGCAATCTGATATGCCTGCTCATTGCTGCAAATACCTACGTGTCTGGGTATTCATTCGACACTAGCTGATTCAGCTTTCCATTGCAATCTTGAGTTAACCTGATACTAGACGAGGGTACTTGTTGCGGTCTGACTGTCAAACGGTATTGTTCTGTCTCATCCAACTTCCGGCATAAATTTACTAAAGAGCGTATTACGATGGTAAAAATTCAGCTTGGAAGCAACTCTAAAGTTTCTACATGTGTTCTGTATATTTGCTTTTTCGTCTTTCTCCTAAAAGCGTATTTAGGAACCAAATTATTTTTTTCAATCTTAATAGCCATTCACAGACTCGTTACGCGTCATTTCATAAAATCACAGTGTTTGCTGGTAATGTTTAAATGACAGTTAGGTAATGAACTCTCAACCATCCTATTTGGTAGGTCACGATGACTCCTGATTAGTAGGGCTTAAACTTGTCTTAACTGTTTATATATCAAACAGAGTCAGCAGTGTCTTTAAAGGACATTGCCGCGGTTTTATCAACGCAAGCCCGTCTCTACGAGGTCTTTTCAAAAAATAAGTTGAATTTTAAAATTTTTCGGGCTACGTCCGTTGGATTTAAAATTATTTATTTGGTACATTCGTTTCGAACTTATGTTCACTGTTTTAGCTGTATAACAAGTTTAGTTTGCTTGTGAGAGGCATAAATGTTATCGAAAAGAATGGATCTAAGAAATTGCATCTAATTTTATGTAAAAAATGGAATTAAGTGCTCAAAAACACTTTAAATATTAATGTTATTCAACACTTCCTGAGTGATGTTCATTCGATGGTCAAAATTTGCCCTTTTAGATCGAATTTTGCTGCCACATGCCTCATACCAAAAAATTTCCGAAAAAATTGCATGACATGGGCCAAGCGATATGCCGACATTCTCAGCAACTTATCTAATTGTGAATTATCACAAAAATATTTTTTCGGCGACTCCCTCTCAGCAGATTTCTGGCAAAAACTCTGAAAGTAAATAAAATTGCCATGAAAAGTTCTTTAAAACTCTGTGGTTCGGAGTCGATTTTAAATTGTAGGTTCCGCCACTCATGTATAAAATAAACACACACAACAGAAGTGGTGTGGGAAACTTGGCCCGTAATCCTGTGAATGGTTATAATAACAAATTATGTGTATGTGCTGATGTCCTGAGGCTTACAGGGCGAGCGCTGTCATTCACATTTTCTCGACGTTCTACGAAAAGTTTGCACCACTTGTAAAAAGATTTTTGACTCAGAGTTTTCTCAGCGTATGTCACTAATAACAATTCAAACAAAATTCATTTAACACAACAGCTTAGTCAGTCATTATTGAAATACCGTTAAAATTTCCATTTTCTCACACCAAAAACTTTAAGGATTTCATTACCACCCAATGAATAACAAATTTCCCAAGAACTTTTGATCTTCGGATAATAAATTAAGAAACTTAAAGGCTGAAATGAATATTTCATTACTTAGTCGTACATAATACCGCCTCCTATTTCAGACATCAAAACAAAATACAAAAAGTATTTCTTCGTATTTGCCCGTATTTGTTCAGGAAACGATCAAATAACACGCGCACGCAGACATACTGCAAGGCCTGCATGCGTAAATAATTAAACTGACAGAACCAACAACCATAGTCAACGAAATGTATTTGTTGAGTAGACTCTGTAGCAGTTGGCAAGTGAATCTAATTTTCATTGAAGAATTCAATTCCGTATGAAACTTGTCGAATTTAGCATGATACCAATCCACATGAAATCGAATGGTGTCCAATGCATAACAAAAAGGTCACTGTTTGGTGTGGATTTTAAACTGGAAGTACCATATTTCATTGAGAAGAACTATGACCAAGTCTACACTATCAGCGGTAAACACCAAGAAATTGATGATCTGGACCAACGACATGTGGTTTCAGCAGGACAGCACCGCGTGCCATTCAGCTTATTCCACATTGGAGCTAATGTGCGACCGATTTCAGGGCACAATGATCGCGAGTGTAGGTAGTGTGAACTGGCGAGAGAGATCGTCCTATTTCACTCTGTTAAACTTTTATTTGCGGGGATTTCTTTAGTAGCAGTTGTACGCGAATTGAATATAACCTAGCTTCTTTCATCACATATGTTGTGTGCGTTAATTGTACCCATAAGTAGCGGGAACTACAGTTTAAAATCGATTCCGAACGACAGATTTTTTGCCAGAAATTTGGTGAGAGGAAGTCGCTGAAGAAATATTTTTTTCTAATTTCGTTTTGTTGGAGATGGAATAGGGCAGCACACACAATATGCAATAAAATAAATAATTCTTTAATTCGTTATAAATATATACTGCTTTTATATATGCAGGTATACCAAGTGAGTGGAAGAAGATAAGTAGTTATGAGAAGGTTATTGGCAATGGTTTAAAAAAAGTACTGTTGCATTCTCAGTCGTCAATTAGTTTTCTTAAAAACGTGATTGAATATTAAAATTCCTTATCTATCGTTCATGGAAGAAAACTTTTCAAACTATTTTATGCTAGAATTTCTTTTTCAAATTTTCATTTCATATTGCTAGTGGCTTTTAATTTTTATTTTTCACACGTATACTTATTCAATTTAACTTTAAAAAATTGAAAAATCTTAAAACCAAAAAGTAAAACAAAAAGAAAAAAACCGAACAAAGAGAAAAAATTGATACAAACTGCAATAAAACTTTTCAATTCCTTTTTCTTATGCAATATATTGTGTTGAAACCAGTAACCATGTATTGTCCTCAAACTAATATTTATGATAACATAGACTAAATCGAAGAAAACAGAAAACAAACGTAAAAACACTTGAAAACAAAAAAAGCCAGCGACTTAAATGTTGTATTGCAATTCCGCAGTTAGTGGCTGGACTTTATACAAAATCTTGCCATTAATGGGGATAGCTTATGGTTTTAGAAGTTTAAATTTTTGCCACATTTCTATGTGTTTTGTCTTTGCTGCTTATATTGTTGCAATATGGGTGAGCCTATGTCTTTTCAATTCTATTTCAATCTGAATTAACTTTCAATGAATCATGAATGAATGAATGAAATGTTTTCATTGAATAGGAGATCGCTTAATGTAAAAATTTGGCACTCAAAATATAAGAAAGTATGAAAAGAAAAGAAAGTATGTATATAAAAAACTAAGATGAACAAAAGAAGAGTTGCACACACTATTTCAGAATGTTTAGAAATTTATGACTATTTTTGAAAAAATATATCATGTAAAAATATATCATCTATGGATGTTACCAATTTTTGTAAAATAATAAATCAAAATGCAGTGCACGATAGACAAAAGACGGAACAAAGGCTTTAAAGAAGTATAAAAACTTACGTGGTTAAATATGTTTGTCTAAAATGCTCCCATTGAGCTTTGAAAACGAGATCAGCAATGCAATGAATTGACCATTGTTGCGTCCGTTAATTTTATAAATGAGTTGAGGACCTACAGTTTAAAGTCGACTCCGAACAAAAGATTTTTGAGAAACTTTTTCAAATCAATTTTATCTAGTCTTAGGGCCATCCTTACAACTTGCTGTTAAAGTTGGGTTTAGTTAAAGGTAACTTTAGCTAAAGTGAACTTTAAAGTCATCTTTAACTTCTTTTCGTTATTGCAACCTACAGATAAAATAAAATTAACTTTTCCAAAATATGGCAGTGCCGTAGCAATGTCGATAACAATGCTCAATTAAAAACGTTTTTTTAAGCGCAGTGGCAACGACGGGCTGCTTTTTTTGTTGTATTTGCTCATTTTTTTAATATTTGAAGTTGCCATATTGAAAATAATATATAATATGGCAAGTTCAAACATAAACTTAACTTTAAAAGTTAAATGTAGGACGATGCTCCCTTTAGCTTAACGATCACTTCTATCTTATTGGGTACTTATAATAATGAAAAACAATTTATCTGTTCGTTAAAATCCTCCCTTTAGTTAACGGGAAGTTGTAATAATGGCCCTTAGAGTTTTTGCCAGAAAAAAGTTCACAGGAAGTCGCCGAAGAAATATTTGTTCATATTTCATTTGTTGTTTTGGGATATCTGACCTGGGGTTTGAACCATCTAATAAGCCACCACACTAGGTAATAGACTACGGCGACTCCAATATTCAGATATTGAATATTATATAATGGGATTATCGTTCATAAAAACCAAATGGCAAACAAACTCTACGGGGTAAAATTACAATACAATTACAAATTATATCTGATTATATACGCGATAAGTAACCTTACACCTTATAATGTAACAGACCAGGGTTTCTTGTGGGAATCGAACCCACTACCCCCACGCTAATAGGCTAGCACCCTACCCACTAGACTAACAGAGCACCTCTTATTGAGAACAGAAATTAATTTTTTTTTTTAATTCAAGTCTGATGTTGTATACCGTTTTCTGCTATTATATAATATGGCGATTAACACAGATCGTAAGGGATTTCTATCAAATGTAAGAAGAATTTTTGTTTGTCTATCACCTCTTAAATTGTTTACGTTTTAAACACAATAAACACAACGCATTAAGCGCAACAATTCTACAATTGTATAAGCAAAACAAATAAAAAATTAAACGATTCATTTCTTCTTTATCAAACGTGTTTTTGCATTACATACAGTTACCGTACTCTAGCAGGTGGTGTGTTTGCTTATTAGATATAAGGCCACGGTTTAAACCCCAGGTCAGATATTTCCACCAAAACGAAATATTAAAAAATACTTCTTCGGCGACTTCTCTCACCAAATTTGTGGCAAAAACTTCGAGAGTAAATAAAATTGGCACGAAGAGTTTCTAAAAAATCCGTCCTTCGGAATCGACTTTAAACTATAGGTGCCGCCATTTATGGATAAAATTAACACACACAACATAAGTGGTGTGAGAAGCTATGTCGTAATCCTGACTGGTTGTAATGACCAATATGAATTATGAATGTATATAAAGTAGACGGTTCGGTTAATGTTCCACAAGGTTAATGGTCCCGACGTTTTTTTTTTTTTTGAAATCGTAAATAGAAATGCAATTACGGTCAATGGAAAGCACTTCGAGGAGATGATCCAAAGTTTTTGAAATGGAAAATTTATTATTTATACGTAAAGAATATATGAAGTTCTAAATTAGCCACCAAACCCCCTGTTTTAGAAGTGTTTTTGCCACAACAGTTCAAGAGCTTAAAACCAACATTATCTAGTAGATATCAACCATTGACAACAGTTTGTTGAAAAATGTGGCGATAATTTTTTTAAAGGATTGATTAACTGCTAAACCAGTAATGGGTAGTCACTTAACCGGCATAAAAATTCATTTTAACCGGAATCTCTTTTTAAAAATTGAAAAAAGTTTTTAATATTTGAAAAAAAAAATTTTGTTTTCTATTAAAATTTAAATGAAACACCATTATTGCCCTTCCCCTCTCTTACATTTCTTAATTTATTGGTTTCTGCATATTTTCCTTTTGCCATATAAATTGTCTGGCTAGCGAAAGTGTCTAAATCAATGACAGCAACTGCTGCTTTAGCTTAAGTGAACAATACTGATACTGCTGGGGCTTTAAGATTAGTGGTGGTTCTTTTAGCATCATCAGTAACTATTTGTGTTGAATTATTTTGATTTTTATTTTTATATTGCAAACTTTTAACAATTTTCACATTTGCATTCATGCTTACTACCCAGTATCATAATTGATGGTGTGGAAATGATAGAATGATTTAAGATTCTTATAAATGTTCTTACATAGTAAATAAACAGAATAAGTATGCAGACTGACTTGTGTTTTAAGCGATGCTGACTTTAGGCAAACCAGCCAGCCAGACTCCGCGAAAATTCATCTTAAAACTTTTATGAGAAAAACTTTTGCTTTGAAAACGTTTAACATTTTTGTGAATATTTCTTGGATATTGGTTTGTTATGTTCGTATTTGACCTATGAACAGAATGTTAGGGAGAAAATAGTTTTAAAAGATTATCAAAAATATGATTTAAATATTAAGTGTTGAGAAACTTGTGAATTGCTTAAGCGATGTGCTCAATCACACATGCTTGTACTATTTACGGCGGACACACAAAAAATATTTTTTTTTAAATAAACTCTTCAATGCTAGTGATAACTTATGTTTTTAAATTTTTTCTGTACTAAAGAAAACAACTGAGTACGAAAATGAAAAATCAAGATTCTGGTGTTTTGCTTTTACATCGTTTAACATTAAAATTAGAAACAAAAGCTACAAAAATAAAACAATGCAGTAAGCAAACCTGTTTACAAATTATCGTACTGCTTAAAATAACAACAAACGTCAACAACAAACGTCAACAACAAACACCAGCATAAAAAATTATAAATAAGTAAACAAAAATACAGCGACAACACAACAAGAATAAATGTAAACAACGATAGAGATTTCTAGAAGTCATGAACATTCCCCTTCAAGAACATTCATCAGACTGTTTACCATGTTATATAAAAGGGAAGTCTAAGCAGGCGACTGTGTCAGTGAAGTTCAGTCAGTCTTGTGTGAGGGCGCTGTGTGCTTAAAGAGAGTAATCGTGGTTTGAAAATCTCCGTTACAAAGCTCTGTCGAACAATTGTCTAGTAATTGTTATTGTTTATGCAAAGATTATAAGCAGAGGAATAACAAAAAAAGGCAATTGTTGGTGTTTACATCAAATTGTGAACAGTGGTACAGAGAATTGTGCGAATAATAAAGAATTTTAATTTAAACTAAACACTTATTTATTTTTATTTTATTTGCAATCTACGAGCTCGTATTTTAAAGGCTTATAAGGTAAGAACGTAACAATACAAAACTTCCTTTTTTTTTAATGAACTCGTCAAAAAAATTCAAAAATTTTTTTTGGCACACAGAAGAAAATTACTGAGTACAGTATGTATATGGCAGTGATGGACCTTAAGAGAAAACATCGGTGTGCTTTACGAATTACTTTATTACAAGAATTATCAATGTACTTTAAAGAATCAGTGATATTATATTAAATTTCCGCAAAGTGCATCCTTGTTTTCTGTGCATCGATTGATTTTTGTAACAAAATAATGGTAAACAGAATGTACTTATAATTGCTCAGAGGTAGTGTTGTACCGCAACCAGACGATTTACTGTACTGCCATCATACTACATGCCCCCGCCTCCTCTTCAATACGTTATTAGTTGTCAGTAAAAATAAGTCCTTATGTTCCTAGCTTATGTAAATATGTTCGTTCTTCTTATCAGGCAGTCTATATATTGGGCTTCAATCGATTTTTATTTTAAACAAAGTGCTCTCTGGATCCACTATGACCGGCAAAAAAATTGATAATAAGCCTTAGGCTACATCTCGGTAGTCAAAACATACATACATACATAATTGGTGATTACAACCATTCTGTCCTAGCCCTACATATGTTGTGAGTATTATTTTTATACAAGAGTGGCGATACATACAGATTAAAATCGACTCCGAACGACAGATTTTTGAGAAACATTTTCATGACAATTTTATTTACTGTCAGGTTTTTGTCTGAGATCTGCGGAGTAGAAGTCGCCGAAAAAATATTTTTTCATATTTCGTTTTGTTGGAGATGTCTCACTAGGGGTTTGAACTGTGGTCTCTTGTCAACTAGGCCAACACACTACCTAATAGATTACGATGACTTCGGTTGTCTAATGCATAATTCAAATCTCATAGTAATTAACCAACAGAAAACAAAATTTTCTAAACTCCGTTTGAATCGAAATGAGTGTCCACCTTTCTTCAAATTTCCTTTCACTCTCTTCCTATTCCACCGACAGATACTGCCCTTATCAGCTACATGAAAGATGCCTTCCCCGCAATCTGATATGCCTGCTCATTGCTGCAAATACCTACGTGTCTGGGTATTCATTCGACACTAGCTGATTCAGCTTTCCATTGCAATCTTGAGTTAACCTGATACTAGACGAGGGTACTTGTTGCGGTCTGACTGTCAAACGGTATTGTTCTGTCTCATCCAACTTCCGGCATAAATTTACTAAAGAACGTATTACGATGGTAAAAATTCAGCTTGGAAGCAACTCTAAAGTTTCTACATGTGTTCTGTATATTTGCTTTTTCGTCTTTCTCCTAAAAGCGTATTTAGGAACCAAATTATTTTTTTCAATCTTAATAGCCATTCACAGACTCGTTACGCGTCATTTCATAAAATCACAGTGTTTGCTGGTAATGTTTAAATGACAGTTAGGTAATGAACTCTCAACCATCCTATTTGGTAGGTCACGATGACTCCTGATTAGTAGGGCTTAAACTTGTCTTAACTGTTTATATATCAAACAGAGTCAGCAGTGTCTTTAAAGGACATTGCCGCGGTTTTATCAACGCAAGCCCGTCTCTACGAGGTCTTTTCAAAAAATAAGTTGAATTTTAAAATTTTTCGGGCTACGTCCGTTGGATTTAAAATTATTTATTTGGTACATTCGTTTCGAACTTATGTTCACTGTTTTAGCTGTATAACAAGTTTAGTTTGCTTGTGAGAGGCATAAATGTTATCGAAAAGAATGGATCTAAGAAATTGCATCTAATTTTATGTAAAAAATGGAATTAAGTGCTCAAAAACACTTTAAATATTAATGTTATTCAACACTTCCTGAGTGATGTTCATTCGATGGTCAAAATTTGCCCTTTTAGATCGAATTTTGCTGCCACATGCCTCATACCAAAAAATTTCCGAAAAAATTGCATGACATGGGCCAAGCGATATGCCGACATTCTCAGCAACTTATCTAATTGTGAATTATCACAAAAATATTTTTTCGGCGACTCCCTCTCAGCAGATTTCTGGCAAAAACTCTGAAAGTAAATAAAATTGTTATGAAAAGTTCTTCAAAACTCTGTGGTTCGGAGTCGATTTTAAATTGTAGGTTCCGCCACTCATGTATAAAATAAACACACACAACAGAAGTGGTGTGGGAAACTTGGCCCGTAATCCTGTGAATGGTTATAATAACAAATTATGTGTATGTGCTGATGTCCTGAGGCTTACAGGGCGAGCGCTGTCATTCACATTTTCTCGACGTTCTACGAAAAGTTTGCACCACTTGTAAAAAGATTTTTGACTCAGAGTTTTCTCAGCGTATGTCACTAATAACAATTCAAACAAAATTCATTTAACACAACAGCTTAGTCAGTCATTATTGAAATACCGTTAAAATTTCCATTTTCTCACACCAAAAACTTTAAGGATTTCATTACCACCCAATGAATAACAAATTTCCCAAGAACTTTTGATCTTCGGATAATAAATTAAGAAACTTAAAGGCTGAAATGAATATTTCATTACTTAGTCGTACATAATACCGCCTCCTTTATGACGACTTCTTTCGCACAACGATTCGAAATTTGGAAAATTATTGATGACTTGTATGCTTGACTTCACCGTTTAACACTTGCCACCAGCAAAAACAAATGAAGTAACTTCAGGATTGGAAAAGTAACTTCAGGAAAAAAAGCAACAAGAGAAATAAATAAAATGAATATAAGGAGCAATGGGCAGTTAAAACCGACAGCGAGATAAGCTACACCATTGAAATTGATCAACACTATATTTGTAGTGTTGTGGAGTAAAGTTGAACTGTGAAACCAAGAAGAGTTATGAACAATTAATGTGAAATGTGATTTGATATCATTCGGTCTCCTTATAGTTGTTCTTTATAGTAGGGTATCAGAAACAATAAGCTGTAAAATAAAACACAATAAAATACTTTGTCTTCCAAAAAAGATAACCCCTACCATTCCATGGACTTTAATTACCAATATTACAACAAACATTCTCTAATTTCCTATTTAATAATTAACAATTCAAAATAATGGAAATGGAAAATTAATGGATTTTCGTTTTACTCTCATATCTTTCGGGGCATTATTGCCATCATTGCCTTCTTAGCATTGATGACGTGTCATGGAGAAATTATGTGTCTGGGGACTTTTTGTTTTTCACAATTTGTTGTGCCTCCAGTATACACCCACAACTGCTGGAAAATTCTATAAAAACAATTGCACGAAAAGGAAAAAATAAAACTTATTATTGACTGTGTTATAAACTGTTGCTTTAACTTCATTTATCATTATGTTATTGCCAAGTAATAGTTCGAATATAAAGTGTGACCAACTGTTTAAATTTGTAAAGTTGGATAAAAATAATACCATAATTTGTATTTCCTGTAAACAGAAACTAACTTAGGGCCATTATTACAACATGCCGTTGAAGTTGGGTTTATTTAAAGGTAACTTTAGCTAAAGTAAACTTTAGAGTCACCTTTAACTTCTTTTCATTATTACAACCTAATGATAAAATAAAGTTAAATTTTTCAAAAATATGGCAGTGACGGAGCAATGTCGACATCACTGCTCAATTAAAAAAGTTTTGCTTTAAACGCAGTGGCAACGGCAGTCTTCTTTTTTTGTTGTATTTGCTCATTTTGTTTATATTTGAGGTTGCCATATTGAAAAAAAAAATATAATATGACAAGTTCAAACATAAACTTAACTTTAAAATTTACTGTTAGGATGATCTTCCCTTTAGCTTAACGCTTACTTCTAACTTATTGTACACTTATAATAATGAAAAAAAATTTAGCTGGCCGTTAAAATCCTCCCTTTAGGGTTGTAATAATGGCCCTTATTTGGAATCATTCAACACTTTAGTCAGGATTACAACCTAGTTTTCACACCATCCATTATGAGTGTAGTAATGTTTTCCAAGATTTGTGGGACTTACAGCTTAATGTCAACTTCACACGACAGATTTGGGAAACTTTTCAGGGCAGATTTATTTACTTTATTTAGAGTCTTTGTCAGATCACTTTTGTGAATAAGTTTTTTTGGTTACTTTCTCATATTTTGTTTTTTTTGAGTTGTCTGAGCCGGAGTCTGATCCACGGAGTTGTGTCTAATAAGCGACCACGATCTAATAAGCGATACGATCTACTAGACTACAGCGACACCAGGAATAATAACATACATACACTCATAATTGTTCATTACAACCCTTCAGACAGGATTATAACCTAGCTTCTCACACCACTTATGTGGTATGTGTTAATTTTATACATGAGTGGCGGGACAGTCGACTCTGAACAACATTTTTGTACGAGAAACTTTTTCATGGCAATTTTTATTTATTTTCGGAGTTTTTGTCAGAAATCTGCTAAAAGAATGACTCGAAGAAATATTTCGTTTTTCTGAACTGTGGTTTGATCCTCGGATGTGTGTCTTATAAGAAAACACATTACCTACCAGACTACAGCGACTTCATGAATAATATGACACGTGATGAAATACAAATACATTTTACACTGAAGAAACTCTTTAGTTTGGTTTGGATATCGTTTCTTTTCTTTTCTCATCTCTTCTTTCTTATACATTTGTTTTCTTTGCACTTCAAATATAAGAAAATAGTTGGTCACATTTGCTAGATTTTGAGGATTGTGGCGTCCATATTAATTGCTTGCCAAGCATTTTTGTTTACCGCTTTGTCGCATGAATATCTCTATGTAGCGGACTATGACGTCAGTTTAGAGTAATTCTATGGTATATTACATCCTTAGTGTATAATATATGTCCTTATAGTCATTAACTAATATGCTCCTTTTCATTTTATTTTCCATACACTTTCCTCAACTTACACAAATAATACAAAACTGTCAATAATTTGATAAACGATGTACCAACACTCTCCTCCTCCTTGACAACGCATAAGTATTGTACGCTATTTACACCATTGTACGACAATTAGATTCGAGTTGACGTTGGTGTATAGGATAATGGTCGCCAATTCAGAAACTCTATGTGAATCCACTACTCTGCAGTTCTGCAACACTCCGTTCGACGTTAATAGGCCATCTCAAATCCACCTATGGTACATGTCTTTACTTTATCTGAGGACTTGGATCAGATTTTTCTTATTCGCTGGAGTGGCCACTAAAAAAACATAATCTGGTCAGTCTACTAACTTCTACAGGATAATGAATTTAGGTTCAAACAGGCTTAAATTGCTAATTTTTGAATTTTTGAGGCCAATATGTTTCCCAATATTCCTATACATACATTCATACAAAATTGGTCATTACAATCCTTCAGTAAGGACCACGACCTAGCTTCTCACGCCGCTTGTGTTGTATTTGTTAATTTAATTCATGAGTTTAAAGTCGACTCCGAATGATCGATTTTTTGTTGAGAAACTTTTTCATGGCAATTTTATTTACTCACAGAGTTTTTGCAAAAAAACTGCTGAGAGGAAGTCGCGAAGAAATATTTTTTTATATTTCTTTTTTTGCGATATGTTTGACCTATGGTTTGAACCGTGCCCTCACGTCTATTAAGCCAACACACTACGTACTAGACTACGACAAAAGTTTTGGTGGACAGACGAAAACTATTAGACTCATAAAGTCGTTCTCTATATTTTTAATTGCCAGAGTACCAAAAGGGAAACGAACAAATGGACGTCTGAAATTATATGTAAACTACTCCTGACAGATGTAGAGCATAGAATATCCGAATTTTTCCAGTCAAAGGAAATCTAAGCTGATACTATTCATTACATAATCGTGTTTCCTACGCTACTGCTATATTGGAAGTCATATTGGAGATTCATCGTCTTACTTTTGCAGGAGCTGTGGATCTGAGAAGAAGGAGACTATATATAGTTAGTTTCATATAATTATAATGCCTAGCTATGGCCTTGAAGAGGTGGAGGTACTTGGAACTTCATTTCTCCTCGCCTTTGAATGAATATTGTGTAAAGAATATTACCTTAATAATGAGATTTATTTTAGCATCGCAGTGGTTTCCTGAAGAGGTATATGCTTAGACTTAAAACTAAGAAGAACGAATTAAGAAGTTCTTTTACATAATCGTTCTGCTACAGAACTTTTAAATTTGTCAGACATTTAACTCTCATTGATGATGTAAAAATTTTACTTATTTTTTCATTTTTTGCATAGTTGCATAGTAACATAAACACGGTCCCTTTGTATTGGTCCATTTTTTTAAAAAAGAAATAACGTTTGACTAAGTATTTGCTACTGGATAGTCTTCAATGAATATACATACACATATATAGTACTTATATAGGGTCTTCCAATAGGGATTTATGAATTTTGCCATTCATTTGATAACAGTAATCTTGTTGAAGCTACATCTGTAAACTTAGTTGTCATTTATTTAATCTGTTTTAGCAAATCACCGTGGTAAGATACATCGGCGTATGTAGATTTTTTTCTTTGGCTGTATGGAGCATTAGACAATACGTGTAAATAATAAATTTGTTCCGCCAAAATATCGCGCACTGGTCCTATTTTACGAGTGTCCTATCGTGCGAATTATTCGTAATGTGGTGGGTAAGGTCGAGACCAGTGGTTCAGTAAGCAATCAACTAACAAACGTAAGTTGTCGAAACAGTAGATCAGTCGAAAATATCGCCGATGCCTATGATGGCGTATAGGAGAATGCCAACATAAAAATTCAGAGCTTACTAGACCACAACTTGGTGAATTTTGCCTGCACGCGTATTAAATTCAACTGAGCTCAGGACTGAAGGTCCTGTAGACCGTATACAACAACTTGTGCTTACTGAATAGGCTCTAGATCAGTTGGCAACTGATTTCAATTTTTATTGAAAAATCAATTTCAGTGATTAGACCAGTTTCTGCATGAATGCGTACGTGAACAAACAAAATTGTCGACTTGGGCACGATACCAATCCAGTTGATATTCAAAAGTGTTCAATACATTACAGTGTTTGGTATGGATTTAGAGGTATGAGTTTCAACAGTTGACAACCAGCAGAAGGGATGAATATATGTTTGGTACTTCGATTGCATAAATAGAAATTAAAGTTTCCTACTTATTGAATACTATGCCACCACCATCATCATCGTCGCCACTATCGACAGTGTCGTAATGTCAACATATTGAAGAAAACATGCTGCACAAAACGTATAAATAATTTCCATTTTATATAACAATTTGCCTTACGACAGTTAAATAACTGTTCCATGATTATCGCCATTTGAATAATGTATCCGCGTGTAAATTTTCCAAATGTCTGCTCTGAATGTCTATCCATGTATAGTGTGGGCCATCTATCAGCTCAAATTTGAACCAACGGTTATTTCGAACCTGGCAATGCTTATGTCATTCTATTCTGTCACAAAATTCAGTGAATTGATTTAAGCTTGAGCAACGTTGGAATTTATTGGGCCAACGAAAAAGCGCACGATGATTTCGATTTTGCCAAAAAAAAACTTCTTTTCGGATGAAGCTCATTTTCATCTTTGCAGGTACGTTAATAAGCAAAATTGCTGTATTTGTGGCCACACGTGATCTTACAGAAGCAAATGCACCCACCCGAATACAGCCAATAGTCCTAAAAAAACATCATAATGCAACTCCGTGTCAAAAATGTTAATTCCCTTCCCAGCACCTGGTATGTTTTACACACGTAACTGATCATTACAATCCTTCAGACAGGATTACAACCTAGCTTCTCACACCATTATGTTGTATGTGTTTATTTTATACATGAGTGGCGGGACCTACAGTTTAAAGTCGACTCCGAACGACATTTATTTTGAGAAACTTTTCATGGCAACTTTATTTTCTCTCAGAATTTTTGTCAGAAATCTGTTGAGATTCAGTCGAACCTGGGGTTTGAACCGTGGTCTGACGTTGAATAAGATAACACACTACCTGCTAGACTGCGTCTTCTATGTATTTCCTTTTAGGATATATTAATTCCTCACAGGTTTTTAAGAATAAGCTCCGATGGTTTATTCTCATCATTGCCTTGTTCTAAATAAGTGCACTCTCAGTCTACAGTGCCTGTGAAAAGACCGATTCTTTCTGGATATTGCATGGTTCAACTCTCCTCCAGTTGTAGTTTCCCAACAAAAATTTCGATTGCCTCCCATTCACTTGAAAAGTCTTTGCAGCTCTTTATGTTTCCGTTCATTGAACATACCCTCCCAAACATTTCCCCCCAGAGATGCCCACATGAAATGGAGCCCAGATTTTTCCTTCGTAGCTGATTCAGCTTCTCCTTTCAGACTATCTTCGATGGAAGCTCAAAAAACCGAGTGCTGGAGAGGCAGTCAGTCTGTCAATTAGTATTGCTTTGTTCTGCGATTTGTAGCTTCAATGAAAATTGTGTTGAGCACGTCTTTCGATAGTATAGGTTTTCGATTGGAAAATATCCGTTTTTAATCAATCTTATACCACAAAATAGTTCCTCTTTTAGGAGAGCGTGCAGTTTCCCGATTACTCTACACAATTTTGATACTAATTATCAGTGCAAAGTAACTCAAAAGTCTACTGGTTTTGTCAAGGAGATAATTAAGACGACAATCGAGTGCTAGCCACTCGATTTTTTAAACGTGTTTCTCATTATCCTAGCCACACCCTCTAAAGCTTAGTTTTAACTAACATGTGCACCGGACTTAAATCCAAACAGCTTTCAGAGCCGCTAAAGAGCAGATTTTAATTGCCCCTGTTATTTCAACACACTCTCCACCTACAAATGAGCTTTATAAAATTCGTTCTGTCTGCCGGGACAATCGCCAATGCACCCATTACGAGTAACTGTTTCGGGCGGCTTGTACAGCATAGGCATCATTGGCCCATATTTCTTTAGAAATGAGTACGGCGCAATCACTACGGTCAATGGCGATACCTATCACATCACAATAACAGATTTTTTATCCGCTCTTCATGCTATTGATTTGAAAGATGTTTGGTTTCAACAGGATGTGCAACTTGCAACACATCTCATCCCATAACCAATTTATTGCGTCAAACTTTTGATGCCCGATTAGTTAGCCAAAATGCTGATGTCAGTTGCCGCCAAGATGCTGCATTTGACACGGTTGGACTATTTTCTGTTGGCCGTCGTTAAAGAAAAGCGTTATGTAGACCAACCAGAGACAATTCAGCATTTGAATGATAAAAACATTCGTGATGCCATTGCCGTGATACGGCCCCATACACTCAAAAAGTATATGAAAATTGGTCCGATCGAATGAGGTACTGTAAGGCCAGCCGCATTAGCCATATGAATAACATAAATATTCCATTTCTAACAATTCTTCACAACAAAAAAAAAAAAAAAATATTGGGCAAACTTTCAAAATGTTTTCGTTTTGTTGCATTTTTAAATTTAAACATCTAAATCGCCCACCCTGTATATGTGTATGTATCATTGAGTGATGGAATGAGTGTGTGCGTGAGTTAATATTTAATTCCAAGTGAATCTACATGACAAATGTACGTGATGTTCGCACTTGAAAGAGATGTCTTTAAGACGCTGGCTGTCCCAATATTTTTGTCATCATTTTAAATTTTAATTTCAACGACGTATGACTATTTCACTGTTTTCTTTTAAAAATTTTAAAATTCCAACGATATAAATGAAAGACTTGCGCGAGCAATAAGTTTTGGTTTCCCTTTGGATTTCAAAGTATCATCTCTATTACACCGATGACATATCCTAATAATCGCACAACATATTCCCTTTGATTGTCAGTATTTATTGGTTTTTTATTGAAAGATTTCTATGTCCATTACTATTCTATTTTACAATTTTCCTCCTTTTTCTTCTAACAGATTTGATTTTCGTTAAATGTTTTCATTTAGCAGTAACCTAACTTTTTTTCTTTTGTTTCTTTAGTTATTCAACAAAACAAAACTTTCACAGCTTTTTCCCCTGAGTGTTTTTAATTTTACTCAGTGAAATTCCTGTTGGAAATACTACTCTATGCTGTATTCTTTTCAAACATTTCAGTTTTCTTTGGCAATTTGTTTCTCTTGATTTGAATCATTTGTCCCCAGTGGAGACAAGTCAGTTTAATTTTAAGTGTGAAACATAGTACAATCGCCATAAATTGTAAAATTTTATACAATGAAGGACTATGGATTACTTGGTAAAATGGTATCGAAATCAATTGCAGGTTAAATAAACCAATTGGTTAAAATCGTAAATAAAAAGATGCCTCATAAGTAGATATAAGATCATCGTAGGCTAGTAGGTATTGTGGGTGGTATGAGAAGCTAGGTTGTTACCCTGATTAAAGGTAATAATTTCCAAGAGGACAAGTTAGTTACTTAAGAACACTAGCAAAGCTTAAAGTATCCAAAAAACTGAGTAATTTACTACCAGATATCAGCAATGAATCGTTTTTTCGCACTCATGAAATTTTGAATATAAGTGAGTCAACAATATTGAAATTTAACTACTCTGATTCATTCGTACTCACTACAACGTTGATTTATAAGTACAAATTGCAATGTGTATGCGTACAACGATGACATCAAACTCATACCATTCGAAATTTGTTTGATTTATCATGTATCAAAATTTACAGTCTTAGTTGTTGTTGCATTTACAAAAAAAAGAAAAAAGACACATAAGCAAAAAAGACAGAGCAGCAAGCAGAGCAAACACGCAACCTTCTAGTGAGTATTGATACGAAAATGGAAGCTTTGTAAAATCGTTTAACATTGATAAAAAAGCTACACTAACAAATACAATGAACTTGTTACAAGTAAACCAAGAACATCATTATGAGAGAAAAGGGGATAGACTAGTAAGCGAGAACGCAACAACAAAGAATGTAAATAAAATACACAAAAAATAATGACACCACGATAGAGTACTCGAGAAGGCGAACGTTCGGCTTCAAGAACCTTCATCAGACTGTTTACATGGACATATAAAAACGCAAGACAAAGCAGGCAACTAGTAGTAAGTATTCGGAACAGTCGTGGTTTGAAGATTTCCGTTTTAAAGATCTGCGTTGTAAGCAAAAAAGCATAGCGAACAAGCAATTATTGTTATATACATCAAGTTGTTAGCAATCAACGAACTCATATTTCAAACGGTTTTAAAAAGGTAAAAACGTAACAGCATTTTAGTGTTCGTACGCCAATCATACTGATTTTGTGATTCTTGTAAATGTTGAGTTATGAAGAGTCGAAATCGACAACATCATATCACATGTTGTTAAGTTTTTCTGACTTTTGCAAATTTACTTTGACCCTAAGACTTAATCTTAATCTCTCAACAACAAAAGGTGGATAAAATATACGAAATGACCATTTCACTGCGTTTCCAATTTATCGTTTTCAAGTGCCAGTAAACCAATACCTCTACCCTCGAACAGAATTTGACCACATTTTAGTGTTGTTTACAATTTTATTAACGTTTATCCCAGTCGTTGTTTTATGGTCTTCATGGCAAGCTCCAATATGGTTTACAGAATGTTTAGCGCGTGTTTTGTGTACCCTGTTCTGGAAGGAGTTGCCGCTAAAATGTAATAATACTTGAAGATTTTAAGTACTTTAATAAATACTATATATTGAGAGAAGATAGTATGTGTGCTTCAGTTAGAATCAAGTACTGGTGCATGGCATCAGCAGATTTATTTGTATTGTAATCCATTGTATTCTTTTGTTTGGTATCTTTTTATAAAAACGTTTTGTTCATAAATTCTGTTCTTGTTTAAATTTTATTGCATTTTTATAAGATTTGTTTTAGGAATTGATTACAAGAGATAAATATGTAATGTCGGTACGTGCTGTTGCTGCATATGTTTACTATAAATCGAAAAATTTTAGAATAACAATATTATGATTAGATTTCAAGAAACCGTTGTAACTAACAAAGAATTTAAGAAAAAACTTTGTTCGAATCGCTTTCCATTTCGAAGAAAACCCCTTTCTTTTAATGAGCAGTTGAAACGAAAATGCTTTTGTTCGATTAAAATTAATTTTTAATTATGTCTTCTCATAAGTTTGATGTAATTACTTAGTTATTTAATTTGTCATTAGTCAGGATTACAACCTAGCTTCTCATAACAACCATGCTGCATGTGTTAATTTTACTCATATTTAAGTAGCCAGACCTAAAGTTAATATCTATTCTGAACGATAGATTTATTGAGAAATTTTTTCATGACAATTTTACTTACTGTCGGAATTTTTGCCAGAAGACTACTAAGAATAAGTTGCCGAAAGAATTTTTTTTTTTGAACCAGAGATCAGCAATGAGCATTCAAAGAAATTAGTAGATTTGGATCATACACATAATTTCTGATACTTGTACGCCTTCATACTTATTTTAATATCGTGGAGCTTCTACTAATATTCAAAGTTTAAAGTAGTCATTATATGATGTTGTTGATTTCGACTTTTCATAACTCAACATATACAAGAATCACAATATAAGTATGATTTGCGTACGAACAATAAAATACTCATTTTTTGTGCTGATGTTCGTTGTTATATTAAGCAGTACGATAATTTGTAAACAGGTTTGTTTACTTCATTGTTTCGTTTTTGTAGCTTTTGTTTATAATTTTAATGTTAAGCGATGTAAAAGCAAAACAACAGTATTTTTCATTTTCGTAACAATATGATTTAAATTTGCACTCGTCTTAATATTACAAAATAAATTATCATTACTCCAAGGGTTATACGGAATGGTGCTTTAGACGTTTGTATTTTCTTTTTAATTCAAAGGATAATTAAACTCATATGTAACATGCAATAAATATTTGTTTGTGAGCATTAATATTTAAACACTTAATTATTAGCATAAAATTCATACTATACTTACCGGCATATTAGCGTTATAAAGGTGTTTATATTTATTTGTTTGTCAATCTCAATAATTAAACTACGAAATAAGTGGTGAATAAGTAAGAGATGTGAACAAACTGCCATAAAATATTGAATTTGTGAATTTAATTATAAATCGTATGTCAAATATTCGTCTTAATATGTCAGTGTAATCTACAAGTGGATTAAGCTATGGTCAGACTGAGTAAATATTTGAAGTAAAACATCATTTATTTCTTTGCTCTAGTGTGACCATAAAATATTTTAGGGGTGCAAACAAGATTTTGAGAAAACAAATTTGTTTGCTTGCAAACAAAAATGTCTCTAATGTGACCATAGTGTGACCACCCGTGCCAAATATTTTCTCCTTTTTCCGAGCAAATAAATATTTGATCGTGCAAAAATTTTGTAAGAGCAAACAGTGACAAATAACAGCTGTTGCAAGCAGTGTTGTCCACTTTTAATAATAAATTATAAATTTTTTTCATAAAATCACCCAAACGGAAAGCTTTTAATAATGGATTTTTATTACTTCTTTTCAAGCCTTTAAAGTACTGAGAGACAGACGCAAATTCAATTAATAAACACAATAATAAGTAACAAGAGGGGATAGTATCCCTCTTTTATTATAAAATAGACAAGTTTTATATCTTAATGCTTGCGATTGCCAATAAAAATGTTGCAAAATTGAAAGATGAAATATTGTTTGCTATTACATACATACATACATATTTAAATAATTGGTCATTACAACCCTTCAGTTAGGATTACGACCTAGCTTCTCACACCACTTATGTTATGTGCACTGGTGTTGTCGAGCCGGAACGCTCGCTTCCTTTTTGGACAGGAACGCGTTCCGGAACTAAAGGTGATTTCTGATAATGAGAATTGGCTGACGTTTAATTAAAAAGAATTGCTGATTTTTTTCTAATTTTTGACGAATTTGTATATGTATTTTTATAAACAAGTCTTTGAACCGAACCAGAACAAAAACCGGAACGAACCGGCTTGTTTTTCCGAACCGTGAACCGGAGTCCGGAACGCGTTCCGGTAAAAATAAAATTAGCACAACACCACTGGTTGTGTGCCTTAATTTCATACATGAGTGGCGGGACCTACGGCTTAAAGCCGATACCGAACGATATATTTTTCATGGCAATTTTATTTACTCTCAGAGTTTTTGCCAGAAATCTGCTGAGAGGATGTCGCGCAAGAAATATTTTTTTTCAAATTTCGTTTTAATGTCTGACCTGGAGTTTGAACCGTGTCCTTACGTCTAATAAGCCTACACACTACTAGACTACGGCAAAAATAATTGTAAACAAATGCATATAATCGTTGCCAACGCTGTAGGTATTAATTAAAAATTGTTTTGTCTATTACAAGGTTTAATGGCCTGTAGGTCGATGGACATTACTTACAGGGAAATCAAACTTCACAGTTACACATCGGAAAAATGTAAATTTGCATTGTTGCAAATTAAAAAGGTATGAACTTAATTTAAATAGAAGTCTTTACATTCAAAATGATGTACAAAGCAAATGTCCTACAAACCTCTCATGAAACGACATGTTATACAAACGCATTGACAACAAATGTTTGCGACCTTTTCTCTTCTTTTAGACAATTTACGAATTCCGTCCTGAAAAAACTAATGTCTTTGGATGCTAAGAAAAATACTCTCAAGTGAAGCGTATTCCAGAGAAGCGCTCTGCATCGTTCGTTCTGCATGGTAGTCAGAAGAGGTAAAGTCTGAGTTATACGTCGAGTGAGGTAAAATTTCCCATTTACTGTTTCTTTTTATTGTACGATAAAAACTAGGGTCAGACAGTCTACTCATATTTATAAAATAATTTCATTTTATGCGTGTTTTAAACTCTTAACACGCCCATGTTTTTAAGGAAAAACTGTCGCGAAGAATGGGATCAAAAAAATTTATTAACATTAATTTCAAAATTATGAAAAAAAACAGTCACCTAGCGAGCCTGAGACCACTTCAAATAACTCAAAAAATTGTTAAAATTTTTCGAACGATACACTTGATTATGTACTTAAAGTAAGCTCCTCATATTCTATAAATTATTCCCAATATAATTGTATGGTAGCAGACTTAATTTATTGGTATCTACTATGTATGGTTTGTACGTTTACACGATAACATCATATTGTAGTATATTATGTACCATCTAATCTATTGGCCAAATGCTCATTTTAATATCTTATGACACATTAATGATGTCCATTTAATTCTCTTTGGGGATGTCGATGCTGATACGAATATGAGCTCATAAATAATTTCTGTTTATGTTGTTATTGTTGTTGTCTAATGGTTTTCAATTGATTATTTGTATTGAAATAATAATTAATTTCTATTTATATGCTACTGTAAGATTATGGTAGAATAATTGAATGGTCTTGTTATATTAAAATGGAATTTAGTGAAAATCCGGTATTCTGGAAAATTATTACTAATATAGGGTCTTTTATTAAGCGATTCGAATATTTAAGTTTAAATAAAACAAGATCTATTGGCGCTATTATTTTTGGAATATAACACCGTTTAAATGTTCGTTACGACTTCTTCCGGCGCGTGAATTTGGATTAAATTAAAAGGAGAATTTTAAAGAAAAGAAAAATGTGGTGAAATGGCTGTTTTACATTGCATTGTATTGTTTTCAATTGAATTTCTGGAGGAAGTTGGTTCCACGAACGAATATCATTAATAAAAACTGTCTTTCAGACACGTTTCATGTATCTGGCGCTTATTCTGTAGCCTTTGTTAGTTCTAGAAAATTTTAGGCTGGTAAATAGATACTTTGTTTCCTTTAAATAAATAATCTTGTTTAGGAAAATTAGCATACGATATTTCAAAAGGTTTTCCAGTGACATATTGTAGATTTTGTAGGAAAAATGCGAGATACTACCATATCTACTTCGTCCAAGTTAAGTTTATTTTTGCTAACAGAGTCTAAACCCACAAAGAGCTCACTACCATACAAGAGAGTTGGAATTAGATTTGTCTACGCCAAGAGCATACGTATATTAAAAGGCGTAAAGGACTGAGTCCTACAGAGATTCCTCAGTATAGCATACGTCTTCGCACGTATTAACATGGTTAGTCCAGGAAAGTTGACTATTAGAAGTAGTACCTTAGTTCTTGGCACATTGTAATAATTCTATGGGTGAGTCCCCAACGACTAATGGTGGCAGTAAGTTTGGCAAAATACCAATTTTTCCAATTATGATAGACTTTGTTTTTTTCGCGTTTAAGCAAAGAATTAAATTATAATCACTCGGTTAGCAAAAAAAAGCTTCTTTAACCAACCTGAAACATGGAAAATCATTGGAAAGATTCAGATGAATACCCTTGTTAAAGTGGTCTAGACGTTTCCAAACTTCTATATGAAATCAGAAGTCACTGAAGGTCAGTAAATTGTCTTCAAAATGTGTTTTAAAATTTCTTTTATACACAAATATAATTAGAAACAGATTTAAAGCACACAATCATACAATTTCATAAACAATGGCATTCTAAAGAAACTAATAAATTACCACAGAATTTAATATCATGCTTTAATGAGTTTTAAATACTTTTTTTAGTTGTCTTAGAGTATTAACAAATTTACACACAGACCAACACACAACAAAACTCTTTACTCAACAGACGCATTAATAAAATGATTTTAAAAGATAATTTGGAAACCTTTTAATGAATAAGTGTGTATAGAATATACTACATAACCACATAATTATTAAAATCATTTTAAAAATTAAATACATTGAAAACAAAGCCTACAAACCCTAAAACTTATTTACTAAAAACTCTAAACCAGTAAAAAAAAATTATATTCATAAGCAGAATATAATTAAGGATTAATTTCACACAAACATTTGAAAATCGTTCATTCATTCAATATGAGCCATAACATTTGACTCTGAGATCTTTTATTTCCTTATTTCACTTTGAAGTTAACTGCTTAATAAAATCCTAACCTCATTTTAATACCTTAAATAGTAATGTTGTTGAGAACTGCAATAGTGTACACCCCCACGTACATTATTCTGATTTTGTTAGGCAAGTGGCCTATTGAATTTGCTGTAAAATAACGGTAAATTTGTTCAATACTTATTGATTTTTAAGTGGTTTAAAAATTAAATACTGTAATACTTCGCCGTAGTCTAGTGTGTAGTGTGTTGACTTATTAGAAGTGAGGTCACGATACCAAACCAGGGGCTTGGTCAGACATCTCCAACAAAACGAAATATGAAAAAAAGGCAATTACCAGCAGATTTCTGGCAAAAATTCTGTGAGAAAAATAAAATTGGCATGAAAAAGTTTCTCAAAAGTCTGTCATTCGAATTTGACTTTAAACTGTAGGTCCCTCCACTCATGTGTAAAATTAACACACTCAACATAAGTGGTGTGAGGAGTTAAGTCGTAATCCTAACTGTAGGGTTGACCAATTATGTATGAACGTATGTATCGGCCTTGTTGTTGACCTCGGTGTTGCCGTGCCTACGAGTACAAGTGATTGTAAATATTGAATGTCTCGCTATCTCCTTTATAGTCATCTGGCATTCTTGGACAATCTTAGATGTGGTATACACATACTCTAGGGCTCTATTTGGTCGCTTTACTGTCGGGAAATATGCGTATATCAACATACGATATGCCCTGAAACCGAATTTGTATGACGGCTACTTTAATAGACAGCATTTCAGACTAAAAAATACTACAATAATGATGAACTGGACACCAACGATATGCGGTTAAGAAACCTGCGCTACGTTTCATACAACTCATGCCACATTGGAAGTTCTGCAAGAGTCATTTGAGGACATGGTTACCTCACGAGGAAGTGATGGGAACTGGACATCGAAATTGTGCATTTTACCCAGTTTGCCGTTTTCTAGTGGAGTTTTCGTAAGTCGCAGGTGTATGTGAATAAGTGTTTAGTTTGCTTTATGTGCCAAAATCGTGGAACATTTTACATTTCGGATAAGCCGAATATTTACAAGCATCAGCAGGTGTTTTAAGCGAATAAAAATTTTCGATGATATCTCACACATATACTTTATTTTATTGAAATTTAAAGTGAAGAAGTGCTCAATAAATTTTTACTTGGAGTCGGGTAGTCTAAGAGATTTTTTTTTTCTATTCATGTAGGAACATTTTTATTCAGGGGTTTTTTAATTACATGAAAATGAATTCATTAGAATTGTTATTTTCTTTGAGTATCATTAACAATTTACGTTTTTGCTCTCTAAAAATTTCAGTATATTTTCCATTTCTTTCAAGTTCTTTTTTTGTTGCAACCACCAATTTTTTTATTCAAAGCTGTTTAAAAAAAATTAAAAAAAATTACTTGTGTCTACGGTGCCATGTAGAATGTCCGGTTGCTACACACATACATACATAACAGCTCATTACAATACTTTAGTCAGGATTACGAGCACTTACGTTGTGTGCGTTAATTTTGTACGTGATCGACAGATTTTTGAGAAACTTTTCATGGCAATTTTATTTGACACCCAGAATATTTGTCAGAAATCTGTTGAAAGGAAGTAGCCAAGATGTCTGACCTGGTGTTTGAACCGTGGCCTCACGTCTAATAAGGCAATTGACTAGCTACTAGACTATGGTGACTTCTTGCGGTTGCTAACTTCAGATTATTCCTGGATAGTCTAATTATTTCCTCAATTCTTCATTACAACCATTTAGTCAGGACTAGAACCTAATGATGTGGGAGTTTATTTCGACACACTATTAGCGGCACCTTTAATTTAAAATCTCCTTCGAACGATAGATTTGAGAAAAATTTTCTGACAAATTTATTTACGGAAGACACCGAAAGAAATGTTTTTCATTTTGTTAAAGATATCTGAGCTGAAATTTGAATTACAGGGGCTGTTGTCTAACGAATTAACACACTGTATACTAGACTGCGGCGACTTCTGGATAGTCTTGTTCTTGACTCAAATATTCACAAATCTTTGCTTACAAAAGTTTTGATTGCATCAAATCCATTTGGTTCGAGAAGTATCTTTGCCTCTCAGTATTTTTCATTTCATTGAGTATACCTTTACAAACATTTGTATCCACTCCACAGAAAGTATCTGGATTCTACAGCAGACTGGATGCCATCATCTCATCTGTCTGTACATTACTACTAATTACTATATGACTTGCGACCTTATTTATTATCGCTTTTAACACATTCATACCTTTTTCTTGCTACAGATTCGAATTGCTCAAACGATACTCAACTGCAAGGAACTACTAACTATGCTGCAACACCGCAACGAAAAGGAGAATAAAAAACTAAACTTCTCGTGGGCCAAAAATTAAATGAAAAAAATATAAATTTGTCGCATCGTTTACTAAATTTTACTTTTTAAGACTGCAGATGTTGTGCTGTAGAAAGCTATGGCCACTTAAACATTACTTTCCTAATTATGTGGCAAAGCAAAGAAGCAGACAATTAAAAAACAATAAGAAAAACCCTGCATCGACAACTAAATGAGGTAAATAAAGTGATGTGGACATCACTACCGAATGTGAGAAGGCTTTCACTACAAAAGCAGTCTCTTTAAGTGGGTCAAGAATGGTTAAAAGATGTCCTTATTATTGATTTGGCTGTACCTCAATTTCTGTGTACATAAGGTGTTTATATTTGATACGAATAATTGTAAGTAAAATAGTGAAAGGCTTAGTTAAGGATGAAAGCAATTTACAAAAGTAAATATAAGAAGCCTTTGCAGGACCTTAAAATCAATACTTTAAAAAAAAATAATGATAGCGAATGCCAATGAAATTAAGTTAACCGTAGATCGTGCTTTGTATCAAAAATGATACTTTTCAATTTTTGAGATTATATAACTTTAATTCAGAAAAAGTTAGATGTCTGATATTTTTATAATTCGTTAGTATTGTTGTTGCCATTATTTTAAATCAAAAAAGAAAAGAAAATTTCAAACAGTGGTTACAAAATTCAAAAACTTCATAATTCCGGCGTAGGTATCATTTTTAATACATACGGCTTTCCTAGAGATTTTTTGGTGTCGTGTAGGCAATTTTTTTAAGATTTCAAAGATTGTGTAAAGTTTTATCGTAAATAGTACATTATTTATGGTTTTTGAGAAAGAATTGAAAGTTAAGTGAGGGATGAAAGTGAAAAGATTGAATTTTCTATTCTTGATATTTTCTTGATATTGATTGAAGTAGTCGTAGTCTAGTATGTAGCGTGTTACATTATTAGACGTCAGACCAAGGTTCAAACCCCAGGACAGACATTTCCAAATTATAACGAAAGGTTGTAATGACCGATTATATATTAATTATATATGTAATATTCCTTCTGCTAAAGACTTTGGAGAAGAAGAAAATAGAAGCTCGTCTTTTGAACTGAAGAAAATATTGGCAGCGACAAACATGACAACAGGATGTTTATCGCCAAAGATGGTACTACTTGGAACACAACAAACTGCCTTTAGTAGTTTGGGATGAAAAAATATCACCAATTTTCACTCAGATTTCTAGTAGCTGTTTACTGAAATCTTGTAGAGTCTATCTCATATTTATCTCACCTGACGGACAAACATTAGAAAAATGTGTTTCGTCCCATGTTTTATTACAAATGCTAATATTTCGATCAACTTCGAACGTATGAGATAACAGAATTATTCGATTTGATAATGATATATTTAGACCTATTACGCCTTTTCGAAAAATGAGCTGAAAGTCTTGCAGCCTTTAATAATCATGCTTAAACGCTTTTTTTGAAATTCGAATGAAAAGGATTTTTTTTCTAAAAAAAAATATATTTATCTTAATTTTTTGTTAGAAAATTTTAACTATTTTCATAAAACTTTTATCACACAACTTGTAGTTTTATGTAAGAAATAATACTGTATAAATAGTTTGGGATTAGCTATCATATTTTCAGAGCAGCCCATATATCCTTTTTTAAGATTTTTAAAAATTTGATTTTTTGTTCGCCTAAAAGGTAAGAAAATTAAAGAAAATATACTTAAATAATGATGCCAATGTTTTTATGTTCCTTTTTGGTATATTTTCATCTCAAATTAAAGTTTTTTAGCAACAAAATCCAAAAACTTTTTAGTTTTATTGTGGAAAATGAAAATTACCTCCAGTGATTTTAATTGATATTTGATGCTTAATGATGGAATACTTACAGTGATTGTTAGGGAAATTAATTTAAGGATATTTATATTATTAAAGCTTCATAAAGAGATTTACGGATTGATTTATGTTTTCTTTCCTTTTGTTTTGTTTTATTACCTTTTAAAATCATTTTTATTTTTGTCGCGGTAGATTAGGACAAGTACTTCAACTCTTTTCTTCTTAAAAAAATTCAAAAAATTTACGTTTTTTCTTAAATTTTATGCTGGTAAAAGCCAACAAGCATATACGAAAAGGTTTACTATGAATTTGTAAATTTGTATTGTGCCAAGAGCCGTTTTTATATATTTTTTTAGGTTCAAAAAATAAAAACAAAAAAATAAAAACAAAAATTTTATTTTTTGTATACGACGTATAATAATAAAGCAGTCAATAAAAGGAATTAGGGACGACAAAAATATAAAAAAAATGCAAAGATCACTCGTAAAGACCAAAAGAAAATAAACAAGATTTTATGAAACTGTTGCTCTTGTAAGAAAGTAAGTAGAAAGAAACGAACTAAATAAAGGGGAAAAAATAATAAATAATCAGAATTGACATCAAGTGACAGTACATAAGAAATATTTTAAAGACCCAACAAATCCAAACAACATAGGAATTTAGAATCGGTTGTAGAAGCTTTCAAATATCCTACTTTAATTCCTTTAAGTAGTTAAATAAAATTAGTTTTCCGTACACCATTATTGATACCATTATTGATTGATTGAAACAAAGGCAAGTGCAGCCTGCAGTCACGTCTTGTAAATAATTTCTTTGTATACATCTCCCACCTCATAATATATTTATCATAACGCAGAGCAACAAAGTTCTCTTAGGTGGATTAACTTAGAAACTTAGAAACTTAGATACTGGTGTTTTGGTTTTACATCGCTTAACATTAAAATTATAAACAAAACAATGCAGTAAACTAATCTGTGCCTATCATACTGCTTAATATACTGTTACATAATGGTTGCCCTGGTAGTCTAGTGGGTAGTGTGCTAGACTATTAGCGTGAGGGTTGTGGGTTCGATTCCTACCAGAGACTCTGGTCTGTGACACTACACCGAGCATATTGATAAGTTACTCAGCTCGTATATAATTAAAATATAATTTGTAATTGTATTGTAATAAATAAATAAATAAATATTGTTACATAAATCGAAACGACCTAATATCTTTTAGCAATAAAAACGATAACAATAGCTACCAGCTACACCAACACAATACACACGACACAAATACACACTAATGAATACATCGAACACGTTCCAAGTAAACCAACAACAACAAGCATGAGGGATGGACAAGTGTGCAAAATACACAAGCAACAATGCGGTCGCTATAGAACTCTCGAGAAGGAGAGGACAAGAACCGCATCGAGAACGTTCATCATACTGATTACGTGCGTATATAAAAGGGCAAGACAAGGCCAGCAGTCAGTCAGTTATAATTCAGTAAGCCTTATGTGAAGACGCGTTGCGGTTGGAACGTAGAAGCGGCATTGCTTGCACAAAGGTTGTAAGCAGAGAAGATCTAACGAACAGTTGTTAGTGTTAACGCGGACAGAAGTGTGAAATAGAATAGTGTACAATCAAATTGTTGTTGTATTGTTAAAAGTAGTGTTAACTGTAGTTTAACTGAAATTAAACACATATTTGTTTTTACTTGGTTTGCAATTAATGAACTCATATTTAAGCGTTTTTAAAAAGGAAAAATCTAACAATATCAACAAACACCAGCAAAAAAGAATAGTAAACAAGTAAAAAAAATACAACAGCAAAAACTACAAGAATAAATATCAACAAAATACACAAACAACAATAATGAATGTTAACACCAATGTTTACATTTATAGAGATTTTGAGAAGGCGATGTCACGAACATTCGCTTTCAAGAACATTCATCAGACTGTTTACGTTGCCATATAAAAGGCGAGGCAAAGCGGGCAACAGATTCAGTAAAAGTTCATTCAGTCTTGTGTGTAGACGAGGTGTGTTTGAAGAGAAAAATCGTGGTTTGGAGACCTCCGTTATAAAGATCTGTCGAATAATTGTCTGGTAATTGTTGTTGTTTATGCAAAGGGTATATTCAGAGGAAAAACAAAAAAGGGAATTGTTGTTCTTTGCATAAAGTTGTGAACAGTGGCACACAGAATTGTGCGAATAATAAAGAATTTAATTAAAACTAAACACAAATTTATTTTTATTTTATTTGCATTCTACGAGCTCATTTTTTAAAAGCAAAAACGAAACAATATTGTTCGTCAAAATCCATCCGTATATCGAATAAATCAACCAAAAGAATCATTCAAAACATTGTCGTGAAAAAAAATAGAAATTACTTGGACAACTGATTGATTCCTCCTAATTGAGCCACAAGTTGTGATTATCCTGTCTACAGTATCCATTCGCCAGTATCCAGGAAAGACTCCCAGACTCCAAGATTGAAATTTCTTTCAAACGCACATAGGCTGCTATTATCCATTCGTCAATATTCGGACACCAATATTGAAATTTCTTTCAAACTTATTTACACTACGAAGGACAAAATCTTGCAAGATTTGGAAAGATTGAAAGAAAGGGTTCATATGATCCTTGTAACAATAGTGATCGATATAGACAATGATGATATTAGTCAACGGCGGTGATGTCTTCACACTATTTTTATAATGCAGTAGACACCTTTGGATCTTAATTTCTCTATTTTTGTTTGTACATATGTATACCCATTTATAACGAAATGACCTCATTGTTTTTTACAATTACAATACCTCGAATTCATGTGAGCGAGGCAAATCGACTGCCTCGTATTTTTGTGCACAGTCAAGGCTAAAGGCAATGCTTTCAGGAGATCTTGTGCTTCATCGATCACTGGTTAAGCCGATGGTCACGAGTTTATTCACAACATTCGGGTTAGTTTTCTCTGCAGAATGATTATCATGTGCTTTATAGACACACAAGGGTATCGGTTGACCGTTTGCTGAGCCAGTGTACTTGAGCATATCCACAACACTAGGGATAGTCCTCTCTGTATAGTTATCGAGATCGTGAAATGATCACAGCGCGATATAGTTTTCCCGAATAGAGCACCCATTGTGATAAAAGCAATTCCATTATTTGCACGTGTTGTTGAGTGCCATATCCGTCCACGGTGATTTAACAAACAGACTGAATAAATGGCAACTAATATGATATTGTGTTGGCTTGTTAGGCGTGAGACCACTGGTCAGACATCGTCAATAAACCGAAGTAAAAAATATTTCTTCGGCTACTTTCATTCAGAAGATTTCTGGCAAAAATTCTGAGTGTAAAATAAAATTGCCATGAAAAGTTTCTCAAAAATCTGCCGTTCGGAGTCGACTTAAACTGTAGATAGAAATTAACGCACAAAACATAAATAGTGTGAGGACTTAAAGTTGCAATCCTAACTAAATAAGACAGATGTAGCTCCAACCAAACGGCTGTTATTAGTTGTTAGGAAACCCCTGTTGGAACCTCCAATGCAAAGTTTTCTTAATTATCTCTGTAGAGGACTTGGATTCTTAAGAAAATTTTTTGGAACTAAAAATAAACAATTCCTTCCAAATATATGAGCCTTAATTCCCTTCAGGCAGAGGTAGCATTTTACAAGTGTTTCTTTTGGCAATATTTGTTGTTTTTGTACTTTAATTTTATTTCCCAATAGAATATAGTCTCCAAACATAACATTACGAGGCCAAATACTAAATGAAATCAAAATATTATTGTTGTCTCCTAAATATATTGTCCCAAAAAAATTTAATAACAACTTAAAAAGGGAAATAATTTATTATGCAACAACAACAACAACAGAAATTCATCAGCATACTTTATTTGTCACAAAAGCAGGTATAGCCACAATTTACTGACAGGGAAATGGCATTACAAGCAACTAAAATTTGAACGAATGTTTTTGGTGTGAGTATTTCCACATTTTCGTTAGAATAAATTTTACTTTCTAGGTTGAAGAAAAAATCGTTTGATTTTACTGTTTCCATGAAGTGTCTAAATCAGGAAGAAGGCAGCTATGGCCTTAAAGGAAAAACTCGTGTTAAGTTAGTTATTTTCACTTTCAAAGTTATGCAAAAACAATTTAATGTTTATTAGGGTGTTTGGTTGCAATCAAGTTTATCCCGACTTTAAACACAAATTTAATGTTCCCGCTTTTCCATTGATTGCATTGGGCATTAGCACGACAGCTCATGTCAAGGGGGCATCTTATCCTGCTCCAGCAGAAGTCGAGCAAGGTCCTTGGTCGATCTAGTAACCCACACGATATATATTTTGATGACAGCGTCAATTTAAGGCCAGATCTTGTCAGATGTGTCTGACACAAACCAACACGGTGTTAGAATAAGAGCAACCCCAACGTCTAAGTGGCATAAGCGGATGGCTTCACAAAGATGCAGGTTAATCTGTACAACTTTCAGCTTCTTCTAGGAATTTAGTATCTTCAAATTTATATTATTGGATCATCAAATGTAACATACCATATGCAACCTTACCTCCCATTGCCATTCTTTTTGCCTTCACCAGTCCGAGAATTGATAACCTCCCATGAGATGAGGTGCACAACCTGGTGTTTTGAATTCCAATAAGCTCCGGATCATCGTTTAGATGTTTTATAGCAGAAAACTCGTAAAAATATAAGGGATTGAGTTATTACTACCAGCCAAAGGCGTTTGAATAAGTCAACGAGGAATTTTCATACTCTAGTCACCCTTGACCATCTGATAGAAGAAATGCTGTCATTAGTGTCGATACAACTTTTTTAATCATGACTTCAATAATTTATCTTTCAGATGAACTTTTTCTATTCAAATTCGACCATTAAATTTAAGATTCGTAATGAAATCAATTAGGTTTTTCGCGCGTTAGGATCCAGAGGAAGGAATCTCGACCGATCTATGCATTTTCATGACATTCTCTCTACGGGGAAAGATTGCTGAGAAATGAGCGGTTAGTAGAGCTCGTTAGCTCTTCCTTGATTTTATCAACAACAAACTTACTCTTTACTTAAGAGATGGAGTGCTGAGAAACCCCCATTTCATTAGTTCTAGAAAAATCAGCTGATATTTGGTCTTCAGCTGGATATTTGGTCTCATATGCTGAGCCAACTTTTTCGGTGCACTAGAGAGGAGTAAATTTAAATCGCAGCCAGCAAATCTACACAAAATGGTACACGATAATCAGTATAAGTTCCTCTCCTTATATTTGGCGAGGTATTTGTGTACACGTTTTTTCCTCCTGTCAGATTACCAACGCCGTTTACAGCAAATTCCTGAGGGGGATGTTTCCCTTATTGTTTGTAATGGTTACGTAGATTCGACTGAAGGGGAGTTTTTTGATGATGTATATATACGTCATCCGTCGACAGGGAAACAATCGAAGCAGTTATCACACCAAAGGACTCCATTATAGTCATTAAAATCTTCTTTAATTTTCTATCCATTCCCTCCAAACGTATATTGTTACGAAAATGGAAACGGTGTACATCATTTAACATTAAAATGAGTAAAAGCTACACAAACAAATACAACGAACTTGTTACAAGTAAAACAACAACATCAGTATGAAAGAAAAGGAGATAGACAAGTAAGCGAGAACGCAACAACAAGCAATGTGAACGAAATACACAAATAACAATGAAGTCGCAATAGAGTTCTCGAAAAGGCGAAATCCCGAAAGTTCAACTTCAAGAACCTTCATCAGACTGTTTACGTGGGATATAAAAAGGCAAGACAAAACTGACAACGAGCAATAAGAATTCAGTCAGTCTTGTGTGAAGACGCGTTGCGTGTAAGAAAACAGTCGTGGTTTGAAGATCGCCGTTGAAAATATCTGCGTTGTAAGCAAAGAAGAATAGCGAACAAGCAATTATTATTGTATTCGAACTCATATTTTAAACGTCTTTAAAAAGGTAAAAACGTAACAATTGGGCAATTCACACGACTTTGTATCGTGTATGTTGTATTGAATACATTTGTTTGTTTGTGAACACTCAATGCTATGCTGTATTGTGTATCTCGTGGCATTCAAACAATTTGATATCACGAAACCAACACAACTTTTTAAAAACATATGCAAATTTTTTCATTCACACAATTTGATAGCACGTAACCAATATAACTTTTAAAAATATATGGAAAAAATGTGTATAAGTGTATCGGATTTTTATATGAAAAATATCAACAACAATCATACACTGTTGTATGTTCTTCCAACAATACAATGAATACAACGATACAACGGCTTGTGTGAATTGACCAAATATGTTAAGATGCCTTATAGATATTACACAATAAGTCTTTATTATTTACAAAATAAGTCTTTAAAGGTTGTATGCGTTTACAGTTCTTTATAGTAAATGTTCGCTTCAGAGAACATATAAATATTTTGAAAAAAAAATCAATTTAATGAAGTTTGGCTCATAAAGTCCCAGATCCGGGCTTAGATGAGTCTCAACTTTAGAATTTAAACTTTAAAATTTAGAATTAAAATGTTTAAATACAAAATTGAAGTAAAATGTCCAGCCGCCGTAAAATGCAAACATATTGTTTTTTTTGGTTACCCTAACGATTTAACTCAAATATTTATTCCCTTCATATTGTTGCCTGTCTTTTGTTGATGTTTTTGTTTAATTTGGTTTGTGACTTCTTCTTTAACTTTCATACAAATTTGCTTAATTTGATTTTTTTTAAAGGCCCTGTTGATTTTATTGAAATCTTTTTGAGTATTTATTAGAAACATACATACGTGCCTACATTTAAACTTACAATAAAACACACAAACATACGTATATCGTATGTAAAGGAAGCTTATTTGCCCTGAAGGTACTTAAGAAAATATGAATTTTAAGATGAAAATATCAAGTGTGTGAATAAAATTGAATGAAATAATGCGACCCGTAAGATTACTATTATAATGACGACGATGATGATTATTGTGTTTTACTTTTAGTATTTATTTCGTATAAATACACAAACACCCAGGCATGTTTAATTTCTTCTGGAGTGTATATGTAAGTGTTTAAGAACCTTTCGTTTTATTCGTTAAAAATTATACGCACACGTCATTCGGTAGCACAGTTTAATGAACATACACATGTGAAACAGCTTTAGAAAGCTGTGTCAATATTTGTCCTGATTATGCATAGTATTGGGCAATCATTTTAACGCACTTGGTTATTAATTAAAGTCAAACCAAAAGCCGAGCCATAGAATAGGGTTTACGAATGCTGAGAGAAAATCGAAAGAACGGCTGGAAAAACTTTATCAAACAATATGGAAGACCTTCAGAGCTTATAGGAAACTTGGATTACATACATGCATACATACATAAGTGGTTATTACAACCCTTCAGTCAGAATTACAACCTATCTTCTCACACCACTTATGTTGAATGTGTTAATTTTATACATGAGTGGCGGCCAGGCCCCAGGCCAGACATCAAACCAAAATACAAAAAGTATTTCTGCTGCGACTTTCTCTCAGCAGATTTCTGGCAAAAACTCTGAGGGTAAATAAAATTGCCAAAAAAAATGCAAGGAAGTTGCGGAAGTCGGCGAAGAGGATAACCTATTTTGCATTGGAAGTACCGAATGGAGGAAGCCCTGTCATCGATTGGTGTGAACAACTGGCGATGGCGCGCAAGAAGTAGAGAGGCCTGGAAGAATGTGTTAAGGCAGTCCGAAATCCGTTAATGGCCAATTAAGACAGAAAGTAAATAAGTCTTCAAGTTACGACGCATACATATATAATTGGCCATTACAACCCTTCAGTCAGGATTACGGCCTTATGTTTATTTTATACATGAGTGGCGTGACCTACATTTTAAAGTCGACTCCGAACGACAGATTTTTGAGAAACTTTTCATGGCAATTTTATTAAACTCTCAGAGTTTTTGCCAGAAACCTGCTGAGTGGAATTCGCCGAAGAAATATTTTTTCATATTTCGTTTTGTTGTCTGACCTGGGATGTCAGGATTCAAAATCCGTGAAATTAAGATCTGCGGAAGGCCTAGGTCTTGTAAAAACTCGAAATCGACTCTAAGACTGTCTAATGCACACTCTTATGGACTACGGCGATGTTTTCTTCAGATTTTTTGTTTCCTATGGGTGTTTGGACGATTATTTATACAACCAATGGACTTGTATTTATCCACCACAGTGTGAATAATCTTTTCTGTAAGATAGTTGTGGCGATCATAAACTGAATGATACACGTTTTGGCCGAACAGAGCTCTCAATTAAAAAAAAATATTATTTGTACGCGTTGTTGAATGCAATTTCAGTCCACAGTGATTTGGTAGAACAGACTGCATAAATAATAAGAAATTTAATGGCTGCTATCAACAACAGTCACAGTTCGGCAGTCACTACCATAACAACCGCATTTTACTAGAAACACGTGTTCAAGAATAAACTGCTGCCTAATCTTTGCTTAACCCTGGTATCCTTTAAATTACGTTAACTTTTCTTTAATTTTAGTCTTCTGCTCAATTGCCATCAGAAGAAAACTGTGTGTGCATATACTACCATTTCTGAAAAACTTATATGCACCTGAGTGAATGCCCACCAGTGTGTTCACGCTTAACTTCCCCTGTACGTTATAAGGCGAATATTAAATACGTAGTGTTTCACTTTTGTTTGAACTCCTTTTCATCTTCTTCATGCAAGATGTTGTTATTGTTGTTGTTGTTATTGTTTTTTCTTTGTTTTTTTTTTAGGTGTTAAGAGTTATTTAAGCGTAAATTTCATGAGAATTTTAAATGAATTTTATTTGCATATTCCCAGTATGTTTAACTCAAATTGAAAAGGATTCTTTTGAATACAAGATGCTAATAAAGCCAGAACCATTGTGTAGAGTTGGGTCAAAAGTTTGTAAATTTATGTTCAACGAAAAGGAAGATATGTTTGGAAACTACAATAAAAGGAGAGCTCAGTCATGCATCAGAACATCCAGGAATAAACTGAGGTTTGTAGGTAACTGGTCTTTTAACAGGGCACTGTAGACTCAAAGTACACTTATTTAGAATGAGGGAGGGGTGCCTCCTCCACAAGATATGGTTTCAGTGACAATGGGAATGAATCATGGGAACATATTCTTGAAAACTGTCAGGTAGTAAAGCACCACAGAAAGAAACATTTTCGACCATACTATATGCTGGACATTATTGACCTCAAGCAGCATTCAGAAGTTTGTAAGGGCAATAGGCTTGGAAAAGATATTATATATAAGGATGATCTTAATTACTCCAACAATATCTACACATACATACGTACATACATAATTGGTCATTACACAGTCTCCAGTCAGGATTACGACCTTAGGTTCTTACACCACTTACGTAGCGTGTGTGTTAATTTTATTTATAAGTGGCGAGAACTACAGTTTAAAGTCATCTCCGGACGATAGATTTTTGTAAAATTTTTCATGGCAATTTCATTTGATTCTCAAATTTCTTTTTTGCCAGAAGACTACTGACTGAAGTCGCCGTAAGAAAAAGTGTTTCATATTTCGTCGAAGCCACAGTTGGAACCGTTACCTCTCGTCTAATAAGCCAACACACACCCTACAAGACTGCCGTCACTATCTGTGCTGATGACTCGTGTCATTAAAGAACACAACTGCTAGGAACTTGTTAGTTACTTACCTCATTGGTCACTACAAATCCTTAGTAAGAATTCCTACCTAGTCTCTCACATCACCCATGTGGTGTGTGTTAATTTTATTTATAAGTGGCGAGGCCTACAATTTAATGTCGACTCAGAACGACAGATTTTGTTGAGAAGCTTTTCATAGCAAATTTTATCTTACTGTCAAAGTTTTTGCCAGAAGACTGATAAGAGGAAGTTGCCGTAGGAAATTTAATTCTCTGGCCTAAGAAGTCAACACACTAGCTGCTAGCCTACGGCTACTTTCTTGATCCTTTTTAAAATCAATGCACGCTTTTTAGTTGCCGGCTGACATTTATAACGTAGTAATGAATTGATAATTCAATCATCCTAAAGTAATGAAAAGTCATTTGTTTTTCTCAAATCTTGTATTGCACACGTGCCTACGAGTTGCCATGGCAGCTTAAAAATTTCAACAAAAAGGTTCAACACTTGCAATTAGAAATGGCCTCTGCTGTGGCAACCTCTTCCCTGGCTATTGCACCCTCATCACTCATGCAGTTAGTCATTCGCATGAAAAACAACACGAAATTGTGCGTAAAATGCAAGCTAGCGGGTTGTGTCGCTGGCCATTTAGTTTTAAGTATCCACACTATTTTGTTACTCTAGTTGCGGATAGAAAAACCCTTTAACGTAACGTTTAGACATTTAAAAACTCAAAGAGAAGAAAAAGAAATGATTTTAATGATCGCTTTAAAGGGATTAACGTTGTTTGCTTTTAACGGCTAATAAATATTTATTGCTGAGCGGGTACTTCATCATGCTCAAAATAAAAAAGTCACATGCAATCCGCTTAGAAGGCAAGCAAACAATTTTTGTTTTTCTTTGCAGGAAATGATACACAATTAAAATTGTGAAAATGAGTTTTTCTAATCATTCTAGGGAAGAGCCTAATAAGCAAGCGCTTAAGCACATATGGTCTTAATTGGTAGACAGTGTGATAGCTTAAGAACTTGGAATCGAAAAAAAGAAGAAAAACATAATAAACATTGGTTGTGAACACTTGAAACACTTGCTCACCATCATAATGATTTTGAATGACAAAGACTTTTTAAATCTGTGGAAATCCAAAACAAAACAAAAATGATAACACAGTGGCACCAACTTAGAAATAATTTGCGTTTCGATCAATAAAGTTTTCAAAGCGAAAAAAAAAAAATTTATTTTTAAACGACTGCACAAAATAATGAAATAAACGTCGTCTTCCTTTATTTCCTTCGATGGTAAAATGTCATCAAATCATCAATTTGTTGCAACAACGAGCACTTCAACCACCTATGCCAACTAATATAGTAAATTGCTCTTCTCCTTCCATTAAATTTACGAAAACAGGACATTGGAATGCAATGCATGTGTATATTGCATGGGAAATTTACTACCACTAAAACAAATAGAATCCTGATAAATTGGCAGCAACTGCTGTTAGTGCAGGTAGCTCATCACCGGAGTCAGCGCCAAGCAGTAATACTGCCAGTGGTACGCCTACAGTTACTATATCTCAGACAAGTACGACAACTTTTGTTTAGAAGGAGGTCCTGCTCAATCAGCTGTATCGGCTATGAGCAAGTAAGCTTCGTCAGTCTTGTCATTAACTTCTGCAGTATCACAACATTGTTTATACCGACCTGTTGAATTGCAACGAGGAGCCAATGCTGACACTTCGCCGCTGTCGACCGGTTTCATTGCCTAGATTAATACACATTTGTCCACAAATATTCGATTGTAACTCATTTCCACCAAAGTTTTGGGCCGATAGATATTATTGTTGAAGGTGCCGTAATCTAGTAGGTAGTGTGCTGGCTTGTTCAAACTTTAGGTCAGACATCTCCAACTACACGGAATAAAAAAAATATTTCTCTGGCGGTTTCCTCTCTGGTCAGCGGAATCGTCGTAGTCTAGTAAGTAGTATGTGGTACAAATCCCAGCTCAGACATCTCCAACAAAACCAAATAAATAGTAATATTTTTTCGTAATAAATAGTAATATTTTTTACTCTAAGCAGATTTCTGGCAAAAACTCTGAGAGTAAATAAAAGATTGGCTTGAAAAGTTTCTCAAAAATCTGTCGTTCGGAGTCGATTTTAAACTGTAGGCCCCGCCACTCATGTATGATGTGAGAAACTATGTTGTAATCCTGGCTAAAGGTTTGTAATGACCAATCAGATAAGTAAGTAACAGGTGCGTAGCAGTTGTGTTCTTTAATTTTTAGACAGTAGTTATCAGCGCAAATAGTGGCCGTAGTCTAGTAGGTAGTGTGTTGGCCTATTGAAGGTCAGGCCTGGTCAGACATCAAAACGAACTATGATTGCCTTGAAAAGTTTCTCAAAAATCTGTAGTTCGGAATCGACTTTAAACTGTATGTCCCTCCACTCGTGTATAAAATTAACACACACAACATGAGTGGTGTGTGAAGCTGAGGTTGTAATCCTGAACTCAAATTTTATTCCTTTTTAAATTTTTTGTTACTGATGAATTGTTGCAATTATTTTGTAGACATGAGGTACTATTTTGTTTGGCCGTACATGCTGAGTACCTATTGCATTTGGGATTTTTGTGCAACATATTTGCATTTCAATAACGCATACATTTTTGGTTTGCATTTCGTAGGTGGTGACAGATTCTAAACGAATTTAGTTGCAGGTCAATATATACATACACACACATGTACGCACTGCTCGTATACATTGTTGTACACTGTTGGCGCATACAAATACGCTGTCTTAACAGAATTTCAAAGGAAGTTGCAGTTGACACACGCATGTGATTAACCAAGTGAATGAAATTGATTTTCAAATACTTAGAAGTTGCTTAACGTAAAGAATTTTAGAAAATTTTTCCAAGTTTAAAAGGGGATTCGAAATGATAGATTTAAAAATTATTGTTTAAATGTTTAAAGGGTTACAATTCAGTGAATAAGTTTTTGAACGTATGTAATAAACGTACAAGTAATGATGACACATTGGCGCCACATTAGCAATTGACATGACAATGTCATAAATTTTGAAAAAGCCATGAAATTTAAGCCCTCTAAGGCATTGAATAGTGAAATATAAATAAATATTAGGGTGGTAATAATTTCATTTTTGCAGTTTGGTAGTTAGTGTAGTGTAGTAGTGCTTAGCCCTTAACTTGTTTCTTTAGTTTTGACTTAATCTAGTCGTTTATCCTAGCAAATCTATTTTAAAAATTCTATTCAAGAATTTCATGCCACCTTATTAATCCATCAGCGTTATTACACGACGCTATTTATTACATACGATTATAATTTTTAAAACAGGCGTTTAACTGACTATATATGTTGTATGCGACACTTGCATTATGCGCTGTATTAAATAAATTTAATATTCAACATAAATTATTAAACAATGGCAATAAATTAAACAAAAATTGACTACAAAAACACAGTTGTGTGTGTTATCACAATTAGTTATAGACAGCCAGCATTACAAAACTACTTGAACAGTGTAAATCATTAGAGGCCAACGAAAAGTCAAAGACTCCCCCTTGTATTGATGTGGTATTCAACGCCCTATTTATGGCCTAGTCGCCGTAGTCTAGTAGATAGCGTTTTGGCTTATTAAACGTGAGACCACGGTTTAAACTCCAGGACAGACATTTCGAATGAAATGAAGAAAATATTTCTTTGGCGACTTCCTTTCAGCAGATTTCTGGCAAAAACTCTAAGAGTAAATAAAAATTGTCGAGAAAAATTTCCAAAAAAAATCTGTTTAAACTGTAGGTCATGTCACTCCTGTATAAAATTAACATACACAACATAAGTGATGTGAAAAGCTAGGTTGTAATCCTGTTGAAGGGTTTTACTGACCAATTATGTATGCCTTCTACGTTGAAAAATGCACAAATTATCGCCTCCTTCACATTTAAGGAGGCCTAATTGGTTCCCACTAAATTTATAAAAGCTGTCTGTGGTACCCTTTCTCATATTCCTCATCTTATGTAGTTTTGCCCAGAACTTCATCAAATTAAATTAAATTTTAACTGTTTTAACTACCAGTACAACCAGTTTAAAGGCCACCATAAGGGCTATCATAATTAATACATGAAAAAAATTCATCATTTTGCAATACAGCCATACAACGTATAATTTTCGTTGCTTCATAAACCCTACAGTATCTGTGGCTCAGTATTCATTCGTTTTATTAATTCATAACACAGTTAAATGTTACCACTAATTCGCCAACATTACAAGCATTTAGCTTACCTTGGCTAATGACACTGGCAAACAAGTTGTTGGCCATTTATTTTACATGTCACAGGCAAACAGAAATAACAATTGAGACGATATCAGGCAGTAGTCATACAACATGCCATGTATGACCATTTATGAGAGAAGTATGAGACGCATTAGCGAAATGCAAATGTTGGATTAACAATTCTCAAACGGTTGTAATCCGTTCTAGTACGCCATGACGGTAAATGTTAAATGATGACAATTGTTTGTGTTGTGACCAGAAATAAAAAAAATTATCTTTTACTGGTTGAAGGCAAAAAACTAGCCACACATTCTTTTGTGTTCTCATGCATTCTATTATCCCCATCATCATTATCATTATATTGTTAGACTCGTTCGTTTGATTAGAAGATTTATTTTCCATTGGAATGTATATTTGTTTACTTCTGGAGGGGGAAGGCATCCGTAGCATTTATTTGTTAAGTAGCAAGTAAAACAATTTTTTTGAATGAAGTAGGAGAACTTTATGTCTTATATTACAAAAGTGACAAACGATAACAGGTGATAACGACCGTATTGTTGAAATAATCTGTTTTGTCAGACTACTACGGCCGTATATAGCATACAAGAACATGTGAAAATAATCTTCAACTTTGAGTCCCATTTTCGGATGAAGGGAGTCGTAAAAAAACAAAATTTTCGAATTTAAAACGATACAAATCGATACAAAGCGTCCAACATATACATAATGGACCATTTTACTACCCTTCAGTCAGGAGTACGATCTTGCTTATTCAATTTTATACATGAGTGGCGGAACCTACTCTACAGGCGACTCAGAACGACAGATTTTTGAGAAACTTTTTCATGGCAATTTTTCTTATTTACTCGAATAGATTTTGGCAGAAATCCGCTGAGAAGTAGTCGTTAAAGAAATACTTTTTCATTCTTCGTTTTGTTGGAGATGTCTGACCTGGGCTTTCGATCCTGGCCTTAAGTCCAATAAATCAATACACTATCTACTGGACTTCATTGACTTCAAGAGAGTCTAATGCATCCCTAAAATATCACTGTTTAATGTAAATCTTCGACACGATGTTGTAGAAGCCATCCCTTTAAATGACGTCCACTATAGATCGTTGATTTCTAACTTTGGTGTCCTGCTCCTGCACTTTCACAATCTTCAACTGACCCAGTAACTGAATGTAAACGACCATAGAGAACGGCGTGTGTTCGCTGGATAGGCACTGTAGCAATTTTTCATGTTCAACGAAAAATCCTACTCAGCCATGAGATCCATTTTTGAATGAATTTATACGTGAACAAACAAAATTTCCGAATTTGTGACAACATCACTTCGCACGATATCCATGAGCAACCAATACATACATACGTAATAGGTCATTACAACCATTCAGTCAGGATTACAACCTATTTTCTCACACCACTTATGTTGTGTTTCATACATGAGTGGGGGGGCCTCCAGTTTAAAGTAGACTCTGAACGACCGATTTTTTGAGAAACTTTTTCATGGCAATTTTTTTTTTATTTACTCTCAGAGTTTTTGCCAGAAAACTGCTGAGAAAACTGCGAAAAAATATTTTTCATATATGGTTTTGTTGGAAATGTCTGCCATGGAGTCTATGTATCACAAAAAAGTCACTGTTTGGTGTGAACTTTTGGTCCATATTTCGACCACTATAGGTTAATGATTTCCAACCTCATTTGGTGTCCTGCAGCTGTACCTTCGCAATATTCAACTGGCCCAGAAACTGAACGTAAACGACCATAAACAATGGCGTGTGTTCGCTGCATGCGCACTGAAGCAATTTTTCATTTCCAATGAAAAATCAGCTTCAACGATGAAATTAATTTATGAATGATATGGGACAGCATATCTAGGAGCGTAAAATATCCTGACAAAGTCTCAGTTTGGTGTGGATTTTGAACACGCATCACTGTCAACGGCGGATAATATTGGTAGATGATTACTAAATTCTTTTGACCTGAATTGAAAGATCTGGACACCAACGACATGTGGTTTCAATAGGACGGCACAACATACATACATACATACATACATAATTGGCTATTACAACCCTTCAGTCAGGATTACGGCCTAGCTTCTCACACCATTGATGCTGTGTGTGTTTGTTTTATACATGAGTGGAGGGACGTACAGTTTAAAGTCGACTCCGAACGACAGATTTTTGAGAAACTTTTCATGGCAATTTTATTTACTCTCAGAGTTTTTGCCATAAATCTGCTAAGAGGAAGTCACCGAAGAATTACTTTTTGTATTTTATTTTGATGTCTGTGCTGGGGCTCGAACCCTGGCTTTACGTCTATTACGTCCACATTAGATATTCTGCCAAATTGGATATACGTGGTCATCTTAGGTATAAGTGTTGTGGACAGTACATCGGTATCGAGCCATTTGACCGATTGATATTTCCGATTGATATTTTCTTGTGCAGTTTTCGTAAGCCGCACAAGTGAACAAATTACGAACTATAGCGGTTCTTATAGCCCATGCCTTCAATCAAATTCAGTCTGATTTAAAATTGAACATTGGCATTCAGACACAACGACGGCTTCTTTGTATTTGAAAGATATTAAACACAATGAAATTTGGATTACCGAAGTATTTATAGAAGTACAGATGCTAACATGAGTTTTGCAGAGATGGGATTGTATGGAAGATTTTCGAAATTATGGTGGCATAAACTTTTTTTTTAATTTTTTTTAAGCTGGCCCATGCGTATTTTTAGTAGTTTCCTTTGTTGTATTTGTAAATATGTTATCAATTTGTCAAAAGTCGCATTGTTGACAACGGATTGTTACACCTACAAAATTGTCAAGTTAAGGAAACAGAAAATTTTCTTTTTGTCTAATCAAATATAACAATATTACTGTGTGTATACGTTACTCCAGTTACTATTGGTAGGGTAAATTAAAAAAAAAGAAAAAATTATCTACATGATGAAAAAATGCCTCAACTGTTAAACCATACAAAGCAAAATTCATTTTGTTTGGTGACTCCCATTTTAGGTATTATTTTTATGTACAACACTGTCAAACGCATGACTATGTCACTGACATTGTGGCACAACAGATGTTGGAAAAAGAGTAGAATGGTTTGTTATGGGTACCAAATAAACCAGTACTATTCCTAAGAAACTTTGTCTTTAGAGAAGTATTTGTGTTGATAGAAGTCACTAACAATGATGAAAATGTCATGCTGTTTTCATGTTCACTGCTAATTTCATGCATCTCAACATTGGGTTTTGGGATGAAACATATTTTCCTTTTTCTTTTTCGATATATGGTCGTATGAAAGAATTCTGTAAGTAGTTTTTCTGTATTGCTTTTCTTTGATGTTACTCTCCCCCATTATTATTAATTTCTTGGAAAGCCAATTCCATTGTAATCCTTAGATTAGCTGGACATCTATGACTGATAACAAAAAATAAAAATGACAAGTGAATTGGAATCATACTAAATTTGTTCACGTACCCATTAATTCAGGCCTCAAGGCTGAAGACGATTTTTCGATGAAAAGAGAAGTCCGTTTTGGCGAACACACCTTTTTTTTAAGTCAGTTAGCCTCATTAGTATTTTTTACAGTTGTTGGTCTAAGTTACGACACAAAATTCGACAGGTTATGGTCTAAGAAAAGTCGAGTTCTTATGAGCCACACGCAATCAATTGTTGCGAATTCTCCTCCAAACACTTTCTAGCATTTCGTCACCGTATATGTTGGTAAATTGTTTACATAACAACTGGACTCGAATATTGGGAATAGTCCTCTCGCTAGTACGATTATGACGATGGTAAAATGGGCGCACTATGCAGTATTTTGCCGGAACAGAATAATCTTTTTTACAAGTTCGTATGCTTTGTTTTGAAGTTGCCGTAGTATAGTAAGTAGGGTGTTGACTTATTAGATGTGTGGCTTCGGTTCAAACCCTAGGTCAATGATGTTCCGGAAAGCAACCCTAACCCACATATATAAAACATATATGAAACAACACTAATATTTATTATTTAACATACAGACACACATATATATATATACATACCAAAAGGTTTGTTGCTTAAATTTATATATTTTACCCCCTCTTACCCGCATACTACTACCCTACCCTATAACCCGTTTGTTCAAACATCACGAACAAAAAGACCAGATTTCTGGCAGAAACTCTGAGATCAAATAAGAAATTGCCATGAAAATCTTCTCAAATGTGTCGTTAGGAGACAACTTTAAAATGTAGGTCCTCATGTATAAAATTAATACACACAACAGTGGCGTGAGAAGATAGGTCGTAATACTGACTGAAGGGTTGTAATGATCATATATGTATGTATGTATGTATGTATACTTAGTTTGGCCAACCATAGAATAACTTTAATTAAATGAGTTTCTATGCTGGAGTAAACTTTGCTTAGATTTGACAATCTTTCCCTCGTATCAAATGTTTTATTTAACATCGTTTGAATACGATACAAATTAAATTCCCATAAAAATCATTTGATTACCAATTTAACTCCACTTTGCTCCAGTTAAGTTGTTCATTTAAAAAACCATTGTTATCGGTGTTATCTAAAAGAGTTCAAATATTTAAATACACAAAAAAAACAAAAAAAAAAATACGTCACCAGCAGTTGAATTTGATTTTAAATAAGTTGTTGTCCACGACAACAATACACGCTTGAGAATAAGCCATTATGGGCAAACGTTAAAACGCTTAAAAGTAAACAATCCACTTGAGTCTACAAAGAAAAAAAAAGAAAAAAAAACAGATTTTAATGAGATAAACTTCTTTTGCAAGTCAACTTTTTAGAGATTATAACCAGTAAGGTTATGGTCGATTCACCCTATGCAGTGTATTGTGTATCATAACATATGAGAGAATCTTATTGATCACCACACAAGGTATGGATTACAAAGGATTAATATTGCATATGACATGAAATACTCACACTTAATTTCAAACAAAAGGGTGTTTAACACACAATACGCCATATAGGCCACCGAGTGAACTTGCATGTGAATGGCAAGTTACCCACTAACCGTACCTCCTACTATTTCCATAAGCGTCCTACCAAGAAGACTGTTCTCAATACGGGAAATAAATTTAATAAATAGGGTTCAGTAAATGATCAACCAACACGTCGATGAAATGAAAGATCTGTGGAAAATATCACCACTGGCCATGGGAATGTGCAGCAGAATTCGCGGCAAACAATTTCGCGTCACACACAAGTACTCGGCCTTTAGCAGGCCACAATTGGATGATTTTTATATCATAACTTTGGCCTGCAATCGCACAAAATTAATCTACCGTAGGAGCTGAAGGTCAACGACCATAAACAATGACGGGTGTTCGCTAGATAGGCTATGGATTTTATCGAAAAATATCTGGACCGAGCACAAACAAAGTCATTCAATTTGGGACTAAAGCAAGCCACAAAAGTTCCATAGATGTTGAATGCTTCTTGTGGACTTTTAGCTGGCGGCGTCAGCGGTCCATATTTATTAGAGAACGATATTGTCACAGGCAATCACTGTCAAAGGCGATAATTCATGAACAACTTCTATTAGCTTTAATTGAATGTGGCTTCAATAGGACGGCGTTACGCGTCATACAACTTATGACACGTTGGATATTTTGAACAAGCGATTCGAGGGCATGTAGTTGTTGTGAACTCGTTAACGAATTCGTTCAATTTGACACCGTTAGACTTTTTCTTGTCTTAAATCGTAGGTGTACGCGAATAAGCCATAAATCACAGTGGTTTCCAAACACAACATAACCTGCCAGATTTATGCGCCAGATATTTTGGACATGCTCCAGACATTTGATTTACTTACTTAATTGGTCATTACAACAGTTAAGTCAGGATTATAGCCTAGCTTCTTACACCACCCATGTTGTGCGTGTTAATTTTATACACGACTGGTGGCTGATAGTATTTTAATTTCGAGATGGCCACATCCATAGGCACCAAATGTCAAAAAATACCTCTGGTCGCTGTAAATACATCCTGATAGCAGTAAAAATATGTTTAGTTGAACTCAACTCTACCGCTAACAGAAACCGCTAAAAACTGTTCAAATTAATGTTAACAATTGCTTTAAACCATCACTCGTAAATCTTATACCAAAAAAAGAACAAGTCGGAATAGAAAACTTGTGTAGTTGGGTTATAAACAAACAGACGGACATTCTTGAATGTCTAACGTTTTGATGTATATTTGTTGAGTAGATTTTTTGAAAGCTAAGCTACTGTCAGACAACAGCTTTTCCCACATAATGGTTACCTTTCACTCTACACACACTCAAGTACACGTGTATAAGCTTCTTCTGGATATTTTAAGACTTTATCTTGTCAAAAAAAAAAGAGAAAAAAGAGTTGTTTTGTGCTTATTATTATGAATATGACAGTTAAAGTATTAGAGAAATGACTACCAAACAAACCATCAAACAACAAAGGAACATAAACAACAAAACAGTTTGAAATACAAACAGAAAAACATGAAGTAAAGTTTTTTAGATTCAACAACACACCGTACGAGTGAGTGAGTTGGTGGTGGTGTTGTTAATGCAATGTGCAATGCTTACTTATTTATGTTTGATTTTAATTTTAAGATAACAGAGAGATAGAGTTAAGGTAGCTGTCGTCTTTTTGCCTAAGTAGAGTTGCATATAAATTGTATGGCAGCATGCAGCTTGGCTATGTAAACATACTTACATAAACATTGTGTAGGTTGTTGTTTTTGTTTTATTTAAAATTCTTTCTTCACTTTAGTTTTATACAACTATTTGTGTGATCATTATGTGATTTTATTTGATTATTTGTACGAGTATTAGTTTTTGTGTGCTCTACTATTCAATGTTGTTATTATGAAATGTTATTTTTATTTCAATTTTTTTGTGAAGCAATTGTGTTGAATACTTGTCTTCTTGTCTCTACATGACTTTGTTGACTTTTTAGGCTAAACTAGCACAGGAAATCATGCATCAATCACACACCATATGATGTTTTTTTTTTTGCATGTGAGGTACAGTGACCGTCTTCAGCTGCGTCGAGTGGGGCTTCCACTAACACAATCCCTCCGCCTCTTCTGGAGATATTCCCTTTCCGGGACGGCTATCTGCATTTCTTCGGGAAGGGACCAGAACGACATCCTGTTAAGGACCGTTGTCTACTCTCCCAAGTCTGGCTACGCCATATTTGAAGCCAGCTTCATGCTATTGGCTCGTCTTCTCATATATCATTCTGTCGTACTGTCTCGAGGCCGACCTTCTTCTAAAGTCTTCGGAGTACAAATTATACGTATCTTCGCTCCACTTCGTCTCGTTTTCGAGCATTGCGTCAACAATGTTGTCGGGTGTGAATTCGCCAATCTGTTCCATCAACACATTTTTCTCGTCTTGTCATTTGATGCATTGGAAGAATGTGTGATCAGCGTCGTCACTCATTTCCTCGCAGTAAATGCAGCCAAGATCATTCACCCTGCCCATGTGGTGTAGGTATTGTCGGAAATAACCATGACCCGAAATAAACTGGGTCAGGAAGTAGTTAATTTCCCCAAAAGTTCTCTGTGTCCATGCTTCTATAGATGGAATAAGTCTAGCAGTCCATTTTCCACTTGTTTCATAGCTCCTTCTCCTTTGCCATCGCCGTATAGTTTGAGATCTGACATCTGCGGTACTAATGGTGAGGTTTTCCCTCTTCGCTTTCCATAATCTTCTTCGCTCGAATGCCATCAAGTCGATAGGTGTCTCACCGGTGATCACGAGCACTGCAGCGCCGTGCGATAGGCCGAAGCGACTCTTAGTGCCGCTGTTCGTTGCACCGCTGCTACTATTTTCCGCTTGAATTTAAACTCCAACGCATCTCCCCATATCTCGCTGCCATAAAGTAGTATCGAGTTAATAGTTGTCATGATCAATTCGCGTTTGGACTGCGTTGGTCCGCCGATATTTGCCATCAGTCTGCTCAACATTCCCGTTAGTTTTGCTGCCTTGGTAGCCACATGCTGTATTTGGGCCCAGTAGTTAAGTCTACAGTCTAGTCTGAGACCTAAGTATCTCATTGCCTTCTTTGTGATCAGTGATACGTCACCTATCTGCATACTTATCTCGAGTGAAATGTGAGCCAATGTCATCAGTATGACCTCGGTCTTATTCCTTGCGAGCTCTAGTGCGTGGTCCTTCAGTTTTCTCCTGGCATCCTCCATATCACGCGCTGAAATTACCGCCACTATGTTATCCGCGTATCCCACGAGGTATTTGTCTTCAAGCATCTCTATACCCAAGATCGTCATAGCTCAGGTTCCAGAGGTCAGGCCCCAGAATAGATCCCTGAGCTGTACCAGACGTGATCTCTACGGTCCTCCGGCCTTCGGGTGTGTCGTAGAGAAGCTTGCGATCCTTCAAGCAGCTGAGTAATATTCTCAGAAGGTAATTACATCGGAATTCGAAATCTTTCCCGTAGTGCTTTAATGATATCCTCCCATCTTAGACTGTTAAAAGTATTGCGCACATCGAGCGTGGCAAGGACAACATTGCGCTTCGAATAGTAGCGCCTAAATCTAGTCCGTTCAACGCATTCCACTACGTCCGCTATGGCCCCAAGCGTAGATCTACACGGTCGGAAACCATACTGCCTCTCCGATAGTCCTCCAGCTGTCTCAATCGCCGCTGCCAGCCTGCGTTGGAGCAGTTTCTCTAATAGTTTACCGGCACTATCCAACATACAAAGAGGGCGGTATGATGATGGATGTGTCCGGTCTTCTTTTCCCTTGCGAATCAGCGTTAATTTCTGTATCGTCCATTGGTTAGGGAAGACGCCCTGGGAAATACAGGCATTGTACACTTCGAGAAGTGCATTTGGCCGGTTTTCAGCAATTAACTTGAGTGCCTCGGCTGGTACTCCGTCTGGTCTGGGACCCTTGTTTCCCTTAAGACTTTTTGCCGCTGTTCTCAGTTTTTCACGTTCCTCCCGCAGTGGTGGGTGAACGGGCCGTCAAGAAGTGGCACGGCGGAGTTAGCGCCCAGCTTCCTGGTCACAATTTTATAACCGAGTCCCCAGGGGTTCGTGTTCAAATCATTGCGGAGCTCCTCCCACGATATGACGTAGAGAGCCAGTTCTCCAATATTACTTACCTACAGTTTAAAGTCGACTTCGAACGACACTTTTTTTTGAGAAACTTTTCATGGCAATTTTTATTTACTCTCAGAGTTTTTGCAAGAAATCTGCTGTGGTCGACGAAATTTTTTTCATATTTCGTTCGAGCTGTAGTTTAAACCGTGGCTTCATATCTAATAAGTCAACACCCTACTTACTAGACTACGGCAACTTCAAAACAAAGTTCAACAACTTGTAAAAAATATTGTTCTGTTCCGGCAACGTACTGCATAGAGCGCCCATTTTACGATCGTCATAATCGTACTAGCGAGAGGACTATTCCCAATATTCGTATGTTTTTTATAAAATCTATCAACGCGTATGTTGACGAAATGCTAGAAAGTGTTTGGAGGAGAATTCGCAACAATTTATTGAGTGTGGCTCATAAGAACTCGACTTTTCTTAGACCAGAACCAGCCAAATTTTGTATCGTAACTTAGACCAGCAACTGTAAAAAATTCTACTGAAGCTAACTGACTTAGAAAAAAAGGTGTGTTCGCTAAAACTGACTTCTAAATTTCATCGAAAAATCATTTTCAGCCTTGAGGCCTGGAAAAATGAGTACGTGAACAAATTTGGTATGATTCCTATTCACTTGTCATTTTTATTTCTTGTTATCATTCATTGATACTACGGATTTAGCTTCGTTTATTAAACTTTCAGACTTGTTTCCAGCATAGGGGAGTCATGCTTTAGTGTGCAGCCCCTGAGCTGAACAACTTCTTCGGTGAGTTTGGTGGAATTCTGTCAGTACAGGGACTGCGTTTGCCTGTAACACCACAACGGGCCGCTATGCATGCTTAAGTGAGCTTTGGTATCACAGCTACGACTCCAACCTGTCTACCTACCTACTTTCCAATCCATATGATCATAAGATCATACAATGCATCCTGAAAAAGTAAGCTGACGCCATCATCTGTACATATTCCTTTTAAAAGGTTTTTGACCAGGCTATCATTTTCAACGTCGACTACTGTTTTGGCCCGATGTGGAAGACATGTGGCCGCTAATGTGTTACACAGCACATGCTACATTGTGTATTCTGCACTTTCTGCACAATTTGAGGTTATGGTCATCTCATTTGGAGACGATGTTAACTGCCTTACGAGTTCATAATATTTGACCCCGTTAGACATTTTTTTGTGGGGTTTCCTTCAGTTGTATGTCTATATGAATAAGTCACAAACTACTGCGGCTCTCCAAGCTAACATATCTCATATCATTGACCACATTTAGACTGCTTTTTGCGGTCTGATTCATGGACAATTACGGCATTCTACCCAGAAGAGCCATGGCGGACATTTGAACGATGTTATATTCCTCGCATAATGGTATCAATAGGTCTTCCGAACGAATAAAAAAATTGGATGATATCTCACACTCGCATACATACATACATACATACATAATTGGCATTTACAACCCTTCAGTCAGGATTACGGCCTAGCTTCTCACACCACTCATGTTGTTTGTATTAATTTTATACATGAGTAGAGGGACCTACAGTTTAAAGTCGACACTGAACGACAGATTTTTGAGAAACTTTCATGGCAATTTTTATTTACTCTCCCCGGTATTTGATAGGAATCTGCTGAGACGAAGTCGCCGAAGAAATATTTTTTTCATATTTTCATTTTGATGTCTGACCTGGGGTTTGAACCGTGGCCTTACATCTAATAAACCAACACACTACCTACTAAACTACGGCGACTTCTCGCACTGACTTTGTTTTATTTAAATTTAAATATTACACGCGCTTAATTAAAGATCCGTTATGAACAACATCAACCAGATTAAGGTAGGTTCACTTGAAAGTTGGGTAAATACAAGAAACTACATAAGGCTAGAGGCCAGATGGGCATATTTGCGGTTAAAAGATTTACTTGGCCCAGTGAAAAAGTACTGAATGGTCTCCGTACTGCCGGTAAGGATTTTAATTCTCGTCTATAGACGAGGAGGAAGAAGAAGATATTTAGAAACAAGAAGCTTAAGGACATAGAAAACCCAAAATATTCTTCCTTTCTTTCCCCCTTTTTTTTAACAAATTTTAATTGAATTTATTGTGCCTCAATTGTATGCCATATTCTAGGATGTATTCCGAAGTGTTACAACGTATTCCAGTTCTTTTCTTTGCATTAATATAAGGAATAAAAAATTATTTCGTAACTTATTTACTGATGCTCAAGTCAATTTTCAATCATCATATTCATCGTGTTCGTCTACAATGGCATTTTAAATTCGATTTCCTTAACGAAAACTAATTTGTTTGAATTTAACCTTTCGTTACGGGTCATAGTGTAGAGTGTTTAAATCAAAAGGCAACACAGCTAAAGGAGTACTCCTACAAACTCCAGGCATTGAAGCATTCAAGCATTTATACAACGACAACAACTGTCTCCAATTCATTGGAAACCTAAATAGTTTTCTTATGATCACACAAGGAAACAAAAATAAAAAAGAAACGGCATAGAATACTTCACTACAAGAAGGAAAACAATACAAAGACAGTGCAAAAATTATGTGTGAAATATATAAACAAACTAAATACCAGGGATGCCAGATGTTTAAAAAAACTGCTGGGCCAAAAATGATTATGAATACGAAATTCTTTTGACCCAAATTAAGTGATCGTTGTGGTGCAATATCGAATATCCTGCACAAGCCTCTCTTGTGATGTCCACCAAGATCGTGCAAACTACAGCGGTCCTCACAGCCAACAAAACCCATGCCATCGATCAGATCCAGCTAGGTTTTACGAAAACTGAACATTGCAGATATGCCATATCCAGAGAAGCCGTGACGGATATTTGAAAAATGTCCCAAACATAATGGCATCAGCAGGTCTTTCAAACGAATAATAAATTTCGAAAGACCCGATATAAATATCCTTCTCTGTTTCAAGTTTACTTCTCTGAGATGAGTTATGTCTGGTAATTAACATTCCCTAGAAAATTAAAATCTGAAGCTAACAAGGGCTCAAAAATGGAACACGGAACTGGATCTGGGGTCTATTCCGATAAACTGGCAATGAACGGGACATACAGATTACCTAACCAGGCCATCGTATTTCTGGCGGAAACCAGAAACCTACATCCTTTAAACGTGGTCATATGTGTAGACAGACAAGCAGCTATGAAAGCGCTGGCATCCCATCTCTTGAAATCCAAGGACATCAGGAGTTGCATGGACTCTCTACACCGTACATTTTAAGACAGTTCTCATCGGTTTTTGGGTGGCAGAATGTTTGAAGATCTGGATATGGTAGCAAACAAGCCACTAGGGGAACTGGTAGTGTACTAGTTGCGTATTTTTCAATTTTGAACGCCTTGAACTATCCCGAGAAGTCATTGTGCGGAATCATGTAATCAACGTTTCTTTCCACTTTCATTAGGTCCACCGTATAACCAACAACCACTCGTGTCATTGAACAGTTACCGAGATGTGTGGCCCTGCAATAATGTTTCAGCGAAAATAAACGCCTCCAGCGTAATGCATCAGCATAATGACGCTCACGAATCTTTGTATCTGCAGTAGTATGTAGAGAACTAGGTCCATAATCTTGACTGAAGGGTTGGAATGACAAATTATGTTTGTATGTAGTATATATAGTTTAGTCGTTTGGACAAAGAATTCCCTCCATATTAAGCATCTACAATGGGACGCAGTGGCCTACGTGTGTGTGTCATTGATCATTACAGTGTAGATGTTTTGCTGCCGGCCTCTGCTGTTTGAAGGAATTAAAAACAGAAAGCTAAATGTCTCTGCCCCCCCAGGATTACTGAAGAAACTGCCATGATGTATAGGAAACGGATTCGGTGCAACAACCTTTATGTGAGTGCCTTGCATTTCAGAACGGACGTCATCGGTTTTTGGGTGACAGAAGGTTTGAAAATCTGGGCATGGTGGCGAACGTGGCATTAAGAGAACTGGCCGGTTATATGGAACTCGGGGTGGTTCAAACCCATTACTAATAGATCATGACAAGGATGCTTACCCTAAACTGGGTAACACAATGGGCCACCGAGTGAACTTGCTGGTGAATGGCAAGCTACCCGCTAATCTAACCTAACCTAACAAAGGCTGAAGAGTTACATAAAAAGTTTTTCATCGTTTCAATGGCTTTACTGTATGGTTGTGATGCGACGAATATATGTATGTTGATTGTAAAAAGCAATGATGCATTCTAGGTCCCTTAAAAAAATTATAACAATTTTGGTCTCAAGTCGTTTTACCAAGTGTGGCAGGATTTCCTTTGCTTAGCATAACCACGACCACCAGCATGAAGCATCTCCACTAGTTTTACATACATACATACATAATTAGCCATTAAAACCCTTCAGTCAGGATTACAGCCTAGCTTCTCACATCACTCATGTTCTGTACGTTAATTTTTATACATGAGTGCCGGGATCCACAGTTTAAAGAGGACTCTGAACGACAGATCTTTGAAAAATTTGTTCGTGGTAATTTTATTTTTTTAAAAGCATTTTTTTGCCAGAAATCTGCTGAGAGGAAGTTGCCGAAGAAATATTTTTTCTATTTCGTTGTGATGTCTGACCTGGGGTTTGAACCGTGGCCTTGCGTCTAATAAGCCAACACACTACCTACTAGAGTATGGCGACTCAAAACCAGTTTTTACTTCCATTATTTTGTCATTTTGTGGTCCAAAGAGTTTTTGTAGTTTTGCCTTGTAAACCCCATTATTTATTTATTTTTCTTGAAGATTGGCAACCCTAGTGTTGAGAGCCTGCGATATCTTGCAGTAACTGCTGCTTCTCTACAAAATATCACAGATTTCTTCCATTCTATACGAGCTACTCCACTAAAGTGGCCATTAATATGCATGGAAATGGGTAGAGTATGAAAAACGAAAACAAAGAAAGGCGACAAGTATAACACAAGAAAAAAAGAAAAAGAAAAAAACAAGAAGAAGAAGAAACTAAAACAAAAGCAAAATGTATGGAAGAAATAAATAAAGACAATGACTGTTAAGAAACGGTTGAGTAAATAAATTGAAATATTGTTCAAATTACCTTAAGCTTTAAAACAACTACGACAGCAACAATAACACAGCTCTGGCAGTTGTGCAGCACTACAATATACTTCTAAAAATTGTTTTCAATATTTTTTTATTTTTTTTATTTTTTTGAAGTGTGAATGGAAGAAAACGAAAAAAAGGCATTGACTTACAGGCAGCAAGCTATGGAAACAACTGCACCCCCATGTTGCACAAAATGTGTATGTGAAAATTTATGTGCCACAACAATACTGTTGTTGTTGCACATTTCGCTTTGCGTCTGTATATAATGTATGCTGCATGTATCAATATTGTATTCAGCAATAATAAACGAGAGAATGTTGAAAATATTGACTGTCTCCAGCATCTTGTTAAAATGATTTCTTATGTTGCACGTATAATTTTGAATTTTTTTAAATTAAAATGTAGCAAAAAAACAATAACTAGTAACGAGGGGTGTCCACTAATCACTACCCTCTAGTTTTTACTTCACTTAACTAGAAAAAGTCATGATCAAATTCACGACCAGGATTTGTTCTATGCAACATACTCTTGGTGGTGCAGGGAATATCATTGACACCTACAGCATGAAATTCTTGCGCTTCTGCGAAATAGTTTGTTCCTGACTGCTCATCATAGCCTATCGAACACGTTATTGACAACATATTTCTCTTCATAATTCAAAGAATTTTTTCCTTTTTCCTGCTGCAACACACCACAACAAAAAAGTGTAAAGCAAACCACTGTGTGTCCCTACATACTCAATCATTGCAAGGCATGTCAGTTTCTCGATCATAAATAATAATTTTATGAAATACTCGATACGAATATTCGCGGAATATGTTCAAAAGAAACAAAAACATACCAAAAAAAATTCAATTTCAAATGCAGCAAAAAATGGCCTTCATATGGTACTTAAAGGAATCTTGTTAAAAACATTATGAAATCGTATGTCGAGAAGAAAACTAGCATGATTCTGTTTAACGCTCACTACGCGTTGAAAAAGAATATTCGGTACGAAGAGAAATACAAAGAAGAAGCGTTTAAATTAGTGCTGCCTGTGATACAACAAAAAAAAACAAGTGTCATCATTTATGTTGTGGCGTTTAGTTCAAATATTGATGCCATGGATGCGCATGCATGGCTACAAGTTGGTGTCACATAAACTAATCCTGTCCTATACTCCAGAGAGAATACATTATTATTTATCGGCTTGGGGAATTTCTTGTTTGTATTTTCCATTAAGACGAGTTTACTTGTTTTAATTTAATGATTAGCAAGCATGTGTATTTAGCTGGTGCTACAGCTAATTAATAATGGAGTTCAGTATGGAAACTAAGCCTAGAATAAGTTTTATAGTAGATTTATGGTATGCAACATACATACGTAACATAATTCGTAACATAATCATTACTACCCTTCAGACAGGATTATAGTTCATCTTCTCAAGCACCACTTATGTTGTGTGTGTTAATTTTATACATGAATGGCGGGACCTACACTTTAAAGTCGACTTCGAACGAAAGATTTTTTTAGCATACTTTCATGGCAATTTCATTTGACTCTCAGCGTTTTTGCCAGAAATCTGCTGATGTTGTTGGAGATGTCTGAACTGATGTTTGAACCTCACGTCTAATAAGCTACTTTAATAGACCGCGGCAACTGCAAGGTATGCAACATTTTATTAAAAAAATCTGTCAGTTTTATTAAGGAGGCTTACTGTACCTATTCTCCTTTCTTGTAAGAGGATACTGGTTACTGGCTCACACTTCAGATTCACAATTGAACCTTATTGCTTTTGGCAGTTCAATCTATTGATCTGGCTTAGGTTCAAAGTATGCTTTTTGGTGCTCATCATTTTAAAACCACTCTGAACAATCGTAAATTCAGTCTATAGTACCGATTACTAACCTTATACGGTGTTCAGATACGCACCTTTTTGCGTAAATCGCAATAAACGCCATTATTGAGCTCAATATTTCAAATAAAGTTTTAATTAATTATTGCGCAATAAATACGCAAATTGTTATAATATTGAGTAAAACTTAAAATGCAGCACTGTCATAAGTGTGTTTAGTGAGCATATTACAATCAACCGAACACTTTCTCTTGATATTTGACAACTTAAATATCAACAACGAAAAAAACATAAACAAAAATTGTTGAAACAGCTGAATAAGCAGCTGAAGTGCGTATATTATTATGTCTGAAGACTTAAAATATTTTACCCAATAAACCGAATATTGACTCAATAAAAGTGCATATCTGAACATAGTATTATGTTATTCCTGTTCTGATACATGATTGAAATCTCCCCCGTATTATAATTCTCAACAAAAGTTTTAATTGCTCAAAAAAACCATTTGGTTTGAGAAATAGTCTCCGTCAGTCTTTATCTTCCTTTTCGTTCAGTATGTCTTTCTAAATATCTCGACACTCTTAACAGGAAAGTTCTGGTGGCATTAGCAGCGTGTAAGCTCATCTGCCTACACATTACCATGAAATTCCGCACATGATCTAAGCAGATATTAACCCTATTTCTCCTCAGAAAATCAGTGACCAGGACTGCTATGTCTTGTCTTTCGTACCTTCTATCCAACTTGAATTGAACACATCTTTCGATGTCATTGACTTCTGCAGGGTATATACTCCCAAGTTTCCTAATTAACTTTGAATATTACATTCTAGGGTTAAAACCTCCCACTCATCTCCCAAGATCCGGTCTTAAACCATTCGTATAACAAAAATTTGTCTTCCTTTTGCAAGAGTATATAGCTTCCGTAGCTAAGAGCTATGTAGTGTGTTAGCTTCTTAGATATGAGGCCATGGTTCAAACGACAGGTCAGACATGTTCAACACAACGAAATATGAAAAAAATATTCCTTCGGCGGCTTTCTCTCAGCTCAGCGGAATGTTGTAGTCTAGTAGGTAGTGTGTTTCAAATCCCAGCTCAGGCATCTCAAACAAAACGAAATATGAAAAAAATATTACTTCAGCTACTCCTTCTCAGCAGTTTTCTGTCAAAAACTCTGAGGGTAAATAAAATTGCCATGAAAACGTGTGTTGTGTGAGAAGCTAGGTCGTAATCCTGACTGAAGGGTTGTAATGACCAATTATGTATGTATAATTTCCGTTCACATTGATCATAAATTTCTTTCAGTGTAAAATTCAACATTAAATGCCAATCGTAGCAAAGATTTTAAACCATGAAAATTTTTAATTTTGACTGTTTATGTTATTGTTGCCGTTTTTGTATTTTCATGTTCAATACATCATTGTTAAGCGTAAATCAAATAAATTTTTTATGTTCGAAGCTCAAGTACTTTATAAAACTCAGAAGTATGTACATGAGTGTATTGATTGATGTTGAATTCGTATTTGAAATACAGAAAAAAATGTTGTTTAATTAAATGAGACCAAATAAATAACAATCGCGAGAGGGAGGTAGAGGTTATTAAAATAACATTTATTTTAATTTTATAGGTTAGAAAGGTTTCCATAGAAAAGAAAAAAAACCGAAATTAATTTTTAATTAAATGAAACCAATTCAGCTGAAAAATGAATTCAAAACGCAGTTTCTCGGAACATATCATTTCTAGGAACATACCATATTCTGAACTTTTTTAAACAAATTTCTTTGCCAATGTCCAAATTAAATGTCAAAAAAGCAAACGATTTATCATTTAAAAAATTTTGTATATTTTTTCTTGCTCTTTTTGGAAATTTCTTTTTAATGCCGCCCCTAATTTATGTACAGCACGTGTTGGGATCAAATTGGATAAATTGACGAATTGTTTGAAAATTGCATTTTGCTGAAGAAGTTAAGCTGCCACACAGCTCTTATGAAGTTAAATAGAAGATAGGCAGGGAGATATAAAGAGGGAGCTTCCATGACTTTGATATATGTAAAGGTATACTCAATGAAAGGGAAAATAAAGAGGGGCAAAGTAGCCTTTTAAATTAATCAAAACTTTAGTTGGGGCATTAAAATAAGTGGAAGCTTGAGTCATACTTTAGACCACACATATGTATATACATACATACGCTATTGACACCTAATTAGAAACGCTTTAAAATTTCATAAAATGTTGCAATATTTTTCATATTGTTTATTTATTTCAAACTATTTATTATTTAATTTTATAAAGTCATAAAAAAGAAACAAAAAAAATAAACTTTACAAATCTCTTATTACTAAACCCTTAAAAAAAAGAACACAATTTTTTTAAATATTGACTGCGACACCTAACTAGAAACGATAAAAACCATTAGAAAAAAATTGTAATATTATGCTTATATTCTTACTTATTGTCAATATTTTGTTGCAAATCCTTTTTGTTTTAACACAGCTTCACATAGCCTGCGCATTGATATTATAAGGTTACGACATCGCTCCACTGGTATTGCCTCCCATGCCTTCTTAACTTCCTCGAAAATAGTTGCCATGTTTGCAACATTTTTGAGGCTAACCGCTTTTTTCACATCGCCCCATAGGTGTTCGATGAGGTTTAGGTCCGGACTTGATGACGACCACTCCAAAGCATTGATGGAATTATCTTCAAGGAACTTCTTTGTTACATTGGCCGTGTGCTTTGGATCGTTGTCCTGTTGAAATTTCCAGATAACAGGCAAATTTCCTCAGCCACGGCAACATCACATTATTAAGTATGTCAACATACTTTTCCTTATCTAAAATTCCATAAATTTTGTGGATTGGACCAACACCATTCCAAGAAAAACATGACCACACCATAATCGATCCTCCACCATGCTTCACCAAACGTGCAACATAGCTAGGATTAAATTCTTGGCTGATGGGCCTTTTAACAAATCTTCGACCATCTGTACCAAATCGATTTATCTTAGTTTCGTCGCTCCAAAGAACATATTTCCATTGATTGGCTGTCCAATTCAACGCGACGTTTTCTCTGAATTTTGCTCAGAAGTGGTCTCTTGCGGGCTGCTCTGCCATTTAGTCCAACTTCAACCAAACGACGTTAAATGGTTCTCTTGGATATGGAAATATTAAATCTTTCGCAAATTTCACGCTGGATATCCTCAGACGACTTTTTTTGATCGGCTTTGGAGATTCGTCTAATCATGCGGTCTGTATATTCTGATGTTTTCCTGGGCCTTTTCTGTCGTGGAACGTTCGATATGGTGTCATATTTTAGAAGATGCTTCAGAGCGTTAAAAACCATTTTTTTTTAACACTGAAGTTGCTCTGATATTTCTCTACATGACTTTCCAGCTTTACGCAGTCCGAAAATAGAGCTCCTTATTTCAGGAGTGCAGGTCTTTCCCATTATAAACTTAAAAGTATTAGGCTATTATGTTTAAATATATTGAATTAAAAAAAATAGTATCTGCACTTTTTCTAAATATTACCTTTCACAGCAAATTTTAAACAGTAAATGATCGTTTCTAATTATGTGTCGCACTTTTTTTAAACTATGCTAAGAACGTATTTACAAGTTTGCAAAAAAAAAACCGGTAATTGAAATGCTTAATAAAGAAAGTAAAAACATTTAAGGATAAAACAGAATAATAAACAAAATACAAGTATTTGGAAGGCAACATAACGATAATTTCCCCTAAAATTATTAATATAATGACTTTGCGCTAAAGTAACAAAAGCGTTTCCAACTAGTTGGCAATAGCTGTAAGTAGTCATTAACCGTAGATCGAGCCTTAAAAAACTTCATAATTCTAGCTTATGTATCACTTTTGTTACATACTTGTAGTAACATAGAATTTTTGCAATTATTGATAGATTTTGTTAAAAAATTGAAATATTTTTATTAATTTCAATTCATTTTAATAAAACTATATAATATTCTTGCATTTTATTGTGACTTTTATGAAATATACGCCAAAATTTTTGATATGATGTACATTGCAGTATGGTTTTTTATGTAAAAATCAAATACTTCATGTCTGCTTGGTTTTATTTTCTTTTCTAAATGGTAATAATTTGATATCTAGCACCCTTGGTTTGTGGCGATTTATAAGTTTCCAATTGCTTAGATGGGGCAGCTTATTGTTACTCGCATCAGTAACACTCTCAGTTGAGTAACGGTTGAAGCCTGATTGCACAAACCATTGTTATATTTCGTTAGAAAAATTTGTTGTCCGCGGTGAAAAAGTTTCCTGTTGCAATAGGACATCGATTATGTCAATAACAATGCTCTCTCTTTGATTCCTCTCTGGTTTCCCGTAAATAAGTAATTTCTACGCACGTAGCCTGTACTTGAATCTAAAACTGCCAATTCGATTTCGGTTGACTACGAAATTTATAACGTCCATACACTAATTTACAGCGACAAAATTAGGATTATTAAAAGCTTAAAGAGTTTTAGCTTATTTTTCGAAATGGAGTAATAGGTGTAAATTTGTCATCATTTATGCCATTACACTATGCAACAAAATGCAAAAAATGAAATACAGTCGAGTAACTACCTAGCCTAAGTTCTTCAGTTAATTGAGTAGAACTTAAAAATACTTTTTTATATTTCACGAACACTCCAAATTTGTTTTATTTGACAAAAACGGTTTTTTGATCTTTTCACACAAAATTATTGATTCCCTAAATATGTTTAAACCTGTTTTAAAAATCCAAAGTTTTTTAGAAAGGGGAGAGATTACCCTTTTAAACGGTATACATAAACATTTTGTTCAAACTTATATGTTATGAGATTTGATGGGGCAAACTTGGAAAATATTATTTTTTTTATTTTCTCAAGTTTGGCCATTCTTATTTCCAAAATTTAATTAAAAAATATAAAATAAGTGATGAAATTGTGAAAGTACATTATCTTGTGAGGAGATTGACTCTACGTTTGATAAAATTAGACAAAAATTACCGTAGTTGTTATTTAAATAGTATAACAGTCGTGTTATATTTTCTATATAGTATGCTGTCGCATCAAATGAACTTTCATTTAAAAAAAATTCAAAATTTTTGATGGATCTATAGTGTTTATTAAAAAATGAGTCCTTTTTCCGTCGCAGCAAACAACAGAAGTTGGCTAATGTTTTCGCAAAGCGAAATAATAATATTTGCGAAAAACGGAAATATTAGACTACTTAGTCGTTCAAACGTGCAAAGAGCAATTTCTCAGGCAAACAATCAAGATCCATCAAAAATTCGAGAAACATAAAAAGAGTATTTTTGAGTTCTACTCAACTAACTGAATAACTTAGACTATGTAGTTACTCGGGTGTATTTTCACTGTCGCATCGTGTCATCAAAGCGAATGAATCTGTTATCTCATACGTATATAGTTCAAAAATGTTTATTCTCCCAATTAATTGCCTACTTTTGATTTTACCGACAAGCGAATCAGAACATTTTTAATCGAAAATTTTTTAATAATTTTCAATAATAAAAAACTAAAAAAACAATTATTTATTCATTGAATCTTTTGACCGTGATAGAGATTTAACATCTTTTCTGTGTATTCAATAAACATACATACATACTGTATTCATTAAAATATAAACTAAAAAATTCTGTGACAAAAAATTAAATTAAAGAAAAAACAATTAAAATATATAAAAACAATTAAGTGCACGACTGCACATGGAAACTGCTTTCTTTAGTAAAACAGCAACTTTTACTAAAAAATAACAATGGATGGAGCGATGATAGCGACGATAATACAGAAGTAAGTAACAAAATTATAAAAAACATCAACATTGTTGAACCAGCTTGGCAATATGTAACAGTTAGTAAACGTAAACGAATTGAATCACCAAAAAAAACAAAAAAAATAAATGTGCATGAAGCTCCAACTACATCATCTAATAGCAACAAATTTGCTGTGCTTGATTCTCAAGGCGATGAAGAAAATGATGATCCAGCTATAATACCAAAACCACCACCAATTTATATTCCTAATGTACAAAATATAAATATTGTGGTAACCAAATTGAGTAAAATTATTTCTACCAAGGATTTTAGTTATAAATCTTTGAGGGAAGGTCAAATTAGATTGATGATCAAATCTGTAGATTCATATAGGAAAATGATTAAATATTTAGAGAACTCTAACATTTATTTTCACACTTATAAATTAAAACAAGAAAGATCGTATAGAGTAACTATAAAAGGACTTTATCCTTCAACACCCACTGAAGATATCAAAGCTGAACTTATAGGTTTAGGCCACTCAGTTAGATCCGTAACAAATGTTAAAAGTCGCGTAACAAAAGAGCCTTTATCAATGTTTTTTGTCGACTTGGATCCAGAACCCAACAATAAAACTATATATGAAATTAAATATATAAATCATGCTGTCGTCAAAATTGAACCACCTCAGAGAACTAATGAACTGGTACAGTGTTATCGATGTCAACAATTTGGACATACAAAAGCGTTCTGTAAAAAGCCGTATAGATGTGTTAAGTGCGGTATGGATCACCCTACCGTAGAGTGCAAAAAACCTGCTGATACTCCACCTCGTTGTGTTCATTGTTTGTCAAATCACACTGCTAATTATAAAGGTTGCAGTGTTTATCAAAACTTAGTTTCCAAAAGAACTAACAGACAAAAGTCATATTCAAACAGGCAACAAAATTGTGTGAACATTAATCATATTGAATATCCGCAGTTAAGTAATGTTGCTACCAATGAGCCTTACAATAATAGATTTAAAATGTCATTTGCAGAAGCTGTAAAAGCATCTGATGTAAATGAAAACAATCGCTTGGACAGACTTGAAAAAATGATGGAAAATCTGATGAACATGATGTCTATGTTAATGGCTAAAATATGCAAATGAACTTAAGAATAGCAATATGGAACGCAAATGGAATGCATAATCACACAAATGAAATAGAGATCTTCATTAAAACTAATTACATTGATATATTTTTAATCTCAGAAACTCATTTTACGAATAGAACCTTTTTCAAAATTAAAAATTATGATTTAATAACTGCTAACCACCCTGATAATAGAGCTCACGCTGGTGCTGCAATTTTGATAAAATCCAACCTTAAATATGAAATACTTACCCCAGTTGAAGAACCTTTTTTGCAAGCTGCTGGTGTTAAGATAACATGTGATAATAATGTCATTAGCATTTATTCTATTTATTTCCCCCCAAGACATAGTGTTACATGTACACAATATGAAAACTTTTTTAATCAACTAAGCTCGAAATTTATTGTTGGAGGCGATTACAATGCAAAACATCCTTGGTGGGGATCTCGTTTAACGAATCCCAAGGGAAGAGAGTTATATAAATGCATTTCTAAAAATAATTGTTCCACTTTGTCCACAGGTAGTCCAACATACTGGCCCACCGATCCAAATAAAATACCCGATTTACTGGACTTCTTTGTGTATAAAAATATTCCAAGATCATCTTTTGATATAATTGACAGTGCTGACTTAGGCTCTGATCACAGCCCAGTAATTTTAACTTTTAACACAATTATCCAAACCATAACAAAAATTTTTAAAGTAATAACTCCTAGAACAAATATGCAACAGTTTGAATCCTGTATAGAAGAACATGTAAACTTAAATTTACATATCGAAGATTCCTGTCACTTAGAGGATACTATTGAAACATTTACAAAATTAATACATGAAGCAGCATTTATAGCAACTCCACAGCAGCAACAAACAAATAGGAATAATGGTAATAATGTTCGATTATCGGCTGAAATTAGGACACTAATTGCAAATAGGAGAAGACTAAGAAGAATATACCAAACCACTAGAAGCGTATTAGACAAAACTAATTTTAACAGAGCATCGCAACAACTAAAAAAACGCATTAAAGATTATAAAAACTACTTATTAAATAATTATTTAAAAAATTTGGATTCTGTATCTAATGACAGCGAACATAAACTATGGAACGCAACCAAATATTTAAAACGACCTACTAAAAGGAATATTCCAATCAAGAATATAAATGGTGAATGGTGCAGATCAGACATCAGCAAAGCTAATGCTTTTAAGGAACACTTATCATCAACATTTAATTTAAATAACCCCACTATTGGGGCTGATATTGTAAACTTTTTAGATGTGCCCTGTCAAATGGATCGCCCTATAAAACCGATATCCTCATCAGAAGTGCAAAAAGCGATTAATAAATTGAACAATACCAAAACTCCGGGCTATGACAATATTGATGCCAAGGTTTTAAAATCTTTACCAAAAAAGGGAATTGTTTTTCTAACAACAATATATAATTCAATATTAAGATTAAACCATTTCCCATCGCAATGGAAATATGCTAAAATAATAATGGTATTAAAACCCTACAAACCTGAGAATAACGTCGCATCCTATAGGCCAATTAGTTTGTTGTGCAGTTTCTCAAAGATATTTGAAAGGCTCTTTTTAGAGCGATTAATGCCTATTTTAGAAAGACAAAATATTATACCTGAATATCAGTTCGGATTAAGGCAGAAACATGGTACACCAGAACAGTGTCATAGGATTGTCAATAAAATTTCGAATGCCTTAGAGAGAAAACAATATTGTTCTGCCGTATTTTTAGATGTTCAACAGGCTTTTGACAAGGTTTGGCATATTGGACTTTTATATAAATTGAAAAACCTTATCCCAGCCCCATTTTACTTGCTGTTAAAGACATATATTCAAGATCGATATTTTTTTGTAAGCGTTAATGAAGACTACTCAAACTTTGGTAGCATCAAGGCGGGTATTCCACAAGGTAGTGTTCTGGGACCAGTACTCTACACCATTTTTACAGCTGATATGCCAACAATTGAAAATATCACCATTGCTACCTATGCAGACGATACTGCAATACTAGCTTCAGATGAATCGCCAGTCATAGCTTCTAACATGCTGCAAAATCAATTAAATCTTATTCAAGATTGGCTTCAAAAATGGAACATAAAAGTAAATAACACAAAATCTGTTCACGTAACATTTACCCTAAGAAAAAATGATTGCGCGCCAGTATACCTAGATGGCACGATTATTCCAAGCAGCAATACTGTTAAATACTTAGGCCTCAATCTAGATCGGAGACTTACCTGGAAACATCATATTAAAAAGAAGCTTGAACAACTTAAAATTAAAACAAGAAAAATGTATTGGTTATTGGGCCCAAGGTCAAGCTTAAGCTTAGAAAACAAGATTCTGCTATATAAAGCTATACTAAAACCTGTGTGGACTTATGGTATCCAACTCTGGGGAACTACAAGTAATTCAAATTTGGAGATATTACAGAGATATCAGTCTAAAACTCTCAGACTCCTAACAAATGCGCCATGGTTTATCACCAACAAAAATATACACAAAGATCTTAGAATTTTATTGGTCAAAGATGAGATTCATAACTTTAGCGAAAGGTACCTGAATAGACTAAGTAATCATTCAAATGTGTTAGCAATAAATCTGTTAGATGATAGTAATGAAATCAAAAGACTCAAAAGGCTACATGTACTTGATCTACCCTTCAGAAAATAAAAAAAAAATATTTAATTTCCTAGATTATTCGATTTTATAATACAAAATATCATATTTTATTAAAATTAAAAAAGTAAAATCTCTTTGTATTTACTCTTTTATTTTGAGTTAATAATAGGAACTCAATATATGTTATATTTAAGTTATGAAATTTGCTCATTATTTTAAATTTGTAAAATAGATTGCAAATAAAATTGAACAAAAAGAAAAAAAAAAAAATACGTATATAGTTGACCGAAATATTATCATCTGTAGTATCTATGAAATAAAACATAGGACAAAGCACTCTGTTATAATGTTTGTCTGTCACGTGATATAAGTATGAGAAGAGCAGTAGGAAAGGCAAACAATTCAAGAAACAGCTGCTAGCAATGTGCATGAAAATTGGTAATATTTGCTCTCCCCAAAATACTAAAGGCATTCGGTTCTCTGTTCCAAGTAGTGTGGCGATAAATCTTTGTTGCTGCCAATAATTTCGTCAATTCATAGAAGGAGCTTCTGTTTTATTCTTCTTCAGAGTCTTCAGCAGCAGGAATATTCCGTACATATACATAATCGGTCATTACAGCCTTTTAGTGTAAATTGGAAATATCTGGCCTGAGGTGTGAACCTTAGTTTGACGTCCACAACACCAAAGAATCCCCATTAAAGTCGTATGTATCAAAAATGATACATAAGCCAGAATTATGAATTTTTTTAATTTTTTAAGCCTTGTTTGAAATTTTCTTTTTTATTTGGTTTGAAATAATGGCGTTAACAATAATAACGAATCAAAAAATATCAGGCGTCTAACTTATTCCGAATTAAAGTTATATTCTCTTAAAAATTGAAATGTTTCATTTTTGATACAAAGCTCGATCCACCGTTAAAACCCTTCAGTCAGGATAACCACCTAGCTTCTCACACTACTTATATTATGCGTATTAGGTTAGTCTAGCGGTTAGCTTGCTATTCACAGACAAGTTCACTCGGTGGCCATATGGTCAATGGTGTCAACCAGTGTGACGTATGTCCCTTTGTCATGACCCGTTAGTTGTGGGTTTGAATTTTAGTTTCAAGTTTCGCCACTCGTATATGTATAAGTTGTTTTACTGCTTATGTTTCCTCTACATCATGGCAGCTTCTGCAATAACTCTGGAGGGACAGACCGAGCGTTTCAGCGAAATTGCCAATAGTGTGTGCAAATTTTATACATGAGTACGACAAGAGAACGGCAACTGTTATTGAAAAACTTTTCATAGCTATTTTTTTCCTCTCAGAGTTTTTCTCAGAAATCTACGGAGAGAAAGACGCCGAAGAAATACTTTTTTCATATTTCGTTTTGTTGTAAATATCTGACCTGAGTTTTGAACCATGGCGTCACGTCTAATAAGCCAACACACAACCTACTCGACTACGGCGACCTCCGAGTTTATGAGGACAAATTAATTCCTCACAGTCTTTAAAATACTTCGGTGTAATAGCTCACGATTTCCTTGTAGTCTAGAAAGTAGTATATGGTTCAAATCCCAGCTCAGACATCTCAAACAAAACGAAATATGAAAAATATTTCTTCGGCGACTTCTGCTCAGCAGATTTCTGGCAAAAACTCTGAGAGTAAAATAAAAAATTGCCAATAAAAATTTTCCAAAAAAAATTAATTTAAACTGTAGGTCGCGCCAATTATGGATGAAATTAAGACATTCAACATGGGTGGTGTGAGAAGCTAGGTTGTAATTCTGACTAAAGACCAGTAAGTAATACATTGCATAGATTTTAATTTAAGTATGGGAGCGCTTTTCCAATTGCGCTACAAATATAGACAAAGTGCAGGAGTCATCCTCAGCTGAGCACCGCCTTTATTTAAAGTAAAGTATTCCTCCACCGAATTCCTCCCGAAAACTATAAACCAATACAGTAAACTATACAAACTTAAATTAGTGTTGCCCGTCTGCATACAATTAAATTTCTTTCTGTACCAAATATGGTGCATTAAGCTCATGTGATACTTGATTTATAATACCAAGCGTAACATCATCATCAAAACATTTTTTTATTTATTATCACACCAAACCAGTGATAAAAAAACGTTTACCTGTATGTATAGGAACAAATATGTACTTTCAGATAATATATGTAGGTGACCTGGTAGTTTGTTACAAATGAACACATCACTCATGACAAAAACGAAAACCAACCTGAACTGAATTTGCGAATCGAAATAAAAATAAAATGGAGACGTGGTACTTTTTACTGCAGTGGTAGTTTTAAATAATTAAATGCAATTAGCGAAATAACATTATGACAAGAGATAAAAGAAAATGTCATATGAAATCGAAAATAACTAAATACACAGAGTAAGACGAAGCAACAGAAATACGTTATTTTTCTGGCTTTCACATCAAATAGATGAATGTGAACGCTTATGGAATTGCAGATGGAGGGTATCAGATTTATATGAACACGTCTTCTATTTATGGCATGCATATATGCATCAGTCAGTTTACATATGTATGTAGTTGATCAGTTGTTCATATTTGTATGTTCTTGAACATATTGTTACGAAAATGGAAATTTAACAGTACAATTATAAACATAAGCTACAAAAACAAAAACAAATGAACTTGTTTACAAATTATCGCCCCTACGTAATATAACAACAAACACCAGCATAAACAAATAATAAACAAGTAAACAAAATGGGTGCCCTGGTAGTCTAAAGGCTAGTGTGCTAGACTATTAGCGTGAGGGTCGTGGGTTCGATTCCCACTAGAGACTCTGCTCTGTGAGACTACACCGAGCATATGGTCACAGTTACTCAGCTCGTATATAATTAAATATATTTTGTAATTGTATTGTAATTAATAAATAAATAAACAAATAAATAAGTAGACAAAAATACAACAACAAGCACTACCAGAATAAATGTAAACAAAATACACAAACAACAATAATGAAACAACGATGTTTACATTTATAGATATCTCGAGAAGACGAATCTACCAATATTAGCCCTCAAGAACATTCATCAAACTGCCTACGTTGCCATATAAAAGGCAAGGCAAAGCAGTCAACAAGTGGAGTAAAATTTCAGTCAGTCTTGTGTGAAGTCACGGTGCGTTTTAAATGAGTATTCGTGGTTTGAAGATCTCCGTTATAAAGATCTGTCGAATAATTGTCTACTAAAAAGAGGATTAACAAACTGAGTAATTGTTGTTGTTTACATAAAGTTGTGAACAGTGGCACACAGAATTGTGTGAATAAAGAATTTTAATTAAAACTAAGCACAAATTTATTTTTATTTTATTTGTAATCTACGAGCTTATATTTTAAATGTTTTTAAAAGGTAAAAATGTAACAATATAAAAACATACTTCGAAATATTCCGAGGAGAAATAAGGACAAAGCGTCTCCAAAAGACAAATCAAGCTTCCATATCTATCGAGACTTAATTCAAAAGTCCAAAAGAACTTTTATAAAGCGCTCTTTAAATTTAAATGAAGCAAAATATGTGCCAGATGCCATCGATATTTTGTAATTTTGTAATTGTTCTCTTGCTAGAGTCTATATGTAATACACAATTTTCCGTAATTCTGACATATAAGTTAAAATGAATTTGATCGATCTGTGATGTGTGATGCTTGGAGATGTGGCACAAAAGATAGTCTCGAGAGTTTAAAAAGCAGAATCAAGATGGACAGTTCACAGCCTTTAAAACTACATTTCGTTAAACTGTAGATCATCCAATTCAAGCCAAAATAAATTAGTAATCAGCGACCAATAGTTATCACCGTTAACAGTGATGACCTGGCCAATGTAGTTCTCAAGGAAATATTGAATATCAAAAAGTGACTTTTTCGGAATATATTGGACACTTATTCGCTCGCAATAGCGATTTAATAAAACCCTACAAGACAAAATCTGATCGAGCCAAATTTCGTGATCTTGATGCGATGGTTAACATCCTTTCCACCTGGAATGACTATGCCTTCAAATTGCTAGCGCACAATATCCAATGTGATATGCATTGTGTGCCAAATAGCGCTGTTGTGTTGAAATCTCATGCCCTGGCAGTCCAGATCATCCAATTCAAACCCTGTTGACTGTACTTAATAGTTCCCAAAATCCATACCAAACAGAGACTTTTGCGGTATGCACTGAACGCCTTTGGATCTCAATTTGTTCAATTTTTTTTTTGCCATTGTAAGTATATGGCTTTCAAGAAGCTTTTGCTTTGTTTTCATTTCTTTAATCTACTTTTGTTTTTTCAGCTAAGCTGGTGATTGGTCTGTTGTGGCAAGAGCTAGCGTAATGGGACTGCCATCTATCGTTGACCAAAAGCAACATCCTCTAAGTACTTGGTGTAATGGTGGGGAATCTTGCTATGGATTGATATCGTCACCAATTCGACAATTTTATTTATTCACGTTCACACATCAATACTTACTTATTGGTCATTACTATCCTTCACTCAGGATGACAACCTAGCTTTTCACACCACTTATGTTGTGTGTGTTAATTTTATATAAGAGTGGTGGCACCTACAGTTTAAAGTCTACTCCGCACGACAGATTTTTGAGAAATTTTTATTGCAATTTTATTTTACTCTCAGAGTTCATGCCAGAAATCTGCTGAGAGGAGGTCGCCGAAGACATGTTTTTCATAGTCCACCTACTTACTCATTCGGAATGCAGGATTGCTTCTACTTTTACGAGGTAAAAAAATATTTCTATTTGAACGTGGCAATCACACACATCTCCCTGGTAACTTCTACTAAGTTCTAAACGTTTCATGAACATACATATGTGTGCTGCTGTTCTATTTTCTGTAATCATATATGTACGTTTGCTTGTTCATTTATTATTGTTAGAAGCTGCTGTGTATAATTTACTTTATTTACTTATAGAGTTACTTGTAATGTACATACACATTGCAAGTAAATATATCTAGAGTTACAGGTAAATAATAATAAAGAAATGAACACATATTGTCAATCTCATTGTCATCAAATATGCATCACATATGTATATTCAAATATTGTTTTCTTTCGCTGTTTATGATGCTCATATACCCTCATGTACGACTTCAAATCAGTATTGCCAATTGAACAATTTGAGGTAATAAAATAAATTGTTTATGGAGAATGTATATTCTAATCATTTTTAAATTTGAAGAGAGAGAGAGGGAGAGAGTAATAGGAAAACATATAGTCTGTCGTTTTAAATTTGTATCACCGGTTATTTCGAATCTGGCAATACTTATGTCGTTCTATTCTGTAATAAGATTCTCCACTGAACGTAGTGAATTGATTTATGATTGAGCAACTTTGGGATTTATTGAATAGAATATTGCCAAAAAAAGTCATCTTTTCGTATGGAACTCATTTTAATTTTGGTGGGTACGTTAATAAGCAAAATTGCTATATTTAGGGCTCAGAAAAATCACACGTGGTCTTACAGAAGGCTATGCACCCATTACGAGTGACTGTTTGATGCGGCTTGTGGCGCAGAGTAATCATTGGCTCATATTTCTTTCAAAATTCATACGACGCACGCATTACGGTCAATGGAGACACCTATCGCACCATGATAACCGCTTTTTGTTCCCGCTCTCCATGTCATTGATGTGAACGCTGTTTGGTTTCAACAGTATGATGCAACATGCCACACATCTTATGCCATACATACATAATTGGTTATTACAACCCTTCAGCTAGGATTACGACCTAGTTTCTCACACCATTTATGTTCTGTGCGTTAATTTTATACATGACTGATGGGACCAAGAGTTTAAAGTCGACTCCGAACGACAGACTTTTGAGAAACTTTTCATGGCAATTTTATTTACTCTCAGACTTTTTGCCAGAAATCTGATTAGAGGAAGTCGCCGAAGAAATATTTTTTCATATTTTCGTTTAGTTGGCAATGTCTGACCTGGGGTTTGAACCGCGGCCTTACGTCTAATAAGCCAACACACAAACTACTAGACTACGACGACTTCGTGCCACTATGGCGATCTCATGCCACAATCGATTTATTGCGTCAAACGTTTGGCGGTTGTCTAATTAGTCGAAATTGGCAGCCAAGAAGCTGCGATTGGACACCGTCGGTCTATTTTCTGTTGGGCGCCGTTAAAGAAAAATATTATGCCGACAAACCAGAGACAATTGAGCATTTGAAGGCCAACATTCGTGATGTCAATGCCGATATACGACGCCATGCACACGAAAAAGTGTACGAAAATTGGTTCGATCGAATGAGATACTGTGAGGCCAGCCACAGCAGCCATATGAATGAAATAATATTCCTTTTCTAACCAGAATAATTGTACTCCACAACAAAAAAATTAAAATACATTTCAAACCGTTTTGGTTTCATTATATCTTGAAATTTAAACTTTTAAGTGGTCCACCCTTTATATTTAAAAAAAAAATCTATTCAAACATTTGCTTTAAAACATACAAATATGTTCACATGATGTCAGCATTTTTATTTTAGAAGAGGACACATAATTTTCTTCTATTTTTTAATTTTAAAATTCTTTTTAACCTAAATTTGATCCAATATTTGCCAGAATCTAAATTTACTTTTTTTGGCTACTTATCTCTTACCACACAACTGCAACTACATGAGGCATGTATTTTGGTTTCTGTTGTTGTTTTTTTCTTAATGACATGAAAGAAAGGAAAAAACAAATTTAAGAGACACCTTGCAGGTCTCTACGGCAAACAAAATAAACAAACAAACTTCCAGCCAACCATTCATCTCATTTCATCTCATTTTTCTTACTTCGCTTCAGTCATTCATTATTCTACTTGTGTTACTGTGTACATACAAATATATTAGCTACTGTTGCTGTTGCATCTGCACCTGAGTGCATTTGTGTTTATTTTTCTTCTTCTTTACGACAAACAACAAAATCTGAAACCTTAAGCTTATTACAGAGTAAAAATGTAACAAAACTAACAAAAAACGAACAAACTGTCAACATGACAGTCAACTAACAATTTATGTACCTACATACATATGTATGTATGTATACATGCACAATACATACATTATTATGAGATTGTTTGGAAAAAGATATCACTAAGAAAAATTAAAACATCACCTACGAGTCCATGAAATAACAGGTCTTTCATCAAGCGTTTTCATTCTTTAAATAGCAATAATACAAAGCATGTGATATATCTGTTGAAGTCGCCGTAGTCTAGAGGGTGTGTTGGCCCATTAGACATGAGGCCTCGGTTCAAACCTCAGGTCAAACATATTTCTTCGGCAACTTTTTCTCAGCGGATTTGTGGCAAAAACTCTGAGAGTAAATAAAAAATAAGTTTCTCAGAAAATCTGTCGTTCGGAGTCGAATTTAAATTGCACGCCCCGGCACTCGTGTTAAAAATTAACACTAACAACATAAGTGTCGTGAGAAGCTAAGGTTGTAATCCTGACTGCAGGTTTGTAATGTGCAATTATGTATGTATATATTGTTACATTTTTACCTTTTAAAAACGTTTAAAATATGAGATCGTGATTTCAAATAAAATAAAAATAAATTTGTGTTTAGTTTTAATTAAAATTCTGTGTGCCACTGTTCACAACTTGATGTAAACAACAACAATTGCTTTTCTTTGTTAGTCCTCTGTTACTAGACAATTATTCGACAGATCTTTGTAACGGATGTCTTCAAACCACTATTATTCTCTTATAACGCACCGCGTCTTCACACAAGACTGAAATTCACTCACTCAGTCGCCTGCTTTGCCTTGCCTTTTAAAATGCAAAGTAAACAGTCTGATAAATGTTCTTGGAGGCAAACGTGCATGACTTCGCCTTCTCGAAATGTCTATAAATGTAACATCGTTATTTACATTTATTATTGTAGTGTTGTTAGTATATTTTTGTTTACTTGTTTACCATTTTTTATGCTGATGCTTGTTGTTATATTAATCAGTACGATAATTTGTAAACAGGTTTGTTTATTGCATTATTTTGTTTTTTTGTAGCTTTTGTTTATAATTTTAATGTTAAATGATGTAAATGATAAACACCAGTATTAGATTTTTCATTTTTGTAACAATATGTATGTATGTCTGAGATATCTTCGACTTTTTTCACTCGTTTTTATATCTTATGTCTGAAATATAAGTACTACAGAAAAAGTCTACCAAGCTTACATAGCACGATTTTGGTGGCCACTTCACATCACTTACAATCATCAAACTTTACTTGCAGAATGTCGAATGTGACTTTAGCGGATGAACTCGGTGGATACTTCACATCACCTTCACTCATTAAACAGCTCATGCAGGATGTTCAAGGTCTCATGAGCTGTGTAGCATATACGTCTTACGGAGTAAAATCGCAGGATCTGAGTGACCACTTCACATAGCCTTCAATCAGCATACCGCTCATGCAGGACATCCAATGTGGCATCAGCTGTGTTACATACAACGCCGTCCTGTTAAAACCACTTGTAGTTGCTATCAAGATCGTATAATTCAGGGCAAACGAAGTTAGAAATCTGCATTCTATAGTGCTCACCGTTGACAGTGATAGTAGCCTGGTTCACGTCGTTTCAAAGAAATATGTACTTATGACGCCCCTTGTAAAAAATCCATACTAAACGATGACTTTTTGATCTCATGTGGCTTGAGATCGCCCCAAATTTGACAAAAGTTACTCAATAATTATGTCGTCGGGAGTCGACTTCAAAATGCAGGTCCCGCCGCTTGTTGATAAAATTAACAAACACAACATGGGTGATCTAAGAAGCTAGGTTGTAATCCTAACTGAAGGGTTGTAATGGCCACTCAGGTAAGTAAGTAAATGGATGACACGTTGTTTTATTTAAAAAATTTATTTTCTTGGGCTATGTATTTGAAATTGAAAGAACTCGAAGGTAAGCAAAGCATATTCATATTCAATCATTACCATAATAATTAAACTTTAGTCAGCGTCTAATATGTACGTTACTCACGTAATGATAATTCTCGCATGTATGCAGCCCACCTTGTGTAAAGCCTAACACTCAGCCTCTGTACTAGACTACAGTAGAATTCATTTTTGACTGACAACTGAATGATTTAATGAGTGCCGAAATAAACGATCATCATGCGATAACAACTATTCCTTCTTCCTACATCGTTAGAGAATGCAAGTATATGTACAGCAAATAGCAATCCAATCATGCAGGCATACATGACCGTCAATCATGAATTTTTTTATGCCACATTAGAGTTCAAATTAATAAGTGGAAATACAATGGAAGATGAATATCTCACAATATAAAGAAACGAAAAAAGAAAAAAAGAAAAATAAAAATGACATAGAAAAGCAAAGGTTTATTGTCTCAATTCTCGCTCTACAAAATGCTTGCTCGCTGTACAAAGGCATGAATAGAAACGAATATGTGACCACGCATTTTCTAATTTTATTTGTTTCTTTCAAGGAAATTTATTCTGAATATTGTAACAACAAATATGAAAGTTTTCATTGATTGTTAACAAAAAACAAAAATTTTAAAAACGACACTGCATGACATGACTTTCTTTTAATGCAACAGCCTTGAATTCGTCGGCTTCTTTTGCTGATGATTTTTTCAAGATAAGAAAGAAATCCCAGAATATTACACGAAGTAAAATCAAAATACCTATAAGCAGCCGATATGGATGAAGATTGACGGTATGCAGGACCGCTATATGAAATTTATTTGATTCCTGATCTATGCTTGAAAGGTGTTCCTTAAAAAACTTTCAACATTGCGCGTTTTTTGTAAAAATTAATTCTTGGCAACAGAAGCAAGAAATCCATTTGTTAAGGTCTTCATTATTGTTTCCAGATCCAAGCGTTGGAACTGCAAGCTAAGCTTGGGAACTTTATTAGGAAAAGTGTCTATGGAAGACATTTCCAAGACTTCTCTTTTACAAATGGAAACTTTAAAGAAACTGTTGTGTAGATAGGTAGGTTGGAGTGGTAGCTTTGATACCAAAGTTTACATGAGCACGCATAGTGGGCCATTGTGATGTCACAGATAAGCGCAGGTCATGTACTAACCGAATTCTACCAAACTCATCGAACGAGTTGGTCAGCGCAGATGCTGCATACTAAAGCATGACTCTCCTATGCAGACCAGTCTGAAAGTTTAATAAACGAAGCTAAATCCTTGATATGAACGATAACTCCGTTTAGTTGCTCCTCGCTACAGATTGGCATTGATAAAGAAGGTGGTCAACGGTTTCCTCCTCTTCAGTAAACCCACAACCTCGTCAAATGTCGTTTGATAGGAACTGCAATCTTTCCGCGTGATTTCCCATAACGCAATGACCTGTTAGCATGACCACTGTGATCGTGATGACACTGCAATCAAATTTCAGTAGTTGATTCGAACGCCTCCTGTCCGTTTTGCTGGGAAAATTGAGTCTGGCAGTGGAGCAAGAATACTCACTGAACCAGGATAGGTTGGCTTCCCGACAGAATTATTGCCATTTTTATGTCAATTTAATCGAGGTTAGTGGCATACCCAATTCGATTGGCGAGGGCTCCGGAAGAAGTGTACCCGCTCTGCCGAGCTTATCGGCCTTACAGTTCTCACGCCAAGTAAAACACTGAAGCGCTCAGATAAAAATCCAGGCAACGGCGACGTTCCTAATGGGGGAAACCTTGAAGTTAATTTGTAGATCAGTTCTCTGTGGTACTATGGAACGCTGCTGTGCTCTTTGTTATACGGGGCTTGGTAAATCCATTAGACATTCTCTCTGTTCTCCATAATTAAAACCATTTATGGCTGGTCATGAGGCACCCCGTAATTTAGTTAGATGGCAAGGTATAGTGTGACCCTATAGTAAACACCAACATATTGGTAGCGTGTATACAGAAAATGGTAGGAAACTTGGATAACATGGTGCCATTGATAAGCTGTAAGTTCTATCGCTCCAAGTGGTTCAGAAGTCGTTCTAGAAGAATGCTTTGCAAATTACTACTGAAATCTAATGAATTGATGCCTTCGCGGTAAAAATGTGAAATAAAAGACTTTAGAACGATTAAATCTAGTTGGTGGTACTGCATAATATTACTATTTCAGTGGTCATTAATCGGGAAGCCAGATTGAAAAGACAAGCTAATGCTTTTCAAGGACTGTAAGAGAATTTTAGAGAAAAACGGCACTCTTGAAGCCGTCGTATTTTTGTAGGTAGTGTATTGGCTTGAATGAAACAAAATATGAAAAAAATATCTCTTTATGATACTTCCCCTCAACTTGCAAAAAACTTAAGAGCATAAACTCTGAGATTAAATAAAATTGCCATAAAAAGTTTCTCAAAAGTCCATCGCTAGTAGGCGACATTATGCCGTAGGTGTCATCACTCATGGATAAAATAAACACACATTAACATTAACGGCGACTTCCCCTCAGCAGACTTCTGAAGGGAAAAAAGACAAAGTTTCAAAATCTGTCGTTCATATTCGACATTAAACAAGAAAGTCCGGCCACTCATGAACAAAATTAATATACACAGCGCTGTTGGTGAGAAAGGCTAGGTTGTAATCTAGACTAAATGGCAGTAATGACCAATCAAGTAAGTAAAGTTTAGTCTTATATGGATTTGAATTATCTTTGTAGAGCTTCTATATCAATTGGCTTGGTCATTGTAATTACAAGCAACAGCCCTTCTGGAAAATGCTAGAGCGTTACTGTTAAATAGCCAAGTGAAATATCCTGTTTACGGAATATCCAACTAATAATTCCTATCGAAAAGGTATTTACGGGCGTATTGAGTGAACGACTGACGCCATTCGTGAAAACACTGATTGGACCTTATCAGTGTGGCTTCAGACCTGGCAAGTCCACCATAGACCAGATATTCACACTACGCCAAATCCTGGAAAAGACCCACGAACAAGTCGACACACAACATCTTTTTGTCGATTATAAGACAGCCATCGATAGCCCCATAAGATCGTGTTTTTGCCGCAATGTCTGACCTCGGCATACCTGCTAAGCTGAAAAGGCTATGCAGAATGACGTTGACCAATTCCATCAGCTCCGTCAAGGTAGGAATGGACCTCTCCGAACCTATTAATACCGTGCGAGGTTTCAGACAATGCGATCCCTTATCATACGATCTCTTCAACTTCGGCATGGAGAGTGTTCTGTGGACGGCGAGAGTGCATCGTAATGGTACTATTTTTCAAAAAAAGGGGTTAGTTGCTTGCGTACGATGACGATATTGACATCATAGGGCGTACCAAGCGAGAGGTTACTGCAGGCTTTAGTGCTATTGAACGGGAGTCTACTAAGATGGGTCTGGCAGTAAATGAGGGCAAAACAAAGTATATGTTATCGACAAGTAGAGACGCGCGGCGTATTGATTCTCAGATTACGGCCTATAACTATACTTTTAATATAGTCAAGAATTCATTTATCTTAGCTCCGCCGTTACTACCAAAAATAATTTTAGTCTGGAGATCAAACGCATGATCATTCTTGTCAGCAGATGCTACTATGGTTTCAATAGGCAATTGTAGCAGAGACCTCTCTCGTATAACAAAACTAATAACTCTACAAGACGCTCATCCTCCCCGTCCTTGTTTATGGCGAAGAGGCATGGACACTATTAAGCACTGATACAGCTGCCTTGAGAGTATTCGAGAGAAAAGTCCCACATAAGATCTTCGGTCCAGTGCGAGTTGGCGATGATGTCCACATCCATCCAACTGTGAGCTGTAGAAGCAACTCAGCGACATAGACACTGTGCAGAGAATTAACATCCAGGGGCTGTGCTGTCTGGGCCATATCGTTCGAATGGAGGAGGATGCTCCGGCGAGACGGGTATTTGATGCTGGGATCTGCGGAAGTTGGCTAAGAGGACGAGGAAATTGAGGAAGTCCTGTCATTGATTGGTGTGACCAACTGGCGTAGGCGCGCAAGAAGCATAGGCGCCTGGAAGGATGTGTTACAGCAGGCCGAAATCCGTTCATCGGGTTGTTAATGGCCAATTAGGTAAGTAAGTAAGTAAGTATGGAAAATGTACTTCTTTTTCCCTGAAATTATGTTTTAAAGCTATTCTTGCATACCAAATGCATCAATATTTCCGAAAATAAAACTTAAACATTAAACAGAGACGAGATTTTTATTAAACTTCGTTGCGCGTTTTTTCTCTCTTTTTCTGATCACAAGCGTCATTTATGATAAATAAAGTGTTGATGAATTGAGAAAAATAAAATAAAATATCATGCAAACACATTTGAATAGAAATTCATAAAGAAATCAGACACAGTATTTAAATTCGGTTACGACTCTTTAACAGACCATTTATAATGCAAATGTCACACGGCATTTATCAGAAATGAAAAGATGAAAGATACTAACGAGACGAGAATTCAAAAGAAAAAAACAAAAACAAAAAAAAAGATCATGGAAAACTGTTGCGCATGCTTAGAGAGAACAGCAACAAAAAAATTAATACAAGTAAATGGATGAACTGACTGATAAAAAGCATGCATGGGTGTAATAATATAACAGGCCTACACACATTGCATGATTGAACAGAAATAAATTAAATTTTTTTCTAATATTTTTAAGCAAGAAATGATGTACTGAAGGGGAATGAAGAGGAAGAAAAAATATGAAAAATCGAGAAAAGCATTTCTAATAGATACATTAAAGTCCATACATTGAATAGACATTGCCTTCAATACAAATTATAGTGTGGGCCATCTGTGGGTTTAAATTTGAACCACCAATTATTTCGAATCTGGCACTACTTATGTCAGAAAATTCAGTATGTTATCTCCACTGAACGTAATAAATCGATTCATGATTGAACAACGTTGGGATTTATTGGAATAGATGGGCTAACAAGAGATTACACGATGATGTTGATTTTGCCAAAAAAAATCATCTTTTCGAATGAAGCCCATTTTTATCTTGGTGGATACGTTAATAAACAAAATTGCTGTATTTGAGGCTCAGAAAACCCACACGTGGTCTTACAGAAGCCAATGACAAGCCATTACGGGTGACTGTTAGCTACGGCTTATAAAGCGAACATCATTGGCCCATATTTCTTTGCAAGTGAGGACGGCGCTACCATTACTGTCAATGGAGACACTTATCGCTCCCTGATAACCGATTTTTTGTACCCGTCCTTCATGGCAGTGATGTGAACGTTGTTTGCTTTCAACAAGATAGTGCAACTTGCCACACATTTCATGCTACAATGGATTTATTGCGTCAAACGTTTGATGGCCGTTTAATTAGCCGAAATGGTGATGACAATTGGGCGGCAAGAGCCTGCAATTTGACACCTTTCGACTATTTTCTGTTGGGCACCGTTAATGAAAAATGTTATGTCGACAAACCAGAGGCAATTGAGGACTGGAAGGTTAACATCGTGATGCCATTGGTGGCATCCATACACTTGAAAAAGTGCACGAAAATTGGTCCGATCTAATGAGATATTGTGAGGCAAGCCGCGGCAGTCATATGAATGAAATAATATATCATTTCTAGCCGGAACAACTGTCCTTCACAACAAAAAAATAAATTTGGAAAAATTTTAAACCGTTTTCGTTTTATTGCATTTTGAAATTTAAACTTTTAAATGGCCCACCCTTTACAATGCTAGTTTAATTAGTCCTTTTACATCATAAGTTACCTTCAATATTTTTTAATTTTATAGAAAGTAACGCAGCATACTGTAAAGAAATGTTGGCCAGAAAGGCCAAGGTTTGTACTGGATGTCGGGTGAGATAATACGTTCATCCAATGTTTTCTAAATAGTTTTCGCCAGAGTGTAGGTTAGGTTAGGTTAGAGGATGTGTACTGGTCAATTAAGATAAGTACAGTACCCGGAGGTCGAATTGACGCATTTTACATCCACGCGTTTCTCACACCACTTATGTTGTGTGTGTTAATTTTATACATGAATGGAGGGACCTACAGTTTAAAGTCGACTCCGAACGACAGATTTTTTGAGAAATATTTTCATGGCAATTTTATTTTACTCTCAGAGTTTTTGTCAGAAATCTGCTGAGAGGAAGTCGCCGGAAAATACTTTTTGTATTTTGTCTTTGATGTCAGGTCTGGGGCTCGAACCCTGGCTTTGCGTCGAATAAGCCAACACACTACCTACTAGACTACGGCGACTTTGGCAGAGCGGTAGTGATGATTAAAATCTCATGTTTGGTTACATTTTAGCTCGTTTTCCATGCAAATGGTCGCTTCAGACGAATTAAAAGTGTTGTCTGTATAGACCTCCCGAGATAGTCTGATCCGGTTTTCGTAACTTGTTATGAATCACACGCTTCTAATCCCACATAATTGGTCATTACAACCCTTTAGTCAGGACTACGACTTAGCTTCTTAAAACACTGTTATTTTTTATACATGAGTGGCGGGACATACACTTTAAAGTCGACACAAAAAAATTTTTTTTGAGAAACTTTTCATGGCAATTTTATTTTACTCTCAGAGTTTTTGCCAGAAATCTGCTGAGCGGAAGTCACCGAAGAAATATTCTGTCATATTTCGTTTTGTTAGAGATGTCTGACCTGGGGTTTGAATTGAGGCTTCACGTCTAGCAAGCTAACTTACTACCTATTAAACTGCAGAGATCCCTCCAAATACAAAGCATTACCTTAGGGCAATGGACATGTTATTTGGTCGTAGACTTTGCTCGTTTTGTGCTCTTCACATATGATTTCTTGTGCTTGCTGTTGTCGTAATGAATCCATGTTTCATCGCCGGTGGTAATTCGAGGCAAACATGATTTTTTTAAATTGTTCAAACAGCATTTGAGACATGCAAAATCGTCTTTCAACATCTCCCGGCTTTAGTTCATGTGACATCCAGTTTCCTTTCTTTTTAACAAATCCTGCTGCTTTTAAACGCTTTGAAATGACAGCTTGAGTCATTTCGAATGATTGTGCTTTTGTTGTATTTGACACGAAATTTGTTCGAATAATGTTTCCAATTTATTTATTTATTGTGTTCAAACTTCTTCTAGCTATCTTGTACGTTCTTTGAGTAAAGATCACCAATTTATGAAAAGATTTCCAAGCAAGGAAAAATATTTTAATAACAATGTGGTTATGATAGTGACAATAACTTTCTGTGACAATTTCTGTGAAAACATTTTCTAATTTCCTTACAAAAGTTAATTGAAAAAGGCTTGTAACGTATTTATTTATTTAATTTTATTTTGTGCACTCAAGGAGCACTATCAAATAAAAAGATCAATAGTTTTAACTAAGTGCAGCTGAACCGCACTATTTGGTTAAATTTTATTGATTGAATTCTTGAGGGAAAATGTCCCTTCTTTTATACTAAATTTTGGCTGATTTGACAATTCCAAATCAAACCCTTAATTCTAATACAATTTTGTATTGACTTAATACTATAACATATGTTTGTGTATATATTATATGTTTAACTATATTATATTGGTTTGTGTGTGTAATAATTATGGGACAAGTGGATGTTATATGACACGCGCCTGTTATCCACAATAATTCCCACGGTGAAGTGTAAAGAGAGCCACACACGATCACCGGCAATGCCATACAACAACAACACACATACTACATATTATATGCAAACCAATGCAGTCAGCGGCTTGACAACAAAGTGTCAAATGATCGTCGCATGTGCGCGACGGTCAATAACATTGAGTCAAGTGGTCGCTGCTCATATGCAATTGGATATTCTTTTGTTTATGCATATGAAATGTTGTGCCAGTATTGACAACTGTAAAATCATGCTACAGGCTCCATAATATGTGAAATGATTTACACGAACACCATGCTAACAAGTTTGCATAGAATAAAGCCATTAGCAACGGAAAAAAATAAAACCAGGGTTCACTAAAACCTAAAGAACGAAAAAAAGGGAGCGTTGTTTCACTATAATGCGAAGTGATACGGCGTGTGTGTGGCATCGCTTGGTCTAGTCTTGTCTGTTTGACAAATAGTGACCAACTGACTGGTAAAACAAAGAATCGTGGAATACTGCATACGTCTTCACTCCCTGCTATGTTTAGTCGGACATGAAATAGCATACGCCGACAAAGAAAAATATTTTTTTTAGTTTTTTTTTTTAATTCGCATTTACAGTGTTTGTAATAAAATGTGACCACAAAGTGTGCAACAAATGAAAGGGAATTTTTTCTTCTTCTTCTTCTTGTTTTAAAATGAAAACAGACGGTCATTAACGACTTAAGGGAGTACCATTTTTGCAAAAATTGCAAGAAATTATAGGAAGATTTTCTTTGCTTATTTATGTAATTATTTCTACGGTTTTTCCACAAGTTTTTCCTTCTGTCTTCCTGATTTTACTTGGAATTCTATATTTTTCCATTTAAAGAGAGAGAATACCTCAACCCATGGGACCTCTACTAAGGACTTTAGGCCATTCACTTTAGATTAATTATGTCCCCTTCACCTTGAAGTCGCCGTAGTCTAGTAGATAGTGTGTTCGCTTAATAGACGTAGGGCCACGCTTAAAAACCCAGGTCAGACATCAAAACGAAATATGAAAAAAAATATTTCTTCGGCGATTTCCTCTCAGCAGATTTCCGCCAAAAACTCTGAGAGCAAATAAAATTGCAATGAAAATTTTCTCAAGAATGTATGTTCGGAGTCGACTTTAAACTGTAGGTCTAGGTCCCGCCACTCATGTATAAAATTAACACACACAACATAAGTAGTGTGAGAAATTAGGTCCATAATCCTGACCGAAGGGTTGTAAATACCAATTATTTATGTATGTATGCCAGTTCATATAACCTTCAAATGAGAGTATCCAATCTCGTGCAGAGCATCCAATGTGCAATGTGTTGATTTCCAAATAGTGCCATTGCAATGGCAATGCATTGTGTTGAAATCACAAGTTGTTGGTATGCAAATCATACAATTCAAGCCAAAAGAACTTGATAATCATCGTGATCGCCATTGACGGTGATGGCTTAAACAATGTCGTCCTCAAAGTTATGTATCAAACAGTAAATTGTTTGAGATTTTATCTTATATTGTTACAAGTTCAAAAATTTTGTTTGTTCACGTACCCACACATCCAGAAAGGGACCTCATAGCTGAAGATGATTTTACGATAAAAAGGTTGACCGATGGAAATGATAATTGTTGTAGTTGCCATAGTCGAGTTAGTGTGTTGGCTTATTAGGAGCGAGATCACGCTTCAAACCACAGGTCAAACATCTCCAACAAAAACGAATTTTGAAAAAATATTTCTTCGACGATCTGCTCTCAGCACATTTCTGGCGAAAAGTCTGAGAGTCAAATAAAATTGCAATGAAAAGTTTCGCAGAAGAAATCTGTCGTTCGGAGTCGATCATGTATCAAATTAACACACGCAACATAAGGTGGTGTGAGAAACTAGGTCGAAATCCACACTGAAGGGTTATAATGATCAATTATGTATGTAAAGGGAGTTGCACAAATTATTTTTAGTAAAAAGGATGCTGTCAGCAGCTATTTTCAATATCACAACAGTGTGAGAATAGCAAACTGTAATGAATTAAAGGAGTATATGTGCATTGCACGATAGGTTAGGTTAGGTCGAAGTGATAGCTTTGTTTACCAAAGCTCACTTGAGCACGCATAGTGGCCCGTTGTGACGCCACAGGAAAGCTTAGCCACTGTACTGAATGAATTCCACCAAACTAGAGAAGAAGTTGGTCAGCGCAAGGGCTGCATATTAGAAGCACGACTATCCTACGCTGGAAAACCAGCCTGAGGGTTTAATAAACGAAACTATATCCTTGACATCAGTGGATGATAACTCCTTGAAGCTGACAAGGAATGGAGAACCAAATAACCTATATCTGGACCTCTCAGGAGATCTACACCCACGGCAGAAATCGTTAGATGGGAGCTAACTGCGGGTCTTAACATAACGCAATCACCATGGCCACTGTGATCGAGATGATATTATGATCAAGTCCGTTGTTGTTAGTTGGTTGGTGCGCCTTCTATCCATCGAGGGTCAAGTGAATCTGGCAGTGGAGCATGATTCCTCATTGGCCCAGGATAGGTTGGCGTCAAAAACGAATTTTCGCTCAATGGCTAATTTAACAGAGGTAAATGGCATACCCCGAAGTCGCCGTAGTCTAGTAGGTAGTGTGTTGGCTTATTAGACGCAAAAGCCTGGGTTCGAGCCCCAGGCCAGGCATCAAAGACAAAATACAAAAAGTATTTTTTCAGCGACCTCCTCTCAGTAGATTTCTGGCAAAAACTCTGAGTGTAAATAAAAATTGCCACGAAAAGTTTCTCAATAAATAAAAATCTGTCGTTCGGAGTCGACTTTAAACTGTAGGTCCCACCACTCATGTATAAAATTAGCACACACAACATAAGTGGTGTGAGAAACTAGGACGTTGTACAATGGGTTCATAATGTCTTAATTAACAAGTACACGTCCTCTAACCTAACCTAAGCTAAGTGGCATACCTAAATCAATAGAAGCAACGGAAGTTGGGTTGTGAAAAAAGTGCATCAGTTCTAGCGAGCTCATTGTTGCCTGGAATGTGACTGTGCCCAGGTATCCAGACAAATGAGACATTGAAGCGCCCAGAGAGAACGGATAGACAGCGACGACATTTCACGATAAGACTTCAAAAAAGTGCTAAGTAACTGCTTGTAGTTTCAGTCTACAACTTTCATGATCAAAGCCTTTATTTGTCGTCTGGAGTACTGCCAAAACCGGTTTTAAAGCATGTGCTAAAGGATTTTCTGACAGTCTGAGTTACAGAATTTCTGGCATGTAAAGGGTGTTTTTTATAGAGGTATAGAACTTTAAGTTGGCATTACTTTTCAAGATGGCGACCGATTTAACAACTGTCAAGTGATTTATTCTCAGTTTGGTTTCGCAATTCATCATGAATAGACTCACGCCTGAACAACGCTTGCAAATAGTGCAAATTTATTTCGAAAATAATGGTTCTGTGCGGAAAACGTATCGCGCACTACGTCCATTTTATCGTCGACAAAATCGTCCATCAGAGCAGTTAATTCGATTAACCATGGAACGTTTTCGCACCACGTTTACTCTTATTGATAACTCGCATCCCCAGAGACGCTGTACGGTGCGTACAGAAGAAGCTATTGCTGCTGTAGAGCGTAGCATTGAGGAAGACCCGAATGAGTCCATCCGCCATCGAGCACAGGAATTGGATCTGTGTCCATCCACTTTATGGAAGATTTTGCGGAAGGATCTTGGTTTGCGTGCTTACAAAATCCAACTCGTGCAAGATTTGAAGCCAAAAGATCATCAAGTAAGGCGTAGATTTGTCGAATGGGCCCAAAACGAGATTACCGTTGTTCCCGATTTTCATAAGCGAATTTTGTTTAGCGATGAAGCGCACTTCTGGTTGAATGGCTACGTCAACAAACAAAACTGCCGCATTTGGAGTGAAGGTAATCCTCAAGTGTATGTGGAAACACCGTTACATCCAGAAAAACTGACTGTTTGGTGCGCTTTATGGGCTGGTGGAATCATTGGTCCGTACTTTTTCAAAAACGATGGTACCCACGCCAGAACGTTACAGTCAATGGTGATAGGTAGAGAGCCATGATAACTAACTTTTTCATTCCTGAATTGAATAACCATGATGCCCAGGAGATGTGGTTTCAACAAGACGGTGCAACATGTCACACAGCTCGTGCCACAATAGATTTATTGAAAGACACGTTTGGTGACCGCCTAATTTCACGTTGTGGACCTGTGAATTGGCCTCTAAGATCTTGTGATTTAACACCGCTAGACTACTTTCTGTGGGGCTATGTAAAGTCATTGGTCTATGCGGTAAAGCCACAAACGCTTGACCATTTGGAAGACAACATTCGCCGTATTATTGCCGATATACGGCCACAAATGTTGGAAAAAGTCATCGAAAATTGGACGTCCAGATTGGACTACATCCGCGCCACCCGTGGCGGTCATATGCCAGAAATCATATTTAAAATGTAATGCCACAAGATTATCTTTCGGATAAATAAAATTCATGTCAATCGAATAATCCATCGTTGTTTTATTGCAACCTTAAGTTCTATACCTCTATAAAAAACACCTTTACTTCAATCACAATTTATATATGAAGCCCTGGAATACATACATACATAGTTGCCGGTCTACTCATTTGTTTTAAGAAGATATTCAGAGTCGATTGGTATGGCACACAAACATTTTCATGGTGGCATAGTGTTGTTAATTCCGTAAAACGTAGCATTTTTATCGCATTTTATTGAACATTTTATAGATTTCTCCCACAGTAATCTGTTGACATAATGAAACTTATTTGAATTAATTAAGGAGCTTAACTTTAACTCCTATTTCCACTTCTAATAAAATTTATGTTGCTTATCTCGGACACATTAACAGCCAAATTGTTTATAAATCTTAATGAAGTTCGGTTGTGATCTTGCACAGAAGATTATCGGCACTCTGAATGAATTTAAAGGTTTTAAAATAAACAGCTTGTAGGGTGTTGTTTTCTGTTTCTATTCATACACTGAGCGTTAAAAGAAACTGTACACTGTGGATAAAATACTAACAATCACCAAACTCAAATTTTATCAGTTAAGGAGAGTGAACGAAACAATTTTGGCAATATTTAAAATCGCCAGAGCTGGTGCACTCTTTTCGTAACCCAACTTTCGCTACATCTATGCATTTGGGTATGCCACTTACCTCGGTGAAATTAGCCATTGGGAGAAAATTCTTTCGGGATGCCAATACATACTGGGTCAATGAGGAATCTTGCCTGACTCACTTGGCCCTCCAACCAACTACTCGGACTTCATCATAATGTCATCTCGATCACCGTGGCTATGGTCATTGCGCTTTGTGAAAACCCACAGAAAGACTACAGCTCCCATCTAACGACTTCTGCCGAGGGTATAGACCGCCACTTTCATTGTCAATGCCCAACTGTTGCAAAGTGCATATATAGGTTATTTGGTTATCCATTCCTTGTCAGCTTCACGGAGTTATCATCCATTGATGTCAAGGATATAGTTTCGTTTATTAAACCTTTAGACTGGTTTTCCAGCGTAGGGTAGTCGTGCTTTTAATGTGCAGCCCTTGCGCTGACCAACTTCTTCCCTAGTTTAGTGGAATTCATTCAGTAAAGGGACTAAGCTTTCCTGTGGCGTCACAATGGGCTACTATGCGTGCTCAAGTGAGCTTTGATAAACAAAGCTACCACTTCGACCTAACCTAACATATCGTGCAATGCACAAATAAAGCTTTAACCCATTACAGATTGCCATTCTTACACTGTTGTGATATTGAAAATAGCTGCTGACAGAATGCTTTTTACTAAAAAAAATATGTGCAGCTGACTTTACATATATAATTGACCATTACAACACTTCAGTGAGGATTACGACCTCGTTTCTCACACCACCTTATGTTGCGTGTGTTAGTTTTATACGTGAGTGGCTGTACACACAGTTTCTTCTGCAAAACTTTTCATGGCAATTTTATTTGACTCTCAGAGTTTTCGTCAGAAATGTGCTGAGAGCAGATCGCCGAAGAAATATTTTTTCAAATTTCGTTTTCTATTTCAATTTTAAAAACTGACAATGAAAAAATTTTAAAATAAAAATAACTGTACTTTATTAATGTATACATTTTCTATTGTACAGTTTCTTTTGACGCCTACTGTATAACAGATCTACAAAGTTAAACACATCTTTAACAAAGACTATCAATTGATATTGACACATGAGCATGTGTCTTGTTGTGTTATTTTGTAGCTATTGTTGGCTGTCAGCGGTTGAATTTGTTGGAACGCACACACAGCGGAGTTTGAATGCCATTCAAGACCATCAATTCATTCAAGAGTTTGAATACAAGTTATTGTAGTAACAAACAATATTGTTGTTGTTGTTATTCAAATAAAAATGTGAATTATTATGGTTGCTCTATGGAGTCTATTGAGAAAGCCATTCATTAACTTCATATTATTTTTTTATTTTTTATTTTTTTATATCATGCGAGTATTACAACGACCACCCATATTTTTTGTAAGTGTCTATTTGTATTTGAACGAGTGTTTATTATTAATAAATGGTATTAGAAGAAGGAGGGGGAAAATAATAAATAAAAGGAGATTGCAATAGGCCTTCTTGATCATTTTGAATTAAAAAGTTACATATGCAAGTGCTGCCTAGAATACATAGTTATTTCGTGTTAAGAATTCTCTTCTTCAGTGAACATAAATTGTTAAACATTTTTTCTCTTGTATTTATTCAACTGTATAACGTCTAATTAAACAATATTTATTGAAATAAATTAATTAAATTTTTAATACGTATGTATATTGATTAGTATTAAACTTTTTTTTGGATAACCATGCCAGCATATCAAATGCAGCCAGTCCATCAATAAATGTCAACGAAAGTTTTTTTTTTTTAATATTAATTTTTGTTTTTAAAACATTTAAAATTTTAATAATGTATAGTTTTTAGTTTGTATTTAAGATAAAAGACAACCGCATTCGCTTTTCATAATTAAAATTGATGATATTTTATCACACTTTCATAATAAGTGGCTTGCATCTTTGGGGCGGTCTGTTTAAAGCTTCAATTACAATAAATTGTTTCAAAAACTTTTCACGATTTAAACCCAAGCAAAATTTAAAGGAAATCAAATGGAATTATTTTTATATTTTCCGGACTGCAATCTTATATATAACAATGAATGTGTGTTTATTTGTTTGTGGATTTGTTTGTTTGTTTGAAGTCTATAGACGGCTAAACGGCTGGACCGATTTTCTTGAAAGTTTAACAGTCCCTTCCTGTATGTCTGGAAGGAATATAGGCTACTTTTTATTTTAAAATCATGTAGGCGAGGTGCCACGCCCACATATCCAATAAGTATTTAATGTCGCACATCTCATAAACTGCAACAGCTAGAGTCCTCAAATTCTGTATGGGCGACTTTGACGTATATATGAACAAAATGGGCGGATTGGCTATAGTGGGCGTGTCACCTCCCATAGTCTATATATATAAAAATTAATGTTTGTTTGTATGTACCTTATAGAATCGTAAACTATGCATTTGATCATGTTATGATCTTTAGCAAAGTTGTTGGGCATGAACCGACGAAGATTTCAAGTTGGTATGACCACTTTCCGACAGGTGGTGCAACTGAAAATTACTCAATATGAATTAAATCGTAAACTGTGCATTATTTAACAAAGTTGTTGCGCATGAATCGACGGAGGTTGGTGCGATTAATTTCCGATGGATGGCGTCACTGAAAATTATTCAAAATGAATGACAAGCAATTGGTCGACCTACACCTCAAGCACGGAAGAAAAGAGCATTACGAGTCTCAGAATCAGACGAGCATTGAGACTGGAAAATCTTCGAGTATATGCCGCTGAGACCCGTTCGCTTGAACCACTTGAAAAACGAGAAGTGAGATTAGAAACTGATCGAAAGCGTACTACTCAGGCCCGTTCATGTGAATCACCGGGACAACGGGAAACAAAATCAATAAAATGATTCAAAATTAATTGGAAATTTGTGTAATGTCCTTCCTTCAATTTTATTTTAGTTGGTGGCGCAGCAACATAGTATATAATATCCCATATTGGATACCAAATATATGTATATGAAGAAAAAAAAAACAAAAAATTTCTGCAGTCGATTATACCACACCATAGCCGGTATAAATTACTTATCATTAACCTACACAGATCGCTGTAGATAGCGATGGTCTGGCCAACGATGCTCGCAAAGGAACATGCAGAGATGACACCGCCAAACAGTGTATTTTTCTGTATGCATTGGACGCTTTTGGATATTATATGGATTAGTAACGTCCGAAATTCGATGACCAACACTTATTGGTTGGTCCCTACCCATGCAGTGAGTGCATTGTGTTGGAATTAGAAAAATAGGTTATGGGAAGGAGGACAGAGAGAGTAGCGTGTGTTGGCATTAGATTTGAATTTTTTTATATTATATTATAAGTGATAAGAAAGACCTCTGCAGGTAGGAAGCTCCACATACGGATAGTCCGACTAAAGAACGAATTATGTTTGTTATGCAGGGTGCGGCCCACTGACCAATCAACTACACAAATGCGGTTTTCGTCTCATTATTTCGCTCAAGCGATAGAACAGTGAAACACAAACCACAATGCGACGGTGCAGCAATGTATTAATACCGTACCGTATGTATACTGCGATCCCTTAGAAAACACAATATAAATCGAGAAAATTGACTACCAAACCTAAAGTAATAGGTTTCGGTAGAAATGCGTGTCGTACCCTGTTAAATGCTTAGACAATATAACCACAACTTTGCTCTCACCAAATTGGTGGATACACTGGTTTTGCTTGATCACGTACCCATACATCCAGAAATAAGCCTCATTGCTTGAGATGATTTTTCGATAAAAATAAAGATCACTTGCCAACTGTACATGTTGTTTGTACGGTCCTTTAATATTTTGCAGTTGGAAGCCAAAATCACATACGCAAAATTCGACTGCATTGGATCTTCCTGCATACCCACACGGACAGTGGCAATGTTTTTGGCAGATCTTGCACTTCATTGACGTACTTGTATTGGGCGATCGTTTGCTGAATCAATGGACTCTACCTTATCGACCACGATGTCAATAGTGCTCTTTGTAGGAAGATGTATAATTTTGTTTTGTAAATATGTATGTTTATAATTGTATCTTCTTATAACCCTATTCACTCACATTTTTGTTGCAATTTTAATAAATTTTCTATTGGCTTTCAAAGGCAAGTATCCTTTAAAATTTTTCTAGTGCTGTTTTATGTTACTAATCATTTTGCTAGACGTGACTTTTACAAATAGTTGTACATTTATTTGCATTATTATAATTATAAATTTAATTAGTACCGTTATGAAGTCTCCTCCACTCTCCATCGTACTTAGGTAAACCATTTGTTTCTGAAACGAAAATACGTTTGCAGTCATCACTGACTGCATTCCATAAGTAATGTAGAAAGAATTCTTCTTTGTAACACGCTGTGTATATGTATGTGTTTATAAAACCGCCACTAATTAAGTAAATTAAACTGTTTCGGTTATAAACAATTTTTATAAACCAACACTACTTCCGTTTCTCCCTTCGCTATTGCCAGGACTTAACTCCATTTCTCCTATGGCCGGGTGTTTTATGAAATTGTCACATTTAATACAGGACCTGTGTAATGAGATCTTTGTGTGTGTATAACCAAGTGAAATAAATATTTATGTGTGTTGTAATGAATGTAAATTATAACAAAAATAGAAAAAATACATCATCAGCGTAATAGTTTTCTCTTTTTCTCGTATTAAGTGGAAAATTATGACACAAGCAACAAATTACTGCCACCATTAGTATACCACAGACCCATTATAAACATAGAGACACTCCTTTTACAGAGCAAACGTTAGCACACACAACCATTTTTATGAAAGAAAAAATATCAGGTAAAAGCAGTGGATGCATTTATGACATGACTCAGCACAGAACTCAGTTTGTTACTCATTTAAAGTTTTCTTAAAACATAATTTTGTAAATACTATACCAGAAGCTTGATCTTTTCTGATAGTCAGGCTGCCATAAGATTTCTGTCGCATGTTGTGAATCGCACGTTGTGAATCAGGATCGTCAGGAAATGTTGTCGCTGTGTCGACCTTCTTTCTAAGCGCTTCAGTGGCACACTTATCTGGGTCCCCGGGTAATATTCCGGGAAACTGCAGAGCTGACGAGCACGCCAGAGCTGGTGCATTACTTCCGGAATCCCCTTCAACCGATTTGGGGATGTCACTTGCCTCAATCAAGCCATCGTGCGGAAATTCATTCGAGACGCTAACCCATCCTGTGTCAATGAGGAGTCCTGCTCCACCAATACGCTCACTTTGCCCTCGTTGGATGGAAGGCACACACACCAGTTATTTTGGCTCTCCAACCCTTATCTGCTTGACGGATCTATCATCCATCAATGATGTCAAGGACTGGTTTTCCAGTGTGGGTTAATCGTTCTTTAAATGTGCAGCCCTTGCGCTGACCAACTCCTTCTGCTTCCCTGTTTTGTAGGAACGTGGTCAGTACAGAGAATGCGTTCACCTGTGGTGTCACAACGGGCCGCTATGCGTGCTCAAGTGAGCTTTTGGTATCAAAGCTACCACTACAACCTAACCTATACCGGAATCTGTAATGAAGCTATAAATGACAGGAATCTTGAAGTCACGTTAAATATTTTACTATAACTCGCATGCCTAATTTCAATATTAGGCTGTAGATATCTGGAGTTCATGATAAATCAAATGCATTCAAGTCCAAGTATTCGTTGTTAACCTTATAAATCATATCAAAGACGTTGACCTACGAAAGGAAATAACGTGTGAGGGTCATTATATCGTGGAATACAACATCGGACAAGTGCCAACCACAACTTGTTTGAGTCTTACTATGGCTCATATATTCGGCTGAATTTGACCGATTACATGTGGTTATGTAAGCTTTAAGGGTCGTAAGAAAACCTCACAAGAAAACTTTAAGCCGGGTCAATTCTCACGTTCTAGGTGACCAGCGCACATCCCCACCACCCAAATTTGTCATGAGCTGAATGGCACATAGGGTCATCTTATTAAAACCACTTGTTTCTGTTTCTTGTTTCGCCTGATCATCTAATACAGGCGAAAAGAAGATGGTAGCCATCGATCTACAGTATTCGCCAAAATACACATCTATGGTCGCCCATGGTGATTTGACGTAACAGAGGGAATAAATGACAACTAATTTGACGGATGTATCCTCAATAGGATTGTAGCTTCGACAGCCAAAGTTCGAAGGCTTCTGTTGGAACACGCGATATTGTAATTTGAACACCATTGAGCAACAAATGCCCTTCTGTATATTATCAGTACAAAACTAAGTAGATAGTGTGAGTTGATAGGTTGTAATCCTGACCAATGAGTTGTAATACCCTCGATTAGGCGGACAGCCACTCGATCAAGTCCCTAACGAAAGTAGTAGCAACGTCAATCCCCGCCAATCGATGTCGAGGATTTCTCAAAGAAATATCGAAACATACAAAGGTAACTCTTATGGGTTCCGGGATATGGAGATATCGTTGGAAATTGTATTTCTGGCAAGCTGGACATAGTCGTTACGGTACTCACCGACTGCCTCAGTTAATTCGGATACTGTCCACCCGTGTTAGGAGGAGGCTCAATTTCGTCGGCGACAATAGGGTACGTACAATGTTGCTAGTCTCTGCTGTACACGTACGTAGAGGACCGATACTTGCAGCCCACTGTAGGTAGGCATACCGAAAGACTTGGCTTTCCGACTAATGCCTTCTGCAGGTGCTGTGGTTCTGAAGAGAAGGAAGAGACTTTTCCACCGCATGTGTCGGTGACCTGCTCTTGTCATAAAGAGACGGTGGTTTCTGATCTTTCAGTTCCAGAAATCGAGCTCTGTAATATAAAGATTGCTGTAATAGCAAAATTTATTTTGAACTCTCTATGGTTGCCTTTAGAGAATGATTGATCCCCGGGTAGAATAGATTGTGAGGGGTCCGCCATAAAAATTTTTCAAATTTCCTTATTGTTAGCTTTTACTGTTCGTTGATTAGTCATTATATTTTCCATGATACATACTTTTAAAATAATTTTTTACAATTTTATGAAAGATTGTAAAAAACGAAATTCAACCGTTTTTGGAAATATTTCAACGAAGTTTCTTTCATTTCCTTTTAAAACATTACTTCCAATTATGTGGTTGGCTTTTCAACGCAACGGAATGAAATTTAATAGAATTGCAATAAAGTTAACAATTAAATGAAAAAAGGGAATAAATACACCTTCTAATTGGCTTAATTGTCGCATAATATTTTACAGTAACCTTCAGTTTAACGTCGACTCCGAACGACAGATTTTTGATGAACTTTTCATGGCAATTTTATTTACTCTCATAGTTTTCGCCAGAAATCTGTTGAGAGGCTGTTGCCGAAGAAATATTTTATCATATTTCGTTTAGTTGGAGATATCTGACCTGGGGTTTGAACCAGCGTTCAGCAATGAGTATTCAAAAAGATGAGTAGATTCGAATCACACTCATATTTTCTGATTCTTATTTTAATATCATACTCATACTACTCATATTCAAAGTTTGAAGTACCCATAGTCTCATTCTTAACAATACGCATGATGTTGTTGATTTCGACTCTCCGTAACTCAACATTTATAAGAATCACAAAATAAGTGTGATTTGCGTACGAACACTATAATACTCACTAGAAGTTTGTGTGTTTGCTTTGCTTGCTCTCTTTGTCTTTTTTGCTTAATTGTCTTTTTTTATAAATGCAACAACAACTAAGACTGTAAATTTTGATGAATGATTCGGATCACTTGAATCATTTATGAGTATTATAAGTATTTTTACCGCAGTAGTCTAGTAGGTAGTGTGTTGGCTTATTAGACGTAAAACCAGGGCCAGTGGCCTAACGTCTAATAAGCTATTATACTACGGTGATTACAATGGAAACAATTATGCACAAAAAAGAAATAAAGTATTGACAAGGGTTTGATAAAAAGTATTTTTAAATTTAAACAAATTACTTTTACATTCACTAGAGGGCATACTACTCATACTAAAAAACTTTATGAAAAACTCAATTTGAAAATACAAGCAAAATGTGCAATTTAATGCAGCATAAAATATCACAGCCGTAAGGAACTGCTGCTCACTTGCTTGTGCCATTAGCAATTTGTGTTAGTGTGACATAATTAGTGCCTTCCGTTAGAGAAAATGTCGTTAACAGGCATCGGAGGTAGTGGGTCGGGAGAGGCAGTGCATCGTTATCGTTTCAAACATCAGCAACATAATTGCAAGCAATAAGGCAGAGATAAAATGCAATGGTTTTTCCATATTCTGTTGACTTTATAGTTATTCTACAAGGTCTGTATTATTTTCACTTATTTTAAATTTATTAGAGTTCTTCTCTGTTACTTTTTACTCAACCCTCCTACATTTCTGTAGCATTTATAATAAGGGTATTATTGCATATTTATTGTATGCATTTATAATGATAATTACGTGCTAAATATTTAGCATAAACGAAGAAATATTTGTAAAATGTTTGTAAATGTCAAAGCACTCTAAATGCAAGATGCAAACATAATTGGTGCAAGATTATAAAAATACAGCAAAATTTAATATTTCGTGATGCAACAGTCGCCGGAGTCTAGTAAGTAGTGCGTCGGCTTATTAGACGTAAGGCCGAAAGCATAACGAAATGAAATTTGAAAAAATATTTCTTCGGCGACTTCCTCTCAGTAGATTTCTGGGAAAAGCTTTGAGAGTCAAATAAAATTGCCGTGAAAAGTTTTTCAAAAAAAATTTGTTGTTCGGAATCGACTTTAATATGTATGAAATCATGTGTGAAATTAACGCACACAACATAAGTGGTGTGAGAAGCTAGGTCGTAATCCTAATAAAGGGTTGTAAAGGCCAATTATTTGTGTGATGCAACAGCACTTCTGAAAATTTTTCGAAAAATTCTAGTAATGCAGTCCATTGTGTTGAAATAAGGAAAATAGGTTATGGGAAACAGGACATAGGTAGTAGTGATTGTGGATACTCCAGCTAAAGAACGAATTGTGTCTGTAATGCAGTGTGCAATCCACTGGCCAGCCAACCACAAATGAGTGTGCATTGCGGGAAACACGGATGCTACGTAAGAATACAAAATTTCGGGAACAAGTCTCTTTATTTCGTTCGAGCAATAGTCGTTTTAGCAGCGATTGAACAGTGAAACATAAACCAGCTTGCAACGATAAATCACTAGAGTTGGATACCCTACCATCATAAATAATCACTTTTGCCCTCTCCTGTACGCGATCGAGAAGTTTCAAAATAGACTTTGAGACACCGACCCATACATCAGAGTTATATTCCATTCTCGCACGTACATATATAAGTGGTGTTAATATTGTTACGAAAATGGAAACGGTGTACATCGTTTAATATTAAAATTAGCAAAAGCTACACAAACAAATACAACGATCTTGTTACAAGTAAACAAACAACATCAGTATGAAAGAATAGGGGATAGACAACTAAGCGAGAACGCAACAACAAACAATGTGAACAAAAAACACAAACAAGAATGAAGTTGCGATAGAGTTCTCTAGAAGGCAAATCTCCGAAAGTTCGAGTTCAAGAACTTTCATCAGACTGATTACGTTGGCATATAAAAGGCAAGACAAAGCAGTCAACGGGGAATAATTCAGTCCGTCTTGTGTGAAGACGATTTGCGTGTGAAGAGAACAGTCGTGGTTTGAAGATCGCCGTAGAAAAGTCCTGCGTTGTTATTGTCTACGCAATAGTGAATAACGAAAAAGCAAATTATTGTTGGATACAGCAAGTTCTAAGCGAACCCATTCGCTGCCAAGGACGAGTATACTCGCCTTTGACAGGGTATCCTGCACTGCCAAGACGAGTATACTCGTCCTACTTTAAATATATTTTAGCACACATGCTTTTGAATTAACAATTTTTTTTGCCACAAACATAATATAAATATGTGAAAATCTTGAAAAATACTACAAATAATATTTTTTACAAAAATAATACTTTATTTCTTATATAGAATGATCTTTCACGCAAAAATCAACTTCTTTGGTTTACTGCTTGTAAATGATTATGTATGATAATATATGTGCTCTTACCAAGAAATAACAGGGTTTTCGTAAACAATAATACTCAAAATATAAACGGCAATAGGAATGACTTCATATAATTTAGGCTTGGCAGCGAATGGGTTAATTGAACTAAACACAAATTTATTTTTAAATTATTTGCAATCAACGAGCTCACATTTTAAACGTTTTTAAGAAGGTAAAAACGTAACAATATGTAAGGAGAGCAGCTGAAGTGAAGTATTTCTTGCACTGTCTTAAGAAACCAAGGCAATTGAATGCTTCTCTATGAATTTGTTTAATTATTGCTACCTTTTAACAGATTCTAAGTATATGATTGCAATTTACTTACTTAAATGGTCATTGCAACCCTTCAGTCAGGTTTACAACCTAGCTACTCAAACCACACCCGTTGTACGTGTTAATTTTTAGCCATGAATGGAGGGGGACGTACTGTTTATTGTCGACTTCGAACGAAAGATTTTTGAGAAACTTTTCAAGGCTACTTTAAATACCAAGTCATTACAATGGACATGTGATAACCAAAATGCAATTACTTTTCATTCTTTAATCGAGTTGAATCGTCGATTGCATAGGATTGTTTTTAATAGTGATGTGTATGTTGCATTAGAAGGTATATTATTAGGAGGAACTGGTCAATGAAAATCCAGAGCAAAATCCAAACAAAAGAGTAATTTCTCGCAATGCCTTGGATGCTCTCGTATCTTATGTGGGTTAAATGATGGCCTGATAGTCAGATAACATTGCTGAGTCCTGTCTTTTGTACCTCTTAGACAAGTTGAATTGTGCAAATATTTCAATGCCACAGACTTCTGCTTGGAAGATACCCGCAAGTGTCCCTATGAGCTTGAAATATTTTAAAAAACTCTTGCTGCTGTTACAAGATCAGTTCTTGATCCACAAAGAGGCACTCTTTTAAAAGATGCAGAGAAATTCAACAATTCTGCTTGTTCACGTATCCATTCATCCAGAATTGGTCTTCATGGCTGAAGATGAGTTTCGAGGAAAATCAGAGTCGATTGTATATGGTTGTACAGGGAGATTTGACAAAACAGATTGAATAAATGTTAACTAATCTAAGATATGTTTGAAAACTTTCTCAAAAATCTGTCGTACGGAGTCAACTTTAAATTGTGGTTCCGCCGCTCATGTATAAAATTAACGCTCTCAACATGTCGCCGTAGTCTAGTAGGTACTGTATTGGCTTATTAGACGTAAGGCCAAGGTTCAAACCCCAGATCAGACATCAAAACGAAATATGAAAAAAGAAATATTTCTTCAGCAACTTCCTCTCAGCAGATTTCTGGCAAATACTCGAGAGAGTATATAAAAATTGCCATTAAAAGTTTCTCAAAAATCTGTCGTTCGGAATCGACTTTAAACTATAGGTCCCGCCACTCATGTATAAAATTAACACACACAATACGAGTGGTGTGAGAAGCTAGGCCGTAATCCGAACTGAAGGGTTGTAATGGCCAATTATGTATGTATGTGTAGGTATGTAATCTAACAAATGTATGTTCAGCAAGATGGTCGTTATCAACTGTTGAAGTTTGGAAGACGGTCTTTAACTGAATTTGGCCAATGGCATGGTTTATGTTGGATTTGACTTTAGAAAACCCCACAAGGAAAAACCTTGTCGAGATCAAATCGCACAATCCTGGTGGTCAGTTTATATCAACTGCCCGTACGCTAACCAAGATCTTCACGCGTGCAGAATATAAAAATTGCCATGAGTACGGAGCACGGTCCTATTGAATCTAACGTCGCTGGCGTCCACATCATTCAATTCATGCTCAAAAATAAGTTGATATTCATTGACCAATAGAGCTTTTCATTGCCAGGATGACACTGTTTTCAAGGAGATATGAACCACATTAAACAGCGACTGCTTTGGAAGTCTTTGGGCGCTTGGGAATCTCATGTGGATCGTAACTTTTGTTTGTTCACGTACTCACACAACAAGTGTTGAAGTTCGAAAGACCCCTCTTGGAAGATGTGTTAGAAAGGGAGATAGAAAGGCTTTACGATAGCTTTTGCAATGTTGTTTGAGGACGTAAAGAATTAAGCATTTAAGGGTTACGACATCGTGTAATGGCGCAGAAAACCTATATATTTTCTTGTTGTTGTAACTTTAAAGTAAAGCAAATATTTTTTGATTCTCAACCAAATACCCTGCTACTCTGCACTGTACATAAATCTTCTATTCAATCAGGTGTATGTTGCATGAATTGAAATTCAATAAACGTCGTAGAAATAAACCATGTTGAAGGCATATTAATAAACCATTAAACACAACAACAAATTACATTGAAACAAAACCATTAAAGGAGAAAACAAACAATTGAATTTACTTGTCCACTGTAATACGATCGACTTTCAATGCATTTGAGTGTGAGTGAGGCATCAAACATCAGCAGCCAGCAAATCAAAAATTCAAGACAGGTTCGTGTAAAACGGTCGCCAACAAGAATAATGATAGACGTTCGAGACAGTTGTAGGTGTAAGTTTCAACACTCTTTAAAATGTTATTGTAATCTGGGGGAGAATAAATGTACACAAATACTCACACACACACACGTATCTGTGGTAGGAGAAGCCTCTGAAAGCCACATTGTCGTATTTGTATGGTTTAAAGTGTTAAAGAACTGAAGTGAAGCATTTTCAAACCAGCAAAAATTTTTGTTATACCTACTTTATTGTTGTAGATCACTACAGGTTGGCTGTGATCAATATTCGAAGAGTATTGTTTTCTTTTTTTTTTTGTTCCATATTTCCTTTGAAATTCAATAAAATTTCGTATTTCCTGAAACCTTTTATGCAAATTAAATGCCCTGTTTTTGTTTGTAATTTGAGATCGATTTCGTTTATTGTTCTTGCTGATTTTGTATGATCCTTAATCATTATGTGGTTGTAGTTGCAGTTGTAGCGGTAGCTGTAGTCGTAGTTTATGAAATGTGAACGATGACTGTGTTAAAATTTTTTTGCAGGAATTTTGAAATGGAATTTATTATGCGTCACGTTTCAATTTTTTTCTTTGTATTTGCAGCAAGTGTGAGCAGTAAGTAAGCAAAGCCTGTTCTGCATTTGGAACAAATCATTCGTAGTTCAACATTGAAAACATTTAAGATTTATTTAGTTCCCTTATATAAGCACTTCTTTTAGCTTTAACAGCCATGAAAACTATGACAAATAAAAATTTCTGGTTTCTCAGAAACTATAGAAATTCTTTTTAGAATTATTGTTTCGGGTTTATTGGCAAGTGTTTTTCAATCACAAAATTCAATTTCCGTTAGACACAAGATATGATTCTACATGACATTGCGATACGTGACATTTAGGACTTCCATTCCGAAATTACGAAATTACCATTAGGAAATTACTTGCTTAATTGGCCATTAACAACCCGATCAACGGATTTCGGCCTGCCACAATAAACCCTTCCAGGCGCCTCTACTTCTTGCACGCTTGCGACAGTTGGTCACACCAATCTCAGGGCTTCACAGATTTGGTCCTTCCGACGCAGACAAGGTCGTCCTCTTCGCCGATTTCCACAGATCCCCGCATCAAATACCCGCTCGCAGGAGCATGCTCCTCCATTCGAAGATCTTACGCAGGACTTTTCTCTCGAACACTCTCAAGGCTGCCGCATCAGTGCTTAATAGGGTCCATGCCTTTGCGCCATAAAGAAGCACGGAACCATAAAGAAGTCGTACGAGAGAGGTCTTTGACAGTCTCGAAAGTATAGTTATCTGCCGTGATATGAGATCTAATACGGCGCATGTTTCTACTTGTCGATAACATATACTTTGTTTTGCCCTCATTTACTGCCAGACCCATCTTAGTAGACTCCCGTTCAATAGCACTAAAGGCAGCAGTAACATCTCGCTTGGTACGCCCAACGATGTCAATGTCGTCAGCGTACGCAAGCAACTGGACACTTTTTGAAAAGTAGTGCTTTTGCCATGCACTCCCGCCTTTCGCAGAACACTCTCCTTGACGAAGTTGAAGGAGTCGCATGATAAGGGATCGTCTTGTCTGAAACCTCGCACGGTATTAAAAGGTTCGCAGACGCTCTGACATTACGGCAAAAACACGATCCCTTATGGGGCTATCGAAGGCTGCCTTATAGTCGACAAAGAGATGGTGTGTGGCGACTTGTTTTTCGTGGGTCTTTTCCAGAATTTGACGTAGTGTGAATGTCTGGTCGTTGTTGGACTTGCCAGGTCTGTAACCGCACTGATAAGATTCAATTAGTGTTTTGACGAATGGCTTCAGTCGTTCACACAATACGCTTGTAAGAACCTTATATGCAATAGGGAGAAGGCTTATACCCTGTAGTTGGCGCATATTGTAGGGTCTCCCTTTTTCAGAACAGGACAGAGGGCATTGAAATTCCAATCGTTGGGCACATTTTTCTCTAGCCACATTTTGTAAATAAGCTGTTGCATGCGCCCTACCAACTCATTACTTCTGGTCTTAAACAATTCAGTAGGGAGGCCATCAGGACCTGCAGCTTTATTATTTTTAAGACGCATAATCGCGACTTTGACCTCTTCATGGCTAAGCGGCGGAATCTCCACGCTGTCATCGTCGATAGGGTTCGGAACATCATCTCTAAAGGCGGTATTGTTGTCGTCATCGCTTTGTAGCAGAGTAGAGAAGTGTTTCCTCCACAACCTCAGCACCTCCTCCAGGTCAGTCATCTCCAAAAAAACCAAAATATGAAAAAAATAATTCTTCGGCGAATTCCTCTGAGCTTATTTCTGGTAATAATTCTGCCTTTCAATAGTACGTCCCGCCGCTCATGTTTAAAATTAACATACACAACATAAGTGTGAGAATCTAAGTCGTAATCCTGACTGAAGGATTGTATGTGTGTATTCCGGAAAGGTAGGTCGCAAAGGACTCCATACAAACATGCACTGATTGCTCTAAGTTGGACGTAAGATTTGAAATCGATCGGAATATCGCGGTCCGTAAAGCAGCCAAATTACGGTAGGTAGGTATGTTTTTCAGGCGGTGGTGTCGGTAATACTGAAACCAGCGAAAATTATTGAGAACGAAAATATTCCCAACGGGATAGTCAGGCAGACATCAAAGCACAGAATTCTAACGTGATGAACTCCAAGAGATTGAATAGCTTTCACAGATACATACATAAATAAATGCTCATTACAATCCTTCAGTCAGGATTACGATCTTTGCTTCCCATACTACTTATGTTGCGTGTGTCTTAACTTTATACAGGAGTGGTGCGACCCATAATTTAAAATGGACTCCGAACTGACAAATTTTTGGGAAATTTTTCGTTGCAATTTTATTTGATTCTCAAAGTTTTTGCCAGATATTTGCTGCAGTGAAGTCGCCAAAGAAAGAAGCACGCTCAGTATGGTTGTCGTGGTTATTACAGGGCATTGCATTACGAACACACATACGTGTTGCACTGATCTTGCAAACTTCGCAAATGATTTCTATAGAAGCTGTAGAGATGAGAAGAAAGAACCTAATACGTACATGCCCGGTGCTGTTATATGGCGAAACTTTCATGCATTAAGATTGGCGGTCAAATGCTCTTCATTAAAAGCTCCGAGTGGTTGCGAGTGTCCCAATGAACCCTATGTGGTTCAACCCCTAACTTAGTCATCTCAAACTAAGCGAAATATGAAAAAATATTTCTTTTGGCTATTTCCTCTCAGCAGACTGGAACTGGCAAAAACGTTGAGAGAAAAATAAAATTGGCATGAAAAGTTTGTCAAAAATTTGGTGGAGTGCACGACTCGCCACTCATGGATAAAAATTAACACACACAACATGCATGAAGCGAGAAACAAGGTTGTAAACCTGACTAAACTGTTGTAAGGAATAATTAAATAATGTTCATGACAGATTTTAAGAGGCTTACGAGAAGCTTAAAATGATTCAAGTTGAAGTGGCAGGTTCTTCAAGCATATTTTAAATTTTGCATGTATGTTCTCCACTTGGTAACCCTATATGAAAACCTTGTGCCTTTGTTGGTCTTCAAGTTGCATTGTCTGTCTTAGCTTGCTTTCCGCAGAAGTATTTTGTATTTATAGTACACGAGCAGATAATATTTCACTGCTGGCTTGTAAATAATTCAAAATCATTGTTGTTGTTGTTGTTGTTGTTATTATTATCTTTAATAACACAAGAGATTTTCATTTTCAATATCATTATTATGGTAGCAGCACAACAAAACTATTTGAAGTATCAAGTAGCAGTACACTCTCGTACTGTCATTGCTTCAAAGTTTTGATATGTTTATGGTTGTTGTCTTTGGTAACAATGAATAATTCACGACCATAAACGTGTGCTAGTACAACAACTTTAGCAATAGAAACTATAGATGAATATGTACGTACAACGTTGTTGTGCCACTTGAAATAGAGGCAATGTGTACACTTCATTAGTGTTGCCATTAGTAAGGCTGTTCATCTCATAAGCAAATTGACCGAAAGTATAATTGTCTACCGTACTTGTTTCAAAGTTAATATTAAATTACCGAAATTGTTTGCATATTATTTTCATTGCGAATTCATGGTTTTTTATACACATTCAATGCGAACACTTTCAAAGATGCCAACACAAAGAAAAATTTCATTTAAATGTTGCCAACAATATTTTAATTTTTTATGGTGGTGAGTAGTATGGACAACAAAGTGAAATCTTCTTGACCTTTTTAAGTTTATTTTAGCCGAAAAATAATTAAAAAACGCCCACTTTTTTCAAGTATAAATCAATACATGGCATTAAATAACACCAGCTGTCAGTTACACATTCAAATAAGCGCACCGCAAAGGGGATTAAGTTTCTCGTCTTTTTTTTATTTCAAAAGAGTCTTTTTTAATGGTTACTAATAAACTTAAAGTCCTAAAGCACTTAAAAAAAGATTTATTCTCTTGAAAAGCATAAGGTCACGTTTCAATTTTTGCTTTTTTTATTAATTTACCAAAAATTTCTTGGGCTATTTCAAGCAAGTGTGAGAAGGTAGGACGGCTAGGTTTTCGCTTAAAGCATCATTGATGATTCTATAATGTATTTAGAACAAAACATTCTTAATTCAAGAATAGAAAAATATTATTTCAGCCATGGTAACCATAGCAAAAAAAATCTTGGTTACTCAGAATCGATACAAAATATTGCCGGGAACCACAGGTTTTAGAATTATTGATCTCGTGCTTATGGAAAACGTTTTTCAAATAAAAAATTCAACTTCCGTTAGACATAAGTTACATGAAACTGCGATACGATGACATTTGGAACATCCATTTCGGAAAGGGAGTTTGCAAAAGAACTTCATACAAATATACATCGATGGCTTCAACTTAAACGGAAGCGTTGTCCTGGCCTATAAGGCATTCGAATCACTGTAGCGTCTTTTAGGAGGAGATGTCGTCAATACAGAAAGCGGCAAAAATTATTGGCAACGAAAATATTCCCAAGCGGAGATAGCCCGGCGACCATCAAAGCTGTGGCTTCTGACATGACATCTATCACAGATATCTCCATTATATTGCTACGTTTTTACCTTTTAAAAACGTTTAAAATATGAGCTCGTAGATTGCAAATTAAAATAAAAACAAGTTCGTGTTTAGTTTTAGTTAAAATTTTTTATTGTTCGCACTCTATTCTAGCGTCACTGTTCACAACTTGATGTAAACTACAACAATTGCTTTGTTTGCTATTTCTCTGTTTACACTCTTTGCATAAACCATAACAATTACTAGACAATTGTTCGACAGATCTTTGTAACGGAGGTCTTCAACCCACGATTACTGTCTTCAAATGCACGGTGTCTTCACACAAGACTGACTAAACTTTTACTAACTCAGTTGCCTGTTTTGCCTTGCCTTTAATATGACAATGTTAACAGTCCGATGAATGTTCTTGAAGGCGAATGTTCGTGGCTTCGCATTCTCGAGAACTCTATAAATGTAAACATCGTTGTTTCATTATTGTTGTTTGTATATTTAGAGTCTAATAAATTTTAGACTGACTGGACTTTAACTGGCTTTGCTTTGTCTTGCCTTTTATATGGTAACGTAAACAGTCTGATGAATGATCTTGAAGAAATATGGCTTCGCCTTCTCGAAATCTCTATAAATGTAAACATGTAGCGTTTTTTGTTGTATTTTTGTTTACATTTATTCTTGTCGTGTTTGTTACATTTTTGTTTACTTGTTTCTCAATTTTTTTGTGCTGGTGTTTGTCGGTATATTTTTGTTCACTTATTTATCGTTTCTATTTACAATTTTAATGTTAAACGATGTCAAAGCAAAACAGAATTTCCATTTTCGTAACAATATGTATAGCAGAGCGATATGATGTTCATACCATATGGGTACCAGAACACAGTGACGTTCCTGGTAACAGTAGAGCAGATAAAGAGGTCAGGTGTGGCACAACCATAGAACTCTCTGATGAATTCTCGACTTTGGGAATCTCTCTGCAAATCGGCGTTATCAGCAGTCAAAGTATGGTAGTTCCTGTTGGAAGATTCGAAAGATATCTGTTTTAAGTCTTCAAATCTATTACGAGGATATTCAAAATTCTAAGACAATATTCGCACATTTGTCACTTGCTACCATTTAAAGTCCATAAAGATCGAGGAACACTTGCCTACAAGGGCATATTTCCTTCGAAAGTTAAATAAGGGGCTTCTTAACTTCGTCTCTAATTTTCTTACTATAACTCCGCGAGCTCGCCAGCATTTTGTTCCTTTTCATATTTCTTTTCCTGCTTTCAAAGAGTTACCGGCTACCGAGACCGTAAGCGGGTATTGGTAGTTTTAATGCCGTCCTGTATTTTTTGGATCTCCTCAGCGTTATAAATAAAGGTGTGTGTCATATTGTGAGGCAGTCTAAAGAATTAATTGTCATGATTTAAACACTACAGGGTATGGAATGATTTGGCTTGACCGTCAACCGCAAATACTCCCTTTTTTTAAATAAAATTTCTCAGGCGCTTAAATATTTTCAAAGCCAAGCCCTGATTCTCAAATCCTTTTCAAACAGCAGGCATTTCGATAATCAAAAAAATTTAAATACGGCGCCAGTGCTGACAGTTCACATAAATGAATGAAAATTTTCCAAAAAAAATGTATGAGTCTCATAAATAAGTCCCAAAAATCTGAACGCTATGTGTTGAAGTGTTGCAAAATTACACACGCAGCATGATATTCCATTTTACATTTCGAACGAAACCGGGAACGTTCTCTTCAATATCAATTCTGTAAAACAATTTTCAATTCAATAAAGTTTTAAGGAATGAAAGAAAGAAGGAAATAATGAAACAAGATTTGCATTTACTTTATAGGAAGGACGGGTCGTAAGTCATTTGAAATTATTCGATCATAAGAAATGTATAAAATGTGAATCTGAACGGCAATGTTTTCAATAACAAACCACAGACTTTGCCCAGCAGGCCACCCGCGCATTTGAATCAATGAACAATTTCTGTGGAAACTGATATCCACCTTTTGTCAGTGAACACTGCTGATTACATTTACAGTCAGCGTCAAAAGAAATTGTACATTAAAAAAAATATACATTAATTACCGTTATTTTTATTTTAAAACTGTTTCATTGTCAGTTTTTAAAATTGAAACAAAAGAAATTAAAAAAATTTTTAAATTTTGTGGAATTTTTTCGTGCACTCTCCTTAAGTGGTAAAAGTTAACGTCAAATCTTGGAAAGACCAGCGACGCACATCATTATTTGTCGACTATAAGGCAGCCTTCGATAGCCCCATATGAGATAGAGTTTTACAAGGCGCTCATCCTACCCGTACTTCTTTATAGCACAGATTCATAGACCCTATTAAGCACTGATGCAGAAGCCTTGAGAAAGAAAAGTTCCACGTAAGATCATCGGTCCAGTGCGAGTTGGCGATGATGTCCGCATCCGATTCAACAGTGATCTGTATAAGCACCTCAATGACATAGACGTTGTGCAGCGTATTAATATCCAGCGGCTGTGCTGGCTCGGCCATGTCGTTCGAATGGTGGAGGATGCTCCGGCGAGACGAGTATTTGATGCGGGGATATTCGGAAGACAGCGATAAGGACGACCTTGTATGCGTTGGAAGGACCAAATCGATAAACCCCTGTCATTGATTGGTGTGACCAACTGGCATAGTCGCGCAAAAAGCAGAGGCGGCTGTAAAGATGTGGTAAGGCAGGCCGAAATCCGTTGATCGAGTTGTTAATGGCCAATTATGTAAGTAAGTAAGTAGAATTTTGTCCATAGTGTGCAGTTTCTTTTGACGCTCACTGTATGTTATACGAGTATACATACGTTTATATTCGTTCCCATAATTATGTGAACATACCTGATTAGCATACGCTTGGACAACATATTTAATGGCCAAAATCCTTAGTCTACGCATACCAACAACAATAAATGCAAAAACGAAGCTAAAAATTCTACACCCAAAATTTTGTGTGCGAAAAATGCCTGACAATGATGATGACCACTACCAACGCCATCAAAGTTTGTTCAAACACCACATGTATACCAACACCAAATACACGTTTATGAAGGTTGTTGTATCTACTTGATTTAGAGGTTTACGTGCGAACACTTTTGAAGTTCAACAGCCAAGAAACAGTTCCTTAAAGACAAATAAAAAAAAAAAAAACGCAGTCATAAATTAAAAGACAATCAATTGAGTTGTCTCCTGCTGTTTTGTACAGCCAAAAAATAATTTTTTTTCGTTTACCACTCGAAAAAAGGAGAGTACGAAGGATGTCTGATTAGTGCAAAAGTGGACTTTCGTTTGACTCGAAACAATTTCTTTGTTAACTCTATACGTCCTTTCTAAGTAATACTGACTACTACTGCTATAAGTAGGTTTTTGTAGTGCCCTTGTAAACTATTCCTGTTATAGGCGTACTTAGTATTACTTTCCACTCGATTTCCTGGCCTTGGCATGGAGCAGAAGAATGAAATAATCGCAGATAGCATATGTTTTCAAATTCTATGTTCGAGCTGTAATTTGTTCAATATGAAACCATCGACCGATGTCCGAGCGAAAGCTATACAAACATAAGATGTTGGATGTCACTACCTTCTCCACCCCTATCAGCAAGCAATCGGATAATAGGAAAAGAAGTCGTTTTAGTATTGTAGGCAATGTGAAGTCGACGTGGTCTAGTAGGTAGTGTGTTGGCTTATTAGACGTAAGGCCTCGGTTCAAATACTAGGTCAGACATTAAAACGAAATATGAAGAAATATTTCTTCGACGGCTTTCTCCCAGAGTTTTTGCCAGAAATCTGTTGAGACTGTCATGAAAAGTTTCTCAAAAATCTGTCGTTCGAAGTCAACTTTAAACTGTAGGTGCCACCACTCACGTATAAAAGTAACACACTCAACATAAGGTGGTGTGAGAAACTAGGTCGTAGTCCTGACTGAAGGGTTGTAATGACCAATTATGTATGTATGTCTATGTATGGCTTACTAGACAAGAGCCCGTGGCCCAACCCCAGGCTCAGATATTTCGAACAGCAGACTAGTGGCAAAAACTCTGAAGATAAAATAAAATTGCCATGAAAAAATACTCAGAAATCTTTCGTTCGTAGTCAACTAAAAACTGTAGGTCTTGCCTCTGATGCTAGAATTAAAACACACAACATAAGTGGTGTAAGAAGATAGGTTGTAATCCTGACTAAAGGGCTGTAATAAGCACTTAAGTACGTAAGTAAGTAGGCATAGAATTTTAAAAAATTAACACAATTTTGTTAACAAACGATTTCACGTCGCTCACAACAACTTTGCGTTTCACTGGCCTCAACTTGGCGAATTTTGAGTAGTGACTTGGACCTACACCCGTAAAAAATTCAACTTCCTTAGAATCTGAAAGTAAAAGATCATAAACAAAGTCATGCGTTCGCTGAATGGGATATAAAGCAGTTAGCAAACGGCTATAATTTTCATTAATAAATCGTCTTCAGAAATGAGTTCCATTTCTGTAAAAATGGGTACGAGAATCAACAAAATTGTCGAATTTGGCACGATTACAATTCACAAGGGATCCAAGAGCATCCAATGAATCACAAAAAAGTCTCTATTTGATATGGATTTTGTGTTGGCGGCATCGTTGGCCCATATTTCATTCAGAACGACGTTGACAAGGCCATCGATGTCAACGGGGAGTTCTATAGGATGATAATTATCAACTCCTTTTGGCCTGAATTGTATTATCTGGCAACCTACAGCATAAGGTTTTTATAAGACGACGCTATATGCCACACATCTCAAGCCATTTTTGATACATACTTTGTACGAGAGATTTGAGGGCTTGATCATCTCATGTGAAGGATACATATCTGAACTTAGCAACAGAGATCGTGTAATTTAACCCTGGATGGTTATTCTTCGTTGAATCGACAAACAATTTAACCCTGAATGGTTTCTGTTCGTGGAATCAACGAATCTCGTTTGCTCTTTATCATATAATTCTTTTATGTTTGGCCAAATTTTGCTCTTTTTTTATACAACTTTAGTTGATAATGAAAGCCTGCAGTGAGTAAACGTAAGCTGGCCACCCATTTCTTTAACCCCGGTTGGTCATTTTTGTACAGTAATGTTACTCTTCGTTGAATCCACGAACAGTTAAAAAAATTGTTTACGTCTGCTTACTGCAAGCTTTCCATATCAACTAACGATGTTGAAAAGATAGCGAAATTTGGTCAAAAATAAAGGAATTATATGATAAAGAGTAAATTATCTTCGTCGATTCTACGAACAGTAACTGTCAAGGGTTACCTCAATTGGACTCTTTCTTGTGGGGTTTTCTTCAGTCGCAACTGCTGGATAATAAGCTACAGGTCACAGTGGCACTCAAAGCCTTAATATCCCACTACAACCGATCCAATTCAGCCTTATTTATATCCTAGAGTCATTGAAATTTGGGCATTTTAAATGTGTTCTACCCAGAGAAACCGTGGAGGGTGTTTGAACAATGTTTGAAGTCACCGAGTTTAGTAGATAGTGTATTGGCATGAGACCACAGTTCAAACCCCAGGTCAGTCAACTCCAACACAACGAAATATGAAAAAATATTTCTTCGGCGACTTCCCCTCAGCAGATTTCTGACAAAAATTCAGAAAGTAAATAAATAAAATGAAAAGTTTCTCAAAAATCTGTCGTTCGGAATTGACTTTAAATAATAAATAAATATAGATCCCGCCGCATATGTATAAAATTAACACACATAACATAAGTGGTGTGAGAAGCTATGTATGTTTTCATCCTGAATGAAGGATTGTAATGACAAATTAAGAAAGTATGTCTGTGGGAACGTGAGTAAATAAAATTACCATGTAAGGTTTATCAAAAAGTCTGTCATTCGGAGTCGACTTGAAACTGTAGGTCCCACCACTTATGTATAAAGTTGACACACACAACAAGAGTGGTGCGAGAAGCTAGGTTGCAATCCTAGCTGAAGGTTTGTTATGACAAATTATGTATGTGTGTATGTGTATACTCTACACAGAGTGGTCTTTCAAATGAAGAAAAAATTCTATTTATATACCACACGCTTTACAAAAGACCCTATAAGATGTAGTTAGTGTTGCTATTCTGTTTAAGAACCCAAGCAATTGTTAATGAATGGTATACAACTTTAGTGGAATTAAATCATTCTCTGAATATCTAATTCTTATGTTTATCCACGTGTTCAGAAAGTTGTGAAAATAAGCCAAATCCTTGGTAAATATTTGTCAAAAGAAATCAGAAATTCAAACTTTGTCTTGTCAGCAGCATTGTTTATCTTCAAGTGTCTTAATTACGTTGCCGGATGAAACATCTTGAAGTCTGAAAAGCTGATGATAAAACAATTTCCAACCATTATGTTGTTATTGTAATACGATTTGTTACGCAACTTATAAGTCACTGAGTAAACAAATTCTTTCATACTCTTCTTGTTTTCTTCTTATCGTTTTCAACAATTTTACATAATTCTAGTGGTTAAGTCTAAATGGAATGACATAAATCCGGGGGCGTTTTAGAAAAGCCCATTTTAAATAATTTTTTTTTATTTTTTGTTAGTTTTCTTAAGAGTGTTTATTTTTAATCTTTATTTGGTTTTATTTTCTTTTTTTTGTTGATTTTTATTGTATATTTTGTTTCCATTTGATTTCACTGTCACTTCTGTTGTTTTACCAGGTGCACAATATTTTTTTAACACCTGATAACAAAAAAGTGTGACATTTTACGCTTTTGAAATGGTATAGTTCTCGTTGTGTGACAAATTTCTCAAAAAAAATAAAAAAAAATAAAAAAAAATTCAAACCGTAGAGCGTGGGGAGTCTAAATGAATTATGTGAGTAATTCTTTGAATTTTAGTAACAAGTTTTATGGCTACAAACTTCTGGAAATCAAGTTCTATAATACATTTAAATGAACTTACAAAAGAAATTCATTTTAAACGAACTCACAAGAATATGGAAAAAATTAACCATTCAACAGACCTCCAACTCAGGCATCTCGCACGAAATGAAAAAAATATATCTTTCGGCGACTTGCTCTCAACAGACTTCATGCAATTACTCTGAGTGTTAAATAAAATTGCCATGAAGAGTTTCTTAAAAATCTGTCGTTTGAAATCGGCATGAAACTGTTGTATAAAGTTAACACACACAACATGATTGATATAAGAAACTTTGTTGTAATCCTGACTAGGTAGGTAGATTGGAGTGATAGCGTTGATACTGAAAGCTCACTTGAGCTCACCTCTGACACCACAGGTGAACGCAGTCTCTGTACAAGTTCCTCCCAACCAGGGAAGAAGAAGAAATTGGTCACCGCAAGGGCTTCACAGTCAAAGCACGACTACCCCACGCTGGAAAGCCAGTCCGAAAGTTTGATAAACGAAGCTATATCCTTGAAGTAGTCACCGTAGTCTGGTACATTGTGCGTTGGCTTATTAGACGTAAAGCCAGGGTTCAAACCCCAGGTCAGACGCCAAAACGAAATATGAAAAAGTATTTCTTCGGCGACTTGTTCTCAGCAGATTTCTGGCAAAACTCTGAGAGTATATACAATTCCCATGAAAAGTTTCTCAAAAATCTGTCGTTCGGAGTCGAGTTTAAACTGTAGGTACCGCCACTCATGTATAAAAATTAACGCACACAACATAAGTGGTGTGAGAAAATAGGTCGTAATCCTGACTGAAGGGTTGTAATGGCCAATTATGTATGTATGTATATCCTTGACATCAATGGAAAGCTCCGTTAACCCGAAAAGGATTGGAGAGCCAAATAACATAAGTCTTCACCTCCCAAGAGATGGGCATTGACAAGGAAAGTGGAAAACAGTCTCCTCTTCCTCAGCGGACCTGCACCCACGGCTGAAGTCGTTGGATGGGAGCTGCATTCTTTCCGCGTGTCTTTCCATTACACAATGACATGTAAACATGGCCACTGTGATTGAGATGGCGTTACGACCAAGTCCAAGTAACTGGTTGGTGCGCCTTCTATCCATTGAGTCCAAGTGAGCCTAGCGGTGGCGCAGGACTCCTCATTGACCCAGTATAGGTTGGCGCGATGGCCAGCTTGACCGAGGTAAGTGGCATCCCCAAGTCGATTAAAGTAGATTCCGGAAGTAGTGCACCAGCCCTGGCGAGCTCGTCGGCTCTGCAGTTTCCCGGAATATTACTGTGCCCTAGGACCCAGATTATTGTGACACCGAATCGCCCAAAAAAAAAGGTAGACAGCGGCGACATTTGCTAACGATCATGGAGTTATTCACAACGTTCGTCGAAGATCTTATGGCAGCCTGACTATCACAAAAGATCGAGATGCGGGTAAAAGGAACGCCAGGATCCACGAGAATCCATTGAACAGCCCGGTAGATGGCCTCAATGCCTGAAACACGCTACAATAATCCGACAGCCGGAGGGAAATGTTCAGGTCCAGTTTCCCAGAATAGACTCCGGTGCCAAACCCGCTATCGAGTTTAGAGCCGTCGGTGTATGCATCCAGGAGTTCCGGGAGGAACTCCCCCTTACTTAAGGGGTTGGAGAGGTAAACTCAGTAATTTGAATACGAAATCAGTGGCATTAACTGTTGGTATAAAGGAAATGATTGAAAACAAGCCTCAGAGAACGAGCCCAAATGCATGTCTAAAATCACTAAACCATGCACATGTCATCTGAGAACTCTCATACAGTTTATATGGTATTCAAGCGAAATTAAATAATTTCGCAGAAGAAACAATAAAAGTTTGTATTGACACACTGGCCTCAAAGTCAGAGAAAATTAGGCTACAAATGTACCATCGCATCACAAAATCAATCACAACGACTTCAATGATTTCACCACCACCGCCGTAGGCAGAAGTAGAAATTAATAGAAGTAGAAAATAAAGTATAAAATAAAATTAGAAAATCGATAAGAGCACTTACACACATACATACATAAGTGGTCATTACTACCATTCAGCCAGTATTATTACCCAGCTTCTCACACAACTTATGTTTTGTGCGTTTACATGCGCAAATTACAGATTTTTTGAGAAACATTGCATGGCAATTTCCAGAAATTTCGTTTTGTTGGAGATGTCTGACCTGAACCGATGCCTAATGTTTAATAAGCCAACACACTACCTACTAGACTACGGCGACTTCATTAACACTTAAAAATCGGTGGACGAAATATGCCACTATGTGCTGTTCAGGCAATCGATCGCTACAATCTTCATCCTCAACAATGTAATCCATTGGTGGAAGACTTTTCGAACTTTGGACGATACTAATTCACTTGAGATCTTAGAGTGTTCAATGCATCCCAATAAACTCACTGTTTGATGTGGATTTTTAGATTGGCGGCGTCATCGGTTCATACTTCTTTAAGAAAGAGGTCACTGTCAAAATGCCGATGATTACGAACCACCTTTTAGCCTGAAAAAGATGATCTCGACACCGCGACAAGTGGTTTCAATAGGACGGCGCTACATGACACACACCGCATATATCATTTTGGATATCCATTCTGCACGTATTAACTGGCCACCGAAATTGTGCGTTTTGGTACCTTTAGACTTTTTCTTGTGGCGATTTATAACCTTACAGATGTGTAAGAATAAGCTACAAACCACAAAGGACCCTCAAAGCTAACAAAATCCATGCTTTCTCGTTAATTTTTTTTTAACCATCACTCAAGAATGGGTGGAGCGGTGTTCCCTATCCTTGTAGTGAATTGTGTTTGAATACATAAATGTTAGTTTATAGGAGAAAGGAAAGCGAGGAAAGTGTTTGACAATTTTTTTTAATGACCAGTGTATAATACCTTCGTCACTTTTTTTTCGAGAATTGCTTTTTGTAGTAATAATTCGCACTTTTTTTTCTATTTTGAGTAATCATATGAAAAAAATCTAGATACTGGTGTTTTGCTTCTATATTGTTTAACATTAAAATTATAAAAAAAGCTACAAAAACCAAACAATGTACTTGTTTACAAATTATCGCACTGAGTAATACAAAAACAAACATCAGTATAAAAAAACAATAAAATAAATAAATAAAGAAGTAAACAAAAATATACCAACAACAATACAATAATAAACGTAAACAACGATGTTTCCATTTATAAAGATTTCGAGAAGGCGATGTCATTAACGTTCGTCTTCAAAACCATTCATCAGACTTCTTACTTTGCCATATAAAAGGCAAGACAAAGCAGGCGACTGAGTTAGTGAAGTTCAGCCAGTCTTGTGTGAAGACGTGGTGTGTTTGAAGAGAGTAATCGTGGTTTGATGATCTCCGTTACAAAGATTAGTCGAACAATTGTCCAGTACAACAAAGCAATTGTTGTTGTTTACATAAGGTTGTGAACAGAATTGTGCCATTAACAAAAAATTTTAATTAAAACTAAACACAGATATATTTTTATTTTATTTGGCATCTACGAGCTCATATTATAAACGTTTTTAAAAGGAAAAAACGTAACAATATAGAATGTCAGAAAAACAATTATAAATCGAACTCACGAAAATCGAAAATTTAGTCTGATTTATTCACCAGAATCATGGAAAATACGATACTACGAATGCGCTCCTACCTGGGGACATTTGAACTATCTTGTAGTCCAGACATAATTGTATCAAGAAATCTGTGAAACGAATAAAAAAATGAATTATTGTTAAGCTTTTCAGGTTTTATATGGGTTTCTATTTAGCGTTTCATATGAGTTTAAAGTTACAATCGACAAGAAAAAAATTCAGTATCTGTTTTAAATATGCTGTCGTCTAGCTCCTCGAATAATCATATCATTGCGCACGTCAACATATTTTTGTTTTGTTTTTTGAAGTCACACAGAACCTTCCTTGTAACGGGTGATTTTTTACCTATTATCTGTTTGGCAACACTGGTTTAAACAGCTTACGCACGTTTCGTGTTTTGTTTCACTGTCAAAAATCTTCAGTTTAGTCTATAATTTAGTCTTACAAACGAACAACGCGTGCAAATCATTGAATTTTATTATCAAAATGCGTGCTCTGTTAAGAAAGTTCATCGCGCGCTTCTTCCATTTTATGGTCAGTTTAACCGACGCGGCTATTCCGGCTATTGTGACTAAATTTCGCACCAAATTTGCATTGTTGGACATTAAACCACCAACACGTAGAGTGCGAACTGAAGAAAATATCGCAGCTGTATCGGCTAGTGTTAATGATGACCATCAATTATCGATTCGTCGCCGTTCGTAGCAATTGGGCCTCTGTTATTCAACAACGTGGACAATTTTACGGAAGGATTTAGGTGTGAAGCCTTTCAAAATACAGCTGGTGCAAGAATTGAAGCCGAACTACCTACCGCAACGCAGAATTTTTGGTGAATGGGCTCTTGGAAAGTTGGCCGAAGATCCACTTCTTTATCGAAAAATTGTGTTCAGCGGCGAAGCTCATTTTTGGCTCAATGGATACGTAAATAAGCAGAATTGTCGATTTTGGAGTGAAGATTAGCCAGAAGCATTGCAAAAACTACCAATGCATCCAGAAAAAGTCACAGTTAGGTGCGGTTTATGGGCTGGTGGCATCATTGGATGTACTTCTTCAAATATGCTGCGAATCGTAACGTAGCTGTGAAGGGTGAACGCTACCGTGAGATGATATCCAACTTTTTTTTGCCCAAAATGCAAGAGCTTGACTTGCATGTCATGTGGTTTCAACAAGACGATGCCACATGCCACACAGCACGCGTAACAATGGACTTATTGAGAGGTGAGTTCAGTGAACATATAAATTCACGTTCGGGACCGGTCAAATGGCCGCCTAGATCGTGCGATTTAACGCCTGAAGACTATTTTTTGTGGGGCTATGTTAAAGCTTATGTCTATAGAGACAAGCCCGCTTCAATTGACGCATTGGAAGACAACATTGAAGCATTTATTCGTGAGATACCGGCCGAAACGTTGGAAAAAGTATGCCAAAATTGGACTAAGCGGATGGACCATTTGAGGCGTAGTCGCGGTCAACATTTGCATAAAATAATCTTCAAACATTAAATTATATGGACCGTACTATCAATTCAAATACAGATTTCATGCACTTTTCTGAATTATATGTGTTTTTTTTTGAATAATTTTCCTATAGCTCTTAAAAAATCACCCATTATAAAAAAACTCATAAATGATGTTGTAAGTTAAGAATTGAGTCTCTTGTACGCTGGGTATGAATGAATTGCACTAGAAAGTTACGCAGAACTAAAAAAAAAATTGAAAATGAAAGAAAAAAAGGCAACGAATTTTAATATGCTTATCATGAATAAGGAATACGACAATACTCCTCTACATGTTATGGATGACATTATAAAGTCAACATTGCTGTCAGTTGACGGACACCTCATTTCGTTATTCGATTTGTTTGCCTCTCTGGCTGGCATGTATGACGTTATCCCTGTCATCAGTGAAGTAGTTTTCTTAACGTGCCTGCCTGCCTTTTCTTATCGCACATCAATGCATTCTGTTTATTTCTTTATAAGTTTTTGTTTTTTTTTCTGTTTCGCAAAACAATGGCGTTAAATAAAGTTATCACTGACGGTGTTGCAGTTTTTTCGTTTTGGCAGTTTTTAAAGAAAAGAAGATTTCTTTAGTTGCTCTGTGATCCTTATCTCTTAAGAGAAAATGAAGTTTAATTATGTACCCCATATATTAACCTGCATGAATCGGGAGTTGAGTTGTTGCTTTGGGTATTACATGTATTCTTTACTTAGTGGCAAGTAATTCATATTTAAACTTGCTTTACTTCACTCACCTTATGCAAGCCTGTCTGCATTTTTTATTTAATTTTTTTTTTGACATACAACGGTGTATGTAGACTATATTAATGCTCCTGCATTATCGTTGGTGATATTTGTTTATTCACTTAGTAACGGCATTCCTTTAAACGTGTAGAAAATGTTACTCAGATTTTTTTTTTTTTTGTTAACCTAACGTTAACGGTTAACATGCAAAGAGTGTACACGAATACTCTTTTACAAAACGACATTGAATATCACATGCATTCCACAAAATGTATGTGCAAATATTAGTCTATTTTATCGGAACGCAGCTGCAAGCTTGATCCATTTTATGATCGCCGTAATTGTCCTAACGAGCGAAATGTGGTGCAAAGCGCTGTATAAATTTGAGTCCACTGGTTCAGTAAACGATCGACCAATACCTGTACACCGAAGAAATGCAAGATCTGCCTAAAACATTGCCGCTGTCCTTCAGCATGCGCAAAAGAATCTGAGGCAGTCGATATCTCAAGAACATGATCCTTTGCATATCACAATTTGAAGAATTTAACGTCGTGACTTGGGTCTGCCAAGTGAAGCATGAACTGATGGTAAACTACCGCTGTCCCTGAGCGTGTGCAAAAGAATCTGAGGCAGTCGATATCTCAACAACATGATCCTTTGCAGATCACAATTTGACGAATTTAACTTCGAGACTTGGGTCTGCCCAGCCGTAAATAATTGAACCGCTGTCCCTGAGCATGTACAAAAGAATCTGAGGCAGTCGATGTCTCAAGAACACGGTCCTTTGCATATCAGAATTTGTAGAATTTAACATCGTGACTTTGGTCTGCCAAGTAGTATATAATCCAACTGAACCATGAACTGATGGTAACCTACCGCTGTCCCTGAGCATGGGCAGGAGCATCTGAGGCAGTCGATGTCTCAAGAACACGATCCTTTGCAATTTGAAGAATTTAACGTCGTGATATGGGTCTGCCAAGCTGTACATAATTCAACTGAAGCATGAACCGTGATGGTAGCTACCATAGACAACAACTTGTATGCCCTGAAGGGGCTGTGAAGCGTTATTTTCAGTGATGAGACCCATTTCTGCATGAATAGTACGTACAAAATTGTGCAATTTGTGACGAAACAAATCGGCAACAGATGGCAGAGCATCCAATGTATCCTGAAAAATCACTGTTTGGTGTGCATTTTAGGCTAGCGGTCCATATTCGTGTGAGGACTATATTGGCCAATCAATCGGCATTAGATCGAAGAGCATCCAATGTATCGTAAAAGATCACTGTTTGGCGTGCATTTTAGGCTGGCGGTCCATATTTGTGTGAGGACTATATTGGGCAAACAATCACTGCCGACGGCGAGCACTATAGACGACAGTCATTTCATGTGTTAGTGATGCATTCGGGCCACTGGGAACGTGTTTTTGAATAAGCCATAGGTTAGGTTAGGTTAGGTTAGAGGACGTGTACTTGTCAACTAAGACAAGTACAGTACCCGGAGGTCGAATTGAACCATTGTACAACGTCATAGTTTCTCACACCATGTTGTGTGTGTTAATTTTATACATGAGTGGTGGGACCTACAGTTTTAAAGTCGACTCCCAACGACAAATTTTTGAGAAATTTCTTAATGGCAATTTTATTTACTCTCAGAGTTTTTGCCAGAAATCTGCTAAGAGGAAGTCGCCTAAGAAATACTTTTTGTATTTTGTCTTGTTGTCTGACCTGAGTCTCGAACACTGGCTTTACGTCTAATAAGCCAACACACTACCTACTAGACTACGGCGACTTCTGAAGAAGCCATAAATCACAGCGGTCCTTGAAGCGATTATAACCAATGCCGTCAAGGAAATTCAAAGTTATACCGTAGAGACCAGGAAAGTGGAAAATTTCGAATGTGCTGCGCTCAGGGTAGTCTGGGTTTGGCTTTTAAGTAAAAACATTTGCCTAAGCCTATAAGGACTGTGAACATTAAATCCTTAGAGTATTTAAAGCTTAAACTCTTTGCAAAATAATTGCCTTTCTTAAGTATTTTGTATGTCCTGGCCTATATAAAACATAACAATTTCCTGCTGGTTTACCAAATAGTATTCAAAGTTGTTACTCTTAATGCCGTTCTCGAAGCCAGACGCAATAGCGCCTAATGGCATTACGCTTAAGCAGGAAGTATTTTGTTGACAGTTAATGTCATCAACACTCCTTTGCTCTTTTTTTTAAGTGCAGCTACAAAGCATTCTCTGTTGCATTCTGTAAAAAAGTTGTTGATTGTCGCTGGAAGCCAATTGAACACTTCTAGGTGAGAATGTGTTAAGAAATTACGCTGTGTTATGGTATTTATAAAACAAGAGAGAGAGAGAGATGGAATAATAACAAAATGGTAAACCATTATATGGGCTGACCGAACAAAGGATGTTAAAGTTCAACAACAACAACACCAGCAGCAGCTACAATGATGAAATTAATCAATAATAAAAAAAATAACGTCATCAATATCATCAACTTTGGTTTTCTGCTACAAAATACCGAAAAAAAGAAAACAACAGCATGTCAACGATAATGCAAAATAATGGTGATCAATAAAGAAAAGGGAACGAGTACATAAAAATTATGAACAGTTAGTTGTGCTTCACTATTGAAGACCCAGCAATACCCTACAATAGTATACAAGTTAGTTTACAACACTTATAATTGATTTTCATAGAACTCCGCGGAATAATAAAGCGTAGGGTGCGTTGGAAGCTTAATGGCTAGTGTCCAAGCATAGGGCAAGGGTCGTAATTTCAATTCTCACAAGAAACTCTGGTATCTAACACAATATCAAGCGTAAGGTCTCAGTTACTTTTAATCGAATTTGCAATTAAAAAATAAAATAAAGAACAGATGTTTAGACCCAACACGTCAACGTACGGCAAGGTCTTTGATTGTAGAAGGGATTATGCTCAAAGACTGTAGATAAGCAGAGGTCAGTCTAGTCTACCAAAATGATTATTTGGCCTAATAAAGGGACTAACCAGAGCTCACAATAAGGCCTTATGCTGTCCAAATGTCTGTATCGGCACGATAGTAACATCAACTGCATGATTTTGACTTCAACTGCATAATTGTGACATTTATATGCATGATAGCGATTTCGACTACATGATTGTGACTTCAACGGCATGATAGGGACTTCAACTGCATGATAGTGACTTCAACTGCATGATTGTGAATTCAACTGCATGATTGTGACTTCAACTACATGATTGTGACGTCAACTGCATGACAGTGTCTTCAACTGAATGATTGTGACTTTAACTACATGATTGTAACTTAAACTGCATGATTGTGATACCAACTGCAAGATAGTAACTTCAACTGCATGATTGTGACTTCAACTGCATGATTGTGACTTCAACCCCATGATAGGGACTTCAACTGCACGATAGTGACTTCAAATGCACGATAGTGACTCCAACTGCATAAAAGCAATACTCGAACTTCTGTCTTTAGCGCCTTTAAGTTGAACATGTCTCCCTTTCGGAAGAAAATCGTAATCTCTACATATTACACTTTCTTTCATATCGTTTCGTATGAGTATCCAGTATACAATGCCCTACTCAAACAACGTTTAGAGTTTAAGCAGTCTTTAAGTGCGTCCCATTATTCAATCTAGTTCACGTTTTCTGTGTTATCTTGTTTGTACCCAAAGCTAACATTAAATAGTTTGCCTGGTCGACATAGTCAATTAAAATGTAGAAAGTTTTTCTGCATGTTGTGCCATATCTGGTTAGTTCATATGCTCTTCAGTTATCTGGAATGTATGTATTTCCAGAGACAGCTGAATTTTGTGCTGCTCAAACTAGAGATCATTTCATGGAAACATAGAGCTGTTACAGCTGCCTAACTTTCCGAAAGTATGCTAATATATCTCATGATATTGAGATCGTTACTGGGCGTCTTTTGACTGGTTATAGAAGGACTTGAACTTGGAACTTTTTATGCGAGAACATTACTTAATTGGACATTACACCCTCTTTGTCAGCTTTACGACGTAGCTTCTCACACCACTAGTGGGCAATGTCTAGAACAGATTTGCTCAACTTTTCATGCCAATTTTAATTGACTCCCAGAGTTTTTTCTAGAAGATTGCTAAGAAGAAGTCTCCAGAAAATTTGCCATATATGTTGGAAATGTCTGAGACGGGAATTGAACTGTGGACTCCTGTATAATACGCCAACACACTACCTACTAGACTACAGCGACATCTAACCATTACTAATTCCATATTAGTCAACCAACCTTCTTTTTAACCTTCTTGCCTGTTGAAAGAAATGAACCCTTCTTCCTTCTTTATTAAACGGCAATATACTGACTTCAAGAGAAAGGACTCATTCAACTAAAAACAAAAAGTACTTTCAAAAGCACTGAAGTCTTTAGTTTCTCTAGTCTATAGTATGTTGGTTTATTAGACGTGAGGCCACGGTTCAAAGTCCAGGTCAGACATCTCCTACAAAACGAAATATGAAAACATTTCAGCGGCGACTTCCTCTCAGCAGATTTCTGGCACAAATAAAATCAATAATGGAAAGTTTCTCGAAAAAAAAAATTGTCGTCTGGAGTCAACTCTAAACTGTAAGTCCCAACACGCACGTATAAAATTAATACGCACAACGTGGGTGGTGTGAGAAACTAGGTCGCAATCCTGGTTGAAGGGCTAATTATGTATGTATGATTGCTAAGAAGAAATTTCCGGAAAATGTTTCGTTTCTTAGAGATATTTGAGACTACGGCAACTGCTAAGCACTACTATTCCTATATTAATCAACATAACTATACATATATATGTACATACATAATTAGTCATTACAACTTTATATGCATGACAACTTTCAGTGGGGCTGAGCTTCAGGCCACCATGGGGGTCAGTAGTTGGCGGATAACTGAACGGCCTACCCTAGGTAGGTTAGCTGCGAATAACCAATAAGCAGTCCCCGACCAAGAGCGGCAGATGATGAGGCGTACTACAAAAGGGTACAAGTGACCGAAGACGTTATCTGCGACATGGCGAACCGATGCCGCCATTAACTAGGCATCACCCCACAGAGGGTTCCCTCAAGAGATGGGAAAATAGGAGAGTAACGCCTCCGTGGTCCAATTAGTTTCATCATATCGACGCCCGTGATTCGGGCATTAGAACCGAGCCCGGTAAGGTTCTAATTATGGTATACCGGAAGACGTATGTGAATTGGCGATATTGGCTGACGATGGCAGTATTCCGGCACTTTAGTAGGCGGTGTGAAAGCTGGCCGAAATGGCTGTTGGGCTAATGCTGCCATTGCCTCCGCCCCGTTAAAACTATGGCAAGTCTGTCGGTACGTTCCTGATTTGTCACCGTTAAGTTGGTGTTGTAGGACCAGATGTGAATCCCTGGTTTACGTCGACCTGGCTCTGAACACATATTCCCATGAGGTTATGTGTCAACCCTCGCGTGGCGTCCCTGCTTATGCATAGATAACCACGGGGTCTTTCGTGACGACTACAACGATGGATTAGGATAACGGCCGAGAGTTGGGGCCCAAATTGAAATGATGAGCAAAAATAAAACAACAAATACAACAAATAAACCGACGAATTCATGTGAGATGAATGCTTTGGAGCTAAATGCTTTTGGGCAGAGCTCGAAAATACCGAGGTCTCCAGTGCGTAATCGGGAAATAAACCCGTTTGGACAGAGCACGAGAACTCCGAGATCCCCAGTTAACGGGAAAGATTCGGGATTAGTGGTCCTGGGATCAGAACCGTCGCGAGGCGACACGGGGTCAGCGGCCAGCGGTGTTTTTGGTCAACTCGGCGACCAAATCAGAAGTCTGATTGAAATGTTGGAGGATGGGAAAAGGAGGTCAATCCACCAGCCGATGAGGGATGCGATTGACTCTATCAAAACCCTATATGACCTGTACGCAAGCGAGCTGCAGGGACAAACTACCAAGGCGACTAACCGCAGCAGTTCTGCTACACAAACATCGCCATTGTTGAGGAACCAGGAGACGAAGAGGAAACATGAGGAGACCTCCGAAATTCCTGCGGCAAAGAGGAGAACTCCGAATCCTGCAGCAGGGGCTCCAGCGAGGGAAACTACAGATGTGACCTTGAGCCGGCAGGAGAATACTAAGGGAGTAAATAAGGAACCAGGGTGGCAGAAAGTCACGAAAAGAAAAAGGAAGAACAAGAAACCACAGGAGAGGAAAACGAAGCCAGATGCGATCGTGATTGCGACGAAGGATAACACGTCGTATGCCGACATTCTGAGGAGAGTCAAAACGGACCCTAAGCTTTGCGAATTAGGAGAAAACGTGACCAAAATTAGGAGAACCGCAAAGGGCGGTCTACTACTCCAACTCCGCAGGAGCGGGGAGCACACGGAGAACTTCAGGGGAGCCATTGGAGAGCTCTTAGGAGAAAACGCGTCCGTCCGCACTCTAAAGGATATGAGGACAATTGAGATCAAGGACATCGACGAGATCACGGAGAAGGAGGATGTATATGAGGCTATACGAAAGATCCCAGGCCTCGAGATTTTCGGTAAGCCCGACGTAGTTACCCTTAGGAGGGCATATGGTGGGACGCAAACTGCCACAGTGAGCCTTGACGCAGACGCTGCAGCTATTCTCCTGAAGGAAAGTAGAATCAGGATCGGCTGGGTCATATGCAGGATTCGCGAGAGAAACATACCGACGAAATGCTTCCGGTGCTTGCAGTTTGGGCACATGGCTCGTCAGTGCAGGAGTAAGGTTGACCGCTCGGGAACTTGCCGTAAGTGCGGACAGGAGGGGCATATTGCCAGAAATTGCGAAAGGGAACCTCTTTGCATGTTCTGCAAAGTGGACGACCCGAAATCCTCCAACCATATCGCGGGGAGCGGAAAGTGTCCGCAATTTCTTAGCGCTCTTAAATCACGTTCTAAGAGATGAAATTGATACAGGTTAATCTGAACCATTGCGAAGCAGCCCAGGACCTATTGGTCCAGAGGGTAAAGGAGGAGAATATCGATGTCGCAATTATAAGCGAACCTTATCGGGTACCGAGGAATGGTACTTGGATCACGGACGGATCTAGTACTGCGGCTATATGGATTTGTGGTTCATTACCCTTCCAGCAAACCTATGCGCGGGACATTGGTTTTGTTATGGCCAGGATAAAGGGAGTTTTCGTCTACAGCTGTTACGCTCCCCCGAGGTGGTCAATGGATGACTTCCAACATATGCTGGAGAGGCTGGCGTCACACGTGCGCTTGAACACCCCCGTTATTATAGGAGGAGACTTCAACGCTTGGGCGACCGAATGGGGTAGTAGATATACTAACGCCAGGGGTCGCTGCCTCTTGGAAACGTTCGCTTCCCTTCCTGTGGCGCTGATGAATGACGGAAGAGGAAGCACATTTAGGAGAGCTGGATCGAGCTCGATAATAGATTTGTCGTTTGTGAGCGATGGCCTTGCTTCGCGGACCGCGTGGAGGCTAACTGAGGACTTCACGAATAGTGACCATCAGGCAATTGTGATGACGGTTACTGGGCGCAACACGAGAGGAAACGGATTGCCGAAGTTTACGGGACCGAAATGGAAGGACTCCCGCTTTGACGAGGAGACGTATAGATTGATGTTGTCGTCTTTTCATACGACTGGCAGCACGGTCGAAGAATTAGTGAGCGGCGTATACCAAATGCTCAACACTGCATGTGATGCTGCTATGCCTAGGAGAACTGTGTGTAGGGGACGTTCCCCCTGCTACTGGTGGAATGACGAAATTCGAAGACTGCGGTCGGCATGCTTTGGGGCGAGAAGACGGGCCCAGCGTACGAGAGGAAGGCCGACATGGGAAGCCGAACGGGCTTCCTATGAGGATCTAAGGCATCAACTTAGAAGAGCCATTAAAAGGAGCAAGAAACTATCCTTCCAGCGGATATGCCAGGAAGCTGACATCAATCCTTTTGGGACGGCGTACAGAGTCGTCTGCAAGAGAATCGGTGCTCGAGAACAGCCTAAACTAGGTTGTCCAGTTTTGCTACGGGAGATCATTGGTACATTATTCCCACGGGGCCAGCCCTACACTTTTATAAGTAGGGAGCCGGAGGCCATCCATACCATACCCGAGGTAACAGGAGAGGAGGTACTCGCAGCATGCACTGGAATAGGAGATAGGAAGACACCGGGGCCAGACGGAATCCCAAATAGGACACTTAAGGTGGCTATCCGGCTCAGACCGGATATGTTCGCCAAGGTGTTTCACAAGTGCTTCATCGAGGGTGTTTTTCCACTTAGATGGAAGAAGCAGAAATTGGTTCTCATTCCAAAACCTGGCAAACCACCAGGGGAACCATCGTCGTATCGGCCCATCTGTCTACTTGACACGATGGGAAAAATACTGGAGAGGATTATATACAATCGACTACTGACGTGTGCCGAGGCAGGAGGAGCTCTCTCGGACCTGCAATACGAATTTAGGAAAGGACGATCCACTATTGACGCGATAAGAAGAGTGGTCGACATTGCAAGAGATGCAATAGAGGGCGAAAGGTGGAGATTTGGCACCAAGGAATACTGCGAGGTTGTCACACTTGACGTTAGAAACGCGTTCAACTCAGCGAATTGGGGGCGGATTATGAGAGCCCTCTTTAATATGGCTACGCCGCCATACTTAATGGAGATATTGAACAATTACTTTCAGGACAGGAAGGTAATATACCTAACGGATGAAGGAGAGCAGGAATACGTAGTGACGGCGGGTGTCCCGCAGGGCTCTGTACTTGGGCCACTACTATGGAACATTATGTATGATGGAGTACTTCGATTGCGATTGCCGAACGGGACTACAATTGTGGGCTTTGCAGATGACATAGCCATAGTCTCGGTAGCTAAGACGGTAAGGGAAATAGAGGAGAAAACGAACACAGCGATTCGAAAGGTTGGAGCATGGCTGGATGAAGCAGGTTTGAAACTTGCTGCGTATAAAACAGAGGCCGTCTTGATAAGCGGCCGGAAGATAGTGGAGAAGATGGAAGTGACCGTTGGAGGCACAAGGATCGAATCGAAGAGGGCGATAAAATACCTGGGAGTGATTATCGACGACAGGTTGAACTTCAAGGAGCACGTGAAATACATCGGCGAAAAAGCATCTGTAACACAGGGAGCACTGGCGAGGATGATGCCAAATATTGGAGGACCAGGTCCATTCAAAAGGAGGATAATTTCGGCGGTAATAACGTCGATAATGCTGTATGCTTGCCCAATATGGTCGGAGGCACTCTCCGTGGGGACGACAAGGAGGATACTGTCCTCGGTGTATCGTCTAAGCGCGATTAGACGGATAAGTGGCTTCAGGACAGTGTCTGATGAAGCGGTATTGGTGTTGGCAAACACAATACCAATAGATATATTGGCGGATGAGATGAGGAGGATATACCTTCGCCGTCTCGAGCACCCGGGACGAATAGCAGCTATAAAAGCGGAGGAACGAAGGGCTTCCATGCACAAATGGCAGTCACGATGGGAAAGCAGTTTAAAGGGAAGATGGACATTTCGCCTTATCCCTGATGTAACCCTTTGGATGAATAACAAACATTGCGAGCTGAATTACTACGTGACTCAGTTCCTAACTGGTCATGGGTGCTTCAGGAAGTACCTGCACAGATTTGGTCATGACACTTCCCCTATATGCCCAAACTGTGTAGATGAGGAGGAAGATGCGGAGCATATTCTAATATGCTGTCCCAGATTTAGATGGCCCTGGGAAACGAGTTTAGGACCAAACCGGCTAATGGAAGAGCTGTTGAATCGTAGGATTCTATGGAGTCAATATAGCAAGAGAATGGCTGAAGTTTTGATAGTACTCCGAAGACTGGAGGAACGGAGGCGAAATTTGAACTAACGTGATAAAGCTTTCAAGCTAACCAGCTCTCCGCGAAGTAATACCTTACGGCAGTCCCGCGGAGGGAGAGTGGTTGAAGTGTGTAGGGGGTGGGTTTAGTACGTAGGCACCAGTGATGGTGAATCGTGCACTCTTTTGTTGGAACAAAAGTGTCTTTCGAAGATTCCCACCTCCGGCTCAAGACAAAAAAAAAAAAAAAAAATTACAACTTTCAGTCAGGATTACGACCTAGTTTCTCACACCACTTATGTTATGTGTGTTAATTTTATACATGAGTAGCGGGACCTACTGTTTAAAGTCAACTCCGAACGACAGATTTTTGAGAAGCTTTTCATGGCAATTTTTTATTTACCCTTTGAGTTTTTGCCAGAAATCTGCAGAGAGAATTCGCCGAAGAAATACTATTTGTATTTAGTTTTTAAGCCTGACCTGGGGCCTGAACCCTGGCTTTACGTCTTATAAGCCAACACACTACCTACTAAACTACGGCCACTTGTTGACTGTACTAACCTTACTCTTTACGTTCTTGTCCTTTCAAAGAAGAGAACATAACTTTCTCTTTTATTAAACGGTGATCTTTCTAGGACAAGGACTATTAGGCAATGGTTCTTCCTCTAGCGAAAGCAAAAATTCCATTTAATGGCATTAAGCATACATAAGATGTCTGTTGTTTACCAATCAAATCTTGCAACATATATTACCGATCTTAGTGTAGCGTCCACATCAAAATAAAAAAAATAAACATCATCAACCATGATGATGGCGTTGACAATGACAGCTACAACAAGGAAAATCGGTTAGTGAATGGTGTAGACTTCGTTGTAAGTTTTCAACCAACAACAACAACAACAACTAACCACGAGTATATGCAATAAGCTTTGCAACACAAACAAATAAATACAAAAACAAAATTAATAAAAAAAAAACAAGAATAAGGGAAAGCCGGCATACAAAATGCTTTATAAACGAAACTACCGAACCATATTCATTTCATTATAATTTACTGCACTTTGTAAATTGTTGTGGTCAATTAATGTCAGCATGTTACCATAAAAAAAAGAAAAAAAATTCCCAAACTCTACTACCAATAGTTTTAGTGTCCTCAGAGCGTTTCCTTTAATGTTTGGTTGATGTTGTTTACCGTACAACATGTTGTAATACAACAACAATATTGCCGATATATTGTAAATATTAATAAATAATGTTGCAACATTTTCAACATTTTTCAACTTGAAACATATGAATTCTGCATAATGGAAATTTACTACATACAACATGTAGAGGAATGCATATAAATTTGGAGTGGGGAGGTGGTAAATGGGGAAAATATTTTTATTTAAAATTACAAGCTTAACGGAACATAGTTAAACATTCAAAGTTCTTGGAACCGCAATATTTAATGTGAAAAATTCTGATTTCATTTGATACAATTTTCCTCTTTCAAAAACGGCTTCTTTGGAGAAGCTAAAAAAACCGTATGACTGACAGACAATTCCAACAATATGTTCGTCATGTCATTTGTTAAGTGGAACAAACATACATACATACATACATAATTGGTCATTACAACCCCTCAGTCAGGATTACGGCCTAGTTTCTCACACCACTTATGTTGTGTGCATTATTTTAAAGTCGACACCGAACGACAGATTTTTTAGAAACTTTTCATGACAATTTTATTTATTCTCAGGGTTTTTGGTCAGAAATCTGCTGAGAGGAATCCGCGGAAGAAATATTTTCATATTTTCGTTTTGAAACCGGAGCTTTACGTCTAATAAGCCGACACACTACCTACTAGACTACGGCGACTTCAAAAGGAACACTGGAACGCAAATCTAAAATTTTTTCATGGCTCTACAATTGAACTCAAGAAACAATTAACAGATGATGAAACCACACCAGAATATACAATTGCGGATACCAAACTGTGTTGGCATTTGCGTCCAGTAAAGTGAAAGAGCCATCATGAATCATTTAAAGCAAAAAAAGTTTCCAAACTATCTGAAGACTCTTTGAAAAAGTAACTTTTGTTTGAAAATTCCGTTTTATGGTCAACATACTGGAACCTTGGGAACAAGCAATTTGTGCAATTATTGAACTAGGCATGGTGAAATAATATAACCACTGTGACACGCAGTCTTGAAGACAACACTGAAATATTGATTTCTTGTCACCCTCAACTCGTTTGTCTTGAATCTTGGCTTAACAACTTCTTGCCTACAACTTCAGCTCTTATAAGATTTGCAGTCCGACAGCCTTCGATTGCGTGGCGTCATTGATAATTGTGATCATTTAAACTGACAGAAAATAATAATTCTTATTGCTTCATTCATTTTCTTCAAGTATAGACTGGCTTTTAGAATTTACGGCTTTATTAGTCGTTTCCTCTCTAAAATTGATAATTATAGGAACTTGGTAAGGTCTTTAGCATTAGAAATAAAGGGTCCGCCAAATAACTTTTTTTTTGAAAATGTTTTAAAAAAACTACTGAATATTTTCTCAAATTTCTTTTTTTATTTGAAAGTAAAATCTTTCCGGTTAATAATGGAAAAAAGATTCATTCAAATGGCTGCCTCGGCTGGCCATGCAGTAGCCTACACGATCTGTCAAATTTTTAAGCATACTATCGATTATGTGCAGCTGTATTTCACCAATGGCTTCACGAATATTGTCCTTTAAAGCATCATCTGGCTTGTCGGCGTAATACTTATCTTTGACGGCACCCCACAAATAATAGTCCAACGGTGTCAAATCGCAGCTCCGAGGTGGTCAAACGACACCAGCTCTGCGGCTGATAATGCGATCTTCAAAAACAGGGCGCAAAACATAGAGTGTATCTTCGGCTGTGTGGCACGTAGCGCCGTCCTGTTGAAACCAAATGTTGCCAATATCCTTTTTTTTTTGCCAAAATCGGCATCTTCTGGTGTAGGCTACTGCATGGCCAGCCGAGGCAGCCATTTTAATGTAATTATTTTCCATTATTAACCAGAAGGATTGTACTTTCAAATAAAAAAAGGAATTTGAGAAAATATTCAGTAGTTTTTTTTTAAAGCATTTAAAAAAAAAAGTTATTTGGCGGGCCCTTTATTAACAGTGTCGAAATTGGAAAGCAGCTTTTAGAGATATCAACTGCATTCAGGCGTTTAAAACGGCTATTGACAGTGCATTCCGAACCTGATCTGACTAATTGGAGGCTATCGCACTAAGATACCATTCCAATGTTAGGGATATGAATGACATTCGTTGACTTCATATAACAGAGGAGATTCAATACCAATAAAAATTGTATTCCAAATACGTCTTTCAACGAGGATTTGGTGTGAATGACATGATTTGCTGCTTTAGCCGCCGTTAGTAAATTCACGTATGTCGAGACTTCATAAAATCGAGATCAAATTTCAATAAAAATTATTTTCCAAATATGTCTGTCTAAGTGGGTAACTTAATAATAGCTGTTGATTTAAGTAATGAGCTAGTTTGCTATCAATGGCTAAGTAAATGGCAACACTGTGCTCATTGATAGCTATTCACCAAAAATGGTAGGAAGTACTCCCTCCATGAAGCCGACAAAAAGCAAATTATTCTCAGTGTATCGCCTAAACGCGATTAGACTGATAAGTGCCTTTAGGACAATATCTGATGAAGCGGACTATTATTGGCAAAGACCATGCCAATAGATATATTGGTGAATGAAATGAGACGTCTTGAGGTCTTATGACAAGCTGCGGCTATAGAAACGGAAAAGCGATGGATTTCCATGTACAAGTAGTCTTCACGATTGGAGTACAGTTTGAAGAGAACTAGGACATCTCACCTTATACCTAATACGATACTATACGGCATACGGCATATTATTCCATGAATTTATTAATAATGGTTTGGTAAGCAGTGGATCTCATGTAATGGGGTACTGCGAGTTGAATTTCAACGTGACCCAGTTCTTAACCAGCCATTGTTTCAAAAAAAAAAAAAAATAATACATAGATTAGGATGCCCCAACCGATGAACTCGTGATTCCACTATGCTAGATGACCCAGAGAAATAAAATCAGCTTATAAATGAAGTGATGAATACAAACCAGTACAGTCAACGTATACATACACACATAATTTGTCATTACAACCCTTTAGCCAGGATTACGACATTTATTTAGCGCATGTTAATTTTATACATGAGTGGAGGGAACTACAGTACGAAAGTTTTTTTTTTTTTGAGAAACTTTTTCATGGCCTCATGTCTAATAAGCCAACACACTACCTACTAGACAACGTTGACTGTAGTCTAAAGCTGATGTTATAATGGTACTCCAACCGTTGGAGATACAGACGCAGAATTTGAGAGAATTTTAAAGCTAACCAGCCTTTAAAAGCTGTTATCTACCTGCAGCTTCGCGGAGAAAGAATGGTTAACTGATATATAGTAGTGGATGGGAAACATATGTAAGTGTCTTAGGAATAATCGCCAGTTTAGAAAAAAATATATTAAAAAAGAAGATGGAGTATCACCTAGAAACCTTTTTATGCTGCAACCCCTAGGGAATATATTGTCCAATGCGACCAAGGTTGTATAGAATAAATTAACTGAATATAGGGTGATATTCAAGTCGTTATTACATTACCAACGACTGCTTTCAACAATGAATTTAAAACAACCAATTTCAGTTCACCATGATAAAATCAACACCCAACATGTCCTTACAACTGCAAAACTTTTTAAACCACAGGAGCCCAAAATAATTACTGTGGACAAGACAAGAAGTTGATTAAATGCGAAAAAATGTATGTGAACTGTGAAGAAAAACAAAAAAGAGAAGTTAAGTACGAAAAATTAATGAAAAAATAAACAATAATTATAAACACTATAAAATTATATACATTTATGGGCCATATTCCTGGACATACTGTATGTTCGTGGAATAATTTATTATGAAGTACGGCAAAAAAATTTCACTTTAAAATAAATTCCGGTTTTAACAAACCGAACTTTAATATTATTCTTTTAGCGGGTTTTAGGTTGTTTATGACTGGCAATTATCATAATGACAGTATTGTTAACATTATGAACAGATCTGAACGTGTTTAAATAAAGAAAAAAAAAAGAAAAAAACGTTTTAATACTGCAATAAAAAGCTGCCAATAGTGGTACGTCCTATGTGTGGTTAAATTATAATCGCATGTGCAGAGTAAATGATGTTTAAGAAAAATTCTCTACACTAGTCGACAACTCAAAATTACTTTCTTTAACAAGGTCATGTGTCCCATTTAGAGATGAGCTTTCAATTAAAAATAATAGGTTGGATGGTATCTTTGATACCAAATCTGTTGAAAATTGTTTCACAATTAAATTCTGTTGGCCTCTAATTGTCGAGACACTATCAATTGATACAAGTTGACCTCTGTGTCCACTTTTAATTGGTCTTCGTTTGGTATTCTTTCCTTATGGAATTATACACTAAGCACGCCCAATGGAGTCACCTTAGTCTAGTACGTAGTGTGTTGGCTTATTAGACGCAAGGCCACGGTTCAAACCCCAGGTCAGACATCAAAACGAAAATATTAAAACATTTCTTCGGCGACTTCCTCTCAGCATATTTCTGGCAAAAGCTTTAAGAGCAATAAAATTGCCATGAAAAGTTTCTCAAAAAATCTGTAGTTCGGAGTTAACTTTAAACTGTAGGTGCCGCCACTCATGTATAAAAATTAACACACACAACATAAGTGGTGTGAGATACTAGGTCGTAATCCTGACGACGAAAGGGTTGTAGTGACCAATTAAGTATGTATGTATACGCATTCATACTTATTTTAATATCATGGAAGCTCTACTCATATTCAAAGTTTGAAGTACTCATAATACTCATACTTAACAACGCGTATGATATTGTTGATATCGACCCTCCATGGCTCAACATTTACAAGAATCGCAAAATAAGTATTATTCGCGTACGTACACTACAATACTCACAAGAAGGTTGTGTGTTTGCTCTGCTTGCTGTCTTTGTCTTTTTTGTTTATGTGTCTTTCTTCTTTCTTTGTAAATGCAACAACAACTAAGACTGGAAATTTTGACGAATGATTCGAATCACTCGAATCATTTATGAGTATTATAAGTATTTTTCTAAACTTATGAATCTAAATGAATAGGCTTATAATCAAACATATTTAGAATGGTATGATTTTGATGTCAACGTTGTACTCATACTCTTGTACTCATACTCATTGTACTCATACTTATAAATCAACGTGTACTGAGTACGCATGGATCAGAGTAGTTAATTTCAATATTGTTGTTCACTTAAATTAAAAATTTCATGAGTGCTTATGAGTAGAGAAAAAAACGATTCATTGCTGATCCCTGGTTGGAATGAAAAAATTGCCAAAATGGTAAAAAGCAGTCGTAGCCTCTGAGGGACAATACTTTGAATTACGGAATGAACAAGTTTCCAAAAGGTGGCAAACAGTTGTAGCTTCTGTTGGACAATACTTCTTATTACATTTTCTTTAAAATCAATTTATCTTAATTACGGATTTATTTCCAATATAGATGACCGGTTTTAAAGTTATACCTTCGATATTTGGAATTGTATCATAAATAACTATCAAAATAAATGGATGTTAATATTCGATATATTACCCGGTGTATGATACTCTGGCCTCCGAAAATAATTTATGAATGCTTCACCTGACACAATTTGGGCTCATTTTCCTTTATCGATAAATACCAGACATTGTATTAATAAATTGAAATTTGAGAGTTCTATGCCACATAGAGACTTTCTTTCTTTGTTAATTATCGATAACATTGTTATTTAGTGACAATTTATTAATTTTACTTAATTGCGTTCATTTTACAAATTTGAGTTTTATTTTCCCATCATACAGAAATTCTATGAAAAATCCAACTAAAATAAATAAAACAAAACCCCACATAAAATATCGATTTAAAACAGAGAATCGAAACAAATCAACCAATTTGTTCGTATTATTCACACAACAACCCACTAATTGTGAAACTAAAAACTTGGATCCCTAAGAAGCGATATTTTCTCACCTTTACGTTTGAGTAATTTGGTTTAAAGGTGTTGTATCTCAAGTTTGTTTCTGTTGTTTTTTGTGCCTGATAATATCTTAATGGTTCTTCTACTTGCTTTTGATGCCACATCAAAATATGTTTTCCATAATTTCTGACACATGATGACATGTTTGTTGCTTGTTTTCGGAGTTTTGTTTCCTTTTCACTCAGTTGTCTTATGCAAATGAGTTTAATAACGGCATGTGTGTGGTCTAAGCGATCAAAAAATATTATACAAGGCAAGCCAAAACAGGAGACGCTTTAAAGAAAGAAAACAGTTGACCAATTCTAATTTCACAGTCTTTAAATAATTATGGGTATGGGGGCAATAAAATTCCAGTTGAATATCATGTTTTAAGCTGCCATACATGCTAATATAAACATATTTTTTATTAGAAACTTTTGTTGTTAAAGTTTAACTCTCCACTACTATTTTGGGACGTTGAAATCATTAATTATTAGTACGCCATTGGGGCCAAACACAGGCTAATTAAAAAAAATTCAAAGTTCTCAAACGTGCGGAGTATCAAATATGGCATGATTGTGTTGCGCGGAACAGCGTCTGTTTAAAATCACATGTCCTTGGCCAAAAGAAGTTGGTAATCATTGATCTATAATGCTCGTTATCGTTCTCAAACCCACATTGACCGATGACGCCACAAGTCCAAAATCTACTCCAAACAGTGATTTTTTCAAAACGCATTGAACGATTTTGGGCTTCATGTTGATTGGAATCGTTTCAAATTCCCGAATTTTGTTTGTTTACATACCCATTTATCCAGACTGGGTTCTTTCCGATGAAGATGATTTTTCGATGAAATTTAGCGTCAGTTGCCAACTTCTTCAAAACTTATTTAGAGAACTTATGTCATTGTCTATGGTCGTCTAGGGTAATTTGGCAAAACAGCCGGAATAAATGACAAATAAGATGAACGTTAACAACTGCCAGAGTTCGGAAGTTTTTCTTAGAAGAGGCTATAAGACCATATTGTTAAGTAGAGTTTTGGGGCAAAATTTATAAATAAGTCTACTGTTACCTTTTTTTTTTAAACGTTTAAAATATGAGCTCGTGGAATGCAAATAAAAATAAAAATAAATTTGTGTTTAGTTTTAATTAAATTCTTTATGTTCTCAAAATTCTGTGTGCCACTGTTCACAACTTGATGTAAACAACAACACTCTTTTGCGTAACCAATAACAACTACTAGTCAATTTGTTCGACAGATCTTTATAACGGAGATCTTCAAACCACGATTACTCTCTTACACACACAACGTCTTCTACCAGACTGACTAAATTTTTACTGACTCCGTTGCCTGCTATGCCTTGCCTTTTATATGGCAACGTAAACAGTCTGATGAATGCTATTGAAGGCGAATGACTTCGCCTTATCGAAATCTCTAAAAATTAAAACATTTTGTTTACATTATTGTTGTTTGTATATTTTGTTTACGTTTGTTCTTGCAGTGTTGTTGTTGCGTTTTTGTTTACTTGTTTATTGCTTTTACAACAACGTTAATCGACGCGACGTAAATCGAAGGATTACTGTACTGGTGTTTTGTTGGTATATTTTTGTTTACTTGTTAATCATGTAAACAACTTCAATGTTTTTGTTTTTGTAGCTTTCGTTTACAACTTAGACGATGTGAAAGCAAAACACCATTTCCATTTTAGTAGCAATACTTTACTTGCCAAAAAACAACTCATCATTGCTTATCATTGATTTTTCTACCAAATAAACAGCACAATTATACAACGGCCAGCATTCTGTGCATTACATCAAGTGCTCCTGTGTTCTGAGAACTAAAAAGAAAGAAAATTGACAATTTTGTGAGCTAAAATAAAATATAAATAAAATAAATAATAAACAAACAAATAAATTTTATTCCTAGTTCTTAATTTTTTTACATTTTTTTTATTGGAAATATTTTTTAACCTTGAAAGATCATGATCATGACTTTTTAGTTAAATATTTGCAAATTTACAGTCAAAGAAAAAAGTGTACATACAACGGTGTATGTTAATTTTTATGTTTTTTAATAAATCGATGTTTCTTCAAACATTCTTAATTATAAATGCCTTTAAATACGCCGTAATATCTTTTTGAATTTGATAAAAAAAACAGTGGGTAAAGAGTCTACATACAGTGGTGTATGTAAACCTTTTCTTTGACTGTAAATATAAACTGTCCAAGTTTAATCAGTGAGTGAAAGCACTATCAATACAATAACGCACAGAGATATCCTGTTGGATATTTCGGTCCACACATAACAACAGCAACGAACAGAGCAGGACACAATTCACAATTCGTATGCGAATACGGTAATCAAATATGAGATGAGTATTCTGAGTGAATGTTGATTTTATTTAAATTGAACTTTAAACATCACTTGGTACTGGCCCTTTCAGTGTAATAAATCCTACTTTTGAATTTCCAGTCACAGCAGGCTACCCAGTTAAGGCTGTCCGTAAGGCATTAACGTTGATGACGGCGCCAAAAACTCTAACATTTTTTCTTTTTGCAAATGCATTTGGGTGCCGTCATCAAGCTTATGCTCATCATTTTAGTTTTCATTTTATTCTGAAGATATTTTGATCATCAGTTCTGCGTGTATGCCAAGGTAAACTTGTTGAAGTAACAACATTCACTTTCGAGTGTATATAAGTATAGTTTTTTTTATAGTATAGTTTTTCTAAGTGTATACACCTTTATTAATTAATATATACTCTGTTTTCTAACATACTCTATATCTTTGTAAACTTTGTCACTTTTAAAATTTAGAAAAAAACATGAAGTAAATCCTTGTTCCAATAAAGTCACTTGAATTGTAAAGACACGTTTTTTTTTCTTAATAAAGTTGCAATAAAACTTATCTGGCAGACTTACATATTGTTGATCGAGTGTTGCTTTACTGTATGAATACACACACAAGTTGTCGGTAAGCTGAAAAGGTACGAAGCTCTTGATATTTTAATTTCATTTACTTTTCATTAAGATTTCCTTGTTAGTTTTATTCCTCATACTTTCTACCAATATTCTGTTGTACTTTTAATACTTTTTTGCTGTCCATTTACAGACGTTTTACTATATTTTTTGCAATTTTTTGTTCTCCTCTCTATTAATCCTCTTTTCTTGTTGCAGTGTTTCATTTACAAAGTATGCAGAACATAATGAGAATTTGTAAACAGTTTTTAAATACAGAGAAATACAATAATTTTTGAAATATTTTTTTAATAAATTTTAAAAATTCTGTCATTTGATCTCCAAGTTTGCGCAAACAATAATACTTTCCGTACACAACTTTACTCAGCGTAAAAATCTAGACGCCAATATCATCAGTCACAAACGATATATTTTTTAGCGACGTAGCCATTCAAAATTGACGAAATTTCTTAATGCTCGATGTTAGGGTATAAAACAACCGGGAAATCTAGGTTTAAATATTGTTACGTTTTTATCTTTTTAAAAACGTTTAAAATATGAGCTCGTATATTGCAAATAAAATAAAAATAAATTTGTGTTTAGTTTTAATTAAAATTCTTTATTATTCGCACAATTCTGTGTGCCACTGTTTACATCTTTATGTAAACAACAACAATAGATTTGTTTGTCATTCCTCTGTTTATACCCTTTACGTAAAAAATAACAATTACTAGGCAATTATTCGACAGATCTCAAACACACCGCGTCTTCACACAAGACTGACTAAACTTTACTAATTCAGTCGCCTGCTTTGCCTTGCCTTTTATGTCTGCTGAGTGTTCGTGATTACGAACGTCAATGACTTCGCCTACTCGAAATCTCTATAAATGTAAACGTCGTTGTTGACATTTATTATTGTAGTATTGTTGGTATATTTTTGTTTACTTATTTAGCATTTTTTATGCTGGTGTTTGTTGTCATATTAAGCAATACGATAATCTATAAACTGGTTTGTTTACTGCATTGTTCTGTTTTTGTAGCTTTTGTTTATAATTTCAATGTTAAACGATGTAAGAACAAAACACCAGTATCTAAATTTTTCATTTCCGTGGCAATATTCTATACATCATCACCACCGACGAATTTTAACGCGAATATCTCAAACAAAACTATTAAGCCGACTCTTGGGTTTAGTTTAGCGATTCATATTGTGTTTTCAACAGGGCTTTGGAACTTTATGTCTGTGAATATTCTGTTTCAAAGGGGTCTTTTGAACTTTGAAAGTTAAGCTTTTTAAAATAAAATAGTCTGTTCTATTAAATCACCATGTATGAATAAAGAATTCAACAACACTTGCCAATAAAATAAAACAAAATTGTTAAAAAAAAGAGCCTATTTTACAATCGCCATAATCGTCGTGCTGAGTGGATTATTGGTAATATATACATAATTGGTCATTGCAACCCTTCAGTCAGGATTACGACCTAGCTTCTCACACCACTTATGTTGTGTGTCTTAATTTTATACATGAGTGGTGGGACCTACAGTTTAAAGTCAACTCCGAACGACAGAGTTTTGAGAAACTCTTCATGGCAATGTTATTTGCTCTCATAGTTTTTGCCAGAAATCTGCTGAGAGGAAGTCGCCGAAAAAAATATTTTCATATTTTCATTTTGATGTCTGACCTGGATTTTGAACCGTGGCCTTACGTCTAATAAGCCAACACACTTCCTACTAGACTACGCGGACTATTGGTAATGCGCTCGATAAATTCGAGTTCACTGATTCAATAAGCGATCGACTTAAGCGTACAAAATTCAACTGACACCATAAATGAGGGTAAACAACAAAAGACAATGACGTGTGTTCGAAGAGAGGGCTCTGCAGTAGTGGACAATTGATCAAAATTTTAATCAAAATATCATCTTCAGCGATGAGGCCTATTTCTGAATGAATGTCTACGTGAACGTACAAATTTATAGAATTATAGGCGTTGCCAATTCAAATTAGGTTTAAGAGTATCCAATGCATTCCGAAAAAGTCACTGTTTGGTGTGGATTTTAAGCCATTGGTTCATATTTCGTTCACACCACGTTAGCCAGGCTATCAGTGTCAACGGCGAACATTATAAGTCGATTATTATCAAATTCTTGTGGCCTGAACTCGATGATCTGGACATCAACGATATCCGGTTTGTGCTATATGTCACTTATCTCATTGAATATTTTGAACGAGCGATTTAAGGGCATTAGGAGCTCACGTGAAGGTGAAGTAAACTGGCAATCACGTTCGATTTTCTTTTGTGGGTTTTTCTTAAATCGCAGGTCCTCAAACCATAGCCAGCCAACATAACCCATGCCATCGGTCATATTCAGCTTAATGTATGAGTCAGTGCAATGGAAAATTAGACAGAGCAGTCAACCAGAGAAGCCATTGCGATCATTTATAAACCTTTTAATCCACATCAAGAAGTCTTTCAAACGAATGTATTATCACACATGTTTAGTTTTATTTAAATTTAAAGATAAAAAGTGCTTTATGAAAAGGTTCTTACAGGCGTATTGTGTGAACGACTGAAGCCACTCGTCAAAACACTGATTGGACCTTATTAGTGCTGTTTCAGACCTGACAAGTATACCATCGATCAGATATTCACACTACGCCAAATGCTGGAAAAGAACCACGAAAAACAAGTCGACACACAATATCTTTTTGTCGATTATAAGTCAGCCTTCGATAGCTCCATAAGGGATCGTGTTTTTGCCGCAATGTCTGGGCTCGGTATAATTGCAAAGCTGGTAAGCCTAAGCAGAATGACGTTGAGCAATTCCTAGAGCTATGTCAAGTTAGGAATTGACCTCTCCGAACCTTCTGATACCGTGCGAGGTTTCGGACAAGGCGATCCCTTATCATGTGACCTCTTCAACTTCGTCATGGAGAGTGTTCTGCGAAAGGCGGGAGTGCATCGTAATGGCAATATTTTTCAAAAAAGTGTCCAATTTCTTGCGTACGCTGACGACATTGACATCATAGGACATACCAAGCTAGATGTTACTGCTACCTTTAGTGCTATTGAACAGGAGTCTACTACGATGGGTCTGGCAGTAAATGAAGGCAAAATAAAGTATATGTTATCGACAAGTAGAGACGTGCGGCGCATTGATTCTCAGATTACAGCCTATAATTGTACATATGATAAAGTCAAGGAATTTATTTATCTGGGATCCGCCGTTACCACCAAAAATTATGTCAGTCTGGAGATCAAGCGCAGGTTTACTCTTGCCAATAAGTGCTACTATGGTCTCTATAGGCAATTGAGTAACAGAGACCCCTATCGTACGACAAAACTAATACTCTACAAGACGCTCATCCTACTCGTGCTTCTTTATCGCTCAGAGGCATTGACCCTATTAGGCACTGATCCAGCAGCCTTCAGAGTATTCGAGAGAAAAGTCCTACGTAAGATCCAGTGCGAGTTAGCGATGTTTTCCGCATGGGATCCAACAGCGACTGTATGAGCTCCTCAACGACATAGACGTTGTGCAGCGTATTAATATCCAGCAACTGTGCTGGCTTGGCCATATCGTTCGAATGGAGGAGTATGCTCCGGCGAGACGGGCATTTGATGCGGGGATCTGCGGAAGTCGGCGAAGAGGACGACCTTGTATGAGTTGGAAGGACCAAATCGAGGAAGCCCTGTCATCGATTGGTGTGACCAACTGCCGTAGGCGCGCAGGAAACAGAGGCGCCTGGAACGATGTATTGCGGCAGGCCGAAATCCGTTAATCGGGTTGTTATTGGCCAATTAAGTAAGTAAGCGCTTATGAAAGACGCGACAACCGATCGATATGAATTTGGAATATGTGTACTTCACAATTGTTAAAGCAGAACTGACGTTTACAAAATTTATAGCATCTTTCAAAAAAGTAATCGCTTTGTATAGATTTTATGGATTTTACGGGGGTCCTTTATTTTATTTAATTTGCTGGCAACTCTATTTTCTTGAGCAGTTATAAATTGTATGTTTCTTCTGTGTGTCTATTAAAACGTACGACTAAAAATATAACATTTTTATGCTGATTTCTTTAGTTGTGTTAATGTTTTATAATTACACACATATACTATACAGTATCCATATATGTACATACATGCCATGTCTAGTTTCATATGTCGACTGAAGATGAACGCAAATATTTTTGCATCATTAATCAGTAAATCATTTTGTGTGTTAATATTTAACGACGGGGATAAGAAAAATGGAAGCAAATCTGTGAACATATACTTGGTAATGCAAGAAAGTGAAAACGTAAATAAAGATGTTGCATGTAATAAAGATGGATTGCATGTAATTAATAACAATCTTAATGATGACATACGTGTAAATTTAGGAATTTAGTTTAATATAAATTAACTTGACTTAATACTCTCTCTACATGAGTGATAATACCAATAATGTTTAATAAATTTGGTCGAGGAAATTAAAAGCTAGCATCCCTCATATTCGTTTCTACTTTTTTTCTAAAAAACGAAAAGTTTTATATTATTTTCAGGACAAAATTGTTTATGGTTTAAACAGTCTCTCCCAGTGTGGTTTATTGACACATAAGCGTAGTAATAATATTGCATGATGTCAATGTAAGTGTCTTGGGTTCTTAAGGCGGTTCAAGAAATTCTTCACTTCATCTGACCTTACTATTTACACCACTTGTATCCGAAAGAGAATGGAATAAAACTCTCATGTATAGGCCGGTGCCTCAACATCTATTTCGAGACTTCTCGACCGCGTACAGGAGAGTGTGAAGTCGTTCGTTAATGACTGTAGGGTATCAAACTCTCTTGATTCATTGGAGCATCGTTGCAAGACGGCTTGTGATTCAATGTTCTATCGCTAATGCAATGGATTTTGCTCTCGCAAAATAAGAGGACTTGTTCCCGAGAATCATGTATTCCTACGTACATCCGTATGTGGTTGATTGGCCAGTGGATCGCACAATTCATTACATACAATATTTGTTCTTTAGTCGAACTATTCATATGTACGGCTCCTTTCGTCCAGAGGTTGTAATTTTTTTAAAAGAATTGAAAAAGGTATAAAATACAGAAAAATAATCACAGGTGTTCGCAAATAACTTAAAAATATAACACTTCACTCCTCGTTATTACTAATCTTAATTTGCAAAAGTAACAATTGCAAAGCAAATACAAATGAAATGGGTTTTAATGTATTAAAGTAAAGGATTTGATGTAAATTTTTAATTTCCAAAAATCGTCAAAATAAGAGCATAAATCGTCATATCGTCAATACGATACTTTTGGAGCTCAAAATCGTCAAAATGACGCTAAATCATCAAATCAGGCAGCTATGGATAGAAGTCTAACGCGATATAAGTCAGCAGCCACCATGACAAATTCAATGACTCTCAGCTCCTACCTTAACAGTGCCCTAGATAGTACCAGTATACTCTATGATTTTGGGAAATACTTCGTAACAAGAAGGACCATTCTGTGGATAGCACACAAACAAACATATTGTTACACAAATGGAAATGGTGTTTTGCTTTTACATCGTTTAACACTAAAATTATAAACAAAAGCAACAAAAGCAAAAAACAATGAACTTGTTTACATAATAAACAAGTAAACAAAAATATACCAACAAAACACCGGTATAAAAACAAGGTAATAAACCAGTAAACAAATATGCAACAACAAAAAACTGCAAGAATAGATGCAAAAAGAAATACTACAACAAACAAGAATAAATGTAAACAACATGTTTACATTTACAGAAATTTCGAGAACGTGAAGTTATTTGCCTTCAAGAGCATAGACTGTTTACCCTGCGATATAAAAGGCGACAAAGCAGGCAATGGAGTTAGTAAAAATTCAGTCAGTCTTGTGTGAAGTCGCGTGGTTTGAAGATCTCCGTTATAAAGATCTGTCGAGCAAGTAACTAGTAATTGTTAATGTTTATGCAAAAGAGGAATAAGAAACAAAACAATTGTTCTTATTTAGTGGTGAACAGTGGCACACAGAATTGTGCAAACAATAAAGAATTTTAATTAAAACTAGAATCAGATTTATTTTCAATCTACGAGTTCATTTTTTAAACGTTTTTGAAAGGTAAAAACGTAACAATACATATAGTAACAATACCAGAGTGAAACATTCAGAGTGACCTACAGTTTAAAGTCTATTCCGAACGAAAGATTTTTGAGAAACTTTTTCAACACAATTTAATTTTTTTCTCTCAGAGCTTTTGCCAGAAATCTGCTGAGAAGAAGTAAGCAATTTTTTTATTTGGAGATGACTGACCTGGTGCTTAAACCGTGACCTCACGTCTAACAAGTCAACACATTACGTACAAGACTACGTACTAGACTTCTAACATTTCTTTGATTGAATAGATTCGACATGTTATGGTCCAATAATATAAAATATTGGCAGGGATAAGTAATTTTCCATCGCTGTTCTGATAATTATGAATAAACTGTGAATACCCTTGCATAAGTAAGAATACATAGTTCAACTTACTTCTATGGAATGAACCTCAATAAACATGTAAATTTAACAACATACAAACATATGTGTGCTATATGCGTTCCATTATTATTAAAATTCTAATTATGATTGATTTTTAATGGATAATTTGATTGGTATTATTTTTTTTATTTATTTAAATAATAAGAAACAATAAAAAATAACAACAAAATTGTTATTGGGCTTAACAAGGTCTACATAAATGTCCAAATGATTTCAAGAAATATTTATGTTGAGAACTTTTTTGTCAAAAGACAATACGTTTATGATGGCGATACAACATGTAGAACAATGCGTGTTCTCCTTTATAACAGCTTGTCTATCACTTGTCAGTAATGATTGTGTCTGTGTTGTCGAAATGATTTATAAACTGAAGTGAATTCATATGAACATAATAAGTACCAAAGGTTGGTTGGTAAATGGCTCAAGGTACGCTCTGATTATTTCCCATGAAGTGTAGCAATATGCATTTGAATCATTTGTCGCTGCTGAGAGGTTAACGCTTTTTTTCCTTTATTTGTCCAAGAATAATGGTGTGAGAAGCTAGGTTGTAATCTTGACTAAAGCGTTGTAAAGCCCGATTAAGTAGGTGGAGTAGGTTGCTCCTCCTTCCTTTTCGATTTAAAATTATGGATTGGAAACTTTGATTTCAGTTTTCAGGAAAACTCGCTCGTGTAACTCTAAGGAAAACTTAAATTCACTTCGTGAAAGGATTTCCAGGGCAATGTGGTAGGAATAACTTAAAGTGTTCGTTGTGAAAGCTGTTTCATAAATCAAACAGGACAACACTTTAGGACTGCAGCGGTTTGTGGTTTATTTGAATTTATCTTCGACTTAAGAAAACATACTTACTGTTTACGTTGGTCACCTTAATTGTAAAGTTCAATGTGAAATATTTCAATTTTGTTTATTATTTTTTTACTGTGAAACTATTGTCAATTTTTTTATAATAAAAAAAGAGAATTTTCATGATTCGTCATTCAACCCTCAAACCAAAAGGTACGTTTGTTTGTAAAATATAATTTTACAATTTATTAATACGTTGTGTATTTGTTTCTTTGCTCAAATAAAATATTTTATTTTGGAGCATCTAACCCAATTCCCCCCGAATCATTTGGTCCTTCGAACCGGATAAAACCGAAATAAAGTATTTTAATTTGAGCTCTCTTTACAAACTTTAAAGAGACCCGCAAATCAAAGGAGTATCTTTTGGAATTTTCCCCCATATTGATCCCGCAAATCAAAGTAGTATCTTTTAATTTTCTTCATCATGCCCATTATCCATCATATATCAAAACCCCCATTTAATACCTAAATATTATTTGAAAACAAAGGTATGTACATGAATTTTATAAAAAAAGTGCGCGTTTCGAAGATTTGAGTCAAATATTTTTTATAAAATCGTTGTTTTTTTTTATTAAATATTTGTGTCGGAATATTGCGAAATATCATTATTTACCGCGATTTCTTTGGTGTCTTTTTGACGGAAAGTTTTTTAACCCTATTTTAAAGTCCCTTTTGTGACTGATTTAATTTGTTAGAGAGAAGATAGAGTCCCTTATTGTAAAAAAATGGAAAGGAATTTGAGAAATTTTAGTAAATATTTCAACCGCTTCGCGGATTTCGAAACTTTTGTCCGAGCTATTCCCCAAGAGGACCATTCCGTTCACTCTCTGAACACCCATCGGCAAGAATTAGTCCGTTTGTGGGAGCCCTTCCGCGTTAGTTACGAGGACCTCCTAGAGACTGCCGAGGACACTAAGTTGTCGACCAAGGATGTCAAGGCAAAGTATATGTCTGGGTATACTTTGTATTTCCAATTGATATCCTATCTTGATGGGTTACTTGATAACTTTAAATCAAAAACCCCAAATACATCCCCTAGTAGTATTCCTATTCACCTTCCCCCGTGCGACACCCAAACATTTTCAGGGGATTATGCGTCCTGGCCAACTTTCAGGGACATGTTCTCAGCCATTTACGGGACTAACCTCCACATTAGTAATATTCAGAAGATGTATTATCTTCTACAGAAAACGGAAGGCGAGGCTAGGGATATAATCAGAACGTGCCCAATGACGAATGATGGCTTTGATATGGCGTGGAAAAATCTGGTAGACCGGTACGGAAACAAACGAGTACTGGTAAATTCCCAGTTAAAAACGCTATTCAATCTTTCTGTCATTGAAAGAGAATCGGGTGCTGCAATTAAGCGATTGCAGAAGACAATCAATGATTGATCAAGGATTGATTATATTCCTTGCTCGGAATTGAGACCCAAAATTGGGACATCATATTCGTTTTTATTTGTTCCACCCGATTACCTGAGAACACTCTTGGTCTTTGGGAACAGTTACAGGGCCCTAACTCGTGCTTGCCCAAATGGAGCAGCATGGACGAATTCTTGACCGCAAGATATCGGACATTAGAATCCATTTCTGATATTATTGGCAGTCACAATCCGAATCAAGCGAGTAGTCGTACTCGAAATTCCCCTCAGGAGAAACGAAAGTTTAGGAGTTTTGGGACAACGGTCACTCCTACTATACCCCCGAGGAAATGCCCACTGTGTTCGGATAATCATCCCATTGGATTGTGCTCTAAGTTTCTCAGGATGTCAATCTCCGAAAGGATAAATGTTGCCAAAAGAAACAAAATTTGTACGAATTGTTTGGCAACCTCCCACGAATTTAGAAGATGCCAGAGTATTAATGTTTGTTATATGTGCAAACAGAAGCATCATTCGCTGCTTCATCTTACTGAAGCCCCTATTCAATCTAAACCCAAATCTGGAAATAATTCATTAACACCCATGACATCAAGTCACTCTGCTCCTATACCGGAGCACACTAATCGTGTTGAACAAAAGTTGGTGGAGAGACCATCAACTTCCGCCGAAGGTCGCTCATTTAAGAATTTTACCACCCAACTACAGTCCACCCCGTATTCTACAGTCTTGTTGGCCACAACTGTAGTAGATATCATGCTCAACGACGTAAGATGTTCTGCTAGAGCATTGATTGACCCTGCCTCTCAGGCCACTTTTATCTCAAGGAGACTTCAGAGAACGCTGGATCTTCCAACATTCTCTGCCCCTGCTGCTACGATACTCGGTTTGAACGGAGCGGTAGCAGCAAACTCTGCTAAAATCTGCTCGATTTCCTTGGGTTCATCTATTGACCCTGAGTTTCACTTGGAAACTGATGCTTATGTGGTTGAGCAACTTACTGGTCGTCTACCCACCTGCTCACTGAAAGACGCAATTGATTTCAATTTGTCCGAAATTCCTGCTTTGGATCTCAAATGCTATCATATGGATCTACTATTAGGAGCAGATGTATATTCACAAATTATGTTGACCGATGTTAAACGAAACCCTAAGGGTTCGCTCATAGCACAAAAGACAGTTTTTGGATGGGTTCTTAGTGGTAGGATTCTTCAGCCGAATTCGTTGAATTCTATCGTGTCATTTTTCAGTAACTTGGACTTGAACGACCAAATTACTCGCTTTTGGGAAATAGAGGAAGTTCCCAAATTTAAGAAAGTCTCGGCCGAGGTTAAATTTTGTGAAGACTTGTACCGCCGAACAACCACTAGAAATAAAGAAGGTCGGTATGTGGTTACCCTACCCTTTAGGTCTGAATTTCCTACAAGTTTAAACCTTGGGTTCTCCCGAAGAATAGCCCTATCGCAATTCATAAGAAATGAATCAAGATTATTGAAATCCCCCGAAGATAAAAATCAATATGACTCTGTTATTGAAGAGTATTCTGTTTTGGGTCATATGATAAAGGTCAATGCGGACTTAGCTCACTCTCCCAACACTAGCTTTTATTTACCACATCACGCTGTATTTAAACCCGATAGTACTACCACTAAACTTCGTGTAGTATTTAATGCCTCAAGCCCTTCCTCAAACGGAGTTAGTCTTAACAATGTCCTGCACCCCGGACCAATTTTACAGTCTAATCTCACTATCCTAGTTTTGCGTTGGAGGCTATTTAGATACGTCTTTAATGCCGACATAGAAAAGATGTATAGGATATAGGATACTGATCAGACCGGATCAGGCACCCTTTCAACGAATACTATTTCGCCGAAACCCCGGGGGAGATATCGAAGATTATGAATTGAGAACAGTTACATTCGGAGTAAACTGTGCCCCTTATTTGGCAATCAGAACGTTGCACCAATTAGCTAGTGACTGCGAGTCAAGCTACCCTTTAGCGTCCACCATTTTGCGTACACAAATGTACGTGGACGATATTTTGTCGGGTGCACATTCTATAGAAGAAGCAATTCATAATCGCGATGACTTAATTTACGTTTTGAAGTCGGCTGGTTTCTCGCTTCGAAAATGGACTTCGAATGAACGAAGTCTTATTCAAGACTTACCCCCCGAACACTTATTGGAATCCAATTTTTTGAAATTTTCGGATGCTAGCACTGCTAAAACGTTGGGTTTACGTTGGAACGCGAGCTTGGACACATTCTTCTTCAAGCCTTCTCCAGCGCCCGATTTTACCCAAGTCACCAAACGTTCTGTCCTTTCTCAAATAGCCAAACTGTTTGACCCTGTTGGATGGTTAGCACCCAAAGTAATTGTCGCTAAGATACTTATGCAACAAATTTGGAAAGACAGAACTGAATGGGACGATTGTTTGAAACCCATGACGTTACACAGGTGGCGCGAATTTGTCGATGACTACCCTTACATCGAACGGATTAACATCCCCCGCTGGGTTAATTTTAACCCTGAATATGAAGTAGATCTTCATGCATTTTGTGATGCTTCTGAGAAAGCATATGCTGCCACCCTCTATTTCAGAATCAAAACCCCGTCAGGTGAAATATTCACACATTTACTCGCTGCCAAGACAAAGGTTGCGCCAGTAAAGGTGCAAACCTTACCCCGTTTGGAGCTCTGCGGTGCAACTCTATTGGCAAAAATGGTACGTTCACTCCTCACAGAGCTGAAAGCCTTTTATTGGACAGACTCGACAATAGTTCTGTCCTGGTTTCAGAAACCCCCGTGCCATTCGCCAACCTTTGTGGCGAATAGAGTTTCGTTTGTTTTGGATACTATTGGCATCAATAACTGGAATCATGTAGAATCTCATAATAACCCAGATCTGGCTAGTCGAGGTATGACAGCCAGAGAACTCGTCAATTCTGACATCTGGTGGAAAGGTCCTACTTGGCTAAGTCGTCCACGTTCAGAATGGCCGAAATACACGTTCACGCCCTGTACTCAGCTGGAAACGCGTTTGGTTCAAGTGAATGTCAATATGACTACGTTCACTGAGGAAATTTTGAGCCAATTTTCAGACTTGTCTCGCGCGTTGCGAGTATTGTCCTACGTTTTCCGGTTTTACCATTCCGCTAATAAAACCCATAAGTCAGCTCGGAAATATTTGTCCATAGGACTCACTCAGGACGAAATCATTTTCGTGAAGCGTCGATTAATTATTTTGTGTCAAAGTTCACACTTCCCCGAATATTCAATTTTGAAGGAGAAAACTACTTTGCCTCGTAAGAGCTCTCTATTGACCTTCAACCCATTTATCGACTCCAATGGTTTCTTGAGAGTCAATGGAAGACTCTCTCGATCACCGACTTTGACATACGACGAACGCTTCCCCAAATTACTCCCCTACAATGGTCATTTTACCCGATTATATTTGGAGCATCTTCATAAGTGCTCAGTACATGCGGAGTTGTCCTTAATGCTGCGCCTCATGCGGCAGGAGTTTTGGGTCCCTAGACTCAAAACCCTAATTCGAACAGTTATCCATAACTGTAAGATCTGTACGATCTACCGAAAGAATTTGGGTCAACAAATTATGGCTGCGCTACCCCCAGAAAGAACGACATTGACTCGTCCTTTCACCCATACTGGTCTAGATTTCGCTGGACCTTTTGAAATTAAATCCTATATTGGACGTGGTTGCCGAATCACTAAAGGATATGTGCTGGTGTTTGTGTGCTTTGCAACAAAAGCAATCCATTTAGAAGCAACTAATGAAATATCGACAGAATGTTTTCTGGCAGCATTTACTCGTTTTTCCTCCAGACGAGGCTGCCCCGCACATATCTACTCAGATAATGGAACCGCTTTCGTTGGCGCAACGAATGTGATGAAAAGAGACCAAGCTAAGTTCTTTACGGAACTTAAGCATTAGATTATATCGGAAAACATTTTCCAATCGTTGGAATGGCATTTCATTCCCCCTGGAGCTCCACATATGGGCGGCCTCTGGGAAGCCGGTGTTAAAAGCTTCAAGACCCACTTGCGAAAGATATCAAATGCTCAAAGATTTACTTTTGAGGAGTTCGCTACTATGCTGGCAAGAATAGAAGCTTGCTTGAACTCTCGTCCTCTTTGTCCCATGACGGATAACCCTTCAGATATTAACCCTTTAACCCCTGGTCATTTCCTTGTAGGAAGTGCCATCCTTTCACCCCCTGAACCTGACTTTTCATTGGAATCGGTTAACTACGCCAATAGATGGCGCAAATTAAAGATTCTGCACCATTTGTTTGCATGTCGCTGGAAAGATGAGTATTTAGTTGAACTCCATAAACGCAACAATTGGAAAAGTCCCCAACGTGATTTCGTAGTTGACGACTTTGTGGTCATTCGTCATGATAACTTGCCTTCAAACGAATGGAAGCTCGGTCGCATCTCTCGCGTGTACTTCGGCTCCGATTCTAGAGTACGAGTGGCTGACGTTCGAACTGCCAATGGCGTTCTAACGCGGCCTATTGTGAAGCTCGTACTAATTCCTAACCCGAATCAGAACTAATTCGTTTCCCCTTTTTTCTGTGTGTGTTTTGTCCTTTATCTACAGATGTCCGAAATTGCGCCCCGTAGACTCACCGTTGAGCATCCCGAAAGTAGAAGTCTGGATGAGGTAATTGCCGGCTCCACTTTCAATTAGCCGATTGTGTAAAGATAATCACACGTTGCAGAAGTGTCCAGCATTCCGCCGCTTAAAATCCTATAAGCGACTGGGTGTCGTAAAAAGATACAAATACTGCATAAACTGTTTGGCCCAGTCGCACTTCTTAAGGAATTGTCAAAGCAGGAAGCGATGCATGGAATGTCTGGGACACCATAACACTATGCTGCATCTTCGACCCAATCGCACTAACAACACCCAACAATCACGCAACAACAACAGAAAAAGGACTAAGGCAATCAAAAACAACAGGAGCACAACCCACAGCCAAGCTCCTGAATGTTCCTGTATTTCCCGAAGCAACAAGAAGGACAATACTGTGGTTGCGATACCCAACACTGCTGGCGCGACAATTGTCATCAATGTCGTCAGCAAATAATATTTCCTTTCTTTTTTATCTATTTTGCAGCTATTATTATTTAATATGTTATGTATTTACTCACCCATACACTCAAAATGAATTAATGAATTTGTAACTGAACTTTTTGAATTGTATAATTTTGTTCACCAGCTAGCTTCCTGTCTTCCCTTATTGCACTCTTGCAAGGGGGGCGGGATGTTTACGTTGGTCACCTTAATTGTAAAGTTCAATGTGAAATATTTCAATTTTGTTTATTATTTTTTTACTGTGAAACTATTGTCAATTTTTTTATAATAAAAAAAGAGAATTTTCATGATTCCTCATTCAACCCTCAAACTAAAAGGTACGTTTGTTTGTAAAATATAATTTTACAATTTATTAATACGTTGTGTATTTGTTTCTTTGCTCAACTAAAATATTTTATTTTGGAGCATCTAACCCAACTCCCCCCGAATCACTTACATATATACATAATTGGTCATTACAATTCTTAAGTGAGGATTACAACCTAGCTTCTTGCAGCGCTTATATTATATCATTCAATTCAGGCCTAAAGAAGTTGGTAATCATTGACCCAGAGTGATTGTTATTAAGAGCAATGCCCTTACTAACGTGGTTTTCAATGATTATCATCAATGGTTATCATTCCAAATTCGAGAATTTTTTTGTTTACGTACCCATTGTGCAGAAATGGGGCTCATCGATAATGATGATTTTTCAAAGAAAATTAATCTCAGTTGCCAACTGCCCCAGCGCTTATTCGCAAACCCATGCCATTGTCTACGATCGTTTATCTTCAGTTTCTAGGTCACCTGAATTTTGTACTGATGCAGACCCAAGCCACATCGCAAAGTTCGCCAAGTTATGGTCTACGAAAAGCGGAGATTTTGAGAGTGACTTCAAATCGTTTGTCTCGGATTCTCCTGTACACTCCCACGGACAACGTCAGACGATATTTACGGCAGATACTGCATTTCGTGATGTTGGTCTATCTTCTTCTGACCACATTGCCAATAGACCCCTCGGTACCACGAATTTTGCAATTGTAAAATCGGCGAAGCGCATGATACTTTGTCCGAACAGAATACCTATTTTGATAGAAACAATTTCATTAGGTATGTGCACGTGTTGGTGATGTAAAAAAGTAGGCTGAATAAATGACAGCTAATGTGACAGTTCATACTTGAAGAAGATTATCACATACATATAGACATACAAACATGATGGGTCATTACAACTCTTCAGATAGGCTTATAACCTAACTTCTCATACAACTTATGCTATGTGTGTTAATTTTATACAACTCCGAACGACATATTTTTTAAGAAATTTTACTTGATTCTCAGAGCTTTTGTCTGAAGTATGCTGAGAGGAAGTCGTTGAAGAAATATTTTTTTCGTATTGCATTTCGTAAGAGATGTCTGGCCAGGGGTTTAATACGTAAACCAACACACTACCTACTAAATCACGGTAACTACAAAAAAAAACTCCACAAAAAAAACTATAATGGAATCAAATCGCTCGAGCAGAATATTGAATATCGCATAAGCTATGTGGCACTTAGCGCCGGTCTGTTGAAACCACAAGTCGTTGGTCAAAAGTGCTTGCGTTGAGAATGTTGCTCTTAATGAAATATGAACCGCTAAAGCTGCCAGGCCAAAATTTACGCTAAATAATGTTTGTTTCAGTATGCATTCGATGCTATTGAATCTTATGTGAGTTAGACTCTTTCCAATTTTGATAATTTTGTTCTTTCTCGCATCCATTCGTCTGGAAATGGGTTTCATAGCTGAAGATAATTTTTCCATGTACACCTAATTCTGTTTTTACACGGTAGATTGGTTCCAGAAAAAACCGTGTAAAAAAAACCGTGTAAAAAAGACACTGATCGTATGCAAAAATAGGTGATTGATTCCTAATCTCTAAAACCTATTAAAATTAGCGAAAAACAAGGATTTTTTAAGAAGAAGTTTTGTCAAATACAAATTTTTTAGGGATTCATAAAATATTTACCAAAATTAAATATATACAGAGCTTATTAAATATAAAATATTTTTTGGCTTACTTTTTATTTTAATGCGTTAAATTTAATGTAATGATAGAAAAATAAATTCGCCAATAAAAAATTTCTTTACCAACACAAAATAAGCCATTAATAACCCATTTCAATTGCTCTGACCTTTGTGCTTGTATGCATAAAAAGAAAATTCCCCTAAATTTGTGCCATTTACATTTGCTTTGACCAGCAAATTTGCTTGTACGCTCAAAAAGGGAATTCCCTTAAATTTGTGATATGAACATACTTTGCAAAAATTAAATTAGACAAAAAAATGTAAGCACAAAAAATTTTAAATCGTGCTAAATATGGAGTAAAATCGGAAAAAAAATTAAAAATATTTTATTTTCAAACCGTGTTATATCAAAACCGTGTAAAAAAAGACCGTGTAAAAACAGAATTATGTATGTATACATACATAATTGGTCGTTACAACCCTTTAGTCAGGATTACGACCTAATTTCTCACACCACTTATGTTGTGTGCGTTAATTTTTATATATGAAAGGTGAGAGCTACAGTTTAAAGTCGTCACCGAACGAAAGATTTTTGAGAAAGTTTACATGGCAACTTTATTTTGCTTTCAGTTTTTTCGCCAGAAAACTGCTGAGAAGGAGTCAACGAAGTAATATTATGTCATATTTCGTTTAGTTGGAGATGCCTAGAGCTTGAACCAAGGCCTCGCGTCTAATAAGCCAACACACTACCTACTAGACCAGGGCGACTTCCCCGTACATATATTGTTACGAAAATGGAAAAATGTCGATACTGGTGTTTTGCTTTTACATTGTTTATCATTAAAATTATAAACAAAAGCTACAAAAACAAAACAATGAACTTTTTTACAAATTATCATACAGCGTGATATGACAACGAACATTAGCGTAAAAATGGTAAACAAGTAAACAAAAATACAACATCAAACACTACTAGAATAAATTTAAACAAAATATACAAATAACAATAATGAACGGAAACAACGATGTTTAAATTTACAGAGATCTCGAGAATGCTAAGTCATGAACGTTCGCCTTCAAGAACATTCATCAGACTGTTTACTCTGCCATATAAAATGCAAGGCAAAGCGGGCAAGTGAGTCAGTGAAGTTAAGTCAGTCTTGTGTGAAGACGCAGTGTGTTTGAAGAGAGTAATCGTGGTTTGAAGATCCCCGTTACAAAGACCTGTCGAATAATTGCCTAGTAATTGTTATTGTCTATGCAAATGGTATAAACAGAGGAATAACAAACAAAGCAATTGTTGTTGTTTACATCACGTTGTGGACAGTGGCACATAGAATTGTGCGAATAATAAAGAATTTTTATGAAAACTAAACATAAATTTATTTTTATTTTATTTACAATGTACGTTTTTAAAAAGTATAAACGTAACAATATATTTTATGAAATAGGGGTCTTAACAGCACCAGTGAATCCGAATAAATATGTAGATATTTTTAACTTAAAATTCGCAACCTATGGAGCCATACATATGGAGTAAGAACCGTTACTAAAAGTCTTTTTTTATTAACTTTTAATATCACAGTCTATTGTCTATTGCAAATACTAACTTCATTAACTTTTAATATGTGTATGAATATATTTGCATTGGCCATTGACCACCAGTAAGCATGTGTATAATTGGAATTTAATTTAAATCGTATAACAAATAATATTTATTTTTAATTGCATTTATTTATTCATACTTTTTTTGCTCTCTCAATACTAGACAAACATAAAAATAAACAAAAAAAAAACCCAATAAATAATATACCCCCAATACAATACAGAAAAGTGTTAATAAAATATAATCAATTAAAATATTTTCTATGAAATAATTTATTATTATAAAATAAATCAGTTTTATGAAGGAGTTTGAGTAAATTTTAATTATATTTACGCTTTTTTCCGGCTGCAGTACTGCAGTTATAGTTGCATATACATACATACATACGTTTATAATATGAAATTAAGGAGACTAATTTAAAAATTTTAATTAACATTCCAAATTAATTAAATTAAATTAAATTGCATACGGTTTTGTTTTCGGTATTTAAATTGAATAAAATAATCATAAAAACAATATTAACAGCGTTATTTAATGCACAAACACAGGCTGAAATTATGTATTATAATTATGAAAAAAAAAATTAATGTTGGGCCTTCCAACAGGGCCTTTCGAATTTTGCGAGATCATATCGGCCATACTAAAGAAGCCGCCGTAGTCTAGTAGGTAGTGTGTTGGCTTATTAGACGTGAGGCCACATATCAAACTCCAGGTCACACATCTCCAACAAAATGAAATACGAAAAAATATTTCTTCGGCGACTTCCTCTCAGCAGATTTCAGGCAAAACTCTAAGAGTCAAATAAAATTTCTTAAAAATATTCCGTTCGGAGTTGTTTTGCCACTCATGTATAAAATTAACATACACAACATAAGCTAGATTGTAAGCCTGGCTGAAGAGTTGTAATGACCAATTATGAACATATGTAAGTATGTATGTGATAACTACCATCTTCTTGAAGTATCAGCTGTCGCATTAGCTGTCATTTATTCAGTCTAATTTTGTTAAATCAGCACACGTGCACATGCATAATGAAATTGTTTTATCAAAGGGGGTATTTTGTGCGGACAAAGCATTATGCGCTTCGCCGATTTTACAATCACAAAATGGTGGATAATTTTGAAAGGAATATCGACCAACACCCGTTCGCCGACGAAGTGCAAGATTTGCCCTAAGCATCGTCCGTCGTTGTCCATGCGAGTGTACAGGAGAATCCGAGGCAAATGCTTTGAAATCACTCACAAAATCTCCAGACCACAACTTGGCGAACTTTGCGTTGTGGCTTGGGTCTGCATCAATACAAAATTCAACTGACCAAGAAACTGAAAGTAAACAATGGCATGGGTTCGCAAATAAGCTCTGAGGCAGTTGGCAACTGAGATTAATTTTCCTTGAAAAACCATCATTATCGATGAGCCCCACTTCTGCATAATGGATACGTAAAAGATAAAGATTCTCGAATTTGGAACGATACCAACCCATATCAGACGCAAGAGTGTCCGATGCATGCCGAAAAAGTCACGATTCCATGTGGATTTTAAACTGTTCGAGTCAGCAGTGCATAGTTCATTGAAAACAACATTAGTAAGGGCATTACTATCAATATAAATCGCTCTGGGTCAGTGGTAACCAACTTGTTTTGGACTGTGTTGAATGAAAATAAGAGCACGTAGATTGCAAATAAAATAAAAATAAATTGGTGTTTAGGTTTAATTAAAATTCTTTATTATTCTCACAATTCTGTGTGCCACTGTTCACAACTTGATGTAAACAACAACAATTGCTTTGCTGTGTTATTCGTCTGTTTATACCCTTTACATAAACAATAAGAGTTACTAGACAATTTTTTGACTGATCTTTGTAACGGAGATCTTCAAACCACGATTAATCTCTTCCAACTCACCGAGTCTTCACCCAAGTCTGACTGAACTTTTATTAACTCCTTCGCCTGCTTTGCCTTGCCTTTTATATGACAGGTAAACAGTCTGATGAAAGTCCTTGAAGGCGAATGTTCGTGGTTTCGCCTTCAATATAAATGTAAACATCGTTATTTCATTATTTTTGTTTGTGTATTTTGTTTACATTTATTCTGGTAGTGCTTGTTGTTGTATTTTTGTTAACTTGTTTAAAATTTTTTATGCTGGTGTTTGTCGGTATATTTTTGTTTACTTGTTTACCATTTTTTTTATACTGGTGTTTGTTGTTATAGTACGCAATGCGATAATTTGTAAACAAGTCCATTGTTTTTGTTTTTGAAGCTTTTGTTTATAATTTGAATGTTAAACGATGTAAAAGCAAAACACTGGTATCTAGATTTTACCAATTTCGTAACAATATGGACACCAATGACTTATGGTTTCAACAGGACAATGTTACATGCATACATAATTGGTCATTACAACCCTTCAGACAGGATTACGACCTAGTTTCTCACACCACTTATGCTGTGTGTGTTAATTTTATACATGAGTGGCGGGACTACAATTTAAAGTCGACTCCGAACGACAGATTTTTGAGAAACTTTTCATGGCAATTTTATTTACTCTCAGAGTTTTTGCCAGAAATCTGCTGAGAGGAAGTCCCGAAGAAATACTTTTTGTATTTTATTTTGATGTCTGGCCTGGGGCTGGAACCCTGGCTTTTCGTCTAATAAGCCAACACACTACCTACTGGACCACGGCGACTACAACATGCAACATTAGGTGTTCTCCACCAGCTATTTAAGGGAATGGGCATCTCGCTTAGAGGTGATATGAATTTACTACTGAGATCGAGCGATTTAACCCCGTTGAACTTTCGCTGTGGGGTTTTCTTAAGCGGCGGGTATGTGCGAATAAGCTGAAGATGATCTTTCGCAATAAAATTTGTATTCTACTCTGAAATAAATCCCCTAAAAAGTATAAATTTTCAGTGTTTTTGGCAAACGTTTTTGTGTTTAATTCCACGGTTTAATTTCAAAATTTATGTATGCGTACATGCACCATAAGCAATAATTGTAACATTTATTATGTTTTGATTTTTTTTTTTCAAATCACGTCATTGAATATAACGAAAACCCAAAAACAAAAAAACAGCATATGATACCATTTATAATTTAGTAGAAAGTGATAAATAAGTTCGTTCCATAAAATTGATGATATTGCGGCAAATAGATTCAATTTATAAGTAATCAACACAATTATTGGGTGTACATGTATAAACAAAACATGAATAAGTAATAACGCCAACCCCAAAGATACATGGATTCTGGAATCTACAAAATACTCTACAGTTTGTATGACAGCATCAAACAAATAAAAATAAATTCTCATGATTTATTTACGACAACCAACAGATAATTTATATGTGTGCATAATTTCAAAACGCATTTGAAAATTTTCTGTTCGAAAATCGAAAACTTTCCAAGCCATGTAGTTCATCCACGCTCATCTCATCGAAATATATTTCAATTGGTTAGATGGTCCATTGCATTGAATACACACAAAATGATTCATGAATTTGTTTGTAAATCTATAACGAAAAGGCACGCATATTTGCGCATATTTATCGATAATTCCTGTTCTAAATTCAAATGTTCCTTTCACAATCCATACAATCAATGCAATTTTCATTACATTTAACACGTAACATTTAACAGTAAATAAACGGACATGTTGCAACATGCTCGATGTGGTGAGGCGAAATTAGTTTTTTATAACCTGCACTGACATTAACGATAAATCAACACGTTTGTTACACTATTTCTAGCGAAAACAAACATTTATGGGAACAAAGTACCTCATTGTAGTCGTCGTAGTCTAGTGAGTAGTGTGTTGCCTTACTAGATAAGCAGTTTTCTAGCAGAAGATCTGCTAGTAAAGCCATTGCCATGAAAAGACTTCACAAATCTGTATTTAAGATTCGAATTTAAACTGTCGATCTCACCATTCATGGATAAAATTAATACACATCATGTTTGGTGTAAGAAGCCAGGACGTAATCCTGACTAAGGGCTAGTTATGGTCAATAATGAACGTCTGTATGTAAATAAATTATTCAGTTGAGTGATTGCAAACGACGTTCAATGATTGTGACTTCTTTTGGTCCAATTTAAGTGATCTGGATACCAATGACTTGTGGTTTCAACAGGCCAGCAGAAAGTCCCGTATAACTCACGCCACATTGAATATTCTGGTCGAGGGATTTGAAGGCATAGTAATCCCACGTAGAAATTATGTGAACTGGCCGCCAAGATCGTGAGATTTGATTGCATTAGACATTTTCTTGCGATGTTTTATTAAATAGCAGGTGTTTACGAATAAACCTCAAAACACAGCCGTCCTCCAAGCCAGTATAGTCCATATCATCGGTCAAATTCGACTTGATTTATGCGCCAGAGTTATGGAAAATTGAAGCTTTCGTATGCGCTTCACTCAGAGAAGATGTGGCTGACTTTTGAGAAAAGTTATATTGCAGTTATATTGCAAATAAAAAATTTCTATGATATCTCACATACACTTCGTTTTTTACATTTAAAAATAGGAAGCGCTTAAATACATCATCATTCAACAAAATTTAATTGTTTCATTAAAATTTCTGTTCTATTCGGGCAACGTACATGGCACTTTGCCCATACCACGATCGCCATAATCATGCTACCCCCATTGTCTTGGTCTGTAGAAAATTCAATTGACCCAGAAAATGATGGCGAACGCCCATAGAAAACAATGTATGTCTGAAACAGACTGAATAAACAGACATCTAGTTGGCTGCTATCAAAGTTCAAAAATTCCTGTTGGACACCCGATACTTTATTACTTTGTGTAGCTGCATTTCTACCACTCTGCCTTTCTTGCAAGGACATTGTGGTCGTTATGGCATTGCTGGTGTATTCTATTTTGCATACAAAAACTTAATCGGTTATAACAACCTTTCAGTCAGGGCTACAAACTAGTTTCTCACTCCACTTAGGTTATGTGTGTACATTTTTTCCAAGAGTGGCGGTACCTATAGTTTTAAAGACGACTCTGAGCAACAGATTTTTAAGAAACCTTGTATGGCAATTTTTATTAACTCTCGGAGCTTTTGCCAGGAATTTGCTGAAAAGTCACCGAATAAAATTTTTGTCAAATTTTTTTGTTGGACCTGGGGTTTGAACCGTGGCTTCATGTCTAATAAGTCAATACAAACCTACTAGACTACGACAACTTTGGACAAGGAATCATGCATTAAAACTTCATTTGTTGAGAGTGAAAGATGTTGTATCCTTCCCGAATTTAATACAAAATTTGAAAATATACACGCAATATTCGAATGAAAATTTTATTTATTTTACAATTACAAATTACAAACATACATACAGAATTGATCATTACAGCCCTTCAGCCACTTAAGTTGTGTGTGTTAATTTTATACATGAGTGGCCTGATCTACAGTTTAAATTCGACTTCGAATGCTAGATTTTTGAAAAACATTTCGTAGCAATTTTGTTACAGTTTTTGCCAGGAGACTGTTGAGTGGAAGTCGATAAAGAAGTATTTTTTCACATTTTGATATGTTGGACATGTCTGACCAGGGATTTGAACAGTGGCCACATGTCTAATAAGCCTACATACTACCTACTAGACTACGGTCACAACAACAAATTGTATCTAATTATTACAAGTGTAGCGAACACAGTATAAAGACAACGGTCTCTGCTAGGACAACGGTCTCTGCTAGGCAAAGGATCCTCTAATAGCTACACTATCGTCTAGTCTACCAGGCCGCTAATTTGATATTGTAATTTGAATAACTCCACAATATTGTCGAATTTGTTTCGATATCAATCCACTTAAGGTCCAAGAGCATCCAATACATCCTGAAAAAGTCACTGTTTGCTGTAGATTGCATGCTGTCGGCGTCATCGGTTTATATTTCTTTGGTCAAACCGTTATTGTCAACGGAGAGCACCAACTAACTAACTTTGAATAAATTTACATTTACAGTCAACCCTCTTATAACGCGGAGAGTGCGCACCGCGTTGTATGGAAACCGTGCTATAAGAAACTCGTAATTAGTACAAATCACATCATTCGTACCGCGTTATATGAAGACCAAGACAAGATAAATTATAAATTATTTTTATTGAATTAAAGAGTTCATATAAGGATTGATAAAAAAATTTAATAAAAACTGAACTAAAAGACTGTTTTCCAACAAAAATAAGAAAGACTTTTGTAAAGTTATGTAATTTTCAATATTCATCCTCACTGTCAGACATGAGATGCATAAAAATTTTCATAAAGACTTGGTCACTAACAAAACGTATGTACTGTGAAAGAGCTCTGGGATGACTGAAAACGACGTCGTAGACGGCTATGAGATAAACTGTCATGTTTATATAAACTTCTTGTTTATATATCTCGACGTCGAAAATAAAACTGATATTAAACTCTCTTACAATATCTAGTTACTAGAGACATTCATAGAATGTGCGGAAGGAACTTATGGGATGTTGTTGAACAGAAACCGCGCTGTAAGAGTACCGCGTTAGAGGAGGGCTGTCACAATTTCATCTCCGCGTTATATGGAAACCGCGTTCTAAGAGTACCGCGTTATAGGAGGGTTGACTGTACATTGTAAATGTACAGTTATACACATCGTGTAAGTAACATTAATCACAGTGCGTACATGTTGCTCATACCAGCCAATGTACACTTAGCGTGGCAGTTACCAAAACACCCTTTAGAAGAACTCTGGTTGTATTTACATTTTAAACGTCTTTTTTGTTTTCAAGTTTCATTTCCTGCCAAACCTTTCATATTCTTACTTTGCTTTATATTTCAATTATCTTTACTTCATTATGGAATTTTATAATATTGTTACCAAAATGGAAATGGTGATTGGCTTTTACATCGTTTAACATTAAAGTTATAAACAAAAGCTACAAAAACAAAAACAATGAACTTGTTTACATGATAAAAAAGTAAACAAAAATACAACAAAAAACTTTACAAGAATAAACGTAAACAAAATACACAAACAACAATAATGAAACAACGATGTTAACGTTTATAGAGACCTCGAGAAGGAGAAGGCATGAACATTCGCCTTCAAGAACATGCATCAGACTGTTTACGTTGCCATAGAAAAGGCAAGGCAAAGCAGGCAACGAGTAAGTAGAAGTTCAGTAAATCTAGTGTGAAGACGCGGTGTGTTTGAAGAGAATAATCATGGTTTGAAAATGTCCGTTAACTGTCTAACAATTGACTAGAAATTGTTATTGTTTAAGCAAAAGAGTGCAAAAAGGAATAACAAACAAAGCAATTGTTGTTGTTTACCTCAAGTTGTGAACAGTGGCACACAGAATTGTGCGAACAATAAAGAATTTACTTAAAACTAAACACAAATTTATTTTTATTTTATTTGCAATCTACCAGCTCATATTTTGAACGTTTTTAAAAGGTAAAACGTAACATTATTTTTCATATTCGATCAAACTTGACGGCAGGCCAGTCGGATTAATACAAGAAAATAAAAATTAAAAATATTTCGTACGAAAAGTGGGGGAAACATGTGCGAAATAAGTTTCTACTGAGACATTATAAATAGCTGAATAGACCAAGTCTAGGGATATATTGAACATATTACTTCATACGTACGCCTTTGGCAAAATTTAAAGTACAAAAAATACATAACTCTTGATTAAAGGTAATAAATATAAGGTTAAATAAAAGAAAAAGAAGAGTATAGACGCCGTAGTCTAGTACGTAGTGTGTTGGCTTATAAGGCATGAGGTCTCGGGCCAAACCCCAGGTCAGACATCTCCAACATAACGAAATGTGAAAAAATATATTTCTTCAGCTACTGCCTCTCAGTAGATTTCTGGCAAAAAGTTTCTCAAAAACCTGTCGTTCAGTGTCTACTTTAAACTGTAGGTTGCGCCACTCATATATGAAATTAGTGCACACAACATAATTGGTGTGAGAAACTAGGTAATAATTTATTGTAATGACCAATTTTGTATGTATGTGAAGATGAAAACCATAAATTTAAAAATTATCTGCAATACATCAGCTACACCAAACTGCTGAGCCGAACACACGAACTGCACTAAACTTTAATTCAAATAAAAAAATATCTCAAACTTTGTGTTTATTTTCTAGCAGACTATAAATGTTCGTTTTAATAATTAAACCATTTTAGTAGAAATCTATTCATACAAAAAACGATATCTACTGTAAAGATAAGCTTGTAAATATATATCAGCACTCTTATGCAATAATTGAGTGTTTAAGTATTAATGCTGCTTGTAAACAAATGGTTATTGGGCCACAGTTAAGTGAGACTCTACTAACAGTAATTGTAAGAAATACAAGAAAGTCATATTTTGAATTAAATGAGCAATACAAACGTCTAAAGCATAGTATCTTTAAAATTCTTAAGCAAAATAATCAAAGATTAAATCAAATTCAGTTCAAAACATTTAAAAGCGAAATAAATTAAAAAGCTGCAGTTTTAGTGCATACATACATACATAAACATGGCTGCGCCGCCATACTTAATGAATATCTAACGGATGATGGAGAAAAGGAATACGTAGTGACGGTGGGTGTCCCGCAATGCTCTGTGCTTGGGCCACTACTATGGAACATTATGTACAATGGTGTACTTCGACTGCAATTGCCAAACGGGACTACAATTGCGGGCTTTGCATTGTCTAAGACAGAAAGGGAAATAGACGAGAAGACGAACATAGTGATTCGAAAAGTTGGAGCATGGCTTGATAAGGCAGGTTTGACACTTAACACTGCACTGCACTTGACACTGCACATAAAACGGAAGCCGACTTGATAAGTGGCCGGAAGATAGTGGAGAAGATGGAAGTGACCGTTCGAATCGAAGAGGGTCATAAAATACTTGGGAGGTATTATCGACGACAGGTTGAATTTCAAGAAGCACGTCGTCAAGATTCATCGGCGAAAAGGCATCTGTAACCCAGAGAGCACTGGCGAGGATAATGCCAAATATTGGAGGACCAAATCCATTTAAGAGGAGAATAATATCGAGGGTTGTAACGTCGATTATGTTATATGCTCGGTGTATCGTCTAAGCGCGATTTGACAGATAAGTGGCTTCGGGACAGTATCTGATGTAACGCTACTGATATTTGCAAAGCCAATACCGATAGATATATTGGCGGATGAGATGAGGCGGAAGTACTTTCTCCGTCTCCAGTGTCCAGGACAAACAGCAGCTATAAAAGCGGAGGAACGAAGGACTTCCATGCACAAATGGCAGTCACGATGGGAGAACAGTTTAAAGGGAAGATAGACATTTCACCTTGTCCCTGTTATAACCTCTTGGATGGAGAACAAACATTGCGAGCTGAACTACTAAGTGACCCAGTTCCTAACTGGTCATGTATGCTTCAGGAAGTACCTGCACAGATTTGGAAGATGCTGAGCATATTCTAACATGCTGCCCTTGATTTAGATGGCCTAGGGAAATGTGTTTAGGACCATACCGGCTTATGGAGGAAGTATCGAATTTTCGGCTTCTATGGAGAAAAAACAGCCAGAGAATGGCTAAAGTTATGGAGAAACTCCGAAGTTTGGAGAACCGAAGGTGAAATTTAGTGTGATAAAGCTTTAAAGCTAACCTGCCTTCCGCGCAGTTATACCTTACGGCAGTCCCGCGGGGGGAAAGTGGTTAAAGAACAAAGGGGGTTTAGTACGTAGGCACCAGTGATGATGAACCATGCACTCTTTTGTTGGAACAAAAGTGTCTTTCGAAGATTCCCACTTCCGGCCCAAGACAAAAAAACTTGCATACATGCATACATACAAAAATAATTGGTCTTTACAATCCTTCAGTCAGAATTACGACCTGGCCTTCTCACACCACTTATGTTGTGTGTGTTAATTTTATATATGAGTGGCAGAGCTACCATTTAGAGCCGTGTTTGAATAACAGATTTTTGAGAAAATTTTTCATAGCAATTTTATTTACTCTGAGAATTTTTGCCTGAGGAGTTCTGAGAGGAAGTTTCCTAAGAAAAATTTTTCATAATTCGCGCTTTGTTGGAGATGTATGAACTGGGGTTTAAACCGTGGCCTCTCGTGTAAAACACGTATTTTGCTGCAGATAGGTAGGTAGCACTTGTCCTGAATTAGTGTTCTTCAACGCTCGCTCGCCCGTTGGCTAATGTTTTTAGTGCTGCATATTTATGCATGCATATTTGTCAATCTTGCTGGAATGCTAATGTAACGCCAATCATCAAAAAAGGATGAGAACTACCGATCAATAGCAATATGTTCCTCACTTTCCAAGTTAAGCCACAAGCTTTTAAAATATCTATAGGCCAACGACTTGATCATTGAGAGGCGGTAAGGTGGCTATAAAATTTGTTCTACAGACGACCTGTTGGCTTAACTCAAAAAAGTGGAGCGCATTTTTGTTATCATTTACTTAAACTGTCAATTAAGATATTAAGCACCACCTGGGATGTTGCACAAGTAAATGTAACAAATGCCATCATTAGTAAATAGTCGATAACAAACACAAAAAAACATCATTTAAAACGTTAAAAAAGCAAAGAAATTAAATCCATTTTGTTGTCAACACACATAGAAATAGGGAAAACAAAAAATGTATCAACAATTTCATACAAAAAAGTATCAGCAACTAAAAATATTTTCAAGCATTTGGTAGCTTGAGCGGTCGCATGCAACATGATAATGTTAAAAGCACCATAAGAAAAAATGTTGAAATGAAAAACTAAAAATAAAAAGAAGAACGGCACAGAATACGGAAATTAAAAATTGCAACAGCAACAATCGTATTGTCAATGTAAGACAACAGCAACAGAACATCGAAGACAAAAAAAAATTGAAAGAAAATATGCCAACAGAACAAAGAGAAGTCAAATGACGGCAAACCGTAACTGCTTTTGACTCCTGTATGAGGTTTGCAGTTGATGTTGCAAAAAGCATACAATTGTTTTGACTGCTTTTAGGTTTTAGGCATTTGGCCAAAAAATACCAGCCAAAAACAAGAATAAAAAAAAAAAAAAATTAAAAAAAATATTTTTAAAAAATCACTTTTAAAGGTTTTAATCAAACTGATCAAAACATGATCGCTATGTCAGGTAGCTGTCAGGCAATAATAAGCTTGACCTACAGGCAACATGCTAAAAATGTGGATTTTTAAAACTGAAAGTTGGTTGGATAAAATAGTTTGATTTTGGGTATCGAATAAAATATTTGAAGCTCAAGCCTTCAATGTCCTTAATTTCTCACTTGCGGCTAAGCAACTGTGCAATGGAAGAGTAGAACAATTTCTTAGCCCTTATAAAGTGCTAAATACTGGCAGAGAAAACGAACGAAAGTTTAATCATTGAAAATAAGTATTTTTGTGGAAGCTCCAACCATATCGGATGTGTCCCTATTTCTAATTTTTTTTCCAATATTATATTTATTGAATCTTTCCTTTCGGAATTTACAATAAGTTTTAACCTAAAGTAATACAAAAATAAAATTTGTTATTACCACAACAACGTACAACTAAAAGTGCTCATCAAAAGTAAATTTATCTGATCAGATAATTTGTTTGAACCCTTTTGAGACGTCTGTGACCTTCGAATACAAGTAAGTCTCTTACAAGACGGTTGGGATATTCTGTAATTCTAGAGATATAATTGACACTTGCATTTTTATTTCCTATCGCACTAGGGGCACCTTCAGATCTTTGTGGATGTTACTGTTTCGCATATACCAAGGAGCAAATGTTATTATTCTAAGAAGTCTAGTTTGTCGCCTTTGAAGCTTCTCTACATTGGATGGTGAGGCTGTCCCCCACAGTTGGATACCATAAACCCAAATAGGTTTCAATATAGACTTATACAAAAGCAGTTTTAGTTCTAAGTCAAGGGTTGACTTAGGTCCAATAAGCCAGTAAAGCTGTGCTGTTCTGAGTTTGATCTGGGTAATTTTGACAGCTATATGGTAAGCCCAGGTAAGGCGACGGTCTAGATGGATGCCCAGATATTTTACACTATTATGTGTTCAGATTTTATGGAAACAATATTTTTTTTATTCTATTAATTTTTTTCTAGTTTTTTTTCCATTACACCACTTTTGTTACACACTGTAATCCTTAAATTGTGTCACTACATATTTTTTTTATCTCATGATAGAATTTTGTCTTGTCCCGTTAATTATAGCAATACCAGTGATTATCATGTGATTATCATACGATTATTATGTGATTTGTATAGATAGCAATAGACATAATATATCTATCCTTCTCTATCTTAAATATCTGAATACATATTCTATTGAAATGATATTTTACATTGGAATTGGTGTAGCAAAAGTAAGCTTGCTAGATGATGATTTCTTGCAGAAAGATCACTTACGAAATAGAACTCAAAGAGTGCAGAAGTCTGCAAAGAAAGTCTTAAAAGAAAATCTTAAATAACAATTGTTTTTAATTATAAGTAAAAAGTGAAAAAGTAAAATAGAGCAAAACAAAAGGAATTAGAAGACCATAAGAAATAATTTAATTGAAATTATTAAAATAAACCTATTCACAAAATCATCTGTACTGGTAAAATATATGGTTTACGCCTTCCACAAACCATAGGGCGACATACTGGATTCAAATTTACAGTTCAAAGAAGATTCTAGAAGCACCTCGGTCTCTAATCATCACGTGATCCTGTCTTTTTTATATTTACATTTCATTTACATATATATATATATATATATATATATATATATATATATATATATATATATATATATATATATATATATATATATATATATTTATATTTCATTTAAAATGAGTTTTTCTTAGTTTTAAAGGAATTTCTCACATATAAATTTCATTTAAATCTTTAATTATTATAAAGAATTTAAAGCCTACTTGAACTGTGTTAAAATTGTTCAAACATAACCTAAAACCAAAATCTGTTAATTGTAATTCAACTATAACCTTTTTAAAATCAGAACTTAAAAATGATTGAATTAAAATTATTGCTTTATAATTCTAATTTTGTATAATTATTTATATTTATATTAAAAATAATTTTTCTCATAAACTTAAAAATTATAACAAATTATTAATTAATTATGTTCTATCATAAATGTTTCCAAAGAATTAAATTTAATTTTAAAGTTCTTTAAATTTCCTAAATTAATTTCGTAATTATTTTCATTAAATTTGAATTTTATTAATGTTGTTTTAACTAACATTTTGCTTTAAGTGCATTTCTTTTTATTATATTTTGCTAAATCTTTACATTTATAAGATATATGAATGATCTTACTAATTATCCCTAAACAGAATTTAGAGACAACAACAACACACATTGACTGCTGGGCCCATCATCTCAATTGCTATGGATAAACATAATCTGTAAGTGATAATTACAAAAAAATTCATTCATATTTCTTTCTTTGCTTTTACTATTTCATTAAGTAACATAATATAGTCGGTCCGATTCAGTTTTGTTCCCCTGTCCGAATTTATTGTTTTCTTATGTTCTTTATTTCATAATGCTTTTTGAATTAATAACTTTAGTTTGTTCTCTGCTCTTGCTAAGTAAGGAACTCACATGATTAATGTTAATTCCTTTTATTTTCTATTTTATTGTAATAAATTTGTTTGTATATATTCAATGAATATGAAACATTAAATTATTTAATGGGGAAAGATATCTTCGACCAGGATGTGAGCGTATAGGTGGCCTTTGTATTTTTCTTTATGGGACAGATTTAGAAAGGTTAGGTTAGGTTAGAGGACGTGTACTTGTCAATTAAGACAAGTACAGTACCCGGAGGTCGAATTGACCCATTGTACAATGTCCTAGTTTCTCACACCATTTATGTTGTGTGTGTTAATTTTATACATGAGTGGTGGGACCTACAGTTTAAAGTCGACTCCGAACGACAGATTTTTATTTATTGAGAAACTTTTCATGGCAATTTTTATTTACTCTCAGAGTTTTGCCAGAAATCTACTGAGAGGAAGTCGCCGAAAAAATACTTTTTGTATTTTGTCTTTGATGCCTGGCCTGGGGCTCGAACACAGGCTTTTGCGACTAATAAGCCAACACACTACCTACTAGACTACGGCGACCTCTAAAAAAGATTTAGAAAACTATGGGTATTCTATCTGTCATTGGCGTTTAGGTAATAAAGGGATGGGAAAATTGTACCCTACGTTGGCATATTCATCTCGCCATCGTTTCATTTGTTTAAATACTTTTGTTTTTTTCTTAATATTTTATTATTTTATTTATTTATTGCACACTCTGGTGACATGTAGAGTTATATGTTAATGCGTCAAATCGGATTGAGAACCAACGAAACTTAGTGTAGAGCTAGCGGGTAAACAGAAATTCATGTCTCTTAACTTCTGTATTTGAAATTTATACATATAGTATATCGGCCTACATGGGTCTGATATTAAATATGTATATGACGCGTTACATGTAGGTGGTCGAACGATTAAAAAAATAGGACCGCATTACATATGTTCTGGTAGATTGAAGTCTTTGTAATGCAACTGATGTAGACGTGTGAGTCACTAAACTTGTAGGCATATCTGCAGTGAACAATAAGTAAAGGAAAGGATCTAGAGTACTTCCTTGTGGTACGCCAGCAGATATCTTTCTGGTGGAAGAGGTGACATCTTTCGATTTTATTTGGGAATATCTATCCCATAAATAACTTTTTAGCAATTTATGCACAATCGTTGGTAAAAACTGCATGATCTTAAATAGAAGTCCTTCGTGCCAGACCTTATCGACGTCTAATTAAGTTGGTAATCCTGTGCACTTGCTGAATCGTGCAATGTTTTCGCCTAAAACCAAACTGACCGGAACTATGACTTTGTCATCCATATACTGTATTAAACTATTAAGCAGCATTTTTTCGAACATCTTAGAAAGTATTGGCAGTGAACTTATTGGACGATATGATTATACTTGCGTGATGTCCTTGCCCGGTTTGGGTATCATCACTAAATCAGATAATTTTCAAGTTGCAGGAAATTAGGCTATTCGTAACACAGAGTTAAAGATGAACAAAATAAAATATTTTTTTTTTTGGTGACCACTGAACTCTTTGGAAAAACTATTTGTATGGATTATATGTACATATATGTAGATTCCTACTATTTTGTCATAGTTAGCTTGTTGCCCCTATTAAGTAGGTGGTATGTTGACCATCTTTAAGTAATTTTTTCCATGCATATGATAAAGCAAGGGATTAAAATCCATTTGTTCAGACTGCTGTCAATCAAACTGCGAACTGTGTAGTGAATCTATTTTTACGAGAGTACAGAAACTATTCCATTTTTTTAACAGAATTATGATGCCTTACCACACAATCTTGTCTCGCAGTAAATAAAATTCCCATGTAAAATGTATCAAACAATATATTGTTCGGAGATCCCATCACGAATGTATAAAACGAAGATATGCAACACGGGTGATGTGGGAAGATAGGTTGTTGTCCTAAGTGAAGGCTTTTAATGACCAATTAATAATAATAATATTGAAAAACAGATTGAATAAATGACAACTAAATTGGACAGATTTAGTTTTGATAATTTGTTTTGCTCACTACAGAAGAGCTTCAGAGGCCAATGAAACAATGATTGATTTTCCAGACATCTGATGGCTATGACTTGTAGTTGTGAATGAAATTATGTCAGGGGTTCTGATAGGCAGTTGCTGCAGTCTAGTAGATAGTGTGTTGGCTTATTAGATATTAGGTCGCGGTTCAAACCAAGGTCAGGCAGCTCCAACTAAACGAAATATGAAAAAATATTTCTGCGGCGATTTCCTCTCAGCAGATTTCTGGCAAAAAACTCTGAAAGTAAATTAAAAATTTGCCATGAAATTTTCTTACAAAATCTGTCGTTCGGAGTCGACTTTAAACTGTAAGTCCCGCCACTCATAGGTCGTGTAAGAAACTAGGTCGTAATATTGACTAAATGGTTGTAATAACCAAATTATGCATGTACGTAGCAGAGATCAGTAATGAGTATTCAAAAAGATGAGTAGAATCGAATCATACTCAGAATTTCTGATACTTATACGTAGTCATACTTATTTTAATATCATGGAACCTCTACTCATAATCAAAGTTTGAAGTACATATCATATTCATACTTAACAACACGTATGATGTTGTTGATTTCGTCTGTCCATAACTCAACACTTACAAGAATCACATAATAAGTTTGATTGGCTTACGAACACTAAAATACTCACTAAATTATTGTGTGTTTGCTCTGCTTGCTGCTCTGACTTCTTTGCTTATGTGTCGTTTTCTTTTCTTTATAAATGCAATAACTACTAGGACTGTAAATTTTGATGAATAATTCGAGTAACTCGAATCACTTATAAGTATTATAAGTATTTTTCTAAAGTTATAAATCTAAATGAGTTGGCTTATGGATCAAATATGTTTGAAATGGTATGAGTTTGATGTCATCGTTGTATGGATACTCATTGCAACCTGTACGTATAAATCAATGTTGTAATGAGTACAAATGAATCAGAGTAGTTAAATTTTAATATTGTTGACTCACATTGTATATTCAATCGAAGCTAAAAAACGATTCATTGCTGATCTCTGGTACATATATTCTAACAGGTTCCCATTACCTTTCTTAGGTAATGTCTCACTTTAGAACATAGCTGTGTTATACAATAAACAAATTCAGAGAGTAATTAAAAATGTTATTGAAATTCACTGGTAGTTCCATTTACTAATTCTGCTGCGTACTACACTATTATGTACTACACCCCCTGTAATTAAATCTTTAACTTGTGTAAAAATCACGCCACAATAAAATAAATTTTTTGCTCAATTAAAATCAACGATTTTGCTTCGTAAAAAAACAAAAGAATTCCGTTAAATTGCAATTGTATTGCCTGTTAAAAAGTGGCCGGGCTGAGTTCCAGCAATTTATTTTAACACCATTTAACGTTTCTCTTACATTCTTGAGGCATTTTTGCCTTGTTTCTGTTGTTGAAAATTTCTCATCATTCGTTTGTTTTCATTTGTAAATAATCACTGTACAGTATACAACAATTACCGGATGGTAGTGTGGTAACAATACAATGCAACAGCCGCAAACAAATCAGCAACAATCAAAACCATCGTTTAGCCAATGTTTTACAGGCTGTCTTATAGGCTGAGTGTGAGAGAGAGAAAACGATTTTGTAAAACCCTTTTCACTTGGTATAGCTATAGCGATACCAACTGATATTTTATTGTTTGTAAGAGCGCTACAGTTTGTAATGAATTTCAAACAGAAATAAAATCTTAAATCCTACATAACGGTTAGCCTATATGCTCTGATAGCCATGCATTTATGTAACCCTAGTATGAGTATTAGTATCCTTCTTTTGCTTCTTCCTAATCTTGCTTAGCTTAAGATGGTTTCTATAATAATTTGCACAGATTTCTATACTCCAAACCCTTGCCATTAGTCGCTGGCAAAATACTTAGAGTGCTCCTGCAGTTGTTATTACCATCCAGCAACTCGTAAAAATTTTCTTTGTTTTTTAATCTGATGCTGTTACTTTTGTTGTTGCTGCCAGCGCGTAAGAATCAATAATTTATTAAAAACGATTATTAACGCTCTTGTTTGCGTGTTGGAGGCAATTTGCTGCCCAGCCTGTTTGACTGCCGTACATGCAGCCCTGTTGTGGTGGCGGTTACTGCCTACATTGCAGCCTAATAAGGCTTTTATGGTGTTGCGTTGTTTAAAGTAAAAATACGGTGCTAATGCTTGGGTGCCAGTATTTGCATAAAAGTTTTAATATTGTAGAGTAGAAGAGACGGATTTAACGTAAGTTTTTAAATGATAATTCTTGACCATACATAGACTTGTTATATTTTTTTTTATTCTTTTTAATTTTTTTTTTTTTGTTATTTTAAATAGTTTTTTTTTAATTAAGGCCCTTAGGGTTCAGAATGGTTGGTTAAGTTCGATGTACTACGTTTTATAACCAGTTACTCAAACAATATACAGTAAGACCCCGCTTAACGCTGCTCCGCTTAACGCTGTATTACGCGGTAGTATTGGGATTCCCCTAAATAGCACACTGTATTGATACTTGCAGTATACGTGTGCAAATGCAACGGCCATGCACCAGATGGTGCACTATATAGCTATGTACCTTTTTCAACGCTCTTTTGTTAGTCTGTCCAGAATAAAGATTCCAACTGTATTTTCCGAAGTCGCAATCACTGTACGAACGCTGCTTCGTGTAACTCTGTTTCGTTTAGCACTGGAACGTATCCCCCGCGTTAAGCGTAAAGCAAAATATTGCGTACAGTGAGTAGACTAAAGTTAGATGAGCCTCTGTACACAGCACTCCGATAAAGATGTAAGTTTCCCTAGTGTAAGCAGATAAACCGCAAAACAATTTGATTCTCAAAGCCAACATAAGCCATGCCATTGTTCAAATGCAATCTGGTTTATGTGCCAAAGTCATAGAAAATTGCATATTTCGGATGAGCTTCATCCACAGAAGCCATGACAAACATGTGAACGAAGATATATTCGACACAAACAGGCATCATTAGCTCTTTAATACGAATTAAAAATTTCGATAAAAGGAAGCGCTTAAAATTAGACCCATACATACATAAATATACAGATGATTGGTCATTGCGATATTACGAATTTCTAACACCACTTATGTTGTGTGCGTTAATTTTTATACATGAATGGTGGGAACTACAGTTCAAAGTCGACTCCGAAGGACAGATTTTTGAAAAACTTTTTCGTGGCATTTTCTATTTACTCTCAGAGTTTTTGCCAGAAATCTGCTGAGAGGAAGTCGCCGAAGAAATATTTTGTCATATTTCGCTTTAAAACGAGGCATCACGTCTAATAAGCCAACACACTACATACTAGACCACGGCGATACATACATCAATACACACGTGATTTGTCATTACAACCCTTCAGCCAAGATTACAACCAAGTTTCTCACACCACTTATGTTGTGTGTGTTAATTTTATAAATGAGTGGCGGGTCTTAATGTTTAAAATTCACTCAAAACAACAGATTTTTTGGGAAACGTTTTAATGACAATTTTATTTCACTCTCAGAGTTTTTATCAGAAATCTGCTGAGAGGAAGTCGCCGAAGAAATAATTTTTAGAGATCACACTTTCTCCTGTGAGTGATTTATCAGTCTGATGATGTATACAAAGAATAATTATTTAAACCCGAGATTTTAGTTTGGGCCAGTAACAGCGAATCAAATTTTATTGCTTTCTGAAGAGTAACATTTCTGAATTAGCCGGTAGGTAGTTTAGCTGGTAGCTTGCTGTTCACAGGCAAGTTCACTCGGTGGCCCATATAACACATTTTGTTACAGTGAGAGGTAAGCCCCCTTGTCATGATCCGTTAGTGGTGGGTTCGAACCATCCCGAGCTCTGGGTGAAACCGGCCAATTCCCTTAGTGGCACGTTCGCCACCATGCACAGATCTACAAACGTTCTGTCACCCAAAATACCGATGACGTCTTTTCTGGTGGGATGACGTCTGCTAAATAGCGAAGTGCCCTGTTAGACTTCCTATTAGAATGCGAACCGTTCCCTTGTTGAACTCAAGTAGTTGCCTGGTTCTCCCGCTGTCCCGTGCTGGACACAGAAATTTTGAATTTCAGGTATGTTGGGCCACCCACGGTTTGTTGAATTCCATACTGATTTTTCCAATTTTGAAAAGTATTCTATCGATCCCTTTTCTGAGAATAAAATAATAAATATTCTCACAGTTATGCACCCCGTTTTAAAGATATTTTCACCTTTTGCTACACGTTTACGTATGTGAGTCAATGTATATGTTTCAATACTTGGCTTCTCTTTTGTTTTATCTTTTATCGTTTTTTCTTTATTCTTTTCTGTATAATTCGTATCCTTTAGCTCAAGTCATTTATTTTATTTGTCTTTTCTTTTAGCGAGGCCAAGCTGATGCATTCATTGACCGTGTGTAAAAGTGAATGTGAATGAATGAAAGAAAAGTTATTGATGACATGGTTTTAATAGCGTATTTAACCTTCTTGCATTGAAAAGTAATTCATCATTTTTAAATGTAAATAAATTGCATATTTATGTACTTCAATTATTAATTTAAATATGACGTCCAGTGATTACACATTCAAATTAAAAAAGAAAACAAAACATTCGCATAGAAGAAAGTAAAATGATTGAAGGAAAACAAAGAAATTAACTTTTTCTCTTTGAATTCAATTGTAAATAAAAATAAAAATTATTGCCTGACTGACCAACAAGAAGGGTAAGAAAAAGTGTAGAATAATTAAAGATGAGCATCAGCAAAGACCAATAACATAAATGAATATTAAATAATGAACGTTTATTGTTATCGGGTTTTGCAAATATTAACAGACAGTGTAGGCCAAAGAGCAAACCACACTTTAAACCTTCAGAAAACTGAATGGCTTCACTGTAGTAATTACACTATGCAACAAAATAAAAAAAATTAAATACACCCAGCTAATGACGTAGTGTAGATTGTGAGTTCTGTTGAGTAGAACTCAAAAATATTTTTTTTGTATTTCTTCAACCCTCCAAACTTGTTTTATTTGACAAAAACTGTTTTTTTTACTTTACGCACAAATTTATTGATTACACAAACATTTCTGAACCCATCTCACAAATTTAAACTTAGAAAGGGATGGTGTGGGCCTTTAAAACGGTATACATATGTTTATTATAATATAATATATTATTCGACTTAATATTCTATGAGGCTTGATGAGGCAAACTTGACAAGTGCGAATTTTGTTCATATTTTTTATGATTGTCCGTTCATAGTAGCAAACTTTAATTAAAAAAAAAGTTATGTTTGATCTTGATTGTTTATCACAAAATGTGTCAATTTCACGTTTGCACGACTACCGGAAGTCCGCTAATGTTTGTGTTTTTTGAAAGCATTATTAAAAGTTCATTTGAAAAAATATATATATGAAAAATATAATTCGACTGTTAGCCTCTTTATATAATAACTACGGTAATTTTTGTCCGATTTGATCAAACGAAGTGTCAAGCTCTTCACAAGATAATGAACTTTCAGAATGTCATCACTTATTTTACATTTTTTAATTAAAGTTTGCTACTATGAGTGGACAAACTTAAAAAAAAATATGAAAAAAATTCGCATTTGTCAAGTTTATCTCATCAAACCTCATAGCATATTAAGTCAAATAATATAACGGGTGATTTTTTTGCTATTATCTTTTTGGCAACATTTCGGGCTATTGTGACTGTGATTTTTTTGCCCAAAATGCAAGAGCTTGACTTGCATGACATGTGGTTTCAACAAGACGGTGCCACATGCCACACATCACGCGTAACAATGGACTTATTGAGAGGCGAGTTCGGTGAACATTTTATTTCACGTTCGGGACCGCTCAATTGGCCACCTAGATCGTGCGATTTAACACCTTTAGACTATTTTTTGTGGGGCTATGTTAAAGCTCATGTCTATACAGACAAGCCCGCTTCAATTCACGCATTGGAAGACAACATTGAAGCATTTATTCGTGAGATACCGGCCGAAATGTTGGAAAGAGTATGTCAAAATTGGACTAAGCGGATGGACCATTTGAGGCGCAGTCGCGGTCAACATTTGCATGAAATAATCTTCAAACATTAAATTATACGGACCGTACTATCGATTCAAATAAAGATTTCATGCATTTTTTGAATTTTATGTGTTTTTTTTGAAAAAATTTCCTATAGCTCTTAAAAAATCACCCATTACATATGTATATCATTTTAAAGGCCCATCTCTCTCTTTTCGAATAAGGTTCAATTTTTCGCTTCAAAAATATTTTTGTAATCAATAATTTTCTGCGTAAAGTCCAAAAAAAAAAAACAGTTTATGTCAACAAAACTCACAACCTACATTGTGTCAGTATTTTGACTGTCACACCGTGTTATCAGAGTTCAATGTTAAATGCAAAATTGAAAAGAAAAATTATTTCCTACGTCTTTTAGTGCTTATATAGATAGGGTGGGTGATTTAAAAATTTAAATGTGAAAATACAATGAAACAAACACGGTTTGAAATTTTGCTAAATTTGTTTTTATTTTTTTGTTGTGAAGTACAATTGTTCCGGTTAGAAAAGGAATATTATTTCACACAAATAGCTGCCGCGACTGGCCTTACAGTGTCTCATTCGTTCGAACCAATCTTTGTGTACTTTTTTGAGTGTATGCTTAGCAATAGCATAACTAATGTAGGCTTCAAATGCTCAATTGTCTCCGGTTTGTCGGCATAACACTTTTCTTTAACGGCGCGCAACAGAAAACAGTCCAATGGTATCAAATCGTAGCGTCTGAGTGGCCAATTAACATCAACATTTCGGTTAATAAACGGCCATCAAACGTTTGACCAAATAAATAGATTGTGGCATGAGATGTGTGGTAAGTTGCATCATCTTGTTGCAATCAAACATCGTTCTCATCAATACCATGAAGGGCGAGTACTAAAAACTCGGTTATCATGTGCGATAGGTGTCTCTATTGACAGTTATGGTTGCGCCGTCCTCATTTTCAAAGAAATATAGGCCAATTATGCCTATGTTCCACAGACCGTAATGGGTGCATTGGCTTCTGTAAGACCACGTGTGGAATTTTTGAGCCCCAAATACGGCAATTTTGCTTATTATCGTACCCACCAAGATGGAAATGAGCTTCATCCGAAAAAATAATTTTTTTTTGGCAAAATCGACATCATCGTGCAGTTTCTCGTTGGCCCATCTAGCGAAGTGAAAACGGATGGTCAAAGGGCTTAATCTCTTGAAGAAATTGAACTTTGTAAATCGCCATACCGAGATCTTTTCGCAAAATTAACCGTAGACTGGTGCGTGAAATGTTCAATTCTTGAAAACGATGACGAGTTGATGTTTTGATGGATACTCAGGGACAAACTGAGCCACAGCTTCGATATTTCCAACAATGAAACCAGTTTTACGAACTTTAGCAATAAACTTGCGTACACCGGGCATTGTTGGTCCTTCTTTGCGACCAGATATTGTACGACATTTTCAAGCAATTTTCCGATCAATTGTCATTGTTTTGGAAATATATTTCCAATAACGTTCCCAACGTTGCTCAAGCCTAAATCGATTCATTACGTTTAGTAGAGATAATATATTGAATTTTGTGACAGAATATAATGATACAAGATTCGAAATAATTGATGGTTCAAATGTAAACCGATAGATGGCACACCTGATATATCAAACATAGAATTTCAGAACTTTATTTAAGAGAGTTTAGGTGTACTTTGTAGTAATCCAAAAGAAGTCTCGAAATACTCATCGTTGCCAAAATAATATTGGTTCTATAGGTTTATATGCTACCTGCGCAATTCAATCTGAAGAAGAAAAACAAAAAATGTTTCCTTTTTATATGCCTTTTCGTCTTTAATTTACTGCCGTTTTAAGTGTTGAAAAATTTGCTTCATATATAATTCATATATAATGATCTCAAAGCCAAGATAATTCCAGCACTTCCTGTCACTCCCAACTGCAGGTTTTTTTTGAACTTTACTCTCCTCTTACACATACTCTTGACATTTTTGAATATTATTCGCAAGCAAATATTATTACAATTGTAATGTTAAGCATGATAAATGAATTTTTATTGCAATTGCAACTATAATTTGAACAAAACAAATATTGTTTTAACTTCTTACACAAGGAAAGAGAAATGTAATAAGGACTGGAAGAATAAAAATGCTGAATAATGTAAGTCTTCAGAAAAATGTAGACATTCATTTGACTTCCTTCCTGAGCACAAACAAGAAAGTTTATTTATTCGTTTATTTGAAAGCAAATTTGTATCTCAACTCTCTCTATCTCTATATGCACTCGTATATCGGTATACGCATTATTGTTGTGGCACTTTGAAGGCAGTTAAACAAAAAATAATTTCTTATTTTTATAAAAGAAAAATATGAATGAATATGGCAATAAGAGGATTTTTTAAGAAATTATTGCCTTTAAACTTTTCAAAACTTTCTTTTCTTTCTTTTTTTGTGAGTCAATAATATTGCATTTTTACTACTCTGATTAATTCGTACTCCCTACAACGTTGATTTATAAGTACAGTTTGCAATGAGTATGAATACAATGTTGACATCAAACTCATGCTTTTCGAAATACGTTTCATCCATAAGCCTGCTCATTTACACACAGCCACAAAAGTATACATACGGATAACAAATTTCAGAAATTTTTTAACTAATCCGTTTTCGTTGAAAATCTTTGTAAATGTCTGAGAACTTTCCTCGATTTTAATACGGTCTTGGTTAAAAAATTTCTGAAATTTGTTTACTTTTGTGGGCCTGATGTTCACTTTTGTGGGCAGGTCCACAAAAGTTAACACATTTCAGAAATTGTTTAACCAATCCGTTTTCGTTGAAAATATTTACAATTGTCTGACATCTTTCTTCGATTTTAAGACGGTCTTTTGCATTGGCTCAGAAATTTGTGAAATTTGTAAATCGGATGAATACCTTTGTGGGCCTGTGCAGGGCCACAAATCAGTTCAATTTCAGAAATTTTTTAACCATTGCAAAAGACCATCTTAACATCAAGGAAACTATAAAGATTTTTAACGTAAACGGATTAATTAAAAAATTTCGGCAATTTTTTAACCGTATGTATAATTTAGTAACTGTGTGTAGATTCATAACTTTAGAAAAATACTTATAATACTTATAAATGATTCGAATGACTCGAATCATTCATCAATATTTTCAGTCTTAGCTGCTGTTGCATTTACAAAAAAGAAAAAGACTAAGACAGCAAGCGGAGCAAATACTTAACCTTCTAGTGAGTGTTTTAGGCGAATCATACTTATTTTATAATTCTTGTAAATGCTGAGTCATCAAGAGTCGAAATCAACAACATAATACGTATTGTTAAGTATTAATGAGTACTTCAAACTTTGAACATGAGTAGTATGAGTATGATATTAAAATAAGTATTAATGCGTATAAGTATCAGAAATTATGAATATGATCCGATTCTACTCATTTCTTTGAATACTCATTGCTGGTCTCTCGAGAGAGTCTTCAGGTACAAGTGTTGCGTTTATAGATGAACTTTAAAGATTCTCTTTTCAACAGACATAATATATTTTATACGGTTTAGCCTTTTTCAGTTGCATTACAATTGCATTACTGCTTCCCATCAAATACAGTCAAAAATCAACGAGCTAGAAACATGGTCACAAAAATGAAAGATTGCAGTCAAAGCGAGCAAATCTACTCATCTTCTTTTCACACATCCACCTAAATACATACGTATATAACACACATATTTGATCACAACAACCCTTCAATCAGGATTACGACCGAGCTTATCACACCACTCACGTTGTTTGTGTTAATGTTATACATGAGTGGCGAGATCTGCACTTTAAAGTCGACTCAGAATGACAGATTTTTCGAGAAACCTTTCATGGCAATTTTATTTACACTCAGGGTTTCTGCTAGAAGTCTGCTGAGAAAAAAGTCGACAAGAAATATTTGTCTTACTTCGTTTAGTTCGTAATGTCCGGTTTCGGGTTTGAACCACGGTCTCACGTCTAATGAGCTAAAGCAAAGTCGTATTTACAAGCTTAAAAACACTATTGAAACTATTGGACATACAGCATCCAGCTTTGGGAAAACTATATGTGGAATCGGAATAAATAAGATACAGAGGAGACCATTAAATATACTACGAACTGTTGTTTTATACGAAATGAAAAGATTGGCAAGAAATTCACAAGGGTGTACTGTCTTGCAGAGAATTCAAATAAATTTTAGAGACTACAAGCTCTACATATCAGTTCATATAGAACGGATCTTTTATTAAATGTATTGTGTGTGAGACATAGTCGAAATTTTTTATTCATTATAAAGACCTATTGTTGCTATTATGTGTCGTATATAGCATCGTTTAAATGTCCGCCATGGCTTCTATACTCTAAATTTGACTGATAGGTTATGTTAGCTTTAGGGACCTCTGTAGTTAATGGCTTATTAGTATGACTATGAATTCTAGCGGCCTCAGAAAACCGCCACGAAAGTCTTACGTAATCAAATCGCAGGATTTCGATTGCCAATCCAAATTTTCTTCACGTGAGATGAGCAGGCCCTAAAATAGCTCGTGCAGAATATTCAATGTGGCATGAGCTGTGTGGCACAAAACGGCGTCCTGTTCAAATCACTCGTCGTTGGTGAACAGATTATCCAATTCACGCTTGCCATTGACTGTAATGATATAAAAGATGTCCGCACCACAGACTACTCATAAGCACTCATGAAATTTTGAATTTAAGTGAGTCAACAATATTGAAATTTAACTGCTCCGATTCATTCGCCTCACTACAACGTTGATTTATAAGTATAAGTACAATAAGTGTGAGTACAACATTGACATCAAACTGATACCATTTGAAATATGTTTGATTCATAAGCCCACTCATTCAGATTCCTAACTTTAGAAAAACACTTATAATACTTATAAGTGATTCGAGTGACTCGTATTATTCGTCAAACTTTACAGTCTTAGTTGTTAGGCATTTACAAAAAAAGGAAAAAGACACATAAGCAAAAAAGACAAATCAACCCGAACAAAAACACAACCTTCTAATGAGAATTTGAGTGTTCATACGCGAATCATACTTATTCTATGATTTTTATAAATGTTGAGTCATGAAGTGTCGAAATCAACAGCATAATACGTGTTGTTAAGTATGAATATTATGAGTACTTCAAACTTTGAATATGAGTAGAGGTTCCATGATATTAAAATACGTATGAATGCGTATAAGTATCAGAAATGCTGAGTATGATTCTATTCTACTCACCTTTTTGAATACTCATTGCTGATCTCTGGCTGGCACAGTGCAATTTTTCAGATCTCTTGGATCTCATTAGGATTGGCATCATCACAAATTTTCTAATTTTATTTGTTCACGTACACTTTCCTCCAGAAATAAGCCTCGTTAGTTGTTAACAACTTCAGACGTTATTCAGACAAAGCGTGTAGTTGACTGCAGTTGGCGTTCAGTTCCTGGGTCGTTGTAATTTTCTACTGGTGTATGAACAAATTACTAAGCAGAATTTGTAAAATTGTGGTTTACCGACCTACGGATATTGATCGATAGACCACATTCTGAGAATTGCCTTTTCGATTAGACGTTCGTGTTGATCGTAAAATGAGCGAAACTCACAGTATGTTGCCGAAATAGAATATGCATTGTGCACATGTTGTTGAATGCCATGTCCGTTCACATTGCTTTGGCTGACCGAATAAGTGACAACTAACTTGATAGATTGCCATCATAATTAAGAGGCTTCAGTTTGAAAAACCTATCAAAACGCAAAAAATTAAATTTAAAAGTTCATTTTAATTTTAAAACTATTTTAATTGTCAGAATACTTTACCTTTCCTTTTTGGCCTCAAACCATTTCTGTGGAAGTGTTGAATATTTTCCAACACAAAAAACACCCATAAAATGCATTACATTTGCTATTAAAAATTCCGAGCAAACTGAAACACTGGAAACCTATAAAAAACAAAAATTATAGGAAGAAAGCATATAAAAAAATGTAAAACCATCAACAACAAATAATAAAAACAACTTTTACAATAATAAAAAAGAGAAAAAGAAAAAGGAAAATAATAATAATATCATGGAATGAATGAATGCAACATCTTTCATTATTATTATTTTTCATTATAAAACATTGCATTATAAATTCATTGACTTATGGCTTGTTAAATACATAAAAAAGGAAATGAGGAATAAAGGATGAAAATAAATAATGGCATGAAAAACAAACACTGACATCATCAATCCCAATTTTGAAATCCAAGGATAATAATATTTAAGTAAATATGCATACAATACATACATACATATATCACAATTATTATCAGACAACCGAACGATGAAAAAATTAATGAACAATTTTTGTCTAATGCACAGTTTTGAATAATTATATATTAAAATAAAAATAATGAAATAGGCATACCCACATACATAATTCAATGTCTAAATTTGTATATATTTTAACATGAAATTTAGTGCGAATATTCAAACCCATACTTCACGGCTTGCTGCCATTTTCAAACTGTGTGGATATGACTTTCATGGGGATCATACATTCCAGTCATGAGTAATCACTACTACAAGTGCTGCTATGCCTGCACAAAATCAATTCTTAGGTGAAACTTGGATATTGTTATGAAAATGAAGAATCCAGATCACCAGCATAAAAAATTATAAAAAAGTAACCAAATATATACCAACAAACCCCAGCATAAAAAATGGTAAACAAAAATACAACAACAAACATTACAAGAATAAATGTAATTAAAATACACAAACAACAATAATGAAACAATGATGTTTACATTTATATAGATCTCGAGAAAGCGAAGCCAGGAACATTCGCCTTCAAGAACATTCATCAGACTGTTTACGTTGCCATATAAAAGGCACAGCAAAGCAGAGTTAGTAAAAGTTCAGTCAGTCTTGTGTGAAGACGCGGTGGGTTTAAAGAGAGTAGTCAAGGTTTAAAGATCTCCGTTATAAAGATCTGTCGAACAATTAACTAGTAATTGTTATTGTTTATGCAAAGGGTGTAAACAGCGGAATAACAAACAAAGCAATTGTTTTTGTGACAGTAAGTTGTGGACAGTAGTACACAGAATTGTGCGAATAAAATTTTTTTTAAGAATTTTAATTAAAACCAAAAACAAATTTATTTTTATTTTATGTGCAATCTACGAGCTCATATTTTAAACGTTTTTAAAAGGTAAAAACGTAACAATATTTTAACATGAAATTTAATGCGAATAATCAAACCCATACTTCGCGGATTACTGCCATTTTAAAACTGTGTAGATATGACTTTCACGGAGATCATACATTCCAGTCGTGAGTAATTACTACAACAAATGCAATCTATGAATGCAGAAAATCAATTCTTAGGTTAGATTTAGTACGTTATAATTTTTCCCGATAAGGCTTTTGGCTTTTGATGGTAATTTTATTTACTCTCACAGAAGTGATTTCTAAGAAAAAAGTTAATCGAAAAAAATAGCTACACGCAATACATTCAATACATACATACTTACATAATTAGCCACTACAACCTTTCAGTCAGGATTTCGGCATAGTTTCTCACACCACTAACGTTGTGTGTGTTAATTTTATACATGAGTGGTGGGACCTACAGTTTAGAATCGACTCCCAACGACAGATTTTTGAGAATCTATTCATGTCAATTCTATTTACTCTCAGAGTTTTTGCCAGAAATCTTCTGAGAGGAAGTCGCCGAAGGAATACGTTTTGTATTTTAGTATTAATGTCTGGCCTGGTACTACTACTAGACTACGGCGACTTTATTACATACATATGTACATAATTGCTCATTACATGCCTTTAATTAGCTTCCACCGCTATCCATGTTATGTATGTTAATTTTATAATATTTGGTATTTTCAACTCTTCTTCTCAAGAAAAGATTTGCTTGAGAACTGTGGCCACCAGCTATTTGCACTCTGTTTATGCTACTAAAAATTTAAGATTTGGTTCGTTGACGACGATAGCCACCTGCGCCGTCTAGTATGCTGGGGGAGGTGCTGGAAACTAAATTGTTCTTTGGCTATTCCAACTCGTGTTATTTCTTGCTAGACCTTTTTCTGAGTTGCTGGAATATTTTTCTGGAAGCCTTATGGAGAGGCCAAGAATTTTAATTGAACTTTAACCTGTCTAATCTTTAAAAATTCTGTCGTACAATCTTAACGGTACGTAATTAAATTAAAATTTGTCTCGATCTTGACTTATTAAAAAAAATGGAAATACTATCCTACTGTTGTCCTAATCATTATACTTGCAGTTCTACAAGGGGGACTATGGTTTGTTCACCTGTACCTTAGCGGTGCTTTTCTTTTTTATGCTAATTTCTAGTCAATGTAAGCAAATGTATTTAATGATTACATCGTGAATATGCTCATGATTTTTACATTAGATCCATGTGCAATAAATTTAAAGTTTTTCTCCAATTTTTCCCAGCTATTTAGTAGCAATTTGCAACAATTTTCCAATTTTTATGTTAAAAATTTCAATTTTAATTCATTTCCTTTCAAATATTTAATAAACTACAAGTACACCCATGTATCCTTTGGAGCGCTTGCGATATAAATTTAAAAAACTTTTATTAGCAAAATAATTGATTCTGTATTGATTGTATTTACGGTACATTAGATATTTTCAAATTGTCTACCATTATATGTTTTTTATTCTTTTTGTATAATTTGCATGTCAAATAATTTCTAAAATTTAATAAAAATTCAATATTTATTGCCAATAAACGCATTTCGCATCGTTGTTCTGCTTATGCTTATAATGATGATGCTGTTGTTGAAATTGAAAATATTTGGCAAAATAATATTTTTTTATTACCTCACATAATAGTTTTGATCATAAAATAGTTTAGCAATGAACCAAAGTGTATTCCACGTGAATACAATAAAATTCATTATGGATTATATTTGGTGTACTATTAGTGGCAGCATAATTTAAGAACTTATAATTCTCACTTGAAATACATACGTAAATAATTGATCATTATACAACACTTCAGTTAGAATTACGACCTAGTTTCTCACACCACTTATGTTGTGTGAGTTGTTTTTATATATCAATGGCGCGATTTAAAGTTTGAAGTTATGTTTTATTGACAGGCTTTCGTAAGCTCAAGATCCCAGTATTTTGGTGGTGACACTATATTGGATGTAATTAGTCTCAGAGGAGTGGACGACATACATACTGGCATACATAATGTGTAATTACAACCCTTTAATCACTATTGCGACCCATCTTCTCACACCACCTATATTATGTATGTTAATTTTATATTATAAGTGGCGCTACCTACAGTTTTAAGTCGATTTCGAACAACAAAATTTTGAGAAACTTTTCATGGCAATTTTTTATTTTGCACACAGATTTTTTGCAAGAAATCTGCTGAGAGGAAATCGAAAAATAAATATTTCTCATATTTCATTTTGATCAAAATGTCTGACATGCGGTTTGATCCGTGGTCTCATGTCTAATAAGACAACACACTACCTACTAGACTACGGCAACTTCAAGCGGAATGGTCTGCAAGAAGTTAAGGAAGTTTGTACAAGCTACAGGCTTTCTATAAAAAGTAAGGTGATGGCTGAGCTGTATGTCGATATGTATGGAACCCTTTTTTGGTCTCCACTCCTTCAACTCACATTGTGGAAGAAAATTTAAAGTCTGCCTGTGTTGGCTTAGTTAGAAAGGGGTCCAAAAAAGACGTGTAAACTTCTTATAGGACATGTGTTATAATAACTTGATAATCACATCGCGTAATTTTAATCGTATACACCAAAATGTTGTCTCCCTTAGCTTCTATTATATCTGTAGTCATCCAATATACATATATCAGAACACTAGTCCATGTGTAGGCTTGAATGTGCAACATAATTCCACATCTTTGAATCACAAATAGAGCTTTTAAGCGTCTGTTAAACTAGACTTCACTTACTACTAAGCTAACCAGACAAACAAATAATATGCACAGCAAAACTACCAACCAACCAGCAGTCATGCGGCCAACAGATCAAAACCAAAAATGAAACAGAGAGTGGAGCTCATGGTTTTCTTTAATAGATACGTGCATATTGTATTAACAATTTTACACATACTTATACGGACGTAATTTATTAGTCCACCAACCAATTGATAGGTTGTTAAAAAGTAATATTAACAAGAGAAAAAACATCAAAATCAAGTGGCGAAAATAATGATGCCTGCAATGATGATGTTATTGATGCCCAACACTGGTAAGTATGGAAAACTAGAATTCAAAAAAAAAAAAAATTAAGATGTTTGTATGTGTATGTCTGCGTAGCAAATGGTTTTCAATTTCATGGACTTACTTTTATTGGCAATATTTGCATGACATAAGCATGGATGAAGAAGACAGAAATGGTTGTCATTATATGTGCTAGCATTTCGAATCTGTTTTTAATTTACATTACGTATGAGATTTTATTACATGAACGTAAAGTAAGAATTAAATTCACGTTGATGGGAAATAAATAGAAGCATAAATAGCCAGTAAATGTGTTACATTTTGTATCATTTCCAGAAAAAAGAGTAAAATAAATGAGAATGAGAATATAATGTCTAGTTTAGTGGCGTAAGAATGACACTTTATGATGCTAATTATGCACACATAAGACATAAAGCTGTTTAAAATATGATGCCGGCATATAAATTAGTAGAGAACAGGAAGAATTTTACTTCATAACATAATATTTTAAAATTTATAGGATTTTTCTTTAGCGTTATCTAGTTTTAAATTGAAATAAAAAAAATTAAACAAAGTGAACATTTTTTATTCGTTCGAAGATCTGTTGATACCATTATGTGTGCGATAAACTACCATTCACAACTCTGAAACTTCTTCTCTGGGTACAGTTCAATCGAAATAAACAATTTTCAAGACTCTGGCGCATAATTCTGACTAAATTTGGTCGATGGCATGGGTTGTGTTGACTATAAGCACCTCTATGGCTGATGGCTTATCTCACACACCTGCTACTTAAGAAAATCCCACAAGGAATAATCTGTAGGGATTAAATTGCATAATCTTGATGACCAGCTGACATCAACTCTACGTGGTATCATCAAGATATTGCTCGTGCAGAAAATAAAATGTTTTGTTGGGCCAAATCTCATAATCTCGGTAACAAGTTCACATCACCCCCACATGAGATGACCATACATTTAGGTTCCTGTTATACATACATAATTGGCCACTACAACCCTTCAGTCAGGATTACGGTCTAGCTTCTCACACCACTCATGTTGTTTGCATTAATTTCATAAACGAGTGGCGGGGCCTACAGTTTAAAGTCGATTCCGAATGTCAGACTTTTAAGAAACTTTTCATGGCAATTTTATTTACTTTCAGAGTATTTGCCAGAAATCTGCTGAGAGGAAGTCGCCGAAGAAATATTTTTGTATATTTCGTTTTGATGTCTGACTTGGGGTTTGAAAATCGCCCTTACGTCTTATAAGCCAACACACTACCTACTAGACTACGGCGACTACTAACTCCTTGTTACAGTATACCCAATTTGGCATGAGCTGTGTACTACGTAACAATGTTCTGTTGAAACCGCATGACGTTACTGTCCAGATTATTCAATGCAGGCAAAAAAATTGGTAATCATCGACCTATAGTCCTTGCCTTTAATAGTGATCAATGTCGAACTCAAGGAAACATCAACCGATGATGTTGCCCGCCTAAAATCCACATAAAACAGCAACTTTCAGGACACATGCATCTCATGTGGATTGGTATCTTCCAATAATTCAACAATTTTGTTTGTTTATATACACATTCATCCTGAAACGGGCCTCATGGCTGAAGATAAGTTTTGGGTAAATATCATGGTCAGTTGCCAACTGCTCCAGACCGCATTCAGCGAACTACGCCATTATTTGTAGTCGTTTACCCTCAGTCCCTTGGACTGTTGAATTTTGTACAAGTGCTGGCCTAAGTCACGACCCAAAATTCCCGCATATCATTACATAAAACGTAGGTACGTGGAGAGACATCGGTTACATGCAATTACTTGTGTACAGAAACAGAGAGTATTGAGGTTTGAACAATGGCCTCACGTCTAATAAGCCAACACACTACCTACAAGACTATGGCGACTTCGAGAACCCTTTACATACATACATACTTAATTGGTCATCATAACCCTTCAGTCAGGATTATAACCTAGCTTCTTATATATTATATGGCGGGATCTGTAGTTTAAAGTCGGCCCTGAAGGACAGAGTTTTTTTCAGAAAGTTTTCATGACTATTTCTATTTACTCTCAGAGTTTTTGTCAGAAATCTGCTGAGAAGAAGTCGCCGAAAAAAATAAATTTTCTTTTCAATTTGTTGGAGATGTCTAGGATGCGGTTTGAACCACTGCCTCACGTCTAATAAGCCAATACACTGCCTACTAGACTACGGCGACTTCAAAAACCCATTATTCATATGTAATTTCGATCGGCATTTATTTTTAACGAACCTTTATGAATGTGTTCCATAACACATAAATATCAGGAGCACATAGGCCATATCTTTCTAAGAAAATTGTTTTTAAAATCGTTTAAATAACTTCTTCAGCTTCAGTCACTTACAAAGCATAAATTATGGTTTCTACTGTATTATTTAAAACCATATGAGCTGTATTGGCAAATGTATTGCAATTAACATTGTCTGGAATGTATAGTGTGCGCTGCTAAAAGTAACAATACGTCAACAACTTTCAACAGTTCACTGTAGTAGTAAATGAAAAAATACCAAACAATTACACTCGCTTTAGGTAGACTCTCTTTTTTCTATTCGAGTTCAAATACAAACAAAATTTATTATTTACAAATTTTATCGCATGCAATATATTTTGTAACGCGGGATAAGGTTTTTAGTATGTATAAGGAATGTGTGGTGTAGTATAAGAAAAACTCTACAGCGAACGGACATTGTCGACAAATATGCAAATTTTCTGTGTCTGTCCTTTTGCAGTTTATAGTTTAGGGCATCATCCAAAAACTAGAGCAATTACGCTGAATGAAATTGCGCATACAATGGCGGAATATTTCTTTCCATATTAGTAGTTAGCAGTGGTGAATGTATGTATCTGTCTATGCGTTGTGTTTCGGAATCCAATTAGTCCACTGAATAATTTAAAACAGGAAATAGAAACGGTGTGCTATAGAGTTTTATCATGGAATTTCTTATCACGTGTTATTAATTATCGATGAAGTGGCAGCATTTTATTTATTTCAGCAACATTTCTTCTATAAATTGGGTAACGAATAGTTTTTTATGTGGAAACTTGACAGCTGCATGCTACTGTAAAGGCCAACGAAATGTTTACCATTAACAATGAACACACTGTATATATAACGTTTGTGTTATTGTGTTTAATGCAAGAAAACAATTTGAAAACTCCGGCGTTGTGAAAATAAACTACTTTAGTTTTAGTACAATAAAAATGAAAAAGAAACTAAATTTTAATTTAATTTTAAGCAAAGAAATGAAATGGGCCCCATCGCCGAAGAAATTTTTTCGATAAAATTAGTGCCAGTTTCTGAATGCACCAGACCCAAATCAAAGAACACATAGCCCAAGTCATGGCACAAGGTTCGCCAAGTTGTGGTCGAGTTCTTGTGAGCGACATGAAATCAACTGCTTCGGAGTCTCCTTTTTACGTGCTGAGAATATTGTTCGATGGTTTACTGAACCAGTGGATTATAATTTATTGATGATATTGCGTATAATCAAAACAAACTCAATAAATGACAACTAATTTAACAGATGTAAGTTCAACAAGAAGTCGCCGTGGTCTAGTAGGTAGTGTGCTGGCTTATTAGACGTGAGGCCTCGGTTTAGGCATCTCCAACTGTACGAAATATGAAAAAATATTTATTCGGCTACTTCCTCTCAGTAGATTTCTGGCAAAACCTCTGAGACTAAATAAAATTGCCATGAAAAGTTTATCAAAAATCTGTCGTTCGAAGTCGACTTTAAAGTGAGTGGTCCCGCCAGTCATAAAAATTAACGCACACAACATAAGTGGTATGAGAAACTAAGTCGTAATTCAGACTAAAGGGTTGTAATGACCAATTGTATGTACCTTCAATAAGATGATCGTCAAATTACTGAACACCCTGTTGAAAGACACGTTGTAAGATTAAAAATAAAATAAAATAAATAACTATGGACTTTTGTTCAATGAAAGCAGTCACCTAAAACTGCAAACTTTTGTAAGCATTTAAGGCAGGAGCTTCATAATAAAATGGATAACAAGTGCAGCATTATGAAGATGGATTGTGGAATTGCGTTGGTACACCTCCCGGTAGGGATGGGTTGAAAATAAATGGTAGACTAGAACTGAGAGTTTCAGGTTTAGTTTTTCAGGTGTAGTTTTATAGACCAGATAACAACAAAGCAATGTATTTCAGCCGGCGTTGTTGGAGTCGTCCTACTCTAGTAGGTAGAATGTTGGCTTATTAGACGTGAGGCCACGTTTCAAACCCCAGGTCAGACATCTCCAATAAAACGAAATATGAAAAAATATTTCTTTGGCGACTTCTTCTCAGCAGATTTCTGGCAAAAACTCTGAGAGTAAATGAAATTGCTATGAAAAGTATTTAAAAAAATTTATCGTTCGGAGTCGACTATAAACTGTTGGTCCCACCACTCTCTCTAAATTAAAACACACAACATAAATGGTGTGAGAAACTAGGTCATAATCCTGACTAAAGGGTTGTAATGACCCGTTATGTATGTATGTATGTACATATGTATGTTGTTTGCCTTGTTGACGGCACTTAACCTGGCTTTCCACTGGAAGTAATTATGTAATTTTTGTTGATAGTCAAGCGTCTTTGAAAACGATTGGATCTGTATGGTAGATAATTTGTGAATGCAAGAACTCTTATCAAAACTTTAAAACAAATCGTATTAGTTTGCCTCAGGTTTTTGAAAAGCGATCAGGATAAGTAATAGAGCAAAACAATGGGCACCATGGCATCGGTTAATATGCGTAGCCTGCTAACTAGACGTTAATGTACACGAAGACTGCTTATTTACCTAGGCTGCAGTTAAAGAAATTTCTTCGAACTTACTTAATTGGGCATTACAACCTTTTAGTGAGGATTACAACTTATGCTCTGGGTCCCCAAGCGTAAGAAACGTAAAATCGTAACGTACGTAGCCTTAAAAACGTTTGTGTAATTATATAAACGTTAAAAACGGGACATATGTCAACGAAGAATGTAAATAAAAACGAAACAAAACACAAAGCAAACACACAAACGAACACAACACAATGCAAAGAAATTGGTATACAGACTCATCATCAGTTTGCCGTTTTTTGTTCAATGTGTAGATTATTCCGCATTTGGTTATTATTTTTCTTATAAAAACAGCTTTTGTTTTGTTTGTTAAAATTAATTAATTAGTAAGACTACAATTTTATTTTGTTATTTTTTGTATCTTCTTTTTTCCTCAATTATAATTTAAATTTGAAAAAAATAAAATAAAACTGGGAATTTAATTTTGGTCATATTTTTCCTTATTTAGTGATTTTTTCACAAATGTTGGTTACAATATTTTATTTCCTGGCAACACTGATCACCCTCTCTCATGTTCAAATGTCACGTAAACACGTGGGAGAATTCTGTTTTATACAGATCGTTCCGTTTTGCTAACGAGAGAGAACGTTTCGGTAATCGTTTACATTGTTTTCCAACGTTCGCTACGGTACGTTACGTTACGTGTGGCTAACTACAGCATTAGTTCCTTACACTACTCATGTTGTATGCTTTAATTATTGTCCAAAACTACAGTCCAAACCTGAGTGGGCGGCAGTGTTACGAAAATGGTGTTACATAGTTAAAATGATAAACAAAAGCTACAAAAACAAAACAAATTTGCATTGTTCGCTATTTTTCTTTACACTCTTCTGCGTAAACGCTAACAATTGTTCGACAGATCTTTATAACGGAGATCTTCTCTCCATGCGCAACGTGTCTTCACACAAGACTGACTGACTTCGTTGGCTACTTTGCCTTGCCTTTTATATGCCAACGTAAACAGTCTGATGAATTATCTTGCAGTCGAATGTTCATGTTAGCCTTCTCGAGATCTCTGAAAATGTAAACATTGTTCTTTCAATGTTGTTTGTGTATTTTCTTTACATTTATTCTGATAATGTTTGTTGCTGCTTTTTTTACTTGTTTATCCCTTTTTTATACTGATGTTGTTGCTATATTTTTGTTTATTTGTTGATCATGTAATCAAGTCAATTGTTTTTGTTTTTGTAGCTTTTGTTTATCATTTTAATGTTAAACGATGTAACATCATTTCCATTTTAGTAACAATAGTCTCCGAACGACAGAATTTGTTGCGAAACTTTTCATTGCACTTCTTATCTACCCTCAGGATTTTTTGATAGAAATCTGCTGAGGTGAAGTCGCCGGGGTAATATTTTTTCACATTTCGTTTTGTTATTCAGTAGTCAGTAACAATACATACAAACAATATATTTTTATTTAATTGTATGTTTTTGTAGTTTTCGGATTTTCATATTTAAAGTGTTGCATATTTGAAGTGTAACATATTTTAAGTGTAACATATTTTAAGTGTAGCATATTTTCTTTATTAGTTTTTTATCTGACATTTTTTCGCACACTCTTAATGACACTTTTTGTATATTTTCCTACATTGTTTTCATAGAAAAAAAAATTATTTTTATTATTGCCACTCATATCAAACATATCTACACAATTTATGTATATGTGTGTTGCACTATGCTGCTTCTGTTTTTGCGTTGAACATATTTTTTATGCTCTGTTTTAGCAAACAAATAAAAAATAAAAAATGAAAAGCGAAAAACATTATTTTTATGAATATAAGAACGCATAAATTTGGACATTTTTATGATTGCAAATTGCAAAGTTTCTTTATAAGAATTTATTACGTTAAGATCCCCCCTATAAACTTATTAAGTCTTTTCAAACACTAAGAATGCAAATTATTTCCAATAAGACAGGGTACGTGTATGTGTGGAGGCATTAAGGGAAGAGATAATTGTCAACATGAAGTAAAATAAAGCAAAAGATTTAATTACCCACCACTAATGGGACTGAATGTTAAGAGTTATTTTACGATTACTAGTGAAATATACATAAAACTGATGAATAATCGGCGGAATTAATGAGAAAAATTAAAATTTTTATGATTTTATTAAGGAAACACAGGCGAAATGTACAAAATAACCACAACTTCTCGTCTCGCTTAGTGCAGCATGGGTGGTGAAAAATATAAATGAATGCGTATTCGATACAATATTTTATGATTTTTGAAAAAGATAACTTATTTTATAATGGCCAGAGGAAGGAAAACCAGAAAATTATGGATTAGGTGGATTAGGTAGGATAAAACCAGAGATCATCAATGAGTATTCAAAAAGATGAGTTGATTCGAATCATACTCATAATTTCTGATACTTATACGCATTCATACTTATTTTAATATCACACACATACTACTCATATTCAAACTTTGAAGTACTCATCGTACTAATACATAACAATATGTATGATGTTATTGATTTCGACTCTCCTTTAATCAACATTTACAAGAATCGCAAAATAAGTATGATTCGCATACGAACACTACAATACTCACTAGAAGGTTGTGTGTTTGCTTTGTTTGCTGTCTTTGGCTTATTCTTTCTACTTTTTTTGTAAATGCAACAACAACAACTAAGACTGTAAATTTTGATGAATGATTCGAATCACTCAAATCATTTATGAGTATTATAAGTATTTTTCTAAATTTACGAATCTGAATGAGTAGGCGAATGAATCAAACATATTTTGAATGGTATGAGTTTGATGTCAACGTTGTACTCATATTCATTGCAACCGGTGCTTATAAATCAATTTTGTAGCGAGTACGAATGAATCAGAGCAGTTGAATTTCAGTTCTGTTGACTCACTCATACTCAAAATTTCATAAGTAATTATGAGTAGCGAAAATACGATTCATTGCTGATCCCTGGTTAGAATATGATCCAACCGTTAATATTGCCCGTAGAGCTACCAGATATGCTGAAAATATTGTATTATAACACCCAGATATGTTTGAACCTGACTTTATAAAGACTTAAATTAATTAATGAGTCATTACAACCTTTTAGTTAGGATCACAGCTTAGCTTCTCGCAACATCCATGTTGTATTGTCATTACAACGCTTTAGTTAGGATCACAATATAGTTTTTCGTACCATCCATGCTGCATGGTCATTACAACCTTTTAGTAAGGATCACAACCCAGCTTCTCGCACCACCTCTGTTGTATGCTTAATTTAATACATAAGCTGCTGGGCCTACAGTTTACAGCAATTAAATTTACTCTGAGAGTTTTTTGCCAGAAGACTGCTGAGCGGAAGTCTCCAAAAAAAATAAGTTTTCATATTTCGTTAGGTTTGTGATGCCTGAAGTGGTATGATACCTGAAGTGGTATTATTATTGAATAAATGGGGAATATAGGGGTTTTACCTTGAACCACTAGATATTCTCCTTGCTGCCAACAATTCTTAACCGTTTAACCGCTACGCGGCGCGAAAGCGCTGCGTTCATTTGTTATGAAAATTGCGGGTTTCAGTGTAAAAATACGTCAGAGTCAGAATATGTCCCGCAGTTTTCGAACTCTCTCACCAGAATCGCTTAGCAGTCAAACGGTTAACATAGTGATACGGAATCTATTTGATTTCAGATGGCTGCATCGATTTCCCTGGAAAGTAGATAATGAGCGGTCCTAAACTAACGAAATTTTATGAACAAACAGACTGATACTGTGCTGAAATTCCAAGCAGAAAGTTATATTTGGATTAATAATCAGAAACTATTCTTTGACGATCTCCAGCTAATGTAAGATCAACCTAGCCTAGGCACTACAAAGAAAATTCCATTAGTTTGGTATAGTGGTCACAATAATAATAGGCTCCTAGAACTCCTGTAAAGCATTTTTCTATAGAAAATAAAAATGTTTTAAAAATTATTCATACATACATAATTTGATCATTATAACCTTTCAGTTAGGATAACAACCTAGCTTCTCAATCCATCTACGTTATGTGTGTTACTTTTATACATGTGTGGCGGGGACCTACAGCTTAAAATCGACTCCGAAGGACAGATTATTGAAACATATTTATTTACTTTCGCAGAGTTTTTGCCAGAAATCGGCTGAGAGGAAGTCGTCGAAGATAAATTTTTTCATATTTCGTTTTGATGTCTAACGTGGGGTATGAACCGTGACCTCACGTATAATAAGTCAACACACTACTTACAGGACTATGCTGACGATGTAATCGTTTCATATTTCTTTGAGAACGACATTGGCCGGGTCACCACTATCAACGGTGAGCACCAAAGGTTGATGAATTGGATAATCTGGACACCAACGACATGTGGTTTCAACAGAAGAGCTATATGGCGCAGATAGCTCACCGCCCAGGGTTTGAATCGTGGGATCATATCTAATAAGCCAATACTACTACCAATCAAAATCTCATACTTAACGATCTCCAACTAATATAATCTAAACCTAGCCTAAGCAATACGAAGAAAATTCCATGAGTTTGATATTGTACTCACAATAAATATCGTCAGTTAAACGGCGATTTTCATCCAGAACTCCTGTAAAGCACTTTTGGACAAAAATTCTATCAAAATTAAAATGTTTTAAAAATTATTCCTTTATCCTTACTAGCTCCTTTCTCCTCTTGAAACTGGTTTATCATCATGAAACTAATATACTTTAATTGGTATACAAATGGTGGAAAAGGGTTTATTTCACAAGCGTGTGAAATGTGGCAAAGGTGTGTCATAGCCAGCTGAAGTACTTATGCAAATACCATCTATTGCTAACCATATGCGACCTAGCATTTCCAAATTTTGTTTTTTTTTTTTTTTTTTTTTTTGTTTGTTATCAGACAAGCATGTCTAACCGAAAAATTCAATACCAAATACAATGTGGATATGCTGGCATAGAGCAGACAATTGTTGCCAGGCTGTCTGCTACAGCCATTACACCAGATTACATTGGCTTAGTGGAGTTTAAAGAAATACTGAGACACTGTTAGATGTCAATAGGTAACCAATAACAATAAAAATTATTTCCAATTAAATGAAATGATTATCAGTAAACATTGGAAAAAAAATAAAAAATAAAAACTGAATACATTCATGGGTTTTATCGTCTATAAATGGCAGTGCGAATATCAAATTTAAAAGGCAACAAATAAAATAAATTTTTCTTTGCATATTCGCAGAATATTTTTACTGATAGTCTGTGTACCATTTATTGTTTTAATAAATAACGTGTGTATCATATAATCTATATGCACTCGTGCTGCATATTGGTCTACCTACATACATATTTATGTGCATAAAAATTATTTAAACATTTAATATTTTATTAATTTTTAATTGAAATTGAAATAAAAGAAATTATTTACTTTGAATCATTATTTTTTTCATTATTTAAACAAAAAAACGAATTCAACCCATAGCTTACTAAGCACTAGACTACCAGGCCATCCAATTCAAGTTTTTTCCCCCTTTTTTTGATTCACTACATGCTCATGTTACGTTTATGATTTGAATGTATGTTACTGTCTGATAAAAAAAAAACTATTTTTAATATGAATTATGATATGCGAGCATTAAATTTCTTTATTTTCAGGACTTGTTTGTATATACAGTGAGTGTCAAAAGAAACTGTACACCATGGATTAAATTCTACGTACTTGCTTACTTAGGTTAGGTTAGAGGACGTGTACTTGTCAATTAAGACAAGTACAGTACCCGGAGGTCGAATTGACCCATTGTACAACGACCTAGTTTCTCACACCATTTATGTTGTGTGTGTTAATTTTATACATGAGTGGTGGGACCTACAGTTTAAAGTCGACTCCGAACGACAGATTTTTGAGAAACTTTTCATAGCAATTTTATTGGACTCTCAGAGTTTTTGCCAGAAATATGCTGAGAGGAAGTCGCCGAAGAAATATTTTTTGTATTTTGTTTTGATGTCTGGCCTGGGGCTCGAAACCTGGCTTTACGTCTAATAAGCCAACACACTAACTACTAGACTACGGCGACTTCCAAAACTACTTGCTCACATAGTTGGCCATTATTAACCTGACTAACGGCTTTCGGATTGTCTAAACACATCCTTCCAGTCGCCACTGCTTCTTACGCGCCTATGCCAGCTAGTCACATCAATCGATGACAGGGCTTCCTCGATTTGGTCCTTCCAACGCAAACAAGGCCGCCGATTTCCTCAGATCCCCGCATCAAACGACATGGCCGAGACAGAGCAGCCGCTCGATGTTAATACGCTGCGCCACGTCTAAGTCGTTGAGGGGCTCATACAGCTCACTGGTGGATCGAATGAGAAAATCATCACCAACTTGCACTGGACCGAAGATCTTTCCCCTCGAATACTCTCAAGGCTGCTGCATCAGTGCTTCATATAATCCAAACCTCTGCGCCATAAAGAAGTACAGAGAGAATGAGAGTCTTGTAGAATATTAGTTTTGTCGTACGACAGAGGTCTCTACTACTTAATTGCCTATTGAAACCATAGCAGCATCTGCTGACAAGAGTGATCCTGCTTTTAATCTCCAGACTGACATCTGACATGTTTGATCGTAACGGCATAGCCAAGATAAATAAATTCCTTGACTATATCAAAAACATAGTTATCGACTGTAATCTGAGATCCAATCCAGATCCACACGTCTCTTCTTGTCGTCAACATATACTTCATTTTGCCCCCTTTTATTGCCAGACTCATCTTAGAAGACTGCCGATCAATAGCACTAAAGGTAGCAGTAACATCTCGCTTGGTACGCCCTATAATGTCAATGTCGTCAGCGTACGCAAGCAATTGGACGCTTTTTTGAAAAATAGTGCCATTGCGATGCACTCCCGTCTTCCGCAGAACACTCTCCATGACGAAGTTGAAGAGGTCGCATGATAAGACATCGCCTTGTCTGAAACCTCGCATGGTATTAAAAGGTTAGTAGAGGTCCATTTCTACCTTGACGGAACTGCAGGAATTGGTCAACGTCATTCTGCTTAGCCTAATCAGCTTCGCAGGTATACCGATCCCTTAAGGAGCTATCAAAGGCTGCCTTATAGTCGAAAAAAAGATGATGTGTGTAGACTTGTTTCTCGTTAGTCTTTTCCAGGATTTACATCTTAAGGAGAGTGCCTAAAAATATTTGACAATATTTCGAAATTTCTTGTAATTTTTTTGTTTCAATTTTAAAAACTGGCAATGAAACAACTTTAAAATAGAAATAGCGGTAATTTGTTTATGTATGTGTTTTTTAATGTACAGTTCCTTTTGAAGCGCACTGTACATATGCATGTAAGTGGTTACTACAAGTCTATAGACTCCAAACAAATTTAATTAATTAGACTCACATTACACCGCAGCATTAGGCTCATATGAAATGAACACGCAATGGATATTAGTAGACTTCTTACCGACACGCCTTGAAAGTTATTTTTGGAAATAAATCAACTCGAAAAGGAAAAAAGAAGGAAACTCGAATGCTTTTACATGTTTTACCAGGACAACAGACATCGAAAAGTTCGTTGTGAATACATGCCACAATTTTCCTTTTTTTTTTTTGTTTTTTATGTCATTAACAAATGTTGCAAAATAATAAAGAAAACTCCGAAAAGAACGTTAAGAACATTAAAGCTTGTAATTGTAACTCATGTTGTAATAGTTAGACAAACTTAAATAAAATTAGCCTTCTATGAATAAAGGTTTGTACTCTGATATGAAAACAGAATATTTTTTCTCATTCAGTCTATAATTGTTAGTTTGTGACTTAAAATTCAATTATTACAACATTTGCAAGATTACGAAATAATTTATGTGATTCAATTATTTACCTCACTGTACATTGATGTTCCAACATCAATTATAAGTATTTGAAGGAGGCATTTAACTTATTTGCCAGACTTCATAATTTTAAAACTAATCAAGCCTGTAACGTTGATACTTGGCGGAGAAATAAAACAGGAGTAGTCATTAAGAATAAATTTACAGATTGGGTTGCAATCGTTCAACTATTTCGACAGTCGCCCACAACAAGGTAACAATAGACGTCTATATTCATGAAACATACAGTGATGGTTATATAACTAGCACATCCTTCTAAAAGATCCTTATTCAGTACCACACCGAGATGACATATTTTTCAAAATACTCTTAGGAAAATGGAAATGGTGTTTTGCTTTTATATCGTTTAACATTAGAATTATTAGCAAAAGCAACAAAAACAAAAACAATGAACTTGTTTAAATGATAAACCAGTAAACAAAAATATACCAACAAACACCAGTATAAAAAGGATAAACAAGTAAACAAAATGCAACAACAAACATTACAAGAATAAATGTAAACAATATACACAAACAACAATAATGAAACAACGATTTTTACATTTATATAGATCTCAAGAACGCGAAGCCACCAACATTTGTCTTCAAGAACATTCATCAGACTGTTTACATTGCCATATAAAAGGCAGGGCAAAGCAGGCAACAAGTGGAGTAAAATTTCAGTCAGTCTTGTGTGAAGACGTGGTAAGTTTGAAGAGAGTATGGTTTGAAGATCTCCGTTACAATAATCTGTCGAACAATTGTCTAGTAACTGTTATTGTTTATGCAAAAAAGTGCAGAGAGGAATAACAAACAAAGCAATTGTCGTTGTTTACATCAAGTAGTGAACAGTGGCACACAGAATTTTACGAACAATTTAAAAATTTATTTTTATTTTATTTGCAATCTACGAGCTCATATTCTAATCGTTTTTAAAAGGTAAAAACGTAACAAATACATTTAAGTGTTGGCGATGACATCTGTCAAACAAGTTCCGCATACATCAAATCAATGAACCTACAACATTATACTTTCTCATCCTGTTAAAGATGGCGAGTTTTGCATCAGAAAATAATGATTTTTTATTTTCGTTTGAAGAAAACAGCTGGAAAGTTGCATCAAATGCTTGTAGAGGCATATAGTGATTATGCTCAATCAAAAGCAATATGCCGATGATGGGTTCAGATATAGTGATTTTAATGTGAGAAAGGATGAACTTGGAAGACTAACAAAAAAGTATGATGTTTCCAAATTGCAAACAATATCAGATGAATAGGACACTTGGAGCCAGAAACAAATTTTGGAAATGTTGAATGTTGCACAACAAACAATTTCTCAACGTTTAAACGCCGTGGGAAAGAATTCAAAAGTTTGGATAATGGGTGTCACAATAATTGAATGACTGGCAGATGGAAAACCGAAGAACCTCTTTTGAAGTTTTGATTCAAAGTCGCAATAGAAAATCAGTATTTTATCAAACTGGCGAATCAAAAAAAATGGATTTATGCAGCAAAATTCTAAACGAAAAAAGTCATGGGTTAATCCGCGACAACCGCCGACATACATACATACATCATTGGCCTAGTTTCTCACACCACTCATGTTGCGTGCGTTAATTTTATACATGAGTGGTGGTGGAACCTACAGTTTAAAGTCGATTCCGAATGACAGCTTTTTGAGAAACTTTTCATGGCAATTTTGTGTTACTCTCAAGAGTTTTTGTCTGAAATCTGCCGAGAGAAAGTCCCCGAAAGAAATATTTTTCATTATTTCTTTTTTTTGGAGATGTCTGATCTGGGGCTCGAACCGAGGCCTCATGTCTAATACGCCAACACACTTAACTACGAGGACAACCATCAATTTCGGTTGCAAAACCAATTCGATTCGCCAGGAAAGCAATGCAGTGTGTCTGGTTGAATCAGAAAGATGTGGTGTACCACGAGCTCCTTAAACTTAGTGAAACCGTTAATACAGATCGCTGCCGGTAACAAATTATCAATTTAAGCCATACATTGATGGAAAAACGACCAGATTAGGTCTCTTGGCACGGTAAGTTAATTTTTCGTCATAACGACCCACCTGCACACAAATTATAATCGCTTCAGGATGCAATCATAACAATAGGCTGGGACGTATGTGTTCCTGTTGACTTAAAGGGTCAATGTCCCTACCCATAGATTGAAAAACGACCACATTGGACTACGACTGTTCTCTTCACACGCAACGCGTCTTCACACAAGACTGACTGAATTCTTACTGCTCGTATTTATTTCTTCTTTTATTTCATTGTTATTGCCCTCTTAATAATTAATCTTGAAACAATTGTGTGTCTTTAGTTGAAATCTTCCTTCCAATTAAGTTGCCATTAATTTGAATAAAACCCCACCGTTTGGCATGATGCCCTCTCTTTATTGGAGGTTTTTCTTGAATCTTTTGTTCTTAAATGTATTCCACACAAAAAGATTTTAATAAATGCACGGACATTTCATAAGTGCATGTATGTGTGTGCATTTACGCATTTAAAGCTTATCTTATATATAAAAATGAATATGTGTTTATTTGTTTGTGGGTTTGTTTGTTTGAAGTCTATAGATGGCTAAACGGCTTGACCGATTTCCTTGAAATTCTAACAGTACCTCCCTGTATGTCTGGAAGAAACTATAGGCTACTTTTTCTTTTAAAATTTCAAGTATGCGAGGTGCCACGCCCACATAACCAATAAGGTATTTAATGTCGCATATCTCATAAACTGTAACACTTAGAGTCCTCAAATTTTGTATGGACAGCTCTGACGTATATATAAACAAAATGGGCGGATTGACTAAAGTGGGCGTGTCACCTCCCATAGTCTACATATATAAAAATGAATGTTTGTTTGTATATACCTTATAGAATATACCCGATAGGTGGCGCCACTGAAAATTCCTCAAAATGAATTAACTCGTAAACTATGCATTTGATCATGATATGATCTTCAGCGAAGTTATTGCGCATGAACCGACGAAGGTTTCTAAGTTAGTATTACCAATTTCTGAAAGGAGGTGCTACCGAAAATTACTCAAAATGAATTAAATCGTAAATTGTACATTCCGACGGAGGTTGGTGCGATTAATTTCCGATGGATGGTGTCAATCTGAATCATCAGGACAACGGGAAACAAAATCAATAAAATGATTCAAAGTTAATTGGACATGTGTGTAATGTCTTTCCTTCAAATTTATTTTGGTTGGTGGCGCAGCAACACGCGCAGAGTACAGCTAGTTTATTATAATTTATAAGCATTTAAACACAAAGATTTGTTGGTTGTGTGAATGCCTGTCTACATATACAATAGTATGATTATACAGATTCAAATTTTATACAGAATATATTAACAAGAAATAGCTGCTGCTCTGGCAAAGGATGTACGTATGTATTTAGGTATATATGTATGCCTATGCTTGCAAATGACATACAGCAGCCTACAGAAACGGCTGATAATTTGCATAATTTATTTGGTGGTCATTTTACAATTTCTGCAAAACGAAATGAAATGTATAGAGATACAGAAGGAATGAAGGAAAGGAAAACTGTCAAAAGGTAAGACGGTACGGTACATAGCGGTCAGTCTCACAGTACTCGTAAAGACTATTTTATTGTCGACAATTATACAATAAAAATTTAAAATGAAATGAATGAAGCGTAATTAATTTGAATGGAATTGCTTTTGTAGTGCATATGCTCTTACAGATTTAGCGTAAAAGGTAATGATGACCAAACCAAACATCTTAAATGTTTTATAAATTTTTAAATAATAAAGGGTTCGCCAAATAACTTTTTTTTTGAAAATGTTTTAAAATAAATAATATATAATGATTATTTTCTCAAATTTCTATTTTTATTTGAAAGTACAGTCCTTCCGGTTAATAATGAAAAATAATTTCATTCAAATGGCTGCATCGGTCCAATTTTTAAGCATTTTATCGATTGTGTGTAGCTGTATTTCACCAATGGCGATAACGATCGTGTTACCATTCACGAAATAAGCACTAGTTGAAAAAAAAAAACGTTAGATGGCGGTCAGTCATCACAATGAATTGTATGAAGTTCATGAATAGTTCCTGAATATGGAGAATAAATTGTGATGGATGTTAGAAAATTAAATTCAAATATTATGTCCTGTTCCCTTAGGTAGGTGGGTAGGTTGAAGTGATATCTTTAATTACCAGCATTAAGTAAGCGCAGTTGATGAGTCGCCATAGTCTAGTAGGTAGTGTGTTCGCTTATTAGACGAAAAGCCCAGGCTTTACGCAGGTTAGACATCAATACGAATATAAAAAAATTATTTCTTCGGCGACTTCCTCTCAGCAGATTTCTGGCAAAAACTCTGAGAGTAAATAAAATTGCCATGAAAAGTTTCTCAAAAATCTGTCGCTGGGAGTCGACTTTAAACTGTAGGTCCCACCATTCATGTATAAAACTAAAACGTACAACATAAGTGGTGTGAGAAACTAGGTCGTAATCCTGACTGTAGGGTTGTAATGACCAATTATGTATGTATGTATATTAGCAAATTAAATTGAAATAATATGTCCTGTTCTTTTAGGTAGGTAGGTAAATAGGTTGAAGTGGTAGTTTTCATTACCAAAAATAACTTGAGCCCGCATAGCGGACTTTTGTGACGCCACGGGTAAGCCCAGTTCCTGTACTAACCGTGTAACAGCCATAGAGGCTGCACAAATTATTCCTGTTCCCTTGTTTCAAGAATACTTAGCTTAAAGTTTAAGCTGATTAGAGTTGTACAAATTTATAGAGCTTGTCACAAACTTAAGTTTGGGAAACGTGGTTTCCACGAAACACAGCAATTTACCATCGATGTTTCTGATACCAGACTTTAGCTTTCCAAATTGGAAATGACACTCATGCATTTACCATGATTTTATGGGAAGTATAGTTCAATAGAGTAGTCGAAATAGAGGTAGTGAGCTAACTTATTTGACATGAGATTACGGTTCAAACCTAAGGTCAGACATCTCCACCAAAACGAAATATGAAAAAATATTTCTTTGGCGACTTCCACTCAGCACATTTTGTGCAAAAATCCCTGAGAGTGGCATAAAATTGCCATAAAAAGTTTTTAAAAAATCTATCGTTCGGAAACAACTTTAAACAGTAGGTCCCGCCACTGATGTATAAAATTAACGCACACAACACAAGTGGTGTGAGAAGCTAATCGTAATCTTGACTGAAAGGTTGTAATGACCAATTATGTATGTATGTATGTATAGTTTAATGGGGGCAAATTTCATTAAGCTAAGGTTTATCAAAAAATAGATCCAGACAGTTCTTATGAAATCTGAATGGTAAACAGTGGTCTTATCTAATAATTGTAACCCTTTTTAGTCGCTTTGCACCATCAAAAGCAATTTTGCACCATTTCTTCTAACAGTAGCATGAGGTCCTAATATAAACGTCTCCCCTATTTGAATTTAAATATAACCAAGTGTGTGTAAACTATCAGTGAAAGACCTATTGATGCCACTATATGAGGAATATAACATATCTGCCAAGGGCTCCCATATGTGAGAAGCATTCCAAATGTCCATTCTATAAATCAGGCTGAATTTGCTTGAATGGCATAGAAGACCATTGTGTTTTGTGGCCTATTTGCATATACCTACGACTTAAGAAAACCTAACAAGATAAGATTTAACGGAGTGAAATTGTACGTTATGGGTCGCCAATTCACTTCACTTACATTTGAGATGAACATGTCCTCAAATCACTCATGAAGCATATCGAATGTGACATAAGCTCTGTGGTAAATAACGCCATTCTGGCTCCGTCCTGGCGTCGCCTGGCCAACGTCTTTCTCAAATGCCAATGCTCGCCATTGACAATGTTAAGCTGGAGAAAAAAAAGTCGTTCACATAGAATTATGAACCGATGAAGCCGCCACCCCAACACCCGCACTAAATATTGAGGTATTCGGGATGCATTGTAAGCTATCAGATCTCAGGGGATATGTTCTCAAATTTGATAATTTTAGCTGATCACTCATCCAGAAATGGGAAACCCCGCTGAGAACGATCATTCAATGAAAATATTGATCTGTTACCAACTGCTCTCATACCAAATCAGCGAACACACATAGTTTTTATGGCCGTTTACTCTTAGTTTATGAGTCAATTGAATTTTGTACGGCTACAAGCCAAAGACACAACGTAAAATTCTCTAAATTGTGTCCAGCGAAAGGCCGAATTTTTGTAAGCACCACAAAATCGAATGTTTGTGACTATTTTGCACAGTCTTACGGCAGCCGTAAAGTCTTCAGCAGATCTTCGAAATCGACTGCGTGGGAGTCTACTAAAAACTCTTATAAACAGCGGCTATATTTTTGGCAGATCTTTCATTTCTTCTGTCTCTGACACATAACCCCAGATTTTTAAAAGCTGTTAGTGCTTGACGGTCATAACTCATCTCGTCCTAAACCTTGTATTAATATGAGTAAGTTCCTCAATAGACGCCTTTTAAAAACGTTTAAAATATGAGCTCGTAGATTGCAAATAAAATAAGAATAAATTTGTGTTTAGTTTCAAAAATTTCTTTATTATTCGCACAATTCTGTGCGCCACTGTTCATAGCTTGATGTAAACAACAACAATTGCTTTATTTGTTATTCCTCTGTTTACACCCTTTATATAAGCAGTAACAATTACTAGACAATTGTTCGACTTATCTTTGTAACGGAGATCTTGAAACCAGATTACTTTCTTCAAACACACCACGTCTTTACACAAGACTGACTGAACTTTTACTAACTCCGTCGGCTGCTTTGCATTGCCTTTTATATGGCAACGTAAACAGTCTGATGAATGTTCTTCAAGGCGAATGTTCGTGGCTTTGCCTTCTCGAGATCTTTTTAAATGTAAACATCGTTGTTTAATTATTGTTCTTCATGTATTTTTGTTTACATTTATTCTTGTAGTGTTTGTTGTTGTATTTTTATTTACTTGTTTGCCATTTTTTATGCTGAATGTTTACTTGTTTATGATGTAAACAAGTTCATTGTTTTTGTAGCTTTTGTTTATTATTTTAATGTTAAACGATGTAACACCATTTCCATTTTCGTAACACGTTTTCGTAACGTTAGTAGTCAATGACCTACAGTGCTCGCCATTGACAGTGATGGGCTGGATAATGTCGTTCTCATAGAAATATGAACCGAATACACCGCCAGCCTAAAATTCAGACCGAGCAGTGACTTTTTCGGTATACATTCGACTGTTTTGAATCTAATATGAATTAACATCATCAAAGATTCTATAATTTTTATCCAAAAATGGTCCTAATTGCTGAAGATGATTTTTTTTTTATGAAATTGAGGTTGAGTGCCAACTTCTCCAGAGTATATTCAGTGAACATACGTCGACGTCTGTAGTGGTATATGGTGATTTGGTAAAGCAGACTGAATATGTAACAACTAGTGGAGTCCCTTCGCAGACTAACTTCTTCGATGTGGAATTCGATGTGAAATTCGGCCGTGGAATTCGGTCAGAGACTGCGCTAACCAGTGGGGCCACAATGGGCCGTTCTACATGCTCAAATTAGTTACCATTTTTATGCTGTTGTTTATAAATTTAATGTTAAACGATGTAAAAGCAAAACACCAGTATCTAGATTTTTTTCTCATTTTCGTAAGAATAGTATTCTGAATTTCAACAGTTTAATCGTAAGAGTTTATTACGGCAGCATTCAAGGTTCCTAAAACCTTGCAGCTGTCATGAAGTATTTATGATACAGACTGCAGCATATTCTTAGTTGTTTTCCATCTTTTTTATTTTGCACACATTCAAGAACATTTGCCTAGAGTTTCCGTTGCTGTTTTATTATTCTCTTACCACAAAGAAAAGAAAATTGATGCATTATTGAATGCTCAATGATCCCAATGCTTAATGTTTCAGATGAGGAAAAAGACTGCTTGAACAGCAAACAATTGTTACAAAAAGCCACCTACCAGATGATGATGATGATGACTGAATGATTATTGAATAGCACTGCTTGCACCTCCTTCAAATGGATTCTGTTTTTTTTTTTTTTTTTTTTTGGTTTTTGTCTGCCTCAATTGTTATCATTATTACCAGTGAATTGAGAATTGCTTGCAGCAAAGTCAGTAGAATTTTATGTATCAACTCAATAATGGATCAATAGATAAGCAAGCTAGCGAACTTCAACTTTGCATGGCTTACAGTCGTAAAATAATGTCGATTGTCATTCACGTAGCAAACCGCACAGTCATAAGATGACATTCAAATCCTTATACGAACGATGTTGAACGAGCGAATGTATAGAGTGTGTAGTGTTGGACACTCAATTGTGTTTTAATACGTTTTGCCATCGCGTACACATTAAAATGCATGTTTGCCGAGGAGAGTGCATATGGAGGCGCGTTTATTGAAACAGATACTGCTTAAGATAGTGACGAAATACACTTGGTTGGGTTAAGACAATGCGGCAAATTTTCGTTTACAATTCCTTGTTGTTGTATTTTTCTTTCCATTTTTTTTTTATTTTCGTGCTTGATATCAAGAGGCCATTTAAGACATATTGTGACAGTCGCTAAAGTGTTTAAAATTAATGGCAAAGGCTTTGAAAAGTTATATTATAAAGAGAAGAAGATAAGAAGATAAAGAAAATAATGCGTAATAGGTTAATATAGGGTACAGTATTTATGGTTTCAAATACAGTAGCTTTTTTCTTATCTGATAAGTTTGATTTCAACACTGCCTTTTAAGCCCCCCCTCCTACCGATAAAATACTAAAAATTGTAAAAATCCACACATCATGTATTCGATTGATTAGCAGCTAAGTGTTGTGCAAACCAGGTGGTTGAATAAAACTGTCCATAAAAACAGATTCCGCATTGGGGTTCTTCTACACAACGTAATTAAATAAAATCTACTGTCACTCGTTGGATTTCGTATTCGATTTCGTATAATTGGTATCGTCAATTATGGACTTCATCTCGAGCATTTAAACAGAACGTGCTCAGCTGAATTGTCCCGTATAATGTAAGCTATCGGGTCTTCCAACAGGGACTTCCGAACTTTGATAGTATACAACGACCCTCTTGTTAAAGTTTCATCTGACAAAAGAGATGTCACTTAGGCACACATATTTATGTAGGTTGGAATGGTAGCTTTGAGCATGCATAGCGGCCCGTTGCGAAGCCGCAGGTAAGAGTAATCTCTGTACTGGCCGAATTCCAACAAATTCATAGAAGATGTTGGTCTGAGCAGGGGCTGCACTAGTTGTCACATATTCAGTTTGCTTTGCTAAACCACCATAAATTACCACACAAGTCGACATCATCGAATCTTGTGACGATACCAATTTACATGGGATTAAAGACAGTCGAATATATCCCTAAAATGTCACTGGTCTGCGTGATTTTTAGACTGGCGGCATCATCGCTTAGTACTTCTATGTACGGTTTTAGTCGGAATTGAATCATCAGAACAAAAAATTACATGTAGTGTCAACTGGATGGCACATATTCAGGATTTTCTGCACGAGTGATTTGAGAGCATATTCTCACATGAAGGCTGGCTTCGAGATCGACCACCGTTACACTTTTTCTTGTGGAGTTTTCTTAAGTCGTAGGTGGCAAATTCGAATATACATGCTTTCGAATCGTTCGTAACTGAATATCTAACGTGGCATGAGCTGTATGGCACGTAGAGCTGTCTTGTTGAAACCATATGTCGATGGTATCCCGATCATTAAATTTTGGCTAAAATAAGTTGATAATCAAAACACAGTGGTCCTCAAAGCCAACATACCCCTTGCCAACGTTCAAATTCAGGCTGATTTATGAGTCATGAAAAGTTTTACATTTCCGACGCTGTTCACCCCATGAAGTTTTATAAGATGTTAGCGTATATATGCAAATAATACTCAAATAATGTTGCATGTTTTCTTATGTTTTTATTACAGAACTTTGTTAAAATCTTGTTTAATTTTCTTAACAACACTTGTAACTATTTTGCCACATGGATATTATTCAATTCAATTTGCATACATTGTTCTAGTCAAACCAAATGCTTTTAAAAGTTCTTCAAGTAGTCAAGTAATTTCACTTGACACGAACTAACACATACAATGTTTGTCTGACATATTGTCATAGTTTTTTAAGAAATTGACACTTTATTGTTTTTGTTGTTGTTGCCACAATAAACCATTAGCATAAATTAAAAGCCTCTGTTAACAATTTACATTATTTACACGACGAAGTGCTAAAGAACCTTTAAAAAAGCGAAATGAAAAGCCATGATAACAGTGAAAAGAGAATAGAAACATGGATTTCTAAACATCAAAGGCAAAAGGGCCATTTTTTTTTTCTTAATAACAAAAACAAAATTCAATGAAATTCTGCTGACTAACGAAATGAATAAGTGAACTGAAGTTTTTGATTGAAGGACCTAAACGTTTTGGGGTTAAATGACTAACTATTGCACCTTACCGCTACCACTGCTGGCTGACACTCTTACGCCAAAAGGATTGCATGTTTTGCTGTGTGGTCATAGAAATCTTTTAAATGTTAGGGAAATCAGAAAGAAAAAAAGAAATATTTTGTAACACCAATATGCCAGTATTACAACTTTGCAAAAACAATTTGTAAAACATTCAAGAAAAGAACACAAAAAAAACTGCACGCATGCGTTTGCATGCCTCCCAAATAGCATGCAACCCACAACAGCACTTGTCTACAAGAAATTCTCTTACCGCCGGCGATTACACAGCAAGTTTTAAATCAAAAACCTCAACTTACTTCGAAGTGAAAATGCAAAACTAAATACATACTTGAAGTTTATTGGTTAGGGGAAAAAGTAATGTCCAGACTTACACTAACCAAACTGAAATTAAGAAACTTAAATGAATAGATGGTTACGGTAATTAGTTTTTAGATGCCTTTTAGACAGTGTTAAGCTTGACAAAGACTGTTTTCTTGCATTTGTTTTGAGTGAGAAATGGGTAGGCTTTTTTTAACTCAGCTCCAACTATCACATAAAAAATATTAAAATAAACAATACATTTAGGCAGGAATGTGTTCTGCCCCATTTTCTCTGGATGGAACGCATCCAAAATGTCCAGTTTCCTGTGAGTCTGAAGCACAAATCAAGCTGCATTTAACCAAAGGCAGAGTTATATTGGTTTTGAGGATAACTATGGTTTGTAGCTAATTTGAATACATCTTCGACTTAAGGAAAGTGCATCGGGCATAAATCGAACGATATGTACGCCCACATAGTATGACCATTCTGCATTCCTGCAGAATATCTCAATGTACCACAAGCAACGTAATTTTGTTGAAACCACATGAAATGGGTTGCCATTCCCAAAGAAATATGAACCGATGACGCCATCAGCCCACATCCATACCAAATTTAGACTCTTTCGAGATTAATTGAGTTTTTTTGAATATAATGTTACGTTCTTGTTGTTTTTTTCTGCTAAAAACGCTGGCCTAACCAGCCCGGTAGAAGAGCTGATTGTTAGTCAAAAAATAGTGCACAATGGAAATTAGGTTTGTTCAGTTGGTGGCTATGTACCCAGTTAAGAAGCTTGACACTAACATTTTCGGCAAAATTTAAAATTCTTGTCATTTCTGATGCAGTTACTGATTCCGAGTCATTTTCTGATTTCTGATACATTTCCTATAGAAGTCGCTGTAGTCTAGTCGGTAGTGTGGTGTGTGTTATTAGACGTGAGGCAACGGTTTCAACCCCATATGCAATGTCGCCGTGGTCTAGTAGGTAGTGTGTTGGCTTATTAGACGAAAAGCCAGGGTTCGAGCCCCAGGCCAGACATCAAAATAAAATACAAAAAGTATTTCTTCGGCGATTTCCTCTCAGCAGATTTCTGGAAAAAAACTCTGAGAGTAAATAAAATTGCCATGAAAAGTTTCTCAAAAATCTGTCGTTCGGAGTCGACTTTAAACTGTAGGTCCCGCCACTCATGTATAAAATTAACACACACAACATAAGTGGTGTGAGAAGCTGGGTCGAAATCCTGACTGCAGGGTTGTAATGACCAATTATGTATGTATGTATGTATGCAATGAAACGAAATAAAAAATATTTCTTAGGTGACTTCCTCTCAGCAAAAACTCAGCCATGAAAAATTTCTCAAAAATCTGTTGTTCGGAGTAGACTTTAAGCTGTAGGTCCCGCCAATCATGTATAAAATGAACGCACACAACATAAATGGTGTGAGAAACTAGATCGTAATTACCAATTATGTGTGTATGTATTGTTACATTTTTTACCTTTTAAAAACGTTTAAAATATGAGCTCGTAGATTACAAATAAAATAAAAATAAATTTGTGTTTAGTTTTAATTAAAATTCTTTATTATTCGTACAATTCTGTGTGTCACTGTTCACAACTTGATGTAAAACAACAACAATTGCTTTTATTTGTTATTCCACTGTTGCATAAACAACAATTACTAGAAAATTATGCGACAGATCTTTGTAGCGGAGATCTTCAAAACACGATTACTCTCTTTAAACACACCACGTCTTCACACAAAACAGACTCAACTCTTACTAACTCAGTCGCCTGCATTGCCTTGCCTTTTATATGGCAAAGTAAACAGCCTGATGAATGTTCTTGAAGGCGAGTATTCGTGACTACGCCTACTTGAAATCACTATAAGTGTAAAAATTGTTGTTTACATTTATTATTGCAGTGTTGTTTGTGTATTTTATTTTCATTTATTTTTGTAGTGTTGTTTGTGTACTTTTGTTAACTTGTTTTCCATTTTTTTATGCTGGTGTTTGTTTTTATATTAAGTAGTACGATCATTTGTAAACAGGTTTGCTTATTGCATTGTTTTGTTTTTTGTAGCTTTTGTTTATAATTTTAATGTTAAGCGATGTAAAAGCAAAACACCAGTATCTAGATTTTTCATTTTCGTAACAGTAACATAAATTGGTGTGATTCGAATTCGCCAATTTTGCTTGTACCCCACGTGCTCATTCATTGAGAAATATTAGTAATCGCTGAACATGATTTTGCTATGAAACTTTGGGTCAGTTGACAATGTCTACGATGCGAAATTCGCTAAGTTGCCAGCCATAAAATAAGAGAGTATAAATAAAGCGTAGTGCCAATATCACCAGTCGAATGTGAGTTAGTCGATTCCAGTCATACTTAGAGAGAGATTTTTGTAATAAAAACTTTTAAATTTCCGATAAGAAATGATTTTTTCTCTGCAACGTAAATCATTGTATGGTTAGTGTTGTGGTTAGTAGATACCACCCACAGAGTAACCATTCAATACGGTGATTTGCATGCATATCACTGCTACACTGTATTACATACTGCAGTAGTTTTGTTTTAGTTCTCCATTTGATTTCCATGCCATGATTATCGCGCAGCAATGGCTGGAAGGAATAGAAATGTTTTTCGTGCCAATGCTTGTAGATTTCTAATGAGTATCTCAACAACCAGTTGTGATGTCATACGCGTTGGTATGAAATATTTTCAATTAATAACCGCTAATAACATATTTAGCAAAACTATTCGTTTATAAGGGGCCTTGAAAACGAAAGGTTTTTCTGCAAATAAAGGACTAATAATGCTAGTGCTAGTGTAGATATCGCCACTCATGCATAAAATTATCACTCCGAACATGGTGGTTATAGTCCTGACCTAAAGGTTGTAATTAAATTAGGTCTATAGGCTATAATAAGAGAAAATCATATCCTACTCCTATTAAAAAGTTTATATTCTTATTGTCTTATTTCTTTTTACAAATTTTATACCATTATTCCCCTGACGAACACAGATATTCCACAAATACCACATTAAAATGAAATCTTTCTTTATTTTTTCTTTTTTGCTTTCTACCTGTTAGAAATTGATCTGACGTTATAGATAATGTTTCCATGGAATAATTTGTTACTGTCAGTCATGCTTGCTACTGCTGCAATATTACAAAAATTAAGAAAAAAACTAAATATTCAGCACTCTTTGCAATTTAAATAAGGCAACATGATTTCAGGATTTGCATGGACCGTCTACACAGTATATGACGACACAACAGCCGTATCTACTGTGGCATAGAGGCCAACGAATCGTCGGACGAACTGGCACGAAATGGAGCGGAGATGTCTGAGAAGGAAACGATAAAAGGGATGTACGAGCCTCTACAACAATACTTTTTATAAATTGGAAAAAGTAGCATGGCATACACCAACCATAGGTGGACCGACATACCTGCTTGCCGAATTTCAAAACTGCTGTGTCCAGCAGTATGCACCAGGAAAACCAAAGAACTACTTGAGATCGACAAGAGAAAGGCTCGTACAGTAATAGGAATTTTAACGGGTCACTGTGATATTGGCGGTGTCGCTGACAAGCTCAGTTTGTCCCACCAAGATTGCTGCAGAAGGTGCCAGGTTGTGGAAGAAATGGAAGCGGAACAACACCTTTTATGTGAGTACCCTATACTTCAAAACAGACTGCATCGGTTTTTGGGTGAAAGAACGTTTGAAGATCTGGGTTTCATCCAGATCTCACATAATCGGTCATTACAACCCTTAAGTCAGGATTACGACCAAGCTTCTCACATCACTCATGTTGTGTGTGTTAATTTTATATATGCATGAGTGGCGGGATCTGCAGTTAAAAGTCGATCCACAGACTTTTGAGAAAATGGCAATTTTATTTACTATCAGAGTTTTTGCCAGAAATCTGCTGAAAGGTAGGCGCTGAAGAAATATTTTGTTTCATGTTTCGTTTTGATGTCTGACCTGTGGTTTGAACCGTGGGCTGCGTCTAATAAGCCAACACACTACCTACTAGACTACGGCGACTTTATAACCCAGATCTCGGTGTGGTTCAAACCCACCACTAACGGATCAGGACAAGGGGACTTACCTCACACTGGGTAATACAATGGACCATATGGGCCAACGGCTGAACTTGTCTGCGAACTGTACTTGCCCGCTAACCACAGGCATCATGGGCTGAAAGACGTTTCTTTTTCTGAGACTTTAAAAATAATTCCACGCTTATATGTATAGCATTTTCAGTTTAAATTAAACCTTTTTCAAAATAAATGAAACCTTTTTCAAAATGAACGAAACCTTTTTCAGATTAAACGAAACTCTTTTTAAATTAAACGAAATCTTTTTCAAAATAAATGAAACTCTTTTCAGAATAAATGAAACTTTACTCAAATTCAATTAAATATTTTCAAATTAAATTAAACCAGTTATATAATTTGTAGGTTTATCATATTTATTGTATTTTTTTTAATTAATTCCCCAAATCCCGGAAAAAATTGAGACGATTGTCGAGAGTGAGCCGGGAATAACTTTGAGAAATATTAGCAAAAAGTTATTTGAACAATTTAATGTAACGCTTGCATTGTCTACAATTTTCAAGGGATTAAAGTAACTTAAAATAACGCTGAAAATGGCTTCCATCGAAATGGACCGTATGAATAGCGCATCGACTACTGAAAACCTTCGAGCGTATGCCTCAGAATTTGCAATTTGGTCTCCTGAACATTTAATTTAATTTGAAAAATGTTTAATTGAATTTGAATAAAGTTTAATTTATTCTGAAACGAGTTTCATTTATTTTGAAAAAAGTTTCGTTTAATTTAAAAAGAGTTTGGTTTAATCTTCGTTCATTTTGAAAAAGTTTCATTTATTTTGAAAAAGGTTTAATTTAAACTGAAAATGCTATATATTGTGGTCGACGCAGTTTAATAAGTATTGTGTTGACTTGCTAGATAAGGATTCAAGAGTTCAAATTTCTCCACATTTATCTGAAATACTGAAAAAAATATTCAGTCTTCGAAAAACTCCGTCTAACCAGTATTCTAGCAAAAGCTACGACTAAGCTACTTGACATGAAAACATTTTTCAAATCTATCATTCCGGTTAGACATTAAACTCTGGAACCCCTCCATTGATTTATAAAATAAAAGCTCACTACTAAAGTGGATTATTTGTACATAATCAAATATCGTTTAGTGTTAAAGTACCTCAAAATTGATTAAAAGCCACTTGTTGTTGGTTAAGTGCACTCGATAAGTTGTTTGTTAGAGTTCCTTAAACTCTTTTTCAATTGAATTGTGGCTTTTTGGTTTAAATGTCAGTGACACTTTAACCCAATTCTGTTGATTTTAAAAATAAATCAGTTACGTATTAAATAAATACAAATAAATTAGTTTGAAGTATTTTTTATTAACATAATGAATATATTATGCAACATTTTTAATGGATTTGTTTAAATAGTAATTTAAAGAGAGCTTTACTTTCTTTTCTTTAGGATAAAAACATTGGAAAGGCCAGACGTTTTAAAAATAAAATGAAAATAAATTTCTATTTAGTTTTAATTAAAATTCTTTATTATTCACACAATTCTGTGTGCCACTGTTCACAAGTTTATGTAAACAACAGCAATTGCCTTTTTTTGTAATTCCTCTGTTTATACCCTTTGCACAAACAATAACAATTACTAGACAATTATTCGACAGATCTTTGTAATGGAGATCTTCCAACACGATTACTCTCTTCAAACTCACCGCGTCTTCAGTCAAGACTGACTGAACTCCACTAACACAATCGCCTGCTTAACCTTGCCTTTTATATGGCAGAGTAAACAGTCTGATGAAGTTCTTGATGTTCATAACTTCGCCTTCTCGAAATCTCTGTAAATGTAAACATCGTTGTTTACATTCATTATTGTTGTTTGTGTATTTTGTTTACATTTATCCTTGTAGTGTTGTTTGTATATTTTTGCTTACTAGTTCATCATTTTTTATGCTGGTGTTTGTTGTTATATTAAATACCACGATAATTTATAAACAGCTTTCTTTACTGCATTATTTTGTTTTTGTCGCTTTTGTTTATAATTTTAATGTTAAGCGATGTAAAAGCAAAACACAAGTATATAGATTTTTCATTTTCGTAACAGTATGATTGATAATAAGCCCTTGTTGTCTTGTATCTCACACCCAATTCCATATAAAATCAGCAGCCCATATGATGAAAAAATAACGTGGGAGCTATCCCAGAAAGACAATGACATTTTTTCCGTACATTTGTTCAGAATATATTTTGGACGAGATATCAACATTATTCGTGAAACAGAGTTGATATCTCCACAAATTTTTTCAAAATAAATTCTCGTGACTGTTTAGACAGAAGTGGAGATCATTTGCGTCTGGAAAAAGTGGGTCTTAAATTAGTGTTCCATTACATGTGGTATATCACATGGCTTTTCTGAGTGGAACGCATTCGAAATGTCCAGTATTTCATGAGTTACGCGTCTAAATTTGGTTGATTTTGATCGATGACATGGGTTATGTTGTCTTTGAGGACCTCTGTGGTTTGAGGCTTGTTCGAATACACCTGCGACTTCAGAAAACTCCATGAAAAAAGTCTACATAATTAAATCTAACGATCACCCACGTGAGATGGCTATGAAGTCAAATCGCACGAGCAGAATATGCACTGTGACATGAGCTATATAGCACGCAGAGCAACCCTGTTGAAACCACATGACGTTGTTGTCTAGATTATTCAATTCAAGGCAAAACAAAGTTGATAATCATAGACCTATTGTGATCGTCGTTGACAGTAATCGCCTAGTCAGCGCCGTTCTCAATGCCCATATAAAACAGTGGCTTCTTTGCAATGCTTTGGACGCTCAATTTTCAAAATTGTTGTCTACAAAAGACAGATATATATATGGTGTGTGGCACATAAGGACTTTGAACGTGGGAATGTGGTTGATATATAGATACAGACATAGATACCAGTATATACCATTCATACAATATGTATACATATATGTATATAAGCATATTTATGTATTAACTAATACTCAGTATATATTACGAAATAATTGAATTTTATACATACTCGCACAAGATAATAAAACAAGAAACAAAAAAACAAAAATTCTACGTAGAAACAAAAATAAACTTTGAGAGGCAAACTCGAGGAGTACCAGCAGACATCAAAAGGGGACACCCATAGTCAAGATAATAATATTATCGTCCAAAGGACAAAAAAGTCAAAGAAGACAAAAACAAAATAAAGCGCAAAACTTACATTTTGTATTTGGTTTGGAGAGCTTTTATATTTTCACAACAATAGAGAGTATACCGACAGTTATAAACTGCGAGAGCATGTTATAACAGAATAAAGAGCGCAGTTAACGGTGTGAAAAATAAAGAGTACCAATCACCACTCAAAAATTGTTTTTGTTTATTTCACAACGTTTTTAATTAATTATTTACAATATATTTGACCTTTAAGTAATAACTCAAAGGATAATGAAAAGAATGAAAAAAAAAACTTTATGGAAAGGGGATAATTCTAAGAAATATTGTAAAACAGGTTCATAACTTTACCTACAATGACCTTAGTCATCTGTATTTTCTATAAAATTGGTTGAAGAAATAATGGGGAAAGAATAATGGGATCGACCAGAAACAAATTCTTGTTTAAAAGATATCCTTAAGAAATTATAAAAAAACTAACAATACTATTTCTTAGGCGGTTTGCCCTCAGCAGATTTCTGGCAAAAACCCTGAGGGAAAATAAAAAAATTGCCATGAAAAGTTTCTCTCAAATCTGTCATTCGGAGTCGACTTTAAACTGTAGGTCCCATCGCCACTCATGTATAAAATTGACACACACAACATAAGTGGTGTGAGAAACTAGGTCGTAATCCTCAATCAAGGGTTGTAATAACCAAATATGTATGTACATACATATGTATGAACAATACATGAACAATTTTCTTTGTGAAGATAAATAAAATAATTTTGCCTGGAGACACATACAACTTGGACTTTACTTCGTTGCCTTTACATAATTGCTCAGAAGACTGCTTCTCTCAGGCCACGCGTAAACTCTTCCTGATCTGTGATTGTGACACCCGATTATCGGATTACAGCCTGATTTAACGTTCTGCTTTGGCATGGGATGAAATGCATACAAACAAGGTAAAGTTTCTGATCGCTGTCAACATAGCGACCGCCAGAACGATCCTTGTCTGGCTTTATTTAAGTTGACACGGAGCCTCCTCGTGGCCTCTCCTGCATGCCATACTAGCATCCGCTAAATGTTGACTAACGTATGCTGCGCAGTCCCTGGACTTTAAGTTTGGGTTCCTACGGAAAAATGGTATCCAATAAAAGTGATTTTAGTTTTACTTCGTACCAGTTTTTTTCCAATTTCGTTAATCTCGGATTACAACAAACTTCTGCAAGTATAGCCAATTGTCATCTAGGATATATCGTCCTTTGGTCTTTTCAAAACGTACCCAATCCAGACCCACCCACTCTCTTTTTACCATTTCGCAACAAATTATTGGTACTCTATCTGATATTACGTTCAACCAAAAATATTTTTAATATTTTCTAGCAAAAACTCTGAGTAAATAAAATTGGCATGAAAAAGTTTCTTAAAAATCTGTCGTTCGGTTAACGACTTAAAATTGATTGCTTCGAATTCTACAGAGTTTTGTCGACGTACGGCTCTTGATTGATCGTTCAACCTGAGGACGATCATATTGTAAAAGTATTCCTCTCGATAGGAAGAATATGTCGAATATAATGTACTACGGAACAGATAGCCTTCGTCATGAACACACCAGATATTTGCCACCCTGTTCTAAGGAGATTTGTTATGTCAATGTTGTTATTGTTTTCGGGACACCTCGCTGAACAGGGTTTTTCAAATTCAATTCTTTTTTTTCAAGAACTTCCAGGTTATTATCAAGTGGAACGATGGGAAGAGTAGGGGACCACTTTTATAGGATGCAAGCTGGTCTCTTTTAAATATGTATGCAGGGTCAAAGGAATAAACAGCTGTTCCTTCCATTCTGAGCTATAGTTGACTCGTTTCCAACAAATTCGAATTGGTTTTGTAAACTTCCATTGCCTTTCCCCTCATATATGCTGTAGGATAAGAAACATATTCAGTCTGTTCGTATCGATATCTCATGCTGGATGTAAAAAAATACATTTTATTTATTCAGAATCTAAATTGAAATAGTTAAACTAACAAGATCACACAGTCAAAGCTCCAATTACTTTTGCGCTGCCAAACAAATTATTGGAATCATAATAATCGAGACCAAAAGTAAAATTGCATGCTGGTGAGTAAGCTGGTATATATTGGGTCTTCATTGAAAAGTTATCCACTTTATACACAACATTCTAAAAACATCAAATGTAAGAATTTTACTATCATTAGCCACCACGTCATACTTACACCCTTAAAAGGACACTGTTGTGGTAGATTGTTGGACTTTTTGAATTCTTGCATAACCAAACGAAGAAATTGTAAATCAAATTTGTGTTCGAAAACACTGCACGCCTCAAATTTCACATCACCTTCAGGTAGCTGCAATCGAAAAGCTTAAGACGTTTGCCAAAGGCTTGGCAAGTAAAATTATAGAACTCCATGCTAAATTGGCGTTTGGCTGTCTAAGTAATTAAGAAATAAATCATATGACACTGTTTTAGTGTTTAAAAGTTTTACCTGACATGTCATCAAAAGCACATTCAAAGCGATAAAAATGTTTAAAATTTTAAAAAACATTATCTTCTATCAACGGTTTGTACGAACCTAATTGTGGCATTAAGACCTACAAACCAAAAAATAATTAAAAACCCAATTTATTTTAAATATTTTTGAATGATAACTCATTTAATTGTCGGTAATGGTTATTAGCCGAACTAACACACTGAAAGAAATTCACGGTTAACCTTTATCGAATGGCAACAACCACCACAACGTTCACATCATTTGCGAGTGTCGAATGCAGTTACCATAAACTGCATTCTGGTCTCAGGCAATAATTTTGTTTAAGTAGTCAATTCAACTTGAGTAATGCGTTGGATTAACCTATTAAGATATTTAAAATTGCTCTACTTATCGATCACAATTTATCCAGGATTTCGCTGTCGAAAGTCTCGAACCATAGATTCTGGTGCCTGACACTATTAGTACGGAATTTTCTTTTTTCTTCAGTTCCCAAGGGTATTTATTTTACCTGATATTATCATATTTCATTAACTTCATGCCTACAGATTCAATCTAATGTAAACTATAAAGTTCCTTAAAGTGCTAAAAGACTCTGGCATGCTATTTTCGTTGAAGGTATACCGTACCTAAGAACCCGGATTGATCTGAAGTCTTTACAGTTATTGATAACCATCTGAAAAAATCGATTTTGAAAGACTTTGCTCAGAGGGATATCCCGGAAACAATATCCCTTTGAACAATAGTAAGAATAGGATGGCAACTATCTGGTGTGTACCTTCCACAAGTCTAAGAGTTCTGTCGTACCTAGTGTGACTATTTAACAAACGACATATTCTTCCTATCGAAAGGAATACTCTCAGAATACGGCGATCCTCTGGTTTAGTTAACGACTAAGGCGATAAGCAGACGATTTTATGTCGTTCGCTAGACTTTGCCGCAGTCTAGTAGGTAATGTGCTGGCTTATTAGACACAAGGCCACGCTTCAAAAAACTGGACAGAAAAAAAATTAAAAAATATTTCTTCGGTGGCTTCATCTCATCAGATTTCTGGCAAAAACTCTGAGAGTAAATAAAATTGCCATGAAAAGTTTTTCAAAAATCTGTCGTTCAGAATCAACTTTAAATTGTAGCTCCCGCCTCTAATGAATGAAATTAATACACACAATATAAGTGGTGTGAGAAACTAGGTCATAATGCTGGCTAAAGCGTTGTAACGACCAATTATGTGTGAAGGTCAAAACTTTGCCGACAATAGGATGAGGTCTAGTAAACGATGCAAACTGCCCCGCATTCTCCTGCGTTTTGTCAATGTGCGGACGGTGGATGATCGTTAGTTGATCATTAACGGAACCAGAAGACCGCCATATTGCTAGTTGTCCTCTAGGTAGGGCGAATATATCGATTTTATGTATGTACGATAGTCCACAATCATTTGTTTTCTTTAAATCTAAATATACGATTCGCCTAATTAAAGACCCTGCACATAGTAAAACATACTGATAATAGGTTTCTAGTTTTCTACATGACTGATTCATTTTATTGTATTATAATTGTGTTATTGTTTTTGGTATTAAAACTGTTACTGCAAATGTTTATTCAAAATCAATACGAAATCAATTTAAAAACAAGAAAATTATTTCGACTGTAATTAAAACCTTGCCAAGTGTAAATAATTATAAAAAAATATAAGTCATCTAAAATATGCTTCCAGTTCGAATACTAAAGCATGTTACTCCAGTACATGCATTAGAAAATTATAAACTAACGATTGGTTTAAATTGCAGCGCAACATCTGCTTTTCCGTGTTCACACTTTGTGTTCGTTATTGTTTGCGAAAATTATATAGAAATTGTTGAGAAATGTTTCAATTGTTACTTTTAGTCCAGTTACTGGTTGTTTTCATTTCTGGCATGTCCATGATCTAAACAACAAAGATGTGGTAGGAGCCTGTCAGTGTACTTCTTCTATACAAAGTAACCTACAACCAGAAGTACAACAGCAGTAATGGCAACAGCACCATTAATTATCTGGGAAAAAACTGACTTAAAATTCGGGAATACAAATGTGGTAAGTAACTGCCTCTGCATGTAGATAAATTTTGTAAAATAAAGTTGTAAGTTAAGATGATTATGACTTTTTATTCCGTGTGCAATATAAGGTGATAAACCAGTGGAAACCTAATAAATTCAATCTAACTTTTTAATTTCTGCTTTCAATTACTGAACATTAAAGATCGCTAAGAGTATCAGTCTAACTTAGATTAACAAATCCAGTCTTCCATCGAATAGTATAGAAAATTGCTATTCCATACGTATTTAGTAAGCATCAACGGATTGACACTCTAATCAAATCCGTTGATGGCAGACTATCGTTTGTTCGCAAGAGTAAATTTGAAAAAAAAAAATAATTTGCGTGAAATGCATCCAATGCAGGATCCAAGAATGTCACAGACATCATAACATGTTGGGGTCAAGATAACCCCCTTCTGAATAAGTGTATTCTGAATCTACATAAGCACCAGAGATTAGCAATGTATCGTTTTTTAGCTACTCATAAGTACTCATAAAATTTTGAGTATAATTGAGTCAACAATATTGAAATTCAACTACTCTGATTCGTTCGTACTCACTACAACATTGATTTATAAGTAAATGTTGAAATGAGTATGAGTACAACGTTGACATCAAACTCATACCATTCGAAATATGTTTGATTCATAAATGATTCGAGTGATTTGAATCATTCATCAAAATTTACAGTCTTAGTTGTTTTTGCATTTACAAAACAAGAAGAAAGAAAAAGACAAAGACAGAAACAAAGCAAATACACAACCTTTTAGTGCATATTGAAGTGTTCGTAAGCGAATCATACTTATTTTCAACAACGTCATGCGTATTGTTAAGTATGAGTACGGTAAGTACTTCAAACTTTGAATATGAGTAGTATGAGTATGAATTAAAATAAGTATGGATGCGTATAAGTATCAGAAATTATGAGTATGATTCAAATCTTCTCATCTTTTTGAATATTCATTGCTAATCTCTGATATGCAACGATGATTATCAACATTATGTTATTCCAGTATAGTTTGATGCATGACTCAGATCGAGTTTAGCTACAAAACTTTCGATTGCCTCAAATCCACTTTGTTGGAGAAGAGCTTCTGTCCCTTTGTTGAACATTCCCTTCGAAAATCCTCTTCCTACTTGCCTCCTTCATTAATCATTAAAATCCTTTTAGTAAGGAATACAACCTATCTTTTCACACCACTTTTGTTGTGTGTGGTAATTTTATGCATGAGGGGCGGGACCTACAGTTTAAAGTCCGCTTCGAACGACAGAAACTTTTAAGAAACTTTTTAAGGCAATTTTATTTGACTCGCAGAGTTTTTGCCAGAAATCTGGTGAGAGACAGTCACTGAAGAAATATTTTTTCATATTTCGTTTGTAGAACGTAGTGAATAACTCCAGGGTCGTCAGAGAATGTCGCCGTTGCCTCGACGTTCTTTCTGGGTGCTTCAGTGTCACACTTATCTGGGTCCCCGAGCACAGCATTACTCCGAATGCAATACTTCTGAAATCCTATTAAGTCGACTTGGGGATGCCACTTACATCGGTCAAGCTGGCCATTCGCCAGCCAATGAGGAGTCTTACTCTACCGTTAGGCCAGTTACTCGGACTTGGTCGTGACATCATCTCAATCACTGAGAATGCAGCTCCCATCTAACGACTTCTGCCGTGGGTTGACTGTTGTCCACTTTCTTTCTCAATGCCCATCTCTTGCTAGGTGAAGACATAGGTAATTTGGCTCCCCAACCCTTGTCAGCTTGACAAGCTATTGTCAATTGGTGTCAAGGATATAGTTACGTTTATCAAATCTTCGGGCTGGTTTTCCAGCATAGGGTAGTCGTGCTTTTAATGTGCAGCCTTTGAGCTGACCAATTTCTTCTACCCTGATTTGGAGAACTTGGTCAGTACAGGGACTGCGTTCACCTGTGGCGTCACAACGGGCCGCTACGCGTGCTCAAGTGAGTTTTTTCTCACCAAGGATACCACTCTAAACTGACCTCACCTATTTCCTTTCAGTCGAGATGTCTGAATTGGGGGTTAAACCGTGGCCTCACGTCTACTAAGCCACTATACCTACCAGATCACGGCAACTTCAATATGTATTATGATATGACATTTCACATACTTAATTAGTCATTACAACCCTTTAGTCAGAATTACAACCTATCTTCTCACACCACCCCATGTTGTATGTGTGTTAATCTTATCCCTGAGCTCTTATTATCATTCTTCATTGCATGTTTATAAAAATGTTCCCAAAATTTTCCTTTTTTTCAAAACCATTTTTGTTCATTCAATTTTTTCTTAGAAAATTGCCTTGGCTGATGGCCAAAAAGATTTTTGCATTCCTATCCTTGTTTAGTAATATTTTTATAAGTGAAATCCCATAAGACTATCACGTCAAAATTGTTGATAAATTTGTTTGAATTTTCAATAGATTTTAACACTGATATGAAAAAACAATAGGATTTCGTAAACAGTTGTGGTGAAATAATGAGCACTGGTTAAATTAAAAGCATTGGGGGGGGGGTAAGTTTTACCATAGGGGTATAATTAGGAACGCTTACGTATATGTACGTTCTGTAGAATTCAAAGAATCTCACCGCTCGTGACAATTACACAAAGAACTCTTCTTGGTCAAGAAGGCGGTTTATCGAAGGTTAGAAAGGCAAGCGAATATTTGTACCATACAGCGATAAGCGTCAAGCAGCGGCGTGAGTTTACCATATGCGCACTATGTTGAGCAATCTTAAACATGACACTTAAACAAGCAAGCTCTCGTATTAACAGCACAACGATCTTTCTCAGCCATTTGTAGGCAACAATTTGGCGAATTTTGCGTCGTGACTTGGACCTGCACATGTACAAAATCTAACTGATTCAGGACTTAAAGATTGATGACCACATATATTGACGAGTATGCACTGAACGGGCTTTGGGGCATTGGGATACGGACCCTCATTTTCATCAAAATCAACCCATTTCTAGATAAATGTATTATTAAGTTTTTATCTTTTAAAAACGATTGAAATATGAGCTCGTATATTGCAAATAAAAATAACAAAAAATTTATGTTCAGTTTTAAGTAAATACTTTATTGTTCGCACAATTTTCTGGGCCACTGTTCACAACTTGATGTAAACAACACCAATTGCTTTATTGGTCATTCTTCTTTTCACTCTTTGCGTAAACAATAACAATTGTTCGACATATCTTTATAACGGAGATCTTCAAACCAACTATTATTCTCTTGACACGCAATGTGTTGTTGTTGCCTGTTTGTTTACTTGCTTATACCTTTTTTTATACTGATATTGTTGCTATAGTTTTGTTTATTTATTGATCATGTAAACAAGTCCATAGTTTTTGTTTTTGTAGCTTTCGCATTTTAGTGTTAAACGATTTCCATTTTCGTAACAGTATACATGAACAACCCGATTTTAATACGTTTCTAATCCACAAACTGATTCTAAAGTTTGGCATACATACCGAAAAAGTCACTGTTTGGTGTGGATTTTCAGCTGGCGGCGTCATTAACTCTTTGAAAACGAACTTTACTAGGCCATTACTGTAACCGCCGACCTGATTATCAACTTCTTTTGGCCGGAATTGCATGATTTGAACACCAAGGCGCTACGTGGCACACAGCTCGTGATAAATTTGATATTCCGCACAAGAAATTTGAAGGCAAGTTTATCTCACGTGGAGCTGATGTAAACTGGCCATCGACTCGTGTAACTAAAGCCTTCTAGACTTCTTCTTGTGAGGTTTTCTTAATCATGCAACAAATCTCCTTTGATGCTATTTTTCTTCTCAACACTATGAATAATACACTGTAACGCTTATAACAAAATGTGTGGGAGTACAACAGTTTTGAATTTTCTTTCCATTATTTCGAGGAGACGGGTATTTATGTATTCTAATGTAATAAATTTCATTTGTTGTTGTTTATTTTTTATTTTTTTCTTCTTTTGCTTTCTAGAAATGATTGATGAATGTTATGGGAAAGTTATCATGTATTTTTAAATATTATTTTTGTTGTTGTTGCTGTATTGCAAGCCTGGCCAGTTATTTATACCACCAAGCTTCTTGCATTTAGTCTATCATTTTAGCTTCGACTGCATTTTATAGCTTAGACTAGAGCTGCACTGCCTGGTAATCTATCGGAATGGTGATCATAAATCATATTCTATGGCTGGCGTTGAAAATAACAGCTTTTTACCAATTTTGCTACTCTTTTTTTTATTGTTCTCTTTAAGTTGTTTAATCTTGAAATAGAGGAGTTTGTACATTTATTAGAAGAAGCATTTCTTTCTTTATTATGAGTTGAGGTTCCGTTTTTTTTTTTTTTTTTTTTTTTTTTGTTATCGATTATTCATTGGAAAAGCAATGCAAGTGAGTAAGAAAATTATGAAGCAAAAGGTTTAAACGGTTTGCCATTGAATTTATAATAACACTGGCCTCCTTAGAGACATGATCACCGTGTTGAATATATTTTCTATTAAGAACTTAACACACCCTACACTTTATTCTAGATATTGTTCATCTCTTATGGACTGTGTCGTTAAGAACATCAAGGAAAGATTTGACGAATTTTCAAACCAAGGGTACGATATACATCCATTCGATACACTAAAAGAGGTGTAAAAAAGGAAGAATGATATACAAATTAATTCCGCATTCCCATGGATAAGCCGCAAGCAAACAGAGTTCAGTTGTCACCGAACTAACGCAGTATACAGTAGATACCTTTACAGATTCCGAAACGACTCACCTAGGTGTCTAGTCTAGTTCACATATCACATATTCAACACAGAAGACAAAATGTTTTGATTCCACACAGAAGACAACATGTTTAGAGAGTTAAAGCGCATTTTATTTGTAAAAAATGTCGTAAAAGTTTTGATAGTATGAAGAAGACTGGAGCCTTGTAAAATGGTTCATAATATCCTCTAACGCAGTACGATCAAAAAAACTACAGTACTAAGCCACAATCATGAAGCCTATAACGAAAATAAGATCAGGAAAATGAGTTGCCACACCCTGCGAAAGAATGGTATTTCCTAGAAAAGTTGAGTTAGAGATATACACAATTGGTCATTGCAAAACTTCAGTCAGGATTATGACATAGTTTCTCACACAACTTATGTTATGGGTGTTAATTTCATACATGAGTGGCGTGAACTACACTTTAAAGTTGATTCCGTAGGAAAGATTTTTTTGAAACAATTTTCAAGGCAATTTCATTTACTGCACGCAGTGCATTTTCCTTGGCTAAAGTGCGGTACGCTTAATTAATGGTAGACCCAAGGTCTAGAAATGATATGCAAAGAGGAATTTTTGTACCAAAATACTCAAGTACACCGTCATAGACCGTTGTAAATCGACGTCTAAGGTTTTCCTTCTACGTGCCTATACTTTACTTACCAAAATGGTCATTATAACTCTTAAGTCAGGATCACAACTTAGCTTCAGACACCACCCATGTTGTATGTGTTAATTTTAACGATGATTAGCAGGACCTATAATTTAACGTCGACATAAAACTACGTTTTTAAGAAACTTCTTATGGTTTTTTCTTCAAGTAAACACAAGCCGCTTTTATTTTAGCCTCACTCATCCACAACTCCCAAAGCTTTTGGAACTTCCTGTGTACCTCTCATATGGCTTTCTTGTATTCCCTGTAGCGCCCAAACTAATTTATTTTTCTTCTAAAAAATGACAAACACAATATCTCCAACGTAAATCATTCCATCACTCTAATAAGTTTGTTTCACCCTACCAACATGTTTCTACTCCTTCATACAAAAAATAATTACTCCATCAGGTCATGGTAATAGTAATAGTAGGGACTTTAACAGTCTACTTTAATTGGTTTTAAATTCCATTACATGATTGTTAATGTTAATATTCCCTGAGCAGTTGATCACCATAAAGCCTCGGTGAACAAGTACACGCTTTGACTTTAAGTTCAAGCACATAATCGCCTTCATGTGAGAACAGACATGAGTAGTCCCTGTACTGACTAAGTTCCACCAAGCTTGCTCAGCGGAAGGGCTAGACATTAAGAACACAGTGTGTCACAGCCCTGTCTATATCAAAGCGGGTTACAATAGTTGGAGGAGGCAGTTTCGCGATCTTCTGCTAAAAATAGTCAAATTTTTCCTATTGTTCGGAAGGATCATCCTATGTGGAGACTCTGCCATGTCAGTATTAAAGGTAATGTATCTATGATCTGAAAAGGAGCACTCCTTAGATACAAGCCAGTCCCTAAGGTATTCAGAGAAATCAAAACTGACCAGGGTGATGTCCAGCACTTCCCTTCTATTCGAAGTAAGGAAGTTTGGTCATTTTCCTTGATTAGCTATAACTAGGCTATTACTAGAATTAAAGAGCCACTCACCATATTTGTTCGTACCGGAACTGCCCGACATCGTATGGTGGGAGCTGGCATCGATTTCGATAATAACCGAAATCCAACGTAGTCGCACATCCGCTACCAGCCGACCAATGGGTTCTTGCGGAGGAGAGAGAGCCCATGTACCTAGGTACGATGACGCGATCCAGCTGGTGTTCATGCTGACGGTTATCGCTGAACCTAGGAGAAGAGCATTAACGATTACAAATGCTCTAGGCTTACCTGTATTATGGATAAACGAAATGCGATATCAGTTGGTGTTCAGTCCACAAGCCCTGTCGTCTACGACCCAGGGTTCCTGGACCAGAATGAGCTCTACATCCTGTACTGCTAGACGGAGGAGTAAAGCGGCGGAAACAGTTTTGGAGTGTTGTAGGTTAATTTGAATAAATCGCAACCATTGTCACTTCAGCGTTCTCTTCGTTCGATAACGGAGAGGTTACGCCCGCGTCAATATAAATACCGTCGAAGAATTCTCCAACTAGCTCAGAATTGGATTTCTTGCTGGCCGAGGAACGTCTCAAAGAGTGACTGCACACTCTTCTGCATTTGATATCCTCGGCGGTAGGTTTCGAACCGAGAGGTTCTGGGATGAGGTCAGATGAGGCGGGATCCTGTGGGGTGGGGTCTGAAGGGATTTGATCTACCGGGACGAGGTCTGATGGGGGATGTAAGGCAGCACGGGAATCCGACTTATAGACCCTCAGCTCAATTGAGCTAAAGATATAGTTTATCAATTTATGATAAGTGGAAGTGATGCCTCATTTAGGATGATCATCGCCTTGCGGTAGTCACCCCACTGGTGACCAACTTTGGCCACCCTCCAGTTGTCTACTGCTGACCTTTGCGATATGGCTTTCGGGAACCTTAAGAGTATTTCTTTCGATATTTAAATTGAAATTAGTTTAGTTAACACCTGTACAATACATACGTAAAATACATATATAAAATACATATGTAAAATACATATGTAAAATACATACGTAAAATACATATCGTTAGTATAATTCGCAAACACTCTAAGTCCACTTTTTTCGAAAATTGAGATTTTAATGCAAAACGGTAGTACTATTCCAAAAACATATTTAACGAAAACAAAAAATGTCATTATGTAGTTTAAAGTTGTAATTTTGTGGTTTGCAAAAACGCTAAGTCCCCAAAATTACGAAAAAAAATTGAAATCACGGTTAATTCCACGAATATTAATTATTCATTATTCTTAATTTTTGATCAAGATCATTTAAAGAGAGCTTTTTTGTAAAAATAAATGCGTTTAAAAAGTTTACAAATTTTAAAAACTGAAAAAGCCGCAATGTTTTTTGTGTCTCCTGTAAAATTTGAAAAAATTACATTTGCGAATTAAACTAACGATATGTAAAATACACATGTGTAAATGTATTTTCAAATAATATTTACCAAGTATTATTGCAAATATAAAATGTATTTATATATGTATTTATGTCTGTGGAATAGAAGACATCTTTACTGCATATATTTGTGATGCAAACTAAAATTTTTAAACAGTTTTCTTTTTACTTTACAGAGTAATAAAGAAATAGTATTCAAATATTCAAATTAATAGTAAAGACATTCATTTCTAAATACCCTATGTATGCAAAAATATTTTTTTATTTCCTTATGAAATATTGAATTTTAAAAATAAAATTTACTTTTCAACTATGAAAGCATTTCCCTCTACTTTTGTTATTATTTTTTATTATTATAGTTGTAGGTACGTATGTAAAATGAGTATACATATGTGTGGTTCGTATCTCAAAATTGTTCCTTGTATTGTCATGTTTCGTGGCATTTTCTGTCAGTTAAAAAAATATTTTCAAGACAATTTTTCTCTTGTCATCTTTTAGGTTTTTATGTCGTTTTTATGACAAGAGTTCTGTTGCAAAATCATATTTGCAAAAAAGGCACTTGTATGTGTATTCTCATGTCATGTTTTTCTATCAAAAATTTTAAATTAACCGTTATTGTTAAATTGTTTTTGGCGTCATTATTTTCGATGCCAATATTAACAAAACGAAGTTGGATAACAAACAGAGACTAACACATGTTGCTATATTAAAGCCAAGAGAACCTATCCCCCAGCGAAAGCTAAGTGAAGAACAAAGTTTTGGAGACTATGGTCAAGTTAATGGGGATTTCGTGATCTCTCTCTTTAACTGTCCCCTGAAAAAAACCAGTTGGCATTGGGAAGTGATTTTGGGAAGTGTTTCATATTCAAAATTAATGGAGTAATCTCAAAACTGATACTACCTTGAAATGGGAACTATTTCGTGGTATACAGATGAGTCAAGAACAAATCTTCGCCACCAGAAATATTACTTTTTGGCTTAATCTTATGCTTCTTTTGGATAAAAGGTCAACAAAGAGATCACTAAACTCAGTGGTTTCGGCCTAAGAATTTTTAGGTCTTCACCTCTTAAGAACGTTTAAAATATGAGCTCATAGATTGCAAATAAAATAAAAAAATTTGTTTAGTTTTAATTAAAATTCATTATTACTCACACAACTCTGTGTGCCACTGTTCACAACTTAATGTAAACAACAACAATCACATTGTTTGTTATTCCTTTGTTTACACCCTTTGCATAAACCATAACAATTACTAGATAGTTGTTCGATAGATCTTTGTAACGGAGATCTTCAAACCACGATTATTCTCTTCGAACACACCTCGTCTTCACACAAGACAAACTGAACTTCACTAACTCAGTCGCCTGCTTTGCCTTGCCTTTTACAACGTAAACAGTCTAATTAATGTTCTTGAAGGGAAATGTTCATGACTTGGCCTTCTCGAAATCTCTATAAATGTAAACATCGTAATTTTTTTTATTCATTTATTTCAAAGAAATTTTTAGCAAAAAGTATAAGTGCCCGTGCGTCCTTAGGACATAAAAAGGGGAAGTTGGCAATATTATATGTATCAAGTACTTATCAATTAATTTAACAAGAAACAGTGGAAAAGAAACGAAAAAAAAAATAAATATATATTAAAATAACTAGTATGCATACTTAATGTAAGTTTTAAGTAAATAGACATAAATATACATACATATATTACACCTAGGTTAGCTCTTTATGCTGAGATCAATTTATATCACAAAAAGTTCAATTGAAGTAAAAAATTTGCGATAATTTGTAAACAGGTTTGTTTACTGCATTGTTTTCTTTTTGTAGCTTTTGTTTATAATTTTAATGGTAAACGATATAAAAGCAAAACACCAGTGTCTAGATTTTTCTTTTTCGTAACAATACTTTTAGGCTTAATCTTATGGTTCTTTGGATAAAAGTTCAACAAAGAGTTCACCAAACTCAGTGATTTCGGCCTAAATATATATAAAAAATTACTGCTTGTTGACTTTGAACTTGCTAGGTATGTAGGTACACATATTTATGATAGGCATGCTTGGGCCGCATACATAAGTCCACATATGCTCTGCAGTTATAAGGATTTCATCACGTGTCCTGTATGACGATCATTGCGTGTCCTTTTGCCTATATTTTCGTCTCTAATAACTTTCAGCCTGTATTGGCGACACTACTGCCTGAAAGGCTAAATTAGCTTGCATAAGTCGGCGAATGTCAAAAAAGCAAAAGCAGTGAATATAAACTTCATGTAAATGAATCAGCATTAAAAGACAGGGTCGATGACATTTAAAATGTTATAATTTTGTTCCAAGTTGTCCGTTTATCAAAGTAAAGAGATATTTTGAGTGTTTCATTCTTTACAAAAACCGTAATGCACTGTACCTATTGTGGACATAAGCACTGTTTTGCAAATAAAATGTGGCAAAGGTGGGTCATAGCCAGGTGCAATATTTAAGCACATAACATACATACTTATCTGTTGTATTCCATATAGAGGCTGGTATTTTAAATTTTTAGATTTTTGAAGTTAAATAGGAGTGACTAACGAAAAAAATTCAATACCAAACATTGTCTATGTTGCCAGGCTGTCTATTACAGCCACATTACTGCAGATTGCATTGGAGTTTAAACCAATACTGAGACACTGTCAGATGTTAATAGGCAACAATAAAAATTATTTCCAATTAAATGAAATGATTATCGGCAAACATATTTGGAAAAAATAAAAATAAAAACTGACTACGTTCATGGGTTTTATTGTCTATAAATGGCAGTGCGAATATCAAATTTAAACGGAAACAAATAAAATAAATTTTTCTTTGCATATTCGCAGCATATTTTTACTGATAGTCTGTGTACCATTTAATGTTTTTATAAATAAAGTGTGTATCTTATAATCTACTTGCCCTCGTACTGCATACATATTTAAGTGCATAAAAATTATTTAAACGTTTAATATTTTTTTATTTTTAAATAAATATTAAAACAAAATGGGGAATTAAATCACAAGATTACTGTGACTTCAATTGGAATATGGAAATGTAGTAGAACGAATAGTTTTGATTATTCAAGCGAATATGAACACTTTGGCAATGGTAAGTGTGTACCTAGATTCTCTTGACATATTAGGGAAATTTAAGATTGTTATATTGGGTTGACTTCCTAGATATGAGGGTAATCCGGCTAACTATCCGGTGAAAGAAGGGGAAAATTTCGAAAATATGCGGACAACTGTAGCAACTGTAGTACTACTTGTAAATAAAAATAATAATCCCAACATCTGCGAAAGTTGCGCTGAGCAATTCAAAGCCCATTTCCTACGATTATCCTTCACTTAGCGGATAAAGAGAAGACCACCTTGATCAGTATAACCCTTTAATCACGATTACAATCTAGCTCCTCACACCAATTATGTTGTGGGTGTTAATTTTATACATGACTGGTTGGGGACCTACAGTTTAAATTCGACTCCAAACGATAGATTTTTTGAGAAACTTTTCATGGCAATTTTATTTTCACTCAGAGTTATAGCCAGAAGACTGCTGCACTACCTACAAACTACCGACTACTTAACTCAGCTCGTATTACTCGCTCAAGATTCTTATCAGACACAAGAAGAGACGCGACTCAAGCAGCCATTTTAAAGCGTCGTATTTGGGACGATACCAATCCAAATGAGATACAACAGCTTTCAATACATACAAAAAAATTAATGCTTGTAGGGTTTTTTGGGCTGACAGCGTCATCGTTCCATATTTTTTTGAGAAAGGCGTTGGCCTAGCCGTTACTATCAACGGCGAGCACCATAGGTCGCTGATTATCAATCTCTTTTGGCCTGAATTATATGATCTAAATTTTTTTTCCATTACTCCTTTTGGGAGCTTTTGGCTTCCACAAAGCATCTCCATCGGACACGATTCTCCGCTGATGTTTTTGCACTTACCCATGTCAGGTCATTAAGCCTTAGTTCTGGTAGGACCGTGCGTCTCCAGGTGTTTTTTTTTGGCGATTTCTTGAGCCCTGGGGATTCCACTCTAGCGCCATTCTTGTAATACTGTCGGGCTTCTTTCTCAATGTATGGTGGATCCACCCCCATTTTTTCTTTTTGATCTGCTTCTGTATGGGTTCCTCCTCGGTGAGAGTTCAGAGATCTCCGTTGCTGGTGGTGTTGGGCCAGAATATTCTACATATGATTCTTGGGCATTTATTGATGAATACCTGAAGTTTTTGCATGATGGTATTAGATATAAGCCAAGCTTCGCTACTACATAGTAATATATGGTTTTGACAGGACTGCGCCATGTGTCACACAGCTTATGCCACATTGGATATTTTGCAAGAACGATTTGAAAGCATGTTCATTTCATGTGAAGGTAATGTGATCTAACCATCGAAGATCGTGCGTCCGTTAAACGTTTTCTTGTGAGATTTTCTGTAGTCGCAGATATATGCGAATAATTCATTCACACCATAACGGTTCCCAAAAACAACATAACACATGGCATTTAGCAAATTCAGCTTGATTCATGCCCCAGATCATGGGCATGGGCGAGCTTTCATAAAATCGCAGTAAAAACGCCGTAGTTAAGAAGTCGCCGTGGTGTAATAAGTAGTTTGTTGGCCACGGTTTAAACCCCAGATCATACATCTCGAACGAAATATGAAAATAATTTTTTTGTCGGCACCTGCCTATCAGCAGATTTCCGGCAAAATCTCAGAGTGCAAAATAGAATTGTCATGATAAGTTTCTCAAAAATATGTCGTTCGGAATCGATTTTCAACGGTATTTCTTCCACTGATGTATCAAATTAAAACACACAACATAAGTGGTCTGAGAATGACCGGTAATAAAATTTGGCATGAATTTACAAAAAGTATTAGGGCTTCCATTAAGTGCTTACGTATTCAAATTTATTATTTATTTATTAATTACAATACAATTTTATAATTATATACGAGCTGAGTAACTTTGACTATATGCTCGCTGCAGTGTCACAGACCAGAGTCTCTGGTGGGAAACGAACCCACGACTCTTACGCTAATAGTCTAGCACACTACTCACTAGACTACCAGGGCACCCTATTCAAAGTTAAATGAAACAAAATGTGTGTGTGATATATCATCGAAATTTTTTGTGTGAATACAACAGCGTTTAAATATCCACCACGGCGTCTCTGTTTAGAACGCATTCGAAATGAGGAATTTTCAAAATTAATGCTTATTCACATATACTTGCGACTTAAGAAAACCCCACAGGAAAAGGTCTGACGACACCAATTGCACAATCCCCATGGCGAGTTCAGATCATCTTCACGTGAGATGATCATGCCCTCAACTCGCATCATACATCAAGGTGGCATAGGCTGTCCTGTCATTGGTAGCCAAATCATCCAATTAACGGCAAAAGAAGTCTGTAATCATCCACCTATAGTGCTCGCCCTTGGCTGTGATGGCGTGGCGAACGGTGTTATCATAGGAATATGGCCGGATGACGCTGCGAGCCGAAAATCTACACAAAACAGTATGCATAGGACGCTTTTGGATCTCATGTGAATTAGTATCATCCTAAAGTCAATAATTTTGTATGCACACGTACCCATTTATCCAGAATTGAACCTCATAGTTGCACATAATTTTTCAAAGAAAACAAAGGTCAGGTTGGCAACTGTCCAGAGCCTATTCAGCATTAACACTGCGGTTGTTTGCCGTCAGTTCCTGGGTTATTTGGATTTTGTAAGGACGCGGACTCAATTCAAGTCAAATACTATAAGTTGTGGTCTGCGAAAGGTTGAAATCAACTGCCTCAGATTCTCCTGCACACTTTTATGGACAGCATCGATGATTTTGGCAGATCGAATAATTCCTCTTTTCTTTTTTTTTTTTTGGATGATAATGTCGATTATAAAATGGGCGAAAAATGGGCGTGGTGTGTTGCCAAAACAGAACAATTTTATTATTTGCACAGGCGTTAAGTACTATATCGCTGTATAGTGCTTTGGTAAATCAGTCAGAAGCGGCCGTAATTACCTGCCAAAATTCGGAACTGCCTGTTGGAAGCCGCGATATATATTAAGGAAGCTGAAGTGCATTAATTTTGAGAGCACTTAAGGTATGTGTACGTAGACGGCTAGCTTTTAAAGACCTTCCACGCTGACTAGAAGACCTACTCTTGCATAGTCTATATCACCATATGCCATCCCAAAGAATTGAGGATAGACAAATGAGTTTTTATGTCAATTTATTAATACAGGCAATACGTTATTTTTTCTTTCTGGCAGCACTTATGTATATTGAATAACACAAATAAAACTTAGACAATGGCAGCCTCTTTGAAATTCAATAAAATAAAATAAAATGTTTGCCTTGCTCTGAATTTAAGTAAAATTAAGTCGGGTTTTTTCTGCTACTGTACTCAAAAAGGAAATTCAAAATGTTTTGTTTTTTTCGATTAATGGGCAACATTTTGCTTGGCTTTTAGAGTATGTTGCTGTCAAGTTTCCATACAGAAACTATTCGTTCCAATTTAAAGAAAACTTTTGCCAAACTATGCCACTTTATCGATAATTAATAACGTGTGTGATAACAAATTTCATGATAAGACTTGTGTAGCACACTGTTTCTAGTTCCTGCTTCAGATTATTCAACGGAGGACTAATTGGATTTCTATACGCAACGCATAGACACACACACACTTACTGTTCACGTAATAAATAAATAAAAATTCGCTCTCTTTATATACATAATTGCGCTCATGGTAATTGGTTTAGTTTAGTGCTACTACTTCCAAGCTATAAACTATAGGAGACAGACACACACACAAATTTTGCATCTACTCGTCAATGTCTGATAAAAAAAATATATATACTACTGCTGTACCATTTTTATGCCCTACACCATTAGAGATGATGTATATTATTCTTTCATTTTAACCACATGGTGTTGCTGTAAAAAATATCACATGTGATAAAATTTATTCTTTAATGGGTTGCAAGATAAAAAGTACTCGACCTTATCAAACCGTATATTCCTTCATATGCACATTTTTACCACATCACGCTGCTGTAAAAAAATATCGCATGCGATATAATTTAATCCATAATTGACTGTAAAATAAACTTTTTATATAACTAAACTTGAAGATAAAGTAGAAGTCGAACTTAACCGTATATTCTTTCATGCGCACATGTTAATCACATCATACCGCTGTAAAATAAATATCGCATGCGATAAAATTTAATTCATAATTGGTTGTAAAATAAACCTTTTATATAACTAAACCGCAAGATAAAGAATTTGTCTAACCTAACCGCTTGTGTTATTCACATCATGCCGCATCTAATAAATATCGCATGTGATAAACTTTATTCCATAATTGGTCATAAAATGATTTCTATGCAACTGTATATTCTTTCATATCATGCAGCTGTAATAAAAATATCGCATAAGATAAAATGTATTCCATAATAGGTTGTAAAATACATTTTTTATCTAACTATGCCACAAGATAAAGGAGTCGAACTTCCTTTATACGCAAAAAAAATATCCCATGCGATAAAATCTAATCCATAATTGGCGGTAAAATAAACTTTTTATGCAACTAAACTGCAAGATAAAAAAGAAGTCGAACTTAATTGCCTGCAGCTTCGATGTGTTTTCTTCTTTTACTACCATGAATCATCAACAGTTGTTGGCTTATCGTAACATGAAAAAAGGCACACTAAGTATTCCATGCAATTCATTGCAACTCGTGTGCCAATACAGTTTAGCTAGTTAGAGGTGGAGCACATGCGGTGTTAATTATTACAGAGTCGACTTAAAAGGAAGCACAGTAAAAAACCGTAGCTTAAGGTAGGTAGGTTTTAGCTGCTGAATTAGTTTATAAGGTTATAAAACAGAGCTGGTGTTGAAAAGATGTTACCTACAATGCCGCTGATATTTATTTGGCAGTGAGTTTAACAAATTATGCTGAACATGAACTTGTATGAGAATAAAACATAAATGTTCTTACCAGCAACAAAGACGAACAACTGAGAATTTTACGACAAACTTAATTCATTACATTGTATCAGGCAGTTTAAGTTCAAGTATTATTTTCTTTGCCCAGATGAAATATGCAAAAAGCAAAGAAGCGCTCTTAACATTTCATGACTTATATTTCAAGGACTTCAAACAACATTTCACCTGAAACCCAAACTACACATTTATGTAGCGATAACCGCACTAAGAAAAATTTGTTTTATTTGGTCCTTAAAATACCAGCTGGAATACCGGTAAGTTTTATGGTACCAGAGACTGTTTTCAAATGAACATACAAAACTCACATTCCGGCAGGGGAAGAATGGGTTACTGAAGCTGTCATCGGTGGCAATAGTCTAAAGATCTTCAGCGATGGCTCAAAAATAGGATATGGAACTGGATCTTGGTTCTATTCCGATAAGCTGGCATTAGATCATAGTCATAGAGATTCCTAACCAGACCAGCGTATTTCAGGCGGAGAGTTTTGCTATCAAACAGGTTGCACGTATTAACGAAATCAGGAACCTACTTCCTTCGAACTTAATCATATATGTGGACAGTCAAGTAGCAACCAAAGCGTTGGATCCTCTTCAAATCAAAGAATGTCAAGAGTTGTATAGATTCTCTTCGTTGTAAACGTCGCTTCTACTGGGTTCCGGGCCACAGTGGCATAGAACGGACGAACCAGCAAGTAAGGGATCGGAGATGTCTGAGTTATAGGCGATATAGGGGATATATGCGCTCCTGCAGAAATATACGTTTTTACCTTTTAAAAACGTTTAAAATATTAGTTCGTAGATTGCAAATAAAATAAAAACAAGTTTGTTTTTAGTTTTAATTGAAATTCTTTCTTATTCGCACAATTCTATGTGCCACTGTTCACAACTTAATGTAAACAACAAAAATTGCTTTGTTTGTTATTCTTCTGTTTACACCCTTTGCATAAACAATAACAATTACTAGGCAATTGTTCGACAGATCTTTGTAACGGAGGTCTTCAAACCACGATTACTCTCTTCAAACACAAGACTGACTGATTGACTTTTACTAACTCACTCGCCTGATTAGCCTTGCCTTTTATATGGCAAAGTCAACAGTCTGATGAATGTTCTTCAAAGCGAACGTTTCTAGTTTATGTTTATTATTGTAGTGTTGTTGGTACATTTTTGTTTACTTGTTTACTATTATTTTATTGCTGGTGTTTGTTGTTACCAGTATCTAGATTTTTTCGTTGTTGTAACAATATAAAACTTCCAGGAATAGTTTGTTCTAACTATGCGTCGTCTTTAAGTGCCAGATTGGGGTCAGAAAAACTTATTTTTTTTTTTGTTAAACTGATCAGTATTCACGCAGTGCATTGTGTTGGAATACAGGAAAGATAGTTTATATGATGTATACACCTATCCCCCGTCTTATACTGTATTCGTTTTACACGTTTTCGATCTTACACTGTTTTTGAAAATAAAATTTTTTTTAACGAAATTTATTAATTTTGCAATGGCAATGGCCTACTATAGTATAGAAGGCTTCGTAGATATGACAAAAGAAGATATTTCCGAAATAATTAATGATCATGAATTACATGACGATGACCTTATAGAAATGGTAGAAAAAAAATACTGGTAATGAAATTGATAGTCTATCTAATATCGATGAAAACGAACCTAGTGCGTTTACAGCAAAGATCGTACGTGAGGGTCTTGCAATAGGAAGGAGTTTAGGCAACTATTTTCAAAAACACGATAAGAATGTTGAACGAGCTCTTAAATTTCAACGAGATGTTAACCAACTTTTATCTCAATACGAAGAGGTATGCGAAGATATGACTGAAAATAAATCGCAATTGCTCATATCAGATTTGTTTACTGCAAAATCTCACGGAAGTTGAAATTCTGTGGAGAAAGAATCTAATGAAATTGTGTGGTCTAGCGATGGAAATAATATTGTACAAATTTCTAAAAAAGGCGGATTATTGAAAGCGAAAGTGACAGCAATTAAATTTGAATGAAAATAGATTGTTAAGTCTTATCGCAATCAACTTAAATAAATTTCTAATTTTAATTTTTATCTATAAAGGAAATGCAATATTTAAAATAGGTTTTTTATATTTGTTTTATTATTGAAATAAATTAATATTCTTATAATTTATTAAAAATGTTTAATATTAAATATATTAATATTTATTTTTCATTCAATGTGTTTGTTATTCATCATATTAAAAACTGACAAAAAGGGCTTTTTATAATGATTTTCGTTTAGCATGGTTTCTCCATATAAGAGTGTATTTTTCGAATTACACGGTTTTTTTATGGAACCTATCTTCCGTGTAAAGCGGGGGATAGTTAACGCTACTTCATAAAAATAGCAGATTCTTTCAAAAAGTTTATTGTCATGAATTAAACAAGTTTTTAAATATACCTTCCTATCTTTCACTCTCATTGTTCAACCAACGTTGCAACGGAGCATTAAACAACTCTAAACTCAATAGAAATTTTCCAATTGAAGTTATTTTAATTACACTATGACCCTAAAATCTAAATTCAACGCATATTTAGTTATAATGGTTGGCACGTATTAAACGTAACAAAATTAAAACGCTGGTGTGACCACCAATGGCTAGTGATGCATGGCTAATGGCAATCCAATTAAATATTCCGTTTTATTCTACTGTTTATTTTGCCATTGCCACAAATGTTGTTACCTTTGTTGTTGTTTTTATTGATAATTTTGTTACAAATGTTGTATTGGACGCGAGAAAATGTCTTTTAGGTATCAACCTAAAAAAAAATAATTTGTTGTACGTGTATAGTGATAGGCAAATAGAATTGGAAAGTGAGATTTGTGTTTAAAATAAAAAAATTGGGACCTTTGGGAGCGTAGAGAATTTTATATGATATTAACTTTTGCTAGCCACTGTCAACGGCTAGGAATGCTTATTGGTGATGCAATAAGAAACTTTTATTTTTACACAGCTTTGGATGAAATCGGTCAGTCCTCTAAGTGGCACTTTCGCTACCATAACCAGATCTTTAAACGTTCCGCAACCCAAAATCCGATGACATCTGTTTTGAAGTGCAGGGCACACACATAGAAGGTGTTGCACCGATACCGCTTCCTCTACATCATGACAGCTTCGGTAGTAATCCTGGTGGGGCACACCGAGCTAGTCAGTGATATTGCCAAATGGCACAGTATCCCGTTAGAATCCCAATGTTAGAGTGCGAATCGTTCTCTTGTCTAACACAAGTAGTTCCTTAGTTTCCCTGCTGTCCACTGCTGGACAAAACAGTTTTGAAATTCAGTAATAGTTATGTTGGACCACGCTCGGCTTGTTGAATTCCATGCTGCTTTTTCCAATTCGAAAAAGTATTGTTGTAGGGGCACATATATTCCCTCTCTCATCGCTTCCTCAGACATCTACGAACCCTTTGCTGCCAGTTCGCCCGCCTATTCGTTTCCCTGTATGTGACAGTGGTGCGGAGCTTAGTACCGGCAGGTGTTGTGTTGACGTATATGTAGAGAGTCTATGCAACTCCTGACGCTCTTTGATTTGACGAGGTTGTGTCCCAGCGCTTTGATTGCTGCTTGACTATCCACACATATCATCAAGATCGAAGGAAGTAGGTTCGTGGCTTCAATCCCATATGCAACTTATTCAATAACAAAGATCTCCGCCTGAAATACACTGGCCTGGTTAAGTAACCTGTATGTCCCGTTCAGAGCAAGCATATCGGAATAAACCCCAAATTCTGTTCCACATTTAAATTTTTAAGCCATCGGTAAAGATCGTCATATCACCGTCACCGATGACAGCTTCAGCTAACCATTCTTGCCGTGTGGGAGTGTAAGTGCGAGTGTGAGTAACTCTGTAAGGGTAACAGTGGCCTTTAAAGAAATCAACATTCCTAAATGTTGTTCAAAATGTATCACTTTTTAACAACAAGCGCCCACATTTTACACGTTTACTTTTAAAGCCTTCAAGCAAACACTAAACATTCCTTTTGAGTTTATTTTCTCTGGCTTTGTAATCACATTTAATTAATGAACATCAACGTGTAATATCGAACCAATTTACCTTTCAATTGACTGTCCAGTGTTCTAGCATTGGTAAACAACGTTTAACGAACGAATGAACAAATGTACTCAAACAAAAACAAGAAAAAAAATTGATTGAAGTGAATACAGAACATGACATTGCCAACCAAGTCCAAGTGCACTTGGTGCACTTGCACAAACACATTTGATTCTAGCGGACAACAGCCACAAGTACACCTTTGCAGCCAAATTCCAAAACAACCCATTAAGTCGTTGAGGAGAAAATGTTGGATGCTTTCTTTGCCTTCTAATTATACTTGGTCAGCGGAAAGAATACAAAAATAGAGTAGAAGACCCTGTAATTATTTGCATCACAAAAGAAAGGCAGCAACTGTTTTCGCATTCTAAAAACGTTAGAATTCCTTTAAAATGTTTTCTTTTTTGGTTACATTGGCACGTTGTTTGGAACACAAATGAATCTTTTGTTAAAAAAATTTGGACATAAAAATTTTGTTATGAATTGAATGGACTTAGACGCAAGTGTTTACCTAAGTTACAAGATTTTGCTATGCAAAATATTGGCAATCTATGATTCGAGACTTTATGCAGCTTTCAATGGATTTCATAACTTACGCCGTGCTTTGTTTTGGTACTAGAAGTATGGTTTTGGGAGTGACAACTTGTAAGAATTGTTAATCACTCGCATACACCTGCGAATTTAGAAACCACCCCAAAAGAAAAAGTCGAACGTGTTCCCATGATATGCAGGATATCCAAGGTGGCGTGAGTTATCTGCACCATATTGCTATCCGAGTCGCCGTAGTCTAGTAGGTAGTGTGTTGGCTTATTAGACGAAAAGCCAAGGTTCATATCCCAGGCCAGACATCAAAACGAAATACAGTGACACCGTCAGCCGAAAATATTTAGCTTCAATTCATTGCCTATGCTTTGCCGAATGCGTTTCAGATCCAGCGTTAATTCAATCCTTAGAATGTTAAGTTGACCTAATAGGCGATACCTTCACTGAAATTTTCATCCGCAAATCATCTTCAGCTATTAGACCCATTTCCGGATGAATGGTTACGTGAGCAAACAAAATTGATGAATTTGGGGTGACACCAATACGCAAGGAATCCAAAAGCGTTCAATGCATCTTGAAAACAGTCTTTGTTTGGAGTGAATTTTAGGTTCATATTTCTTTGAGAACGAAGTTAGCCGGCAACCACTATAGATCGATGATTATCAACTTCTTTTGGTTTTAAATTCGATGATCTGGATACCAACGTAATTAGGTTTCAATAGGGCGACGCTACGTGTCACACATCTCATGGCACATTGTATATTCTGCATTAGGAATCTGAAAGCATTGTCATCACATAGAGGTGACGTAAACTGGCCACTGGAACCGACATCGTGCATCTTAGACTTTTTTTGTTGGATTTTCCTAAGTCTCAGGGTGTATAAGAATCAGCCACAAACCACAACGGTCCCCTAAGCCAATTTCTGCGTGATTTATGCACCAGAATATAATTCCATTCTAATTCCGATACCACTATGAAAAACTCAAATTTATCTTCAAATTGTGCAGTGTTTTAAAGCAAAATGCCTCCTTTTTTTCTCGCCTAATTTATGTACTGGCATCATAATTTAAAAGTTTTACTTTTTATGTGTGTGCATAATTACTGCCATAAAGTGCCAGTTTTGCGTCTTTCCTGCCTAGAAATTTAATGCCATTTCATAATTTTTTATTTCACGTAAACAATTTAATTCTTACATTACTTACATGTAATAAAATCGTCTATAAAATGTTAAAAAAACGAATTTAATATGCTTCAATAGTATTCCTCATCTGTCTGCTGGTGTTATTAAAGCCATACTTAGGCCATAGAAATGTTGCAATAAAAATAAATCCTTGAAAATGAAAACCATCGGTTCTATTGAAGATTCTCTATGTCTAGTCGTTGTAAAACTAGAATCTTCGATACACTAAATAACGCCTTAAGACGTCTTTAGTTCTTTTAATTCATTTTCTTAGTATTCTGGTTTTCTATGCTCTCCATAGTGGTGGTATTATCAACAGCGTGGTGCATTTTTACGACGATTTTTCTTGTTGTTGCTTTTACTAGTTTACAATCCATTGATTGCTTTAGCGAACTAATAAATTACATCATATACGAATCTGTAAAATTGTTAATTCAATATCCACGTTCCAATAAAAAATCTGTATTTTTGGTTTTGAACTTCTGGCTAGCTGGCTGGTGTGTGCGGCCTTATTTAATAGGCCTTTTAGCTGACAACATGTATGCAGTAACAGGCACTTAAATACTCAATCGTATTAGAAGCAAAAAACACCTTGCGGTGTATGTTATGAAGCTAAGGGAGACGATATCATGGTGGATACAAATAAAACTACGTGGGATGATTATCAAATACACAAAAGCTTCTAGATTTCTAGGTCGCTTTATTTAGTTTTGCCAAAAAAAAGCTAAATATGAACTCACAAACAACGAGTTATTTTTCCAATCCACAAAATTAGTTTATCACTCCACCGAAATCAACAAAAAGATCACCAGGCCTAATGTTAAAGCCTTACTTATTTACTTACTTAATTGGCCATTAACAACCCGATTGACGGATTTCGGCCTGTCGCAACACATCCTTCCAGGCGCCTCTGCTTCTTGCGCGTCTACGCTAATTGGTCACACCAATCGATGACAGGGCTTCCCCGATTTGGTTCTTCCAAAGCATACAAGGTCGTCCTTTTCGCCGACTTCCGCAGATCACCGCATCAAATACCCGTCTCGCCGGACATGACCGAGGCAGCGCAGCCGCTGGATATTAATACGCTGCACAACGTCTATGTCGTTGAGGAGCTGATGCAGCTCATAGTTCTACGAATGCGGATATCATTGCCAACTCGCACTGGACTAAAGATCCTACGTAAGACTTTTCTCTGAATTACTCTCAAAGCTGCTGCATCAGGGCTTAATACTATTCATGCTTCTGCGCCGTAAAAAAGCACGGTAAGGCCGAGCGTCTTGTAGAGTATTAGTTTTGTCTTACGAGGGAGATCTCTGCTATTCAATTGCATATTGAGACCATAGTAGCACCTTTTGGCAAGAGTGATCCTGCGCTTGATCTCCAGACTGATATCATTTTTGGTGGTAACGGCGGAGATAAGATAAATAAATTCCTCGACTTTATCAAAAATATAGGCATCGGCCGTAATCTGAGAATCAATAAGCTGCGCATTTCTACTTGTCGATAACATATACTTCGTTTTGCCCTCATTTACTGCCAGAGTCATCTTAGTAGACTCCCATTCAATAGCACTAAAGCAGCAGTAACATTTTGCCCTATGATTTCAATGTCGTCAGCGTACGCAAGAATTTGTCTGAAATCTTGAATGGTATCAAAAGGTTCGGAGAGGTCCATTCCTACCTTGACGGAAGCTACAGGAATTGCTCAACGTCATTCTGCATAGCCTTATCAGCTTCACAGATATACCGAGCTCAGACATTACGGTAAAAACACTATCCCTTATGGGGCTATCGAAGGCTGCCTTAGAGTCGACAAAAAGATGGTGTGTGTCGACTTATTTTTCGTGGGTCATTTCCAGGATTTGGCGTAATGTGAAGATCTAGTCGATGGTTGACTTGCCAGGTCTGAAGCTGCACTGATAAGGTCCAATCAGTGTTTTGACGAGTGGCTTCAGTCGTTCACACAATACGGCACATATTTAGTTGGGCTTTTCAAATCAAGCAGGGAAGTTTTTTGTAATAATTATGGCCACCCTAGGTTGTTAGAAACTACGCGTAAAGAATCGGAATTTGTTATGCAACTATCTTGCCTATGTATCGCCCTACGACTACTTAAAAGTAAGCCATTAATCAGCATTCAATGAAAAACGTCTCAGTTTCAGATAAATTAAAGAAAATCACCAACAGAAATTGCTCTGAAATGCCAACAACTTTTTCATCACAGCAGCTCTAACAATAAGCGATAACCACGACCCTCATAGAATTAAACTATTCAGACAAAGATAGGTTAGATTGGGTTAGTGGTTGTGTGAGGTAGGCCTCCTTGTCTTGATTCGTTAGTGGTGGGTTTAAATCACTCCAAACTTCCAATAAAACCGGCCAGTTCCCTAATCAGCACATTCGCCACCATGCCCGGATGTTCAAATGTTCCGTCGCCCAAAAAGCGATGACATCTGTTCTAAAGTGCAGGGCACTCGCATAAATGTTGATGCATCGACTCCGTTTCTTCTACATCATGCCAGCTTCTGCAATAATCCTGGTGGAGCAGACCGAGCTTGTCAGCGAAATAGCCAATAGCGTAGTGTCGCGTTAGAATTTCTGTTAGAGTGCGAACTGTTCTCTTGTCGAATTCAAGTAGTTCCATGTTTTTCCTACTGTTCACTGCTGGACACAGCAGTTTTAAAATTCGGCGAAGAAATATGTTGGACCACCCACGGTTTGTTGAATTCTATGCTGCTTTTTCAAATTTGAAAAAGTTTTCCTACAGAGCCACATATATCCCGTCTATTATCTCAGACATCTCCTATCCCTCCCGTGCCAGTTAGTTTGCCTTTTCTATAGCCCTTCATGCCACAGCGGCCCGGAACCCAGTAGAGGTGGGTGTTGCCTCGTAGAGATTCTATGCAACTCCTGACGGCCTTTGATTTAACGAGGTGGTTTTCCAGCGTTTTGATTGCTGCTTGATTATCCACACATATGATCAAGAACGAAGGAAGTATGTTGGTTCGTGGCTTCAACACACGCGCAACTTGTTCGAAATCTCCGCCTGAAATACGCTGGCCTGGTTTAGTAACCTATATGTCCCGTTCAGTGCCAACTTATCGGAATAGAAACCAATTTCAGTTCCACATTCCAATTTTTGAGCCATCGGTAAAGATCTTCGTATCACAGTCACCGATGACAGCTTCAACTAACCATTCTTGCCGTATGGGAGTGTGAGTGCGAGTGTGAGTAACACTGTAAGAGCAAGATAGGTAACAGTGCCCTTAAAAGAAATCTTATTTATATAATTGGTTATTACAAACTTTCAGTCAGGATTACGACGTAGTTTCTCACACCACTTATGTTGTGTGTGTTAATTTTATACATGACTGGTGGGTCCTACAGTTTAAAGTCGACTCCGAACGGCAGATTTTTGAGAAACTTTTTCATGGCAATTTTATTTACTCTCAGAGTGTTTGCCAGAAATCTGCTGAGAGGAAGTCGCCGAAGAAATAATTTTTGTATTTTGTTTTGATGTCTGGCCTGGGGCTCGAACCCTGGCTTTACGTCTAATAAGCCAACATACTACCTACTAGACTACGGCGACTCAAAAGAAATCAACATTCCTAAATACATCACTTTTTAACAACCAGCGCCCACATTTTACATGTTTATCCTTTAAATCCTTCAATAATTTAATTATTTTCCAGCAGAGACTTATATTTCAATCTACAATTACTGCTGAAATTAAACACTTTTTAGTGACTTTTAAATCTACCCGCATGTTCACCGGAAGCATAAAAATGGCAACGCGTACAACAACAAAAATAAGTACTTATTAATGGTTACGTTCAATTATTGTAATCTTCTAAGAAACGGAATTATACGACTGCGCTCATTCACTCGTATTTGTGTATGCATATGCAGTGCATGAATGAATGCAAGTCTACCTCCCAGTCTCATATGTTGTTGGCATGTTACATTTGTATTATTGGTTGTTTTATTGTTGTCGTTATTGTTTTACATTTACTAAGAACATAAGATACGAGGATACAGTTTAATAGCTCCAGATGTTGCTTTGCTTAGCTCATAAAAACATTGAAATTATTGAAAACTTAACAGGAAATTTATGATGTATTGTATTGATATGATCTTTGCATTGATCATGCCTTATGGTGGCTTTTTTAAACTTGGATGGCAAAATCTAAAAATATCGATAACATAATGTCCAGGATAGAAACCTGTGAGTGGTACATATGAGAGATACGGTAATGACTATTTTGGCACTCATTACAGTTTTTTTTACGCAAGTAAGAAGTTTTTACTTTTAAAAAACGTTTAAAGATATGAGCTCGTAGATTGCAAATAAAATAAAAATAAATTTATGTTTCGGTTTAATTAAAATTCTTTTTTGTTCGCACAATTCTGTGTGCCACTGTTCACAACTTTATGTGAATAACAACAATTGCCTTTTTTTGTTATTACTCTTTTTATACCCTTTGTATAAACAATAACAATTACTAGACAATTATTCGACAGATCTTTGTAACGGAGATCTTCAAACCAAGATTACTCTCTTCAAACACACCGAGTCTTCCCACAATACTGACTAAACTTCACTAACTCCGTCGCTTGTTTTGCCTTGCCTTTTATATGGCAAAGTAAATAGTCTGTTGTTCAAGGCGAATGTTCATGATTTCGCCTTCTCGAAATCTCTATAGATGTAAACATCGTTGTTTACATTTATAGTGTTGTTGGTGTATTTTTGTTTACTTGTTTACCATTTTTTATGCTGGTGTTTGTTGTCATATTAAGCACTACGATAATTTGTAAACAGGTTTGATTACTGCATTTTTTTATTTTTTGTAGCTTTTGTTTATAATTTTAATGTTAAGCAATGTTAAAGCAAAACACCAATATCTAAATTTTTCATTTTCGTAACAATGTGGAAAGAGAAAAACAGTTTTAAAACTATTTTCGTTGCCACTCCATACAGAAAGCTTAGCTAAGTGAATTAGAAGACAGGCATCACTTAACCATCAGTGAGCGAATCAAGGCGATCTTGCGTAATCGGTATGCCTTCCTTTATAAAAATTCTAGAAATACGATTGAAAAAAGGACCACCATTGACCTGAACATGAAAAAAATGCACTAAATTAAGCGTAAGAGAAGCACAAGCTATTTTCGCAGCGAAGTCATAACAGCAGGTATTCCCCAAGTACGCCATAAGTTGTACTAATCCAGAACCACGATTAATGCAACTTGATGGTTTGAAGTCGCCGTAGTCTAGTAGGTAGTGAGTTGGCTTATTTGCCGTAAAGCCAGGGTTCGAGCCCCAGGCCAGTCATCAAAATAAAATACAAAAAATATTTCTTCGGCGACTTCCTCTCAGCAGATTTCTGGCAAAAATTGTGAGAGTAAATAAAATTGCCATGAAAAGTTTCTCAAAAATCTGCCGTTCGGAGTCGACTTTAAACTGTAGGTCCCGCCACTCATGTATGGAATTAATACACACAACATAAGTGGTGTGAGAAACTAGTTTGTAATCCTGACTAAAGGGTTGTAATGACCAATTATGTATGATGGCGTGCTTGGTTCGATATAGTTTTGCTTACAAAATAATTAAAAAACTTGTTACTCGCAAAGATGTGGACGAACGATATACATCGATGTTTTAAAAACACTCGACATAAAAATCGATTCGATCTAAATACTTATGTAATTACAACAACAACAAAACTCCATACATAATCAAGCCATAAGCGCACATTTTTTGAAGCGTTCAGAGACGGGTAAGATACAGAGACGGGCTTGCGTTGGTATAACCGTGGCAGTGATGACCTATTCTTTAAAAGCGCTACGTGCTCTGATTTAAGACCGGTACATGTTTTAAATCCATCATATGCTGTAGAAAGGACCAGGGTAGTACAGACTTTGTTTAAATGATGCGAGTTTCTTCGGGAAGCATCGTATGTGTGATAGTTCCCTGCTTAAGTGTTTCTTAGCTAGTCCCAGTAAGCCGATGATTGAGATTGGGAAGAAGAGTGAAAGACATTATTTGATTGCTACAAAGCATTTTCAGAGGGGAACTGTTCTGTGATAAACCAGAGCTTTCTTATTTGTTTATATAAGAAAAACAGAAACGGGATATTCAGTCACGGCTTCAGACCAACTTTGGAAAATTTGCACGTTGCTTTGAAACAAAAGTTAAGCCATTAAAAGATGGGCTCAATTCAGCTTGAACAGGAAGTACAAAAATGTAATACCATCTGACAGTCAGATTGCCATGCGACTACTCAACTCTTAAATCCTTGAGTCGTTGTAATAAGCAGACATATGAACTTGGAAAGAAGTTGCAGCTTCTATGCCACTCAAAAGACCAGAATTGTCCTATGGATAAGGAAGAAGGGTTTGATAGGTTATACCCCACGAAGAAAAAAGATGAAAAGTAGAGGAGGAACTCTTCTTAAGTCAAACGAGCTTAATTGTGTAACTACAAAGTGAAGTGATTTGAGTAACGCATCACGAAGTCGCCGTAGGTAGACCTAAGGCCACGGTTTAAACCCCAGGTCAGACATGTACAATGAAACAAAACATAAAAAAATATTTTTCCAGCAAATTCCTCTCTGAGAGGAAATAAAATTCCCATGAAATGTTTCTCAAAAAATCAGTCGTTTGGAGTCGACTTGTACGTCCCGGCACTCATGCATAAAATTGGCACACACAATATATGTGGTGTGAGAAGCTAGGTCGTAATCCTGATTGTAATAAACAATTATGTATGTATGTATCTGTATGTTTTACACTATTGTGAGGTAGCCCAGGGATAGTAACCGGGTTTGGTTGGGTAATTACAATGCGAAGTGATTTGTATTACTAATGAGAGGAGAGCAATCGGCATATAAATGAGCATCGTAGGCTCAAAGAACCGTAGTTTCATATCTTAAGGATTGATACTAGCCTTATACATATGTAGAACCAGAACTCATACTTGTAATCTGAAGTTTGCCAGGGCAACAAGAGTGTGTGTGGCATTACAGTGATGTCATATACAGTGGACAGCAGAAGTCTTAGTACAGCAATATATTTTGACAAAAAGAAATCCCCATAGTCTAAATACTCTTGCACAAAGTCCCGATATGACTTCAAGAGAGTATTTAGGACATCATTTGAAAGAACGGTTACGTAATCGCTAAACCTCAAACAAAAGTCAACCGAAAAACGTGCTCATGGTGCCACCAGAAATCACTAAAGAAAACTTGTACATTCAATTGCAAATGGGTTAAATGGAGTGCATGACCTTAAGGGATATTCTACTAAATACAAGGGATAACATTTTCATATATTAGGCCTTTGAATTTAAAATTTACTCAAAGTTCTCCTTGGGGTACCTATACAGTCATCTGAAACTTATTTTTGTTTTGTTTTATGAAAAACGTTTAAAAAATGGTTTGTTTTATAATAAAACAGAAATAAATTAATAAAATAAATATAAAAACTATAAATATTTTTGGCTAAAATTCATGAAACTCTTCAAATATATATTTGCCGCACTAAGACTTTTGCTGTCCACTGTATAGGTTGAGAGCAGTACAACAAATCGTCTGGCTGCTGTATTCCAACACCCAATTAGCATCAGTTCTGCTACATTCTGTTTCCTTTACTTCCATATTTTATTTATTTATTTATTTATTTATTTATTTGTTATTAGTCATAGCACAACAAGATAATAATCTTATAAATGAAAGTGCTATGGGAGTACATCAAAGAAAGAAAATAATAACAAATCATTGATTATATATGTAATGAAATGAAAATGAATAAGAACGTGTTAAAATCACGGGAAATAGCAATCGATACAAAAAAGGATAAAAAAATGAATATGTGTAAAAAATAAATTAGGAAAACTACAAAGAACAATATATACAAATATAAAGAAATATACAAACAAAGTAAAAATATATTCATATACTAAGATACAATGAAATTTAAAGATATATTAAGTAAAAAAATGAAAAATTAAAAACAATCATTAATAGAAATAGAGAGAAAAAAATTCACAAAAAAAAAAATCAAGATATGCTAAAAACTACTTGAACAGATTGTATAACTCCTTTTTGAACTTAACTGCATTGCCTATATTCTGAATATAATTAGGTAAAGTATTCCAAAGACTGATGGTGTATATAAAAAACTGGCGTTGTGACAAAAGAGTCCTATGTCTGTGTTGGATAATCTTCATACCGCGGTTGGATCTAGCAAATGTAATCCTACTAAATAAGTATATTGGCTGTTTTAGAGTAATAATCTTATGGAGGAGAATAAGGCATTTTATATTCAATAGGTTATCAAAATTAACTCCGAATATCCGGTATGAAAATTGTGATATATGGTCTCGACGTCCCCTAATAAAAACATATCTGGCTATATTATTATAAGCCAGGTTGAGCTTCCGCTTATCCTCAGTATCACAGTTCGCGAAAATTTCAGATCCGTATAAAAGGACAGGAATCAAATACGTTTTAGCCAGTTACATACGTATGGCAAAGGGAGTCGAATCTATAACAGCCCACAAGTTCCTAAGCATACCATAAACTTTACCAACGATGACGTTAATGTGGTTAGACCACGTTAGCCGACCATTAAAGATAACACCCAGATTGGATGCTGATTCAACAAAGTCAATTTTATTCCCCCTGATAATAATATCCGGCACAACTAATGCTCTCTTAGTCCTGGAGAGCAATAAACATTTAGATTTAGAGGGATTTATACAAAGTCCATTGGCCCTAGCCCAGCTATCAATTTTTCGTAAATCACAGTTGATGGTGTCTATACATAGTTGGATATCCTCTATACGCGTGCTTCTATAGAGCTGAACGTCATCAGCGTACTTATGTACGCTACAATTATCCAAAACATCAGGCAGGTCGTTAATGTATATACAGAACAAGAGAGGCCCTAATATTGATCCCTGAGGAATATCTCTTCCAACGCTTAGCGAATTCGAGATCTTGCCGTTTTGATAAACTCGTTGTGATCTGTTCACAAGATAAGAACGTATGAGATTACAAGCTGAGTTAGAAAAATGAAAGAGGGTCTGTAGCTTCTTCAATAATATTTTGTGGTCAACCGTATCAAAAGCCTTGTTGTGATCCAAAAGAACTAAAAAGGCTATGTAATTTTCATCTAGTTCCAACCTAAGATCATCAACTACATTGACTAAAGCAGTAGTGCAGCTCCTAGCTTTCATAAATCCCGACTGCTTATCAGATATGAAGTTATTACTCACGAGATAACTATTTATTTGTTTAGCCATGAGATTTTCCATTACTTTAGACAGGAATGGAAGAATGGCAATTGGCCTGAATTCGTTGTTGGATTTAGGAATGGGAATGGTTTTCGACTGTTTCCATTCGTCAGGAAAGGACGACATAGTTAAAACTGTATTGAATAAATGAGTCAAATACGGCAAAAGTCTAGGTGACAAAGCTTTCAAAAACAGAGGATCTAAGTCATCAGAACCAACCGCATTCGATTTTACCGAAGATAAGCATTCCAAAACCTCGAACTGATTAACACAACGAAAACTAAAGGGATTTTCAAGCGGAACAAAACAAAGGTCATTATATATGTCACTATCAGGGGTCGGAAAACTGATATTAACAAATTTATCATTGAGAGCGTTTACATCGACATCAGCAGAAGTATTATGACACTTTTGTCCAACACCAATATCACGGATTACCTTCCATTTAGCCTTGTTATCCAATGCGGCAGCGAACTTCCCAACGTAAAACTACTACTATTCAAAACTGCAAAATTGATACTTTTAAAATCACGGTATGTGATATGCCTGTCCACAGGACTCATAGGCAGATTATAAGTTAAGAAAAGAAGATCATGATTGGAAAAGCAAGAGGCTGAGATTTGATCATATAAAAGTACCTTAGTCATATCATTAAAAAATACAAGATCAATTAGACTGCTGGAAGTAGAATGGAAGTGAGTTGGTAAGGACACATTCACAGGATTAAGATGGAGAGACAACATTGAAGCAGTTAACGTATTATCTAGTAAAAGATTATTATTAAAGTCACCTATAATAATAATGTCGTCATATTGAACGGAAATTTCCTCAAGCATAGAAATGAAAGGATAAAAATTTATATTGGAATTCGGTCTATAAACACAGCCTAAGAAAACCTTCTTCTTATGTGTGGATGAAATTTCAAGAAATAAATATTCAATTTGACTACCAATTTCAGTCATTAATCTTACTTTACACGGAATACCGTTTCGAACATAAATTGCAACTCCGCCACCTTTTGCCCTCGTTGCCGTATTGTTAACAAAGATTCTCCTGTCTGACCGGAAAAGCTTAAAGCCCTGTAGACTGTAAACTGAATCCTGAGCATCCAGAGGAAACCAAGTTTCGGAAACGCAAATAATGTCGATTTCAGCTGCTACGAATAAATGCCTAAATTCATCAATTTTATTGTTCAGACTCTGTGCATTTATATGAACAATGTTGAGACCAGTTCTTTGTTTGGCTAAAACTCTAATCATGTTGTACACACAGTCTCTGGAATAAGAACTGCTAGAGTTCATCAGATTGTACGTAAGTTGTGGCAATGCAATCAAAAGCTAAGTAAATTATGATAAATAAGCGCAAAATAAGAAAGGAGTTATACATACAAATACAAATAAGGAAGGAAATAAAAATTGAGTTAAAGTTGAACATTAAATTAAAGTTGTACATCAGGTTCATCGTGATCAGGAAACTAGTTGAATAGTTAACTATCAAGGCCAGGAAATAACTGGTTCAGGCTACCAATGTCCTCCACCAGAATTGGGTCTTCGTTAACTTGTTTTCTAATATATACGCAACCCCGCATAGTGAATGCTGAAGACAAAAGTTTTTTCTTTTTTAAGCGAATTGCAGCACGCAGGATTCTAAAGTTGTTCTGAGTGAGGTTCTCGTTTACATAAAATTTTACATCCGAGTTGTAGCCGATGTTCCTGAGCCGGAAAGTAAAACCCTTATGCTGTTTCCTGTAGTTAGCCAACGATTTTAAAAAGAAATTTTTATCGTATGCGGACCAAAGTTTTACTATTATTACGGCATCTTTCGAGGTCACGTTATGCTTGTTATTGTGGTTCCTCAAGCGGTATATCGATTTTAAGTCAGGTATAGGTGTGCCTATGGTGTTACAAATTTTATGGAAAATATCCGGCAGATTTTCCTCTTCAGTAAACGGAATTTCATTTATCCTGAGTTCGGTTGAAACAGGATAGTTCTCTTGTTGCCGCAGTTTTGTTTTTAGATCCCGTATTTCCACGCGCATACTTTCAATTTCACCCGATCTATTTTCCAGAATAGTTACCCTCTCACTTATTTTCTGCAGTTTATTATCGAGGACATTGTATTTTTCGCGCAGGTCTTTTACGAGGTCTTCTTTAAATTCTCTGAATTTTTGATCAATAGTATTCAGAATCTGTTCGGTGAATTTGTCAAACCTTTTATCCATACAATTTAGTAGTTTAAAAGGTGAGTCGAGTATTGATGGTCGTGAAGAACTTTGTTGTATGTCCGCAATACGTTTGTTGACAGGTGTGTTTGGCAATCCACCTGAGGTTGATGCGATAACTTCCGAATTTTCGACATTAGGCATGATTGTAGTGTTTTTGTAGGTTATTGTCTTTGATTTATGTTTGCGTGTGTTACTTTTATTTATTTTCTTATCCTTCCTTAGGTTATACATTGAATATAAGTGATATTAAAATTAAGATTTTTAAATTTAACTGCCGATACTTGTGATAAAACTTGCGATAACTTGGCAGCACTTATGACACTAGTGATTAATTGGTTATTCGTGATCTGTTTACTTTTGTTTATGTTTTGTTTTTGTTTTATTATATATTGTATAATGTTACTGTGTGGTCGTGAGAAAACACCGACACTGTAAATTAAAGATACTGTGTTGTTTGTTGTGAAAGGATATATTGCAAAAAATGCATCAAAGATAATTTTGTTACTAAGTTGTCTATTTGTTGTTGTTCGTTTGTTGTTATTTTCAATTTTGTGTACATGAGTCACCCAAAAGTTAAGAATATGATATTTGTTATTGTAAATTTTAATTATTTCACATAGATTTGTGGACTGTTGCTATGCGTTTTTTTTAAATTTGATAACTACAGAATTGTTATTGTTCACTGTAGGATTATTTTATTTTATGTTTTTATTTGTTGTAGAAAGTTTAAAGTTAGAATTAGAATAGAATTAATTTTATGATTGTCTGTATTAGGAGATATTAAATTCAAAACACATAGTTAATGGCACTTCACAAAAACTATTTACATTCCTTTATTTTATTTTGTTGGTAACGAAAAAAATTAAAGAAAAAATAAGGCATCAAGCACACTTTTGCTGGAGCTCAAACATAAACACGTCTGTTCACTTCAAGATCAGAAATATATATATATTTTGTGGTAAATCTTTAGAGTATCGATGCATCGATATGTTATTGTAATATCTATGACTACTTAAGAGCTATTAGGCAAGGATTAAAGAGTCAATAGCATCCATTCATGTTGGAAGGTTCTGTGAGTTCTTGAAAATCTTTTCATGGATTTACACGGTAATTCTATTAACATTCGACCGTAAAAACTATTGAGGTACAGTAGTGAATTTGTAAATCCAATGTATACTTTGTTAGAAATGTTTTAAGTGTTTAGATCTACAAATTTGTTCACCTGTGCGTTAACTTTTATTTTGTACTGTAAACTTTTTATATTAATTTCATTTATTTAATAATAACGTCATGTACATTCTGGAGCTGATTATATTATTTTATGCTCATGTGCTTAATTTGCGTTCTTCCTATCATTTCAGCCGTGTGGTATTCACAAATTTTCCAATAAATTCCCAAACAATTTTAATCACATTCAACAATAAACGTATGTGTACGTACTAGAGAGAGTTTATGATTTAATTTAAAAAAGAAATTTATTAAATAACAGTACATTAGCTGTGTTAATATTCTCGATGATTATAAAAATAATTTTCATTTTGCATAATTTTGCATGTCAAATAATTTCTAAAATCGAATCAAAATTCAATATTTAGGCCCACACAACACATTTCTCGTAATGATGGTGGTGATGATGATGCCCTCAATTTGTTTCTTGTCGCTGATAAGGAACGTCATGAAAATATTTCGCAACATAATAACGATCAGTGAAATCGATTTTGACCATTAAAAATATTTAAAAGATTTTATTTCATTGTAACGAAAAAGGCTTGAAAATAAAATTGCAACTTATGCTAGAGCAACAGTGAATCGAAAAGTATTTCGCAGCAAAAAATGCTGGAAGTTATTTTAGAATAACAGGATATTGAAGCAAATGCTTTTGATAGTTGAAAGTGTGAAATATATCGGGTCTTTTATTAAGCGCTACCTATCTTTAAAGGCAAAAAACGCAAAGTATATGTGATATATTGAAGTCGCCGTAGTCTAGTAGATAGTGTGTTAGCTTATTATTATATATTATTATATAAGACCACGGTTCAAACCATAAGTCAGACATCAAAACGAAGTTATGAAAAAATATTTCTTCGGCGACTTCCTCGCAGAAGATTTCTGGCAAAAACTCCGAGATTGCTTGAAATTGCCATGAAAAGCTTTTCAAATATTTTTCATTCGGAGTCGGCTTTGAAACTGTAAGTCTCGCCACTCATGTATAAAATTAACACACACAACATGAGTGGTGTAAGAAGCTAGGCCGTAATCTTGACTGAAGGGTTGTAATGGCCAGTTATGTATTTATGTATGTATGTATGTATATGTGAGATATCATCGAAATTTCTTATTTGTTTGAAAAACCCAGTGATGCCATCGTGTGTGGAATAAAACACCTTCCAAATGTCAGCCATGTCTTCTTTGGGTGGAATACCCCCCATTAATTTTACATGGCCCTGGATCATAAATCGTGCTGAATTTGACCGATTCGACCGGGTTATTCTGGTTTTGAGAAACACTGTGAACTGTGACTTATTTTTATATACCTGCGACTTAATCAACCCCTTGCCACTTAAGAAACTCCCCACATGTAGAAGTATAACCGCTTCAAATTGTATGATTTCGGCAGCAAGTTTACATCAACAGCATGCGAAGCATACATGTCCTCAAATCTTTCATACAGAATATCCAATATAACGTAAGCTGTGTGCCATGTAGCGCCATCTTGTTGAAAACACACGTCGTTGGTCTGCAGGCCATCAAATTTAAGCCAAAAGAAATATGTAATCATTGACCCATGGAGTTCACAAAGAAATGTGGAAAGATGACGCCAGTAATTTTTTCGTAATGTATAGGACGCTCTACGATCTCATGTAGAAATTTTGTTCGTTCTCGTATCCAACTATTCAGAAATGGTCCTCAACGCTGAAGATGATTTTTCGATGCAAATTAGGGTCAATTGCCAACTACTCCAGAGCCCAGGTAGCGATTATGCATAGTTGTTTATGAGCATTGACCTTCAGTTCTTGGGTTTGTTGAATTTTTTACGGGCCCAAGTCTTACTTAATTACTTACTTACTTAAATGGCCAATAACAACTCGATTACCGGATTACGGCCTGCAGCAACACATCCTTCCAGGCGCCTCTGCATCTTGCGCGTCTACGCCAGTTGGTCACACCAATCGGTGACAGGCTTCCTCGATTTGGTCTTTCCAACGGATTCGGATTTCGCCGACTTCGGCAGATTCCCGCATCAAATACCCGTTTCGCTAGAACATCCTCCTCCATTCGAACGGCATGGGCGAGCCAGCGCAGCAGCTGGATATTAATATAATGTCCATATCGTTGAGGAGCTCATACAGCTCACTGTTAGAGTTGTAGGGAGGGATGGAATGCGTGCAAACGACCACCAGGACGATCCTTGTCTTGCTGTATTCAAGTTGACACCCAGCCTCCTCGTGGCCTGTCCTTGATGGCATTCTAGCACCCGCTAGATGTTACCTAATGCGTGCAACGAAGTCCAATCCCCTCGGCGTTAAATTTGGTTTGTGCGTAGGGCTTGGAACCCACCACGTAAAACCAAAAATCCAATGAAAACCGAAGGGGCCAAGTCACAACATAAACTTCGCCATATTGTGGCTTGCGAAAGGTCAAGTTCTTCTGAGCAACGCCAAATCATCTGCCTCGGATGCTCCTGTGTACTTTTCGTAAGATCGTGTGTTTGGTCTTGGTCGATCGTTTACTGAACCCGTGGTATTAAATTTTTCCACCACAATATATACTCCTCAAAATCTATTCAGAATTTAAGCATCTTTGTTGACTATAACTTGAAATTCATGAGACAAGTTGCCAATAAGAAAACGAAATGTCCAATTCTCCATGACTATGGAGCTTAAATCAGACTGAATTATGATTTATGACTTAAGGAAACATTTTACGGCGTCAAATCGCTTGATTTGGTTGGTTAGTCCACATTGGGCTTTCAAATTGCTTGTCCAATATATCCTATGTGACGGGCATTCTCTTGAAATCATATGTCATTGGTGTCTAAATCTACTTATTCAGGTCAAAAAAACCCGAATCTTTGAATGACTAGATAAAAAGTCTGGAGCCTCCAATACACGTCTAATCACTACCAAGGACTGTATGCAACAGAGTATTTATCATGTTTAAGTCATCCGGTGACTGTATTGGATTCTGGTCATTGAACGAAGATAATCCGAGTTTCCTTTTTCAGCCTCATTGAAGAATATGTGATACATACATAGGATTACGGCCTAGCTTCTCACACCACTTATTTTGTCTATGTCAATTTTTATACAAGACAGGCGGGACCTACGGTTTAAATTGGACTCCGAACGACTGATTAATAGAAACTTTTCATGGCAATTTTATTTACTCTCAGAGTTTTTGCCAGAAATCTGCTGAGAGGAAGTTGCCGAAGAAATAATGTTTTCATAATTTCGTTTTGATGTCTGACCTGGGGTTTTAACCGTGGCCATACGTGTAATAAGCCGACACACTACCTACTAGCATGCGGCGCCTACGCAATTTTTTTTAAATCTCAGAATTTTTACCAGAAATCCGCCGAAAAATATTTCTTTTTATTTCGTTAGAGATATCTGACTTGGAGTTTAAACCGAGGCTTCACATCTAATAAGCCAAAACACTATCTACTAAACTAAGGCGACTTCTAAGAATATGCGATAAATGCCACCAAATGGCGACGACCCTTTTTAAACTTAATGCTTGGCACTGTAGATGTCTCCAATATGTCTTGGCTGCCATAAGTAAATATTGACTACCATTGACGAATGGAATTATCATCCCAAACAATCTCTTGGTTCGTAACCTCTATTAAAACATTTCTTCGATTAATAGAGGGGAAGATCTTTTAACGATAACACATGCAATATTACTATGTTATATACTATGTTACTATACAACATAAGTGGTGTGAGAAGCTAGGTCGTAATCCTGACTGAAGGGTTGTAATGACCAATTACGTATGTATGTATGTATGTACGTACACGTTAAATATAAAACCAAGTAAGGCTGTTAGTAAAAGTTCAGTCAGTCTTGTGTGAAGACGCGGTGTGTTTGAAGAGAGTAATGCTGTAGTTACCCACATGTAACGTAACGTACAGTAGAAAACGTTCTCTTTTAATGTAAACGATTACCGAAACGTTCTCTCTCGTTAGCAAAACGGAACGATCTATATAAAATAGGATTCTCTCACGTTTTTACGTGACATTTAAACATGAGAGATGATGAGCAGTGTTGCCACGATAAAATATTTTGTAACCAACATTTGTGAAAAATTACCAAATAAGGAAAAATATGACCAAAATAAATTCGCAGTTTTTTTATTTTATTTTTTTCAAATTTAAATTATAATTGAGAAAAAAAGAAACAAAAAATAACAAAATAAAATTATAGTCTTACTAATTAATTAATTTTAACAAACAAAACAAAATTTATTTTTATAAGAAAAATCATAACCAAATCCGGAAAAATCTACACATTGAACAAAAAACTGCAACACTGATGATGAGTCTGTATACCAATTTCTTTGCATTGTGTTGTGTTCGTTTGTGTGTTACTTTGTGTTCTGTTTCGTTTTTATTAACATTCTTCGTTGACATATGTCCCGTTTTGAACGTTTCTATAACTACACAAACGTTTTTAAGGCTACGTACATTACGATTTTACGTTTCTTACGCTTGGGTAACCAAGCCATAATTGTGGTTTAAAGATCTCCTTTACAAAAATCTGTCGAACACTTGACTAGTACACAGAGGAATAACAAATAAAGCAATTTTTGTTGTTTACATAAAGTTGTGTACTGTAGCACACAGAATTGTGCGAATAATAAAGAATTTTAATTAAAACGAAACACAAATTAATTTTTATTTTATTTGCAATCTACGTGCTCATATTTTAAACGATTTTAAAAGGTAAGAGATTAAAAACTAAAAATTAAAAACTAAGGTAATAACGCATCATGTTGCACATTTTGTCTCAGACAGCGGAAGTCGTTAAATCATAGTTCTAGTGAAATGATATCTATAGGCTTAGGGCATGACTTCTATTGTTCCTTATCTCCACACTTATATTTCCAACCTGAGTACTGTTTGAGATGAAAACTGTAATCGTATATATAATAGACGGAAACCTGATAACCGAATCAATGGCCAGAGCTTACTTGGGTCCTATGACATCTCTTTGTAACACCGATAGTACTTATCCGTCATTGATGTTGGCCGTCGTCTTGTACAAAACGAAATATAAAAAAAAATTTTTTTTTGGCGATTTCCCCTCAGCAGATTTGTGTCAATAACTCTGAAAGTAAATAAAAATTGGCACTAAAACTTTCTCAAAAAATCTGTCATCCGGAGTTGATTTTAAATTGTAGGTCCCGCTACTCATGTATACAAATTAGGACACACAACATAAGTGATGTGAGAAGCTACTTCGTAATCTTGGATTAAGTACATCTCAAAATATTAATTTCTTTACAACAGTAAATTGAAAAGGAAATGAAATTCTCTTTTGCTTGCCAAAGGACATTTTTCTTTTGCAAAGGAGGTACAAAATCACTGATTAATTCACAGTAACTGTATGCATACAGTTACACAAGGACATGCACACAGGAACACATCACAAAATAGTGTTAAACGTGAATAGATAGAGATGGCACAACTAAGGAATGCATTACGAAATGAATGCCTGTTTGCAATAGTACACGATGTAATCAACAAAATAATCAACGGCACGGCATTGTACAAAGACGAGTGTATGTTTGGGCAACTCTCTATCAGTTTGTCATTAAGTAACTGAACTTCGCTTGTTGTGTCCTTCATTACAGAGATGGAACGTGAAATGGTAGAAGATAAACGAAAAAGGATGCGGAATTGTTCATGGCATGTAAGGTTTATATGGCAGCAGCGCAGCTGAATGTTGTATTAATCCACTCTCACAATTAAATTACTTGTAGCTACTCTGAGATTCGAAATGAATAAAAAAAGGTGTTGGAAACTCTCTGTAAAAAAAAACTATTTGTCTGAGCAAATATGTTGTTAACAGAAAACGACTGTCACCATGGAGCATGTTGTGTGTATTAATTGTATCCATAAGTGGTGGGAGCTACAGTTTAAAGTTGAATTCGAACGACAGATTTTTTGAAAAATTTTTCATGGCAATTTTATTTTCTCTTTTTTGCCAGTGGACTGCTAAGAGGAAGTCGTCGAGGAAATATTTTTTTCATACTTCGTTCTGTTGAAGATGTCCGACCCGGTTTTTGAACTGTAGCCTCACGTCTAATGAGCCAAAACACTACCAACTAGATTGTGGCGACTACCCTCGGCAACTGCAATAAATAGTCAGCTAGACTACGATGACTGGCATCGATCCCTATTCTGAAAACGTGTTCATTGACTTCACTGTGATCGGTAAAACCCCACTTACAATCCTCAGTCTACTTCTCTTTAGTTTGATGCATATTTCCAATCACTTCTCATTGTAATTACCCATCAAAAGTTGAGATTATTTAAAATCCGTACGAGTGGAAATAGTGTTCGCTTCCTTTTTATTTCCTCTTAAACAAGCAAACCCTTCAAAAATCGTCTTTATATTATATAGAATAATGCTGATCTTATCAGCGGTTTGATTGCTACCCTCCCCGCAAGCTAATCTCCCTACTTACATACATTTATAATTGGTCATTACAACCCTTCAGTCAGAATTACGACCTAGTTCCTCATACCACTCATGTTGTATGTCTTAATTTTATACATGACTGGCGGGACCACAGATTTTTGCCAGAAAGATTACACTGAAGATATATTTTTTTCGTATTTTCGTTTTCATGTCTGACCTGGGGTTTGAACCGTGGCCTTTACGTCTAATAAGCCAACACACTACCTACTAGACGACGGCAACTTCCTGCTTATTGCAGCAAATTCCAATGTGACTGGGGATTTAATCCTGTCTAGCTGATTCAACTTTCCATTCAAATCTTAAAGCAACCTCATAACAACTGAGAGCGCGGAGGGCGGCCTGATTGTCATATTGTGTTGCTATGTCTCGTTCAACTTCCTGTCCGAATGGAGTAAAGAAAAACTTTCGATAGAGTAAATATTCGCTTTCAAGCAACTCGAAAGTTTTCCTCATGTATTCTAAATATTTATTTCTTGAACTGTAACACTGCATGTACTTGAGCCATGTGTATAACACAGAACGTTCTTTCTCTTAAAACAGTATGTAAGAGCTGAGCTATTCCCTCCACTCCTACTATATAGTCTCGTTGCGAGGTCTTTCGCAATTTTATAGCGTCTACAGGTACTGTCTAGGGTACAGTTAAGAAACGAACTGCCAACCATTCTATGTGGCAGGTCATGATGCCTCCTTATTACAGTCTAGGGGACAGCACAAACTGCCAGCCATTCTATTTGACAGATCATAATGCCTCCTGATTAATATGGTGTTAATCTTGTGCTTACTACTTATGTAATGAATTTAAATCCAACAGTGTGTTACGAGCAATAACCACCGGGTATCCCCAAAATGTGAGAGCTTCGTCAATCAAAACTAAAATATTTCATTAATCATTTTCATGGCATTACAAGAAATATTTCCTGAAAATTTTTGTTCAGTTTTGGCAGACATTATGGAAAACCGTTTAAAATGTCCATTTTCTCAGACAAAAAAAAAAAAAAACTGAAATTCTTAGGGCCATTATTACAACTAAAGGAAGGATTTTAACGGGCATATAAATTTTTTAAATAAGATAGAAGTGATCGTTAAGCTAAACATTTAAAGGTCACTTTATGTTTGAACTTGCCATATTATATATTATTTTCAATATGGCAACTTCAAATTTAAACAAAATGAGCATATACAACAAAAAAACGAAGCCCGTGGTTGCCACTGCGTTAAAAAAACTTGTATAATTTAGCAGTTTTATCGACATTGCTCCGGCACTGCCATGTTTTTGAAGAATTTTATCTGTAAGTTGTAATAACGAAAATAACTTTACAGTTCCCTTTAGCTAAAGGTACCTTTAACTAAACCCAAGTTTACCGGCAAGTTGTAATAATGGCCCTAAGAATTTCATTACCATCCAACAAATAACAATTTTCCCAAGACCTCTTCATCTTTTTGGATAATAAATTAAGAAACTTTCTTCAATGCATTCAGTGCCACATAAAAGGCTGAAATGAATATTTCATTACAAGACATCTTTTGCAACGATTAGCAGTTACGAGTTTGAAAAATTATTGATGACTTGTACGCTTGACTTCATCGTTTAACACTTACCACCAGCAAAAACAAATGAAGTGACTTTACAATTGTGTAAAGCGAAGAAAAAAGTAATTTCAATAATAATAAGAAATGAAGTTCAAAAGCTATAGGCGGTTAAAAACGACTATGAGGTAAGCTACAGCAATGAGACTTAGGGGTCCACTTGAGTAGTGTGATTTAAATTTGTGATCAAAATTTACTTAAGTGAAGTAGCAATCTCTACTCGATTTGGCAGTCCATGTGTCATATTTAATACTTGGCGTATAAAAAACTATTCGAAATAGCTTCCAACAATACCAGATAATAGGAGTAAAGGGAATAAATTGGCTCCTACATACTATTTTAAGAGAACAAGCGTTCTTTGGTATACTCATGGTTCAAGTACGTACAATGTTACAATTCAAAAAATAAATATTCAGAATAGATTGGAGAAACTTTCCAGTTACTTGAAAGCCAACGTTTACCCTATCAAAAGATGTGCTGTATTCAACTTGTAGAGGAAGTTAGACGGGATATAGCAATACTATCTGAGAGTTAGGTTGCTCTCCGTGCTCTCAGCTGCTATAAGGTTGACTCAATTTTAGAATGAAAAGCTGAATCACGTAGTCAGGATTAAATCTCCAGTCACATAGGAATTTTCAGCAAAAAGTAGGAAGATCACCTTGTGGACAAGGTAGCTTCCACACTGATGATGACAGCAGAATCATTCTATAGGGCCAGAAGAGAGTTTTGAAAGGTTATGCTCGGTTAAAAGAAACTTGAAGGAAAGCGCACACTTATCTGGACTTGAAAGGATTTTAAACAGTCTTAACTTTTGTTGGGTAATTACACTGAGACGTGATTGGAGTTAGGCATCAAACAATCGAGAAGCAATCGGAGGATTGTAACTGGAATTTTATCGGTCATGGTGAACTTAAAGAACACGTTTTTAGAATAGGGATTGATTCAACTTACACCGTAGACTAGTAGATAGTTTGTCAGCTTATTAGACGCGAGGATCAAAACGAATAAACTGTCATGAAACTTTTCTCAAAAATCTGATGTTCGTAGTTTTTAAATCGTTAAAGTCGACATAGTTTAGTAGGCAGTGTGTTGGCTTATTAGACCTGAGGCCACGGTTCAAACCGCAGTTCAGACCGCTTCAACAAGACGAGGTATGAAAACATATTTCTTCGGCAACTTTCTCTCAGCAGATATCTGGCAACAATTCTGAGCATCAAATAAAATTGCCATGAAAATGTTTCTCTAAAAATCTGTCGTTCGGAGTCTATTTTCAACTGTATGTCCCGAAACTGATGGATAAAATTAGCGCACTCAACAAAGGTAGTGCGAGAAAGCTAGGTCGTAATCCTGACTAAAGTGCTGTAATGACCAATTATGTATGTTTGTATATATATAGGGTACAACAAAAATAATATAAGGTTCAAAATAAAACACAATAAAATATTTTGTCTTCCAAAAAAATAGACAAAAAAAAAACTCCTTCATTTAGTTAAGCCTCACACCATACCACTGACGTTAATTACCAATATTACAAAAAATATTCGATAATTTCCTATTTTACAATAAACAAAATTCAAAATAATAGAAATGGAAAATTAATGGATTTTTGTTTTGCTCTCTCTCTCATATCTTTTGCCTCCTTGCCTTTGAGAACATGTCATGGAGAAATTATGTGTCTGGAGACTTTTCGTTTTTCCACAATCATGTTGTGCCTTCAGGATACTCCCACAACGGCTGTAGAAATCTATAAAGAAAACAATTGCTTGACAAAAAACAAAAAAAAAAGAAAACAAAACCTATTATTGACTGGTAATAAACTGTTGCTTTTACTTCATTTATCTTTCGCTATGTTATGCTACGTAGTTGTTTGCAAATAAAGTGTGACCAACTGTTTAAATTAAGGGAGACCGATAAAAATCAAGTGAAGTATAGAAAATACAATACATGCATACATAATTATGCATTACAATCCTTTAGTTAGGATTACGACCTAGCTTCTCACACCACAATTTTATATAAGAGTCGCGGGCCCTATAGTTTAAAGTCGATGCTTAGCGACAGATTTTTAAGAAAGCTTTCATGGCAATTTTATTTAGTCTTTGAGTTCTTGCCAGAAATCTTCTAGAAACAGTCGCCAAAAAAATATTTTTTTATATTTCGCTTCGTTCGAAATATACCTGGGGTTTAATCTGTGGCCTTACATATAATAAGCCAACAGACTACCTACGGCAACTATTCACAGAAATTACAATATAGTACGTAATTACTTTGTACTTCTTGTAAAGAGAAACATTACATATTTACATACTAGATTGTTCATTACAATCCTTTAGTCGGGATTACAACCTAGCTTATCACACCACCCATGGTGTAAGCGACAATTTTATTCATAAGTGGCGATACCTACAGCTTAACAACGACTCCTAATGAAAGATTCTTAAGATACTTTTCATACCAATTGCCTGGTTGCCGAATTGCTAAACTGCAGTGACCAGCAGGACCTACTTGAGTTCGACAAGCGAACGGTTCGCAGTCTAACAGAAATTCTAATGGCACACACTGCGCTATTGGCAATCTCGCTGACAATCTCGGTCTGCCTCACCCGGATTACAACAGAAGCTGCCATGTTGTGAAAGAATAGGAATCAATACAACACCTTATACGTGAGTGTCATGTACTTCAAAACAAACGTCATCAGTTTTTGGGTGACAAAACATTTGAAAATCTCGGCATGCTGAAGAACGTGCCACTGAGGGAACTGGACAGTTTCATCTGAACCTCGGAGTAGTTCAAACCCAGCACTAACAGATCATGACAAGTAGGCCTACCTCACACATTATAACACAATTGGACATATGGGCCACCGCCCATATGGGACAATGGGACATATGGGCTTCTTAAACTAACCTAAAGTCCAGATCAGGAAAGAACATTTGATGTCTAGTACAGCTGATAACGAGACGTACTAAACGCTTTATTGGGACATAATGTAGTCTGTAATACACGAACAAAAACGATTACATATACAGTGGAGCTTTATTACAACAGATTTTTGTGCTTTACGGTCGCTAGGTTTTTGTGATTCTCTTCGAGATGTCTAAGCTAAGATTTGAACCGAGGGTTCTCGTCTAATAAGCAGACACACTATCCACCATACAACGGCGTCTACATGAATAATGGCTTCCGTTTTCTTCTATTTCAAACAATTTTAAGAAAATAGTTGGTCCCATTCGTTAAACTGTGAGGCTGTTCTGTGGCGTCTGTATTAATTGTTTGGCTGGTATTATTTTTTGCCCTTTTGTGACAAGAATAAATGTAAGGAGATGGTAAATAATTGCGTTGCGGACTATGATGTCAGCTTAGCGTACTTCTATGTTAGTTTGAAAGAGTGTATTACTTCCTTAGTGGTCCCTAGTTTTGTTGTAATTTATGTTATTATAGACATTAGCTTATGCGCGTTTTTTTTTCCTTTTTTTCATTATCTTTTCCATACACTTTCCTTTATCTACGCTTACTACTATATTTGCAGAGTTTATGCGTATAAAAAAACAATAAAATTTGTATTGCAAAACTGTCAATAATTTGATAAACGATAAACCAACTACTCTCTTCGTTCGTGACGATACATACATAACTATTGAACGCTGTTGATGTTGGTGTGTAGAGTAATGGCAGCCAACTCAGAATCAATTCTTCTTGTAATCACTGTTCATGCAGTTCTGCAAAACTTCTACGAAAGTTAAAAGGTTAAACGCTGTTACAATTGGTCATTACAACTCTACAGTCAGGATTACAACCTAGTTCCTTACACCACTATATTGTGTATATAAATTTTTTATATGAGGAGCGGGTTCTACAATTGTAAATAAAATAAAATTTATTTCGAACGACATATTTATAGAAATTTTTCATGGCAATTTTATTTAGTTACAGAACTTTTGCCAAAAATTTGCTGAGAGGAAGTCGCCGAAGAAATATTTTTCAAATTGTTGGAGATTTCTGATCTTAGCTTTGAACCGCGGGATTACGGCTAATAACCTAACGATGTAGGTCTTTCAAAGGAATAAAATATTACGATGATATCTCAAACACACGCTTTGTTTCAGTTGAATGTAAAAACAGGAAATGTTTGACGACCATTAGATGCATGAATATATTGTTACGTTTTCAGCCTTTTAAAAGCTTTTAAAATATGAGTTCGCAGATTGCAAATAAAAAAAATAAATTTGTGTTTAATTTTAACTAAAATTCTTTATTATTCGCACAATTCTGTGTGCCACTGCTCACAACTTGATGTAAACAACAACAATTTACTTTGTTTGTTATTCTTCTTCCTTACACTCTTTTGCGCTACACTAATGCTGTAGTTACCCACACGTAACGTAACGTACCGTAGCGAACGTTCTCTTTTTAGCATATGGAGAACAATGTAAACGATTCCCGAAACGTTCTCTCTCGTTAGCAAAACGGAACGAACTGCATAAAACAGAATTCTCCCACGTTTTTACGTGACATTTGAACATGAGAGAGAATGAGCAGTGTTGCCACGAAAAAAAAATATTGTAACCAACATTTGTAAAAAAATCACCAAATAAGGGAAAATATGACCAAAATTAAATTCGCAGTTTTTTTAATTAATTCTTTACAAATTTAAATTACAATTGAGAATAAAAGAAACAAACAATAACAAAATAAAATTATAGTCTTACTAATTAATTAATTAAATCGGAAAAATCTACAAACTGAACAGAAAACAACAACACTGATTGTGAGTCTGTATACCAATTTCTTTGCATTGTGTTGTGTTCGTTTGTATGTTTCTTTTTTATTTACATTCTTCGTTGATATATGTCCCGTTTTGAACGTTTCTATAACTGCACAAACGTTTTTAAGGCTACGAACGTTACGATTTTACGTTTCTTATGCTTGAGTAACCAGGGCATAACAATTGTTCGGCAGATCTTTACAGCGGAGGTCTTCAAACCACGATTATTCTCTTCACACGCAATGCGTCTTTACACAAGACTGACTGAATTTTTACTGACTCCATTGCCTGCTTTGATTCAGTCTGATGAATGACTTCGTCTCTGCGAAATCTCCAGAAATGTAAACATGTTCTTTACATTATTGTTGTTTGTGTATTTTGTTTACATTTGTCCTTGCAGTGTTGTTGTTGCCTGTTTGTTTATTTGTTTATCCCTTTTTTCATATTGATGTTGTTGCTACATTTCTGTTTATTTGTTGATCGTGTAAACAAGTCCATAGTATTTGTTTTGTAGCTTTTGTTTATCATTTTAATGTTAAACGATGTAACACCATTTCCATTTTCGTAACAAAATGATTAGTCCTACGATTTCGTATATAAAAATTGAAGTTGTCCTACAAATTATGTTTTTAATAACTATTACGCATCACTGTCACCATCACCATCACCACCACTATCTCCACATTGTCACAATGTCGACACATTGATGAGAACTTGTAGCCCGAAACGTCGTGAAATAATTTCCATGTCATATGACAACTTGACTTGCGACAGTTAAATGTTGCATGTCCCCGTTTGAATAATGTATTCATGTGTAAATTTTCCAAAAACGTCTGTCCTAACTGTCTGTCCACATTTATTCATGTATGAATGTGTCACTGAGTAAATAAACGAACACAAGAGTGAGTGAGTGAGTTAGTAAGTGAGTGAGTGAATATACTACGTGATGAGTGTACGTGATGTTCACACTTGAAAGAGATGTCTTTAAGGCACTGGCTGTCACAATATTTTTGTCATCAATTTAATGTCAATTTCAGCGATGTATGGACAATTTTTTACAATTTTTTTTAATAATTGATAACACTGTTCATGGTATTGGTTTAAATAATAATTAAGTAAGGATTTTTAAAGGTGTATTGAAAAAAAGTCAACTAAGCAGTATAAGAGTATATTGTTTTTAGGTCTGGACAGAAACTTAAGAAGCCAATTCGGCTATGAGATGAAATATCACAGACACCATTACATATAAGGTGCAAGGAAAAACACAAAAGGCACCTACATTCGATGGTTACATCAATGGACAACTGTCTAGGGGTTAACCTTTCAGGTTTTTTACAATTAATCGACTTTCCCCAGTGGTGTGATAGTGCTGATGCTCAGTAAAAAGGTTCCGATATTTAACTTTCTTTTATGCTGCCTAACCACTACAGTGTTTTACAAGCAGCGATCATGGCAATTTTAAAAGCGGCACAATGCTTGTTGTGTGGCAGTTTTTTTCCCTGAAAGTCTCTTGATTTACTCAGGCAACCATTCTGCCATTAAATCCCAAACGTAGTTTTAACATCCGTTCTTGTCCAAGAATGCTGAGAATTTGTGAGAGAAATTTCGAACCATTCAAAAGGTAACACTCCATATTCTCCCTTTCCTACTTGCTCTCCTTTTTTCCCATCTCCTTCTTTATCCTCTTACTTAAAGGGCGTTCTGTACAATGGGTTAACTTGACCTTCGGGTACTGTACTTGTCTTATTTGACAAGTACATGTCCTCAAACCTAAACCTAAGCTTAAGAGGTATCATTGGAATTGCATTGCTGGCGAGTTTGCCAAGACCAGTACAGAGCTTACAATTTTCAATATATTGCTGGATATACGTATTCCGATTGCGTTCTCCAGATATATGTATATGGCTCTAGCTCGATTTTATACATACATACATTTTTGGTCATTACAACACTTCAATCAAGATTACGACCTAGCTTTTCACACCACTTATGTGGTTTGCATTAATTTTTATATATGAGTGACGGGACCTATAGTTTAAAGTCGCTTCCGAACGACAGATTCTCAGATGGTCGCACGTCTAACAAGCCAACGCACTACCTCCTAGACTACGGCGATTTCAGTCATCACAACGCATGATTTTTAAGATTTTTTGTTTGTTTTTTCTTAGCACTTACTTTACCTACTTTATTGGTCATTACAGCCCCCTTTTGCCAGGTGTACGACTTAGCTTCTCACGCCACCCATGTTGTGTGCATGCCTTTTATACACGAGTGGCTGTACCTGCAGTTTAAAATTGTCTCCGATTTATGGATTTTTGAGAAAATTTTCAAGGCAATTTTATTTACTTTCACCGTTTTTGCCAGAAGACTGTTGCGCGGAAGTCGCCGTACAAGTATTTTTTCCAATTTTATTTTGTTTGAGATGTCTGAGCTGAGGATTAAAGCACGGGCTCTTGTTTAAGAAGCTAAGTCCTTACCAGAGATCAGCAATGAATCATTTTTTCGCTACTCATAAGCACTCATGAAAGTTTGAATATAAGTTAGTCAACAATATTGAAATTTAACTCTGATTCATTCGTACTCAATACAACGTTGATTTATAAGTACAGGTTGCAATGCGTATGAGTACAACGTTGACATCAAACTCATACCATTCGAAATATGTTTGATTCATAAGCTTACTCATTTAGATTCATAACTTTAGAATAATACTTATAATACTTACAAATGATTCGAGTCACTCATTCATCAAAATTTACAGTCTTAATTGTTGATGCATTTACAAAAAAAGAAAAAAGACACATACGCGAAAAAGGCAGAGACAGCAAGCAAAGCAAAAACACAGCCTTTTATTGAGCATTGTAGTGTTCGTACGCGAATCATAGTTATTTTGTGATTCTTGTAAATCTTGAGTTATAGAGAGTTGAAATCAACAACATCATACCTGTTGTTAAATACGAATGTGATGAGGACTTCAAACTTTGAATATGAGTAGGGGTTCCATGACACATAATAAAATAAGAATGAATGAATGTAAGTATCAGAAATTATGAGTATCATTCGATTCTACTCATCTTTTTGAATACTCATTGCTAATTTTTGGTCCCTACCTCTTAGACTACAGTAACCTTCTCACCTATTCTATGCAACCTTTGTCATAGTTTTCTGCAAAATATTTGATGTCTCAGTTCCCAATACATGCTGTTCTCTCAAGGTTTTGTTGGCTTTTTAAGGTTTAAATTGTTTTTTTATGTGTTTTCTGTATATTGGATGACTTGAAATTTGCCAGTTTTAGAACCACATTTGAAAATTGCCTTAAAGACTGTCTCTTTAGGTACAAAATTTCTGAGAAAACTATCCTTTAACTCTCCTTTCCTTTAAAATTATAACTTAAATGCTTATCCTGGTAGATATTTACAAAATTCCAATGAAATAAACGGAGTATTTATGCGAGCGAAAAGTTTCTTAGTGTCCCTTTTGGTTTTCTCTATTATTTACTGTCCAACATACAGATTACCATGCCCTGATGCAATATATTCCCTTTGCTTGTTAGCATTTACTTTGTATTTCTATTAAAACGATTCCTATTTCCAACACTCTTTTATTCTACAATTTTCCTCTTTGTCTTCTCGCAGATTTGCGTTTTCTTTAAATCTTTTCATTTAGCAGTGAGTGATTATATCGCTGCTATAAACTCTTCTTTCTCTTCTGCAGTGTGCCAAAAAATGCAACACTTTCACAGCGTTTTCCCCTGAGTGATTCTAATTCTAATACTCCGTGAAATTCTTGGTGAAATTACTTCTCTATGCAGTAGTCTTTTCATTCGTTTCAGTTGAGCTTCCTTTTTGGCAAATAATTTTTTTTCTTTATTTCAATCGCTAGTCCCTAGAGGAGACTCATCAGCTTGATTTTAAAGGAAATTTTGTTTGTTTGCTTAATGGAAGGGCACAAGGAAAAATATATTCGTTACAATGTGTTAAAGGATTAGGGATTATATTATAAAATAATAGCGAAATCAATTGCAGGCTTTAATTGTAATATAAGGAAATGATAGAGGGAATTTATCATCGTAGTCTAGTTGGAAGTGTGTTGGGTTATTAGACGTGAGGCCATAGTTCAAACCCAAACTCAGACATTTCCAACAAAATGAGATTTGATTTCTTCGGCGACTTCCTCTCAGCAGATTTCTGGCAAAAATTCTAAGATTAAATAAAAATTGCCATGAAATTTTCTCAAATTATGACCAATTATGTATGTGTATATAATGTGATTATTAGTCACCAAAAAAAAAAATTCGAAAAATTGTTTCCAATAATTTTAACCACGAAAAAAATACGCAACACACTCCCATTGCATTGGCAGCGTATCAATTAAACATTTTCTACCCGTGTATCACAAAATTAAAAAATTTTTCCTCTATTATCATGTTACATTTAAAATAATTTCCAAACATAAAATTAAATTAAAATCGTAACCAAACTACATATTTTTTTGGCCTGTAATTATAATTCCAATGAATTTCTAAGTTTCTGATCATTTTAAACGAAATATTTTTGTTAAATGTTTGCTACGCATTAGGGAACATGCTTGCTTGGCCAAATGGTGCTAATTTAAACGCACATTTTTAATGAAATTATTTTCGTGGCACAAATATTATTTTAAAATATTGAAATGTGTTGTTGTGTATAAAAGAGTTTAATTATGATTGAAACCAAAAATTTTTTTCCAATAGATGTGGCAGTCAGAAGCTCTTGATGTTGTGGGCATAAAAATTCAGTGTGATGTTCGCTGTTCTTAAGACAGTGCAAGAAATACTTCACTTCATCTGATCTCCTTACATATTAACTCCACTCATATCCGTGCGAAAATGGAATACAACACCCATGTATGGACCACTGCCTCGAAGTCTATTTTGAGGCTTCTCGACGGCATACAGCAACAGGGCGAAGATGCTCATTAATGTTGCCAGGGTATCCAACTCTTTTGATTCATTGGATCGTCATCGCAATAGGGATTGTTTTTCACTGCTCAAGCGCTGCTACAACGGATTTTGTTCGAACTGAAATAAGAGAACTTGTTCTCGAGTATTTTTTCGCCGAGCCCATCCGTTTGTGGTATGTTTGGCCAGTGCATCGCCAGTGCATCGCACACAGCATTACGGACTAAATTCGTTCTTTAGTCGGTATCAGAGATTAGCAACGAGTATACAAAAAGATGCGTAGAATCGAAACATACTCATAATTTCTGATACTTATAAGCACGCATACTTATTGGAATTTCATGGAACCTCTATTCATATTCAAAGTTTGAAGTATTCATCATATTCATACTTAACAACAAGTATGATGCTGTTTATTTCAACTCTCCATGACCCAACATTTACAAGAATCACAAAATAAGTATGATTCGTGTACTAACACTGAAATACTCACTAAAAGGCTGTGTGTTTGCTCTGCTTGCTGCTCTGACTTTTTCTTTTTTTTTGTAAATGCAACAACAACTAAGACTGTAAATTTTGATGATGAATTCGAGTCACTCCAATCATTTGTAAATATTTTAATAGTTTTTCTCTAAAGTTATGAATCTAAATGAGTAGGCTTATGACTCAAACATATTTCGAATGGTATGAGTTGATGTCAACGTTGTACGCATACTCATTGCAACTTATAAGTCAACGCTGCAATGAGTATGAATGAATCAGAGTAGTTAAATTTCAATATTGTTGAGAGCTTATGAGTAGCAAAAACACGATTGATTGCTGATCTCTGGTCGGAATATTCGTATGTAGAACTCCCTTCCTGTAGAGGTCTTTCCTATGACTTATGATATAAAGAGATTGAAATCTACTGTCGACAAACACTACTCCGTCTTTCATCCTTCCCATATCGTATTTTTCTAGTTCCAACACAATGTAATGCAGGAGTAGGGGCCATACCCTGAGCGTTGGTCGCACAAAAAAAAATTGTTTTCGCAATATGAGCCAATATTGCCTGTGTGATTATGTCGGCACTAAATAAAATCAAGATTACGTCGTAGTCTAGCAGGTAGTGTCTTGACTTACAAGAAGAGAGCTCGTGGTTCATACCCATGCTTAGACATCTCGAACAAAACGAAATTTGAATATTTTTTTCGAGACTTCCTCTCAGCATTCTTCCTTGCGATATCGCATTTTTCTAGTTCCAACACAATGTACTGCATGAGTATAAGCCATACACTGAGTGTTGGTCGTACAAAAAAATATATGACAAATAAAATCAAGATTACTTCCCTAACGGATTAAATAATCGTGCTTCCCCTTGGATGCCGCAAAATGTCACTTGGTTAGTATCCTAGCTCTTATTAAGGAGATGTAACATTCCTCTACTCAGTAAGATATCGGCATTCCATAGTTAGTGTCTTGGCTTACTAGACGAGAGCTTGTGGATCATACCCATGCTGAGACATCTCGATTTCTTTTGACCTCTTCCTCTCTTCAGTATTCTGCCAAAAACAAAAATTGACATGGACAGCATGTCCCTCGGGGTTTATTTCACGTGGATCTTATGTGAACTGACCATCGTCTTCGTGCTGTTTGACACAGTGAATGCAGTCTGAGACAGGCTGGTCATTACAATCCTTTAGTCTGGATTGCAATCTAGCTTCTCTCACCACTTATGTTGTGTGTGTTAATTTTATGCATGAGTTAGGGCGGAACCTACAGTTTAAAATCGACTTCGTACAACAGATTTGTTGAGAAACTTTTCATGGCAATTTTATTTACTCTCAGAGAGAGTTTTTGCTAGAAATCTGCTGAGAGGAAGTCGTAGAAGAAATATTTTTTCATATTTCGTTTTGTTGGAGACGTCTAGTCTGGGGTTGAACCATGACCTCATGTGTAATAAACCAACACAATACTTTCTAGACTACGGCCACCTTCGCTTGTACAGAGCATTCAAAGTGGCATTCAAAGTAGCACGCACATGGCATCATCCTTTTGAAACCACATGTCGCTAGATCAACAGTTGGCCTCCTCTATCGTAAGTTTTGCAATCATAACCTTGGCACTCCTGGCAATTGAAACAAATTTGTAGTCGGAAATGTTCTCCTAACTAGCAACCTGCTAGCAGTGCCTTGAAATATGTTGCTCAGTTTCTTTCCATTTAAGAAGTTTTTGCTGTGCTTAGTCATGAGATTTATGAAACCTAAAATTTGGATGGATTAAATGCAAGATATGATAGACTACGGCGACTTGGAAAATGATATGTTAGGCCATACTGGCATACTTATGAAATTTTCAATTTCTCTTTCTTGTCTTATTTGCACTTTAAATTTATAAAATTTTCCATATTCGCTGATTGATTTGTGTTCAAAAGTAATTGAATTTATTTACTTGACCGCCTCCGCATGCAGACTTTTTACGTTCATCTTTATTATGAGTATTAAAAAATTTCGAATTTATGGGATGTTATCCCATGTGAAACATTGAACAAATCATAATGAATTATTCATTTCCAATTTATTTCGGCTTTTATAGGCTTGAATTAGACAACTGTAGACAACATTTTTACCGACAGTAACATGTTAGTTCTAAATAGTTGCAAGTGCAATTAATAACCACAATAATCGTTTACAAAGCGTACTGTCCCCTCTTTTATTTCGAAATGGCCAAGTTTTATGTCTTAATGCTTAGAGCATTTGCCTGTAAAAGAGGTGTTAAAATTGAAGAGTGAAATATTGTTTGCCATTAAAGAAATAAATTGAGTTCAGCTGCCGCTAGCCAAGGCGTTAAGGCATTAATTAAAAATTGCCTTCTCCTATTACAGGTTTTGTCTTGAAAACCCAAATGCTAGACACCAGCTAATTTACAAAGACTTACAAGCCTTTGGACATTATTTACAGCGACAACAACTGTGTAAAGTTAGCACACAGGACACATGTGCTATGTGGATGACAGTTCATGTCTGATGTAAATTAGGTGTGAACGTAATTTAAATTAATTTTTTATATGCAAAATAATGAACAAAATAATTACCCAACATCTGAGCAAACATGTATGTTTGTTATACAAGGAAAAAGTTCTAAAAATAAAATAAAACTGTCATGAAAACTTTCTTAAAAATTTGTTTTTAGCAGCGAAAATAAACTGTAGGTCTCACTGCTTATAAGTAAAATGAATACACACAACATAAGTGGTGTGAGAAACTAGGTCGTAGTCTTGACTGAAGGGATGTAATATTCAATTAAATAAGTAAGTAAGCTTTATAGGTTCACACTGACGCGTGTTTGGCTTTTTAAAAACGTTTAAACGTTTGATTGCAAACAAAATAAAAATAAATTTGTGTTTAGTTTTAGATAAATTCTTAATTGTTCTCACTATTTTATGTGCCACTGTTCACAACTTGATGTTACAACAACAATTTACTTAGTTTGTTATTCTTCTTTACAATTCTGCTAGCGTAAACACTAACAACTGTTCGATAGAACTTTACAACGGCGATCCTCAAACCACGACTGTTCTTTTCATACGCAACGCGTTTTCACACAGAACGGACTGAATTCTTACTACTCGTTGCCTGTTTTGTCTTGCCTTTTTATATGCCTACGTAAAGAGTCTGATGAAGGTTCTTGAAGTCGAACGTCCGTGATTTCGCTTTCTCGAGAATTCTATTGCGACCTCATTGTTGTTTGTGTATTTTGTTAACATTGCTTGTTGTTGCGTTCTCTCTTACTTGTCTATCCCCTTTTCTTTCATACTGATGTTGTTGATTTACTTGTAACTAGTTCGCTGTATTTGTTTGTGAAGCTTTTGATCATTTTAATGTTTCCATTTTCGTAACAATGTTCTTTGCGAGCAATATTTGCCAGGCCATAACTTTCACGGCAAGAACTATAGATGGATGATTATTAATTTCTTTTGGCCTGCATGGTACACCAAAAATATGTATGTGGTTGCAACAGCACATATTATATGACAAATTCGTCAAAAAGCAAGATAATGTGAACTGGCCACCAACATCATGCCATATGACCTCGTTTGAAAGTTTTCTCTTATGTCGCATGTGTATTCGAATAAGTCACAAACTAAGCAGGTCCTCAGAGCAAATATAGCCAATGCCATCGGTCAAATTCAGAGTGATTTATGCGCCACAGTCATGGAAAATTTGACATTCTAATGCTTTCCACCTAGAGGCTGTGAAGGCTATAATATTCCTCACACAATGGCATCAATAGGTTTTACAAACGCATAAAATATTCTTATGATATCTCACAACATATTGTTTGTAATTATAATTTCTGCAAGTATTTTATTTTGTTTTTATTTTCGATATTTTTAAAATTGTAATTCGCTCTACCGCAATGCAGATATTGGAACACCTACCCAGCACCCATACATACTCAAACATGTGGCAGCCCTGCAGCCAGTCTAAATAAAACACAGAAAAAACCGTGTCAGTTGTCTGTTAAAAAGTTCCATTTGCAAAGCCTTGCCTTGCCTGCGGTTGATTTTTGTTGCACTGAAAATATGCAATGCGTATGTGAATATGATTTCATGCAAATTTGTTTGTCAGTTTATTTGGGTTCGTTTGCAAACTTTTAACATTTCATAACTTATAATAGTTTCTGTCATTCAAGCAAACATTTTGAAGTCAATTACAATTTCATTTAATTTCTCATTCATATCAGAAGAGAAAAATTAAAATATTTTAAAACTAAAATATACGAATTTATTTAAAGCAGAATTATAACAAAAAAATTTAAATTTAAAACAAAAAATTGTTTCTCACACCTCCTTATGAACGGGCGACCGTTTACAATATTGTAGACAATCAACTTGTCTACAAAAGGAGCTAGAACAACAGGCATTAAATGCTAACTTTCAGAGAAAATTTTCTTCGGCAACGAACCTGGTTTCTCACTCGGTGATTACGTAAAAATCAAAAATTTTCGCGTATTAAGTTTGGAGACGCCAGCAGTGATTTTGGGAAAGATATTATACATACATACATACTATTACGAAAATGAAAAATCTAGATACTAGTGTTTAGCTTTTACATCGCTTGCCATTAAAATTATAAACAAAAACTACAAAAACAAAACAATACAGTAAACAATCCTGTTTACAAATTATCGTATTTTTCAATATAACAGCAAACACCTGCATAAAAAAATAGTAAACAAGTAAACAAAAATCCACAAACAACACTCTAAGAATAAGTGTAAACAAAAATACACAAACGACAGTAATGAATGTGTACATGTGTAGAGATTTCTAGAAGGCGAAGAAGTCACGAACATTCAAGAATATTCATCAGACTGTTTACTTTGCCATATAAAAGGCAAGGAAAACCAGGAGAATGAATTAATGAAGTTCAAACAGTCTTGTGTGAAGAGGCGGTACGTTTGAAGAGAGTATTGTAGTTTGAAGAACTCCGTAACAAAGATCTGTCGAATAATTGTCCAGTGATTGTTATTGTTAATGCAAAGGGTATAAACAGAGGAATAATAGAGAAAAGAAATTGTTATTGTTTAAATCAAGTTGTGAACCGTGACACTCAGTACTGTGCGAATAATTAAGAATTCTAATTAAAACAAAATCGCCGTTGTCTAGTAGGTAGTGTGTTGGCTTATTAGACGTAAAGCCAGGGTTCGAGCCCGAGGCCAGACATCAAAACAAAATGCAAAAAGTATTTTTTCAGCAACTTCCTCTCAGCAGATTTCTAGCAAAAACTCTGAGAGTAAATAAAAATTGCCATGAAAAGTTTCTCAAAAATCTGTCGTTCGGAGTCGACTTTAAACTGTAGGTCCCGCCACTTATGTATAAAATTAACACACACAACATAAGTGGTGTGAGAAACTCTCAGAGTTTTTGCCAGAAGACTGTGGAGTGGAAATCACCGGAGAAATATTTTTTCATATTTCAGTTTGTTGGAGATGTCTGACCTGGGGTTTGAACAGTGGCTTCACATTTAATATGCCTGCACAATATTTATTTATTATTTATTATCGCTAGTACAGAGCACTAAAAATGCCATAAGTGCACGTACCGAAACCACACAATACTTACTAGTCTACGATGACTATTACTTGTACAAAGCATTAAAAGTGGTATTAGCACTGTATCTCGTAGCACCAGCTCTTTGAAACCACATGTTGCCAAATCACATGCTTGCCTCCTCTATTGTATTTTTTACTATTATAACCTTGTCACAAACCAAACCAAAGAGCACTCCTTACAATTGGAATACATTTTTAGACAGAAATGTTATCCTAACTGCAACCTGTAAGCAGTACCTTTAAATATGTTGCTCAGTTGCTCTCAATTTTCTTAAGAAGTTTTAGCTGTGCTGTGATAACCTTGAAACCTTGAAACCTTAAATTGGTTTCACTTAGAAGTGCCTCGTAACTACCGGTATACCCAACACGGTAAGTTATCAGCATTATCCCTCCATATTCCTGATTATGAAAGTCGTCGTATTCTAGCAGGTAGTGTCTTGGCTTACTAGACTAGAGCTTGTGGTTCATACCCATGCTGAGACATCTCGATTTCTTTTGGCATCTTGTTCTCTTCAGTATTCCACCAAAAACAAATATTGAAGCCAACACGGCTTTTCAATAACCTTAAGGCAGACAAGATAAGCTCTTTGTGGTAGGACTAAGGACTGTAGTAACCAGAGTGACAGTCCTTCAGGTCTATGATGAATTTAGAAAGGATTGTTTTTCAGCAATTAAAAAACTTGATTTTCCATGTAGGCGTAGATCTCTTTTGTCTGTCGTACTCCTTTGGTTTCATTTCTTTACTTTGCATACAAAAACAAACATCATCATTATCGTCTTCACTTCAACTTCAACTCTCAGGAATTTATGCAAATAAAATGGCGGTCGATTACTTAAACCATGAGTGTAACCTTATTATTGTTTACAAATATTGAGTGGGTTTTCTCTCATTTAAATTAATGATGTTTGCTGTTGTTGCTAGCTAACGCTGTTACTGTTGCGTTTCTTCAGGTTTTAGGTTATTTTGCGTAGAAGAACCTCACTGACAGGCACCTACGAGATGTTTGTTGCATACGTCAGATGCGAGAAATGGAAGCAAGCAGTAACTATAGCAATTGCTCTGTAATTATCACGTACGACAACTACAATGTGTGAATTTTTAAAACAGTTGCTCAGCAATTTAAACCACTCGTTGGAGTATAATTTACTAATGTACGCTCTACTGTAATATTCTTTAGTTAAACAGCATAATCTAGTTTTAAATGTACAAATAAAGGAATAAAAATAAATACGTAGAATTGAAATCGCCAACAAGTGCAATAAATTTGGATGTACTCCAGATTTACTGGATGATCTGAAATGCATGAGCCTGAATAACATAAATCCACACGTAGACATAATACGCAGGCAGTCAGCTGTCCTGTTCAACAACGCACTATTCCACTTCTACCAAGGCAAACTGCTATTCAACTAAAGGTTTCTTTTCTAAAGATTCAGAAGTTCGCAATGGAACCATTGAAGTTTATCCCGCATGAAAGGGTTGACTCTGGTATCAATATAGTTTCGTTTTAACCTTTTAAAAACTTTTAAAATATGAGCTCGTAGATTGCAAATAAAATAAAAATAAATTTGTGTTTAATTTTAACTAAAATTCTTTATTATTCGCACAGTTCTGTGTGCCACTGTTCACAACTTTATGTAAACAACAACAATTGCCTTTTTTGTTATTCCTCTGTTTATACCCTTTGCATAAACAATAACAATTACTAGACAATTATTCGACAAATCTTTGTAACGGAGATGTTCAAATAAAGATTAATCTCTTCACACACACGTCGTCTTTACACAAGACTGACGGAACTTCACTAACTCAATCGACTGCTGCCTTTCATATGGCAGAGTAAACAGAATGATGAATGTTCTTGAAGGTGAATGTTCATGACTTGGCCCTCCCGAAATCTCTATTTATTTTTGTATACTTTTGTTTACTTGTTTTCCATTTTTATGCTGGTGTTTCTTGTTATATTAAACACTACGATAATTTGTAAACAGGTTTGTTTACTGCAATGTTTGGTTTTTGTAGCTTTTGTTTATAATTTTAATGTTAAGCGATGTAAAAACAAAACACCAGTATCTAGTTTTCATTTTCGTAACAATATTAATGGTTCTGATATTAAACTTTCCTATAGGTTGCCTACAATGTTCTCCAATCGCAGATCATAGTCATTCTGAAAACGTTACAATGCTTATTGGCTGGCAGCAGATTCCATAAAAATCTCTTGAAATACTCGAATTGAATTTCTCCCGAATATGTCGAATCAATGTAAGGTAAGCTCTATATCGATTCCCGCCCAGAGGGATATCATTGGAAATTGTATTGTTGATGAGCTGGCCAGGACTGGTATGAAGATTGCAATCTCCGACACCACCACCTTCTGCATAACTTAAAGTCTTTATGCTCGAAGACGATATTAAAATGGCATTAAAATGCCTTAAATGCCATGACTTGATGGAAGAGAAGGGTCTTCATGCTTTTTGAGGTGATGTTATTAATTCCAGTCGCCATAGTCTAGTAGGTAGAGTGTTGGCTTATTAAAGGCTTGGTAAAGGCCCTTAAAGCCAAGATAACACATGCCATCGGAAAAATTCAGTCTGATTTATATGCCAGAGTCAAGGAAAATTTTACCTTAGAGAAGCCATGGCGGCAACTGAACGATGTTATCATATTTCACACATAACGGCATCAGTAGGTCTTACAAACAAATAAAAACTTTCGATGCTACCACACAAACACACTTAGTTTTATTTACAGTAAAATATAGTAAACCCCTTATAAAAGACCCAGTACAATTTATTGGATACAATTTTCATTCTTTTGTGTTGGTCTTATTGGTAAATCACAAGAGCAAAATAATTAAACTGTCGATGGCAATTAAGGGTTGTCTTTCCCCATTAACTTTAGTTTTCATCACAGTATAACAGCAATAATTGCTTGTCATGGAAACCATTTTCAACGTCAAAAAATCATCAAAAAAATCTGCAACAGTCAATGCCAGTCAATTTACAACAACGATTTCCTGGAAGAAATATATAAACTCCTGTATATAAGAAATAAAAGGTGAAGACTAACATTTAATGCTTATGTTGTAGTTTCGTAGTGACGTTTATACTCAGCTGTTAAAAATCTAAATTAAGCTGATACTGTAAAAAATTGATGGAAATTACTTCAGATTTTTAGCCAGCACTTGTTAGTTGCTCGTGTTTGATGGAACTGCTTAGTGTAGAGAAGTTTTAAAAAAATAAGAATTTAACTTGAAAAATATTGTGATACGGTTTAGTGCAGTAAGTAACAAAAGCAGATGGTGAATGCCTTTCACCGCGATGAATAGGGCTTTTGATTGATGATAAGCAACAAAGGCAAAGACTTTAAGAGATACAACAGGTTAACAGTGATGATGAAACTTTTCATTTAAATGTATTACAGAGTAATGCGAAGCTGACGTCACTCCAGATTATTGCGACGTCCACGAAAGAACGGAAGATTCTAAAGAACTCGATTAAATACCCTATGAAAGTGGAATACGGTACAACGAATTTGCGTAAGAACTGCTGTGTACTGCAGGAACCTGTATCCTCTTTGTCTTTAAAGTCGTAAGTATCGACATCAATGCCACGATACCGAAGTTCTTCCCTCAACCGCCTCTGGAGTTCATTCTTCGCGACCGTTGTTGGCAGCTCTAATTTACCCAATTCTTGTTTGAGACGTTCTACTCTTAGTTCCGAGAGTTTCATTTTGATTTTCTTTTTTGTTTTTTTTTTATATATTTATTTTTACTTTCGGATTTTGCAATCCCACTTCTGACACCAATTGTTACGTTTTTACTCTTTTAAAAATGTTTAAAACACAAAATTTATTTGTGTTTAGTTTTAAATCAATTATTCATTGTTCGCACAATTCGGTGTGCCAATGTTCGCAACTTGATTTAAATAACTACAAATTGCTTTAATTGTTATTCTTCTTGACACTCTTCCGCGTACACACTAACAATTGTTCGTTAGATCTTAATAACGGGAATCTTCAAACCAAAATTATTCCTCTCACACGCAACGCGTCTTCACACAAGGCTGACTGAATTCTTTCTGATCCCGTTGCCTGCTTTGTCTTGCCTTTTATATCGCAGGGTTAACAGCCTGATGAATGTCCTTGAAGGAGAATGACTTCTCTATAAATGTTGTTTACGTTATTTTTGTTTTTGTATTTTGTTTACGTTTGTCCTTGCAGTGTTGTTGTTGCCTTTTTGTTTACTTTTTTACTTGTTTATCCCCTTCTTTATACTGGTTTTTTGTTGGTATTTTTTTGTTTACTTATTAATCATGTAAACAAGTTCATTGTTTTTGTAGCTTTTGTTTACAATTTTAATGATGTGAAAGCAAAACAGCATTTCCATTTTCGTAACAATTAATTTATTGGAAACCCTCAGATCTTACGGATCAAACCCCAGGTTCAATATCTGCAACTGAACGAAATACGAAAAATATTTCTTTAGCAACTTCTTTTCAGCAGATTTCTATATTTCAGAATTGACTTTAAACTGTAGGTCCTGCCGCTCATAGATCACATTAATGCATAGAACATAAGTGGTATGCAACCCCTGCTCTGACTAACTTACTCGATGAGTTTGATGGAATTCAGTCAGTATAGGGACTGTGCTTACTTATGCTTTGGTAGTTAAAGCTACCACTCTAACCGAACCTAACATAAGTGATGTGAAAAGCTACATGTATGTATTAGATATGTATAATTTTATTGTTATTCGTTTTCAATATCCATACCCAGGTATGCAGCTGCTAACGTAAAGGGTATATATGAGAAAATGATTTGATAAATTTTCTTCAAACTTCCACATGTTAGACAGAAATTTATGAAACAAATTAGAAAAGATACGAAAACCACTTTCGGAGTTACAGAACTTTAAAATTTTAAAACATAACCGGGTATGCAGGTTAAATGAATTTAATTTTCTCTGGGTGTCACCCCCACAGCGTACGAGTAATAATAATTAAATGCGTAATTAATTCGCATGTAACTCATAAGTCTAGGATGACAAAACTAAAAAATATATCAAGTATTTCCAATTTTTATAAAATCATTATATACATACATAATTGTCAATAACCCTTCAGTCAGGATTACGATCGAGCTTCTCATACCACTTATGTAGTGTGTGTTATTTTTCCACACGAATGGTGGGACCTACAATTTAAAGTAAACTCCAAACGACAGAGATGTTTAAGAGACTTTGTCATGGCAATTTTTTTTCTCCGAGTTTTTGCCAGAAAACTAGTCGCTGAAAACTTATTTTTTCATATATCGTTTTGTTGGAAATGTTTGGTCTGGGGTTTGAAGCATAGCCTCATGTCTAATAAGCCAATAGACCACCTACTAGACTACGGCGACCTACTATTACAATCAGCTTTTAAATAATTTATCAGCAACAAAATCTAACTTCGATTACAATAAAAACCACACAATCTTTTGTAATTTCTTTATTTATTTCTTATTTATTTCTGTAATAATGTTATACATAAAACGAAAAGTAAAATGGAATGGTAAAATGGCTTATAGCGTAGGGTAGTGAAATGATCTGGCCATAGTAAATTTGGCGCTATAACTCTCACTTACTAACTCTGCCACGATATCTACTTGAGTGTACTGCTGTTCATATTCATTGCCCAGAAAAAGGTAACTATTGTACGTGGCTCATTAGCTGGTAAATCAAGGCATTCCGATATCCAAATAGAAATATTTCATGTCGACATCAGTACAGGCGAGATGTGGCTGAAAGTTCGTGGCAGCAGTGATTGTTATGGGGCTGAACTCTTCTGTTGGTGACAGGTAGTCTTTCTGGTGTACTGTACTAATTAAAGGCGCGATGTGTTGTCGACGACTAATACATGCTAGAAAGAGGAAAAAACATAGAAATGTTGATAAAATTAATACTAAATGAAATTTTTTATATAATGTTTGTTATTAAAAACTAAATAAAGACTTTAAGCAATTGTTCAAAAACGAAATAAATTAAGTTTTATTTTTATGAATATAATGCTATAAACACAATAAACGCAACGCAGCAAACACAACAATTCTTCAATTGCAGATGCATGCGTATAAGGACAGCGGTAGCAAAGCATAATCAAAACAAATAAAAATAAACATTTCATCTGTTCTTTATCGATGGTGCCACTAAAAGATTTTTTGCGTTATATTCCATACACCGCATTTTTAAAAACCCTTATTTCATGCATGATATTGTATTGGCAGCATTAATCCTCGCATTGCCAGTGAAAAGCCTCTTACTATGAGCAGTAATTCTCTCATTGCCGCGTATAAAAATAGAAAATAGCGTAAAAGCAATGTAGCTGAACCTTTACTTGTTGTTGCGCTGCCTTTAAAACAATCACTTGTATTTTATTTTTGAGAGATTGTTGCGTTTCTGGAATTGCGTCTATTGTGTTTATACCATAACTGAAAAGAATTTTAAAATTAAAAAAGCATTAGATTAGGTTCCAATAGAAAATAGTTTAGTATTTAGTTAAACTACGAGACAGCTGTTAAGTGTTGAATTATTGTCTTAAGGTTATTGAAAAACCTTGTAGGGTATCCCAATTGTTACAAGACACTTATAAATGAACTCTTGCAGTTATTCAATCATATTTAAGGTTTCAAGACTCTTATGTCGGAACACACCTAATACTTCTTAATGAAATGGAGAGAAACTAAGCAAGATATTTTAAGGCACTAGTAGCAGGTTGCAGATTAGGAGAACATTTACGCCTAAAAATGTATTTCAATTGTAAAGAGTGCTCTTTGGCTTAGTTCGTGACAATTCTACGACAGTAACAAATACAATAGACGAGCTAACCTGGTGATTTGGTAACATGTGGTTTTAAAAGGCTCATCTTCGTGATACACAGCTCATAGCACTTTGGATGTTTTGTACAAGCAATAGTCGTCGTAGTCTAGTAAGTATTGCGTTAGCTTATTAGACGTGAGACCATGATTCAAACTTCAGGTCATGAAATATTAAACAAATATTTTCTTTTGGTGACTTCCTCTCAGTAGATTTCTGATAAAATTGCCATGTAAAGTTTCTCAAAAATCTGTCGTTCAGAGTCAGTTTTAAACTATAGATCCCGCCACTTATGTATACAATTTAACGCACACAACATAAGTGGTGTGAGAAGCTAGATCGTAACCGTGATTAAAGGGTTGTAATGACCAACTATGTATGTATGCGTGTATGCTCTGCAAACTGATACAGTATTATTCATAAAATATTGGGAACTCGATCTAATACAAGCTGGGCAATGACATAAAAAACGTTCCATCGCTTGATATTGATAAATACTATCAATACAGACACATAAGCAAAAAAGACAGAGCAGCAAGCAGAGCAAACACACAACCTTCTAGTAAATATTTTAGTGTTCGTACGCGAATCATACTTATTTTGTAACTCTTATAAATGTTGAGTCATGGAAAGTCGAAATCGACAACATCATACGTGTTGTTAAGTATGAATATGATGAGTACTTCAAACTTTGAATATGAGTAGAGGTTCTATGATATTAAAATAAGTATGAATGCGTATAAGCTTCAAAAATTATGAGTATGATTCGATTCTACTCATTTTTTTGAATACTTATTGCTGACCTCTGATTCACACACACACTCACATGTATATTGTGTGTTATACTGTGACCAAACATTTCTCCCTTGTGTTCAATATGCTCAGTAGAGTCAGTATAAGCTATGTTTGTGTAAAGAAATGTAAGTAACTGCAGCAACGAGAACAGAAAATGAAAGGAAAAAACAAATGAAAACACAATGAAAACATAGACTTCATAGACCACTTATCTATATTAGTCATCCATCCATCCAACAGTGTAAAGGATTCATCGAAATACAGACAAACATTGAGTTGAGGAAAGGACGCAAATAAAATTGCTGTGATGGGTATAATAAACAGAAATTAGTATTAAGCCTCAAGGGAAATGTGTAGACATACTACACTGTTATGGATATGACCACAACCAGACACACTTATATTCACTTATGGTCTCAACTAACAATATCTAAAATATTAATAAAACTGATAACATTATCCAATAGAAACTACATGAACAGAAAAATATGCTCCCTATGGAGAAATTTGTATCTAGGACGTGCACACTTCATGGCGCCTATAGACACCAAATTTTGGTCATAAGGAATTTCATAAGAACTACAGTGAGCGTCAAAAGAAACTGTATACTATGGATAAAATTCTAACAATCATCAAACTCAAATTTTACCACTTAAGGAGAGTGTCCGAAAACTATCAATGAAACAAGTTTAAAATATGGATAACGGTAAATTATTAACCTTTTTTACCTATTATTACCTTTTAAAAAGCGTTTAAAATATGAGCTCGTAGATTGTAAATAAAATAAAAATAAATTTGTGTTTAGTTTTAATTAATATTCTTTATTATTCGCACAATTCTGTGTGCCACTATTCACAACTTTATGTAAACAACAACAATTGCCCTCTGTTTATATCCTTTACATAAACAATAACAATTACTAGACGAATTATTCGACAGACCTTTGTAACGGAGATCTTCAAACAACGAATCAAACACACAAGGCGAACGTTCTTGACTTCGTTTTTACGAAATCTCTATAAATTTAAACATCGTTGTTTACATTTATTATTGTAGTGCTGTTAGTGTATTTTTGTATACTTGTTTATAATTTTTTTATGCTGGTGTTTTTGTTATATTAAGTAAACACGTACGATAACATTGTTTTGTTTTTGTAGCCTTGGTTTTTAATTTTAATGCTAAATGTGTAAAAGACTTTTCATTTTCGTAACAGTATATCGTTATTATAATTCGCAAAGACGCTGAGTCCACTTTTTTCCAAAATTGAGATTTTAATGCAAAACGATAACACTATACAAAATACATATTTTACGACAAAAAAAATGTCTGTATGTAGTTTAAAGTTGTTGTAATTTTGTGGTTTTGCAAAAACGCTAAGTCCACAAAACTACGAAAAATATTAACAGCACGTGCTAACTCCACGAATATTAATTATTAATTATTCTTAAGTTTTGATCTAGGTCATTTAAAGAGAGCTATTTTGTAAACATAATTGCGTTTAAAAAGTTTACAAATTTTAAAAACTGAAGAAGCCGCAATGTTTTTGTGTCTCCTGTAAAATTTGAAAAAATGGACTTAACACATTTGCGAGTGAGACTAGCGATATTTTTTTTAGTATACAGTTTCTTTTAACGCTTACTGTATATTTAAAAATACTTACCCTTACCCAGCTAGCTGTGTTTATAAATACTTGACTATTATTTTTTCTCAAGCATGATTGACATGCGTCGTAATAATTGCCTTAATGTTCATGGCTTTGCAAATGATTTTATCGCATTAACATTAACTTAACTGTTATTCTTTCATAGAATATCTATTAAAAAGTGATTGTAACTCTTTTAAATTAAAATATTTCCTCATTAAAATCGTAAAACATAATGAAATCTTTCATTTCTTCCTTGAATGAAAATTAAAAATTAATTTTCCTGATTTTACAATTCCACTTAAAAAGACAAATTCAGCACAGCAAACAGGATTTTCGTTGGAACTATTTATACTTTGAAAAAATTTTATTAAAATTTCTGTTTATTCAGTTGTAATTAAGACAAATATTCTACGTACATGAATTCAAGATAGTTTGAAGCCAACACACAACCTACTACACCGCGGCGAAATCAATCCTTAAGCCGCTAAGGCATCACCATTATATCTATTAATATTGACTGCTTAGTGCAGTTTACATGCTGGCAGTATCATTGGCTTTTATTTTTTACGAAACGTGCAAATAGCTACAGTAACAGTGAATGGTGATCTTCGCAGAATGAATTTTTTGTTTTCAAAAATTAATCAGTTTAACATTAAAAACATTTGGTTCCAAAAAGGCGTCACAAGTTGCTATAGGAGAAGTAGTTCTGTTAAATGCTCTCTTCATCCATACGATTTAACACGTCTAGATACCACTTTATGTGACTTTGTGAAAAAGTAAAAAATATGACTGATTGAATGGATCATGTCACTTGTAAATACGTAGGGCATAAGCCAAAAATTATATTTAAAAACATAAATGCGATTTAATTATTTTACATACATACATACATAATTGGCCACCACAACACTTCAGTCAGAATTAAAGCCCAGCTTCTCACACCAACCTTATTGTGTGTGTTAATTTTATATCCATGAATAGCGGGACCTACAGTTTAAGGTCGTCTCCAAGCGACAGATTTTTGGAGATACTTTTCACGGCAATTTTATTTCCTCTCAGAATTTTTTCTAAAAGATTGTTGAAAATGTGACGCCGAAATAATTTTATTTTTTTGCCACATATCGTTCTGTACGGTATGTACCGGTTGGGGATTGAATTTCGGGCTTTCATGTAATATGCCAACATACACTATGTACTAGATTACGGCGATATCATCCATTTAAATTATGAACTAAATTGTTATACGAAAAATCGAATTCAATAATAATTTGGATTTGTATTAACATTTTAAGTATTCAAGTTGTTATAAAAACACTCTATATGTTCAAGGTATCCTTAAAAATATTATATTACCAGTAATCACCGTATAATAGCATCCTGGATATAATATTGTTACGGTTTTATCTTTTAAAAAAGTTTAAAATTTCAGCTCGTAGATTGCAAATAAAATAAAAATATAATATAATTTTAATTAAAATTCTTTATTATTTGCACAATTCTGTGATGCTGTTTATTGTTATATGAAACAGTACGATAATTTGTAAACAGGTTTATTTACAGCATTGTTTTGTTTTTGTAGCTTTTGTTTATAATTTTAATGTTAAGCAATGTAAAAGCAGAAAACCAGTATCTAGATTTTAATTTTCGTAAAAATTTGGTCCATTTTGTGTAAATTTTCTTTCCAAAATTGATCCTGTTCTCTAGTTCTCTTATGGGTGCGATTAAACGTTTCGGTATTTGTGGAGTCATTAACAACCAATATTCACAATTAACGCCATATGGCAGATATATTGGAAAAAGTAATAAAAAATTTGGACAGTGCAATGCAATTCCATAGAATGTTTCTCCTTTAAGCAGAGACTGCACTCTGTTCCATCGAGAAGACATAACCAACTGAGGTAACACAATCTCAGATAACTGATTCCTAATAGAAAACCAACAATCCATCAATATTTACTATTCATAATTTGAAAAGCTTTTCTTTTACTAATCTGACCTGGTGCAGGTCTCAGGCAAGTCAACGGCCTGATTCTCACATACATATGTACATACATAATTGGTCATTACAACCCTTCAGTCAGGATTACGACCTAGTTTCTCACACCACTTATGTTGTGTGTGTTAATATTATACATGACTGGCGGGACCTACAGTTTAAAATCGACTCCGAAGGACAGATTTTTGGCAGAAATCTGCTGAGGCAGTCGCCAAAAAAATACTTTTTGTATTTTGTTTTTGATGTCTGGCAGGGGACTGATTCTCTGTCTGGACTTTTGACCGGGGGCCCTACAAACTACAACTTTGTTCACCACACCGACCAAGCGGATTTCCGTCGAATATGAAGAGATTTCGACATAAAAATTCTATGCTTATAAGTACTGCCTGCAAATGTTTTTGATAGTGCTCATATCCGGGGAATTCCGGCGATTTATGCATGAAAAAACGGGTTATAGGGTTAGGGTTAGGGTTAGTTTAAGGGTAAGAGGGGATAGGATGTATAATATCCAAACCTTTTAATATGTATGTATATCTGTGACTGTGTATTAATAATAAATGTTAGTGTTGTTTTTAATGTATATTTAAAAACGTTATAAAACGTATTTTATTTATACGTTACAAAAGGTATATATATTTTAGTGTTATAAAATAAATGTTATTCTTTATATTTAAAATTTATATATTTATGTTTATGTATATGTTTCAATATATCACTTCACAATTTGGTTTTTTTTATTGGAAATTCAAATGTTTTTGTCTATTCAATGTATTTTATTCTAGTTATAATGTGATTTGTGTATATGTTTATTTTTATTATAAATTCACTTAATATTTTCTTTGTTCACACGCGAAGGGTTTCTTGGGTGGGTTCTTAGTTGTTCGCTGTCTTTAAGGATCGGAGATCGATTATCAACTGCTCGATCGAGGATGAAATTAATTGTGTTGAAGTTGTTGATGAATGTGTGTATATGTTGACGAATGCTGAATGTATATATGTGTTGGTGATGTTATCGTTATTATTTTTAGCGATGTTTTTGTTGATACGTTGGAAGTCATGGAAGAGAATGTGAATTTGTTCACACGTGTGAACAGTGTTAAATGATAAATAAGGGATATTAATATCAACACTATTCCAACATGTTGTTGTGTTCCTTATTTAAAGAAATTTCTTTTGTTACATTCAATCTATTATACACCATAAACAAGAGGATGGTACACGTTTTTTTTTTTAAATTTTGAGTAAAACTAACTTGAATTATATAAACAATGTTGCCAAGCAGTTTCATATTGTCTGTAAATAAATTTGAAAAAGTATGATTAAAGCAACTTCAAATGCATATTATGCTTTGTTGTAACTGTTAATTGCAGTGAAAAATTTTTCAAAAAATCTGTCTTTCAGAGTCGACTTTAAGCTGTAGATCCAGCTACTCATTAATAAAATTGTCACACACGGGCGGTGTGCGTAGCTATGTTTTAATCCTGGCTGAAATATTAAGTAATATCAGTGTTGCACCGATCAATGCTTTCAACTCCAACGTTTGAACAACTAAGTGTCTTCTTAACTACATTCGTTTAGCCTCATTTCGGACATAGCATAAGACATTCGAGCATGCACAGGAATGTTCTAATAAGTCAACGCACTACATACTAGACTACGGCAACAAGTTCTGCTTAAATCGCCTTAAAAGATGACATTTGACTAAAAGGAGATGCTTCTAGAGCAAAGATTTTTCTACTTTGCTAACGAGCGACGTCTCCAATCGAAAATCCACACCAAAAAAATAAGGACTTCTTTATGATGCATCTGACTGTCTTGGATCTCATGTGGATTAATATCGTGCCTAATTCGACAATTTTGTTTGTTTACATACCAATATATCTAGAAATGGCCTTATGGCTGAAGATGTCATTTCTATGAAAATTAGGGTCAATTGCCGACTTCTCTAAAATCGCGTTCAGTCATCACATTCCATGGTCTATGATGGTTTCCCTTCCGTCCATAGTGATTTGGTAAGACCGATTTAATATGTGACAACTAATTTGACAGATGTAGCTTTAACAATAAGGCCGTCATCAACTATCAAAGTACAGAAGTCTTTGTTGCAAGACCCGATACAAAAAGGCAACTTTTTAAGATTTTAAGATAAATAAACTTCGTCTTACTAAAGAGAATGAATTTTTTTGCTTTGAAAATTTTTCCGAAATATTTTTGCACTTCGCCTAACCCTAACCTTACTTTAAACTGTCCAGTTCGCTTGTATTTAAAGCTTCTTGGTCACAACTCTTACTCTACTGTTTAAGATAAACATCTTAATTTTTCAAAGTTACTTCTTTTTGTTTTTGTTTACGCTTCTTTCAAGTAAACAGTGCCTTTAAATGCCTTTAAAATGTTCTTCAGTGAATGAAATTTTTATTTTCCTTTTTTGTTTTTTATGGTCAAGATTAATACCATGTTTAAAGGCGTAGGGTGTAAACTGATATGGGGTGTTGGGTTTATATTATACGCCAGATTAATTGACGTTCTTACATACATACATACATAATTGGTCATTACAACCCTTCAGTCAGGATTACGACCTAGTTTCTCACACCACTTATGTTGTGTGTGTTAATTTTATATATGAGTGGTGGGACCTACAGTTTAAAGTCGACTCCGAACGACAGATTTTTGAGAAACTTTTCATGGCAATTTTATTTACTCCCAGAGTTTTTGCCAGAAATCTGCTGAGAGGAAGTCGCCGAAGAAATACTTTTTGTATTTTGTTTTGATGTCTGGCCTGGGGCTCGAACCCTGGCTTTACGTCTAATAAGCCAACACACTACCTACTAGACTACGGCGACTTCATTGACGTTCTTAACCATCTCGAAATGTGAAACAAAGGAAAAAATTAATTAAAACTTTAAAGACATCATTAAGCTGTGAAAAAGGGTGTTAAATAACGAAAACGAGTTTTTCTTTTACAGTCTGTTGTTGTTAACATGCAAAGAAAGATTTCAAAGTTAATTTTCTGTGATAGTTACAGACAGTAGTCAAGATTAAAGATAAGAAATATAAAATCAAGACAACTTTTCTGCGACACCAAACAAATTACGAGAAAGGTTTAAAAAAAACATTTGTAAACGTTTTTTTTTGAGACTTATTCTTAAAATGTTAACACCATTATAAATCTTTCTAGATATTGCCAAGCTTAAGGAAACACATGTAACACATCTAGCTTCTCATACTACTTAAGTTGCGTGCATTAATTTCATACACAAGTGGCAGGACCTACCTAGCGGCTGCGCTGGCTTGGCCATGTCGTTCGAATGAAAGAGGATGCTCCGGCGAGACGGGTATTTGATGCGGAGATCTGCGTCGGAGAAGATTGTTTGCAACGGAGATGCAATATTTCTCTTTGTTGCAACCTGAACTCTCTAACAAGGATTCTCAGCAGTCTTCTGGTAAAAACTCTGAAAGTCAAATAAAATTGCCATCAAAGAAATCTGTCGTCTTTGAACGTAGGTCCCACCACTCATGTATCAAACTTAAGTTGTGTGAGAAGGGATGCAATGACCAATTATGTATGTATGCATGTATTTATGTATGTATATCTAACAAGAACCATATTTGTTAAATCATTTGGCATTCTTTTGAAGTCGCCGTAGTCTGGTAGTTACTGTGTTAGCTTATTAGACGTGAAACCACGGTTCAAACCCCAGGTCAGACATCTCTAACAAAACGAAAAATGACAAAAAATATTTGTTCAGCGAGTTCTTCGCTGCAGATTTCTGGCAAAAACTCTGTAAATAAAAAAATGCCATGAAATGTTTCTTAACATTGAACTGTAGGTACCGCCACTCATGTATAAAATTAACACACACAATATAAGTGGTGTGAGAGTCTAAATGGTAATCCTGACTGAAGGTTTGTAATGACCAATTATGTACATATTGTTACGTTTTTGCCTTTTATAAACGTTTGAAATTTGAGCTCGTAAATTGCAAATAAAAATAAAAATAAATTTGTGTGCTGGGTGCCCTGGTAGTCCAGTGGGCAATCTGCGAGACTATTAGCGAGAGGGTCGTGGGTTCGATTCCCACCAGAGTCTGGTCTGTGACACTACACCGAGCATATGGACAAAGTTACTCAGCTCGTATATAATTGGAATATAATGTGTAATTGTATTGTAATAAATAAATAAATAAATAAAATAAATAAATTTGTGTTCAGTTTTAGTTAATTTCTTTATTGTTCGCACAATTCTGTGTGCCACTGGTCACAACTTGATGTAAACAACAACAATTGCTTTGTTTTGTTATTCCTCTTTGCACTGTTTTGCGTAAACAATAACAATTGTTCGATAGGTCCTTACAACGGAGATCTTCAAACCACGTTTACTTTCTTCAAACATCGTGTCTTTACACAAGACTGACTGCCGATATCCGAGTCATGCCACTGTTCAGTCGCCCAGAGACGTTTACTTATTTTAGCAGCCACTCCCCTATAGAAAATGTCGAGCGGAAGGAGGCTCAAAATTATTTCCAGTGCCGACGTAGGTATAGTGCGCAAGGCACTACTAATGATAATACAGGCAGATCTCTGCAGTCGCTGTATTAATTTTTAATTAGTCTTCTTTTCAATTGATTCCCACCAAACTAGGCATCCATAGGTCAAGATAGGTCTGACCACGACTGTGTAGATCCAGTGAGTCATCCTAGGTCTTAGGCCCCATTTTCTCCCCAACACTCTGTTTCAAGCATACAGGACAATAGAAGCCTTTTTAATTCTGTTAATGATGTTCGATTTCCAAGACAGCTTCCTATCCAGAATGAGTCCTACAAAGTGTGCCTCTTGTTTGAGTTTCAGTTCCGTCCCGTTCAGTTTCAGTGGACGAATCAGTGGCTTGTACCTTCTCGTGAAGAGTACTACTTCCGTTTTCACCGGGTTAACACCCAATCCACGTGGAGTTCTCCTCCCTATAGCCCTGGTCGTTTCTGAGTCCCCAAGTGCGGGGTAGATTGTTCTATCACAAAGTAGCTTAGATATCCAGTTCAACATAGTGGTCTGTATACCTAGCATTGCCAGCGCCCTGGATATAGCGCAAAGTTCCACATTATTGAAGGCTCCTTCGATGTCCAGGAAAGTAGCCAGAGTGTATTCCTTCTGTGCCAGCGATTTCTCAATTCTGCATACCAGGCTATGCAGGGCAGTCTCAACAGACCTTCCCTTATTGTATGCGTGTTGTCCCCTGGAAAGGAGATTTCCATCCAATGTCTGACGCAGATTCACATCTACGAGTCTCTCAATGGTTTTCAATGAGAAGGAGGATAGACTTATGGGTCTGAATTCCTTGGGTGTAGTATGAGAGTTTATTCCAGCTTTCGCTATGAAGACTACCCCCACTTTACACCATTCCGACGGTATATGGACCATCCGAATACTGGCGACAAACATCGCCCCAAGCATTCCGATGTGTTTCATTTTCAGATGTTGCAAGAGGGCCGGATATATGCCGTCCGGCCCCGGAGATTTAAACGGTTTAAATCTGTCTATCGCCCATTTTATCGCGTCCGCAGACATGATCGAACAGTAGTCCCACTGTGATTCACTCCCCGAAACAGTTGTCAGCGTATGCGAACCCTGTCCCGGTGCAAAGTGGGTGTCCACAAGAAGATCCAAAGTTTCCTTCTCAGAGTTGGTCCATGAGCCATCCTCCCTTTGCAGCACACTAGGTATAAAGGATGATGTCGAGAGAATTCTCCTTAGCCTAGAAGTTTCGTTGATAGTGATCATGTAAACAAGTTAATTTTTTTGTTTTTGTAGCTTTTGTTTTCGTAACAATATGTTGACACTTCTGAACCTGATCTTTTCAAGGAATGTGAAGTTCTAAGACCTTACCCCAGGACTTTATAAAAATAATTTGGCTGCGCAGCTTGAGTTTCCAATTAAACAATTCGTTGAATGTTTGTAATTTCAAGGTAATGAGGACAGTAATATTTGTCTTCTTCAGAGATATTTATTTCGAGTAGAGCATAACATAGCGACTATTTGCACTGATTTACTGCCTTTAAATATTGAATGCTTTTTGTTGTGCATTTATTTGTTTATTGACGTACCTTTTCGTTGCCGATTTCTGTCATTGGTTTATTTGTGAATTTCTTATGTAAACAATCATGGCATATGCTTCACTTTAAACGACCTAAAATCCGTTTTAAATGCTCAGAAATTAAAATCAAAAACTGAAATAAAACTGATTTCCGATAACTGATAAGAATGCTTGTCAATTTCTTTCAATCGTTGAGGTTTGGCAGATTTTTTCATTTTATTTCACTGCTTCGTTGTTTTTTGTATTCAAAAGTTCTTCTTTTTTTACTTTTATCTTTCGAAATACAAATAAAAAGTTTTGTTTCTTTCTTTTGGCCATGAGTTCATTGCACTTTTGGGAAGACCAATAAGCAGCCAAAGACAGGAACAAATAAAAGCAATGTGATGTCATTGTACGTTTTTAAATGGATTTTATTGTACCATGATATTGTTTTGCCTCTTTCGGTACATTTTGTATGGTATTTTTTGTTTTTGTTTTCGCCTTTTCTTTTTATTTAATTTTGCCTTACCTGTCTCGGAAATTTGTTGTTCAAATTAGTTTTTCGTTAGATTATTCGTCGGTCATATGATGATAATTCTATTTGATTACATTTATTTGTAGAGCTGGTATATAATAAAGATTCTGTCATTAGATTTGAATATCATTTTTTTGTACAACCAACACTCAGGCGATGGCTCCTACACATGCAGTGCCTTGTGTTGGAACTAAGAAAATATGCTATGGGAAGGAGAAACGAGTGAGTAGTGTTTGTGTACACTAGATTTGAATCTCTTTGTATCATAAGTGACAGGAAGGACCACAACAGGAACTAGTCCGGCTAACGAACGAATTTTGTCTGTAATGCAGTATGCGATTCACTGTTTAATCGACCACCAACAAATGCGCTATGTGAGAAAGACGAGTGTTACGTAGGAATACTGGATTTTCGGAAACAAGTTCCCTTATTTCGCTCGAGCAAAATCCGCTGTAGTAGCGATAGAACAGTGAAACACAAGCCAGATTGCAACGATGCTCCAATTAATCAATAGAGTTGGATACCATAACGTCATTAAAGAGCACCTTTGCCCCCTCCTGTACGCAGGCGATAAGCCTCATGCATGATAGTTGTATTCCCTTCTAGCACTGATATAAGTGCAGTAAAAATGTATGGTCAGATAAAGTGAAGTATTTCTTGCACCATCTTAAGAAACTAAGATACTTGAATGCTTCTTTCTCACTGAATTTTCATTACCAGAACATCAGTAGCTGCTTACTCCCATAGATACAGATGATGCAATATTATTGCTGGGCTTATGTGTCAATAGGCAACACTAAGTCTTTTGCGCATTTGAAATCGACCCTATTCGACTCCATTCGGAGATTGACCATATGTCGGATGAGAGTGAGTCATTCATAACATGCCTTCCAGCCTCAATTTCCAAAGCACTCGGCCTACAATTAAAAGAATGCGAATGACAAATATTGCTATCCTCTTCATATGGAATGTATTTCGTTTACTTTTTATGGTCCTCACAAAATGACAAGAATTTTTTTTGTGGTAAAGTCATCAAAATCCTTGTAAAATATTTTACTTCATCAAAATCGTATTTCTTCTATCAATCATAATAGCACATTATAAATAGTGTAATAGATAACGTAATAATAATTTACAGAAGCAAAAATAATATCGTGATGTTATTGCAACGTTATGCCAAAGATCATCATCATATATAACCCACAGCAGCAATAAATATGGTATCCAGGGAATATATGTATTTTAAAGTAGTACGTGACCTTTTTGCATACACAAGGGATTTTTGCAGCAGCAGAATTTTTTTTCTCAAATTTAAGTGATATTTTTCTTTTTGTGCTCCATACAGTCTGTTTTTCCATTGCAGCAAACATTTGCATCATACCGCTCATGTAGGAGAGGTTGTCAATGCAGGCTAAAATATTGTCGAATCATGTCAAATGGCTATTTTATTTAACAAAACATGCAAATAATAAATTTGTTTTATCAGAATGGATCTTCTGTTCAAGTAACGTACCGAACGCTTCGCTCACTTTACAGTAGCCATAATCATTCTACGGGGAAGACTATTTACAATGTAGGGGCTAAATTTATGTCTACCAGTACAGTAACGTATCGACCAAAACCCGTACTTCAACGAAATGCAAAACATACCGACGACATAGTCGCTCTCCCTGAAAATTTACAGGAGAATCAGAGCCAGTTGATTCAGTGTCCTTAACAAAAAATAATTGACCCATGAACACAAGGTAAACGTCCATGACATGTGTTTGCTGAATATGCTCTGGAGCTGGGTACATTAACGAGACAATACAAAACCATAAGAGATCCAATTTATCATGAAAAAATGCAGTTCTTAAGAACGATGTTGAGCAGACCAAAACTGTTAACTTATTTTGATCTGAATTAGATGATTTAGAAAAGAACGACATGTAGTTTTGACAACACAACATAAGTGTTGTAATCCTGACTGAAGGCTACCACTTTGAAGATGCAGAAAGTAGTCAATTATCTTGGCATTGGATTGGACCCTAAACTGACGTTATCAGATCCAACGCGCTGTAAGCTTATGGCCAATATTGGTGGTCCTGTACAGAGCAGACGCAGATTAATGATGGCAATAACGGACTCTAATCTGCTTTACGGCAGTGAGACCTGGGCAGAAGTATTAAAGGCCGACTGTAGAATGAAAAGTTTATCATCGGTACAATGAACCGCTGCACTTAGGGTGGCATCGGCGTATAGAACTGTATCTAAATCAGCAGTACTGGTAATCAGTGGTGTAATACCTATAGGTTTACAGGCAAGCGAGCGAAAGAGGGTGTGGGAGACTAAAAACGTGCACTGAGGTACGGTAAATTTCGACAATTCCAGAAAGCGAACCATACAACACTGGCAAGAGAAATGGACGCTGAAACAAGTGGTAGATGGACGACAAAACTTCTCCCACATATAACCAGGAGAATTGAAAGGAAATTTGGTAAGGTTAATTACTATTTAACACAGCTGTTATCCGGTTATTTTTGTAAATATCTGTTTAAATTAGCGAAGATGACACGATCAAATTGCATTTATGATGATGCGTCCATTGATGACGCGGAACACACTTTATTTCATTGTGAGAGATAGAGTTTAGAAAGAACGAATATTGAGGCCAAAGTCGGCGTCTGTACTGTCTAAAACTTCTGCGATATAATTCTGGACAACGAGGAAAGTTGGAATAGCATAGCCAGTTATACTGAAGCATTCTTGAAGTCTAAAAAACTTGACTTGCATGACAGGATTAGAATGGACTTCAGACCTCGTTGCGCAATAGGGAGGCGGATATCGGGGCCAAATGGCCGGAGTAACTCCACTTTGAAGTAATACTACAGTAGTTCCAGAGTGGGTACAAAGAGTCCAAAAGAGGAGTGGGTGAGGGGGCCACCCACACACGGGGGACAGAGACGACTTTCCCTATGGTGCGGTTACATTTACTCCTCCTCAGCGGAAAAAAACCTAAATGAAAGGTTGTAATGACCAATTATGTATGTATATATCTAAGCAAATATATGAAGATTAACCTGCTAGTAAGCAATATTGCCTAAAATCTGAGGGCCTTTAGGGAAAAAAGACGAGTTAAATCGAATATACGATAAGTGATCCACAATAAAACCTTTTTTGGTAGAATTTTTTACAGCAATCGTATTTGTTTCTAACACTTATCTGTGTTTGCAATTGTTTATCTCTTTTCAAATGGTTTCCAATGCATCTTCACCTTTTAATTTTCCCACAGATTACTGGAGTTTTTATTTTTCTGTATCATTATGGTAGGGCACAAGCGTTTTAACGTCACTCGCAGATTGTTTTGATAATCACAGTTTCAAGTGTACATAATTATTGTGTATTTATTTCTCTTTTGAGTTCAAGTATTTAAGTTTATTACAGCACATAAGAATGTTCTTAAGCGCTTGTTAGACTCTTCACTCAAAAGAAAGTCCCTTGAAATGTTAAAAAAACTCATTTTAAGAATTTTAATTGTCCATCATTTGTAACAAAAAAATTGTTTGTTTGTCTCATAAGCGAATTGCATTTGTCTTTCTCATGAGCATGGTGAAGCGCTCGTCTGGTTGTAAATATTTATTAACCGTTAAACACAAACTACTTTAATCCTTGCAAATCGATTATAAAAATTATTTGCATTACATTTCATTTCGTTCATTTCGTTTCTTATGTTTCTATTCCACATTTTAAATACAGAGTTTGTTATAGACTTTTGCTTGTCTAAACTAAATAATCGCGTAGATTCTTACTAAATGGCCAGCAACGGTTGCTACGCAACAGATATCACGGCGACAGAACGTGACCCTTGCATTTTACGCACAATTACTTGTTGATTTTCATGCGAATGACTAAATGAATGCAAGTATGATCGAACAAATGTTGCAATAGCAAGAAGGGAGACGACAAACTGAGCAGACCATTTTTAATTGCAAGCGTTAAACGTTTTGTTTAAATTTTTAAGCTGACATGGCAAATTGTAGGCACATGTGTGGCATTGAATTTTAGAAGAGAAATTTCAACGAAATATTTTTAATTTTATTTAAAATTCATTGATTGCCAATGCATTACTGAGCTGTAAATGTAAGGCGGCGAGTAAAAAGCGGGAATTTTTGTACCTACTTACAGCCATAATTGGTCATTACAACTCTTTAGTCAAGATTACGGCCTCGTGTCTAATACCACTAAAGTTGTGTGCGTTAATTTTGTATATGAATGGCGAGACCTACAGTTTTAAAGTCGACTCTGAATGACAGATTTTTTTGAGAAACTTTTCATGGCAATTTTATTTGACTCTCAGAGTTTTCTTCTTCCTTAAGTGCGTCAACGAAATACAAAATCTATCGAAAACAATGAGAAGCAGTCGACTTCACGTCTCTCACTAGCCTCTTAATTTCTTAATTTCTTGTCTTAATTTCGGCCCGCACTCGCACAAGAACCAACTGCCATAAGAACTGAAGGTAAACGATCAGAAGCAACGAAGTATATTCATTTAATGGGCCCTGGAGAAGTCAGCAACTAACATTGAAAACTGATCTCCAACTATTGGGTCGATACTCATCAGCATGAGATCCAAGAACGTCCAATGCATTCCACTGTTTGGTATCGATTTTGGACTGGTGTTGATCTGTTCAATACTTCGTTGAGAACGACGTTGGCCAGTTCATGAATGTTTCCTGCGAGTACTGAAAGTCGATGATTATCTACTTCTTTCGATGTGAATTGGATCATCTGGACACCAAAGACATGTGGTTTCAATAGGATGACCCTAGTTGTTTACAATTTTATTTGCCCACGTATCTATTCATACAGAAATGGGTCTCGGTTGTAAAATAAGCGAATCGCGGTACATTGCCCGTACAAGGCACCCCAGTTCGATAAAGTAATTTTATTATTTAAACAAGTATTGCTGGATGCTGTATTCACCCACAGAATAAATAAATGGCAACTAATTAAGAAGTCACCGTAGTCTAGTAGGTAGTGTGATGGCTTATTAGAAGTAAGGCTACGGTTCAAACCCCAGGACAGAAATCTCGAACGAAATATAAAAAAATATCTCTTCGGCGACTTCCTTTCAGCAAATTTCTGCCAAAAACTCTATGAGTTTGCCATGAAAAGGTTCTCAAAAAATATGTTGTTATGAGTTTACCTTAAACTGTAGGTCCCGCTGCTGATGTATAAAATTAACACACAGCGTAAGTGGCGTGAAAAGCTAGGTTGTAATCCAGTATAAAGTGATGTAATGACTAGATTTCTCGGACTGCATTCACTGTGTCAAACAGCACGAACATGATGGCCAGTTCACATCAGATCAACGTAAGATAAACCCCGGGGGACATGCGGAATATTAAAGAGAGGAAGACGCTAAAAGAAATAGAGATGTTTCAGCATGGGTATGAACCACGAGCTCTCGTCTAATAAACCAATACGCTAACTACTAGACTACGACGACTTTCATAACCAGGAATAAGGAGAGTTAATGCTGATATCTTACTGAGGAGTGGAATGTTACATCTCCTTAATAAAAGCTTGAATACTAATTTTAGTCGAAGTCTTTCTAGAACAATGGGACTTTTTCAGCATAAAAGAGGAAGGACGATTATTCAACCCGTTAGGGAAGCAATCTACGTTTTGTTTAGTGCCGACAAAATCACACAGGCAATATTGACTCATATTGTGATACGACCAACATTCAGGGTATGGCCCCTACTCATGCAGTATATTGTGTTGGAACTAGAAAAATACAATATGGGAAGGAGGAAAGAGGTAGTAGTGTTTGTGTACACTAGATTTCAATCTCTTTATATCATAAGTGACAGAAAAGACCTCAATAGGAAGAGAGTTCTACATACGAATATCCCGACTAAAGAATGAATTTTGTCTGTAAGGCAGTGTGCGACACATAACATACATAATTGGTCATTACAACCCTTCAGTCAGGATTACGACCTAGTTTCTCACACCACTTTGTGTTGGGTATGTGTTAATTTTATACATAAGTGGCGGGACCTACAGTTTAAAGTCAGCTCCGAACAACAGATTTTTGAGAAATTTTTCATGGCAATTTTTATTTACTTTCATAGAGTTTTTGCCAGAAATCTGCTGAGAGGAAGTCGCCGAAGAAATAGTTTTCGTATTTTGTTTTGATGTCTGGCCTGGGGCTCGAACCCTGGCTTTGCTTCTTTATAAGCCAACACATTACTAGACTACGGCGACTTTAGTGCGCAGTGCGCGAACCACTAGTTAATCGACCACAAACGGATGGGCTCGGCGATAAAGACAAATACTACATAGGAATACAAAATACTCTAGAGCAAGTACTCTTATTTAGTTCGAACAAAATCCAATGTAGCAGCGATAGAACAGTGAAACACAAACCCTATTGCGACGATGATCCACTGAATCAATACAGTTGGATACCATACCGTCATTAAAGAGCTCCTTTTTTTCCGTTTTTTTCATTTCAAAAAGTCTATTCAGAGGAACTATAAATGTTTCAGTTTTTTCTATACATATGCCTTCTATTATTGTTGTTGTTGTTGCTGTGGTTGCCGTGTAACAAGAGGTGCAAATATTGGCAGTGAACGTTTACATACAACAATAAAAACATGAGAAAACTAATCATAGTTCTTGGAAAAAACACGCATTTACTGTCAAAATCAATAAAATCTCGTCCTTTAATGGACTAGACCAGGCGACAAACAAATGAAAGAATAACAACAGAAGCATTGTAAAAATATTACAACAAAAATACTTTGTTGTTGCAAATAGTAAAACAAAAAAACATTGTGTCAGATATGGCCCACTCTTACAGTGGGACTTACAGTTACTGATTCTCAAATGCACAGAGTCTCTGCACTTATCTTATGGCAATCTTTTAGTGATGCATTTCCCTTTACTGTTTGTATATTTCAATGTACCATGTTTTTTGCCAGCAACTGTATTGTGTGACACAATGAAATAGAAAACTAAAAATGAAAACAATTGAATGCATTCTACGAAACAGTTGCAATACAATTGCGACCACCCCTCTATGGTCGTATGGCATTGTTATTGTTTTTTGTTGTTTTTGAAAGCAATCGCCACAACAAGCCTTTGTTGCATTAACCATAACGCTTTACGTCCGTCACGACAAAATTTTACAATTAGGTGTAGTCAATAAATGTTTCAAGATCATAAAATCTTGCATCTTTACCGGGTGATATCGTGGTAGGATTGTAAAGTCTATGAAATGATTTACAAGACTATTTTTTGTTAAAATGTACGTATAATTTTAATGAGAACTCTATACGTAAATGAGATTTGTTCAGAATGGGAATTGTCTCGAATTCAATGTGTAGATTTTGTCATGATAAGGATCAGAACACATTCTTGGGACCTGTAAGACATTAATACATACCGGGGGGAAATTGCAGAGAAGTAAATTGTCATTGTTGTCACGGAACTGCAGCCTGAAGTTTTTGGTAGGCCAATAGGCTTGGAGGAGACCTTATAAGGCTTAAAAAAATTATGGTTAATGCTTGGAGAAGACATTATAAGGCCTGGAGGAGACATTATATGGCTTGGAAGAGACATCATAAGGCTTGGAGGACACACTACAAGGCTGGAATAGACATTATAAGGCTTGGAGGGGACACAACAAGGCTAGAAGAGACATTATAAGGCCTGGAGGAGACATTATAAGGCCTGGAAGAGACATTATAAGGCCTGGAGGAGACATTATAAGGCCTGGAAGAGACATTATATAGATTGGAGGAGACACTACAAGGCTGGAAGAGACATTATAAGGCTTGGAAGAGACATTATAAGGCTTGGAGGATACCCTACAAGGCTGGAAGAGACATTATAAGGCTTGGGAAAGACATTATAAGGCTTGGAGAAGACATTATAAGGCTTGGAAGAGACGTTATAAGGCTTGAAGGAGGCATTTTAAAGCTTGGAGGAGACACTATAAGCTTGGAGGCGACACTATAAGCTTGGAGGAGACATTATAAGGCCTGGAGAAGACATTATAAGACTTGGGAGAGACATAAAAGGCTTGACATTAAAGCCTTAACAGGAGTTGCAGTAGACATTGTATAGATTGAAGGCAATACAACAGTTTGTATAACTACCAGCACTACGATACCTCTTTACATCAATAATGACATGACGTCGTTAACCTTTAGTTCGAAGAGCTCAAGAAGTGAGAGGCCAAGAAACTTTTGCCAATTCAGGTTAACAGCTGGAACCTAACATCTAATATGGACTATAGCTCTCTCCTCAAATTTAAAGCTCCTGCAAAAGTCAAGTGAGTGAATGCCGAGTTTATCGGTATGCTTTTCAATGTCCCTTAGATGGGCTTGTGATTCAAGGAATGAATACAGATTAGTTCAGCAGAGTTTAATAATACTTCGTCTATCCATACACCTACAAACAAGCTAGAGCCCCGCAAAACATCGACTAGGTAATCTCTGTAACTGAGATAAGCGGAATGTCTACGTAACGGTAATAGGTCGTAAGTTGTGAGTTCTGTAGCTGTTATAGCCTGGACTTGCAATTTTCCAGAGAAATCCATTAGTCTTGAGGAAGATGGTCGTTGCGGTGACATTCGTAAAGGACTATTGGATTAATTCAGAAGATTTTCAGAGAAAATTCTATCATTCGGTGTCGTGGAAAATGTCACTGCATCGATCAGACACCCAATACGAGTATCTAATGTTGGAGTCCATATATCAAAGCGTCAGAAGTGAATATTAAGAAACATCATCTGAAACAAGATCTTATATTACGAATCTGACATTGGTAACTTAGGAGTTTCACAAAGTCCTGTTTTAAGACCCCCCTTACTTGATTGTGCATTACAACATTTTAGTCAGGATTACCACCTAGCTTCTGACACCTCACACATGTTGTACATGTTAATTGTACCTATGAGAGGCGAGCCTCACAGTATAATGTCGACTCCGAACGAAGCGAAGAACTACCTGCTAGACTACGATTACAAAATACGCCGGATATTAATGGTGGAAGTGAATGACATTGTTACGTTTTTACCTACTTAAAAACGTTTAAAATATGAGTTCGTTGAGTGCAAACAAAATAATAATAAATTTGTGTTTAGTTTTAGATAAATTCTTTATTGTTCGCACAATTTTATGTGCCACTGCTTACGACTTGATGTTACAACAACAAAAATTGCTTGTTCGCTATTCTTCTTTGTTACAACGCAGATCTTTACAATGGCTATCCTCAAACTCCGACTGTTTCCTTCACACGCAACGCGTCTTCACACAAGACTAATTGAATTCTTACTACTCGTTGCCTGCTTTGCCTTTTTGTCATTTTATATGCCCATGCAAACAGTCTGATTAAGTTTCTTGCAGACAAACGTTAGTGGTTTCGCCTTATCGAGAACTCTATCGCGACTTCATTGTTATTTGTGTATTTTGTTCAAATTGCTTGTTGTTGCATTCTCGCTTGCTTGTCTATCCCCTTTTGTTTCTTACTGATGTTGTTGGTTTACTTGTAAACAAGTTCGTTGTATTTGTTTGTGTAGCTTTTGCTTATCATTTTAATGTTAAACGGTGTTACACCGTTTCCATTTTCGTAACAATATGAAGCTGTAAACAAGGCTCAACGAACAGCAGATGATATGAAAGGATTTGTTAGGAAGCTAAAGTAGAGGATAAATCCAGTAAAAGGATGAAACCATTTTAATAAGAAAGAAAACTATGTTTTACAATTCCTGCTTGTAATAATTCTTACAGAGCATTTGCTTGTTTTTAACAAATGGATCTTCTTCTATTTCAAATTGCAACTCGCAATAATCTTCCACAGTACATTTTAAATTACTGACGAATTGTGCCACCAACTTTGAAGGTACGATACTACGTTATTTGACCGTGTATGCATTCATACATGTATCATTGTGGGTTTTATATGAGAAACATATTTGCGTTTCAATAATTGCATACGGCCCCATAAATTTTTAACAGCAAATGCAGTTGTTTTGCTTGGCTTTGCATTTCGTAGGTGGTGGGTGGCATATTTTAAACGAATTTAGTTTCGGGTCAATACGTACGCACTCACGCTTATTTACGTCGACCAAATGTCAACACTTTCTCTTCGATTTTTAAATTTTTCGTAAAAGGTTTCGCAATTTGTTTCTCGTTAAACTGTAACTTTGTGTACCTCGGTGGTGTTGTGTTAGCAGCTGCTGGGCAAACAAATAAGAGTGTCTTAACAGTGTGACACAGAAACTTACTGGCAAGTTATTTGCAGCAAATGCCATACGCATGTGGTTATTTAAAGGAATTTAATTGAATCTGTAAGATTTGAAAACTGTTAAACACACATAATTGGTTTTAAAAATGACATGTAAATTCATTCTCCAGCCAATTTTTACTTTAAAAAATATTCTGTATGATTGATTTAAACATATGCGTGTATATTCAATGAATTATGAATCAATGAATGAATAAATAAATGAACGTACAAATAAAGATGACACATTGGCGCCACATTAACAATTGACATGCAAATGTCATAAATATCAAAATAGCATACCATTAAAGCTCTCTCTCGCGTAGGCATTGAATACTGTGATATACATAAATAAACAATAGGGTGATAATCATTTTCCCGTTATTGGCAATACATTAAGAAGGTAAGTTAGAGTGGTAGCTTTAAATACCAAAGCTCAGTTGAGCACTCATAGGGGCCTGTTTTTAACGCCACAGGTAAGCGCATTCCCTGTATTGTATGAGTTCCACAAAACTCATCGAAGATGTTGGTCATCGCGAAATGTTAGTATCGGTTAAATATTGTTAATAAAATGGAAATGGTGTTTTGCTTTTACCTCGTTTAATATTAAAATTGTAAACAAAAAGCCAACAAAAACAATGAAGTTGTTTACATGATAAACAAGTAAACAAAAATATACCAACAAAACCACAGTATAAAAAAAGATAATAAGTAAACAAAAATACAGCAACATACATCAGCATAAAAAAGTGATAAACAAGTAAACAAAGATGCAACAACCGACACTGCAAAAACAAACGTAAACAAAATACACAAACAACAATTATGTAAACAACATTTTACATTTATAGAGATTTCGTTAAGTCAAAGTCATTCACCTTTAAGAGCATTCATCAGACTGTTTTTCCTGCCATATAAAAGGCAAGGCAAAGCAAGTCTTCTGTGAAGACGCGATGCGTTTGAAGAGGGTAATCGTGATTTGAAGATGTCCGTTAGAAAGATCAGTCGAACAATTGTTTAGTGATTGTTATTGTTTATGCAAAGGGTATTTTTTATTTATTTTATAGGATGTCACATACAACAAGAAATTAATCTTTTAAATTACAGTATGTGATTATATAATGATTACAAAAAATAGAAAAAAAACAAAACAAAATAAAAGTACAAAAACAATATCAAAATATTAATAAGTGCAAACAAGAATACAAATATATGAATGTAATAATTTTACTTTAAAATTTAGAAAATAACATTTTTTAAATTACAATGCGTTACCATTGATTTGTAGTGGGTTTGGTAACGAGTTCCACAGCCGTATTGTGTTCGTAAAAAACTGCTACTCGGATATTAAAGTTCGATATCTTAACTTATTGATCTGTTTTCCTCTGTTTGATCTTGCAAATTGAATACGATTAAATAAATAAGATGGTTCTTCAGTGTAGATAACTTTGTGTAGTAAAATTAATGCTTTGATTTTAAGTAAATCCATTAATTCAACATCATATAATGATTTGGAATACCGAGAAGTACCATCATATCTTATTATGCCGCAGACACATCTAAGAATCGCGTTATACGCTACAGTTAATCTAGTTTTACTTGTTGAATCGCAATAAGCAAAAATTTCGCAGCCATATAACAACTTGGACATTAAGTACGTTTTCGTAAGAAGCACACGAATATTAAGAGGTGTAATGTGTTGTAGGGTATATAGCGTTCTAAGCATAGAAAAAATTGTTCCAGAGACAGAATTTATGTGAGTAGAGATTTGTTAAAAATTATACCAACGTTCTTTGCTGAAGGTTCCTAAAATGATCGAGATATCAACGACAATATTTTGATTTCGTTGGGCTATAATTAGGCCTTCTGACTTTGTAGGATTTAGGTATAAGCCATTTGACGATGCCCAGTATCATCATTAAGTCTTGCACAACAGTCATCGGTTGAGTCTCTTCTACAATTCATATATATTTGTACATCATCTGCGTAAATGTGGATATCACTATGCAAGAGACAATTAGGTAAATCATTTATGTACAAAGAAAACAGTAGTGGTCCAAGAAAGAGCCCAGCGGTACTCCTTTAGACACGTGCTTGGGAGTAGATGCGGTTTCGCCAGCAGAGACACCTGGTATCTATCAGCGTGATAGGTTTTTATTAGCGATGATACACTCGAAGAAAAATAGAAATTGTTGTATATCTATTATAAATCCAGATTGATTGCTAAAAAGCAGCTGATGGTCATTTAATAAGTACTAATTGACTTGTGTAACAGTCGTTCCAATACTTTAGATAAAAATGGAAGTATCGATATGGGGCGACACAAAAAAAACAGCATAAAATGATGTCATCTTCAAAGACTCGAGAAAACTCGAAACGGTGTAAGGAAGAAATTCCTGGGGGCTGTTGCGGTGACTTAAAGACAAGAGCTGATTGAACTTCATTTGAAGGCATTGGAGATGGAATATAAACAAAGGAATAACAAACAAAGCAATTGTTGTTGTTTACATCAAGTTGTGAACAGTGGCATATAGAGTTGTGCGAATAATAAAGAATTTTAATTAAAACTAAACACAAATTTATTTTTATTTTATTTGCAATCTACGAGCTCATATTTTAAACGTTTTTAAAAGGTAAAAACGTAACAATATGGTAGTCATCTCATTCATATTGCTTTTAACACAAAGCAATGATGCTTCAAATACATCATACAGTCCACTTAAACAGCCAACCAAATGCATAATCATGAAGGCCATGACAACTAATCTTAGGTTTAAATATTGACTTTAATTTCGCCTCAATATGACGTCATGAAATATAAAAAAACTTATACAGTACGTTTTTTGTTTCATTTGTTTTGCTTGTAATTATTTTTTTTTTAATTTGCCAAATGTCACATGGTCAGCAACGCAATGACACTCCTACAAAATTATAAATCAGGAAAATAGAAAAATGCTGCTTCATTCTAATCAAGAATAATAATGCTGGGTGCGTTGGTTGATATAAAAAACTCACATACCATACATGAAAAACAGTCTCTCAAAAATGTTGCCATAAAAACCAAATTCATTTGACTTGGTTGGTAACTCCCACTTTCAGGTTTATTTTTTTCGTTTGCCAGTTTGACATTGTTAAACGCATGGCTATGCCACTGACATTGTGACACAATAGATGTTGCAAACGAAAGAAAAAATAAAAAAATTGGGACGGTAATGAAAATAGAATAGAAGAACTATTTCTAAAGGATCTTTGTCACAGTCAACCGCCTTCAGAGATGAATTTGTGTTGATAGAAGAAGTCAACAAGAATGATGACAATGTCGTGCTGTTTCCCATGTTCACTAACATTTTCAAACATTTTTATCAATGTCGTCTCTAATGAATATATGAAGAACTTGTGTGATTAGTTTTTCTGGGTTATTTTTCTTTTATGATGGCCACCCATTGTTATTAACTTTTTTTGAAAGTCAGTAGCATTTTAACCCTTAGGATCATAAAAAATTAATGCCAAAACAGCAAAAACTTTTTACAAATGCGAATTTAATGGATTTTTGACATTTTGCCATGTAATAAAGCACAAATACAAGCCATTTTTAAGAAGAAATATTACTTTCGGTAAAAGGAACTCAGCAGTCTTCTGGCTATTTATGTGAGACTAAATAAAACTGCCATGGAAAGTTTTATCGTTCGGGGTCAACGTACAACTGTAGGTACTGCTACTCATCTTTAAAATCAGCATACACAACATGGGTGCTGTGAGCAGCTAGGTTGTAATCCTGACTGAAGCATTTATTTATACCATATTTATACCATATTTATACCAGTAGAAACAAACGGTCCTGAAACTGTGCTGGTCTCAATAGTCATCGGAATTTTTGTATAAACCGTGCCCCAATTTTGTGGATCTAATAACCCAAGTGCAGATAGGGAATTAGGACACTATTAGGTGACTCTTTTTAATATAAAAATAAACCTATACTCACTTGAAACCAGTAGAGCAATGAGTCATGTAGGCTCATTCAATTTTTCAGCATAATTCTAGGTCACAATGTAGATAGGTACGTATATTAGTCGCCGTAGTCTGGTATGTTAACTTATTATACGTGAGGCCACGATTTAAGCACCAGTTCAAATATTTATAACAACGAAACGAAATATGAAAAAATATTTCTTCGACAACCGCCTCTCAACAGATTTCTGGCAAAGACTCTGCAAATAAATAAAAAATTGCCATGAAAAAGGTTTTTAAAAAAAATCTGTCGTTCGAAATCGACTTTAAATTTTAGCTCTCGCCATTCAAGTATAAAATTAACCCATACAGCATAAGTGGTGGGAGAAGCTACTTCGTAACTCTGACTGAAGGGTTGTAATTACCAATTATGATTATGCATGTATGTGTGAACGTATGTAGGTTGCAACAGAGGAGACCAAGCAAGAATGTCATGCCTATATTCATACACCTAAGGCTTACTGTACGTTAACCATTAAGGGACTCCAACTAAAGTTTAAAACAAACTTTCAGTTCCTAAAATTTTGGAAAAGTTTTGGCAATTGCATAAAAAGTGCTCCATCGTTTCGATATACAGTGAGCGTCACAATAATCTTGCAAAAACAGTTTTATTATATTTACTTTGATGACAAAGTTTCGGAAAATTTTTTACATGATTCATAAATAACTTAAGAAAAATAAAATTCGTTAACGAGAAATTCAAAAACTAAGGAATTTAACAAATTAATTCACTTTTAGCGGATATGTACTATATTTTTCGCATCAAAATAAAGTAAACAGATATATTAAAATTGTCTAAAAAATTTTATTTAACCCTTACCCTGTATTAATGGGTCAAAATTGCCCAAACAGTCTTTATTGCTCATTTATTCTTTAAATACTCAGCGGATTTTTTTTAAACTTTTGTACAATTATTTTTTTTACTGAATAGTATTAATATTTAAAATATAATTTTTGTAGATCGTTTCACAAAGCGTATGTAAAAAAACTTACGCAATTGGTACTTTTGGGTCGAAATTGCCCAATTCAACAAAATTAATTTACGAATGTGATACGAACTAAGTAACAACTTTCTGTACTTCGACAACGTCATAACTAGCAACAAAACATAAAAATAATTAAAAGCGCAGCTATTTGATAATAACACACAATTGTTTTTTGTTGTTTTTGTTTTTATAACTGTATTACAAACTGCAACAAAACCAAAAAATGTTAATAAGTAGTGTAAATATTTCATTCGTTTATGTGTTTTTAAATTGAATACAAGTGACAAAATCTTTACTTATTTTGGAACAATGAAACCAGAATTATAAGAACTTTTCTTGTGCAATCAGACTCAGGCGGTGAAAGCCCCCAGGACACATCAAGTGAAGGTGAAAACGATCTCGTTTCTGAACCTGCATCTGACTATGACCTCAACTCCTCGTCGGATGAAGCTTTAGAGTATCCATCCAAGATTGGGAAATAGTTATGGTTAGAAACATCAACAATAAACAAAATTGGGAGATTTTCTAAACCGAACATAATAAATTTGGCCAGGAGTCATGCTATTTCAAGAGCTGATAGCATAAAATCTTTTTTTCTGCTATTTATGTCCAGTGATAATATGAAATTAGTTGTTGATATGACTATTTTACAAGGTGAATATAAGTGATAATGTATTTATTAGAGTAAAAGCTATACAATCGGTTTATTTAGGTCAATCTCTATTTGGAAATAATTGAATTGCTGTAGACGACATAACAATTGAAGAATATGTCGGGCTACTTTCGTTGGCGGGTGTATTTAGATCTCATGGTGAAGCTTTAGATTCTCTAAGGGACGACCACAAAGGCAGACCGCATTAAAATCCACCATGAGTTTAATAAAATAAAATTAATTATAATAATAAAAAGAAATTATAAGAACTTACACATGTAAAAGGAGAACTAATCGATGGCCTCAAGCACTGTTTTACAATATGTTAAATATATCCGCCTATGTATGAATGAAAATAAGAAATATAAGCGACACATATTCTTGGAAGACTTAGACATGGAGCATATAAGCGGAGAAATATCTCGTAGACCAAACATGCCACAAAGTAGTCCTGCTAAAGCAGTCGTAAAAAGCTTTCAAAAGGATTCTGCTGAAGTTCCACAAGCAAGAAAATTAAAAAGGGGACGTTGTTACTTTTGTCCAAATCGTTCTAAGAGCACCAGATATGCAAATAAATGTTCCGAATGTCGAAAGTTTATTTGCAAAAAGCGTTCTGTATTGTCTGTAATGAACGTAAGAAAAATAAAAAAACTGAATAAATATTATAATTTTTAATATTGGGCAAATTTGACCCACTAATGTCATATGCGTTTTATTTTTGAAGTACAGGATAAGGGTTAATATTTTGTTTGTAATCCTTTTGACTTTATCACAGCTGATAATCTTCTAGGCAATGAATCAACAAGTTTTTTCGTAAAATCAGGTGGAATTTTATTCCATTTGTCCTGTAAAACTGCCTTCAGAAAATATTTCTGTCTCTAATTTTTTTGTCGAGATATTCCCACAGCTGCTCGATGGGATTAAGGTATGGGGATTGTGGTGAATGATCCAGAGTTTTTAGACAGTGATGATAGTTCTAATTTCTCTACACTAGGGGCTACATTTTGCTTCAAAATATCTAGATAATCTTCCTTTTTCATTGTAGATTCTATAAATACCAGATTACCAACCCCTGATGCCGCCATAGATCCCCAGGCCATTACTGATCCTCCGCCGTGCTTTACCGTCTTTGTGACATGTTTATTGCTTCGTTTTTATTTCGCCATATTTTAGGTGGGTTTTTTATACCAAATATCTCAAACTTGCTTTCACCAGTGATGATATTATGAATGAATTATGTAACATATTTTTTTAAACTCTATCATTATCTCAAGATTATGTGATGTTTACTTTATTTTGTCGCTCACGTATATACCAGAGATCAGCAATGAATCGTTTTTTCGCTACTCATAAGCACTCATGAAATTTTGAATATAAGTGAGTCAACAATATTAAAATTTAACTACTTTGATTTATAAGTATGAGTACAATGAGTATGAGTACAACATTGACATCAAACTCATACCGTTCCAAATATGTTTGATTCATAAGCCTACTCATTCACATTCATAATTTTAGAAAAAAACTTATAATACTTATAATAATTATAAATCATTCATCAAAATTGTTGTTACATTTACAAAAAAAGAATAAGACAAAGACAAGAAGCAACACAATCAGACAACCTTCTAGTGAGTATTGTAGTGTTCGTACGCGATTCATACTTATTTTATGATTCTTGTAAATGTTGAGTCATGGAAAGTCGAAATCAACAACATCATACGTGTTGTTAAGTATGAGTATGATGAGTACTTCAAACTTTGAATATGAGTAGTATGAGTATAATATTAAAATAAGTATGAATGCGTATAAGTATCAGAAATTATGAGTATGATTCGATTCTACTCATCTTTTTGATTCATTGTTTTCATAACTTTCCACCTCGCTAATACAGTGCGTGGTATCACGAGTGTGCTCATCAGTTTGTTAAAATACTCATGGTTTTCTCTTTGTCGTAATTGGCACCGAGTATCTTTTTGTAATCCTTCCCTACTGCCTCGTTGTACTGCCTCATAGTCGATGTTACGTATCCTCTCAATTTCTTAGCTTTGTCTACCATGGCATGAGATTATCCAAGCTGATTCGCTTCCACATTTCAATCAAGCCTTCCAGATTATCCTTGACCCAAATAAACATTCCCTAATCGTACATACTCTTGCTTGAAACATCGTATTTTGTGGTTCAGTAGGCGGAGACTCGGTTTGATTGCAGATCCTTATAAAGCAACAAGTACCCATGAGTGTCTACACAATACATCCATTTGCCCAAGACTGTCGATCAGGCATCAAGGTGACGCAATTGCCCGCAAGCGTATACTGTCGAATAATTATGCATTAAGTGAGTAGCCATCGAATATCCTAAATTTTCTGTGATAACACGGTATGTGGCTCTGGTTGATACGTAAAATTGTATTCTGAATGTCATTTTGTTTTCCAGAAATTCTAGAGGAAACAAGGTAATGCAACATAAAGCAAAATAGTTAAACGACAGGCGAAGGGACAGACAATTGAAATGACAAGTACACAAGACAACAACAACAACAAATGTACAAAAAACTTACATTACACAACAACAGTGCAGCACAAAAAAAACATAAAAAATCACATTAAATACTTGAAGAAAAATATTTAAATAAAACAACCCACACACACATTTGCTAGCCATTTAAATTGTGACACAGCATGCATGAAATACTGTAACACATACAAATTACATGCAACTGTATTTAGACAAAGAGCCGACAGCTAATTTATCTCCATCTCTGGTATCTTAAATACGAATCAAACATAAGTAGGCATTGCACAACAACATACTCTTAGAAGCAGTACCCGTAGTATGGTTTGTTTAATCCAAGAAACTTGACTACTTGTTTCTCTTCTTCTGTCTTGTCTGACAAACGGTTTATTTCTATTCTTTTGCTGTTTAATGGTTTGCTTTGGTACTCATTTTTGTATAATAACAATGCAACTCCTTTTTTCCTTTTCTGTTGTAACGGATAAGAAAAAAGCTTAAAATCTACAGAGGAGTTTACATTGTGGTAAATAGCGTTCAAATAGTAGCTAAGCTTCCAAAAAATCTGCTCAACAAAAAACGGATGGACGTTTATGTCCGTCCATTTTCATCTTAGATTTGTGATTAATGGTTCAAAGCAATTTTTTAACATTATTTTTAACAGTTTCCAGTAGTTTCTTTCAACAGTACGCTATAGAAAGCCAATATATTTGAATTGAAAATTATTTGCCTTCCATCTTTTGGCTCTTAATCTTGCTTTTAAGATTTCTTGGAAAATATTTCTTTACGTCTGTCAGTCCAATCCAATAGATAGCTCCAATAAATAACACAGCATTTCTAGGAGTAAAGCCCCGGTTAGCCACACGTCCACGGAACGTACGTTTGTTTTGAACATATTGTTACGTATTTATCTTTTAAAAACGTTTAAAATATGACCTCGTAGATTGCAAATAAAAATAAAAATAAATTTGTGTTTAGTTTTAATTAAATTTTTTTGTTGTTCGCCCTGTGTGCCACTGTTCACAACTTGATGTAAACAACAACTATTGCTTTATTTGTTATTTCTTCTTGCACTGTTTTGAGTGCACAACAACAACTGTTCGACAGACCTTTGTAACGGAGATCTTCAAACTACGATTATTCTCTTAAAACACACCGCGTCTTAAGCCCTAGTTATGCTACCGTAACGGAAAGTAACCGCAACAGTAAGAAACAGCTGATCGTTTTTATTATGTATAAAGCAATACGAATGGTTATAGAAATGTAATGTAACGTAACCGGAACGTAAGAATCTGTAAAAAATAGAATTTTCTTACATATTTACGTGACATCTGTTTAGCAGTGTTAACAACATGTCAATATTAAAAACCATCAAGACTGAAAATTGAAATTATGAACAGAATTCACTCTTTAAATAAAACTTCACATATTTTAAACACCCAAATTATAATTTATTTCATTATTAACTTTTATAATTTAAAATAAAAATAAACACTATTTTACTATTACATTATGTAAGTAGTGTTTATTTCTGTTTTATAAAGCGTTCGAAAAGCATTTCACTTTACTTTTATTAGAGAATATAACTACGTTTTAACGTTCGTACAAATTTGGTTTCCGAAATATCTGACCTGTTTCTGTAAAATAAACGATTTCACTTGCTTGTCTATTTATATGGAAAATACAATCAAAGGCAATCAATTGTGTGTCTGTTTTCCTCAACACAAACTAAATTGAGTGTTTTTGTTTGAGAGAAAGTGAAATTGTTTGTCTTACAGAAACAGTACATAAAACTTTTAATAAGTAGCTTTAAATAAATATAAAATCGTTGAAATGAATCTAAAAACTCTGTAGTGATAACACTGGTTAACAGCTGAATTAAAGTAAAACAAAAGCCACCATATTAAAAGTGATAAAAAGAGTGAAAACGAAGTTTTTAAAATCTTAAATTAATATTAAGTTTGTTTAAAAAACAATAATAATATAATAAAATAAAAACTCAAACCCAAAAATAATTTTTGTCTTTTAGTTTTTGCAATTTTTATTCCTTTACTTGTTTTTGTTTATTTCTTTTATTGTTTTGTTTAGCTAAAAACATATGATTACGTTTTTACCTTCTATAATTGCTCTTACATTGTTACGTTCCAGGCACATTACTGTTACATTGCGTTACATTACGTTCCGGTAGCATAACTGCGGCTTAACTGTACTTTTAGTAACTCCGTTGCGTGCTTGTCTTTGCCTTTTATATGACAACGTAAATAGCCTCATGAATGTTCGTAGCTTCGCCTTTTCGAAATGTCTATGAATGTAAACATCGTTGTTTCATTATTGTTGTTTGTGTATTTTTCTTTACGTTTATACTTGCAGTGTTTGTTATTGCATTTTTCTTTACTTGTTTACCATGTAAACAAGTTCATTGTTTTTGTTTTTTGTAGCTTTTATTTATAATTTTAATGTTAAATGATGTAAAAGCAAAACACCATTTCCATTTTCGTAACAATATAAAGAGCGGTATCAATACTTAAATTAAATCACCGTACGGTAATTACTCTCATTGCTTTTCGTATTCTAAAAACGAACGTACGTTCCGTTACGTTCCACTGACGTTTGACTAACCGGGGCTTAATTCTAGAACTGTCGAAATCAGTTCCTGTTATTTACTTTGGTTACTCACATTATCATTTTTTTTAACGATTTATAATCTTTCATTTTACAGAAGGTTTCTTGAGCCATTTCTTTACACAAAAATCTGAACGTGCGGGTCAACCTTTGTTAGTTTGGAATTATACGGTCGGTATAAATACATACATATATGGTCATTACAACCCTTAAGTCAGCACTATGAGCTAGCCTCTCACACCACTAATGTTGTGTGTGTTAATTTCATATATGAGTGGCGTGACCTACAGTTTAAATTCGACTCCGAATGACCGATTTTTTTTGAGAAACTTTCCTTGGCAATTTCATATTTACTCCCAAAGCTTTTGCCAGATATCTGCTGAGAGGAAATCGCCTAATGTCTGACCTAGAGTTTGAACCATGGCCTTACGCTAACACACTACCTACGTGACTACGACGACTTCGGTTGGCATATTTTATCAAAAATATAGTGTATCGAGTGGTTTTCACAGTTCAAAAATGGGAATTTTGATTGAGCTTGCATAATCATTCGATGTCACTGAAGTAGCCATAAAGTGTGTGTAGAAGACATCATCAAACATTTTTATTTGTTTGATAGTTGCACCACCGATTCCCTGGGTGGAGCGCATCCGAAATGTTAAATTTTCTATGGCTCTGGTACGTAGGTTTAGCTTTAGGTTAGAGGACGTGTACTTGAAAATTGAGACAAGTATAATACCCGGAAGTCCAGCTGACCCATCGTACAACGTCCTAAAGGGGAGAGGATAATAGAGGAGATAGGGAAAAAGGAGAGGAAATAGGAAAGGAAATTACACAGATACATTCAGATGGTACATAAATCAAGTTGAGATTTATCAATGGCATGGGATATTATGGCTTTGAGTACCTCCGTGGTTTGTGACCGCATATCATTGCTACTTGAGAAAATACCACAAGGAAAAGTCAGACGAGGCCAAATCACATATTTTTGGTCGCCAGTTTATATCACCACCATTTGATCGCTTTCGTAGAGTATCCAATGGGACAAAGCTTCGTTCTGTTAAAACCACATGTCTTTAGTGTCCTGGTCTCTTATAGCTCGTTCTCAAAGTAAACTACACCTATGATGCCGCAACTTCTACAGCAAACAGAAACTTGTTGGAGATGCGTTGGACAGTCTTGCAGTCTTCACCTACTCATTCATTCAGAAATGGAATATGATTTTTTGACAGAAATTAAGGTCAGATGACAACTGCTTCAGAGCCATTCACTGTGTAGGGACACCCATGACGGTAAATAATGGTCACCCATGACAAGCAATTTGATAGATGTTAGTTTCAACAAGATAGCCGTTATCAAGTGCCAAAGTTCGGAAGTCCCTGTGGAAACAAACTCCATCCCAGACCATGGAAACTAAACGAAATTTAAAAAATTATTTCTTTGGCGAATTCCTCCCTCAGCATTCTTCTGGCAAAACTTTTTGAGAGTTAATCAAATTACCATGAAAAGTAGGTCCCGCTATTCTTGGACAACATTAACAAATACAACATGGATGATAGGTTGTAATCCTGATCCTGTGTTGTAATAACCAATTACGTATGTACATTCGAACAGTCAGTTTCTTCAAATTTCATTGTAATAGTACGAATTACATCGTAAGAATCCAATTATGATGACCATAATTATCCCGTAATGCCTAACAAGCGGCCGTTTTCAGTCACCTCTGTTGTAATAAGCTTTTACGCGATATTCGGCAGTTGAAAGATATTTAACCGACATTAAATATCGCGCCAATAAATTTTTTCAATGAGTTTTGTGAAATTCGTTCAGTACAGGGAATGCGCTTACCTATGGCGTTAAAACATGCCCCTATGCGTGCTCAAGTGAGCTTTGGATTCAAAGCTACCACTTCAACTTAACTTCCAATAATGGTAAGTAAAGTATGTAAAAGAGTGGATATTATCATGGTAATGAACTTGGAAAATCAACCTTTGCCTTATACAAGTTATAGTCAGAGTCCAATGTGCATTTTAGTGGCGCATGAAGTGGAATGCAAAAATGAATCTAACAGTCTGACACCATACTAGACCACAGGAATATTTGTCTGAAAACACAATTTTGAATGATGTTGAATGATTTAATGAGTTTAAAAATAAAAGTTCATCCTATGTTGCTAGAATATGATGATGATGATGATGTATGTATATGTATGGCAAATAGTGATACAATCATGCAGCCGTACATGACAGACATCGTTATTATTTGAAAAAAAAATGATTTTTTTTCTACACAAAATTAAATGCAGAATAGCAGACAGAATTAGTAAGTGGAAAAATAATAGAAGATGAATATCTCACAAAACAAAAGAGAGAATAGGAAGAAGAGTAAAAACTTTTATTTCAAATTTTTAATTTGATTTGCTTTTCCAGGGAAACTTATTTTTTAAATAAAAATTAATGAAGATTTTTCATTAAACTCTGATACGACTGGATAACATGGCAACATCAATTGAATTTTTTTTTTTGTATTTATTTCTTTTTCTGATAAATGATGAACTGTTGATGAATTGAGGAAAAACGAAATAAAATTGTTAAAATCCATGTAAAATATGAAAAAAACTTTTGAGAAAATTTTCATGGCTCTTTTGAAAACCATTTTGAATGTAAATGTCACACACATCATATTTAAGATATAAAAAAAATACGAAAGAGAGAATGGAAAAGAAAAAAGTTTCATGCTTAAAAAATAAGAAAAAAGATGAATTTAAATAAATAAGATGGACCGACTGATTAAACAATGCATGGGTGTAATAAAACAGCAGGCAGGCTTACATATTGCATGACTGAACACAAATAAAATAAAGTTTTTATGCAGTTATAAGTCAGGACTGATGTATTCATGTGAAGTAAGCAAATAAAAACATATTTCGAATCTGTAGAGTCTGCAAGAACATTCATAATAGAGCACACACACTCACCCATACAAATTTAAGACAATAGATTGAATAATATCCGTCGTAAGACTAGCTTTTTAGCTAACGAACAATGCTAGTCACTTAGAACTTTTACATCACACATACATACAAAAACAATTGATCATTACAAGCCTTCAGTCAAGATTACAGTTTTAAGTTACAGTTTTAAGTCGATTCCGAAGGACAGATTTTTTGTGGAACTTTTCATGGCAATTTGATTTACTCTCAGAGTTATTGCCGGAAATCTACTGAAGGGTAGGCGCTGAAGAAATATTTTTTCATATGTCGTTTTGTTTGAGATGCTCGACCTGGGGTTTGAATCGTTGTCTCACGTCTAATAAACAATTCACTACCTACTAGACTATGGTGACTACATTAACTACGAGTTAAGTCTCTAGATCGTCTGATAATGTTTAAATCGTTTCATAATTAAAATGAATTGTTCAGAAATAATCTCACTTTCCAGCGAGAAATTAAGCTCAACTCGAAGCCATTTGGCTACCAATAACTTAATCTGGGGTACTCATTCAGCACGAGTAGCTAAACTTCTTCAAGATGGAACAACTGTGCTTATCGTCACGAAAGACACCTTAAATCTCGAGCAGCGCATCTTATGTTGGCTTATTAGACGTGAGGCCATGACTAAAGCCCCAGGTCAGACATCACGAACAAAACGAAACGTGAAAAAATACTTCTTCGGCGACTTCCTCTCAGCAGTTTTCTGACAAAAACTCTAAGAATAGAATAAATTTGCCATCTGTCGTTCGCAGTCGACTTTAAACTGTGGGTCCCGCCATTCATTTATAAAATTAACACACACACCTTTAGTGGTGTGAGAAGCTAGGTCGTAATCCTGACTGATGAGTTGTAATGACCAAATATGTGTGTATGTATGTATATGGTACGATTTAAGCGATGTAGGTACGAATGCTCTTTATGTTGTAATAATTTGTTGTTAATTGGCCATTAACCACCCGATTATTGGATTTCGGCCTGCTTTAGCACATCCTCCCAGGCGCTTTAGCTCTTTGTGCGCCTTCGCTAGAGCGTTCTCAATTTGGTCCATTCAACGTTGACATGTTAGGCTTCTCCGCCGACTTTTGAAAATCTCCACATTAAATACACGCCTCACCGGGTTATCCTCTTTCATCCGAACAGCATGATCAAGCCAGCACAGTTGCTGTATGTTAATGCGCTACACATCGCGCATGTCGTTCAGGAGCAAATACAGCTCAATGTTGGAGCGGATGTGGAAATCATCGCCAACTCGTAATGGTCAAAAAATAATACATAACATACATAATTGGCCATTACAATCCTTCAATCAGGATTACGATATAGCTTCTCACACCACTTATGTAGTGTGGGTTAGTTTTATACACAAGGGGCGGGACCTACAGTTTAAAGTCGACTCAGATGGGCAGATTTTTTGAGAAACTTTTCTTGGCAATTTTACTTATTCTCAGATTTTTTGCCAAAAATCTACTAAAAGGAAGCCGTCGAAGAAAAATGTTTTTGTTGGAGATATCTGACCTGGGGCTTAAAACGTCGCCTCACGCTTAATAAGCCAACACACTAACTACTAGACTACGGTGGATATTTCTCTCGAATACTCTCAAGGCTGCTGCATCAGCGCTTAATAGCGTCCATGCTTTTGCGTCATAAAGAAAGGAAAGGATAAGCGACTTGTAGTGTATAAGTTTCATCGTACCAGGGAGGACTCTGCTACTCAATTGCCTATGGAGACCATCGTAACATCTGTTGACAAGAGGGCTGATATGTTTGATCCCCGCGCTGACAACATTTTTGCTGGTAACGGCGGAGCGAACATAAATTAATTCATTATCAGCCGGAATCCGGTATCCAATACGCTGCATGTCCCTGCTTTCTTGCTCTACTTGTATTTAAATTACTGTATATGAGCTTTAGTTTAGTTTTGTTAGGAAGGAAGTCAAAAAATCTTAACCATTGCAGTGCAAACCATTGTTTGCATGTAAATATTCCACCATTAGCGTGTTGTTTAAGGGTTACGGTCACAATGAAAATATTTTTCATGTACGAGAATTATTTTAAACGCAATAACTTATGATTTAAACGGCTCAAAATATTTAGCAAAAACTACATATAAAAGGTATTTGAAAACGAAGTAAGCCTGTATTCATTGTATTTCACAGAAAACTAGAACATGTTCACACAAAAATCTACTTAAACAGGCTCTAATATGTGAAATAATTAACCTCATATACAAACAAGTTTATATAGAATAAAGCCATTAGCCATTAAGTTCTTTAAAACACTAGTCCAGTCTAGCTGACAAATAATAGCCAACCGGCATGTATAATAAAGAATAATTGAATACTGCATACGTTAGCACTCTCTAGTAAGTTTAGTCAGACATGCTGTGGCATTTGCCGGCAAATGGGGGAAAACTCTTCTTTTTTAATTTTTATTGAAAGTGTTAGTGGCGCAATGTAACCACAAATTAAGCAACTATTGAAATGGAATTTTCTTTTTGTTTTAAATAAATAGACGGTCACTCACGCCTTAAAAGAGTACAATTTTATAGAGGATTTGATTCATTTATTTTTATATCACGGCAAATAATCGTTCTTCAGAATACTTTCAATAGGTTACTACCTCTATTTTCCTGATTTTTTTTCATTTTTATTCAATTTTTGTGTGCAAATACTTGAACTTGAAAGAATCGCTTTTGTGCGATAGATGTCCATGCGATTCAAGAAGAGACTTGAGTCGGTCCTCTTCCTGTTAATATTGTTACGAAAATTGATATGATGTTTTGCTTTTATATCGTTTAACATTAAAATTATAAACAAAAGCTACAAATACAAAAACTATGGACTTGTTTATATGATCAACAAATAAACAAAAATATACCAACAACATCAGTATAAACAAAGGGATAAACAAGTAAACAAACAGGCAACAACAACACTGCAAGTACAAACGTAGACAAAATACAAAAACAACAATAATGTAAACAACATGTTTACATTTATAGAAATTTCTCGACGGCAAAGTTATTCTTCTTCAAGAGTATACATCAGACTGTATACCCTGCGATATAAAAAGCTAGGCAAAGCAGGCAACGAGCCAGCAAAATTTGTGTGAGGACGCGTTGCATTTGAAGAGGGTAATGGTGGTTTGAAGATCTTCGTTATAAAGATCTACCGAACAATTATTAGTGTTTACGCAAAAGAGTGTAAAGAAGAATAACAAATAAAACAATTGTTACATCAAGTTGTGAACAGTGGCACACAGAATTGTGCAAACAATAAAGAATTTTCATTAAAACTAAAAACACATTAATTTTTATTTTATTTGCAATCTACGAACTTAAATTTTAAACGCGTAGGTGTATAATTAAAGGCGTAGTGGTATAATTAATATTCAATGAACGTCTTTTAAAAAAACCATGTTAAAGCCGTATTAATAAACAATTAAATGAGAATAATAATAACAACATCTATAAGCACTTGAAATCAACAAAACCAATAAAGGAGAATTCAAACAAGTGGATTTACTGGTCGACTTTGGTCGCAACTATCAATGCATTTAAGAGTAGAGAAACATTCAAACATCAGCAGCAGATCAAATCAAAAATTCCCAACAGGTACGTGTGTTAAAAAGTCGCCAACAAAAAAGAATAAAGATGAACATTTAAGACACTTGTAGGTGTAAATTGTGGCACGTTGAAATGAAATTGAAATCTGGGGGAGTCAATCAACGCACACATGTACACACTCGTATTTAAAAATAATTAGGGAAATACTGGTGGTAAAAGATGCCTCTGGAAGAAGAATTTTTATGTTTGAATGACTCAACCTGCATAATTTTATTGTTATTGGAATATATCAACTTTAATTGACCACACATGATTGGTCATTACAACCCTTTAGTCAGGATCACGACCTAGTTCCTTATACCACTCATGTTGTGTGTGTTAATTTTATACGTGAGTGGTGGAACCTACAGTTTAAAGTCGACTCCGAACGACAGATTTTTGAGAAACTTTTTATGGCAATTTTTTATTTACTCCTAGATTTTTTGCCAGAAATCTTCGGAAAGGAAGACGTTGAAGATATATTTTTTTTTTACAGTTTTCTGACCTGGGTTATGAACCGTGGCCTAATGGCTAATAAGTCAACACACTACCTACTAGACTAAGGATGGTAATATATTTCTCTTATTGAAAAAAAATCAATATTTTTAACCTCACAGTTGAGTAGAAGAGTTAGTTGACTAGCATAAAAAGCTCCAATAATGCTATGCATCCTTACAAGACAGTGGATGAATATTGACCCTTGCCTATTTTAAAACAATCATACTTACCAGCTGACTATTGCCTCTTTTCACGTTTTGGCGCTTACCTCATTTGGTTTTATGGTCACAGGGGCGTTCCAAGTGACAACAAGGCCAATACACTTGCAATAGCTTGCTTCACGGAAAATTCAAATGAATTCCTATGAGTGAATATGATATTGGTGATCTCTGCAGAGTGGCAAGCAAATCGGCTCACAAGAACTCCATCATTGGCAAAAGCAAGTTTACTTGCAGAGGCACCAGATAGATCTGGCCTAACATGGATATATGTTGAAGAGAATTTGCATTGAACCTGACAAGATTACATCTAAGGGGTGGGTGTAACGCCTTTTGCAGAAGCTACAACGATAGGGAGGAAGATTAGACCACATAAAATCTTCTCCGTCATCATGGCAGGCATTGAAGAAATAATTTTGTTGTTAATCGGACCTGCGGATAAAACCCCAACACACTACCTACCAGATTACGATGGCTTATATCAAGTTTAAACACTCCAAATGAATCGAGAAGACTTTCACATCACATTTCCGTATTGTTTTTACATTAATTTGATATAAATTTCTTGATTGTTTCCTTCAAGAGGATAACGAAGTGACTGCTGATCCTAGTCCCCCATATACTAACAATCTTTTGATCATAGAATGACTGCGAGCGAAGGAGCAGAGGCCATAGGAGAATAAAACGAATTGTTTTGTTGCTTGAAACCCAAAGTTTGACTACACTTTATAAACAGAACTTGATATAAGTAACTGAGTGTCCTTACCGAACATTGTGGTGCAAAAGCTTTTCTCTAGATTTCTACAGAATATTTCTGATGATGATGAGATGTCTGACATGGGGTTTAAAGCGTGGCCTTACGTGTCTAATTAGTCAACACACTACCGTCTAGTAGGTAGACTTCAAATCGTATTATTGACAACATTCAAATCGAATCTCTATGCCTTCATACACCTAGAACTGAAATTTGTGTACGGAAAAGATGCTCTTGTGATGCTCATCTTGGTGATGAGAAGTGTATCTTGGGGTTTGAAGCGTGGCCTCATGCCTAATTAGCCAACACACTACCGTCTAGTATGTAGAGTGCAAATCGTATTATTCACAACATTCAAATCGAGTCCCTATGTCTTCATACACCTATAACTACATATATTAAATTACATTGTCAGTGTAAACAGTGTATATTTTATATACACATATATTTTTATTGTTTATTTGTATAGTAAACAATACTATTTAATGGAAATTTTTATTGTTATTGTTTTCATTTTATCATGACTTTTTTCTTGGTGTTGCATCGCACGTTCCCTCTGTTAAAATACTTGCCATTCCAGCAAATCACTTTAAATGGGGTTTCAACCAAAACAAAAGCAAAAACAAAGAACTAACAAAACACACTACAAGTCAGCATAAATATTTAATCGTTCGTTCTATTTTATTTCTCTTTGCAATCATGGACTTGGGGTTTGTTTTTTAAAATTTATCCCGAATGTTTAAAATTGTTTCAATGCAAATGAATTCGCTTTAAATGGTTCAATAAAATTAAAAATTTTCATAGTGTTGCCTTCCTTCTTAGCCGTTTTAAATTTTTTATAGCAGAAAATAATTAAAAACGCCCACTTTTTTTCCAGGTATAAATCAATAGTTGGCAGTAAGTAACACCGGCTGTCATTTACACTCGCAAATAAGTTTACCCCAAAAGGAGATTAAATACCGCAACTGTTTTTTTTTTGTACAGAAGATTCGTTTTAATTGGTTATTAAAGTTTAAACTTTTAAAACTGAAGAGGTAAAGAATTAAGAGCCTTACGGCTATTTAAATACAATTTAAACCGAAAACCATAAGAGGACAACCTGGTTTATAGATTCGCATTTTTTATTTTTCAAGAAAAAAATCTTCATATAAGAATTGAAAGAGGAAGTGTGTTTGATATGCTTAAATTCCTTGCAAGTCGTTTAATTAGTTCAAATACTAACGCAGTTGAAGATAGCATTTACCAAAAAGACAGAACGAAATTCTGGTATTAGGTTTTGGATTCCCAAGAATGCTTCATCTCAGCTTCCCAATTCCTCGCATATGCTTTCAAATGCCTGTAACCCGTTCCTAAGGAAAACTTTAACACAGATTTAACACAAATTTTGTTCTATAGTCGCAGTAGTCTAGTAGGCAGTGCGTTGGCTTATTAGAAATGAGGCTACACGGTTCAAACCGTAGGTCAGACATCCCCGACAAAACGAAATCCAAAAAAAAATATTTCTTCGAAAACTTTCTCTGAGCAGCCTTCAGCTAAAACTGTGAAAGTAAATGAAATTGCGATAAAAAGCTTTTCAACGATCTGTCGTTTGGTTCACTAAGTTTCAAACCTTAGCCCAGATATCAAAAAAACGAAATATGAAAAAATATTACTCCGTCTACTTTCTTTCAATAAATTTCTTTAAAAAAACTATAAGAGTAAGTAAAATTGCCTTGTCGTTTGGATTTAAACTGTAGGTTCCACAACTCATGAATAAAATTAACACACCCAGCATAAGTGATGTGAGAAGCTAGGTCGTAATCCCAGCTGAAGGGTTATAATGACCAATTATGTATGAATGTATGCATCGGAATCATGGCTGATACATTCTATCATTAGGTTTTGAGTTCACAAGGATTCTTCGTCTTCCCAAGTACCAAACAATGGCAGAGAGGATGCTCAGTTGCTTCCTCTTTTTTCTTGCCAATACAATTTCTGCAGAAGTCGTTTTAAGGTATTTCCAGTCTCCCGCAATGTGCTTTCAGAAGCCACTATAACGTTATTATTGCTTTGTGGTTCCTACGAGGAACTCTGTTCTGGTTTAACTCAAGTTTTGTTCAGCACATGTACATATCGTTGCAGAACTATCTGATCTCTCTATTAGTGAGTTCATTGCATCATCTTTCTTTAAGAAATGAGTGAAGTTGCTTGAGGCCTTTATAGTTTGATCCTCAGCAGAGGAATGCCAATCTCACATATGAATTCAATCTAACCAGCCTTTGCAACTGGGTCAGTTTCGTTGTTACCCTCAATGTTCCCAAGTTCAGGAAACAATATGAGAGTCAGCGCCGAATATTTCGCTTTTTACTTCATAGACGGTCACCATTATTGGACAATCTTAGATGTTGTGAACACGCAATCTAGGGATCTAATAGTCGCTGAATTGTGTGTAAATACCATTCGATATACTTTGATACCGGATTCTCACAATGGCAGTTTGTGTAATCAAAATCATTTTGAATGAATGAGACTGACTTTCTTCACTTACTTAGTGATTGTAAACCAATGTCTAAGTCAAACTTACGACCTATTTTCTCCTACCACCGATGTTGTTTGTGTTTACTTTATCCATAAGCGGCATGACCTACATTTTAAAGCCGACTGCGAGTGACAGATTTTTGAAAAACATTTATTTTCCATTTTATTTTTTACTTCTACAGTTTTTGGCCAGACGACTGCTGAGAGGAACTCGCCGGGGAAATATTTTTCATATTTCGTCAGCTGAACTAGGAGTTAAACCACAGTCTCGCATTTAATAAGCCAACACACGACCTTCTAGACCACGGTAACTTTGAGTGAACGAAACGGTGGAAGTGTTTTGAGCTAAATGAGTTGCAGTGAATTAAAGGTTTGCTTTCAAAAAGTTTCCAATGTTTCTTATGAAAGTTCTTTACAGCCTTGTGTATGAAATGAGTATGGCTATCAGAGATCAGCAATGAGTATTCAAAAATATGAGTAGAATCGAATCTTAATCATAATTTATGATAGTTATACGCATGCATACTTATTTTAATACCATACTCATACTACTCATATCTAAAGTTTGAAGTACTCATGATATTCATACCAGAAATCAGCAATGGGTATTCAAGAAGATGATTAGAATCGAACCATACTCATAATTTCTGAGACTTATACGCATTCACACTTATTTTAATACCATACTCATACTACTCAGATTCAAAGTTTGAAGTACTCATGATATTCATACCAGAAATCTGCAATGAGTATTCAAAAATATGAGTAGAATTGAATCATACTCATAATTTCTGATGCTTTTACGCATTCATACTTATTTTAATACCATGGAACCTCTACTCATATTCAAAGTTTGAAGTACTCATCATATTCATACTTAACAACACGTATGATGTTGTTGATATCGACTCTCCATAACTCAAAATTTACAAGAATTACAAAATAAGTATGATTCGCGTACGAACACTAAAATACTCACTAAAAAATTTCTATTTTTTTCCGAAATATTTTCCAAAATACATTGAATATTTGTTTCAAAACTAAATATTTTTAACTCTGCCCAAGCCTATCCTAAATATTCAAATCTTTTTGAAACAGCAGGGAATTTCGACAGTCAAATAATTTACATACGGCGCCATCGATGACATGCCACAAAAATAAATAAAAGTTGTACAGAAAATTTATAACCAATTCGGTTACAAAATTTGCTCATAAATAAGTCACCGTAAAACTCCGAAAAAATATATGAAACTCAAGTGTTGAAGTGCTGCAAAATCACACACATGCAGAGCGTTAACAAGTTTTCGATTAAAAAGGGGAAAATAAAGGAAGCGTTTTTGTTTGCATTTCTCTTCAATAAAATTTTAAAATCAATGAAATGTCGTAAGAGGAAAGTACAGAATGCAACGAGATATGCATTGTTTACTTAGTTAGGTTGTGCAATAAGTTTCTTTAAAGCATTGAGAAGTGAAGACCCCATAATAAACAATACCACACAATGGTTACCAACTACTCACTCACACATGCATATACACAACAATAAAATTTCTGTGGAAACTGATTTGCGCCTTCTGTTTATGAACACTACCTTTATGTTCGAGTTGCATACGTGTTTCTATTTGTTCCCAAAAGTATGTGCATTCAGCTGATTACCACACGTTTGAATGAAACATTTAGTGGCCAAAAATTCTTCGTCTACCATACACCCAGCAATGATGACATCAATGATGATTTAAACTGAGTCACATACTTATACTTCCAGTCATTATGATTCCACATGAAAACATTCGTATCCAAAATAAATCTGAAAATGAGCTCTAATGATGACCGCTATCAGCAGCACCAGCAATATTTGCTTAAATGCCACGATAATGCAAAACACATTCATTGTGTACAACAAACAAATGTTGTTTATGTTTGTCTTTTTGTTGTTCTTACGTTTTCGTGTTAAAAATTTTTAAATTCAATGGAAAGAATCCGTCCTTATTGAAGATCGAAAAATAAACCAAAAAAGTTGTGAATTAAATAATTTGAAATTGAGGGCGTCTTTATGTCTGACAAAAAACAAAAAACTGAGGAACACTAAAAAAAACATGGAGTGTGATGTCTGCGAAATATCCAAATGAATATAATTTGCCAATAGCTTCACAAACTTAAATTGACTTGAATTCACTGATGTTTGGAACCGGAAGTTTTATTACACCTTTCCCACCTTTAAATTGAAATGCAACAAAGTGAGTGTGGGAGAAATTGTTGATTCGTTTGAAAGGCCAATATGTATGGAATATACATACATAACATACATACATAACATACATACATAACATACATACATACATAACTGGTCATTACCACCCTTCAGTCAGGATTACGACCTAGTTTCTCCTACAATTTCAAATCGTTTCCGAACGATAGATTTATGAAAATCTTTTCATGGCCATTTGTTTTCTAATATCTTAATATTTGTTCATATTTTCATTATGTTGGAGATGTCTGATGGAACGTATCCTCACGTTTAATAAACCAACGCACTGCCTACTACACTACGGCGACTATTAAGTCTTCCCCGCATTTTCAGGGTGAAACGCATTTTCAAAGTTAAATTTTAAATTCTGGCGCATAAATCAGGCTGAATTTGAGCGATGGCATGAGTTATGTTGGCTTTGAAAACCGTTGTGGTTCATGGTTTATTCGCCAAGAAATCGAAAAAAATCTAACGAGGTCAAAGGGCACTATCTGCGTGGCCAATTGAAATCACTTCCACGTGCAATAACCATGCTCTCATGCCAGAATATTCAATATGACATGACCTGTGTGGTATGTCGCGTCGTTCTGTTTAAGCTACATATTGTTGGCATTGAGACCTTTTCATTCAGGATAAGAGAAGTCATCCGTGATGGCCTAGTCAATGTGGTTATCATAGAAATATAGACCGGTGACGTTGTCAGACTAAAATACACATCAAACATTGACTTTTTCGGAAGGTATTGGATGGCCTTAAACCTCACCTCAAATTTGAAAGTGTGTATCCCTTTAACCAACATTGTGCTTCATGAGTGAAGATAATTGTTCTACGAAAACTAGAGTCAGTAGGGAACAGCTCCAGAGCCTGTTCAGCGAACACATGTTATTGTCTATGATGGTCTCTACAGGATTCTGCCGAAAACTCTTAGAATTAATAAAATTGCCATGAAATGTTTTTTAAAAACTCTGCCGTTCGGAGTCGACTTTAAACTGTAATTCGCGCCACTCATGTATAAAATTAACACACACAACATGGGTGGTGTGAGAAACTAGATCGTAATCCTGACTGAAGGGTTGTAATGACCAATTACGTATGTATGTATGTATATAATTGTGGGGAACTGCCAGCGACTCTAATATAGAAATCCTACAAAGATTTCAATCTAAGGCTTTACGATCAATAACAAACGCTCCTTATTATATAACCAATAAATCCTTACATAATGACCTTAGCATGCCTTTTATAAAATCGGAAATGAAAAGATATATCTCCAATTATTTAGCTAGGCTTAGTAACCATACAAACTTATTGGCAATTGCATTACTAGATGAGACTGAAGAAATCAGAAGACTCAAAAGAAATCACATTTTAGATCTCCCTTTTATTTAATAAGTTTATTATAATTATTTAATAATTTAATTAAATTTTCTTATTTTGTTTTGTTAATTTTATTATAGTATCTTTAAGTTTAATTGTACATATATAATTTATATTATTGCTTCCAAAGGGTTGCAATAGGACATGTTATTTTTTCAATTTATCAAAATAGATTGCAAATAAAAAAAAAAAAAAAAAAAAAAAAAAAAAAAAAAAAAACATTGGTGCTATGAGAAGCTAGGTTGTAAGGGTTGTAACAACTAATTAAATAAGTAATTGTAAGGGAATAACCTTCAAAAAATAACGGTATTAGATAAACCAGCACAACAAAACGGTCCTGAAGCTGTGCTGGTCTCAATAGTCATCGGGATTTTTGTATAAACAGTGCCCCAATTATGTGAATCTAATAATCCAAGTGTAAATAGAGAATGAAGGCACTATTATGTGACATTTTTTACTATAAAACCAAAATCTATACTCACTTGGAAGTAGAACAATGAGTGATATAGGCTCATTAGAATTTTCAGCGTAATTCTAGGTCACAATGTAGATGGGTACGTATATTAGTCGCCGTAGTCTGGTATGGTACCTTATTATACGTGAAGCCGCGGTTTAAGACCCAGGTCAGACATTTCCAACAACGAAACGAAATATGAATAAATATTTCTTCGGCAACCGCCTCTCAACAAATTTTGTTATGGGACCCAAAGTTAAAAAACTGCTCTAAACTAATGAGCCTTCTTTTATTTATCGAGAATTTAATAAATTCCATACGAATGATTTGCTCTTATACCTGCACTGAAATTAAATCTCTTTCGGTATGAATCTCTAAATGCGTGTAATTGTCATGTTTAATCAGGTGTTGAAATAAATACTTTTGAAATGAATACAAATCCATGGTAAATATTTGCCAACAGCATTATACTGTCTCCATTGGCTTGATTACATAAGGACAGACATGCTGATGATTTCCCAACCTTCATAGCCATTGTAATAAGATTTGTAACGCAGTTACAAGTTATAAACCATTGCGTAAAACAAATTAATTTTATTTGTTTTAACCATTTGACGTCATTCTGATGGTTTTGGGATTATAATTGAGTGCTCTTCGCTGTTGAAAGAGCAGAAACCAAGGAGGGATTAAAGAAGCCTATTTGTTAGACAATATTTATTCGTTTTATTTATCTTTTTGTCTTGAATTGTTTGTTTACTTTTAATCTAAGTTTTGCTATTTTTGTTTTTGTATTATTTTTATAGTATGTTTTGTTTTTATTTTGTTTTACTATCATTTCTATTATTTTAAGTGGAGTATTTTTTAACACCTGATACAAAGCAAAAGGATGTGATGTTTCACTCATTGGAGCGTGTTTCGTGGAGTGTATACATTTTTTTATTTTACTCAAAAGTTTTAAAGAAGAAAAAATAAAACACAGTAAGCGTTTGTTTATTTTCTACAGATTATTTAAAAAATTAATGCTTTTGATCCCCAATTCCAATTTTAATCAACGAATTGGAAGGCGATACAACGTCTATGCGACAGTGAAAATACACCCGAGTGATTACATTGTAGTCTAAGTTCTTCACTAGGTTCAGTAGAACTTTTTTTTTATTATTCTCGAACCCTCCAAACTCGTTTTATTTGACAAAAACGTTTTTTTTTCGATCTTTTCACACACAAAATTATTGATTACGCAAATATGTTTGAACCTATTTTAAAAATCCAAAGATTTTTAGAAAGGGGAGATATTAGCCTTTAAAATGGTTTACAGAAACATTTTGTTCAAACTTATATGTTATGAGATTTGATGAGGTAAACTTGGAAAATATTATGTTTTTCTTATTTTTTCAAATTTGGCCATTCTTAATTGTAAAATTTAATGAAAAAATATGAAATGAGTGCAGACATTCTTAAAGTGCATTCACTTGTCAAGAATTTGACACTTTGTTTGACAAAATTGGACAAAAATTATCGTAGTTATTACTTAAGGAGTATAACAGCTTAGTCATAATTTGTATATATGCTGTCTCATCAAATGAACTTTCATTTCAAAAATTTTCAAAATTTTTGATGGATCTTGATTGTTTATCTGAGCTGTTTATCTACCAAAAGTAGTCTAATACTTCGGTTTTTCGCAAATATTATTATGTCAGGATTACGATCTAGCTTCTCACACCAGCTTATGCTGTGTGTTAATTTTATTCATACGTGGTGGAACCTACAGTTTAAATTCAACTCTAAATGGCAGATTGAGAAACTTTTCATGGCAATTTGATTTACTAGCAGAATTTTTGAAGGAAGATTACTGAGAGGAAGTTGCCGGCGTAATATATTTTTCATATTTCGTTTTGTTGATGTCTGAGCTAAGGTTTGAAACTTAGTAAACCAAACGACAATTTTTTCAGAAGATTTTCATGGCAATTTCATTTACTTTCAGAGTTTTTAGCAGAAGACTACTGAGACAGAGTTGTCGAAGAAATATTTTTTCATATGTCGTTTTGTTGGAGATGCCTGACCTGGGGTTTGAACCGAGGCCTCATGTCTAATAACCCAACACACTGCCTACTAGACTACAGCGACTACAGAACAAAATCTGTATTAAACCTGATAAAAGTTTACCTCAGGAACGGGTTACAGGCATTTGAAAGCATATGCGAGGACTTCTGCAGAAGTTGCAACGGCGGGCTAATTGGGAATCTGAGATGAAACGCTCTTGGGAACCTAAACCGTACTGACAGAATTTGGTTCTGTCTTCTTGATAAATTCTATGCACAATCTGCTATTTGGGCCAGTATTTGAAGCAATTAATCGACTTGCAAGGAATTTAAGCACATCAAATACACTTTCTCTTTCAATTCTTATTTGAAGATTTTTTCCTAAATAAAAAAAACTGCGATCCATAAATGCTTTTCGTTTTTTTTATTGTATTTAAAAAGCCTTAGTGCTTTTAATTCTTTACCTCTTTAGGTTAAAAAGTTTAAACTTTAATAACCAATTAAAATGAATGATCTGTACAAAAAAAAAACAGACGCGGTATTTAATCTCATTTTGCGGTAAACTTATTTGAGAGTGTAAATGACAGCCGGGTTTATTTTATTATTATTATTATTAACTATTGATTTATGTTTGGAAAAAAGTGGGCGTTTTTAATTATTTTTCGGCTATAACATAATTGGCCATTACAACCCTTCAGTCAGGATTACGGCCTAGCTTCTCACACCACTCATGTTGTGTGCGTTAATTTTATACGTGAGTGGCGGGACCTACAGTTTAACGTCGACTCCGAATGACAGAATTTTGAGAAACTTTTTCATGGCAGTTTATTTTACTCTCAGAGTTTTTGCCAGAAATCTGCTGAGAGGAAGTCGCCGAAGAAATATTTTTTTTTCATATTTCATTTTTGATGTCTGACCTGGGATACGAACCCGGGCTTTACGAATAGTAAGCCAACACACTACCTACTACACCACGGCGACTCTTCGACTATAAAGAATTTAAAACGGCTACTGCGTTAGTATTTGAACCAATTAAACGATCAGTTTGAAGTTGACACCAAACGATGGATTTTTCTTAGAGATTTTTCAGAGTTTTTTTCCAGAAATCTGCTGAGAGGAAGTTGCCGAATAAATATTTTTCATATTCCGTTCGTGTTAGAGATGTCTACCCTGGTGGTTGAAGCGTGGCCTCATGTATATTAAGCTAACACACTACCTACTAAACTACGGCGATTAATATTAATTTATTTTAACACTAGAAAGACGGGAGAATTAATATACCTTAAAAGACGGGTAGTGGTCTTTTGACCAGTAGCAAAAATCTACATTTGTATTTGAAAATTTAATTTTAAAATTGCTTATTTATTTAAACTATAAAATAAATAAAAAAATTAAATTGTACATTTTGTATTCTTAGTTTATAACAAAAAATAAACATTTAATAATACGTATTTGAAAAGAAACCAAGTTTATAAATGTACGTATACATAATAAAAATATGTACATTCATAAAAATACTTGTTGTTTTTGTTTTGAATGTATTTATGCGAGATCGAGGTATATCGAGACCGTGAAACAGGTCAATAATGTTACGATTTTTTTGAAATCTGTCTTTTACACGCTTCCAGCGCATACAAAAAGTTTTGATTTAATACAGGTTCCGCATATTTCACACATTTTATTTGTTTTGTTTTTGTAGCCAGTTGTATGACAATGTCGTCTTTCCATGGATTGAATATGTGAAACTTGTAGTTGGATATTTACCGTTTGCGGTTGCTCGTCAATGTGACTGAGTTCAGATGCTACTACAGTCTTGCTTTATTGACTGTCCCAACTAGAGTTGTACGTTTGGAGAGCAAACTCTCTGCCAGCGATGCTGAGGTAAAAAAGTTGTCAGTTGTCACATTTCTCCTTCTATTTACGAAAAATTCTATTAGAAGCATTACAATGTCCTCTCCAAGCGTAATGTTATGTGGACGATTGTCATCTTTTCCCAAGTAGGGGAAATCGTTGAGCAGATATTTCGATTTAACATCTACGCAAAGCCAAAATATTATACCAAATTTGTTGGGTTTATTCGCCATGTATTCTGTAAATTTGTATCTTGCTTTTGTAGGAAAGAACTGTTCGTCAACAGCGATGTTTTCACCTGGTCCATAACAAGATTTGCAATTTTCAATAAAACGGGTCCAAACATACGAAATTAAGGCGAACTTATCTCTTTTTAGTCTAGTAGGTCTCTCTTCTCGCACGTCAAAACGAGTATATTTATTATTTCTTTGAATCGTTCTCTAGACATAGTTTGTGAAAAAAGCAAATCCACATTCTTGTTCCATAAATCATTTACAGATATATTATTGAATCCACAAGCACCCCTAGCCTACAAACCTGAAATGAATTTGTCCAGTTCTTGTAAACACATAATCCAAATATGCTGCAATATCTTTGTCCCGAAGAGATCTTGTCATATTGAAATCTTTTGACAAACTGATAAAAATAAGTAAAAGAGAAAAGTTAAACAAAAAGTAACGGCAGTTTGATAACCAAATATTTGGTATGCATGTTTTTTTTTTGTAACAGTTATTACAAAAATTAAAAATTTGGGAAAAGTAATTGATAAAATAAATAGCGGTGGTGAAGGGTCAGATGACCCCTCTCCGTCTTTTAAGGTAGTTGCTTTAATAATTGCAATTTGGAATACTTAAACAAACAAAAAATTACCTTTAAATTAAATGAAATATTATTAAAAGTCACGAAGTAAGAAATCTGTAATATAATTTATAAAAGAAATATTAGCAGTTAGATTTGTAAATGGGTCAAAAGAACCCTGTCCGTCTTTCTAGTGTTAAAAAATGTTTAAGATTGTGAGCGAATTTAAGTCTGTTTAAAATAAAGTCTTTCATTTGTTAAGTGTCTTGCAACAGGGACTTATGAACTTTGACAGCTGATAACAGTCATCTTGTTGAAACTACATCTATCAAAATGGTTGCCACTTATTCAGTTATTATATTCCATACGATTATTTTTTTAATATTTTTTCCAATAAATCTAGCTAAGGAATGCTGCTGCTTTGCCATCATAAACCAAAGGCTTAGATTAGCTCCATAAAAAGTAAAACACGTGAATACATTTTTTTTTAAATAAATTTTTTGTATAAATTTCTACTTGTAATTTAAAACGAAAAATAATTTGTTTCCAAACTACCTCCCCTTTTTTGCTTCCTCTTGCCAATCCTCTACGTGTTCTATAATAAATTTTCTGATGCAATATCCTTACGTTTTAAAATAAAATACGAATAAAATGTATGGAAAAAAATTATTTATTAATATTTACATTGACAGCATTGTTGTAGTTGCAACATGTTGCCAGTACAAACAACCAACTAAGCAGGCGGCAGGCAATCGGTCCGAGAGGACTAAAAGTTTTTGTTGTCGATTTTGGTATGTTTTATGGTAACATGCTGACATTAATTGACCACAACAATTTGCAAGGTTAGTAAATTAAAATAAAATGCGTGCGGTTCGTTATACTCTCTCTCTCTCTCCGTCTCTCTTAAAGCATTTTGTTTATATTGAATTTGCGTTTTTATTTTATTATTTTTATTTTTTCACCATGTTTTTTGCATTTACGCGTGGTTATTTTGTCTGTTGCCTTATAACACACAGATATTGGTTTTGAAACCTACGCCATCGTTTAACCGATTTTCTGTGTTGTAGCTGTCATTGTCATTGCCATCATGCTTGTTGTTGTTCATTTTAATTTTTAAACGTTTGCTCACTTGTTTGTTTCTTTTTTGAAGAATTTTTTAAATTTTGGTTTTTGAAATAATCGCTACACTGAAATGGGTTGCAAGTTTCGATTGGTTTTGATAAAAAGGCCTCCTGTTTGTTATTACCTTACGCTGTTTATTTCCGTATATATTTGCACGTGGCAATTTCTAGAATCCCGCTGTTGATTTATAATTGTTATTCTTTTGTTTTGAAATCGCCGTAGGGTAATAAATAGCGTGTTATCTTATTAAACGTAATTGGTTTGATTGGTCTTGACTTCAAAAGTCAGAAAACAAAAAAGTTTTTGTGGATTATTTTCGACCCAAAACTATTCTAGAGTGTTAGTGTAATAGAGATGGTAAAGGAAGCTTATACCTCCAAAAGACCCATGAGCAAGATTTGGAAACTTAGATCTACCACCACATACTGGCTTTACTATTACGTTTGGAAGATGGTGTGCAAATACCACTACCACTGCCGACTGTTATTGTGCAGGTTGTCAGTTGTACTAGTCACCAGTGCACTCTGTTCCATTCTAATGCGTTCTGGCTCAACTTAAATTATTTATAAGCTGCGATAGGAGATTTTATTTCAGAATTCCATAAAGAGGCCGCCTGTTTGATTGTCCGCCGATGGAATCCCTACAGTATTGTTACGAAAATGAAAAAATCTAGATACTGGGGGGTTACTTCGTAACTCGATACGAAAATTAAAATGTACGTATTCGAACAAATTGTACTCTGTAGTGCGAAAGTAAGCAAAATTTTCGAAAGTGCGATCAATTTTTTTCTTTCCTTAAAGACTTATTACGAAAACGAGCATAAAAATCTTAGTAAATATCGAAAATTCTTCATTAGCAATTGTGTTGGTGACAAGAAATAATAAATTTTAAATGTAAGTAAATTAATACAAATATATTGCAAAATAAAATAATATTTTTTAAACAATCTCAAAGGAGTGAGTACAAAAGAATTTTATATATATGGGTGACGCACCCAGATTTGGCCAAGGGACATCTAAAAGTGTCGTTTGCAAGAAACAAGTATAATCACCTGTGGCAAAAACTAAGAACCGATTTGGATTCGCTTGGTCCACCGCAGCGAGATGTTAAAGGTTGGAAAAAAGTAAACTTCGATAGATTTAAATATTTGAGTGCGGCCTATCGCAGGGTTATTAAACATTTTCATTTTTATTAGGTTTGGGCCGACTACAAAAATCATATCAAGGGCAAATGCAGTAGAAATAAACTAAGCATGTCTGGTACTGGTGGCAAGTATTGCTCATTAACACCTCTAGAAAGACAAACGACTGATTTACTGACAATGGATAAGGCAATTAATGGTTCAAATCCACAATCAAGTTCACCAGTAATAAATTCTGTTCTTGAAAAAGACCTTCAGTATTTAGTTGAAGAAAATGAGGAGGGATTAGAGTCTGATTCGTCCTTCCCAGATATTGTAAATGAAGAACCAAAACCATCAAAACCACGTCAAAGTAACAAAAGAAAAGTTGATAACAAAAAAGCTCTTCTAGAAAAATAAGTGGCAAATCAAATAACATATCAGAACAATTCAATAAAAATACTAACAAAAATAAATGAGAATTTAACTGCAATTCACGGCTTTAAGAAGAAGTTACTATATTCAGGAAGAATGACTGACAATTTTCTAATTAAAATTAAAAGTTTTTTATAATTAAAACTTGTAATTACAAAGTGTGGCCAAGTTTATTTTTGGGTTTTCCATGAAAATTTTCGAACGATTTACAGAGTACGCTTTTATTTACTTATCTAAAACACCTTGCGAATACTTTTACTTTTCGAACCGAGTTACGGAGTAACCCCCTTGTGTTTTGCTTTTACATTGCTTTAAATTAAAATTATAAACATAAGCTACAAAAAACAAAACAATATTTACAAATTATCGCACTGCTTAATATTACAACAAACATCAGCATAAAAAATGGCGAGCAAGTAAACAAAAATACAACAACAAATACCACAAGAATAAATATAAACAAAATACACAAATAACAATAATGTACGTATTCGACGATGTTTACATTTATAGAGAACTCGTGAAGGCGAAGTCACGAACATTCACCTTCAAGAACATTCATTAGAATGTTTAGCCTGCCATATAAAAGGCAAGGCAAATCAGGCGAGTGAGGCAGTAAAAGTCTTGTGTGAAGACGCGGTGTGTTTGAAGAGAGTAATCGTATTTTGAAGATCTCCGTTACAAAGCAATTGTTATTGTTTATGCGAAGGGTGTAAACAGAGGAATAACAAAGTTGTTTACATAAAGTTGTGAACAGTGACGCATAGAATTATGCGAATAGTAAAGAATTTTAATTAAAACTAAACAGAAATTTATTTTTATTTTATTTGCAATTTACGAGCTCTTATTTTAAATGCTTTTTAAAGGGTAAAAACGTAATAGTATATAACGATTCAAACTATAGGCTGACTAACCACTCAAATGACTTCTACAGTAACTGAGTCTGAGGAGAATAAGCCAGTGCCCTTGCCATTTTTTTTTTTCACACCGAGGAGGGGTAAATGTACCTAACCGCACCATAGAGGAAGTCGTCACATCCTCCGTGTGTGGGGCCCTCACCCACTAAATCCCCCCCTCGTCTCATGGACTTGTTGTGTCCACTCCGGAACTACGGTGGTATTACTTCGGAGTGGAGTCCCTTTGGCTCTTTGGCCCCTGCATGTTCATATCCGCGTCCGGATTGCGTGTTGAAAGTTGAAGAGACATCTAAGCGTCTCCACTATTCCTTTCCTCCAGATCCTTGCTTCGAATTTCGATAGACACGTGTGCCAGTTTCATCTATTCCGGCGTGCCCACATGTTCTGCAGCCACAAGATCCCTCGTCTTCAGTTTTAGAATCCTCTCCATGTAATTCGCCACTGAGGTCCAATTTTCTCTACTCGCGATCATAACCCCGATAATGTTACCGGGCGTGATCGTCCCAACTATCGACGTCAGTGCAGAGCGATAGCTCTGCCAGCGTGCACACTCGAAAACGGTGTGCTCTGCGTCATCAATTATCTCCCCATCCTCGTAAAGACAGTAAGGTGAGGCGGTCTTTCCCATTCTGTGCAGATATTTCCTAAAATATCCGTGACCCGATAACATCTGTGTAACGTAGTAATTTACCTCTCCAAATTTCCGACCAATCCATGGCCTTATGTCTGGAATAAGTCTCGCCGTCCATCTTCCTCTATCTTCTTCGTTCCATCGTTGTTGCCATTTTGAAATGGTGTTTTCCCTGAAATGAGCGGTTATGTGACTCCCAGCCGATTTCGCCTTATAGATCTCCATCCGCTCCGCTGCCAGCAGATCCACAGGAATAATACACGCTATCACCACTACGGCTGGAGCGGATACCGTACGATATGCCGACGCGATACGCAATGCAGCCAATCTCTGTACCGCTACCAGTGCGTTTGTCCGCTTCTTAACATTCAGTGTTTCAGCCCAAATTTCGCTCCCATAAAGCAAAATGCTGTTTCCGACCTCCATCAGGAGTCTCCGTCTCGCCGGTAGCGGGCCTCCAATGTTCGCCATTAATCTACTGAGCTGTCCAACGATCCTCTGGGCCTTGTTAGCCGAGTACTGGATCTGATGTGAAAATGTTAGTCTGGGATCCAGCCTTATTCCCAGGTATTTCACCGAGCTCTTGGTCCTAATTACTCCGTCTCCTATACTCATGTCCACCTGCAAGGGGATATGACGACCACTGATCTGCAGTAATTCCGTTTTGTGCATGGCCAGATCCAGGCCGTGGGCATCCAGCCATGTTTTCGTTCTCAGCATGACACGTCTCAGTTTTCGTTGTGCCTCTTCCGTGTTCCTGGCCGTGATAACAGCTGCAATATCATCTGCGTATCCAAACAAAAAAGTTGCATCTGGCATATCCTCTTTCAGAATTCCATCGTAGTTGACGTTCCATAGGTCGGGGCCGAGTATCGATCCCTGTGCCGCTCCTGATGTTATATGTTTCACCCTTGGGCCCGAGCTTGTGTTATACACCAGCTGTCTGCTACTCAGATAACTACTTATCATGGCCAAGATGTAGTGTGGCACCGAGAAATTGTACTCCAAAGCATTTAATACGTCGCTCCATCTAAGGCTGTTGAACGCATTTTTAACGTCCAGAGTCGCAAGCAGTACCACAGGCCTCGAAGATTTGCTCCCTCGTTGTGTTATACTGGCCGCTTCAGTCACCTCTCTCAAGGCACCAATTGTAGACCGACCGGGTCGAAATCCATATTGTCTAGCAGACAGTCCGCCACTATTCTCAATCGCGGCAGCAAGCCGAGGCTTCAAAAGCCTCTCGAGCAGCTTTCCCGCCGTATCCAGCAAGCACAGTGGCCTGTACGCGGATGGGTCCTCTGGATCGCCCTTTCCCTTATTTATCAAGACTAGCTGTTGTCTCTTCCATATTTCGGGGAAAATACACTCTCTCAGGCACGCGTTGTATATTCCCAGTAGGAATTGCGGTCTCTGATTGGCAATCTCCCGCATTACCTCAGGCGGGATGCCATCGGGCCCCGGTGACTTACCGGGTTTCAATCCGACTGCAGCTGCTTTCAGCTCCTCGTCGGAAAATGGCAAAGGTTCTGTATTGCGCGTATTCCGTCGTCGTTCGTTCGCCGGTTCATGAGTAGGGAATAGTGTATCCACTATATTTCTCATTACTCGCTCGTCCATAATTTCCATTGGTTTCCTTCTGTTTAGTTTGTCCATTACAATTTTGTATCCAAGTCCGTAAGGGTTTACGTTTACGTCGTCGCGTAGTTCCTGAAATGCCTGATTTTTCTTTCGCGATATAGCCTTCTTCAGAGTCTTCTTTGCCTCCTTATATGCCCGCATTTCGTCAGCAGCTGGTCCATCGGGTCTGGCTCTAGTGTACCTCCGTCGTAGTCGTAGGCGGTATTGTCGTCCCACCAGTACACTGCCTTCCTTCTGATATTCGGAAGTTTTCGCAAGGGCATTGCCTCTTTACATCCGCGTCTTATTATCTCCATGGTTTGTTCCACTCTTGTCCTCGCATCGTCCGAGAGTTCAACTCTGCTACACAGTCTATCCACTTCCAAGAGTAACCGATTCGCATTTAATTTCCGTGAATCCCAGATTCGATTATTTGTGGTGTAATTGTCCTCCTCAAGTCTATTCCTTGGAGCAAAGGTGTACGATATGTACTGGTGATCACTGCCCGTATATATTTCCAAGACCCTCCACTCCTTGACTCTGTGATACATGCTCTCGGAGACCATAGTTATATCAGGGATGGTGCCCTCGCAGCCTGGTCGTCTAAAGGTAGCTACGCTCCCCTCATTCGCGAAGACCAGGCCGGTTCGAGCTGCCATCTTTACAATTCGCCTGCCTCTTGGGTTGGTATTCTGCATTCCCCACTCTACCGCTCTGGAGTTAAAATCGCCTGCAACTATGAAGTTGCCGCCAATCTGCGCCATTGCATCCTCGATTCTGGCCAATTTCTCCTCAAAAGTTCCCACGTCATCATTGGGAGTCAAATAACAACTCATTAGAGTAATCTCGTCAAACTGTATCCAGGTGAAACAATCCCCCCTACCAGATCTTCTCGGTCGGGGGCTCTGGTTATCCGTTATCCATATAGCTGCTGTAGATGTTTCATCACCCAGCCAGAATCCGCTATTTTTAGATGCATACTGTTCGCTTATAACAGCTACGTCAACTTCCTGCTCCCTGACTATTTGCGATAGCAAAGAAAAAGCCACCTTCCCTCTGTGCATATTCAGCTGCAATATCCTCATGCTGCCTTTCGTAAGCTCGTCCCGCAGCCCCGCGATCCCGGGAGGTGATCCAGAGATTTTCCTGACTCCGCAGAGCAAATACAACATTTCGGTGTGTTCCGGCATTCTTTTCGCTTATGCCCCTTCTCTCCACATTTCATGCATAGGTCTGACCTGTCCGGTCCACCACACTCCCACCGTTTGTGACCTATTCCGAAGCATCGGAAACAGCGTGTCGGTTCTTCCCTGATGGTTATTCTACAGCGTGTCCAGCCTATTTTGATCCTCTGTAGTTTCAGCAGCGCTTTCGCACAATTTGCAGAGGTTGTCACGAAGGCTCTTTTCTGCTCCCGGCTGTTCGCCCCGGTTATACGAACGGACGTATCCGGATTTATTTCGCCCGCTTCTCTTTGTACGGCTGCCATAACTTCCTCGGTGGTTGTGAGGGCATCCAGGTCCCGAATTTCCAAAGTGACCGTAGGTACAAGGTCCTTTACTGTTGCCTCTTGATTTAGGACGCTCTTTAGGTTCTCCCTGAACTCGTCCCTTTTGCCTCCTTTACCCATTTCAATGAGAATAGCACCTGTTTTCGTCTTCCGGACGGCTCGTATCGCTATCTCCGATTCCTCTGGCCTTATCTTGCTCCTTATATTCCTCAGAACGTCAGCGTAGCTGCGCCCCTCGGTTGGGTGGATGATTACAGCTTCTGGACGTTCTTTCACAGTTTTTCTTCGCTCCTTTTTCTCTTTCCTTGCCGTTTTCTTGCTCCTCACTGTTTTCCATTCCTCGTCCACTGTTTCCTTGAGCTGTATGGTGTCCGTCGGTTTTCCTCTCGGCCTTTTTTCCGGGCGGCTCTTCGGCGGGCTTGAGGCGCCTCTCTTGTTGAGGGAACTAACAGGTGTGGAGACTTCACAGTCATTCCTGTTATTCTTGGTGATCTCGGGTGCTATACTAACTTCTTTTTCCTTTTCCGCAGTCTTCCAGTTCTCTCTATAGCTCCGCATTATGTCGATGAGCTCCTCTAATTCAGCTACTCCGCTCTGAACTTCCATGCTGATGTTCCTTGCCCTCGTCATTGCCCCTCTAATCCTGCGGATAACATTTTGGCACTTAGTGAGGGTCTCCTCCTCGGAGTTTCTCATCTTACATATAAACTCCTGTCTAGGGGAACTGTGCCTCAAAAGCGGTTCCTTTGTCCCACTATGCGCCGGTTGCGTTTGCGCCCCTTCTTGCACAGATTCCGGTGTCGTGCCACCCTTCTTAGTCCCAGTGTTCCTCGCAGACGCGCTCTGAGAGTTCGTCGTCGTCTGGGATTTCTTCACCGGCGATCGCCTGATTTTCGGGCTGCTCATAAAGGCAACCTCTCCCTACATCATCTCTTCCACTTCTAGTATTCTTTTATTCATCTTTTCTCTTGGGTTCCATCTTCAAGCCGCTATCTCATATCGGCTATGCAGTTGTCCTTCAAAGACCCCGAGGGTGCCTATGGTAATCAGTGAGGTCCTCGCGAGGGTTGACGCAAATCCTCATGGGAGTTTGCGTTCAGAGCCAGGTCGGACACTAATTAGGAGTCATCTCAACTAAACCTGCATCACCAACTAAATGGCGACGATAATCGAACGTACTTGAAGCCCTGCCACGGATTTAACGGAACGGAGGCGTCTGCAACATTAGCCTGAAAGCCATTTCGACCGGTTTTCACTCGGTGTACTCAGGTAACAGAATGCAACAAACGTCAGCCCACTTGCGTCATCTTTAAAATCGATTTCCAATGCATAGTCAAGGTCGTGCCGAATCGTCAATCTTGCCTTCTCACATTAGCAAGTACCCAGCGGATGCTGAGTACCAGTACCCGGGGAGCCTGATCTAAGATACGGAGGCTGTGAGCTACTTGGTATGTACTTGCAAGGATAGCCCCGGGCTTCGCCAAGTTGAAACCAATCAGTGGCGTTGCCTTGTAGTTTCATACCCACTGCCCTTGCCATTAAGAAGCAGAGGCAGCAATAACAACATGTATTTGAAAGACAAAGCTAGTAGTTCAGTTACCACTGTACTCTAAGACATTACGACAAGATGACGACCTATTCTCGAAGGCTGATATATTTAGCCAATTGCAGATAATCTCTGCCATATTTCACAACAGGCGAAGTCTTCAAAGCTCCAAAATCCTAATACAAAATGCACTGGTTTTTACAGCATTATTCATTATTCATTATTCGTTGTGAACTACTTGGGTAGTACTTGTAGTATGACTGCTCAATGTTATTCAAGTCTTATTCTAAATAAGCTATTGTTACGTTTTCACCCCGTAATACCGTTTAATGAAACAAATATTCTCTGGAGATACGCTGTTTATTTCCTTACGTGTTTACACGTGACAACTTCTAGAATACTACTGTTTATTTGTAATTGTTATTCTTTTGTTTTAAAGTGGCCGTAGGGTAGTAGATAATGTGTTATCTTATTAAACGTGAGGCCACATTTCAATCCCCAGCTCACACGCCTTGAACAAAACGAAATATGAAGAAAATATTTTTTCGCGTTCTACCTCTCAGCAGATAGCTAGAAAAAACATCTAAAGCAAATAAAAAATTGCCATGAAAATCAAAAATCAATCTTTCGGAGTCAACTTTAAACTGTAGACCCCAACGCTCATGGAAACAATTAACACACACAACGTAAGTGGTATGATCGTAATCCTGATTGAAGGGTTGTAGTGACCAATTATGTAAATAATGTGTGTCACAGGATCAATTTCGCTTAAAACTTCTAAGAACTAATGTATGGAGCGTTCAATAGTCGAGTTTGAATGACTGTCAATATTTTATTTTTATTTTTTAACTTTTCCATTATTTTTGTAGCTGTTGTTGGCTGTCTTGTTTACATTTTTGGGCCGAAACCAAAGTTGATGATATTGACGATGTTATTTTTATTATTTGTAAATTTCATTGTTGTAGTTGTTTTTATAAATTTTATCATACTTTGTTCGGTTAGCCTGTATTAATGAATTTTCCAACTTTTATTTTTTATTCACGCCATGTTATTAATGCACCGCGTAATTTTCTTTAAACACGTTGAATTGGGTGTTGTTGTCATCATGCAACAGTATACATTGCTGCTGCCGCAGTGAAATGACAACAACAACAAAAAAGTGTTGATGAAAAAACTGTCAACATGACACTTCAAAAGCAAAATTCCATTAGGCGCTATGGGGGTTTGTTTTTTATTTTTTATATGCGGCTACAGAGTTAAGGATTAAAACCGGTTACGGTTGGGTAGCCAAGTAGGAAATTGACTACCAATTGTTTTTTAAAGTGTGGGTAATATAGAGCAGAAAAAAGAGGCTTCAGATTGGCAATATATTGGAGACGATTTCAATGTCGAGTGTGCTTAAAAGCTTACATAAATGGCTTGATTTAAAGACGGAACTCTCTAAATATTGTTACGTTTTTACTCTTTTAAAAACGTTTAGAATATGAGTTCGTAGAATGCAAATAAAATAAATATAAATTCGTGTTTAGTTTTAATTAAAATTCTTTATTGTTCACACAATTCCGCGTGTCACTGTTCACAACTTGATGTACACAACAAGTATTTGCTTTGTTTGTTATTCTTCTCTACACTCTTCTGCGTAAACACTAACAATTGTTCCACAGATCTTTGTCACGGAGATCTTCAAACCACAATTTTTCCCTTCACACGCAACACATCTTCCCACAAGACTGACTGAATTTTTACTGATCCCGTTGTTTGCTTTGTGTTGCCTTTTATATCCATTTAAACCATGTCGTAAACCCTCGTGGAGTTTCGAACTTTGACAATTGATAGCAGCCATCTTGTTGAAGTTACATCTGTCGAGTTACATGTAAGAGTCAGATATTCAGCGATTTTATTTTAATTTTTTGCAAACTCTGCAATTCTCGTCTATTCAGCCAACATCCTATCCAAATAATGCTTCCATCTGCAAGAAATTAGTAAAATTAAAAATTAAAGCTACATCTGTCAAGTTAGATGTCATTTACTAAGTGTATCACCATTGGGCGAATATAGCATTTGACAACACAAGGATGTGAAGGATGAAAGGGTTCTGGAGCAATTGCTAGTTAACTTGAATTTTTTTCATTGCTGAATGAATAGATCATCCCACTTGGAAGAGATATGAACTGGTCATCGATGCGCTTAGACCTGAATACAAGCTAACTTACTTTAGGCTTAGTGCTTGGGTCCTTTAAAAGATCCCATTCTACCATTGTGCCTTTTAGAACTATGAGTCCTGGTTAACAAGAATTGATTCCTACATTTTCTAATGGGTTTTATCTAAACCACCATAACAAATAGTTTGCAAAGCTTTTTATCATTATATTGAAAAAATTTCGTTTATTGTCATTAATTAATAGAGTAAATGATGAGTGAAATTTATATAAAAAAAGGAAATCATTTTTTTAATTTATTTTTGCGGCAATTGGATAAGCACAAGTACAAAGATTGTAGAAGTTGTCACGTGCAAATAAGTAAGGTAATATCTCCAGAGAGTAGTAACACACTGTTGTATTATACGAGGTGAAAACCTAACAATAGCTTATGCAAAAAATAGTTCTGAATAACGTTGGGACCCACACTAACAAGTACTACCGGAGTAGTTTACGACGAACAGTTTGAAAAATGCTGCAAAAACTAATGCATTTTGTATTAGGATTTTGGAGCTTTGAAGACTTCGTCTGGTTGGAAATATGGCAGAGGTTGTCTGGAATTGCGTAAATATATCAGCCTTCGAGGATAGGTAGTCGTTTTGTCGTAATGTCTTAGTGCACAGCGCTAATAGTGGTGATTCAGTCACTACTAGCCCTGACTTTCAAATAAATGTTGTTATTGCTGCCTCTGCTTCTTCTTAACAAGAGCGTTGACTTATTCTCCACAGACTCAGCTACTGCAGAATTCATACGGATGCAGCATTTTAATTGGTGAATTAGTGCCAAAGCACTCTTACTTAAAACTCTGTTATTGAAGATAACTATAGAAACCTTACTTACTTACGTAGTAGATCGTTACAACCCTTTTTTCAGAAGAACAACATTCAGGGGATGGCCCCTACTCATGGGGTGCAGATTTAATTTTTTTTTTTGTTTAAAATTTGTTAATATTTTTATATTATAAGTTTCAGGAAAGACCGCTACATGTAGTGGGTTCCACATAAGGATAAAGAACGGATGCTGTCTGTAGTGCAGTATACGATACACTGACCAATCGACCACAAACGGATATGCCTCTGCGAGAAAGACGAGTGATACCTAAGACTACACAGTTTTCGGAAACAAGTTCCTTTATCTCCTTAGAGTATAATACAGAGTAGTAGCCATAGAACTGCGAAACACAAGTCAGCATTACGAACTAGTTTCTCACACGAACCATGTTATGTGTATTAATTGGCACAGTTTCACAGATTTTTTCGACAGCCTCCGGCACTCCCATTTTTCCAAAAATATTGCCTGCGGGCCTCAATACTTATGCCGCCTGGAATATTCTGCAGGAGTGATTTGAGGGCATGGTCATCTCACGTAGAGGTAATATGAATTCGTCACCGATTTAACCAGTTTGGACTTTCTCCTGTGGGGTGTTTTTAAGTCACAGGTAAAAGCGAAAAATGCGTAACGAACTACAGAGTGAGGCTACGTTGAACATCATCAAAAATATTGCTTCATGCCACAAAATTGCCAAAAAAAATACCAGTCAAGCCTCAAAGCTTAACAAAAGTGATCAACTATTCTCTTATATTTTTTAGAAATGAAAAGGGAAGAAAGGAACCGTAATTTCAGTGTACTATTCACTTGTGTTTCGGCACAAGGCATTATTCGTGTTGTCACCGTAGTGTTGTAGATAGTCTGTTTACTTGTTAGAGCCTGTGATTCAAGTCACATATATTTCTTCCGTCTACTACTACTCAATAATTTTCTGGCAAAAACTCTGGGTTAGGTTAGGTAAGCGGTTAACATGCCGTTTACAGACAACTTCGCCTGGTGGCCCATATGGACCATTGTGTTATCCTGTGTGAGGTAAGCCCCCTGTGTTAGTGGAGGGCTTGAACCACCCCGAGGTTCGGATGAAACGTGCCAGTTCCCTTAGTGGCACGTTCGCCACCATGATCAGATCTTCAAATGTACATACATAAGTACATACATAATTGGTCATTACAACCCTTCAGTCAGGATTACGACCTAGTTTCTTACACCACTTATGTTGTGTGTGTTAATTTTATACATGAGTGACGGGACCTACAGTTTAAAGTCGACTCCGAACGACAGATTTTTAAGAAACTTCTTCATGGCAATTTTATTTACTCTCAGAGTTTTTGCCAGAAATCTGCTGAGAGGAAGACGCCTAAAAAATACTTTTTGTATTTTATTTTGATGTCTGGCCTGTGGCTCGAACCCTGGCCTTTTCGTCTAATAAGCCAACACACTACCTACTTGACCACGGCGACTTCGATGTTTGCCACCCAAAAAGCGCTGACGTTTGTTTTAAAGTCCACGGCACTCAGATATAAGGTGCTTTCACAACATAGCAGCTCCTGTAGTAATCCGGGTGAGATTGACTGAGATTGTCAGCGAGATTGTCAATAGCACTGTGTGTTCCATTAGAATTCCTGTTAGACTGCGCACCGTTCGCTTGTCGCACTCAAGTAGGTCCTGCTGGACACTGCAGTTTAGCATTTCGTCAACCAGGTATGTTGGACGCAAAAACTCTAAAAGTGAAGAGAATTGTCATGAAAAGTTTCTTAAGAATCTTTCAATAGGAATCGATGTCAAGCTGTAGGTATCGTTACTCATGAATAAAATTGTCACTTACAACATGGGTGGTGTGATAAGCTAGGTTGTAATCACAACTAAAGGATTGTAATGACCGATCTAGTATGTAGTGTTTCTCTTTACAAGAAATCAAAAGTAATTACGTACTGTATTGTAATTTCTATGAATAGTCGTCGTAGTCTAGTAGGTGTATGATGGCTGACTAAATGTGAGGCCACGGTTCAAACCCCAGGTCGAAACGAAATATAAAAAAATATTTCTTCTTCTCAGCAGATTTCTGGCAAAAACTCTGTACTCTCAAGTAAATAAAATTGCCATGAAAAGTTTCTCGAAAATCTGTCGTTCATTCTGCCGACTTTAGACTGTTAATTCCGCCACTCATGTATATAATTAACACACACTCCAAAAAAGGTTGTGGGAAGCTTGGTTGTAATCAGAGATGAGCAATGCATATTCAAAAAGATGAGAAGAATCGAATCATACTAATAATTTCTGATACTTATACTTATTCATACTTATTTTAACATCACGGAACCTCTACTCATATTCAAAATTTTAAGTACTCATCATATTCATACTTAACATCATCATACGTGTTGATGTTGTTGATTTCGACTCTCCATAACTCGAGTCACTCGAATCATTTATAAGTATTATAATTTATATTTTTCTAAAGTTATCAATCTAAATGAATAGGCTTATGAATCAAACATATTTCGCATGGTATGAGTTTGATTCCAACGTTGTACACGTTAACCTTGAACGAAATACATAACGTTTGCCAATAAATTAGAACTGACCAGGTATAATAATAAAACAAAAAGACAGAAATGAAATCAAAGAGTGAAAACGCCATCAGTGGCATACGCACAAAAATATCCTTTCTTGAATTGCTGGGACCACACACAATACGACAGCAAGCAACAGAATTGCAATGCGAATACAACAATCTGTGGAGTACTCTGATCAAATGTTGATTTTATTTAAATTGAACTCCGAACATATTTTGGTACTGGTCCTGTCAGTGTAATAAATCCTACTTTTTGAATTTCGATGCACAGCAGGGGCTACAAGTTGAGTCTCTTCATTACGGATTAACAATGATGACGGCGCCAAGCCTCTTAAGCCTGTAAGTTTACTGTTGCATTTCTGCTGCTACTTTTGTTGTGTTCCCCTCTTTGCAGTAGGGAAAGTGAAATTAATGCCTCGTATGTGGCAGTTTGTTTGTTTACCAACTAAATGACTGCCATCATCATCAGGCTTATGATTCCATTTTTTTGCCTTTTTTCATTTAAAATTTTTGGCTTTTTTTATTTCTGTGGAGATGTTTTATCATCATTTCAGTGCATAGGCCAAGGTATTCGCGTTTGTTATGTTATTGTACAGTACACACACGCAAGTACGAAATGAAACTGTTGACGATATTTTAATTTCATTTTCTTTTCATTATGATTTCCTTTATTTCTGCCTCCTGATATTCTCTTGTTGTAAATTTAATGCCTTTTGTCGTACTCCATTGACTGTTGATTTCATTTCTTTTTTGTAATCTCTTGAGCTGTTGATCCTGTGCCCTGTTTTTTTATTTCTTCTGTAATAATATTTTACCCCTGGTATGTAGAACATAATTAAAGCCTGTAATCAATCTTAAATTTCTATAGCCATCGTCGCATATTAGTTTGTATGCCATAAATAATCATTATAAACTTTATAGGCATCGTACTTTTTATAGGCATATAACTTTTTATAGGCATCGTATTTAAGAGTTTATTTTAATGATTACCAAGGTATCGTGGCCGCCATGCTTCAATAGGAAGAATGGAATAACAAAAAGACAACAACAGTTTGGGAAAACACATCTCTTAAGTCCCTTATTATTCCTAATACATATCGGATGTTTATTACCTTCGAGTACCTAAGGCGTGGACAGTCAAGCGCAATCAGCGCTGGCTACGCAACTCGGCAAATCAAAGGGCGTCAGGAGCTGCATGAACTCTCTACACCGTATACATAGACACAATATCCGCCTCTACTCTGTTCCAAGCCACCGTGGCATAAGGGGAAATGAAAAGTCGAATGAACTGAAACGGAAGGTATCGGAGATGTCTAAGGAGGAGACGATAGAGGTGATATATGTAAGTATGTGCCCCTACAAGAATTCTTTTTTAAATTGGAAAATGCAGCATTGAATTCAACAAACGCTAGGAGGTCCAATATACTCGACTGTTAAATTTCAAAACTCTTGTAAACCAAGTAACTACTTAAGTTCGACAAGAGAACGATTCGCACTCTACCAGGAACTCTAACGGGGCACTGCGCTATTGGCAATTTCACATGAGGTGAAAGACAGTCATTTCCTGCTCATCAGACCCACAGCTCCTGCGGAATACCAAGTCTTTCGGCATGTGTAACTAGAAGGGCAGTGGCCCGTAAGAATCGTCATTGTGCGATGGATAGCCATGCAATTTAGAGACTCAAGTGAGTCGATCTTCTTCCTGTCCATACCAATCCGGCAGAGTCTAGAAATATTACATGTACTCTCCTGCTGCCAACGAGATTGAGACTTCTCGTAAAACGAGTGGATAACATATAAATTAACTAAGTTACCTATACCCTTTAATAAGTCGAAGATTGCGAGTTCCGTACCGTTCCTGGCCAGTTCATTAGCTATGCAATTTCCAACGATGCCCGAACTCATGTAAGAATTATCTTTAAATGATACGAAATTTCCCCGAGAATGCCTTGGCATTCATGGACAAGAACGGACGTTGAAATTACGTTTGCTAGAAACTTAATCGCAAACTTAAACCCAAGTAAATAAAGTGATCTTCATGCCATTCAACAAGCCTTAAGTATTTTTTAAAATTGCCATGACCTCTGCTTGAAAAACACTGCAGTGATCAGGCAGCCTATAAGACAGTTTAATATTAATACCCCTAATATTGGAGCCCCCACGCTGACCAATTTCTTCTATGAGTTCCGAGGAATTTGGTCAGTACGGTGACTGCGCTTACCCGCGGCGTCACAACGGGCTGCTATGCGCGCACAAGTGAGCTTTTGGTATCAAGACTACCACTTCAACCTAACCTAACTTAAGGCCCCTAATAAATATATCACAGACTATCCTTTCACTCATCTTTGAGCCATCAGTGTAAACTACAAGGGCCTCATTCTAAATCTCCGGTTCTTCAGGCCAGAAGTTTCGCATCGAAAGTTATATTCAGAAAGTTATAAGGAATCAGATAATCGACCATAATGTGCCTATGTCTTCCCAGAATAGCAGGATGTCCATAGCCAAGATTAGATCGGGATTTGACTGCATTGAATCTAACTGCCTGGCCAGCTCATCAGCTCTGCACTTTCCTTAATCTTGAATGATACAAAATTTTCTTGAGAAATCCTCGGTATTTATGAACAATAATGGATGGAAGGAGACCTATTCTTTTGAGAGTTTTTTTTTTACCGTTAATTCGAGGATTTCATTTTGAAAAAAAAACTCGAATAAAAAGTGCTACAAAGATCAAACTTTATACGTGTTTATACGTCGCGATTTTTAATGTTTAATTCCATCTTTCTTATCTTGTACTTCATCCATTTACAGTGTGGCAACTTCTAGAAACCCTAAGACAATTTGTTATTGTGTTCTTTTTTCCTTTTCAATCTTTCGAAGGAAAGTTCTAAACCGTAACTAAGTTTGTTTTTTAACAGAACAATTTGAAAAAAAATAAATTTCAATACCAAAATTTACTTAATTTACCACAAATTGGCAACTCTTTTCACTCACAATGGTAAATAAATTGCATGTCTTTAAATCGTGTTTATTAAGAACTTCAGCTAAATATTTATCATTTTTATGCTGATTTCTTAGTTTCTTTTCTTTAGTTTCTTTCTTTCTTTAGTTTTTCTGAATGTTTTATAATTACACACACACAGATGTAAACCCCATAGATTTGATATATAATTGCTCATGAGTTTCATATGTCCACAGTAGATTAACGCAAATAATTTTGTATCCATTAATCAGTAAATCATTTTGTTTTTTTTTATTTTACCACGGGGATAAGACAAATGAATGAAAGAAGTCTGTGTAAATAAATGGTTCCTCAGATATATGGCATGTAATTAATATTCATCATTAATGATGCCGATTAAGACAGAAAATTAAATTTCATTTGTTTACTAAGTTACGGTAAATCATATGCCAATAAAATCTGTGTGTGAAGCATATGTGGAAGCAGGTTTTACGGCTTATCAGGAAAAAAAGGAATTTATGATGGAAGGCTTTCTCAGTCAGAAGCGAAACAAATAAGTGCCGTGAGGTATAACCGCATTTACAAATTTTCGTTTATTCAAGCGACCACAATCCTCAATTGAGTAACCTAGACCATTAGGACACATTAGGGAGCTTTAATATTGTTTCGCTGGTTTGAACTTTTGGTCATGAGGGCAATGAGGGTAATAAGTTGGTGAACCATTTCACGAAAGCTGTGGTAACTAGGGTTCTACAAATCCTTGAAAAATGGAATACTTAGGGATTAAAGGGAAAGTGAATTTGCTATTTACTGGCCCACATGCTTTATTACAAATAATTCCTATCCTCTTAGTTAGAATCTCAAATAAGTAACATACATACATACATAATTGGTCATTACAACTCTTCAGTTTTGATTACGACCTAGCTTCTCACACGACTTATGTTGTGTGTGTTAATTTTATACATGAGTGGCAGGACCTACAGTTTAAAGTCAACTTCGAACGACAGTTTTTTGAGAAACTTTTTTGTTAGAAATCTGCTGAGAGCAAGCCGCCAAAGAAATATTTTTCTTCATACTTCGTTTTGTTTGAGATGTCTGACATGGGGTTTGAAATGTGTGTCCTCACGTCTAAGAAGCCAACACACTAACTACTAGACTACGACGAGCTAAAATAGGTTGTCTTCGCTAAGTAGAGCAGATTTAAGCCCTTAAGCGAGGTCTTTTGGGGACATCGGCTTTATGAAAGTGGTTTTAACAGCTCACAGCATATTGTGTTTATGGTTGCCGTAATCTAATAAGTACTGTCTTGACTTATTACACGACGTGTTGAGAATCCAATCTTGAGCGTGAAATAAAAGAAAAAATTGAAAAATTACTTCTTTCTGTAACGCCCTCAACAGCCCCTTTGAATAAACTAATGATCGTGAACTAATTATCAAAGAGAAACGTGATCTGAATAAATAACCAAATGCTACATTAACAATAGCAAATTAAGGTATTACAGCTTGATAGACGTCAGATCTGGCAATTTCAGATTGAAAAGGATTTGTTAATGAGAAGCAAAGTAATTCAAAGTTTGGTGGTCTTCGAAACAATTATATTTTAAAGTATTTAAATAAAAAAGGCATTTCAGTGAAGTGGTACGGAAGCGTGAAGAACACATCAAATGGCAACATTTAAATCCAAACTTGCTATCTACATATCGCGATAGGTGATCTGCGTTATCTAAGCCTGCTTCTAGTTGTGTATGTAATCCCACAGCATGGCGTCTCTTTGCAAGAAGTTTCTCTGAATACTTATCTCCGTTATATGTTGAATTCAAATTAGATTTATTAAATTTGAAAATGTAAAAAATTTTGTTGTACTCATACTACATCCTAGCTTTGCTTAGATCCAATTTACACTCCAATATCGGGTGGACCATCTATCGGTTTAAATTTGAACCGTCGATTATTTCGAATTTGGCAATACTTATGGCGTTCTATTCTGTCACAAAATTCAGTATATTATCGCCACTAAACGTAATGAATCGAATTACGCTTGAGGAACGTTGGTATTTATTGGGCCAACAAGTAACCGCACGATGAAGTGGATGTTGCCAAAAAAAATTCATCTTTTGGATGAAAATTGCTGTATTTGGAGCTCAAAAAACCCACACATGGTCTTACAGAAGCCAATGCACCCATTACGAGTGACTGTTCGGTGCGGCTTGTGGAGCGGAGGCATCACCATATTTCTTTCGAAATAAGGACAGCGCAACCATTACGATCTCTTCGTGGTATTGATGTGAACAATTTTTGGTTTTAACAGGATGGTGCAACTTGCCACACATCTCATGCTACAATTGCGTCAAGGTTTGATTAGCCGAAATGGTGGTGTCAATTGGCCGCAAAGAAGCTGCGATTTGATGGCATTGGAATATTTTCTGTGTGGCGCCAATAGAGAAAAGTGTTATGCCGACAAACTAGAGACAATTGAGCATTTGACGACCAACATTCGTTATGCCATTGGTTAGTTACGACCCCATACTCTCCAAAAAGTGCACGAATGCTGGTGCTGGACCAAATATTTCATTCCCTTGGAGGCAGTATCTGGTAAAAGTATGTATAACACAAGCTGCACCTACAGTGGACAGCAAAAGTCTTCGTACGGCAATATATTTTGACAAAAACAAAGTCCTCACACGCTTAATACTCCGCACAAAGTCCCGATATGACTTTAAGAGAGTATTTAGGAGATCATTTGAAAGAACGGTTATGTAATCGCCAAACCTCAAACAAAAGTCAACCGGAAAAATTGCTCATGGTGCCGCCAGAAAACACTAAACAAAACTTTTACAATTAAATGGAGTGCTTGACGTTAAGGAATATTATACGAAATACAAGGGATAACATTTTCGTATATTAGGCCCTTGAATTTTAAATTGACTCAGGGTTCTCCTTGTGAGTACCTTTTTCCTTATTTTTCTCTTGTTTTATGAAAAATATTTAAAAATTTTTTGTTTTATAATAAAAAAGAAATAAATTAATGAAATAAATATGAAAACCTTAATTTTTTATACAAACTGTTGGTTAAAATTCATGAAATTGTCAAAATATATTGGAGTACTAAGACTTTTGGTGTCTTACATCTGTGTGCCTGGGCTCTTAAAAAGTTAGAAATTCTTTTTAGTTTTTACATGAAAAAATAATTACAACAAGACCTTATTAACTCATGTATTTTATTGTTATTATTTTACCTTATAATTGAATTTAACAAGACCTACAACAATCTATGATTTCTGCCGACTTATCTATATATGTGTACATATGTATGGTATGTATGTGTACAAAAGAAAAAACTGTTGAAAACTTTTCTGTCATAAGACAATACGTTTATGACAAGTAAAACAATAAATTTTGTTTTCTGATGAAGGTTTAGCATATTGAACGATGGATGACGGTTTTGAGAGTCGCCTGTCATTTGATTTGTCAGTGTTTCTGTTTTATTCGAACTGATTTGTAAACATCTGGGTGAAAGGAATGTGGGTTGTTTAAGAAATAGTAATAATAATAATAGGTAGACATTCTTATGAGAAAAATTCAAATTTCAAAATAATTTTTATCCTTCAGCGATATTAACAGTAGTCACTGTAGTTTAGTAAATCGACGCTGTGTGTGTTTAATACAATTTCTTCTAGAACTGGGCACCGTAAGTACAATTTCCACGTATATAAGTTTCAAGTCCATTGTCCTTATTAAGGCAAAAATAACACAAACTTTAGCAAGCAATCTCTGTTAAGTCTCCTAGAAAATTCAACGAAAATTAGCATTTAATGTGCTTATAAATTTTAAGTTTTTAAAATAAGTTCTGTGAATAGAGACTCTGTTACTCGTAAAGTCAAGAAGCATATTGAATATGTGTTGCAAACCATTGTTCCCGTTGCATGAATGGAAGTGTTTTATATCACATGAGTTTAGCTAGTCCATATGGCGTTATTTGTTTAGAACAACACCCTACGATGGGCAATTTATGAAAAAGTTCTTATTTTACTCCAAACATTTACTGTGGTACTACGGATTTCATTTATAATATGTATGTAGGATATAAGGAAAGTTTATATGAAATTTCTTTTTATCTGTTTATGTTAAGTTTGATGCTTCATTTTGGTGTAAAGTAAACTATGGTTCATCTAATGAACTTTATTTAAGAAGCTTAAAGGCATTGTGATCATGATTCAGTGGCAACAAAAATAATTACTACTACCATATACATACGATGTTATGTATACATACATGAAGCATACACAAGAGATAAAATGTCTCTATATATTAATATACAGCTTCACACCTCACTTATGTTGTCGTGTTAATTTTACACATAAGTGGCGAGACCTACAGTTTAAAGTCGATTCCGGACGGGAGGCTTTCTTTTCAGAATATTTTTATGGCAATTTTGTTTACTCTCAGGGTTTTTGCCAGAAATCTGTTGAGGGGATGTCGCCGAAGTACTATTTTTTCGTATTTCTAATTTTAAAGTTAGTGGCGGAAAAATTTTTTTTGTTTTACTTTCAGAGTTTTTGCCAGAAAACTGTGGAGGGGAAGTCGCCGAAGAAATATTTTTCATACTCCGTTTTGTTCGAGATATCTGACCTAGGGAGTTGAACTGTGGCCTCACGTGTAATATGTCAACATACTACCTACTAGACTACGACGACTTAAGGGGGTTTATGGTTGGTGAACAACATTGCTTACATATTCAGAACAATTCTATGGAAATTAGCCACTAATTTTATTTTAGTTCGACTCTTAACCAAAGTGACTACTGAATAAGTTATTGAGTTTTGTGGTCACTTTTGTTCTTTTTTTTCAAGTTACCTTGTATGTCTTACACCCCACTGTAATCACTTAAATAGCATATGGCCACTCTATTCAACACAGCTCATCATTTTATCTGTGGTATTCATTTTCTAGAGTGTATGAATACATTGAATTATGCTACTTACTCTTACAATAGCCTGTTTGGTTTAAGAATCACTGCCATATGTACAATGAGGATGTGTGTTACTCCTACAATAACAATATTTACCCACACATACTCCCGTTCTTATAAATATGTGCAACGTAATATGATTTTTATTCAAGCAAATATGGATTTATCCACTGAACCTTCAACTCCAAAAAAAAAACGACATCCATTACGGTGGCTTAATTTTTTTGTTTTTTTATTTCTGAAAGGTTTAGAAAATATTTACAAAAGAAATTTGAAAATTAAAATTTATAAGATTTTAAAGGGGAAATATAGAGACTATGTGTACGTGCTATATACAGTGACATACAGTGGTGGCCACGAATTTAAGACACGACATATGACTGACTTAGTTGTGATAATTCTAAGAGTTGCTTAGAGGAAAACAATATCACTGTTTTAAAATGGCCAGCTCAATCCCCGGACCTCAATCCAATTAAGAACTTGTGGAATGATGTTGAGGAACATGTGTTAAGAAAAGCGTTTTCTTTATAGAAGCTCCATTGTAGATATACTAAAAATTAATAGAAAAGCAAATATAAAATACATAACACACTCATTTATTCATACATACATTATGTACTGCTGAAAAGATTTAAAAATTACTTTGTATTTTAGAACTTGACTTTTCTAATTTATTTTAAATCATAGTACTCTTTATATAGTTTTCATTATTGGAACATTGTATAAATTTTTTGTAGTTTAATAAAAATAACTCAATTCAACAGGTTATGGGCCCAGGTCTATCGCAACGCTCGAATTCAAGTATATTGAAATAAATAAGCTTAGACGGCGTAGAAAACTCTGTAAACGATTCTGGTAATTTGGAAGCGAAAAAAATTTTTTTTTTGATAAGAAATATGTCTGAGTCAAAAGTTTACACGCTTCACCGATTCAACGGGCAGAACTATCAATTATGGAGGAGACAAATGGAGATTTATATGAAAGAAAATAAACTAAAGCCTTATATTACTGGTGAAGTAGAAAGACCGGCGCAAAATTCTGGTACATGGGATGAAAAAGATACCGAAGCCCAGGCATTCATTATGAGGGGTCTAGAGTTGGATCAGTTGCGTTATTTAACCGATTGCACAACTGCGGCAGAGATGTGGTCAAGACTAAAAAGTATACATTCCGAGAGAAGTGATCAGTCAATACAAAATCTTCTTGAAAAATTCATCAATTGTAAAATGGAAGAAGATGAAAGCATTGCAGATTTTATTGCCAAAATTTTGTCGCTCGCTCAGCGTTTAAAAGATATGAAGTGTAAACAGGAAGAGCAAATGATTATAGCAAAAATTTTAAGTAGCCTACCAACGAAATATAATCATGTTAGAACTGCGTGGTATGCAGTGCCGCGTGCAGAACAAAATATTGAAAGGCTAACCGACCATTTAGTAAATGAAGAATCGTTGTTAAATCAGCACAATGATCAAACTGTTAACAACAACAATAAAGAAATGAATGCAGCTGCATACAACGCTAGTTCGAAGAAAAACAACAAGAAGCGTATCGGTAAATGCAATTATTGTCATAAACCCGGTCATTGGGCAAGGGATTGTTTCAAAAAGCAACGTGATCTACAAGAAAGACAAAAGAATGGCAATCGACACTCTTTCGTTGCCCAGAGAAATGATGATGATGAATTTCGAACTGCAGATTTATTTACTTTGGAAAATAAAAATTTCATTAAACGTGAAGATTCATGGTATGCAGATTCAGGTGCAACAGACCACATGTCATTCCAGAGAGAGTTTTTCCAAAATTTTACATCAATTGCTGACGGCGCTTGTAATGTTAGAGTCGGTGATGGGCGAACGCTTTCAGTAAAAGGCGTTGGTGACATCGATGTTCAAATTACAAAAGGGAATAAGGCAAATTTCACAATTAAAGACGTGCTCTACGTGCCAAACCTCAACAAAAATTTCTTATCAGTTGCAAAATGTACAGAGAAAGGTATGGAGGTAATTTTCGATGCTGGTGCTGAACGAGTGACTTTTGTCAAACAAGGAGAAATTATTGCTGATGGAGAGCGTGAGGACAGGCTATATAAAATGAACATTAAACTAGTCAAAACCGTCGAATTAAATATGTCTGCGTCTCTTAAGTTGTGGCACCAACGTTTGGGTCACGTTAATTTTAATACATTGAGAGAAATGAATAAAAATCATGTAGTAAATGATCTTAACATAGATAAGTTGAATGAAAGCAACCCATTTTGTGAAGGCTGTGTCTATGGTAAGCAACATCGTTTGAGTTTTCCTAAGACTGGAGCAAGGCGTGCATCAAAAGCAGGAGAGACGTTCCATGTAGATTTGTGTGGTAAAATGAGCACTCCCTCTTTGGGAGGTGCAAATTATTTTATGCTGTTAAAAGATGATTTTTCTAGATATTGCTTTGTGTATTTTTTGAAAAACAAGACAGATGTGTTGGAAAATTTAATGAAATTCTGTGCAGCGGTAGAAGCAGATGGGCATAAAATTAAAAGATTGAGATCTGATGGCGGACTTGAGTTTTGTAATAATTCCGTAAAGCGTTTTCTATTGTCTAAAGGAATTCATCAAGAAATCTCAACGCCAAGAGCACCCGAACAAAATGGTTTCATAGAGCGGCAAAATAGAACGATAATTGATAGTGCAAAAGCGATGTTGCATGATAAGGGAATGCCGCTGCATTTATGGGCGGAGGCAACAAATACGGCAGTTTATTTGAAAAATCGAACGGCTACAGATGTCATTGGTGGTGTGACACCATACGAAAAATGGTATAAAGCGAAACCGTCAGTATCCCATTTAAGAGTCTTCGGAAGCGAGGTTTATGTGCACATACCCAAGGAGCAAAGAACTAAATGGCAGAAAAATTCGGTTAAATGTTTAATGGTTGGATATAACGACGAGAGCAAAGCCTACAGAATATATAATCCAACAGAAAAGAAAATTTATATACGTAGGGATGTTATTTTCAATGAAGAGAAATGTTCCGTGCATGAAACAATAGATTTAATTAATGAGAAAAATATAGAAATTGAAGATAAGGAGAAAGATGCCTACGAAGCTGAGAAACCTAAAAAAATATTGAGAAGCCCATACTTTACAAGAAGTGCAGCAAAAGTTAATATTAAAGAAGATGATGTAGCAGATATTTGTGTAGCTGAAATTGAACCGTTAACCCTTGAAGAAGTGTTAAAATGCAACGAGTCAAAAATGTGGTTAGATGCCATCAACGAGGAATTGTCATCGCTAATAAAAAATGAAACCTGGACATTAGTTGAGAGACCAGAAAACCAATCAGTCATAGCAAATCGTTGGGTCTTCAAGCGAAAATATGACGTCAAAGGTAATGTAGAGAAATACAAAGCAAGGCTTGTAGCAAAAGGCTTCACACAAAAGCCTGGTATTGATTATAGTGAAGTATTTTCTCCAGTTGTGAAATATGATTCCATACGTATGATTTTATCCATAGCAACAGCAGAAGATTTTGAAATTTTCCAGTTTGATGTCAAAACGGCATTTTTACACGGTTTTATTGACGAAGTAATTTATATGGAGCAACCATATGGTTTCGAAAAAGGTGACAAAGTATGCTTGCTAAAAAAGGGTCTATATGGGTTAAAGCAGGCATCCAGACAATGGAATATAAGGATCGTCGAATTTCTTACTAATTATGGTTTTATGCAGTCAACTGCCGACGCATGTGTTTTTCTGTATGAAGCAAATAATTCTTTAATGTATCTGGCATTATATGTTGATGACGGTTTAATCTGCGGTAATGATAAAGAACTTATAAAAGCACTATTACATGATTTGCATAAAGAATTTGAAATTACATATAAAGAAGCGGAATTTTACGTCGGAATGCAAATTAAGAGAGAGAGAGAAAAAGGAAATCTCAAAATATTTCAAAGCATTTACACAAAGAAAATTTTACAAAAATTTAACCATCTTAATTGCGCTCCGACGTCAACACCATCTGAACCCGGCACCAAATTTGTAAAGGATACTCATCCTAACAAACAAAAATCTTTTCCCTATAGAGAAGCAATTGGTTCACTCATGTATTTGACAGTATGCACTAGGCCTGACATTGCATACATTGTTGGAGTTTTAAGTAGATTTGTTGAGCAACCAAGTGATGAGCATTGGAATGGCGTTAAAAGAATTTTTAAATATTTAAAAGGTACTTTAACATATGGAATTAATTTTTCTAAAGAAACAGGTGAAACACAACTCCAAGTATACTGTGACTCAGATTGGGCTGGTGATGTAGAAACGAGAAAAAGTACAACAGGTTGGGTAGCGGTTATGCATAAAGGTGCAATAGCATGGGGTTCCAAAAAGCAGTCTGTGACGGCAACATCAACAACAGAGGCGGAGTTCGTGGCTCTATGTACAGCTACAAAAACTACAGTTTGGCTTAGGAAATTGCTTGAGGATCTTCACAAGTTTCAAAAATGCCCAACAGCGATTATGTGTGACAATCAAAGAGCGATAACGTTAGTGCGCAATCCAGAATCTTCTAAGAGAACGAAGCACATTGACACTCAGTATTTTTACACGTGCGATATCTATAGGCGAGGCGAAATCAATGTTCAATACATACCTACTAAAGATCAAATTGCGGACTGTTTAACAAAATCTTTACCAAAGCATCAATTCAATGTATTACTAAAAGGTTTTGGAGTTTATTAGATGCAAAGAAAACGAGAGAGAGTGTTAAGAAAAGCGTTTTCTTTATAGAAGCTCCATTGTAGATATACTAAAAATTAATAGAAAAGCAAATATAAAATACATAACACACTCATTTATTCATACATACATTATGTACTGCTGAAAAGATTTAAAAATTACTTTGTATTTTAGAACTTGACTTTTCTAATTTATTTTAAATCATAGTACTCTTTATATAGTTTTCATTATTGGAACATTGTATAAATTTTTTGTAGTTTAATAAAAATAACTCAATTCAACAACATGTACGAGCAGTAAAACCAAAAATTTTAACGATCTGTGGGTAGAAATCCAAAAAACTTGGTATGCGATTCCAAAGCAACATTGTATGGCATTAGCCGAAAGTTTACCCAGGAGATGTGCTGCTGTGATCCAAAATAAAAGATTTCCCACCAAATACTACGATTTTTTTATGAAGCTGAGCTTTACTTTAGTGAATTATGTTTTATTTTGCCTATGTCTTAAATTCATGACCAGGATAAAATTTGTGTCGATCTATATAATATGTAAATAAAAATTCTTAACCAAATGTAGGTTGCACAATATTACTAATTTTTCTTCCTAATATTACTAAAATCTTAAGAACAATATCATGGACCTAAAATTTTTTGATAAGATGCAAAAATTATCGCAAATAAATAAGTGAAATGTCGTGTCTTAAATTAAATAAAGCGTTTAAAAAATAATGACGCAAAATAGATCATTAGGACGAGATATGAATTGTATACATTTATTATTCTTCTAAAAAGAGCAACGACCTGCACTGAAGTGTATCGCATGTAAAAGTTTAAAATTTATTAGAATTGAATATTGGGTCTTTCATTAAGCGCTTTCCATATTTAGTGTGTGTGAAACAAATTTAAAATTTTTTTTGTTTGTCGGCCTATTAACTTCAATATGTGTGGATATTGATAGCACTGTTCAAATGTCCGCCAAAGCTTCTCTGGGTGGAGCGGTTCCAAAATGTACAAATTTCCATGACTCTGGCGCATAAATCAGGCTGAATTTTACCGATGTTGTGGGTTACCTAAGCTTTGATGAATGCTGTCGTCTGTAGTTTATTCGCATAAGCTTGCTGTCTTAAGAAAACTTTACAAGAAAAATTTTAACAGTGTCAAATCGCACTATCTCGGTAGCTAGTTCTCATTACTACATACATACATACATATGTACATACGTAATTCATCATTATAACCCTTCAGTCAAAATTACAACCTAGTTTCTCACACTACTTATATTCTTTGTGTTAATTTTATATATGAATGGCGGGACCTATAGTTTAAAGTCGTCGCCAAAAAGCAGATTTTTTGAGAAACTTCTCATCACTTCCACTTGAGATGCCGCTCGTACAGAATATCCAATGATTGATTCAGATCATCCAGTTTAGGCCAAAAAAGTTGATGATTATCGAACCTATAGTGCTCGATGTTGGCTGGGATGGTCTGACCAACGTCGTTCATAGTGAAAGATGGACTGATGGTTTCCCCAGGCTTAACCTCCATACGAAACAATGACGCATTAAACGCTCTTGATCACCATGTTTAATTTTGCTTGTGCAAGCACTCATTTATCACAAAATGCGCCTTATCGTTGGAGCTGATTTTTCGATGAAAATTAGGGTCAGTCGCCAACTGCTACAAGACTCATTCATACAAATATATGTACACAGTTAGTCATTACAACCCTTCAGTTAGGATTGCAACCTAGCTTCTCACACCACTTAAGGTGGGTGGTGTTAATTTTAACATGATTAACGGAACCTAGAGTTTAAATTCGATTCCGAATTATAGATTTTAGGAAATTTTTCATTACAATTTTATTTTACTTTCAGAATTTTTGCAGAAATCTGCTGAGAAGAAGTCGCCAAAGAAATATTTCTTCATATTTCGTTATGTTGGATATGTCTGACATGGGGTTTGAAACATGGCCTCACGTCTAATAAGCCAACACAATGTCTACTAGAGTGCGGTGACTTCATTGGCGCCATGCGGCTCGTTTTATTAGTCAAAAATTGAACTGATCGAATAGCTACTATAATTCTAAGCCACTGCGAACATATGCCCCTGAGATGCATTAATGCCTCACAGGCATTGCAACAATGTGTTCTGATAATTCATTCTCATTTTCAGGGAATCTATATGTTGCGTTCAAAACGATCGTCATTATAAACAAGTGTACTCTGGAGTTGCCAACCTCTCTAGAACCCATTTAGTAAACACAAATTAGCTCCATGGTAATTTGGTAAAACAGACTGAATAAATGACAACTATTTTGACAGATTTAGACATTCAAAAAATTTAAAATTCGTGTTATTCAGCCAATATCTCTTAAACACTGTTAAAGCTTTCCTATTTGTTTTGTAAAATTGTCGTTTTTATTGCGTTTAATGTCCTTCAACATGTGCCAACAAGATTGCCCATATTCATTGCTATTAGGGGTCGTAAATATTTATATACAAATGTAAATTAACTGAACAAACAATTTCATACTAAAACAGCAGCGAAATTTCTAGGGATACATCAATGGAAACCCAAAGTAATTTATGGCGTTCCACTTGAAACACAACCAACAACTGTTAAGTGACCCAACCAAGTATTTAAGAAGAAGAACACAACTTTATGACACTACGAGTGATATATGTATGTATGTACAAATATTGTATACTGTTCTAGGGCCTTGGGATTTATAAAGAGTTTTATAAAGGTTGACTTTATGGTCGTAAAGCTAAATGAAGGCTTTTCTCTCTGTTTATTTCCTCTATAAAGCAGTCCCTAAGTGTAGGGCAGCGTTAAACGCGGAAACGCTGTCTTACTTGCTGGTTAATTTCTTGTCATTGCAGGAAATTGGTTTCGTATTTCGAAATAATGTTTCGAAATTTTCTTATTTACTTACTTACTTTTCTGTGCGAGTAATGCACCCCCAAGTTGAGAAATTTCTCTCAAAAGCTGGCATAAGTTATTGCCATCTTGGGGTCAGTTATTTATGCTAATTTCCATTCATTCTTTAAACTTAAGGAGACCGAAAATTAAAAAAAAAATTACAAAAACAACAACAATAAGAACATAGTAAAAGAAATCAGACACTAAGAAATTTAATTAAAAGTGAGGTTAAGAATGCTCTTTTATTTTTTCCCACAAGTCATATTTCATGGCATTTTTCCTAATGCCATATGATAACAGAATTTTCGGTTTGTAACGGTCATTTAGAAGTTCCGCAATCACAAAATCACCACATAGTTCATGTATTAATTTTCAAGATGGCCATTTAAATGTCCTTTAAGGCTGGTTAACTTCGAGAGTGTGATTAATTGCTGAGATAAGCCAACAAATGTTGCATTTAATGGTTTTTCTTTTCATTTTTCTATATTTTCTATATTTTTCCTTTCTTGTTTGCATTGTAATGGCCATACATCTGCCAACAAGTAGGATTTCATTTCAGTTCTTTATGCCACATACAATTTCTCCGACTCTTTTTCTATTTTCCAGAGAATTCTTTGTGTAATTGAAGCCACATTTAATAGGAAACTTGGTAGTAAAGTTTAAAAAAAATGTAGCACAGTTTAAAACTTGTATGGTAATAAAGCTTATGATTGGCAAGAAGAATTAATCAAAAGAAAACAAAAGATTTTTGTTTGTAATATGCAGATCAGCAATGAGTATCATACTCAGAATTTTAGAATTTTAATTTGGTTATTATGCACAAGGGCATGGCCAACTCTAATGGAGGAGGTGTAGATTGGCCATGGATATCATGCGTTTTGTAAGTGAATAAGCCACGATCGTCACATGTCATCGGTCACATGATTTATGTGCCAGAGCCATAGAAAACAAGATATTTCGTAATGAATGTGGTGAAGGAATACACTCTATCTAGAGAAGCCTTTGCATATATTTGAACGTCCTGAATATGTCCTCTAAAAAAATAAAAAATATCGATGGTATCTCACACACACTTTTTTATTTAGATGTAGAGATAGGAAGCTGTTAACAGCAGAACCTAACTAACGACAGTCCCTAAGTTTATGTTGTTTTCTTAATACTACGCTAGGGAGTAGAAATGGGGTTACTTAGAAATATTTTAAAATATTGACCATCGTGAACTACAACTTTTTCTCAAATTCTTATCGGAGTTCGAATATCATTTTTAAGTATTACGTGCTTTTTTTGAAGTCTTCATATGAGTAGAATTGCTTATTAACCCGCATGGGCATCAAATGAGAAAACATATGAGTTCTGAAGTTCTTTAATAACCAAGTCATGAAACGCCAAAGACACATGTAACAGTCAAATCTGAGCGGGAGGCCTTATATTCTTTATTTAAATATATCTTCTGATTTTAGTTTTTGCTTGCATTTGGTTATCGCTTTTCGCAAATAACAATTACTTACTTAACCTAATTGGTCATTACAATCCTTTAGTTAGGATTACAACCGAGCTCCTCGCACTATACGTGTTATTTTTGTTAATTTTTAGCCACGAGTAGTTTGACCTACAATGACGTTAAGTCGACTATAAATTACAGATTTGAGAAACTTTTCTTTGCAATTTTATTTATTCACAGAATTTTATCCACAACACTGCTGAGCGGAAGTTGTGGAAAGAGACAATATTTCTTCATACTTCTTTACGTTCAGACTGTCTGAGCTGGGATTCGAACAACCGGATTTCGCCGAATAAACTTGAAAAATTGAAAGTGTAAGGATAAATACATCTTTTCTTCTTAAAATATATACCCTAGTATACATAGAAAACTAGAATACAGAAATGAAGGCTTTTCATATTGTTACGAAAAGGAAAAATCTAGATCATATTTTTTTACATCGCTTAACATTAAAATTATAAACAAAAGCTACAAAAACAAAACAATGAACTTGTTTACAAATTATTGCACTGCATATTATAACAACAAACACCAGCATGAAAAATGGTAAACAATTAAACAAAAATATAACAAACACCAGCATAAAAGAATTGTAAACAAGTAAACAAAATTACAACAACAAACGCTACAAAAATAAATCTAAAGAAAATACACAAACGACCATAATGAAACAATGATGTTTACATATATAGAATTCTCACGAATTTGAAGCCACGAACATTCGCCTACAAGAACATTCATCAGATTGTTTACCCTGCCTCATAAAAGCCAAGGCAAAGCAGGCAAGTGAGTTAGTAAAAGTTATGTGAACACTCGGTGTTTTTAAAGAGAATAATCGCTCGTTTCAAGATCTCCGTTACAAAGATCTGTTGAACAATTGACTAGTAATTGTAAAGAAGAATAATAGAATAATAGAATAATAATAAAACAAAGCAATGGTTGCTGTTTACATCAAGTTGTGAACAGTGGCACCGAGATTGTGCGAACATAAGGAATTTAATTAAAACTAAACACAGATTTATTTTTATTCTATTTGCAATCTAGGAGCTCATAATTAAAACGTTTTTAAAACATAAAAACGTAACAATATTTTGACTTCCTTTAACATCATTCAGACGCCTCTATCACAATATTTACCTCACCTATGTGTCAATAACTATTCGTACATCAGTATTTATGGTCGTTAAAAATAGGAAATCATTTAATTTTCTGTCAAAACTAATTTCTGTTTTTCTGATAACTGAAATGAAAGTGCACTTAGTTTGACGACTTTTCCAGGTATTTGAAAATTCAAATTTTTTCATTAATTTTTCATAAAAAAATTCTATGAAAAATGTTGTCCATACGCCTACGGCCATTTATCATCATTGTCAAAATGGTTTAAAATGACGGTTCCTATACATATAAACACAGTTCCAAATGACCGTTATAAGCTATTTTACAATGTTATCATAATTGCTAAACCACTTACACACACGCACACACATACAAATTTTAAAATTTAATATTTGTATGCAGTACAAAGATAATGATATTGTTGTTTTATAATTTCGGTTGAGTGTATATAAGGCAGCTTGTTGCCTTGATAGCCGCTGCATTGCGTAGTTAACAATATTTAGCTTTGCAGTGGTCTATGATTGCTGTCTTAACAACTTAACTGCGTGTTGTTGATTCTTTCCTTTCTGTTTTTGTTTTTGTGTGACTAAAATTTACAAGTAATTTGAAATAAATTGTGTTAAAAGGAGTCTCAATTGTGCAAGAGCTTATATTATGACCGTTAACGTGAATGCAGTTTTGCCGTGATTAAGACGTTTACTTATGGTGGGAAACTGTAAAAGCGACATTCTTCTATAAAAAATGTTAATACTTTGGCATGTTCATCTATATTATGGCCAGTTTATATTTTAAATTGTAGTGTACGGTTTTAAATAAAAAAAGAAATAATCTTAATGTCATTATTCTGACACTCGCTTTAGTCGTTTGAACCACTGTAAAACCTTTTCCTTATATGTTAGCAAGAACATAAACTGTTTGATCGCACAAAAGCTTAATACTTAATCTTATCAACATGTTGCTAGCATACAGAAACATATAGCCAATCAAGTGTTTATAATGTAAAAGAGAAAACAACATAAATATTTACGAGATCCTATATGATTTTTCAGGAAATTAAATATGAAAAGATTTTCATAATATTCATTGTTTTTTAACATAATGCGAATGTAAAATGTACTAACATTTAGTAGAAGAAATTTAATTAGTACAGTACATACATGTACATATGTTGGTTATAGTGGCAATCATGTTATATATTTGGTTGATTGTCAAGAGCTTAAACAAGCATTAAAGTTTACTTATACGTGTTTTCCCATTACACCCTTTTTCTGATTGCTAACAGAGGTTTCTTTACTACGAAAATTGAACAACTCGTTCATTCTAATTGAAACTCTGAACTTAATATACAGAAAGTGTAGCAAAAATTATTAATTATTTAAGAAAAAAAAAAAAAAGAGAAAAGAAAAGTGAGTGGTGATAAAAGTTTCGATATCTTGTCTGGTGATCCTGTAAATCTTTAGAAGGAGTGAAGTGAAGTGTATAAACTTTCCATTATTGTCCTTAGGGACAGGACCTTTCTTGGGATTATTGTGTTATACTCGGGACGTCCTTACGAGGAGGTAAATACACAGAGAAAAAAGGAAGAATTTCTATAGGCATTGACACATTTCTTTTTAAACAGGTCCCGGGAATTCTATTTAATTATATTTAATTTTATTTTATTCTAATTTTTTCTTCAATTTAATTCGAACTCTACGAGCCGAAAAAAACTGTATTTCGGTGCAGTAAAACCGTTAATGACAGTTATGTAACAGTTTCACCTCTCTACAACTTGCTTTATTATCTAAAATTTTTATCAATATGCTTAAGATATTTGTCTAAAATATTAAATTATAATCATATTAAATTATAATTATTGTTTCTAGAGATTATATTTGTTAATTTTTTTTTGCAATTTAAAATGTTAAATTCTATAAAATCTAAACATCAGTAATACATTAATTCTATTATATATATTTGTTACAATAACTGACATGCCTACTGTAGTGATCATTCCAACTCAATCATTACAATAGTTTAGTCAATCTTTCGATTTCTATTATTTCGTTTTTTTTAAGTGTACTTATTCTCTTTCATAAAAACTGGTTTAGTATAAAATACATAAAATAGAAAAAAAGAAATAGAACCACAAAATGCATTGTGATAATCACTTACAGTTGTAATGATCACGCAATATGTCTGAAGCAAACCTTTTTCATATTTAATTTCATCTTATTAATTTTTTTTGTTTGTATAATGTAATTATTCCTAAAATTTATTACAACAACATCTGAATTTATATTTTTAGTTATAAAAACGATTAATATTAGTATAATTAAGAACATTTATATATATTCTAGTGAAATATTGTAAAAATTGTAAGTGCAAGCATTATATATGGCATATTTATCTAGATCAAATTAATCAAATTTTTGTAGTCAAATTTCCAGAAAATTCTACAGCAACAACAACATCGGTACCTCGAAATCTTGAAGGCCTTCCAGAAATCGATTACACGTATGTTTGGTGAGTGCTAATTTTATGTTTCACCCTAATATTTAATATGTTCATTAGTGATAATGATATCGAACATGTTTGATCAAACATGATCGATCGCTTAATTGAGTTGTTGTTATATATTTATAATCATTATCACTGTTACAGTTGAAGAAAAGTCAGTTTAATTTATGCTTGAAATGCTTTCACTTAATTTTTCTAGTAGCTTAAATATTTTTTTTATAATTCTATTAATTATTTTTCCTAATTTTATGAATAAATCCTAAGTTAATAATTATGTATGAATAATTGAAGTATACAGTGTTTTCGTAGTTGAGTATTAGTTTTGGTGCAATAGATTATTTGGGGTCCTAATAAAATGACGTCCTTAGGGCCAAGGTTAGTGGCGGGTTTTGAGACAGGCGTATCAATAACACCAGATACCGCTCTTAAATTGGTTATGTCAGTAAAATATGTCTTTTTGTATTTTAGTTTATTTTGCTTTCGTTACAAATGACTGTAATCGGGCATTTGGTTTTTATAACATTACAGTCATTTCCAGACCATTTAGAGCAAATTACACCTAAAAATAGGGAGTCTTTAATAAAAAAACTTCTGTACATAAACAGGGTTTTGTTATTGGAAGGACCTTACCCACACGCCCGACTGTTTGCTAGCGAATCAATGGCTCCCGCAGTCCTTTCGTAACAATCTCTTACAGTACTAATTCTTCTGCTATAGTGTAATAATGCGGTTATTCGTCATGTACTTTTGGGATAGTTTAAATGGCGGATATTGGCATGCATTACAGATAATTAATATGGCATGTGTACATTACAGATATTATAAATATGGCGCCCAACGTTTCATTATAGATAAAATAAATATGGCGCGCAACGTTACATTACAGATATTATAAATATGGCGCCCAACGTTTCATTATAGATAAAATAAATATGGCGCCCAACGTTTCATTACAGATTAAATAAATATGTCGCCCAACGTTACGGATATTAATCCCAACGTGGGGCCCGAAAGCCATAACAATATAGTGACTAACCTACGATCAAAAGTCATGATAATATAGAGACCATGTTGGTCGCAAGAAAAAGAAAAACCTTTTTATGCTTTCGGTATCCCAAAAAATTTTCATTGTTTTTAAATTTAGAGTTCATGAAAGATCGTTTTCAAGATCGCTGCGCATTAAATTTGCGATTCTGAGGGAATAACTTTTAACACTTTTTAGGAGCTTCATTTACTTGAATGTTCAATCGAGTATAATGACCAAAAAGTAAATTAATTGTACTTTCGTTTAGTTTTGAGGTTTATTGCATGGCCATCTTGAATGACGGAAGATGTTTGTGGATGTTTGATTTTTTTTTTTCTGTCAATGTGGAATTACTTATATCTGAAAAAATTTAGGATAACAGAAACTTGCTGTTGCGAGTCTCTGTCCATTTTTATTTCGGCCCATTGATATGGAAAAGGGTCTTCCGTATACAACTATCTATATAGACCAGTTTTGTTACCTACATATTTTATTGGCATAGTGATAACCTATTTAAGCACCTAAATTATTACCAAACTATAAGAAAACACTAAATTCTTATGTATATGTATATTTGTATAAAATTATTTGAATTTTTATTTTGCGAAACATCATATATTTTTTTCTTGAATTATTTTCTTGGAACATATTTTTGAATTAATTTTGTTAGATAGTATTGTAAGGTTTAATAGGATATCGCATTTATTTCATATTGTTTGAAGATTTCTAAAAACTAGATTAGTATTTTTGAATTTAATTGTCAAGTATACTATTAACATGTCACTTCCAAGAACTCCACCACTCGAAGCTATGACTTCTACTGCAGCATCAGTCTCAGTATCTGATTCAGTGTGCAGTGTTTGCGATAGTAATATGACAGAGAATGATGATTGTTTAAGTATAACAAAATGTAACCATTCATTTCATAGGAGATGCATTGAAAAATTTTTGTCAAATAATTCGATATGTCCATCATGCAAACGTCCATGTGAGTTAGTTGATCTGAAGAAGATTTCTCTCTTAGTTGGTCAAAATCCTACGACTAAACCTACTAACCGAAATAGAAGCCGAGGAGCTTTAGCTAAACAGCATAACACTCGTAGCGAAGCTAGGAATTTATTTCAGGATAATCAACTCAATAATACAAATCTAGAAACAGAAATGAGCGCTACTCCGATTCGTACCACTCAACAGAGTCCTTTAAATTCTCCAAATCGTAATCATCCATTAGCATCAGGATCTACTCAAAATCAAAATATTACCGTTGATTTAGATCAATTGAACAAACTCATAGAAACAAATATTACCCTGTTATTAAACAATTTGGAAATGATACCAAACCCTAATAATCGTACACAGGCAGTTAGAAATGTGAACAATTACCCTGTACATAGAGGTAGTAATCCTGGTAATAATGACCAGAATCCTCCCAACCGAAATGGTAGTCCAATATCAATGAATTCAAACATTTCTAATTTTAACATGGATAAAATAACGTCAATAATATCCAGTTGGAACATAAAATTTGATGGCTCGCCATCAGGACTTAATGTGGAAGAATTCCTTTACCGAATTCGATCTTTGACATTTAATAATTTTAATGGAGACTTTGTTCCCATTGTCAAAAATTTGAATGTACTGTTAACTGGTAAAGCTAAAGATTGGTACTGGCGGTACAGAAAACAGGTAGAAACTTTTACCTGGGATGAATTTTGTATGGCTATTAGAAGTCAATATCGAGATTTCAAATCTTCATTTGATATACGGGAAGAGATTAGAAACAGGAAAATGAAAGTTGGTGAGACGTTTGACATGTTTTTCGATTCTATTTCATTGATTATCGATCGTTTACCTTCACCAATGTCTGAAATGGAATTAATCGAAATTTTAACTAGAAACTTAAGGCCAGAAATTCGTCAAGATTTATTATATGTGCCAGTGCATTCAATTTCTCACTTGAGAAAATTGGTAAAAATGAGAGAAGCCTTCTTAAACGACGATCATGTTAGGAAAAACTTATCGTTTCGTAATAATAATGTAATGGCAAAAAGATATATTGCTGAGGTAGATGATGTAAACAGTTCAGAAATTGTAGAATCTAACCACTCCACAGTTGAAGAAGTTAGTGCTATAGATTTACAAATTCGAATTCTACGTTGTTGGAATTGTAAAGCAACAGATCATTTTTGGTATGATTGTCTTGAAGAGAGGAAAATATTCTGTTATGGATGTGGAACAGAAAACATATATAAACCGCAATGCCCAAAATGTTCTTTGAAGAGTATTAAAATTTCAAAAAACTTGAAAGCTCTAGAAACAATGAACAGTCCAAAATAAATAATTTTGAATTACCTAAAGATGAATTTATAGAAAGTGAGAATTATAAAGATAAGAAAAGTGAGCTGATAGAACAGCCAATTACCATTTGTAATAGAGAAGAGTTAAGCCAATGTAAAAGAAAGGATATAGAATTATCAAGGTTGATATATCCTAGATTACCATATCATTTAAGATTTGATTATTATATGAAAAGGCGCAATGAAATTTTTAATAATAAAGCAGCATTGAATACGAATAAAAGAAAACCTAAAAGATCTAGTCGCCGAATAAGAGGATATTATAAAAAGCGAAGATTTTGTAGAAAATTTCTAGTATCAACTATCGTTAATAATACGAAGGATCAGCGTTTTTATGCGAAAGTCTCCTTTTTGAATTATTGTGAATACGGATTACTTGATACAGGAGCAAACATATCCTGTATAGGTGGTGAACTAGCTATGCATGATTTTTCAAAATTTAAAAACTTTAACAAATGTCGGTCTTCTGTAAAAACCGCAGATGGAAAGAGTCAAACTGTGACAGGTTGGTTAGCAGTTGAGGTTGAGTTTAAGGGTCAGAGACGCTTAATAAATCTTTTCATCATACCTTCTATTACACAACGTTTAATACTTGGTATTAATTTTTGGAACGCATTTGGTCTTATACCAAATATTGTAGAGTCGGTAGATATTGTAGACAAATCGTTACTTGATCATTGTCCATCAGACATGATGCAAGATCCCCATGAAGTCAAGTCGTTAGGAATTGATAAGTCCAACACAAAGATCGATAAATCTGAATACCCTTTGACTCCTTGTCAAAAGCAACAACTTGACGCTATTATTGCATTATTTCCAAGTTTTGAAAATCAAGGTCTAGGAAGGACATCACTTATTAAACACGATATAGATATTGGCAATTCTAAACCCATTAAACAGCGATTCTACCCGGTTTCTCCAGTCGTAGAAAAACTTATGTTTGCTGAAATTGACAGGATGTTAGAATTAGGTGTAATTGAACCATCCCAATCATCTTGGAGCTCTCCAATGAGGCTTGTTATCAAACGTAATAAAGTTCGTCTCTGTCTTGATGCAAGAAAGTTGAATTCAGTTACTCAAAAGGATGCCTATCCGCTTCCTTCAATTGAGGGAATATTTTCAAGATTGCCCAAGGCTAATATAATATCAAAATTAGATTTGAAAGACGCGTACTGGCAAATAGCTTTGACTGAAGAGTCTAAACCATTGACAGCATTTACCGTACCAGGTAGACCATTATATCAATTCGTTGTTATGCCATTTGGTCTTTGCAACGCTCCACAAACGATGTGTCGTCTAATTGACGAGATAATACCACCTGATCTTCGAAATTGTGTTTTTGGATATCTCGATGATCTTATTATTGTTTCAGAAGATTTTCAGAGTCATTTAGCGGTATTAGTGAGAGTCGCTGATCAATTTAGGAAGGCGAATTTAACATTGAATATATCCAAAAGTAAATTTTGCGTTACTAATGTTCAGTACCTAGGATATATGATAGGCAACGGAGGTATTATGACAGACCCAGAAAAAGTTAGTGCTATTGTCAATTGGCCCGTTCCGAAGACAATAAAGCAAGTTCGAGGTTTTTTAGGTCTTGCCGGATGGTATAGGAGATTCATTGACAATTTTTCAGATGTAGTTTTTCCAATATCGGAACTCTTGTCTACAAAAAAGAAATTTACTTGGACCACGGAGGCTCAAAAAGCGTTTGAAAGAATAAAAGTACTATTAACTACAGCTCCAGTACTTGTAAACCCAAACTTTGAAAAGAAATTTTATGTGCACTGTGACGCAAGTGATATTGGAATTGGCGCAGTTTTAGTTCAACATGATGAAAATGGAAATGAAAGGCCAATAGCTTTCATGAGTAAAAAACTTAACACCGCCCAAAGAAACTACAGTGTTACGGAACGTGAATGTTTAGCCGCTATTGAAGCCATTAAACGTTTTCGATGTTACCTCGAGTTACAAGAATTTGAAATCATAACAGATCACTCAAGTCTTTTGTGGCTAATGAAACAACCCGACCTTAGCGGACGACTCGCTCGTTGGGCATTTAAACTTCAACCATATAAATTTACGATTAGTCATCGTAAAGGAAAGGACCATATTGTTCCTGACGCATTGTCACGTAGCTGTTCTCACGATATTTCCTCACTAACATTAACGGAACCTGAAATTGATTTAAATCCAACACATTTTCTGGATGAGGATTACGTTACCTTGAAGGAAAAAGTTCTAGTTGATCAGAGTAAATACCCTGATATTAAAGTAAAAGATAAATTCGTTTACATACGTACAGAACACTATAGAGGGGAAGATGACCAAGAAGAAAAATGTTGGAAATTATGGATACCATTGAAATTACGCACCAAAGTTATTAAAAGAGCTCACGATGATCCAATTTGTGCTCACGGTGGTATGGTAAAAACAATCGATTTGATACGAAGAAATTTCTTTTGGCCAGGATTAGTTAAGGATGTTAGAGATTACGTTAGGAAATGCGATGTTTGTAAAACTACCAAAGCACCTAATATTAACCTTAAACCAGAAATGGGAAAACAAGTAATATCAATTCGTCCATTTCAAAGGTTATACATTGATCTGTTAGGACCGTATCCTAGAAGTAAATCAGGATATATAGGACTTCTAATAGTGTTAGACCATCTGACCAAATTTCATTGGCTATTTCCTATGCGAAAATTTACATCAACATTAATTATTGAGAATTTACAAAAACAAATTTTTCACGTATATGGTGTTCCAGAAGTTATTGTGAGTGACAACGGATCTCAATTTAGAGCAAATGATTTTAATGCATTTTTAACCAGCTACGGAATTCATCACATGTACACGGCTGTATACTCTCCACAAAGTAATGCATCGGAAAGAGTAAATAGATCAATAATAGCAGGAATTCGTGCATATTTGAAGAAGGATCACAAGCTGTGGGATGAACATCTGACTAAAATAAGTTGTGCTTTACGTAACTCCTATCATCAAGCGATTAAATGTACTCCCTATCACGCTTTGTTTGGACTAGACATGGTAACTCATGGTAGTTCTTATGGATTACTTAAGCATCTCAATTTACTTGATGAATCAGCATATCATATTTCTCGTGATGATAGTCTAAACTTGATTCGATGTAATTTAAGAAAGCATATTAAAGAGGCTTATGAAACAAATCGGCAGCAATATAATTTACGTACAAGACCACAAAATTTCCAAATAGGTCAAGAAGTTTTTAGACGTAGTTTTGTTCAAAGTAGTAGCAATAAAGAATTCAGTGCCAAATTATCTCCTTTATTTATTAAAAGTCGTATTAAAGAGAAATTAGGTAACCATTATTATCTAATTGAGGACTTAAATGGCAAATCCGTAGGAACCTATCATGCCAAGGATCTTCGATTATAAACCGTTCTTTTTCTATCTAATAATTTTATGAAATCATAATTATTATCTAGTTTTGTAGTGTACGGTTTTAAATAAAAAAAGAAATAATCTTAATGTCATTATTCTGACACTCGCTTTAGTCGTTTGAACCACTGTAAAACCTTTTCCTTATATGTTAGCAAGAACATAAACTGTTTGATCGCACAAAAGCTTAATACTTAATCTTATCAACATGTTGCTAGCATACAGAAACATATAGCCAATCAAGTGTTTATAATGTAAAAGAGAAAACAACATAAATATTTACGAGATCCTATATGATTTTTCAGGAAATTAAATATGAAAAGATTTTCATAATATTCATTGTTTTTTAACATAATGCGAATGTAAAATGTACTAACATTTAGTAGAAGAAATTTAATTAGTACAGTACATACATGTACATATGTTGGTTATAGTGGCAATCATGTTATATATTTGGTTGATTGTCAAGAGCTTAAACAAGCATTAAAGTTTACTTATACGTGTTTTCCCATTACACCCTTTTTCTGATTGCTAACAGAGGTTTCTTTACTACGAAAATTGAACAACTCGTTCATTCTAATTGAAACTCTGAACTTAATATACAGAAAGTGTAGCAAAAATTATTAATTATTTAAGAAAAAAAAAAAAAAGAGAAAAGAAAAGTGAGTGGTGATAAAAGTTTCGATATCTTGTCTGGTGATCCTGTAAATCTTTAGAAGGAGTGAAGTGAAGTGTATAAACTTTCCATTATTGTCCTTAGGGACAGGACCTTTCTTGGGATTATTGTGTTATACTCGGGACGTCCTTACGAGGAGGTAAATACACAGAGAAAAAAGGAAGAATTTCTATAGGCATTGACACATTTCTTTTTAAACAGGTCCCGGGAATTCTATTTAATTATATTTAATTTTATTTTATTCTAATTTTTTCTTCAATTTAATTCGAACTCTACGAGCCGAAAAAAACTGTATTTCGGTGCAGTAAAACCGTTAATGACAGTTATGTAACAGTTTCACCTCTCTACAACTTGCTTTATTATCTAAAATTTTTATCAATATGCTTAAGATATTTGTCTAAAATATTAAATTATAATCATATTAAATTATAATTATTGTTTCTAGAGATTATATTTGTTAATTTTTTTTTGCAATTTAAAATGTTAAATTCTATAAAATCTAAACATCAGTAATACATTAATTCTATTATATATATTTGTTACAATAACTGACATGCCTACTGTAGTGATCATTCCAACTCAATCATTACAATAGTTTAGTCAATCTTTCGATTTCTATAATTTCGTTTTTTTTAAGTGTACTTATTCTCTTTCATAAAAACTGGTTTAGTATAAAATACATAAAATAGAAAAAAAGAAATAGAACCACAAAATGCATTGTGATAATCACTTACAGTTGTAATGATCACGCAACATGTCTGAAGCAAACCTTTTTCATATTTAATTTCATCTTATTAATTTTTTTTGTTTGTATAATGTAATTATTCCTAAAATTTATTACAACAACATCTGAATTTATATTTTTAGTTATAAAAACGATTAATATTAGTATAATTAAGAACATTTATATATATTCTATTGAAATATTGTAAAAATTGTAAGTGCAAGCATTATATATGGCATATTTATCTAGATCAAATTAATCAAATTTTGTAGTCAAATTTCCAGAAAATTCTACAGCAACAACAACATCGGTACCTCGAAATCTTGAAGGCCTTCCAGAAATCGATTACACGTATGTTTGGTGAGTGCTAATTTTATGTTTCACCCTAATATTTAATATGTTCATTAGTGATAATGATATCGAACATGTTTGATCAAACATGATCGATCGCTTAATTGAGTTGTTGTTATATATTTATAATCATTATCACTGTTACAGTTGAAGAAAAGTCAGTTTAATTTATGCTTGAAATGCTTTCACTTAATTTTTCTAGTAGCTTAAATATTTTTTTTATAATTCTATTAATTATTTTTCCTAATTTTATGAATAAATCCTAAGTTAATAATTATGTATGAATAATTGAAGTATACAGTGTTTTCGTAGTTGAGTATTAGTTTTGGTGCAATAGATTATTTGGGGTCCTAATAAAATGACGTCCTTAGGGCCAAGGTTAGTGGCGGGTTTTGAGACAGGCGTATCAATAACACCAGATACCGCTCTTAAATTGGTTATGTCAGTAAAATATGTCTTTTTGTATTTTAGTTTATTTTGCTTTCGTTACAAATGACTGTAATCGGGCATTTGGTTTTTATAACATTACAGTCATTTCCAGACCATTTAGAGCAAATTACACCTAAAAATAGGGAGTCTTTAATAAAAAAAACTTCTGTACATAAACAGGGTTTTGTTATTGGAAGGACCTTACCCACACCCCCGACTGTTTGCTAGCGAATCAATGGCTCCCGCAGTCCTTTCGTAACAATCTCTTACAGTACTAATTCTTCTGCTATAGTGTAATAATGCGGTTATTCGTCATGTACTTTTGGGATAGTTTAAATGGCGGATATTGGCATGCATTACAGATAATTAATATGGCATGTGTACATTACAAAATGTAGATTTTGTTTCCTAAGAACGCTTGAAATAAAAATAACACGAATCCTAAGTAAGGTCCTTTATTCAGGGCCACATAACAAGCAATCACAAAATAATATTTGTACAATCAAACATTCCCTGATGTGCCTAAATGCTGGACCCAAAACAGTACTAAATATTTGCACCTGTTGTTAGCATAGCTGAATTGGATGCCGTTGTAATACTAATATGTAGTACCTACTCCGTCATACAACTGTATCAACAGGCCGGCATTTCTCCGTCGTCCGGATTATTTTATGATGGTGTGGATCTAATCTAACAAAAATAAGTTCTGGGTGACAAAGAAGCCTTTGCCTCATTACAGCTTCTGCAGAAGTCGTTATGAAGTATTTCCAGCATCAGGGCATATGCCCACAAGGGGACAGTATCCCATTATAACTGACATGAGGTTCCTACGATGGACTGTGATTAAGTTTACTCCAAACATTTCTTGTTTAAACTCAACTGTTTTTTTAGATAAGTTTGGATGAGAATGTCCATCTCACTTATGAACTCATTTGAATGTTTCTGTTGTATCAGCCCTTGCAAGTGCAGCAACTTGTTACCTTCAGTGTCACCATGTTCAAGAACCCACACAACCCTCGCCAGTAATAATGCACTATACACAATTTCTTCTTTTTATGGTGTTGAATCAACGATTTTTTTCATGCACAACTGACTTACTCTCAGCATCAGCTTGTAAGATAAGCCTTTTTATCGTTTTGGTATCCAATGATTTTACAAGTTTTGCTAGAGTTTTGACAACAATCTGCCCTTTTACACTTTTCTACATCAGAATGAGTCTTTCAAAAGAGAAAACGAGTTTTAGGTTGCAGTTCCTTTGTTCTGCTGTAGTCCTATAAGAAAATAATTGTTGATGGATGCTGGAATACTCTCCTAATATTCCTGTAAGTTAATCAAGTAATTTGAACACGATATTTATCATCACATTTGGCTGTCATGCTATGAGCTTCAATCTGTATTATTACCGTGCAGAGATGCTAGAGTATTTCCATCTTACGATCCATTGTACAGGCCTCTATCTATGCAGGGTATCCCTATGTTGTATCTCCCCAAACCCTTATACCAGGCAAACTTTAGGATGACGATGTCAGAAAGGATAACTTTTCTGCAACGAAAGGTTTCCTTCCGAAATATTAATGCCGCACGTTTTTCAAATTGTATAGTCTTATACAAAACTTAAATTTCTTTCTCTTGTAAGTATTCAGCAAATGTTAAGAGTGTCTTAAGCGGATTTAAATTACGAAGAGTCTTCGCCTTTCTACACCTTGCGAAATTACTAACACATCTGCTTGCTCATTAGCATTACTTGCCACCTGACCTGAACAAAGTACTCGGAGGGCAGTCTGAGTCAAATACTTTTGCTATGTCGCAACCGGTGCACTTCCTATTTAAGTTGAATTACACAGATCCTTAGACTGCTTAGACTAACGCTTGGAAGATACCCACGAGTTTCACCTTGACTATCGAATATTTCACTTGTTGTTACTTTCAGTGTCACTATGTTCAAGAACCCATACAAAAGCCTTTCGTTATTCCTCCTTTTTCTGAAACGATTCTCTATCCGAGTTCTTTTACGCCTAGTCTGCATCGGTTCGTGGAACTTGAATGATGTTCCCGGGGCAGTAATATTTTGACAAGACCATAGCTTCTGTACTTAAGTAAGTAAAATGCTACTCATTGCTGTAAATTTGTAGACCTATTTAAGTATATGCCACTGTCTAATATAATCCATTAAAATTATAAAATTTTCCTGTTGTATTCGTATAATTTTTGTTTTATATAAGAACAAAAGCTTTTTATTTTTATTTGAAATTGTTTTTCTTTGCAAATCATCATCACATAAAATATTATTTAGAAAACCGTGAAAAAGGCAACATTGTTGTATCAATTTTTGTTTCATAGAAAATGATTAACGAGTACGATTTATAAAATTGATGATTTTGCGGCAAATGGATTCAATTTTAAACAATTTAACACGTATATAACTAAATAACAACATCAACCGCAGGCTAACTGAATTTAAAAATCTGTGAGAGATTTTTTATGTTTTTTCTTTGAAAAAATTCTTTGTGGTGGAGCCATACCTTTGATTTTAGAATTCGTATCTAAATCTCACAGTTTTTTTACTGCCTAAGCCACGTGGTTTAATTTCGCTCATCTTATAAAAATAAATTTCAAATTCTCCAATGCATTGAATACTCGAAATGATTCATACGTTTGCATATAAATGTACGTCTGCTTGGGAAAAATTTATTGTTTGTTTTCGTTAGGATTTCATGTGTAAATTATGTTGTCATGAATTCCACACACGTTTCTTTCTACAATTTGCACAAATGCTGCAATTTTCATTACCTTAACATGTGTTTTATTGGCATGATTATGGCCGCAAGAGTAAATGGAAACACATATGTTAAATGGCTATGGGTGGTATTACATACATATTCTCATTAGACCCCTTCAGTTAGGATTACAACCTAGCTTTTCACACCACTTATGTTGTGTGTGTAATTTTATACATGAGTGGCGTTACGCACAGTGTGAAGTCGACTCCGGAACAAAGATTTGTAGAAATCTGCTCAGAAGAAGTCGCTGACGAAATATTTTTTTTGGGATTTCGTTTTGTTGGAGATGTCTGACCTGGGTTATGAACCGCGGCCTCATGCCTAATAAGCTAACACACTGCCTACTAGACTAAGGGCGGTAGTGGTATTAAAGAAAGTCAGTTTTTTAACCTCAAAGTTGAGAAGAGGAGTTCGTTGACTAACAGAAAAAATGCTCCAATAATGCTTTGCATTCTTACAAGACAGTGGATGAATATTAACTCGTGCATATTTTAAAATAATCATACTTATCAGCTAACTATTGCTTCTTTGCACGTTTAGGCGCTTACCCTCATATGGGTTCATGGTCACGGGAGAGTTCCAAGTGTCAATAAGGCCAACACACCTGCAAAAGCTTGGTGATCCTCTGCACAGAGGCAAACAAATCGGCTCACAAAAACTCCATTCATTAGCAAAGGTAAGTGGTTTCATTTACTTGCAAAGGCACCAGATAGATCTGGTCGGACATATAAATATTTTGAAGAGAATTTGCATAGAACCTAACAAGATGACATCTAAGGAACTTTAGAGCAGTCGTAACGGATGGGTGTTTACGCCTGGAGACTGGGAATACCTCATAACACCTTTTGCAGAAGAGAAGGAGCAAGAGCAGACCACATAAAATCTTCTCCGTCATTCGATAGCGTTTGGAAACCTGAAAACTAGAATTCTTGACCAACCAGATTTTAGTAACAAAACATATCATGTAGCCGCCGTAGTCTAAAAGGTAATGTGGTGGCTTATTAGACGTGAGGCCACACGGTTCAAATCCCACGTTAGCCATCTCCAACAAAACAAGAAATATGAACAAATATTTTTCACGGAGTCTGCATCTCAGCAGATTTCTGGCAATAACTGGGAGGCAAAATAAAATTGCCACACAAATTTTCTCTAAAACAAAATCTGTCGTTCGAAGTCGACTTTTAACTGTAGGTCCAATCACATTCATGGATAAACATAAATAGTGTGAAAATCTTGGTCGTAATCCTGACGGATGGGTTGTAACGACCAATTATGTATGTATATATGTATGTATGTACATATGTATGTCTTTTTTTTGACCGGAGGTGGGAATCTTCCAAAGACACTTTTGTTCCAACAAAAGAGTACACGATTCACCATAACTGGTGCCTACGTACTAAATGCAGCCCCTTTATTCTTCAACCACTCTCCCCCCGCGGGACTGACGTAAGGTATTACTCCGCAGAGGGCTGGTTAGCTTTAAAGCTTTATCGCACTAAATCAAATTTCATCTCCGTTCCTCCAGCCTTCGGAGTGCCAGCATAACTTCAGCCATTATCTGGCTGCATTGGCATAGAATCGTGGAATTCAACACCTCTTCCATAAGCTGATTTGGTCCAAAACTCGTTTCCCCTGGCCATCTAAATCTGGGGCAGCATGTTAGAGTATGCTCCGCATCTTCGTCCTCATCTACACAGTTTGGGCATATAGGGGAAGTATCATGTCCAAATCTGTGCAGGTACTTCCTGAAGAACCCATGACCAGTTAGGACCTGGGTCACGTAGCAGTTCAGCTGGCAATGTTCGTTCTACATCCAAGGTGTTACATCAGGGACAAGGCGAAATGTCTATCTTCCCTTTAAACTGTTCTCCCATCGTGACTGAAATTTGTGCATGGAATGTATGTATGCATGTATGTTTGTGTACATATCACATCCGCATAAGACTGTCGGAATGGTTGAGAGATGCCAAACATAAGCTAAAATTATATTACGGACTAGATACTATTGGTGTTAGCATGGCGCCATATAGAACCCAAGTAAGCTGGGTTCATTGAAGCCTACACCTAGTTGTAACCAAACTTTAGTACGATATTTCCTTTCTTGTTTTCGTTTGTTTATTACTGTCTGTGCACCAATTGCATCAGTTGCCTGTAATTTTCGTTAAACCTTGGCCAGACGTGACTTACTAACTGCATCAATTTTGGGAATTGGAATTTACATTTTTAAGTTCATTTAAAATTTAAGGAAAAATTCAAGATAAGACTACACGAGTAGCTTGTGCAAAATGACATGCAAGACTCTTGACATACAGAACTAACAAAAAAAAATTGAAAAAATACTATAAAGCATAAGAGAATCATTTTGCGGAAATTGTCTAGAAAATATTTTAAATGACAGATAATGCCAGAAAATATGACATTTGAAGTAAAATTTTGACACTCAAACCACACATGTATGTATGGAAATATTCTTTTGAAAAGTTAAACTTCTTTTAAAATTCAATATTTTTTTGATATGGAAAATCGAAAATATTCTGACATACAATATCCAGACATCATACATGTCTTGTTAGTACTGTCATCTCTAGGTGAAACACAATTCTGTACCCTTTTTTTATTTGTGTTTGCAGTAAAGCAGTCTCCTAATGTGTTTGTATGCAGTAAAGTACATCTAAATATTTTACATTTATTACATGACATTGTAAATATTTTAAAAATGCATAGCTACTTTACATCTGTTAAATAAGTTAAATTCGATAGAAGGATTGTGTAGTGTAAACTAACAGGCTCTGGTCACAGCAATGTTAAGACAAGAGTTTTGGTTGATATGGAACTGCATTGCATATCTGCAATGACTGCAAATGAGTAGCAAATTATATACCAAACAAGTCTCCTGCAACAACCTGATTCGATCCCTTTTTAGGCGGGCCTCCCATACTTATTTTTAACGCATCAATTTATCCTCGCCAGTAATGAAGCACGATACATATTGTTATGTTTTTATCTTTTAAAAACGTTTAAAATATGAGTTCGTAGAAAGTTTAGCATTATTTAAATTCTTTACTGTTCGCAGAATTCTGTGTGCCACTCTTCACAACTTGATGTAAACAACAATTGCTTTGGTTGTTATTCTTCTTTACACTCTTTTGCGTAAACAATAACAATTGTATGTCAGATCTTTATAACGGAGATCTTCAAACCACGATTATTGTCTTCAAACACCGTGCTTCTTTACACAAGACTAACTGAATTTTTACTGACTGCGCTGCCTGCTTTGTCTTGCCGTTTATATGCCAACGTAAACAGTCTGATGAATGATCTTGAAGTCGAATGTTCGTAGCTTCACCTTCTCCAGATCTCTATAAATGTAAGCATCGTTGTTTCATTATTTTTGTTTGTGTATTTTTGTTTACTTTTTTATCATGTAAACAAGTTCATTGTGTTTGTTTTCATAGATCTTGTTTATAATTTGTAAAAACAAAAGACCATTTCCATTTTCGTAACAATATTTTATTCTTTTAATGGTCTAATCAAGTAATTTGAGTACGATATTGACCATCATTTTTGGCTCTCATACTAGCAGGTTCAATCTGTATTATTGCCGTGCAGAGAAGCTAGAGTATTTCTATCCTACGACCCATTGTACATACCTCTATCTAAACATTGTACCTCTATATTGTATCTCCCCAAACTCGTTTACCAGGCAAACTTTAGACTGTGGATGTCAGAAAGGATAACTTCTCTGCCTAGCCATTGAAAAGCACCCAAATGTTTCCTTCTGAAATGTTAACACTTCACGTTTTTCAAGCTATATAGTCTGATTCATAACTCAAATTCCTTTCTCTTGTAGGTAATCAGCGAAGGTTAAGAGTGTCTGAAATGGATTTAAATTAAGAAGAACATACGTCTTACTACACCCTTCCTTTAGCCGCGAATTCACTAACACATCTGCTTGCTCATTAGCATTACTTGCCACCTGACCTGCACCAAGTACTCGTAGGGCATTCTGACTGTGCACTTGCTATTTAAGTTGAATTAAATAGATCCTTGGATGACTTAGACCACCGCTTGGAAGATACTCACGAGTTTCACCCTGACTATCGAATATTTTACTTTAGGTTCGAACATCTCTATAACATCTCATAAAAATTTGTAGCTTCGAATTTAATTGACTGCCAAAAAAATTCAATTTAATCGTGCATTTCAGGTTAAGGAGTTAGGAATAGAGGCATCGACCACTAGAGCTTTCAGGTCACAATGCTCTCATGTTACTGTTCGATTTGTGTCGCATTATTTTAAGCATAGTCTTCACAGATCTGATACTCCTCACCATGTTCAACAGACTTAAATCCAATATAGTTTCTAGCTCCGTTGTAGAAGAGTTCATCAATGCCTCGGTTATACTAATACATGCTAATCTCTGTATCCTATACAAATCCATTTCTGATGATTCAAATTCGTTCTGTTTGTTCAAACAGTGGCTCACAATTGGTTACGCAATCATGGTATTCTTACGAAAATGAAAAATCTAGATACAGGTGGTTTGCTTTTACATTTTTTAACATTAAAATTATATAGAGAAGGTACAAAAACGAAACAATGAACTTGTTTACAAACTATCGCACTACGTAATATAACAATAAATATCAGCATAAAAAATGGTAAACAAGTAAACAAAAATACAACAACAATCACCACAAAAATAAATAAAAAAATTTATTAGGTAGTGTCTATAGACCGAATTCTAATATAAACCTTGATCCCTTTATTTCTATTCTTGAGGAAATTTCAATATGATGACATTATTATTATTGGTGACTTTAATAATAATCTCTTACTAGATAATGCGCTATCTGATTCAATGTTGTCTCTCCATCTTAATCCTGTGAACGTGTCCTTGTCAACTCACTTCCATTCTTCTTCCAGTAGTCTAATCGATCTAGTATTTGTTAATGATATGACTAAGGTACTGTTATATGATCAAATTTAAGCCTCTTACTTTTCCAATCATGATCTTCTCTTCTTAACTTATAATCTGTCTACGAGTCATGAGGACAGGTATATTGCATACCGTGATTTTAAAAGTATCGATTTTACAGTTTTGAACAGAAGTGTTGATGATATCTGTTGGGATCAAATCTACTCACTGGGTAATGTAAATGACCAGGTGCGTCTGCTATATGACAGTTGTGTTCCTGTCAAAACAAAACTTGTTAAATCCAAACACCAACTGTGGTTTAATGCTGAAATTAAAGCATTAATAGATAAGCGCGACATTGCCTATCGGCGATGGAAGAGGTTCAGAACGGATGATCTGAAAGCCGTTTATAAAGCCGCTCGTAGTGAGGTTACCAAACACATTAAAATTGCGAAAACATAGTTTACGGCAGGAAGTTCGCTTCCGCATTAGATAATAGAGCTAAATGGAAGGTAATCCGCGATATTGGTATTTGACAAAAATGCCATAATACTTCTCCTGATGTCGATGTAAACGGTCTCAATGACAAATTTGTTAATATTAATGTCCCTACACCTGACAGTAACATATATGTTGACCTTTGTTTTGTTCCGCTAGAAAACCCCTTTAGTTTTCGTTGTGTTAGTCAGCTCGAGGTTTTGGAATGCTTATCTTCTGTGAAACCGAATGCGATTGGTTCTGATGACTTAGATCCTCTGTTTTTAAAAGCTTTGTCACCTAGACTTTTACCGTATTTTACTCATGTATTCAATTCAGTATTAACTATGTCCTCTTTCCCTGATGAATGGAAACGGTTGAAAATCATCCCAATTCCTAAATCAGGCCAATTGCCATTCTTCCGTGCCTGTCCAAAGTTATGTAAAACCTCATAGCTAGACAAATGAACGATTATCTCACGAGTAATAATTTTTTATCTGATAAGCAGTCGGGATTTATAAAAGCTAGGAGCTGCACCACTGCTTTAGTCAAGGTAGTTGATGACCTTAGGTTGAAACTGGATGAAAATTACATAGCGTTTTTGGTTCTTTTGGATAACACTAAGGCTTTTGATACAGTTGACCACAGAATATTATTGAGGAAGCTACAGACCCTCTTTCATTTTTCTAATTCAGCTAGTGGCCTTATACGTTCCTATCTCATTAACAGATCACAACGAGTTTACCTAAACGGCAACATCTCGAATTCGGTACACGTTGGAAGAGGAATTCCTCAGGGATCAATTTTAGGAACCTTTTGTTCTGTATATACATTAACGACCTACCTGATGTTTTGGATAATTGTAGCGTACATATGTATGCTGATGACGTTCAGCTTTATAGAAGCGTTTGTATTGATAATATCCGACTATGTGTAGATACGATCAACGATGATTTACGGAAAATTGACAACTGGGCTAGTGCTAATGGACTTTGTATAAATCCCTCTAAATCTAAATGTTTATTGCTCTCCAGGTCTAAGAGAGCGTTTGATGTGCCGGATATTATTATCAGGGGGAATAAAATTGATTTTGTTGAATCGGCATCTAATCTGGGTGTTATCTTTAATGGTCGGCTAACGTGGTCTAGCCACATTAATGTCATCGTTGGTAAGGTTTACGGTATGCTTAGGAACTTACGGGCTGTTATAGATTCGACTTCTTTTGCCATACGCCTGCAACTGGCAAAAACGTTTTTGATTCCTGTTCCTTTATACGGATCGGAAATTTTCGCAAACTGTGATACGGATGATAGGCGGAAACTCAACTTGGCTTATAATAACATAGCCAGATATGTATTTATTAAGGGACGTCGGGACCATATATCACAATTTCTTACCAGATATTATTATAACTATAATAATAATTATAATATTAAGTGCCTAATTCTCCTCCATAAGATTTGTACTTTGGAACAGCCGGTATACTTATTCAGCAGGATTAGATTTGCTAGATCCAACCGCGGTAGGAAAATTATCCAATTAAGGCATAGGACTCTTTTGTCGCAACGACAGTTCTTTATACACACCATCAGTTTTTGGAATGCACTACCTAATTATATTCAGAACATAGGCAATGCAACTAAGTTCAAAAAGGAGCTATACATTCTGTTTAAGTAGTCTGTAATATATTTTGATGGTTTTATATATTTTTACTATTTATTTGTTAGTCATTAATTATTTTCATTTTTCTAATTAATTATTTAAGTTTCATTGTATCTCATTATATGTATATATTTTTCTATGTTTGTATTTTTCTTTATATTTGTATTTTTCCTAATTTAGTTTTTTGCATATACTCAATCTCTTATCCTAATTTTTTTGTATCGATTGCTATTTCCTGAGGTTAAATCATGTTCTTATTCTTATTCATTTGTATTTCTACTGTACTTCAAACAATTCATTACTCATATAATGAACGATTTGTTATTACTTTTTCCTCTTTGATGTAAAGTGCTATGGGACTTTCATTTATAAGATTATTATCTTGTGCTATGATTAATAATAAATAAATAAATAAATAAATAAACAAACGAGAAGGCGAAGCCACGAACATGCGCGTTCATGAACATTAATCAGACTATTTACTTTGACAAATAAAAAGCAAGGCAAAGCTGGCGACTGAGTTAGTGAAGTTCAGTCAAGCTTGCGTGAAGAAGCGGTAAGTTTGAAGAGAGTAATCGTGGTTTAAAGATCTCCGTTACAAAGATCTGTCGATTAATTGTCTAGTAATTGTTATTGTTTATACAAAGGGTGTAAACAGAGAAATAACAAAGAAAAGCAATTTTTGTTGTTTAAATCAAGTTGTGAATAGTGGCACACAGAATAATAAAGAATTTTAATTAAAACTAAACACAAATTTATTTTTATTTTTATTTGCAATCTACGAGCTCATATTTTAAATGTTTTTAAAAGGTTAAAACGTAATAGGCCATTTACACTACAGCGAAATCTAGTACTTATGATATTTCAAGCCAAATCTAGTTGAATTTAACTAGATTTCCCATACAAAACAAAATCTACTTATTTAGTAGATTTCGACAAAATCTACTCAAAATCTAGTAAAAATGGATATGCAACTATGTGTTTTGCGAAATAGTACTTAAAAATACAACGCTGAGCAGGAAAAAAAATTAAATTTCAATTTAACCCTAATCAAGTCAACATGTGCCTCTCCGACACATATTTCACTTGGTCATGTTGTAACTTCCTTAAATATAGGTTCTTGTTCTTACTGCTTCTTGAATTCCTACTTTCAGTTGTTTTATTTAGAATTTGCAAATTTCAAGTAATAAATTAATTTCTTTTTATTTTTTATTTTGTGCTCGCCATTTATTTTTGAAATACTCACCATGAGGGACTTTTTCCATTACTCCCCTTGGGAGTACATGGCTTGCACAAAGCACCCAGTGTGTGTTTACTGATTTGTATTATTCCCAAACATTGTCTTTAATTTCTACTTTATATTGACAGCGTTGTGTGTGTTGGCTTATTAGACGTTGAACCTCCAGGTCGGACTTTCCTAACAAGAATATTCCTTCAACGATTTCATTTTAGCAGATATCTGGCAAACACACTGAGAGTAAAATTAAATTGCCATGAGAAATTTCTCAAAAGTGCCGTTCGGGGTCGACTTTAAACTGGGACCTCCACTCATGTGTAAAATTAATACACACAACAGAAGTAGTGTCAGAAGCTAGGTCGTAATCCTGACTGTGTGATTGTAAGGACTATTTATGTATGTATGCATTGATAGCAGCTTAGTCAGGAGTCGAATATTCTTTCTCCTCCAAAGCTCGGTACCCAGATGGACATGGCTTCGTTTATTTTAAACAATTTCCTCTGTTTTCTTTAGAAATGATAGAAAACACGCTTCGGCCAATTATTTGTTGTTATTTCCATTAATTTCTCTTGAAATTATGAAAAAACTTTCAATGGACTAGTGGTGGGTAATTAAACTTTCCGTTCTCTTATAATTTTCTGTTGACAATTAAACATTCGAATGCCACCCAACAAGGGTACTTTTAAACTCCATAAATTTGCATTCTTAGTACTCTTGCCTCTTCTTAAGAGGCTTGCAAAATAAATGCTTCTGAAGTGAAACTTTACAATTTGCGAGCATTTCTGGCAAAAACTCTGAGAGTAAATAGAAATTGCTTTAAAAATCTGTTGTTCGAAGACGACCTTAAACTGTAGCTTCCGACATTTATGAATAATATTAACAGACATGGGTGGTGTGAGAAGCTAGGTCTTAATATTGACCAGAGATCAGCAAAGAGTATTCATAAAAATGTGTAGAATCGAATCATACTTACAATTCCAGATACTTATACACATTCATATTCAAAGTTGGAAGTACTCATCATATTCAGACTTAACAACACGTATGATGTTGTTGATTTCGACTATACATGACTCAACATTTACAAAAATCACAAAATAAGTATGATTTTCGTACGAGCTGTACAATACTCACTAGAAGGTTGTGTGTTTGCTTTGCTTGCTGCTCTGTCTGTTTGCTTCTCAGTGTCTTTTTTCTTTTTTTGTAAATGCAACAACAACTAAGACTGTCCTCATTTTGATGATGAGTAACTCTAATCATTTATAAGTATTATAAGAGAATTTTTCTAAAGTTATGAATCTGAATGAGTAGGCTTATGAATCAAACATATTTCGAATGGTATGAGTTTGATGTCAACGTTGTGCTCATATTCATTGCAACCTATACTTATAAATCAACGTTGTAGTGAGTACGAATGAATCAGAGTAGTTGAATTTCAATATTGTTGACTCACTTATACTCAAAATTTACTTATGAGCAGCGAAAAAAATTCATTGCTGATCTCAGGCCTTAATAATGACTAAAGGAACCAGCTCTGGATGTTTTAGCAGTAAAAATTTTACATTCTCCTCGTTTTTGCATGATTTTCAATCAATTCATCCCTTTCCTTAAAATGCTTAAATGAATGTAAGTTTCATAATGTCATCACTAATTTGTTGCAATTATGCATATTATGACGTATGTTGTTCACAGACTCTAAAGGATTTATAATTACTTATGTGCACTTTGTTAAGAAGATTAATTGACTTTTGAGTCTGACAAGAGTACATTTGTGAAGTGATTGGTTTACATGTTTTGAGACAAAGGGGAGGGCAGTACATGTGCGGCAATTTATAAATTTCACTGTTTTGTGAAATAAGTTCACAAATAGTTCTTTGGTTTACGATGCTGACATATGTTGAATTTTTAAATGTATGGAGTAAAGTTTTTTAAATTTATGAGTTTAATTCATGTAATGGCTCATTAGTAGTTCAGCATATAATTAGCAAAAAAAATATTAAAAAAGAAAGTACAGTCTGTCGTTGTCGACTGAAGATTGTCCTCAAAAACCTATGTCGTGTTTTTATTAACACTAACACTGTCAGTAAAATGTTATCGAAGCTTACACTTGATCACGCATGACATCAACATTTATGAACATCATGTCGAGCTTGAAACAACCTATATGCTGTATAACTTTACTCTTAGGCTACAGTGCCTTAATTTCAAAGCTTTGTCGGAAAATCTTTCATCCAAAAGCAGATCAGGTTCTGTCTTATTTTATCACTTCAACTACACGGTTGAAGCATTCATACATACATACATAATTGTTCATTACAACCCTTCAGTAAGGATTATAACCTAGCTTCTCACACCTCTTATGTTGTGTGCGTTAATTTAATACATGAGTGGCGGGAGAAACTTTTCATGGCAATTTTATTTCACTCTCAGAGTTTTTGCCAGAAATCTGCTGAGAGGAAATCGCCGAAGAAATGTTTTTTTTTTTATATTTCGTTTTGATGTCTGACCTGGGGTTTGAACCGTGGCCTTACGTCTACTAAGCCAGCACACTGCCTACTAGACTACGGCAACTTCGTAGCGAATATCAGGCAAAATGTTTCCGTATAATTTACACCATACGTTTGGGCGTAACCCTCTGCAACTAACCTCGCCTTAAAGCGCTCAATACGATCTTCAACATCACTCTACAAAGCAAATACGCATTTACCCTCTTATAAGACCGGCTAACAGCCATAGGCTGTTACTGAATAGTCTGATGCATGACTCAGACCTCCTCTTATTGTAAATTTATCTTCTTTTTCACTGACAATATCGTCCACACCATAGAAGAGTTCTGGACCCATCAATCGCGTAGGAGCTCCCCTCTTCGAAAACTCGTCTGCTTGCTCATGGTAGAGAGTCTTTGCCTCTCTTTATCTTCTTTTTCACAGAGTATACCGTCCATGCCGCAGAAAATTTCTGGTAGCATCAACGAAATTGGAGCTTCACTCCATGAAAGCTCGGCTGCTGGCTCTTTGTCGAGTATTTCCACATGATCTGGAACTTAGCAGAAGATAACCGTGTTTTCCCTACTTATCCGATTTAACTTTCCATACAATCCCATAATGTCTTCGATTTAACCTTATACGAGCTGAGTGCACCAATGGCAATGTCAGCTAGTATTGTCATGTCTTGTCTTTTGTAGATTAGTATGCTGAATATTCGGCACAGTAACTTTGACTACCTGTGGCACAATAAACGCTGCTTAGTGTGCTTCAACCTACTTGCCTATCTAACTGTCTTTTGTACGTACATACAAAGATACATGGTCATTACAACCCTTCAGTCAGGATTACGACCTAGCTTCTCACACCTCTTATGTTGTATGTGTTAATTTTATACATGAATGGCGGGAGCTGCAGTTTAAAGTCGACTCCGAACGACAGATTTTTGAGAAACTTTTCATGGCAATTTTATTTTCTCTCAGAGATTTTGCCAGAAATCTCAGCAGATTTGTCACTACCTACTAGACTACGGCTACTCTTTTGTACTTTCTATCTAAATTATATTGACTACATCTTCCATTGGCATAGGCCTCTCCATGGGCTTGCAATATTTCATTTCTTGCTTGTGTTCAAATATCCTTTTCTGACCCTTGATACCACGAAATAGACCCCCTTTTAAGAGAAAGTATGCAGCATCCAGATTACTTCATACATTTTGGTTAAAAAGTATCGTTGCGAAGCATTTCCCAAAACCATAGAGTCTTCTGGTTCTGATCAGGGGCCAGTTAAGGAGGCAACTGGTAGCCAATCGATTACTCATGTAGGTACGCAATTTTCTAATGAATTTGATATTAGACTTGTCTCCAATGAACCTTATTCTATGTTTAGATATGCACTTTTATTGAGTCAATATTCGGTTAATTGAGTACAATATTTTAAGTGTTCAGGCATAAAAATATACGCAGTTCATGTGCTTATTCAATATTCATTTGACAGCGGAAGAAACAAAACAGCTGGTTGTTTCAACAATAACGCTTTTTTTGTTTGTTTGTCGTTGTTGACATTTGAGTTGTCAAATATCAACAGAATGTGTTCGGTTAATTGTGCAACACATGCTACACACAAACTATGACAGTGCTGCATTTTAAATTTTACTCAATATAATAACAATTTTCGTATTTATTGCGCAATTATTAATTGAAAATTTATATGAAATATTGAGCTCAATAATGGCGTTTATAGCGATTGACGCAATAAAGGTGCATATCTAAACACTGTATTATTGTCAGGCCTTTTTAATTTCAACACAATACCGTAGTAGTTAGGCTCTTAATGCTAATTTTATTTCAATTGAGTTCCTAATGTTTGCTAAATTAGATCCTAAATTCAATACAAATCTGGGTATGCAAATCCAGTGAACTACAGATTTAATTCTGCTGGCAAAAAATTTATACAAAAATGAAAATTTCTTGCGGAAATTAAAACGTTTCTAGAATACGAAAATACCTGCTTTACTTCTTTCGTTTGTATATGCAAATAATTACAGGCCGGTCAAGTTTACTATGAAAAAGACAAAAAAAACGTAAATTCTACAGCTCGATAGTGGTCGTTTGTACAGGAATCTGTTTGAACTGGAGCTGTGATCCTGTGTACTGGTTTGTAATGGTTTGTACTTTATTTGTGTGGCATGTCATGGCATGTTTTTTTTTCTCTATTTTTCTTCTGCTTTTTTCCTTTCTTGGATTTACGAGTACATTTATTATTATATTATATTATATATTATATTAGTTTATGCCAATGTTGTATCCAGACAGACAGACAGACAATTGAAAGGTACATTGGTTTTTATTACATGTTAATGTTCTTTAATTAAATGATTAAAAAGGAGAACAAATGAACAACAGAAAAAATGTTCAATGATGTTCATTTTAAGGCCATTAACATGAACGTGTAATAAGTAATGGCGATTGGTATACAGCAGATGTAGAATTTGGACCACCAATTGAATTCTTTTTCAGTGTTTGAAAATTATAGCCTCCCACTTTGGCTGGTGGGTATCAGAGGACAGAAATGATTCGTTTTTCGCTACTCATAAGCACTCATGAATTTTGAATATAAGTGAGTCAACAATACTGAAATTCAACTGTTCTGATTCATTCATACTCACTACAACGTTGATTTATAAGTACAGGTTGAAATGAGTATGAGTACAACGTTGTCATCAAACTCATACCATTCCAAATATGTTTGATTCATAAGCCTACTCATTTAGATTCTTAACTTTCTTTCGAGTGACTCGAATCATTTATCAAAATTTACAGTCTTAGTCGTTGTTGCATTTACAAAAAAAAAAAAAACAGAAAACGGACACATAAGCAAAAAAGACAGAGCAGCAAGCAAAGAAAAAACACAACCTTAAAGTGAGTATTGTAGTGTTCATAAGCGGATCATACTTATTTTGTAATTCTTGTAAATATTGAGTCATGGAGAGTGAAATTAACAATATCATACGTATTGTTAAACTTTGAATATGAGTAGTATGAGTATAATATTAAAATAAGTATGAATGTGTATAAGTATCTGGAATTATTAGTATGATTCGATTCTACTCATCTTTTTGAATACTCATTGCTGATCTCTGGTTGGTATATATCGGGTTACTGTTCATATGAGTTAATCGCTGTCTCATGAACAAATACGGCAATCTAATGATGATACATGCATACACAATTGGCCATTACAAGCCTTCAGTCAGGATTACGGCCTAGCTTTTCACACCACTCATGTTGTGGCGTTAATTTTATACGCATATGGCAGGTTTTATTTACTCTCAGAGTTTTTGCCAAAAATCTGCTGAGAGGAAATCGACGAAGAAATATTTTTTTTTTCATAATTCGTTTTTGATGCCTGACCTGGGACACGACCCCTGGCTTTACGTCTAATAAGTCAACACGCTACTTATTAGACTACGGCGACTTCGATGAAGATGATGAATGATGATCATAAATCAGATTATTTTCAAAGAAAATGTTTCGAATTCTGTAGACTATATTTTAAACCAAGAATATCTTTTTCTTGCTTTATTTATGTTTAGGCATCTTAATTATATTTAATGTCTGTATAACTACTATCATAAAGAGTCATGTGATTCTAACCACATATCTGCGTCTGCCATATGCCTGCCACTGTAATTAAATCAATGTTTATGTCATAAAAATGTTACACAATAAAATGTTAATTTAAAGGAAATTAAAACCACCTCTTGAATTGCAACTTTGCCGGACAAACACTTTAAAACCATAATTTTCTACACAATAATATATCTTTATGTTTGCAATTTTCTTTGGCTTCTTACTTTCTATAACCATCAGTGCAACCGTTTCATGAAAATCATCATCTTCATCAGTATAAATTCTAGCATTTGATTCTCCCACCTTGGTTCTGTTTTTATTTGTTTCCAATGCTTTTTTAACAATCAATTGATTGGTTTGACGATGTAATAAATAACATCGTCTACGAATTATTATAATTTGTTAAACACGTTCCCATAAACAGAATCTATGGTTATGTGCTGCTCTATATGTTGCCTTATCTTATATTTGGGTTTTAATCTGTTGTCTGGATGCATAAGAGTTGACTGGTAGTACTGCTTGGTAGATTATTTGTTTGACCGCTTGGCTGCTTGGTGCGGCCTAATTTTAATGTTTCCTTTAAGCTGACAACACATGTACACAACAACAGACACTTAAACACTCTATTGCTGATTCAATAAACATACAATTATGCTGCACATTTATATCACACCAGATGCTGTTATTTGTATCAACTAGTTCTGGTAAATACTGAATTGCAATAGTAACTGCAGCAGCTAAGTGAGGCAAAGTTTTGCTGGAATACAAATATTGCAGAGTGGGATTATTGTCAAGTTCTTAAAGACAAAAGGCGCGTAGTATATTAGATAGTATGTGAGGACACGGTTTAAATCCCAGATCAGACAAAACGAAATATAAAAAATTTTCTGCGGCGACTTCCCCTCAGCAGAGTATCTGAGAGCAAAAAAAATTGCCATGAAAAGTTTCTAAAAAAAAACCCGTGGTTCGACCCTCCACTCAAGGATAAAATTCATACACACAAAACACATACATACATACATAATTGGCCATTACAACCCTTCAGTCAAGATTACGGCCTAGCTTCGCACACCACAGTTTAAAGTCGACTTCGGACGAGTTTTTGCCAGTTTTTGCCAGAAATCTGCTCGGAGGAAGCAGGCGAACAAATATTTTCATATATTCGTTTTGATGTGTGACCATGATGTGTGAACCGTGGGCTCGCGTCTAATAAGCCAACACACTACCTACTAGACTACGGCGACAACATGGGTGGTGAATATTTTTTTAAATTTCTGCTTGAGCATCAGGAATGATAATTCTTCGGTGCTGTTTCCCCATCCTAATTTTCGGTATGTGTGGTATAATCCAGATCGAGTAATAGTGCCTCTTTCTACATCAAGAGAATGTTAAGGCTGAGGTATAAATATTGTAGTCTTCAGTTGCTGGCTCTTAAGTGACTATAATATTACAGCGCAAACGTAAGAGATAATCCTTGCAGCCTTGAAGGCATTGTATGGTGTTTACATGAAATCCATCGTGATTAATAAAGTAAAGAGACACTCTAAAGACATTCCCATGATAATCGGATCTCTGATCCGGAACAACCCCACCTCACATCGGCCAATAATTGTCAAACCTAGCGAAGGCTGTGTCAAGCGGAAGTTGTTTGCCAAGGGAAAGAGTTTCGGACACATCAGCAGAGTTGTTAAAACAACAACTACATTCTAAAGGTTTACTGGTAACAGACGGCACGTGCGTGGAATGAAGTGAAAATAAATATCTCACTGTCTATCTAATGTATCTACTAAATTGTAAGTCGCTAAAATAAACATCCGCTTCCCTTCCTGTCCCTGTACAGGATAACATCAGCAACGAACGTCCTTATCAACACAAACACAACCCTCTCTTAAGAGATAATAGTATTGAATCCTAACCTAAACACTCAACACATCTTTACAGACAGCTTTGTTTTTATTTAACGAACGTTGGCAACCATATAATTCTAGAACTTGTCACATCCGATCAATCTAACGCTTAGTTGGAAAAATTTCTTACTGACTCCTCCATATCGCCATTAAAAATATTTCAATTACTTCCAAATTAGCCTACGTTAACCGTGGTAGCTGAAAGCATTAATACCAATGCGTACAACAACAATAATAAGTACTTATTAATGGATACATTCAATTATTGTAATCTTCTTAGAAGTGGAATTATACGGCTGCACTTATAAATGCGGTGCATGAATCGTTGCAAGTCTTCTGCCTGTCAGTCTCAAATGTTGACATGTTACATTTGTATTCAGTCCATAAATGCTGTTGTAGTTGCTGCTCAAACATGTATGCAATTTAATAGTTTCAGTAGATGCTTTTGCCACAAGCTACAACAGATTTGCTTTGTTTTGTTCATGAAAAAAATTGATATTATTTGCAATTTAACTGGAAATATTATGATGCATGTGGCATTGATTTGATCACTGCATTGAGCTTGTCTCATGGTGGCTTATTTGAATCTCAGCCTATAAAACATAATAATTTTAATAGTCTTATGCCTAGAGCACAAGTTACAAGCTGTACTTAAGAGTTAATATTTCTAAAATTTAATTGAACTTTTTGATCAAACTAAGTTATTTAGGTAAAACTATATATATATACGGGGGCAATATATGATATCAAAACGAAATTTATTACGATATCCGCTGTTTGTTATTATAGAACAAGGAGTTAAATGTAGCTGTCTGTTTGTACTATAAAAATGTTATTTTGACAAGACTATTTATCTACTTGATGTTGTAGGCAATTGTTTTGGGACATCTACATATATATGGCATCTGGCCTTCTGCAAGACAAAAATAATCATGTAATCAACAAGGGAGTCCAGTCTGATAAAGGTTTTTGATGTAGAACCTTCAGGGTCTCGCTTTCCCGAGAACTCTATCGCTACTTCATTGTTGTTTGAGTATTTTGCTTACGTTGTTTGTTGTTGCTTTCTTTCATACTTGTCGGTCTCCTTTCCTTTCATGTTGTTGTTGGTATATGCAACCATGTTCGTTTTATTTGTGTGTGTGTGTGTGTGTGTGTGTTCATTGTTAATGTTAAACGATGTTTTCATTTTCGTAACAATATTTAAATTTAACTACTCTGATTCACTCATACTCACTACAACGTTGGTTTATAAGTACAGGTTGCACTGAGTATGAGTACAACGTTAACATCGAACTCATACCATTCGAAATAAGTTTAATTCATAAGCCTACTCATTCTGGTTCATAACTTCAGAAATATACTTATAAATGATTCGAGTGAGTAAATAAAACTTGCCATGAAAAGTTTCTCAAAAACACCTGTCATTCGGAGACGACTTTAAGCTGTAGGTCCCACCACTCATGTATAAAATTGATACTCGCAACATAAGTGGTGGGAGAAGCTAGGTTGTAATCCTGACTGAATGGTTGTAATGGCCAATTGTGTAAAAAATTTGTATTATTAAGCGAAGAACATAAATTTTTGTTCTGTGTGTTAATTTTCATTATCTTAAATCTTTCCACAAAAATTAAACTCCCAACCATCTCTTAATGAATATTTTCTTATTTTAATGATAACCACAGAGCCATTGTAGTTTCGTTTAACAATTCAGACCTTTAAACGAAGCATCTTTTGGACTTATTAAGTTGCAAGTTTTACTTCTCTATTGCTGCTACAGACGATGTTAATGGACTAAATTATCAACTTAACTTAAGCTATACCGTTACGTGTTTATGTTTGAGTTTAAAATTTCTTTATCAATAGAAATGTTGTACCGAAACTTTCTTTTAGTTTTGGTTGGTACCGCTAACATTTCTGTGGTTAATTATGATGATGATGTTGGTGTTGTATTGTCTTATAAATTATGCCTTGAATGTAGAAGAAGAAGAGAATCCCAACTGATATTGGAAGAAAGAATTAAAATAATGGCAACGGAAACAAAACAATGACAATAACTTCGTAAGCGGTTGGTTAGCAGAAAATAAAGTTGAAAAGTTTATTTTCGAATTACCAGCATAACAGATTACAATTTTTTAACATTTTTTTTTAAACAAACTTTCTTTTGTGAAATAAGGCTTATCACCATGAAGAGGATTTAAGGTTACATAACCTATTCAAAGTAAAAACTTAAACAATGAACTTTACAGTTCCTTCCAGTCTTTCAATACAAAAATTCAAACGCATATGGCCACTCTGGTAATCCTCTCTAAATATGGCACGCACAACCATTTTTTTTTTTTTTTTGTAACGCAAATTGCAATTCCCCTGCCGTAGGTGTGAAAATGTGTCATTTAAAACGGGGATTTTATAGTTGCTGTCATGAAAGTAAGACATTGATACATATGTACATGCATGCATGCAATATGCTGCTGTGGCCCAACAATTTTATGACACCACAAAGAACTTAAAATTACTTTCAGTTCTTCTTGCATGTCATCTTAAGTAAGTGATAATGTTTATATAAAAAAAAAACAGAAGAAGAAAAAGCGGAATTTAATTTAAAACGTTTTTGCATAATTAATCTCTTAAGCAGGAGATTTTAATAAAATAATCACACACACTTTCTAATTGAAAAACAATTTTAATGCAAATGCCATGCTCTCTCAACTTGTAAGATGGTGAGCAGGAGGGTTTTAAACGCATAATTTAATTGAGTATCATTAACTAATATACTACGAAATATTTACAAGAAATATAATGTAATAAACGTGTCATAATTTACGTGACATAAAAGGCATTGGACAGCTGATATGAAATAAAAGAAAAATTAAAATTTCTTTTCTCTTCAAGTGTTTTAAATATCAAGTACGTCATGGTAAGTGTAAGGAAAACATCAAATAACCATTTAGCCATGTAAGCGGTGACAATATGTCTTAAACATCAATGTAAAGAAGAAACTTAAGTCCAAAACATACTGTTACGTTTTTACCCTTTAAAAAGCGTTTAAAATATGAGCTCGTAGATTGAAAATAAAACAAAAATAAATTTGTTTTTAGTTTTAATTAAAATTCTTTATTATTAGCACAATTCTGTGTGCCACTGTTCACAACTTGATGTAAAAACAACAATTGCTTTTTTTTGCTATTCCTCTGCATAAATAATAACACCCTTTTGCATAAATAATAACAATTACTAGACAATTTTTAGACAGATATTTGTAACGAAGATTAGTCTCTTCAACCACACCGCGTCTTCACACAAGACTGACCGACGTTCACTGACTGAGTTACCTGTTCTGCCTTGCCTTTTATATGGCAAAGTAAACAGTCTGATTAATGTTCTTGAAGGCGAACGTTCATGACTGTGCCTTTTCGTTCTTGATTTTTTTCATTTTCGTAATAATAAAGGGTTTACCAAATAATTTTTTTTAAATGCTTTAAAAAAACTACTGAATATTTTCTCAAATTTCTTTTTTTATTTGAAAGTACAATCCTTCCGGTTAATAATGAAAAATAACTTCATTCAAATGGCTGCCTGGCTGGCCATGCAGTGGCCTACACGATCGATCCAATTTTTAAGCACATTATCGATTATGTGCAGCTGTATTTCACCAATGGCTTCACGAATATTGTCCTTTAAAGCGTCAATTGTCTCTGGCTTTTCGGCGTAACACTTATCTTCGACGGCACCCCACAAATAATAGTCCAACGGTGTCAAATCGCAGCTCCGAGGTGGCCAAACGACATCAGCTCTGAGGCTGATAATGCGATCTTCAAAAACAGGGCACAAAACATCGAGTGTAGCTTCGGCTGTGTGGCACGTAGCGCCGTCCTGTTGAAACAAAATGTTGCCAATATCCTCCTCTTCAATTTTTGTGAACAAAAATTCGTTCAACATGGCCCGATAACGATCGCCATTGACTATAACGGCCACTCCTTGCTCATTTTCGAAGAAAAATGGCCCAATTATGCCCCTGAACCCAAATCCGCACCAAACAGTGACTCGTTTTGGGTGAGTCGGCTTTTCAATATATGCGCGTTTTTCTGTGCCCCAAATGCGACAATTTTGCTTGTTTACATACCCGCCAAGATCAAAATAAGCTTCATCTGAAAAGATAATTTTTTTTGCCAAAATCGGCATCTTCTGGTGTAGGCTACTGCATGGCCAGCCGAGGCAGCAATTTGAATGAAATTATTTTCCATTATTAACCGGAAGGATTGTACTTTCAAATAAAAAAGAAATTTGAGAAAATATTCAGTAGTTTTTTTTTAAAGCATTTTCAAAAAAAAGTTATTTGGCGGACCCTTTATCATGACTTATAAATGAACACATGTAGCCTCCAAATTGTCCAACTTCTTCAACTAGTTTGTTGGAATTCACTCAGTACAGGACTTGTGACATCATAACGGGCCGCTCTGCATACTCACGTGAGTTTTGATATCAAAGCAACCACTCCAACCTACCGACCTATAAATGCTCACAATAAGAGTGCAGGCTATTGGCTATTACAATCCTTTAGCGAGGATTGCAACCTAGCTTTTCATACCAACCATATTATGTGTGTTAATTTTTTTCGCAATTCACGCGACCTACAGTCTAAAGTCAACTCCGAACCACAGATTTTTTTCATCACAATTTTATTTTGCTCTTAGTGTTGTACCAGAAAACTGTCGGCGAAGAAATATTTGTTCATATTTCATTTTATTTGAGATGCCTGACCTGGTGACTGAACCATAACCTCACATCTAATAAGCCGGCACCCTACCTACTAAGTACGGCGGCTTACAACCTTCCTAACAAACCTACCTACCCGTAAATGTACACAATAAGAGTGCAGGGTTTAAGACTACTAACTCGTAAATTATTCATTACTTAGTAGCCCACTACAACTTTTAACTAGGATTACAACCTACCTTCTCATACTATCCATGCTATGTGTGTTAATTTTAAACACGAGTGACGGGACCTACAATTTAAAGTTAACTTCGAACGTCAGATTTGTGATAAACTTTTCAGGGCAATTTTATTTACTCCCAGAGTTTTTGCCAGAAGTCTGATGAGAGGAAGTCGCTGAAAAAATATTATTTTTCATATTTCGTTTTGCTGGAGATGTCTGACCTGGGGTATGAATCAATACACTAGCTACTAAAATACGGCGACTTCTATGTCGACGTGCCTACCAGAGGTCAGCCATGACTATTCAAAAAGATGAGTAGAATCGAATTATACTCATAATTTCTGATACCTGTACGCATTCATACTTATTTTAATATTATACTCATACTACTCATGTTTAAAGCTTGAAGCACTCATCATACTCGTACTTAACGACATGTATGATGTTGTTGATTTCGACTCTCCATAACTCAACATTTACAAGAATCACAAAATATGTATAATTCGTGTACGAACACTACAATACTCACTAAAAGGTTTTGTGTTTCTCTCTTTTCTTTTTTGTAAATGCAACAAAAACTAAGACCGTAAATTTTGATGAAGGATTCGAGTCGCGCGAATCATTTATAAGTACTATAAGAGTATTTTTCTAAAGTTATGAATCTAAATAAGTAGGCGTATGAATGAAACATATTTCGAATGGTATGAGTTTGATGTCAAAGTTGTACTCATACTCATTGTACTCATACTTATAAATCAACGTTGTAGTGAGTACGAATGAATCAGAATAGTGAAATTTCAAAATTGTTGACTCACAGTGGACAGCAAAAGTCTTAGTTCACCAATATATTTTGACAATTTCATGTATTTTAACCAACAGTTTGTATAAACATTTATAGTTTATATGTATATTTATTTTATTAATTTATTTCTGTTTTATTAAAAAACAAACAATTTTTTAATGTTTTTCATAAAACAATAGAAAAATAAGAAAAAGTTTCAGATGACTCCATAGGTACCCCCAAGGAGAACCCTGAGTAAATATAAAATTCAAGGCCCTAATATATGAAATGTTATCCCTTGTATTTAGTAGAATATCCCTTAAGGTCAAGCACTCCATTTAACCCATTTGGAATTGAATATACAAGTTTTGTTTAGTGTTTTCTGGTGGCATCATGATCAAGTTTTTCAGTTGTCTTTTGTTTGAGGTTTGTTTCTTTCAAATGATCTCCCAAATACTCCCTCGAAATCATATCGGGACTTTGTGCAAGAGTATTAAGTCTTTGGGAACTTTTTTGTCAAAATATTTTGGAGTACTAAGCATTTTGCTGTCTCCGGTGCCTACCAAAAAGACAGTGGTCCATGAGAATGGTTTTGTGGTATTAATGGCCTTGCGATTTAATGACAGAAGCGAGTCGATGCTCTTTTTATCCAAACGTGTCTACAGCAGGGTCTAACTACTACTACCTATCTCACAAACACACTTAAAATTATTTTTTGAAATTTTTGAAATTTTTTTAAAATATTTTCAGTTTAAATTTGACGACAAAAATGCCATGAAAAGTTTCTCAGCAGTCTGTTGTTGGCAGTTACTGTTATGGTGCTTAAATAATCACCACACGTTACTCGCGAGTTTTTTCACTGTCACAATATATTTTCATTGAATCTATTTTTCCTTTTTCCGGCAAAGCAAACCGTCTTTGAATTGATTAGAAATGAAAAGTAATTAAAAGTAATCAAACAATGATAAACGATTATTATTTGCGTGATTATTAATTCATTTATTGAATATTGTTTGACTGCTAAGAGGCACAGGGGGTTGGGGGTGATGCAAAACAATCATTGGCTACTTAACGCATTATTAATAATGACGGCTCTGTTAATTCATTTGGCTAATAAAAGCAAATTATTTACCATGACTTTGTACGTCTATACACAGTCAGCATAAAATGGAAGACAAATGGAAGAAAAAGACGGGGAATAAAAATTAAATAAATAAACGTCTTTTTGTTAGAATATTATTTTTAATTACCAGAATCCTTTAACATTTCTTTTTTCCCCAAACAAATATTGATGATGACCGCCACCAAAGGATATAAAATTTACACAAACAACTGAAATATTTGTTCAGGGAAATTATGAAAATAAATGAGGAAAGCTGTTGGAGAAATTCTGACAAATACATGCAACATCATTGCTTACTTATTATTCCTTATAAAACATTGCATAATTATTTCATTTTGCCATTCATTGATCCACTGCTGAATAAGTCAGGAAAAAAATGCAAAAATGAAAAGGAAAATTAAACTGACGAATGAAAATAAATAATGAGACTCAAAAAATTCCAACATAATGATGCTGAATCAGTGAATATGCTCACGCAACATCTATTTTATTTATAATAAGACAATATAAGCAACAAAAAATTAATTATCGAGAACTTAGGTTGACTAATGTAGTTAAATACGTTGGAGCAACAGCTTTGATTACCAAAGTTCACTTGAGCACGCTTAGCATTCCGTTGTAACCTTATGTAGCCTTATGTGTACAAGCATTGTCATGCTGGAAAATAACGTATCTAAGTTCCACATTAAAAGCACTATCGTGCAATGTTTGTATACGGCTAGTAGCCGTAGTCTAGAAGGTAGCGTGTTGGCTTATTAGACATGAGGCCCCGGTTCAAAAACTCATGTCAGATATCTGCAACAAAATGAAATACGAACAAATATTTCTTCGGCGACTTCCTCTCAGTAAATTTCTGACAAAAAATAAAATTACAATGAGAAGTTTCTCTGTCGTTCGGAGTCGACTTTAAACTGTAGGTCCTACCACTCATGCACAAAAATTAACACACACAACATAAGTGGTGTGAGAAACTAGGACGTTGTATAATGGGTCAATTCGACCTCCGGTACTGTACTTGTCTTAATTGATAAGTACACGTCCTCTAACATAACCTAACCTATCATCGTGTTAAATAACGTCTTAACTAAGTCCCGCCTTTTTTATTTTTTCATAAGGACCTCCTAAACAATCTCTGTATCATCTTGTAAAAACGAATTTTTTTTGTTTTTTAAAGGAAAAGAGCAAGAGTTCCAATAAACACTCATGTAAAGCAATTTTTTGAAAAGTCATTGACTACATAGTATGATTTTTTAACGCCGTTGTTGAACTCCTCGTAATGAGTTTATGTCTTCGTAATTGAATGTTCATTTAAAGAAGAAACAAAATATTGAAGTCCAAGAAATTCATAAATTTTATTGACTTCAACCCTATCATCATGAGTGACGCCTTATTTATTTAAAATGGTCATCAACTGCATCCGTATGCGTCCTTGCATTCATATTTTTAAAACAAGAGGGAAGAAAGGAAAAAACGAGGATACAAAATTAATCAAAAAGTAATCGTTTCAACAATTTCCTTGTTACTCCATGCATGTGTCTTTCTTTTCGTTGATTTTCTTATTTTCTTTTTTTTTGCCAATTGGTGCGTAATCAATGGGGCTTGATTTAAAATTAATAAACAAAGTAACGAAGTTAATATGCAATTGCTTACGCAGCGCGTATATTGAGAAAACATGATGAATTACTTGAATACACGAAGTTTAAATACAAAATAGAAACTCAGTATTATCGATAACTTTTCTTTCAATTACAATCTCGTTTGCTATGCCAGCGACGGGAGCCAGTATGACTTCACTAAGGCACAGAAAACAGAAATAAAGGACAAGTAATGAAGGAAAGATGAAAACAAATACAAGTAGGCCATCGTAACATTTACATTCACCTGTAATCGTGTAAGAAGAAGATGAAACGACTTAAAATTAATCATAATTTTAATTATAGATGACACAAAAGCGAGAATATGACAGAAAAGTAAGAAAATTATTTTTACAAAATCCTTCAAAATCCCTGGCAAAAAAGCAAAAAAAATTTTTTTTAATGTAGCTGTTTACAAGAGGAGCATTCGATTAGAAAAACACCATAATTTTTTGTAATAAAAAAATATATTTTTTAATCTGGATAATTTGGTTATAAATTAGCTGTAATGGCCATGGCAAGAATTCAAGCAAACTTTGATTTCAACAAAGCTGCCATTCTTTCCTATCCCATTCTATTAGTGGTGGTTCAATGGAAACAGCTTATGGAATATAGGCTCGTTTCTACAGAAACCTGTACAAATATTTCACTTCATGTTCCCATACAATTCAGGAGTACTTAAGGCCTCCAACGTAGAAACTCGATGTATCCGTACAATGAGTGTAGGTTACTAACAAATTCGATTGTTTTATGTAAGACTTCTTATAGGGTTTTCCAACAAGATCCGTCGAACTTTGACACATGGTAACGGTAATTTTGATGAAGCCACATCTGTCAAATTAATTGGCGTTTATTTTTATTTTGCCAAATCATTATGGACGGCAATAGACAACAACGTGTGTTTGCTGAATATGCCGTGGAGCACAATTTCTCGATGACAAGGTAGGTAGGTAAGTTGAAATGGTAGCCTTGCCATCAAAAACACACTTGGGCACCCATAGCGGCCGGTTGTGACACCACGGGTAGAACGCATTTCCTGTACTGACCGAGTACCACCAAGCTGGGAAAGAAGTCGGTCAGCGCAAAGGCTGCACTTCATCATAGGTACGTGTACAAACAAAATTATCGAAATTAAGATTCAAGAGTCTGCAATGAATTCCAAAACAGTCACTGTTAGGTGTGGATTTCTATTTCTCTGAGAACGATGTTGACCAAGCCATTACTATTAACAGTATAGGTCGATATTATTACCAACTTCTTTTGGGACTGATTTGGATGATCTGGATAAGGAAGGTGCTATGTGGCACATAGCTCACTCCCCATTGGATATTCAGCACGTACGATTTGAGGGCATGGTTATCTCACATAAAAGTGATGTGAATTGGCCATCGAGATCGTATGACTTGTCCGCAGTAGAGTTTTTCTTGTGGGGCTTGCTTCAGTCGCACATATATGAGCGGCAACATTTTCTTAAGCAATGTGTTACACTTACACTTTACACTTGGTTAAGTGAAGAAGTGGTCGTAGTCTAGTAGATGCAGTAGTCTAGTAGCCTAGTAATCGCCGTAGCTTAGGAGTTATAACCCAGTAAACGTATTTGGGGGCAAAAAGTATTTGGCTTGTGGTGTATATATTCATCAGTCAGAAATCATTTTTATGCACATGGTGTTTAAATGCCTGCTTAGTAGCAGAATATTCTCTGGGAATATACTTATTTATTCGGACAAACGGGCTCTCCATAAAGTCCCTCTTAAAAGTCACATCGATGACCATGAATATCGCATATTTTTCTGGGATCTAAGCATAAGTGTTCCCTGAGCCGTGTGGAATAAATTCGAATCAATTGTTAACATGATCACTCAAAATTTTACTGGGTTTTTTTTCCACATGTACTCGGTAGCAGGCAGCATTCATGTTCTTATTTTTAAAATATTCTTGACGCCTTTATTTAATTGCCAATCAGGCAGTTGTGTTTCAATCATTGACTGGCGGCACACTTAAGTGGTTATCGTTGTAGCAACATTATTATCAGCGCCACTGAAGCAACTGTGATTGGAACGTTTAAATTGAACAAAACGGAGAGAAATACTGGCATAACAACCATTCATACTATGCTGTGACACAGAGATATTAAACAGAACAGGCGGCAGAGCAAATACTTAAACACCTTTCACTCTTTACGGTAGACGCTCCAACATACAGGTTGGCGGGTGGAAAAAATCCTTTTCTTATTGTCAGTTGGCGACAAGTTAATGTGCCTTAATAGATGGCAACTGAATTCATTCAGTAAGATTTTAAGATTTTCTTTTGGTAGCATGTGTGGCCAGAAAAGCCTTAAGAAGACATCATATTGCGCTTAAGAGAGGCAAATTTGGGTTTTGTATTGCAAATGACTCATTTGGAATTTCTTTTAATTTGCTTGTGGTGTATGTGGGAAATTCCACACGGTATGATAGTCTTAATTTTGATACAAAGGACAACAAGGCAATGGTGCAAAAGACGTTACAGGATCAACATTGCCAATAGCGAAGTGACAGAAATGCAGCCACTGTTTCAATATGGAGTGCTTGGATTCTCTAAAATCGTCCACTGTTGGGAAAGTTTGTGGACATACAGTGTTTATGCTGTGCCAATTAATTTTAACATGTATGTGGTAATCATGGTAGGTTAGACTACGTTAGGTAAGATGGTGGCTCACGCTAAAGGAGAAGATCCCACTTACGTCATCATTTTGGCCTTTTGAGATAAAACAATCAATAATTCTGGGGATCAAACATTCCCTAGAGGAAACCAATCCTAGTCCAAAATAAGTCTTACTACTGCAGCAATTTTTATATTAGAGAGGTATGTCAGGATAACAAAAAGTGAGAAGTCAAAAACGCTCACGTTTTCAAGGCAAAAGCAGGGCACTAACACATAAGCAATAACACAGTCTCTTCCTCCTCCTCAGACACACAGCTCCTGAAGAAATTTTTGCCGAAATCAAATGGCTACTGACTCGTTAGAATCATTACTATGCGATGGACGGCCATGCGATTTAAGGACATATCGAACACAGACCAGCAATACATATGTACGTACATACAGTCATTACAACTCTTTAGTCAGTATTACAACCTAGCTTCACACACCACCCATGTTGTGTGTGTTAATTTTATACCAAAGTCGATTCCGAACCACAGATTTTTTAGAGGCCAACAATATTGCAAGTAAATAAGAGTGAGCCTCCCTTTAAACCTAGTGCATAATATCGAAATTAACTGAGGCATTTGGAATACCTAGTGATATTTCGATTGTAAGCTCCGTACTGGCTAAGTCGCCTGCAATGCAATTTCCAAGAATATCCCTATGTCACGGAACTCATGTAAAAGTTAGCTTTGAATGATCTGAAATTTCCCTGGGAAATCCAAGACATTTATGAACAAGAAGGAACGTTGAACTAGGTAGGGACTTAATTGCAGAATAGCTGTCCGAATAAATGAAGAGCTTTCAGAGAAAATCACGCCACCGTACAGGCTTAAGGCATCATTGTAAAATCAAACCATTTATTCAAAAGCTACTGTTTACTATGACTATCATTTGACTTCCAACTGATAAACCGAAGCAAACAAAAATAGTTTCGTTTAAGACTTATATGCCACTCTGCTGTTTATCTCAAAGGTGTTACATGCTTTCATACATACACAATTGGTCACTACAATCCTCCAGTCAGGATTACAACCTAGCTTCTCACACCATGTGTGTATTAATTTTATCCATGAGCGGTGGAACCTACAGTTTAAAATCGATCCCGAACAACAGATTTTTAGAGAAACTCTCCATGTAAATTTTGTTTGATTCCCGGAATTTTTGATTATAAGTATGTAAGTAAATATGTAGATGCAGTTTTATGCACTTAAAGGAACACTGTAAGGACTTCAACCATATTTTAAAGCTAAGCAGGTAGCCATGGAAAGCGTGATTAGGGAGAATGGGAGACAAGTCTAACGCAAGTTTTATAAGGCATATCGTGACCTAACAAACCGCATGACAGGCCTCTTTTACTGACTCCTAAACATTTACACATACATAATTGCCCATTTCAACCCTTCAGTTAGGACTGCGACCTAGTTTCTCACATCACTTATGTTGTAGTGGTGGGAGCTACAGTTTAAAATCGATTTCGTACACCAGATTTTTGAGAAAGTTTTTCATGCCAATTTTTTATATACTTTCAGAGTTTTGCCGAAGAAATATTTTGCCATATTTTGTTTTGTTGTAGATATCTGACCTGTGGTTTAAACCGTGGTCCCACAACTATTAAGCCAACACACTAGCTACTAGATTATGGCAACTATCATCCATATACCGCTGCTTTCTCCAAGTTTTTCAAATTAAGCAGGCCTCCTTATCATGTACGATAGTGATAAGTGAATAAGATTTAGTATAATTAACAGACTCCGAATGAATGATTTTTGAGGAACTTTTCAGAGCAATTTTATTTTAGAGTTTTTGCCAGTAGTCCGCTGAGGAAAAGTCGCCGACGAAATTTTTTATTTTATTTATATTTCGTCATGTTGGAGATGTCAGACCTAAGGTTTGAACCGCGGCCTCATGTCTAATAAGCCAAAACACTACCTACTAGACCACGGTGTTTCTTTCTTTCCAACGATTCATTCTCATCGTCACAAAACATACAAGTTAGATTCGAAATGAGAAGTTCACGCATTAGAAGTTTACCTTGGATATTCTGGAAGCAAGTGGAGAAGTCGGCGTTGCTCTGATTGTTGTGTTTGTGTACTGGTTGGAGTTCTTGACAAGCGTAGTTGGCTTTGTTTTGTACGAACTGACCCTTTTATTGGAAATGTGGCGGATACGGCTCTCCTGCTCTATGATATGAAAATGATTTATTATGTGCTAAAGTGTCTAAGAAAAGCTTCCTATCACACATTCAGCCATTACGCCTGTCAGCATTTAGTCAATATACCCCGGCTTGATATGCCGCTTTAGGGTTAATAAGATATTATTCTACGGTTTATACCGCCTTCAATTCTTGTTTCCTTCTTGTATTTAATATAAAAAATGTTCAAACTTTTGTTTGTTTTAAATGAAAACCACCAAAAAATTCCTTGGCTTTTTGCATCATCAGTCTTAATTAATGAAGTTGTTAATGCTGAACAACAAATTCTACCAGTGCACTGAAATAATTGCAAGCAAATATTTATACATTTACTATGTGAACAAACAGACAAACAAACATAACGAATTAAAGTAATTAAAAACATTTAAACTACAGAGGTTTTTGTGGCTGGATTTAGCAGAATAACTTAATAAATGGTATATGGCAACCGAATAGAATCAAGTGCAGCAAATGTGGTAAATCTGTTTTAAAGAAATTTTTCATTCTGCATTGTATTGTTTATTACGGTTTAAAAGGATTTTTGTGTGATGACTACATACATAGAAACTATAATTTTATATTAAAATTTAAATTGCTCAACAATAATCTGCTTTTACACCATTATATAAGCAAATAGCCAAAGGCAGTTTAGCAGCTGCCAATGCATTCTGAAAGACGCATCGTTTGGTTAGTTTTGTTCACTTGTAACATTGTTGGACTCTACTCCTTCAAGAACCGATACAGTTAGTTGACTGACTGACTTTTTCCCTTAACGAAACAGTTGGACTTGGTTGTAATCAGAGATCATCAATGAATCGTTTTTTTCGCTACTCAGAAGCTCTTTTGAAATCTTGAATATAATTGAGTTAACAATATTGAAATTTAACTAATCTGATTCATTTGTGCTCACTACAACGTTGATTTATAAGTACGAGTACAATGAGTATGATTACAACGTTTCATACCATTCGAAATATGTTTGATTCCTAAGCCTACTCATTCAGATTCATAACTTTAGAAAATTACTTATAATACTTATAAATGATTCGAGTGTTTGCAATTGGATACATAAGCTGATACTAATAATAACATGGGTATTCCCCATGTGTAGACCATTATACTAATTATAATAGTGGTATTCACTTAAATGCAAACAAATATCATACGTGTTGTTAAGTATGAGTATGATGAGTACTTCAAACTTTAAATATGAGTACAGGTTCCATGAATATGTATGAATATGTATAAGTATCAGAAATTATGAGTATGATTCGACTCTACTCATCTTTTTGAATACTCATTGCTGATTTCTGGTTGTAATGTGGTTTTGATATGGCAAGAAATAACATTATATATTATATATCCAACAATTTGAAGCACTCCAAGCACAACCAAGATCACACAATCATATGAAGCGAATATTATTATTATGTCGTGAAGAGGTGCCTTAGTACTGCGACCATACGATCTGTTGTACTCCCCTCCTACTTTATGCGATATTCCCATAATGTCTTCTCCAACATTATTGCCCTGGATGCTGCTCTATATCAACAATGACAATTTCCCGAATAGCTGCTGCTATGCAACCACACACATACTTACATATAATAATTGGTCATTACAACCCTTCAGCCGGGGTTACAACTTAGCTTTTCACACCAAATATGGTGTGTGTGTTAATTTCATATATGAGTGGTGGGACTTACAGTTTCAAGTCTACTCCGAACAATAGATTTCTTCTGAAGAATTTTTCATGTCAATTTTTTATTTACTCTCAGAGTTTTAGCCAGAAATCTGCTGAAAGGAAGACGCCAAAGAAATATTTTTTCATATTTCCTTTTAATATCTCACTTGGGGTTTGAACCGTGGCCTTACGTCAAATAAGCCAACAAACTAACTACTAGACTATGATGAATTCATCTTTTTACACACATTCATACATAATTGGTCATTACAACCCTTCAGCCAAGACTACAACCTAGCTTTTCACACCAAATACGTTGTGTGTGTTAACCCGTATGTGCCCAACTTTTTTCTCGTAAAACCATTGATTTTTTGTATTTATTGGAATCTATATGGTATACCACACATCTGATCAATATCTTAGTGTTTTAAAAATGGGGCGATAAGCACATATGGGTTAATTTCGTACATGAGTCGTGGGACTTGTAGTTTCAAGTCGACTCCGAACAAAATATTTCTTCTGAGAAATTTTTCATGGCAATTTTTTATTTACTCTCAGAGTTTTAGCAAGAAATCTGCTGAGAGGGAGTCGCCGAAGAAATATTTTTTCATATTTCGTTTTTTTTTGGGTGCCCTGGTAGTCTGGTGGGTAGTGTGCTAGACTATTAGCCTGAGGGCCATGGGTTCGATTTCCACCAGAGACTCTGGTCTGTGACACTACACCGAGCATATGGTAAAGTTATTCAGCTCGTATATAATTAAAATATAATTTGCAATTGTGTTGTAATCAATAAACAAATAAAATATTTCATTTTATTTAAGACGTATGACTTGGGATTTGAACCGGAGCCTTACGTCTATCCTCAATGCTGGATACTCTAGGTCCGAGTTACATGCAAAATTTCGTTATAAAACATTTTCAAATTCATGACCACTTTTATTCATTACATTCAATCACTCTTTATATCCAATAAGTGACTGCGAAAAGGCTTATGATACCCATTGCTGTTGTGATCCAGTAAATCATAAAAAAGAAATTTTCCTTTGTTTTGAATTCTGTTGCTACTTCTATTTTTGTTGTTGCTGGCCAATGCGCGCGAATCAATAATTTATTAAAACCGATTATTATCGCTTTTTGTTTGCGTGTTGGGGGCAATTTACTACAACCAGCCTGCTTTACTTCTTTACTGTACCAGCCAGCTTCAGTTGTGGTAGCAGCCTTTGTTGCGGGTGATTGGCTTTAATTTAACGTTGCAAAGTATGTGTTAAATGTTGGTTGAATTGTATTTTGCATAAAAATTTTTTACTTGGCCAGGGCAGAAGAGACTGTTTTTTTGGGTTTGTGTTTTAACACGTTTTATTTAATAATTCCATGCCCATACATACATTGGCTTATTAATAATAATATTTCACTTCTTTTTTGTTTCTTTGTAATTTTTTTTTTCTGAATTCATCTCCTTCAGGGTATTTTAGTTGTTAAATTTTTTATATCATAAAATATGTTGTAAACGGTTTGTGGATTGTGTGGTTGTTGATTGTGCTATAATTATGCCAACAGTGCAGGAGAAAATATTAAATGCTGTGGACATAGAAGAAGACTGCCAGGGCAGAAAAGGAAAGAATTCCATTCTACGAGTTATCTCGTCGATGGGCAGTTAACGTGTTAAGTCAGTGAATAAGGAAAGCAAGGTTCCCTACTAACCTACTTTCAGTTCCAGGAATTTCCAATCGGAATTGTAAAATAAAAGTTCCTTTTTGTTCAAAAACAACAGCATAGCAAGGCCTTAATACTCATCGACTTTGCAAAACTGCATGGTTTTCTGACTAGAAGACTGAATCTTTTCAGTAAAAAGAATGCAAACGTGTTACAATCGTATGGCGATAATAATCACAGGACATGCAACTAATTGTGATCAGATTTGAAAGTAAATGGCATAAAAGGTAGTAAAGTAATTGAGATAGAGAGAGAGAGAGTGAGAGAGAGAGGAGAGAGTAAATAACACTACTACACGAGTATGGACTAATCCCCCTTACATAAATACATAGTTAGTCATTACAACTCTTCAGGCCGGAGCTTCTCACACCACCTAGTTAGTTTTTTAAATGAGTGGCGGGACCAGTTTAAAGTTGATTCCGAACGACAGTTTTTTGAGTAACTCTTTCATGACAATTTTATTAGATCAGAGTTTTTACCAGAAATCTGATGAGAGGCAATATTCGAAGATATATTTTTATTATCTTATGATATCCCATGATAAATTATAAGAAAGTTTAAATATCAGCTTTCAGCAAAAAATTTTAATCAACGGAACATGTATTCGAAGCTAAAAACAATCTCCTTCTACCAAAAATCAGGACAGTCAGAAAGACATCTCCATATATCCTGCCGAAGTCCCCTCAGATAGTCCAGAGATACTTGCCAGAGATGTGCAGTATGGCAGGCCGTCACTAGTCTCTCGTTGATAATATGGAACCACATCAATAAGACATCCGTCTAACATTGTCAATTAATGAACTAAGACTGCTAAGAATGTAACATTCCGATTTATCCTTCCAAAGTCTCTTTACGTTCTTGTAACTGTATCGCCCTAAGGTTAAATCACACGAATCTTCATCACTGCAAACAATTCTTTTATAAAAATGCTCGTCTTCTGCCAGTTTTAATAGGTTGGCTCGACCAAAGGGTCGTTTGGCTTCAAATTTTTGTACCTCGTAAGCCTATATCCTTAAGCAAAATTTTTCCCGTAGTCTAAGCATAAAGTCCAACAAGTTAAGAGCGAAGTATCGAATTTCCGCATTGTCATCAAGACTGCGATTCAACAGTAATATTTTCTTTTTGGTACAAACATATTTCTTTGTCTTGTTGTTGCTTTTGGATTCGCAGGAACTGGTTGTAAACTAAACTGACGAGGGACTTCGCTGACAGATTTATTCTTTTCAACTTTTTACAATTCGGAAGCGTGTTTATGGCTTTGAAGAAATCATGATGACTTGCCCGGAATGTCTGAATGTGTGTTACTGTACGGTGTGGCAACACAGTTTAATAATATTACGAAAATGAAAAATCAAGATACTGGTGTTATGCTTTTACATCGTTTATCATTAAAATTATAAACAAAAACAAAACAATGCAGTAAAGCAACCTGTTTACAAATTATCGTACTGCTTAATATAACGACAAAAACCGGCCTTAAAAAATGTTAAATAAGTAAACAAAAATACACAAACAACACTACAATAATAAATGTAAACAACGATGTTTTAGAGATTTCGAGAAGGCGAACATGCACATTCGCCTTCAAGAACATTCACTAGACTCTTTGCTCTGCCATATAAAAGGCAAGGCAAAGCAAACGACTTAGTGAGTAAAGTTCAGTCAGCCTTGTGTGAAGACGCGGTGCATTTGAAGAGAGTAATCGTGGTTTAAAGATCTCCGTTACAAAGATCTGTCGAACAATTGTTTAGTAATTGTTATTGTTGATGCAAAGGGTATAAATAGAGGAATAACCGAGACAAGCAATTGTTGTTGTTCACATCAAGTTGTGAACACACAGATTTTTTATTTTATTTGCAATTTACGAGCTCATATTTTAAAGGTTTTTAAAATGTAAAAACATAACAATATTCTCTGCTGTCAAGCTATAATTATCGATAGTTGTGGTGCAAATCAAAATCACAAGAGTAATTTGCTTGTGCCTTAAACACCTTTCACCAACTGTAGCTTAAAAAAACTGTTCTTAACACGTGTTAGAAAATAATTTTAAAAACATTTACCATGTCTGTCTGTATGGGTATATTAAGCGTTTTTTGTAAATGTACATGGCTATGTGTGTTGCGTTCCTAGAACGTCTGAGTTTTAATTGAAAACAAAAAGAAGAACAAAAAAAAATTTCATCCATTTTACATTCACCCGTAGTCGCTAGTCCCTGTAAAGGACATAAATTCTACTCTTCAATGGAGATATCCTGTCTGTCTGTCTGATTTCGATGTTACCTGTATGAAGAAATTTACAAATTCAGCCTGTTGTTCTTCAAGGCGTAGTAATTAATTACACATGATTTATGGCCTTGTCCATGATATTGTTGTTGTTGTTGTTCTTGTTGATGTTGTAATTGTTGTACGAAAATGTTTGTTTATTTTAGAAAAAATTAATGTTTTATGTACACGATCTATTCGAAATATGAAGGACGAAAATATGAATTTAAAGAACTTGAAATGTTAAAGTTGCTTGTTGAGGTCTGCTCTCTGAAGTTTGTTAGTTTGACTGGTAATTTGTCTTTTGCTTAAGCAGAATGGACATTAAGTGCCTCAGTATATGTATTTGCCTCGATGCAAAAATATTGGAAAGTTGATTGCGTTGGTATTAATATGAATGGGAAAGTTTTCAATTACAGTGAGCTCATGTTGGCTTGATATTAATCCCATTAAGATGTAGTTTGTTCCTTTTTCCAAGAGCTATAAATTGGAGAACTTCCTACTGCCCAAGCTTAATGGAATTGAACTAAGGCTGTCTAAAGGTAGGCTGCAATTGGTAGGCAACGCTATTTCTTCCCTAAGATGGCGAAATGGATTTCTGAATGTATAATTTTATTCCATATGAAATCAATATGAGGTTACCTTCTGTTCTGCCCCATCTGATATGAGAATACTCGGCAATAAGCAAGCGACGAGCCTGTGATGAGGAGAGCTTCCACATCACTGATGGGCCCAGAACATTTCTGTGGAGTAAGAGTGGATGTTTGGAAAGATTTGCTCAATCCCAACTGTTTCTAAGGATAAACAATAAGAGGATATCTAAATTATGCATCTTCAAGAGTAACCTAAGGTTGGTTGATCTTATGAAATGGCACTGTAAACTCAAAGTAGTCTTATATAGAATGGGAGTTGTTTTGGGCCCAACATGTATGTTTTCTGATGCGATGATGAAAACGAATCATCGGAACACGTTCTTTAAACCACTGGGGGATGAATGCATACCAGAAGGAAACACCGTGGACTAGTAAGTAATGTGTTAGCTTACTAAATGTGAGGACATGGTTCAAATCCCAGGTCAGATATCCCCAACATAACAAAATATGAAAAATATTTTTTGGTGACTTCTTGTCAGCAGATTTCTTGCAAAACCTCTGAGAGTAAATAAAATTTGAAGTCGCCGTAGTCTAGTAGGTAGTGTGTTGGCTTATTAGACGTAAAGCCAAGGTTCGAGCCCCAGGCCAGACATCAAGACCAAATCCAAAAGTATTTCCTCGGCGACTTCGTTTCAACAGATTTCTGGCAAAAACTCTGAGAGCAAATAAAATTGCCATAAAAAAGTTTCTCAAAAATCTGTCGTTCGGAGTCGACTTTAAACTATAGGTCTACCACTCATGTATAAAATTAACACACACAACATAAGTGGTGTGAGAAACTAGGACATTGTACAATGGGTCAATTCGACCTCCGGGTACTGTTCTTGTCTTAATTGACAAGTACATGTCCTCTAACCTAACCTAACTAAAAAATTGCCATGAAAAAGCTGCTCTAAAATTTGTCGTTCAAAGTCGAATTTAACTGCATGTTCCGCCACTCATGTATGTATAAAATTAAAACACAAAACATAGGTGATGTCAAAAGCTAGGTTGTAATCCTGACTAAAGGATTATAAAGCCTAAACTTATCTAAAACCTCTTACATTTAAGAAGAATGTCTTCATTTCACTTTTTGTCGAGTACACTCTTCTCTTCCTGCCCCACAGTCGCAAATTCACAAAGGATGAACATCTTGTCCTGGCTTATCTGAATATGCATTCCATTCTAATCCCTACTCAAACACATAGGAGCTAAGTTCGCGGATGATAGACTGACAATCAGACAAAGTTTCTTTCTTCAATTATCTGTACTTCCTGCGCTAGTTTAATGGAGCATATCTTTCGATGGTGTAAACTTGTGCTTTGAAGAAACTTTGCTTCTGTCCCACTAAAAGTACTTGTATGTTACAGAATGAACTCCCTCGTAAAACAAATTGTATTCTTCACTCTTATTTTTCAGTCCAGCTTCGAAGCTGGCTACCGTTGTCGCCGTAGCCTAGTAGGTAGTGTGGTCTCGTTTCAAACCCCAGGTCAAATATTTCTTCGGCAACTTCCTCTCAGCAGGTTTCTGGCAAAAACTCTGAAAGTTTATAAAAAATTGCCATTTCTCAAAAATCTGGCGTTCGCAGTCGACTATAAACTGTAGATCCCGCCACACACAACATAAGTGGTATGAGGAACTAGATCGCAATTCTGACTGAAGGGTTGAAATGGCCAATTATGTATGTGTAAATGTTTAGGCGACAGTAAAAGAAGTCTGTCATACTATTCACGATACGCCCTGATAAAGCTCGCGTAAGACTTGTCTGCCATTCTCCCAAATCACACTTTCCTTGACTTGCTGCTTAGCTTTTATATTTTACTTAAGTCCTTATAGTGTTCCTTTCAGTGCATAAAAACTGCATCTACATATCTATCTATATAATCATATTAATTGTGTGCCAGTATGTGCACAAATAAACCATTGTATGGCATTTGTAAGCACAAAGCTATTGTTGTTGCTACTCATTGTTGTTCATGCATTTTATATTCCAAATCTCACAGGCAAAGAGGTACGAAGATCATGATTAGGTTTTACTACATTTAGTATTTGTAGTTGTAGTTGAAAGGGGGTTGCCAGCTTGTTAATGCAAACAAGAAATGTTGGGTAAAACTAGGATTAAATATTCTTCTCTAATATAGGCCTGTTAAGGAAATATAAACCTTAGCACCTTGCAGGGAAAATTTAGGAATCAACGATTAGCAAGGTTCACCACCACTACAGCAGATAGACCTCTACAGCAGGTCAATCACTTGCTTAGCTGGAACAACAATAGATTAAGGGAACGGAAACAAGTCTGAATAACAACCAAACGGCACTTATGACGACAACAGCTGCCAAGCGGGTAAAATGCAAAATGCTTTATGGAAGCCATATGCTCTCAAGAGGAATAATGGGAAAAACTAACCTTGGCAGCCAAAACACTGCCAGAGAACTATTTTGTGCATACGATAACCACACTACTGGATGCCCAACACTGTGCCAATTGGAGATAATATTACAAAAATGACGGAAAAATAATACTCGTTTGATATTCGCTTATAGTAGGCATTCGTTGTCGACAGGGAAGATTATTGGACGGTAAAGTTTGTTGCTGGACCACGAAGCTTGACGCAAAGGTGAAAAGATTGCCTAGATATTCAAGAAATTTTTTTACTGTTCTATGTACCTACATACCCAATTTGCTACTACTTCTAACATTTTTTTTTTCACTTTGGCAAACTTGAAAACTTCTCTGCTTTTCTGCTTACGAAGAGAGGTAACCTAATCATACAGAATATTAAACAAAAACGAGAAGTTAAAAATACAAACTCATTTCGATTTTCTCATTGTGTTAGAACATGGTTATCACAGGATATGTACAGGGATTTGAGAACTTAAAAAAATTATTTTCTTTCATTTGATTAAAATTAGGTGTACGAATGTACCTACAAACGATGTTATTTCGATTTGTTACATTTAATGATTGATTGATTGAGCAAATTATTGATTGTTTGATTGATTTCTTGGTTGATTGAGTTGTAAATGATATGCAAATGCAATTGAATTCTATTGTTATCATTGTTGGTACGATATGAAAACATAAATTCCTAACATTTTAAATATGTTAACAAGTCGCCAATATTTTCTTAAAAAATTTAATTGAAAGGTAAGCAGTGTTCCTGGTAAATAAGACAGCAACCTCTGCGCAGTATAAACAATTCGGTAGAAAATTTTGGTTCGAGAAGAATGCAGCGCATCCCTAAAAATATAACGTAAATCCTTTAAGCAAATGTAGGAAATAGCAAATCAGGTTGTCGCAGAGTAGAACTCAAAGTGACTGTATGCGATATTGTACTGAAGGTTAGACGCTTGGCTGTTAACTTACTTACTTAATTTGTTATTTCAATCCTTCTGTCAGCATTAAAACCTAGCTTCTCACACCACTTATGTTGTGGGTGTTAATTTTATACATGAGTGGCGGCGGGACAGTTTAAAGATCGACTCTGAACGACAGATTTTTTGAGAATTTTTTTTTTTGCCAATTTATCAGAGTTTTTGCCAGAAATCTGCCAATAGGAAGTGCCGAAGAAATATTTTTTTCATATTTCGTTCAAGATGCCAGAACCGGAGTTTGAACCTTGGCCTCACGTCTAATAAGCCAACAAACTATGCGTGAGCCCGTGTTAATATGATCCTATGTTACTCAATAAAAGCTCTTAAAAGTGAGACAACGTACTCTGACAATAGTTTAGGCATCAGAATTCCTAACTCTTCATCAATATTTTTTTATTCTATGAAGTTTTTTGTTTTTAGCATAAGAACAGGATCCATACAGTAGATTACTAGAGTGTTTAGTCAACTATAAGCTGCTATAGTCTTATTTTTAAGATATTTTGTCTTATAATGTGGAGGAAATGGAATCGGTGCAACACCTTTTATGCAAGTGCCCTGCACTTCTGTACATTAGTCATCGGTTTTTGGGAGACAGAACGTGTGAAGATCTGTTCATGGTGGCGAACATGCTAATAAGAGAACTGTTCGGTTTCATTCGGAGTTTGAACCACCCCGAGTTCAAACCCACTGCTAACGGATCATAACAAGGAAACTTACATCACATTGGATAATACAGCGGGCCGTATGGACCACAGAATGAACTTGCCTGTGAACGGGAAGCTACCCTCTTAACTAACTTAACCTAACCTTGTCTTACAATATTAAGACTGCTCGAGAGAAGACAGCAATCGAATCTAAACATCAACATTTTCTTCATTAATTGATTGATTTCCAGTATTTACCCTACTTTGCTTTTTAGTTAGATTAGGTCACACACTAAGGCCGAAGGTTATGCCAACTATGATAACACAAATCAACATTTAATCCGGGGATCAAACATTGCCTATAGGAAACCTCGTTTAAAGTTTCTCATTCTCTGTGATTTGACTGTAAAAGCAAGTTTAGTGTTCTAAGAATCCTAATTGTCGAGAGTTCAGTTAAATCTGACAGAATATATGAATGACAAGATACGGTCACTAACACTTGTAATGAAAGCTAGTCATTGTCCCTACCTGTGAGTAACAACCTCAACATAAGTCATTTTAGAGAATGTGAAGTCTATCGTCATGGCTTCTAATAGAGTAGCACTCTGTGAAAACCATACCTGTTAAATTTCGATTACGATTAGTAATCAATTACATTACTTTTTAAAAAGAATCGTAATGATTATATAATTCTATGACCAATTTTTTCGAATTACTAATTGATTACGATTACCAAAGAATCAAAAAATAATCAGGATTACTGGCGATTAGTCTAATAATCAAAAAGAATCAAAAGTAGTCTAAAAAATAATAAAATTGTTTTAAATAATTCTTTTTGACTATTTTCAAATATTCAAAAGTAATCAAATTGTTTTCAATAATTCTTTTTGATTATTTTCAAATATTCAAAAAGAATTGAAAGTAATTATTGAAAATAATTTAATTACTTTTGGATTACTTCTGATTCTTTTTGATTATTAGGCTAATCGCCAGTAATCCTGATTATTTTTTGATTCTTTTGATAATCGTAATCAATTATTAACTATTTTAACCAAAAATAATCGTAATTGTAATCATTATTTCACCATTCAAAAAAAAGTAATCAAATTACTAATCATTATGATTACTAGTCATTACTTAACAGGTATGGTGAAAACCATAAACAATGCAGAGGATGAAGCGATTTAACGAAAGAAGACAACTAGTTCAACAACAGTGTAAAGTATTATGTAGTCGTGCTTGACCGCTTGTAACATTTCTTATTTGTTTTTAATTACTCATCTTGTGTTGCCATTCGACATATGAAAATGAGCAGAGATTTACAATCTACTGATGCTGATGAGCTAACAAAAGGCATTGAAGATAACATACTTACTTTTTAATCACAAAAAATGAAATGGCATTTGTAACAGTTTTTTTGCTTAAATAATGTTCTTTAGTTTCATGCAGCATTTTCATTTCTAATTATGAAGTGGAGGTAATAGAAATTAGTGCTAAAGAATTGTATTGAAAAAACTGAAAGGAAAATGTGCTTAAATTACGACACATTTCATGAACGATTAAAACAATTTTGTTCTAAAATTTAAGTCTGATTTTGGTTTGGGACCAATCATAAGCTTTTGATACTCCAGGCCCATTAGAATATTGTTTCATAATGCTTTTTATGACTCTCTTGGGCAGTCACTTTGTAAGAATTTTTTACTGGGTGCTATCAAATCAGCAATGAAACAGGAAACTTAGATCGTAGCTTTGTCACTGAATTGTTACATCATTTGACTGACTTTTCTATACTGGTACGCTGGCATAACATCATGTTCGACAATGTTACGGTGAAGGTTCGAAGTTCATATCTAACGTGGCTCTCATACCAGAACGCATGTGCTTTGCTTGGAACTTTTATTAATAATTTATTTTATTTATAAATCACTGAATGTATTGTAACATCGTTCAACATTAAAATGACCAAAAGCTACACAAACAAATACAACGACCTTGTTACAAGTAAACCAACGACATCAGTATGAAAGAAAAGGGAATGCAAAAGTAAGCGAGAACGCAACAACAAGCAATGTGAACAAAATACACAAACAACAATGAAGTCGCGATAGAGTGATCGAGAAAGCGAAACCACGAACGTTCGACTCCAAGAACCTTCATCAGACTGTTTACGTGGGATATAAAAAGGCAAGACATAGCAGGCAACCAGTAGTAAGAATTCAGTTATCTTCTGTGAAGACGCATTGCGTGTGAAGAGAACAGTCGTGGTTTGAAGATTGCCGTTGTAAAGATCTACCGAACAGTTGTGCAAAGAAAAAAACAAACTATGTAAGCCAATTGTTGTTATATCATCAAGTTGTAACAGTGACACACAAAATAGTGCGAATAATAAAGAATTTAAATGAAACTAAACACCGATTTATTTTTATTTTGTTTGAAATCGACGAACTCATATTTTAAACGTATTAAAAAAGGTAAAAACGTAACAGCATTTTTCATAAGAGACACAATACTGTAGGTGTCGGATCTAAGGTACGTTCATACTGATAACATGTCTGTTGTATAATGACTTTATGACTGACTTCAGGGTTAAGTTATAGAAAGCTGCCGACTTCAAGATTTCGCTCTTCATAGAGTTTATAGGATGGATGAGTAGTTAGTAAATTTCTTTCTTTTACGGCTTACAAATCATTGATTCTCTGCAACCATCGATGCCATTAGCATTTGTTAGTGTTATTGCAAGTACTTTGATTTAGGTGGGCTGTTACACTGTGTCCCTTTAATGTTCTTTAGTATCGAACTGTGTGAAGCAGAAATTTTCTTTTACACTGTTTATCTTGATCGCCTTCGTAGAGGCATTAGTCTAGTCGATAGGTATGTTGGAAAGAGGCCGCGGCGACTTCCTCTCAGCAATTTTTTGGGAGAAGATCAGATATTGAGTAAAATTGTCATGAGAAGTTTCTTGAAAATCTGCCTCTCGAAGTCGACTTTAAACTATGGGTCCTGCCACTCATGGATAAAATTAACACACACAACATATATGGTGTGAGAAGCTAGGTCATAATACTGACTAAAGGTTTTATGCTTAATTTAAACTTGCTTTGCGATCTACTACCTTTTCTTGTTGGAAACAATGGAATTTTTTTATTTAAGTGCCTAATTAATAAGAACTGTCAGCCTGTTCCTATCTGCCACTTGTTAACCAAACATAATCGCAATAATCGAACAGTTTATCAAGTGCATCCTTATTCATCAATTGTTTCACTTTCATTCTTTAGACTCCACATGCTTTCATGTCCCTGTATAGGTCACGCTTATCAAAATCAATAATTGCCTGCTGTCAGCATCCTAACATGCCAAACCCGTTTTTAACCGGTTGATTGAAATATTTAAAATTGTTGCTTCGTTATTTATGGGCAATTTATGTTGCCAATTCCTTTGCCTATTCCTGCTGAATGTCGTTTTATTTTTGTTGCAACAATTGCAAGTTTTTTTGCAACCCAAACAGAAATCGCCATACATGAGTCAAAGGCAGTTACAGTTTGTCTTCAGTTTGTTACATTTTTTTATCATCGATTGTTGCCTCATTTATATCAAACAATTGCTGCCGCTAGTATTTGTTATTTTTGTATTTCAAGCCTTTGGTTGATTTGCTGTTCTGGTTTTTCTTTCCATTTTTTTAAGTTGTTGCTTGCGGCCGGCTTTGCAAATAATATTTATTTTTAAATTCTTTTTTTATGGAATTCCGTTTAAATTTTTTGCCTTTACCTTACTGTGTGTGCTGACAGCTAAATTGATTTAATGTCTTCAATTCCTTGAGTTTTGATTCTGATTGCTTGTTATCCACTGTTTGGTTACAGATGACACTCGTTGCTTTCGTTAATGCAACATGCCAGGTGATGCTTAACATCTTCTTTAATTGGCAGTTTAAATGAAGGAAAAAAATTAAAAAAAAAACATTTTATTCTCGATTCTGATACGATTTTAACATAATAACCTTGAACATTGTCCAATAACTTGCAATGTATTTGTGAGCACTTAAAAGAAATCGTGATAGCCTTCCAACCAACATATGTACATACGTATGGAAAATATTTGAAAAGTCGATGAAGAGGCCACAGTTAAGGGATTTTTGTTTGGCAACCGACGCCATTAAGTTTACATTTAAAAGAGTAATGCCTTAACAATTTCTTTCACTCTAACGGTACTTTCTTTAGAGACTTCCAAATTTTTGACAGTTGTTAACGACCATCTTGTTGAAGGTGCATCTGTCAAATTAGTTGTCATTTATTCAGTTTGTTTTATCAAATCACCATGGGCGACCATAGACAAAGACATGTGCTCAACGAATTTAAGAAGTTGCAAATTGAAACTAATTTTCATCTAAAAATCAACTTCAGCGGTGACGTCCTTTTCTGGATTACTTGGTACAATACCAATCCATATGAGATCCAAAAGCGTCCAAATTGCATTTCGAAAAATACACTTTTTGATGTGCATTTACAGCTGGCATCGTCATGGATTTATTGTTCTTTGAATATTACGTTGATCATCATTGTCGACGTTCAGCCCAATAAGTCGATGACTACTATAACTTCTATGACCTGAATTAAATAATCTGGATACCAACGAAATGTGATTTTAACAGGATACCAGTAAGTACCATACAGCTCATAACATAATGAATATTATTTTGGGGTCATTTTGAGAACATGATTTTCTAACTTGAAGGTAATGTGACCTGGCAACCTAGATTGTGCGATTTGACTCCGTTAGACTTTTTCTTGTAGTGCTTAATTAAGTCACTATTGTATGCGAATAAGCCATAAATCGAGAGGTTTATAGTCAGAGCCAATATAACCCGTCTCATCGAGAAAATTCGGATTGCTTTATAAACCAAAATTATGGAGATCAAGCGCAGGATAACTCTTGTCAACAGGTGCTACTATGGTCTCAATAGGCAATTGAGTAGCAGTGACCTCTCTCGTATGACGAAACTAATACTCTACAAGACGCTCATGGCACAGAGGCATGGAATCTATTAAGCACTGATGCAGCTGCCTTGAGAGTATTCGAGAGAAAAGTCCTACGTAAGATCTTCGGTCCAGTGCGAGTTGGCGATGATTTCCGCATCCGATAAAACAGCATGAGCTGCATGAGCTCCTCAACGACATAGACGTTGTGCAGCGCTGGCTCAGCCATGTCTTTCGAATGGAGGAGGATGCGCCGCCGAGACGAGTATTTGATGCGGCGATCCGTGGAATTCGCGAAGAGGGCGACCTTATATGCGTTGTAAGGACCAAATCGATGAAGGCCTGTCATCGATTGGTGTGACTAACTGCGCGCAAGAAGGAGAGACCCTGGGAGGATGTGTTGCGGTAGGCCGAAATCCGTTAATCGGGTTGTTAATGGCCAATTAAGTAAGCAAATAATTATGGAATATTGAACGTTTCCGATACTCTCCAACCAGAAGAGCCGAGGCGGCCAAAATAAGTTGGTAATCATCAACCTATAGTGTGCCCAGCTTTTACAGTGATGGCCCAGACAATGTCGTTTTCAAAGAAATAGGGAACCATGAAGCCGTAAGCTGGAAAATACACACCAAACAGTGACTTTTTGAGGATGCATTAGATGCTCTTGGATCTTAAGCGGATTGGCATCGTCCCAAATGAGTAATTAAATACGTAACCATTTATCCAGGAATGGGGCTCATCACAGAAGGAAACTGTCTTATAATTATCCATTAAATAATGTGGAATGTTTTAGAATTCAAGTCACTATAGTCTAGCAGGTAGTGCGTTGGCTTATTAGATGTAAAGCCGCTGTTCAAATCCTAGTTGAAACATCTCCAACAAGCAAACAAAATATAAAAAACTATTTCCTCGGCGACTTCCTCTCAGCAGATTTCTGGCAAAAACTCTGAAAGTAAAACAAAATTGCTATGAAAAGTTTTTAAAAAATCTGTCGGTCGGAGTAGAATTTAAACTATAGGTCTCACCGCTCCTGTATACAATTAACGCACATAACAAAAGTGGTGTGAAAAACTAGGTCGTAATCCTGATTGAAGGGTTGTATGTGTTTCAGAATTTAAATTAAATTTTTTTTTCTTTAAATTTTTACTACCTTCTGCAATTGTTTTCATTTTTTGTTCGCCTTATATAAATTTTCTTATTTAAAAAGAACAAATGATACTTCCTTTATGACCTACAATCAGCCAAGAAGGAAGAATACATATATCCATTGAACTAAACGAATACATCAGCTCTTGCATGGCCAACAATAAAACTAAAAGCATGCGATATTAAAATTATGCCCCTCCGTTATAACATTTCCACTTCATTTAATAAAACAAACCAACTGCACGAAATGATTTTAAACGTAAAATAACTTAATGGGCCGCCATTATTACCCATGAAAAGAAGAAAGTGGGCACGAAATCCAAAATTTTTATTTCTGTTTTCGTTTTGTAAACTGAAATTTTGACTCCTTGTACTTGGCAGTATTACATGGTCGTAAATTGCTATTCCCTGTAAGTGGTTAAGGTAACACTAGGTCAATAAGAAACAAAGAAAAAAAAGCGAAGAACGTAACATGAAACGCGTAGTATAAGTTTTCGTGGTAAGTAATAACGTAGAAACATTACCTTAAGTATGGTTACCAGAACTAAAAAACACATGTGGCCATAACACAGTTGTTTCAACAAAAAAAAATAAGATTTAAAGGCGATAATAAATAAAATTAGAAAAATAAACTAACGTTCGTGTGGAAGAGAAGTAGCATAAAAGTAAGGAGTTTAACATTTCCAGACGATTTGCATTTGATTTATGACTCTCGAAAATTGCCAGCCATATGTAATGTATTCTAGCTGTAACACGCTAGCCACATAAGCAACATTATTGCTCGGAAAACAAAATTTATACGGTAAATAGTTAAATAGATTTGGTTTGGGTTTTCCAATTTATTTGCCTTCCATTTCGTCTTTGTATTTCGGCTGTAATTGCTTCGTATGCAACAATAAAATTAAAGAAATTTTAAAAATAAATGTTGCAACAAATGTTGCGTGGCTGTATTTTCTTTCTTCCTAAACGTATATATTTACGACAACAACTATTTTGTAAACAGTAAACGTAATCGAATATGCTTTTTTAGAAGTTTAAAGATGAATCCGCGTAATATTGGTTCAAACCGTGACGTTGAGAGCGAATCAGCAGAAAGCATACCACGAATCTGAGCGACATTAATACTCCATAGAAGAAAATATTTGATTTACCAGCAATATTGAAGCATCTTGATGTTTCTTTAGAGCAAATGCATTGGGGAGGACAATATAAGTGAATATATTGTTACGTTTGTACCTTTTTAAAAACGTTTAAATATGAGTTCGTTAATTGCAAACAAAGTAAAAACAAATATGTGTTTAATATCAGTCAAACTCTCTTTATTCTTTACACTAATTTTGTGTGCCACCGTATACAACTTAACGATACAACAATAGTAATCTGTTTATTCACTTTACTAGTTCCCACAATTATTCGCTTTACAACCACGACTTATTTTGTTCACACGCAACTTCACACAAGGCTGACTGAATTCTTACTGACTGCTGCCTGCTTTGTCCAGCCCGTTTATAGTCCGACATAACCAGTCTAACGAACATTCTTGAAGTGGAATGTTCGTGTTCTCGCCTTCTCGAAAGCTCTATTGCAAGTACATTATTGTTTGTGTACTTTGCTTATGTTGTCTATATCTTTTTCTCACATATTTGTTGTAGCTGGTTTTCATTTCATGTTGCTGTTGGTACCAGGTGCAACCAGGTTCGTTGTACATATGTGTGTGTGTGCAGCTTTAGATACTCAACACGTTCATTAGTGTGTATTTCTGTCGTGTTTATTGTGTTGGTGTATCTGGTGGCTTTTTATCGTTTTTATTGTTAAACGATATTATGTCGTTTCGATTTATGTTACAATATATTGCAGTCAGTATAATAGATTGCATGATCGCAGTACTATAGTAGAAGAATATGTTTGAAAAGTCGTTTACTATCCGGAGAAAATCGTAGAAAAACACATTAACACGACATTCGAAAGAAACTTAAATTTTATTTTATTCAGTTGGCAGTCATTTAATCGCCATGATAAACACATACATACATACATACTGTTACGAAAGTTGCTTTGCTTTTACATCGCTTAACATTAAAATTATAAACAAAAGCTACAAAAAAAAACAATGGAGCAAATAAACTTGTTTGCAAATTATCGTACTGCTTAAAATAATAACAAACAAAAGCATAAAAAAATGGTAAACAATAATACAACAACAAACACCAGCATGAATAAATGTAAACAACGATGTTTACATTTACACAGATTCAAGAACATTCATCAGACTGTTTACTTTGCCATATAAAAGGCAAGACAAAGCAGGCGACGGAGTCAGTAAAAAATGAGTCAGTCTTGTGTGAAGACGCGATGCGTTTAAAGTGAATAATTGTGGTTTGAAGATCTCCGTTACAAAGATCTGTTGTAAAGGGTGTTTTTTATAGAGGTATAGAACTTTAAGTTGGCATTACTTTTCAAGATGGCGACCGATTTAACAGCTGTCAAGTGATTTATTCTCAGTTTGGTTTGGCAATTCATCATGAATAGATTCACGCCTGCAATTTTATTTCGAAAATAATGGTTCTGTGAGGAAAACATATCGCGCACTACGTCCATTTTATCGTCGACAAAATCGTCCATCAGAGCAGTTAATTCGATTAACCATGGAACGAATGAGTCCATCCGCCATCGAGCACAGGAATTGGATCTGTGTCCATCCACTTTATGGAAGATTTTGCGGAAGGATCTTGGTTTGCGTGCTTACAAAATCCAACTCGTGCAAGATTTGAAGCCAAACGATCATCAAGTAAGGCGTAGATTCGTCGAATGGGCCCAAAACGAGATTACCGTTGTTCCCGATTTTCATAAGCGAATTTTGTTTAGCGCTTCTGGTTGAATGGCTACGTCAACAAACAAGACTGCCGCATTTGGAGTGAAGGTAATCCTCAAGTGTATGTGGAAACACCGTTACATCCAGAAAAACTGACTGTTTGGTGCGCTTTATGGGCTGGTGGAATCATTGGTCCGTACTTTTTCAAAAAAGATGGTGGCCAGAACGTTACAGTCAATGGTGATCGTTATAGAGCCATGATTACTAACTTTTTCATTCCTGAATTGAATAACCATGATGTCCAGGAGATGTGGTTTCAACAAGACGGCGCAACATGTCACACAGCTCGTGCCACAATAGATTTATTGAAAGACACGTTTGGTGACCGCCTAATTTCACGTTTTGGACCTGTGAATTGGCCTCCAAGATCTTGTGATTTAACACCGCTAGACTACTTTTTGTGGGGCTATGTAAAGTCATTGGTCTATGCGGTAAAGCCACAAACGCTTGACCATTTGGAAGACAACATTCACCGTATTATTGCCGATATACGGCCACAAATGTTGGAAAAAGTCATCGAAAATTGGACGTCCAGATTGGACTACATCCGCGCCAGCCATGGTGGTCGTATGCCAGAAGTCATATTTAATATGTAATGCCACAAGATTATCTTTCGGGTAAATAAAATTCATGTCAATCGAATAAATCCATCGTTGTTTTATTGCAACTTAAAGTTCTATACCTCTATAAAAAACACCCTTTATAATTGCCTAGAAATTGTTATTGTCTATGCAAAGGGTATAAAGAGAGGAATAACAAACAAAGCAATTGTTGTTGTTTACATCAGGTTGTGCATAGTGGCACACAGAATTCGCATTTAATTAAAACTAAACACAAATTTATTTTTATTTTATTTGCAATCCACGAGCTCATATATTAAACGTTTTTAAAAGGTAAAAACTTAACAATACATATGTACATGCATACATATATAGTTCGTCATTACATCCCTTCTGTCAGTATTACCACCTAGCTTCTCACACCACTTATGTTGTGTGGGTTAATCTTTATACATGAGTGGCGGTACCTACAGTTTAAAGTCGGCTCCGAATGACAGATTTTTGAGAAACTTTTCATGGCAATTTTATTTTACTCTCACAATTTTTGCCAGAAATCTGCTGAGAGGAAGTTGGCTAAGAAACATTTTACATATTTTGTTTTTTGTTGGAGATGTCTAACCTGGTGTTTGAACCGAGTCTTAACGTCTAATAAGGCAACACATTACCTACTAGACTACGGTGACTCCGATATATATACCACAACGAAAGCGATCCTTCTACGCTATACTATTTGAAAATGCTTTTGAATGGACTAGACCAAAAAAGCATACCATGTACTGAATAGCAATGCAATACCGTCTTAGTTTTAAGAGTCACATAGAATATGGTCTTATTCTTGGTGGCAGTGAACTGTGGAAATATATTTGGACTGCGTTAAATTTACTGCTACAGTCAAGCGAACTACCTCCATTAGTAGTATAATTGAGAATGTGTTACAATAACAAGTCAACAATAAATTCTAGAAGTTGACAAATGAAAAATAATTGATGCACAAATAGAGCGAAAGGTAACGGTGCTACTTAAATAATTAACTGCAGGTAAAATTTCAGAATTTCTTCTATTACAGTCCTCGAATCCACGTATATGAAATATTTTTATGGGATTTATAGAAATTAATTATCACTACAGAGAATAAAAGATACTGCATGACATATTGATGTATTTAATAATTTGTTTAAAGTTTGTTTTAAATGTGTGCCTTATTACACCGGTATACCTGTCACAGCAATTGTTTAAGCTTAAATAATAAAAGAAATCCCCTTAGATAAAACAGAAGAAGAGCAAACGATAGCAAATGACCTGTTTAACTCGTCTTCAATTCATTCTTTTGTGAATGAGGGAGTATAACAAAGCATAGCAAATTATCTTCAGTACAAGTAAACCAATAACAAGTCCCTCGTATACATAAACCACATTTCGTTCAAATTTATTGATGTTAACAATTTTAACGACATGGTCAATAGAAGAAGGTTACCTTTTTTATTTCTTCTTCTTTCATTTTTATGGTCCTCTACCTTTTAAGCTCCCCTATGGTTTGCGTTGTGGTAGGTGTGTGTGGCTTGTGGTGTATGACGTTCAGATGATGGTTGCCTCTAAAACGTAAAAATACTTAAAGATTTTTAGTACTTGAATGAATGTATTCCGCAGGGAATGTGATGGCATGAATGCGGTATACGAACATGTGTTCATATGTCTTGTATTGTATTTGGCTAAGAGTGCTCTTTTAAGAGCAGTTTTTAAGCGCCACTTATACCATATGAAGATATGATGTTGAGTAGCAATTGTGTTTAAAAGGAAAATTTAAAATTTATTTGCTTGTCATTTGTCCTTAGATTAGTCAAAAAAGTTTAAGGTTAAGCCGGAAACCTACGGCTTACTTATCTCTATTTCTTATGCACCAACAGACAAATTTCCGATGAAGTACAGAAGTTAGAGTAAAATGTGATTCATGTACGATTCTTATGAAAAAGAAAGGTAATATTCCTGGTCGTTGGTTGCTTATTAAGCAGACTTTGAAAAAGTTTGAGCTAGAGGTAAGTTAGGTTAGGTTAGAGGACTTGTACTTGTTAATTAAGACAAGTACAGTACCCGGAGGTCGAATTGACCCATTGTACAACGTCCTAGTTTCTCACACCACTTATGTTGTGTGTGTTAATTTTATACATTTATGGTGGGACCTACAGTTTAAATTCGACTCCGAACGACATATTTTTGAGAAACTTTTCATGCCAATTTTATTTACTCTCAGAGTTTTTGCCAGAAATCTGCTGAGAGGAAGCCGCCGAAGAAATACTTTTTGTATTTTGTCTTGACGTCTGGCCTGGGGCTCGAATCCTGGCTTTACGTCTAATAAGCCTACACACTACCCACTAGACTAGGGCGACTTCTTGGCTAGAGGTAGGTCAAATGAAATTATATATGTAGCAAAACATTTGGATGTTTGTGATACCCTTGGAAAAATGCAACTCTCTCCTAATTCAAAAAATTTTCTTATGCCCTTATCACAACGATCACCCACTCCAATCATATAGCAGGTATTCGTTTTTCAAGAGGCCAAAGTAAACCGAACAAGTTTATTAGATGGAAAATCGTATCTGTTGTTATACTAAGCCTTTGAGCAATAACGATTTAAAATAATTATCGATTGCTCATGCGGTTTCAGCGCATCAGGTAGAGTATAGTACAGTATATAGTATAGTATAGTATAGTATAGTATAGTATAGTATAGTATAGTATAATATAGTATAGTATAGTATAGTATAGTATAGTATAGTATAGTATAGTATAGTATAGTATAGTATAGTATAGTATAGTATAGTATAGTATAGTATAGTATAGTATAGTATAGTATAGTATAGTATAGTATAGTATAGTATAGTATAGTATAGTATAGTATAGTATAGTATAGTATAGTATAGTATAGTATAGTATAGTATAGTATAGTATAGTATAGTATAGTATAGTATAGTATAGTATAGTATAGTATAGTATAGTATAATATAGTATAGTATAGTATAGTATAGTATAGTATAGTATAATATAGTATAATATAGTATAGTATAATATAGTATAGTATAGTATAGTATAGTATAGTATAGTATAGTATAGTATAGTATAGTATAGTATAGTATAGTATAGTATAGTATAGTATAGTATAGTATAGTATAGTATAGTATAGTATAGTATAGTATAGTATAGTATAGTACAGTATAGTATAGTATAGTATAGTATAGTATACACTGGGTGACACAATGGGCTATATGGGCCAACGAGTGAATTTTCTACAAGCTACTTACTAACCTAACTTAACCTAATCATATGCAATAACCCAACAAAGTGCTGATTTAATCGAGGCGTTCTGTGGTTTAATCTCATTGCACTTACTTATTACAACCCTTTAGTTAGGACTACGGTATAGTTTCTCCCACCACTAAGCGGCAGGACGTACAATTTAAAGTTAACTCCGAAGGACAGATTTTTGAGAAACTTTTCGTAGCAATTTTATTTCTTCGCAGAGTTTTTAACAGAAAACTGCTGAGAAGAAGACGCTGAAGAACTATATTTTTCATATTCCGTTTCTGGGGTGGGATGACTAGGGTTTGAACCACGGATTTGCGACTAATAAGAAAACAAAGTACATATTAGAATACGGATACTACTAATCAGTTTAATTCGGTATTATCTCTCCGTTTAAATCTGATATAATAACAGATTTAAATTACTCCGCTAAGTGAAATAGATTTCCTTTATTTTCCATTAATTTAAGATTTAAATATTAATAAATTTCACATTAAATTCTAATTTTCATTCTTAAAGTGGTTTCGTTTCATAGTTTAATTTACTTTTCCAAAAATTAATTTTTTGGCAAAAAACTCATGCAAATCACAATCGAAAAAGAGCTCAAAAATAATTTCTTTTAAAAAGCGAATTTGTTTCAAGAAATCTCCCTTACTCTTAGTTCGTGGAATACAAATTTTACATAGTTTTATGGTTTAGTTTACGTGGCATATTATTTGCAATATAAATACACATTTTAACACACATACAAGTTCAATTATGTTGCTATAAGTCAGCCATAACCGAAAAATAAAGAAGTAAAGAAAAGAGTTTACAATAACTGCACATTCTCTTACACACACACATGTAGAAAAGTCAAGGATGTGTGTTTTTCTCAATTATACTCTCTGGTTTATATTTGTATTAAAAGCAGAAAAACTTTTCACTTTTCTTTGTATTGTTTTGCGTTTTTGCTTGCTTTTCTTATAGTTTTCTTTCCTCTGCATGTAATTGTGTAAGTGAGGTGAATGAGTGAGGAAACAATACAATGAATATTGTTTTTATTATGGTTTTCGTTTTTTCTTATTGTACACAAATACAAACACAAATAAATTTACAAGTCCACACACACATACGAGTACTTTGTTTGAAGTACCCGTAGAGACATTGTCAAAAGAGTAAGGAAAAGAGAGAGAGTGAGTGCTTTCTGTGCTCAAGAAATCGAGAAAATAAACCCTATGGCTAGATTTGTTGTGGTTGTACTTCTTATATGAAGTATTTGTTTATTTGTTTTAATAGCTCTATGAGTACATAAGGGTGTATGTATGTATGTACAATTGTATTATTGTATGTGTGTGTATGTGTATGAATTTCTTACATTCAAATGTACCCATACAAACTTTAAAAATGTTTGTTTAAACTTTTGTTTTTACATTCAAACAATTTTAGAAACATACAAACAAAACAAATGCAAATAAAAAAGAGGGAAAGCTGGTCAATGACGACAACATAATGCTTTACAAAATATTTCAAAGATTGTTTAAGTGTCCTGCCACGGCTTTTCTGGCTGGAACGCGTCTGAAATAACAAATTTACGATGAGTCTGAAGTATAAATTTGGTTGAATTTGAAGGCTGTAATGGGTTATGCTGGCCTTTAGAACTGTTGTGGGATGTGTTTTATTCTTAAAAATCTACGACTTAAAAACTCCCACAAAAAAGTCTAACGGGTCTAATTGCATGATTTCGGGAGCATGTGCACATTACCACATCACATTACTCATGCCCAGATATTATTATATACTTGCCCACTCTCCGTGGGGACGACAAGAAGGAAACTGTCCTCGGTGTATCGTCTAAGCGCGATTAGACAGATAAGTGGCGTCAGGACAGTGCTTGATAAAGCGGTACTGATATTGGCAAATACCGATGAGGTGAGGCCTATATAATTTCGCCGTCTCCAGTATCCAGGAAAAACAGCAGCTATAAAAACGGAGGAACGAAGGGCTTCCGAGCAAAAATGGCAGTTGCGATGGGAGAATAGTTTAAGGTTAAGATTTCTCATTGTCCCTGGTATAACCTCTTGGATGGAGAACAAACATTGCGAGCTGAACTACTACGTAACCCAGTACCTGCACAGATTTAGACATGATCCCTTCTCTATATGCCCAAACTGTGAAGATGAGGTGGAAGATGCGGAGCATATTCTAACATGCTGCCCCAGTTTTAGATGGCCTAAGGAAATTAGTTTAGAACCAAACCGGCTTATGGAAGAGATATAGAACTCTAGGATTCTATGGTGCCAATACGGCCAGAGAATGGCTTAAGTTATGCCGGAACTCCGAAGCTTAGGGAAACGAAGGCGAAATTTGATTTAACGTGATAAAGCTTCAAAGCTAACCAGCCCTCCGCGAAGTTATTGCCGTAAGGTAAGGTCCCGCGGAGGGAGAGTGGTTGAAGAATGTAGGAGGTGGGTTTAGTACGTAGGCACCAGTGATGGGAATCTTTCGAAAATTCCCACATCCGGCACAAGACAAAAAAGGGTCACTGCTCGTGCAGAATATCGGAAGTGGTATGAGTTGTGCGGTGTGAATCGCCGTTCGGTTAAATTCACATGTCGTTGGTGTCCAGATCATTGCATACAGACCAAAAGAAATTGGTTTTCTTAGACAAATAGTACTCGCTATTGACAGTGATATGTGTGGTCAATGTCGTTATCAAAGAAGCTTGGATCAATGTTGTTTGTTTGATGAAAATTATGGTATCACAATTCTCCTGAATTCCTTGACGAGACGGCCACCTCTACTTACGTAATGTTGCCGCCGGCTTAAAATCCACGCCAAACAATAATATTTTCGTTATACATTTAGTGCTCTGGGTTATTATGTGAATTGGCACTGTCTCAAGCTTGACAAACTTGTTTGCTCACGTACCTATTCAATCAAAAATCGGTCTAATCGCTGAAAATGAGAAACTTCTCTCCCATTTGGAGAGAACAATTTTATTATTTGAACAACCGCAGTTATTTGGCAAAACAGACTGAATAACATAACATAATTGGTCATTACAACCCTTCAGTCAGGATTACGACCTGGCTTCTCACACCACTTATGTTATGTTGTGTGTGTAAATTTTTTACATGAGTGGCGGTACCTACAATTGAAAGTCGACCTCGGACGGCAGATTTTTGAGAAATTTTTCATGGCAATTTTATTTATTCTCAGAGTTTTTGGCAGAGATCTTTCGTTTTGATGTCTGACCTGGCGTTTGGATCGTGGCCTTATGTCTAATAAGCCAACACACTACCTACTAGACTGCGGCGACTACAGACTGAATAAATGACAACTAATTTGTCAGATGAAGCTTCAACAAGGTAGTCGTTATCAACTGTCAAAGTGTTAACAAAATGTTGAAAAACCGATTGAAATTTCTTATAACATAAAACCAAAATCGGTTGAATTCAGCAAGGTCTTTCCATGCTGAATTGAGATAATAGTGCTAACTTGCTTCCTTGTTTGAAAATACGTGGCACCATAACACATTCAGATAATAGTGCACAAGAAGTTTTATTTTTTACCGATGAAATACCTTTTCCCGGTAATTTTTAGGCTCTCCGAGTCCTTTATGCAAAAGTTTTACTTTTTGATGTAATCACGTAGTGGAAAATGAAGTCGTCGTAGTTCAGTGTGTTGACATTTTAGACGCGAGGCCCTCTGACATACCCTAGGATAGACATCTCCAGCAAAACGAAATAAAACAAATATTTCTACGGTGACTTCCTCTCAGCAGTAAATAAAATTGATATGAAAAGTTTTTAGAAATCTGTCGTTCGGAATCGACTTTAAACTGTATGCCCCGCCAGTCGTGGATAAAATTAATAAACACAACGTCAGTAGTGTGAGAAGCTAGGTTGTAATCCTGACTAAATGGTAATGACCAATTATGTATGTGGCTGTTCATGAAGCTGTATTCTCGGTAGAGTTGCTGTCACTGAAAATGAAATGGCGATGGATGGACCTGCTATATTATTGTGAGACTAACTTTGCAAAAGTTAGATAGAAGTTTATGCAATCCTCAATACGTTTCACCTTCTGAGTAGGGTGGAGCTTAGGCTCTGTCTGGGAAAGAATGAAATTACAAGACACCTTTTGTGCAATTGTATTGGTTTGACTATCGCCAGATTGTACAGCTACAAAGGTAGTCAGTTATATTCGATGGGTATCAGATCTGCTGCTAGTGGAGATATAGCGGAGGTTGTAATATTGACTGAAGGATTGAAATGACCTTCAGTACAATATCGTATATAGTCATGAGTCACTTTGAGTTCTACTAACAACCTAAGGCACTAGTTCCTCCATTTACTTAAAGGATTTGCGCTATTTTTTAAGGATTCCTTGGGTTTCATTTGAATTAGAATTTTCTATGGAATTTTTTATACTGCGCAGAGTTAAATAACTCATATACTAGAAACACTGCTTAGCTCTCAATTTGATTTTTTAAGAAAATATGGGTGACTTGTGAACATATTTAAAATATTAAAAATTTATGTTTTCATATCATACCAACGACAATAACAATAAAATTAAATTGCATTTGCATATCATTTACAACTCAATCAATCAAGCAATCAATCAAGCAATCAATTAATCAATCAATCAAGCAGTCAATCGCTCAATCACTGAATGTAACAAATCGAAATAACATCGTTTGTAGGTACATTGGTACACCTAATTTTAATCAAATGAAACAAAAAAATGTTTTTAAGTTGTCAAATCCTTCTGTATATATCCTATGATAATCATGTACTCACACAACATTTGTAATGAGAAAATCGAGATAAGTTTGTATTTTGACTACTCATTAGGTTTCCTCTCTTCGTAAGCAGAAAGGAGAGACGTTTTGAAACCACTACATAATTATAAAGAACTCGATATAAAAATATTTACAACGTATTACCACAAGAAGCTGACCTAAGATTAACGGTAGGGTGTTGTAAACTCTATAAAAACAACAAGAAAAAAATACTCCAAGTAAATTGCAGTATTTACTTGCCAAAAACAATGGAAAAACTAAAGAAAAAAAATTCAAAATGAATTAAAAAAAGCAAATAGCCCGACTGGATATTTCAATTTTGAATATGCGAACTGCAAACAATTTTATTTTCAATTCACAAATCCAAACAGAAAAAATTTTCTAACTAGAAAAAATAAAAAATTATCATAAAACAGATTAAATCCCAGTTAAAATTCATTAACGAACTTGAAAAAATAAATGCTTTTAAGAAATTATTTTAAACGGGAGATTTTATTCAGTTTAACAGAACTGCTGGGCAGTTGAACTAAATATTTGCAAGGGAAAAAAATATTTTTTTATTTCATTGTTTTAAATTATATACGAAAAATTGTATGATTTTTATCATAACATTGTTTCCTACACAATCCATAATTGTATGACTTCCTCTTTCCTTTCAAATATTGGAAAAAAATTAAAATTTCTTAACTTCAACAATGACTTCTAAACGGGTCAAGCCGGTAAGGAAATTAAAGTGAAATTAATTTCTCTCTTTTTTTGCATTTTTAATTGAAAATCATTCATTGAAATTGAAGGCAATAATTGCCAATAAACTAAAACAAATTGAATTGAACGGAAATTATTTTAAAAAGGAAACAAAGTGAAATTATTGTCACCCACATAGATGAACTGAATTACAATGAAAAAATTAATTGAAGGTAATGTAGGCCACTAAACTTACAACATTTAAATAAAAAATGGTTTTAAGTAAAAAATGGTTCATATTTCGTTTTGATAGAGATGTCTGAGACAAGGTTGAACCACGGCCACACGTCTAATAAGTCAACACACTACCTAGTAGACTACGGCGACTTCTTGTAGTGTGGCTCACAGAAAGCTGAAAACAGCTTATTTATCGATTTCCTAGCAGCAAAGATGTGATTCTAGATATTTCGAAGGCATTTGGCAGCAGACTGTGTCACGTTGCACTTGAATCGGTAATACTTTCGCTCGATTTATTACGAAATTTCTAAGAAATCGGTGATATGGAAATGTTAATGATTTTTGACGTTAAGATTTTTTGACTATAAAACAAACAAAAAAATTTTTTTGTCAATGTCATGTGAGGTAAAAATGTTTCTCGTTGTAATAGATATAGATATGTCAATAACAATGTTCTCCCTTTGATTTCTTTCTGGTTTCCCGGATACAGGTTTCCCCAAATACGACTGTAAGTAGTCCATGTACTTGAATCTAAAACTTCCAATTCGATTTCGGTGTACCGCGAAATTTATAACGAAAATAAAATGCAATTAGTTACTCATCTATAGCTACAAAATTATTGGGATTATTAAAAGCTGAAAGACTTTCAGCTCAGTTTTCGAAAAGGCGTAAAAGCGGTAAATTTATAATCATTTCCGAGTAGCACATTATCAAAGCGAATGATTCTGTTACCTCATACGTACATACATAGTTGACCGAAATAGTATCTTCTGTAATATCTATCAAATAAAACATAGGCCGAAATACTTTTTTTCTAATGTTTGTCTGTCGCGTGAGATAAATTTGTGAAAACCAGTAAGAAAGGCTCTACAACATTTTAAGAAACATCTGCTAGCAATCTGCGTGAAAATTGGTAATATTTTAATATTTCTCTGTTCCAAGTAGCACCATCGTTGGCGATTAAACGTGGCATGTTTGTTGCTGCCAATACTTTCGTCAGTTTTCTTCTTCTTCAGAATCTTCAGTAGTAGGAATATTACATATACAGTGGTGGCCATGAATTTAAGACACGACATTTTACTTATATATTTGAGATAATTTTTACATCTTATCAAAAAAATTTTAGGTCCATGATATTTTTCTTAATATATTAGTAATATGAGGAAGACAAATTAAAAATATTTTGCTACCTATATTTGGTTAAGAATTTTTATTTACATATTATATAGATCAAGACAAAATGCTAGTCGGGATTTGATATTTTTTTTAAACAAGTGGTTTATGTTATGCAATATACCCACGCAAGTTTTTCTCATTTAGACATCTTCTTATTGCCCTAGACGAGATATCAATACCAAAATCCAAATAATTTTATTTTTTATTTTACTTGAGCTCGTGAAAGGATTATTAGCAGCTACTTTAGGGTGTAGTTTATCGGGCTCTAGGTTGCTGTTTGATATTTTTGGTGGTACCATGTTGCTTGATGTGTTCCAGCGCGTTGTAGATCTTGCATCTAGAACATTTAAGCATCTTGCATATCTCCATTATTATTTTTCCATCAAATTTTAGTTGTTGGATCAGTTTTCGCTCGGCATCGGTATTCCAAGTACCTCTGGCCATTTACAATTAAATATTTCTATGTATTCCAACATAAAATGAAATAAAACATTCGTTGCTCAACGTTTTGCCTTAAAAAAACACCAAAAAATCACTTAAAAACTAGATATTTCTGAAATGTCTTGAATTCGTGGCCAATTTCAAATAAACGTTTTTACAATAATATGATCAAAAAGCAACAAAGTGTAAAAAGAAACAAAATAAAATAATGGTACCTTTTCTTAATATTACAGGGTAGATAGAAGAATAAAGAATATCAAATTTGATATTACAGGATTGTAAATATTATCACAACTAAGTCAGTCTTAAATTTGTGGCCACCACTGTATATGTACATACATAATCGGTCATTGCAACCTTTCTTTGTAAACTGGAAATCTCTAACCTGTATTTTGAAACTTGGTCTGAGGTCTTATAAGCTAACATAGTACATACTAGACTACGACTACTTCAATCAACATCAAGAACAGAAAATTCAACTTTTTCACGTTCATCCAAGACTTAACTTTCAATTCCTTATAAAATATCGTAAATAATGTATTATTCCTGATAAAACTTCACAAAATTTTTTGAAAACTTAAAAAAATTACATGCACAACACCAAAGAATCCTTATGAAAGTCGTATGAATCAAAAATGATACATAAGCCAGGATTATGAATTTTTTGAAGTTTTTAACTCCTGTTTGAAATTTTCTTTTTTATTTGGTTTAAAATACTGGCGATAACAATATCCACGAATAAAAAATATCAGGCATCTGACCTTTTCTGAATTAGTTATATTGTCTCAAAAATTGAAATGTATCGTGTTTGAGACAAAGCTCGATCTACGGTTAAGGAATCAAAAACATAAAATGCTTATTAAATTGCCTTCATGATTACCTCAACGTGTGTTGGAAAATAAAATGAAAGAATTTGTTTCATTCAGTCATTCTACCTTTTCTGACTATAACTGGAGGAAATGTTTTTGTTGAATTTTTGTGGCAGAATATTTCTGTATTTAAAAGTTGTTCATATCTTTAAGAGAAACTGCATATTCCATGGGGCATTTCATTCAAGTGAATATTTTTCTATTTTTATGGAATATCTTTACAGCCTTTGCTGCATATATTTCTTTTATGATTCTTTTTTTTAAAGACTTCCAAAGATTGAGGTCAGCCTATCCTATATGATGAGAAACACAGAGGCATAAATGAAAATAAAAACGGTTTAAGTGTTAAGGGAATTTTTATTGAAAAATGAATTTCAAGCATAAAGTTTACAGAACATCTCTGAAGTATTTATGGCTGTCAAAATAAAATGAAAAACAAGAAGAAAATTTTATTAGCATCACACCAATGCAAGAAAATTGTTTATTTTTGTTTATAACCATAACCTGCATTAAGCATTGAGGCATGATGATAGGAAGTCTATAAATTCATAAGAATGTGGTATTATTGCTTGCAAAAATCTAAGTAAAGCTTTAAACAAATTTAAAACCGGTCTTAAAATGTTTTAAATACATAAATTTGCAATAAATAATTGTTGTGGTTGGTATTCCTCTGTTGTATTTCAAATATTCACACTTTAATCCCACAACACGCTATTCTGTATTGAAAGGTGCAATTAAGTGTTAAAATTTATTAATTATTGTATGGTTTTTGTTGTTGTTCTTGTTGTTTTAGCGCGTACATATGTACATATATTACAAAAATCACGCCAGCTTTAACTATTTAATTACATATACTTCAAATATCATGGGAATAGAGGAATAACTAAACAAATAGAAGTCGCCGTAGTCTAGTAGGTAATGTGTTGGCTAATTAGACGTAAGGCCACGGTTCAAGCCCCAGGTCAGACATCAAAACGAAGTATGAAAAAATATTTCTTCGGCGACTTCCTCTCAGCAGTTTTCTGGCAAAAACTCTGAGAGTAAATAAAATTGCCATGAAAAGTTTCTGAAAAAATAATCGACTTTAAACTGTAGGTCCCGTCACTCATGTATACAATTAACAAACACAACGTGAGTGGGATGCTAGGCCGTAATCCTGACTGAAGGCTTGTAGTGGCCAATTATGTATGTATGTATGCAAACAAATGAGGCCCCTACTTTTAATTAATTAAAAAAACAGTGAAATTGACTGAAAGCTGAGCATTTAAAGAAAATTCATTCGTAGACAATTGGACAGTGATAATTCGTTCTTCGCCCCGATGGGATGTAATGACCAATAATATACGTGTTGTTACGAAAATGAAAAATCAAGATACTAGTGTTTTGCTTTTGCATCGCTTAATATTAAAGTTATAAACAAAAGCTACAAAAACAAACAAACACCAGCATAAAAAAATTGTAAACAAGTAAAGAAAAATACAACACTGCAAGAATAAATGTAAACATAATACACAAACAACAATAATGAATGCAAACAACGATATTTTTATTTATATAGATATCGAGAAGGCAAAGTCATGAACATTCGCCTTCAAGAACATTCATCAGACTGTTTACCCTGCCATATAAAAGGCAAGTCAAAGCAGGCGAGTTCAGACAGTCTTGTGTGAAGACGCGGTGTGTTTGAAGAGAATAATCTTGGTTTGAAGATCTCCGTTACAAAGATCTGTCGAATAATTGTCGAATAATTGTTATTCTTTACGTAAGAGAGTATAAAAAGAGGAAAAACAAAGAAAAGCAATTGTTTTGTTCACATCAAGTTGTGAACATTGGCACACAAAATTGTGCGAATAATTAATAAGAATTTTAATTAAAACTAAACACAAATTTTTTTTATTTTATTTGCAAGCTACGAGCTCATATTTTAAACGTTTTTAAAAGGTAAAAACGTAACAGTATGTATGTATGGGCAGCTGTGAAATCAGTTTTCTTTTATACAGCATGTTTTGTAAAGTCATCATGCATGGATAGACATGGACCGTGACCGTGTGCTCACTGATTGGGTGCTTGACCTTAATTTTCTTTAAAAAATCATTTCAGCCATGGGACCCATTTGTGGATGAACAATTTTCTACGTGAACAAACAAAATTGGCGAGTTTGAGATGATACCAATCCACTTGAGATTCAAGATCATTCGATTCATCCCTAAGCCGCCATTGTAAGGAGTAAAGGTTTTGAATAGGCGGAGCCAGCGGTTCATATTTCTTTGAGAACACCGTTGGCCAGGCCATTACTCTCAGTACAAATCACTTTAGGCCGATGAGTACCAACTCTTTTTTGGCCTAGATTAGGTAATTAAGACACCAACGACACGCGGTTTCAATGGAACGGCGCTACGTGCCCCATAGCTCATGTTACATAGGAGGACATTATGCTCTAGCGATTTAAGAGCGTAAGATTTCACTCCATTTTATGGAGGGTTTTTTTTAAAAATTAGATGCATGCGATTAAGCTACAAACTACAGCATTGCTCAAAGCTAACATAACCGAGCCAACACAATCCAGGCCATCGGCATTCCAACCAGATTTTCTGCGTATCCCAGACAAGCCATGACAGACATTCCACACATTATGGCATCAAGAGGTCTTTCAAACGTATAAAAAATTTCAACGTTGTCTCTCACACACGTTGTTTTATTTTAAATTAAAGATATGAAGCGCTTAATGGAAACGAAAACTTTAATTTTTGTAGTACAAATTCCTCGTTATTTCATAAGAACTAGAAAACTTTACAGAAATTAAATGATTTTTCTTACTTCTTCTATACATTTCCTATGGATTTAACTTAAACTTTATATTTGTTTTCCATTAACATGAGATTGTTTCCCGCCAACATTTATTGTTGCTTTCTTCTTTCCATGCATATTCAACGGAAGTCTAAACATTACATGTGATTTTAAACTTTAAGAAGTCTTGCATTAGAAAGTACTCATGTGTAGTGGATGGAGCACAAGTATTTTAGTTGTTTTGTTGTAAAGTTTGTTTTCCGGCTCTCCTTTTTGTTTCCTTTAAAATCATAATGCTGCTGAAAAAGGCAACATAAAGAAAAAGAATTTTACTTCAATAGGTACAAAATGAACAAATATTTCTTTCAGTTTAAGTTAATGTGGGTTCTTTAGGACCAGCAATATACAACAAATTGTACTTCACTTTAAGGCTCTTCAGATTCATTTCTTTCTTAATACATATGACTTATGGGTTTTATTTAAAGCGAAACGAAACTAAAGAAAAGCATTTTCAAGTTTAAAGATTTGAAAAAAATGGTTTTAAATTCCATTTGGCGACATTGTCTGGCAAGGAACCGATGACTCATTTGTTACAATGGTAGCAAAACTATCATGTCTTCCCACAGGACTATAGTACTTTGACAGTTGTTAATGGCGATCTTGGTGAAGCAACATGTATCAAATTAGTTGCTATTTATTCAGTCTGTCTTGGCAAATTACCAAGACAACGACTAGTGTTTGACGGATTGGACCTGTCGTCAATTAAAACTAATTTTCATCGAAAAATCAACTACAGCGATGAGGTCCTTTTCTGGATTACTGGCTACAATAGCAATCCATACGGTCTTCAAAAGCATTCAAATTGCACATCGACAAAGTCACTGTTTGATGTGAATTTACAACTGGCGGCGTCATCGATATATTGTTCTTTGAATATCACGTTGATCAGACCAACACTGTCAACGCCCAGCCCAATAAGACGGTGACTACTATAACTTCTATGACCTGAATTAGATAATCTGGATACCAACGAAATGTTACCATTGTTATTTTCGAACAATTTGAGGACATTATTTTCTCAATTGAAGGTAATGTAAACTGGCGCCCTATATTGTGCGATTTGACTCCTTTAGACTTGTTTTTGTGGGGCTTTCTTAAGTCACAAATGTATTCGAAAAAGCCACAGTCGCAGAAGTTTATCCTCAGAACCAATATAACCCATCTCATCGAAGAAATTCAGACTGATTTTTGAATGTGGCCTGGAGCAGTTGGCAAATGACACAAACTTTCATCGAAAACTCATTGTCAGGATAAGTTTCATTACTGGATGAATGAGTACGTGAATAAACAAGAATATTGGATTTTAGGACGATAGGAATCCACATGACTATAAGAGGGTTCAATGCATACCGAAAAAGTCACAGTTTGGTATGAAAATTGGGCTGGCGGCGTCACCAGCCCATATTTCATTGAAAATGACAATGGCCAGATCAACACTGGCAGAAAAGAGCACTATTGGCTGATGATTAACAACATTTTTTTGGTCTTAATTTGATGATTTGTACACCAACGACATGTGGCTTTAACAGGACTGCGCTATCCTGCACAAGTGAGTTGAGGACATGGTCATCCCACGTGCAGGTGATGTGAACTGGCATCCAGATTGTGCAATTTGACCCCGTTAGCCTTTTTCTTGTGAAGTAATCACAAGTCGTAGATAAGAATAATTCGCATGCCTCAGCGGTCCTTAAAGGCAACTTAAACAATATCGGCGGGACAATTTCGCCAGAATTATACGCCAGAGTCATTGAATATTGAACATTTCAAATACATTCCACTCAAGGGAGACTTAGCAGGGATTTGAACGATGTTATATTCCACACTTAATGGCATCAATAGGTATCTCAAACGAGTGAAAGTTTTCGATAATAGAACACACACACGCTTTGTTTTATTTCAATTTAAAGAAAAAATTGAAAAAAAGACTCTGTAGATAGAACGAAAGCCACTGCTTTTGTGTTGTCTTGTCAATTTTGCCCCCAAAACCTCTCGGGGATATGTCTATGCAGTAGTAGAGCATTGAAGAGAATACTTTACACTGAAGTCACCGCAATCTAGTAGGTAGTATGTTGGACATCTATAACAAAATAAAATACCACGGCTACTTTATTTCAGCAGATTTCTAGCAATTACTCTGAAAGTGAATAAAATTGCCATGAAAAGTTTCTCAAAAATCTGTCGTTCAGAATCGACAGTAGACTGTAGAGCCTGAGACTCGTGGATAAAATTAACACACACAACATGGGTGTTGCGAGAAACTAGGTTGTTATCCTGACTAATGGGTTGTAATAATCAATTAAACACGGTATAAAATAGAATTTCGTTTATTTTTAATTATTTTGCTCAAAAATTATAATTATGCTACACTAGCAGCTTTGCATTACGATTTAATTATAAAAATTGGTTTTCAATCTCCATTTGCTAATGCTTGATTATAGGCTCTGAAATGAAATGTCTGTTTTAGGCATTTTACCTCCGCCTGATATTAAATACAACACATTTTTGGTTATTATAATTTAATAAAATAATTATCTCCTATATGCATTAAAGAAAATTATTTAATGATGTGAAAAAGGAAAAAAGAACATTATGTTTATCATAATGCTGCCTAAATATATGCACGATTTTTTCCTATAATTACACACCAAAAAATATGCAACACAATACACTGCAAAACATATGGATAGCCAGTATCAATTAAACATTTTCCATATGATCAACACAGAAATTTTGAAAAAAATGTTTTTTTTTTTTAAATCACGTTGCAATTAAAATAATCAATTCCTTGTGTTATATAACACAAAATTAAATTAAAAACAACAAAACAAAACATACTTTTTAGGCCAATAATTTTAATTCCATGCATTACATTTAATACTGTTTTTGGTTTTGATATAAAAATTTTATGAGTTTTCGACGTCGTTACGCAATTGGGAATAGGTTTTGTTCATGATGGCGGCAATTTGAAACACAATTTTAATGAAATTCTTTTTGTGGCTCAAATGTGTTTTGAAAATAAAATTTGAATGATATCTCCACCTAAGGTTTCACAGTTTTCATTTGACCATAAGGCTATAATGGTAGCTAGAATTATGGATTGCAAAATTTTGAGAAGTGAATTAATAACTAAACTAAGTCTCACAAAAAATAATCCAAAAGCTTTAAATCGTGTTATCAAGTGTGCCGGTGAACAGAACCACGTCCAGAAAAAAGTTGTCACCAAATTATTTCGCCATAAATATGCCCGCTGAATAACGAATATAGGCCACAAATGACTTTAATGTTCACTGGATTAATTTATGAAAACAAAATTTAGGTTAGAATCGTTCGATATTTTCGTCATTCACCGCAGCGAGAGCCACTTGCACATTTTTTAAGAAACAAGGACCAATGATGTCTCTTGCACACGCAGATAGTTAATCCTAATGGATGATTCTTTAAAGGCTTTAAGATTGTTTTCTTTGCAAATTAAAGGCAAAAACCAACCAGTTTAAGAAATTGCAATGAGCAAAAATGTGACGCAAACAAAGGTCGCTTTGCGTCAATTACCGTACGAGCTGTATTTTAGAGGCGTATGATATGTATACATCGTCAGCACACTCATACGTCATCTTCATATTCATACATTATCACCGTACTCATCAGAGATCAGCAATGAATCGTTTTTTCGCTACTCAGTATATTCGCTAACAGCATTGAAATTCAACTACTCCGATTCATTCGGACTCCCTACAATATTGATTTATAAATACCGGTTGCAATGAGTATGACTGCAACGTTGACATCAAACTCATGACATTCGAACTATGTTTGATTCATACGCCTACTCATTCAGATTCATAAATTTAGAAAAATACTTATAATACTCACAAATGATTCGAGTGATTCGAATCATTCATCAAAATTTACGCTCTTAGTTTTTATTGCATTTACAAAAAAAAGAAGAAAGAAAAAGACAAAGACAGCAAACGACACACAACCTTCTAGTGAGTATTGTAGTGTTCGTATGCGAATTATACTTATTTCGTGATTCTTGTAAACGTTGAGTACAGGAGAGTCGAAATCAACATCATTATGCGGATTGTTAAGTATGAGTACGATGAGTACTTCAAACTTTGAATATGAGTAGAATGAGCATGATATTAACATAAGTATGAATGCGTATAAGTATCAGAAATAATGAGTATGATTCGATCTCTTCTTTTTGAATACTCATTGCTGATCTCTCATCATGCACCATCATCATACTCGTACATAATCAGCATCCTCATACCTCACCATTGCACTCATACTTCGGCATCATTCTCATACATCATCATACTCATACATCATCATCTTACTTATACATCATCAGCACGTTCATACATCATACCATTATACTCACACATCATCATCATACTCTTACATTATCATCATGCTCACAAATCACTCTTACACATCATCAGCACACTCGTTCATCATCCTTATACTCATATCTTATCATCACACTCACACATCATCATCTTACTCATACATCAGTATCACACTCATACATCATCATCACTCTCAGACATATCATCACTCTCACACATCATCATTATATTCACACATCATGTTCACACTCATACATCATTAGCACGCTCATACATCATTAGCACGCTCATACATCATTAGCACGCATACAACCAAGTGGTCGAAGGATAAAAACTTTGAGTTCGACAGCGAATGGGCATTTCGATGTCGTCTTCAACATTGAGCGATCCGTTACCAATATTCTCTTAGGCATGAACATAGCTCTATCTTGTTGATGGTTGGCAATCTAAACGAGTAAAATTCGTCTGAAAGCGAGCAATAACTACACGGATTACTCGCTCACTAGACCGACTGCCTGGAACATAAAATAGACGAAATTCTTAGAGCATTTCATGAAAACTGCCATAATTTTTAAGCGTTGTCTGGTGTTCAATGATTCGTAATCAATTTTACAGAGGCTTTGGAACATAAACTGGTTTTATAAATAAAGATTTCGCCCCAAAAATAAAGTCGATTAACCATTAACTGGCGTTGAATAACTAAGTAATCCAGGCAACACATAAAATTCTGAGATTCTATTTAAAATTTTATTTTTATTTTTGCTTTAATTTTCCTTTTTATTGATGAGAAATTCAAGAAATTAAACTTCTTCTTTACAACATTCGACACCATTTTCTAGAAATTAACTGCATTTGATTTTATTTTTGTTTCCATTTTCTATTTTATTTGCTTTCTTCGGTTTTTATGCCATTTTGGGTAATAAAATCAACAACAAAATTTGAAGGTGAAAAGAAAATAAAATAAAAAGAGACAAAATTTCACTTGATACCGGAAAAGAAAATTGAAAAAAACAAAATAAAAAGTTTGGGAAAAACTTTTTTTTATGATTTGCAATAAAGTATAGAAAGAAATTAATCTTTTGGGAATATTGAAAACCATAAAATACTTGCTTTCTCCTTTGCAATTTCATTATTTATTCTGTTGTGAAATACGATTTCGATTTAGAAAAAAATAGGACATAAAAAACCATCAGTTTAAATTGTTTTATGGGTAAACACAACCTCAAAAAAGTTGTTTTAAAATGGCAGTTTTTATTGCAAAAAAGAATTATTACAGTGCAATACAATAAGAATACAAACTTGCATCATCTAAAATTGTTCGTTTTAAAAACATTCCAATCAAACCACAGAACACTTTACCAGGTCCCATAATCTACCCAAAGTGTGGGTTTTTGTATTGAAAACAATAACTCCGATTTACATTTTTTAAAGCCAATAAATTTCTTCCCCTTGAGGGCTTTTAAAACATGATGGTCATCCCAGGCCTTTGGTACAACAAAAGCGGAAAAATTAACTTTAGTTTTATGCATCGTTTCTGTAACACTATTGACTATCAACAAAATAAATGGCAAGCCGGCTTCACACCTCATACACACAACTTTTCATTTTTAAAATTTGAAAGCCACCTTTTACGATGTTTGATCCCGGATTTGTTCACTTTGTAGCCCAGCATTTTAATCTTACATGACGTGTAGAACAAAATATGATTAATTGGACAATTTCATTATTTTTTACAACATCACCAGCTCTCTCATACATCACCATACTCATACTTCAGTATCACAGTCACACATAATGTATGATGATAATCAACATACTCATACTTCTGCATCGCACTCACACATCATGTTCATACTCATACATCATCAGCGCCCTCATACATCATTATTATAATAATACTTCATCACCATACTCATATATTATATCCACACTCATACATCATCATCATACTCATATATCGTGATGGAGATTCATACATCATGATCACACTCATACATCATCATCACCATGTAGTCGAAGCACAAAGACCAACAATTTGAATACGACCGTGAATCGAAAAGTCGACGTCTTCTTCAATACTTAGCGATCCATCAATAATATTGTTACGAAAATGGAAACGGTGTACATCTTTTAACATTAAAATGAGCAAAAGCTACGCAAACAAATACATTGAACTTGTTACAAGTCAGCCAACAGCATCAGTATGAACGAAACGGGGATAGAGAGAAGTAAGGAAGAACGCAACAACAAGCTATGGAAACAAAATACACAATCAACAATGAAGTCGCAATAGAGTTCTCTAGAAGGCGAAACAATAGAGAATTTAGTTGAAACTAAAGAACGATTTATTTTTATTTTGTTTGCAATCAAGGAACTCATATTTTAAACGTTATAAAAAGGTAAAAACGTAACAATATACTCTTTGGTACTCGCATTTCCTTGGTTTCAAATCGAAAAGAGTAAAATTAGTACAAAAATACAATCAATAACTGCACAAAATGCTCGCCTACTATACTGATTATTTTACCCATAAAATGGACGAAATTCTTTATGAATTTCATCAAGGGCATTACCTTTCTTGCGAATTCCAATGAATTTTAAAAAGTTTAACAATTTTCGGTGTTTTTTTACAATTCACATGCCCATAGTTTAGATTTTAATTTTCTTTGATTTTCTTAGAAGACAGAATCAGTTTAAAACTCAGATACATCAATTTTAATGCAAAAGCAAAAGTAACTTTAAAAAGTAACTTACAGTTGCGAGCAACTAAATAAAAAATTTTATTTAAAACACATAAGGAACTTAGTTTAACAAATACTCCATTTCTATTCACTTGCCTCCTGCTGTGGAAATAAAAGGAAGAGATGAAAACACAAACAAGACCAGTGAATACGTATTCAATTCCATTTACGAGTGGTTTTACTTTTCATATACGAGTAGTAATATGATGGATATGTTTACAGTGTATTTACTTATAAATCATGTGAATGTATGTGTATGAGTAAGCACAAGCTAAGTAGGTAATTCGTATATGTTCATACAAACTGAGTTAAATTTATTAAATAAACCACACAAGTTTGGCCACCAAAGAGTTGTTTAAGATAGTTTTTACGATGGCTATTCCTTTTCTGAATTTCTCTGTAACTATAATTGCAACTACGCAAGGAATCCGGAATTGAAATTGTTTTCATAAGTATTAAATGGACTTTTTCATAGCCTTCCAATGTAGGCTTCTTAAAAAATTCAATGGTTGGCCTATATTGCGCGTCTTCCAACAGCGACTTCCGAACTTCGACAGTTGATAACGGCCACCTTGTTGAAGCTTCAATTGTCAAATGAGTCTATTATTAAATTTATTTTGGTGAGCCATCATAAAGGAAAAATAAAGCATTTAACAACACGTGCAAATAATAAACTTGTTTTCGCATAATGGATGTGCAGTTTGACCATTTTACGATCACCATAACAGTAATACCGAGAAAACTAATTGCAATGTAATTGATAAATTTGTATCCAATGGCCCAGTAAACGAATGAGCAATACCTACGTCTACGAAAAGTTAGATCTGCCGAAAGAATTCCTGGTACATGTGAGAGTTTGCAGGAGACTCGACCACAGTTGGGCGAATTTTGCTACGTGCCTTGGGGTTGTTTCCTTACAAATTGATCTCCCAGGTACTGAAGATAAAGGGCCACGGATAAATAGGTTTGCTCGCTGAATGTACTTTGGAGTAGTAGCCTCAGCTATGAGGCTCATTTATACGTGAACAAACAAAATTGTTGAACTTGGGATCCAAAAGTATCCAATGCTTCCCAAAAAAGTCACTGTTTTGGTGTGAATTTGGTACTGGGAACATCACTGGTCCTTATTTCTTTGTGAACAAAATTGACCTGGCCACCAATGTCAACGGCAAGCACTATAGGTCGATGAATACCTCTTTTACTTCCTCCACAACTGCCAGCTTTACAAAGTAGCTTGTGGCTTATATTTTAGGCGTTCTGACATTAGGCCTTTGTATAGACAGCCTGATCTTTGTAGTGTTTTTCAGATGAAGCTTATGGCCATATATAAACCTGTGCTATTCTTGTTTGTTAATAAGATTATCACTAATCTCAGATATCCCAGAGAATTTTCGGGAGTTATTATTATGTGGATTCCATAACATAGCGATATGAGCACAAATTGCGTTGCTGATGAACTGGCCCGAGACTGATATGGAGCTCAAAATTTCCGGCATATTATACAGAATAAGTGTTCCGATTACCTCGGTGAAACTGTGTATTTTCCAATCACCTTACAAGGAGGCTTAACTTGCTTGGGAGCAGTAAAATACGTGAAATATTGAAGCTGATCTGATATTGATTGATCTGAATAACCAGAGAGACTAAATGTTTTCTATCCCTTAATCATTCTCACAGGCTATTGCCCTTTGCATTCTTTTGCAGACTTTGTTATCCATCGAATGATTTTTGCACTAGTTGTGGAAATAAAAGAGAAGAGGAGACTATCTTTCATGTGCCACTGTCCAGTTATTGCTATAAAGGGGTGGCTGTTGTTGAACCCTTGTTTTTTGTCAGCTTTGCCGAAGCTATACAAAATAAAGATGACTGCAATAGCGACTTTTCTTTTGGTACGTAGATAGCTTCCTATGGGGTCGGTTTTATTCCCGGATTCGATATTGATTTATAGCATCACCAATGGACTTAACCTCTGCCCTAAGTAGGCTCTTATCCATTAGGTAAAATTGGATGCAGATTCCAATTCTTAATGTTACAAAATTTACACCACTTCCAAGTATATTGGGTTGTAGGGCATGGAAAGAAAACCAAAAAGTAATTTTTTCACTCATATTTTCGTTTTATTGAATTGTAAAACAATTTATATTTCCTACGTATTTATTGCCTTGCTCTAGCAAGTTTATTAAACATATTTTGGGGGGGGGGAGGTGGTAGATGAAGCAGCACTCAAAGATTTTATTGGGCTCAGGGATAACTTTATTGTTTCTGCGTCATTGCAGTAGCTATTGTTGCAAACATCAATAAGAAATCTTTAATAAGAAAAAGGTTAATAACTTAATAAAAAACAGCAACAAATTTGGTAATAAAAATACAATTTTAAGAATATTTTTTAAAAATGCAACATAAAATGAAAAATCATATTTCTATTCTATAATTATTGAAAAAGATGTGAATTTGTTGTTCAATGGCACTGATTTACTTGGCTGCAATGTCTTTTCTATTGGTACTGTAGGCGACTGAATTCTGATGAAACCTTATATATAAACGCATGTCTATTATTTTATTTTATTTTTTCCAAGTAGGAGTTATTGCTTCTTTCAATTAGAAATTGGTCATGAGAATATCTTATTGTTACGTTTTTACCTTTTAAAAACGTTTAAAATATGAGTAGATTTTAAGTAAAATAAAATTAAATTTGTGTTTAGTTTTTATTAAAATTCGTTATTATTCGCAGAATTCTGTGTGCCACTGTTCACAACTTGATGTAAACAACAACAATTGCTCTTCTTTGTTATTCCTCTGTTTACACCCTTTCCATAAACAATAACAATCACTAAGCAATTATACGCCAGATATTTGTAACGGAGATCTTCAAACCACGCTTACTCTCTTCAAACACACCGCCTCTTCACACAAGACTGACTGAATTTCACCGACTCACTTTGCTTCGCCTTTTATATGGCAGGGTAAACAGTTTGATGAATTTTCTTGAAGGCGAATGTTCGTGGTTTTGCCTTCTCTAAATCTCTATAAATGTAAACATCGTTGTTATTGGTTGTATATTTTGTTTACATTTATTCTTGTAGTGTTTGTTGTTGTATATTTGTTTATGCTGGTGCTTGTTTATAATTTTAATGTTAAGCGATGTAAAAGTAAAACACCAGTATCTAGAATCTTCATTTTCGTAACAATATCACATCGCAGAAGCCGTACTGGGAAGGTTGAATCAGTGGCTTGACAATTTGCTTTAATTTGCTATACAATATGTTCGTAAGAACCGAATGGAGAGAGGGTTTACATCCCTATACATACATAATTGGTCGTTACAACCCTTCAGTCAGGTTTACGTCCTAGCTTCGCACACCAATTATATTGTGTTTGTTATTTTATACATGAATGGCGGAACCTATCGTTTTAAGTCGACTTCGAACGACTTATTTTTGAGAAACTTTTAATGGCAGTTTTATTTTATTCTCAGAGTTTTTGCCGGAAATCTGCTGAGAGGAAGTTGCTGAAGAAATATTTTATCATATTTTGTTTTGATGTCCGACTTGGGATTTGAATTGTGGCCTCTCGTCTAATCCCTATAGTTGGTGTCATATCCTGGGGTCTTCAGGGCACAATCAATTTTTGGTCATGCTCTTTTCTAATCATACCATATCAATAACTTCTATTAAACTAGTCAGAATACAGATCATCAGGTTTTTAAATCACCGAAGTCAATTGGCTTTCACCTTGTCATGACTCTCACCGCAGTAGCGTAAAGAAGTGTTGCCTACATAATCTCAATTTCTTCTGTGACCACGTTAGCACTTTCAACGATACAGTGTTTTGTGTTGTAGTATCCTTGCGAAACTTTTCATCAAACCATGGGAATGCAAGAGTTTTGGTCAGGTGGTGGCAAACCAAAGGCAGGTTTTTAATGATGACGAACTTATTTTTATTAATTTAACAACCAAACGCAAAACAGACGGCTATAGCCAGCCCATGCTTCGTCTGCTTTTTCAGTATCTAAGTAAGCCAATGTAAGGTGCATCTCAGGCGTTGAATTTAAAGTATTGTCTTCGAATAAATCACGGGTCGGATACATACATACATAATTGGTCATTACAACCCTTCAGTCAGGATTACGACCTAGTTTCTCACACCACTTGTGTTGTGTGTGTTAATATTATACATGAGTGGCGTGACCTACAGTTTAAAGTCGAATCCGAACGACAGATTTTTGAGAAACTTTTCATGGCAATTTTATTTACTCTCAGAGTTTTTGCCAGAAATCTGCTGAGAGGAAGTCGCCAAAAAAATACTTTTAATATTTTGTTTTGATGTCTTGTTTGGGGTTTGAACTTTTCGTCTAATAAGCCAACACATTACCTACTAGACTACGGCGACTTCATCTACAACATCTACTATAAAAACGAAATTTAAAAAAAATTCGTCGGCGATTTCTTCTCGACTTTAAAGTGTCCGTGCCGCCCCTCATGTATAAAATTATCACACACAAACAGTGTAAGTGTGAGCTGATAGAGGTCGTATGCCTAACTGAAGCATTGTATGACGAATTGTATACGTATGTATGTGCTTAAAAATACAATCCTTCAAACAGAAACCAAAGCTGAAAATGTGATCTATTGCAGGATCACTACCAGTTCAATAATAATCACCAACAATTTGAATTTTAAAATCAGTCAAAATAGTCATGATACCAGTACTGTCCACACTACACCTAACGAAATCTGTGGAAATTATACCCAAAGAAAAAAATCCTTCCCCTGGCCTACAGTACAGTCTGTATATCAAGGAGTTAGCGGTCACTAGGAAAAAAAAAACTAAAAATTTTTTTTTTACTTTCAAAACCATTCACTTGTAAATAACACGCCCAGCAGTAGTTATTATTCTGCAAATTGTTCAAGTGATTTCAGATACTATTAAAATATTTATGAATTGAAATTCATAAGCTTTTGTTTGTTTCCAGCACCCATTCCCAGCTAAAATGAAATGAAATAATAGAAAACAAAAAACAAAATGAAATATAAAAAACCTTTCAAACTGAATTCGTTTTAAGGTTTTAAAGTTATCTACAGACAATTAAAACGACCTAAAAACAATGCAAAATTTTGTACATGTAGTACACACATATGAGTAATACATACATCCATTCGAGATCCAAAATTGCTACAAAAAATACACAAAATTTTATAAAAAAAATCTGCTCAAAATTGGTCTTTGAAAATATATGTTTTTTTTTTCATCACACTGTCGCATTTAATGTCTGCGGTCATTGGGAATCAGAGTAAATGTATCAATGTTTGTTTGATGGTATCTGAGTGTATAGTGGTTCGATTTATTTTTAAAATTTATTCTCAATTTCTAAAGCCTCTATAATGTATGCTTTCATATGAAACGTCTATGGGAGTTTGTTTATAAAAAACAAATAAACCGAGTGCGACAATCACTCCATCACTCAATTTCTATGAAACAGGTTCGAAACAACGGCTATTATTTTTACGTATTAATGGTGGTGAACATGTCACTAAGGGGCCGAATATAAAGCTAACGGATCACAACAAAAGGGCTTACCTCTTCGCACTGGATGCAACATTGGGCCATATGGCCACCGAGTGAACTTTCCTGTTAACGGCAAACCATAACCTAGCAAGGTAATCTAACCTACACGTAATAATTAATATGCTAAAAAACAACAATTTTTGACCTGTGCCCCGTACAAAGCTTAGAACGAAGCTCGATTAACATTTAATACGCAATACTGGACTAAGACAAATTGTGAGAAGAGGTAGGAATCAATAGTCAGCAAGATTCTCTACCACTACACTAAATACTTCGGACGGCGTTGTTTCTAGGCATTATACTAAGACGTGCAACAGCAAACCAATCACCTGCTTAGCTGGAACAACAAAAACAGAGTACATACGAGTACATACATACATACAAACTTGCACACGTACATACACAACTGGTCATTACAACTCTTCAGTCAGGATCACAACCTAAATTAGCACATCAGTTATGCTGTGTGCATTAATTTTATAAATGAGTGGCGATACCTACAGTTTAAAGTCGACTCCGAATGTCAGATTTTATATCACAAAAACTGTAAATTGTAGGTATCGCCAATCATATGCGAAATAACATACACAACATAAGATAGTGAGAAGCTAGGTTGTAATCCTGGCTAAAGAGCTTTAATGGCCAATTAAGTAAAAAAGTGAAGATCGAATAAATACCAGTAAACTACCTGCTCCACGTCATTGCTTTCTGTCAAGAAATACCATCAACGACAGCTTGTTGATATTACACGCCCTGATCATATAATCCATAAAACCCGTACCAATGGAGCGTGAGCCCATATCGAGAACGATTATAATTTGGGCGTAACTGAACTCTATTAACCTAGCCAATTCCCATCAAACAATCTCAAATCCCCGTGGTCTTCGAGTCCAAATCGACAACGATTATCATCCTTACATAACCGAACTCTGCTGTCCTAGCAAAATCCCCTTAAGTAACCTCAAATCAGAATCTCCATGGAAAGCTGATTTTCCCCGATATTCAACTTACTAAACAATTTCTCCATAGAAAGCCGATTTACCCAACTTACTCAGCAACTTCTCCAACGCCTTATTACACTATACAACCATATGTGAGAACCAATAGTACCATGAAATCATAAATACACAACATCATCATGAAGGCAAGAGTTCATCTCCTACATAAGGCAGAATATACAATGTGGCATAACATGTAGGGCCGTCCTATGGAACCACAGTTCAGTTTTTTCAGAGGTTTTTTACTCACAGCTTTTGACAGAACACTGCGGAGAGGAAGTCGCCGAAAGAAATATTTTTTTATAATTCGTTTCCTAAGAGATATCTGAGCCACGGGTTGAACCCCTACCTACTAGACTAAAGCGACATTTTTACAGAGGACTTAAAAATTAACGCTGATATGGGTATTTACTTAGGGAATCATGTGAAACAGTGGTATAGGCACCCTAACGTGTTTCTCATCACCAAGGCAGCTGGGGTTGAGAAGGTTTTGTCGGGTTTTGTCACCAGGCTCTTGGAAGGGGATTCTGTATGAAGCAATGAACTGGCAAGGTGGTGGTTACTTCAAATCTTCAACCAATTATAGTCTAGTCTCGATAGATTCAACGACGAGAAACTTCATAAGGTATTTAACTGTCAACGACTAGTTTGCGGAACATACGTTCTATGATGGAGATCACATTCTCTGGCTCTGTGCTGCTGTAAAGAGAGGCAAACTCAAGTTTCAATGGTCTTGTGATGTTAGAATATCTGATATCGTTTCCTGCCTGCCATAGGTTGGCTTGTAAGATAACTTCGCTTCTTACTCTTCTTCCCCATTTTATTTTTCTCTTCTGCTTTATTTCTGACGCTCCCTGATCTACTGTTAATCATTTCTTTTTTTAGATTTTCTTGTCTTTTTCCATTTCACACTTGGCATCTCAATGCTGCCTATTTTAAGCGACTATTGAAATTATTTTTTTAAATGTTTACAAATAATTATTCGAAAATAATTTGATTTTTTAAATTTCTTTCCATGTTTTAAATTTTTTTTCTTTATCTCTTCTAATAACATCAACTGTATGGGGACCACAGCAATTGGGTTGACAACGCCATGTAAGATTCTTTATAATGTTGAATTGAATTGAATTATTTAAGGTACAATATACCTTCCCTCTGTTGCATACTTTTTAATTAACTTTCATTTTTTATATTTGATTTGAATTCTACAACGTCTACATGCACATTTTCAATATACTGGCTGCTGCTAAGAGACTATATGACCAGGTTGCTTAATGAGTGGATGGTGATAAAAAGGTAAAATAGAATTTTGTTGACACAATTTTTAATTAAAATCCATCTCTTTATTGGAAGAAGTTTACATTTAAGATGCCGTTTATTTCTTTTACAATAATTTTTAATTATTTTTTTCTTTTTTTCTTGTCTACAAAAAAGTTAAACAAAACTTTGTAAAACAAATGTAGTGCCAAACATTTCATTGGACAGATATATGAAAATTTTTTGTTTTATTTTTTTTTTTTTAATTTTCATATAATAATCGCTTTAAAGCATTTAAAGTGACAAATTTTCATACAATTTTGAAGGACGAATCTTTAAATTTCGAAACAAAAAAGACAGAGAATTTATTCTCGCGATTATGCTCCATGCATTTTCATTAAATCTCGACTAGCCGCCAAACTAAGCAATTTCTTTTTTGTGGTGGTACTGATAATGCGATATTCGTAAAGCAGTTCATATATTAAGAAACATATTGCCCACATCATTAAACGAACTTAAATACCAGTCATACGCATGCATATTGATTAAGTGTTCACATCTAGCGTTCGAAAATCTTCAGTTCTCACCCTTCATTATCTTCTCGATATATCACATGCCTCACTGAGTCGAATTCTTTGTAGTTCTCTAAGTGCTTGTAAAACAAAAGTGTGTATTCCACGTTGGGTTTCACAAATTACATCCTCTTTTACATGGCATCTCTGGAAATAATACTTACTTACTCAACTCATCAACCCTTTAATCAGGATTACAACCTAGCTTCTCACATCACTCATGTGTCTTAATTGTATCAATGAGCCCCAGGATCTAGAGTTTAAAGTCATTTCGACAAATTTTTGAACAGCTTTTCACAGCTTTTTCTTAATCGGTGGTTACACCAACGAGCAGAATTATCGCATGTATGTAAGTATCGGAAAAAATGGTTGTGAAAAGCCGTTGTATTGGGAAAATGAGACTGCTGCGCATTATAGTCTGTAGGTGACATTGGGCCGTATTTTTTCGAAAGTGACCCTGTTACGGTCAATTCAGATGACGTTGCTTTGCATTGCACTTCAAGATTATGAACTCAATACTACACATAATTATTGTCATTCCATTCATGAGTTTAGGAATTCATAAAACAAAACATATTTCAAAGTTTAAAAGAATTATTATGAAAAACATTACAACTGGCAACTAAGAACTCCATGGAATACAGGATTTTCTGTGCATTTGCAACATAGCCTTAAATTCATAATCACACCCTTTATGTGATTTACCTTATAGGCAAAGGCTACTAAAAATAGCATAACACAGCATTAAATTGAATACAACCATCTGCATTGCCTTTGTCACTGCCAGCGTTTGCCGCAGTTACTTGTAGTACTCGGCTGTCCTTACTCTTGGCTTTGGTTATTCACTCCGTTAAGACCAATTAATTCTGGTTGTATTTGAAACTAATTGTCAGTGCAATTGCCGTAAATGTCACTGAAACTTAAATAAGATTGCAAATCAATACAAAATATCGTTACGTTTTTACCTTTTTTGGTTTTGTAGCTTTTGTTTATAAGCAAAACACTATTTCCATTTTCGTAACAATAGCACAATTAAAACAAAAACCCATAGTGTGGGAAAATTTTTTACACAGTGCTACCAAATCGGTTCGATCAAAACTGTGAACTCGTTACTAGTGATTGAACATTTAAAGTCTAAAGTCTTTTAAACTTTTCTATCCAATATTGCCTTAAAAATGTCACTGTATTGTGGGTATTTTGCAGTGTCACTTTTAAACTTACGTTCATAGGTCTTCATTTCGAATATTTACTTTAGTTTCCAGTACGATTAGATTTAAGTTAAAATAACTGACGCATGCACATATTCCTCTCGAGAACAATAACCCTTTATGTACATGCATACACATAATCTGGAGTCTAATATTTACAGATGTATATGCGTGTGTATATATGATACACAACTGTGTGGTGTAATCCTTTATCGATATGTGTGTTACAGAGTTTCACCTTGAAGTTTTGGTACTGTGTACCGTAAAATACAATGTTTTTCTAATCACTTGATTAAGTTGCCTGAAGACTGCAGGTATTTCTTGTTTTCTTTTCACTGTGTTTGTCTGGAAAATTTTGTATTCATTAGAAAAGAAAATATTGGCAAAGAATATATAGAATAATAAGAGGATGTCCAATGAAGTCCTTTTTGTATGTGTTGAAAGCCAAAAGACTAACGATGACATTTTTGGTCAGTTAAACAAGAATTTACGGCAACATTTTGATACAAACATATACATTACAATGGTGTCTGATAAAACAAACCATAACTGCATTGTACAATACGCTGTAGGTTGATTAACTCATGCCGAATAAGGAATTCTCTTGTTTACTTTTATATCACTGTACTTATGTCTTCACTAACGTCTGCCAAGTTAAGATGTTTTGTTGTTGTCCAAGGGTCTATTCAACTGCTCACATACAGCCTTAATATGACCAACAATCTCTCTGCTCATTACTTAACTCGTGTAAATCTGTATTTACATACACGAATATTAGTAGTCATTTGAAATGGTGTGTTGTCCTCCTATAATTTAAATTACATTGGCATTCCTGTTAAACATGTGTGTATATGTAGTTGAAAGGGGTTGCATATGAAGGGAATGACATTGTAGTAGTAGCGATAATAATCATCATTATTATGTTATAAGTACACAACATGTACCTCTAGACGTAGTCCTTCGCTACGTACCCTAAATCTATGGCAATAAGTTTTCGTTAGGAGTACAAATTTTGTGACAGTTGCACACTAAGACAATGGGTGTGAAGATGGAATTAGCGATGGGGTATCACTATTTGTGTCTATTTCCTAAGACATAACACTGAGCATAAGCGAATAACCTCATCCTTCATGCTCTTCCTTGTCTCTCCAATTCCTGCAAATGCTGTACGAACAAAGCTAATGTATTTTGCATGATTAGCCGGAATGTGATGCCTGGTGCCTGCTGCTTCATATTAAAAGCAAACTTTCCATAAGCCGTTCAACTAGCTTTAAGCATATATGAAGAGCTATTTTGCCCGAAGCTGCTCTCAAACGTTGTTGCAATCGAACACTACATTGTCAATCCTAAGTTCGCAACTTTTCAATGGGATTCTTAAATTTTTAATTCGCAGTATATCTTCTTCAAGTCGACATACACCATCTTTTTGCCCATTATAAGGCAGCCTTCCATAGCCCCATAAGGGATCGTGTTTTTGCCGCAATGTCTGAGCTGGGTATACCTGCGAAGCTGATAAGGCTATGCAGAATGACGTTGAGTAAATCCTGCAGCTCCGTAAAGGTAGGAATGGACCTCTCCGAACCTTTTGATACCGTGCGATGTTTCATCGCGATGGCACTATTTTTCAAAAAAGCGTCCAGTTGCTTGCTCATGCTGACGACATTGTCATCATAGGGCGTATCAAGCGAGATGTTACTGCTGCCTTTAGTGCTATTGAACGGGAGTCTACTAAGATGGGTCTGACAGTAAATGAGGGCAAACAAAAGTATATGTTATCGACAATTAGAGACGTGCGGCGAATCTCAAATTACGGCCAATAACTATACTTTTGATATAGTCAAGGAATTTATTTATCTTGTCTCCGCCGTTACCACCAAAAATGATGTCAGTCTGGAGATCAAGCGCAGGATCACTTTTGCTAACAGGTGCTACTATGGCCTCAATAGGCAATTGAGTATCAGAGACCTCTCTCGTAAGACAAAACTAAGACTCCACAAGAAGCTCATCCTACCCGTGCTTCTTTATGGCGCAGAGGCATGGACCCTATTAAGCACTGATGCAGCAGCCTTGAGACTATTCGAGCGAAAAGTCCTACGTAAGACCTTCGGTCCAGTGCGAGTTAGCGATGATTTCAGCATCCGATCCAACAGTGAGCTGTATGACCTCCTCAACGACATAAACGTCGTGCAGCGTATTCATATCCATAGGCTGAGCTGGCTCGGCACTGTTGTTCGAATAGAGGAGGATATTTGATGCGGAACGACCTTGTATGCGTTGGAAGGCCCAAATCAAGGAAGCGCTGTCATCGATTGGTGTGACCAAATGGCGTAGGCGCGCAAGAAGCAAAGGCGCCTGGAATGTGGATGTGTTGTGGCAGGCTGAAATCCGTTAATCGGGTAAGGTAACCTGGCTAGGCGACAGTTGAAAGTACAAGTGAGTAAAAAATAATTTTCCATTAATTTCTGTCCGGAATAAATGTCTTGAGTTGCAAATTCCACTCGTATATTGCATATACCATAACCTGAGGCATCCTGCCCCTTATATATGTATGTGGCAAGAACTACCTGAAATATTAACGAGTATTGCATCCCAGGCACCTGACAGCTAGCATTGAAAATAGTTGCTGGCAAGTCTCATCATATTGAGATGATGATGATAGGTAGATGTAGGCCGTCTAACAGTTGTTTTTGTTCACACTCATTATACAACACATCTATTGTACTTGTTTTCAAAACATTTCTTACTTAAAACTTCATTTGATTGACAATCATGTAGTTTGTGTACTCATTATGAACACTTAAGTGTCAAACTTTGTAACAAGATTTTCTCTCAGCCAATAGCTCTGTAACAGTGATTACAATGTTAAATAAAAAGGACTTACAGCAGGCTGGCAGCATTCATCAATTTATACTTGTAATGCAGAAATTAATGCATCAGACTATAGGTGTACGAATTTGTAATTCCTTCGTGTAGAGACAGAAATAGAAGCACACGTGGAAGTATTTGATTTAACAGGATTAAGAATGATGAGACGTTAACGATGTTTTAAAACCATTAGGCAGGAAATAAACAACTTATTATTCATTTTTATTAAACTATCGGCATGGGAGAGAGGTTCCAGCCTGGAGTTATAGTCGCATGATGTTACAATGTGACCTTAAAGGTTTCAAGTTTGCTATGCCCTTTGAGATTGCTGCCTATATAATGTAAGATGCTTAGAAAAGAAAATCAAATGATTTAATGACTCAGTGTAATACAGACATATGTTAGCTATTACAACCCTTCATTCAAAATTACAACCCAGCTTCTCACAGCACTCACGTTGTGTGCCTGAATTTTATTCATGAGTGTGCGGCCTAAAATTTTTTATGCAAGTCATTATTTCCCAAACTTTTGCTAAAAGTCTGTTGAATCTAATGCTAATGCATAAAATATCTGGTTGTCCATGTAGGGAATTTACAACAGCAGGCCTTTTTTTTCTCGCCGAGGAGGGGTGAATGTAGCTAACCGCACCCTAGAGGAAGTCCTCTCGTGGACTTGTTTTGCCCACTCCGGAACTACGGTGGTACTTCAGAGTGGAGTCCTTTTGGCCCTTTGGCCCCTGCGTGCGCATATCCGCGTCCGGATTGCGTGTCGAAAGTTGAGGAGACATCTAAGTGTCTCCACTATTCCTTTCGTACAGGTCCCTGTTTCGAATTTCGTTTGACACGTGTGCCAGTATCATCTATGCCGGCATTCCTACATGTTCTGCTGCCTCAAGATACCTCTTCTTCAGTCTTAGAATGCGCTCCACGTAATTCGCCACTGAGGCCCAATTTTCTTTACTCGCAATCATAACCCCGACAATGTTAGCAGCCGTGATCGTTCCAATTATTGACGTCAGTACAGAGCGAAAGCTCTGCCAGCGTGCACAAAACAGTGTGCTCTGCATCATCAATTACTTCCCCTTCCTCGTAAAGACGGTAAGGGGAGGCAGTCTTGCCCATACTGTGGAGATATTTCCTAAAATATCCCTGACCACATAGCATCTGTGTAACGTAGTAATTTACCTCTCCAAATTTCTAACCAATCCATGGCCTTATGTCTGGAATAAGTCTCGTCCTGTTAAGGCTATCAGCTGTTAAAATATCTTTCATATGAAATGTCTCATGTTTAGTGAAAGGTTTTCCATTAACAAATGTGGATCATACAACATGCAGAAAAGCGTAATAATTTATAAAATTGACAACATGAACGCTTTTCGAGTTTTGCAATGCAAATAATCGACCTTTTAAAAACGCTTATGAGTTCATAGATTGCAAATAAAATAAAAATAGATTTGTGTTTAGTTTTAATTAAAATTCTTTATTTTTCGCACAATTCTGTGTACCACTACTCAGCAACAACAATTACTTTTTTTGTTATTCTTCTTTACACTCTTTTGCGCAAACAATAACAATTGTTCGACAGATCTTCATAACGGACATCTTCAAACAACGATTATTCTCTGCAAACAATGCGCGTCTTCACACAAGACTGACTGAATTTTTACTAACTCCGTTGCCTGCTTTGCCTTGCCTGATGAATGATCTTGAAGTCGAATGTTCGCCTTCTCGAGATCTCTATAAATATAAACATCGTTGTTTCATTATTGCTGTTTGTGTGTTTTGTTTGCGTTTGTCCTTACAGTGTTGTTGTTGCATTTTTGTTTACTTATTTATCCCTTTTTTATACTGGTTTTTGTTGGAATATTTTCGTTTACTTGTTTATTATGTAAACAAGTTTTCGTAGCTTTCGTTTATAATTTTAATGTTAAAGGATGTATCGTATTTTTCATATTGGCTGGGTGGGCAAAATAAATTTAAAAAACCGCTCAGATGGAGTTTAACAAGATACAAAGACTAGCCTATGTTTCCTATAACCACGGCAAAGAGAACATATGCTACTCTAGCTGGAGAATCCGGTTAGGACTTAATTCCGCTGTACATGGCAGTGAGGACTGGACTGTTGTTACAAACTTTTGGTCAGGATTGCAACCTAGCCTATCACAGAACCCATGTTGTGTGTGTTAATTTTATCCATGAGTGGCGGGACCCACAGTTTAAAGTCGACGCCGAACGGCAGATTTAAGAAACTTTTCATAGAAGTTTTATTTACTTTCAGAATTTTTGCCAAAAGACTGCTGGGAAGAAGTCTCTCGAGAGAAAACTTTTTCAGAATTCGCTTTCTTTTAGTTGTCTAAGCGATGTTTAAACCACGAACCTTCCTCGTCTTATAAGCAAACACTCTACCTACTGGCCTACGTTCTCTTTTAATTCCCATTGTAAATTAATTTCATAAACGAAATCTCCATTTCGTTTAAGTAAACGAACTGCATTATCACACAAAATAAATTTGTTTTCCTTTTCTTTCCAAACTATTTTGCCATTATCCGCGAACCACTTTTTTACTCGTGTACTGTTTATGAACTCCCTAAACAAGATGGTCTAATTTTAAGTAGAATTTAATGGCGGAAAACGTGTAATTATTCCTTATTTTTGTGTTTTAAAATACTTCTGTTGACTAGCATTGCAGTTGGATTCCTTTTAGTTTCTCGTGCCGTTCGTTTTAGCTCCAAAAGTTTTTGTTCATTTCAATTTTAGTGAATTTAAAGCACTTTTGTAATGTGGGCAGAATAAGCTTCTTTACCACCCACCCCAATTACGCTCACATTTAAATTTTACTTTAAATTTTCGGTGTTTTTTTCTTCACCCCTTTTGGTTGAGTTTTTTATTCCTCTGGTTTTTAAGCCTTTTTAATGGCCATTACTCATCATTTGCCCATTATAAGCGTTTTGAAAGAAAGTTTTTAAAGGAGCATATGTGTGAGTATATGTGTGAGTGTATTTGTGTGTGTAAGATAATAAAATTAAGGCAATGAATGAAGTAGTAAAAGTTGTAAAATTTAACCCATTTACACTAAAATCTATGAAAATATTATGGCCAAACGATTACAGCTGCAGCATATTGTGGCTCTTTCGACTTAATTTGGTTGCCAAAAAAAAATGTAAGTGACTGAAGAAGTTTTAAAACCATTCCTTACACACTCAATTCATTCTTTTATTGCCAAGACTAGAATGTCTTACCATAATATGGTTTATTTTTAGCATTTTTGAGGTCTAAAGGGTGATAATAAATATAATGGCGCATAATTGCTTTGGTTCTTGAAGAATTTGTTAGAAATGAAACTCTGGAATATAAAAATTGCTGCAATGACGGGAATTATTCCGCAGCCATGTTGGTACAGGGAATGTCTGCTCCCCGGGTTGAATATTGATTTTTGGCGTCTTAATTGTTGCTTTTGAATAGTAGAAGAACAATAGATTTTTCTTAGAGTATAGTCATCGATTCAATAAGCTCTGAGACTTAAATTTGTTGCCGTAGTTAACAAAGTAGTGCATTGGTTTATTAGACATGAGGCCGCAGTTCAACCCAACGAAATATGAAAAAATATTTCTTCTGCGATTTTCTCTCAGGAAATTTCGGGAAAAAAATTTCAAGAAAAATTGCCATGAAAAGTTTCTTTAAAAATCTGAGTGGCTCCAGCCACTCATGTTTAAAATTAACACACACAACATAAGTGGTGTGAGAAGCAAGGTCGTAATCGTGACTGAAATATTGTAATGATCAATTATTTGTTCGTATGTATGGTTGTAAACGCCGTAATTTCTTTTCACGATGGAAAACCTTTTAAACTGCCGAAAACACAGTATTGCGACAAGCTTTGTTGAGCCATTTTTTGCGTAGAAAACTGCAAATGTGAGGCATTGTTTGCTTGTGAAGTTATACGATAAACAGGCTCTTTTTAAACCCCAGAGTACCGAGTAGTATGTTAATTTCAAATATGTTTATTTTGACTTCAAAAAGCATTCTGGGCCGTCAAAAACGTTTAAAGACCATAAATTCGAAACATTACTCTATCATGATTTGTATTTGGCATTAAGACAAATTACACTAAAGCAGTTGCTTACTTATTTTACTCAAATGGTCATTATAATGCTTTAGTCAGGATTACAAGCTAGTTCCTGGCACCACCCATGACACAGATTCGATCTAACTTTTGATAAGTTAGTCCCACAATAATAAAGCAGGTCCATTCAGGTTAGAGGACGTGTACTTGTCAAATAAGACAAGTACGGTACCCGGAGGTCGAATTGACGCATTGTACAGGTTCATTCATCACCATTTCATTTTTGTTGACAGCAACTCTACCGAGAATACAGCTTCATGTACAGCCACATGAATAATTGGTCATTACCATTTAGTCAGGATCAGAATCTAGCTTCTTACACCACACATGTTGTGTATGTTAATTTTATTCATGAGTGACGGGGCCCACATTTTAACGTTGATTCCGAGCAATAGTTTGAGAAATTTTTCATGGCAATTTTATTTTCAGCTTTTTTCAACATGAAATCATTCATGTTTCGTTTTGTTCGAGTTGCATGAGCAGAGGTTTGAGCCACAAACTCTATACACTGCCTATTAGACTGCGGCGACTTCACTTTGTTTTAGTTAATTATACGGATGTGGAACAGACTTCCACTAGAAGGTTTTATTTTCTCGGGCGAATTTCTACTAGCAAGCTAATCGGCTTACGGAAAGACATAGCCCTCTTACCTACGTGAACATGTCCGTTAAGTAAAAATATTTATTGGCTTAATAATAAGCAGTCATAGCGTAATTGATAGGAAAGTGGAAATGGTTCGCTTATCTGTGAATGACTACTGTAGAGTTTTTAGAAGGGATGTGGAAGAAGTGAATATTTTACTGTGCTCCATATTGTAAAGAGATTCAAACCTTAACCGCAAAAATTTTTCCTAAAAAATCTCAACATCTCTCAAAAAAAAAAGAAACTTTGATAGATTAAATAACATTGGAGTACCTTTCCCCACTACCATTGCTACATCCATGCATTGCCATGGGCGAAATCAGATAATTTATGTGTCAGTTTAATAGGAATATTAAATATTAAAAACTTACCCTTTTTTATACACTTCATTATATTAAAGGGTATGCAGGGATACTGCTGATATATAAAAGACCTTTCTTGTAATAACTTTATATACAGTAAGCGTCAAAAGAGCTGTACATTATAAAACTTAAATTAATAAATTGCCGTTATTTTTATTTTATTTCTTTGCAGTTTTTAAAATTGAAACAAAGAGCATTACAAAAAATATTGCAATTTTGCAAATTTTTTCAGGCACTCACCTTAATTGGTAAAAATTGAGTTTGGTGATTGTTAAAATTGTATCTGTAGTGTACAGTTTCTTTTGGCACTCACTGTATGTACACCATGAACCAGTCGCAGCAAACACACTAAAATATATCAGAACATATAATTCCATACATATTTAAGTTGGGGTATACCACTATGATTGAAGCTTAACCATATTTGTAGCAAATAAATCTAAAGCCAACCATCTTTACACATTTTTGTGAAACTATTTTGAACAAAGGTAATACATTCAGACATACATATATAAACACACGTATGTGTATGTATGCTTTTCGAAACCATCAATTTAGCCGTTGATCCTATTTTAACGGCTAAAAACATGTTTGGTTTGGTTGGCTATGCATACAAAATAGTTCGTTGACTGCCATCAATCTTCATTTTAGGAAAACTTATTTGAATTTCTCTATATATACACGCGCTACTATACACGCGCTAAAGCTAAGCCGCACATGTAAAACTGTTGGTGTGTTTATGTACGTGTGTGTATGAGTTTAGAATGTGGTTAAGTTTGGTGTATTAAGAGTGTGTTACGTGTGCTCATTGCTGCAGGCAAATACCACTTTTATGTTTATTTAAGGATAGACACTGAACCAGTTTCCAGTGGTCAATAAATGCCCTCTACTTCATTTGGCCTAGCATCACTGAATAGTGATTAAAACTGTTAAGAATATTTTTACAGTGTTAGTTAGGCTTTAACTACATACAAAAGTGATTAAAATGGTGCTCTAGTTCTATCAAAGGAAAGGGCTATATGAACCAAGAATGGGGGAAACAAAATTAATCAATTTAAAGGCAATAATTGGAGAGTAATAACCAAAGCCATCATAGTCTAGTAAGTAGTATCTTGGCTTATTTGACGAGAGCCCACGGTTCAAATCCAAGCTCAGACATCTCTAACAAAACGAAACTTGAAAAAAATATTTCTTTCGGAGACTTTCTCTCAGCAAATTTCTGGCAAAAACTCTGGAAATAAATAAAATGGCCATGAAAAGTTTCTCAAAAAATCTGTCTTACGGAGTCGACTTTAAACTGCAGGCCCCGCCGGTTGTGGATAAAATTAATATACACAACGTATGAGGTGTGAGAAGCTAAAATGTAATCCTGACTGAAGGGTTTTAATGGCAAATTATGTATGCATGTGGCTGTTCATGAAGCTGTATGCAATTGCCTCCCGGGTCACTGTAGAGTTGCTGTCAATGAAAATGATCATTGAATGGTGATGGGATGTATTCGCCGTAGTCTTGTAGGTAGTGTGCTGATTTACGTGATCACGTGCGGCCACGGTTCAAAACCCAGCTCAGACAACAACACGAAATGAAAAAATATTTCATCGGCGACTTCCTCTCAGCAAATTCCTGGCAAAAACTCTGCGAACAAAATAAAATTGCCATGAAAGAGATTCTCAAAAATCTGTCGTCCGGGGTCGACCGTAGGTACCTCCGGTCATGGATAAAATTAACACACACAACATGAGTGGTGTGAGAAGCTCGGTTGTAATCCTGACTAAATGGTAATGACCAATTGTGTATGTGACTGTTCATGAACCTGTATTCCCGGTAGAGTTGCTGTCAATGAAAATTAAATGGCGATGAATGGACCTGCTTTATTTTTGTGGGAGTCACTTTGCAAAAGTCAGATCGAAGCTATGTCAGGCTAATGCCCGTAGCGAATATAAGTGTTTATGAAATCCTCAATACGTTTCACCTTCCTAGTAAGAAGAGTTTAGGCTGGCTGTCTGGAGAAGAATGAAATTACAACACACATTTTGTGCAATTGCATTGCCTTGACTAGGGCCAGATTGTACAGTTACAATCGTAGTCAACTATATTCGATGGATATCAGATATTTTGCCAGTGGAGATTTACTGAATGAAAGAACATTTAATTTTACGGCATGGAAGCCACCGTATTTTAGTATGTCGAGTGTTGCCTTATTAGAGGCAAAACAGTACTTCAAACCCCAGCTCAGACATCAGCAAAAAAGGAAATATAAAAATATTAGGTTAGGATAGCTTAGAGGACGTGCACTTGTTAATTTAGACAACTACAGTACTCGGAGGTCGAATTGACCCATTGTACATAAAGTCCTTAAGAAGGAGGGATAAAATAGGGGATAGGAAAAAATAGGGGAAGTAGGAAGGAAGAATGGGAAGCGGAGGAACCACACATACCAGAACAAAACAAAATGGGAGAACGCGACTACATCGATGAAGCCCTGGCACTTCTCAACCAGCTCAAGTTACTATTGAATCTGTGGAGAGCCTTGATGTCGGCTCTCGACACAGAATTCAAACCATCAAAGAAGCCCCTGCTAAGGGTCCTCAACCTCAACTTACCTAGGGCTGGGCAGTTACAGAGGATGTGCTCGACAGTCTCCAACTCATCCTCATCACAACATATCCTGCGGTAGTCCGGCTGGGATCTGTTTCAGATCCCCGTCAGTGACCTAATCTCGCAGTGCCCTGTGATAAACCCTATTATTAACTATAAACTGGCCTTAACCAAGCCCAGTAGGCAACCTGTTCATACACTGTCTATAACAGGCCATAGACATCGAGAAACATAACAACCCGATCCACTGCCCCAACGCCTCTGCTCTTCCTCCCTGACCCATCCATCGATGAGTCCGTAGAGGTGGCAGATTTGAGGGTCAGGACCAACTATCAAATCGCCCTCAGAAAGTGAACCTAACCTAGCAAGAGCATCCGTCGTCTCATTACCCAGTATTCCGCTATGACCCGGAACCCAGCATAGTCCTTAACGACTCCTTGCATTCGCGAACGGGCCGTGATTTGCACCAGACCGACCTTAAGGGCCAGCCTGACTGTCAACGAAGATCACGTAGGATTCCGAATCCGATGCGGGGCGCCAGCTATGGCCCCAACAGCCTTCAAGATTGCGAAAATCTCCGCCTGAAAATAAAAATATTTCTTCAGCGACTTTCCCTCTACAACCTGCTGGCAAAAACTCTGAGGTCTCAACACTCATGTACAAAATTAAAACACACAATATGAGTGGTGAACGAAGCGAGGTTATAATCCTGACTAAAAGGTTGTAATGAACAATTAAGTAAGTTAAGTAAGCACATCATCTAGAACAGGAGCTGTACTGGTTGTTATACATGTGGTCCATTACTTGTGGCTTGCACTTCAGTTAATTGCATACGAAACATAAAGCTACGCAATGGTTATGCCAAAGCTTCCTACCGAAAGCTAATCCGCTTACGAAAATCGATAGCCGCTCTTACCTATGTAAGCCTGTCTATTAAATAGTGGTATTTAGTTTCCTTATAAATCGTGGTAATTCATCTTAAGTAAGAACATATCAATTTACAAATGAATTGCTGCAACAGTATATAATAGTTATACACACACATATCTTGTATATACAGTGAGCGTCAAAAGAAACTGTACCTTAAAAAAATTATACATTTATAAATTAACGTTAATTTTATTTCAAAATTATTTCATTGTCAGTTTTTAAAATTGAAACAAAAAAAATTTACAAAAAATTTCGAAATATTGTAAAATATTTTCGGGCACTCTCCTTAAGTGGTAAAAGTTGAGATTGTTAGAATTTCATCTTTAGGGTACAGTTTTTTTTGACGCTCACTGTACATTTAAATTCCATTTAGCTGTGGTTTAACTGCCCAATAAGGTTTTCCAAACTACCATCGCTAAAAAGATAATCAAAGGCAAAGTGGTGGTTGTTACAAATTCTTTTCGGTCTTCGCAAATTTTGTTAAACCTTAGCCAAAATGCTTTGCTTTGCTTTGATCTGATTGCGGTTGGTTGTTGCATTGTTTTCGACAGAGTTATTCTGAGTGATAAAGAAATTACAAGCCTAAAAGAAAAACGGGAAATGATTTTGCTTTTTTAAAACAAAGGAAAGGAAAAGGCGATTTCAATAGCAAATCGGAAGAAGAAAAACCTCTAAATAGTGTAAAACAAACTGTTGGCATAGAACCACAACACACTCATAGAACACAACGCTTAGATTTGAAATTTAGCGTTAATTTATCGCATTAAAGCGTAGACAAATCGTTGATTGATTTGTTCGGCAAATCTTGACACAATGTTGAACGCAGAGGTACACAAAAGAGTATGAGGTTTTTAGAGTAGAATGTGTTTTAAGTGGCCTGCCCTACCATGTCATATTGAAACGAATTTCTAATTTAAAATTTTTCATTCATTTTGTATACAAGTAGTGTGTTATAGGTGTAGTTAGATTAGAACTCTTCTCTTTTATTTTTCTACCATGCAATCACTTAAGCTCTATATACACGAAGCAGTAACCCATTAGTAGCAGAAATAGTGTGCGTATATGTTGGCTTTGAGGTCCACGTTGATTTATGGTTTATTCGTCACCTGCGACTGAAGAAAACTCCACAAGAAAAAAGTTTAACGAAATCAAGTAGCACGAACTCGATCAGATTTGACAATTTATCGTCATTTTGACGATTTATCCTAGGAAGATCAAAGGCAACCGCTATTCTTATTCTTTTTATTTTTTTTTTTTTGTTTTTTCGTACAACCAACACTCCAGGAATGACCCCTACTCATGCAGTGCAGTAGGTGTCCACTGACATCATTTTTGGTGGTAACGGCGGAGCCATGATAAATAAATGCCTTGACTGTTTCAGAAGTATACATAGTTATCGGTTGTAAACTGAAAATCAATACGCCACACGTCTCTACTTGTCAATAACATATAATTTAAATTTAAACATTTAAATCAATCGCTTGAACTCAAATGTTCTTATATCGCGATTAGTGTCTCTAAGTAAAGGGTCCGCCAAATAACTTTTTTTTGAAAATGCTTTAAAAAAAAACTACTGAATATTTTTTCAAATTTCTTTTTTTATTTGAAAGTACAATCCTTCCGGTTAATAATGGAAAATAATTTCATTTAAATAGATGCCTCGGCTGGCCATGCAGTAGCCTACACGATCGGTCCAATTTTTAAGCACATTATCGATTGTGTGTCGCTGTATTTCACCAATGTCTTCACGAATATTGTCCTTTAAAGCGTCAATTGTCTCTAGCTTGTCGGCGTAACACTTATCTTTGAAGGCACCCCACAAATAATAGCCCAACTGTGTCGATTCGCAGCTCCGAGGTGGCCAAATGACATCAGCTTTGCGGCTGATAATGCGATCTTCAAAAACAGGGCGCAAAGCATCGAGTGTAGCTTCGGCTGTGTGGCACGTAGCACCGTCCTGTTGAAACCAAATGTTGCCAATATCCTCCTCTTCAATTTTGTGAACAAAAATTCGTTCAACATGGCCCGATAATGATCGCCATTAACTGTAACGGTCACTCCTTGCTCATTTTCGAAGAAAAATGGCCTAATTATGCTTCTGGACCAAAATCCGCACCAAACAGTGACTCGTTTTGGGTGCGTCGGCTTTTCAGTGTATGCTTGCGGGTTTTCTGTGCCCCAAATGCGACAATTTTGCTTGTTTACATACCCGCCAAGATCAAAATGAGCTTCATCTGAAAAGATGATTTTGATTTGTATCTTCTGTACGTCAATCGCAGGCCCACTTAGCGAAGCGAAAACGCATTGGATGGTCAATTGGCTTCAACTCCTGAACCAATTGGCGTTTGTATGGCGTCATACCAAGGTCTTTATGCAAAATTTGTCTCAATAATGTCTCCGAAATGTTCAATTGTTGAGAACGATGGTGAATTAATGTTGATGGCGCTTCACGCACACTTTCTGCCACAGCAGCAATATTCTCGGGTGTACGCACTGTTTTTGGCATTTCACGCTTTGGTTTATCGATGAGGATGCCAGTTTCTTTCACTTTTTACATATGATAACGAACATACGGAGCTGACGGTGCTTCTCTTCTTCCAAAATCCGCACGCAATTTTCGTACACATTCTGTAACATTACCATGATTTTCAAAGTAATGTCGCAATATTTCCCAGCGTTGTCCAAGCGTATACACATCCATATTCGTTCAGCGGAAGGATAAAACTAACTACCTGTGAAATCAGACATGAGCTAAGTGTTACCATTCACGATATAAGCACTAGTTGAAAAAAAACGTTAGATGGCGGACCCGATGTATTTAAAGACTTCTTGATCACCTATAGAAGAGGATAAAAGTGCATATTAATGGCAGAAGTGTAGTAAGTCTGTGCTTACATAAGTTTCAGAATGGATTTATCTCTGCTCGTTTTCGGTTTCGGTCTCACTTCTAATGTGACTGGCGAGATAAGAGACCGTAAGACAGACTCTAGCGCTGGTTAAAGCAAGGAAGGAAAGTGCATGAAAAAATTTCTTCAGTTTTTTTTTATAAAAAATATACTGAATGTCAATATTATTAAAAATTTACGCCAAATTTATGAAAATAGTCTGCGTAAGAATATTAAAATCTAGTGTCCACAAACACCACTTCCTCCTTCTAATAACATATTTTCCTAATTCCAACACAATGCACTGCATGAGTACGGGCCATCCCTTTTGTGTTGGTTGTACGAAAAAAAAAAGAAATAATGGCTCTTGCCTTTGGTCTTCCTAGGACACTATTAGAAGCTGTATTCGTATCGTAAAATCGTCAAGGTGACCATAAATCGTCAAATCTGGCAGATATGTCCATGGTGACTTGACAAAACAGACTAAACAACTAATTTGGAAGGTGAACCTCAACAAAATATTCGTTATAAACTGTCGAAGCTTGATAGTTTCTGGTAAAAGATCTGATACATTGGAAAAGGAAGTCTCAGTTACAATATTGAGGAAAATTAGACACAGAAAATGATTATAAATCCACTGTACCATCTAAGAGAAATCCGATAGTGTAAGAAGAATGATGTTTTACGACTCAAGGAGCAGTAGTTGACCAAGGCACACTTGGGCATAGAGCTACTAGAAGCAAACGCTGTAACATGACCATGCCATGTACGTGGATACATACATACATACATAGTTGGGCTATATAACCTTTTAATCAGGATTACAACCTAGCTTCTCATAACAATTATGCCGTGTGTGTTAATTTTATACAAGAGTGGTGGGTTTCAGTTTAAAGTCAAAACCAAATGACAGATTTTTGAGAAACTTTTTCATGGCAATTTTATTAACTCTCAGAGTTTTTGCTGAGAGCAAGTGGCCAAATATATATTTTTTTAAATTTCGTTCGATATGTCTGACCTTGGGTTCGAATCGAGGCCTTATGCCTAATAAGCCAATACACAAACTACAAGATTACGGCGACTTAACGTTTGTCTGCGTTCTGTGGCCAATTCTGTTGTTAGATGCGGTGGAGGTAATTAATAACCCAGATTTATAACCGTATTTACTATGCTTATGTTGGTATGCGTATTCCGTTATTTATTGCTTATTTTGTTTACATACGAAACAATTTATTTCCTTAACAATTTGGGTACAACATGCGCTAAAATTGTTCTTTATTATGCGACATAAGTCGAGCCAAGTAAAGCGTAAAGTATTGTTTATTACACAGTCATCATTGTTTATATCACAGTGCCTTTTAGAAGACCACGAGTAAATTAAGTCAAATTGTTTTAATTATTAAATGGTCAATTTAAATAAAGTCCTTATAAATGTTGGTAATTTGAGAAGAACACAATTTTTTTTTTTGGGGTGGCGTAAAATATTAATCAAAAGTGCTGTGAATTATGTTTTTTGTTGTTGCTTAAATATTTTTTTGTTAATTTATTAACATTACCTTGGAAATACGGTTGTCATGCTCAAATTTTAATTAAAAATTTTTTAAATGCTTAAGTATAATATTATTTTAGTTTGATATTGAAATTTTTAAACCAACTTCAAACAAAGTTTAACCTTTGACAATAGACAATACAAGCATGCCTCAGTTTGTCGGAGATAGAAATGATATTTTTCTTTAAATATTTGATTTATCTGTGGCAACTGAAAATTTTAATCGGTTAACATGGCAACTTAATGCTCTACACCTGCAATGAGTATACAAAAAGATGAGTAGAATCTAATCATAAACATAATTTTTGATACTTATACGCATTCATACTTATTTTAATATTGTACTCATACCACACATATCCAAAGTTTGAAGTACTCATCATATTCATACTTAACAACACGTATGATGTTTGGCGCACGTATGTCGGCTCTCCATAACTCAACATTTACAAGAATCACAAAATAAGTATGATTTGCGTACTACAACACCAAAACTCACAAGAAGGTTGTGTGTTTGATTTGCTTGCTGTCTTCTTCTTTTTTGTTTATGTGTGTTTCTTCTTTCTTTTTAAATGCAACAACAACTAAGACTGTAAATTGTGATGAATGATTCGAGTCACTCGAATCATTTATAAGCATTGTAAGTATTATGAGAAGCGAAAAACGATTCATTGCTGATCTCTGCTCTACACTCTACACTCAATAGTTTTATTTCTGGCTAAAGGAAAATCTATAGAGGATATTACGGACCTGGAATGTATAAAAGAGTAAGTACCCCGTGGTCTAGTAAGTAGTGTGTTGGCTTATTAAACGTTGAGCCATGGTTCATACTCCAGGTTGGATCTTCAACAACGAAATGAAAGATGAAAAGTTTTTCTTCGGCGACTTCCTCTCAGCAGAGGGAGTAAAATAAAATTGCCATGAAAAATCTTTCAAAAAATCTGTCACTCGACTTTAAGATGCAGGTCTCACCATTTATCGATAAAATATACGCACACAACATAAGTAATGTGAAAAGCCAAATTGTAATCATAACTGAGGGTTTCTAATGACCAATTGTGTATGTATGTTGCACACATTATGGGCTCAATAGGTCTTTCAAAGGATGTTAATATTCGCCCCACACTTTGTTTTATCTTAGTTTTAAAGATAAGAAGCCATTTATGAAAGATCCGTTATTAGGACTAATAGTGGAGTAATTGTGTCCTTCTCTTTCTGAAAAAGTGTTGCATTCTCATTGTTCTTATTATTCTTTCAAAGCTTTTCATATAACTGTCTATTTTAATACGTCGAAGACCTTCTTGTGATTTGCGATTATTAAATATAGAGGAGTACAATATGCTATTGTTATGAAAATGAAAAATCTAGATACTGGTGGTTTGCTTTTACATCGTTTAACATTAAAATTATAAACAAAAGCTAGGAGAACAAAACAATGCAGTAACAAACCTGTTTACAAATTATCGTACATCAGACTGTTTACTTTGCCATATAAAAGGCAAGGCAAAGCAGGCAACGGAGTTAGTGAAGTTCAGTCAGTCCTGTGTGAAGACGCGGTGTGTTTGAAGATCGCCGTTGCAAAGATCTGTCGAACAATTGCCTTGTAATCGTTATTTTTTATGCAAAGGGTATAAACAGAGGAATAACAAACAAAGCAATTGTAGTTGTTTACATAAGGTTGTGAACAGTGTCACACAGAATTGTGCGAATAATAAAGAATTTTAAATAAAACTAAACCCAAATTTATTTTTATTTTATTTGCAACCTACGAGTTCATATTTTAAACGTTTTTAAAAGGTAAAAAACGTAACAGTATGCTGCACACATTATGGCTTCAATAGGTCTTTCAAAGGAATTAAAAATGTTGATAATCGAACCCACACTTTGTTTTATTTTAATTTAAAGATAAGAATCCATTTATGAAAGATCCTTTATTAGGACTAATGCTGGAATAATTATGTTCTACTCTTTCTGAAATAGTGTTGCAATCTAATTGATCCGCCCTCGTATTTCATTTTCTTTCAATGCTTTTCATATGACTGTCTATTTTAATACGTCAAAGAACTTCTTGAGATTTACGATTATTAAATATAGGGGAGTACGTCATGCTATGTTGCATATTATAACATAAAGTTTATCACATATTCCGCTCTTACCGACTTTATTTCTGCAACTAATAAATTAACCGTATCGCTATGGTAAAAAATCTTCTTATAAACACTTGCTGTAACTCTAATGAATTATAATGAGTTTTTAGCAATTATTACCATGGCAGTATCCTGAAAATAAGTCTTCTTGTTTCTTCTTGTTATTTTAAGAAAAGGGGAAAGTTAAGCCTACAATATACCGCAAAGCGAAACCAATAAATTATTGTAACAAAAAAAAAAATTTATTATATTCATTGTGAAATGAAAATTTCATCTACACTGTATTATTAACAATTAACGCCAAGGAAGGTGTTACAAGAGGACGTATTTTGTAAAATTTTTGAAAATTTTTTTCAATCTTTTGCTTCATTTGTATTTCGTTTTTTAGCCTCAATCGCTTTGTGGTAAGATCAACCGGAAAAGCCTCATCCTATGTATATGCAAATTTCCAAAATTTTATTAAATACACTGACAGGCGTACTCTGGGACAATACTGGAGATTTATAAAATTAAACTCAACCAAATATATTTACTAAATAATCCACCAGGCACATATGAATGTGTTTACTAGTATAACCCCTGCCATTCAGCCTGACTTAAGCGCCAGAGTCATTAAAAATTTGACATTTCGAATACACTTCCCCCAGAGCAGCCGTGACATGCTTTTGCACGAAGTTATGTGTGGACGTAGAAGGTGGTTCAAACGAATTTTATATTACCAACATCAATAAGATTTTGCTGCAACAATTACAATTACCTTCAGGCATATGAAGGCCAAACTTTTAAATTTTTGGAATGAAAAGAGAACAAACAAACACTCGTATATTATTATTGCAAAGAAAGAAAAAAGTTTTGTGATTAACTCTTATCACTCTTAAGACTTTGCTTCATTTTACTTAATGAGATGCATTCTTTATCATCCTTTTTTTGCATATCAACTCCACCATTTCCACTCAGATCGATTGTTAGAAGTTTATGCTCAGTTTTCATTGAAGTAAAAGCCGTAGCTGCACAGAAATCATAGCAACGTATTCAACAAATTTGCTTCGTACATCATTGCAATGTACACATGGGTGCACCAATGGCCTAGCTGGTAGTGTGCTAAAATTCAGGAGTCAAGGCCGTGGGTTCGATTTCCACCAAAGACTCTGGGTGTTTATGATTGTCTGAGTATTTTATTGGAATTAAAAAATTTTGATGCGGATTGTGGCTATTATTTGGTTCACATGCGTGAACCCAGAACCAAGGTGGTGAAGTCTCTTATTAACCACAAATCTGCACCTGAATTCGTACTTATCCACATCGCAAGATGCAAGCCTTTTCCATCCTTGTCCTCTCCATCGCACTTCCTGTGTGGCAGTCCTAAATTTTATGAGGGCATCCACCAGCTGGGCGGAAGCGCACCCTGTGAAGGGTGCGGACGTTCCAAGTGCCTATTCGTATATCATAGTCCTTTAAACGTTTGTCGTGGTCTTCAACTTTTGAGGAGATCTTTATAGAGGGTTGTGTTTGTGTTTTCATTGGATGACATTTTACGTGGTGGGTTCCAAGCACTACGCACAACCTAAATTTAACGTCCAGGGGAATGAATTTCTCTGCATTAGTTAACCTCTAGCGGGTGCTAGTATGTCACCCAGGAAGGGCCACGAGGAGGCTGAGTACCAACTTGAATACAGCAGGACAAGGATCGCCCTGGAGGTCGCCAAATTGACCACAGTCAGAAACTTTACCTTGCTGGCATGCATCCCATCTCTGCTCAGCTCCTGAGTGTTGGTCTTAAAAATATCAAAAAAAAAAACACAATACTGAAGAGCCCCTTAAAAGTATTGACAATTTTTGCGGCCGTAAAAGACCAAGTGGCTGCTCAAAGCAGGGCTTACCCGTGATTGAAAATGAAATAATTTAAAAGGAAGAAAAGAGAAGTCGCCGTAGTCTAATAGGAAATGTGTTGGCTTATTAGACGTGAGGCCTAGGTTCAAACCCCACGTTAGACATCTCCAACAAAACGAAATATGAAAAAAATTTCTTAGGTGACTGCCTCTTAGCAGTTTTCCAGCAAAAACTCTGCATGTAAATTTTCTCAAAAATCTGTCGTTCGGAAAAAACTGTAGGCCCGGCCATTCATGTATTAAATTAACACACACGGCATAAGTGATGTGAATAGCTCGATCGCAATCCTGATCGAAAGGTCGTACTGACGAATTATGTATTTATGTATATACAAATACTCATCGTAATCCTGTAAGCAATGGCCATTAGCATTACCGTTGGAAATGGTGTCTTTTACTGGAATTAATATTTTAAGAAACGTTAAGAAAATTACTGCAAGAAGAATTTTTTCTGCAAAAACAGCTCATTTAAATCCTTTTTACGATATTAAAAAATACCATAAGCATTTACAAACAGTCCTTTACATTGTTGTTGCAACCCTAAGATTCATTCCATTTTCTAATTACTTATCTGAGCAGAAAAAACAAAAAGGCCAAAAAAAAAACAATTCCTTTGTAAATTTCAGTGGCAATAGAATGTATCATATATACATAAAATATTTTGTATCATATGCTTGCAATCTGCTGCCTTAAGTTGGTTGAAATTATTAAAAAAAGGACTCAAAATTATAACATTTTGACGCCATATGGTATTAACTTAATCATCATTGTCTTAATGCCTTACAGTGGAAAAGGTGGGCTTCAGATTGTTCAAAAACGTTCCTCTTTGTCATATTAAAGTAAACACTGTTTAGTTGTTAATAATTTTCAAAGCAATCCTTCATATATGCAGCGAAAACTGTTGATTTTAAAGGTCATCTTCACTGTATACAGTATGCTGCGTAACATAAACTGCTCATTTTTGAGTTTCATCACTGGCCGTCGGAAGAACCAAATTGATTGTTTATATAATCTTATCGAACTGATTTTGGTTTCAATATTGCAAGATCTCTCTCGCCGTGAATGTTTTAGGTAAAGTCTTATTTAATTGGTCATTACAAAGCTTTAGTCAGGATAACAATCTAGCTTCTCACACCACTTATGTTGTGTGTGTTAATTTTATTACATGAGACCTACAGTTTAAAGTCGATTCCGAACGACACATTTTTGAGAAACTTTTCATGGCAATTTTATTTACTACCAAAAATCCAAAAATTTGCCAAAAATCTGATGAGATTAAGTCGCCGAAGAAGATGAAGATGTTTTTCATATTTTCGTTTTGATGTCTAACCTGGGGTTTGAACCATGGCCTGACGTCTAATAAGCCAACACACTACCTACTAGACTACGGCGACTTCAATAATTTTTTATTAACATAAGCCAGGCAATGGATTTCAGAGAATGTCCCATCGATCCAGTAGATTGCATTAAGCTATCTTGGGACATTAGTCACTATCTTTAGTAACGGTTTGACACCGTCAGCGCGTACACTAAAGTTCATGCGGTTACTGAAAGTTATTGTCCTTAGCTGCTATTGGGAATGTATCTACATTAGATGTCTTCGAAGCTTGGATGAATAAATAACTGACTGCAGTAATGCCACCAAAGTTTTAAGACACTGTGTGTTGATAGTGGGCTATGAGAACGACGTTATATTTGTGGTTGTAGACAAAAAGACTTGACATTATGGAAGACTTTGTCGACGCCGCAACGTACACCAGAACAGCGCTTTAAATTTATGAGTGAATGTTGGCAAATACGGAAAACGGAATATAACGATAGATGGGTGCCTGCTTCTATTCCCTGTGTCAAAATGTGAATTATTAGACCAGGAGGTTGAATTGAATCATGACCTCCTCAAAGTTTTCGGTAATAACACTATACGCCTAAACTGAATACATGAAATCTGTTTATGTCCGGAGATTACAAAATCCCATCCCCGGCGATCAATCGAACAACCAATAGAGGGCGTTATAATATTAATTTAAGCTTTCTTGTTTTTTTATAACATTAAACTGTAATTTAATTAAAGCTTAGGTATTTTTTAACATTATCCTGTAATACGTTTAATTTAGGTCTCTTGTTTGTATAAGCTGAACTTAAAATTTATTCGTTTTGTAACCATCGTCCGTCACCACTTCTTGCGGACGACCTCCTCGACTTATCAAATCAGCCGGATTCTGCTCCGACCAAACATACCGAAAGCAGGCCTTGAACCTCTAGAGCACAATCGGGTCGAAAACCTACCCATCAAGGTATTTTTATATCATTAATGAAACTGATAATGGTTGTACTTAATCATCCAGAAGGATCGAAAATCTTGGCGATAATAGACAAAACCTCCCTTTTCATAAAATTCTCCTTGATCTCGATTGCCGTTGTCGTAAAGAAAAACTGATCAGACTTGGCATTCGATCGTATGCCCAGGGTTTTGATCGAGCTAACATCTTCAAATTCTAAAAAAATAGTCCCTTAACAAGTGATCAGATGCAACCTTTGAAGAATTCTCCTGTCGTTTGAGGTCCACTTCTTTTTCATGGCAATTTTATTAACTCCCACAGTTTTTGCCAGAAATCTGCTGGGAGGAAGTCGCCGCAGAAATACTTTTTGTATTTTGTTTTGATGTCGGGCCTGAGGCTCGAACCCTAGCTTTACGTCTAATAAGCCAACACACTACCTACTACGTCAACTTCAATGAGCATATCTGCGGAATCTAAATTTAGTCCTTCCTGTAGCTTATTTTCAATTCCTAAATGATTCAATTGGAAATAAAAAATCAAACTTTAAATGCCAATGAATTTATAAAACTTTCCCATATCTTTAACCACTCAGTTCAATTGGGTACAACAACATTAGATTTGTTGTTTCCTATTTTTAATTTTTCATCACTGCTGCTGTTGAGTACAATATGTTGAATATCAAACATTGTCAGTTACAGTGCCAACAACATCATCATCAGCATCATCGGTTGTATCATCCACATCATCATCAGAATGAATGAACGTTGCCTGTATGCTATTAACAGCTGTATGGTATGGAGTATAGCAGGAGTATTGTTATATGCCACAAAAATACAACAACAAAAATAAAAAATTAAATTCTATTTCAATGCGTTTTGGAAAGAAGGATTTAAAGGGTGCTGAGGCATGATAACGATGATGATGATGATATTAATGCCCAGAAGGATGGTGGCACTGGTGAGGGTAATGGTAGGAGAACTAATGAAAAGCTTTTCGAAATTTGCTCGTGTTGAAATTTCTATTCAATGGCAAGTAGTATGTTTATGGGGTTTCTCGACCACTTACTCCATACAAATTTAGGAGCATGCATATCTGTAAAAGAGTAAGAACATTGCAGAATTGTTAAATGAATTGTGTGCGATCGGTCTTTAGGTTTGTAACATGTATTATGAAAAGGTAATGCTTTTTAATGTGTATGTGTGTGTGTGTGTTTTAAAATTTGTGAGAATGCATATCTGGAAAAGAATTAAATCATTTTTATTTTCAATTTTTTCCCTACAAATTTGGGATCATACCTGCTTTTTCTTGTTCATTTTATTTGTATTGCTTTTCAAACGCATGGTTGGACGGACAGAATGAGTGTGTGCACGTTTCCTCATCTACATCCCAGAGTACAAGTAGACTGTAATGTGAAAATGTATATACGTATGTACGAATGTTTGGACGGACAGAATGAGTGTGTGCGTAACATGTAATGTGTATGATCGTTTTTTTATTTTTTTTTGTATATTTAATTAGAAGGATCTTTAATTTTAAATGTGATAAGAAAGAGTAGGTTGGTTGTGCGGTTATTTTTTATTTTTTGTGTGATTTAATTTGAAGGATCTGTAATTTTAAGATGATAACAAATTCTTGGCACGTATTATCATACTCAATGTTGAAAAAAATAGAAAAGGGATCTACACCTGTATAGTTGTTGTGTGTTTTTTATTTTTTTTTTGTATATTTAATTAGAAGGATCTTTAATTTTAAATGTGATAAGAAAGAGATGAACACCTGTGTAAAATTTTTTATTTTTTGGGATAATAAATAACATCGTATACCTAAGTAGAAACATGAGTGTACATGTTCATTGTATTTATATTGCTTTTCGAATGATTGGACGGACAGAATGAATGTGTGCATGTTCTTTTGAGATAATAATTGTGAAGAAATAGAAATATAGTTGTACGTGGTGTTGTTGTTGTTGTTGTGTTATAAGGATTTTTAAATTGATAAGAAAGAAATGTATAGTTGTGCCTGTGGGTTTTTTTCACGCATAAGTATAAGTAATATCTGTTTTCACATAATTGAATTTACTGATTGATCTACAACACCCCAGAGTATAAATAGACTTGTTTTTAAGGATTTAGAATTTTTTAGTTTTACTGTTTTAAATAAATGAAATTATACAATAATGAGATTAATTAAAACAAATTAGGTTTTATTTTATTAGATTTTTTTTTTTATTCTTAGGTATGTATATTTTATTTTTAGATTTTGTTATTTTGTACAATACAATACATATATCTATTGAATATAATAATAGTTAAACATTCGTTTATACATATTAAATAACTTAAGTGTTAACAAATATTGTGTATAGAATGTTTGACATCTGCAAATGTCAAAAGATTCTGAGTAAATTTTTTCACAGTTAGATCTATGTATAATATTATTAACACATATAAATGGATTACTTATTTTACTAATGTTGCATATTCTTAGTTCATTTATAAGTTTCATAAATAAATCTATATGATCTTTATCAATCTGATTACTATGTTTTATTAATAGTTCTTCCAATTCAGCTGATGTAACAATTTTCCCCTTCTTTAAAAAGTCAATAGTAGGTTGCGTAAGTGCGGGACGATGTACTCTGAACAAAGAGTAATAATTAACTAAACAAAGATTTCAGATGTGGTTAAGTTTTTTTTTTTTGTCATTTATTATATCATTTCTTCGTTTGAATTTATTGAAAATTACAATTTATTGAAAACACAGTTTTTACATTTAGTAAGATTATAAAAATTAATTATATTTTTAGCTTCAATTTCAGCTTGATATAGTCTATGTTTATAAAATATACAGGGGCAGGTGTCAGGACCGCATGTACTGTTTTCATTCGACCATTCGCAATCCTCGAAATGTTCACCATGTCTATTTCTTATTCTTTTCAGGTTGTCTACATACTCCAGTTGTGTTTGTATGTTGATGAGTTTAGTTTTATCTACGTCAGAAATTATGTGTGAGAATGATTTTAAAAAGTTGTATATTTCCTTTAAAATCATTGTATGTTAATCTACTGCTATTGTATGCTCATGTGCAGAATATGTGAATAATCTTTAATATTTATATGATTTCAGATCTGTTAATGGACGCTTAGGTAGGTTATCTAATAGTTTTTTGTAGGTGGACTATAGTAGAGACCATATATTATATGGTTTGAGGTACAACCCTTTACCCATTGCAATTGATTCCATATATCTATTATGACGGTTAGCTTCAGCCAATTGTTCTTTTCCATTTTTGATAGCATTTACTGCTTTAACAATAGCGGATCCTCCACTTACCAAACCACCAAGCGCTGACAATGCTGTTAGTACGGGAATAAGTGGAAGAAATCCTCCAATTTTCGGTACAGGTATAACTCTCGGTATTATAATGTCTGCTCGCTTTTTCCGTTTAAAATTTGAATGAATAGCCTTTTGAGCTATTTTAACAGCATCATTTATATCAAGGGGTTTCTGTTCTTTCAATTGTTTTAAAGTTTTTCTCACAGTAGCTGTGAATAATTTCTTATTACAGTTATTCATTTTTCCTTTTCTCATTCTTTTTGAATTTTTTCTTTTCTTATGTGTCTGCTCCTTCAAACCTAATCCAAATTTCACTTTAGCTTTCATAGCGTTTGTCACAAACCACGCGTTAGCACGTTCTTTAATATCACTATCTTTAGATTTAACTCGTTGCCAGGCTTTTTCAGCTAATATTTGATCTGCTTGATGTCTTGTGTCTATATCTTTTGATTGTGAATATGCAATATCGTGATCTCTACAAGCTGCGTCTAATAAATTTATACCCTTATCTCCTCTTGCTAAACGTTTTTCAAGTTTTGTACCAGGTCCACAAAACTGATAACCAGGTAGATGTAATTCAACAGGTACTTTATTTATTAAGTTGTTTACAAATCCTCTTCTCATCTTACACTGGCTGAGGTTTTGTTTTGACCCTAGATTATAACAATCTTTTTTTCGTTACTTTTATACCTCTTCGCAAAAATAGCTGAAATCAAGACGATCTCATATATATACAGCAATTTATATGATTTCAGTATGTTATTTTTTTGATATTGATTTTGATCTGCTTTGTATCTGATCACGATCTACTTTACATCTGATCACGATCTGCTTTGTATCTGATTATGATCTGCTTTGTATCTGATTACGATCTGCTTTATATCTGATCACGAACTGCTTGCTATCTGGTCACGATCTGATTTATACCTGATCACGATCTGCTTGATGGCTTGTGTCTATATCCATTGATTTTGAGTACGCTATATCGTGCTTTCTACAATCTGCATCCAATAAATTATCCCTTTATTTCCTTTATTCTTGCTATTCGTTTTGAAGTTTTGTATCAGGTCCACAAAACTGATAACCAGGTGGATGTAATTCAACATATAATTTGTTTATTAAGTTGTCTACAAATCTTCTTCCAATCTTACACTGATTAGGTGTTTTTCTTTTGACTGTAGTTTATAACCATATTTTTTCATTACTTTCATACCTCTTCGCATGAAACACTACACCAGCTATACTAGCAAGCTGTACTAGATATACTAGCAAGCTATACAATCTGTACTAGCTATACTAGCTATACTAGCAAGCTATACAATCTGTACTAGCTATACTAGCAAGCTGTACTAGCTATACTAGCAAGCTATACAGTCTGAACTAGCTATACTAGCAAGCTGTACTAGCTATACTAGCAAGCTATACAATCTGTACTAGCTATACTAGCAAGCTGTAGTAGCTATACAATCTTTACTAGCTATACTAGCAAGCTGTACCAGCTTTAGCAAGCTGTATCAGCTATACCAGCTATACCTGCTATACCAGCTATACCAGCTATATCAGCTATACCAGCTATACTAGCAAGCTGTACTAGCTATACTAGCAAGCTATACAGTCTGTACTAGCTATACTAGCAAGCTGTACTAGCTATACTAGCAAGCTATACAATCTGTACTAGCTATACTAGCAAGCTGTAGTAGCTATACAATCTTTACTAGCTATACTAGCAAGCTGTACCAGCTTTAGCAAGCTGTACCAGCTATACCAGCTATATCAGCTATACCAGCTATACCAACTATACTAGCAAGCTGTACCAACTATACCAGCTATACCAGCTTTAGCAAGCTGTACCAACTATACCAGCTATACCAGCTATACCAGCTTTAGCAAGCTGTACCAGCTATACCAGCTATATCAGCTATACCAGCTATACCAGCTATATCAGCTATACCTGCTATACCAGCTATACCTGCTATACCAGCTATACCAGCTATACCTGCTATACCAGCTATATCAGCTGTACCAGCTATACCTGCTATACCAGCTATACCTGCTATACCAGCTATACCAGCTATACCTGCTATACCTGCTATACCAGCTATACCAGCTACACCAGCGATAGCAAGCTGTACCAGCTATAGCAGGTATAGCAAGCTGTACCAGCGATAGCAAACTGTACCAGCTATAGCAGGTATAGCTGGTATAGCAGGTATAGCTGGTATAGCTGGTATAGCTGGTATAGCAGGTATAGCAGGTATAGCTGGTATAGCTGGTATAGCTGGTATAGCAGGTATAGCAGGTATAGCTGGTATAGCTGGTATAGCTGGTATAGCTGATATAGCTGGTATAGCTGGTACAGCTGATATAGCTGGTATAGCAGGTATAGCAGGTATAGCTGGTATAGCTGGTATAGCAGGTATAGCTGGTACAGCTGGTATAGCTGGTATAGCAGGTATAGCTGGTATAGCTGGTATAGCAGGTATAGCTGGTATAGCAGGTATAGCTGATATAGCTGGTATAGCTGGTACAGCTTGCTAAAGCTGGTACAGCTTGCTAGTATAGCTAGTAAAGATTGTATAGCTACTACAGCTTGCTAGTATAGCTAGTACAGATTGTATAGCTTGCTAGTATAGCTAGTACAGCTTGCTAGTATAGCTAGTACAGACTGTATAGCTTGCTAGTATAGCTAGTACAGCTTGCTAGTATAGCTGGTATAGCTGATATAGCTGGTATAGCTGGTATAGCAGGTATAGCTGGTATAGCTGATATAGCTGGTATAGCAGGTATAGCTGGTATAGCTGATATAGCTTGCTAAAGCTGGTACAGCTTGCTAGTATAGCTAGTAAAGATTGTATAGCTACTACAGCTTGCTAGTATAGCTAGTACAGATTGTATAGCTTGCTAGTATAGCTAGTACAGCTTGCTAGTATAGCTAGTACAGACTGTATAGCTTGCTAGTATAGCTAGTACAGCTTGCTAGTATAGCTGGTATAGCTGATATAGCTGGTATAGGTGGTATAGCAGGTATAGCTGGTATAGCTGATATAGCAGGTATAGCTGGTATAGCTGATATAGCTGACATAGCTGGTATAGCTGGTACAGCTTGCTAAAGCTGGTACAGCTTGCTAGTATAGCTAGTAAAGATTGTATAGCTACTACAGCTTGCTAGTATAGCTAGTACAGATTGTATAGCTTGCTAGTATAGCTAGTACAGCTTGCTAGTATAGCTGGTGTAGTGTTTCATGCGAAGAGGTATGAAAGTAATGAAAAAAATGGTTATAAACTACAGTCAAAAGAAAAACACCTAATCAGTGTAAGATTGGAAGAAGATTTGTAGACAACTTAATAAACAAATTATATGTTGAATTACATCCACCTGGTTATCAGTTTTGTGGACCTGATACAAAACTTCAAAACGAATAGCAAGAATAAAGGAAATAAAGGAATAATTTATTGGATGCAGATTGTAGAAAGCACGATATAGCGTACTCAAAATCAATGGATATAGACACAAGCCATCAAGCAGATCGTGATCAGGTATAAATCAGATCGTGACCAGATAGCAAGCAGTTCGTGATCAGATATAAAGCAGATCGTAATCAGATACAAAGCAGATCATAATCAGATACAAAGCAGATCGTGATCAGATGTAAAGTAGATCGTGATCAGATACAAAGCAGATCAAAATCAATATCAAAAAATTAACATACTGAAATCATATAAATTGCTGTATATATAGGAGATCGTCTTGATTTCAGCTATTTTTGCGAAGAGGTATAAAAGTAACGAAAAAAAAAATTGTTATAATCTAGGGTCAAAACAAAACCTCAGCCAGTGTAAGATGAGAAGAGGATTTGTAAACAACTTAATAAATAAAGTACCTGTTGAATTACATCTACCTGGTTATCAGTTTTGTGGACCTGGTACAAAACTTGAAAAACGTTTAGCAAGAGGAGATAAGGGTATAAATTTATTAGACGCAGCTTGTAGAGAGCACGATATTGCATATTCACAATTAAAAGATATAGACACAAGACATCAAGCAGATCAAATATTAGCTGAAAAAGCCTGGCAACGAGTTAAATCTAAAGATAGTGATATTAAAGAACGTGCTAACGCGTGGTTTGTGACAAACGCTATGAAAGCTAAAGTGAAATTTGGATTAGGTTTGAAGGAGCAGACACATAAGAAAAGAAAAAATTCAAAAAGAATGAGAAAAGGAAAAATGAATAACTGTAATAAGAAATTATTCACAGCTACTGTGAGAAAAACTTTAAAACAATTGAAAGAACAGAAACCCCTTGATATAAATGATGCTGTTAAAATAGCTCAAAAGGCTATTCATTCAAATTTTAAAGGGAAAAAGCGAGCAGACATTATAATACCGAGAGTTATACCTGTACCGAAAATTGGAGGATTTCTTCCACTTATTCCCGTACTAACAGCATTGTCAGCGATTGGTGGTTTGGTAAGTGGAGGATCCGCTATTGTTAAAGCAGTAAATGCTATCAAAAATGGAAAAGAACAATTGGCTGAAGCTAACCGAAATAATAGATATATGGAATCAATTGCAATGGGTAAAGGGTTGTACCTCAAACCATATAAGACTGGATATGGTCTCTACTATAGTCCACCTACAAAAAACTATTAGATAACCTACCTAAGCGTCCATTAACAGATCTGAAATCATATAAATATTAAAGATTATTCACATATTCTGCACATGAGCATACAATAGCAGTAGATTAACATACAATGATTTTAAAGGAAATATACAACTTTTTAAAATCATTCTCACACATAATTTCTGACGTAGATAAAACTAAACTCATCAACATACAAACACAACTGGAGTATGTAGACAACCTGAAAAGAATAAGAAATAGACATGGTGAACATTTCGAGGATTGCGAATGATCGAATGAAAACAGTACATGCGGTCCTGACACCTGCCCCTGTATATTTTATAAACATAGACTATATCAAGCTGAAATTGAAGCTAAAAATATAATTAATTTTTATAATCTTACTAAATGTAAAAACTGTGTTTTCAATAAATTGTAATTTTCAATAAATTCAAACGAAGAAATGATATAATAAATGACAAAAAAAAAAAACTTAACCACATCTGAAATCTTTGTTTAGTTAATTATTACTCTTTGTTCAGAGTACATCGTCCCGCACTTACGCAACCTACTATTGACTTTTTAAAGAAGGGGAAAAATTGTTACATCAGCTGAATTGGAAGAACTATTAATAAAACATAGTAATCAGATTGATAAAGATCATATAGATTTATTTATGAAACTTATAAATGAACTAAGAATATGCCACATTAGTAAAATAAGTAATCCATTTATATGTGTTAATAATATTATACATAGATCTAACTGTGAAAAAATTTACTCAGAATCTTTTGACATTTGCAGATGTCAAACATTCTATACACAATATTTGTTAACACTTAAGTTATTTAATATGTATAAACGAATGTTTAACTATTATTATATTCAATAGATATATGTATTGTATTGTACAAAATAACAAAATCTAAAAATAAAATATACATACCTAAGAATAAAAAAAAAATCTAATAAAATAAAACCTAATTTGTTTTAATTAATCTCATTATTGTATAATTTCATTTATTTAAAACAGTAAAACTAAAAAATTCTAAATCCTTAAAAACAAGTCTATTTATACTCTGGGGTGTTGTAGATCAATCAGTAAATTCAATTATGTGAAAACAGATATTACTTATACTTATGCGTGAAAAAAACCCACAGGCACAACTATACATTTCTTTCTTATCAATTTAAAAATCCTTATAACACAACAACAACAACAACACCACGTACAACTATATTTCTATTTCTTCACAATTATTATCTCAAAAGAACATGCACACATTCATTCTGTCCGTCCAATCATTCGAAAAGCAATATAAATACAATGAACATGTACACTCATGTTTCTACTTAGGTATACGATGTTATTTATTATCCCAAAAAATAAAAAATTTTACACAGGTGTTCATCTCTTTCTTATCACATTTAAAATTAAAGATCCTTCTAATTAAATATACAAAAAAAAAAAATAAAAAACACACAACAGTAAGTGGTCGAGAAACCCCATAAACATACTACTATGGCACTCCGTTTACTTTGAAGGCAATGATAATAACGGTGCCAATGTTTTGTGTTTTTTTCGAACTATTTTATGCCGCTGTTTTTGTAATTTGATGCTGAAGAAAAGCAAATGACCGACCTAATTATGTATTTATATAAAACAACGACAACAACAATAAAATTTTCGTTGAAACTTAATATTGAAAAAAGATCAACAACGTAAAGGGTTTAAAAATTAAATGTTTTGGTAAAACAATTTGGTTAAAGAAGTTCCAATTATTTTATACGGCATGGCTCTCCACTAAAAGGTGTTTAAAATGTATTTGAGATGAACGTGTATATTCCCATAAATAGACAGTAGAGTTACTGCAAACTTGTCTCGAACAATTGAATCCTTTGACTCCATGTTTGAAAATAGAGCACCATTTGTTTTATCAGTATCTTTCGAATCAAATCGTTCCTGTATATTGTTACGCAAATGGAAATGATGTTTGGCTTTCATACTCTTTAAATTGTAAAAAAAAGTTACAAAAAAATTAAAACAATGAACTTGATTACATGATAAACATGTAAACAAAAATATACCAACCAGCACCGCAAGAATAAATGTAAACAAAAATACACAAACAACAATAATGAAACAACGATGCTTACACTTGTAGAGATCTCGAGAAGGCGAAGCCACAAACATTCGACTTCAAGATCATTCATCAGACTATTAACGTTGGCATATAAAAGGCAAGACAAAGCAGGCAACGGAGGCAGTAAAAATTCAGTGAGTCTTGTGTGAAGACGCGCTGTGTTTGAAGCGAATAGTTATGGTTTGAATATCTCCGTTATAAAAATTTGGCGAACAATAGTTATTGTTTACGGAAAAGAGTGTAAGGAAGAATAACAAACAAAGCAATTGTTGTTGTTTACATCAAGTTATAAACGGTGGCACACAGAATTGTGCGGATAATAGAGAATCTAATTAAAACTAAACGCAAATTTATTTTTATTTTATTTGCAATCTACCAGCCCATATTTTAAACGTTTTTAAAGGTAAAAACATAACAATATTATATCGTTAACATGGTGAAGAGATGTATTGCAACCATATAATCTATTGTACTAACCACAGTCATCAATGTCTACTGCCATGGCAAATTTCGGTTCAATTCCCTGATCATCATCTGATACGCACCCAAGTGTTTCTCCTCATTTCAAGTGTTTCTTCAGCTGCTTCCTCTCATGCAGTCTACTGGCAAAATAAATGATAAGTTCCTCGTCTTTAGACTGTACGTCTTGACATTCATTGACAAAATTAATACATATAACATGGATGGTGTGGTGAACTAGGTCCTACCTATATTGTTATAGACTCTGCCTCATATTGTTTATCAACGGCTTACTATCAACAGTCTTCTGGCGAAATGAATGAGAAGTTTTTAAAAAATCTGTTTGGATTTCGAAGTCATCTTTAAGCTGTAGGTTTTGTCATTCATTAATAAAATTAACACACACATCATGGATTATATAAAAACTAGGTTGCAGTTCTAGCTAATACTATGTTCAGATATGCACTTTTATTGAATCAATATTCGGTTTATTTTATTGAGTACAATATTTAAAGTGTTCAGACATAATAATATATGCAGTTCAGCTGCTTATTCAATATGCATTTGACAGCTGGTAAAGAAAAGCTGGTTGTTTCACCAAACTTGTTTTTTTTTTGTTGTCGTTGTTGATGTTTGAGTTGCCAAATATCAACAGAAAGTGTTCGGATAATTGTAATATGCATATATGAACATACTTATGACAGCGCTGCATTTTAAGTTTTACTCAATATTATAACAATTTGCGTATTTATTGCGCAATAATTAATTGAAACTTTTTGTGAAATATTGAGCTCAATAATGGCGTTTATTGCGATTTACGTAATAAAGATGCATATCTGAATACCGTATAAGGTGTTATTGGCTCTGCCTCATATTGTTAAAATGCATACTGATTTAAAAATAAGCCTCATGAACTATAGTGCTAGGAGTTAGGAGGTCAGTAGAATAAGTTGCCCACTCAAGGGGTGTGTATGGTTACACTTAGGTGACATAGGGGCCATTGTGAGTTTGTACATTTTTGCCCTTAGTTCCGAAACCATTCGGAGCTTCCGGTGAAGATATTCTGACTGGCAATATCAATATATGACAATTCGTACAGATCTTACATACAGTAGGCACCCGGATGCCTCTATCTCCTCCGACCTAGTGCCGGGTATATATACAGTAGCTAATTGTTTCCATCTTCCATAATTAACGGGGTGTCTTCACTTTCCTTTTATTCGTGAGACAGTAATCTATAAAGTAGGGTTGCACACAAACAACTTACTAGTGTTTCCTTGGTCTCTATCCTTTAAGCAAGGATTAAAACCCTACAAAACCTTAAAAATTCTGTCGTTTTAAATAATTAAACGGCTATCACTTAATGCCACCACCAACAAAAATAACCGTTGAACTCCTACGAAAAAAAGACGGATTTTTAAAATAATTTTGAATAAAAAGATAAACAAAAGAGAGGAAAAAATAGAAACAAAAGAAGACAAATGGCAGTAAAAATTAGTCATTGTTGGGCAATGGAAAGTTAAATAATAAACGTGGCAGATATAAGAATGAAGTGTGGAAGTGGAAGGCTGTAACAAAATATCAAAACAATTAAAATTGCCAAAAAAAGAAGTCAAAAACAATGACATGGAAACAAAGAATGTTAAAGAGAATTGTTTTTCTTACCTTTACTAGGAAAGAATGAAGGAAACCAAATTTCAAATCATTTATTTTCTGCGTGAGCTAATCAGATTTAAAACAGGAGGGTCCTACTTTAAATGGAGGGAAAACAGTGTTGGTTTACAATTTGCAAACAATATCGTCGTTCAGCAAGAGATTTTCTGCTTGTAATAGTTATAAAATACAACATCCCGGGTAATGTCAATTGCTTAGAGCAACACTTATAAAGAAGACTTAAGAAACTTCTCATATGTTGCGAGGCGTATGCATAATCGCAATGTATACATCAGAGATCAGCAATGGATCGTTTTTTCACTACTCATAAGCACTCATGAAATTTTGAATATAAGTGAGTCAACAATATTGAAATTTAACTACTATGATTACTTCGTACTCACTACAACGTTTATTTCTAAATACAGGTTGCAATGAGTATGACATCAAACTCATACCATTCGAAAAATGTTTGATTCATACGCCTACTCACTTAGATTCATAACTTTAGAAAAATACTTATAATACTTTTTTTGTGAGTCGTGTATATGTTCAGTAAAGGAGAGTCGAAATCAACAAAATCATGCGTATTGTTAAGTATGAGTATGATGAGTACTTCAAACTCTGAATATTGGTAGTATGAGTATAATATTCAAAAAAGTATGAATGCGTATAAGTATCAGAAATTATGAGTATGATTGGATTGTACTAATCGTTTAAAAAACTCATTTCTGATATCTCGTATACACCTCCGCAAATATCACTTGTGTTAGGTTATAACAAAGTTATGTCAAGAATTTGCTTCATTATGGGGTACTTTGTATTTGGATTTGTATCTCCATTCATCTGAAGACCAGCTCATGCAACAACTATAGCCGGTTGAACATTAACAAAGACGTAGATATGCTGATAAGTTACTAGGGAAAGTGTGTCGGTTAATTCGAATTTATTGATTCTTAGGAATTCTCAAAAATTTTGCTCATTATGTGGAAATTTTCATTTGGGTTTGTAGCTCCAGTTGTAGCCAGTTGAACATTAAAAGCGACGAAGATATTGCTGATAAAGTGTCTGAGGATTGGTCATTACAACCCTTAAGTCAGGATTACGATTTAGTTTCTCATACCATTTAAGTTGTGTGTGTTAATTTAATACACCCGTAGCAGGACCAACCGTGAAAAGTCGAGTCCAAACGACAGAATTTTAGAGAAAGTTTTCAATGCAATTTTAATTACTCACCGGGTTTTTGCCAGAAGTCTGCTGATAGAAAGTCGCAGAGAGAAATATTTCTTTCATATTTTGTTTTGTAGGAGATGTCTGACCTGGGTTTTGAATCGTGGCTTCACATCTAATAAGCCAACACACTACCTACTAGACTACGATTGCTACAACCGATAGAGCAACTGACTTAAATTTTTTTTAATTTTTTCAACAAAGTTTCTGAAGTAACAAAGTTCATTTTCCACTTTGTGGTTACATCAACTAATAAAATTGTCGCTTAAAGGACTCGTAGAATCCAGAAGTGGTTATCGAAAATCCGGACTTAAAATCTAAGCTTTTGTTTAAATGTTCCTGGAAGAACAGTCCCTACCAATTTAAGGCATTATCGTTTAGTAGCTTAAACTGTCTAAATCCTAAACTAGATAGAACGAAACGATTTATTTTCTGCCCCCTCAGATATTTACTACGTGGTTTTAATTTTTGCGCAACACTGTATACGAAGGAGATACATTCATCATAGAGGCTCGTCCTTGCGCCTTTTCTGCACAGATTGTAAATTGGAAAAGAAGAAAAACTTCGTCTGTCATTTAATTAGCACATCACAACACTGCCTAGTCCCAGCAATGGGAATCTCAGTTTTACAAGTACACTACACTCCACTGTTGTCGTTTTACGTTTAAACCTATAGCGTAGTGTACTATGTCTGAACTATCTAAAGTGATATTAAATGATCTTAACAAACAGAGAGTCTAAATGGCTTAAGTCAGGCAACTCTTCCTACTGATGTTTATCAGCTTTTTAGCACAATGGGATTTCCGCTTGATGTGACAATTTTAGTACGACGTGACATATCGGAAGCTTTGACACCACTGAGTGTACAGTGTACTCTGGTGAACGGAATATCGGAACCACTTTGTAGAAGCACAAACTATCCAACTCTAGGGTAGAAAGGGTAACTCCCTCAAATTAGTGGGTAACTCTACGATGGAAACGTGTGATGAACGGACTGCTAGTAATTTTGAAACAGGTCGGATGTTGGATGATGTTGTTCTTGCAATCTCAGGCAGATTTATGGACTCTATTGCAGACAACTCCCACATGTTAGTGGTAACTCCACAATGGAATCGTGTGATAAACGGACTGCTATTGAAATAGATCGGATGTGTTATGATGTAGTTCTTGCAATCTCAGGCAGATTTATGGACCATATTGCAGATATATGAACGAATTTGATGATGACGTAGTTCTTGCAATCTCGTGCGGATTTGTGGATTTATTGCAGATAGGATCCAATTTGCTCTGAGGAAGATGAGCGAGTAGGCATAACTGGAATAGAGTTTCTGCATAGACATTTAGACAGGACTGCCAGTCTCCAGTATGAATTCAATTGAATTTTCCATTGCTTTTCAGCTTTTGCAAGTGACGAGGTTTTGTTGTTACCAAATGTCTCCGTGTCCGGGAATTCCTTTCAGGGTAAACGTCAAACGTTGTTTACATAACCATGGCATTCTTAGATTATATTTATTATTTATATTAGATGTGGTATGCACATTCTCTGTGGATTAAAGGGCCATTTTACTGTCGCCGTAGTCTAGGTAGGTAGTGTGTTGGCTTATTAGACGTGAGGCTACGGTTCAAAAGCCCTACAAAACGTATTTGAAAAAATATTTCTTCGGCGCCTACCTTTCAACAGATTTCTGGCAATAATTGCCATTAAAAGTTTCTTCAAAATCTGTCGTTCAGAGTCGATTTTAAACTGTAGATTCCGCCACTTATGTATAAAATTAACACAATAAAAACGAGTGATGTGAGACGTTAGGACGTAATGCGGACTGAAAGGGTTGTAATAACGAATTAAGTAAGTTTACTGTGTATATATACGATATGCTCCGATAACAGATTCGGAAAATGGCTGTCTTTTAGCAACTATTTTAACCCAAATAGCCCAGCTGTAATCAGGTAGTGCAAGAGACAATCAAATATTTAGTTTTTCTAAGGAGATTGCACATCCAATTTTCATGTTTCAGGATTTTTATGTCACCTCCTTCATTAAACATTATTTGTAACAAATTCTCTCTTTTCTGTTCTCTTCTCAAATTTCTGCCTACTTTCCACTCTAATGGCGTTTATTTATAACTTTATAAAAGAAATGCCAAAAATAATGTTCAATGCCAGCTTTGTTTGCTTTTCAGGATATTTCCAAAGGCTTTCTTGCCTCATAAAAGCTGATTGGTGCCGTCTTACTTACAAAAAAAAAAAAATCATGAAGAACAAAAAAGTAGAAAGAGAGACGAAAGAACTTAAAAAAGAAGCGACACTTCCAATAATAAACTTTATTTCTACAATTTTTTAAAGTGTTAAACGATTAATTTGAAGAAGAAAAAACTCTTTTTTGCCATCTATTTTCCTATGACGTTAAACGAGCAGAGCGCTTCAGTTACTTTTCCAGAGGCCAAATTCAAATATAAAATAAAACGAAAAGAGGAAAAAAATGAGTTTAAGATTCTGGCTACAAACTTCTGACGGCATTAAGGAAGTGAGCGGAAGAGAAAGTTTTCAGAGAAAATGAAAAAAAATTGTGATCTGAGGGATTTTTATAAATGGTTTGCAAAAATCTAACACAAGAAATTAAGTTAGAAGGGAAGAAAAGAAAAAAAACTTTAAGTCACTTAAGCAGGATTAAATTGTTGAATTCTATTTGCATTTGAACATTTCAAAACAAAATATTTCAACGAAATGTTCGAAGTTTTACAAATATTTGAAGCTTCAATCTTTGACAGACTCATTGACATTACAAGATACGGCTAACAGGCTCTGAGCCTAATTCTCATCGAAAAATCATCTTTTCGATGAGACTTATTTGTGGATGAATAGCAAACAAAATTGTCGAATATGGGTCGATACCACTTGGATCTTATGTAGCCAAGAGCCTTCAATACATCCCGAGGAAGTCACCGTTTATTTTGGGTTTTCAGCTAATTTCAGCGTCATGGGTCATATTTCTTTGAGAACAAAGTTGTTCAAACCTTCCTTATCAACAATGATTACCAACTTTTTTTGAACTGAATTGAATGATTTGCCCCATCCGCCAAGACATCTTTTTTAAGCGTACTTGGATTTTGAGGACAAGCGATTTTTGGGAAAGGACATCTCTTGAAGTCGCCGTAGTCACTTGACTAGTGAGTGAAGTTCAGTCAGTCTTGTGTGAAGACTCGGTGTGTTTAAAGAGAGTAATCGTGGTTTGAATATCTCCGTTACAAATATCTGTCGAATAATTGTCTTGTAATTGTTCCTGTTTATGCAAAGGGTATAAACAGAGGAATAACAAAAAGAAGGCAATTGTTGTTGTTTACATTAAGTTGTGAACAGTGGCACCCGGAATTGTGCGAATAATAAAGAATTTTAATTAAAACTAAACACAGACTTTTATTTTAATTTTATTTGCAATCTACGAGCTCATATTTTAAACGTTTATTGGACATGAAGCCACGGTTAAAACCACAGGGCAGACATCTCCAACAAAACGAAATTTGAAAAAAAAAATATTTCTTCGGCATCTTCCTTTCTCAACAGATTTCTGGCAAAAGATTTGAGAGTCAAATAAAATTGCAATGCAAAAGTTTCTCAAAAATCTGTCGTCCGGAATCGATTCCGCCACTCATGTATAAAATTAGCACACACAGCAAAGGCGGTGTGAGAAGCTAGGTATTAAGCCTGACTGAGGGGTTTTAATGAACAATTATGTATGTATTTATGTATCTAAATCTCACGTGACGTAAACTGGCCGTCGTTTCCGCTCGATTTAACCCATTTAGAGCCATTATTACAACTTCCCTTTAAAGTTGGATTTAGTTAAAGGTAACTTTAGATAAAGCGAAATTTAAAGTTACCTTTAACTTCTTTTCTTTACAGATAAAATAAAGTTAACTTTTTCAAAAATATGGCAATGCCGAAGCAATGTCGATAACACTGCTCAATTAAAAAAGTTTTTTTTAAACGCAGTGGCAACAACGGGCTTCTTTTTTATTGTATTTGCTCATTTTGTTTATATTGAAGTTGCCATATTAACGCACCCTTCTAGCTTATTGTCCACTTATAATAATGAAAAACAATTTATCAGAACGCTAAAATCCTACCTTTAGTTAACGGCAGGTTGTAAAAATTACCCTTAGACTTTTTTCTGTGGAGTTTTCCGAAGTCGCAGATTTTATGTCGGCGATTTTTTTACTCACTCATCCTTTCATCCAGAAGCTCATGCAGCGAAATCACGTCGATGTATATTGCCGTCCTTGGTAATTTGACAAATGAGACTTCATAAATGAAAACTAATTTGACAGATGTGTTCTCAACTAAAAGGCAGTTTCGAACTGTCATAGTTTGGAATTTTTTGTTGGAAAATTAGATATAAATTCGTCTACATAAAGTCTTCTATAATTTTTAAGTTAAAGGGTATACTGATACTATGATCGATTATTTTCAACCATTGAATACAGAATGTTTGTAGAGTGAAAATGTTTTTTTCATTCCACATTTCACTGTCATGTCAACATGTATTAAATGGAATTAAAGTCTCACATTACATTGTGTACGCTGTCTAGTAAAATCAAATTAATTTCGTTTTTTTGTTTCCTTTTTTGTTTTATACAATTTTATAATGATAAATATAATGTTTTTGTTTGTTTACAGATTTATGTAATTAAAAATAAACAAATAATGTATAAAACCAAATAAATACAGGTGATTCGATAAAAAAATATGTTAAATTATGTTAATTTTCTTGCATAAGCTGCTAAAAAATAGACCAAATGAAACCCCTACAGTTGAAATACCAACCAATCGACCTCTTCCGTGTTCAATACCATTATGCCTAACGCTTTCTTTGTAATACATCTCTTGGTTATTAATTACAAACTCAAATTTCATCACTGTCTGGCTATTCGCGACTGCCATGCAACGTGGTTCTTCGCTCTAATTGTACTGCTTTATTTCACGTCTGGTAACTTTGCCATCTTTGGCTATCAGAAAGTACGGTAACATCTTGTTCAGAAATATTGTCGTTCTTAAAGACCATTGCCGTAGCTCGTATAGCCTTCACTTGCTCTCGAAAGACTGACCAGTGATCTGGCAAAATCATTAGCTAAGCAATACTGCCAACAACTCCCTCCGGCTTCAAAGCATACGTGAAAATATGTAAAGGATCGTTTAGGAGCTGTGTCACATCCTTTTCATATTCTCTTCTTTTTAAAAAGGAGATTCAGTACATTCCAGAAACATATTGTGGCGTCTTGTAATCCATATTTCTGTTGTTTCTCAATTTTTTCAGGATACTTAGAATACCCAAATTCGATACGTGCCATTCCCCAGTAACTAAATCGCAGACGTAGGTGTCGTACGCAGCGTAGCAGTAATAATATTACGGGGGATCTTTGTATCCGCCTTAGCTTTATATCGGCCTTCCGACTACTGGGTCGTACTAAGTCAGGGACCATATTTTCTCCACAACATTTTATTAATAGCAAAGAGTACAGCGCAAGACTCTTTTTAAGTACGTTCAGCATCCATTACAGTTTTCTGTCTAAAATAAGCCGCAGGAAGTGCGTGCCATTATTACAACCTTCGCACGCTACTCATGTTGCTATTGTTAATTTTATTAAGGAGTGGCGGGACCTACTGTTTAATGTCGAGTACGAGCGACAGATTTGAGAAACTTTTCATGGCAGTTTTATTTACTCTCAGAGTTCCTGCCAAAATCTGCAGTGAAGAAACCGCCGAAGAAATATTTCTTCATATTTCGTTCTATTGGAGATGATGGACTTGGGGTTTGAACTGTGACCTCACATCTAATAAGCCAACACGCTACCTACTAGAATATAATACTAATTTCCCACGTAATTGTTTTTGTAATTCTATGTACTGTATAATGTGCGTATTTTGCTGTTGCCGGTTTGTCTTTTTTTTTTATAAAAATAATAATTTGGGAACATATGGTGAAGTATGATTCCCATCTATATACAATTATTTTCGTGTAGGGGAGTTAAATGTACCTCCTACGATTCAGCACGATACCTAGCTCAACTGAATAAACTCTTCCAGACGGTTCTTTACTATTTTCTTTGATATGAGTAAGTATTCAGATGACGGCTTAAATGTTCGATAGTTTTGTTTTATTCCGCCCTTTCCTTTCCATTACTTCCTTTCATGAAACCATAAGATTTCCTGCTGGCTCAGCCACTTAATTTTTCAGAGCACGCTGCATCTTACTGAAAATCGTGTGATACTTGCCTCAAATTATCCACACCCGACTCAGCTATGCCCCTTACTACCATTGTGCTTAAATCCAACAGCTTAAATGCAGCGATAGTGTAGTACATGTTGTTATTGCTGAGGTTATATCGAGACATGTCTGTGTCTGTATCGTATACAACTCCATCTCATATCTTTTCAAAAGTGTTTAGCCTGCCCAAACACTACGCATCCCTAAATATTTTGCTTCGATTTTCCATGATATTATCTTATCCATGTTTCATATAGTTGCGAAAATGGTAATGGTGTTTTGCTTTTACATCGTTTTTTTATTTTTTATTTTTTTATTTTTTGTTTAATTGGTAAACAAAACTAGAAAAACCAAAAGAACCAATGAACTTGTTTCCATGATAAACAAGTAAACAAAAATATACCAACAAAACACCAGTACAAAAAAGGATAATAAGTAAACAAAACTACAGCAACAAACATCAGCATAAAAAAGTGATACACAAGTAAGCAAAAATGCAAGAACAAAGACTGCAAGAATAAATGTAATAAAAAAAAAAAAACAATAATAATGTAAACAACCTGTTTACATTTATACAGATTTCGAGAATTCGATGTCATTCGCCTTCAAAAGCATTCATCAGACTGTTTGCACTGCGATATAAAAAGCTAAACAAAGCAGGCAACGGAGTCAGAAAAAGTTCAGTCAGTCTTGTGTGAAGACGCGATGTGTTCCAGAGAGTAATCGTGGTTTGAAGATATCCTTTTAAAGATCTGTCGAAGAAATTGACTAGTAATTGTTATTGGTTAAAAGAGTGCAAAGAGGAATAACAAACAAAGCAATTGTTGTGGCAAACAGAATTGTGCGAACAATAAAAAATTTTAATTACATCTAAACAAAAATGTATTCTATTTGCAATCTACGAGCTCATATTTTAAACGTTTTTAAAAGCAAAAAACGTTCACTTACGAAGCTTTCTCTTTGACGTAAGTGATGCTACTGTGGTTTAACTCAACACCTTTTTGAATTGTTTTCGGTGTGGTTTCAGATTTTTCTGTGATACTCCTGTATAACAAGTATAACCCAAGCGCCAGTATGTGATGATCTACTATGCGTGTAACCAGCACTACATGCTACAAACACATGCAATTTTGTTTGCGACCATTGATTACCCGAGGTTTTTAGTAAGGATTGCAGTGATGCATTTTATTGACTAGAAAAGTGCAAAGTTTTCCAAGAATTTTGTGGATTTTTCAATCTACCATGATAACTTTTTCTATTCAAATCTTCATTTGCAAACATCTAAATTATTTTCAATTGTGGTACTCAGCAGCGAAAATTTTCCTAGCTTAAATTTTCAATTAAAATATTTAACCTCCGCATATTTTGGCTTTCGGCACAAAAAAATTATTTCAAACAAAACTCGCTTTTATGGCTTTACCATGTTGTTGCTTTACGCTTACGGCTGATATTTAAGTGTGAGCTTGTTAAGCCATTTTGCATGCACATACAATACATACAGTTGTGGCCTTATAATTAGAAACGATGTCTCTGGAGTGACGAATCTAAATTTAATTTGTCCCAATCTGATGGAAAAACGTATGTAAGACGTCCTCCAAACAAAGCCTTACAGTGAAAACTGTAAAACAAATTAACAAACATACGTGTCGTTTCTAATTATAAGGCCACCACTGTATCTGTATGAAAGTATGTGAGAATTTATTTAATTGGCCACAGGACCTGCTTGCCAAAACATTAAACGATAACATTGCAGTGCAAGCTATGACTGGCAGCGTCTGACTTTTGCTACAGGAACTGTTTATTGAATTTAATTTTAATGCGGGAATTAAATGGTTAAAATTTGAGAGAATTTAATGGTTTTCATTAAAGTGTTCGTGGGCCGTTAATTAAGGACGTTTTTTATGTTTAAAACCAAAAAGAAAGTTTTAATGAGTACTTCCTCACGAGTCGAGCCTGTTCTCACAAGCTGCGATTGACAGAATAATGTTTATAAGCTCAGACTATGAGTTGTGACAACTGAGCTGATGAGCTACACGGTACAAGATAGAAATGGCAATCACCAGACTTTAATATTCGCTTGATATTCTCTGTCAACTTTAGGAAAATTAGAACTTCAAGATTGGTAAAGGTAAAGGAAAAAAGTTATTACAAATACACATGCCACCTCAGTGTCCTCTGTCCTGTCCTGAAAAAGGGAAACCCTACCCTATGTGTGAACGAATGAAATCATTCGTTACAACGCTGATTTAAGTTTATCAGTGCGGCTTCAGACCTGGCAAGTCCACCATCGACCAGGTGTTCACACTACGCCAAATCCTGGAAAGGATCCACGAAAAATAAGTCGACACACACCATCTTTTTGTGGGCTATAAGGCAGCCTTCGATGGCCCCATAATGCCCATTGCATGCCGCAATGTCTGAACTCGGCATATTTGCGAAGCTGATAAGTCTATGCAGAATGACGTTGAGCAATTCCAGCAGCTCCGTCAAGGTAGGAATGGACCTCTCCGAACCTTTTGATACCGTGCCATTTTTTAGACAAGGTGATCCCTTATCATGTGACGTCATGGAGAATGTTCTGCTTAAGGTGGGAGTGCATCGCAATAGCACTCTTTTTCAAAAAAGCGTCCAGTTGCTTGCGTACGCTGACGACATCGACATCATAGGGCGTACCAAGCGAGACGTTACTGCTGCCTTTAGTGCTATTGAACGGGAGTCTACTAAAATGGGTCTGGCAGTAAATGAGGGCAAAACAAAGTATATGTTATCGACAAGTAGAGACGTGCTGCGTATTGATTCTCAGATTATGGCCGTAAACTATACTTTTGACAAAGTCAAGGAATTTAAATACCTTGGCTCCGCCATTACCACCGAAAATGATGGCAGTCTGAAGATCAAGCGTAGGATCACTCTTGCCAGTAGGTGTTACTATGATCTCAATATGCAATTGAGGAGCAGAGACCTCTCGTAAGACAAAACTAATGCTCTACAAGACACTCATCCTACCCGTGCTTCTTTATGCCGCAGGGGCATGGAACCTATTCAGCAGCAGTTTTGAGAGTATTCGAGAGAAAAGTACTTCGTAATATCTTCGGTCCAGTGAGATTTGACGATGATTTCCACATCCGATCCAACAGAGGGCTGTATGTGCTCCTCAGCAACATCGACGTTGTGCAGCGTATTAACACCCAGCGGCTGCGGGGGCTCGGCCATGTCGTTCGAAGAGGCAACACATAGTAATTTTATATTGAGAAGCTATCTTGAAAATTCACTACAATTGACTGCAACTGGTGAAGGTGTAAAAAAATATTCAACCATTCCAGCAACGTACATCATGACGCGGAATAAAGAGGAACTGTGAATATTTAAAACCTATTCAAAACCAGAGTCCTCTTAATACCGAAGTAAATTACTTCCAGGCCTGGCCCTACCTTCTTCAAAGTTAGGTAACTTATCATCGTAATCCAAAAGAACAGAATTTCCTTCGATATCGACTTTCCTAAATTGAATACTAACGTCGTTTTTCAGCAAAAGTCTGAAATCTTATTCCTGAATATATCCTTATGGTTAAAAATTTTTAACCCGGTGTTATTGAAATTTGTCGCAAATTCTGTAAAGATGACCTTAATGCTCTGATACGTTTTAAGTCATATTGTTATGTTTTTACCTTTTTAAAAACGTTTAAAATATGAGTTCGTAGATTGCAAATAAAATAAAAATAAATTTGTGTTTAATTTTAAATCAATTCTTTATTGTTCGCACAATTCCGGGTGCCACATTTGGCAACTTGATTTAAACAACAACAATTTGCTTTAGTTTTTATTCTTTTTTACACTCTTCCGCGTACACACTAACAATTGTTCGTTAGATCTTTACAACGGAGTTCTTCAAACCACAATTATTCTCTTCACACGCAACGCGTCTACACGCAAGACCGTCTGAATTCTTTCTGATCCCGTTGCCTGGTTTGTCTTGCCTTTTATATTGCTGGGTATACAGTCTGATAAATGCTTCTTTTCGTTATTACAACCTACAGATAAAATAATGTTAACTTTTTCAAAAATATGGTCGATAACACTTCTCAATTACATACATTACAATAACACTGGCAACGACGGGCTTCTTTTTTGTTGTATTTGCTCATTTTGTTTGCAGTTGCCATATTGAAAATTATATATAATAGTTGAAGGTAGAATGATCCTCCGTTTAGCTTAACACTCACTTCTACATAATTGTCCACTTATAATAATGAAAAACAATTTATCTGCCCGTTAAAATCCTCCCTTTAGTTAACGGCAAGTTGTAATAATGGCCACAACTTAATTTAGTCAATGCAACCATTTAGTCGGGACAACAACCGATCTTCTCTCATTACACATGCTGTGTGTGTTAATTTTATACATGAATGGCTCGACATGCAATTTAACGTCGAACCTAACGGACGGGTTTGAGAACCTTTTCATCGCAATTTCATTTACTCTCAGACTTCTTGCCAGAAAACTGCTACGACCGCTACCCTATTGCTTTGGGACCTAATTAGCATATTTGATATGTTCTCAATCGTCTCCTGACTTATGTATATGTATTATTATTGGGTGAGTTGGACTTCTAAAGTCATCGTAGTCTAGTAAGAACCTTTTTGGCTTATTAGACAGCAGCCCGTGGTTCAACCCCTGGTTTTATTGAATTTCCTTTCCTCAGTCTTCTGACAAGAACTCTGAGAGTAAATAAAATTGCCATGAAAAGCTTCTCAAATCTGTCATTCGTAGTCGACAATAAGCAGTTGGTCCCGCCACTCGTGAATGAGGTAAACAATCGCAAAATGAGTAGTGTGCGAAGCAAGGTTGTAATAATGGAACGCACTTAATACGGCTTATTTTAGACAGAAAACTGTAATGGATGTTTAACGTACTTAAAAAGGTCTCTCTTGCACTGGTCTCTTTGCTTTTAAGAAAGTGTTGTGGAAAAAATATGGTCCTAGACTTAGTATGTTACAGTAGTCAGGAAATCCTATAGCAGAAGAACTAAGGCCGATACAAAGTTAAGCCGGATACAAAGATCACCCGGCAATAGTATTACGTGCGTATCGAATGTGGGTATTCTAAGTATCCTGAAGAGATTGAGAAACAACAGAAATATTGATTACATGACGCCACAATATGTTTCTAGAAAGTACTGAATTTCGTTTTTATATAGAAGAGAATAGGAAAATGATGTGGCACAGCTTCTTAACGACCCTGGGAGAGTCGTACGTGAGGATGGCGGCAGGTATAGTTTAGCTAATGATTTTTCCAGATCACTGCGAGCAATTGGCTGCTATACGAGCTACGGTAATGGTCTTTAAGAACGACAATATTTCTGAACAAGATGTTACCATACTGATAGAAAAGCCGCGGTCTGGGACCTGAACACCTCTATAAAGCCTTCAGCTACTGTGATGTTTTCAACAAGAGGGTAGAGCGATATGAATGGCGAATGCATTGGCCAGATATGGTACAATCACCAAACTTTCCAGAACCACTGGGAACTCCATTGAGAATCTGAGTGTTACGAAAATGGAAATGGTTTTATCCTTTAACATTAAAAGGACAAACGTAAATAAAATACACAAACAACAATAACGTAAACAAAATGTTTACATCTCGTGATTTTAGATATCGTGGGAGCAAAGTCATTCTCCTTCATGAGCTTTTTCAGACTGACAATATAGAGATGCACTATAAAGATCATATTGTTACGAAAATGGAAATGTTGTTATTAAAATGATAAACAAAAGCTACAAAACCAAAACTATGGCCGTGTTTACATGATCAACGAATAAACAAAAATATAGCACAACATCAGTATAAAAAAAGAGGATAAACAAAGTAAACAAACAACACTGTAAGGACAAATGTAAACAAAATACACAAACACAAAAAAATACACAAACCTAAACGTAAACAAATTTATAGAGATTTCGCGAAGGCAAAGTCATTCTTTACACTATAAAATTCACTTTAGCTAAAGATAACTTTAACTAAACCCAACTTTAACGGCAAGTTGTAAAAAGGCCCTAAGTAAGTTAGTTCAGATCCCGATGGTTGTAACCAAGTTTTTTTAGCCTACAATTGAAGATAATAAATTGAGCGCAGTGTGATTTTAATAAGACGATACCATGGACGATACAATACTTTTACAGATACATCACAGTTTCTAGAATGACTTCTTTTGCCGACTTCAACAGGCTACCAAGACCATGTGGTTTGACGCACCTTGAAGCCGTTGAATCTTTTTTGGGTTGCATCACAAATCGCTTCTACATTAAATATCGTGTCTTTGTTAAATTTTTGCCGAAATACCGCATGAAATGTACGAAAAAGTGGAGAGAGCCTGCTACAGTCAACCTAGAGCGACATTGTATTTAATTTACAAGAGCATTTGGGTAGAAAATGTAAAATTAAATTCAATAAAATCTTCTTTATAACCCTGATGTAATTATTTTAATTTTTCATTTAATTTCTTAATGAATTCCAAGTAGAAGAGCAAGCATTGACAAGTAGCTGACCATTTGCAGTTGAAAGCTACGAACTGTATACAATTGTACCCCATTAAAATGATTATTTTTTTAATCGAAATTGCAGTTCCATTCTACAACGTTTAAGGCTTTCAGTATATTTCCATACTTTTTGGCTTGGAAACGATTTTCTTTCTTAAAATATTAAAAATTCCTTCACGCTTGTTTGTTCTTCATCTTCCAGGCACCAGCAGTTCTGTTAAACTGCATTAAAACCCTTAACAGAAATATTTCTTTAATGATTATTTTCTTAAAGGAAAATGATGCCGTATTCTGAAAGCTTATTTTGCTTATTTTGCATTAAAAGTAATTTTAATTTTATGCTGCCTTATGCCTTGTTTGTTCACATTTACTTTAAAATGTCATTTGTATTCAAAAAAGGAGGATACTCTGGCCATTTTCTTTACTTTCGTATTTAGTTTACTTTTATCCTTTTTAATTCTTTTCAAAAAAGTGTTTGTTTGTATTGCCAAAAATTAAATGGAAATACTTTTCTTCTCCTTTGATTTATATTTCAACCATTTATTCGTTGTTTTCACAACAGCTAGCAACTATGTACATAAATATGCCATCTTATGGATATTGTATTGGTTGTTATTGTAATTTTTTAATTAAATATTTAATATTTTACAAAAAAAATATTTCTGTTTACAGTTCATATTGCTGGAGTATTTGCATTTCATTCTTGCCTTTATAAACCTGCATAAATACTTAATGAACCAGCAAACAATTCATCAAAGCATTCGAGATTTTTTAATACTATTAACTGGTTTTTTGTGTATGCGAGCTTTGTATGAAAATTTAACGAAAGATTTTTATTTACGCATTAAATTCTATTTTAAAGCTGAAAAAGTTCTCTAGCTCAAGTTCTATTCGCAGGCAAAACCTCCAGATTTCCAGGGATGTCATCAGTTTCGTTAACAGGAAAATATAGCAGGGAGTGTAAAAAAATTGGACTCTGAATAATAATTAAGGACTGGTCTTCCAGAATTGCACAAGCAAAGAACATTTAACCGTTTGACTGCTACGCGGCGAAAAGCGCTGCGTTCATTTGTTACGAAAATCGCATTTGCGCTGCAAATTTCAGTGCAGAAAGTTAGTCAAAAAGCAAAAATAAAATTAAAAGACTAGATAAAGGGTCTTCTCTTTATACACAGGTTATTAGAATTTTGTAGATTCTTTTATTATAATAATTAATTGTAGTTTTCAGGCAGTTTTCGAACGTTCACACCAGAATCGCTTAGCAGTCAAACGGTTAAGTAGGTACACCTGTTGCACTAAGCTTAACTTGCTTACTTACTTAATTGGCCATCATCAGGACTGCAACCCAGATTCTTTCATCACTTACGTTGCGTGTGTTAATTTTGTAGATGTGTGGCAGGACCTACAGTTTAAAGTCAACTCCAAGCGACAGATTTTTGAGAAACTTTCATGGCATTTTTCCCTCTCTTTACTACTGAGAAAATGTCGCCAAACATATATTTTTTCCCATCCTTTATTTCGTTCTAATAACTGAGCTGTGTTTGGAATCATGGGCTTGCGTTTAATAAGCAAACACACTACCTACTAGACTCCGGCGACTTTATGAATGGAATATCAACGCAAAACAGTCTATATAAACTAGGACCTGGCAATATAAATAACAAGGGCGGCTCGGCTATATGTAGCGAAATCAATTGCATGTAAAACTATCCAAAATGAGTCAAAATTGGAGCATAAGGGAGTAATGACTATACATAGGAGTATGGTCGACATATTCTGTTTATAGCATCGAGGGGATCATTTAGTGGGTGATTTTTTTAACCGTTTGGGCTTTACAAATAGATAAGGTGCAGAGAACATTTAAAGGAGAATGAAATATTTATTTGGGGTGGTAAAGTAGGTGCATACATTCACTTTTTAAATTTCCTTTGATTTAAATGTCTCCGTAGGTATGTGCTAACATAACATAACATAACATAATTGGTCATTACAACCCTTTAGTCAGGATTACATCCCAGCTTCTCACACCACTTACGTAGCGTGTGTTAATTTTATACATGAGTGGCGGGACCTACAGTTTAAATTCGACTCCGAGTAACAGATTTTTGAGAAACTTTTTCATGGCGGCAATTTTATTTACTCTCCGAGTTTTTGCAAGAAATCTGCTGAGAGGAAGTCGCCGAAGAAATATTTTCTCAAATTTTGTTGTGCTGGAGATGTTTGGCCCAGTGCTTGAACCGTGGCTTCATCCCTACAAATTTATGAGAAACGGTTGAGAGTAAATCGCCTAAAGAAATATTTTTATTTTTTCAGATTTCGTTTTATTGTAGCTGGGGTTTGCACTATGGACTCGCATCTAATAAGCAAACACAGCACTGACTAGACTATTACAACTTGCGAGAGAGCAAAACCCTAAAATTTAATTGATTCCACAGTGCTATTGAACTATCGCATGATAAAGGCAATCTCCGAATAGGGTCAATTTCAATGCGTAAAAGACCCAGTGTTGTTTCTTAACACACAAGCGCAGCAATAATATTGCATCATCTGTATCTATGGGGGGTGTAAACACTAGGGAGTCAGAAACTCGTGATGTTCTGGACATGAAAATTCAATGTGATTTTCGATGAAACGGGTACATTACTCAAGAGTAGAGAGAAGCATTCAAGTGCCTCGGTTTCTTAAGGCCGTCCAAGAAATACTTCACTTCATCTGATCTTTTTACACATTTACAAACGTGAATGGAATACAACTCTCATGTATTGGCCGGTGTCTCGTAGTCTATTTTGAGGCTTTCCGACCCCGTACAGAAGAGGGCAGTAGTACTTTTTAATGACGGTACATTATCCAACTATTTATGGGTTGTGTTTCACGGTTCTATCGCTACTGCAACAGATTTTGCTCAGGCGAATTAAGGGGATTTGTTCCCGAGAATCATGTATTGCCTTTCTCGGTGAATACATCCGTTTGTGGTCGATTGGCCTGTGGGTCGCACACTGCATTACAGACAAAATTCGTTCTTTACTCAAACTATGCGTATATAGAACTCCCTTTATTTAGAGGTCTTTTCTGCCGCTTATAACATAAAAAGATTCAAATCGAATGTTCACAAACACTACTCCCTATTTCCTCCTACACATAACATATTTTCCTAGTTCCAATACAATGCACTGCATGAGTAGGGATTATCCCTTCAGTGTAGGTCGTACAAAAACAAAATGATTTGACAGTAGAAAGGCTAGGCTTTTGCTGTAATTTAGTGATCATAAATTATGATTCATAATTTTGTTGATCCCATTAACAGGTACTTATTACCAGGCATGATTTCTAATGTGTGAGAAATTCCGGTAAGTAAGGTAAGTAATTTCTATACGAACACGAGAACGCCACTTTGCAGTATCATACAGAGAATTTTGAATTATTTCAGGACTTTAGAAGATATCGAGAGCTTCTCGTATTTGGGTGTCACCTCAACATTTTGCTGGGTTGCATAGCAGACTTACATGCGTGTCTTAATTTATTTATGAACGTATAATGTTTGTATGTAGGTATGTGTATATCCTCCGGCAGCCTGTAAAAGTTTTCGAAATAAATTTGACAGTTTTTAAGTTAATAAATAAAGTTTTTCTTTCATTTCACCTTCTTCTCCTTTACTTATAACTTCCAATAAACTTTCATTTCCTTTTTCTCTTTCATTTGCATTTCTTTTCATATTTTTATGATTTTCTCTTTTATTTTTTTCTTACAATTTTTTCTTTTAAATTATTTATTTGAAGGCAAATAACAATGAAATGTTGTTTGCGCAAACACTGTACAAGACTTCTGCTGCAATACTTCTGCTGCTAGACTTCTGGTGGAAGACTTTATTGCGGTAACTTTTTCAAAGGCAAATGGTGTAGAGTTTACACCTGCATCTGCATGGTGGAGCTATGGTATAAAGGCATATTTTTCTTTAAAAATTTAATTGTGATGACCAGAAGGTGTTGGGCATGAAAACCACTCATGATGGAGAAATTTATGAATATTTTTTTTTTTTTTTTTTTTTTTTTTTTTTGTTAAATTTTAATAAAGTTGTCAGCATTTAATATGCCAGTATTGTGTTGGCAAGACTGCGACTCTAGGCTACACAAAACAGCAAATATTAATGCCCAGTAGGTGGGTGTATACCCATTTGTACTGTTCGATACAAGCTGTATGCAAATAGTGGATGTAAGTTTAATGCAAAATATGAAACATTAATATGGCAAGGAATTGTTTACTACAAGTCAGTAACGCAGGCCAATAAGAAATAATTAAACGCCAGTATACTTTCTCGATAAGAGCGTTCTGATGACTAATGTTGTGTGTTGGATTGAAATACGCACAGAATCATAACTTCCATTAGAGATTATCAATTAAAAGGAGACCGGCCCCGATATCAGTGCTCTGTTTAGCACTCACATAGATGGCTAATATATGCACAGAGTCATAAAGTCCATTACCGTTCACATATACTACATAATTGGTCATTACAACCCTTTAGTCAAGATTACGACCAAGTTTCTCACACCACTTATGTTGTGTGCGTTTATTTATACAACTGTGGTGATTAGACATTATGAAGAGAGTCTTTTAATACAAGTTTTTTTAGTTGATAAACTGTAATGAAATGAAGTCGACGTAGTCTAGTAGGCAGTGTGTTGGCTTATTAGACGTGAAGCCTCGGTTCAAAGGCCAGGCATCCACAACTGAACGAAATATGAAAAATATTTCTTCGGCGACTTCCTCTCAGCAGATTTCTGGCGAAAACTCTGAGAGAAAATAAAATAGCCATAAAAATTTTTCAAAAATATGTCGTTCAGAGTCTACTTTAACTGTAGGTCCCGTCACTCATGTATAAGATTAACACACGCAACATAAGTGGTATGAAAAGCTAGGTTGTAATCCTAACTGAAGGGTTGTAACGGTCAATTATGTGTGTATGTTATGTATGTGTATATATGTTTAAAAGACATATTGATGCCATTATGTCCTGAATATATCACAGTTAAAATGTCCGTCTCAGCTGCTCTGCGTGCAGCGCATCACAAATGTCTATGATTCTGTCTCATAAATCGGCATGAATTTAACCGTAGGCAGGAATTTTTGGCTTTGAGAAGAGCTGCGCATTCACTTGTGACTTAAGATAACACAACAAGAACAAGTTTAACGTGTCAAATCAAATCATCTCGGCAGCCAGAGCACATCATCTCTACGTGAGATGACCATACACTCAAATCGCTAGTGTAGCATATCCAATGTGGAACGAGCTTTGTGACGCGTAGCACCATTTTGTTGAAACCACATATTATCGAACCGTTCCATTCAGGCCAAAAGAATTTGATAATCAACGTCTTCCAGTGTTCGCCGTTAACAGTGATGGCCAGCGTTGTGCTTAAAGAAATATGATTCGATGACACCCCCGGACGAAGACTTTTGGATCTGAATGTGAATTGAGGTGGTCGGAAATTAGAAAATTTTGTTTATTTTAACGTCCCATTCATACAGATTTGGGCTTCATAGCTGAAGATGATTTTTTCGATGAAAATTAGGGCCCATTCAGCGAACACACGTCTGTCTTCGTTAGGGATTTGGCGCGGCAGATTTCGAAAATAGTAACTAATGGGCCTGCAAAATTCCTGGGAGACCCTAAGCCTATCTATCATGAGCGAGCCAATGTACATAGGAATACAACTTTTGAAAGTAAATCATCCGATTACGAAACCACCAATCTGGAATTTTCCAAAGAAACGAGAATTGTTTGATTACTTTGACTCCAAGGGCCACAATAAACTGTTCTATCTGTCTTGCACAATTAAATCCACTTCTGAATAAACTGTTCCAATTTGTACCTTCTGCAAGTATAAGCTGGTCAAACCTTCATTGTCTTCTTGAAAATATGGGAGGGTCTTCTCAAATGCAGGTTTCTCTCAGACGAGCTCCAATATTAATTTCGCATTTGATGTTATTCTTGTTGCCGTAGTCTAGTAGTTAGTGTGTTGGCTTATTATCAGACCTGAGGCCACACGGTTCAAACATCAGGACAGACATCTCCAACAAAACGAAGTATGAGAAATATTTCTTCGGCGACGTACTCTCACCAGATTTCTGCCAAAAACTCTGTGCACAGAATAGAATTGCCATGAATAAGTTTCTCAAAAATCTGTCGTTCGTAGACGGATTTAAACTGTATGTTGCGCCACTTATGTATGAAATTAACATACACAATATAAGTGTTGTGAGGAAGTAGGTTGTAAGCCTGACTGAAGGATTTGTAATGACTGATTATGCATGTATGCTACTCTTGCTTTAATCAGGGAGCTTACATACATATATAAACCTAAAGTGACTTTATATCGCTTGCAGTAGGATTTCAACCGTACAGGGATTTAAATTGGTTGGTTTTGGTTTAGATTGGTTAGATTTTGCATTTTAAGAGTAAAGACGGATCTTTGTTCTGGAGTGAATTTCCCAGTCTAAAATATGTAACTTGTTTACCTTCTTAGCCTTGAAGTCATTCAAAAAAGATTGGCTTTTTGAGAACCACCATATTATTACTTATCTTCCATGTAATGACTTCAAAAGGCTTCATTAGTATGGTACAGGAAGGCTTTTTTTCGTCTTTCCATCACTTTCCGCCATTTAAACTCTTGAATGGATAACAGATTAGAACCCTGCTCATATCTCCAAAGCATTATTCTTCGCTGCTTTTAATATTTATTTTGTTTTATTTGCTTCACAACAATACTTTGTTTTAAAAAGTTTTCCTCATTTTTCTGCTTTTAATTCCAAACCATCATATTTGACAGACAGAAGTTTCTTTGTTAAGGTCAAATGGACATTCTCTCAAATACATGATATCAAAGCAGGAGTCCCTCAGGGTAGCGTGCTTGGACCAATCCTATATACAATTTTTACCTCAGATATTCCGGTTATTGAAAACGTCTTAGTCGCAACCTATGCAGATGACACAGCCATTTTAACAGCTGATATTTGCCCGAACAATGCACCAAATATTCTTCAAACTGAACTAAATGAAATTGAAGCTTGGTTAAACAAGTGGAATATCAAAGTCAATAGCGATAAGTCCACACATGTCACATTTTCCTTACGACGGGGTAACTGCCCTGTAGTACGTATGGGCAATAATCCTATCCCTCAAAAGGACTGTGTTAAGTATTTAGGATTGTACATTGATAGGAGGTTAACATGGAAGGATCATATAAAAGCAAAAAAGCAACATTTGAATATAAAAACAAGACGCCTATTTTGGCTAATAGGTCCAAAATCTCGATTTGCGGAACAAAGTTATGATTTATAAAACAATTTTAAAACCAGTCTGGACATATGGAATACAACTTTGGGGAACAACCAGCAACTCAAATATTGAAATACTGCAAAGGTATCAATCAAAAACGCTGAGCTCTATTGTCAACGCTCCATGGTTTGTTTCAAATTTTTCAATCCACAATGATCTATTCATTCCAAAGGTTGCTGACGAAATAAGAAGGCTAAGTGAGAACTATTTACAAAGATTAATTTACCACAACAATCCATTAGCCATTGCTCTTCTAGATGACACCAATGAAGTAAACCGATTAAAAAGATATCACATTTTGGATTTGCCATTCCGAAATTAATTAATTATTTATTTCTATTACTTGTATATATTTGCCGTTTATGAATTATTTATTTTAGTAACTTTGAATTGTACATATAACAACTTTTATATTATATTATAATATTATCAGTATACAAATTGTATTAGTATATTGTTGTTCTCAGTGGAGGACAACAAATAATATTATCTTATTATATCAAATTTACTTATTATCCTTAAATGGATAGATTGTAAATAAAAATTGTGAAAAAAAAAAAAAAATTCCAAACCATTTGGATTCACCCGACTTTGGTATTTATTTTAGAGGATGGCCGGTAATTTTTCTATTCAAGATGACAATGGAATTTGAAAGTTTTGAAAGAAGTTTGCACAACAAGATGCACGCACATCTTGCTGTCATGATAAAACACTAGAAAATAGTTCCTTTCCACAAAATTAAGTTGTTTAATTATTTTGTTTTATAACGTCACCATGAATGATCAAAAGAATGTGGATGTGAATGTGGATGTAGATGACTAAGGAGACGTTGATAAAAATCCACTTTTTCCTTTCATTTCATCTGTGAAACTTATTTTTGAATAGTTTTTCTTCAAATTGACTGCCTGGCTGTTTGACTAACTGACAGCCAAGACTGTGGAAAGTATTGAGTTGTGTTGTATTGACTTGATGACTAAATGACACTCCGCTTTAGAATTTTACAAGAGTTTTTCTGTTGATGCGGGCAACAGCAATTTACGTTGTCTTGTTTTGTATAACAGCCCAGCGATTTCTTTATTGTATTACTGATAACGTTGTTAATTTGTTTGTCAATTGCGATGTTTTGTGTCCACTTAGCTGCCAGTGAGTCAGTCAGTTGGTTGAATACCCCTTATACAATCAGAGCAATACACACAACGCTTTAGAATTCATGGATTTCTTTTTGGATGCTTAAAAGAGGTCATTAAGCATAAGAAAACAATTACCATAGCCCGGCGGAGATCGACAACATTATTCTCCGTACGATAGCAAAATAAACGCTTAATTTAAGACAACCTAAAATCTTTCATGAAAGTTAGGTTAGCTTTCATGGCGAACCCTGCTTGGAGGCTAGTGGATCTAGCAATCACAGAGCAATATCCAAAGAAAGATCAACAAATCCCTTTGTATTTATAAAACTCTGTGGCTTCACAGGAGTACTTGTGATGGGCTCAGTTAATCAAAATAGTAACATTGTATTATATAGGGTCTTACAACAGCAACTTCCGAAATTAGACAATTGATAACGAGTTGTCAATTTTTCAGTCCGTTTTGCCAAATCACAATGAATGACCATGGACATGTGTTCGATGAATGGGTTTTCAACCAGTAGGCAACGGGCCCCAATTTTCATCGATCAATCATCTTCAGCGATGAGGTCCATTTCAGAATGATTGGGCAAGTGGAGAAACGAACTTGCCAATCCCCATGAGGTCCAATAGTATCCCAAAAAATTACTTTTGTACGTGGATTTTAGGCTGGCGGCGTCATCGGTTCAAATTTCTTTAAGAAACTCTTAACGGCATAACCTATGATGTCGATGATTACCAACATATTTTACCCAGAATTGGATTATCCAACACCAACCACAGGTAGTTCCAACAGGACGACGCCACTTACCGTGACCGAGCAATTTGACCCCATTAGACTTTTTTGTAGAGTTTTCTGAAGTCGTAAGTATATTCGAATAGGGCACAAACCACAAACTTTGCAGAATTTCGATCGAAAAGTCAGCATCGAAAACGTGGCTTTATTTGCTGAAAACTCCACGGAATTGAGAAATTCGAATTGTCCGCCACAGTGTTATTAAGAGGAGCATTGCATTCGGCAGGGCGTACCATGTTATGATACAAAGATCCTAGAGCTGAGTATAAGGCAAGAGACTTTTTATTACAACGTATACGTCCTTTCAAATTTCTGTCAACTTCTAGAACTTGACTGTTGAGTTGTTGTGGTTACTATTACTTTAACAGCTTTTGTGCCAATTTTTGTAATGAAATAAAATTCTCAAACTAAAATTTCTTAATCGACTCGCGTTAAATGGTCTTTCGTAAAATACAGCACTTAAGCAAATTTAATGCACTTTACTTTTAAAACGTCTTACGTTAGTATGATTTCTAACCCAAAAAACGAAAACAAAATGGCTACAGCCATATTAAATGTTAAATGTGGGCACGATTGTAAGGGTATTACTGGGGTTTGAAGGAAAATGTTTATAATATTTCTCTTGCTGCAACTAAATAGAGGATGACTGTGTAAGTTGACTGTCTCAGGTCTCACTCCAAGTCAAAATATGGTGAAGTACTTTTTGTTGTTGTAATGAAACTAAAATATGGAGAAAATGAAAAAGAAACGAAATTGTTATCACCTAAAATATGGACAACAAATGTTGCATTTAAATAAATATTATGATGGCACAGTTTCTAGGCATGCCAGCTCATTCCATACCAGCTCAGTTCAGTTCCTGCATTCTCTCAGGGAAGTATAATGAAACTAAAAACATGCTGCATTTCATTTTAATACTTTTTTTTAGAATGCTATGAGTCCTGTTATTGAATTTTGTCATTTTAATGTGCCACCATAATTACGAATATTCCATAGAAAATATTACAAAAAACAGAAGAAAAGTCACTGAAAGGAAAGAAATCCTATAGTTTGAAATAATGTTGAGTACAGCAGAAATTTGGAGTTCCATTTAATTTTTTTTTCAGTATGCATATTTACAGATAATTGAAACGTCCATAAATATAATGAAAATACTGTTCCGCATCTTTAAGTTTTGGGCCACTAGAAGCAGAGCCAAATAATGATGTTTGCATGAACGAAATGACCAACGTACAGATTTAATCAAATTAATGAAAATGCAAAAATATTTGTGTCATCACAAAACAAATGGAATGAATGCAGAAATAAAAGCAAACATATGGAAATTAATGTCCCTTCTTTAGAAAATATTAGAGAATATTAGAGAATAGAATATAAAGGCATAGAAATCTTAGAGGAATATTTTGAAAATTTAAATGAAAATTAAAAAATTAAATTAAATTGAAAATGAAATCTTGAAATCGCTTCTAACAATAGCCACAAACTAAGAATTATTGCCCCAGTTGCTTTGTTACACTGCAACTATATATATGTAGTTATAAAGAAATCGTTACCCATTCTTGCATTTCTTCTGCGTTCAACTTGTTTCACTATGAACTGCAACCTGATAAGGTCAGATTAAATGTGATATGTGACGTCATCACACAGGAAAATATTACGTCATGATGATCGTGCACTCAAATCGCTCTTGTAGAATATCCAATGCGGCATAAGCTGAGTGACACGTAGCGCCATTTTGTTGAAACCACATGTTATGAACCTGGCCAACGTTGTTCTTAAAGAAATATAAATCGATGACACCCCCGGCCTAAAACACACTTCTAACAATGACTTTTTCGGAATGTTTTGAACACTCTCGGATCTTATGTGAATTGAAATGCTCGGAAATTAGAAAATTTTGTTAATTTTAATGTCCCACTCATTCAGATTTTGGCTTCATTGCTGAAGACGATTTTTTGATGAAAATAAGGGCTCATTCAGCGAACACACGTAGTAGTCTGTGGTTCATGGCTCTGCTTCCCTGGTGATTTGGCGCAGCAGATTTCATAAATGGCAACAAAATGGCGGTCAAAATCGCTGTCCAAAATCGAAAGTCATCGTTGGTAGACCCTAAGCCCGAGTGACCTAATGTACATAAGGAATACAACTTTTGAAAGTAAATCATCCGATTACGAAACCACGCATCATCACCCCGGAATTTTGCAAAGAAGCGTGAATTTTTTGATTACATTGATTCCAAGTGGGAGCAAAAGGTCACAATGAACTCTTCTATCTGTCTTGCACAATTAAATCCACTTCTGAGCAAACTGTTCCAATTTGGATCATGTCGAAGTATAAGCTGATTTAGACCTTTACTGCCATCATCGATATGGCTTGGAGTCTTCTCTACCTTATTATCATACCAACTCAATATTTTTTTGCATTCGATATTACTCTTGTCGCCGTAGTCTAGTAGGTAGTGTGTTGGCTTATGAGAACTGAGGCCACGGTTCAAACTCCAGGTCAGACATCTCCAACAAAATGAAGTACAAAAAAAATATTTCTTTCGGCGACTTCTTCTCAGCAGATTCCGGGCAAAAACTCTGTAAGTGTTTTTTTTTTTGAGAAACTTTTCATGCCAATTTTTTATTTACTCTCAGAATTTTTGCCAGAAATCTGCTGAGACTGGATGTCGCCGAAGAAAAATTTTTTTCTATTTCGTTTTGTTGGAGATGTGTGTCCTGGCTGTTGAATCAACACACTACCTACTAGACTAGGCGACATACCATTTACACCACTTACATCCTTGTCTTGTCGACTAGGTAGAAAAGGGGCCCAAGGTGCTTTTTAATGGCAGTAGGTTATCCAGCTCTATTGATTTATTATGACACCATTCCAATGTGGCTTGTGTTTCATTATTCTAATACCAATTTAACAGTATGTGCTCGCGGGAAATAAAGGCAGTTGTTACCAAATTCTGCATATTTTAATGCAATAAACGCCAGCCATGTAGACCACATTCGTTTGCGGTCGATTGACCCTTGGAACACACAATGCATTACACACAGGATTCGCTCTTTAGCCGCACTATGCGTAACTATCATCTGCAAAGGGTTTTTCATTTAACATAATAACCCCGCAAACACCACTCCTTCTTTTTTCCCTTACATAACCTATTTTCCAATTTCTAATACAATGCACTTAATGAGTAGGGGTCATACCCAGAGTGTTGATCTTAGAAAAAAGAAACACACGCAAGGTTAACACTTAAACCAAATCGTTATTCATATTGTGCTGCAAGCCATTAATACTCCTTTTATACCCAGCAATGTTCTTGAAACTAACACTAGATAGTATCATCAATGATATCATAAATTGAGCTGTTATTACGCCTTTACGTGGCTGCTGGTTCATAACACATTAAGTAACTGGCAGTCTTTTCCTCCTCCTCAGACCCACAGCTCCTGCAGAAGTCATTTGTAGGAATGCCAAGGCGTTCGGCATGCCTACTAAAAGCACCGTGCCTCTTAAGAATCGCTATTGTGCGATGGCTGGCCATGCGATTTAAGGACAGAAGAAGTCAGTCCTCTTCCTGTCCATATGTGTCCAGTAGAGTCTATCAATATTGTGTAAAACGAATGGATAATATCCAGATTAACTTAGGTAATGGCAATACCTATGCTCTGCAAACTCCGTATCGGCCTTGATCAGCTCATCAGCAATGCAGTTTCCAATGATATCCGTGATTCCAGGAAGAGTTACCTTTGAATGATCCAAAATTTCTCTAAGAAATTCTCGACATTTATGCGCAAGGACGGACGTTCAAACTACGTTCGTTAGGGATTAGCTACTAAAACTTGGCTTACTTGTTCATGTGACTGAACTCAATGAGAATGGAGATACAAATGTAAAATAGGCCCAGCTGCTGAAAATACCGTGGTATTAATAAATTCCGATTATCCGCCACAGTTATATTAATAGGAGTGATGATTTCGGCACTACATGCATTGTGTTGATTCATTGATCTGACCACCATAACTATCCCAGAGGTGATTACAATGCAAGAGACTTTTTATTCCAACATATACGTCCTCTCTAAATTCTGTCAACTTCTAGAACTTGACTGTTGTATTGTTGTGGTTATTCTTTCTTTATTAACTTTTGTGCACTTTTCTTTAGAATTTTTGTAATGAACTAAAGACATAAAACTAACATTTCATATTCGACTCTCGTTAAATGATTTTCCGTTAAATTTACCTAATTTTTCGTTTCTAGTAAACTACAGCACTTAAGCAAATTTAATGCACCCACCACACTTCCCTTTTAAAACATCTTAACCGTAGATCGAGCCTTAAAAACTTCATAATTCAAGCTTATGTATCTCTTTTGATACATACTTGTAGTACATGGAATTGTCACGATTATTGATACATTTTGTTAAAAAAATTTTAATATTTTGATTTATTTCAATTCATTTTAATAAAACAATTTTATATTCTAACATTTTATTATCACTTTTATTAAATTTACGTTAACATTTTTGACATGATGTACATTGTAGCATGTTTTTTTACATAAAAATCTATGTCAGCTTGGTTTAATTTTTTTATAAATGGTAATAATTTGACATCTATCATCTTTGCTTTGTGGCGATTTATAAGTTTCTAATTGTTTACATGGGACAGATTATTGTCACTCGCATCAGTAACACCAGCCAGTTGAGGGCTGGCTGAAACCTGATGGCACAAACCATTGTTATATTTCATTAGAAATATTTGTTGTCAACGTCATGTGATGTAAAAAAGTTTCCCGTTGCAATAGAACATTGATTATGTCAATAATAATGCTCTCTCTTTGATTCTTCTCTGGTTTCCGCGATTCAGGTTTCCCCAAATACGGCTGTAAGTAGTTGCTACGCACGTAGCATATACTTGAATCTAAAACTTCTAAATCGATTTCGGTGGATCACGAAATTTATAACGAAAATAAAATTCAATTAGTTACTCATCTACAGCGATAAAATTATTCGGATCATTAAAAGCAGAAAGATTTTCAGCTCAGTTTTCGAAAATGCGTAATAGGTGCAATTTTATCATCATTTCTGAGTAGCACATTATCAAAGCGAATGATTCTGTTATCTTATACGTACATAGTTGACCGAAATATTATATTCTGTAATATCTATGAAATAAATCAGAGGATGTTGAAACACTTTTTTCTAATGTTTGTCTGTCACGTAAGATAAATATGAGAAGAGCATTTCAGGAAATAGCTGCTAGCAATCTGCGTGAAAATTGGTAATATTTTCCCTTCCCAAACTACTAAAGGCATTCGGTTCTCTGTTCCAAGTAGTACTGTCTTTGGCTATAAACATCCTTTTGACATGTTTGTTGCTGCTAATACTTTCGTCAGTTCATAAGACGAGCTTCTGTTTTCTTTTTCTTCAGAGTCTTCAGCAGCAGAAATATTATATACATACAGTAATCCCTCTATTTACGTTGCAGTTGGTTCCAAAAAAAGGCGACATAAATCGAATGACGACGCAAATTGAAGTTAGAGGGAACAAGAAATTTGACGACGTAAATCGAAACAACGTTAATTGAGGCGACGTAAATCGAAGCATTACTGTACATATATAATCGGTCATTACAACCTTTCGTTATAAACTGGAAATGTTTGAACTGAGGTTTGAACCTTGGTCTGACGTATAATAAGCTAACACGCTACATACCAGACTACGACTACTCAATCAATATCAAGAGCAGATAATTCAACCTCCTCATTTTCATCCAACACTTAACTTTCAATTCCTTCTCAAATACCAAAAAAATTCAAACTCAACACCAAAGAATTCCAAGGAGAGTCGTATGTATCAAAAATGATACATAAGACAGAATTATGAAGTTTTTGAATTTTTTAACCCCTGTTGGGTTTCAAATAAAAGCGATAACAATACTAACGAATTAAAAAAATATCAGGCATCTAACTCTTTCGGAATTAAAGTTATATAGTCTCAAAAATGTAAATGTATCATTTTTGATACAAAGCTCGATATACGGTTAAGTTAGTAAGGTTTCGAACCGAAAAATGTAAACAAAATGGATATTACTGCGGTTTGAAGTAAAATGCTTATGATATTTCTCCTCAGCCCTAACTCCCATAAATATTCTAGAGTTGAGTACAATGCAAGCGACTAAATGCTTATGTATGATATTGTACAGTCGGTGTTAATCATTTTGCCACCGTTTTTTTTTTCTACAATTGTTTGTAATTAAAGTTAAAGAATACATAAATAATAATAACAATAATAATGGCACAAATTAAAACTGAAAACAAAATCGATAATGGAAATGCATTAAAATCTGTCAAAATAATAAAAGACAGGGAAAAGACAAAAAAGTCCATCAAAAATTTCCATTTAATTGAAAATTAAAAGCAAATTGAAGAAGGGTTGATAATACATTCCATTGTAGAAAAAACGGAGAAAAAGTTGATTTAAAATTTATTTTAAATTCTATACTGTTTTCTTATTTAAAAAATTAAAAAAAATAAAAAAAATTTTGCCTTTTTGTTGAAATTTGCATAAAAATCAATTGAATAAATCGACACCTTTTGTGTATTTAATTTACGAAATTTGATTTGATTTCTCTTTTCTTTTTTGTTATTCTCACTTTTATTATCTCTTATATAAATTTAAATATTCATAAAATTGTTGTTGTTTTTTTTTCATTTTCTCTTGTGTTTTTCTGTTTTCCTCTGTGATTTGAGGTTAAAAATGAACGAATGTGAATTTGAAAAAAATGGGGGGTTTCAATACAATTGTAACATAATCAGCAGAGACATATTCTTTATTGTTGTTGTTGTTTTTCTAATTGTATTCTAAAAAAATAATTTTAATTATGTCAAAACCGTAGCAAAAAAATATGGCATATGTCCACATGAAATGCAAAACAGTAAAATAATATAAAATTTATGGGGACTACTTTAAACACGTTTAAGCAAAAGTAAAAAACATGGCAAAATTTAGTACCATTTGTGTATTTATATAGAGGGGCATCATGGGATCTATGATGAATGACAGAGGTGCGTTAACATATGCAGATAACGATATAATAAGGGTCAGCACAAGCAGTGACTATCCACTACTGTGTAGCTTCTTTATGGGTAAGCCGCCTGATAAACACTTATAAGACCACAATGTCACTATTTTCGAGCAGGAGAAAAAAGAGAAGAACAGGTGAAAGGACATAGATGAATACGATCTAACAATCAGGTCGCTTTACAAGCAACATATGAGGTTGACAGGACAACAGTAAGGAACCGTGTAAGCAGCAAGATGAGCTTACCAGGAGGAAGTGTCCAAGCCACTGATTTCTTCGTATTCTTTTGGTGGAGAGAGAAGTGGAATTTGGAATTCCATATTCTGCGACGTAGTATAGTAGGTAGTGTGTTGGCTTAATAGACGTGAGGCCTCGGTTCAAACCCCAGGTCAGACATCTCCAGCATAATGAAATATGAACAAATATTTCTTTTGCGACTTCCTCTCAGCAGATTTCTGGCAAAAACTCCGAGAGTAAATAAAATTGCCAAAATTGGTTTATTAGACGTGATGCCTCGGTTCATGTCAGACATCTAGAACGAAATATGAAAAAATATTTCTTCGCAGACTTCCTCTCAGCAGATTTCTGCCAATAACTATGAGAGTAATACGAAATTGCCATGAAAATTCAACTTTAAACTGTATGTCCCGCCACTCATGGCAAAAAATTAACACACACAACATGAGTTGGTGTGAGAAACTAGGTCGTAATTCTGATTAAAGTGTTGTAGTAACCAATTATGTTTGTATGTAAGTACATATGTGAGATCACATACTTTCTTTCTTAATACATCTGTGCTGAACCCATACGTCCTCCTTCGAACGGTTCTTCTCTTAAAGGAGTATGTAGCATGTAAGGTGTAACTTTATCTTTCATTGCTTAGGCTTGATTCGAAACATTTCTTAAAAGTATGGAGATTGCTGGTTCTGTTCAGGGGACAGCTAAGCTTGGTGGTAATAACAGCCCCATGATATGATTTGGTCGGACCATCATACTGCCTGACAAATCTTGTGTTAGACCGGAGTTAAATTGGGATTACACGACAGCCATAATTGGCATTAGGCAATGTAAACAATAAAGTTATCTTTGCAATTACTGTTTAATCAAAAAGAATATTGAAAAACTACATAAGCAATCGACATCCTTAAACATTTATATACAGTGAGCGTCCAAAGAAACTGTACACTTTAGGAGAGTACCCGAAAAAATTTGATAAAATGTTGAAATTTTTTGTAATTTTTTTTTTGTTTGTTTTGTTTGAATTTTAAAAATTGGCAATGAAACAATTTTACTATTTTTATTTATTTATTTATTAATGTATATTTTTTATGTGCAGTTTCTTTTGACGCTCGTGATCATTTCTTAATAATATTTCTATAGTTGTTGTTATTGTTGTTATTGCCATAAAACAAGTTTTATTATTTACCACTACTGGGTCAGAAATTGTTTGAAATAGTAAAAGAGTAGCCTTCTGCCATTGAGAAGTTAAAACGCCAATCAATTGAAAATGAAAATATTTATTAGTCTGGCGTAATAAAATTTTCTTTTCATTGTACTTTAATACGCTCAAGGAAATGGGTTGAAAATTGCAGTTCATTATGATTGAAATAAGGCCACCACACTTTAAGAATGTAACGGCATTGCAAGAAAGCCCATATAAACTGCAATCTGGCAATATAATTGAAGGGGCAGCGTGCGGCCGTATGTGGCGAAAACAATTTTATATTATATAACTACCTCGAACGAATCAAAACTAGAGCGTAAGGGGGCATGGTTTATACATAGGAATATATACATACTGTTATGAAAATAAATGAAAAAATCTAGATATTGGTGTTTTGCTTTTACATCGCTTAATATTATAATTATAAACAAAAGCCACAAAAACAAAAACAATGAACTTGTTTACAAATTATCGCACTGCTTAATAATACAACAAACACCAGCATAAAAAAATGGTAAACAAGTAAACAACAATATACCGACAACACAACAACAATAAACTTAAACAACGATGTTTACATTTATAGAGAAAAAGAAGAAGTCATGAAGTCGCCGTAGTCTAGTCCAGGGTTTAAAACCCAGGCCAGACATCAAAACAAAATTTAAAAAATATTTTTTCGGTGACTTAATCACAGTAAATTTCTGGCAAAAACTCTGAGAGTAAATAAAATTGCCATGAAAAGTTTCTCAAAAATCTGTGGTTCGGAGTCGACTTTAAACTGTTGGTCCCGCCACTAACACACACACACACAACATAAAGTGGTGTGAAACTAGGTCATAATCCTGACTGAAGGGTTGTAATGACCAATTATGTAAGTCATGAACGCTCATGAGCTAAGGCAAAGCAGGCGACTGAGTGAAGTTCAGTCAGTCTTGTGTGAAGACACGGTGCGTTAGATGATAGTAATCGTAATTTGAAGATCTCCGTTACAAAGATATGTCGAACAATTGTCTAGTAATTGTTATTGTTTATGCAAAGGTTGTAAACAGAGGAATAGCAAATAAAAGCGTTTGTTGTTGTTTACATGAAGTTGTAAACAGTGGCACACATAATTGTGTAAATAATAAAGAATTTATCTAAAACTAAACACAAATTTATTTTTATTTCATTTGTAATCTACAAGCTCATATTTTAAACGTTTTTAAAAGGCAAAAAGTAACAATACATAGTTCGACCAATTTATTAAGGCTCTACGCTGTTTGTAGGAGCGATGGCTGCATATAACGGTTGATTTTTTCACCGTCTGAATTTTATAAATTGAGCGAAAGTTGAGAATATTTAAAAGTGAATCGAGTATTCATTTGAGGTGATAAATGAAGGCTTGTATTCACTTTCCAAATATTCTTTGATGTAAATATCTCCGTACATATTCCACATGCTTACTCAAATTTTAAGACATATTTCCCATGCCAGAAGTAGTATTGCCTTTCCCAGTGCAGGAATTGTGGCTGGTTTATGCCTGTACAACAATATTAGACATGGCAATACTTTCTAACACACAAGCAACCTATGAGATTGACAAGAGAATAGTAAGGGACTGTGCGGAAATTCGGAGTAATGAGCAGACAGATACCACCAAGAGGAAGTTTCCATACCGCTGATTTAGTCAGATGCTTTTGGTCGAGTGATAAAAGGAATTTGTAAATGTATACTCTGCGACAGACTTTTCACAAGTTAAACAAATCAGAGCCGATCTAAATTCTTGTTACGAAATTAATTGAGAAAGGGTTTAAATCAGATTATACAGGAGTGCCCTAGGAATAGTAACCAGTCTCCAGTAGATATAGAATTTTTTTTTTTAAATATGTATGTTCTGCGATGAGGAAATGGAATCATTAAACACCTGAGTAGTTATCAAATACTAGGCAGAAATTTATTTTTACCGTCACAGAACATTATACTGAATTTAGTCCAGCAACAGAATTGTTAGGATTTATTATAGGCAAGCCCTACATACATAGATCGAGAGTAGTACCATAGATCACTTGGTTATAGTACCTCTATATAACAATATATAAACACAGCACAAGTCTTCAAGGGCTATGTGGCTATCCGTAAGTATCCGCATAACCTTTCAGTAATGCCATAGCCAGTAGCCAATTCAGTAGACTGTGAAAACTTTGGTGTAAGAGGATTAATCCTCTTGTCCGTTCTTCTGCTATAGAAACCATCTCCTAACGACACTTGATATAGACTTTTAAGTGTGATATCGGCGGTTTTCATCGCAATGAATTCTCTATCGAGAGTTTCCATTTTGTGGGAATCCCCGATTATGGTGATATCCGTTGTCAGTAAAGATAATCCCTTGTCTATTACCTGCTGCTCATTTTCATTCTTCTCATCACAAAAAATTGTGTACAAATGTTCCCTGATTCTATAATGTCCGTCCAGCAGGTTAGTTACGAACATGGAAAAATCTATATACTGGTGTTTTGTTTTTATATCGTTTAACACTAAAATTATAAACAAAAACTACAAAAACAATGAACTTGTTTAAAAATTATCGCACTGCGTAATATAACAAAAAATATAGCAACAAATACCATCACAAAAAAAATGGTAAACAAGTAAACAAAAATACAACAACAAACACTACAAGAATAAATGTAAACAAACAACAATAATGAAATAATAATGTTTACATTTATAGAGATTTCGACAAGGCGACGCCAGGAACATTCGCCTGGAAGAACATTCATCAGACTGTTTATGTTGCCATATAAAAGGCAAGGCAAAGCAAGCAACTGAGTTAGTAAAAGTTTAGTCAGTCGTGCGTGAAGACGCGTTGTGTTTGAAGAGAGTAATCGTGGTTTGAAGATCTCCGTTACCAAGATCTGTCCAACAATTGTCTAGTAATTGTTATTGTTTATGCAAAGTGTGTAAATAGAAAAATAACAAACAAAGCAAGTTATTAACAGTGGGAAGCAGAATTGTGCGAATAATAAAGAATTTTAATTAAAACTAAACACAAATTTATTTTTATTTTATTTGCAATCTACGAGCTAATATTTTAAACGTTTTTAAAAGGTAAAAACGTAACAATATTCTGAAGCTATCTGATAGTCTTATCTAAGACTCAAACCCTCTTTCATTACAAATGTCTGACGAATGTTCGGATTGTCCATCAGGATTAAGGAAAGCCATTGTTTCACTCCATTTTCCCTTAACTGAATAGTTTTTAATACCCAAGGCAAAGTAACATCATTCCAGTGGCAGAGCATTATAAGAAACTGAAAAAAGAAGACACCCCAAAAGATGAAGTGCATTTATAGCATCAATATTGGCATACCAACAGCGCACTTAAGTATTCACACACACTATCACTAACTGTTGCTGTCACAGGGTAAGTAACTCCACCATTATTTGCTGTGGCAAAATGTTGTGATTTTAGTTTTCCACTGAGTTGATGTAGCAACGAAGCTAGGTTTGCTTATCGAAAGATAAACAGGAAATAAAAAATAAGACATGTTTATAAATAAAAACAGCTTGTAATGGAAACTAAAAGTGTCAATAAAAAGTTTTTGACTTGTTTATATACATATTTACCTACACAGAGTACTTATTTGCAATATTTACAAAACAGCCATGCAATTTGTTGAAAGGAAATGGAAGATCTAAAGCGCAATTCAATTTTTTTGTTTTTGTTGCCACAAAGTTGAATTTTATGCATCTACTTAAGTTGTAAGCTGTTAGAAGAAATGCAACGTAGTATTGTACATGATGATGCAGTATTTTAAAATATTGTTACGCAAATGGAAATGGCGTTACATCGTTTAACATTAAAATGATAAACAAAAGCTATAAAAACAAAACCAATAGACTTGTTTACATGATCAACGAATAAACAAAAATATAGCAACAAAATCAGTATAAAAAAAGGGATAAAAAGTAAACAAACAACACTGCAACTACAAACGTAAACAAAATATACAAACAATAAAAACTTAAACAACGTGTTTACATTTATAGAAATTTCGCGAAGGTAAAGTCATTCTCCTTCAAGGGCATTCATCAGAGTGTTTACCCTGAGATATAAAATGCAAGACAAAGCAGGCAACATATACATACATAATTGGCCATTACAACCCTTCAGTCAGGATTAAGGCCTAGCTTCTCACACCACTCATGTTGTGTGCATTAATTTTATACGTGAGTGGCGGGACCTACAATTTAACGTCGACTCCGAACGACAGAATTTTTGAGAAACTTTTCATGGCAGGTTTATTTTACTCTCAAAGTTTTAGCCAGAAATCTGCTGAGAGGCAGTCGCCGAAGAAATATTTTTTTTTTTTATATTTCATTTTTGATGTCTGACCTGGGATACGAACCCGGGCTTTACGAATAGTAAGCCAACACACTACCTACTACACCACGGCGACTTCAACACAACAAAGCAGGCAACATGATCAGTAAAAATTCAGTCAGTCTTGTGTTAAGACGCGTTGCGTGTGAAGAGAATAATCGTGGTTTGAAAATCTCCGTTGTAAAGATCTAACAAAAAGTAGTTACCGTTACGCAGAAGAGTGTAAAGAAGAATAACAAAACAAAGCAAATTGTTCTTTTTAAATCAAATTGCGAACAGTGGCACACGGAATTGTGCGAACAATAAAGAGTTTTAATTAAAACTAAACACAAATTTATTTTTATTTTATTTGCAATCTACGAACTCATATTTGAAACGTTTTTAAAAGGGTAAAAACGTATCAATATGAAAATAGGGCATCATATACCTTGTATTGGAATTGTTATAGTGCTTGCAATATCTTTCAACAATCGTCCACCAACCATCTTTGTATCCGGCACACCCTCATTGTCTTGAAAAAGAAGGGAAGACGCAACCGCAATCTCTATTGCAAAAAAGCTGCTGCTTCTTAAGTTGCAGACGACTTTTACTTGAGTATCGCATGTGCTTAACCATTCGTTTGATAACAGATATATTACTAAGACCACAGTTCAAATTCCCTGGCTTAGACCACAAGCTCTAATGTCCTGAGTATCATCAGACATTCAAAACGCAATGGAGTTTCCAGTCACCTAACGCAAGTATTAAGTTAGTTATTCTATCTGAAGCCATAGTTTCCTGTCTGAAGCAATAGTTATTTTGTCTGAAGCCATGGTTTCCTGTCTGAAGCCATAGTTTCCTGTCTGAAGCCATAGTTTCCTGTCTGAAGCCATAGTTACACTGCCTGAAGTTTTAGTTTCCCAGTTCCATATGACTTTGATGAAAATAACTTGCAATAGGGGATCATCTTTACATGCTAGTGCAGCCCTCAAACTTAGTGTGGGACGGCTTAGCATATTTTTCCAACTCGGCATTCACTTCTGATCACTTTTGTTATCAAAATGAGCCTGAATTTATGGAGTCACATCACAAACAATTAGGTTCTTCGGGCCAATTGAAACGTAGCAATTTTCTTTTCATTAACCAACCTAATGTGAAGCAGAAATAGTGCAACATCGATTATATTATCGACACCCAAAAGAAGCATTTTAATTTCTGTCATCACTAGCACACCAGCGCCTAGATTATCTTTAGTACCTGAGCGCCTATAAACCCATACGTTCGCATAAGGATAAAGTCCCACAGGACAGATACCACAAGCAAACATCCAACCTAGAGATTTCCTTATTGAAAACCATTCCAACCGCAAGATAAATCTTGCTATTGCAGTGATCGTTATATAGAAGTGTTCAGTTGCAGATGTCTCATGATTAAAATAATATTATTGTCCTGCTTTCCTTCCCACTTAAATTATGACGAGTTCACAGGCGTGATTTCAATGTAGTGATATCCTTCTAGAGACGCAATAATACTATGGAATCCCATTTGATTCAATTCAAAGAGAAAATTAGTCGTATTCTTTGCCAGATCGCTCCAGTGGAGCATAATGCATGCACTCACTGAGCCCCACTTTTAAACCGATCGGAGAATATCCATTTTGATACTGACCGAACCATCTACATTTCGGATATTGCAAGTTCTGTTGTGGAAGACATCTCAAAAATTATCTTCCAATGTTCCGAAATTTTTTTAACAAAACTTTGACACTGGACTGGACAGACGCTGAAATGATTTCTTCAAGGGAACTTATTGCAGTTTGACAATCTTACCACTCAGCACTGCACATCACTCAGTATGGCCATAGCTTCACTCGAAATACACCATTTTTTTTAAAGGGGATGTCCTTTTCTCACTGCATGTGTACTGCATGTAGGATAGGAATTCAGCATGTCAACAGACCAGGCTAGGTCATTAGTTAAATGCATTAAGAGTCACTGTCACTAAGCAGTGAAGATAATAGAAGATCAGTAGGCAAACTATGTCGAAGTTGGAGTGGAGCAGTGTGCTTTGGTATTCAAAACAACTAATTGTCTGCCCACATTACCAAAGCAGCATACAATGACTAAATATCCGCACACGGCAAACCATAAGTCAAATACTGTAAAGAAACATTGCTCGAGGCCTTCTTTATAATGAAATCCTCCAGTATCCTAATCTCCGCCAATCCATGCTTTTACATACAGGATTATGACATGGTTTCTCACACCACTTATATTGTGTGTGTTAATTTTATACGTTAGTGGCGGGAACTGCAGTTTAAAGTCGACTCCGAACGACAGATTTTTTGACAAACTTTTCATAGTAATTTCATTTTATTTTTGCCAGAAATCTACTAAGAGGAATTCGCCGAAGAAATATGCCTTAATATTTCGATTTGATCAAGATGTCTGATCTAGAACTTGGCCTCACATCTAATAAACCAACACACAACTTACTAGACTACGGCGACAAACGACAAAGTTATTAGCACAACGTAAGTCAAATACGTAGTCACCGCCATGGCTCGAGCCCTTGTCTACGATAAAATCCTCCAGTACTCTGATCTCCGCCTCTCCATGCTTTTACATACATACATACATAATTGGCCATTACAACCCTTCAGTCAGGATTATATTTAACGTCGACTCCGAACGACAGAATTTTGAGAAACTTTTTCATGGCAGTTTATTTTACTCTCAGAGTTTTTGCCAGAAATCTGCCGAGAGGAAGTCGCCGAAGAAATATTTTTTTTTCATATTTCATTTTTGATGTCTGACCTGGGATACGAACCCGGGCTTTACGAATAGTAAGCCAACACACTACCTACTACACCACGGCGACTTCTCCATGCTTTTAGGTCCTTTAAATTATTTTAAATTTTTGTTTTCCTTTTCTTTTTACCTGAACTCTTTTCAGTTTCATTATTACGAACATAAATTGTATGCATTTTTTACATTTTGTTCAGCACTATCATAAACAAGCCTATAAACACCTACACGTACCCACTTACTCATACACATACACCCACTTTTATATGTTACTTTGTAATTGTAATAATAAAAATAATAATTCTCTCTGCATTTACTTTGCTTAACACATGCCCATACAACTTTGATTATAAAAGAGTTGGAACTGTTTAAACAATTAAACTTTTGTTTACAAAATTTTACACAATTTTCAATTATCATAGAAAAACAATAAAAACAACAACAATGACAACAACACCAAAAATAATAATTATTTTCATATTTATGCCACTGTATAAGTGCGTGAGCGAATAAGGCCAATATAACTTGTGTACCACAAACAAAGTGGACAATGCCAACATCAAATGGCATTTGGTAAAATAATATAAAAATATACAGCGAATGCCAGTGAAAATCGTACAGCAAAGGTCATTAGATTAAGTTAGTGGGCAAGTCTACTCGCTGACTCATTGTGTTACCCAGCGTGAGGTAAGTCCTCTTGTCATGAACCGTTATCAGTGGGTTTGAACCACCTCGAGCTCCGGATAAAACCGGTTAGTTCACTTAGTGGCACGTTCGCTTCTATACCCAGATCTTCAAACATTCTGTCACCCAAAACCGATGACTTCTGTTTTGATGTGCAGGATACTTACATACCGATTCCGTTTCTTCCACATCCTAGCAGTTTCTGCAATAATCGTGGTGAGGCAGACCGAGCTTGTCAGCGAAACTGCCAATAGCTTACTGCACCGTTAGAATTCCTCTTAGAGCGTAAATCGTTCTCTTGTCGAACTCAAGTAATTCCCTAATTTTGAAATTTTGAAGGGTTGATAATAAATTCCATTGTAGAAAAAACGGAGAAAAAGTTGATTTAAAATTTATTTTAAATTCTATACTGTTTTCTTATTTAAAAAATTAAAAAAAAATAAAAAAAATTTTGCCTTTTTGTTGAAATTTGCATAAAAATCAATTGAATAAATCGACACCTTTTGTGTATTTAATTTACGAAATTTGATTTGATTTCTCTTTTCTTTTTTGTTATTCTCACTTTTATTATTTCTTATATAAATTTAAATATTCATAAAATTGTTGTTGTTTTTTTCATTTTCTCTTGTGTTTTTCTGTTTTCCTCTGTGATTTGAGGTTAAAAATGAACGAATGTGAATTACATTACAATTGTAACATAATCAGCAGAGACATATTCTTTATTGTTGTTGTTGTTTTTCTAATTGTATTCTAAAAAAATAATTTTAATTATTTCAAAACCGTAGCAAAAAAAATATGGCATATGTCCACATGAAATGCAAAACAGTAAAATAATATAAAATTTATGGGGACTACTTTAAACACGTGTAAGCAAAAGTAAAAAACATGGCAAAATTTAGTACCATTTGTGTATCTATATAGAGGGGCATCATAGGATCTATGATGAATGACAGAGGTGCGTTAACATATGCAGATAACGATATAATAAGGGTCAGCACAAGCAGTGACTATCCACTACTGTGTAGCTTCTTTATGGGTAAGCCGCCTGATAAACACTTATAAGACCACAATGTCACTATTTTCGAGCAGGAGAAAAAAGAGAAGAACAGGTGAAAGGACATAGATGAATACGATCTAACAATCAGGTCGCTTTACAAGCAACATATGAGGTTGACAGGACAACAGTAAGGAACCGTGTAAGCAGCAAGATGAGCTTACCAGGAGGAAGTGTCCAAGCCACTGATTTCTTCGTATTCTTTTGGTGAAGAGAGAAGTGGAATTTGGAATTCCATATTCTGCGACGTAGTATAGTAGGTAGTGTGTTGGCTTAATAGACGTGAGGCCTCGGTTCAAACCCCAGGTCAGACATCTCCAGCATAACGAAATATGAACAAATATTTCTTTTGCGACTTCCTCTCAGCAGATTTCTGGCAAAAACTCTGAGAGTAAATAAAATTGCCAAAATTGGTTTATTAGACGTGATGCCTCGGTTCATGTCAGACATCTAGAACGAAATATGAAAAAATATTTCTTCGCAGACTTCCTCTCAGCAGATTTCTGCCAATAACTATGAGAGTAATACGAAATTGCCATGAAAATTCAACTTTAAACTGTATGTCCCGCCACTCATGGCAAAAAATTAACACACACAACATGAGTTGGTGTGAGAAACTAGGTCGTAATTCTGATTAAAGTGTTGTAGTAACCAATTATGTTTGTATGTAAGTACATATGTGAGATCACATATCTTCTTTCTTAATACATCTGTGCTGAACCCATACGTCCTCCTTCGAACGGTTCTTCTCTTAAAGGAGTATGTAGCATGTAAGGTGTAACTTTATCTTTCATTGCTTAGGCTTGCTTCGAAACATTTCTTAAAAGTATGGAGATTGCTGGTTCTGTTCAGGGGACAGCTAAGCTTGGTGGTAATAACAGCCCCACGATATGATTTGGTCGGACCATCATACTGCCTGACAAATCTTGTGTTAGACCGGAGTTAAATTGGGATTACACGACAGCCATAATTGGCATTAGGCAATGTAAACAATGAAGTTATCTTTGCAATTACTGTTTAATCAAAAAGAATATTGAAAAACTACATAAGCAATCGACATCCTTAAACATTTATATACAGTGAGCGTCCAAAGAAACTGTACACTTTAGGAGAGTACCCGAAAAAATTTGATAAAATGTTGAAATTTTTTGTAATTTTTTTTTTGTTTGTTTTGTTTGAATTTTAAAAATTGGCAATGAAACAATTTTACTATTTTTATTTATTTATTTATTAATGTATATTTTTTATGTGCAGTTTCTTTTGACGCTCGTGATCATTTCTTAATAATATTTCTATAGTTGTTGTTATTGTTGTTATTGCCATAAAACAAGTTTTATTATTTACCACTACTGGGTCAGAAATTGTTTGAAATAGTAAAAGAGTAGCCTTCTGCCATTGAGAAGTTAAAACGCCAATCAATTGAAAATGAAAATATTTATTAGTCTGGCGTAATAAAATTTTCTTTTCATTGTACTTTAATACGCTCAAGGAAATGGGTTGAAAATTGCAGTTCATTATGATTGAAATAAGGCCACCACACTTTAAGAATGTAACGGCATTGCAAGAAAGCCCATATAAACTGCAATCTGGCAATATAATTGAAGGGGCAGCGTGTGGCCATATGTGGCGAAAACAATTTTATATTATATAACTACCTCGAACGAATCAAAACTAGAGCGTAAGGGGGCATGGTTTATACATAGGAATATATACATACTGTTATGAAAATAAATGAAAAAATCTAGATATTGGTGTTTTGCTTTTACATCGCTTAATATTATAATTATAAACAAAAGCTACAAAAACAAAAACAATGAACTTGTTTACAAATTATCGCACTGCTTAATAATACAACAAACACCAGCATAAAAAAATGGTAAACAAGTAAACAACAATATACCGACAACACAACAACAATAAACTTAAACAACGATGTTTACATTTATAGAGAAAAAGAAGAAGTCATGAAGTCGCCGTAGTCTAGTCCAGGGTTTAAACCCCAGGCCAGACATCAAAACAAAATTTAAAAAATATTTTTTCGGTGACTTAATCACAGTAAATTTCTGGCAAAAACTCTGAGAGTAAATAAAATTGCCATGAAAAGTTTCTCAAAAATCTGTGGTTCGGAGTCGACTTTAAACTGTTGGTCCCGCCACTAACACACACACACAACATAAAGTAGTGTGAAACTAGGTCATAATCCTGACTGAAGGGTTGTAATGACCAATTATGTAAGTCATGAACGCTCATGAGCTAAGGCAAAGCAGGCGACTGAGTGAAGTTCAGTCAGTCTTGTGTGAAGACACGGTGCGTTAGATGATAGTAATCGTAATTTGAAGATCTCCGTTACAAAGATATGTCGAACAATTGTCTAGTAATTGTTATTGTTTATGCAAAGGTTGTAAACAGAGGAATAGCAAATAAAAGCGTTTGTTGTTGTTTACATGAAGTTGTAAACAGTGGCACACATAATTGTGTAAATAATAAAGAATTTATCTAAAACTAAACACAAATTTATTTTTATTTCATTTGTAATCTACAAGCTCAATTTTTAAACGTTTTTAAAAGGCAAAAAGTAACTAAGAGGAATTCGCCGAAGAAATATGCCTTAATATTTCGATTTGATCAAGATGTCTGATCTAGAACTTGGCCTCACATCTAATAAACCAACACACAACTTACTAGACTACGGCGACAAACGACAAAGTTATTAGCACAACGTAAGTCAAATACGTAGTCACCGCCATGGCTCGAGCCCTTGTCTACGATAAAATCCTCCAGTACTCTGATCTCCGCCTCTCCATGCTTTTACATACATACATACATAATTGGCCATTACAACCCTTCAGTCAGGATTATATTTAACGTCGACTCCGAACGACAGAATTTTGAGAAACTTTTTCATGGCAGTTTATTTTACTCTCAGAGTTTTTGCCAGAAATCTGCTGAGAGGAAGTCGCCGAAGAAATATTTTTTTTTCATATTTCATTTTTGATGTCTGACCTGGGATACGAACCCGGGCTTTACGAATAGTAAGCCAACACACTACCTACTACACCACGGCGACTTCTCCATGCTTTTAGGTCCTTTAAATTATTTTAAATTTTTGTTTTCCTTTTCTTTTTACCTGAACTCTTTTCAGTTTCATTATTACGAACATAAATTGTATGCATTTTTTACATTTTGTTCAGCACTATCATAAACAAGCCTATAAACACCTACACGTACCCACTTATTCATACACATACACCCACTTTTATATGTTACTTTGTAATTGTAATAATAAAAATAATAATTCTCTCTGCATTTACTTTGCTTAACACATGCCCATACAACTTTGATTATAAAAGAGTTGGAACTGTTTAAACAATTAAACTTTTGTTTACAAAATTTTACACAATTTTCAATTATCATAGAAAAACAATAAAAACAACAACAATGACAACAACACCAAAAATAATAATTATTTTCATATTTATGCCACTGTATAAGTGCGTGAGCGAATAAGGCCAATATAACTTGTGTACCACAAACAAAGTGGACAATGCCAACATCAAATGGCATTTGGTAAAATAATATAAAAATATACAGCGAATGCCAGTGAAAATCGTACAGCAAAGGTCATTAGATTAAGTTAGTGGGCAAGTCTACTCGCTGACTCATTGTGTTACCCAGCGTGAGGTAAGTCCTCTTGTCATGAACCGTTATCAGTGGGTTTGAACCACCTCGAGCTCCGGATAAAACCGGTTAGTTCACTTAGTGGCACGTTCGCTTCTATACCCAGATCTTCAAACATTCTGTCACCCAAAACCGATGACTTCTGTTTTGATGTGCAGGATACTTACATACCGATTCCGTTTCTTCCACATCCTAGCAGTTTCTGCAATAATCGTGGTGAGGCAGACCGAGCTTGTCAGCGAAACTGCCAATAGCTTACTGCACCGTTAGAATTCCTCTTAGAGCGTAAATCGTTCTCTTGTCGAACTCAAGTAATTCCCTAATTTTGAAATTTTGAAGGGTTGATAATAAATTCCATTGTAGAAAAAACGGAGAAAAAGTTGATTTAAAATTTATTTTAAATTCTATACTGTTTTCTTATTTAAAAAATTAAAAAAAAATAAAAAAAATTTTGCCTTTTTGTTGAAATTTGCATAAAAATCAATTGAATAAATCGACACCTTTTGTGTATTTAATTTACGAAATTTGATTTGATTTCTCTTTTCTTTTTTGTTATTCTCACTTTTATTATTTCTTATATAAATTTAAATATTCATAAAATTGTTGTTGTTTTTTTCATTTTCTCTTGTGTTTTTCTGTTTTCCTCTGTGATTTGAGGTTAAAAATGAACGAATGTGAATTACATTACAATTGTAACATAATCAGCAGAGACATATTCTTTATTGTTGTTGTTGTTTTTCTAATTGTATTCTAAAAAAATAATTTTAATTATTTCAAAACCGTAGCAAAAAAAATATGGCATATGTCCACATGAAATGCAAAACAGTAAAATAATATAAAATTTATGGGGACTACTTTAAACACGTGTAAGCAAAAGTAAAAAACATGGCAAAATTTAGTACCATTTGTGTATCTAAATAGAGGGGCATCATAGGATCTATGATGAATGACAGAGGTGCGTTAACATATGCAGATAACGATATAATAAGGGTCAGCACAAGCAGTGACTATCCACTACTGTGTAGCTTCTTTATGGGTAAGCCGCCTGATAAACACTTATAAGACCACAATGTCACTATTTTCGAGCAGGAGAAAAAAGAGAAGAACAGGTGAAAGGACATAGATGAATACGATCTAACAATCAGGTCGCTTTACAAGCAACATATGAGGTTGACAGGACAACAGTAAGGAACCGTGTAAGCAGCAAGATGAGCTTACCAGGAGGAAGTGTCCAAGCCACTGATTTCTTCGTATTCTTTTGGTGAAGAGAGAAGTGGAATTTGGAATTCCATATTCTGCGACGTAGTATAGTAGGTAGTGTGTTGGCTTAATAGACGTGAGGCCTCGGTTCAAACCCCAGGTCAGACATCTCCAGCATAACGAAATATGAACAAATATTTCTTTTGCGACTTCCTCTCAGCAGATTTCTGGCAAAAACTCTGAGAGTAAATAAAATTGCCAAAATTGGTTTATTAGACGTGATGCCTCGGTTCATGTCAGACATCTAGAACGAAATATGAAAAAATATTTCTTCGCAGACTTCCTCTCAGCAGATTTCTGCCAATAACTATGAGAGTAATACGAAATTGCCATGAAAATTCAACTTTAAACTGTATGTCCCGCCACTCATGGCAAAAAATTAACACACACAACATGAGTTGGTGTGAGAAACTAGGTCGTAATTCTGATTAAAGTGTTGTAGTAACCAATTATGTTTGTATGTAAGTACATATGTGAGATCACATATCTTCTTTCTTAATACATCTGTGCATACGTCCTCCTTCGAACGGTTCTTCTCTTAAAGGAGTATGTAGCATGTAAGGTGTAACTTTATCTTTCATTGCTTAGGCTTGCTTCGAAACATTTCTTAAAAGTATGGAGATTGCTGGTTCTGTTCAGGGGACAGCTAAGCTTGGTGGTAATAACAGCCCCACGATATGATTTGGTCGGACCATCATACTGCCTGACAAATCTTGTGTTAGACCGGAGTTAAATTGGGATTACACGACAGCCATAATTGGCATTAGGCAATGTAAACAATGAAGTTATCTTTGCAATTACTGTTTAATCAAAAAGAATATTGAAAAACTACATAAGCAATCGACATCCTTAAACATTTATATACAGTGAGCGTCCAAAGAAACTGTACACTTTAGGAGAGTACCCGAAAAAATTTGATAAAATGTTGAAATTTTTTGTAATTTTTTTTTTGTTTGTTTTGTTTGAATTTTAAAAATTGGCAATGAAACAATTTTACTATTTTTATTTATTTATTTATTAATGTATATTTTTTATGTGCAGTTTCTTTTGACGCTCGTGATCATTTCTTAATAATATTTCTATAGTTGTTGTTATTGTTGTTATTGCCATAAAACAAGTTTTATTATTTACCACTACTGGGTCAGAAATTGTTTGAAATAGTAAAAGAGTAGCCTTCTGCCATTGAGAAGTTAAAACGCCAATCAATTGAAAATGAAAATATTTATTAGTCTGGCGTAATAAAATTTTCTTTTCATTGTACTTTAATACGCTCAAGGAAATGGGTTGAAAATTGCAGTTCATTATGATTGAAATAAGGCCACCACACTTTAAGAATGTAACGGCATTGCAAGAAAGCCCATATAAACTGCAATCTGGCAATATAATTGAAGGGGCAGCGTGTGGCCATATGTGGCGAAAACAATTTTATATTATATAACTACCTCGAACGAATCAAAACTAGAGCGTAAGGGGGCATGGTTTATACATAGGAATATATACATACTGTTATGAAAATAAATGAAAAAATCTAGATATTGGTGTTTTGCTTTTACATCGCTTAATATTATAATTATAAACAAAAGCTACAAAAACAAAAACAATGAACTTGTTTACAAATTATCGCACTGCTTAATAATACAACAAACACCAGCATAAAAAAATGGTAAACAAGTAAACAACAATATACCGACAACACAACAACAATAAACTTAAACAACGATGTTTACATTTATAGAGAAAAAGAAGAAGTCATGAAGTCGCCGTAGTCTAGTCCAGGGTTTAAACCCCAGGCCAGACATCAAAACAAAATTTAAAAAATATTTTTTCGGTGACTTAATCACAGTAAATTTCTGGCAAAAACTCTGAGAGTAAATAAAATTGCCATGAAAAGTTTCTCAAAAATCTGTGGTTCGGAGTCGACTTTAAACTGTTGGTCCCGCCACTAACACACACACACAACATAAAGTAGTGTGAAACTAGGTCATAATCCTGACTGAAGGGTTGTAATGACCAATTATGTAAGTCATGAACGCTCATGAGCTAAGGCAAAGCAGGCGACTGAGTGAAGTTCAGTCAGTCTTGTGTGAAGACACGGTGCGTTAGATGATAGTAATCGTAATTTGAAGATCTCCGTTACAAAGATATGTCGAACAATTGTCTAGTAATTGTTATTGTTTATGCAAAGGTTGTAAACAGAGGAATAGCAAATAAAAGCGTTTGTTGTTGTTTACATGAAGTTGTAAACAGTGGCACACATAATTGTGTAAATAATAAAGAATTTATCTAAAACTAAACACAAATTTATTTTTATTTCATTTGTAATCTACAAGCTCAATTTTTAAACGTTTTTAAAAGGCAAAAAGTAACTAAGAGGAATTCGCCGAAGAAATATGCCTTAATATTTCGATTTGATCAAGATGTCTGATCTAGAACTTGGCCTCACATCTAATAAACCAACACACAACTTACTAGACTACGGCGACAAACGACAAAGTTATTAGCACAACGTAAGTCAAATACGTAGTCACCGCCATGGCTCGAGCCCTTGTCTACGATAAAATCCTCCAGTACTCTGATCTCCGCCTCTCCATGCTTTTACATACATACATACATAATTGGCCATTACAACCCTTCAGTCAGGATTATATTTAACGTCGACTCCGAACGACAGAATTTTGAGAAACTTTTTCATGGCAGTTTATTTTACTCTCAGAGTTTTTGCCAGAAATCTGCTGAGAGGAAGTCGCCGAAGAAATATTTTTTTTTCATATTTCATTTTTGATGTCTGACCTGGGATACGAACCCGGGCTTTACGAATAGTAAGCCAACACACTACCTACTACACCACGGCGACTTCTCCATGCTTTTAGGTCCTTTAAATTATTTTAAATTTTTGTTTTCCTTTTCTTTTTACCTGAACTCTTTTCAGTTTTATTATTACGAACATAAATTGTATGCATTTTTAACATTTTGTTCAGCACTATCATAAACAAGCCTATAAACACCTACACGTACCCACTTATTCATACACATACACCCACTTTTATATGTTACTTTGTAATTGTAATAATAAAAATAATAATTCTCTCTGCATTTACTTTGCTTAACACATGCCCATACAACTTTGATTATAAAAGAGTTGGAACTGTTTAAACAATTAAACTTTTGTTTACAAAATTTTACACAATTTTCAATTATCATAGAAAAACAATAAAAACAACAACAATGACAACAACACCAAAAATAATAATTATTTTCATATTTATGCCACTGTATAAGTGCGTGAGCGAATAAGGCCAATATAACTTGTGTACCACAAACAAAGTGGACAATGCCAACATCAAATGGCATTTGGTAAAATAATATAAAAATATACAGCGAATGCCAGTGAAAATCGTACAGCAAAGGTCATTAGATTAAGTTAGTGGGCAAGTCTACTCGCTGACTCATTGTGTTACCCAGCGTGAGGTAAGTCCTCTTGTCATGAACCGTTATCAGTGGGTTTGAACCACCTCGAGCTCCGGATAAAACCGGTTAGTTCACTTAGTGGCACGTTCGCTTCTATACCCAGATCTTCAAACATTCTGTCACCCAAAACCGATGACTTCTGTTTTGATGTGCAGGATACTTACATACCGATTCCGTTTCTTCCACATCCTAGCAGTTTCTGCAATAATCGTGGTGAGGCAGACCGAGCTTGTCAGCGAAACTGCCAATAGCTTACTGCACCGTTAGAATTCCTCTTAGAGCGTAAATCGTTCTCTTGTCGAACTCAAGTAATTCCCTAATTTTGAAATTTTGAAGGGTTGATAATAAATTCCATTGTAGAAAAAACGGAGAAAAAGTTGATTTAAAATTTATTTTAAATTCTATACTGTTTTCTTATTTAAAAAATTAAAAAAAAATAAAAAAAATTTTGCCTTTTTGTTGAAATTTGCATAAAAATCAATTGAATAAATCGACACCTTTTGTGTATTTAATTTACGAAATTTGATTTGATTTCTCTTTTCTTTTTTGTTATTCTCACTTTTATTATTTCTTATATAAATTTAAATATTCATAAAATTGTTGTTGTTTTTTTCATTTTCTCTTGTGTTTTTCTGTTTTCCTCTGTGATTTGAGGTTAAAAATGAACGAATGTGAATTACATTACAATTGTAACATAATCAGCAGAGACATATTCTTTATTGTTGTTGTTGTTTTTCTAATTGTATTCTAAAAAAATAATTTTAATTATTTCAAAACCGTAGCAAAAAAAATATGGCATATGTCCACATGAAATGCAAAACAGTAAAATAATATAAAATTTATGGGGACTACTTTAAACACGTGTAAGCAAAAGTAAAAAACATGGCAAAATTTAGTACCATTTGTGTATCTAAATAGAGGGGCATCATAGGATCTATGATGAATGACAGAGGTGCGTTAACATATGCAGATAACGATATAATAAGGGTCAGCACAAGCAGTGACTATCCACTACTGTGTAGCTTCTTTATGGGTAAGCCGCCTGATAAACACTTATAAGACCACAATGTCACTATTTTCGAGCAGGAGAAAAAAGAGAAGAACAGGTGAAAGGACATAGATGAATACGATCTAACAATCAGGTCGCTTTACAAGCAACATATGAGGTTGACAGGACAACAGTAAGGAACCGTGTAAGCAGCAAGATGAGCTTACCAGGAGGAAGTGTCCAAGCCACTGATTTCTTCGTATTCTTTTGGTGAAGAGAGAAGTGGAATTTGGAATTCCATATTCTGCGACGTAGTATAGTAGGTAGTGTGTTGGCTTAATAGACGTGAGGCCTCGGTTCAAACCCCAGGTCAGACATCTCCAGCATAACGAAATATGAACAAATATTTCTTTTGCGACTTCCTCTCAGCAGATTTCTGGCAAAAACTCTGAGAGTAAATAAAATTGCCAAAATTGGTTTATTAGACGTGATGCCTCGGTTCATGTCAGACATCTAGAACGAAATATGAAAAAATATTTCTTCGCAGACTTCCTCTCAGCAGATTTCTGCCAATAACTATGAGAGTAATACGAAATTGCCATGAAAATTCAACTTTAAACTGTATGTCCCGCCACTCATGGCAAAAAATTAACACACACAACATGAGTTGGTGTGAGAAACTAGGTCGTAATTCTGATTAAAGTGTTGTAGTAACCAATTATGTTTGTATGTAAGTACATATGTGAGATCACATATCTTCTTTCTTAATACATCTGTGCTGAACCCATACGTCCTCCTTCGAACGGTTCTTCTCTTAAAGGAGTATGTAGCATGTAAGGTGTAACTTTATCTTTCATTGCTTAGGCTTGCTTCGAAACATTTCTTAAAAGTATGGAGATTGCTGGTTCTGTTCAGGGGACAGCTAAGCTTGGTGGTAATAACAGCCCCACGATATGATTTGGTCGGACCATCATACTGCCTGACAAATCTTGTGTTAGACCGGAGTTAAATTGGGATTACACGACAGCCATAATTGGCATTAGGCAATGTAAACAATGAAGTTATCTTTGCAATTACTGTTTAATCAAAAAGAATATTGAAAAACTACATAAGCAATCGACATCCTTAAACATTTATATACAGTGAGCGTCCAAAGAAACTGTACACTTTAGGAGAGTACCCGAAAAAATTTGATAAAATGTTGAAATTTTTTGTAATTTTTTTTTTGTTTGTTTTGTTTGAATTTTAAAAATTGGCAATGAAACAATTTTACTATTTTTATTTATTTATTTATTAATGTATATTTTTTATGTGCAGTTTCTTTTGACGCTCGTGATCATTTCTTAATAATATTTCTATAGTTGTTGTTATTGTTGTTATTGCCATAAAACAAGTTTTATTATTTACCACTACTGGGTCAGAAATTGTTTGAAATAGTAAAAGAGTAGCCTTCTGCCATTGAGAAGTTAAAACGCCAATCAATTGAAAATGAAAATATTTATTAGTCTGGCGTAATAAAATTTTCTTTTCATTGTACTTTAATACGCTCAAGGAAATGGGTTGAAAATTGCAGTTCATTATGATTGAAATAAGGCCACCACACTTTAAGAATGTAACGGCATTGCAAGAAAGCCCATATAAACTGCAATCTGGCAATATAATTGAAGGGGCAGCGTGTGGCCATATGTGGCGAAAACAATTTTATATTATATAACTACCTCGAACGAATCAAAACTAGAGCGTAAGGGGGCATGGTTTATACATAGGAATATATACATACTGTTATGAAAATAAATGAAAAAATCTAGATATTGGTGTTTTGCTTTTACATCGCTTAATATTATAATTATAAACAAAAGCTACAAAAACAAAAACAATGAACTTGTTTACAAATTATCGCACTGCTTAATAATACAACAAACACCAGCATAAAAAAATGGTAAACAAGTAAACAACAATATACCGACAACACAACAACAATAAACTTAAACAACGATGTTTACATTTATAGAGAAAAAGAAGAAGTCATGAAGTCGCCGTAGTCTAGTCCAGGGTTTAAACCCCAGGCCAGACATCAAAACAAAATTTAAAAAATATTTTTTCGGTGACTTAATCACAGTAAATTTCTGGCAAAAACTCTGAGAGTAAATAAAATTGCCATGAAAAGTTTCTCAAAAATCTGTGGTTCGGAGTCGACTTTAAACTGTTGGTCCCGCCACTAACACACACACACAACATAAAGTAGTGTGAAACTAGGTCATAATCCTGACTGAAGGGTTGTAATGACCAATTATGTAAGTCATGAACGCTCATGAGCTAAGGCAAAGCAGGCGACTGAGTGAAGTTCAGTCAGTCTTGTGTGAAGACACGGTGCGTTAGATGATAGTAATCGTAATTTGAAGATCTCCGTTACAAAGATATGTCGAACAATTGTCTAGTAATTGTTATTGTTTATGCAAAGGTTGTAAACAGAGGAATAGCAAATAAAAGCGTTTGTTGTTGTTTACATGAAGTTGTAAACAGTGGCACACATAATTGTGTAAATAATAAAGAATTTATCTAAAACTAAACACAAATTTATTTTTATTTCATTTGTAATCTACAAGCTCAATTTTTAAACGTTTTTAAAAGGCAAAAAGTAACTAAGAGGAATTCGCCGAAGAAATATGCCTTAATATTTCGATTTGATCAAGATGTCTGATCTAGAACTTGGCCTCACATCTAATAAACCAACACACAACTTACTAGACTACGGCGACAAACGACAAAGTTATTAGCACAACGTAAGTCAAATACGTAGTCACCGCCATGGCTCGAGCCCTTGTCTACGATAAAATCCTCCAGTACTCTGATCTCCGCCTCTCCATGCTTTTACATACATACATACATAATTGGCCATTACAACCCTTCAGTCAGGATTATATTTAACGTCGACTCCGAACGACAGAATTTTGAGAAACTTTTTCATGGCAGTTTATTTTACTCTCAGAGTTTTTGCCAGAAATCTGCTGAGAGGAAGTCGCCGAAGAAATATTTTTTTTTCATATTTCATTTTTGATGTCTGACCTGGGATACGAACCCGGGCTTTACGAATAGTAAGCCAACACACTACCTACTACACCACGGCGACTTCTCCATGCTTTTAGGTCCTTTAAATTATTTTAAATTTTTGTTTTCCTTTTCTTTTTACCTGAACTCTTTTCAGTTTCATTATTACGAACATAAATTGTATGCATTTTTTACATTTTGTTCAGCACTATCATAAACAAGCCTATAAACACCTACACGTACCCACTTATTCATACACATACACCCACTTTTATATGTTACTTTGTAATTGTAATAATAAAAATAATAATTCTCTCTGCATTTACTTTGCTTAACACATGCCCATACAACTTTGATTATAAAAGAGTTGGAACTGTTTAAACAATTAAACTTTTGTTTACAAAATTTTACACAATTTTCAATTATCATAGAAAAACAATAAAAACAACAACAATGACAACAACACCAAAAATAATAATTATTTTCATATTTATGCCACTGTATAAGTGCGTGAGCGAATAAGGCCAATATAACTTGTGTACCACAAACAAAGTGGACAATGCCAACATCAAATGGCATTTGGTAAAATAATATAAAAATATACAGCGAATGCCAGTGAAAATCGTACAGCAAAGGTCATTAGATTAAGTTAGTGGGCAAGTCTACTCGCTGACTCATTGTGTTACCCAGCGTGAGGTAAGTCCTCTTGTCATGAACCGTTATCAGTGGGTTTGAACCACCTCGAGCTCCGGATAAAACCGGTTAGTTCACTTAGTGGCACGTTCGCTTCTATACCCAGATCTTCAAACATTCTGTCACCCAAAACCGATGACTTCTGTTTTGATGTGCAGGATACTTACATACCGATTCCGTTTCTTCCACATCCTAGCAGTTTCTGCAATAATCGTGGTGAGGCAGACCGAGCTTGTCAGCGAAACTGCCAATAGCTTACTGCACCGTTAGAATTCCTCTTAGAGCGTAAATCGTTCTCTTGTCGAACTCAAGTAATTCCCTAATTTTGAAATTTTGAAGGGTTGATAATAAATTCCATTGTAGAAAAAACGGAGAAAAAGTTGATTTAAAATTTATTTTAAATTCTATACTGTTTTCTTATTTAAAAAATTAAAAAAAAATAAAAAAAATTTTGCCTTTTTGTTGAAATTTGCATAAAAATCAATTGAATAAATCGACACCTTTTGTGTATTTAATTTACGAAATTTGATTTGATTTCTCTTTTCTTTTTTGTTATTCTCACTTTTATTATTTCTTATATAAATTTAAATATTCATAAAATTGTTGTTGTTTTTTTCATTTTCTCTTGTGTTTTTCTGTTTTCCTCTGTGATTTGAGGTTAAAAATGAACGAATGTGAATTACATTACAATTGTAACATAATCAGCAGAGACATATTCTTTATTGTTGTTGTTGTTTTTCTAATTGTATTCTAAAAAAATAATTTTAATTATTTCAAAACCGTAGCAAAAAAAATATGGCATATGTCCACATGAAATGCAAAACAGTAAAATAATATAAAATTTATGGGGACTACTTTAAACACGTGTAAGCAAAAGTAAAAAACATGGCAAAATTTAGTACCATTTGTGTATCTATATAGAGGGGCATCATAGGATCTATGATGAATGACAGAGGTGCGTTAACATATGCAGATAACGATATAATAAGGGTCAGCACAAGCAGTGACTATCCACTACTGTGTAGCTTCTTTATGGGTAAGCCGCCTGATAAACACTTATAAGACCACAATGTCACTATTTTCGAGCAGGAGAAAAAAGAGAAGAACAGGTGAAAGGACATAGATGAATACGATCTAACAATCAGGTCGCTTTACAAGCAACATATGAGGTTGACAGGACAACAGTAAGGAACCGTGTAAGCAGCAAGATGAGCTTACCAGGAGGAAGTGTCCAAGCCACTGATTTCTTCGTATTCTTTTGGTGAAGAGAGAAGTGGAATTTGGAATTCCATATTCTGCGACGTAGTATAGTAGGTAGTGTGTTGGCTTAATAGACGTGAGGCCTCGGTTCAAACCCCAGGTCAGACATCTCCAGCATAACGAAATATGAACAAATATTTCTTTTGCGACTTCCTCTCAGCAGATTTCTGGCAAAAACTCTGAGAGTAAATAAAATTGCCAAAATTGGTTTATTAGACGTGATGCCTCGGTTCATGTCAGACATCTAGAACGAAATATGAAAAAATATTTCTTCGCAGACTTCCTCTCAGCAGATTTCTGCCAATAACTATGAGAGTAATACGAAATTGCCATGAAAATTCAACTTTAAACTGTATGTCCCGCCACTCATGGCAAAAAATTAACACACACAACATGAGTTGGTGTGAGAAACTAGGTCGTAATTCTGATTAAAGTGTTGTAGTAACCAATTATGTTTGTATGTAAGTACATATGTGAGATCACATATCTTCTTTCTTAATACATCTGTGCTGAACCCATACGTCCTCCTTCGAACGGTTCTTCTCTTAAAGGAGTATGTAGCATGTAAGGTGTAACTTTATCTTTCATTGCTTAGGCTTGCTTCGAAACATTTCTTAAAAGTATGGAGATTGCTGGTTCTGTTCAGGGGACAGCTAAGCTTGGTGGTAATAACAGCCCCACGATATGATTTGGTCGGACCATCATACTGCCTGACAAATCTTGTGTTAGACCGGAGTTAAATTGGGATTACACGACAGCCATAATTGGCATTAGGCAATGTAAACAATGAAGTTATCTTTGCAATTACTGTTTAATCAAAAAGAATATTGAAAAACTACATAAGCAATCGACATCCTTAAACATTTATATACAGTGAGCGTCCAAAGAAACTGTACACTTTAGGAGAGTACCCGAAAAAATTTGATAAAATGTTGAAATTTTTTGTAATTTTTTTTTTGTTTGTTTTGTTTGAATTTTAAAAATTGGCAATGAAACAATTTTACTATTTTTATTTATTTATTTATTAATGTATATTTTTTATGTGCAGTTTCTTTTGACGCTCGTGATCATTTCTTAATAATATTTCTATAGTTGTTGTTATTGTTGTTATTGCCATAAAACAAGTTTTATTATTTACCACTACTGGGTCAGAAATTGTTTGAAATAGTAAAAGAGTAGCCTTCTGCCATTGAGAAGTTAAAACGCCAATCAATTGAAAATGAAAATATTTATTAGTCTGGCGTAATAAAATTTTCTTTTCATTGTACTTTAATACGCTCAAGGAAATGGGTTGAAAATTGCAGTTCATTATGATTGAAATAAGGCCACCACACTTTAAGAATGTAACGGCATTGCAAGAAAGCCCATATAAACTGCAATCTGGCAATATAATTGAAGGGGCAGCGTGTGGCCATATGTGGCGAAAACAATTTTATATTATATAACTACCTCGAACGAATCAAAACTAGAGCGTAAGGGGGCATGGTTTATACATAGGAATATATACATACTGTTATGAAAATAAATGAAAAAATCTAGATATTGGTGTTTTGCTTTTACATCGCTTAATATTATAATTATAAACAAAAGCTACAAAAACAAAAACAATGAACTTGTTTACAAATTATCGCACTGCTTAATAATACAACAAACACCAGCATAAAAAAATGGTAAACAAGTAAACAACAATATACCGACAACACAACAACAATAAACTTAAACAACGATGTTTACATTTATAGAGAAAAAGAAGAAGTCATGAAGTCGCCGTAGTCTAGTCCAGGGTTTAAACCCCAGGCCAGACATCAAAACAAAATTTAAAAAATATTTTTTCGGTGACTTAATCACAGTAAATTTCTGGCAAAAACTCTGAGAGTAAATAAAATTGCCATGAAAAGTTTCTCAAAAATCTGTGGTTCGGAGTCGACTTTAAACTGTTGGTCCCGCCACTAACACACACACACAACATAAAGTAGTGTGAAACTAGGTCATAATCCTGACTGAAGGGTTGTAATGACCAATTATGTAAGTCATGAACGCTCATGAGCTAAGGCAAAGCAGGCGACTGAGTGAAGTTCAGTCAGTCTTGTGTGAAGACACGGTGCGTTAGATGATAGTAATCGTAATTTGAAGATCTCCGTTACAAAGATATGTCGAACAATTGTCTAGTAATTGTTATTGTTTATGCAAAGGTTGTAAACAGAGGAATAGCAAATAAAAGCGTTTGTTGTTGTTTACATGAAGTTGTAAACAGTGGCACACATAATTGTGTAAATAATAAAGAATTTATCTAAAACTAAACACAAATTTATTTTTATTTCATTTGTAATCTACAAGCTCAATTTTTAAACGTTTTTAAAAGGCAAAAAGTAACTAAGAGGAATTCGCCGAAGAAATATGCCTTAATATTTCGATTTGATCAAGATGTCTGATCTAGAACTTGGCCTCACATCTAATAAACCAACACACAACTTACTAGACTACGGCGACAAACGACAAAGTTATTAGCACAACGTAAGTCAAATACGTAGTCACCGCCATGGCTCGAGCCCTTGTCTACGATAAAATCCTCCAGTACTCTGATCTCCGCCTCTCCATGCTTTTACATACATACATACATAATTGGCCATTACAACCCTTCAGTCAGGATTATATTTAACGTCGACTCCGAACGACAGAATTTTGAGAAACTTTTTCATGGCAGTTTATTTTACTCTCAGAGTTTTTGCCAGAAATCTGCTGAGAGGAAGTCGCCGAAGAAATATTTTTTTTTCATATTTCATTTTTGATGTCTGACCTGGGATACGAACCCGGGCTTTACGAATAGTAAGCCAACACACTACCTACTACACCACGGCGACTTCTCCATGCTTTTAGGTCCTTTAAATTATTTTAAATTTTTGTTTTCCTTTTCTTTTTACCTGAACTCTTTTCAGTTTCATTATTACGAACATAAATTGTATGCATTTTTTACATTTTGTTCAGCACTATCATAAACAAGCCTATAAACACCTACACGTACCCACTTATTCATACACATACACCCACTTTTATATGTTACTTTGTAATTGTAATAATAAAAATAATAATTCTCTCTGCATTTACTTTGCTTAACACATGCCCATACAACTTTGATTATAAAAGAGTTGGAACTGTTTAAACAATTAAACTTTTGTTTACAAAATTTTACACAATTTTCAATTATCATAGAAAAACAATAAAAACAACAACAATGACAACAACACCAAAAATAATAATTATTTTCATATTTATGCCACTGTATAAGTGCGTGAGCGAATAAGGCCAATATAACTTGTGTACCACAAACAAAGTGGACAATGCCAACATCAAATGGCATTTGGTAAAATAATATAAAAATATACAGCGAATGCCAGTGAAAATCGTACAGCAAAGGTCATTAGATTAAGTTAGTGGGCAAGTCTACTCGCTGACTCATTGTGTTACCCAGCGTGAGGTAAGTCCTCTTGTCATGAACCGTTATCAGTGGGTTTGAACCACCTCGAGCTCCGGATAAAACCGGTTAGTTCACTTAGTGGCACGTTCGCTTCTATACCCAGATCTTCAAACATTCTGTCACCCAAAACCGATGACTTCTGTTTTGATGTGCAGGATACTTACATACCGATTCCGTTTCTTCCACATCCTAGCAGTTTCTGCAATAATCGTGGTGAGGCAGACCGAGCTTGTCAGCGAAACTGCCAATAGCTTACTGCACCGTTAGAATTCCTCTTAGAGCGTAAATCGTTCTCTTGTCGAACTCAAGTAATTCCCTAATTTTGAAATTTTGAAGGGTTGATAATAAATTCCATTGTAGAAAAAACGGAGAAAAAGTTGATTTAAAATTTATTTTAAATTCTATACTGTTTTCTTATTTAAAAAATTAAAAAAAAATAAAAAAAATTTTGCCTTTTTGTTGAAATTTGCATAAAAATCAATTGAATAAATCGACACCTTTTGTGTATTTAATTTACGAAATTTGATTTGATTTCTCTTTTCTTTTTTGTTATTCTCACTTTTATTATTTCTTATATAAATTTAAATATTCATAAAATTGTTGTTGTTTTTTTCATTTTCTCTTGTGTTTTTCTGTTTTCCTCTGTGATTTGAGGTTAAAAATGAACGAATGTGAATTACATTACAATTGTAACATAATCAGCAGAGACATATTCTTTATTGTTGTTGTTGTTTTTCTAATTGTATTCTAAAAAAATAATTTTAATTATTTCAAAACCGTAGCAAAAAAAATATGGCATATGTCCACATGAAATGCAAAACAGTAAAATAATATAAAATTTATGGGGACTACTTTAAACACGTGTAAGCAAAAGTAAAAAACATGGCAAAATTTAGTACCATTTGTGTATCTATATAGAGGGGCATCATAGGATCTATGATGAATGACAGAGGTGCGTTAACATATGCAGATAACGATATAATAAGGGTCAGCACAAGCAGTGACTATCCACTACTGTGTAGCTTCTTTATGGGTAAGCCGCCTGATAAACACTTATAAGACCACAATGTCACTATTTTCGAGCAGGAGAAAAAAGAGAAGAACAGGTGAAAGGACATAGATGAATACGATCTAACAATCAGGTCGCTTTACAAGCAACATATGAGGTTGACAGGACAACAGTAAGGAACCGTGTAAGCAGCAAGATGAGCTTACCAGGAGGAAGTGTCCAAGCCACTGATTTCTTCGTATTCTTTTGGTGAAGAGAGAAGTGGAATTTGGAATTCCATATTCTGCGACGTAGTATAGTAGGTAGTGTGTTGGCTTAATAGACGTGAGGCCTCGGTTCAAACCCCAGGTCAGACATCTCCAGCATAACGAAATATGAACAAATATTTCTTTTGCGACTTCCTCTCAGCAGATTTCTGGCAAAAACTCTGAGAGTAAATAAAATTGCCAAAATTGGTTTATTAGACGTGATGCCTCGGTTCATGTCAGACATCTAGAACGAAATATGAAAAAATATTTCTTCGCAGACTTCCTCTCAGCAGATTTCTGCCAATAACTATGAGAGTAATACGAAATTGCCATGAAAATTCAACTTTAAACTGTATGTCCCGCCACTCATGGCAAAAAATTAACACACACAACATGAGTTGGTGTGAGAAACTAGGTCGTAATTCTGATTAAAGTGTTGTAGTAACCAATTATGTTTGTATGTAAGTACATATGTGAGATCACATATCTTCTTTCTTAATACATCTGTGCTGAACCCATACGTCCTCCTTCGAACGGTTCTTCTCTTAAAGGAGTATGTAGCATGTAAGGTGTAACTTTATCTTTCATTGCTTAGGCTTGCTTCGAAACATTTCTTAAAAGTATGGAGATTGCTGGTTCTGTTCAGGGGACAGCTAAGCTTGGTGGTAATAACAGCCCCACGATATGATTTGGTCGGACCATCATACTGCCTGACAAATCTTGTGTTAGACCGGAGTTAAATTGGGATTACACGACAGCCATAATTGGCATTAGGCAATGTAAACAATGAAGTTATCTTTGCAATTACTGTTTAATCAAAAAGAATATTGAAAAACTACATAAGCAATCGACATCCTTAAACATTTATATACAGTGAGCGTCCAAAGAAACTGTACACTTTAGGAGAGTACCCGAAAAAATTTGATAAAATGTTGAAATTTTTTGTAATTTTTTTTTTGTTTGTTTTGTTTGAATTTTAAAAATTGGCAATGAAACAATTTTACTATTTTTATTTATTTATTTATTAATGTATATTTTTTATGTGCAGTTTCTTTTGACGCTCGTGATCATTTCTTAATAATATTTCTATAGTTGTTGTTATTGTTGTTATTGCCATAAAACAAGTTTTATTATTTACCACTACTGGGTCAGAAATTGTTTGAAATAGTAAAAGAGTAGCCTTCTGCCATTGAGAAGTTAAAACGCCAATCAATTGAAAATGAAAATATTTATTAGTCTGGCGTAATAAAATTTTCTTTTCATTGTACTTTAATACGCTCAAGGAAATGGGTTGAAAATTGCAGTTCATTATGATTGAAATAAGGCCACCACACTTTAAGAATGTAACGGCATTGCAAGAAAGCCCATATAAACTGCAATCTGGCAATATAATTGAAGGGGCAGCGTGTGGCCATATGTGGCGAAAACAATTTTATATTATATAACTACCTCGAACGAATCAAAACTAGAGCGTAAGGGGGCATGGTTTATACATAGGAATATATACATACTGTTATGAAAATAAATGAAAAAATCTAGATATTGGTGTTTTGCTTTTACATCGCTTAATATTATAATTATAAACAAAAGCTACAAAAACAAAAACAATGAACTTGTTTACAAATTATCGCACTGCTTAATAATACAACAAACACCAGCATAAAAAAATGGTAAACAAGTAAACAACAATATACCGACAACACAACAACAATAAACTTAAACAACGATGTTTACATTTATAGAGAAAAAGAAGAAGTCATGAAGTCGCCGTAGTCTAGTCCAGGGTTTAAACCCCAGGCCAGACATCAAAACAAAATTTAAAAAATATTTTTTCGGTGACTTAATCACAGTAAATTTCTGGCAAAAACTCTGAGAGTAAATAAAATTGCCATGAAAAGTTTCTCAAAAATCTGTGGTTCGGAGTCGACTTTAAACTGTTGGTCCCGCCACTAACACACACACACAACATAAAGTGGTGTGAAACTAGGTCATAATCCTGACTGAAGGGTTGTAATGACCAATTATGTAAGTCATGAACGCTCATGAGCTAAGGCAAAGCAGGCGACTGAGTGAAGTTCAGTCAGTCTTGTGTGAAGACACGGTGCGTTAGATGATAGTAATCGTAATTTGAAGATCTCCGTTACAAAGATATGTCGAACAATTGTCTAGTAATTGTTATTGTTTATGCAAAGGTTGTAAACAGAGGAATAGCAAATAAAAGCGTTTGTTGTTGTTTACATGAAGTTGTAAACAGTGGCACACATAATTGTGTAAATAATAAAGAATTTATCTAAAACTAAACACAAATTTATTTTTATTTCATTTGTAATCTACAAGCTCAATTTTTAAACGTTTTTAAAAGGCAAAAAGTAACAATACATAGTTCGACCAATTTATTAAGGCTCTCCGCTGTTTGTAGGAGCGATGGCTGCATATAACGGTTGATTTTTTCACCGTTTGAATTTTATAAATTGATCGAAAGTTGAGAATATTTAAAAGTGAATCGAGTATTCATTTGAGGTGATAAATGAAGGCTTGTATTCACTTTTCAAATATTCTTTGATGTAAATATCTCCGTACATATTCCACATGCTTACTTAAATTTTAAGACATATTTCCCATGCCAGAACTAGTATTGCCTTTCCCAGTGCAGGAATTGTGGCTGGTTTATGCCTGTACAACAATATTAGACATGGCAATACTTTCTAACACACAAGCAACCTATGAGATTGACAAGAGAATAGTAAGGGACTGTGCGGAAATTCGGAGTAATGAGCAGACAGATACCACCAAGAGGAAGTTTCCATACCGCTGATTTAGTCAGATGCTTTTGGTCGAGTGATAAAAGGAATTTGTAAATGTATACTCTGCGACAGACTTTTCACAAGTTAAACAAATCAGAGCCGATCTAAATTCTTGTTACGAAATTAATTGAGAAAGGGTTTAAATCAGATTATACAGGAGTGCCCTAGGAATAGTAACCAGTCTCCAGTAGATATAGAATTTTTTTTTTAAAATATGTAGGTTCTGCGATGAGGAAATGGAATCATTAAACACCTGAGTAGTTATCAAATACTAGGCAGAAATTTATTTTTACCGTCAAAGAACATTATACTGAATTTAGTCCAGCAACAGAATTGTTAGGATTTTTTATAGGCAAGCCCTACATACATAGATCGAGAGTAGTACAATAGATCACTTGGTTACAGTACCTCTATATAACAATATATAAACACTGCACAAGTCTTCAAGGGCTATGTGGCTATCCGTAAGTATCCGCATAACCTTTCAGTAATGCCTTAGCCAGTAGCCAGTTCAGTAGACTGTGAAAACTTTGGTGTAAGATTATTAATCCTCTTGTCCGTTCTTCTGCTATAGAAACCATCTCCTAACGACACTTGATATAGACTTTTAAGTGTGATATCGGCGGTTTTCATCGCAATGAATTCTCTATCGAGAGTTTCCATTTTGTGGGAATCCCCGATTATGGTGATATCTGTTGTCAGTAAAGATAATCCCTTGTCTATTACCTGCTGCTCATTTTCATTCTTCTCATCACAAAAAATTGTGTACAAATGTTCCCTGATTCTATAATGTCCGTCCAGCAGGTTAGTTACGAACATGGAAAAATATATATACTGGTGTTTTGTTTTTATATCGTTTAACACTAAAATTATAAACAAAAACTACAAAAACAATGAACTTGTTTACAAATTATCGCACTGCGTAATATAACAAAAAATATAGCAACAAATACCATCACAAAAAAATGGTAAACAAGTAAACAAAAATACAACAACAAACACTACAAGAATAAATGTAAACAAACAACAATAATGAAATAATAATGTTTACATTTATAGAGATTTCGAGAAGGCGACGCCAGGAACATTCGCCTTGAAGAACATTCATCAGACTGTTTATGTTGCCATATAAAAGGCAAGGCAAAGCAAGCAACTGAGTTAGTAAAAGTTTAGTCAGTCTTGCGTGAAGACGCGTTGTGTTTGAAGAGAGTAATCGTGGTTTGAAGATATCCGTTACCAAGATCTGTCCAACAATTGTCTAGTAATTGTTATTGTTTATGCAAAGTGTGTAAATAGAAAAATAACAAACAAAGCAAGTTATTAACAGTGGGAAGCAGAATTGTGCGAATAATAAAGAATTTTAATTAAAACTAAACACAAATTTATTTTTATTTTATTTGCAATCTACGAGTTAATATTTTAAACGTTTTTAAAAGGTAAAAACGTAACAATATTCTGAAGCTATCTGATAGTCTTATCTAAGACTCAAACCCTCTTTCATTACAAATGTCTGACGAATGTTCGGATTGTCCATCAGGATTAAGGAAAGCCATTGTTTCACTCCATTTTCCCTTAACTGAATAGTTTTTAATACCCAAGGCAAAGTAACATCATTCCAGTGGCAGAGCATTATAAGAAACTGAAAAAAGAAGACACCCCAAAAGATGAAGTGCATTTATAGCATCAATATTGGCATACCAACAGCGCACTTAAGTATTCACACACACTATCACTAACTGTTGCTGTCACAGGGTAAGTAACTCCACCATTATTTGCTGTGGCAAAATGTTGTGATTTTAGTTTTCCACTCTGAGTTGATGTAGCAACGAAGCTAGGTTTGCTTATCGAAAGATAAAGAGGAAATAAAAAATAAGACATGTTTATAAATAAAAACAGCTTGTAATGGAAACTAAAAGTGTCAATAAAAAGTTTTTGACTTGTTTATATACATATTTACCTACACAGAGTACTTATTTGCAATATTTACAAAACAGCCATGCAATTTGTTGAAAGGAAATGGAAGATCTAAAGCGCAATTCAATTTTTTTGTTTTTGTTGCCACAAAGTTGAATTTTATGCATCTACTTAAGTTGTAAGCTGTTAGAAGAAATGCAACGTAGTATTGTACATGATGATGCAGTATTTTAAAATATTGTTACGCAAATGGAAATGGCGTTACATCGTTTAACATTAAAATGATAAACAAAAGCTATAAAAACAAAACCAATAGACTTGTTTACATGATCAACGAATAAACAAAAATATAGCAACAAAATCAGTATAAAAAAAGGGATAAAAAGTAAACAAACAACACTGCAACTACAAACGTAAACAAAATATACAAACAATAAAAACTTAAACAACGTGTTTACATTTATAGAAATTTCGCGAAGGTAAAGTCATTCTCCTTCAAGGGCATTCATCAGAGTGTTTACCCTGAGATATAAAATGCAAGACAAAGCAGGCAACATGATCAGTAAAAATTCAGTCAGTCTTGTGTTAAGACGCGTTGCGTGTGAAGAGAATAATCGTGGTTTGAAAATCTCCGTTGTAAAGATCTAACAAAAAGTAGTTACCGTTACGCAGAAGAGTGTAAAGAAGAATAAAAAAACAAAGCAAATTGTTCTTTTTAAATCAAATTGCGAACAGTGGCACACAGAATTGTGCGAACAATAAAGAGTTTTAATTAAAACTAAACACAAATTTATTTTTATTTTATTTGCAATCTACGAACTCATATTTGAAACGTTTTTAAAAGGGTAAAAACGTATCAATATGAAAATAGGGCATCATATACCTTGTATTGGAATTGTTATAGTGCTTGCAATATCTTTCAACAATCGTCCACCAACCATCTTTGTATCCGGCACACCCTCATTGTCTTGAAAAAGAAGTGAAGACGCAACCGCAATCTCTATTGCAAAAAAGCTGCTGCTTCTTAAGTTGCAGACGACTTTTACTTGAGTATCGCATGTGCTTAACCATTCGTTTGATAACAGATATATTACTAAGACCACAGTTCAAATTCCCTGGCTTAGACCACAAGCTCTAATGTCCTGAGTATCATCAGACATTCAAAACGCAATGGAGTTTCCAGTCGCCTAACGCAAGTATTAAGTTAGTTATTCTATCTGAAGCCATAGTTTCCTGTCTGAAGCAATAGTTATTTTGTCTGAAGCCATGGTTTCCTGTCTGAAGCCATAGTTTCCTGTCTGAAGCCATAGTTTCCTGTCTGAAGCCATAGTTACACTGCCTGAAGTTTTAGTTTCCCAGTTCCATATGACTTTGATGAGAATAACTTGCAATTGGTGATCATTTTTACAAGCCAGTGCGCCCACAAATTTAGAGTGGGTTTGTTTAGCATAGTTTTTCCAACTCGGCGTCCACTTCTGATCACTTCAAAATGGGCCTGAATTTATGGAGTTACAGCACAAACAATTAGGTTCTCCTGGTCAATTGAAACTTTGCACTTTTCTTTTCGTTAATCAACCTAATGTGAAGCAGAAATAGTGGAACATCGATCAGATTATCGACAACCAAAGGAAGCATTTTAAATTCTGTCTTTGCCTAGATTATCTTTAGTGCCTGAGCGGCTCTAAGCCCATGCATTCGCATAATGATAAAATGTTAGAGGACAGATAACACAAGCCAACATCCAACCCAGAGATTTCCTCATTGAAAACCATCCCAACCCCAAGATAAATCTTGCTATAGCGGTGATCTTTATTTAGAAGAGTTCAGCTCCAGATGTCTCATGAGTAAAATACTATTATTTTCATGCTTTTCTTCCCACTTACATTATGACGAGTTCACGGGCGTGATTTCCCATGTAGTGATAGCCTTCGAGTGCAGCAATAGTGCCATGGATATCCCATTTGATTCATTTCAAAGAGAAAATTAGTCGTATTCTTTGCCAGATCGCTCCAGTGGAGCATAATGCATGCACTCACTGAGCCCCACTTTTAAACCGATCGGAGAATATCCATTTTGATACTGACCGAACCATCTATATTTCGGATATTGCAAGTTCTGTTGTGGAAGACATCTCAAAAATTATCTTCCAATGTTCCGAAATTTTTTTAACAAAACTTTGACATTCAGCGACGGGTACAGACGCTGAAATGATTTCTTCAAGGGAACCTATTGCAGTTTGACAATCTTACCACTGCAAATCACTCAGTATGGCCATAGCTTCACTCGAAATACGCCATTTTTTTACAGGGGATGTCCTTTTCTCACTGCATGTATATTGCATGTAGGATAGGATATCAGCATGTCAACAGACCAGGCAAGGTCATTAGTTAATGGCATTAAGAGTCACTGTCACTAGGCAGTGAAGATAATAGAAGATCGGTAGGCAAACTATGTTGAAGTTGGAGTGGAGCAGTGTGCTTTGGTATTCAAAACAACTAATTGTGTGCCCACACTACCGAGGCCTTCTTTATAATGAAATCCTCCAGTACCATAATCTCCGCCAATCCATGCTTTTACATACGTACATACATTGATCATTACAACCCTTCAGTCAGGGTTATTGAGCTAGTTTCTCAGACCACTTATGTTGTGTGTGTTAATTTTATACATGACTGGCGGAACCTGCAGCTTACAGTCGACTCCGAACGACAGATTTTTTGTGAGAAACTTTTCATAGCAATTTCATTTTATTTACTCTCAGAGTTTTTGCCAGAAATCTACTGAGAGGAAGTCGCCGAAGAAATATTCCTTAATATTTCGATTTGATCGAAACGACAAAGTTATTCGCACACCGTAAGTCAAATACCGTAAAGAAACGTAGTCACCACGATGGCTCAGGCCCTTCCCTATGATGAAATCCTCCAGCAGTTTGATCTCCGCCTCTCCATGCTTTTAGGTCCTTTAAATTATTTTAATTTTTTTATTTTATTTTTTTTTTGTTTTCCTTTTATTTTTGCCTGAACTCTTTTCAGTTTCATTATTACGAACATAACTTGTATACATGTTTTACATTTTGTTCAACATTATCATAAACAAGCCTATAAACACTTACACTTACCCACTTACTCATACACATACACCTACTTTTGTATGTTACTTTGTAATTGTAATAATAAAAATAATAATTCTCTCTACATTTACTTTGCTTAACACATACCCATACAAACTTTGCTTATAAAAGAGTTGGAATTGCTTAAACAATTGAACTTTTGTTTACAAAATTTTACACAATTTTTAATTGTCATAGAAAAACAATGAAAGCAACAACAATGGCAACAACACCAAAAATAATAATTATTTTCATATTTATGCCACTGTATCAGTGCGTGAGCGTGTTAGTGTGCGATATGTCTGCATTTTGTGTAATAATAGAGAGAATAAAGCCAATACAACTTGTGTTCCACAAACAAACAACACTGCCAGATAGTAAATGTAAAATAATATAAAAATATACAGTGAATGCCAATGAAAATCATACAGCAATGGTTAGGTTAGGTTAGGTTAGGTTAGCGAGCTAGTTTACTCGCTGACCCATTATGTCATCCAGTGTGAGGTAAGCCCCCACGTCATGATCGACCTCGAGCTCCAAATGAAACCGGTTAGTTCACTTTGTGGCTACGTGCCACCATACCCAGATCTTCAAACGTTCTGTCACCCAAAAACCGATGACGTCTGCAGTGCAGGACACTCATATGAAAGGTGTTGTACCGATTCCGTTTCTTCTACTTTGCAGCAGTTTCTGCGGTAATCGCGGTGGCGCAGACCGAGCTTGTCAGCAAAACTCCTAAAAACTTAGAGCCCTGTAAGAATTTCTCTTAGACTGCAAATCGTTCTCTTATCGAACTCCCGTAGGTCCCTAATTTTGAAATTCACCAACCAAGTATTCTGGACCATCTATGGTTTGTTAAATTTCATGCACCATTTTCCAATTTGACAAAATATTCTTGTAGGGTCCAGATATCCCCTCTATGGTCTCCTCCTCAGACATTTCCGATCCCTTCTGTGTCATTTCGTAGGTATTGTACCGATTCCGTTTCTTTCGAATCCTCGCATCTTCTCCGAGCTTGTCAACGAATCTGCTAAAAGCTTAGTACTCTATTAGAATTCCTCGTAGAGTGCAAATCGTTCTCTTATCGAACTCCCGTAAGTCCCTAATTTTGAAATTCGGCAACCAAGTATGCTGGACCATCTATGGTTTGTTAAATTTCATGCACCTTTTTCCAATCTGACATAATATTCCTGTAACGTCACATATATTACTCTCTATGGTCACCTTTTCAGACATCTCCGATCCCTTCCGTGTTAGTTCATCCGTCTTCTTTTTTTCTCTATGCCACTGCGAACCGGAAACCAAAAGAGGTGGGTGTTAAGTAAACGTATGCTGTTTAGAAAATCTATACAACTCCCGACGTCCATTGGTTTGATGAGTTGGGATCTCCATGCTTAGATTGCTGATTGCAATTTTATTTACTCTTAGGGCCATTATTACAACTTTCCGTTAACTAAAGGGAGGATTTTAACGGGCAGATAAATTGTTTTTCGTTATTATGAGTACCCAATAAGATAGAAGTGATCGTTAAACTAAAGGGAGGATCATCCTACCTTTAACATTTAAAGGTCACTTTATGTTTGAATTTGCCATATTATATATTATTTTCATTATGGCAACTTGAAATTTACACAAAATTAGCATATACAACAAAAGAACGAAGCCCGCGGTTGCCACTGCGTTAAAAAAAAACTTCTATAATTGAGCGGTCTTATCGACATTGCTCCGGCACTGCCATATTTTTGAAAAATTTTATCTGTAAGTTGTAATAACGAAAATAAGTTAAAGGTAACTTTACAGTTCCCTTTAGCTAAAGGTACCTTTAACTAAACCCAAGTTTAACGGCAAGTTGTAATAATGGCCCTTAGGATCATTATTGCAACTTGCCGTTAATTAAAGGGAGGATTTTAACGCACAGATAAATTGTTTTTCATTATTATAAGTGGACAATATGGTAGAAGTGAGCGTTAATCTAAAGGGGGTATCTAACTTTTAAAGTTAATTTTATGTTTAAAATTGCCATATTATATATTATTTTCAATATGGCAACTTCAAATATTAACAAAATGAGCAAATACAACAAAAAAAAACGAAGCACGTCGTTGCCACTGCGTTTAAAAAAGAACTTGTTTAATTGAGCAGTGTTATCGACATTGCTCCGGCCATATTTTTGAAAAAGTTAAATTTATTTTATCTGTAGGTTGTAATAACGAAGAGAAGTTAAAGGCGACTTTAAAGTTCACTTAAACTAAAGTTACCTTTAACTAAACCCAACTTTAATGGGAAGTTGTAATAATGGCCCTTAGAGTTTTTGCCATAAATCTGCAGAGAGGAAGTCACTGAAGAAATATTTTGTTTGTTAGAAATGTCTGACCTAGGGTTTGAACCAAAGCCTGATAAGCCAACACACTACCTATTTGTCTACGGCGACTTCGTTTTCTTTTTCTTCTTATTTTGCAAAATATTAAAAAAATATTAAAAAAAACATGCCAAAATTAATGTCACGAAAAATTGTTACTATTCCGAATTTAAAGACTTCATACTCCAAAAAACCAATTGGCGTAGAATGGCCGTGGTATATACATTACTGACGAATTATACCGAAAAAAATCGAATTATTATTCCCCATCATGTCTTATTGACGTTCATTTTGTATCTCTTTACTACACATACTAAAACTAAAAATAAATTGTCACCGTACGATTTTCACTGACTTTCATTGTATGTGAAATACTATTGTAATTGTATTTGTTAAAATTCGATGTAGTAAATGTGGGTAAATTGCCAGCAACAGTGGTTTAACACCAAAATACAACTGTTGTAACAATAATAACAATAAAAATTATTACAATAACAGCAATAATAGTGCATTTACAATATTACTGTGAAAAATAAAAGCAGACAACAGTGCAAAATAATAACAAACAGCCACAGTATTTAATATTGATATTACCAATAGGAATTACAACAATAACAACAATTGTAACAACACATTTAGAAAGTCAACAATAGTTTAGAAATACGTTAGAAAAAAAAGCTACAAAAAATACCACAATAAACCAATAACATGGCAGTGGTCGTGGAACATAAATACTACGTGTATTTTGCAATTACAATTGCATTGAGAATATTAAAAATTAATTTTTAATTAAATTTCACTAAAACCAAATTGGAAAAATAAAAATTTAAAAAGAAATATTAAAACTACGCAAACCGAACAATTTAATTGATGTCCCACAAAGGAAACTTTATATCGCCATATCATAAGAAATTAGCAGCAGGGTCCCCTCAAAGAAAGAGGTCTCATTTAGTTTGATCGTGATATCGCAATTAATTCTTCCCGTTGGTCAGCCATTCCCGAGTTCAAAATAAATATTGTTATTGCAGCAATATTTGTACAGAAGAGCTCCTTCAACGCTGCCAGAAACCACCATCTCTGCATGACATGAGCAGGGCACTGATACATTATGTGAACGACAGCCTCCTACTGAAGTCATTCGTCTGAATGCCAAGTCTTTCGGCAGGCCTACCAAAATAGCTCGTAAGAATCGCCATTGTACAATGGATGACCATGCCATTTAAAGACAGAAGTGAGTCAATTCTCTACCTGTTCATACGTGTCCAACAGATTCTGGCAATATTGCATGTGCCTCCCTGCTGCCAACGAGATTGAGCCTCCCCGTGAAACGAGTGGAAGCAATGGGAATACCTATGCAATTTCCAACGATATCCTTAAGTCCGCATATAAAAGTTACCTTTAAAGGATCCGAAAATTCTCCACGAAATCCGCGGCATTCATTGGCAAGGATGGACGTTAAAACTGTATTCGTTAGAGTCTACATCACAGCCTGACTGTTCAAGTAGAAAAGCATTTCAGTGAAAATCCCGCCACTTAACAAGCGTTGCGCCGCTTTCAAAATTGGAAAACACTGCATTGGTCAGGCAGCCTAGCTTCACACACTACTGAGAGGGAATTGCCGAAATTTTTTTTTGTTGTTTGATCCTCTGTAGGTTAAAATGAGTACATATAACTGCTTCAAAGAGGGCGTATTTTATGACTCACTGAGAAGAAAACTCGTATCAATACTGTAGCTGTTTAAAGTCCCACAAGAACAGAATTCTGATTACGATAATGATTCATACATTATATGCCATGAGGGATGTACTGTTTTCGAATTTAGAATGATCTGCTGTTGTAGTCTTTATACAACATCATGAACATTTTTCTTCGGAATACTCTGTTTCTGTTTTTGATCACAGGGGAGAGGCTATGCGTCAGAACCATCGGCATAATCAAGATAGGTCAGTTACCGCTTATTTGCATTTAACGTTGACCGTTTCATATACCACAGTCGCCGTTGTCTAGGAGGCAGTGTGTTGACGCATTAGACATAAGGCCTCAGTTCGAACCCCAGGTCAGACAACTACAACTAAACGAAGTATGAAAAAATATTTATATGCGACTTTCTCTCAGCAGATTTCTGGCAAAAACTCTGAGAGTAAATAATAAATTGCCATGAAACGGTCTATCAAAAATTTGTAGCCACTTGTGTATAATATTGTTACGAAAATGAATAATCAAGATACTGGTGTTTTGCTCTTACATCGTTTTAACATTAGAGTTATAAACAAAAGCTACAAAAACAAAACAATGCAGAAAACAAACCTGTGTACAAATTATCGTACTGTTTAATATAAAAGCAAACACCTGCATAAAAAAATGGTAAACAAGTAAACAAAAATATACCAAAAACACTACAATAATAAAAGTAAACAACGTATTAACGTAATGTGTACGTCTATAGAGATTTCGAGAAGGCGAAGTCATGAACGTTCGTTTGAAGAGATTTGAAGATATCCGTTACAAAGATCTGTCAAATAATTGTTCAGTAATTGTTATTATTTATGGTTAAGGTATAAACAGAGGAATAACAAAGTAAAGGAATTGTTGTTGTTTACATCAAGTTGTGAACATTGGCACACAGAATTGTGCGAATAGTAAAGAATTTTAATTAAAACTAAACACAAATTTATTTTTATTTTATTTGCAATCTACGAGCTCTTATTTTAAACGTTTTTAAAAGGTAAGAATATTAAACACACAACATAAGTGGTGTGAGAAACTAGGTCGCAATCCTGAATAAAGGATTGTAACGACCAATTATGTATGTATGTATGTTGACCGTTTCATTTTCCTAAAAAACAACAACAACATTTGATATATTGAAAATATTTTTTTTTTATTTTCAGAAGCACACTTCAAATAGCTTTAATAGTTATATTCATTGCATTTGCCTTCGTCTATAATCAATTAAATTTATTTAAAAAAAATTATCGTAAATTTTCATGTTTATTTCTTTTAAAAATAATATCCAAAAAAGAAAAATAAAAATAAAATAAAATGCCTTTTGAACACAATAAAATCACGTTTTCCATTAAAATTGTGATTAAATTTTAAAACGAAATTCTACAGAATATTTGTGCATACATGAGTAAACTTATCGATACAATAAACAATATTTTTATTATTTAAGAAATTTATATATTCTTTTTAATAGAGCATATTAAAATTGTTTTGTTGTCAGGAAAGCAATCAGTATACCGTGGAGATATGAATCATATGCAAAAATAATTAAAACGTACATGCCAAATAAGACACATTTTATATGCCTAAAATAGGCAAATTCATGTAACACTACTACCCAATACAGAATGATTAACAATAGAAACAAGAATATTATTGACAGCATAACGGCACTAAACTGGAAGAAGAAAGTGGAGTATCAAATACGAAATTTACGTCTAATAAGCCAACACACTACCTACTAGACTACGGCAACTTCAATTACAATGATTAATATGTTATATGTATGTCATCGCGACAGTTCTATTTTAGAGTAAAGAATTGAATTTGAATATAAAATGGTTTGCTGTATACAGCTTTTATGCTACATTTTTGGAATTTTTTATTGCGTTTGTCCACATGGGTATAGCTATGCGCTAAAGGGCTTAAGACGTCGTCATTTTGATGTCCAGTATTACGTTAAATCAGCACGATAGTGGAATTGAATATTCGCTTAAACAGAGACCTTGTGTCGCCTATAGAACTTATAATTGCTAGAAGATCTCCTTTTATTTTTCTCAGCAAGCCTTACATATCAATCCAAATTGCGGCATGGGCAAGTGCATAGAAATTTTTTTTTGAAATTGACAAAAACCAGGTAAATGGACGTCCTTTCTTCTGAATTTTTATTTGGAGGCTATTTTACTAGCTTTCATTACAAAACTCTTTTTGAGATCTTCGGAAATGCTATACTAACTGAAAAAAATTGGCCAATACAAATCTTTAGCCAGGATTACAATCTAGCTTTTCGGCCATGCTTACCCATGAGTACCGGGACCTATTGCTTAAGAAGCTTTTCATGGCAAAATTTTTTGCCAAAACACTGCTGAGAGGAAGTTGCCGAAAGAAATATAATTTGATCTCACCAGCTCTCGTCTAGTAAGCCAATATAGTAACTACTAGATTAAGGCGACTACCAGAAAGTCCTTTGTGCACTCTATTGGCGATTATCTTGTTTATCATTCGTAAGACATACATACATACAAACATACATAATTGATCATTACAACCCTTTTAGTAAGGATTTCGACGTAGTTTCTCACACAACCCATGTTGTGTGTGTCAATTTTAACCATGAGTGGCGGCACCTTACAGATTTTAAAGAGAAACTCAAGGCAATCTTAGAATTTTTGCCAGAAGACTTTTGAGAAATAGTAGCCAAAAGAAATATGTTCTCATATTTCGATTTGAACGAGTTGTCTGGGCCAGCAACAATCCAAGACTGATAACATAGGTTATGTTGGCTATGGAGACCAGCAGCAATAAATAGTCTATCGGGTTCAAATCTCACGATGTATGTAGTCAGTTCACAGCACCTCCATGTGAGCTGATGAAACAGCTCTCGCAGAATAATAAATGAGCTGTGTGGCACATAGTTCCTGCTGATACTATAGGTCGATGGCATACAGTGGAGTCCTGGTTAACGCCGTTCTCAAAAGTGAATGAAGCCATGACGCCGCCAGCCAAACAGTGACTTTTGCTTTTGGATCTCAAGTGAATCAAACCAAATTCGACAATCTTTTCCGTTAACGAAGCCATTCATCCATACATAGGCATCATCGCTGAAGATGAATTTTCGATGATTACGTTGTCCGAACACAAGATAAAATATTCCAAGGTTATTTGGCAAAACGGTTTGAATATATAACTCAAACGTCAAAGTTCGTAAGTCCCATTTCTTCTTATCCCTTCTTAATATTTACCAACAGAACTTTTGTTAGCTTGGATTACAGAGTTTTCCGTGCTGATTCTGGGTTCATTCATTTTGAAATTTGTATGATTTCTCTCGTTTAGAATATGTACTCAATGTGATCGGGTACTATATAGTTTGACTTTTAAGTGTACTACATATTTTAATATTACGACTCTTGTCTACCGATCTTACGACATTGCATCCATTACAATAACCCAACATATTTTAGTGCAAAGACGTAGTTTCGGGCACAGTTAGATTGCAACACTGTCATTTTAGAACTTGCTAAAGTAGGAAAATTACTTTCTTAGCAGAAAAACTTCATTAAAAAAAATGATACAAAACAGGCGAAGAATATGTCGTGCATAATTATTGACTCAAATATGTGCAACAATTTAATATTTGCTGCAAATGTAATATCGCCTAAATTCCTTACAAATTATTGGTTTTAATTGTAATTCAGTAACACGTATTGTGTGTATATTTTACTTTAAATGTTTTACCACCCAACATCTCTTTGATTTAAACATGCTCTACCGCAATGCAGATATGCAACACCTACACAGTTCATATATTCATATGTGTGGCATATGCCTCTGCTCCATGGCCATGCTAGAAATCATGTTAAAAAATAAATCCAACTGCATGTTAAAACAAATCCATTTTAGTTATCACCCCCCACTTTGCCAACGGCTTGATTTTGCTTGCTCTGAAAATGTTGCACATTCGTTAAGGTGCCATGCGAATTTGCCACTTTGTTTGAATTTTTGTTCCAAACGTTTACATTTCAGATATTATTACAGTTGCTGTCATTGAAACAAACATTTTGAAGTCAATTACAAATTCATTTAATTGACGCTGTCAGTTTTATATGAAATCATAGCGAAGAAAAAAATTAAAAAAAGAATTTTTAAGCTCAAGTATTCCAAAACTGAAAGTCGTTTCGCAGTTAACTTAACAACAAGGAAAGCTAGCGATGCCATTAAATATGCTTTGAAAATTCATCGGGTAAATCATGAAACTAGAATTCAACGTCGCGGTCTACTTTTGTTCGCTTTTGAAAATACATATTCTAAGGGGATGAATCCTACGTACGTACTTCATTGTTCATGTTGTGTGCGTTAATTTTTATACATGAGTGGTGGGATCTACAGTTTAAAGTTGACTCCGAACGACAGATTTTTGAGAAACTTTTCATGGGATTTTTTTTTGCGAGAAATCTGCTGAGAGGAAGTCGTCGAAGAAATATTTTGTCATATTTCGTTTAGTTGGAGATGACTAACCTGGGGTTTGAACCGACGCCTCACGTCTAATAAGTCAACACACTACCTACTAGACCACGGCGACTTCTATCCCATGAGCTTACACCTACCAAAAATGAGGCAGCGCCATTTCTTGAGGAATAATAGACGCAATAATCAAAATTACTTACGATTGCATCCATTACCGCAAACCAACATATTTTAGTGCAAAGAAGGTAGTTTCTGGGCACAGTTAGATGGCAACACTATCATTCTAGAACTTGCTAAAGTATGAAAATCGCCTTCTTAGCAGAAAAACTTCATTAAAAAAACTGATACTAAACATGCATATCCTTATTATATATAAGGAACGAAAAACATTCGGAAATTGCTACACTTCCCATAAACAATTTATCGGTCAATTTACGGATAAGCTCTACTGTAGATCTACTATTCTATAACACGAAAGGGAAATAGTGATAATGAATGAGACTCTGAGCAGTTTTGCTATTGAATAAATCATCAGCGAAGAGAACTGCGTTATGTCTTGTGTTGGTGCTCTATATGACCTATAATACTTGATTTTCTTGAGATTTATGGCAGCTTTATTAAGAGTTCCTAAATATTTTATAGTTTCCAAGTTAGACTGTGATTGACTGTTTCCTCTCATGTGAGAATTACTAGTAAATAACTCAGCCTGTATTGAATTGAATTTTCAAACGATTGTGGTTTACAATTATTTTAGAAAGTTTGGTGGAACGTAGTCTACTTTGCGTTTGTAACGTATACACGAGAAAGGGTACACAAGTTCGGAAGCTATATAAATCAGTGAAACTTAAGCCGATCAGGCAGGATAGGGCATGAAAGCTATGTTGCAATAAAGTTCCCTTGAATACACCTAGCGAACCATTGTAATCACACGCATGACAGTAAGAGATTCCTTATTCAATTTCACTTCCCTAGTCTGAGAGGCGAAAAGATATTCATGGAGAAGAAATTATTATTAGAACAGTATCTGTAAAATTCCATCGAATTACCGAGGATGGTAGTGTCAAAAATCAGTCTTCCCTGCTTGGAATTCCAATGTGAAATCCCAATATCCAGGTAAGTTCCAGAGGAGGTATAGTCAAATTCACTCAGACCATAAGAAACTTCACCCAGCATAGAGGAGTGCCCGGAGAAAATAACATGCCAGCGTGCCAAACTATTAAATTGCATTGCAACAATACCGGATGTTGGCTAGAAAGCGTACCAAACTAATGGCAACGTTTTTTTTTTCAACTTGTGCTTATTTCGTGAATGGTGACACTTAGCTCATGTCTGATTTGACAGATAATTAGTTTTATACTTCCACTGAACGAATATGGTTGTATATACGCTTGAACAACGCTGGGAAATATTGCGACATTACTTTGAAAATCATGGTAATGTTACAGAATGTGTGCGAAAATTGCGTACGTATTTTGGAAGAAGAGAAGCACCGTCAACTACGTATGTTCGTTATATTGTGAAAAAAGTGAAAGAAACTGGCATCCTCAGCGATAAACCAAAGCGCGAAAAGCCAAAAACAGTGCGTACACCCGAGAATATTGCTGCTGTGGCAGAAAGTGTGCGTGAAGCGCCATCAACATCAATTCACCGTCGTTCTCAACAATTGAACATTTCGGAGACATCATTGAGACGAATTTTGCATAAAGACCTTGGTATGACGCAATACAAAGTCCAATTGGTTCGGCAGTTGAAGCCAATTGACCAATGCCTTTTCGCTTCGCTGTTTTTGAAGATCGCACTATCAGCCGTAGAGCTGATGTCGTTTGGTCACCTCGGAGCTGCGATTTGACACCGTTGGGCTATTATTAGTGGGGTGCCGTCAAAGATAAGTGTTATGCCGACAAGCCAGAGACAATTGCCGCTTTAAATTACAGTCTTCGTGAAGCCATTGGTAAAATACAGCCGCACACAATCGATAATGTGCTTAAAAATTGGACCGATCGTGTAGGCCACTGCATGGCCAGCCGAGGCAGCTATTTAAATGAAATTATTTTCCATTATTAACCGGAAGGATTGTACTTTCAAATAAAAAAAAAGAAATTTGAGAAAATGTTCAGTAGTTTTTTTTAAAGCATTTACAAAAAAAAGTTATTTGGCGGACCCTTTATAAAATTGCGTTGCGATAACACCGGATGTTTTCTGGTAAGCTGAAAGGTTAGTTTTTTTTCTGTTGCGTCGATTTTATTTCGTTAGCAATTAAAACATTATTACGAAAAGGGAAACAGTGTACCATCGTTTAACAGTAAAACAATTAACAAAAGCTACACAAACAAATACAACGAACTTGTTACAAGTAAACCAACAACATCTGTACGAAAGAAAAGGGGATAGACAAGTAAGCGAGAATGCAACAACAAGCAACGTGAACAAAATACCCCAACAACAATGAAGCCGCAATAGAGCGCTCGAGAAGGCGAACATACAAACATTCCATTTCAAGAACATTCATCAGATGGATTACGTGGGCATATAAAAAGGCAATACAAAGCAGGCAACGAGTAGTAAGAATGGAGTCAGTCTTGTGTGAAGACGCGTTGCGTAGGAAAAGAACAGTCGGGGTTTGAAGATCACCGTTGAAAAGATCTGAGTTGTAAGCAAAGAAGAATAGCGAACAAGCAATTATTGTTGTATTCGTCAAGTTGTAAACGGTGGCACACAGAAGTGTGTGAATAATGAAGGATTTTAATTAAAATCTAAAGAGAGATTTGTTTTTATTTTGTTTGCAATAACAAAGTCATATTTTAAACGTTTTTAAAAAGATAAAAGCGTAACAATATTTTATAAAAAAGGCCTTTAATACGGCATTCAATTACTTAAAGAACCCATAATTTTTACGCTGCCAAATAAATTGTAAGAATCATAGTAATCCACACCAAAAATAAAATTACATGCCGGTGCATAGGCTGGTACAAATTCGCTGGTAAAGGAGAAATTATCAAATCGATACACATGATTCTAAAATTCAAACAAAATTTCAAATTAACAATTCAAACTTCAAACATCAAACTTCAGGTTCGACTAGACTTACACTCTTGAAGGGACATTGATGGGGAAAATTTGTGATTTTTTTCAATTCTTTAAACATGGACCTCAGCAATTGGAATTCAGATGGCCGTTGTAAAAAAGTGCACGCCTCAAATTTTGCATCGACACCACGAAAATATTTTCGTGAAAATTGTGTTTTAGCATCGAGCCATACATGCACTTTAAATTCTACACCCAAATCCCTATCGAATTTCATCTTCTGGTTGAAGAGATAATTTTCGTTGTTCATCTTTAGAAAACTGCAATCGAACAGCTTCAGACGTTTGCCAAATGCTTGGCAGGTGTAATTATAGAACTCCATGCTAAAACGTCGTTTGGCACTCTAAGTTGTGGAACAACATGGAAGACATGGAAATGTTTAGTTTTCTTTCAAGTGTTAGAATGGAACAGGATTTTACCTGACTTGTCGCGGAGAACAAACTTGAAATGATAAAAAATTTTACGTGTTTAAAAAACATTCTCCCGATGTAAGGCTTTAATGAAGACTAATGAATGGAAGTTTTATTTAATTTTAATCCAAAAATTATTTTACATTTCGAAAGATTGTAAAACACGGAAAACACTGAAAGAAAATCATTTCAAGTCGGTTTGTATTCTTGAACAAATGAAAAAATTGTACTCACTTAACCTTTACAGAATGTTGACCTTGCCATGCGAACCTACACTATCTTCTGACACCCGAAGTGAGCGCTACACTGTATACGTTCCTTTAGTATTCGGTTTAGTAACATTCGAACCTCTGAGATCAAAATCCTACCCGGTTAAACTGGTAGCTGCATGAGTCCTCCGAAGTTTGACAGTTGAAAACGACCATTTTGCTGAAGCTAGTTCTGTCAAGTTACATACATACATACATAATTGGTCATTACAACCCTTCAGTCAGGATCAAAACTTAGCTTCTCACACCACTTAGGTTGTGTGTGTTAATTTTCCTCTGCTGAGAGGAAATCACCGAAGAAAATTTTTTCATATTTTCGTTTTTATGTCTGACCTGGGGTTTGAACTGTGGCCTTACGTCTAATAAGCCAACACAATACCTACTAGACTACGGCGACTTCTGCCAAGTTAGTTGCCATTAATTCAGTGCGATTTACTATGGTTGACCACAGGAAACAACGTGGGATTCTGGATCAGTTGATCACTGACTTCAATTTGCATCGAAAAATCATCATCGGCAATGGCTATTGCTGAAATTGTGGCGACACCAATTCATATGGTCATTGCAACCCATTAGACAGGATTTCGACCTAGCTCCTTATACCACCTTATGTTGTGTGTGTGTTAATTTTATCCATAAGTAGCGGGACCTACAGTTTAAAGTCGACTCTGAACGACATATTTTTGGGAAACTTTTGGATGGCAATTTTATTTGACTCTCAAGGAGAAATCTGCTGAGAGGAAGTCGCCGTGAGAGATATTCTTTTTTATATCATTTATTTGGAGATGTTTGATCTGAGATTTGAAACAAAGCCTCATGTCTAATAAGCCAACACATTACCTACTAGACTACGGCGACTTCAATGCGTTCGAAAAAATCACTGTTTTGTGCTGGCGGCGTCATCGTTCCATATTACTTTGAGGATGACGTCAGCCAGACCCCATCTCTATCAACAGCGATCACTATATATCGTTCAAAAGAAACTTTTTTTTGGTATGAATTTAATGATCCGGACACCAACGGCATGTGTTGTGTGTCTATGTGCGATACAGCTCAGACCACATTGCATATTCCGCACGAGCAGTTTGAGGACATAGTCATCTCACTTGGGATGTGTGTGATGTGAACTAGCCACCGAATTTGTGTGATCTGACCTCATTAACCTTTTTCTTGTGGGGGTTTTCTTAAGTTCCAGGTGTAGTCGAATAAGCCTGAAACTTCTGCAATCCCCAAAGTAAACGTAACCCATGCTATTAGCCATTTCCCCCCTAATTTATGAGCCGGAATCATGTGTTAATGGCCAATTGAAACCGTGAAAACTTTTAATACAATCAAGCTAAAATTTGTCGTTTTGTGCGGCACGAAGCACCGTCTAGTTTATAATCTTCAGCTGCAGGCCATAAATCTTTGGTACTGCGCGGCGGTAGCATACTGATGGCAACCATAGACAATAATTCATACCAAGTAATCCCTTTTTTTAAATAAAAAAGCTTCTCCATAATCCTTTCTGGATCCGCAGATCCTCTTAGTCAGTAGTTTTGCTTGTTTATATAACCATCAAATGAAAAATGGGATTCACTGTTGTTCTAGCTCTCAGTCACCATAATATACGACAATGTTGGTGGTTAACTGTCGTGAGTTGGACTCTAGAAGAACCAACATAGGCGAAATACAACATCAATAGAGCCTGAAAACTTTGCGTTTTTTATTTTCACTGTTCTTCTCAGTGTAATAACTTTACTTATTTTTATTAATGCTTGACCAATGACAGAAGATTTTTAAAAGCTTTATGCACTTAAAAACTCATCAGTTAATGACTGACAAATTATAATACATTCGTATTAATTAATTATTTGTAAAATATTATTAAAAAAAAATAAATAAAAATTTTCGAAATCCATCGACTTCTGATAAATTTAAATGACATGGTAAACAATATTAAAAACTCATTAAATTTTAACCGAAATTTTAATCGTTACGTTTGAAGGACCTATTGATCCATTATGTAAGGAATATACTTACTTGCTTATTTAATTGATGATTAGTAGTAGTGATCATTGTAGTCAGGACTACAACCTGGACTTTCACACCACACATGTTACATACATAATTGGTCATTACAACCCTTCAGTCAGGATTACGACCTAGTTTCTCACACCACTTATGTTGTGTGTGTTAATTAAAGTCGACTACGAACGACAGATTTTTTGAGAAACTTTTCATTTTATTATCATACTCATACTACTCATATTCAAAGTTTGAAGTACTCATAGTACACATACTGAACAATACGCATGGTGTCTTCGTCTTTTTCTTTATTGTTTTTTGCACATGCAACAACAACTAAGGCTGTAAATTTTGATGAATGATTCGAATCACTCGAATCATTTGTGAGTATTATAAGTATTTTTCTAAGTTTATGAATCTGAATGAGTAGGCGTATGAATCAAACACATTTCGAATGTTATGAGTTTGATGTCAAATGTTTGTACTCAACGTTGTACTGTACTTATAAATTAATGTTGCAGTGAATCAGAGTACTTGAATTTCAATACTGTTGAATCACTCATACTCGGAATTTTATGAGTACTTATGAGCAGCGGAAAAACGATTCTCTCGTCTACTTTACAGGACTGTCCTGTAAACTGTCAAGTTGAGAGAACATGTGTTGCGGCATCATATGCATCGCAAAGTACCGGTGAGTTGAATTTCTGACACAAGCCAGGGTTACCCAGGAAGCATTATATTTTTAATAACATAGTGGTATTGTAGGACTTTTCGACAATGCCAACTTTTCTCGCAACAACCTTTTCCATTTGATATTGGGAACGAAAATGTTGCCAACAAAAATGTACAATATCCCTCGTATATTGTAAAACATGTTTTTTTTAATAATTTTCTGCCTGACCAATTCTTTTAATAATAATTTATAAACTTTACAGAATAATTAAAATTATTATTATTGTTTGCTATTGGACATTTTCACGGCAAATGTTTATTCACAACGTTCATTCAAATAAATTGGAAATCATTTTTAAAAAATAATCACAACAATTATTATATGAACTGGAATTAAAAGCTTGCCAAGCGTAAATAATTAAAAAAAATTTTTCTTTTTTATTAAATAAACGAATCCACCTAAAACAGACATCTGTTGTTATACTAGAGGACCATTAGAAGATTAAAACCCAATAAGTGGTAGCTTAAATTTCAGCTCCGCTTTTCAAAGTGCACTGAAAAGCGCAAGAAGCGTTTCTATAGTTACTTCAGTTACAGCTGCAGCCTCGTTTTGTTTTGTGTTTTTGCCATGTGCCGCTGCTTCCAAAACAAAAAACATGCAAACATAGAACGGCAGCATCTATAGCAACAGCAACTTAAACAAAGGAAGGAACATCCACTAAAATAAAAAATCATAAGTTGGTTTCAGTATTTGGTTTAAGCAGGTAACTACGATTTCATTTGCATAATTACACAGGAAACTGAGGTTAAAAATAAAGATGGTGAGAATGATGACTACAATGTTGGGTTTTGTAAGTAATGTAAAGTGATAAACAAAAGTAATGTAACACAGACACAGGACAGGTAGTTTTATTAGAAAAATAAAAACAACACGACTTCATACGTACATAATTGGTCATTACAACACTTCAATCAGGCTTAGGTTAGAGGACGTGTACTTGTCAATTAAGACAAGTACAGTACCCGGAGGTCGAATTGACCCATTGTACAACTCAATCAGGCTTACGACCTGGCTTCTCATACCACTTAGGTTGTATGTTTTAATTTTGTACATGAGTGGCGGGAACAACAGATTTTGGAGAAACTTTTTCATGGCAATTTTATTTACGCTCAGAGTTTTTGTCAGAAATCTACCGCTAGGAATTCGCCGAAGGAATATTTTTTCATATTTCGTTTTGTTGGAGATGGCGTGGATCAGACACTGGTCACTCTAATATCCTAGGAAAATTTAAGGCTGTCGGGGACATTGAATATATGACACCGCGATATGACTTCTCGATGAAATTCATGACGACAATCCCGGATAAAGAGGTCTGAAGGAATGGTACTGAGTACCGCGTCAAGGACTCCGTCCACATCTTCACTGATGGATCCAAGATGGGAGGAATCGTTGGTGGCGGAATTTACTCGGAGTACATCCTTTGAAATACTCATGGTTATTTCGACTAATTTTGTTGCAACATTTGTTGCAAATTGTTTTAGTGTATGATTCATTCTTGTTTACCTATGCCCACCATTACTTTCCAATGAAGCTCTGCATCTTCAGATCAAGACTAAATGAACCAAACGGTAATGACAACAACAGTAGTGATGATGCTGCAACAACTATACACACTTAATTACAATGTGTTGCCTTAACAGCCGTTCCTTTCATTTGCACACACATTAAGCATTCATACAGTCTTTGCAAAGTACTCATATTGCATTTTCTGTTTCCTATTTGCCTCTCTTGTTTACGTGCCGGCAACAAACATTTGCATTCACGGCTTCAACGCTCTCCGATGCATATTTCAATGCAATTTTCTGATAAACAGAGAGAATTGAGGCAGAGTAACAAGTCTTTAAATAACTACCGACAGTATAAACAGAGGGAAAAGCAAGTCTCAACTTGCTTACAATCAGCAGATGTTCCAATAGATTTTTAAAAGGTATGCACTCACTCTGGCGTAAGGCACTCAACGTGATTGGTTGGTAAACTAAATATCAACGTTAAATAGAAACGTCACGTAAAGAGCTATTTTTAACTTCTTACGTTTAATGATACTATCGTTGCCCTAATTTTTGTCCTTATATTAAGCACTACGATAATTTGTAAACAGGTTTGTTTACTGCATTGTTTAGTTTATGTAGCTTTTGTTTATAATTTAATGTTAAGCGATGTAAAAGCAAAACACCATATTAGCGCAGAGAACATAGCAATGTTGGATGGCAACATTATTATTGTAGAATGCAAATGATCGATTTCTTCTTTGAGAACTCAAATCAGGGCAAAAATATGCCTGCAGCTTAAAGGTTGAAGTTTTCTTTGGGCAATCGATAGGAAACTAAGTTGCTATCCCGACTAAAGCGTTGTAATGACCAATTAAGTTGGGATTTATTGTTGGATTATAAAGAAGATTCTCTACAATTAAGTATGGAATAAAGTTTCCGCCAAATAGCCGTCACGACTGCAATTACAGATCATTACTCACTTCAGAAAGTTTTTCATTGCTCATTTCATTTCATTGTTAAGAATAATCGCTTTTTAAGCTCGTTTATTGTTGTACATCTCTATGCAACAGAAAAAATAGAAGTCACGTAAGAGTTCCGTTCAAAGAAAAAATAATAATCGCTTGATAATGATACTTTAACTAAAAGTTGTAACAATTTGTTGGCTTTTATGGTAAACTTTTGTACTTATAAAGATTTTAAACTACAATAACAACGAAAACAACAACAAAGTTTAACAACAAGTAAAGAAAACCTATTATTTTCCAAAAGAGCTTTTGAAATATTTGCATAAAAAATGGAAATAACAGGGAACTCAGTAGAGTTTAGTACGTAATTAAGAGCTTGAAAAATAAGTGAATTGTGCCACAGATTGTGGCAGCACAATCTGTAACAATTCAAGTTTAAGTTGAATTAAAAATTATGACAACAAAGGAAGTCATAGGGTGTAGAAGAGTGTAATAGGACCATGTGATTGCAATTTGACTGCAACCCTCCTTTAAGATCTCACCACACTGTGAAATTAACACATTAAACTCGCCCTTACAATAAAAGCCATCCAGAAATGCTTGCGAATTACTCCTTTCCTAAACTGTTGGAACCAGGTGCAATTGAAGTTTTTGGAAGTAACATGTTCGACGATTTTTAAAACAAGAGCCGGACCGTTTTGAGGATCTTAATTTCATTCAAAAAGTTGTTGTAGTCGAGTAGGCAGAATGTTGGCTTCTTAGACATCAGGCCTCGGTTCAAATCCAGTTCAATTATGAAAAAAATATTTATTCAGCGACTTCCTCTCTGGCAAACTCTGAGGGCCATTATTACAACTTGCCGTGGACTAATGGAGGATTTTAACGGGCAGATAAATTGTTTTTCGTTGTTATGAGTACCCAATAAGGTAGAATTTATCGTTAAGCTAAAGTGAGGATCATCTTACCTTTAACATTTAAAGGTCACTTTATGTTTGAACTTGCCATATTATATATTATTTTCATTATGGCAACTTGAAATTTATACAAAATGAGCATATACAACAAAAAAACGAAGCCTGCGGTTGCCACTGCGTTAAAAAAAACTTGTATAATTGAGCAGTTTTATCGACATTGCTCCGGCACTGCCATATTTTTGAAAAATTTTATTTGTAAGTTGTAATAACGAAAATAAGTTAAAGGTAACTTTACAGTTCCTTTTAGCTAAAGGTACCTTTAACTAACCCCAAGTTTAACGGCAAGTTATAATAATGTCCCTAAGAGTAAATAAAATTACCATGAAAAGTTTCTTAAAAATCTGTCATTTGGAATCGACTTAGTAAGCTAAGAAAAACAAGTTCATTGCTTAAGTCTGCTTGCCCAGAGAAAGCTTCATTCTTTGAGTTCTACCCATATTAGTTCGGAGAAAAGAAATAGGGCATCCTCATTCTAGAACTCTATGCGCTATACTGTTGCAGATAAAAATTTCAAACTGTAGTTCCTTTCAGCTTGGCATCGGGTACATTTAAAAACTGTTTATTTAACACTGACTAACGTCGTCACAATAATATATGCAACCCGGTTCCTTTATCTTGCCTGTGCGGTATAAATATTGCCGAAAGAAACAGACACTCTTTGAATCCATTTTTCTAAGTCCCGTACAAATTTCGAATTTCCATTTTCCGGTAAAATGTTCCCCTCAACGTTTTATATTGGCCATAGGGTTTCCAATTTTATGTCTGCAGCGCTGATGAAGAGATGCCCTTTCCTTGGTTCCCTCGTCTTTCTTTGCTATTGAGCGATGTACATTTAACATTTAACAGCACGTTGCGCTTAAACTCAGCTTTCATTGCATCTGCTTGGATCAACGTTCATGGTTGCTAAAATAAGACTTATTTTGCTCTACTTTGGGTCAATCATTCTTGTGCCTCACTGCCTTTTTGTCAACCCTATGTGTTAGAGAACATTATTTCAAACACTTTTCGCTTCTTTTTTATAACGAAGGTATATGAATCCCAACCCCCCCCCCCATTTTATCAGAATAAACTTGTCCTTAGCAAGCTCTAGGGTGTACCTCTTAAGCCATTTTTGAGTTTTTTCAACTTTATTTGTCCATCCTCTACGTTAAGCACTGAAATTACTGCCTTGTGTATCTGGTATTATAGCTCAGATTGCGGGGATCTTGTCTAAGCATAGATACCAGCGTTGTATCAGATCAGAGTTTTACGACTCTGGAGCAGTTGGTATCCAAGAAAAGTTATGTAATCTTTCCTGTTGTGCTTTCGTAATATAAATCCATTTTAGAACTAAATTTAAAATTTTTTTGTATAACAAGTGCTGCATTTAAGCTTTGAGCATATCAGCATCTAAGTTGGGCAAGAAACAGAATTATGACGTAGTTTCTCACCCCATCCACCCCATGACCTCAGTTTAGAGAGCACCAAATAGCTTTTAAAAATAACTGGAGATATTTTAAGAAAATTAAAACCTTTAAACAGAGGAATAACAAAGCAATTGTTGTTGTTTACATAAAGTTGTGAACAGTGGCACACAGAATTGTACGAATAATAACGAATTTAATTAAAACTAAATACAAATTTATTTTTATTTTATTCCCATTTGGTCCCATTGTTTTTAAATCTTTTGCATAAACAATAAAAATTACTAGACAATCGTTCGACGGATCTTTATAAAGGAGATCTTCATTCTTCGATTACTCTCTTTAAACGCACACAAGACTGACTGAACTTGACTAACTTACTCGCCTGTTTTGCCTTACCTTTTATATGGCAGAGTAAACAGTCTGAAGAATGTTCTTGAAGGCAAATATTCGTGGCTTAGTTTTCTCGAGATCTCTATAAATGTAAACATCGTTGTTTATTATTGTCGTTTGCGCATTTTGTTTACATTTGTTCTTGTAGTGTTTGTTGTAGTATTTTTGTTTACTGTTTATTATTTTTTATGCTAGTGTTATGCAGTGCGATAATTTATAAACAAGTTCATTGTTTTTGTTTTTGTAGCTTTTGTTTATAATTTTAATGTTAAACGATGTAAAAGCAAAACACCAGTATCTAATTTTTTTCGTTTTCGTAACAATATATAATTGGTCATTATAACCCTTTAATCACGGTTATGATATAGTTTCTCACGTCAACCATGTTGTGTGTGTTTATTTTATCCATGAACGGTGGGACCTACAGTTTTATGTTGACTCCGAACGACAGTTTTTTCCAGAAACTTCTCCCGGCAACTTTATTTTCATAGTTTTTTCCACAAAACTGCTGGGAGGAAGTCGCCGAAGAAATATTTTAATTTAGTTTTGTTGGAAATGTCTCATCAAGCCCTAATGTCCAATAAGCCAACACACTACCTACTAGACTATGTCGTCTTCCATGCAACATACCTATGTTTTTAACCACTTTAATAAAAATATTATTTTAATAATCAAACTAGGCTAAGCAATATGAAATGAAAAGATACCCTTAAGGATTTACAACAACAATAAATCCAACGTATTTGGCTTCAATTCCAAATACGCCCCAAACCTAAGTTGTCCAACAAAACCTGAACATGATTGTGTGAAATGTAAGGTGGGAGCAAATTATTGCGGTTTTAAACATGATTTCAATAATTAAAGGGTGACAATGTTCAATTCAAGCAGAAGGTTAAAGATTTAATAACACACTGACTCACAAATAGATATCCGAACAGACAGACAGACAGACGGATGTAGTGAATGTCTTTCAAACGTTTTTGCATGCAATTAAGCTTTAATCATTAACTGTTAAGAAATATAAGTTTTTGTTTGTGTTTCTTCTTAACTGGTTGCTTTTGCTGTTGTTGTTATTGTTGCTTTTAACGTTTAAAATAAATTTAATAATTTGGCCTCCTCTCATAGCTTAATGTTGGCTTAAAACTTTTTCAACTGATGAATTCAAATTATCTTGTCTAAGCGCTCTACATGTATGTGTATATGTATGTAATTATTTTGTGAGTAAATTTGTTAATAATCTTAAGACAACAACAAGAAAAAAACAACAATTAAAATTTATTTAAGCAAGAAATTAAATCCTGTGGTTAATTTATTGTTTTCTTAAAACGTCATTAACCGATTTATAGGATTGTGGTTTAAATAAGTTTCTGCTCACAAATACAGTGGGTTACAAAAGAAAAATCACATCCTGAAAATAAATTTATTTTATTTGTGGAGGGGTTTTTGCTGGGACATTAGGAAGGTAAATAATTTCTACTGTCGTCGTCGTGGAAATCACCGTAGTCTAGTATGTAGCGTGTTGCTTATTAGACGTAAGGCCACGGTCCAAACCAGAGATCGGACATCAAAACAAAATTTTAAAAAATATTTCTTCGTTAACTTTCTCTCAGCAGGTTTCTGGCAAAAACTCTGAGTGTAAATAAAATTGCCATCAAAAAGTTTCTCAAAAATCTCTCGTTCGGAATTGATTTTAAACTGTAGGTCGCGCCCCTCATATATAAAATTAACACACACAACATAAATGGTATGAGAAACTAGAACTAGAAACTAGACTTGCGTCTGGAAGTTATTTTACTTAAGAAACTGTCCCTAGCAGTCAATACTTTTGAAGAAGTTTTCGATAATTTTTTCGCACATTTCAGGCAATGCGTCGGTGATATTATTGCTTTCTAAATCCTCTACGTTCAAGGGAGTTTCCGAGGTAGAAGTTTAACGCCGTCAAACTGCGTACTTTCTTTTGAATATTTTTCAAGCAATAATGCGCAACGTCTGACTCATGACAACGTTTTGTTAAAACATCATATCGTCCTGCAAAATATATTCAATTGTAGATCATCATACGGCCATTGCCCACTGAATTGACAGCAACGGCTCACACAGGGATATTTACAAGAAATAACCGGCACACACTAATGTCTCCTAAACAGTCTCTTATTATTGATCCAATGGCTTTTTCACAATTTTTCCTAGGATTTCTAATTTCTGTATGGGATAATTTTGCTAGTTAGCATAGACAGCCTGCTTGGAATAGCCATCATCTCTAAAGAAAATTTTATTCAACATCAATATTGAAAATATTATTACGAAAATGGAAAAATCTAGATACTGGTGTTTTGCTTTTACATCGTTTAACATTAAAATTATAAACAAAAACTACAAAAACAAAAACCGTGAACTTGTTTACAACTTACTGCACTGTGTAATATAACAACAAACACAAGTAAACAAAAATTTACCAACAAACACCAGCATAAAAAAATGGTAAACAAGTAAACAAAAATATACCAACAAACACTACAAGAATAAATGTAAACAAAATACACAAACAACAGTAATGAAACAACGCTGTTGGCATTTGTAGAGATCTCGAGAAGGTAAAGCCACGAACATTCGCCTTCAAAAACGACAAAGACAAAGCAGGCAACTGAGTTAGTAAAAGTTCAGTCAGTTTTATGTGAAGACGCGGTGTGTTTGAAAAGAATAATCCTGGTTTGAAGATCTCCGTTATAAAAGATCAGTCGAACAATTGTTATTATTTATGCAAAGGGTATAAACAAAGGAATAATAAACAAAGCAATTATTGTTGTTACATCAAGTTGTGAACAAACACCAATTTATTTTTATTTTATTTTCAATCTACGAACTCATATTTTAAACGTTTTTAAAAGGTAAAAACGTAACAGTAACCTGTGCATGTATGAAATATATGAAGTCGCCGTGGTCTAGTAGGTAGAGTGTTGGCTCATTAGACGTAAGGCCTCGGTTTAAACCCCTGATCAGGCATCTCCAACTAAACGAAATATGACAAAATATTTCTCCGGCGACTTCCTCTCAGCAGATTTCTGGCAAAAACTCTAAGAGTAAATAGAAATTGCCATGAAAAGTTTCTCACAAATCTGTCGTTCGGTTAAATTGTAGGTCCCACCACGCATGTATAGAAATTAACACACACAACATAAGTGGTGTGAGAAACTAGATCGTAATCCTGACTAAAGGATTGTAATGACCAATTACGTATGTATGTATGTGTCAAATATACGCCTGGGTGAAGGTGTACACATATCAGTGTGAGAGACTGTAATGCTGTATGCACTTGTAAGTAGTTTTCGTTTTTGCTATGTATTTCATTGTGTTTGTTGCAAGGAAAATGGCAAAAAGGAAATCGCAACTCACTAGGAAAATTAATGATGTGAACAATATGCTGCTACTACTACTGTTACTGATAATGTTGCTACTGAGGACTGAAAATTACTGAAATTTTTTTCACATTTTTTTTCACAACTTTCCGCATATTTTTAAGCAGTAGCAAAAATATTTCATAAATATTTATCTTTCTGTTAAAGAATATACATATGTTTGTTTTAGTGTGTGTATATATTTGTAATATTTTTCGGTATACATGTATGCACACAATCAGTGCCTAAGTGTGCATACACATGTGAAAGAATATAATTTTACGAAATAATGCCAACAGAAAATGGAAATTTTTTGGGGGAGAGCGGATATTACAAGTAAAATTTTGCTTTCCATTCTCTGCATCGCTTACTTTAAAAAGAAAATCAAATAAAAACAACTGAGAGGAGGTTGTTAGAGATATGAAAAACTGTTGGGTATTTTGGTTTAATGAAACAAAGTTTCTTAAAAAATGTTCGTAGATCAAGTCGACATAAGGGCCCTGCTTCAAATTTATTTTTCTTTTTTGTTTCATTGCTTTATTCCAATCGTTCTACCAGCAGTCACACTTACGCCATGTGTTGCCCATCGTAACGCCAATGTCTTTAATTTCCCAGGAACTATGTGGAGCTTGAGATGAAGGTATTTAGACTGCGTATGTTCGTCCCTGAGAAATTAGTAGATTTGCATAGTAGAAGCCCAGGTGTCTATTGCTCATACGTAATGATACTGGGCATTTACCCAAGATCTAAAGAACATTTCCAGCTTTTTCTCATTTTATTACATCGTATATAATATCCAGTAATGACTGGAGATTAATCATGCGTTATGTGTGCACTTTTTCCAGCATTGACTGAATTTGTTGCCTGTATCTTCGTATCTACTGCTGCATTATCAGTTCTGGATTTTACAAATCAACAATACAGTTCCCAATATAGAGAGCTCACCTAACGACCCTTGGTTTGATGTCCAATATGATAATTGGCGGAAACCGTCATGGCAGCAAAAGAAGAGATAGACATACCTTTGTATGCTTGGACCAAATTACTGGAATCAAAGCTCGCAAATCAAAACATCTTGATCCGATGCAAAACTATTTCTGAAAGATTGATCAAAATGGAAATATTTTGTTATGGCCCTTTGCCCTAACTTTATCCAAAGCACTATGGTACATATGGGCAACCGAGTGAACTTACCTGTAAACGGCAAGCTAGCCGCTAACCTAACCTAACCTTGTCCCAGCCTCAGGTCATCTATAAACTTGAGCTAATCAAGCTCCATTAAATTTGAACCTTTCTCAGACGAATATTCAGTTGGTTAAGACTTAGTCTGTTAGCTACATCACTTGACCTGAACTTACTGAACATTATCCATACTGTTCAATATATTCAAGAACTACAAACACTTGATAACATGTTAAGAGCGTATTCTGATATACTGGAATATAATGAAATTGATTTTCAATGACAAATATATGAATGCAAGACAATTTATATATGCGCCCTTGTCAATTCTAAGCTTCCACATACTCAATGGGATATTCCCAAAGCAGAGAGTTGACCCGAAAATTTGTTGCTAGTGCTAGCTCTGGCCAAGTCATTCAATCAGCGACTCCCTTAATCTCGTCCCCACAACGGCATTCGATTTTCATAATTAAGGTCTTACGTTAGAACCCAGTATCATGACAGCCGGCTAGCTATTAGAAAGTAATATCCCCTTAGTGGTCATCATCGCATCCTGTATTAGCGACACTTCAGTGTGGAAGATGTTGCAATGGTCTGTTAACCTTAGCGATTAAATTATACCTACCAAAACAAAAAATATGCCTCCCCCAACATCTCTATTTAGCCTCCAAACAGTCCAGAGGATTTATGCAATCCATTTTTTCCCGTGCATTCTCTCCTGACTGGAAAAGTTATAGTATTCATACATACTGATACGTTTTTACATTTTAAAAAACGTTTAAAAATATGAGCTCGTAGATTGCAAATAAAAAAATTAATTTGTATTTAGTTTTAATTAAAATTCTTTATTATTCGCACAAATTTGTGTGGCACTGTTCACAACTTGATGTATACAACAACAATTGCTTTTCTTTGCTATTCCACTCTTTATACTCTTTGCATACACAATGTTTAACAATTATTCGACAGATCTTTTTAACGGAGATCTTGAAACCACGATTACTCTCTTCAAACGCACCGCGTCTTTCCACAAGACTGACTGAACTTCACTCACTCAGTCGCCTGTTTTGCCTTGGCTTTTATATTGCAAAGCAAACAGTCGAAAAAGTGTGTTTTGAGTTATGAGCTCTCAAAGTTTTCATGCTATATACGTCTATATGTGTATTCTAAATAGATTTTTCACTATAACTTCGGAACGGATCGGCGAGTCTTAACCAAATTTTGATAGTACTTAAGTTAGAGAACGTAGAATTTAAAAATGCAAGAACATTAAAAACTTTCTAAGTGTACTTAGAATGGAGGCGTCGATTTATTCTTGCAACTTTGTTTTTTTTTTTTTTTTGTTTACTTTTTTACCATTTATTTATGCTGGTGTTTATTGTTGTATTTTTGTTTAATTGTCTATCATTTTCTTTATGCTGGTGTTTGTTGTTGTATTAAGCAGTACGATAATTTGTAAACAGGTTTGTTTACTGCACTGTTTTATTTTGTAGCTTTTGTTTATAATTTCGATTCTAAGCGATGTAAAAGTAAAACACCAGTATTTTGATTTTTTATTTCCGTAGCAATACATGTACATTATTGGTCATTACAACCCTTCAGTCAGGCGATTACGGCCAACCTTCTCAAATCACTTATGTTGTGTGTGTTAATTTTATACATATGTAAGTGGCAAGGGAACGACAGATTTTAGACAAACTTTTTCATGACAATTTTATTTGACTCTCAGAGTTTTTGCCAGGAATCTGCTGAGAGGCAGTTGCTGAAGAAATATGCTTCAAAATTTCATTTTGTTACAGATGTCGGACCTAGTGTAGTGGTAGTATGGATTCAATGTTTACGAAAGTTCGCAAGTCAGTTGGGATTCTCGGATGGTCCAGTGTTGGATCCATGACAATACCCATCAGCCATAAGCGTTGTTTACGATTAGCTACTGATCGCTTTAATATAGGTCCAGCGGAAAGAGCTGTAAAATTATTTACATCCCCGATATAGGTGTACAGATAATAACGCTGCAGGCAGATCTTCGTCCCCTTCGTTTTTAGTTGGAATTGGTCATCTTAACAGGACCGATACCTTATTACAAGTATAGAGAGCAATGAAAGAGACAATTTTCATTCAGTTAAGTGCAGTAGAGTGGCGTATATTATCCTGTGAAACTGTCGAGACACTTTCTCTATTCTAATTTCAGTTAAAACGAGGTATCTAAAACACAGGGTCACTCATACAGAATGAAATATTTTTCAACCAAGTATCATAATCGTTTGTGAAATTTTCTCATTTCTTTTCTCTTTCATTTTGACAATCTAAATTCGTGCGAAGGCTGACAATATGCCGCAAGGTGACATAAAATTGTATCTGTTGAACAATACCAGTGGTAAATTATCCAAATCATCCGGCATAAAAATCGAATATTCCGTATCCGATGAAATTGAATTCTCCAGGCGATTATCGATAAAAACGCGTAAGAAATTGATGCAAAGATTGATTCGAAAAGATGAAGATGAATATCAAGATGAACTTGATAATATGCGACGTTTATATTGGAAAGACACGGTCTCTGCGTCTGTGCGTCAGTGTACAAAAGAACACATAAAACCACCGCCCGCACTATTGAGTAATGCGCAGAAGACACACTGTGACATTTTGTTTAAAGTTTTTTCCGATTAAACGGAAATGTGGAGAACGTGTGTGGAAAGTGTGGGAAAATGTTTGCAAATCAATGTAAAAAAAATTGTGTAGAAATCATTGGGTCTCCTTGTAATCAGCAAATTCATGTTTAAATTTTAAATGTCTGCGCACTGTACAGTGAGCAACAAAAGTTATGTTCACTTTAATAATATATGTATAGAAAAAACTCCTTGCTTGCCATTTCTTTTTAACTCCTCTGGAAATGTGAAAATTTGCAAAAAACTTTTGTGTTTACTTTTGTTAAGGACCGTATTAGCCAAACTCAGTCATTCAATCAAACACCAAATTAAAGAGTAAAAGTTTGCCCAAATCCTAGCCAAGTGATATGAATGAACCCATATGATATGAATGTTGTAACGCTCAGCCATTTCTGCCAGAGACTAGCGTTGGCCAAAAGCAATGCTAAAGACCATAATATTACAACCCAATGCCTTAATTGTCGATTGGCAAAGTGAAACTCTGCTAACAGCACAGCCAGAGATAGTGTCGTTCTTAATAATCATTACCGCAAACTTCCAGCTGGAAGATGTTTCGATGGTTCGATAACCCTATGAAGTGAATTATACCTTCCCAAACCGAAAATATTACCCTACTCAAGGCATCATTTAGTCATGAGCCGCACGGTTTCGACGGTATAGGAGACGGTAGTTGATTTCGATTTCCAAGTACTTAATTAAGCTATATTCTATCTGCCAGAGAATTAACAACTCTTTACCAACACGATCAAGATAATTCATTAGACTGTTTATGTTGGCATATAAAAGGCACGACAAAGCAGGCAATGGATTCAGTAAAAATTCAGTCAGTCTTGTGTGAAAACGCAGTGTTTGAAGAGAATAAACGTGGTTTGAAGATCTCCGTTATAAAGATCTGTCGAGCAATTGTTATTGTTTACGTAAAAGTGTGTAAACAGCGGAATAACAAACAAAGCAATTGTTGTTGTTTACATAAAGTTGTGAGCAGTGGCACACAGAATTTTGCGAACAGTAAAGAATTTAATTAAAACTAAACAAAAATTTATTTTTATTTTATTTGCAATATACGAACTCATATTTTAAATGTTTTTAAAAGGTAAAAACGTAACAATATATAAGCATCCAATTAATTTTTCGACCCACTGTGCACGTGTTAGAAAATTCTGCAAATTTACTGCTTTGGTTGACAGTTTCATTGTTGCTGCATGCACTCAGGCAAATGTTGCCAGCTATTGTGTTATTCTATTATTGTTGCTGTCAATGTTGTTGTTGCCGCTGTAATTTGTTGTAGGTGTTGTTTAAAATGCATTTGTGCAGAAATTTTTATTGTAAGTGTGGTGAGTACGTGTGTTCTATCTGACGTGTATCGTACTGACAGCTGATATTGTTGGCAAAATGTAGTTCATGTGGCTGTGCTGTTTTGTAGCATATTTTTTGAACAATTGGAAGATGTTTTGTGCATGCAACTGTATGTTGCATGTCTACACTTGAATTCATATTTGCCTTTTTTATTTTTTTTTATTTCTCCACTTGAATGTGATGCTCATAAGAATAGATGCTGGATTCTTTTTTTTGCATTTTTTGTCATTCTTGTAGGTGTTTTTATTGTGTGCGGCAATGGTTGGGCCAAGTGTTTTCCCAGAACTATTGTTGTAAAAAAAAAAATTATTTATTTTAAACAAAAGAATACGAAAAAAAACGTCATGTAAACACGAATGATTCCATATTTTTTTTACTGCTTGCCTTTTATTGTAATGAAATAGTAAAAAACCGAGTCTCATCTGTCGCATAAAAGTAATGAAAATTAAAATTTTCTATGATATTTTGTTTAATTTTGGTAGAAATTAAATTTAAAAATAAAAATTGTTTTTTGGAATACTTTGGATGTAAATCAGAGATCAGCAATGAGTATTGAAAAGGATGAGTAGTGTAGTGTATACATATTGTAGAGTACAAATGCATACTCTGATTTAGTTCAGTATTGGGTTACACCAAAATTATTAAAAAGTGTTAATTGAAGTGTTAATTTGAACCAACCGCATATTTGTTTATATTTGTGTGTGTTATTTTTGTGGTAATACTTTCAGTTTCTGAAGTGTGTCACTAGTGTAAACTGACCTAAGTGATGGGAATGCAGAACATGTGCCAAATAGAACACATTGGTATATGTTTAATTCAAGTGCTTAAGTGTATATTTCTTTAATTATTTTGAGTAGAGTTTAAGTTATTGAGCTAGTTTAGGAAGTCACTCATAGAATTAGAAAATGTATTAATATATAAGACCAAATTTAAATAAAGAAAAATCATCTTATTTTGAACTCTGAACTAAACAACAGGTTCTTTTATTTCTTACAGTAGAATCGAATCATACTCATAATTTCTGATACTTATACGCATTGAAGCTTATTTTAATATTATACTCCAAAGAAGTAGGATCAGCACTGTTATCGGGGTTATTACGGGCATTGCATTATAGGAGCGTATGCTAGGCGTATAGATCTTGGAGACCTTGCAAATGACTTCTGCAGAAGCTGTGGAGATGAAGAGAAAGATGAGACTATTCTTCACCTATTGTGCACATGTCCAGCACTTAGTCGGAAGAGAAAGAGGTACCTGGGTGCCTACTACATGGAGGATATGGATGAACTGTCATGTATGGATATTGGCAGCCTGAGTCGCTTCATCGGAATCTCCGAATGGTTCCTGGAATAGGGGAAATGAGGAACTGTGGTATCACAATTGGCCCTGTGTGCGGCTTAAGTGTGTCCGCTCATGCCTCCATCGAGGGGACAGCCACTTCTACCTACCTACCTACCTAATATTATACTCATACTACACATATTCAAAGTTTGAAGTATTCATCGTACTCATACTTACCAATACGTATGATGTTGTTGATTTCGACTCTCCATGACTCAACATTTAAAGGAATCACAAAATAAGTATGATTCGCGTACGAATAATAAAATACTCACTAGAAGGTTGTGTGTTTGCTTTGCTTGCTGTTATTGTTTTTTACTTTTTTGGTAAATGCAACAACAACCAAGACTGTAAATTTTTATGAATGTTTCGAATCACTCGAATCATTTATGAGTATTATAAGTATTTTTCTAAAGTTATGAATCTGAATGAGTAGGCACATGACTCAAACATTTTTCGAATGGCATGAGTTTGATGTCAACGTTGTACGCATACTCATTGCAACCTGTGCTTGTAAAGATCAAATTCGATAGCAGGTTTGTGGTAGGTAAGAAAATTGGCGATCTTGCATTTTGTTTACCACTATGAATGAAAAGTTAGTAATAATCCGCATCAGAGAATAATTGTCACTAATGTCAAAACGAGAAAATATAATGACATGCGTAACGTTAAGTTTAAGGCCATATACGATAAAAGCGCGCCCTACCGCACAAAGAAGATTCTAAGAGTTTTGCAGGACGGTATTGCTTGCCTCACTGCCGGTCAGTCATATTTTGACACGCCATATCTTCAACCACAAATGGTCTCAGGCTGCTTGACTGCGCAAAACATTTTAGTATGCAGCACTAGTTTTTAACAACTCAGCATCCACGACGCCACTCGATAACATTTTGATTGATCGAGTAAACGTTTCAACCATACAAGATGTTCACACATTCAGAGATCAAAATATTAAGTCTCAGCCAAATTACGATTAGTACTTGCTTTAGTACGCTACGAAAGCTAAACGTCCACTTACATTTCGCTTAGCTCCGTCCATTCTTATATTATCCCAACGACATTAATGTACCAACATTACGTACCACTGCGAACTGTTGGTCTGGCCACTCCAACGAAACCAATAATAGGTAGGTACTTAGATTGGCACCATTTTGCTTTGACACTATTGTGATGCCACAGGTAAGCGTAGTCCCTGTACTGATCGAATTCCACCAAACTCATAGAAAAAGTTGGTCAGCGCAGGGCTGCGCACTGAAAGCAGTAGTACTTTGAGAAATGTCATGATGGTTATACTCAAACATTTCAGTCTAACGCTATGCGATCCACGCTTAAGGATTATAGAGTCAAGAGAGCACAAGAGAGAAACCTTTTCTCTACGAAACGTTTTTGGAGCGAGGGGTATTACAGCAGAAAGTAACGAAGATTTTTTCGTAGAGATTTCTTATTATTTTTATATGATAAATCTTTTTATTTTTTTCAAGACGTAAAACACATACATTTAAGAAGAAAACTTGTTATTTGCAATTTTTTTACTCAAATTCCGTCATTTTTGCCACAAAAAATACAATCCATAAAGAAAAACTTATTGATTCTATTGTGTTTTCTTCTAAATTGTATAAAACAAGAATTTCTTATTAATTTCATTCACATAATCAATTTTTTCAAAAAGTTTTTTCTTATAGATTTCATTAGGCTACTTAATAATTTTTTTTAAGGAGTATTCCTTATTGATTTCATTAGGTTTCTATTTGATCATGTGTAAATTATCTTATTAATGTTTTAATAAGAATATCTTCTTGATTATATTAGCTGGCTTGTTAAAAAAGGTGAACAAGTGGCAAGTAAAGAAGTGGAAAAAAGTAATAAAAATATTCCTTCTTAAAAAAATCAAAGTAAACCTAAATATATTGTTTTAATTTCAAAAAAAGTGTTATAAAAAAAACAAATAAAATTTTGAGTAAAGACCCAATTTTTAAATCCTGGGAGCTCCGTGATGAAACGTCCAACATTCTTTTAAGTTTTGGAATTACATCAACAAACATATTAAAAAATGGAAATCGAAGACGTTGAAAATTTATGCAAGAAGGTGGAGCAGAAATATACTGGGGAGTTGATTAAATTCAAAGCAGGACTAAGGGAATGGAGAAGAAAAATTGTTCGTGCAAAATCATTATTAATAAATCAAATATTAAATTAGTTTCTAAGTAAATATATCAATACAAAATCTTTTGAAAACAAAACCTTTTTGAAAAAACAAAAAGAAAGATTAATAAAATTAAGAAGAAAACCTTTTTAAAAAAATCAAGAAGACTATCTAGTAAAATCGATAAGTTTTCTTCTTGATTTTTTCAAAAAGGTTTTCCTTATAAAAATAATAAGAACCTCTTCTTGAAAAAAAAACCATAGAGAAATCTTATAAACTTTGTTCTAATTTACTATGTATTTATTAGGTTCAGTTTTCTCTGTGCAGTAAGAGGGAACAGAAGAGAAGATATTGCTTTGGTATAAAAGTAGAAATAATGCTGAAAAAATTTACAAAAGCGTCAAGCGTCGATGCGAAGATTTCCAGTTTGGAGCATATTATTGCATGGATGGAGGAGGTATCTTGGTTATAGATTCACAAGGACATTGTTGTACGGCATTAGATCCAATATTACGGCCGAAAACTTTACGTCCGACGCTCTCAATGAATTTATTTACCTTGGCTACACTGTTACCAGTGAAAATGATGTTGGCGTGGAGGCATCAGTCAGCGTCTTGTCAACAGACACAGTCATGGTCTCTCGTACGAGGGAGCTAATGCTTTACAAGTAGCTTTTCTTCCCCATATTTCTTTATGACGGAGAAGCATGAACATTTTAGCTGACAGTTAAAGCTTTGGGAGTATTCGACGGAATAGTTATACGCCAGATATTTATTTTATTTATTTATTTATTTATTTATTATAATTAACATAACACAACAAGATTTTAATCTTATAAGTTATAGTGCTATGTTTAGGATCAATAAGATATAAAACATAAAAGAATAATAAAAATTGTGAAATATAAGAAATATAAGAAGTTAAGCAAAAATAACAAATTAATATAAAAAACAAATTGATTAAAATATAAAATTTAAGTAGAAATATAATTTAAAACAATATAGAAAAACTAACAATACTACAGAAATAAAAAGAAAAAAAAAGTTAAAAAAATAAAGAATTCCAAAGAAAAAGAAATATTTACAAAAATCGATATAAGTAAGGATAAATATGTAACCGATATAATAACCATACTAAGATTGTAACAAACATTTCATTAAGAGAACAATTTAAATAACTCCTTTTTGAACGCATTTGCATTGCCTATCTTTTGGATGTAATTTGGTAGGGAATTCCAGGGACTAGTGGTGTGTATAAAGAACTGTCGCTGTGACAAAAGAGTCCTGTAACTTTGTTGAATAATCTTCATGCCCCGGCATGACCTAGCAAACTTAATTTGGCCTAATAAATATCCCGGCTGTCCCGTATTAATAATTTTATGGAATATAATGAGGCATTTAATTTTCAGAAGATTATCAAATTTCACACTAAATATCTGGTACGCTAAATGAGAAATATGTTCCCGGCGACCCGTATGTATGTGTTCATACATACAGCTGCGGTAAAAAAAATAGCACTAAGGATGGAATAATTATTTCGTCGTCAATTTTTCTAACATTTAATTTTGAAATTTTATGTCTTAAGTAAAAAGATAACTAAAACACAGTTGTAAGTAAAATTTAAAATATTTCAGACATATTTTTTTAATTTAGTCCAGCGATTAAACAAAATTAATTTGAAACCTTAAATTTGATCGGTAAAAAAAATATCACTTCAACTAACAGGTACAAAAAAGTAGAAAATACATAAAATTGAAAAAGATACATATACAGATACAGATACATACATAATAATACAGTTTTAAATAGACATTTTAATATTTTGTGACATGGCCTTTGTTGGCTATAACGGCAGCACAACGTCTTGGCGTGGAGTCAACTAATTCTTCACATCTTTTTTTTGGGATATTGTTCCATGCCTCCTTCACTGTAGCCCAAAGTGACTCATTATTGGTAGGTTTCATTTCCTAAACGTATTTTTTAACGTCCGACCAACGATTTTCTATTGGGCTTAAGTCTGGCGACTGCGCCAGCCACTCCATAACATGTATTCTATGTTCGTCGAACAACTTCTTGGCTTTTCGACTGGTGTGTTTTGGGTCGTTGTCCTGTTGGAGGACCCATGACAACGGCATTTCCTCTGGAGCATACGGTAGCATAACATTCTCCAGTATATCAACGTAAACATGTTGATCCATCAATGTTTTGATCCAGTATATTGGACCCACTCCGTAATATGAAAAACACCCCCAAATCATAATGCTCGAACTTCCATGTTTTACGGTCTTGCAAGTGAATTGGGGGTTATATTCAGCGTTTAGTGGTCGTCGTACAAACGCTCGAGAGCCTTTTCCACCATACAAAACAATTTTGCTCTCGTCAGTCCACAAAATAATTCTCCATTTACTTACGGGCCAGTGTTGATGCTAGGGTTTCGTAAACGTTTATAACCGTAACCGTAAACGCGGTTATTTATGCTCATAACCGTAACCGTAAACGGATGAAAATCGGACGCATACGCATATTTAGTAAGCCATGATTTTTTAAATATTTTATTTGTAAAACTAATGTTCATACAAAAAATATATTTGCTGTCACAAGCAATTTTATTTTTTAGAAGCAAAGAATTCATAAAATGCATATGTAATTTGAAATTAAATCCAATTTTTTGAAAACAATATGCACACATATGTAGTAGGTCATGATCAATCAAAGGATCTTGCAATGCGGATGAAATGGTTGAGAAAATTAAAAATCATCTAACTGAATTCAACATAGATTTTGAGTGTCATATAGTATGTACTATTAATGCTCAAGAATGGAAAAACTTGTCCAGCTGAACTAATTGTATGTTTAAATCACAGTATACACTTAGGTGTTTGTGACTACTTTTATAAAAAACGTGAGTCTACACAAACATCTTATGATGAAAACATGGTGGACAATGAAGAAGATATTTTTGAAGATTCTTGTGTTGACCATGAAAGAGAAGACACAACTTAAGTTGGTGAGAAAAATTGTAGTTTTTTTTTAGATATTCTCCTGTGCGTAATAGCGTACTTCAAAATCATATCAAAAAGGAATTTGAATGAATACGAGTTGCTGTTGGACATCAAAGTGCGATGGAAATCAATTTCGCCAATGTTAGAAAGATTTTAAAAGCTCAAAACATCAATAGCACAAGCTTTAAAAGATTTATATTCATTTCATTTGATGTACAAAGTAAATTGGAGCTGATTGATAACATTTGCATTGCTCTACAGCCAATAAAACTTGCCGTAGATGCATTAAGTCGAAAAGACGCAAATTTATTTAGTGCTGAGGGTGTTTTGTCGTTTTTGAGCAATAAAATGAAAGCTCACAACACAGAAATAAGCCGTGATTTGTTACAGTCAATTCAACAGCGGATTGAGTAATATTGCTAATTTAATAAAAAAAATATTCTTCCAATTCCATGGTTGCTTTTGCTAACACTCTCATTAAAAGACTTTTTCCGAATAATAACATTCAAGATCCGGACAACGAAAGTCAGGATAAAGTAGATGTAAGTGATCACCAAGTTGATTTAGTAGAAGAACTGAACCCTTACATAACAAAAGCATCAAATATAAAACACTTGGGAAAACCTTCAGATAACACTTTGAGGCAAGAATTCAACATTTTCAAAAGAACACTGAAAAGAACTCCCAATTTTGAAATGCTCTATAATGCTCTAAAAACGGTTAAGAGAAGAACTTTCTCAGTTTCAGGAAATTTTTGCACGGTTAACCGATAACCGCGGTTATTTGGAAAATTACTATCCGATAACCGCGGTTACTGAAAATGCGGTTATTACGAAACCCTAGTTGATGCTCACATGCAAACTTCATTCGTTTTTCACATGCCTTGTTGTAAGAAGCGGAACTTTTCTTGGACTGCAAGCTTTTAAATTATGTTCCCGAAGCCGCATTCGGACTGTTTCAACGCATGCCGCAATTTGTAGCTCTTTTTTCAACTCCGTTGCTGGCTTAAAAGGATCCTTTTTGCTCTGACGTACCCACCTCTTGACCAGTAACGGGGATATTGCAGATTTTATTCCACGTGTTTCGACTTTTTTAGTATAAGTAATAGCATTTCCAATCATTTTGTTTGAGCATTTGAGAAACTGACCAATTTCCGCGTAATTTTTTCCCCCAGAAATCATTTTTTAATAATTTCTCTTTTTTCCTCAGAACAATGCTTTCCACGACCCATATTTATTGTTTTTTTCACTTAATTTTTTTTTAACTCCTTTTAAACACTCGCTTCTACAATCTGTTCACGAATAACTACATAATGTTTGCTTAAAATAAAATTGCAAAAGGAATGAGAAGTGCTATTTTTTTTACCGTCAGATTTCATATGTTACTCTTAAAATTGTTTGATAAAAAAGTGTTCATATTTTAAGAAAAAAAATTATTATATCAGAGAGGGCACAAACTGCACTATATCTAGTGCTACCATGAAATCGAAAGAAAATATTAATAGGAATTTTATGTACAATGAAATAATATGTGCAGATTTGGTGCTATTTTTTTACCGGCACTGTACATACATAATTGGTCATTACATCCCATCAATCAGGATTACAACCTGGATTCTTATACCACTTATGTTGTGTGTGTTAATTTTATACATAAGTGGTGGCACCTACAGTTTAAAATCGACTCCGAACGACAGATTTTTGAGAAGCTTTTCATTGCAATTTTATTTACTCCCAGAGTTTTTGGCAGAAATCTGCTGTGATTAAGTCACTGAAGAAATATTTTTCATATTTTCGTTTTGATGTCTGACCTGCGGTTTGAACCGTGGCCTTACGTTTAATAAGCCAACACACAACTTTATAGACTACGGCGACTTCATCTAACACACACTTGCTTTTATTTTAAATTTAAATATAGAAATTGTTTAATACTAATGAAACTGAAAACGAAACACTTGTGTGCATTACATTTCTCTGCACGGCTTCCCTGCAGATCAAGATTTTCCTGCAAGCCTCCTGCATATCATTAAGGCTTACTCCTATAAATTTACTGTCCGTGAAAATCCCAGATTTTTTGCCTTTAGTTTCTGTTATGTTAATTCACCCAGAAGACGAATATTAGTCTATATTTAGATGATCTATTGTACTGTAAACCTGTTGCTGGACTATATTCAGCAGCATAATGTTCTGTGTTGGTAAGAAAAAATTTCGGCCTAATACTTGATAACTACTCAGGTGTTTAATGCTTCGATTTCCTCATCACAGAATCTTAATATTGAAACAAAAATGTTCCAAGTCTACGCGGGACTAGTTACTATTTCTAGGGGACTCTTGTATAGTCTGATTTAAAAACTTTCTCAGTTAATTCCACAGGTATAGCGACCTGATTTTTAGATCGTATTGCCATTCATGCCCAGACATTCATTCCAGTGCAAATTAACAATGGTTACCACATCCAGTCCATGAATGATATGTATGTGCTCTTCAACGACATGGTTGTCGTTCAATGGCTCTGAGGGTAACTAAATCTGATGAAACAAGTTTTAAATTTGTCTGGTAAATAGAACGTTATTAGATTAGAACTTGGATTTCACAATGTATCCACAATTTATAGCAGCTGGCTCTGTGCCCTTTAACAATTTTCTATTATGTTTTCTAAATTTCATTAAAATTATATTCTATGTTCGTTCCTTTTTGTATATGAGTATTAATAACACAACATGGCAAATAATGTATAATGAAGCTAAAGATGAGAGAAACAAAAAATAATGTTTCATTGTATTAATTAACGCATAAAATATGCAACTTTACATATCCAGCCTAAAGTCTTACAACAACAAAAAATAGCAAACAAAAAAACTGACATTATAAATAAACAGAGGCTTCCAATACTCCCTGATGCGAGTTTATGGTAGTATACGGCTCTTCTGTGCAGAGTACAAATAATTACTTTTTGTTGTTGTTTTTTTTTTGTATTTAAAGAGGAACAACAAACAAATTATTGTTGTTTAATGTAATGGACACCAAGAAGTAAAGGAATAACAAGTCTAAGAAAAACAAACGAAAATAGAGAGAAAAAGTGTTTAATCCTTAACGTCCATAATACAGGAGGTATTTTCTGGTTATGAAAAATCTATTTTACATGACTTCAGTGGATAAATATCAGGCAGAATTAGGCCGCTGGCAGGATTTATGATGGCTTTGAGAGGATCACTGCGGTTAGTTGTTCTGTTCACATGGCAGGGGGACCTACAGTTTAAAGTCAACTCTGAACGACAGATTTTAGACAAACTTTTTCACGACAATTTTATTTAACTGTCAGAGCTTTTGCTAGTAATCTACTGAGAGGCAGTCGCTGAAGAAATGTGCTTCAAAATTTCGTTTTGTTGGAGATGTCTGACCTAGTGTGGTGGTAGTATGTATTCAAAATTTACGAAAGTTCGCAAGTCAATTGGGATTCTCGAATGGTCCAGTATTGGATCCATGAAAATACCCATCTTCCATGTAAAATTAGGTGTACAGATAATAACGCTGCAGGCAGATCTTCGTCCCCTCCGTTTTTAACTGGGATTGGTCATCTTAACAGAGCCGATACCTTATTACAAGTATAGAGAGCAATGAAAGAAACCATTTTCATCCTGTTGAGTGCAGTAGAGTAGCGTATGTCATCCTGTGCAACTGTCGAAGACACTCTCTCTATTCTAATATCAGTTAGAACTAGTGTATGTATCTAAAATACAGGGTAGCTCATACGGAATGAAATATTTTCCAACCATGTATCGTAATTAAGGGCTTCACGAAATCGATTTTGAAATTTTCTCATTTCGTTTTTCTTTCATTTTGACATTTGAAATATAATTTCATTCAATTTTCATTCGTTTTTAACTTAATTTTTTTTAATAATTTTTTTATTTAAGGAATTTCATCTAAATTCACTGGAAGGCAGACAATATGCCGCAAGGTGACATAATATCATTCTGAATCAGGCCTCGGTCGTGATTTATGATGGCTTTGAGAGGACCACTACGGTTAGTGGTTTATTCACATACATTTGCGATTTGAGAAAACCCCACAAGAAGTTCAGCAGGGTGAATCGCATGGTCGCGATGGTCTGTACACACCGGCTCCATGTTAGATAACCATGCCCTCGAATCGCTAGTATGGAATATTCAATGTATCACGAGCTACGTCATGGGTATCCAGGTTATTCAATTCCGGCCAAAATGTTTGGAGAATCATGGACTAATACTACTCGACGTTGACGTCGTTCTTAAAGAAATATGAACCAATGACGCTGCCAAACCAAAATCCACACGAAACAATGTCTTCTTAGGCATGCATTAAGCGCTTTCGAGTCTCATAAGGATTGATATCGTCCCCACATTCAACAATTTTGTTTATCCACATACCCGTTTATTCAGAAATGAGCCTCAATGCTAAAGATGATGATAAAGGTGACTTGCCTACTGCTATACAGACCATTTAGCGAGCACATGTCGTTCTTTACAGTCGTCCATTATGATTTAGCAAAACACACTGAATAAATGCTTCAAAAAGCTGTTCTCAACTGTCAAAGTTTGGGACTTCCAAATTATCATCACCATACATTTCACACAGTTTAAGAGTACGTACATAATTGGTCATTTACAGCCTTTTAGTCAGATTTACGACCTAGCATCTCAGACCACTTATGTTGTGTGTGTTAATTTTATACATGAGAGGCGGGACCTACAGCTTAAAGGCGACTCTGAAGGACAAATTTTTTTAGGAAACTTTTGAATGCAATTTTCCATTTACTCTCAGAGTTTTTGCCCGAAATCTTCTGAGAGGAAGTAACCAAAGGAAACATTTTTTATCTTTTATCTGATTCTGGGATTTGAACCGTGGCCTTACATCTAATACGCCATCAGACTACCTATTAGACTGCAGAAACTTCTCGGTAAAGAGTCTATTGTTACAAAAGAGATGTCTTCATTGGTCTGCAGTCAATTAACGAGGCTGAGTCCTGTTACTAGTATAAGTAAAGAGACACGTTATGATTATTGTTCAAAATATTAGTCATCATGAACAGAGTTGTTCATTTTTTACCATTGTTACGTTTGTACCCTTTTAAAAACGTTTAAAATATGGCATAGCAGAAGTAAATCTAAACAGTATTTCTATATGCCTACTACATGTAAAACATATTGTTTAAAATAGAAAAAGAATAAATTTATTAAAATATTTTTTGGCACCCTACATGCAATAACAACAATTATTCAATGGCTTTCATAAAACAAATTAGTTTTAAGCGCTGTACATACAGCTGGGGGGTTACTCCGTAACTCGATTCGAAAAGTAAAAGTTTTCGAAAAGTGTTTTCGATAAGTAAATAAAAGCGTACTCTGTAAATCGTTCGAAAAATTTCATAGAACAAAAATAAACTTGGCAGTACCTTAAAAAAAATAAAGAAAATTATAAAAAAATATTGAAAAACAAAAGAAAACATGTATGTAAGTTAACAATGGGTTAATTAATTGTTCTACTCTATTCCATTGTTACTTCTCTCCTTTTCATTCATATTTTTTATTATTGCTTTTTACTACTCTTCTCTTCATTCATATTTTTTGTTATTGCCTTTTTGTAAAAATTATATTTATGTTTTCAATTAATATTCTTAATTGTTACTACGCAAGTTAATATGTTAAGGAATAACATTTTTGCTACTCTTCTTTTCATTGATATTTTTGTTATTGCTTCTTTGTTGCTTAGTAAAGTAAAAATTATTTTGATGCTTTCTTAATTATTATTCTAACTGTTGCTATGCGGAAGAGTTTCATTGATATTTTTTTCATTGATCGTCTTTTTCATTCTATTATCGTTTTCTATTTTAACGTATTTCATTGAAAGCTGAGTTTCAGTATTAACTTACGCTTCGGTCCAGTGAGGACGGTTTTGAGATAGTGCCATTAGCATTAAGAATATTAATTGTTTTCAGTGAAACCTTTACTTATATGATAAAACTAAACTACTTTAAAAATTGATAAACTAAAATATGAATTTTGAAAAAATAATTTCAAATAAAAATTAAAAACAACAGTTGAAAATAGAAAGAAATAAAAATTAATTTAACTTATTAAAAATTCCACATAGTGGATAAAGTTTAAGTGCCATTAACATTAAGAATATTAATTGCTTTCAGTGAAACCTTTACTTATATGATAAAACTAAACTACTTTAAAAATTGATAAACTAAAATATGAATTTTGAAAAATAATTTCAAATAAAAATTAAAAACAACAGTTGAAAATAGAAAGAAATAAAAATTAAATTAACTTATTAAAAATTCCACATAGTGGATAAAGTTTAAGTGAAACCCTTTAAATTGAAAGGAACTAAAATACTTATAAGTTAAGAATTTCATAAAATAATTTAAAATAAAATTAAAATAAATATCTATTAATAGTTGAAAGTAATAAAATTATTTTAATTTTTTAAAAGTTCCACATAGTGGATAAAGTTTAAGTGAAAATTAAAATTAATACGAAATTAAATTAATATTAAAACTAAAATCACAACGAACGTATTAAAATAGAATAAATAATATGAAAACTTTAAACAACACATCAGGTTAAATAAATAATTTATAAACCAGAAGCCCAACAAAATACCTATTTTATTAAAAATTAATTTGTATATCTATATATGTATGTATATCTATCTTCTATTTCGGATCTATTCTGGTAACAATCGAATTGAGCTGCTTGTTTTCTCGTCAAAAAACCAATCGAAACTAGGACTGTGTAGTATGACGTTGAGTTACTTCTGTAGCTTCCTTAACGGCCTCTCTTACCATGCGACCTCTTTAAGTTAATTATTGCAGAGGATTCTGCGAAAGACGGCATAAACGGCAAACTTTGTTTGCTATTCTTCCTTACACTCTTCTGCGTAAACACTAACAATTGTTCGACAGAACTTTATAACGGAGATCTTCAAACCACGATTATTCTCTTCACACGCAACGTGTCCACACAAGACTGATTGAATTTTTACTGACTCCGTTGCCTGCTTTGTCTTGCCTTTTATTTCGCAGTCTCTTGAAGGAGAATGACTTCGCCTTCGCGAAATCTCCATAAATGTAAACATGTTGTTTCCTTTATTGTTGTATTTTGTTATATTTGTGTATTTTGTTTACGTTTGTCTTTGCAGTGTTGTTGCCTGTTTGTTTACTTGCTTATCCCTTTTCTTATACTGATGTTGTTGTTATATTTTTGTTTATATGTTAATCATGTAAACATGTCCATTGTTTTAGTTTTTGCAGCTTTTGTTTATCATTTTAATGTTAAACAATGTAACACCATTTCCATTTTCTTAACAATATGTTGCAGACAAGTAGTGATGTGACAATAAATTTATTTACCTTCGGCCGCCACTACTAGCGAAAATTATGTCCATGTCGGCCCAATGTATCACAAATACCTTGATCTCTCTGAGTAGCTATTTGGGACAGTAGAACGGACACTACTCGGCTGTTATGCAGCTGTTTTTTGAGTATTCGAAAGTGTAGTGTATTATAAGAAAATATTTTGAAAAAATTCTCGTTTAAATCCTTTTTCCTTAAATTAAATTTTGCATTGCATGCTCGAATTTCAATGTAAAATTTTTGAAAAACAAAAAAAGGATTTTTTGTTCAAACTCCTAAAGACACCTGTCAGTTATTGAAAAAAATATTTGGAGTACTTTTTCTACACTACTGCCGAACATCCTGCAAAGGATGTTTTAATTTTTTTTTAAATACTTTTGTTTAGTTACTCATCTTACAATGCACAATATGTGTGCAGAGTAATTCCATTTTTTCCTTCTCTCTTTTCGACATATTTTTGTGTTTCTTATTAAACAAATTTGCATTACAAAAGAGAAAATGAAAACTAAAAAGGTACGAACTGTAAAAAAAAACTTTTAAAAACTCAAACTTTTCAGTCCAATATAAATGGATTGTATATCAAGAGTTTCTCAGTATTAACATAATAATGTTGTTCATAAGAATTCATGGAATATTAGAAAAAATTAAAAAAGAATTTTGGAAAATATTTTTTTGAAAGATGGTACATCATTAAGGCAGGTATTTAAAAGATTGCATTATTTTTTCGAAGATCATGGGTGACTACATAGTTTTTGTTGATAAACATTGCTACGAAAATGGAAATGGTGTTTTGCTTTTATATTGTTTAACGTTAAAACTATAAACAAAGCTACAAAAACAATGAACTTGTTTACATGATAAACAAGTAAACAAAAATTCAACAACAAACATTGCAAAAATAAATGTAAACAAGACTACACAAACAACAATAATGAAACAACGATGTTTACATTCATAGAGATGTTGAGAAGGCGAAAATTCGACTTCAAGATCATTCATCAGACTGTTTACGTTGCCATATAAAAGGTAAGGCAGAGCAGGCAATGGGGTCAGTAAAAAAATTAAGTCAGTCTTGTATGAAGTCTCGCGGTGTTTGAAGAGAATAATCGTGGTTTGAAGACATCCGTTATAAAGATCTGTCGAACAATTGATCAAAAGAATGTAAAGAGAGGAATAGCAAAGAAAAGCAACTGTTGTTGTTTACATCAAGTAGTGAACAGTGGCACACAAAATGCGAACAATAAAGAATTTAATCAAAACTAAACACACATTTATTTTTTTTTATTTGCAATCTACGAACTTATATTTCAAACGTTTTTGAGACATAAAAACGTAACAATATATATATAAGTTTAGTGAGGTTAGCAGCTTACCGCTCTCAGGCAAGTTCACTCATTGGTCCCTATGGCCGAAGGTTTCTCATCCAATTAGTCAATACACTATTCTAGTCTCCGGCGGCTTCTACAGATAACAATACATTGCGCAAGAAAAGCTAGTCACTCTCAAACAATTTTGAGGTTCTATATCGTTCTAACGTTCACGTATACTAAGTTAGCTAAGCTAATTACTTATCTATAAAGTTTTCCTTGTATTATAAGCAACGCTGGACTATGTTAGAGGCAACTCAAACATCAGGTTGCTAGCTGTTTGAAATCACAATAGTCTAGTAGGTAGTGTGTTGGCTTATTAGACGTGAGACCACGGTTTAAACAGCCGGTCAACAGCTCTCAAACAAAACAAAATATGGAAAAAAAATAATTTTCCGGCGACTTCCTCTCAGCAGATTTTTGGCAAAAAATCGGAGAGTAAATATAAATTGCCATGAAAAGTTTCTCAAAAGAAACTGACGTTCGGAGTCGACATAAATCTGTAGGTGCTGCCACTCATGTTTAAAGTAACACACACAACATAAGTGGGTGAGAGAAATTGAGTCGTAATCCTGACTGAAGTCTTGTAATGACCAATTGTGTAGGCAGCTGTCAACTCACCAGGACGTAAGCAACTCAAAAATTAAATCAAAATAAGTTTCTTTGGTTTGATAGAATAGCACAAACGGTAGGCACAATAAGTGCAAAATCATTTCAAACCGGATTTCCAAATGGATTTCATTCAGACCAAGTCCACCATTTGGGAGCTGTCCATTAGACTTTCTAAAATTCAATAGTTTTCTTCTTTTCGGACACTCCTTATTCAGCTTTCAGCATTTGATGTTCCTTAAATTTTACGTTTTCCTCAAATAAACAAAAAGTAACGTAACCTTAAGCTTTAAACAAACAAGTTACAATAATGTTGCTACGACAAAAGACAACAACAAAATAAAGAGAAAGAAATCTTAGTGATAAGATAAAAACCAATCTTGGAATCGTCAACCCAACGCTCAAGACATGCACGTTTTCCAACAACCCGAAAGGCAATTGGACACAAACAAACTGGATGCCATACAAATAACAAATATTGAACAGGAGCACACATACATACATGTGGTACGCTGCACTGGGGTTTAGTATGTAAAAAATAGAGGATAAATGAAGCTTGAGTTTAGGCATGTCTATCTGACGCAAATGGCTTGATAAGTTTTTATTTCTTGGTTTGAGTTTTAAGTTTTGAAAAAATTCTTCAATTTTTCTATAAAAATTTTGTTCGAACAAAACCACTGTATGGCAGTGATGGTGGTGCGACTAAAACATTTATTCTAGTTGTGTGCGAAGAAAGTCATTTGATTGTAAAATAAACTCAACTTAGCAAAGGATCAAAAAATGACTACACTTTGCAGCGTTTATAGCCAATTTGATTTTTTTTTTGCAGAAATCGACAAAAAGTGCTTCGTGGAATGTGCAAATAGATAAAGAGCAAGAAGAAGAAAAACGTTTTTTTTTTTTATCAAACTGTATAGGCTTTAAACGAATGCCACAAAAAATTTCAAAATCGTCAATAAAAGTGCAGAATTTAACATGTTTGCACGCTACACCACCAAAAATGGAATAACAGGGCAATAATGAAATGAGCTGTCATAGAACACAACGCCGTAAGTTCTTATCTCTTTAGTTACTAAGGGCCATATGATATACTGTATTTAGATTCCTATACCGCTACATAAATATAGGATGCCTCAAGAGATAGGAAAGGTTAAGTTGAATTATGCTCTTTAGCTTACTATGCGATTGAATGAACTTGAGAAGCGTTCCGTGTATGTCAGACGACAGTGGGGTCCTCAGGAATTCAGTCGCTATGGAGCACTTCTCCACTTAAATGTTTGCTGAAGGTTTTCATTTGAATAGACTGACATTACATAGTGAAAGTTAGCATCAGAGTGACTCATATCGTTAAGCACGCTCGAAACTATGCAATTCGGGCACCTAAAGCTAAAAGAATTAAAGTTCCAATACGCTTATCAAAGACTTGATTTCGTAAGCCAGCTAAAGAAGACAATTTTTAGTGAAAATTAATGTCAGTTGCCAACTGTTCCAGAATCGTTGTCTCTGGTTCATGTCTATACATCTGAAGTGTTTCAAATTAATAGAATATTCCAGAATTCCTGTGACCTTAAGAAGAGAATCGTTTATGCTTCCAAGGAGAATAATTACTGGGCGAAACTTATTCATCACACTTATTATGGCTTATTATGTTGGGGACGTTAGATTCGGGTACCACAACTAAATTTAAAAATTCTTTAAAAACACATGAATTATCATCATCATTGGCCTGACATATCGCCCCTGTAGAGTGACTATATCATAGTAACAGTGCCATAAGCAAATTGAAATGAACTCAATATAAATGGGGTTTCTGTGGTGAAATCAAATGTCAAATGAAGTGCAAAATGACAATTGAAATGTGTGGTCAACAGCAGTAAAAATTCTAAGACATTGAAGAAACTGAAGCAAAACAGCAAAATTTAATATTTTTATGTATTAAAATGAAAAGAAGAAAAAGTTCTTATTTTATTACAAAATAAATTAATTTTAATTATTTTTATTTTCTTTTCTCATTTTCTAATTAAAAACCCAACACCTGAAATGAAAGGAAACTATTTGAATTAGAATTTCAATTCAAAAATTTTATTTTATTTTCCTTGTGATAACATCGACTGTAGTTGGATAAATTATGAATTTTGTTTGTGGTCATGGATTTTAAGATTCACGTCGTTATCTTGTTGCCAATGCAAATAGAGTTGTTTGTGGTCTTATTAGCTTATTTGGCTTATTTGTTCTGTTTGTTTCAAACGGAAAACGTATAAATAAAATGTATAGCAAAAGGAAGAACATTTTTTGGAAATTTATTTTTGAAAGTTCCTCCCCATACACAGTTACGAAAAGAATAATGGAATGCTGCTATAAAAATAAGGCATTTAAGGCCATGTTCATGCACGTATGACTACGTGATCCACCTTTCATTGTAAATTTCCACAATTTAGAAGAATAAAACTAACGTTAAACTATTCATAACAGCACGCCAAACCTAACTGTACAGAGCTGTGAACACAGTTTGATATTTGCACCTATCACGTCATAGTTATATATATCGACAGTTCTATAGATAACGCCCTGTAGATATATTTTCACCAAAAAATAGGATTTGAACAATGTCTTCCAGCAAATCAAAGCTTAAATGACACCAATAACAATTCTTTCCGCGTATGAGAACTATGAACCAGACTGTGCATTTCCAGATTTAAGAAAACTTCATGCATTGGAATCGATTGTTAGTTGGTATCATTCCAAATTCTACTATTTTGTTTGTTTACATACATATACATACATAATTGGTCAGTCAGGATTACGACCTAGTTTCTCATACCATATGTTGTGTTTGTTAATTTTATACATGAGTGGCGGGACCTACAGTCTAAAGTCGGAGCCGAACGACAGATTTTTGAAAAACTTTTTCATGGCAATTTTATGCACTCTCAGAGTTTTTGCCAGAAATCTGCTGAGAGGAAGTCGCCCAAGAAATACTTTTTGTATTTTATTTTGATGTCTGGCCTGGGGCTCGAACCCTTGCTTTTAGTCAATAAGCCAACACACTACCTACTAGACCACGGCGAATATTTTTATATATCCATATATTTAGAAATAAGTCTCATTGTGGATGATTTCGATGCTTTTTATTACTATAAAGGTCAGACCAAGCGCCTATTGTTAAATAATACATCAGTTCGTGGTGATTTGGCAACACAAACCTAATGAAGTACAAGTACAGTTCGGAAATACCTGTTGGAAGACGCAATATAAATTGTATTATAATGTTTTCATAATTTTATTTCCATAGTTTCAACTTAAAACATTTCAAGATATTGTTACGAAAACGAAAAAAATCTAGATACTGGCGTTTTGCTTTTACTTCGTTTAACATTTAAATTATAAACAGACGCTACAAAAACAAAAAAAAAAATAAACAAGTAAACAAAACTATACCAACAAACACCAGCATATAAAAAATGGTAAACATGTAAACAAAAATACAACAGGAAACACTACAAGAATAAATGTGAACAAAATACACAAACAATAATAACGAAACAACGATGTTTACGTTTATAGAGATCTCAAGAAGGTGAAGCCGCGAACATTCGCCTTCAAGAACATTCATCAGATTGTTACTCTGTCATATAAAAGGCAAGGCAAAGCAGGCGAGTGAGTCAGTAAAGTTCAGTCAGTCTTGTGTGACGACGCGGTGCGTTTGGAGAGAGTAATCGTGGTTTGAAGATCTCCTTTACAAAGATCCGTCGAACAATTTTCTAGTAATTGTTATTGTTTATGCAAAGGGTGTAAACAGAGGAATAACAAACAAAGCAATTGTTGTTGTTTACATAAAATTGTGAACAATGGCACACAGAATTGTGCGAATAATAAAGAGTTTTAATGAAGACTAAACACACATTTATTTTTATTTTATTTGCAATCTAACAATTCAATATTTTAAACGTTTTTAAAAGGTAAAAACGTCACAATATTATTTTTAAAAACCATTAGAAGGCACCCCAAAATTTTGGAAATTTTGCATGTAATTCAATGTTAAAATACAAGTATTATGTGACATTAAATTTGATTCTGCACCACATAGAGCAGAGTCATAGACTACTACTGCACGTTTTCTGCCATTTGTAATTTGTGATTTTGTGACATAATTAGTGCCTTTATTTAGAGAAAATGCCGACAACGGGCATCTGACGCAGTGAGTCGAGAGTTGTAGTGCATCGTTATCATTTCAATACCACAGAAACATTATTATTGCAGGCAATAATTTTATGAAAAGCAATAAACAGAGGGAAAAATAATTTTTGTTTTATTAATAGCTGACATAGGTTTTTCCATGTTCCATTTATTTCATAGTTGCAATACGAGGTTTGTGTTATTTTTGAAATCTTTAATTTTATAAGTTATATTGTGCTTTTAAAGCGACCCTCTTATGTGTAGCAAGTGTAATAAGAGTATGATTGCATTTTTGTTGCAGGTATTTATAATAATTACGTGCAAAATATTCGTCATAAACGTACAAATATTTGTAAAATGTTTGAAAATATTAAAGCATTAGGAATTAGAGATGAGCGATCCAGTGATTTTTGAAGAACGTTATCCTCAGTGAACGTGATTTGTTAATCACTGTTCTTTAAAACAGTGATTGTGATCACAGTATTCCAAAAGAAAACAATAATGACAATAACGTATTTTATTAAGTCGTAAGAAAGAGACAACTAGATACATACTTCGAAAAGACTACTAAACAAAATCAAAGTGGAGTCATCAATTTTATTATTAATTGTTATTATTGTAATTTTTATTTTATATGATGTTTGACAATTAAGTTTCACAGAAAGTTCATGTATAAATGACAAAAGTAAATAATCAGCATCATCTAATAGTAATTCTGCCTCGCTCAAAATAAAATGAAATAAATTTGAGTATGTAACAATTTTGAAAGCACGACATTATTAGTAACTGTTATTTGGCAATTTCAATCACTGTAGTTACCAGTGAATTATCAATCACCGTGATTAAATCACAGTTTTGAAAAATCGTTCATCTCTATTAGGAATGCTTTCCTAAGCTAGCATTACTGTTTAGTTATTTGGGAATAATAGAAGAAAAGTGTTGCAAAATAAAATGTCTCATAATGGCAAAAGACATGTTTCGTGTTAATGTTGTTAGAAGTAGAAGGTAACGTTACTCACAAATAAATTTATTGGTTAAAATATGTAATGTAAAGTATTTGAGATGCATCAAATTAAAAATTCGAATTCGAAATAAACAGGAAGATTCTGTTTTCATTCGGTAATATCTGAATGAGAAGCTAGGTCATGATCCTGAACTGAAGGGTTGCAATTACCAATTAAAATCTTTGTGAGGAACAGAGATCAGCAATGAGTATTCAAAAACATGAGTAGAAATGAATCATACTCATAATTTCTGATACTCATACGCATTAATACTTATTTTAATACCATGGATCATACTCATACTTAACAACACGTATGATGTTGTTGGTTTCCACTCTTCATGAGTCATCATTTACAGGAATCACAAAGTTGGTATAATTCGCGCACGAACACTACAATACTCACTAGATGGTTGTGTGTTTGCTCTGCTTGCTGTCTTTGCCTTTTTACTTATGTGTCTGTTTTTTTTTTTTATAAATGCAATAACAACTAAGACTGTAAATTTTGATATATGATTCGAGTCACTCGAATCATTTATAAGTATTTTTCTAAAGTTATGAATCAAAATGAGTAGGCTTATGAATCAAACATATTTCGAATGGTATGAGTTTGATGTCAGCGTTGTACGCCTACTCATTGTACTCATACTTATAAATCAACGTTGTAGTGAGTACGAATGAATCAAAGTAATTTAATTTCACTATTGTTGTCTCACTTATGTTCAAAATTCATGAGTGTTTATGAGTAGCGAAAAACGATTCATTGCTGGTCTCTGACGGACACTGGCATACATTATTTAATAAAATATTTTTCTAGGCAGCACTGTTGCTTAGGCCACATAAAAATTTTTAGTCTTGTTTCTGTGGTAATATAAGCTGAGTAAAAGTGCAACTACACATATATTCTTACATATGTACATAATTGGCCAATACTACCCTTCAATTACGACTTAGCTTCTCACACCACTTATGTGTTGTGTGTATTAATTTTGTATATGAGTGGCGTGATCTACAGTTTAAATTAGACTCCGAACGTTATAATCTGCTGAGAGGAACTCGGGGAAGAAATATTTTTTCATATTTCGTTTCGTTCAAGATGTGTGATATGAGGTATGAACTTTGGCCTTATGTTTATTAAGCCAATACACTACCTAGTAGACTACGGCGACTAACGCTAGAATCTAATTTAAATGAACACGAATATTTTGTCATGTTACCAAATTAAGGGAATTAAAGGGCTTCAATTTCTTTAAAATAATCTTTCCAGACACGGACAACAAATATCACTGAGAAGATACCATGATTTTATATGAAAGTCAAGTAGAGCGGCGTCTTGGGAAAGATTAGAAATGAAGCAGTAGAAAGTTCCCCAGTACTACAAACAAAATGTGTTCACAGAGGTTTTTGTTTCTAGTCAAGCCATCCCATGCTACACCACACCAATCTCCTAATAAACACAAGAATGCAAAAAAAAATAGGGAGAATAGGCATGGTTATAGTGATAATAAAGATTGGACCATATTCTGTCCTACCTCATCCATCCCTGAAAATAAAAAAACGCTTAAAATCTGAGGTCGTAGATTGCAAATGAAATAAAAATAAATTTGTGTTTAGTTTTAATTAAAATTCTGTTTTGTTCGCACAATTCACAACTTAATGTAAAAAACAAAAGTTGCCTTTTTTGTCGTTCCTCTGTTTATACCCTTTGCATAAACAATAACAATTACTAGACATTTATTCAACTGATCTATATAACGGTGATCTTCAAACCACGATTAGTCTCTTTAAACGCACACTAGACTGGCTAAACTTGACTAACTCACTCGCCTGCTTTGCCTTGACTTTTATATGGCAGACTAAACAGTCTGATGAATGTTCTAGAAGGCGAATGTTGATGACTTCGCCTTCTCAAAATCTCTATAAATGTAAACATCGTTGTTTACATTCATTATTGCACTGTTGTTTGTGTATTTTGTTTACATTTATTCTTGTAGTGTTGTTTGTGTAATTTTGGGTACTTGTTTACTTTTTTTAGGCTGTTTTTTTTCAGTTTTACTCAATGCTCGGCGTTCCTCAGATAGAAGGGAGGAATGCCCAAAGGATATAATTCATTTATTTTATTTATTTATTTATTTTATTTTATATGCCTATGGAAATATTCCTTGCAGGCAATTTAGTAAAGTTACAAAATATCAATTTTAAAAAACTATGAATTTAAATATATAATTACATTATTTTTTATAGCATTATTTGATAAAGAAAAATCAATTAGCATATACAATTTATTAAATTCTTTACACATTCTCCTTATTGGATCAGCACCAGCGTAGTTGGATCTAAAAAATTGTATTGATAATGGGGAAAAATGACGTGACGGACGTTGAAGAACATTAAACGTGATATTATGGATTAAAAAACTGGTACTTACATTGAATATGAACGAGATATTTAACATAGTTCTGCGGCTTTTAAGTGTCGGAAGTTTAATTAATGCTAGTCTGGCAGAATAAGAAGGTAAACTTGTGGGATTAAAATTCAGTCCTCGGAGACAAAACTTTAAAATCTTTAAATTCTTTTGCCCACCGTTTTATTAAACCAAGTACGCTTCTAGCTTTATTCACTGTCATAGTTAAGTACAAGCTCAAGCTCGTATCCATCAAAAGCATAGTTTGCAGGAATCGGATTCTTTCTTACAAATCTCATGTATTTAAATTTTTTGAGATTAATCTGCATTAGATTTAAATTACACCATAAATGAGACGGTAACTTAAGAAAATGTGGTACGTCATCAGCGTACATTAGGATATTGGAACAGTGAATTGTATCAGGTAAGTCGTTAATAAACAATGAAAACAGAAGCGGTTCAAGATGGCTACCCTGATGTACCCCAGAAAGGACATCAATACTTCTGGAGCAGCAGTTTTTCACAGTTTGTGTAGTGCATTGTCTTGTTTTCGTATCTTTTGTTTATAATTTCAATGTTAAGCAATGTAAAAGTAAAACACCAGTATCTAGATTCTTCTTTTTTGTAACAATAGTCTTTATAAATTTGTATTCGTCTGACTATTGTAGTTTTTAAATTAAAAAAAAATTTACGTTGAACATGCTAAAAATATATGTTTGTGAATAGAATTTTTTAATCATTAAAGTTTTAATATCAAGTGTACATTGACTTATAATTTTCAGCATTGGACGCCACAAGTTTGACTACTTTGCATATTTTATTTGTGTTCTTATTAAACCCATAAAAAATCAAATTCTTTTTGCTACTTCCGCCAATTAGTCAAAATTTTTTTGTTAGTTTCCTTGAAAACATAAAAGCTCTGTTAACATCCAGCCCATTTGTGTTGGGTAATTAAATATTTTATTGTTTAGGACTTTCTGTTGACAATTATTTTCTACGATGCCACCCACCGACACATATATATGTATGCTCTGACTCAATAAAAATAATTTCAATTCTTGGTATCCATAGGGGCTTAATAAATATATGGGCTCATAAAGAAAGTTTGCAAATTTGCTGGTATACAAAATTTCAAAATTTATTAGTTCTTATATTATTTTGTATTTGTTTGTTAAAATAAAAATTATGTTCGGTAGGAAAACAGAAGCAATCTTAATGCAAATTATTGAGATCTATTTGCTATGGGTGGCAATAACAGAAAGAAATAATTTTCTTTATAAAAAAATTATTTGATGCTCTTAAATGATGCCATTTATCAAGGGGAATACAATTTTAATTTCAAGACTATAGCCGTATTAGACTTTAAACCTCAAGTCAGACATGTCCATCAAAATGAAATATACAATAATGGCTAAAACTCTGAGAGTGAATAAAAAATTGGCATGAAAAGTTTCTTAAAAGTCTGTCGTTCGGAGTCGACATAAAACTGTTGGTGCCGCCACTCATGTATAAAATAAACACGCACAACATAAGTCCTGTGAGAAGCTAGGTCGTAAACCTGACTGAAGTTAGTCGGATACACCAGCGACTTACGAAAACCCAAAAATAAAAAGTTCTTTAGCGTCGAATAGCATGATCTCAGTAGGCAGTTCACATCATTTGTTTGGAATCCATTGGACTCTCTTGAGTCTAATGTGAATTAGTCTCTAACCAAATTCGCCAATCTTGATTGTTCATTTACTACTTCTTCACCCAGAAATGAGCTTCATCGCTGCAGATAATTTTTGAATTACGGTGTTTTGGCAATACAGACTGAGTAAGTAATAACCAATTAATCGCATTTCGGAGATTAGATGAATTGGAGTATATCGACTAATTGGATTTCTATACAAAATGCAAAGATACAGTCACTCATTCGTAATAAATAAATAAATATTGCTCCTTTGTATGCACAATGTAACTCATGGTAATTTTTCTAAGATTTTAATGGTTTTCCTTAAAATATTAACTATAAGAGATATACACATAAATTTGCATATCTACCTGTCAATGTTCGAAAAGAAAATGCATTACTGCTGTAGTCTTTTATACCCTAAACCATAAGATATGGTGTACATTCTTCCATTCACACATTTTAACCACATTCTCCTTTTGTAAAAAAAGTATCGCATGCGATAAAATTTAAACCATAATCGTTTGTAAAATAATAAACATTTTATGAGACTTAACTTCCAGACAAAGAGACAAGAGTCGACTTTAAACGCATGTAACTTTTTCTAAGCTTTTCTTTTTTGCCTTGAATTTTTATCAGTTGTTCCAAATGCAACTTTCATTGGAATAATTTGTAGTATAAGTAATAAGTATTAAAAGATAAGATATTTTTTTGTCTGTTAATATTTGGAAATTCTGAACAATATTGCTTAATTGAATTCATTATAGAAAAGCCGATTATTAGTATCATTTTTTTTAATTTAAATCCACTTTACTCCATTGAATGTGTTTTGATAATATAAAATGAAGTCGCCGTAGTCTAGTGTATTACTTTGTTAGACGCGAAGCCACAGTTTAAACACCAGGTCGGACTTCCCCAACAAAACGAAATATTAAAAAATATATCTTTGGTAACTTTCTCTCAGCAGATTTCCAGCAAAAGCTCTGAGAGTAAATAAAATTGCTATCAAAAGTTTCTCAAGAATTAGATAGTATTAAGAAAGTATGGACTAAATGATAGAAGTCTCCATCGAAGCAGAAGCCGATAAACTACCATATTCCTCCTCAATGAATCTGCCAATTGCACATAAGCGGAGTCTCCAAACTTCTCTATATAATAAAATGACCCGTGATAATAGATTAGGTTAGGTTAGAGGACGTGTACTTGTTAATTTAGACAAGTACAGTACCCGGAGGTTGAATTGACCCATTGTACACCGTCCTAGTTTCTCACACAATTTATGTTGTGTGTGTTAATTTTATACATGAGTGGTGGGACCTACAGTTTAAAGTCGACTCCGAACGACAGATTTTTGAGCATGATGATAGATACTGTAACAGATATTCCAATACAATATAGTTTTCTATCCAGTTTATGTCTATACTGAGTCTGGAATTTCCCAGAGATCAAGAAAACCTTTTGCCTAATAAAGCTAATAAGTTTATCAGCAAAGCATTAACCTAGGTTGCCATGGTCATCAGAATCATAGATGAGGTTAACACAAAACAGTCCACCCAGGAAAATGTGGCAGCTGTAAATTAGTTAAGGACTAAAGATTACACTCAAAAGTAAATTCTTCGGGATGCAAACTCTCTTGGATATCATGTGGACTTGCCACGACGCCAAATTCGGGAATATGTGGCATGCGAAAGGCCAAGCAACGCGAAATCGGTGGTCTCGGATTCTCTTTCAAACTGTCAGGGACAGCGATGATGTTTCCGACAGATCTTGTGTTCCGTTGACGTATAGATGCTTGTCGATCGTTTACTGGACCCGTGGACTTGAATTTATCCACTGCATTGCAAATAATAATACTCTCGTAATGACCAATATGGCAATACAAAGTGGACGAAGCTAGCGATACATTGATCAAGCAAAACATCCAATTTGATAAAACAAAATGTTTTATTTGGACGTGTTTTTGAAGGAGATTTGGAGATTTTTGTCATATATTGACTATCATAGTTCGGAAATCCAGTTGGGAGACCCTGCAACGTGGACATTCGACGAACAGATTTTAATTAATTTGGCTTTTAAAAACCCTACTAGCCTAATTCAAAAGATGAAACAACAACAATTTGCCTCTGAAGTTGTTTTAAATTAACAACACCTGCCTCCAATTTCTAAATTTTTTAATTCATTTTTGTACACAAAGTCTGTTAATAAGTCAGCTACTTGTGTTATACAACTAATACAAACGTAACCAAAAAAGAAAACATTTTAAAAGAATTCAAACGTTTCTGGAATACGAAATTAGTTGATATTCATTTGGGTTGCAAATAATTGTAGAGTTTTCTCCCCAATTTTTTTTTGGCCCGTCAAGTTTACTAAGGACGAAAAAAACCCAAAATTTTTCAACTCAACACCTTGATGGGATCTGGACTTGATTGTCATGTCATGTGCTAGTTTCTCCTCCTCTTATTCTTGTTTTGTCTTAGATGTATAAGTCGATTTGTTCATTCGTTCGTCTAACGTGGTCACTAAAGATAGGCAATGAATTGAAAGGAAAACTTGTTCACATTTTACGTTGATGTTCATTAATTCAATGATTAAAAGGACAGGAATTTTTAACGACGTTTACTTTATTGCTTCAAGGGAAGCGAATAAAGTGTGGGCGCCTGTTATTTAGGCGACGAAAAGATCAAACATTACTGGAGTTATTTTTAATTAAAAGAAAAAAGGTTTCAATTAAAAAAAATTTAATTTTAAGAAAACCTTCGCAAGTCGTATTAGTGAGTAAATATATTTTTATTTACCTACTATATACGTGTAATGTTCAATATTAGTGACACCTAAACGATGCTACTGATGGTACGCAAAATTTCTCTACCTTAATTGGACATTACAACCCTTTTGTCAGGATAACAACCTGATTACCAATTTCCTATGGCCTGAATTAGATGATCTGAATACCAATGCCAAGTGGTTTCAAGAGGACACAGATTATGCTACATTGGATATTTTGCACGAAGGCTTTGAGTTCATAGTCATCTCACTTGAAGGTCATATGTTGGCTTTTTCTTATGGGTTTTTCTTAAGTTGTATGCGAATAAGACAAACAGCACAACGGTTCTCAAAGCCTAAGTATATTCCATCCCATCGGTCAAATTTTGTCTGATTTATGAGTCAGAGCCTTGAAGAATTGGACAATTCGGATGAGTTCCAGATATCGTGGTGGACATTTGAACGATGTTGTATCCCTACATAATGGCATCAATAGATCTATCAAACGAACAAAAAATATCAATGATATCTCACACATACTCTGTTTTATTTCAATTTAAAGACAGTAAGCACTTACTGGAAGACCCTGTAGTAATGATAGCTCTGTTGTGACAGAGAGGTCCATAAGAATAGATACAGTGACAGAGAGGTCCATAAGAATATATACAGTGACAGAGATATCCCTACGATCCAATTTAATTAAAATTTGTAGTAGTCTAGTGGTAGTGTGTTGGCTTTTTGGATGTCAGGCCTCGGTTCATACCCCAGGGCAGACATCTTCAACTAAACGAATGTGAAAAATTATTTCTTCGCGACTTCCTCTCAGTATATTTCTGGCAAGTCTATAAAACATCTGTCGTTCGGAGCCGACTTTAAACTCTAAGACGCGCCACTGATGTATAAAATTACCGCACATAACTTAAGTGGTGTGAGAAACTAGGTCGTGATCCTGACTAAAGGGTTGCAATGACCAATTATGTATGTACACTGAGCGTCAAAAATGAGCAAATACCACTGAAATAATTCATTTTCTTAGGATAGCGAGAAAAGTAAATGAGAATAGTCTAATAAATTTCCAAAAATAAAAACTTTTATTTATTACTTATAAAATGTTAAAACAAAAACAACAATTCATGATAAAGGAACTTTTTTATACTTAAGAACAAAACTGTTTTATACTTAAGAACAAAACTGTTGACTCACATATGGCGCTCAGTGTATGTATATAATTGGTACGTTTGTCATAATCCTCAGCGAAGCATTTGTTAGCGGCCGATGAGACAGCTTAAGGAGCTGTAGACTCGTAGAAAGTGTGTTAACGTATTAGACAAGAACCCATGGTTCAACCGCTGGGTTAGATATCTCAAACAAAATGAAGTATGAAAAATATTCGGTCTTCTGATAAAATAAATAAAATTGCCGTGAAAGGTTTCTTCTTTAGAGTCGACTTTAAACTGTAGGTCTCACCACTTATGGATACATTTAACATACACAACATGGGTGGTGTGGACAGCTAAGCCAAAATCCTGACTAAAGGTTTGTAATGACCAATTAAGTAAATAAGACAGCCTGATAGAGACAACAAGGGTACCTAGATTAATGTGTGGACTGGTATTTAAAACTATTGTGCCTTTTCTAGCAAATTAATCATCTGCACGATTTCGTGTGATATCCCTAGGGCCAGGTTCTCATATTAGAATGACAAAAAACTTTCACAAGATGGCCGTTATTAATGTTCGGTCTTTAAAGGTCGGAAAATTCAGTAGATGAAAAGTAATTCAAAGTAATCATAATACGGTTAACGATTATTATTTGAGTGAAAAGCATCTTCTTCATCAAATGTGGTTCAAAGATCAGCAATGAATCGCTTGTCGCTACTCATAAGCACTCATGAAATTTTGAATATAAGTGAGTCAACAATATTGAAATTTAACTACTCTGATGCATTCATACCCACTACAATGTTGATTTATGAGTACAAGTTACAATGAGTATGCGTGCAACGTTGACATTAAACTCATAACATTCTAAACATGTTTGATTCATATAGATTCGTAACTTTAGAAAAATACTTACAATATTTGCAAATGATTCGAGTGACAGTCTTAGTTGTTGTTGTATTTATAAAAAAAAGAAAAAAGACACATAAGCAAAAAAGACAGGACAGCAAGCAGAACAAACACACAACCTTTTAGTGAGTATTTGAGTGTTCGTACGCGAATCGTACTTATTTTGTGCTGACGTTGAGTTATGGATAGTGGAAATGAGTAACATCACACATGTTGTTAATTACGAATATGATGAGTACATCAAACTTTGAATATGGGTAGAGTTTCCATGATATTAAAATAAGTATGAAGGCATATAAGTATCAGAAATTATGAGTATGATTCGTTTCTACTCATATTTTTGAAGATTTGAGATCAGCAATGAGGATCTCTGGTGTGGTTATTCGCGTATTATTATGACTGTTTTAACCACGATTTTGTGTGTCTTTAAAATATTATTTGCATTACGAGAATCCTTTAGCATTTTATTTTTCATCAACTAATTGTTATGTAACCCTTGAATTCATGCCAACACAACCGACGCATTAAAAATACTACCCACACAAACGCATTCATTATACGTTATGAGAAATTATGAAAATTCTGTGGAAATAGCAAAATGAGAAATAATACGAAATAACAGGAGAAAAGAAAAATTTAAAACCAAGAACAAATAATAAAAAGGACTTATTAGAATACAAATAATAATATCATGGAGAAATTAATAGCATGCAGCATCATTCATTGTCGTTCGGAGTCGACTTTAAACTGTAGGTCCCACCACTCATGTATAAAATTAACACACACAACATAAGTGGTGTGAGAAACTAGGACGTTGTACAATGGGTCAATTCCACCTCCGGGTACTGTACTTGTCTTAATTGACAAGTACACGTCCTCTAACCTAACCTAACCTAGCATCATACATTACTATTTTTTATGTTAAAAAGCATTGTATTATAATATTTTTTTCTATATGGCTTGTTAACAAATGCCAGAGGCATTTATTCCTACAGAAGTAGGAATGAAGGATAAAAATAAATAGCGGATGGGAAAATAATTATATATACCGACACCGACACCGACTGCTTCCTCTCAGCAGCCCTCTGGCACAAACCGATAAATAATATATCACCACTCAGGGATAATGACCAATTAAGTAAGTAATTAATATCCATATGCGACAGTGTTACATAGTTGCTGAACAAGTGGTCCACTAACTTGTAGTCGCCGTTGTCTAGTAGGTAGTGTGTTGGCTTATTGACATGAGGCCTCGGTTCAAACCCCAGGTCAGACATCACCAACAAAACGAAAAATTATTTCTTCGGCGACCTCTTCGCAGTAAACTTCTGGCAAAAACTGTAAGAGTAAATAAAATTGCCATAAAAAGTTTCCTAATTCTTTGCTTCGTAGTCGACATTAAACTGCATATCACGCAGTCATGGATAATATGTATACACAACACATGAGTGGTGTGAGAAGCCAGTTTGTAATGCCCCGACTAAAGTGTTGTTGTGACCAATTAAGTTACAGCCAGTGGCGTAGCTACCTAGGGGCTAGGCGGCGCAGTGCCCCGGGGCCCTCCAACCCTAACCAGAAATCTCGATCGAACTGAAATTTTGGAAATTTCTCCCATTTTCAAAATGTATAGACAGGTTTCAACCCCACTTTAATCAGTTGAGAGAAATTCAAAAGTTATGTTTAAGGAATTCCCCTAAATTCTTTCTCTAGGTTGGCAGTGTTGTCAGTTTGACGGATAGTGATATGTGAGTTTTATTATTCATCGATGTGCGTTTTATTGTGAATTCGAGTTAAGATTTTTTCGAGAACGGTTAAAAAATTAATCCTGTATTAGGAGTAAGTAAGCCAATAAACTGGTCAATAAAGCGTTCAATTTTATTTGATTTTACCACTCATATTGATGGCCGTTAAGTGTCAAATCTATATATTTCGGCTACAGCTCATTGTATAATGCGAAATATCGTGTCAAAATGCAAGTCGCCTGCAGTACGTACATTAATTCAGGTCCGCGGGCAGGAGATCGTTCATGGTCTCCGCCGTTAAATGTGGTAACACTAACGGTGATAATTTTTTTCCGGGGATTCCCCAACGACACTTGTAGAGTATCATTGTGTTTCTCTTTCCTTTTATATTACATCTAACATCGTCAGTGAACATTGAGTACTCAAGCACAATTTAATATTGTATTGTTTAAATAAATTAGGAAACTAAAATTATGGATAAAAAGAAGAAAAAACGATACTAATACTATCGACAATGAACTTGAAAATGAAATTCGCAAAGAAGCATAATTTTGGAAAATGGTTCCTCAAAGGTTATTCTATATCATACTTATCCTAGCAAAGAGTTCTTTGGCTTTGAGAGGACATCAAGAAGACTTAAGTCAGGAAGGACACAACGGAAATTTTCTGTCCTTTGTAGAGCTTGTCGAGCGATATGATCACATTTTGCGGCAACTTTTGAATATGCCCAAAGGTAATAATAACTATTTCTAAGTTTTTTATCGTTTTATTTTGTTTATAATTATTAACTGTTTAATATCAGGACTTTTTTGAAATTGTGTTTCTTTATGTTTCTAGGATCTACAAGATATCTGAGTGCAACAATTGAAAATGAAATGATTGAGAGCTTGGGGACCAAACTCGAAACCCATCTAGAACGAATTAAAGCGTCACCGTTTTTTGTCATCATAATGGATCCGCCACAGGACATATCGAAGGTAGATCAGCTAAGCATTGTTGTGAGGTATGCAGTATATTGATATAGGAGTAAAATAAGTGTTTCTAGCCTTTTATGCAGCCATCAAACATGGCGCAGTAGATTTAGTCAACTAAGTGACAACATTATTTATCGACAAAAATATTGATTTAAAAAAGGCTATGATGGAGCCAGTGTGATGAGTGGTGTGTATAATGGTGTGCAAAAACATATTAAGGATATCCAGCCTAACGCAGAGTACGTACATTGTACCACTCATAATTTATATTTGGTGAAATGATGCCGTTAGCAGTTGAGTGGAAATACAGATTTTTTTCGCAGCGTTGCAAGATTTGTATAACTTTTCAAAAACAGCATCAAATGTTCAGATCTCCTGTCAAAATTCACCGGCGAATCGGACACCACACTAAAAAACTAAATCCGACAAGAAGGTCCAGTAGAGTCAATACGATATCTGCAATAAAACTTCGTTATTTCGATATTATCAAAGCATTATCAGAAATAATTCTAAATATAAATAAATAATCCTAATAATCCTAATAAAGATGAACGTAGTGAAGCAGAGAGTATTAAAACAAAAGTGCTAAATTTCGAGTTCGTGTTGCTTTGCGAATTCATGCGCAGTGTATTGAACGACATCAATTATGCATCCAAAACAAAAAATGCGACATCAATTTGGGCGAGGAGAGTAAAGTTTTAGCAGAGACCAAAGCAATGTTGCAAATTTATAGAAATGATTTCGAATTATTCAAGTGTAAAGACAGTGGAACTGCAAGAAAATATGGTATTGATTTTCAAGAAAAAAGGCAAAGAAAGTTAAATAACATTTTCATGAATTAGCTGCTGATCACCGATTTCCAAACCGAGAAAAAATATTTAAAATTTAGATTTTCAATAATGTACTAGACACAGCAATATCTAAATTAGATACACGTTTTATTGGTAAGAGTGCAGTCTGTCATATATTTGATTTTATAATACCGACATTTTTATTAAATGTTGATGAAGCAACTTTATTACAAAAGTGTGACGAATTCCAAAGAAAATATTCAGATATAATAGACCCTAGTTTTTCATTTCAATTTATTAATATTTACCACCTAGTTTTACCTCAACTAACTCAAGAATGGACTGTTCACCAATTATTTAAGGAAATAATGAGCAAATATGGAGTGCTAGAATGCGACCTAACGGAAGTATTTACAGCAATGTTATTATTCTTTACACCTTCTGTCACTTCTTCAGCAGCTGAAAGGTCATTTAGCAAATTAAAAACAATAAAAAATTATTTAAGAAATAATATGGGCCAAACTCGACTCCGACATTTATCGCTAATAGCAATTGAAAACAAAACCGCATCAAGCCTGGATTTAAACGAAGTCATTCATACTTTTGCGAAAACTAATGCCATTATATACCTCTATATAATAAACCCTTGAATCTTTTCTATTTCGTTTTATTAACCAAACCTACACCAAGTATTAATTGTAATTTATGTTTAAAAAGAGCACAAAAAAGAGCTTAAGTAGCTTACCATTTGTAAAGTATTTGTATATTTCAAATTTTTATTTCATAAAACCTAATCAGTTTACATGGCAGTGGGGCCCCATTTTTTAATTTGCCTCAGGGCCCTTGGTTACCTAGCTACGCCACTGGTTACAGCATAAAAATATGGCATGGAATTGGACTTGGCAATGCAAAAACTGTTACTGAGTGAGATAGATTGTACTGCCTTAAATTTCTTTTCTCCTGCCGACTTTTTTCATTTCCCGGATTGTATTTCGGAAATTATTGGCACTAACTGAGGAAACTATGATTTATTAGCGTAAATTGTTGTTTTATCTCAGCTGTTATAAGAATAATCTTCTAAGTTGCTTCAGAGTAGAGAAAGGTACTTGAGTTTAGAATGTTATCGAGCAAGATTGAACGGAACTTCGTAATGCAAATTAAAAGGATACGGTCTTGAACATTTAGAGACGTTGAAAGTTACTCACGGTAAATCTTATATATTGTTACGAAAATGTAATCCTGGTTTGAAGATCTCCGTTACAATGATCTGTCAAACAATTGTATAGTAATTGTTATTGTTTATGCAAAGGGTGTAAACAGAGGAATCACGAACAATGCAATTGTTATTGTTTACATAAAGGTGTGAACAGTGACACAGAATTCTGCGAATAATAAAGAATTTTAATTAAAACAAAACACAAATTTATTTTTATTTTATTTCATTGGCAATCTACTATTTTAAACGTATTTAAATGGTAAAAACGTAACAATATTTCAGTCTCATGCTAATACTGCTAAACAAATTTCTAGAAAATTTACAAAATCAATTACAAGACAAATTTTATTTACAACTTTATTTTCGTGCCACCAACGTTTTGAAAAGTTTCTTAAAAGAATTCATTTTTTAACTGAAACGATTAATTAATTAATTAATTCACAAATTCAGTCACTCATATTTATTTTTAATTTTATTTCGTGAAGCCGGGTGTACAGCAAATGAACTGCCGTCAGAGTTCCATATTGATAACAAAGATAGATATGAAGAGTAAGAGAGAGGGAGAGCAAGGAAGAGAAAAAAAGAAAGAACCAGTGAGAGTTGAGATGTAAAGTAACTTATAAAAAACGTACGACTTTCCTGTGCCCAGGAAGGAAGTTAAACGAAAGTCTATATATTTTTGTGCATTACTCAGCATTTTCATTTTTCAATTCCTTTTTACATTTCTTTTTCCTTCTTCTTTGCTCTTCATGTGACGTTAAAACAATATTTGTTTGTTAAAATTACAGTTGAAATTTCAATAAAAATTCATTTATCATGCTCAGCATTACAATTGTAATAATATTTGCATAAATATTCTCGAAATGGCAAATGGAATAACACCGAAGAGTGGCAAGGACGTTAGAGAAGTGCAATTGGAGTGGCATTACATGTCAGAAATTATTTCTGGGTTTCAAAATTATTTGTAGAATGCAAAATGATTATGAAGTAGTTTTGAATGTTTTTTTTTTTTTTTTTTTTTTTTTTTTTTTTTTTTTTTAATCTAAAAAGAAATGAATTAAGAGAGCCTTGTAACTTCAAATGGAGAAATGTTTCAGTTCTTTCGACAAGGGCTTACGAAATTTTGTGGCTGATACCCGCCATCTGGTGAAAGCTACGTCCGATAAATTAATCGTCATTTATTCAGTCAGCTTTACAAAATGGCCATGAAAAACATGTGCAAATTATGAAAAGCGTTTTAATGAAAATAAGTTTCTGTTCGGGCAACAACCCGTACGTCGACGAGGCCCTAGATCTGCCAAAAACATTGTCGTTTTCCTTAAGAGTATGCAGGAGAATTCGAAGCAGTTGCAATCACGTCATTAAAAAATCTCGAACTTACGCAGGCCATTACTTAGCGAGGTTTGCTTCACGACTTATACCTACACGCGTACAAAATTCAACTGACCCAGGAGCTGAAGATAAACGACCATAGGCGACAACGTATATTCGCTGCAGAGCCTCTGGAGTACTTGGCAACTGAATATAATTTCCGCAAGTCTCCGTATCATATACCCGTCGCGCTGGACCATCCTCCATCAATCGAACGATATGGCCGAGCCAGCGCAGCAGCTGGATGTTAATACGCTGCACAACGTCCATGTTGTTGAGGAGCTGATACAGTTCACTGTTGAATCTTATGCGGAAATCATCGCCAACTCGCTCTGGACCGAAGATCAAGGCTGCGGTATCAGTGCTTAATAGTGTCCATTCCTCTGCGCCATAAAAAAGTACGTTAAGGATGAGCGTCTTGTATTAGTTTTGTTGTACGAGATAGGTCTCTGCTGCTCAATTGCCTATTGAGACCATAGTAGCACCTGTTGGCAAGAGTGATCCTGCACTTAATCTTAGACTGAACGTGGTAACGGCGGAGCCAAGATAAGTAAATTCCTTGACTGTTTCAAAAATATAGTTATCGACCGTAATCTGGGATCCAATCTGCCGCATGTCCCAACTTGCTGACAACATATATGTACCTCGTTTTGCCCTTATTTACAGGCAGACCCGTCTTAGTAGACTCCCGTTCAATAACACTAAAGGCAGCGGTAACATTTCGCTTGGTACACCCTATGATGTCAATGTCATCAGCGTACGCAAGCAGCTGGAAGCTTTTTGGCGATGCACTGCCGCCTTCCGCAGAACACACTCCATGACGAAGTTGAAGAGGTCGCATGTCTAAAACCTCGCTCAGTGTCCAAAAGGTTCGGAGAGGTATATTCCTACCTTGGCAGAGCTGCAGGAATTACTCAACGTCATTCTGCATAGCCTTATCAGCTCCGCAGGTATACCGAGCTCAAAGATTGCGGCAAAAAGATGATTCCTTCGTTAGCCCAGAAGGCTGCCTTATAGTCGACAAAAAGATGGTTTGTGTCGACTTGTTTCTAGTGTGCTCTCTCCAGAATTTTACGTAATATGAAGGGCGATGATGTATTTGCCAGACCTAAATCCTGAATCTCGAACACAACGAAATGTAAAAAAGTATTTCATTCGGCGACTGCATCTCAATAGTCTTCTGTCAAAAATTCTGAGTGTAAATAAAATTGTCATGAAAAGTTTCCAAAAATTTGTCGTTCAAAGCCGAAGTTAAACTGTAGGTGCCGTCACTCATGGATAAAATAAACACAACTTGGGCGGTGTGTGAAGCTAGGTTGTAATCCTGACTAAGGGGTTATAATGACCAAGAGTTACTGAGGCATATGCTGTTCAACAGGAATAGCTCAGCTTAAGCTTGACTGAATACTACGATCACTAAACGTTGCTATGATCCTTTTTAATTATTATATTCTCTCCAACGGACATCGTGTTCAGGCAGACACAAAATATCGTCACTTGCTTATATGTGTCGCTCCTCCTGAACAATTTTCGCATAGACCATCTTTTTTAAGCCGCACTGTTTACTACAGTCGACAAAAAACATTTACAATTCAATATTCGCTTAAAGAAGAAAAGAGTTGCTTTCCTTTGGTTCTTTGGTGATGCTCATCAATTTCAATCTGCAATGTTGCTACACTTCTCTTTCTTATCCTTCTCTCATTGTTCAGTCAGGCAATAATTTTTATTTAATTTTTCAATATATATTTTTAATTCAAGAGAAAATAAAAATAAAAAAATATTCACTTCGTTAATTCCTGTGTCTTCCCATTCATTTCTCTTTCTTCTCACAGAGTTTTTTTTGGATTTCCTTTCCAATTGTTGCGTAATCAACGGGTTTCATTGAAAATTAATAAATCAAGTGAAGATGCAATTTGCTTAAGTATATTGAAAATATATGATGGATTACTTGAATATAATATAAAAACAATGTTATCGATAACTTTTCTTTCTCACCATTCACTTTTATAGTACCGAAGTATGAGCCAGAAGCTCTACGCTTTAGTAAAAACAAATGAAATAAATGACTTGAGATAAAGGCGAAGCAAGGAAATAAGAAAATAAAAAGCAATAAAAATGAAATCAATATAAAAACTGTGTTGTCGATAACTTTTGTTTCTTTACATTCACATTTGCACCATCAAAGCCAGCTCCACTTAATTTAAATAAAAACAAATGAAAGAAATGGCTTGAGATAAAGGCGAAGCAAGGAAACAAGAAAATAAAAAGCGATAAATATTAAAACAAATACAAGCTGGCTATCGAAACGTTCACTTGTATCACTTGTAAACGTGTAAAATTGAAATTAAATTAATCATAGTTCATGGGGAAGAAGTGAAAACATTAATGTAAGAAATTTCCACGCATAACGTAAGACGTATTTGCTTTCGTATTAAAGAAATTTGAAAATGCTACTGCGTTACTCTAACCTTCTGAGGGGAATGCTACACAATTTGATTTGAAGTCAATTGATGTAACTTAAAACTCGTTTTGGAGAAATAATTTCCAATAACATCGGTGTCATAAACCATAGGCAGTAGTTTCAAGACTGTCGATTCAGAATTTTGATGGCAGCACTGAACAGAACATTAAAAGGAGTACGCATGGAGTTCGAGTTGCTGCAAGTAATGTAATCTCTTCAGAACCATGGATGTAATAACTAACGAACATCTGACGCTTAAGAGCCACTCGAAGTCCTGTGAACGTAAGTTCTAAACTGATTGTCTTAAATGTTGTAAAATCACCGAAATATAGTAAAATAGGAGACTATTATATTCGAGGTTAACTATGTAACTTAACAGTGACACTGTATGGTTAATTAGTTATAATGAACCAAAAAGCTAAACTGAGGTATTGAAAGCGATCAGATTATGGAGACGTCAACTATTAACGAAACAATGTAGTCATAGAACTGTTATTTACCCCTTCGGACTCTTATTGCCATTGGTAGTGAGAAGTCGCATAAGTCTAATATGCAATGTATTGGCTTATTAGACAAAAGCCCGTTGTTCAAACCTCAGCTTGGATATCTCGGAAAAAAATGAAATATGAAAGAAATTATTTCTTTTTGCCACTCCGTTTCAACAGTCTTATGCTAAAATCTGGCAGAGCCAGAGATATATTGTTGCCTTACACAATTAGATTAGGTTGGGTGACGTACACGGGCAAGTTTACTCGGTGGCCCCTATGGACCATTGTGTTATCCAGTGTGAGGTAAGCCTCCTTGTCATGATATGTTAGTGGTGGGATTGAACAATCCCGAGCTCTAAACGAAACCGGATAGTTCCCGTAGTAGCACGTTCGCTACCATGCTCAGATCTTTAAACGTTCTGTCACCTAAAAAGTGACATAAAAAGTGTTAGTGTCGGTTTCAATCATACGCTGGTCTGGTTAGGCTATCGGTATTACCCGTTTAGGGCCAGTTTATCCGAATAGACCACAGATCCAGTTCCACATTCCATTTTTGAGGCATCGGTAAAGATCGTTATATATCACCGTCACCGATGATGAATAAAACAGGAAATGCATTACGAGATGTATGCTTGTAGTTACTGTACAACATGTAATCGACCAAATAATCAACGACAATATATAAAGGCAAGGATTCTTGGCTATCACTTTTCTATCATTTTGTCATTAACTAACTGAACTTCTATGACAACGATGACAATAAATTATCAGCAGCTCTCTGTGACCTTTATTTCAGATAAAAAGTAAAAGGCAAACGAAAGGAATACATGTTGTATGTTGTACCCAAGCAGTACAGTGGCCTAAGCATCAGCATATTGTCATCATCCATTAATGATGTGTACAATCTCAAACACAAAATTCGATTATTAACATTAATAGCATGCAATAACCTTAAGTGTCTTAAGTGTAAACCAAGCTTCAACATTTGAAAACCGTTTGAACCGTCGCCTTACGTCTAATAAGCCAACACACTACCTACTAGACTACGTCGACTTCATAAAATAGACATTCATAAGTTAATAATGATAACGAGATCTCATTAGCAAAAAGCCAGAAATCATAGCGAAAACATGCCCAGGACATGTAAACCCAGGCTCCATGAAGCAACTGCAACGCGTTGTTGACAGAAGTCGCCGTTGTGTAGTAGGTAGTGTGCTGGCTCCTTAGACGTGAGGCCTGTGGTAAATGTTTCTGGGTTTTCTTGTAATAATAAAAAAAACAGCACTCTTTTGTTGGCCCGACATTGGGCGCCATTTTTATTTGTGATGAATGTTTAATAAAGTACTAAACTTTTTTGTACTTCAAAAATAGAAAGCTTTTCGTCAGTTTCCCAAACAGGAAACTGATTTTCCATTGGACTAACTGTGGAACGTTACGCACGTACTTGATAGCTAGCTAGTTCGGGAGATGTGGGAGGGGATCTTGTTCCGCGCGTCCAATTTTGTACAACAAAACCACAAAAATAAAAAAACATTTACGTGCGATTCAAATGCCTCATTTTGGTCAATAAAGAAAAAAAATATAATAATACACATGACTCGTCCTTGCATGTTTCTAAAGTAGCGTTGTTGTTGTGCTACGTCTCTGCACCCACCTTACCATGGTTTTTCGATTTAGGGAAAATTTGTTTCGAAAACCCCTAAAAGGACTGAACCTTACCTACGCCTATGAAGTTCTACATAACAAAAAATTTACGTTTCAATCATATTCGGAACATGTGGTTATATTGAAATAATTATAACAAAAAAAAAAAATAATTCTCATAGTCTTAAAATATCGAATGGATAAATAGAAATTATAAACAAAAAAAAACTAATTATCATGATATTAATATCACTGCATGTTATCATTACAAATGATCAGCGATGACTAAATTCAATATTACAAAAGAGAAATTGAAGATAAAGAAAAAACAAACTCAAGTATAAGAGTTAAGAATTCAATGAGAGAATCATCTTCAATTGCTCTTTTGCAATTATATGAGAGAATACAAAATAAATATATCAGTGATGGTAAAAAATGTAATAGTACTTCATTTGGTACTTTTTTCGTAATTATTTCTTCGCATGTAATGTTAAGCTTTTAAAAATGCCGTCACTGGTATATTTTATGAAACAAATACTTAAATAATAAAAGCGTGTGTATTAAACAAAAATAATAATGATTTTTAACTTATAAATAATTCATTTTTCTAAGAAATAAATGGTTAGATATAGAAATAGGTTATATGTAGGAAAAATTAGTACTAAATAGAAAATTTTAACATGATAGATTGAATCATAATTTAATTGTATTTTATAGGTACAATAAGTGCATATTTTTACAATTTTCAAATGATTTAATAGATCATATGTATTTAGATAAATGAATTCATTGTATTTAAAATTTAAACATTTGAGATTTAAAGGTTAGAATATTTAATTTGTGATTAAGAATTTAGTGAATAATATTAATAATGTTATAGTGTTTTCACACCAAAATTTAAAACCTGATTTTAGCATTAAAACCATAATCAGCTGATTTTGCGTTCACACTGCAAGTTTTATTAAAATTGGTTTTAAATTCATGACATTTATGACTGCGAGAAAAAAATTTATGAGCAATATGTCTTATTTCATCTTGATATATTTAGCATCTTGATATACTTACCTTTTGCACAAGAAACTATATTCATTGTGACCAGAAACCACACACATTTCAATTAATAATTAAATATTTACAAATTTTTAAAATTTTCATTGAAGAAATTAAAAATATTCCAAATTTTCCCTTTTTTAATACAAAATAAATTTATTTATTTATTTACAGTTGTTTTTGTTTTTATCAGCTGTTTTCAAGATTTCAAAGCTGGTAGCTCTGATTTAGTACATTTAGTACATCAAAACAATGTTGTATTTCATAAAACCTACTTAAAACCAATTCAAAAAAGTTTTTATTTTGGTTTTAACACAATAATTTTGTATGGTAAAAACAGGTTTTATTTTTGGTTTTAACGTTAAAACCAACTTTTGTGTTAAAACCACTCGGTGTGAAAACACTATTATAGTGAAAGTATGGCTAGTTTTCTTTTAGGTTTTTATGTGGTTCTTAGCAAAACGAAATATTTTGGAGATTAAAAGTTCTAGACGTTTATGATTGGATATAAGTAAGTTCGGCTGGCCTTTCAAAGATTTTTAAGTGAAGAGTTCAATTCGATCTTGATCTGTTTCCAAATATTTTTATTTGAAGAATTTTCCCAAAAATTGCCAAATTTCCCTCGAGTGAATTGACGCTGAGTCTGCTCCAAATTGGCAAATTGGTGATTCACTCGAGGTACTGCTGGTATATAAATTTAATTATATGAAAATGCAACACTTTATTAATATGAAAAAAATACCTTCAAATGAATTTACCTTTTTCCCAAGAAACAAAATATATTAAACTGATTCACTAAAATGTTTTATAATTCTTTAGGAAATAACTGCTATTTTATATATTTTAAAAACTTAATAATTTACTAATTTTATTTTCTTTTTATAATAAAAATCACTTTCTTCACTATAAGTATAACACTTTACTTCCCCTTCGAGTTGTTGAAGGTCTCACAGATAAAGTTAAAAGGACCTTATGCAAAAATGTAGCTTTTGATCAAACCTCAGTTCTGTCTTAAATAAATAACGTGATGTTAATTTTTGTTGTTGTATATAATCTATCACGTGATAATATATATCACAGATATGTTCTCTTTAACTGTGTAATACTGGTTTTTTTTTCGTTAAGTCGAGAGAATATGGGTGTCCTCTCTTTAAAATAAAAAGAAGTGGGAGAATATAAAAAAATAGAAATGAAAAGCAATAATACATGAGATGCTGAAAAAATATGTTGTAAGTCCTTAAAAGATTAAGTATAAGGTAATGTATGCCAAATAACATTATTGAAGCTTTTATGACTAATTAAAATACTGTTTTTGGATAAGATCTGAGTAACTATTAAAATGATATATTACAGGCGATGGTTCAAACTTTAGAGCTGACATGAGAGAACGAAATATGAAGAAATATTTCTTCGGTAACTTTATCTCAGCAGATTTCTGGTAAAAACGCTGAGAGTAAATAAAATATAAATTCCATGAAAAAGTTTCTTAAAAGTCTGTCGTTCGGAGTCGACTTGATGTTCTAGGTCCCGCCACTCATGTTTAAAAATAACACACAGCATAAGTGATGTGAGAAGATTGGTCGTAATTCAGATTGAAGGGTTGTAATTATGTACCAATTATGTACGTATGTGTGTGCATCGTCTCCTTTAGTTTCTTTATTGTTTTAGCAGTCACAAAGGTTTTCGAAATCATTTTCTCTCACAGCCTAGAAAAATATAGCAAACGTTGGCTAAACTATGGTTTTGATTGTTGCTGATTTGTTTGCGGCTGTTGCAATGTTTGTTGTTACCACCGCCACTTGCAATTGTCTTGTACTCCACAGTGATTGTCACACAGATGAAACCACTGCAATTGAAGATAAAAAATGTTAAAACAAATGCTACAAAAATAAAGCAAGAGACAATTTTAAAAACAAGAGAAACGTTAATTGGTGTAAAAATAAATTGCTGGGCCTGAATTGACTGAGCTGCACTTTGAGTTTAAAGACTGATTGGTTTGCTTCAAGGGACGAACAGTTTTATTGGCGTGGAGTTCATAAATTGCCTCCAAGATTGGAAAAATATGTAAAAAATATGTTACTATAAATAAAGTATTTTTCAATTTCCCATTAAAAAATTGTGTTTCATTTAAAAAAACGCACACTTCATACGGGTAATTCAAATACCAAATTACTTATTTTGAATAAAAGCCTCTATTAAATAAATTCTTTTAAATTTTCACTTTTGAGGTTCCAGTTTGTTTCAGTTAACATATGGCACTTCCTTTATGGCCTAAAATCAGCCACAAAGGAAAAGGTGGATTTAAATTAACGAACACCAGAGTTTCTGGCAAAACAGGAAGGAAATAAAAAATGAATAAAAGTTAAACCAATTTTTGCTAAATGTGCTAAGGCTTCATTAAAAGAAATAAAAGAACATATTAAGAGTGGCCACAAGATCCACAATGTTTTATTTCTGTTTTCCCTTTTTTTAATTGCTTAAATACTCGAATTATTACCATGCAAATGGAAGTATAACATGTTAATAACGTGCTGGTGAGGTGATTAGTTCAGGTAAAACAAAATTCTGTGCGCAGAAAACAAATCCTAAACAAGTAGTAAATGCCGTAATTGCGCAGCGTCTACATTTCGTATGGAAATTATTATTTGATGGACATTAGTCATAACAAGGTAGTGTTTTCAAAAAAATTAAAATAAATACATTATATTTAAAGGCGATAATAAATAAAATTATTGCTCGTAAAATAAACTTACAAAACACGTTACAATTCGAAAGAAACAGCAAAAACAAAGAAGTAGGAAAGGGGGTATAGTTTACTTAATTATTAGGCGATATGCGAAAATTACCAGCCATATGTGTTATGTATGCAATATGCTAGGCAAATGCGGAATATTTCCATTGTGGCAAAGAGAAAAAACGAATTATCTGTTAAATGAAGTTGCATGTTATTTTGAGTTCTGTATTTAAATAAATTTGTTTCATGAGAACTTAGTTTGTACCAACAGTTTTATTTATGCCGTAGTCTAGTAGATAGTGTGTTGGCATATTAGACATGAGTCCTGGTTAGGCATCTCCAATGAAACGAAGTTTATAAAAAAGTATTTCGTCGACAACTTCCTTTCAGCAGTTTTAGATAGATTTTATTATTTTATATAAATAGATTTTATATATATTATATAATATTATAGATTTTATTTATTTTATATATAATTAACACACACAACATAAGTGATGTGAGAAACTAGGTCGTAATCCTAACCGAAGGGTGGTAATAATTAATTGCGTACATATGTATGTATGTACATTCGTTTATTTCATTTTGTTATTCATTATTTTTTTAATTTTTTGTGACCTGAACTCTATTAATGTCTTTCGAATATTTCCTGTTGAGGTTACGAAATACTTTTAGATTTTCAGTCAACTGTCATTTATTCTATATTGTCGAGAAGTCATCCAAAAAACTTTATTGATACAGCTTCGATTGACTTTTAAATTTTTTGCGGACAGGCCTTTATAAAAAGATTTATTTGGACAGTAAATTCGCATACACTAGCGAATTAGGAAAACCACGTGAGAGGACCATGCCCTCAAAGCGCTCGTGTAGAAGATCCCATGTGACACTAGCTGTGTGACACGTCGCGCCATTCTATTGTAATTACATGTCGATAATATTTTTTTTTTTTTAAGGCCAACAATCAGAAGATTACTCCTATTCATGCAGTGGATCATTTTGGAAAGAAAACACAGTTTATAGGATAAGAGAAAGAGGGGGGGGGGGGGCAGTGGAAGCTCTTGCAGTTCGTGTGGATTGGAGAATTTTGGTTGTTCAAGTACTTCTTCATTCAGAAATGAGCCTCATCGCTGAAGATGATTTTTCGATGAAAATTAGTAGCAATCCTTTACCATGATGTGACCTTCGAATGACCGAGTTAAAGTGAGCGACGCGAAAACGATTTACTCGGCTTCAGCTGTATTTTCTTAGGGACATCAGTTAAGTTTTTGGCATATCCTGCATGTCGGATGTTAATCGAGCAGCTAGTGAACCAATGGACTCAAATTTGTTCAACACATAGCGAATATTCCTCTAGGTAGGACCATTACGATGATCGTAAAAGAGATTTTATTAATTATTGTTAAATAACATTTTTATATATGTAATTTTTAATATTTTAAATATTTTTTAATTTTAATTTTAATCTTAAAATATACACTGAGCGCCAAAAGTGAGTAAACACCACTGAAATAATTCATTTTCTTAGGATAGGGAGAAAAGTAAATGAGAATAGTCGAATAAATTTCCAAAAATAAAATTATTATTATTATTTATTACTTATAAAATATTAAAACAAAAACAACAATTCATGATAAAGGAATTTTTTTTTATACTTAGAACAAAAGTGTTGACTCACTTATGGCGCTTACTGTACGTTTCGGAATGTAATTTTAGTAATTTTATTTGGCTATAAAAACTATTCAAATTAGATTTTTTTACTCAACTAATGAAAAGTACAGAGAAATAATATAAAATAATTTTTTTTTAATTTTTACACTTTTAAGTTGGGTTCTAGTTGTATGGTTTATAATATTTGCAAAATAAATACTTCCATGCTCAAACACAAACACATACATGCATATACATACATATACATATGTATAATTCTCATAAGTAATAAAGTGCAGTGAAGCGAAGTGTTTGGCATAAATGCAAGTTATATACACACACTATATATATACACACACTATATATATATATATATGCAGAAATAAATGAAAATATATCCTTCTCAATTATTTTCCTTGGTTTATTTTTATTTTGTTAAAAGGAGATAAAGTTTGGATTTCTTAGCTTTGTTTTAGAAGTCTTACTCACTTCTTTTTTTGGCTGGTCGCAATACACATTCAAGTAAATGTGTAGCTAAACATGTACCATACACTCTTACAATAACAAAAATATACTCGTAATTGAATGATTTTGTTAAAACTTTAAAGTAACAGTAGAAGACGTTATCGAAAACAGACCAAAAGGGAGTCAGACTATAAACACAATAATCGTAACGCAGCAAATGCAGCAATGTTTCAAAAATAGAAGACAACGGTATATATTGAAGTGATTATTTTAAAGGCAGCGCGACAAAAAGCAAAAAGTCTTCTGTTTTGCTTTTAGATTAATTTCTATTTTAATTCGCAGCAATAGGAGGATTAGTGCTCACAGTGAGAGGATGTGTGCTGGCAACGCAATAACATGCATGAAATAGAGGTTTTAAAAACGCGTTGTATGAAATGTAATGCGAAAAACGTTTGATAAAGACTTAAAACACTGTTTATTTTTTATTTATTTTGCTTATGCTTTGCTGCTGCGGCCTTTATTATAATTAATAAGCATACAGTTTACCTAAGGCTGCAATTATATAATTGTTGTGCTTGCTGTGTTGCATTAATTTTGTTTATAGCATAAGTGTTGTCTTGCAAAAGAGCGAAGAAAATAAACCCTACTTCAATTGTTGTCGAAGTTCTTATTTGTAATGTAATTTGCTAGTGTCAAAATTTTTATTTCAGCATTTAAACAATTTAAAGAAAGTTGAGGTAGTAATTTATAAAGTGGTAACGATCGACCATGTTATGGTATGGTTAAAATAATAAATACATTGCTCAATTCTTTAATATTTTCGAAATTTTCTCTAGTTTTTTTGGAAAGCCTAGTTATTTTACTGTTGTTTATCTTTATTCATAACAAAATATATAGAAAAAAATCAGCCATATGTCAAAAAACTCATTGCTCTCCGGAGGATTTGTTTCAAGACTAAGAGAAAGTGGCCAAAGTTTTCGTTCTATAGCAGGCACTATGAATCGGTTGCTATCTTTTGTACAAAATACTTTAAAGCCTTAAAAGCCCGTCGAAACTCGCGGAAGACCCAAAACCTTAAAAACAACAGATATCCGTATTGTCACACTTGCAAAGAAGGACCCATTTGTGTCTTCAAGATCGATTTCAGGAGAAATTGGAAATTTAATTTCATCGCGAACGGTTCAGCGTAGACTACAAGAAGGACATTTATCAGTACGGATAGCCAGAAGAGTTCCTTTGATTAGATAAAAAAAAATAGAGGCTAGATTGGCGTTTGCAAGAAGTCGTTCTAATTGGTTCAGAGCAGGCGGTGAAAAAAATGGCAAAACGTTTTGTGGAGCGATGAAACAAAACTTAATTTATTTGGAAACGACTGTACCCGGAATGTTCGACGCCTTAAGGGAATTCCATGTTCGCTATACAAAGAAGACGGTCAAGCACTGGGACGGCAATATTATGGTCTGGGGTTGTTGCTCGTGTGTCCGATACATCGAATTACCGACACTATGACTAGATTCCACTACTAAGATATCATGGAAAATACGATGTTGACCTATGCTGAAGAAAGTATGAATCTTAGGTGGACGTTCCAGCAGGATAACGATCCAAAATATACTTCTAAGTTGGTAAAGGATTGGTTCAAAGATAATGTTGCCCTCCTTCTTGCCCGGCCAAGTCAATCTCCGGACTTAAATCCAAAAAAAAAACAAAATTTTTGGAGATAATTGAAACAAATATTTGGAAAGGAGGTTTTTTACGAGACAAAAAAAATATATAGGTCGTACTTATTTTTTCGACCATATGTGTATGTAAGAATACTGTGACACATTCTCTAAAAGATTTCCCTTAAAATGATCTACAAATGATTACAAAACTGTCAACAAAAAATCAATAATTTCTGAAACATAAAATTTTACGTCTTTATACATACATGATATAGAAGACATGAGACATTTCCATTGATTTAGCAATCACAATTTATTTTTTTTTTTTGGTAATATTTCAACTTTGTTTTTTACTAACAAGAGAATGTATTTTGCATTTTGATTGTTTTTCTGTTGTTGGATATTCAACGGAAGTCTATACATTAAATGTAATTTTAAACTTAAAGTCCTACGCTAAAAAGTACTCATGTGTATTGGAGCTCAAGTATTTTAGTAGTTTTACAAATTTGTTTTCCTTATTTTTTCCCTTTAATGAACCATTAGCAATTTATGTTGCTTAGAGAAAGCAAAATGTTTAGAAAAACATCAATACTTGGAAAAGCTTAAATTCTTCGTAAAACACACATTTTCTTAAGACTTCAGTTTAAGTTCATATGAGTCCTTTAAGAATAATAACCCAACATACCTGTTATACTTCAGTGTAAAGCCCATAAGTTTTTTTTTCCCTCTCAGTCTTGATTTTGTATTCCTGTGTTAAAAAAAAAAAAAAATTTCGAACACATTTTTATTGTTTCTAACTTCCTACATTAGGTTGGTTTATTTTTGAGGATGGTTAGATTTGAGGACGTGTACTTGTCATTGGAACAAGTGCAAAATTCAGACGTCAAAATGAGGCATTGTAAATTCGTCATAGAAGAGGGAGAGAGAGAGAGAGAGAGAGAGAGAGAGAAGATAGTAAAGGTTATAGGGAAATTGGAAAAGGGGAAGAGGTAGGAAAGAGGGAATATAGGAGACGGAGGGTAAATGATGGACCACAAACATCCAAGATTACCCGACTACAAACTTAATACCCTAAAGTTACCTTTAACTAAACTCAACTTTAAAGGCAAGTTGTAGTAATGGGCTTAAGTGTGTTTGCCTTTGATTTTTGCTATTTGAATTTTATTTCCATAGCCCTTTTGGTATTTTAAAAAGAAAGAAAAAAGAAAACCAAATATTCTATGATTTTTAATATTCCCATCAGAACAATTTCTTTCTATACTTTATTGCAATTCATAAACAAAAGTTTTTACAAACTTCAATTCGATACCAATGTTTTATTTCCCTTTTTCGATTTATATTGATTTGCTTTTATGAAAATTTTTTCTATATCATTTTGTTTACCTCCAATTCTTTTCGTTCATTTTATTACTGCACGGCATAAGAAATGCGGCAATCAAATACAATAAAGTTAATTTTTGAGAAAAGGGTATCGAATGCTAAAAAATAGAATCAAGGAATAGTTGAACGTATTTCACAACGCCGATTACAGTGTTTTGTAAACTCAACTTATGAACTCATTTTTTGGCAAAGTCTTTATAAAAAAAATTGTGCAGCCCAGAGGATGTGAAATCCTGTTAAATAAATAAAATTAAAAATTCCTTTTTTGTATTTTGTTGCGAATTTCTTATGATCTATACCAACGGAAAGTCGCCATAGTGTGGTAGATAGTGTTTTGGCTTATTAGACGTGAGTCCACGGTTTAATGAGAAGAGAACATAAAATGCATCACATATATAGATAGTGGTTCGATCCAACATATTATACGGACCAGTTCTATAGTGTTCATTACCAACTAAATATCTTACGATTTTGAGTAAAGCATAGTAGGTAGTGTGTAAGCTTATTAGACAACAGCTCCTAGTTCAAGCCCTAGCCCAGACGTCACGAACAAAACGAATTCGAAAAAATTTTTCTTTCTACGACTTCGTCCAGAAATAAAATTTCCCAAGAAAAGTGTCTCAAAAATCTGCTGTTCGCTGTAGACTTTAAACTGTAGGTCCCGTCAGTCATGATTAGTGTGATGAACTAGGGTGTAGAAAGGGTTGTAATGGCCAACTATATTAAGTACACGCATGATTTCACTCTTCTGAGGATTTAAAATGGCCACCTACTGATTAAATGATGAAAATATTAGATTAGTTTTTGGCTTTGAAGTTGAGTATAAATGGAATAAGTATACATGACCACAAAAATGTAGATTATTGTCTAACGTCTGCCATGCTACAAGACAACACATGTGCGTTTTACTCCAGATGAATGGATAATAAAAATATTTGTTAACAGCTTTATTACTCTGAGCAGACAAGTCAGGCAGCTTTGAAGACTTTCATTAAGCGTTTAAGTCAATATACAACCTAGCTTCTCACACCAACCGTGTTGTGTATGTTAATTTCTTTCATGAGTGTCAAGACCTAAAGGGGAAATTTTTAAAGGCAATTTTATTTGTCTTCAGAGTTTTTGCCAGAAGACTGCTGAGAAAATGGCGCTAAAAAATTGTACATCGTTTTGTACGAAATGTCTGAGCTGCGGTTTGAAGTCTGCGGCTGTAGTCTAATAAGTCAACACACTATCTACGAGACTACGACAACTTTTTGATGCCATTACGTCTAGAATACAATGTGATTCAAATGTCCGCCACGACTTCTCTGGCTGGATCGCATTCTGAAACTGCAATTTCCCATGACTGTGGCGCATAAATCAGTTGAAATGAATTTGAACGATGACATGGGTTATGTTGACTCTAAGGACTGCTATGCATTCTGGTTTATTCCCATACACCTGTAACTTAGCAAAACAACACAATTAATAGTCAAAAGGAATCAAGTCACACGGTCTCGCTGCCTAGTTCACATATCCCCCATGTAAGGTTACCATATAATAGATATTCTAGCTCATTTATTTGTAAATGAGTTTTCTGTTCAGATTTTCAATACTCCTTCTATGTCGAGCGATATCCAGAGGTGGTAGTCGACCATTGACTCTACTGTAGAATAATAAACAAAAGCAATTTCATTAGTTTCTAGAACATACTCCACACCAAAGAACACATTCGAGTATCAAGTTTATATTTTTTGTATTTCAGACAGTTTAGTAATTCAACAGAGGTTGAATAAGAAATACTTTTAAAAACGTTTAAAATATGAGCTCGTAGATTGCAAATAAAATAGAAATAAATTTGTGTTTAGTTTTAATTCAAATTCTTTATTATTCCCATAATTCTGTGTATCACTGTTCGCAACCTTATGTAAACAACAACAATTGCTTTGTTTGTTATTCCTCTGTTTACACCCTTTGCATAAACAACAACAGTTACTAGACAATTGTTCGAGAGATCTTTTTAACGAAGATTCTCAAACTATGATAATTCTCTTCAAACGCACCGCGTCTTCACACAAGACTGACTAAACCTCAATAATTCACTCGCCTGCTTTGCCTTGCTTGTTATATGGCTGATGAATGTTCTTGAAGGTGAATGTTCGCGGCTTGGCCATCTCGAAATCTCTGTAAATATAAACATCGTTGTTCCATTATTGTTCTTTGTGTATTTTGTTTACATTTACTCTTGTAGTGTTGTTTGTTGTATTATTGTTTATTTGTTTGTCATTTTTAATGCTAGTGTTTGTTGTTGTATTTTTGTTTACTTGTTTACCATTTTTTATGCTGACGTTTGTTGTTGTATTTTTGTTCACTTGCTTACATTTTAATGTTAAGTGAGGTGAAAGCAAAACACCAGTATCTAGATTCTTCACTTCCGTAACAATATTAATACAAATCAAAGTCTCAGTGGGTAGTGTGTTGGCTTATTATAATTGAGTCCACTTGAGGTTCAAACCCCAAGTCAGACGTCTTCAACAAAACGTTATATGAAGAAAATAATCCTTCGACGACTTCGTCTCAGCACATTTCTGGGAAAAACTCTGGGAGTAAATAAAATTGCCATAAAAAGTTTCTCAAAAATCTGTGGTTCCGAATCGACTTTAAACTGAAGGTTTCGCCACTCATGTATAAATCAAATTAACACACAGCATTAATAGTGTGAGAAAATAGGTCGTAATCTTGACTGAAGCATTGTAATGACCAATTATGTACGTATCAGAAATCAGCAATGAATCGTTTCTTTGGTACTCAAAAGCACTAATGAAATTTTGAATATAAGTGAATCAATAATATTGAAATTTAACTACACTGATTCATTCGTACTCACTACAACGTAGATAGTTGCAATGATTATGAGTACTACGTTGACATCAAACTCATACCCTTCGAAATATGTTTGATTCAAAAGCCTACTCATTTCGATTCATAACTTTAGAAAAATACTTATAATACTTATAAATGATTTGAGTGACTCGAATCGTTCATCAAAATTTACAGTCTTAGCTGTTGTTGCAGAAGCAGAACAAACACACAACCATTTAGTGAATATTGTAGTGTTCGTACGCGAATCATACTTATTTATGGAGAGTCGCAACAAACAACATCATACGTGTTGTTAAGTGTGAGTACGATGAGTACTTCAAACTTTGAATATGAGTATAGGTTCCATGATATTAAAATAAGTATGAATGTGTATAAATTTCAGAAATGATTTCATTAGATATGATTCGATTCTGCTCATCTTTTAATACTCATTGCTTATCTCTGGTAGGTATGTATGTAGGCATAGGTTAAATACTCATTGTAACCAATTCTAATTTAATTTTTAACTGCAATGCTTTTCGTTTCCTCTTTCATTTTTCGATGAAAACATTTTATTACACTGAGACTTAAATTGCAATGATAATGTTTTCTAGTCTGTTGCTTTCGGCATAGGCTAACCAATTACTGAAAATTTGGACTTCCTTTAGCAAAATAACTTTGTAAAGACTGTACTTTAACACAATAGTTTGTATAATTTTTCTGTATGGATTTTTCTTAAATTCCATTTAGAACTACTGTTTGATATAGTTATTCAAAATCTAGGCAAACAATTTTGTTGATATAGGGTTCACCCTAAATTTAATACAACAAATTTGTTTGTGGCTTGTTGCAGATGAGAGGACAGTATTTTTTTATTGTAGCGAAACTATACAAGATTATATTGAATTCGTAAGTAACACTCTGTAAAGCAGAAGCAGCACATTTTGTTTGCTGCATGCTGAGTTAGGTGTCCCAGTTGCGGTATATTTTACTGGCTAAGGGCGGAATTTATTTATATTCGACGCTAGGCAATTATAATGCAGAATACACAGGAAAAGTATGGAATATAAAACCCACAAGTAAACAAAAAGTCTTAAATAAACAACAAAATAATGGCAGCAACAATTAGCGAAAGTTTTGTACGGTTTTTCTAACATTTTCTAATGCTGATCGTTTCTTTTAATTAATTTATAATTAAATATAATTTTTTTTTTCATTATGCAATATTTTATATTATTTGTGATATACGATGATAACCATGATGATAAATTATTTTCTTAACGTTAGCACAAATGAAATTGAAAAGAAAAAAAGATCAGTAGCATTTAGTAAATTAAAGTCACCGACTTTTAAGAGAGCTGTGGCCTATAAAAGCCATAATAGATAGATAGGTTGGATAGACAGGAAATTGTTTATATTTAAAATTATCCAGCAGAGCTTGTTGACTGCTGCACGTGCCCTCATGCCCTTTGGTGAACTTGTTACGAAGGCTTTTAATACTATTATTAAGGGAAATGAAGAAGGTGCTTGTAGTATACCTCACATGTGTACAATGCATACATATAAATTAAAAACAAAATCAGTCCGTCCCTATTACGACCTAGCTCCTCACACCACTTAAGTTGTGTGTGTTAATTTTACACATGATTGGCAAGACCTACAGATTGAAGTCGGTTCCGAGCGACAGATTTTTGAGAAACTTTTGCATTGCAATTTTATTTATTCTCAGAGCTTTTTTTTCAAGAAATCTGATGGTAGTAGCCGAAGAAATATTTTTTCATTTTTCGTTTTATTGGAAATGTCTGACCTGGGGTGTCAACCATATCCTCACGTCTAATAAGCCAAGACTTAACCTCAATGGTCTATTTCTAATTTTCATTGATTTTGGTGCCTTTGACATACCTATCCACTCGACTAAAAAAAATGTTTTGGAATGTAAAGGCATCGTTACGAAATGAATCCAACTAACTGAGGGTTTATACAGGAATGTCATGTGCCGTTGAGTAACGAAAAGAAAGATTTTGCAAGAAGAATTGTATCGGCGTCAAATCGCACTATCACTTTGGCAACCTAGTAAGCATCACCATCACGTGAGATGACCAAGTTTTTTTAATCCCTTGTGCAGAAACTCTAACGTAGGTCGAGCTGTGCGACATGTAGCGTCGTTCTTTGGAAACCATATATCTGGATCATCCAATTCACACCAAAAGAAGTTCTGAACCATCGACCTATAGCGCTTGGCGTTGATAGAGATGACCTGGCCAATATCGTTTTCAAATAAATATAAACCGATGAAGCCGCCAGTCAAAACAGTGATTTTTTGGGATGAAATGGTTTTGGATTTCATTTGGATTGATTGTTACGTTTTTACATTTTAAAAACGTTTAAAATATGAGCTCCTAGATTGCATATAAAACAAAAATAAGTTTGTGTTTGGTTTTAATTAAATTCTTTATTGTTCACACAATTTGCTTGTTTATTATTCCTTTTTCCACTCTTTTGCATAAACAATAACAATTACTAGTCAATTGTTCGACAGATCTTTGTAACAATTACTCTCTTCAAACACACCACGTTTTCACACAAGGCTGACTAAACTTTTACTAATTGCGTCGCCTGCTTTGCCTTGCCTTTTATATGGCAAATCACGAGATCTCTATAAATGTAAACATCGTTGTTTCATTATTGTTGTTTGTGTATTTTGTTTACATTTATTTTTGTAGAGTTTGTTGTTGTATTTTTGTTTACTTGTTCACCATTTTTTTATGCTGGTGTTTGTTGGTATATTTTTGTTTACTTGTTTACCATTTTTTATGCTTGTGTTTGTTGTTATATTACGCAGTGCGATAATTTGTAAACAGGTTTGTTTACTGCATTGTTTTGTTTTTGTAGCTTTATTATTTATGATCATTATTTTAATGGTGAACGATGTAAAACCAAAACACCAGTATCTAGATTTTTTCATTTTTGTAGCAATATGTATGTATGTATATACTTTGACTTGACAATTGCTAAGACTTATTTTACCAAAGTACTGGTTGTTTATTTGTTCGCACTACTTCATTAAATGGATAATAACATCTGAATGGTTATCGCAAGGATACAATTTTAACGCCATAAGAAGTCAGTAAAAGCAAAAAGCCACGGTAATCAGTAACATAGGATACTACCCCCTCTATTATTTTATTTTATAAGAGTCAAGTTATATTTCTTAATGCTTGTAGTTGTTTATAAAAGTGTTGTAAATTTGAAGAATGATATATTTTTTGCTTTAAAAGAAATTGCTTGAGTTGCCACAATAATTGTAAAGAAAAATTGTCACCAGTCTTATCAGTAATTAAAAAGTGTCTCCTCAGTTACAGGTTTTACTTGGAAACCATATGATAGACACCAAGTAGTGTGAATTACTTTGAATTTCAATTGTGCGAGTGTTTGCACATAGGATTACAGTTTGTGTCTGCAATGCAATGAAATCAATTAAAAATGGTGTGAACATAATTTAAGCCTTTCATGCCCGATGTTGCCTATAGGTAACATTGTACATTTTTGTTCATAAATTCCATAATTTTTAATTTTCTTAAAACATTTTTTTTTGCAAACAAGCTTGGTTAAAAACGTGTAATACCAGAATACGTAGGACTCTGAATTTAATACCACTTCATATTTAGGCCATGACTAACAAACACATGTCCCTCAAAAACTTTTAGCTCTGGCCAAAAAAATTCGGTCATGAAAGGGTTAAATAAATTTCATTATATTTCAAATGATGGATAAACTAATTAAGAAAATTGTAAGCAATTAAGAAAACTATAAGTATCACAATTTTCACTCTTGAGATATTGCATTTTGAAGCCATAAATTTGCTTCATGGTCATCCATTTTGATATGACAAAACAGACTGAATAAATGAGAACTAATTTGTCAGATGAAGCTTCAACAAGATGGTCTGTATCAACAGTTGAGAAGTCTCTGTTGGAAGACTTGACACTTTGTAATCAGTAGATGCTTGGTGAGCTGATTTGGTCAATTACATGCAACAATCTTTGTGATCATTTATGCCTGGCAAGTTTTTAATTACAGTTCAAAAACTTATTATTATTTAAACTGCTTTCTAATTGATTTTAATATTAATTTCAAATACTCGTATATTAGAAATAATAATACTAATTATTTAAATAATTATTTAAATTAATTACGGTAGAATTTAATTACACTCTGATAAAGCGATTTGGCCATTCAGAAAATAATAGTTTTTGTTAATATGTTTTCCAACATGCGTTACAAACCTTATTAATTATATTCTATTTTTATAACTGATACCAAAAGGTTTTATTTCATTATGTTTCACATTTAAATTCATTTTTAAAGGGAAGCGTATGTAATAATTCGATCTGTTTTCAAAATACAATTCGAATCCTAAAAAATTTCTACTGGTTGGGGCTACAATATTCTCTCTCGTATACGCTATAAAAATTTAATTTTTTAATGAGTTTAATACCAATCTGTTAGAAGCGTTTTTTTATTGTGTTGTTTCTTAACCCTGCTGTTAGGTTAAAAAAACTTTCGACCAAAATGGTCCACTTTGTATTTTTCATAAATAATTCGATATTAAACTATATAAATATATAATATATAAACCAAACATATTAAATAATTTAAATTGTTACAAAAGTTTTGGGATTCCAAATTTCTATACAGATATGTATACCACGAGTATAAGTTTTACTGCAGTTCATGTTCAGCTTTTGATGTGTTTAGATTTTCAAAGAAAAAAAATGGAAAATTGACGAAAATTGGACAGCAGTGCTATTGCTGAAATTCTAAGTAAAACTGATTCAGATACTTTAATTTGTTCCATATTAGATGAAAACATTGAAAGTGAAAGTGATATTGATATTGATACATGTGAATACATACATACATAATTGATCATTACAACCCTTCAGTCAGGATTACGACCTAGTTTCTCACACCACTTATGTTGTGTGTGTTAATTTTATACATGAGTGGCTGGACCTACAGTTTAAAGTCGACTCCGAACGACAGATTTTTGAGAAACTTTTCATGGCAATTTTATTTACTCTCAGAGTTTTTGCCAGAAATCTGCTGAGAGGAAGTCACCGAAGAAATACTTTTTGTATTTTTTTTATTTGATGTCTGGCCGGGGCTCGAACCCTGGCTTTTCGTCTAATAAGCCAACACACTACCTACTAGACCACGGCGACTTCATGTGAATATGAAATGGAAAATGATGAGGCAAATGAAGAAGCTTATGAAGTAGATGCATTATACATTGCGAAGAACAAACTGCAATGGAGTGCAAATCCTTTACTACGTCACATTGGAGCTTCAGCGGAGAATATTATATCATTACCACTAGGTCCAACAAATTTCGCGGCAAAATATTACAGCTGATAACTTTTTTCATCTTTTGAGTTAGGGAAAAAACTTTTACAAGGGAAACTGACATATATGGGAAAAGTTAGAAAAAACAAAATTTTATCCCACCGAGATGTTCAAAAAAGTTCCTTTATATACGTCCACATTTGCTTTCAGTGAAATATACCGTATATAAAATAAAGGTATTGTATTGATGAGCACCATGCACAAAACAGATGAACCCGATTTCAGTAATCATAAGAAAAACCTACAATCGTTTCTTATTATAATTCTACTAAAGGTTTGTTATATTTTATCATTATTTATAGTTTCTGCTGATCAACTGATTAGCTACTACAGCACTAAAAAAAAACAAATAGATGGCAAAATGTTGTATTTTCAAATAGAGTTGATACATATATCCGCATTGAATGCATTTATTTTATGTTCAGAAATTGATTATTCGTGGGCTGCAAATGATTCAAATCAACCAGCTATGTGCCTATCAGAAGAACACATGTTGAAAAGGACAGTCAAACATAAAAATCCATTTGCGGCAGAGCTATTGACTAAACTACAAGCATCTTCGTCAAATAATGTGCCATCCACAAGTACACAAAAGTCAGCTCCTAGAAAACGGGCAATTGCAATTGCTGTAAGTCCCAACGTGATGCCAAATACACTATATGCAATACATTTGAATGTAGATTGAAGACAAAAACAATTTATTCATTTTGCTGCGAAAATAGCAATAAGCCATAATTATTTTGTCTTACTTTTACTGATATACAGAAGAAAATAAATTGTATGGACCAAAATGGTCCACAACCTAAGATTTGTAACTTTTAATTTTGTTCTGTTCGATTTTATCCTAGATAGCTAAAAACTAACTAAAACCATTAAAATATAAAAAAATACCTGAGCTGACGTTTTAAGTTGATACGATAAGCGATTGCAAACTTAAATAAAAATTAAAAAAAAATTTGACCAAAAGGTCCAAACCTAACAGCAGGGTTAAAAGAGCGTCAATTGAAATTAGTGAAAAGGGGTTATGCATTATTATAATCCTTAGTCTGGACTGCAACCTAGCTTCTCACATCACCCATGTTGTGTGTGGTAATTTTATCCATGAGTCGTGGGACCTACTGGTTAATGTCGGTTATAAACTACAGAGTAAAGAAAATTTATTGGCAAATTTATTTTACGCTCACAGTTTTTGCCAGAAATCAGCTGAGAGTCAGTCTGTGGGGATGAGAGGGGAAATAAATACAATAAAATATTTGGCAGAGATAAGAAAGAAAAAACAGGTATGTATTAATTTTCTATCTAAACAAAATATATTTGTAATCGTACACACTAACGTACCTTAGTATTCGGGGGTGGATTTGATCGGGTAATGATCAATTCTTTTCTATTTTCAGATAATTCACAATAATAGAAACGTAATAACAGGGGGGTTTACACACTTAAACTAAATGTGTATCTAAGGCTTATAATTAGGGTGGCCAACGTGAACACAGTCGCCATAAAAATATTTGTTCATACTTCGTTTGATTACAGATGGCTGACCTGGGGTTGGTTCTTATTTCGTTTTGTAAGAAAATTTTGAGTTGGGGTTTGCGGCTAATAAGCCAACTGTTAGTAATGTTAATCCATGATCATCTACTGAAGTAAGATCCTGGAGGAAAGATCTCACAAAAGAAGACATGGAATAGTACAGTAGAGCACTTAAATTTGTCTCCGAAATTTCTTTAAAAATTCTCCTTCACTTTTTCGAATTGAATTAAAATAATTTATATTAATTGATTTGAGCCCATAAGTTCTTGGAGAACTATTCTACATCCGGCGATGGCTTCCGCATTAAACAAGTTAAACATATCCAGTTAACCATGTAATATTAAACAGAGGTCCTTGGACGTAGTGCCACATTATACGGAAGGCACTTTGGGATAGCTTGCGGTGCTATAAATATGCTTTTGTCTGCTAAATTAGCCTTGACTATAAAATTTTGTCCGTCTAATTGACTGACTGGCTCTGAGCGTATCTATGTTGGTCAGGGCTATTAACACCTCATGCTTTATATTCATAATGAATTTCACTTGCTTTTAGATTTAGTGCACAGCATATTTATCACTTCTGATTCAACAGTGAACAAGGGAAGGCTTTCATGACAGCCAGCCTTATTATCGCCAGCTTTCTCGTCATAAAACTTAACATTTTACCAAAACATATGTATATAAGCAGAAAATATTTTCATCTGAGAAATATGTTGTAATTTTTCTGTATGTGGTAGATAATTTGGAAATTTGGAACCAAAATTACTGGCTGCAGTGTACAGGCATTATAGAGAAAGAATACAACAATATTTGTTTCACACTTTTTATTGCCTGATAGTATTTAAGTGATTTCAAATTGATCTGATTGCTCTTTAATTGTTTTAATCCATAAAATTAAATATGTGAACTCATGCATTAAAAAACTAAAAATTAAAATAACAAATTTTATTACACCAAAAAAAAAATATTGGTAAGCTGCGGCGGTATGTACACTGAAAGACCAAGAGAAATGTTTTTATTTCAAAACTTCTAAACATGCGTTTGTTTAGAAATGGTGAATATAACGCTATAAACACAATAAACACAATGCAGTAATCTCTCAAAGATAGAATACATGGGTGTATTTCGAAGTGATTGCTTTAAAAACAGCGCGATACGAAGCAAAGTTTCTGCACTTTGTTTTTAGCATCTTTGTTTTAATTTTTATTCAAAGCAATGAGAGAATTAGTGCTAAAAGCACAAAAGGAACATAGTGGCATCATTCATAAAGAATAAATGCCACTGTCTTTATTATAATTAATACACATACAGCTTACTTTACGCTGCAATTGCAACATTGTTGTACTTGGTAACAAAATTCTATAACGAAACTCATAAACGCAGATGGGCTGACGCACAATCGATCTGAACACTGTCACCATACTTGAGTAGGATAGATTTTAGACATTCCGAATTGCTTTATTGAGCTGCTTTCCATTTGATTGTGGCCAGAGTTAACGAGTTGAGTTATATAAATATGGGAATGAGCGCATGAGTGCTTTCTGAAGGTTTGAAATTATTTGAATAGATTACCCAATTGCCGTTGTGTTTTATATTCTCAAATTAAAAAGGTTTACCTAAAAAAAAACCTTTAAAAACCTTTAAAATAATTTTAATTAAAATTCTTTATTGTTCGCACAATTATGTGTGTCACTGTTTACAACTTGATGTAAACAACAACAATTGCTTTGTTTGTTATTCCTTTGTTTACACTCTTTGCATAAATAATAACAATTCCTGGTCAATTGTTCTACAGATCTTTGCAACGGAGATCTTCAAATACACCGCATCTTCACACAAGACTGACTGAACTTTACTAACTCAATTGCATGCTTTATCTTGCCTTTTATATGGCAATGTAAACAGTCTGATGAATGTTCATGAAGACGAATATTCGTGACTTCGCCTTCTCGTGATCTCTATAAATGTAAACATCGTTCTTTACATTCATTATTGTTGTTTGTGTATTTTATTTATATTTATTCTTGTAGTGTTGTTTGTGGATTTTTGTTTACTTGTTTAACGTTTTCTTATGCTGGTGTTTGTTGTTATATTAAGCAGTACGATAATTTGTAAACAGGTTTGTTTACTACATTGTTTTTTTTTTTGTAGCTTTTGTTTATAATTGTTTTCGTTTAAGTGATGTAAACGCAAAACCCAGTATCTTGATTCTTCATTTTTGTAACAATATATAGTCTTTCCTTAGACGCAATGAAATCTGATTTGCAAATGTTAGATTATTGAAGTGACTAGCAGATCATCATATCTGACTAAATTCGATATAGGGACGCTAAGGTATTTATGGATATGAAATGCATTATAATATATTTGCACAGGAGAATAACCCGACCGGCGAGAATTAAAAAAATTGTGGAAATAGAGGTCAGTCACCATCACCATGTGTAGTATGTAAAATCGTTATGGAATTTCAACATTTTTGTTATTTAAAGGTCAGTTCTTGATGTGATTTTGATATCTTTGAATGGACCAGTTTTCTAATGCAACTCTCGGATTTGAGATGCACTTTTATGGAAGTCGCTGTGGTCTAGTAAGTTGGCTTATCAGATATGTGCCCGAGGTTCAACCCTTAGCTCAAACATCTCGAACAAAACAAATATTTATTTTGACCACCTTCCTTCTTCCATCAGTCTTCTAGCAAAAGAATTTGTACGGAGTCGACGCTAAATTATTAGTGCCGCCACTCATTTTTAAATCTTAAACATACAAAATGGGTGGTGAGGGAAGTTATGTTGCTATCCTGACTAAAGTGTTGGAATAACCAAATAAGTGCTTAAGTTACGTTATGAGAAACTTTAAACTCTTGGCAGATTTTACTGCCCCAGAGCAGGTTTATAGTCTATTTTATTATTCTTTTGACCTGGTTTGCTGTAATTGGATAGAGAATCAACTACTGAAGATTTGGTTGATGCCCTGAATTTCTTTCAGTGTTTTCCTTCTGTTATCTATTTCGGCCAATTAAATAATTTGTTATTTAAGTATTAAAAACATTTCATTTGCAAAATACAATCTGATTTATTGTTTTAAATGCCTCATTTAGTCTTGAGTAAACCGTAAAATGAGTGGAATGTTTTTTAAAATTTTAAATATTTTTATCACTTTGAATTTCCTTTTGATAACATGTCAGGTAAGACTTCATAACTCAACTACAGTTTGAAAAACAAACACCGTATCATGACTTGTTTTTTTATGACTTAGAGTGCCAAACGCCAGCTTAACATTGAGTTCTATAATCACACATGCCAAGCATTTGGCAAACGTCTTAAGCTTTTTAAGTGTAGCTTCCTGAAGCTTAACATCGTTCATTATGTGTTTAACCAAACATATAAATTCGATAGGGATATGGACAACGAGTTTAAACTCCGCATTTGGATCGATGCTAAACCAACATTTGCCAAAAAGTTCATACGTTTTGCTGATATAAGATTCGATGCGAGTAGTTTTTTCCAACAGAGCTTTGATTTTCAATTTTTACGTTTGATATCGCAGGACTTTAAAAAGTTCACCAATCTACCACAAAAATGTCCGTTTAAGGGTGTAAGTATGATGAAATATTAAATTCTGATTTTAATATTCTAAACTTTGTTTCCTTTTAACGTAATTTTAGAATATGGTTTATAAAATTAATAACTTTCCAGTGACAAGCCAATATATACCGGTTTATGCGCCAGCATGCAATTTTACTTTTGGTATCGATTATTATGATTCCAGTAATTTATTTAGTAGTACAAAATTAATCGGATCTTTAATTGTTTAAATACGCCATTATTTATATTCGATGAATAATACTATAAATAAATTAAATAAAACTTTTTATAACAGCCGTCTCTTGAAACAACTACACGAGTAGCTTCTGACAGCTGAAGCGCTCCCTGGTTAGACAAACGTCACGAAACGTAACGTTTTTAGCATATGAAGATCAATGTAAATGCCTACCGAAATTACATTACAGTTCGGTAATCGCTCTCATGTGTTATCGTATTCTAAAAACGATCTTACGTTCCGTGGATGTTTGGCAAATCGGGACTTGAAGGTTTCTATTTTCCTAGAGAATATGTTGTACGTTGGGTTCGTATTTTTGTTCACCTATGTATGTAAGGAAGGATTTCGGTTAATATCAACTCTTGCCATTTTGATATCGCGATTGATAAAGCTTGCTCTTACGCGAATATGGAAATGCATCAATTACGTAGACAAAAAAAAAATGTTACATACATACATATGTCAACATAAAGTCATCGGCAAAAAGGCATCTGTAACCCAGGGAGCGTGACGAGGATGATGCCAAATATTGCAGAACTAAATCCATTTAAGAGGAAAATAGTATCGAGACGTCGATAATTTTTTATGCTTGCCCAATATGGTCGGAAGCACTCTCCGGTGGGGACGACAAGAAAGAAACTGTCTTCGGTGTATCGTCTAAGCGCGATTAGACAGATAAGTGTCTTCAGAACAGCGTCTGATGAAGCGGTATTGGTATTGGCAAAAACAATACCGATAGACATATTGGCGGATGAGATGAAGCGCCCGTCCCTGATATAACCCCTTGGATGGAGAACAAACATTGTGAGCTAAACTATACTATGATCCAGTTCCTAACTGGTCATGGATGCTTCAGGACGTACCCGCACAGATTCGGACATGATACTTCCCCTATATGCTCAAACTGTGTAGATGAGATGCGGAGCATATTCTAACATCCTGCACCAGAGTTAGATGGTCCGGGGAAACGAGTTTTGGACCAAATCGGCTTATGAAAGACGTGTTGAATTCTAAGGTTATATCAAGCCAATACAACCAGAGAATGGCTGAAGTTATGTTGGAACTCTGAAGGCTGGAGGAACGAAGTCGAAATTTGATTTAATGTTATAAAGCTTTAAAGCTAACCAGCCCTCCGCGAGGTAATACCTTACGGCAGTCCCGCGGGGGGAGAGTGGTTGAAGTATGTAGGGGGGTGGGTTTAGTACGCAGGCACCACTGATGATGAAGCGTGCATTCTTTCGTTGGAACAAAAGAGTCATTCGAAGATTCCCAAATAAGGCCCAAGACAAAAAAAGGAGAGGAGTGAACGGTGTACCAACACTGGTCCTAAAGAATTGCTCTTCATGGTCGCTCCTCTTTTATGAAAGCTAATTAGCTTTTGAAGTCGCTGTAGCCTAGTAGGTAATGTGTTGGCTTATTAGATGTGGAGCCACGGTTCAAACCCCAAATCAGACATCTCCAATAAAATGAAATTTGAAAAAAAATTTCTTCGGCGACTTGCTCTCAGCAGATTTCTAGTAAGAATTGTGAGAGCAAATAAGTTTGCCATGAAATGTTTTTCTGTCCTTCGGAGTAGACTTTAAACTGTAGGTCCCGCTACTCATGCATAAAATTAACACACACACCATAAATGGTGTGAGAAGCTAGTTCGTAATCCTGTCCGAAGGGTTGTAATCTCGTCTCACATTGATTTAAAACTGTGAATCAGCTTAAGGCGGTTTTACTGGATGCGTGGAGCTCCATAGAACCTTAGGTAGGCTACAATTTGGTAAAATCAATTTCAAAACGTTTACAGGTCGTTCTTGAGGACAAAGGATATGCCACAAAGTATTAATTGTTCTCTTTCGTAATTGTTAGCAATGGTGCTCTTCTTTGTCCGATTATGCGTTGAGCGCAAAAAATTGAGTAAATTTTCTTTTTCTTTATAAAATTATCGTTATCATAAAAAATGTTGTTATTTTTCTTATTAATCTGAAAGGCTATAATGTAGAGTGTAAATAAAAGCAAAAAAAAACATATATTTAATATTTTCTTTTTAAGTTTTAAGCACATACATATCAGACTAATGCTTGTCCGATTATGCGATGGAGCCACTGTATGTCTGTGTGTGTATTCATTGTTGTGCGTTGTTTTTGTTGTTGTTAAAACGGTGCTTTTTTTCGTTCTTTGCATTCTCTGCAGTGTAAAAACAGTGTGTTAAAAAAAATTTGCAAATTAAAATATAATAAAGTGGAAAAGTTAAATTAAACCAAATTAAATAGTTTCGGTTTGTTTAAAAGAGTGTAAGTATTATTTAAGTAAGTATTATTTTAGTGCAGACTCTTCGCAGCGATAAGGTCACAGCAGATGATTTTGACCTCTATTGGAGGAAATGTGCCCCACTTCGTTTTAAACAAATCGTTGAAGCCAAAACAACGACAGAGATACTAAATTTGTGGCCAGAATATACAAAGCCGTCAGCTTTCCAATTTGTAAGTAATATAAAAAAGTGGTTTCCATTTGAATTATTATTAATAAACTTTATTTATATTTTCAGATTAATATAGATTTTGTGCTGAAATATCCTTCAGCAAAGTGCCTAAAGGATAGATGGACTCAACTCGAAGGTAGCATTTAAAACATCTTAAAAAGCAAATCTGGTTGCTCTATCCTTTTCAAGGATCAGCAAAAAGTTGGATCAAATAATGAAGGTAAGTACTTATAGTAAACAAGTTTTAAAACATATTAAGCTAAATATTTTTCTAATATAATTAAGAGTAATAATATGTTTCTGTCTATTTTCAGGTTCAAAAACACCATCATTTGGCACGCGCACAAACTCTTCCCTCCTCAACATACTATTACCACCTCTCCAAATGGAGAAAAAATTAGAAAGAGATACTCTGTTGCAGACTCTCAAGAAAGCTTTGCTGTATTAGCAACATCAAAAGAGGAGTTAGAGACCAAATTAAAACTTCTCCAGTTGCAAGGACGTAACATTCAACCTAGACAACTTATTATTGGATATATATATGATATTAAAACTATTTATGTTTAATTCGATAGACTAAAGTTTCCATTTTTAACCTTTTTAGATGCTTTTGATTGTTTGTTCAAATTATTTTTTGTTTTTAATGTTGAATTCCCTCAACAATCTGAAGTTTTTTATAATTTTGTTCAATCTATATTATACGATTTGCCAACCTCAAAAAAATTTACTAAGGTTTCTTTATTAAAACATGAAATTTTAATGAATTAAATTTAATTCGAAAAGCTTCTTTGTTTTGAAAATTTGAATTATATTATTTTATAAACTTTATTTTTCAATCTATGAAAAGAAATTGTTTGTTTTACATGTAAATGAATTGATTGTACTCTATGTAATAACATAGTCAATTATTGTACTAATTTAATTTAAAAAAATGTACAAAAAAATATTTTTTATTACATAAACTAATTATTATAATAATTTATAAAAAGTGTATAAGAAAAGTAATTTTATTTAATGAAAAAAATAAAATTTTAATTTCATATAAAAATATTCATATCTTTTTCAATTCAATTAAACTTTTAATTAATATTACAAAAATTTAATTAAAAAATAAAATACATTTTAATTAATGCATTAATTGTGTTGATTAAAAATTTAGTTAAAATTATACAAATTTCAATTAAAATTTTAATTGAATCAATTAAATTATTAATTGCTTTTTTCATTAAAAATGAATAATTTTTTAATTGCAACAATTAAAAAAATAATTATAAAATATTATATTTCTAATTAAAAAGTTATTTGACACAATTAAATAATTAATCAGAAATTTAAAAACAATTTAATTAAACTTTTGTTTGCTGGAATTAATATTTTATTTAAATTTATTTCAATTAATTCCGTTTAATTGTTGGAATGAATTTCTTTACAGTTGCAAAATTAAACAATTTTTTAATTGGTATTGCGAATTTTTTAATTAAAACCGATTTTTATTTTTTTCTGTGTAATAGCATCCTCCAACAGAGGCTTCTGAACATTGATAGTTAATAACGGACATCTTGTTAAAGCGGCCATCTGTCAAATCATCACGGCTGACCATAGAAAACGATATGTATTCGTTGAATCGGCTCTGGAGCTGTTGGCAAATGCTATTCCTGGATGAATGGATACGTGAACAAACAATATTGTTGAATTGAACACAACGCTACGTACACTTAAGCTCATGTCGTATTGGATATTCTGCACGAACGATTTAAGAACGTGGTTATCACACGTGATGTAAACTAACCACAGATATCATACGATTTAACACCATTACACTTTTTCTTATGGAATTTTAAGTCGTAAGTAAATGCATATAAGCCACAAATCACAGCAATCCTCAAAAACAAAGTGATCCATGGCATTTGTTAAATGAATCCTGATTTATACGCCAGATTCATGAAGAATTAGACATTTCTCACGTCATGGCGGAAATTTGAACGATGTTACCTCAACATATAATGGCATCAATAGACTTTTCTAATGAAAAAAGACATTTCGATGTTATCTCACACGCATTAAAAGTTAAAGGTAGGAAATGTTTGTTGCAAAATAGTATATTGTTATGAAAATGGAAAAATCTAGATACTGGTGTTTTGCTTTTACATCGTTTAACATTAAAATTATAAACAAAAGCTACAAAAACAAAACAATGCCGTACACAAACCTGTTTACAAATTATCGCATTGCTTAATATAACAACACACACTAGCATAAAAAATGGTCAACAAAAATATAACAGCAAACACTACAAGAAACAAAATAAACGTAAACAAAATACACAAACAACAATAATGAAACAACAATGTTTACACTTATAGAGAAGCAACAAACATTCGCCTTCAAGTACATCCATCAGACCGTTTACGTTGCCATATTAAGGCAAGGCAAAGCAGGAAACTAGTCAGTAAAAGTTCAGCCAGTCTTGCGTGAACGCGATGTGATGGAAGATAATAATCGTGGTTTGAAGATCTCCGCTACAAAGATCTGTCGAATAATTGTCTAATAATTGTCTAATAATTGTTATTGTTTAGGACAGGAATAACAACAAAAAGGAATTGTTGTTGTTTACATAAGGTTGTGAACAGTGGCGCCCAGAATTGTGCGATTAGTAAAGAATTTAATTAAAACTAAACACAAATTTATTTTTATTTTATTTGCAATCTGCGAACTCAAATTTTAAACGCTTTTAAAAGGATAAAAACGGCACAGTATATTGTGTGTCACTGCCTTTTTCGTTCCCAGAGCATTATCATATAAAATATTTTTACACTTTCTTTTAAATTTTTTACTTAATTTTTTTTTTATTAACACCTTAATCAGAATGAACTCATTTAAGTAAAATACATCTAATTATTCCTTATGGTTGTGTGCCAAAATTCATTTGTTTTATAGGGTTTTAGTTCGCTTTACCCATTTCTAAACCTTTCTTCCTCTTGTCACCAACAGTTTCCATTCCTTTGAATTTTAGTGAATTTAAAGAACTTGAGTAGTACTTTGAGTATAAGTTTGATTTTCTCTCTGCCCTTGAAATTGCTTTCATATCGGTTTCTGCCACTGTTTCCTGTGCAGTTTTAATACGGGTTACAAATAAGTTTCTATTGTAATCCTTTCTGAAAGAAGAAGAAGGATGAGTGTGTATGATAATAAACGTGAGATAATAAAATTAAAGTAATCAAGGAGAAACTTAATGAAGTCATAAAATTAGACTGTCGCAGCCTAATTCTTGCATCTATTGACTTAGTTATCCCTAAAAGCAAATATACTGTGAACGTAAAAAAGTCTTAAAACTGTTGCTTGTTTCTCATTTAATGTGTTTTAGTGATTACCGTGGTTCATTATTATGTTGCCAAAACTCGAAACTTTTTCCATGATACTTTCCCGCACTTTTTATTAAGGCCTGTAAGTAACATTACAATGTTATTTAAATTCGAAGCAGTGGTAATAAATTAGTGGGAACAAAACTAATTTCATTCTCAAAGTATTTTGTGTAAAATATCTTTTTAGTAAATAAGAGCTTAGACAACACATTTCGAAAGAGGTTACACATTTAAGTGTTTAAGTCATGGTCTTGGTAATGCCCAACAAATCTCAAGCACTCCACTGTAATCATTTCGGCATGTTATTTTGTAGATGTAGTATTAAATTGAATATAAAGACTTGCGATTCTGTTTTTTAATATTGTTACGTTTTTACCTTTTAAAAACCTTTAAAATATGAGCTCGTAGATTGTAAATAAAATAAAAATAAATCTGTGTTTAGGTATAATTTAATTTTTTATTGGTCGCACAATTATGTGTGCCACTGTTCACTACTTGATGTAAACAACATCAATTGATTTGTTTGTTATTCCTCTTTCCACTCTTTTGAATGAACAATAACAATTACTAGACAATTATTCAACAGATCTTTGTAATGGAGATTTTCAAACCACCATTACTCTCTTCAAACACACCGCTATTCCAGACAATACTGACTGAACTTTTACTAACTCCGTTGCCTGCTTTGCCTAGCCTATTATATGGCAACGTAAACAGTTTGATGAATGTTCTTGAATGTGAACGTAAGCGGCTTCGCAATCTCGAGATCTCTATAAATGTAAATGTTGTTGTTTCATTATTGTTGTTTGTGTATTTTTGTTTACATTTATTCTTACAGTGTTTTTTGTTGCATTTTTGGTTTTTTGTTTATCCTTTTTTATACTGGTGTTTGTTTGAATATTTTTGTTTACATGTTTATCATGTAAACAAGTTCAATGTTTTTGTTCTTGTAGCTTTTGTTTATAATTTTAATGTTATGCAAAACCAGGGACCGTAACTGTTATAACTTTTATCGTAAAAGTCAGAAAATAAAAGTTATTTTTTGACTTTTATTTTTTCGAACAGAAATAAAAGTTATGTTTTGACTTTTATTTTTTCGAGCAGAAATAAAAGTTATTTTTGACTTTTATTTTTAAGAGCAGTAATAAAAGTTATTTTTTGACTTTTATTTTTAAGAGCAGAAATAAAAGTTATTTTTCAACTTTTATTTTTTCGAGCAAAAATAACAGTTATTTTTGATTTTTATTTTTGCGAGCAGATATAAAAGTTAAAAAATAACTTTTTTTTCCAGCAGAAATAAAAGTTATGTTTTGACTTTTATTTTTTCGAGCAGAAATAAAAGTTATTTTTGTTTTAATTCATGATGAATTCATAATATTTATTAAAAAATTCTTTAAAAAAATTAAAGTAATTTATGTTAGAAAAATATTAGAATCAAGTTTTGGGTATATTAAACACTAATCTTTGTGTAATAGGGTCTGAAAAAAAATTAAATAACTTTTATTTCTGCTCGAAAAAATAAAAGTAAAAAAATAACTTTTATTTTTGCTCTTAAAAATAAAAGTCAAAAAATAACTTTTATTTCTGCTCTTAAAAATAAAAGTCAAAATATAAGTTTTATTTCTGCTCGAAAAAATAAAAGTCAAAAATAACTGTTATTTTTGCTAGAAAAAATAAAAATCAAAAAAAAAACTATTATTTTTTTTTTTCTAATAAATGAAAATTATGTTTTTAAAAAGCATCGCATTTTACAAAAATTTGGTCCAAGACAATCAAAATGGTATACTTGGTTTTGTTCTCCGACATTTCCTTGCGGTTGCTTTTTTAATCAAAAATTCAAAAATAACAGTTATTTTCGGTCCCTGGGCAAAACACTATTTCCATTTTCGAAACAATATCAAGAGAGAAATTGTCAGATCAATAACATCACAGAGCTTCAAAGCTATTAGGCTTCATTTGTATTGAAATTGTAAAAATACAGGCAGATTCACACGTTCGAAACAATACTTTACAATTAAGTTTCTATAGCAAAGTGAGAACAAATCGATAGCACTTTACATCATATGGATTGGACTGGACAGTTAGGTATTGCATTATTGCGTTAAGGTTATTGAAAAGACTTGTAGAGTATCCCAATAGGTACGCAATATTTATGGTATAAACACAAAAACGTAACATTGCAATCACAACAATTTTACAATCGAGATTGTAGCTCGAGCTTTGTAACAGATATGATACATTTTAATTTTTAAGACAATATACCTTTTGTTCAAAAAATGTAGATAATTGATTTTTTCCCAATTTGTTAGCATTCTTAATGCCACTATTTTAATATAAAAAAGAAAATTTCAAACACTGCTTAAAAAATTCAAAAACTTCACAATTTTGGCTTATGTATCATTTATGATACATACGATTTTGATAATGAGTCTGTGGTGTTGCTTAAATAAAGTTTTAAAGTTCTCAAAGATTATCTGCAGTTTTTATAGTAAATAATACTTTTTTTAAATAAAATTCAACAGCTACCATATGCTCGGTGTATTGTAATAGACCAGAGCCTCTGGTGGGAATCGAGCTTACGACTCTCATGATAATAGTCTAGCACACTAGCCACTAGAAAACAGGGCACCCAAAATAATACATTATTTATGGCATTTGAGAAGGAAAGTTAAGTGTTGGATGAAAGTGAAGTGGTTGAATTATTTGTTCTTGATATTCCTGATGCTGAAGACTCTGAAGAAGAAAACAGAAGCTCGTCTTACGTACTGACAAATGTATTGGCAGCAATACATCTTTGACGCTATTTATTGCCAAAGGTGATACAAATTGGAACAGCGAACCGTAGTTTGGCAAGAGAATTGGTAGCATTGTTAGCAGTTGTATCTTGAAATGTTGTAGAGTCATTCCAACCGTTTTTCTCATATTTACATTGACAGCCAAACATTAAAAAGTGTTTCGCATCATGTTTTATTTCATAGATATTACAGAAGGATAATATTTCGGTCAACTATGATAATGTGCTACTCGGAAGTGATGAAAAATATGCAACTACTAGGCCTTTTCGAAAAATAAGCTGAAAGTCTTTCAGCTTTCAATAATCCCAATAATTTTGTCGCTGTTGATTAGTGACTAATTGAATTTTATGGTCGTTATAAATTTCGTGGTCCACCGAAATCGAATTGACTGTTTCAGATTCAAGTACATACTACGAGCGTAACAATAACTTACAGCCGTATTTGGGGAAACCTGTATCCGGGAAACCAGAGAAGAATCAAAGAGAGAGCATTGCTATTAACATAATCGATTTTCTATTGCATCGGTAAACTTTTTTTTACATTACTGAACCGAGTGATACTAAGCTGACCCATCTAAACAATTGAAAATTTATAAATCGCCACAAAGAAAGAGTTCTAGATCACAAAATATTACCATTTGAGAAAAAAATAAAACCAAGGTGACATGAAGTGTTTAATTTCTGCAATGGACATCACGTCAAAAATTTTGGCGTAAATTTCATAAAAGTGATAATAAAATGTAATAATATAAAATAGTTTCAATAAAATGAATTAAAACAAATAAAAATATTTTTTATTTAATTTTTTAACAAAATATATTAATAATCGTGACAATTCTTTCCATGTTACTACAAGTGTGTATCCAAAGTCATACATAAGATAGAATTATGAAGTTTTTAAGGCACGATCTACGGGTACACAAAACGGGTCTACAAAACTAACTCAGCCCATGCTGTCGGTCTAATTCAGTCTGATTTATATGCCAGAGTTATGGAAAATTATACATTTTGGACGCGGACAGTTGATGTTATATTCCTCACATAATGACATATAATAGGCCTTTCAAGAGAATACATTACATATTTCAGTGATATCTCACACCCACTTTGTTTTATTTAAAGTGAAAAGTAATAAAATCTTAATAAACACCCGGTGTGACTGATTTCATTCATTTCTCATTCTTTAGCGTTGGGTTTGTTGGTAAATCTTTACAATTTCAGTAAAAATCACAAGAGCAAACTAATTAAAGTGTTGATGGCAATTAAGGGATGTCTTTCCTCATTAATTTTAGTTTTCATCATACAACAACAATAATTGCTTGTCATGGAAACCATTCTCAGCAGCAAAAATCTCAACAGCAAGTTTCTATGCCAATGTCAATCAACAACATTAATTTCCTGGAAGAAGCATAAAGTCCTGACATCTATATAAGAAATAAAAGTTTAAGGCTAACACTAAATGGTTATGTTGTATAGTCTCGTAGTAACTTTTATTTTCGGCTTAAAACTTTTTCTTATTACTAGTGGAGCAACTGCAACAATAAAAGCTGGCTGATGAAAAGCCAAAGCAAGCTGATGTTGTAAAATATTTATGAGAATTACTTCATATGTTAAGTGCAAGTAGTTAATGTGAGTTTTCTTTAACTTGTCATATTGTAAAGCATGATGAATTGATTGTGGACAACGCATGTAATCTATGATATGTGAACAAAAAGTTACAAAAGGAAACCTGAAATCACAGCCTAGAATAAAGGCTGAAATGTTTGTTAAGGAAATTGTTGTGTAGCATCCAGAGTTCTACAATGAGTATGAGTAGAATCGAATCATACTTATAATTTCTGATACTTATACGCATTCATACTTATTTTAATATCATGGAAACTCTACTCATATTCAAAGTTTGAAGTACTCATCATATTCATACGTAACAACATGTATGATGTTGTTGATTTCGACTCTCCTTGACTCAACATATACAGGACTAACAAAATAAGTAAGAATCGCGAACGAACACTAAAATACTCACTAGAAGCTTATGTGTTTGCTATGCTTGCTGCTGTCTTTTTTACTTACGTGTCTTTTTCTTTTTTTTTTTTTTTTTGTAAATGCAACAATAACTACGACGGTAAATTTTGTTGAATGATTCGAGTCACTTGAATCATTTATAAGTATTATAAGTATTTTTCTAAAGTTATGAATCTAAGTGAGTAGGCTTATGAATCAAACATATTCCGAATGGTACGCGTTTGATGTCAACGTTGTACTCATACTCATTGCAACCTCCACTTATAAATCAACGTTGTAGTGAGTAGGAACGAATCAGAGTAGTTAAATTTCAATATTGTTGACTCGCTTATATTCAAAATTGCATTAGTGCTTATGGGCAGCGAAAAAACGATTCATTGCTGACTTCTGATAACACCGAACGAGCAATTGGGGTTTTATTTACAGACATCTCCAGCAAAACGAAATATGAAAAAATACTTCTACGGCGACTTTCTTACAGCAGATTTCTGGCAAAAAAATTGAAAGTAAATAAAATTACCATGAAGAGTTTTTCAAAAATCTGTCGTTTGGATTCGACTTTAGGTCTCGCTACTCATGTATAATATTAACACACACAAAAGAAGTGTAATCCTGACTGTAAAAACCAATTACATATGTACATATGTATGTATGTATGTTCAAAGGTTTATAATTTGAATCAAAAAATATTTATTCTGTTAGAAAATTTTAAGTCAAAGTCCCGTGATTGCTATGTATAAGCAATAAAGTACAGCAACAAGGCGATCTGTGCATTGTCTTCAATATATAGTTCCCACCCTATATTTAAAAGTTTAAATTTAAAACTACAACAAAGAATTTTTTATTGTAAAGTACAATTGTTCTGGTTAGAAATGGAAGATTATTTCATTCATATGGTTGCCGCGGCTGACCTCACAGTACCTCATTCAATCGTTCCAAATTTCGTGCACGTGTATGGAATCTTATCTCGGCAATGGCATCACGGATGTTGGCCTTCAAATGCTCAATTGTCTCTGATTTGTGGGGACAACAATATTCTTTAACGGCGCTCCCTAGAAAATAGTCCAACGGTTTCAAATCGCAACTTCTTGGGGGTCAATTGACATCACAATTTCGGCTATTTAAACGGCCCTCAAGTGTTTGACGCAATAAATCGATTGAGGCATGAGATGTGTGGCATTTTACACTATCCTCCTAAATCTAAACATTGTTCACATCAATACCATGAAGAGCGGGTACAAATAAAATCGGTTATCATGGTGCGATACGTGTCTCCATTAATCGTAATGGATACGCCGTTATTATTTTCAAAGAAATATGGGACACTGATGTCTCTGCTCTACAAGCCGTACTAAACAGTCACTTGTAATGCGTGAATTGGCTTTTGTAAGACCACGTGTGGATTTTCTGAGTACAATATACGGCAATTTTGCTTATTAATATACCCACCAAGATGAAAATGAGCTTCATCCGAAAAGATAAGTTTGCGGTTTCAACTTACCGAGATCTTTTCGCAAAATTCGACATAAACTACATACGTACATAATTGGTCATTACAACCCTTCTGTCAAGATTACGACCTAGTTTCTCACACCACTTATGTTGTATGTGTTAATTTTATACATGAGTGGCAGGACCTACAATTTAAAGTCGACTCCGAACGAGAGATTTTTGAGAAACTTTTTGACAATTTTATTTACTCTCAGAGTTTTTGCCAGAAATCTGCTGAGAGGAAGTCACCGCAGAAATATTTTTTCATATTTTCGTTTCGATGTCTGACCAGGGGTTTGAATCGAGGTCTTATGTCTAATAAGCCAGCACACTACTTACTAGACTATGGGGACTTAAACTGCTGCGTGAAATGTTTAATTTTTGAGAATGAAGACGAGTTGATGTTGATGGATCCTCATGCACACTCTCAGTTATAGCTTCGATATATTCGCCTGTACGAACTGTACGAATACGCTCACGTCTTGGCCTAATAAATCCCAATGTTGTTCAAGTGTAAATGGATTCATTACGTTCAGTGGATATAACATACTGAATTTTGTCACAGAATAAATAACATAAGTATTGCCAGATTCGAAATAACCGATAGATGCGGTTTCTCTATAAAATATAATTCAGATTTTGTTGTCTTGACGAGGCTGTATACTGTCCAGCACCATACCTAATACTTGAAAAGTAATCAAATGATCCCTCTGAAATGCATTCGTATCGCATAGCTTTTAAATAAGTATTCCCTATTACACCAAACAGTGAAGTTTTGGAGTCACTCTGGATCTCATGTGGATTGGTGCCGCTTCAAATTCGTAAATTTTAGTTGCTCACAAGTCCATTCGTCTGTATATCAATTGTAAATGAAAATATATCAACATCCCTTGACCCTTCAAAAGAAGTTACCTGTCACGAAATGCCTGTCGCAGGGACTATCGAATACCTTCTGAATGATGATTATTCTAAAGAAATAATTTCTTAAATTGCGATTTACATATGCCAGAACCATTTGAATTGATTTACTTAAAAAACTCTGTTTTAAGTACTATTTTATACAACTACAACAATAAAAATAAGAACAACATTTATCAACGTTTATACAGACACATTAATTTAACCGCCATTGCCATTAGCGGTATTGCACATGCAAAGTAGATTGTTCTCATTTAGAAATTAGTTCGTTTAGTTCTGGTTGTGCTTTTTTGGGTTTTATTTTTCTCATTATTTTATGTGCTGTTATGTCTGTTGTGCTGTGTTGGCTATTGACGGTAACCAAATCGAGTTTTATGACACTTCATTTTCCCAAAAATTTTAGACATTATTAGTAACATTCTAACCATAGTGTTAGCATTTGTTATTATACTTGTGACATTATCTGTCGCCTATGTTATTGGATGCATTTTAATATAATTAATGTTTAAAATATTTTATGATGTCTCTAATAGCTTAAAGCAAAAATGTGTCGAAGCGTTAAGCTAAACATAACGAATTATTTTTAATTCGTATGCGGGAAAATTAAAAGAAAAAAAGGGATGTTAATTCAGCAATCCCTATAAGACCGCCAACAGAAAAGTTGGATTAACAAAATCTAAACTTAATCGCCGTTGTTTAGTAGGGTAGTGTGATGACTTATTAGACGAGAGCTCGGGGTTGAAACTCTTCTTCAAACATCTCAAAGAAAAAAAACAGTCTTCTGTCAAAAACTCTGAATAAAGTTTTCATGAAATGTTTCTGAAATCCGGCGTTCGGAGTCACTGTTAAACCGTAGCTTCCACCACTTATGTATAATATAATGATCAATGAAGCAAGTTTAGTAAATTTCATTCAATGAAATTCTATTACAGGTTATTTGTGTTCCTCTACACCAACAAAGGACATCCAATGAACTTAACGCTAACAATATCCCAGATAGCACTTGCAGAGAATTATTAAAAAAAAAGAATTTTGGATTTAAAAACGTTTTAAAGGATTTTTACTGACAAAAACCGCTCAAACTTCCATCCCAATACTTTGCCTAAAATGATTAAAAAGGTCTAAAAAATGTTCAGGTGTGGTCACGGCAGAAATACTATTGTCTAACGTAAGGCTGGAACCCTGGCTTCACGTCTAGTAAGCCAACACATTACCTACTGGACTACGGCGACTTACAATCTTTTTTATTAGTGATATTAACTTGCTAAAATAGTGATACCATATTTCGTATACTGATATATGAAGTATTTTAAATTTTAAAAAAAAATTTCGATTACTATAATAATATCCACGTAATATCTTTCATTTCTTTAATTATTTCTTATTTATTCGTTTAATATTGGATCTCACACATTAAAAATACAATTAAAAATAGATTGATATTGAATTTCGTTGTAAAAATTGTTGTAGAGAAGGGTATTGCCTGAAATTTTTCGTTGAAACCATCTAACTATGCCACCATATTCACTTGAGTGTACTGATCATTTTTATTGTTCGTCCAGGAAGAGATATATGCCACATGTGTCTCATTAGCTGAAAAATATGTGAATTCCAGTATTTAAATACAAATATTTTATGTTTTTCGACATTATTACATTTGATGGGGCTCAAGACTCTTAGTAACAATGATGGTTATGGGAATGAACTCTCTTGGCGACGAACTCTATATATAGCACTAAATTGAGCGTGTCCCCGAGGTCTATGAGTCTTTTCTGCCATGTACACATATTGCAAGCTATAAATTTCACTTGCATTTTAGGGTTCTTAAATAGTGTTCAGGGTGTAGTCGCCGTAGTCTAATAGGTGGTGTAAGGCCACGCTTCAGACCCCAGATATCAAAACGAAAGCAGATGCCTGCAAAAACTCTGAGAGTAAAATAAATTTCCATGAAGAGTTTCTCAAAAGTCTGTTGTTCGGAGCCGACTTTAAACTGTAGGTTTCGCCACTCTTGTATAAAATTAACGCACACAACATATGTGGTGTGAGAAGTTAGGTCGTCATCCTGACTGAAGGGCTGTGATTGCCAATTATGTATGTATGTAAATAGGGTTCATATGTAGCAATACACAATGTTTGCTTAACAAACAGAATCTGAAAACTGGAAAACAATACGAAAATACCAACAACGACATCGAAACAAAAAAAATGCTGTATATCTCCATAGCATCAGTTAAAAAATCATATTTTTAAGGATTTCCTATCGTTACCAATAAAACAAATATCTAGGTTACAAAGGCCTATTAATAATCATTGTGTGTGAAATGTAACATTTTTCAACTGTCAGTCACGGCCTCTATAGGTGGAGCTCATCAGAAATACGTATTTATTCATTACTGTACCGTACAAATCACGCTGAATTTGACAGATGACTTAGGTTATGTTGGCTTTTAGGACCGCTGCCGTTTGTGAAAGATACACCTGCGAATTAAGAAAATCCCACGGGATAAAGTCTCTCAATCCAATGTGGCATGAGCTGTGTATCACATAGCATACATAGAACCGCATATCATTGGTGTCGAGATTATCCATTTCACGCCATTGGCCATGATGGCTTGTCGAACGTGGTTCTCAGAGAAATATGGACCACTAACGCCGCCAGTTCTGAATCCTTACCAATGAGTGACTTTTACGGAATACGTTATGTGAACTTGGATTTGTTTTGGATTGGTATGTTGTTTTGAAAACGTACGTGCCTCATCACTGAATATGATTCTAATTCCCCTTCACAAACACAAATGTATCTCTATTCTTAAGACATTACGTATTTGGTCTTTGATTGTTATTCACTCTCCAACTCATTTAGCATCATTTAGCATGTATTCTCTTTTTACTACTGTCCACAGCATTTGATATATTATTTCATACTAAGAGTTTTCCTCTGCAGAGCTCTGGTGTATCCCATATATATATATGTACCCATATCATTAATGTTGATTATATTTCAATGCAAATACTCAAAGGCAATAAAGGATTCAAATTATTTTTTTTCAACAATTACAATATCAAAATACTGTGTAAATATATCACTAGGGAACTCATGTTTCTTTTTTTAATTTATTCCACAAATTATTTTGTGCGGGTAAAAGACAACAAAAAAATATTAGTTATGTTTGTTTAATTAATTAAAAACATAAAAAGTTAATTATCACATTTCCTTAAATGAAAAAGAAAAAATACAGATTTTTTTGTGTGGCATATGAATTTTTGTATTATTTTTAAAAATGCTTCACTGTTTTACGATGTAAATGTTATAAATAAATTTGTATTAATAAAGGAAGCAATTGTAATTGTGTTGTGATTCAGATGAAAATATACAAACCTTCCGGTTTGCTTACACTATGCTGTTCGGTCATGAACAGAATATATGTATCTACTAAAGATAAAGCAATTCTGCAAATATTTCTGTAAAAGATCTTTATCACTTCTGTTACAGAGAAACATAACTAAAAGGAAATTATTGGGAACCTACCTAGTACAATTTCAACAACACAATTTTATAATTAATCCAGTCGAGTCTCTTAGGAATGAAGTTAAAAATATTGTTACGATAATGGTGTTTTGCTTTTACATCGTATAGCTTTAAAATTATACACAAAAGCTACAAAAACAAAAACAATGAATTTGTTTACATGATAAACAAGTAAACAAAAATATACCATAACAATATGATTTTTTTGGTAAAGAAAGCGCTTCATATTTTTAAATTTAAATAAAACAGAGTATAAGAGTGTATATGAATAGGACGTAGTTTAGTAGGTAGTGTGTTGGCTTGTTTGATGTGAGGCCACATTTTAAATCCCAGCCCAAAACATATTAAACGAAACGAAATGTGAAACAAAATTTCTTCGGCGACTACCTCTCAGCAGATTTCTTTCAAAAACTCTCAGAGTAAATAAATCTGTCGTTCCGAATCGTCTGAGGGTCCCGGAGTAGTATGTTTATGGCGTTTCTCGACCACTTACTCCATACAAAATTTGGTGCATGCCTGCTTCTTCTTGTTCCTTTATTTTGTATTGCTTTTCAAACGAATGTTTGGACGGACAGAATGAGTGTGTGCGTAACATGTAATGTGTATGATCGTTTTTAATAGTAAATTCTTACCACGTATTATCATACTCAATGCTGAAAAAATAGAAAAGGGATCTACACCTGTATAGTTGTTGTGTATTTTTTATTTTTTTGTATATTTAATTAGAAGGATCTTTAATTTTAAATGTGATAAGAAAGAGTAGGTTGGTTGTGCGGTTATTTTTTATTTTTTGTGTGATTTAATTAGAAGGATCTGTAATTTTAAGATGATAACAAATTCTTGACACGCACTGCTCATGATCACAGGTAGAAGAAATAGAAATATAAACTAATAAGAAAGGGTAGGTTGGTTGTGCGGTTGTTTTTAATTTGATGAGAAAGAAATGTATAGTTTTTTTTCACGTATAAGTATAAGTAATATCTGTTTTCACATAATTGAATTTACTGATTGATCTACAACACCCCAGAGTATAAATAGACTTGCTTTTAAGGATTTAGAATTTTTTAGTTTTACTGTTTTAAATAAATGAAATTATAGAATAAAGGGATTAATTAAAACAAATTAGTTTTTTATTTTTTGAAAATTTTATTACATATTTCTTTTTTCAGATTTTTACAGATTCGAATTTAAAAATACGTTTATACAGATTAAATAACTTAAGTGTTAACAAATATTGTGTATAGAATGTTTGACATCGACAAATGTCAAAAGATTCTGAATAAATTTTGCACAATAATACAAACGTATGACATATTAATAAATAAAAATGGATTACTTATTTTACTAATGTTACATATTCTTAGTTCATTTATAAGTTTCATAAATAAATCTATATGTCTTATTAATAGTTCTTCCAATACAGCTGATGTTACCATTTTTGTTCCCCTTCTTTAAAAATTTAATAGTAGGTTGTGTTAGTGCGGGACGATGTACTCTGAATTATTTCATTTTAATTTATATTTATTGAATAAAAATTTTAAACACAAGTGCCCACAATTAAATGTATTAAATTTTTGTTTTCGTTCATAATTATATTCAATAGGAAATTTTAAGTAGTTGACAATCTCAAGTGGTGGTTGTAAGTTTCCAAAGCTATCAAAGTATTCCTTATAGTTGTGGTTTTTATAATATGCTACCCAATGTGTTCCCATACCATTTGAATCATCTAAATTAACAATGCCGCATTCTTGTTTGAATGGTTTTTCAGGTAAAGAATCACGCATGAAAACACCCCTAAAATGTTTGAGATGTCTTCCATATTTATTCAAATCCAAATCTGTTAATGGGCGATTGGGAAGGTTATCTAATAGTTTTTTGGAGCTGGACTATAGTAGAGACCATATCCAGTTTTATATGGTTTGAGGTACAACCCTTTACCCATTGCAATTGATTCCATATATCTATTATGACGGTTAGCTTCAGCCAATTGTTCTTTTCCATTTTTGATAGCATTTACTGCTTTGACAATAGCGGATCCTCCACTTGCCAAACCACCAAGCGCTGACAATGCTGTTAGTACGGGAATAAGTGGAAGAAATCCTCCAATTTTCGGTACAGGTATAACTCTCGGTATTATAATGTCTGCTCGCTTTTTCCCTTTAAAATTTGAATGAATAGCCTTTTGAGCTATTTTAACAGCATCATTTATATCAAGGGGTTTCTGTTCTTTCAATTGTTTTAAAGTTTTTCTCACAGTAGCTGTGAATAATTTCTTATTACACTTATTCATTTTTCCTTTTCTTTTCTTATGTCTCTGCTCCTTCAAACCTAATCCAAATTTCACTTTAGCTTTCATAGCGTTTGTCACAAACCACGCGTTAGCACGTTCTTTAATATCACTATCTTTAGATTTAACTCGTTGCCAGGCTTTTTCAGCTAATATTTTATCTGCTTGATGTCTTGTGTCTATATCTTTTGATTGTGAATATGCAATATCGTGCTCTCTACAAGCTGCGTCTAATAAATTTATACCCTTATCTCCCCTTGCTAAACGTTTTTCAAGTTTTGTACCAGGTCCACAAAACTGATAACCAGGTAGATGTAATTCAACAGGTACTTTATTTATTAAGTTGTTTACAAATCCTCTTCTCATCTTACACTGGCTGGGGTTTTGTTTTGACTGTAGATTATAACAAATTTTTTCGTTACTTTTATACCTCTTCGCAAAAATAGCTGAAATCAAGACGATCTCCTATATATACAGCAATTTATATGATTTCAGTATGTTAATTTTTTGATATTGATTTTGATCTGCTTTGTATCTGATCACGATCTACTTTACATCTAATCACGATCTGCTTTGTATCTGCTCACGATCTACTTTATATCTGATAACGATCTACTTTTTTGGTTTTGTCTATTTTATTTTAATTTTTTTATTTTATTTTTTTTTTTTGACATTACCATGTTTTAGGTATACATGTTCTACCTCAATGTTTAAATTGTTTATTTGATCAGCTAGATCATCATGTATTTGTGTTATATGTTTTTCGATTACGATATTTTTGTTTTTATGGTTATATTTATTAAAACCTTCTCCAAATTTATTAATATAAGACATTTCTTTCACTCTTCTAATAAATTATGTTAGCTTCTTTAAGTTCTTCGATAATAGAGATTATTTCGTTTTGATGATTGTTGTGACCAGAACCTTCCGATGAAAGAAGTAAACGTAGTCTGTCAACTAGTTCATTAGGATCATCCCAATGTATGTAATTTGATCTCAGATTATTTTGTAATTTTAGCATTAAACCACTGCCTTTTGTTAAAATGTTTGTTGTTGTTTCGAATAAACGTTTAATTATTCGTATATATTTGAAGGCTCGTGTTCCTTTCACTTGTTCATTAGGTTCATAGCGACGTTTATGTGCATTGGTATGAATTAAAATCTCTTTATATTTTTTCAAATCATTTTTAGAATAATGGAGAGGTTTTTTATGAAATACTAGTTCAAATAATCCAGGCGTCATTTTCAATTTCATATTCCCTATCTGCATAGTATTATCTCTATTAAATATTAATTTTTCCTTGCCATATCTCCAACTACCGTCTACATCTTGATTAAAACCATAAATTTTATCCAATTGCTTATTATTAATAAGTGTTTGTATATTTTCAAATAATGGAGAGCTTTTCGTCAGCTTTAAATATTGTTTTCTTTCCAAGTTCTTGATACATGTACTTGATACAGGTCTATTATGGTCATAGTTTTTTTCACCATCATTATCATCAGTTGAAATATTTTCATACTGAAAATCGTTATTATCACCGTTTACATCATCGTAATCATCGTCATCATCAATAGTGTTGTCTATATCTTTATGCTTATCTTCGAGTTTTCCAATGATTTCATTATCACCATTTACGTCATAATAATCTTCGTCATCACCTATAGTGTTGTCTACATCCTTATGCTTATATTCAAGTTTTGGGATGTTTTCATTATCATCATTTACATCATCATGATCATCGTCATCATTAATAGTGTTGTCTATATCCTTATATTTATCTTTAAGTTTTCCAATGATTTTTTTAAGTGGTTTTGTTATTGGTTGAAAGGTATCTTCTAATAAATTAACTCTATCTATTTGATTCAGTTTAATATTTTTTAACTTTTTCTTTAGAACAGCCCTTGTCTTTACAAGATCTTCCAACACTTTATTATGGTAATTTTTAGACATTATAATAATTTTTTTATTGAATTTGATCTGGTTATGATCTGCTCGCTATCTGATTATGATCTGCTTTGTATCTGATTACGATCTGCTTTATATCTGATCACGAACTGCTTGCTATCTGGTCACGATCTGATTTATACCTGATCACGATCTGCTTGATGGCTTGTGTCTATATCCATTGATTTTGAGTACGCTATATCGTGCTTTCTACAATCTACATCCAATAAATTATTCCTTTATTTCCTTTATTCTTGCTATTCGTTTTGAAGTTTTGTATCAGGTCCACAAAACTGATAAACAGGTGGATGTAATTCAACATATAATTTGTTTATTAAGTTGTCTACAAATCTTCTTCCAATCTTACACTGATTAGGTGTTTTTCTTTTGACTGTAGTTTATAACCATTTTTTTTTTTTTCATTACTTTTATACCTCTTCGCATGAAACACTACACCAGCTATACCTGCTATACCAGCTATACCAGCTATATCAGCTATACCAGCTATACTAGCAAGCTGTACAATCTATACTAGCTATACTAGCAAGCTGTACAATCTGTACTAGCTATACTAGCAAGCTGTACAATGTGTACTAGCTATACTAGCAAGCTGTACTAGCTATACTAGCAAGCTATACAATCTGTACTAGCTATACTAGCAAGCTGTACTAGCTATACTAGCAAGCTATACAATCTGTACTAGCTATACTAGCAAGCTGTACAATCTGTATATAGCTGGTATAGCAGGTATAGCTGGTATAGCTGGTATAGCAGGTATAGCTGGTATAGCTGGTATAGCTGGTATAGCAGGTATAGCTGGTATAGCTGGTATAGCTGGTATAGCTGGTATAGCTGGTATAGCTGGTATAGCTGGTATAGCAGGTATAGCTGGTATAGCTGGTATAGCTGGTATAGCAGGTATAGCTGGTATAGCTGGTATAGCTGGTATAGCTGGTATAGCTGGTATAGCTGGTATAGCTGGTATAGCTGGTATAGCTGGTATAGCAGGTATAGCTGGTATAGCTGGTATAGCTGGTATAGGTGGTATAGCAGGTATAGCTGGTATAGCTGGTATAGCTGGTATAGCTGGTATAGCAGGTATAGCTGGTATAGCTGGTATAGCAGGTATAGCTGGTATAGCTGGTATAGCTGGTATAGCTGGTATAGCTGGTATAGCTGGTATAGCAGGTATAGCTGGTATAGCAGGTATAGCTGGTATAGCTGGTATAGCTGGTATAGCTGATATAGCTGGTATAGCTGGTATAGCAGGTATAGCTGGTATAGCTGGTATAGCTGATATAGCTGGTATAGCTGATATAGCAGGTATAGCTGGTATAGCTGGTATAGCTGATATAGCAGGTATAGCTGGTATAGCTGGTATAGCTGGTATAGCTGGTATAGCTGATATAGCAGGTATAGCTGGTATAGCTGGTATAGCTGGTATAGCTGGTATAGCAGGTATAGCTGGTATAGCAGGTATATCAGGTATAGCTGATATAGCTACTACAGCTTGCTAGTATAGCAGGTATAGCTGACATAGCTACTACAGCTTGCTAGTATAGCAGGTATAGCAGGTATAGCTGACATAGCTACTACAGCTTGCTAGTATAGCTAGTACAGATTGTATAGCTTGCTAGTATAGCTAGTACAACTTGCTAGTATAACTAGTACAGATTGTATAGCTTGCTAGTATAGCTAGTACAGCTTGCTAGTATAGCTAGTACAGATTGTACAGCTTGCTAGTATAGCTTGCTAGTATAGCTAGTACAGATTGTACAGCTTGCTAGTATAGCTAGTACAGATTGTATAGCTTGCTAGTATAGCTAGTACAGCTTGCTAGTATAGCTAGTACAGATTGTATAGCTTGCTAGTATAGCTAGTACAGCTTGCTAGTATAGCTAGTACAGATTGTACAGCTTGCTAGTATAGCTAGTATAGATTGTACAGCTTGCTAGTATAGCTGGTATAGCTGATATAGCTGGTATAGCTGGTATAGCAGGTATAGCTGGTGTAGTGTTTCATGCGAAGAGGTATGAAAGTAATGAAAAAAAAAATGGTTATAAACTACAGTCAAAAGAAAAACACCTAATCAGTGTAAGATTGGAAGAAGATTTGTAGACAACTTAATAAACAAATTATATGTTGAATTACATCCACCTGTTTATCAGTTTTGTGGACCTGATACAAAACTTCAAAACGAATAGCAAGAATAAAGGAAATAAAGGAATAATTTATTGGATGTAGATTGTAGAAAGCACGATATAGCGTACTCAAAATCAATGGATATAGACACAAGCCATCAAGCAGATCGTGATCAGGTATAAATCAGATCGTGACCAGATAGCAAGCAGTTCGTGATCAGATATAAAGCAGATCGTAATCAGATACAAAGCAGATCATAATCAGATAGCGAGCAGATCATAACCAGATCAAATTCAATAAAAAAATTATTATAATGTCTAAAAATTACCATAATAAAGTGTTGGAAGATCTTGTAAAGACAAGGGCTGTTCTAAAGAAAAAGTTAAAAAATATTAAACTGAATCAAATAGATAGAGTTAATTTATTAGAAGATACCTTTCAACCAATAACAAAACCACTTAAAAAAATCATTGGAAAACTTAAAGATAAATATAAGGATATAGACAACACTATTAATGATGACGATGATCATGATGATGTAAATGATGATAATGAAAACATCCCAAAACTTGAATATAAGCATAAGGATGTAGACAACACTATAGGTGATGACGAAGATTATTATGACGTAAATGGTGATAATGAAATCATTGGAAAACTCGAAGATAAGCATAAAGATATAGACAACACTATTGATGATGACGATGATTACGATGATGTAAACGGTGATAATAACGATTTTCAGTATGAAAATATTTCAACTGATGATAATGATGGTGAAAAAAACTATGACCATAATAGACCTGTATCAAGTACATGTATCAAGAACTTGGAAAGAAAACAATATTTAAAGCTGACGAAAAGCTCTCCATTATTTGAAAATATACAAACACTTATTAATAATAAGCAATTGGATAAAATTTATGGTTTTAATCAAGATGTAGACGGTAGTTGGAGATATGGCAAGGAAAAATTAATATTTAATAGAGATAATACTATGCAGATAGGGAATATGAAATTGAAAATGACGCCTGGATTATTTGAACTAGTATTTCATAAAAAACCTCTCCATTATTCTAAAAATGATTTGAAAAAATATAAAGAGATTTTAATTCATACCAATGCACATAAACGTCGCTATGAACCTAATGAACAAGTGAAAGGAACACGAGCCTTCAAATATATACGAATAATTAAACGTTTATTCGAAACAACAACAAACATTTTAACAAAAGGCAGTGGTTTAATGCTAAAATTACAAAATAATCTGAGATCAAATTACATACATTGGGATGATCCTAATGAACTAGTTGACAGACTACGTTTACTTCTTTCATCGGAAGGTTCTGGTCACAACAATCATCAAAACGAAATAATCTCTATTATCGAAGAACTTAAAGAAGCTAACATAATTTATTAGAAGAGTGAAAGAAATGTCTTATATTAATAAATTTGGAGAAGGTTTTAATAAATATAACCATAAAAACAAAAATATCGTAATCGAAAAACATATAACACAAATACATGATGATCTAGCTGATCAAATAAACAATTTAAACATTGAGGTAGAACATGTATACCTAAAACATGGTAATGTCAAAAAAAAAAAATAAAATAAAAAAATTAAAATAAAATAGACAAAACCAAAAAAGTAGATCGTTATCAGATATAAAGTAGATCGTGAGCAGATACAAAGCAGATCGTGATTAGATGTAAAGTAGATCGTGATCAGATACAAAGCAGATCAAAATCAATATCAAAAAATTAACATACTGAAATCATATAAATTGCTGTATATATAGGAGATCGTCTTGATTTCAGCTATTTTTGCGAAGAGGTATAAAAGTAACGAAAAAATTTGTTATAATCTACAGTCAAAACAAAACCCCAGCCAGTGTAAGATGAGAAGAGGATTTGTAAACAACTTAATAAATAAAGTACCTGTTGAATTACATCTACCTGGTTATCAGTTTTGTGGACCTGGTACAAAACTTGAAAAACGTTTAGCAAGGGGAGATAAGGGTATAAATTTATTAGACGCAGCTTGTAGAGAGCACGATATTGCATATTCACAATCAAAAGATATAGACACAAGACATCAAGCAGATAAAATATTAGCTGAAAAAGCCTGGCAACGAGTTAAATCTAAAGATAGTGATATTAAAGAACGTGCTAACGCGTGGTTTGTGACAAACGCTATGAAAGCTAAAGTGAAATTTGGATTAGGTTTGAAGGAGCAGAGACATAAGAAAAGAAAAGGAAAAATGAATAAGTGTAATAAGAAATTATTCACAGCTACTGTGAGAAAAACTTTAAAACAATTGAAAGAACAGAAACCCCTTGATATAAATGATGCTGTTAAAATAGCTCAAAAGGCTATTCATTCAAATTTTAAAGGGAAAAAGCGAGCAGACATTATAATACCGAGAGTTATACCTGTACCGAAAATTGGAGGATTTCTTCCACTTATTCCCGTACTAACAGCATTGTCAGCGCTTGGTGGTTTGGCAAGTGGAGGATCCGCTATTGTCAAAGCAGTAAATGCTATCAAAAATGGAAAAGAACAATTGGCTGAAGCTAACCGTCATAATAGATATATGGAATCAATTGCAATGGGTAAAGGGTTGTACCTCAAACCATATAAAACTGGATATGGTCTCTACTATAGTCCAGCTCCAAAAAACTATTAGATAACCTTCCCAATCGCCCATTAACAGATTTGGATTTGAATAAATATGGAAGACATCTCAAACATTTTAGGGGTGTTTTCATGCGTGATTCTTTACCTGAAAAACCATTCAAACAAGAATGCGGCATTGTTAATTTAGATGATTCAAATGGTATGGGAACACATTGGGTAGCATATTATAAAAACCACAACTATAAGGAATACTTTGATAGCTTTGGAAACTTACAACCACCACTTGAGATTGTCAACTACTTAAAATTTCCTATTGAATATAATTATGAACGAAAACAAAAATTTAATACATTTAATTGTGGGCACTTGTGTTTAAAATTTTTATTCAATAAATATAAATTAAAATGAAATAATTCAGAGTACATCGTCCCGCACTAACACAACCTACTATTAAATTTTTAAAGAAGGGGAACAAAAATGGTAACATCAGCTGTATTGGAAGAACTATTAATAAGACATATAGATTTATTTATGAAACTTATAAATGAACTAAGAATATGTAACATTAGTAAAATAAGTAATCCATTTTTATTTATTAATATGTCATACGTTTGTATTATTGTGCAAAATTTATTCAGAATCTTTTGACATTTGTCGATGTCAAACATTCTATACACAATATTTGTTAACACTTAAGTTATTTAATCTGTATAAACGTATTTTTAAATTCGAATCTGTAAAAATCTGAAAAAAGAAATATGTAATAAAATTTTCAAAAAATAAAAAACTAATTTGTTTTAATTAATCCCTTTATTCTATAATTTCATTTATTTAAAACAGTAAAACTAAAAAATTCTAAATCCTTAAAAGCAAGTCTATTTATACTCTGGGGTGTTGTAGATCAATCAGTAAATTCAATTATGTGAAAACAGATATTACTTATACTTATACGTGAAAAAAAACTATACATTTCTTTCTCATCAAATTAAAAACAACCGCACAACCAACCTACCGTTTCTTATTAGTTTATATTTCTATTTCTTCTACCTGTGATCATGAGCAGTGCGTGTCAAGAATTTGTTATCATCTTAAAATTACAGATCCTTCTAATTAAATCACACAAAAAATAAAAAATAACCGCACAACCAACCTACTCTTTCTTATCACATTTAAAATTAAAGATCCTTCTAATTAAATATACAAAAAAATAAAAAACACACAACAACTATACAGGTGTAGATCCCTTTTCTATTTTTTCAGCATTGAGTATGATAATACGTGGTAAGAATTTACTATTAAAAAACGATCATACACATTACATGTTACGCACACACTCATTCTGTCCGTCCAAACATTCGTTTGAAAAGCAATACAAAATAAAGGAACAAGAAGAAGCAGGCATGCACCAAATTTTGTATGGAGTAAGTGGTCGAGAAACGCCATAAACATACTACTTCCCGGCACTTGTGTAAAAAATAAATACACACACCATAAGTGTTGTGAGGAGCTAGGTCGTAATCCTGACTGAAGGATTATAATGACCAATGAAGTCGCTGAAAGGCCACTGGCCAAATGTAGTTGGCAAGACAATTCGTTGCTCCAACATTGGAATTGAAAGCTTTGATCGATTGATTCTTAATTTAAATTTCGCTTCATTTTTTATTACAATTTCTTCTTTATCATTTCTTTTTACTAAAATTCTTTAAAATTTTTATTTCGGTCTCTCCTCGATTTTTTTTGCTTGTTTCCCCATTGCAGTACAGGAATAAATGTTGCAGTTGATATGTAATCCATAGGACTTTGACAGATGGCTCGTAATAAATGCGAAACTTAACGCTGTTTCGAAACTTAATGCTGTTACTTATTTTACTGCTACTTGGCAGTTTGTTTTTAGGTACTTTTTTCAATACATCATAGCTTTCCAGAGAAACTACGGAACGATTCAATAGCCAATAAACTTATGGTTGGAAATACATTCATATGTGTCATTGATGATCATGTTACTTATAAACATTTTTCTGAGTTTTTTGAATTTTTAGATTTGCTATACAATATGAAACTAAGAGTTTGAATTTAAAGGGTTTTTAAATATTTGGTTCTTTATTTATATCAGAGTGATAATAGCGGTCATAAGATGAACACTCGAAAATATAAAATTTATGAATTTATAATCTCTGTCCATCGCTCTTTATCTAAAGCGAATTCTAGAGTTTGTTCTTTTAACTTTACTTGGACGAAATGATTAAATATGCAGTGAAAGCTCTCCTAACGCACAGCTCTCAGGCGGACTTCTTTTATAGACGGACAAATTTTTAAGTCCCATAATAATAGCAGTTTTTGAACAAGTAAAACCTTGTTAAACAGATGCTGTCTAATGCCGTGGTTACCCAAGCGTATTGGTATTTGAATACCGGAGACTTACCATTTTCAAGACAATGAATATGTACAGCAGTACACTGAAGATATGGTAGCACAGTTATTAAGTGAGAGCTATAATACAAAAATTTACTATGGCCAGACCATTTCACTGCAATTTTAACAACGAAATTCAATATCAAGTGTTGACTCCTTCGCTAAAATAGATTTTTATTTATATGTACCGAAATAGAAAAAATAATTAAAGGAAACAAGCATCGCCAAATATTGAAAGAAATTGAAGTAAATAAGAAATAAATAAAGAACTAAAAAATATTAAATGGTTTTTATTGTAATCGAAGTTAGATTTTGTTGCTGATAAATTATTTAAAAGTTGATTGGAATACATATGTATGGATATCAGTTTAAATTTGAACCATAGGTTATTTCGAATCTGGCAATACTTATGTCATTCTATTCTGTCACAAAATTCAGTATATTATCTCCACTGAACGTAGTGAATCGATTTATGCCCTGGTGACCCAAGCGTAAGAAACGTAAAATTAAAAACGTTTGTGTAGTTATAAAAACGTTCAAAACAGGACATATGTCAACGAAGAATGTAAATAAAAACGAAACAGAACACAAAGCAACACACAAACGAACATAACACAATGCAAAGAAATTGGTATACAGACTCATCATTAGTGTAGCCATTTTTTGTTCAATGTGTAGATTATTCCGGATTTGGTTATTATTTCTCTTATAAAACTTTTGTTTTGTTTGTTAAAATTAATTAATTAGTAAGGCTATAATTTTATTTTGTTATTTTTTGTTTCTTTTTTTCTCAATTATAATTTAAATTTGAAAAAAAATAAAATAAAAAAACTGCGAATTTAATTTTGGTTATATTTTTCGTTATTTGGTGATTTTTTCACAAATATTGGTTACAATATTTTTTTTTGCGTGTCAACACTGCTCATCATCTCTCATGTTTAAATGTCACGTAAAAACGTAAGAAAATTCTATTTTATACAGATCGTTCCGTTTTGCTAACGAGAGAGAACGTTTCGGTAATCGTTTACATTGTTCTCCATATGCTAAAAAGAGAACGTTAGGTACGGTACGTTACGTTACGTGTGGGTAACTACAGCATAAGACATCTTCCGTGGACGATCAGAGAGAATAGATCGAAGCGATGTGCCTTCTATTATTGTATTGTTACGTTTTAAACGTTTAAAATATGAGCTCGTAGATTGCAAATAAAATAAAATTAAAATTCGTTATTATTCGCACAATTCTGTGTCCCACTGTTCACAACTTTATGTAAACAACAGCAATTGCTTTGTTTGTTATTCCTCTACTTATCACCATTACATAAACAATAACAATTACTAGACAATTATTCGACAGATCTTTGTAACGGACATCTTCAAACCACGATTTTTCTCTTCAAACACACCGCGTCTTCACACAAGTCTGACTGAACTTCACTAACTCAATGGCTTGCTTTGCCTAGCCTTTTATATGGCGGAGTAAACAGTCTGATGAATGTTCTTGAAGACGAATGTTTATCATCGTCTTCTCGAAATCCCTATAAATGTAAAGATCGTTGTTTATGTTCATTATTGTAGTATTGTTTGTTTATTTTGTTTACATTTATTTTTGTAGTGTTGTTTGGGTTTTTTTCTTACTTGTTTACCATTTTTTTTATGCTGATGTTTGTTGTTATATTAAGCAGAACGATAATTTTAAACATGTTTGTTTACTGCATTGTTTTGTTTTTGTAGCTTTTGTTTATAATTTTAATGTTAGGCGATGTAAAAGCAAAACACCAGTATCTAGAGATTTTATTTTCATGACAGTATGTTTTATGTACGTACATACATATGTGACTGCATTGGTATGTATGCATACGAAGTAAGAGAAAATATCAGTATTAGGTATGTGATTCTCCCTTTTTATCAGGAGAACCTTCAGACAATATTCCTTAAAATTTAAATAGCAGAGCAAATGAATGAGAATATGATGATAAAAATAGAACAACAAAAATTGAACAATCAAAAAAAAAATTATTTCAATCTTATTGTTAACATAACTATTTCGATTATTGCAATATCCCGATTTCTGCTTCAAGCAAATTTTTTACATTACAGTTCTTATACATACATACAGTCACACAGATAATTATACGTACCCCACTAAAAATAATTTTTTTTAAATGATAATATATGGACAAGTCAACTGATTTTTGCACAAAATTTTTTGTTTTCCGTCACAGCCGAACAAATTATATTTGTTCTCATCACTAAATATTACATTCGCCCAAAAATCATTTGACTTGTCCATATATTATTGGGCAAATTCCAATCGTGACTTTTTTCTCGGCACTCGGACTGTTTCGGAATGCACAATAACATTGTGATCACTTTCCGAGGTGTTTCGTATTTCTACGGTTGTAGTCCTAGGATTTTTATCCACAATACCTTTTATATACCGGGCTACTCTTGGAGAAATTTTATACGAAATATACGTCGTATGTATAATTTTCTGTGGTGTCATATTGGTTTTAAGCAAACTGTAGTCACAAATTCATAGATTTTGGGAATCTTTTAATTTATTTAAGTAAATGTGTCGCTACAGACGCTAATGTAAAGAAATTTTAGATTAGAAGTTCATTACTTTTTAAAAAAATGATTTTTAGTATAAGTATAATTATCTGTGTAAGTGCAACTTATTTCAAAAGCAAAGGTCAATAAGATCAATATAATTATTTTCTTATTCATTTACATAGCCTTTTTCTTTTGTATTCCTTTGGACAAAAAAAAATACTGTTACGAAAATTGGAAAATTCTGGTGTTTTGCTTTTTCATCGGTTAACATTGAAATTATAAACAAAAGCTACAAAAACACATATGTAAATGTACCAACAAACACCAGTATAAAAAAATGCTAAACAAGTAAACAAAAATCCAACAACGAACATTACGAGAATAAATGTAAACAAAATACACAAACAACAATGAAACAACGATGTTTACATTTATAGAGATCTCGAGAAGGCGAAGCCACGAACATTCGACTTCAAGAACATTCATCATACTGTTTACGTTGCTATATAAAAGGCAAGGCACAGCCGGCAACGGAGTTAGTAAAAGTTCACTCAGTCTTGTATGAAGAGAATAATCGTGGTTTCAAGATCTCCGTTACAACGATATGTCGTACAATTGTTATTGTTTACGCAAAAGAGTGCAAAGAGGCACAACAAACAAAGCAATTACTGTTGTTTACATCAAGTTGTGAACTGTGGCACACAGAATTGCGCGAACAATAAAGAATTTAAGTAAAACTGATCACAAAATTATTTTTATTCATTTTGCAATCCACGAGGTCCTATTTTAAACGTTTTTAAGAGGTAAAAAACGTAACAACACCATTTAAAAACATTCTTCTTTTCTTCAAGTTCGGATAATCGAGTTCGCACTCTATTCCTAAAATAATTTCGCTGAGATGCAATGACGGCCACATTTAGCTATTTTACTACATTGCATAAAAAATGACACTGTTTAGGATGGATATAGGGTTAAAGCCATTATTGGTACATATTTCTTTGAGAATGGCATTGGCAAGGTCATCGCTGTCAACAGTGAATAGTTTAGATCAATGAATTCTAAATTCTTGTGGTTGGAATTGGATGATCTGGATATCAACGACATGTAGTTTGCAAAGGATGTGGTTGAGTGCGACACAGCTCATTGAATATTCTTCATGAGCGATTTAATGGCATGATCAAGATTTCTACTTACGTGGTTTTTAAGTCACACGTGTATGCGAATAAGCAAAAAATTCAGAGCACTCTCTGAGGTCTCTGATTTGTGGGCGATAGTCATGGAAAATTGGACATATCGGCTGACCTCCATTCAGAGATGCCGTGGCGGAAATTTGAACGATATTATATTCCGCACATAACATCAACAGGTCCTTCAAATGTAATATCTCAAACACACGTTGTTTTATTTAATTTTAGAAAGAGGAAGCGCGTAAAAATGCTCTGGACAACATATTTTATCTATTTTATTGAAGCTAATAAAGCGTAGCTATTGCTATTTATAGCCTCTAAAAGAGTGCGATAATAAGAATTGTAGCAGAAATAGTTGCTAAGGTGAAGTGTAGAATTTTACCCAATTTGAACGAACTTATGAAGCTGGCGTTTAGATCTTTAGCTTATACGAAGTTCAAACTTGAAGATTTTAAATTCGCCTATAGAAATTTTCAACAATTAGCGTTTCAGAAGGGGCGGACAGAGTGGGGAGTAAATTTTTTGGAACGGAAAAATTTTGTTCAATTTCTGGATTCAATAGTGTGGTAACACAAAATGTTTAGAAAATTGAGAATTCCCAGTCATGATATTAGACGGAACATGTGTTAGAGTTCATAGTAATTTACTGATCTGGACGAAGAAGACAACTACAGACTTCTGGAAAACACAGAATACAAACGTAATTGGCCATTACAACCCTTCAGTCAGGATTTCGACCTAGCTTCTCACACCACTCATGTTGTGTGTGCTAATTTTATACATGAGTGGCGGGACCTACAGTTTAAAGTCGACTCCGAACGACAAATTTGTTGAGAAACATTACATGGCAATTTTATTTGTTCTCAGATTTTTTGCCAGAAATCTGCTCAGAGGTTTTGATGTCTGACGTTTTGATGTCTGACCTGAGATTTGAACCGTGGCCTTACGTCTAATAAGCCCACACACTACCTACATCGACTTCTGGAATGGACTAAGACACACTTAATTGTGGCATGAAATCCTAAACGAGAATTACAATGATCATTACAACTCTCTAGTCAGCCCCAGCTTCTCATAATCACACCATGTTGTATGTATTAATTTTATGCTTGACCGACGAGACCTACAGTTTAATGTCAACACCGAACAACGGATTTGGCCTACCTTTCATGGCCATTTTATTCGCTCTCCGAGTTTTAGCTAGACGTCTGCTGAGAGGAAGTCGCCGAAAGAAACATTTTTCATACTTCTGATGGAGATGTCTGAGCTCTGATTTAAACCACTGACTCGTGTCGAATACATCAGCACACACAAATAATAAATTCTTTTTTTATCATTAAAAAATTGAAAAAATTTTCGTTAAAAAAAATAATGAAAATAATTTTTTCCCTCGGAATTCCTATTTCTAATTTAAGTTAAGTTAAAGTTTTTCCCTGCAGTAAAGTTCATCATAAAAAGTTTTGTTTTTCTAAAAATTATTTATTGTATTGCTTCCTACCATATTTTCCCCCAATATAATTCTTAACTGGACACAATAATCCTACAATTCTTAAAGTGCATTCAGGATGATTTTGGCCTGCCTTCATTTATTGGTTTTTATTTTCTTAAATAAGCGAAATTGTTAAAGAAGAAAACAAAAACCTTTCTGTTGCCACATTTTATTTCGTTTACAATAATTCTTTTTGTTTCCATTGCTGTCTTATTCTTTCTTTTTGCCTTAAACACTTAACTATAATACCCAAGCTACACTCCTGCAGCGTCTTCTCTTTTGGTTAAACAATTTTATTTGGGCTTAAAGTGAAGAACCAAAATGAACACGCTCTAATTGGCATTTTAATTTGTTCCTTTACTTCTGGCCTTTTAAGGAGTATAAAAAGATTTTCTTTGAATTAATATTTCTATTGTGCATATAATTTTCATTTTAAATATTTACAAAAATTTTGAGAAGTGAGCTTATTCATTTTGTATGTGTGTAGATAAGCAGAGAATATGCCAGAAATAGGCACTCTATAGAGAGTACACTATATGAGGGACTACACCACAATGTCTGTCACTAGTTAATGCAATGAGTCTAGTAGTCGCCATAGTCTAGTAGGTAACGTGTTGGCTTATTAGATAAGAGACCTGGGTTCAAACCAGAGATCATCAATGAATTGTTTTTTTCGCTATTCATAAGCACTCAAAAAAAATTTGAAAATAAGTGAGTAAACAATATTGAAGTTTAACAACTCTGATTTATTCGTACTCACTACAACGTTGATTTATAATTACAAGTTGCAATGAGTATGCGTACAACGTTGACATCAAACTCATACCATTCGAAATATGTTTGATTCATAAGCCTACTGATTTAGATACATAACTTGGATGATTCGAGTAAGCAGCATTTTCGACATATCTTACTGTTTTACTACAGAAAGGTTAAAACTGTTGTTCAAACCAGAAAGAAATTGACCGATGTATATGGAGAAGGTGTGTTGACAGTACGCCAGTGTCAGAACTGATTTGCTAAATTTTGTTCCGGCAATTTTGATGTCGAAGATGCACCACGTTCGGGAAGGCCGATTTAAGCTGATAAACACGGAAAAACGGCATTATTTGATGCGAACCGGCGAATAACAACACGTGAGATCGGGTTGAGATTAAATTTATCAAATTCAACAGTTTATGACCACTTGATTGTCTTTTATTTCCACAAAAAAAAAACGAAATTACTTTTCGAACAACCAATATAAAATTTGATTAAACTTTGAGGCAAAATTAACAAGGTTTGAAAAAATGTATTCTGCTACTTCTTTGTTCCTCAGTGCAGAATCTGCACGTTGGAATCGTAACAACCTCCATTCTAAATATTGCGATTTCTTTTGGTATGAGAGGAGTCTTTTGCCTTCCTAATATTACAATTCTAAAGTGGCCTAGTCTAGTGAGTAGTGTATTGGCCCGTGAATCAAACCCCAGCTTAGGCATCTTAAGCAAAAAGAAATATGGAAAAAATATTTCTTTCGGCGACTTCCACGCAGAAGCCTTCTGGCAAAAACACTGAGAGAAAATGAAATTGCCATGAAAATTAACACACACGACATGAGAAGTATGAGAGTTTAGTTCGTAATCCTGACGAAATTTGTAAACTGATCACCATAATATAGATCTCGTGCATAACTCCTGGATTGCCACCCCAGGATTTCTATGGAAGCCTTTTGCATATCATTATGGCATCTTTTGTCTCTTCTGAGATGCTTTATATATGAATCCTCTATAATAATTTACCATCCAGTAATGTTCATAAATATTTTACATCCATCTTCTGTGATATTGTCCTATTAAAGAGACAAATATTCATTTATTTAGTAAGTCTTCTCCATCTTGCAAATGATACTATTATAGTTTTGCCTGGATTAATCCTCAGGTTCACTGTCTGACCTCAAAGACTTACAATTACAGGGCTTCTTTGAACGATGTCGCAGACAGCCTCAGAATTTTCCTTTAAGATTTTTAAAGAAGACTGAAGTAACCATTGGTGTTGTATTCGCCGTAGTCTAGTAGGTAGTATGTTGACTGATTAGAGTTGAGGCAACGGTTCAAACCCCAGGCCAGACATCTCCAACAAAACGAAATGTGAAAAAACATTTCTTCGGCGACTTCCTTTCAGCAGATTTCTGGCAAAAACTCTGAGATTAAATAAAATTGCCCCGAAAAGTTTCTCAAAAATCTGTCGTTCTCAGTCGACTTTAGACTGTAGGTTCTGCCATTCATGTATGAAAATTAATACACAACGTAAATGTTCTAAGGTTGTTCCTGACTGAAGGGTTGCACTGACCAACTACGTATGTATGTATTGCGTTATTAAATAAAAACTTGTTGTTCAAACCCCAGTTCAGACATTTCGAACAAAGTGAATATGAAAAAATGATTTCCTTAGGCGACTTCCTGTTAGCAGTATTCTGGCAAAATTTTCCTGAAAAGTTTCTCAAATTTGTCGTTCGAAGATGATGTTAAATTGTAGATTTCGCCACTCATGGATAAAATGAACTCTCACAATATGCGTGTTGAGAGAAGGTAGGTTGTAATCCAGACTAAATGGCTGTATCGACCAATATAGTAAGTACTTGAAGAAGATGGGAACTCAGACCTTACATTGCGGTATGAACGGTTAAATTTATACTGAAAGAGCAAGCATTAGCTAAATACTCCAACGCTTTTTGTTATGAATATAGCGGCCAGATCGATACTGAATTGGTTGCTTCAGCATTAATTTGGACTTGGATAATATTTATTAAAACTCTAGAAATTTTCTTTTCATAGCATTGATCGACTAATCGAAAGCGGAGACAAAAGCTTTTTGGAAGCATGCTTCTTTCCAAAGACCTCTTGGAGTTCCAAGAGCTTTCTAGGACTTTATTAGCAAAAATTTGCTCTACAGCTTGGAGTTCCTATTAGACAATGGGTTGAATGCTTATGATTTCAAAGTAATGAAGTCATGTTAGATGGAATATTTGTCTTCTTCAGAGAGTATGAATATTTTATAAAAATTTTACAGTAGAGCATAACGTAGGCGGATTTGGTTGTAATTTTTTTTTTTGTTTTTCTTTTATTTGTGCAGATTTGTTAATCTCTTTAAAATTTTAATGGGTTTTCGTGTATTTATTTGTTTATTTCAGTACCTTTTATCATTGCTGGTTTCTGTCATTGGTTTTATTTGTGAGTTTGTACGTAAACAATCGTGGCATATGGCTTCACTTAAAACGACCTAAAATCTGCTTTAAATGATCACAGAGATTAAAATCAAAAACTGCAATTGATTTCAGGTAACAGATAAAATTTGTATCAATTTGTTTAAATCGTCTAAAGTATAAAAGGTTGGAAGTATTTTTTTGTTTTATTTCACAACTTGAATGTTTTTTTGTTCAGAAATTCTTTTTATATTTTCTTTTCGTAAAGTCAACAAAAAAATTTTTTTAGTCATCAGTTCATTGCACTTTTTGGCAGACCAATAAGCAGCATTAGACAGAAATAAATAAAAGCAAGGAGATACCATTGTTTTGTTAAATGGATTTTATTGTGCCATTTTTTTATTCTGTTTCTTTACCTTAATTTTTTTATCATATTTTTTGCTGTTGCCTTCCATTTCTTTTTTTTATTTCATTTTGCCTTAGATGTCCCAAAAAAAAAATGTTCTTCAGTGTCGTTATGTGATTGTGTTTTTCAGGTGTCTGGCTCATGATTATGAAAATGTGATGACAATTCTATTTGATTACGTTTATTTGTAAAGCTGTGTTAAACTATGATTTGGTTAAGCTGGTATATAATCAAGATTCTGTCATAAGATTCGAATTCGTTTAAGTAAACTTAAATTTATTTCCTTCTCTTCGTTTCCCCTGCCTTACGACTTTCTGATATTTTTGAAACTGCATTCGGTTCAATAATAATTATGTGGGTAAGAAATGAGATTCGAAATCTTTAAAAGTCATTGTCGTTTTAATGGAGGATAAATGTCCTGCCATGTTGAGGATATTAAAACGATGTACAATCAACAGGTTCGGTTTGGTTTTATTTTATTCCATACAAATATATTTTCCAACATGAACTTCCGAACTTTCTAGGTTGATAACTATCATCTTGTGTTACTTTTCTAAACTTACTCATTACAACCCTCAGTAAGGGTTACGATAGTATTTCCCGGCCAGATCTTCCTGTAAGCACGAGAATTCCATTGCATATACACAAAAAGTTGATAGTAAAGGTTCCTGATGCACAAGGATACCATATGTACACTGATAGGTATTATACAAGTATTCCTTTAGCAGAAGAATTAGTAAAGATGAAATGTAATCTTACCGGCACAGTAAAAGTAAATCGAAAAGTCATACCCATGGCAATTCGTAAACCAAAATCAAAAAACACAGTGGCATATATAAAAAATAATTGTATTACACTTCTTGCGTGGAAGGATATAAGAACTGTCACAATGCTTTTCAATTATTTATAGAAAGGCTTTCAAAAATTCGTTCTCCATACCAAAGCCAAACTGCGGTATACAAATAAAACAACGACAACAAATTGTCAAGTCTCTGCAACTGAGGTTCTGTAAATATCGAATAGTAAAGTCTTTATTACACACAAACACATCAAAAAACAATACAAATCCTTTGATGCTAGAGAACATGTTCCAAAAAATAAAAAACGAAACAAATACCAGCGAAAATACGCGACACCGCAGCTTAGAAGTTGAAGTGAATACATTAAAACTATTTGCAATTCTGTATAGATAAGAAGGGCTGAAGATAAAAGAAATATAAAGAGGATATGAAAGCGGTTTTTCGAAATACTTTAAATGTGCAATAACAGGCCAGCGTAAGTCGGAAGATTTTGATTTCAGCATTACAAAATTTGTAACGAAATTATGTGTAGCAGTGGTAGTTATGCTCGTTTTAGGAAAAGTGGTTGCAGATTACAAAAAAAAAAAAATATAAAAACTGTTTAAACAGATACTAATCAAAGTGAAGTTGGAAAACTAGAATATTATACCACTTAAGGTATTAAAATAGGGAAACAGCATGTTTATGAAAGTAGATAACCGAATAAAATAGCGGTAGGTTAGGTTAGATAAAATGGAGGACCCTTTTAAAGAAAGAGGTGCCACGATCAATTCAACCCGGGAATCAAACATTTCCTATAGGCAACCAACTTGATTCCAAAATAAATCTTAGTATTGCAGCAATTTGTATATAAGAGACCTCGGTTAAGGATGTCCGAAATTGAGAGGTCAATTATCCGTCTCTTTATTGCAAGAGCAGGGCACTGACATGTAAAGTAAAAGACAGTATCTTCCTTCTGTTTAGACCAAAAATTCCTTTTGAAGTTATTTGTCGTAATGCCGACTCTTTTTGCATGTCTATCAAAAGAACAGTGGTCCGTAATTGTCGATATTGTGTGATGGATGGTCATGCAATTTAAAGACAGAAGCGTGTCAGTCCTCGTCTTTTCCACAAGCGTCCAGCAGAGTCTAGTTATATTGCATGTACCCTCTTGTTGCCAACGGCATTGAGCTTTCCTGTAAAACGAGTGGATGATATCCAAATTAACTGAGGCAGATCAGAATACTTGTGCCCTGTAACATGATGGAGATTGCGAACACCGTGCCGGCTCTGGCCAGCCCAACAGCAATGCAATATCCAACGATATCTCCCATGTCGCTGTAGTCTAGTAGGTAGTGTGTTGGTTTATTAGACGTAATGCCACGGTTCAAACCCCAGGTCACACATCAAAACGAAAACATGAAAAAAAATATTTTTTCGGTGACTTCCTCTGGCTTATTAGACCTGACGCAGAGGTTCGAGCCTCAGGTACGACATCGCCAGCAAAACGAAATACGAAAAAATATTTCTTCGGCGACTTCCTCTCAGCAGACTGTTATCCACTTTCTTTGTCAATGCCCATCTCTTGCAAGGTGCAAATATAAGTTATTTGGCTGTCCAACCCTTGTCAGCTTGACGGAGTTATCGTCCATTGATGTCAAGGATATAGCCTCGTTTATCAAGCTTTCTGGCTGGTTCTCCAGCGTGGGGTAGTTGTGCTTTAAAATATGCAGCCCTTGCACTGACCAACTTCTACATCCTTGATTCGGAGCAACTTGGTCAGTACAGAGACTGCGTTCACCTGTGGCGTCACAACGGGCCGCTATGCGTGCTCAAGTTAGCTCTTGGCATGAAAGCTACCACATTAACCTAACCTAACCTATCCTCTTAGCAGATTTCTGTTAAAAACTCTGGGAGTATATAAAATTGCCATGAAAAGTTTCTGTCTTTAGGAGTCGACTTTAAACTCTAGGTCCCGCCGATCATGCATAAAACTACCACACACAGTATAAGTGGTGTGAAAAATTAGATCGTAAACATGACAGAAATGTTGTAATGACCAATTATGTATGTATGTAAGCAGAGCCACAGAGCACGTTGTGTGACTGATTTCATTTTTTTACCGTATCAACCAGTATTGCATTCTATATTCTGCTTCTTATTCACGTATTCGTCTTCTTAACTTTTGCTTTAGTAGATGATATAACCATTAGGAACTGCCAAATGCAAATGCACTCGCTATTTAATATAACAAAACTTGGTGAAGACTTTAAACTGTAGGACCCACCACTCAGAAATAAAAATTAAAGCACACAACATAAGTTGTGTGAGAAACTAGGTCGTAATCCCGACTAAAGTGTTGTAATGTCCAATTATGTATGTATGTGTGTATGAACTTAATGATTGCCTTACTACGAATCATATTTCATTCAATGATTATAGTTTTGAAGACTATAAGGCATGTTGGCTAGCTCGGTATTTATTGTTTCTTTTTGCGGAAATATTCACCAGCATATCCTAAATACGGTTCCTTATCACGCCATCAAATGAAGGCCTTCTCTGAATTTATCAATTCAATATTTTATACAGACAGACAGATATTCACGTTCTAGTAGTTAAAAACTGTTTGTCGCAGTTCATTATCAAATAAAATCGTATAAAATAGAAAGTATAATGTGGACATGTTTAAAGCATGTTTCTCGTACTATTCTGGATTCTTAATTAATTGTAAAAACACATTATAGTTAAAGAATGAAATAGAAAGTTTAAGGCGTAAGTCCCCTCGGATCATATTGTCATCAACAGATCTAGTGGAAACCAGCGCATTACTCGGAATATTTTGATGATAAGAATCGAAAGTGAAATTTTTTGGAACCTTTTTATTTTCTACTGACGAATAACATACCTTAAACCAATCAATAGTAGAAGGGACTTTCATGGACTCTAGACAGCATAAAGAAGCACGTGATGCTACTCTTTAGAAGCAGTAGACGACGCAAGTCTACGGTTTCATTAAAGGTGGTTCTTTATGTTATACTTGACCGTAGTTAGAATATCTTCGCATTTCTATTTTATATCGAAATAGCCATGTATTATCCAAGCGTTTAAAATAATCACAAGATTTTAAAAACAAATTATGTTTTTGTCGAACATTTATTTTCTTGCCACAGTTTCGTATGCCTGAAATGACATACGACGTATACTTTAATATAAATATAAGCGAATGAACTGTGAGTAGATAGAAGATTCGCCCTGCTAGAACGAAGTTGCAAGCAGCGGAACTTCTGCAACAAAAAGAAAAAAATCGTAACGTGTTTTAGTCTCTTTTAAAGGCTGCAGATATTCTGTTGTTGTATGTTGTGGTCACTTATGAAATTACTTTCTTAATTACAAGGCAAAGGAGAAGAAAATTAATAAAATAACAACAACATCAACGGCAATATCGACAACGAAATGACTACTTACACAGCGATGCGCCAAGAGTTTTTTCTCTAAAATTTTGAGATGTGGGTCAAGTATGGTCAAGAGATGTCTTCATTATTGATTCGGCCGAAATTTTTATTTTTGTGTACATAAGGGACTTGTTATTAAAATACTTATCAAGGTGATGAATAAAGAAAAAATTGCTGTGATTAAAGTGTGAAGATAAAGTTAAATTAAAAGTTAATTAGGTATATATATAACTTACCAAACAAGAACTTGGTTTGTTGTTTTTAAAAAATAATTTCGCGATATTAATCTAAGAATTAAAACTTGTTTATAAAATGATTACAGTTTCTCTCAAGGTGCACTTAGAAGACATTGTATAAACGTGATATTTCTATACGTTACGTTAAAGTGCGACCTTCTGAAGTAAACCTGTAATATACTTATATTTTTTCAGAGACCTAGCCTTTCATAATATGCATTAAATAAATTTAAGGGTATACATACATAATTGGTCATTACAATCCTTCGGCCAGGGTGATCCCACTGCTAATAAGACCACGGCGTAGCCTACCAGACTACGGCCATGTAATAGTAGTTAAAATCGCCGAAGTCTAGTGGTGGTTTGGTGGTTTATTGGAAGAACAAATATCGAACAAATTGAATTACGAAAAAAATGTTTTTTCGTCACTTCCTCTCGGCAGTCTTCTGGCAAAAATCCTGAAAGTAAATAAAATTGCCACAAAAAGTCTATCAAAACTGTAGACTGGAGTCGATATTAAACTAAAGATCCCGCTGCTCATGGATAAGGCTTGTAAGGACCAATTATGTAAGTAGTCAAGCTTGACATTGTTCTTATTGCCCAAAAACTACATATGCACGCTTATAAAATTATGTTTTTCCAAATATGAGTTCTTGTGATGGCTTAACGCCATCACTGTTCTGAACAAATGTTGTTTAAATTTGCAATACCTGATCTTTCAGGCTACTCCTAGATAGTCGGATGTATGACTCGAATGCCTTTCCATTCTAATTATGCGTTTGGCTTAATGTGAAATTTGAAATTAACATCCTCTGAATATGGTCTGCATAGCTAAAGTTCGTGGTTGGATGATCCGATTGGACCTCTACAAAATTCAGCTATCCCATGAACTCAGGATAAACGACCATAAACAGCGATATACAAATATTCGCGGAATGGGCACGGGAGCAATTTAAAACCGACCCCAATATTCATCGAAAAATCATCTTTTGAAACAAGGCCCATTTCTTGATAAACGGAAACTTAAAAGGGACAATACAAAACCATAAACGAAAATATCACTGTTGCGTGCGATAGATCCTCACTTCCTTAATACTGTTAACTTCTCTTGGACTCAGATGAATTATCTGGACATCAACGACATGTAGTTTTAAAGGCGCTATGTGCCATAAATTTCATGTCACATTTAATACTGCTCACGATCGATTTGACGGCTTGGTCATCTTAAGGAGAGCTGATGTTAACTGAATACTGATACCATGCGATTTGATCTCGTTAGACTATTTCTTGTGGGGTTTTATTAAGATGCAAGTGAGTGCGAATAAACTACAGCTCTCCTTAAAGCAACGTGATAATATCAATAGACCTTTCAAGCGAATAAACATTTTCGATGATACCTCGCGCACATTTTTTTATTTAAAGATAGAAAACGCTTAATGAAAGAACTGATATAAGAACTACTTAAATTGCTTTGGGGCTATAAGTTGCGCACAATGTCTATATAATTCGCTTCAATAGATCAAACAGTACCAAACGGTAACAAATGGTACCAAACGTTACCAAATGGTACCAAACGCTATCAAATGGTCCCAAGCGGTACCATTATTCTGAAGGTCAGCAGCTAGAAAACGGGTAGCAAGAGTATTTGAAGACTTTCACACATATGCATTATAATTCTTTTGCTTTAGCAAGAACTAGAGAACTAAATTTAGGATAATTTGTTAGACATTGCATCGCAATAAAGATTTAAGACTGTTTGGTTGCGTAGGAACTCAGCAACATAAAATTGGTTGACGGTCACTATTGTGTGAAAGTCACCATTCCTAGTGATTTTTATTTTTACTGTAAGTGGAAACCTCTTGTGTTAACTAAGTCAGATTAAGTTATATTTTAAAATATAAGGAATTTAAAGAAATGCCCTTAAAACCGATTCAAAATTAGTTCAACAAAAAGATATCAGCAGCCACTTGTGTTAAAAATTTCTAATTTTTTCTCTTTTTCACATTCGGCATTATATGGTAAGTGTTATTTTCTTTAATGCTGTTACTGTTTATTTTTCTTGATGTTTTTATTTCATTGGTGACTTGTTTAGCTTTCATAAAATTTTGCTTAAACTGATTTGTAGGCATGTTGATTTCATTCACATCTCTTTTGCTTTGCTTATTGACAATATTAGAACATACTGCTACAATCACGTTTATTCTACATACAAACTTACAATCACACTTAAATGTAAGGATGGATATATTTTTTATTTTCTGTTTACTTGCCCTTAAGGTACTTAAGAAATATAATATGAATTTTAATATGAAAAATATAAAGTGAATAACGATTATGGCGAAGATATTATTATTCTGTTTCACTTTTCGTATTTGTTTCTTACAAGAAGTTAACAAATGTTTATTTTTTTGAGTATTGTTGTTGTTATAAATTGTTTTCGTATGTAAGATATTTGAAGTATTCCCCTTAACATTTAAACAAATTTTTCTTAATGGTTTCGTATCCTCCAATTAAAGAATGTCAAATATAGAAACCCTCCCGAGAATGTCGTACATATATAATTGCTCATTACAACCCTTCAGTCAGGATTACGGCCTAGCTTCTCGCACCATTCATGTTGTGTGTATTATTTTTATACATGGGTGGTGGGACCTACAGGTTAAAGTCGACTCTGAACGAAAGATTTTTGAGAAACTTTTCATGGCAGTTATACTTACTCTCAGAGTTTTTGCCGGCAATCTCCTGAGAGGCAGTCGCCCGGGGGGACATTGGGGTTTTTGTGCAGCATATATGCGTTTCAACAATTGCAGATGCCTCATGAATTTTTAACAGCAAATGTAGTTGCTTTAGTTGGTTTGTATTTCGTAGTTTAATTTAGTTTCGTTTCAATAACACACATGCACAAACACTTATTCACTCAATAAATGTCAACGCTTTCCCTCTTTGTGCAAATTTCCGCAAAAGGTTTTTAATTTGTTTCTTGTTAAAGTGTAACTTTGCGTACTTCATTGTTTTTAGCAGCTGCTGGGCGAACAAATAGAGTGCCTTAATAGAGTTTCAAAGAAAGTTGCTGTGCAAGTCATTTCCAGTAATGAAATACGCATGTGGTTATTTAACTGTATGAAATTGAATTCAAACTCTTTAACATACAAAATTGGCCATACAAATTTCATGTAAATTCATCTGTTAGTCAATTTAATTTTAAAAATAAATTTTTCATAATAAATTAAAACATGTTCCTTATTCGTATTCAATTCATAATTTTTTGAATGAATGAACGTACAAGTACAGATGACACATTGGCGCCACAAGTAACAGTTGACATGCAAATGTCATAAATTTCAAAATGGCATAAAATTATAGCTCTCTAAGGCATTGAATACTGCGATATAAATAAGTATTAGGGTGATAATAATTTTACCATTTTTGACCATAAATTAATGTAGAATGAATATTGTTACGCTTTTACCTTTTAAAAACGTTTAAAATATGAGCTCGTAGAATTCAAATAAAATTAAAATAAATTTGTGTTTAGTTTTAATTAAAATTCACAAGACTGACTGAACTCCACTAACTAACTCGCCTGTTTTGCCTTGCCTTTTATATGGCAAGGTAAAATGTCTGATATATGTTCTTGAAGGCGAATGTTCGTGACTTCGCTGTTTTGTTGTTTGTGTATTTATTCCTGTAGTGTTGTTTGTGGATTTTTGTTTATTGTTTGCCATTTTTTATGCTGGTGTTTGCTGTTATATTAAGCAGTATTTGTAAACAGGTTTGTTTACTGCATTGTTTTGTTTTTGTAGCTTTTATTTATAATTTTAATTTAAGCGATGTAAAAGAAGTAGCCGTAGTCAGGGTTCGAGCCCCAAGGCAGACATCAAACAAAATACAAAAAGTTTTTCTTCGGCGACTTCCTGTCAGGAGATTTCTGGCAAAAACTCTGAGAGTAAATAAAAATTGCCATGAAAAGTTTCTTAAAAATCTGTCGCCACTCATGTATAAAATTAACACACACAACATAAGTGGTGTTAAAAACTAAGTCGTAATCCAGACTAAAGGGTTGTAATGACCAATTATGTATGTATGTATGTATATTCTTTCAGTCTACCATGGCAGGTTATTTGTGGATTGAAAATAGCCGATAATTATTGTTTTCAAATTTTAAAATGAAATGGCTTCATCCCCCTCCAATATAATCCATCATAGAAGCTTTTTCACCACCTGGAAAGGAAAAAGTATAATACCACATGACGGTCAGGCCGCCACTTAATAGGAAAAATAGATAGAAATCAATACCCAGGAAGATTCCGCCCTACTACATCAAATACGCGGCGGAAGTTGTTTGTAGGCTATGATAGATGGCAGGCCCATTATGCAAGGTCTTGCTACAGCAGACCAAACACCCGCTTAGCTGGAACAACAAAAATTGATTAAAAAAAATGAAACAAGAGAGAAATGCTTTGTGGCAGCCATAAGCTCTCAAAAGGAATACTGAAAAAAATCCTCTTTGAGGGTAAGGGTAAGTCGGTTTCTTGGATGGATTATTGCGGCAGGAAAGATTACTTTTAAAAGGCCATCATGAACATTTTTTCACACTACACAACCTTGATTTGAAGTTAAGCACAAAGGGTTTATCAAACAAACTTCCCATTTGTTTTTAATTTTTTTTTTAAATTTAAAGATAAGAAACTTTGTCAACGCTGACATATAGCCCCTTCTGTGGCAGAGGTGCTTCCGGGATGGCCATAAACATAATCAGGTGCTCAAAACAATCAATCAATGAAGGCTATGAAAACTTTTGCCACGTCACAACCACAGATCGTGGACCAAAGTAAAAGAAATCAAGTGTTGTTTGAAATATAGAAAGACTTATGCCAATGATTTTGCAATTTTTTTTTTGTTTTATTTGTTTTACTTGTAATTTTTTTTTTTAATTTTTCAAATGTCATATCGTCGCCAACGCAGAGTCACTCCTCCGAAAATACAAAATCAGGAAAATTGTAAATGTTGCTCCATTCTAATAAAGTATAATAATAATGTTATGTGCTGGTGTATGTTACAATATAAAACTCATCTACTTAATGAAAAAATCCCTCAAATATTGCCATACAGACCGAATTCATTTGGGTGGTAACTCCCACTTTCAGGTTATTCTTCTCTTGGTTAGTAAAACAATGTCAAACGCATGGTTATTGCTGCTGACATTGTGGCACAATAGATGTTGAAAAAGAAAACAAAAAAAAACACAGTCACCCGCCTTAAGAGATGTATTTGCGCTGATAGAAGTCAACAAGAATGATGACAACGTCGTGCTGTTTACCATGTTCACTGCCATATTTAAGCATTGTTACGTATGATCTTAGAACGTATTTTTTTTTTATTTCATCTATGACTTCTCTAATGAATATATGAAGGACTTACGTAAGTTGTTTCCTGGGATGTGTTTTCTTTTATGTAAGTGTCCGATCATTATTAATTTTTTTCGAAAATCAATTCCATTGTAACCCTTAGTATTGTAAATATTAAAGCCATCATGACAAAAAATTCATAAATTTTCTTAGCAAATGCGTATTTAATGGATTTTAAACATTTTGTCAACTAACAAAGGATAAATGTAGGGGTTTTTTCCAATTGTAAATTACTTTACCTTTAATATCCAATTTAATCGCACCACTATTCAACAAGGCAACTGAGTTCGTAAAAGTTTGTCAGTCTTGTGTGAAGACGCGGTGTGTTTGAAGAGAATAATCGTAATAATCTCCGTTACAAAGATCTGTCGAACAATTGTCTAGTATTTGTTTTTGTTTATGCAAAGGGTGGAAACAAAGGAATAAAAAACAAAGCATTTGTTGTTGTTACATCAAGTTGTGAACAGTGACACACAGAATTGTTCGAATAATAAAGAATTTAATTAAAACTAAACGGAAATTTATTTTTATTTTATTTGCAATCTACGAGCTCATATTTTAAATGTTTTTTAAAAGGTAAAAACGTAACAATATGAATTTCAAAGAAATATTTTACACTTTTTGATGTTAATTGTAGGTTGTTGCTTTATTGACTCATGTAATTAATGTTTTGGATAATTTAAATCTCATATGCTAAATATTTATTTATTTATTATTAATCATAGCACAACAAGATAATAAACTTATAAATGAAAGTGCTATGGTAGTACATCAAAGAGGAAAAAGTAATAACATATCATTGATTATATGAGTAATAAATTGTTTGAAGCACAGTAGAAAGAAAAATGAATGAATGAAATGTGTTAACCTCGAGAAATAGCAATCGATACAAAAAATTAGGATAAGAAAATGAGTATATGTAAAAAATAAATTAGGAAAAATACAAATATAAAGAAAAATACAAACGAAGAAAAATATATACATATAATGACATACAATGAAACTTAAATAACAAATTAGAAAAATGAAAATTATTAAGCACTAATAAAAACAAAGAGTAAAACAATCAAAATATGTTAAAAACTACTTAAACAGAATGTATTGCTCCTTTTTGAACTTAGTTGCATTGCCTATGTTCTGAATATAATTAGCTAGTGAATTCCAAAGACTGATGGTATGTATAAGGAACTGTCGTTTCGACAAGAGTCCTATGCCTTAATTGGATAATTTTCCTAATGCGGTTGGAAAGCATACCGTAAACTTTACCAACGATAACATTAATGTGGTTAGACCATGTTAGCCGACCATTAAAGATAACACCCAGATTAGATACCGATTCAACAAAATCAATTTTATTCCCCCTGATAATAATTTCCGGCACATCAAATGCTCTCTCAGTCCTGGAGAGCAATAAACATTTAGATTTAGAGGGATTTATACAAAGTCCATTAGCACTAGCCCAGTTGTCAATTTTCCGTAAATCGTCGTTGATCGTGTCTATACATAGTCCGATATTATCAATATAATTTTAAATATTTTATGGACGACACTTTGTTTTTATATCGATTAAATATATCATTTTATTTTCAATAATTATTACATAAAATGTTAATACGTGTACATTTATTAAAAAAATAATAATAATAACTAAATTAAGACACAAATTAAATATAAAAATTGTATTTAATGTATACATATGTATATATATATATATCAACCCAATGGTGGCAGAATACAAAGATCTAACTCTAAGAAATAATAGGTTCAATCAGTATAATTCAATAATATAAAAAAGCAGCAATTGAAAACACATTAAAATCTCGGTTATCATAATTTGTAAAATTATATATAATATGGCAAAGAAAAAATTTTGCGTTGCAGCGTAAGAAAGTTATAAAATAAAATATTTGTGTGTGTATGATTAAAAAATATACAAAACTTTTCATGAACATGTATAGATTTTATTTTAAGATATTTAGCACCAAACTAAATTAAAAAAAAAAATTAAGAGTTTGTAAACTTTTGTCTTTGTTGTATTTTATGAAAATATTATTTTTGTGCGTGAGTGAAAAATTGAATACTATTAAGAGTGTATTATTTTATTATTATTATTTTTGTTTTGTCCATCTGTTATATTATTTAATATGAAATTTATTGTTTATTGTGAAGTAAAATACACAACTCCTATTATCTTATGCTGGTTCTTAAATCAGTTAGGTAAAATAAACTTATTGAAATCATAATTAGCACTGACAACGGTTTAACTATTACACTGAAACAATTTCTTTTAGCTAAAGTGCATTTGTTTGCGCGATTCTTATTTATGTATGTAGTCTCTCATTCAATAAACGGAAAAGTTTTATCGCCTTTTATTTAAAAGAATTGAATTTAAAGAAGCTCGCATTTAAATTTACGATTAGTGTGTTTATTCGTTTTACGTCCTTTCCTCCCCCTATGTTCCTTATCTTTGCGAATTTCACGAACCAAAGTATAGAAGGCGTCATCCACACCCATACGTGTTTTTGCTGATGTTTCTACAAAGGGTATTCCATATTGTTTGGCTATTTCTCTAGCCTGATTCATATTTACAGCCCAAGCTTGTAAATCACATTTGTTGCCTACTAAAACCATTGGCACCTCTTCAGCATCTTTGACACGTTTAATTTGTTCGCGATATGTGCCGATATCTTCAAAGGATTTTGCACTGTTAACTGCAAAAACTAATAAAAACCCTTCGCCAGTTCGCATATACTGATCGCGCATAGCAGAATACTCTTCTTGACCGGCAGTGTCCAATATATCCAACAGACATGTTTCACAGCATAGTAGATTGTAAAGTTACCACAAAAAACTCCTGCAAATTCAGCAGCCGCCTTTTCATTTAAACGCGTCTCCAGTTTGGTGGTCATAACTGCCTATAAATCGGATAGTCCTCGTGTGGTACGTAATGTCTCAGCCCCGAAATTGTACCCTAGTGTTGCGGATCCACCATCCTTATGTTGCCGCACTATTATTCGAGGCACCTTTCACTTACAAATCTGATGGCAAAGCGTTGTGAATATGCACTCTTTGGTTGGCGTCAAGACATTGGCCCACAATTCGGCCACGTAAGCGCACTACATCGATTAATCGTCGGATGTCAATAACATCTTAAATGCTAGCGTCAGGGCATATAGAACGCGCAGATCTGCTATGCGCATTATCGCAAAAATTAGCGCCTAAGAACCCGCACTATTATTGGAAGGTGAAAAGGGACGCTTGGCTTGGGCTACGGCCCACCAAACCGTCCCCCGCCTTTATGGCGGTCGCTTAGAGGCAGAAATCTGCAGAGATAAACGCTTCCCTCCAGCCCGTTTGGTATCAAACGACCTAACGCAGTAAGTTCTAGAGCTGCCCTTTGGGCCCTCACAAGAATGAGCAGTAGGTCCTTCAAGCCTTTCAGAAAGGTGACTAAGGAGAGCTTTAACTGGACGATCATACATCAGAGGGCACCTTCACTCCCTCTAGTTAGAAGTTGGTGGAGCGAACCCTCCTTAAGGTTTTCCTCGAGGTCATGACCTCCAACCCTGGCCCTTCACCTAAGTGACGCGATGTAGGTTGGTTTCAAGGGCATATAAAGATGATAACCTGCTCAGATCTCCGATTTTTGCAGCTCTACATGGCGGCTATCAGCAAGATTGGTGAAGTCTGAGCAAGAGCCAAGCTTGCAGATATCTTTATGGACCAGGTACACCACCACTCCTGGTTAATTACTAGAACCCCGGCAGACCCGTCCGCCACGAGGCCGTTTTGTAGATTCTCACAGTCAGCAACACGGACATACCCAAAGGTGCCCACCAATACGTAATTACAGCGAGGCGATACATGAATTTAAGCCGTCCTATATTATTACTGTTCTATTCATGCATTAAATTCCAATTTTCCTTTTCGATTGCTCTTTAAAGTTTCTGTTTCAACAAAATCATGAAGTCATTCGTTTGCATTATCCTGTTTGTTATCTCTCCCAAGAGTAATTTGTCATAATTTTTTTAATTTTCTTGTTACAATTTTTCTATTGTATTGTTTTTATTGTTAACATCGTAACTAGGAGATCAAAGACAGGTGTTGTAGGAAGAAGTAGTCGGATTAAACTAAGTACAATAATTTTAAGTAAAAAACAAAAACAAAGGACAACTGTCTATAAGAGCATGAGAACACAAAGTGTTGCAAAACCAATGTCGGTATGAAACACCCAGTAATTGACTTAGTTTTTCAAAATAGCAAAAAATGCTTGCAATTGTGTCAATTTGTCATTTTTCAAAGAACAATATTAAACAAGTCGTTATTGTCAATTGTGGTATAATTAATCTAGATAAACTCGTTTATCCTCGTTTCCTCTTTCTCTCTGTCTCTCTTTTTGTTTTATAGTTGTTTCTGCTAACAATCTAACAAATGTTTATTTATTGTAATTGTTATTGTTACAATATTTTTCACTTGTTTCATTTTTGTAATGAATATAATTTTTACGAGAATATACAAACAATGAAGGAAAGAGGTGGAACGTAAAAATAAATATCCATGTCAAGAAAGTACCATTTACAATTGCTGTAATTGACAATCGATTTAGTTGGGTTACGTTTCTTAGCGTTTTGACAACATTTATCTTCTTGCATTTCTAATTTTTTGTGTTGGTCATATCAAAACGCTTGCGCTTATTGCTCTTGATGTCGTCTAACAAGTGCAATTTTGGATGGAAATAAAAAGTAATAATGTTGTTTACATTCTATTCAATTAGATTTTTCATAATGTATTCTAGAAAAGCATAAAAACTGGCCATTTTTATTGAAAATGAAAAATCTAGATACTGGTGTTTTGCTTTTATATCGCTTCACATTAAAATTATAAGGAAAAGCTACAAAAACCGAACAATGCATTAAACAAACCTGTTTACAAACTAGCGTACTGCTTAACATAACAACAAACACAAAAAAATACACAAAAATATACCAACAACACTACAATTATAAACGTAAACAACGATGTTTACATTTGTACAGATTTCGAGAAGGCGAAGTCATGAACGTACGTCTTCAAGAACATTCACCAGACTGTTTACCCTGCCTGAAGTGGCTGTAGTCTAGTAGGTTGTGAGTTGGCTTATTAGACGTAGAGCCAGGGTTCGATCCTCAGGACACACATCAAAACGAAATACAAAAAGTATTTCTTCGGCGACTTCCTCTCAGCAGATTTCTGGCAAAAACTCTGAGAGTAAATGAAATTGCCATGAAAAGTTTCTCAAAAATCTGTTGTTCGGAGTCGACTTTAAACTGTAGGTCTCGCCACTCATGCTTAAAATTAACACACACAACATAAGATGTGTGAGAAACTAGGTCGTAATCCTGACTGAAGGGTTGTATTGACCAATTATGTATGTATGCATGTATTGGATGCTACGACTTTTTACCATGACTTTGGTAATTTCCAGAATTAAAGAAAAACCGCACTTTTTTGACGCCAAGAATTAAACGCGTAAGTTTTGGATTCTCTGCTCTGAAGTGAAGCGCATTCCAGAGAGATTGTTGAGTGCGATATCGAAACAAATCGTAGTCAGAAGAGACAAGATCTGGGTCAAAAAGATCAGCAATGAATCGTTTTTTCGCTACTTATAAGCACTCATGAAATTTTGAATATGAGTCAAAAATATTGAAATTTAACTACTCTGATTCATTCGTACTCACTACATTGTTGATTTATAAGTATAAGTACAACGTTGACATCAAACCCATACCATTCGAAATATGTTTGATTCATAAGCCTACTCATTTAGATTCATAACTTTAGAAAAATACTTTTAATACTTATAAATCATTCATCAAAATTTACAGTCTTAGCTGTTGTTGCATTTACAAAAAAAGAAAAAGACACATAAGAAAAAAGACAAACGCAGCAAGCAAAGCAAAAACACAACCTTCTAGTGAGTATTGTAGTGTTCGTACGCAAAGCATACTTATTTTGTGAGTCTTGTAAATGTTGAGTCATGGAGAGTCGAAATCAATAACATCATATGTGTTGTCAACAGTGGTGACGAATTTTTATATGTATTTTTATAAACAAGGGTTTGAACCGAACCCGAGGGGAAATCTCCCTCTTCCTCGTCGTCAAATTTAGGACATGAGATCTAAAAAAAACGCCGCCGCCAGGATTATCATGGAAAATCACCCCCGTCGTTAATTTTGGAACATGAGACCGCACAGAGCGGCCGCCTACCCAGGATCGGCGCTGTCTATATAATTATAATAAGCGTTCCGGTAAAAAAAATTAGCACAACACCACTGGTTGTCAAGTATGAGTATGATGAGTACTTGAAAATTTGAATATGAGTAGTACGAGTATAATATTGAAATAAGTATGAATGCGTCTACGTATCAGAAATTATGAGTATGATTCGATTCGACTCATCTTTTTGAATACTCATTGCTGATCTCTGGTGTGGGTTATCCAATAAAATAGTTTTTCAGACATGCTAAATCAAACCTAGAGCAAGCCTTTCTTTCATCTGACATGAATATCAATCGAGTAATGTTTTAAACTTGTGGTCTGCAAACTTTTTTGACTGAGCCGGACGCTCTTTATATTTAACGTCAAAATCATATTTTTTAACATGGGCAAACGAATCAGTACACTGTGTTTTTTATACATCATGTTCGCTGTATAATTTCCCAAGCATGTGCAATTTCTACGCAAAAAAGTGATTGAACCAAACTTCTCTCAAATGTTGTTTATTGCGACAGCTTGAACGACTTTCCATCGCTAAAGAAAAATATGAAGTGTGCTACCAAACCAAACAATGCTGACGGATTTTGACAGCAGAAGAATAATTCATTAGAATGATGTATACATTACTGTTGTATTGATTGTCGCCATCTAATGTAAATGTCCGATGTTTAAATATTTAAAAAAAATCATGAACACTTCTCAGACAAATGGTAACCGGGATCCAGCTTTTAATTCACACTTATTGACGTACTGGTGAGAGGAACTACTGGAAACTGTTAAAAATAACGTTAACAATTGCTTTGAACCATTGATCATAAATCTTAGACATAAAAAAATAAGTTGAGTTATAAACAAAGAAATGGACGGCTGACATTTTCATGTTTATTTATTGAGCAGATTTGTTGGAAGCTAAGCTACCGTTTGAACATCATTTCCCACATAGTGGGCGCCTTTCACTTTGTACATACGTGTACAGTGTTCTTGCCCAAAACAAAAAGAGTTGTTTTGTGATTATCACAGAAATGAGTACCAAACAAACCAACAAAACAAAAACAACAAAGGAATAGAAATAAACAGCTTGTCAGACAAGCGGAAGAAAATAAAAACAGTCAAGTTACTTGGATTAAATCGACCACAGTAATGGTGGAGCTTCTAAGAGTTTGGCGCTGTGCAATGCAAGGCTTACATTTGATTCTTATTTAAGATGCCAGAGGTAGGGGTAAAGTAACTGTCGTCTCTTTGTCTAAATACAGTTGCATATAATTTGTATGTGTTACGGTATTTGAAGCATGCTGTGTCACTCTCTAAACGTACAGCAAATGTGTGTGGGTTGTTTTATTTAAACTTTTTTCTTCAAGTATTTAATGTAAACTTTTTGGTTTTTGTTTACTGCACTGTTGTTATGAAATGTTAGTTTTATTTGGAAATTCGTTCAATAAAATTTTAGCACACAATGCATCTTGTCTACTTATCTTTTCATTTATGTGTTCCTTGGTCGATTGCTTAACTGTTTTGCTTTCTGTTGCATTACCTAGTTTCCTCCAGAACCTTTGTATTTTGTCCTGAATATAATTTTGCGTTGCTTGGTTGAATTTTTTGAGAAAGAAAATTTATTTGGGAAGTTGCGTTATCGGGCGCCTTTTCATAACATTTTTAATTTATTGCACTTATTCGTTTCGAATTTCGTAAAATTGTAATAAGTTTTGAGTGCATAGGAGAAAATCAGAATAATAATATCCCCAGATCTTAAAGTAGCGAGAAAAAAAAAATGCAACTCGATGCCATATTATGTTCAACACAGTGTCGTGTTTTATTTACGGAATGTTGTTAATTTGTAAGTCGCCGTAGTCTAGTAGGTAGTGTGTTGGCTTATTAGACGTAAAGCCTGAGTTTAAACTCCAGGCCAGACATCAAAACAAAACACAAAATGGATTTCTTCGGCGACTTCCTCTCCTCATTAATCAGACTGTTTGCGTTGGCATATAAAAGGCAAGACCAAGCAGGCAACGGGATTAGTAAATATTAAGTCAGTCTTATGTGTAGATGCGCGGTGTTTGAAGAGAAAAATCTTGGTTTGAAGATCTCCGTTATAAAGATCTGTCGAACAATTGTTATTGCTTACGCAAAAGAGTGTAAAGAGGAATAACAAACAAAGCAATTCCTGTTGTTTACATCAAGTTGTAAACAGTGACACTCAGAATTGTGCGAACAATAAAAAATGTATTTCAAACTAAACATAAATTTATTTTTATTTGTAATCGACGCGCTCATTTTTCAAACGTTGTTATTACTACGCTTAATTTGCAAATGTAACAATTGTAAAGCAACTACAAAGCTTTGAGAGGCTTTTAATGCACTAAAATAAAAAAATTATATACATTTTTAATTTCTATCGTCAAAATAAGGGTATGATGATGATAAAGGATGAATAAGGTTCAGTGATTTCAGGTGCTGCATATGCTGAAATATGGTTTGCACGGAAATAAAATTCCTTGAACAACTTATCAATCCCTATATAGAATTGTTTGCACAGTGCTGTTAAAAAGAATGCTTTGTTAAGTTTTTCATATTTTATATTCATTTCCCATTTAAACCGGAAAATATCATGCAACTATATTATCTGAATACGTATATAAAGATATTCTAAAGAAGGAATAAAGATATTGTCACTATGGTATCTGCATTAAGTATGCTGTTTACAGGTTGTTCGAATAATCACATCAGTTATATATTCATATAACTGATTTGAAAGTGTATGTGTATTGTATAAACCAAAATATTTTTGTTCTTCCCTTTGATGTTATCGCACCTGTACTCCGAAATGCATATATTATGTTGAAAGTTAGGCTGCAGCAGCAACAGCGCTAAAAAGGCAGCCAAAATAGGAAAAAAGCTTTTAGTATAAGGCATAGAAGTACAATACTCCACTTCATAATACATGAATAAAATTTAACTGACATTATAAAAGGAACATTGACTTTAGTCAGCTCCTCATTTCAATATTCCATTTCTATTTCGTTATGACTGCCATCAGTGCATAAGTTTCGTTAGTGTCTGCCTACCTTTTCTTGTATCACTTCTATGCATATTCTGTTGATTTTTCACTTTTTTGTTTGTTTTTCTTTTTGAAACAACGGCGTTAAATAAAGTTATCACTGCCGGTGTTGGCTTTTTCCGTTTGCCACTTTTTGCCGGGAGAACTTTTCTCTTCAGATATTTTGGGATGTGTATCTTTTAACCGAAAGTATCTTTTAAATATTGTGCACCTCATATATTAAACTGCATGAATCTGAATCGTTTACTTAGTATAGCTTGTGTCCTTCGTTTATTGTGTTGTTAGTTAAAATGTGGCAAGTAGTTCACGATACAATACGGGTTCATCTCTCACATACAGTATTTTTTTATCAGATTTCATTTCATATACTTGGTAACCCAGATTTTTTCAACAGAAAGTGCACTTACGCTAACGGTAAACTTGAACAGGCACACAAATTTATTTATTTCAATTTGGACCATCAGTTATTTCGAATCTGGCAATACTTATGACATTCTATTCAATCAAAAAAATTCAGTATATTATCTCCACTGAACATAACGAATCGATTTACGCTTAAGCAACGCTGGGATTTATTGGGCCGACGAGAAACTGCACGAGTATGTCGATTATGCCAAAAAATCATCTTTTCGGATGAAGCTTATTTTCATCTTGACGGTTAAGTTAATAAGCAGAATTGCGGCATTTGGGACTCAGAAAACAAACATATGGTCTTATAGAAGCCAATGCATCTATTACGAGTGATTGTTTGGAGGCATCATTGACCCATATTACTTTGAAAATTAGGACAGCGCAACCATTACGGGCAATGGAGTCACCTATCGCATGGTATTTATATGAGCGATGTTTGGTTTGAAAAGGATGGCGTAATTCGCCACACATCTCAAGCCTCAATTGTTTTATTGTGTCAGAGGTTTGATGGCCGCTTAAGTAGCCGAAACGGAGATGTCCATTGGCCGCCAAGAAGCTGCGATTTGAGTCCATTGGACTATTTTCTAGGGGGTGCCGTTAAAGAAAGGTGTTATGCCGACAAACCAGAGACAATTGAGCATTTGAAAGCCAACATTCGTGATAACATTGTCGAGATACAACCCCGTACGCTCAAAAAAGTGCACTAGAATTGGTCTGATCGAATATGGTACTGTCAGGCCAACCGCAGCAGTCATATGAATGAAATAATATTCCTTCAATAACATAAGAATATTGAACCAATTATTGAATATTGACCAAACCTGTCTGTTGATTTCGTTGACTGCCAAACTTTGACATGAACTTTGAATGTCAACATAAAAATAAAATGTTTTTCATAAAATTTTTTACACGTGACTGCAACGCTAACAACTTGTAGCACCTCCGTCACGTAAAATAAAATGAAATATAAAAAGACACTCTATAACAGCCTATAACTATAAAGAATCTCAATTCATTTTCTCTGTCAGCACCACACTCCACAAAATTGTAGTACAGCAGTACCTAGCAGGTTGAATGACATCCGGGATGTTATTCTATTACACGCTCTTATTCCTATAAGCTGTATTACAGTTTATACTGTTGTAGCCTTATGGCGTTAACTTAAATCGCGTATTCCATAAAGCACTTCTTTTAAATTAAAATAAATCAAAGTGTGTGTGAGATACCAATGAAATTATTTATTTTCTGAAAGATCTATTGGTGTCATTATATGCGAACTACAACTTCGTTCAAATGTCCGCCTCGGCTATTACGGGTAGATCACATCCAAAATACATAATCTTCCATGACTCTGGTGTATAAATCAGGCTGGCTTTTAAGAAGAAATTCTGTGTTTTGGCTGTTGTGGTACGAGTCGAAGACGAAGAAAACTGTACCAGTGTTCCTTGAAGGCATATTTGGATTTCAGATTTTTAGACACCCACAATTTATCGGCAGAAATACACACTTTAATAAAACTGTTAGTATGGTTGAGTAATGTCAACTGACAACACCTAAGTGAGTTTTGTTTTAAAGCCGTAATTTAACATAATCTAGTTTACAATACTAGATGTCACTGTAGTATGGTAGTATGTTAGCTTATTGGACGTTAGGTCGTGGTCCAAACTCCAAACATTTCGAACAAATTGAAAAATGAGAGAATTATTTCCTAACTTCTGCAGTCTTTAGGTTATGTTAGGTTAGAGGACGTGTACTTGTCAATTAAGGCAAATACAGTACCCGGAGTTCGAATTGACCCATTGTACAACGTCCTAGTTTCTCACACCACTTATGTTGTGTGTGTTAATTTTATACATGAGTGGTGGGACCTACAGTATAAAGTCGACGCCGAACGGCAGATATTTTTTGAGAAACTTCTTCATGGTTTTTACCAGAAATCTGCTGAGAGAAAGTCGCCGAAGAAATACTTTTGTATTTTGTCTTGATGTCTGGCCTGGGACTCGAACCCTGGCTTTACGTCTAATAAGCCAACACACTACCTACTAGACTACGGCGACTTCTGAATCTTTAATCTTTAAGTCTTTAGCCATATGGAAAAGCATCAATAGCGCCTAATGCAGTCTTTACTCTGAGAGTAAATAAATTTGCCATGAAAAACTTTTCTAAAATTTGTCGGTCGAAGTCGACTTTAAACTGTAGAACCTGCCACTCATTAACACAGACACAACATAAGAGGTGTGTGAGTAGGTTGTTATCCTGACTGAAGAGTATTAATGACTAATTATCTATGTATAGAACTCGACTATGATTTCGGATTTTTAGGCACCCGCAATCTGTCGAACAAAATTATTTAGCGAGTGGTAATTTAGATTAAATCCAAAAGTTATAAAACTATCAGTATGGTAATGCCTGCTGAGAACACCCAAGGGACCCAAGGAACACCCAACATAGGGCTCCATACTTATCTCCAATAAGAGAATCTTCAGTAAGGATGTTTGGGACTATATTCATGATACCCTAGACATATATTTGGCATTTTAAGTGATAAGATATTTTAATCTTAAAAATTACTGTATCCGATTTTGTTCTAGGTTAACAATTCGTTGCTGAAATAGGAAACAAATATATATATATTGTTACATTTTTACCTTTTAAGAACGTTTAAACTATGAGCTCCTAGATAAGAAATAAAATAAAAGTAAGTTTTTGTTTAGTTTTAACTAAAATTAGTTATTATTCGCACAATTCTGTGCGACTGTCCACAACTTTATGTAAACAACAACAATTCCTTTGTTTGTTATTCCTCTTTACACTCTTTTGCGCAAACGCTATCAATTGTTCGGCAGATCTTTATAACGGAGATTTTTAACCACGATTACTCTCTTCAAACGCACCGCATTTACACAAAAGACTGACGGAACTTTTACTCACTCAGTTGCTTGCTTTGCATTGTCTTTTATATGGCAAGGTAAACAGTCTGATGAATATCCTTAAGGCGAGTGTTCGTGGCTTCGCCTTCTCGAAATCTCTATAAATGTAAACATCGTTGTTTCATTATTGTTGTTTGTGTATTTTTGTTTACATTTATTCTTGCTGTGTATTTTTGTTTTTGTTGTTGTATTTTTGTTTACTTGTTTATCATGTTTTATGTTATGTCATCAAAACTTTTTTGTTGTTTTCATTTCAGCAATGTATGTTAATTCAATGCAGTATGGTGAGTATGTGTTAAAATAAAATATACGGTGAATTAATAATACTCGCGAGAATAAAAAATCCCAAAAATTGGGAAAACATACAGGCTGGCCGAATACGAAATTTTAAAATTTCCAAAAACAACAGGAACAAAAACAGTGAAATTAATCAATGATAAAAATAACGTCATCAATATCATCAATTTTGGTTTCTGCTTACAAAAATACAAACAAGATAATAACAAGATAATAACAGCCTGATATAAAATAATGGAAAAGTTAAAAACTAAAAGAAGGTGACAGTCATTTCAACTACGACTACTAAAGGTGCGAAGGTTGAAAATTTAACATTTCCTCCTGCACCTAGAGAAGTTCTAGCGGACATTTCAAAGATGTTATATTCCTCACGAAATTGTGAAGGATTACGAACACCACTTCCGTAGAAAGTTTTAATGATTTTTACGCCTTTTAAATGAGCTCTATTAAACCAAATATATATGGTGGTTAGACCGATAACGTTGTGTAATTTTTTGGGTTAAAGCCATTACTCTATCAGCGTAGAACTGAGCTAAAGTCTGTTCCAATAACACTTCACTGCGGATTTCAAATGATGAACCATTAAGAGAGATCCGCAGAGATTGAAAGAAGTATAATCCCAAGATCTTGTGCAAGGTTGGGGTAATGTGGGGCATAAATGCATCAAAACTTCCTGGTAAATTTTTTTTATTTCACAAGGGTAATTAAAGCTGTATACAGGCTGGATGTAATGATAAAACACAACACGTGTTCTGTTGATCAATTAAGTTACTTCCGGAAGAAAAAACCTTAGTGTTCACACGGCTTAAAACAAAACTGAATTAAAAAAAACAATCAAAAATCAGCCGGGAATCCAACAAAATTTACACATTTTTTCATATGCTAATTTGAATAGCGCTTTACAAGTTGTTAAAGTATTAAAGTAAATTTGTGGTATATTTTATAACATTTTATTTTACTCACACTTAGCCATTCATAAATCCTTTTAGAATTAAGATTTTGCAAAACGGAAAACCAAATGAAGTGTGTGCCCCACATGTTTTATGGAAAACATACCGTGCAACACTTTGGACCTGCGAAATAAATGGAGATCTCCTCAGATGTGCTTGACTTTTTCTCTATACAGCTTACTTTTGCTCTTTCTACGTGGCATTATTTATACCCGTGGTATGTTTATATTCGCAGAATTATGCCAATGCACATGCCGAAGCACATGGTGAGAAAAGGCAAACGTGTTAACATAATATTATTTTTGACACCACATAATAGTTTAAGACCTTCTTATGGAATCTTTCAGCATGTAGTTTTATTTAAAAAGAAATAAATCTTTTAAACATTTTTAAGGACTATCGAAATTCTGTGCAGAGCATTTTTCATTACAGAATCAATGGAAAATGGTAGTTAATAAAGTAATGATAAAATTTTATAATCGTGAATGCGAGGAAAAAATTTAGCAAACAAACATTTTTATTTGTCCCATGTCTTATCGGCGACCTACCGTCCTCTCACTAATAAAAATGCCAAACACGTGAAGCTCATTTAAAATCCCTCTTTTGTGTGTTTTTTCCCAATTTCTTGTAATCCATAAAATAAAAAATCCATGCTCTAAGCATTTCTATCGTCCTATGAAGTTCATTCTTATTTAGATTTAACATCATAGCGTTCCATTAGGCCACGGTTCAAACCCCAGTTCGGACATATTAAACAAAACGAAATTTAAAAAAATATTCTTTCGGCGACTTCCTCTCAGCAGATTTCTGGCAAATTACGGTGTATTAATAAAATTGCCATGAAAAATTTCTCAAAGATGTATCGTTCGGAGTCGACTTTAAACTATAGGTCCTGGCACTCATGAATAAAAATAAAACACAGAACATGGGTCGCGAGAATTGCATTTCAGATACAATACAATTAGATACCAAGCTTGTGTATTTGATACTGTCCCTCAAATGATTATACAGGTTCTTTGTCACAAAATGCCAGGCATTTCTCACTGAGGCGACAAGACATTTTGTCAATTTACCGGTCATATCCATGCATGAAGACTGTATCGAAAAATGATGTATTATAACTGTGCTGTAATATGGTTTACGAGTTGACTGATAAACCCTCAATTGATGTCAGCGGGCTTTATAGTTTGCATTTTGCATAATTGTCGATCTTAGCCGATAGAACAAATCTCTATTTTTTAATTGATTTCTATCCGTTACGTTGATGTGAGTGAAGGTTTTCTCTCTATGTGTAATAGAAAGTCATTCTTGTGTCGTTAAGCACAATCGGCTTGACTTATTTCAATTAATGAGCTATCTTTGTCAGCTTTATTCCGTATGTCTAAGAGCTTTTATGCAAAATCATTTCATACTGTGTACCAGAGATCAGTAATGAGTATTCAAAAAGATGAGTAGAATCGAATCATACCCATAATTTCTGATACTTATACGCATGGAACCCCCACTCATATTCAAAGTTTGAAGTGATCATTATATCGGGTCCGCCATCTAACTTTTTTTTCAACTAGTGCTTATTTCGTGAATGGTAACGCTTAGCTCATGTCTGATTTCACAGATAATTAGTTTTATCCTTCCGCTGAACGAATATGGTTGTGTATACGCTTGAACAACGCTGGGAAATATTGCGACATTACTTTGAAAATCATAACACAATGCACAATGTGTGCGAAAATTGCGTACGGATTTTGGAAGAAGAGAAGCACCGTCAGCTCTGTATGTTCGTTATCTTGTGAAAAAAGTGAAAGAAATTGGCATCCTCATCGATAAACCAAAGCGTGAAAAGCCAAAAACAGTGCGTACACCCGAGAATATTGCTGCTGTGGCAGAAAGTGTGCGTGAAGCGCCATCAACATCAATTCACCGTCGTTCTAAACAATTGAACATTTCGGAGACATCATTGAGCCGAATTTTGCATAAAGACCTTGGTATGACGACATACAAAGTCCAATTGGTTCAGGAGTTGAAGCCAATTAACCATCCAATGCGTTTTCGCTTCGCTAAGTGGGCCTGCGATCGACTTACAGAAGATGCCGATTTTGGCAAAAAAAAAAATCGTCTTTTCAGATGAAGCTTATTTTAATTTTGGCTGGTATGTAAACAAGCAAAATTGTCGCATTTGGGGCACAGTGGCCGTTACAGTCAATGGCAATCGTTATCGGGCCATATTGAACGAATTTTTGTTCACCAAAATTTAAAAGGAGGATATTGGCAACATTTGGTTTCAACAGGACGGCGCTACGAGCCACACAGCCGAATCTACACTCGATGTTTTGCGCCCTATTTTTGATGATCGCATTATCAGCCGCAGAGCTGATGTCGTTTGGTCACATCGGAGCTGCGATTTGACACCGTTGGACTATTATTTGTGGGGTGCCGTCCAATATAAGTGTTACGCCAACAAGCCAGAGACAATTGACGCTTTAAAGGACAATATTCGTGAAGGAATTGGTGAAATACAGCTGCACACAATCGATAATGTGCTTAAAAATTGGACCCATCGTGTAGGCTACCGCATGGCCAGCCGAGGCAGCCATTTGAAATCATTTTCTATTATCAACCGGAAGGATTGTACTTTCAAATAAAAAAAGAAATTTGAGAAAATATACAGTAGCTTTTTTCAAAGCTTTTTCAAAAAAAAAAGTTATTTGGCGGACCCTTTATTTATACTTAACAACACGTATGATTTTGTTGATTTCGACTCTCCATAACTCAATATTTACAAGAATCACAAAATTTGTGTGATTCGCGTACGAACACTAAAATACTCACTAAAAGGTTGTTGTTTGCTCGGCTTGTTGCTCTGTCTCTTTCTTTTTTTGTAAATTCGAGTCACTCGAAACATTTATAAGTATTATAAGAGTATTTTTCTAAAGTTATGGATCTGAATGAGTTATGAATCAAATATATTTCGAATGCTATGAGTTTGATGTCAACGTTGAACTCATACTCATTGTACTCATACTTATAAATCAACATTGTAGTGAGTACGTATGAATCAGAGTAGTTTAATTTCAATATTGTTCACTCAATTATATTCAAAATTTCGTGAGTGCTTATGAGTAGCGAAAAATCAATTCATTACTGATCTCTGTTGTGAACAGCAAGTATAATGTCCATGTATATGAGTTTGAAGTCCTTTGTCCTTATTAAGGTAAAAATAACACCAACTTTTATAAGTTCTTTTCAATTTATTCTACTAGAAAATTCTACGAAAAGTAGTTTTTGTTTGCTTATAAATATTTAAGCCCTTAAAATAAGTTTTGCCTCCACCATAGTAGCCATTTGAATAGATCAAGTCATATGCATATTAAAATATGTGTTGTAAGCCATTGTTAATGGTTGCATGAATGGAAGTGTTTAGCAGTAGATGAGTTTAGCTGGTCATATGGCGTTATTTGTTTGGAAGAGCATCCTACATTTTAATTTGGTTTAAAGCAAATCGTTTTAGGAAAATGCTCTTGTTTCTCTTCATAAAATTTTATTATTCGCATTTCGCACATTTGTTGCGTTACTTCCGTGGTACCATATAATTTAGAAGTAGGATATCATGAAAGTTGATCTGAAATTTCTTTTTTGAGTTTATGGTCACTTTTATGCTTCACTTTAATTTAAAGTAAACTGAGGTTTAGCTAATGAACTTTCTGTAAGAAGCTTAAAGGCATTGTATGGAACGATGATGATGTAGTGGAAACAAAAATTATTTTCTGTACAGGTGTTGTTATATACACACATGAATAACAAGTGATACAAAGACTCTATGTTGGTGTATAGTGGACCAAAAGTGTGCTGCAAATTCTTCTCATACCGCTTAAAAACATGGAGCCTAATCATCCTAGCAATTTTATATTTCTTTTATGAATCTGTCTAACTCATATAAAAATGAGGACACTAAGGACTAATATACTGTTTTAATTAAATTCTTTATTGTTCGCACATTTCTATGTGCCACTGTTCACAACTTGATGTAAACAACAACAATTGCTTTGTTAGTTATTCTTCTTTACACTCTTCTGCGTAAACACTTACAATTGTTCGACAGATATTTATAACGGAGATCTTCAAACTACGATTATTCTCTTCACACGCAAAGCATCTTCACACAAGACTGACTGAATTATTACTGACTTGCCTGCTTTGTCTTGCCTTTTATATGCCAACGTAAACAGTCTGATGAATGATCTTGAAGGTTAATGTTCGTGGTTTAGCGTTCTCTAGATCACCATAACTGTAAGCATCGTTGATTCATTGTTCTTTGTGTATTTTGTTTACTTGTTTATCATGTAAACAAGTTCATTGTTTTTGTTTTTGTAGCTTTTGTAGCGATGTAACACCATTTCAGTTTTCGTAAACATACAACATACAACATAAGTGGTGTGAGAAACTAGGTCGTAATCCTGACTGAAGGGTTGTAATGACCAATTATGTATGTATGTACTCATATTTGAAATGTGCATTAAGGGGAAACAGTGTTGTCTCTATAACTTCCAGAATCGATTATCTGTAGCGTTCCGTTTGTTATCAAAATAACCTGAAAGCAGCTTCAACCTAATAATGTCTTAATTCATGCCAGACTTGATCATTTTCAAAATTTCCAATATGTCAAGGCCCTGGGAAACGTTTTTTAAGGGATTGGCAACTTAAAATGACTATACTAAAGAGAAATATTTTTGAACTGAAATTTTTCATTATTTCGCCATAGTCTGGAAGCTAGTACGTTGACTATTAGACTACGGCCCGTGGTTCAACAAATCCGTGCTCTGACATCTCGAACAAAACGAAATATGAAAAAATATTTCTTTATGCGACTTTCTCTCAGCAGTACTCCAGCAAAAATTTGGAGAGTTAATAAAATTACTATGAGGAGTTTCTCAAAAATTTGTCGTTTGAAGTCGTCACTCATGTATAAAATCAATCCATATACAATTTTTTTTACATACAAATATAATTGTCCATTACAAACCCTTAGTCAGGATTATGGACCTAGTTTCTCACACCTCATATGTTGTGTGTGTTAATTTGTATACATAAGTGGTGGGACCTACAATTTAAAGACGACTCTGAACGACAGATTTTTTGAGAAACTTTTAATGGCAACGTTTTTATTTGCTCTCAAAGTTTTTGCCAGGAATCTCAGCAGAAGTCACCAAAGAAATATTTTTTCATATTTGACATTGTGACCAAATGGTTGTCTGATTTTTAAAAAATTTAGTTTCCAAAAATTCAGTCAACATTACATGATGTCAGTCATCGAAACGTGAACTCCTCCTTTTTATTTCGAAAGAAATAAGCACCGATGATGTTACCGACTTGATTTTCTATGCAAAAATAGATACGATGTGTAAGAGTTTGTGGTTAGTGATTAACCCGATAACTTTCTTAGCAGTATTACCGATATATTTAGAAAAATTCCATCAAAGTTAACCAAAGTTTTTGTTTGAGTTCAATTTAACCTGGTGGATTAAATAATAAGTCATTGAGAGGGGCAATATCCTTATTTCGCATTCCACTGTAATTTTTTAACACGCATATGGCCACTTTATACACCATAGCTCATCATTTTATCTGCGGTGCTCATTTACAAGAGTATGTGAGCACATAGAATTACGTTACATACGCTCACAATAGTTGTCTTATATAAGTTATGATACATGTACATGGATGTGTGATACTCCTACCATAGAAATATTGTATGTATATGGTACTATAATACAATTTTTATTCATCCAAATATGGATTTAAGCCACTGAACCTTCAACTAAAAAATAACAATCATTATGGTGGCCTTATTTTCTTTTTAAAGGGTTTCGAAAATATTTACAAAAGAAATTTGAATATGTATTAAAATTTAGAAGATTTTTAGGGCGAATATAGAAACTGTGTGCTGTATATACATATGTATATATTATATCGCTTATAAAAGTTAATAATTTACAAGAATTTAGTTTTGGATAGCCAGATTATTAGAATTATCGGGTCTTTTGTTAAATGCTTGCAATCTATAAATTTAAATCAAACAAATTGTGTGAGATATATTCGAAACATTTAAGTCACTCACTCACTATGCGGTAACATATTTTCTTGTTTTGGATAAATCCATGATTTGGCAAGTGTTCCTTAAGTTTGATAACAAATTGGATAAGTTATTAAAGAGAGAAGCCACAAATAAAAGAAACGACAATCCGTATTATCAAATTATTTACCCAAAAGAATATATTCAAATTGTTACGCGTTTACCTTTTAAAAATGTTTAAAATACGAGCTCGTAGATTCCAAATAAAATAAAACTAAATTTGTGTTTAGTTTTAATTAAAATTCTTTATTATTCGCACAATTCTGTGTGCCCCTGTTCACAACTTGATGTAAACGACAACAATTACTTCCCTTTGTTATTCCTCTGTTTATACCCTTTGCATAAACAATAACAATCACTAAACAATTATTCGACAGATCTGAAACGGAGATCTCCAAACCATGATTACACACCATGATTACATACAAGACTGACTGAACTTCACTAACTCTGTTGCCTGCTTTGCCTAGCCTTTTAGTAGTCTGATGAATATGAAATCTCTATAAATGAATGAAATCTCTATAAATCTAAATGTGTGTTGTTGTTGTATTTTTGTTTACTTGTTTACCATTTTTTATGCTGGTGTTTCTTGTTATATTAAGTAGTACGATAATTTGTAAACAGGTTTGTTTACTGCATTGTTTAGTTTTTGCAGCTTTTGTTTATAATTTTAATGTGAAACGATGTAAAAGCAAACCACCAGTATCTAGATTTTTCATTTTCGTAACAATATTATTAGAGGCAGGTTTTACTTCCTCAAGAGGATACCCTGACGTAAAAAACGTTAAACGCCTTTTATGCTGTAGTTACCCACACGTAACGTAACGTACCGCAGCGAACGTTCTCTGTTTAGCATATGGAGAACAATGTAAACGATTACCGAAACGTTCTCTCTCGTTAGCAAAACGGAACGATCTCTATAAAACAGAATTCTCCTACGTTTTTACGTGACATTTGAACATGAGAGATGATGAGCAGTGTTGCCACGAAAAAAAAATATTGTAACCAACATTTGTGAAAAAATCACCAAATAAGGAAAAATATGACCAAAATTAAATTTTTAATTTTTTTCAAATTTAAATTATAATTGATAAAAAAGACAAAAAATAACAAAATAAGATTATAGTCTTACTAATTAATTAATTTTAACAAACAAAACAAAAGCTATTTTTATAAGAAAAATCATAAACAAATCCGGAAAAATCTACACATTGAACAAAAAAGGCAACACTGATGATGAGTTTGAATTGGGGATGCCAATCGGGAAATCCCGAATTAAAAAATTCCGCAATTCGGGATTTGGGATCCCGGAAATTTTCGGAATTGTAAATTCAAACATATAAACTATATAAAGTAAGAGAAAAATTGAGTCTACGGCATTGTTTATTATTTAATATTACATTAAATAACACTCATGTAGTTTTTCAAGTGTATCATGCAACAATTAAGTGAATATTCTATATCACTCGCCATCGAACTGAATAAGAACTCAACTTCCATTGTTAAAAAGTTAAACGTTGCCCTAGAGGTCCAATAAAATCTGTTAATACAGCTGATGGTTTAGACAATCAACTTTCCAAAAAAAATAGATTTGATTGAATCACGAGGTATTAGAGGTGAATAGTTATATACAGTGAGCGCCAAAAGTGAGTAAACACCACTGAAAAATTTATTTTCTTAGGATAGCGAGAAAAGTAAATGAGAATAGTCGAATAAATTTCCAAAAATAAAAAAGTTTATTTATTACTTATAAAATGTTAAAACAAAAACAACAATTCATAATAAAGGAACTTTTTTACACTTAAGAACAAAAGTGTTGACTCACTTATGGCGCTGAGTGTATATTCTGCATATAAATAGTGTTCTTAAAAGGGTAGGTATTTGTTTCCTCACTAATGTGTTTATACATGCATATGTGATGAATTATTTTTATTTTTGTTACTTTTTGTTCTGTTTTTTATTTTATAACATGTATATTGTGATACATACATACATAATTGGTCATTACAGCCCTTCAGTCAGGATTACGAACACTCAGTATTTCAATGAAAATTTTTTTTTCCATTTCTTTGATGGCTTATCATCAACTACTTCATTAAATAACTCGATGCTTTAAGGCGCTATCAAGCGTATGCTTAAATTCTTTTAAGTGAACTATTGGATATTAATGTTGTATGGGATAATTTAACACCAAATTTTTGCCAATTATACACCCGAAAATACGGAAGCTGTGGTAACATGAACTCGTCATCATTCAGAAGAATTGAACATTACAGACACCAGTTTAAGTCAAATTTTTTTAAAAGATCTCGGGATGACGCTTTACAAAGTTCAATTGGTTCAAGAGTTGAAGGCGCATTACCATCGGCTTCGTTTTAGCCTCACTAGACAAGCCAACGCGAAACTGCACGATGATCGCGATTTTGCCAATAAAAATAATTTTTTCGGATGAAGCTCATTTTCATCTTAGTAGGTACGTTAATAAGCAAAATTGCAGCGAACCCACAGGTGACTGTTTGGTGGTGTTTGTGGAGCGGAGGCATCATTGGGGGATATTCCCTTGAAAAAGTGGACGTCGCAACCCTTACAGTCAATGGAGACACCTATTACACCACAATAACCGATTTGTTTTTACTCGCTTTTGCTGGTATTAATATGAACGATGTTTGGTTTCAATAGGATGGTGCAATTTGCCACACATCTCATGCCACAATCGCGTTACTGCATCAAACGTTTTATGGCTGTTTAATTAGCCGCAAAGGTGATGTCAATTGGCCGCCAAGAACTGCGATATGACATCGTTAGACAATTTTCTAGGGGGCGCAGTTTAAGAAAAGGGTTATGGCGACGGACTGGAGACAATTGAGCATTTGAAGGATAACATTATTGATGCCATTTCTGAGATACAACACCATAAATTGAAAGAAGTGCACGAAAATTTATCTGATGAAATATGTTACTATAAGGCCAGCCGTGGCAGCCATATGAATGAAATAATATATCATTTCATAACATGAACAAATGTACTTAACAACTAAAAAAGTTTGACATAATTACAAGTTTTTTATTGCAATTTTAAATCCAAACTTCTAAATGGCCCACTCTTTATATGTAATTAAAATATTTCAAATCGTTTTTATTTATAAAAGTGTAAATAATAGAGTAAATATGTCATTTATCATATACAACGATGAAATTCAAAGATTTAAAATTCTTACTTTTTTAATTTGTTATTGTAAAAGTAAATTATTTACATTAAAAAAAAAATTAAAAAAAGTGAATAAATTTTAATTATATTTATACTTTTTTTATAGAGAAATATTCTAGTCAGGCTAATATGGCATGAGGCGATAATATTATATTGAATAGAATAATTTAAAATTTTTATTAACATTGCATAATAATGTGTATGTGAGCTCATAGAATTACGTTACTTACCCTTACAATAGTTGTCTGACGTAAATTATGACATAAAAATCATTAAATTATACAGCATGGATGTGTGATACTCCTAAATAAGAACATTCACCCACCTAAACTTCCATATAATTTTTATTCATCCAAATATGGATTTAAGCCACTGAACCTTCAACTAAAACCACAACAGCCATAATGGTGGCTTTATTTTCTTTTTAAATGGTTTAGAAAATATTTACAAAAGAAATTTGAATATGTACTAATATTTATATTTTTTAGGGCGAATATAATAACTGTGGCTCAGAGTTTTTGCCAGAAATCTGCTGAGAGAAAGTCGCCGAAGAAATACTTTTTGTATTTTGTTTTGATGTCTGGCCTGGGGCTCAAACCCTTGCTTTACGTCTAATAAGCCAACACGCTGCTTACTAGACTACTGCGACTGCCATTTTATATACACAAACACCATATTTGTGGTAATTTATTAGGAAAAATAATCACTTTTTAAACAATAGCATTATGGAGAGGTTCTGACGTGGCCTATGCACTTTCCTAGAATTACGATGAAATCATAGTTTTAATCATACTACGCCAATAATAAAAAAATATCGTATAGTGTTTGTAACTGACCTCCATACTAATCACAAATTCTTAATAATTTCGTCAATCTTACCAATCCAATTACAAATTGTATTTAATTATATACGAGCTCAGTAACTTTGACCATATGCTCGGTGTAGTGTCACATACCAGAGTCTCTCGTAGGGAATCTAACCCACGACCCTCATGCTAATAGCCTAGCACACTACCCACAAGACTACCAGGGCACCCGAAACATCAATCTTATTTCATTGATTTGATATGTTTTAGTTTTATTTGAATATTAGATGACAGACGTTTAAGTTTGAAAGTAATTCACGCTTGACTGAAAAAATAATAATCTTGAGACTATTTTAAAAGGACAGTTACAAATACTTGTCATGTCACCAAAAAACAATATCCAGATGACATTCATTCGTTGAAAATGGTATTAAATCTTGCCATATCTTTTTTGACCTTTTTCACATGAAATTAATATCTTTTTTAAATTTATCTTTTATAATTTATTAAAAAATATGTATAAATATGAAATGAAATGACAGGAAACGTAAACGATTATTTTGTTAAATAAAGACGTAATAAACGTTGTAACTATGATCCCCCAATACTGCAATTTAACGTCGACTCAGAACGACAGATTTTTGAGAAAATTTTCATGGCAATTTTATTTACGCGCAGAATTTTTGCCAGAAATCTGGTGAGAGGAAGTCGCTGAAGAAATATTTTTTCATATTTCGTTTTGATGTCTGACCTGGAGCCTTACATCTAATAAGTCAGCACGCTACCTACTAGAATACTGCGACTACTGCTAAATATAGCAAATTTTTTTGAATTTAAATAAAACGAAGTGTGTAGAAGAAATATGTATTGATGACACTGGCAGCCCAAAATTCACACCAAGCAGTGACTTTTCGGTATGCATTAGTCGCTCTTGATTCTCAAGAGGATTGGGATCGCCCCAAATTCGTAAATTTTGTCACAACAGCCAAGTTCTTCCTTTTTTCCAAGATGAAAAAACAATTTGATCAAATACACGGAAGTGTCCTCCGAATCCATTAAATTTTTCAGTTTTCCTCTTGATATACTAGGTTAATATTCAGAACTCAATGACACCAAGTCGCTCAAGACCTATTACGCTTTTTCCTTAATTATCACCTTTAATTATGTCTTCCCATTTGTAGCCAAAATTGCGTTGGGTCACAGGAATGTCCAGGTTTAAAAAAAAAGATGTTTTTGATTAACATAGCCTATCGTGTTATATACCCGTTATTTCAAAGCCATTTAAAGTCCTGAACCCCTATATTCATAAGTGCTACAGTAATAAAAAGAAAAGCAAACAATGTTATGTAGTTTTGAGAATGAACCGATTTCTCTCGATTGCTGAGAAATTAGACAACGAATTTTTTCTCAAATTGGCGTATTCATTACGATACGCGAGGTACAAAAATATATTAACGAGAAGAAAAGAATGTCAGAGCGTTAAAATAAAAACGATAAAGCTAAACGCCATAAAGCTCTTCTAACCAAACCTGCTCGAATTGAATACGCCTAAAAAGTATTCTAACTGGCTCTATATAATAAGGGCTGAAAATATTTTAAAAATCTACGTTATTAAGCTAATAGCACTCACAAAGATACAACTAAAGCTTGACTGTATGGTTAGTAAAATTGTTGTTTTCATTGTATTCGATGTCGTTCAACTTGTCTACCATGTTGCCATGTTGCCACGGAGACATAAATATTTTAATAAAAATGTAAATCATATCACCCCACAGCATTTCTGGAGATACAACAACATGAAAACACAAAGTAATTTATGCTGTTCCACATGAAAAGCCTAACAACTGTTAAGTGACCAAACTAAGTTTAAAAATACAATTTTCCGACAGCGAGTGATACATGTACGTATATTGTACGCTCTTGTATTCTGTCCTGTGAATTATACGGAGGCATGTACTTTGACTTTATGGTCGCAAAGATAAGTGAAGATTTTTCTCTTTTAATGCTTCATTTTATTTCCCATATAAAGTAGTCCCACTGTGTACAGCAGAGAAAAGCGCGGATGTTTTCTTACTTACTTGTATGAAGGAAATATTCCTAAATATTGAAATAATATGTTCACGTTTTATTTGTTTGACACATATGTCTTGCAAAACATTCGGCCAGATTCTCTGTAAAAATATCTTCATGCGTTTCTACATAGATACATACATACAAACATACGTAATTGGTCATTACAACCCTTCAGTCAGGATTAAAGCCTGACTTTTCACACCACTTATGTTGTGTGTGTTAATTTTATACATGTGACTTTTCAGTGCTACTTTCTAGACTTATATTGCCCTTCCTACAGTCACGTTGAGGTGGCGATAAACATAATGGATCAGTGATCATCCCTAAATGAATGTCCACAAACATTTTAAGCTCTTTAGAGGATAAGAAGATATACTGACTAATCGACGTAATGTTCTTAGAGCGAGTATGGAAAGATTTTTCTCAGTTAAAGATGGACATAAAGGTTTACCTAGTCCTCCATTAGAGATATACATAAAGTGTACCTGTTGATATAACGAGCAATTGGAATTTAATTAAAGTGTACTTGAGAGATTTCCGTTATCCACGACCCTTCTAATCTGTTTGCTATCCAAGTTTCATTTATGTATGACCAACGAGTTCTTAAGCGGGTCAATCTGTATATATAAGTCAACATTAATATTTTCTGGTCTAGTCATTTCTGCATGACATTGTGAAATGTATTCCAAAATCGCAGTCAGTCTTCACACTGTTGCTATTTGACCAGTATAAATCCAGGAAGATGAAGTTGCCGTAGTCTAATAGGTAGTGTGTTAACTAATTAGATGTGAGGCCACGGTTATTAGATGTGAGGTCAGACATATAGAACAAATCACAATATTAAAAATATTTCCTCGGCGACTCCTCTCTGCAGATTTCTGGCAAAAAAAATCTGAGAGTAAATAAAAATTGCCATGAAAAGTTTCTCAAAAAAATCTGTCGTTCAGAGTCCACTTTAAACTGTACGTTCCGCCAGTTATGTATAAAATGAACACGCATGGTATAAGTAATGTGCAAAACTATGTCGTAATCCTGACTGAAGGTTTGTAATGACTAATTAAGTATGTATGTATGTAAGATCACAAAGATAATAATGAATTGAACATCATCATAATTGAAAACAAATTGAGGAGGTGTTCATAACTAATTCATTGAAAATTTTAAATCAATAATTTGTTTTAAATTCTGATACAGAGTAAGCTTTAATCGCTTTACTCCGAGTAATTCTTTCTAATTTACCAACTAAATTTCCTTATTACCAACTTCTTGCACTCCCAAGCCTTGAAGTTCCTTTCAAAGGCCGTATATTATTGCCATCTAGGGTCTGGTTATATATGCAAATTTCCATTAATTCTTTAAGCTTATGGAGATTGAAAAACCAAAATTACACAAGCAATAACAAGAAGTAAATAGCAAAAGAAATCAAGAAGCAGAATTTTAAATAAATGAGTGGTGAAGAACGATTTTTTCTATATTTTCATGAAAAAAAATATTTTCCCACAAGCCATTTTTCATGGCATTTTTCCCCGATTCTATGATAACAGATTGTTTAGTTTAAAACAGTCACTTAAGGTTTCGGGAATCACAAAATTACCACAGTTTATGTATTAACTTTCGAGGCGGTCATTTAAATGTCGTTTATCTTGAAGACTGGTAAGCCTTAAGAGTGTGATTAATTGCTGCGATAATAAAACAAATGTTGTTTTTAATGGTTTCTTATTTTCTTTTCCTGTATTTTCATACTTTTTCTTTTTTGCATATTTATGTATATAAAACGGCCACCAAGTGACATTTCGTTTAATTTCCTGATTCTTTTTCTATTTTCCAAGGAATACTTTGTATAATTGAAGCCAAAACTTAGAGGCAGAATTTAAACGAATGTAGCAGAGATTATAAATTGTGTTGTAATTATGGCTTTTGATTTGCAAGAAGAATTAATCAAAAGGGAAAAAAAAAGAATTCTATTCCACAAAAGGCAAAATTAAAAATTTTTCTTACTAATATGGGCATCAGGAAGGATTGTTGTAGGAAGATCGTATAAATACATACATACATAATTGATGAAGTCGCCGTAGTCTAGTAGGTAGTGTGTTGGCTTATTAGACGCAAAAGCCTGCGTTCGAGCCCCAGGCCAGGCATCAAAGACAAAATACAAAAAGTATTTTTTCGGCGACTTCCTCTCAGTAGATTTCTGGCGAAAACTCTGAGAGTAAATAAAAATTGCCATGAAAAGTTTCTCAATAAATAAAAATCTGTCATTCGGAGTCGACTTTAAACTGTAGGTCCCACCACTCATGTATAAAATTTACACACACAGCATAAGTGGTGTGAGAAACTAGGACGTTGTACAATGGGTCAATTCGACCTCCGGGTACTGTACTTGCCTTAATTGACAAGTACGCGTCCTCTAACCTAACCTAACCTACATAATTGATCATTACAACCTTTCAGTCAGGATTACGACCTAGTTTCTTACACCACTTTTGTTGTGTGTGTTAATTTTATACATGGCGGGACATACAGTTTAAAGTCAACTCTGAACAACAGATTTTTGAGAAACTTTTCATGGCACTTTTTATTTACACTCAGAGTTTTTGCTAGAAATCTGCTGAGAGAAAGTCGGTGAAGAAATACTTTTTGTATTTTTGTTTTGATGTGTGGCCTGGGGTTCAAACCCTAGCTTTACATCTAATAAGCCAACACACTGCCTACTAGACTATGTATAACTATAATATGTTTCTTTGATCAATATTTGGTACTTGCCACATCTTGTTGAGCCATGCAACAATTTGTGGCTGTGCAGTATAATTCATTTGCAGTGTTTTTTGTGTTCATTTGTATTTTTCCTTTTCCCGTGATTTGACTCAGTTTATTATTGTTTATTTGTTTGTTTGTTTTTTCGCCAAAAACCTTTACATACTCCGCCACCTAGCTTAATAAGCAGAGCAATATGCATCAAAAAGTCTTTGTTTTTATGGTATTTTACCTTGTGCATGCAACTCTTAGTAAATTGAGTGGTGACCCTTGACAGGTGAGCCTTTGCTTACTTACTGAGGTTATGCTGATACTTATAACACCACGGTAAATAAGCCAAGGCATCGATCACATTCTACATACATACATAATTGGTCATGATAATCCCTCATTCAAGATTACAATTTATTTTCTTACATCACTTATGCTGTGTGTGTTAATTTTATAAATAAGTGGCGGTACCTACAGTTTAAAGTCGATTCCGAACGTCGGATTTTTTTGAAAAACTTTTCATGGCAGTTTTCATTTACCATGAGACTTTTTGCCAGAAATCTGCTGAGAGGAAGTCGTCGAAGAAATATTTTCTCATATTTCGTTTTGTTCGACATATCTGACCTAGGGTTTGAACCTTGTCCTCATGTCCAATAATCGCTTTCTACCTGTTTTATACGCCAGCGTCATGGAAAATTGAGCTTTTCGGAAACAGTAGACTTAGAAAAGCCGTGGCAGACATTTCATCGGCATCAATGCGTCTTTCCAACGATTACAAAATGTCGAAGGGGTATATCACTCATTATTTCATTTATTTAAAGATAGGCCTCTCTAAATTCTAATGATAACAACTAAATTTCCACTGTTTTTTCAGAATATGAAACGTTACTTAGTAGAAGTGGCTCAAATAAATTATTCAAAATATTGGCCATCTAAAGGGTGTTTTTTACAGAGGTATAGAACTTTAAGTTGGCATTACTTTTCAAGATGGCGACCGATTTAACAGCTGTCAAGTGATTTATTCTCAGTTTGGTTTGGCAATTCATCATGAATAGACTCGCGCCTGAGCAACGCTTGGAAATAGTGCAATTTTATTTCAAAAATAATGGTTCTGGGCGGAAAACGTATCGCGCACTACGTCCATTTTATCGTCGACAAAATCGTCCATCAGAGCAGTTAATTCGATTAACCATGGAACGTTTGGAGTCACCGTGGTGTAGTAGGTAGTGTGTTGGCTTACTATTCGTAAAGCCCGGGTTCGTATCCCAGGTCAGACATCAAAAATGAAATATGAAAAAAAAAATATTTCTTCGGCGACTTCCTCTCAGCAGATTTCTGGCAAAAACTCTGAGAGTAAAATAAACTGCCATGAAAAAGTTTCTCAAAATTCTGTCGTTCGGAGTCGACGTTAAACTGTAGGTCCCGCCACTCACGTATAAAATTAATGCACACAACATGAGTGGTGTGAGAAGCTAGGCCGTAATCCTGACTGAAGGGTTGTAATGGCCAATTATGTATGTATGTATGGAACGTTTTCGCACCACGTTTACTCTTATTGATAACTCGCATCCCCAGAGACGCTGTACGGTGCGTACAGAAGAAGCTATTGCTGCTGTAGAGCGTAGCATTGAGGAAGACCCGAATGAGTCCATCCGCCATCGAGCACAGGAATTGGATCTGTGTCCATCCACTTTATGGAAGATTTTGCGGAAGGATCTTGGTTTACGTGCTTACAAAATCCAACTCGTGCAAGATTTGAAGCCAAACGGTCATCAAGTAAGGCGTAGATTCGTCGAATGGGCCCAAAACGACATTACCGTTGTTCCCGATTTTCAAAGCGAATTTTGTTTAGCGATGAAGCGCACTTCTGGTTGAATGGCTACGTCAACAAACAAAACTGCCGCATTTGGAGTGAAGGTAATCCTCAAGTGTATGTGGAAACACCGTTACATCCAGAAAAACTGACTGTTTGGTGCGCTTTATGGGCTGGTGGAATCACTGGTCCGTACTTTTTCAAAAACGATGGTGGCCAGAACGTTACAGTCAATGGTGATCGGTATAGAGCCATGATTACTAACTTTTTCATTCCTGAATTGAATAACCATGATGTCCAGGAGATGTGGTTTCAACAAGACGGCGCAACATGTCACACAGCTCGTGCCACAATAGATTTATTGAAAGACACGTTTGGTGACTGCCTAATTTCACGTTTTGGACCTGTGAATTGGCCTCCAAGATTTTGTAATTTAACACCGCTAGACTACTTTCTGTGGGGCTATGTAAAGTCATTGGTCTATGCGGTAAAGCCACAAACGCTTGACCATTTGGAAGACTACATTCGCCGTATTATTGCCGATATACGGTCACAAATGTTGGAAAAAGTCATCGAAAATTGGCCGTCCAGATTGGACTACATCCGCGCCAGCCGTGGCGGTCATATTCCAGAAATCATATTTAAAATGTAATGCCACAAGATTATCTTTCGGATAAATAAAATTCATGTCAATCGAATAATCCATCGTTGTTTTATTGCAACTTAAAGTTCTATACCTCTGTAAAAAACCCTTTATAATTACAACTTTTTCTCATATTCTTAAAAGAATTCAATTGCTATTATTACATAATACGAGCCTTTTTTGATGTCGTCATATAAGAAGAATTGGTGATTAGTCAGACCATGAGCATTGTGGTGCAAGAAGCTTCTTAATGATCAAGTTATGGATCGACAATGGATCATTTTTAACTGACAAATCTGAGTGGTAGACATTCGAGGAGGTCATATATTCCTTATGTATAGTTTCTTAATTTTCATTGTGGCTCTCGGTTCGCTTAAGCCTGTCGTTTTCTTAGAATGAAGTGAAAAATTATCACTGTCAGCAAGTAGCGATTACTTAATCAATGAATTGGTCATTACAACCCTATATTTTTGTGGCGTGACCTACAGTTTGCACTTCAGCTCCGAACGGCAGATTTGAGAATCTATTCCGTGCAATTTTATTTAATCTCAGGGTTTTTGCCAGAAGACTGCGGGTAGAAAGTCACAGAAAAAAATAATTGTTAAAATCGTTTTTGTTTTCATAAGCCAACACCCTACCTACTAGTCAACAGCGAGTACATAAGGGGGTGTTTATGTAGAATCGAAATTGAAAGTGTAGAGCTCAATAGATTATTTTCCTGTGCTTTTAACATAACAGTTAAACCATCATACCTGAATAGGGAATATGGCTTTTTTTATCATTTAACAAAAGCTTCTTTTACAACATTTACCTCACCTCGAACGTAGCTGCATATGCATCAGAGATTAGCAATGAATCGTTTTTTCGCTAGTCATAAGCACTTATGAAATTTTGAATATAAATGAACAATATTGAAATTTAACATCTCTGAATCATTCATACTCACTACAACGTTGATTTATAAATACAGGTTACAATGAGTATGAGTACATGAAGTCGCCGTGTTCTAGTAGGTAGTGTGCTGGTTTATTAGACGTAAGGCCAGGGTTCGAGCCCCAGGCCAGACATCAAGACAAAATACAAAAAGTATTCTTTCGCCGACTTCCTCTCAGCAGATTTCTGGCAAAAACTCTGAGAGTAAATAAAATTGATGTGAAAAAGTTCTCAAATAAAATCTGTCGTTCGGAGTCGACTTTAAACTGTAGGTCCCACCACTCATGTATAAAATTAACACACACAACTTAAGTGGTGTAAGAAACTAGGACGTTGTACAATGGGTCAATTCGACCTCCGGGTACTGTACTTGTCTCAATTGACTAGTACACGTCCTCTAACCTAACCTAAACCTATGAGTATAACGTTGACATCAAACTCATACCATTCGAAATATGTTTCATCAGTCTACTCATTTAGATTCATAACTTTAGAAAAATACAGTCTTAGTTGTTGTTGCATTTACAAAAAAGAAAAAAGACATATAAGCAAAAAATACAGAGCAGCAAGCAGAGCAAACACACAACCTTCTAGTTAGTGTTTTAGTGTTCGTACGCGATTCTTACATATTTTGTGATTCGTGTATATGTTGAGTTATGGAGAGTCGAAATCAACAACATCATACGTGTTGTTAAGTATGAATATGATTAGCACTTCACACTTTGAATATGAGTAGTAGAGGCTCCATGATATTAAAATAAGTTGAATGCATATATATATCAGATATTATGTGTATGATTCGATTCTACTCATCTTTTTGAATACTACTTGCTAAACTTTGATATGCATCAGTATTTATGGTAATTTTGTTAATTATGAAATCGTTTCATATTCTATGAAAACAAATTTTTATTTTTCTGATAACTGAAACGGAAGGACATTTATCACTCGTGATACCGCGCTTTATAAAATTGAATTTTTTTTAACCTAAAAAATAAATTCTATGAAAAATGATATTCATACGCCTACGGCCATTTGTTTACGTTGTCAAAGTGATTTAAAATGACGGGTCGCACAGTTTAAAATAACCGTTATAAGCTATTTTACAATGTTATCATAATTGCTAAATCACTAACACACACACAAAAATTTGCAAATTTAATATTTTCATGCAGCTAGAAGTTAATGGTGTTGTTGGTTATAATTTTGACTAAGAATTGTATGTCAGTGTTTTGCCTTGATAGCTGCCGCTGCATTGCGTGGTTAACAATATTTATTTCTGCAGTATTCTATGATTGCTGTCTTAACAACTTAACTGCGTGCTGTTGATTCTATTTCGATTTTTGTGAATAAAATTCCAAGTAATTTGAAATAAATTGTGTTAAAATCAGTTGAAATTGTGGAATATATTATGATATAATGGCCGATAAAGTGAATGCAATTTTTCCTCAATGAAGATATTTATGTACATAGGATGGGAAATTGTTCTTCATGGGAAATGCAAAAGTTAATACTTTCTCATGTTCATTGAAATAAAATGTTGGAATTTATGTTTGTGTGAAAAACAGCTTTTATTTTGAATAGGAATTTTATTTCCTAAGAATGCTAAGAAAGAAAGCGTCATCTCAAACAACAAAGAAAAAAACAGAGAATCTATCCCGGCTTAATTATAAGAGTGTGTCCTTATTCCGTTCCATTTAACAAGCATTCACTAATAGCTACAATAAACTATCATTTGTTTACAGAAGCAACCATAAATCCTCCTTAAAAGAGCGCTTTAAACTCAACTTAATTTTATTTCTCATTCTGTCATTCAACTAAAATACTTGGCTGTCATTTCCCCTGCATCCCAACAATTTCATGATGGTCTGACCAGAGACGTTAGGTTAACAAATTGTCGGTGCTCAGGAACCCTTCGCCTCACTACAGCTTCTGCAGAAGTCATTGTGAGGTATTTCCTCCCTCTGGGATTGTTCACTCGAAGGTTAGCGTTTCGCTATAACTAATATGGCATTCGTAAAAGTGACTCTCATTAGGTTTAACGCAAGTTTTCCTTTGCATAATCCGTAGCGAGTCAGATATGTCTGATATCTACTCATGTTTCCTTTGACAAAAGTTTGATTGAGATCCTTTACTTGCCCCTGTGCAGAGGAATGTTAATTTCATTTATGAATTCATTAAATTTTCTGCTGCAACAGCAGTTGTTGTAGTGCGGCAGCTTATTGTTACCCTCAATATTCTCGTATTTAGAAATCTATTTGAAGATAATCGTTGAAAATCTCACTATCTCCTCTTTGAATTTAATGGCAGCTTTAACGTCAGTAAAAATGCCTTCTGCTATTTACATTATATTCTCGCAAAAAAAAATTCATTTCAACCATTATTTCTCTCTGCATAGTACTAAAGAAAGTTGAGCAAATGATAGTCTAAGATTTAACATCCGATGATCCCACGTTATTTGGATCCGTCCGTTAAAGCTTGTATTACGTTTTCAGGGAGTTGCAATCTATTATAATACCAGGATCTTGGTATACTATTGGATCACAGACTCAACTTTCGTGATAACATATCCATGATCGTGAATGAAGTTTATGGCATACTTGGATATATGAAACGCTGGTCTAAGGAATTTGTTGGCCCTGTTTAACAAAATTGTTGTTTATATATCTCGTCCGACCTATACTGGAGTATGGTCCTATCATATGGCATCCTTGTTATGCAGTTCATATAAATAGCATTGAGTCATTACAAAAAAATTTTTAATTTTCTGTTTACGAGGTCTTGTGTGGAACTCCTATGAATTACCGCCATATCAGAGTAGACTAGCTCTGATTAAACTCCCAACTCTTAAAAGTCGTCATTCCATGATGAGTACTCTTTTTATTGTGGGAATAATACAAGGCGATGTTGATTCAGTGTTCCTGCTCAGTCGATTGAAATTTAATGTTCCTGTGCGACGCACACGTAATTTTAAACTGCTGTCACTAAAATACTACAGATTAGACTACGAAAATAAAGATTACTTTAGAAGAGCCTGTAATATCTTTAATGAATGCTACCAAGTAATTGATTTCTCGGAGAGGTAAGAAGTTTTAAAACAAACCCTAACCATATTTTTAAATTATTAATTAAAGTTCTTGTTGAATTGTTATAAAAGCATTATTGTATACATTGCATGTAGTCAGTAAGGATAAAATTTATCTATTGACATTAAATAAATAAATAAATAAAAAAAAGTATTTACAATATTTTGGCGAAACCATAGTTTCTACACTTACCAAGCGCTTATGGCCTCTGTTTTATTTCCGCGTTCTCAGCCATATATAATACAAATATGTCTGATGGGAGTTAGTTAAGGATGGTAACAAGGACTTAGATGATGTAGTTCTGTTGGCTTGTTAGAAGACAGACCGTCATTTTAATTCCACCTCAGTCTTCTCAAAGAAAACGAAATAATTTAAGAAATTCTTCACCGCAATTTTATTTAATCTCAGAGTTTTTGCACAACAAAATTATTCTAAAGAGCACTTTATGGCCAATTTCATTTTCCCTTAACTGTTGAATTTCTTTAACTCGAGTGGATTTTATTGTCAGTTTTTTTTATATTCTTTTGCTTTTTCACTTGCCTATCAGTATTTTTCAGTCCCGTTCCGATTTGTTTATTTTTAGGTATTTCTTGTTGGTTTTACTTTTTAATTGGAGTGGAGCTGTAGGCATGAGTTATACCATGTTCAGATATGCACTTTTATTTAGTCAATTTTCGGTTAATTGAGTACAATATTTTAAATGTTCAGGCATAATAATATACGCAGTTCAGCTGCTTATTCAATATTCAACAACATTGTTTTCATTTTGTTTTGTTGTTTTTTTTTTGTTTGTCGTTATTGACATTTGAGTTGTCAATTATCAACAAAAATTGTTAAGTGTAATATGCTCACTAAACACACTTATGACAGTGCTGCATTTTAAGTTTTACTCAATATTACAACAATTTGCGTATTTATTGCGCAATTATTAATTGAAACTATATGAAATATTGAACCCATTAATGGCGTTTATTGCGATTTACGCAATAAAGGTGCATATCTGAACATCGTATTAGTTTGAGTTGTTGGCGATGATATAATATGTTTCTTTGATCAATATTTGGTACTTGCCACATCTTGTTGAGTCATGCAACAATTTGAGGCTGTGCAGTATAATTCATTTACAGTTTTTTTTTTGGGTTCATTTGCATTTGTCCTTTTGCAGGGATTTGACTCAGTATATTATTCTTTATTTGTTTGTTTGGTTTTCACCAAAAACCTTTACATACTCCGCCACATAGCTTAATGAGCAGAGCAATATGAATCAAAAAGTCTTTGTTTTTATGGTATTTGACCTTGTGCATGCAACTCTTAGTAAATTGATTGGTGACCCTTGATTGGTGAGCGTTTACTGAGGTTATGCTGATACTTATAACACAACAGTCAATAAAATTAGCAAATGCATTCACCAATGTTGGTAAGATTTAACGCTTTCAACTTTAGCGTGGCCTTTTATAAGCTTGTCCATCTTGTCAATCTGTTTTCTTAAAAATACATCGGTTCTCAAAGTCAACATATCCCATCCAGAAAAACCGTGGCGGACATTGGAACGATGTTATATTCCAAACTTCCATTTTGAAAGTGGCGGAATACTTGTTGGCAGCCAGAATTTTCCTTGATTTACTCGGACAGCCAGGTTGTGGTTAAGCCCGGAACGAACATATTTATAACGTGCGTCCTTGCCCATGAATGTCGGGGACCTTTTTAGGAAATTCGGATCATTCAAAGATTACAGGCTGTTTATCGTTGAATATTGCATTGCTGTTGAGCTGGCCAAAGCCGATTGGAAGCTTGTAATATCTGATATCTATGTGTTGTACTCCGTAGGCTCCAGTAAAATTTGATATGATCCACTAAGTTAACGAAAAAACTTAATTTCGTTGGCATAAGAAGAGGATATACTTACTTTTATCGAAAAATTGCATGGCCACCCATCGCTCAATACCGATTCTTACGTACCACTTTCATTTTACTAGGTATACCGAAAGATTTGACATTTCGTCAAATGATTTCTGCAAAATCTATGAGTCTGAAAACAAGGAGGAAGAGACAGTCTTCTGTCCTGCTCTTCAGTCAGTGTCCTGCTCTTCTCATAAAAAGACGCAAATTTTCGACAGTGAAGATTGCAGCCACAGCTTGACTTTTTTGGACTGGCTTGGTTTCCTCAAGCAAATGTATGATCCCCGTCATGAATATGGATTGTGGTATCACAATGGAAATAAATGTTGGCCTAAGTGGAATCCCTTTATTAAAGTAGCGTCCGTCTACTTCCCTATCTAATCTAACCACGGATCTATTTACTTTTATTGATTTCAATTTAAAATCTTTTAAGAGTGTGGAAGTTAGTTAGCTAAGAAAGGAAATTACCTTTTCTCTGACCCAATACATTAGATCTATTATTTTTAGTAAATTATTAACAAAATACAGGTATTTGATTGAAAATTTGTTGTGATGCAAAACCATGTTGTGAGATGCCAGTTATAGATTTACTTGATAGTCATGCAAACTGCAAACAAGTCTCAAGCGCATGCATATATTTTTCTTTTGTTTTTCGGTTTAAAGCAATTTCTTTTAGAAAATATTTTCATAATCGTTTTAATTGTGACACTTTTACGAAACAGTTCTTTAAAACGTTTTTCTTTCTTCAGATGATTCTGCAAACGTTTCAAAAATTTCTAACATCACAACAGAAAACATGCAATCCCTTAGCATGAGACTGTCTTTTGTTATCGTAAGTTAGCAGGAGCAGTAATTGCAATAACCAGTCATTTAAAACAACCTCTATCGTCCGTTGCTTAGTAAGCGTAATTATATATTGTTAATTTTTTTGTTGTTGTTGTTGTTTCTGTACATTCACAACTTCCTTTTTTGTTGACTTTGCATAAATTTTGTTCTTATTTTTTGTATTTTTTTCCACTACTTAGTGGCTCTTTTGCATTTACGATGGCTTGTTACTTTGAAGCCTTCATTAAAACATAAAAAACGGACAACGGACTCTATTGCCTTTGAAGTTTTGAAATTCGTATTTCTTCGTGTTCCTTGTTTTAGCCTCTTTTGTTTGAAACTCTCTTTAACACTTTGTGGTGTAAATATAAATTTTTAGCAGCCTTTGAATTTATGCAAATTTTATTTCCGTTTTTTTTTTTGTAACAAATTTTTAAAACAACAATATAAAAGAAGAGTGTAATTTTGTTACAAATTTTCATAAAAGATGACATTGTGTCAAACAAACATTATCATGTACATGCAAATATATGTCGTACATATTTAATAATGTACGTTGAGTGATGTCAAGTGAAAATACTTGCCGAATGCAAGGTTTTTACAAGCATTTTGGGTGTCGTTGAAAATTTATGCAAATTTATATGAATAAATGGGGATAAAAATATTGAAATATTGTTACGAAAATTGAAGAATCAACATACTGATGTTTTGATTTTAAATCGCTTAACATTAAAATTATAAACAAAAGCTACCAAACAAAACAATGCAGTAAACAAACCTGTCTACAAATTATCGTACTGCTTAATATAACAACAAACACCAGCATAAAAAATGGAAAACAAGTAAACAAAAATACAACAACAAACGCTAGGAGATGTTTACATTTATAGAGATTTCGAGAAGATGAAGTCATTCGCCATCAAAAGCATTCATCAGACTGTTTAGTCTGCCATATAAAAGACAAGGCAAAGCAGGCGAGTGAGTTAGTGAAGTTCAGTCAGTCTTGTGTGAAGACGTAGTGCGTTTGAAAAGGGTAATCGTGTTTTTAAGATTTCCGTTACAAAGATCTGTCGAATAATTGACTAGTAATTGTTATTGTTTATGCAAAGGATATAAACAGAGAAATAACTAAGAAAATGAATTTTTGTTGCTTACATCAAGTTGTGATGTGACGGAATTCTGCGTATAATAAAGAATTTTAATTACAACTAAACACAAACTTATTTTTATGTTTTTAAACTAGAAAAACATAACAATATTTAAACACCATTTTGTAAAATAGAAACAACTGCAAATTAATTAAAAACTCACTTATGACTATAGTCTGGTCGAACATCAGTACTACCATTAAGTCGGAACTCTTCCAATGATTACTACAGTTCCTACAGAAGATAGAACTCAGTAAACTAATTAAATATTTTCCCAATAAAAAGGCAACGTTGAAGACACTTTTAAAGTAGCAACTTGCTGGCCCTATAAACGAAGTTCCATAAATCTCCTGTGGAAATATATCTGATTTCCATCGAGTTGAATTAAAATCGCTTGAAAAAGTTCAGTCTAGTACAAGTCAGCGCTGTATAATTGGAAAAAAGATTCCATGTGTTAACATCTTACTCCAGACAGAGTCTACATTGCGTTTCATCCATAATACGTAACGTATTGATACGATATCTCAGTAGAATGTACCAAAAATGGTATCCAATAGCGAAATTTATGAAATTTACTGCTAAGGGAAAAACTATGATACAATTCTTGCGAAACTTTGAATGTGTGATAGTAAGAGAGTGTTCCCAAGAGTCCATCCACCCTCGACTTGGCTTCTGCCAATTAATGAGTAATTACAACCAAGCCTAGAAGTTTGCATTGTAAACAAGCATCTCTGGTTCATCAGAAATTTTGGTAACAGCGAGCATGCATAAGAATATCATGACATAACCTGCCACTTGACAGAGCGTTGTAGACACTAACTCAGAATGGAAGTTGTCTTGAGCCCAGTAGGTAGATTCTATGACGAAGAGCATTCAATACATTCACGGAAGACCTGTGTGGTATTAATGCATTCCACAGCGAAATATTCGGACGCATGCCAGGTACTAGGCAGGAAATAGGAAATTTGATACCGTGTAGCATCCTGAGGTTTGTCAGGACAATAGGCTTGAGACAATAGGGATGAGAACAATTAGTAGTATTCCCATGAAAAGTTTCTCAAAAATCTGTTGTTCGGAATCGACTTTAAACTACGCATGTATAAAATTAACACACATAATGTAAGTAGTGTGAAAAGATAGGTCGCAATCCTATCTGAAGGACTATAATGACCAAAAACGTATATTGTTGAGGTAAAAGAGAACGTACTTATTTTACTTTAGTGTTGCTATAAAATATTTCACTGGTGTTCCCACTTTCTGCTTTCTCGTATATATCTCTGATGCATCGAATTACTTCCTTATTGTTTTCTACAAAGCAGTCTGCCTAATTACATCGAAAGCTCTCTAGAATTCGATGAACATTAAATGCAGGCGATTATGGCTTTCTAATGATAACTCTATTGTGGTTCGTAGATACGATCTGCACATCTTCAATTTGGTCAGAAAGCTGCTCTAATAAATAGAACTTGATTGACTATGATTGGCTTGACTTAACTGATTCTCTGATTTATAACTTCAATACAAGCCATTATTGTTTCATATTTATGTCCATTTCATTAAAATTTTTCATCTCCCTGTACTGATTTTATGCACTACAACAGCTGTTCATAATATGCTTTAATAGCCTGCCGTTGTCGAACAAAAAAGGTAAGAAAACTGAGAAAGAGTAAAAATAAAAGCCAATAACGAGAAATTGGAAGTGAAAGGAAAATTGCCGCAATATCTTAAGTCTCAGAGTGTACTTCACAATATTCTCCTTAAGCAGTATCAGTATCGGTAAATGTGCCTCAATTTTCTTACACATTATAAGCCACATTAAACATTTACGTTTACATTACGTTTTAAAAGGCAATTGAGAGGGGCACACATAATATTCTGAAAAAAAAATTATTTTTTCAACTCTTTTCATTTCATTCTCAATTTTGCCAATATTATTGCAAGGATTTGGTTGTCAACTTATGACTGTGCATGGATTCCTACGTGAATGACAATCATTGACAATCACTGACTCAGTTCACTATCCCGTTCTGCTATCGACCCATTACTGAGTGGATGCAGAAAATTATACTGACTTTGGCTACAAGCAATCCACTCCATCTACCGGTAATGATAACAATTGTGGCAAATGGATTAAGAAAAAGAGAAGATGCAACTATGGAGACATCATCTGGTAGGAGGACATATTTTATGTCAATTGTGTATTCCATTTGCATGAAAATATAAACACAGCTGAGATTCCTTTTTGTTTGCTCTGGAACATAAATTATTGGGCACAAGCATTTAATAATGCATCAATTTCTCTTGGCGTTGCTTCTTATCATTGGATGAGGAAAAAATGGAAATCCTCTTCAAATTTCTTAAACAAAAAGAAGAATGAAAGAAAAGATAAACGGGCAGAAGACCTATGATAAGAGGGCTATTGTAATTATACTACTGTTGAAATTAAACATTAAATTCAAGTTCCATACATTAGCTTCATCAAAATATATGTGGGAGTATAAACATTTTCATTTTTAACATTATTTTGTGTCCATCATTTATGCATTCTACAGAAGTATACACTCTTTTCTTCATTCCATAAATGATTGATGAATGTTAAGTGAACAGTATCTTGTATAGTATGGGCCATCTATCGGTGTAAATTTGCACCATCGGTTATTTGGAATCTGCCAATATGTATCCTATTCTATTCTGTCACAAAATTCAGTATATCACATCCACTGAACGTAATGAATCGATTTACGCTTGAGCAACGTTGGAATTTATTGGAAATTTATTTACAAAATAAAGACAATTGGTCGGAAATTTCACGAAAATGTCGTACAAAATTTGGTCGCAAAAAAGGACCAACAATGCCCGCTCAACGCAATTTTATTGCTAAAGTTCGTGAGACTGGTTTCATTGCTGATAACCAAAACGTGTGACTGATCTTACAGTGCGTTCACCCGAAAATATCGAAGCTGTGGCTGAGAGTGTGTGTGAGAATCCATCAACATCAACTCGTAATCGTTCAGAAGAATTGAACATTTCACGCACCAGTCAAATTTTGTGAAAAGATCTTGGTCTGGCGCCTTACAAAGTTCAATTGGTTCAAAAGTTGTAGCCGCATGACCATCGGCTTTCTTTTTGGATTCACTAGACGAGCAATGTGAAACTGCGCGATGAAGCCGATTTTGCCAAAAAAAATCTTTTTTTTTGATGAAGCTCATTTTCATCTTGGTGTGTACGTTAGTAAGCAAAATTGCTGTATTTGGGGTTCAGAAAACCCCTTATTTTTGCTATTGTGCTTAATTAATTAAGTTATTAATGCCATCACTTGGCCATTTAGTCTATCACTTCAAGACTGTGAGTAATAGACTCATACCGGGTCTGTCATTAAGCGATCATTATCTTTACATTTGAATAAAACAAACTGGGTGTGAGCTGTCATCGGAATGTGTCCCACGGCTGCTCTGGATGGAACGCATGCGAAATATCCAACCTTTCGTGGCTTTGACGCATAAATGAATTTAACCGATGGAATGGTTTATATGACATTGAGGCTTAAGAAAATTTCGATGATGACTTCACATTACTCGCACTTAAGATGACCATGCCCTCATTCGGATATCGAATGTATGTTGAGCAGCGTGACTCGTTGGGCCGTCCTGCTGAAACTAAATGACATTGCTATCCAAACCATCCCATTCAGCTTATAAGAAGTTGGTAATCAGCGAACTATGCTCTTTGCAAAGAAAGAAAGAAATATGAATTGATGATGCCTTCAACCCAAAATTCACATCACTCAGGATGCGGATTGGTATTGTTCCTTATTTGACAATTTTGTTTGCTCAAGATCTTCATTAAGACGTGAGCCTCATCGCTGAAGATGCTTTTTTGATGCAACTTAGACTCAGTTGCTCCAGAGTTCAGTCAGATAAAACAAGTCGTCATGTATGGTTATTTGTTATCAGTTTCTTGATCAGGTAAATATTGTAGGGGTAGAGGAGCAAATCACAACTCAAAATTCGCTCGAGTTGTCGTTTGAGCGAGTCCGAGATCTTGTGATCGATGTGAAAGCAATTGCCTTGGAGTCGCCATCACACTCTCATGGCCAGCAGTGGTGTTTTTAGCAGATCTTGCGTTTCATTGATGTATAAGGCAATTTTGCGATCACCTGAACAACCTTTTTCACAAAACAGTTTCATTATTGAGTGATTCTGCAAAACAGACTGAATAAATAATTTGGCGTATGTGAAAAGATGGCTGTTATCGAAAGTCCTTGTTGGAAGATCTGATATTACGTTTCTGCTGATATTTTTGGCTAAGAATTAGCCTTTAGGAAGCTGCCGTGGTCTAGTAGGTAGTGTGTTGGCTTATTAGACTTGAGGCCTGGGTTCAAACCCCATATCAGACATAAAAACGAAAATATGAAAAAATATTTCTTCGGCGATTTCCTCTCCGCAGATATCTGGCAAAAACTCTGAAAGTAAAATAAAATTGTCATGAAAAGTTTCTCAAAAATCTGTCGTTCGGAGTCGACATTAAACTGTAGGTCCAGCCATTCAGCTATAAAATTAATACACACATAAGTGGTGTCAGAAACTAGGTCGTAAACCTGACTGAAGGGTTGTAATGACCAGTTATATACGTATTATGTATGGGGAATATGAATCCTGACTAAAGGGTTGTAATGACCAATTATGTATGTATGTATGTATGGAAAAATTAGCCTTGGGTGTATAAAACCATGTCTATTCATAGATATTTTGAAACTCTGCTCATTGAAACTTCAGAAGATCACTCGCTCCTCTGTTTAAATGCACAGCGATTGCACGCCTCTTAATGGGTTTCAAGTTTATTCCCATTGAAGGGAGTTTTGTTTTTCTCCTTCTGAATTAATAATACTGGGAGGGTGACAATCATTAATTTTCTCTTTCAACTCCCAGGTCTAACAGCTAGACAATATCCTAGTGTATAATTTTTCAATGACTTGAAATCACTTCTTTGTCTTCTTCTGTAGTCTTAATGTGACTTCAGAACATCAGAGTGCCGTTGTAGTTAAACATGTTTACTGTTAACTGTACAACTGATCTAACCTTTTAGCCTACAAGTTCTTAACAACTTAAACAGTTTAATCGATGCTTGTACAAATCTGCTCATAATTGATACAAGTATTTTAATTTTTTGAGCCTAAATACCATTGCAACTAACAGAATTAAAAAAAATAAATTAGGTTGAAACTTAAAGGATTTCAACTTTAAAATAAACCTTGGCTGCGTTGCTTTCTTTCAAAGTGTCCATAATCTCATCGAATTGCTCTTTCATAGCCTTCACAATTTTTTATCTTTCTTTTACAAAAATTTTTCCTCTTTAAAAAATTTAATCCACCTTTTTTCATACTTTATAAGCAAAATTAAATTTTAAATATTGTTTTTTATATTTTATTTTGCGATAAGGACAAATTTTGTCTTGCCACATTTTTCTATTGTAGATGTTTTTACTTCATTTTCCATTCTTTTTTCTTTTCAATTTTTCCCTCCTTACACCAATGCTTAAAAATTCGTTATTGATGGTATTCATGATTAATGTTGGCCAATTATTTATAAAATTTTTGGTGATTTTTTTCATTTCTTTTTTTGTAAGAAAAGAATAGTTTTATGATAGTAAAACTAAGTTAAACAATTTTTCTTTTCATTCCATAGTTTTTTCTTCCATTATTACTATTGTTACTTTCAGCATGGATAATAGCACGATTGAGGAATGTCACTGTGCCAAAGTAATGGACACATAATATGCAAACAATGAGAAATTAATAAAAAATTTGGCCATTTTTAACTGCAAAAAACTTTACAATCCTTTAGTCAGGCTTCTAACACCACCCATATTGGGTGTTTTAATTTTATACATGAGGTCGTAATTCAACCCCCGGCTTAGACATCAGCAATAAAATGAAATATGAAAATATATTTCTACGGCGACTTCCTCTCAGCAGATTTCTGGCCAAAAATCTGAGATTAATTAAAAAATTGTCATGAAAAGTTTCACAAAAAACATCTTTCATTCGGAGGCGACTACAAATTGTAAGTCTCACCAATCATATATAAAAATAACACACACACAATATAAGTGGTGTGAGAAGCTAGGTCGTAATCATAACTGAAAATTTCTAAAGATCAGTTATAGTATTGTTCCGAAATGGAAAAATCTAGATGATGGGGTTTTGCTTTTGCATCGTTTAACATTAAAATTATAAATAAAAGCTACAAAAACAAAAACAATGAACTCGTTTACAAATTATTGCACTGCGTAATACAACAACAAACACCAGCATACAAAATTATAAACAAGTAAACAAAAATATACCAACAAACATCAGCATAAAAAATGGTAAACAAGTAAACAAAAATACAACAACAGACACTACAAGAATAAGTGTAAACAAAATACACAAACAACAATAATTAATGTAAACAACAATGTTTACATTAACAGAGATTTCGAGAATTCGAGAAGTCTTCAAAAACAGAAATCATAATGTTTACGTTGCCATACAAAAGGCAAGGCAAAGCAGGCAACTGAGTTAGTAAAGTTCAGTCAGTTTTGTGTGAAGACGCGTTGCGTTTGAAGAGAGTAGTCGTGGTTTGAAGATCTGCGTTAAAAATATCTGTCGAATAATTGGCTAGTAATTGCTATTGTTATTGAAAGGGTATAAACAGATGAATAACAAAGAAAAGCAATTGTTGTTGTTACATCAAGTTGTGAACAGTGGCACACAGAATTGTGTGAATAATAAAGATTTTTAATTAAAACTAAACCCAGATTTATTTTTATTTTATTTGCAATCTAAGAGCTCATATTTTAAATGTTTTTAAAAGGTAAAAACGTAACAGTATGTATGTATGTTCCTTGGATTATTTTATCATTTTTTTATTTCTCATGTACCATTTATGCTTTGCAGGCATATTTTTTGATAGGAAAAACTTTTGAAATAAGTTATAATATACCAGCATAATAGTTTACTTGCTCTAGTGTTCTGTGTTTTCTTGTCTTTTTCTTGAAATACAAAAATGGTTAAGAGAAGGACATAGACTCCAAGAAATTCATTAATTAGAGTTTTACATTAAAATCATAATAACGACTTCTAACGATATCAGTAAACTTTTTAACGACACGCCTCAAAATTTATTTTTGGAAATAAATCAAATGTAACGGAAAGGCCAGAATAGAGAAAAACAACCTACTTTCAAAGGAACAAGAGACAAAGAGGATTACGTGAGTAGTATGTTTATGTATGTTCTCGACCACTTACTCCATACAAATTTTGGAGCATGCATATCTGTAAAAGAGTAAGAACATTGTAGAATTGTTAAATGAATTGTGTGCGATCGGTCTTTAGGTTTGTAACATGTATTATGAAAAGGTATTGCTTTTCAATGTGTATGTGTGTGTGTGTGTGTTAAAATTTGTGAGAATGCATGTCTGGAAAAGAATTAAATCATTTTAATTTTTAATTTTTCCATACAAATTTGGAATCATACCTGCTTTTTCTTGTTCATTTTATTTGTATTGCTTTTCAAACGAATGGTTGGACGGACAGAATGAGTGTGTGCACGTTTCCTCATCTACATCCCAGAGTATAAGTAGACTGTGAAAATGTATATACGTATGTACGAATGTTTGGACGGACAGAATGAGTGTGTGCGTAACATGTAATGTGTATGATCGTTTTTTAATAGTAAATTCTTGGCACGTATTATCATACTCAATGCTGAAAAAATAGAAAAGGGATCTGCACCAATATAGTTGTTGTGTGTTTTTTATTTTTTTTGTATATTTAATTAGAAGGATCTTTAATTTTAAATGTGATAAGAAAGGGTAGGTTGGTTGTGCGGTTATTTTTTTTTGTATATTTAATTAGAAGGATCTTTAATTTCAAATGTGATAAGAAAGAGTAGGTTGGTTGTGCGGTTATTTTTTTATTTTTTGTGTGATTTAATTTGAAGGATCTGTAATTTTAAGATGATAACAAATTCTTGGCACGTATTATCATACTCAATGTTGAAAAAAAAGAGAAAAGGGATCTACACCTGTATAGTTGTTGTGTGTTTTTTATTTTTTTTTTTGTATATTTAATTAGAAGGATCTTTAATTTTAAATGTGATAAGAAAGAGATGAACACCTGTGTAAAATTTTTTATTTTTTGGGATAATAAATAACATCGTATACCTAAGTAGAAACATGAGTGTACATGTTCATTGTATTTATATTGCTTTTCGAATGATTGGACGGACAGAATGAATGTGTGCATGTTCTTTTGAGATAATAATTGTGAAGAAATAGAAATATAGTTGTACGTAGTGTTGTTGTTGTTGTTGTGTTATAAGGATTTTTAAATTGATAAGAAAGGAATGTATAGTTGTGCCTGCTTTTTTTTCACGCATAAGTAGAATATCTGTTTTCTATATAATTGAATTTACTGATTGATTTACAACATCCCAGAGTATAAATAGACTTGTTTTAAGGATTTAGATTTTATTTAGTTTTTTGCTGTTTTAAATAAATGAAATTATAAAATAATGAGATTAATTAAAACAAATTAGGTTTTATTTTATTAGATTTTTTTTTTTTTATTCTTAGGTATGTATATTTTATTTTTAGATTTTGTTATTTTGTACAATACAATACATATATCTATTGAATATAATAATAGTTAAACATTCGTTTATACATATTAAATAACTTAAGTGTTAACAAATATTGTGTATAGAATGTTTGACATCTGCAAATGTCAAAAGATTCTGAGTAAATTTTTTCACAGTTAGATCTATGTATAATATTATTAACACATATAAATGGATTACTTATTTTACTAATGTTGCATATTCTTAGTTCATTTATAAGTTTCATAAATAAATCTATATGATCTTTATCAATCTGATTACTATGTTTTATTAATAGTTCCTCCAATTCAGCTGATGTAACCATTTTTACCCTTCTTTAAAAAGTCAATAGTAGGTTGCGTAAGTGCGGGACGATGTACTCTGAACAAAGAGTAATAATTAACTAAACAAAGATTTCAGATGTGGTTAAGTTTTTTTTTTTGTCATTTATTATATCATTTCTTCGTTTAAATTTATTGAAAATTACAATTTATTGAAAACACAGTTTTTACATTTAGTAAGATTATAAAAATTAATTATATTTTTAGCTTCAATTTCAGCTTGATATAGTCTATGTTTATAAAATATACAGGGGCAGGTGTCAGGACCGCATGTACTGTTTTCATTCGACCATTCGCAATCCTCGAAATGTTCACCATGTCTATTTCTTATTCTTTTCAGGTTGTCTACATACTCCAGTTGTGTTTGTATGTTGATGAGTTTAGTTTTATCTACGTCAGAAATTATGTGTGAGAATGATTTTAAAAAGTTGTATATTTCCTTTAAAATCATTGTATGTTAATCTACTGCTATTGTATGCTCATGTGCAGAATATGTGAATAATCTTTAATATTTATATGATTTCAGATCTGTTAATGGACGCTTAGGTAGGTTATCGAATAGTTTTTTGTAGGTGGACTATAGTAGAGACCATATCCAGTTTTATATGGTTTGAGGTACAACCCTTTACCCATTGCAATTGATTCCATATATCTATTATGACGGTTAGCTTCAGCCAATTGTTCTTTTCCATTTTTGATAGCATTTACTGCTTTAACAATAGCGGATCCTCCACTTACCAAACCACCAAGCGCTGACAATGCTGTTAGTACGGGAATAAGTGGAAGAAATCCTCCAATTTTCGGTACAGGTATAACTCTCGGTATTATAATGTCTGCTCGCTTTTTCCCTTTAAAATTTGAATGAATAGCATTTTGAGCTATTTTAACAGCATCATTTATATCAAGGGGTTTCTGTTCTTTCAATTGTTTTAAAGTTTTTCTCACAGTAGCTGTGAATAATTTCTTATTACAGTTATTCGTTTTTCCTTTTCTCATTCTTTTTGAATTTTTTCTTTTCTTATGTGTCTGCTCCTTCAAACCTAATCCAAATTTCACTTTAGCTTTCATAGCGTTTGTCACAAACCACGCGTTAGCACGTTCTTTAATATCACTATCTTTAGATTTAACTCGTTGCCAGGCTTTTTCAGCTAATATTTGATCTGCTTGATGTCTTGTGTCTATATCTTTTGATTGTGAATATGCAATATCGTGATCTCTACAAGCTGCGTCTAATAAATTTATACCCTTATCTCCTGTTGCTAAACGTTTTTCAAGTTTTGTACCAGGTCCACAAAACTGATAACCAGGTAGATGTAATTCAACAAGTACTTTATTTATTAAGTTGTTTACAAATCCTCTTCTCATCTTACACTGGCTGAGGTTTTGTTTTGACCCTAGATTATAACAATTTTTTTTTTCGTTACTTTTATACCTCTTCGCAAAAATAGCTGAAATCAAGACGATCTCATATATATACAGCAATTTATATGATTTCAGTATGTTATTTTTTTGATATTGATTTTGATCTGCTTTGTATCTGATCACGATCTACTTTACATCTGATCACGATCTGCTTTGTATCTGATTATGATCTGCTTTGTATCTGATTACGATCTGCTTTATATCTGATCACGAACTGCTTGCTATCTGGTCACGATCTGATTTATACCTGATCACGATCTGCTTGATGGCTTGTGTCTATATCCATTGATTTTGAGTACGCTATATCGTGCTTTCTACAATCTGCATCCAATAAATTATCCCTTTATTTCCTTTATTCTTGCTATTCGTTTTGAAGTTTTGTATCAGGTCCACAAAACTGATAACCAGGTGGATGTAATTCAACATATAATTTGTTTATTAAGTTGTCTACAAATCTTCTTCCAATCTTACACTGATTAGGTGTTTTTCTTTTGACTGTAGTTTATAACCATATTTTTTCATTACTTTCATACCTCTTCGCATGAAACACTACACCAGCTATACTAGCAAGCTGTACTAGCTATACTAGCAAGCTATACAATCTGTACTAGCTATACTAGCAAGCTGTACTAGCTATACTAGCAAGCTATACAATCTGTACTAGCTATACTAGCAAGCTGTACTAGCTATACTAGCAAGCTATACAATCTGTACTAGCTATACTAGCAAGCTGTACTAGCTATACTAGCAAGCTGTACTAGCTATACTAGCAAGCTATACAGTCTGAACTAGCTATACTAGCAAGCTGTACTAGCTATACTAGCAAGCTATACAATCTGTACTAGCTATACTAGCAAGCTGTAGTAGCTATACAATCTTTACTAGCTATACTAGCAAGCTGTACCAGCTTTAGCAAGCTATATCAGCTATACCAGCTATACCTGCTATACCAGCTATACCAGCTATATCAGCTATACCAGCTATACTAGCAAGCTGTACTAGCTATACTAGCAAGCTATACAGTCTGTACTAGCTATACTAGCAAGCTGTACTAGCTATACTAGCAAGCTATACAATCTGTACTAGCTATACTAGCAAGCTGTAGTAGCTATACAATCTTTACTAGCTATACTAGCAAGCTGTACCAGCTTTAGCAAGCTGTACCAGCTATACCAGCTATATCAGCTATACCAGCTATACCAACTATACTAGCAAGCTGCACCAACTATACCAGCTATACCAGCTTTAGCAAGCTGTACCAACTATACCAGCTATACCAGCTATACCAGCTTTAGCAAGCTGTACCAGCTATACCAGCTATATCAGCTATACCAGCTATACCAGCTATATCAGCTATACCTGCTATACCAGCTATACCTGCTATACCAGCTATACCAGCTATATCAGCTATACCAGCTATACCAGCTATACTAGCAAGCTGTACTAGCTATACTAGCAAGCTATACAATCTGTACTAGCTATACTAGCAAGCTGTACTAGCTATACCAGCAAGCTATACAATCTGTACTAGCTATACTAGCAAGCTGTAGTAGCTATACAATCTTTACTAACTATACTAGCAAGCTGTACCAGCTATACCAGCTATATCAGCTATATCAGCTATACCAGCTATACCTGCTATACCAGCTATACCAGCTATACCTGCTATACCAGCTATACCAGCTATATCAGCTATACCAGCTATATCAGCTATACCAGCTATACCAGCTATATCAGCTATATCAGCTATACCAGCTATACCTGCTATATCAGCTATACCAGCTATACCTGCTATACCAGCTATACCAGCTATACCTGCTATACCAGCTATACCAGCTATATCAGCTATACCAGCTATATCAGCTATACCAGCTATACCAGCTATACCAGCTATACCTGCTATACCAGCTATACCAGCTATACCTGCTATACCAGCTATACCAGCTATATCAGCTATACCAGCTATACCAGCTATATCAGCTATACCAGCTAAATCAGCTATACCAGCTATACCAGCTATACCAGCTATACCAGCTATACCAGCTATACCAGCTATACCAGCTATATCAGCTATACCAGCTATACCAGCTATACCTGCTATACCAGCTATATCAGCTATACCAGCTATACCAGCTATACCAGCTATACCAGCTATACCTGCTATACCAGCTATATCAGCTATACCAGCTATACCAGCCATACCTGCTATACCAGCTATATCAGCTATACCAGCTATATCAGCTATACCAGCTATATCAGCTATATCAGCTATACCAGCTATATCAGCTATACCAGCTATATCAGCTATACCAGCTATACCAGCTATATCAGCTATACCAGCTATACCTGCTATAGCTGGTACAGCTTGCTATCCAGCTATACCTGCTATAGCTGGTACAGCTAAGTGGTCGAGAACATACATAAACATACTACTTACGTGTTTTGTTAAGTTTGTTATGCGCATTTTTTGCCTTGTTTGTCATTAACAAATGGCAGCACCAAGAAAAAAATTTTCGGAACCCAAAAGCTAAATTGAAACTCTTGTTGTAACAAACAGACAAATATGAGTAACATTTGCCTGTTATGTTTTCTTTCTTCACATGCCTAAGATTACACCGGGTTATCCCATCAGTGATTCTAAAACCGGCGGTTTGAAAAGGCTGGCAGCTATTACATTCGGTTCTCCTGAAATATCATTTAGTTAGTGAAAGATATCCAATTTATGAAAATGGATTGAAAAATCGTTCCACTGTGGAAGGAATTGTCAAGATTATAAAGGAATTTGATGAAATTGAAATGTTTAAAGATATGATCGGGCCTGTGTAAAATCTTACTAAATTGTTCATTATTATGCGTGTGTTAATCTTATGAGTGGCGAAGTGCACAAATCCGACTGCGAATGAAAAATTTGAGAAACCTTTCATTGCAATTGTAATAATTCTCAGAGTTTTTGCCACAGGACTGGCTGCTGACAGAAAGTCACTATGTCTGAGCCTGTGAAAAATTTGGCGGATAATCCAAATTTGTCGATTCTATTTATTACAGTCTGGAGGTGTCATTGAAACGAAATTTTTTGAAAATGTTCCTGAAGAAGCGGTATGTACATATAAAAACTACTCTTTTTTACCTGCAATGGAATATTATGATGTGGACTGTAAGTGGTTTTAATAAGACATACCCATGGGATTCACAACGCAACAGATTTAAGCTTTATTGTGCGAGAAGTTTACAAAAAGAGCAATTTTTCCTTTTGGCGAAAATTTGATGACTAAATCATGCTCAAAGCCTACATCAAACTGCTTTAGCAAATCCTTAAGCGTTCTTTGATGTGTTCATATCGGCAAGTTTTAAACATTATAATGAAATTGAAGTTTAATTGAAATAAAGCATTATGATGAAACTAATTTTGGAATCGAAAAATGGGTATCCCTTTAAGGTCGTGCTAACGAATGTAAACATGCCAAATATTATCAAATTAATTTTAATCATAGAGGCATTAGACTACAGAATAGTATTTATGTAAAGCTTCAATACCAGATGTACCAGTATAAAGTGAGCGTTTTTATGTTTATTTAAAGCACTAATTTTTAATGGGAAAGTATACATACATACATATGTATATAATTACAACCCTTCAGTCAGGATTACGACCTAGTTCTCACACCACTTATATTGTGTGTGTTCATTTTATACATGAGTGGTGTGACCTACAGTTTAAAGTCGACTCCGGACGACAACATTTAACATTTCTGTTTCTTTTTTTTTAAGCAAAGTGCCATCTTCATCCAATATTATTTGCAATTCGGCATCTTTGAAAATTTCTGGAGGTTTTCCACGTTGTTCATTTCTCTCATTAAAATCGTTTTTCTGAACTGTTGAAACCATCTCCTGCATATTGCATCTGATAGAGCATGAAGCATTCAATGCGACTTTCCGGCACTTTTCTTTAAATGAAAACTAAAAAAAAGAAAAAAGAAAGAAAAGGTTTGTAATGACCAATTATGCCTGTATATATGTAAAATAGGCTATCTAACAAGATTCTATTTCAGATATCTCATAGCAGTGAGAAGAGTCAGGGTGTTCAGGATAGGAGACTGAGAATACCTCATAACAATAGCTACAGAAGCAGCAACGCCGAGGAAACAGAGCAGACCTCAGAATATCTTCTTTGTCATTGTCCGGCCTTTGGAAACCTAAGGAGAAGATTTCTTGAACACCCAGAATTTAGTGACAAAACTCCAAAGACGTTTTGAAAAAAATTTAAACCTTTCGGGAGGGTTGAAGGATGCCAAACAGGTGCTGTAATTGTATGACGGATTAGGTAATATCAGTATTACAACAGAAACTTATCGGACCCAAGTTAGCTGCGCCAGTTTAAACTACTTGTGTGTTATTAATTTTATACATGAGTAGCTTGACCAACAATTTAAAGTCGATTCCGAAGACCAAACTTTTGAGAAACTTGGCATGGCTAATTTATTTACTCCGATTGTTTTTGCTAGTAAACTGCAGAGTCACCGAAGAATTATTTTTTCATATTTGTTTTTGTTGAAGATGTCTGATCTGCGGTTTGAACCGAAGCCATGTGTCTAATAAGTCAACACATTACCTACTAGACCACGGTGACTTCCTGTTTAAACTAACCAGCAACAAACTTTATTCCAATATTTCTTACTTCTTTCGGTTTCTTCATCCCTGTACATTTACCAATTAATTCCGTTGCCTTTTAAATTCATTGAACGTTGGATGGATAAGTATAACTTAGTAACTGAAATTTTTTTAAAGAAAAAAGAAAATAAAGTTTTATGTGCAACAAAATGTAATTTTTTAGTTCATTGAAATTTTAATGAAGAACTCCAGACATGAATACATGTGTCGTTTTTGCAAAATGTCATGCAAAGCTCTTCATATAAATATTGGAAAAAAAAACTAGAAAACTAGAGAGAATGCTGTTCCTGAAATTGTCTAGAAAATTGTATTTTAAATGACAGATAATGCCAGAAAATATGACATCTGAAGAAAAATTTTTGACACACAAACCGCACACACGCTGCATTCACATGCACTTAAGCTAGGGTTGCCAAATTCCGATTCGCAAAAAGCTGGACATTGGGTTTGAAAAAGCTGGACAGAACAAAAAAAAACTGGACATAAAAAATACTGAGAAAATATTTATTTTGGTTTTCTATCTAGTCCAGCTCCAAAAAACTATAAGATAACCTACCTAAGCGTCCATTAACAGATCTGAAATCATATAAATATTAAAGATTATTCACATATTCTGCACATGAGCATACAATAGCAGTAGATTAACATACAATGATTTTAAAGGAAATATACAACTTTTTAAAATCATTCTCACACATAATTTCTGACGTAGATAAAACTAAACTCATCAACATACAAACACAACTGGAGTATGTAGACAACCTGAAAAGAATAAGAAATAGACATGGTGAACATTTCGAGGATTGCGAATGGTCGAATGAAAACAGTACATGCGGTCCTGACACCTGCCCCTGTATATTTTATAAACATAGACTATATCAAGCTGAAATTGGAGCTAAAAATATAATTAATTTTTATAATCTTACTAAATGTAAAAACTGTGTTTTCAATAAATTGTAATTTTCAATAAATTCAAACGAAGAAATGATATAATAAATGACAAAAAAAAAACTTAACCACATCTGAAATCTTTGTTTAGTTAATTATTACTCTTTGTTCAGAGTACATCGTCCCGCACTTACGCAACCTACTATTGACTTTTTAAAGAAGGGCAAAAATGGTTACATCAGCTGAATTGGAGGAACTATTAATAAAACATAGTAATCAGAAAATATTTATATATATATATATATATACTGAGAAAATATTTATTTTGGTTTTCTATCATCAGGATAGAACCAACATATTTTAAATTAAAAAAACTGTATAACTTGCAAACACAGATAGAATAAAAAAATTATGTTTTGTAGAAAAATAGTTAATACTGTAAATGAAAATTTGAACACAAAAAATAGTATAAAAATTAATTATAACGGTACTTTTTCACTTTCGTGGTAGTCAAGTATTAAATTTTTCATTTATTTTTTGGTTCAACAGAATAGAACCACGTGCATTTTTAACTTAAACCAATAGGAGGTTGTAATAAAGCTTTATAAAAACCAAATAAAATTAAAGTCACAGTTTGTGACTGCAGTTAGCTAAATTAATATGGGAAGAAAGAGTTCTTTAAATTCGTCGGAAATGGTAAAAATTTATGTTTACCATTCTGAAAATTATTCTTATCGCGAAATCGGTAGAAAAATAGGCCAAAGTCACAATGTGGTAATGAATTACATAAAACATCGCCCATGCCATATGATCTTTGGCAAACTGAGGGCGCTGTTGTTGACGGATTGTATGTAAAAAAAATTTGTAATAAGCTAATGATTTGACTAAGATAACATGAAAATTATTGCCCAAGTTATTGCAGTGTACTAAAAAATTTCTTTTTAGCTGGACAAATTAAATTTTAGCTTGAAACTGGACAAGCGTCAAAAAAGCTGGACAATCCAGCCAAGTCCAGCCAGGCTGGCAACCCTAACGTAAGCCCGTAATAAAAATATGTATGGAAATACTTTAGCATTTTACAAAACTAAATTTCTTAGACATTTCATATCTGAAATCGAAAATATTCAGACACACAATAATCAAACATGCAAACATGTTGTTAATAGTGACGTCTGAAGAAGTAAGACATTTATAAAAATTTTTTACTTGTATTAGGCTGTTCGGAAAGTAATTCGTTTTTTTTTTGTGGAAATAAAAGACAGTTTTCGTATAATATCAATCAAGTGGTCATAAGCTGTTGAATTCGATAAATTTAACCTCTATCCGATCTCACAAATTGTTATTCGCCGGTTCGCATCAACTAATATCTTTTTTTTATCAGCTTCAACTGGTCTTCCCGAACGTGGTGCATCTTCGACATCAAAATTGCCAGATCGAAATTTATCGAATCAGTTCTTGCACTGGCGAACTGTCAACACACCTTTTCCATACATAACGCCAATTTCTTTCTGGCTTGAACAGCATTTTTACCGTTTCTGTAGTAAAACAGTAAGATATGTCGAAAATGCTGCTTATCGCTCTCCATATTTAAAAAGGCACGAACCAAAAACTTCTGCGTAGAATTAATTGGAGTTTTTCGACACAAGCCTTGCTATACGAGCTATCAAAGCATATACAAATTTTACAGCTTTAGTGTGAAATTGGTTGCCAAAAAAATACAATTAAATCCTCTGTCGGGAAAAAGCGAAATTACTTTCCGAACAACCCAATATTTGCAAATATGTTGTATTTGCAATTGAGTGGTCACCTCATGTCGAATTATTTACTAACATGCATTAAAATATTTTACTTTTTGTAAATATTTATGAAATGAATACCTTCTTTACATCTGTTAAACAAACTGACTTCGATAGAAGGATAGCATAAAGCAAATTATTCTTTCAGCATATTTCTGGCTCTGAGAGTAAATAAAATTGCCATGAAAAGTTCCTCAAAAAAATCTTTCGTTTGGAGTCGACTTGAAACTGTAGGGCCGGCCGATCGTGTATGATAGTAACACACACAACATAAGTTGTGTGAGAAAGCGGGTCGTAGTCCTTAATGTATATAGCCTCCATAGCTCTGCACCTCATAATCATATACGACGGACATCAGAGTCTCAAGTGCCGCTCTGAGACAGGTTCTAATTGGCATACCCCAAGTCTGAACAACAGCCCTTGTGGTTTTAACATCCAGCAAACAAACTGTGAAAAAAGTGTATAATTAAGCAGACAACATTAATTCGTATCCTGTGTTAATATTCATTATCTAAAGACTGCAAAAATTAAACTCCTACCATCCTTTAATGAATATTTCTTCATTCATGAATAATCAAGAGCCATTGTACAGATTCCTGTGGTAATTTAGAACTTTTGCGAAAACAGTCCATGCAATTCTTATAAAGTTGGAAGTTTTACTTTTACTCGTTACTTCTACTTCTACTTCCAACGACGTTAATTGACTAAATATTTGTGTTAAAAAATCCTTTATCAGGATAAATGTTCTACCAAACAAATTTTCTTCTAGTTGTTGCTATCGTTCGCGTTTTTGTTGGTAATTACGATGATGGTAGTGTTGTATTGTCTTACAAATTAACCATTTTATGTATAAATAAAGAAAAACAGAATCACAACTGATAGTGAAGGTCTGTATTAAAATAATAGCAACGCAAACAACAACAATGACAACAACTTCTTAAACATTAGCAGTTTATTCAAAATTATCATTGTAACAGATTAAAGTTTTCACTATACGTCAGGAATAAATTTTATTTTTTTCTAATTTTTTCAAAGAAAAACTTTCAAAAGTGCCGCATTACCAATCCGCTAGTCCCATCAATGATCAATTACCTACCTACGAAATATTATTTGATTTCGAATAGGGATGACAGGGTCCCTAACATGATCATATCCCCGGAATCTTTGATGTGTTTACTGATGGCTCCTAACTCGATAGTAGGTTGGAGAATTACGTTCAAGTCTAAACTCGTTACGGAGTGTCGCCGTAGTCTCGACGTTATTCGAATGTTCTTCAATGTCCCACTTGTCTGAGTTCCTAGGCACAGGGACATTTCAGGTCGATAAATCCTCGAGCAGTGTTGACATACTTACAAATCATTGCGTTATGGGATGACAAGCGGAAAGACTGCAGCTCCCATCTAACGACTTTTGCCGTAGGTGTGGATGTGCTGAAGAAGAAGAATTATTTCTTTGTCAACTGCTATGTCGTGTGAAATGCAGATTTAAATTATTTGGCTCTCCATTCTTTGTCAGCTTAACGGAGCTATCACCCATTGATATCAAGGATGTAGCTTTGTTTATCAAATTTTTAGGGATGGTTTCCAGCATAGTTTTCCAGCGTGCTTTAACGAGTGCCCAGCGCTAACCAACTTCTTCGCTTAGTTTGGGAGAATTCAGTTATTGCGGAGACTTCACTTACCTGTGGCGTCACAACGGTCGGCTATGTGTGTTTAAGTGAGCTCTAGCAAACAAAGCTACCACTTTGACCTAACCTAACCTAACCCTGTGAGTGCCCTATTTAAAGCAATATATTAAACATTGAGTTCTATAAGGTTTGGTTTAGAAATATTGCAATGTATAACGTTAAATACTTAGTCTAAAAGATAGTGTATTGGCTTATTAGACGTGACATCTCCAACAAAAAACAAAATTTAAAAAAATATTTCTTCGGCAACTGCCTGGCAAAGATCTGAAGTAAATAAAATTACCTTTAAAAATTTTCTCAAATATCTGGCGATCGGGGTCCACTTTATACTGCAGGTTCCACCACTCTTGGATGAAATTTAATGCACACAACATGAGTGCTGTCCGCAGCTGGGTAGTAGTCCTGACTGAAGGGTTGTAATGACCATTTATGTCTGTATATTTGTTTAATTAAAATACTAAAGCTTTTAAATACAAAAATTCAAAATTATGCGTCCACTTTATTACACACACACATATAATTCTTTGTAAAGCAAATTGCAATTCTCACTTTAGCAGGTGGGTCATTTAAAGCAGGGATTTTTAGTTGCTGTCATTAAAGAAAGACTTTCAACATTCCGTGGATTAGCAAAAAGAATTTTCTTTCATTTCTTGCATGTCGTCTTAAGTAGTAATAACATTAACAGAAAAAAATAAAGAAAATAAATTAATGCGTTTTGCATAATTACTCTCATAGCATGAGGTTTTAATAAAATAATCATTTTCTAATTGAAAAAAATTTTAATGCAAATGCACCGCTGCTCTCAACTTGGAAGATGGTGAGGAGGGTTTTACACACATAATTTGATGGAGTGTCATTATTAACTACAATATTAAGAAATATTTGCATAAAATGTAATGTAATAAGCATGTCATAATTTGCGTGACATAAAAGTCGTTGACAGTGTGATAGAAAATAAACGAAAAAATAAAAATTTCAATCTTATTGAAGTGTTTTCAATATCAAATATGTCCTCATGTTAAGTGAAGAGAAAACATGAAATTGCCATTAAAGCATAGACAATATGCCTTAAAAACCATTGTAGAGTCATAAATTTTTGATCTGGTTTGCTGAAAGGAAGAGAAGGAAATTTCGTTGAGCAACTTTTTAGCGAAGAAAACTATGCCTTTACATACATACATAATTGGTCATTACAACTCTTCAGTTATGATTACGACCACTTATGTTAGGTGTGTTAATTTTATTCAAGTAGCGGGACCTACGGTTTAAAGAAATTTGAGAAACTTTTCATTTTCTCTCAGAGTTTTTGATAGAAATATGGTGAGAGGAAGTCGCCGAAGAAACATTTTTTTTCATCATTTCGTTTTGATCGAGATGTCTGACCTGGGATTTTACCCGACACCTCATGTCTAATAAGTCAACACACTGCCTACTAGACTACGGCATCTTGCTTGTAGAATTATACGATGGGCGCTTACTTACTTAATTGGCCATTACAACCCTTTAGGCAGGGTTACAACTTAGCCTCTTCTCACACTACTTATGTTGTGTCTGTTAATTTTATTCATGAGTGGCTGGTTTATAGTTGACTCCGAAAGACAGATTTTTGAAAAACATTTAATGGAAATTTTATTTACTCTCAGCGTTTTCGCCAGAGGATTGCTAAGGGGAAGTCGCCAAAGGAAATATATTTTTCATATTTCATTTTATTTAAGATGTCTGTGCTGGAGTTTGAACTACGGGCTCTCGTCTAAGAACTCAACACACTAGGCACTAGACTATGGCAGCTTTAAAGGGTAAGCATGCTCTGCAAGAAGAGCTTGTACACGCAAGAAGAACTTACACTTACAAGAAAAGTTTGCACATGCAATGAAAGTTTTCACAATCAGTAGACGTAACTCAGACAGCCATTTTAAAGCGTTTAAAAGCAGCTGAATTAATTAAAAAGCAAAGTAATTGGGTGCCACTTGAACTGAAGCCGAGAGACGTCGAAAGACTAGTTTGAATAACCTCTGTCGAAACAAATAATTTATGAATCAAACTGAAAATATAAAAAAATAGATTCATTATGATTAGTTCAAGCGTTAAAAATCAATTGTGAAGTGTAGGCAATAAGCAGAATATTCATTGCGCCAAGGTAATGGTATACATTTAATGATAATCCAATATGAATTGATAAAACTGGGATAGACTATGCCGAGAGACCTGTAAAGGTAATAATAATTAACTCGTTTGAAGTGAGTGTTGCCCGTCTTAAACGTCTTGAGTATTCAATCTCACAAGAGGCTGTAAATTTCCATCATAAGAACACTCTGCACCATCCAAATACTATTTGGAAAACAGTTAATACTGACCACTGAGGAATAAAGCCACCAAATGCAGCACTTTGAATCCAATATCACATTCATTAAATTTCACGCCTCTACGGGAATACTTTTCTAAATTGGAAAAAGCAGCACGAAATTCAACAAACCGTGGCTAGTCCGACATACCTGGATGCCGAATTTCAAAACTACAGGGGACAGCGGTGGTGCAAACCCACAACTAACGGATAATGACAAGGGAGTGCTTACCCCACACTGGGTAACACATTGAGCCATATGGCCACCGAGTGAACTTGCCTGTGAACGGCAAGCTACCCACTAACATAATCCTGAAACCTAGTCTTATAACAATTAAAATAAAGGTTGTGTGAGCATGTTCACTTAGTCATCTTTATCCAAGAGTATCATTATTTACTTTGAAGGCGCCGTGGTCTAGTAAGTAGTGTGTTGGGTTATTAGACGCGGGGCCTCGATTCAAACCTCAGGTCAGACGCCAAACAAAAATAAAAATAAATATGTATTTCTTCTGCGACTTCCTCTCAACAGATTTCTGGCAAACACTTTGAGAGTAAATAAGAATTGCCATGAAGAGTTTCTCAAGAATCTGTCGTTCGGAATCGACTTTAAACTGTAGGTCTCCCCACTCAGGTAAAAAATTACAACACACAACATAAGTAGTGTGAGAAGCTAGGTGGTAATTCTGACTAAAAGGTTGTAATGAAAAATTGTGTACGTATTTGTTATTTATTTTCATCCTTCTGTTCTTCTATCCTCATGTTTGCATATTCCTGACTTATTCAACAACCCATATTTATAACGAAAAGTAATTTTTCAGTTTTTCTCTTGTGGATTTTTATAAACACCAATTTTCTTATTCATTTTCGTAATTTCACTTAACAAATATTTTGTTTGAATAAATTTTTAAAGCGAGCCATCGGTCTCATCATCAAAACTGGTTGTTAAGGTAAAATGTTAAAGGATTCTCGTAATTGAAAATAATATTCTAGCAAAAGCCTTTCATTTATTTTATTTTTTTATTACATCTTTCTCTGCCTTTTTGGTTTTCTTCCATTTTATGCTGAATGTATTGACGAACAAAGTCATTGTGAATAATTTGCATTGATTAACCAAATTGAGAGAACCATCATTATTATTACTAACGCGCAAAGTACCAAATGATTATTTGATATCGCTCTCTCTCTCATCCAGCAAAGTCTTCAATAACGAAATTAATAATCATCGAGCATATAATAATCGTTAATCATATTTTGATTATTATTAATTACTTTTCATTTATAATCAATTAAAAGGCGGTTTCAATGAAAAAAAAGAAAAAATTAACTCAATATCAGACAATTATTATTAAATTATTAAAAATTATTACAAGCCCTAGTTTAAGTTAGCCCAAGTAAGATAAACAGAAATATATTGACGAGCTGCTTGATAGCTTGTAATATAAATATACACACATACACAATTAAGCATTTACCACTGCTGATTACAATCGTAGTTCCATAAAATTGTGAACATCTGCTCAAATTTTTCAGTTTGTCATATCAAGTCTAGATAACTGCTCTTCTATCTTATCTACTAAACGCAGTATTCATAGCCCTCTGTTCTTTCATAATTCTGCATGATTAGCAAATACTTTTATTGTATAAACTGCGGCTTATTATGGTACCACAATCAATTAAGTCCGGGGATCAAACATTCCCTAGAGGAAACCAACCCAAGTTGCCAAGTGCACCAGAGCCAGTTCAGTGAACCATATATTTCGCGGCGATTAGAAAATCACACTGCATAAATGACTAGTAGTTTGAAAGATGTATCTTCAACAAGATGTTCGTTATCAACTGCCAAAGTAGTATTTGTAGAAAGACCTGATAGTTTGGCAATAAGGAGGCAGGAAGATATGTAAAGTCTGGAGCATACCAAAATGAGCGTACTGGATATATCAAATTATGAGAGGATAGAGGATATCACCCAAGTATTCAGATCAATACATGTTAACTGACAATAAAGCGGCCATTAGGTCCCTAGAGAGTTTCTTCATGTCAAAAACTTTGCCAGAATACCAGTTGACTGTGCGAGATATAGAGAGACATTAAATGACTACACTCATGTTTGTTTCTCTCAGTGCGGCGCATTAAATGTAAACAAAATCCATCCTGTAAACCTTATAACAGAACTTCTGGTCCCTGTGTAAGCATGACGAAATATTGAAAATTAATCATAAGGAGTTCCGTCGAAACTAGAATATTCCTCAAAATGAAATTTACTCAAAATATTGTTTACTTGTTCGCATTTTAAAATAATTAAATTATAATGTTTTTTTTTTTTTTTTTGTAAATTATAAAATCAAAATGAATTAAATACTAAAAAAAATAATAATAATCATAAAGTTATTTCCAAAACTAACTATACAACGATATTTATTTTCGGAATGTCAACAACATAATAAATTGAAATAATTGAATAGGAAACTGTGCAATTTAATAGAAATTGATAGATTTGATGCCAGAGAACTTGTCTATGCGTTATTTCTACTTTAACATGTACCCATCAGAGATCAGCAATGCGTATTTAAAAAGATGAGTAGAATCGAATCACACTCATAATTTCTAATGCTTACACGCATTCATACTCATATTCAAAGTTTGAATTAAGTTCGTACTCATACTTAACAAAACGTATGATGTTGTTGATTTCGACTCTCCACGACTCAACATTTACAAGACTCACAAAATATGTATGATTCGCTTACGAACACTAAAATACTCACTAGAAGGCTGTGTGTTTGCTTTGCTTGCTGCTCTGTCTTTTTTGCTTATGTGTCTTTTCTTTTTTTGTAAATCCAACAACAACTAATACTGTAAATTTTGATGAATGAATCGAATGAGTAGGCTTACGAATCAAACATATTTCAAATGGTATGAGTTTGATATCAACGTTGTACGCATAGTCATTGCAACCTATACTTATAAATCAACGTTGTAGTGAGTACGAATGCATCAGTGATTCAAAATTTCATGAGTGCTTATGAGTAGCGAAAAAACGATACGAAGTGCTGTCTTAATGTTCATTTAAAGAAAATACAGAATATTTTTTTTTATTAAGCGTATATTTAATTATCATAAGGTTTATTTAATTTTCATAAAATAAACAATAGATTAAATATACATATATTAATATTGATACAATGCCCTCTGGAGGGCACTCGAGCATCATTAAGATAATTTGAGTAAATATTTATAATGTGTTTAAAATAATTTTTTTTAAATCAACTATATATTGGAGCATAAAGAAAAATATAAAAAAATTTATATTAATAGTTATTACAGAATATTGAGTCCTTGTTTATTTCTATAACTTCAGTCACACCATGGCATACTCATCAATTATACATGTAAGGTTGCTATACTTCCTTGCTATTCTTTTTAATTCATACTTTTAAGTGAAAAAAAACAATAAATTAATAAAAAAAGTAATCGTTTCAATAATTTCTTTTTTTCCATTCAATTCTCTTTCTTTTCGCAGCATTTCCTCTTTTCTTTTTTCCCAATTGGTGCGTAATCAATGGGATTTATTTTAAATTAATAAATGAAGTAAATATGCACTTTACTTACGTATGTATGTATATGGTATTGAGAAAATATTATGAATTACTTGAATACGCGAAGATTAAATACGAAATAAAAACCATGTTATCGATAACTTTTCTTTCATTACATTCTCATTTGCAACTCCTATGAATGGATCAGTATGGCTTCACTAAAGCACAGAAAAATGAAATGAATGACTTGAAGTAAGGGACAGGGAAGATAAAAACAAATATAACCGTGTAGCCGTGACAGAAATAAAAAAGGAAAATGAAATTAATCATGATTTTAATTGAAGATGACACAAAAGTGAGACATACATATATTCTTAATGACATAAAAGTAAGAAAATTATGTTCACAAAATCCTTACACGACGCTCACTGGTATTTAAGTGGCAAACAAATTTTGACCTTTTGAGCGAGAAACTGAAAGATAAAAAATAATGTTTTTTAAACTAATTTATGAATCTATTACATGGGAACTCCCACATGGGCTTGACTTCCGAGCTTTTACAGTTGACAACAGCCATCCTGTTGAAGCTACATCTGTCAAATTATTTGTCATTTATTGAGTCTGTTTTTCCAAACCACCACGGACGGATATAGCATTCAACAACAAATGACAATGACAATATTGAAATTATTTTATCAAAATGGGTATTCGGTTCGGATGAAGACTATTTCTGAATAAACAAACAAAATACCGAATTCTGTACACAGGAGATTTAAGAGCGACAAATGTGTCTAATACGCCAAAACACTATCTACTCCCTACTAGACTGCGGCAAATGAATACAGCGCTAACCATTTAGGGCCACTTTTTGAATGCAAGTTTAAACTCGAGATTAAGTTAATCTCCAGATAAATTTAATCTTAATGAACTCATTTTTCATTTTTGAATGGGAGCTTAACTGGAGATTAACCTAGTAGAGCTGCCGTACTTATAAGCAAAAATGGCAACATTTTTTTCGTTTATTTTGTTCTGTTTACTACTTTTGCAAAGTGTTTCACAACAATTTGCTTTTGTATATAACAAAAACAAACAAACAAAAGCTGAATACTGTTGATCTTTATGGAAAAAAATTATTTTCTTAAAATAATAAATAAATTAAGACTGTCTATTGTCAATTTGTGTTTTATATAATTCATAGTCACTTAAATATTTGTCTTATTCGGCTTTCCCTTACTTAAAAGCTTTTTTTTTAATAAAATTTGTCAACTACTTTTCATAGTTAATCTCGAGTTTAAACCAGCTACGTTGGTGGTTTAAACCAGCTACGTTGGTGGTTTAAACTCGAGATTAACTGCTTAACCGTAAGGTTAAACTCAAGATTAAGTAAATTCAAAAACTGAAAACGAAGTTTAACTGGAGATTAACTTAATCTCGAGTTTAAATTTGCATTCAAAAAATGGCCCTTAGAGGTTTACCATTTACTGGTAAATTTCAAGCGATATTTACAGCCGGCTGATGTTGATTGCGTGCCTAGACAAAACGCTTTCAATGAAAATTTTTCCAAAAAAATGAAGATGATGAAGGTCACTTTCCACCCGGCATGTAAGTCAACAAACAAGGCTTGGAAAACTAAGAAAAGATTGTAGAAAAGCCATTACCATTGACTGTTTTAAACACTTTGTGATTTAGAGGTGACACTGGGTCGTATATTTTCAAAAATTTCTCTGAAACAACTTTTACCCGCCATAAGGCAACATAAATTTCTTGCCTGCATTTTCAACAATAAGGTGTCTCGAACTACAAAATAAGAATAATTTCATGCGGCTTGTTATCGTTAGAATTTGTTGTAGAACTACGTCAAAGACAGTACCTGACCTTGGAGCATTTGAAAACCAACATTTATCAAGTTATCGCTGATATGCCGCCCGCAATGTGGGAAAATGAGCCTGATGCCGGATGCGGCAAGTGATATTGGACTTCGTACATAATGGTAAGGTATAAATATTAATACGAAAATGGAAATGATGTTTTGCTTTTACATCGTTTAACATTAAAATTATGAACAAAAGCTACAAAAATCAATGAACTTGTTTACATGATAAATAAGTAAACAAAACTATATCAACAAAACACCAGTATAAGAAAATGTGATAAACAAGTAAACAAAAATGCAACAACAAACTCTGAAAGAATAAACGTAAACAAAAATACAACAACAATCAAGAATAAATATATGGTCAATTCACACAAGCCATTGTATCGTTGAATTGAGTGTATTGTTGGACGAATATACAACAGTGTATGCTTGTTGTTGATAATTTTCATATAAAAATCCAATACACTTATACACAAATTTTTCATATGTTTTCAAAAGTTGTATTGTTTTCGTGCTATCAAATTGTGTGTTTTAAAAGTTGGTTTCGTGCTATCAAATTGTTTGAATGCCAAAAATGAAGAAGAAGACATTTGGAATACGAAATACACAATACAGCATAGCGTTGAGCGTTCACACACAACCAAGTGTATTCAATACAACATACACGATACAAAGTCGTGTGGATTGGCCAATACATAAAATGTTTACATTTATAGAGATTTCGAACAGGCGAAGTCATTCCTTTCAAGAGCATTCATCAGAGTGTTTACCCTGCGATATAAAAGGCAAGACAAAGCAGACACCAGAGTCAGTAAAAATTCAGTCAGGGCCTGGTTACGTAAAATCGTAACGTACGTAGCCTGAAAAACGTTTGTATAGTTATAGAAACGTTAAAAACGGAACATATGTCAACGGAGAATGTAAATAAAAACGAAACAAAACACAAAGCAACAAACAAAAGACCACAACACAATGCAAAGAAATTGGTATACAGACATTTGCACTTATCATCAGTTTTGCCGTTTTTAGTTATTTTTTGTTCAATGTGTAGATTTTTCCGGGTTATTATTTTACTTAAAAAATAGCTTTTTTTGTTTGTTAAAATTAATTAATTAGTAAGCCTATAATTTTATTATTTTATTTTTTGTTTCTTTTTTCTCAATTATAATTTAAATTTGAAAAAAAAAATAAAGTAAAAAACTGCGAATTTAATTTTGATTATATTTTTCCTTATTTGTTCATTTTTTCGCAAATGTTGTTACAATATTTTTTTTTTCGTGTTGCTTCTCATGTTCAAATGTCACGTAAAAACGTGGGAGAATTCTGTTTTATACAGATCGTTCCGTTTTGCTAACGAGAGAGAACATTTGGGTAAGCGTTTACAATGTTCTCCATATGCTAAAAAGAGAACGATCGCTACGGTACGTTACGTTGCGTGTGGGTAACTGCTACTACAGTCTTGTGTGAAGACGTGCTGTGCTACAAGAGAATAATCGTGGTTTAAAGATCTACATTATAAAGATCGAACAATTGTTATCGTTTACGCAAAAGAGTGTAAAGAAAAATAACAAACAAAGCAATTGTTGTTGTTTACATCAAGTTGTGAACAGTGGCACACAGAATTGTGCGAACAATAAAGAATTTATTTAAAACTAAACACAAATTTATTTTTATTTTTATTCGCAATATACAAACTCTTATTTCAAACGTTTTTAAAAGGTAAAAACGTAACAATATTATGACGAAATGAAAGTTACGTCGAAATTATAGCTGAAAGAGTTTTTTTACTTCTGAAACCGTTCAATGCACATGCAGTTTTTTATATTCACATTGTGTCATGTGATTTGAATTAGGCTGTTCGAAATCGTGTTAGACATGTAAATGCATTAGACGACAATGCAATAAGAGATGAATGCTTGTTGTGTTGTAGTACTCCATCGATTGTTGCAGTAATCGATAAAATAATAAATGCCAATATACAATGACGAGTACATTTGTATAACTCAAATCCCTCTTCTACCATTTTGTCTTTAACTAACTGAACATTAACGACAAGAATGATAATAAATTATTGGCATCTCTTTGTGACATTTATCACAAATGGATAGTAAAACATGAGCGTAGAGAACGTACTATTGGTTTTGTTATGGAAGCAGACTGCAGTGTAATATGCTGCAGTGGAACATTGTCATCAACTATTAATGATGCGTAGTAGACAAACACGAAAGTAGATTATTTTTATTATTATCATGCGAAAACGTAAGAAACAATGGTCACATTGGTAGGAGGACATAACCCAGTAAAAGTTTTCGTAAGCAAAATAGGCTTTCAAATTAAAGAAGCTTTCGTCTACCTCCGAGTATTGTTTCAAGTGCCATTGTTAGCGAGGTAACGATTGTAGCTCTCTAGTAAGCTTTTTACGAATATTAAGCAGTTCCTAATGACAACCTTTGATGAAATTGAGGATGCTATTAAACCATTCGATGATATGAAACCTCTTTTAACGAAGTTGACAATTGTTCATATCTTCATGCATGGTTAGAAACTATTCAACTATTAGGAACTATGACAGTAACTAGTCATTTAGAATTTGCTAACAATGTTATGGATAACGGTTTTAAGGTTATAGTTCATTTTGATGACCTATCTGTAGATAGCTCTGTTCCTGAAAGGCACAACCCGAGCGGTTCAGTTTTTCTTTTAAAATTCTCTCTAGCTGAAGCGTAGAAGATTGTCTGGGAGTAAATACCCAAATGATAAGCAGCAGAAAAGAAATGGTCTCAGAGTCTCCGTCATGTTGAAAAACGTGAGGGTCATCTTCTATTCTAAGCTTTACTGGAGGCAGAACATCCCAGAAAGACTTCAGATATTTCATATGACTCCCTGTAAAGAGGCTGTTGGTAACAGAAGTTCGTTCAAACCCTTGGGTATTCAAGGCAATAATTGAATCTGTAATATTAACAGTAAGCCTGTAGGTTCGGAGACTGTATGGTCAATACGGTTGAAATTTGACAAGACTTGAGAAGACGATCCGATAGTATTGATTGATAGATTGGCGATACCCATCAAGGCACTTTACTTATTGGTAATCAGATTACACTTAATGAACTTAGTCCTCATATCCGATTGATTATGGATATGGATAGGAAAATGACTTGTGGTATTAGACAAAAACATTCAAACCATTCTCATCGAAACAGAAGTCATAGCTACGCTCAACTAAAAGGTTGGTTTTCTTTCAGCCCCGTAGGGATTCGAACGTGGGCTTTCCTCCTTGTAGACAAGCTGTTTTCACCACTATACCATGCCGTTTAGTAGCAAAATGTTCTCCTAGAATATGCTGACCTGTTCGTTCTCCTAGGTGTCATAAATTTCCTTCTGAATGTCATATCGATGTCAAGCTTGTTCCTGAATATCGCTTATATCTGTGGGAAGTGGTAGACTATCCGAAGGTCTTCATTATTTTGGTCCTTGAGAATTGGGGCATAAACGAAAATTATGTTGCAGACGAATTGGCCCAAACGTGAACCGAACTGGTCAACCTCCTGGGAGATCGACGCATAGGGGTCTCTTAAGCCATAAGGAATAAATTCGAATCCATGGCTAATATTCCTTTGTTTAAAAAAGAAAATTAGTTCGCCCCCCAAAAAGTTTTGCTGGGTTTTATTCCACATACAATAAAATAGGTAGAAGGCAGCATTCATGTTCATGTTCTTAAAACATTCTTGAATTCTTTATTTAATTGCCAATCAGGCAGTTGTGTTTCAATCATTGACTGGCGGCACACTTAAGTGGTTATTGCTGTAACAACATTCTTATCAGTGCCACTGAAACAAGTGTGATTGAAACATAGAAATTGAACAAAACGTAGAGGAATATTGGCATTACAATCATTCATACTGTGCTGTGACACAGAGATATTAAAATAAAAATAATAAAAAAATAAGAGGCTGAGCAAAAATCCCAATACACCCTCAGCTCTTTGCTTGCGACCACGCTTGGGAGGAATGCGATTCTTTTTGTCTTTTGGCGACAAATTAATGTGTCTCAATTGATGGCAAAAGAGAATTCGATCAATAAGATTTTAAGATGTTCTTTTGAAAGCATGTGTGACCGGAAAAGCCTTAAGAAGACACCACATTGCAAATTTATCTGAAATAAAAAAATTTTAGTTCAATTGAAATTTATTTTAATTTGCTAAAAGCATCGGGAACAATATTAACAATTGCGAAGTGACAGAAATACAGCCACGAATTCATATGGGAGTGCCCCATGATATTATTGCCATGTTTTTAACGAACTGATGTATTATTTTAATTGCGGTTGTAGCTGAAGTTCATGAAAACCTGAGAAAATACTTTGCGGGTTTTTGGTTCCATAACTATTGGCACATTGGTGACTGATTTGGTGATTGACTTGCCAGAAACATAGGAAGGGAGTGCCCAGTGATCTTGTTAGTGGCTGAAGTTTACGAAAGTCAGGGAAGATGCCTTGCATGTTTTTGGTTCCATAACTACTGGCACATTGGAGACTGGTTTAGTTGTTGACTTATCGGATACTTAGGAATGTGGCTTAGGGGATACCGAGTTGCGAAGTCTAAGGCTAATACTTCACTTAATAACAGACAACTTACTACTCTTTGAGATTAAATTCACATGCAGTAATTACAACCGTACTAGCCGACCCTTTTGTTGAAAATAGGATATCATATTAGAGGATACTTTGCGGCTCCCCAGCTCTAAAAGTAAATGAGAAATTTAATCGCACTAGTCTTCTCAAGACAGATAATTCTTTTAGTATGAGGCTTATATCGTGAATGTAAAGTCACCGTAGTCTAGTAGGTATTGTGTTGGCTTACTAGACGTGAGGCCACAGTTTCTAATTCCAGGTCAGACATCTCCAACAAAACGAAGTACAAAAAATATTTCTTATAGAATAAATACTGGGTTGCTTGGAAAGTAATTTGGTTTTTTGTGAAAATGAAAGACAGTTTTGGTATAATAAACAAACACTTTATTAAATTATATATTGGCCGTTCTGGTCCAACACCCTTTGCCATCTTTCTGATAGTAGAATAATACCACGCTCATAAAATTATTGGTTTTTGCTGGTAAAAAACTGATCGAGGTGGTTTTTGATATCCTCATTTGTGGTGAAGTTTTTATCGTCTAAAAAATTTTGTAGTGACCGGAACAAATAATAATCCTGTGGTGCCAGTTTTGGAGAATATGGTGGGCGTGATATTGTATCCCATTCACACTGTAAAAGCTTTTGTCGAGCGACCAAACTTGTGTGAGGTCTCGCGTTGTCTTGGTAAAACACTACAACTTTTCTGTTCATTAGTTCTGGCCTTTTCTGTTGAAGTGTATCATTCAGTTTGTCCAGCTGATGACAGTAGACTTTCGAATTAATAGTTGTATAAAAGCTAAAAAAAAACGATTCCTTTAAAAATCCCACCAAACAGACAGCATCACCTTTTTTTGGTGAATATCGGCTTTGGAAATGGTTTGAGAAGGTTCATCTTTTTTGCTCCATGACCTCTTGCGTTTGACGTTGTTGTATACAACCCAGTCCCCGCTTCAAAAACGGATGTTTTTCGTGACGTTTAAGAAGCGAATCACAGACGTCAATGCGGCGACACAGATTTCTCTCTGTGAGAACATGGGGAACCCATACACCAAGTTTCGAGGACAATCCCAGGCCATTCAAGTGGTCATAAACTGCGAATTTGATAAATTTAACCTCAATCCGATCTCAAGTGTTGTTATTCGCCGGTTCTCATCAACTAATGCCTTTATCGCATCCCTATCAGCTTCAACCGGCCTTCCCTAATGTGGTGCATCTTCGACATTAAAATTGCCGGATCGAAATTTAGCGAACCACTTCTGGCACTGGCGTACTGTCAACACGCCTTCTCCATGCACATCGGCCAATTTCTCTCTGGCTTGAATAGCATTTTTACCCTTTCTGTAGTTAAACAGTAAGATATGTCGAAAATGCAGCTTATCGCTCTCCGCTGTACTGCATAGAATTAATTGGAATTTTTCACACACAAGCCTTACTACATAAGCTCTCAAAGCATATAAAAATTATACGGCTCAAATGTAAAGTTGGGTGCAAAAAAAGGCCCCGTTTTTAAGACTTGATTTACATTTATATCGCTTTCAACTTTTGTTTTCCTGTTGTATTAGATAAAAATGTTAAAACTTCTCTTTGTTTTAAATGCAAAACCACCAAAAAATCTCTGGCTTTTGCATCATCACTCTTAATTAATGAAGTTCTTAATGCTCATCAACAAATTCTACCAGGATTAAAATAATTACGAGCAAATATTTATGCATTTACTATGTGTGTGAATTAATAAATAAACATACAAAATGTATTTCGAATTGAATTAATTGAAAACATTTAAACTACAGAGGTTTTTGTGGCTGGCTTTTTCACAGAGTAACTTAATAAAGTAATGCGCCTACATTAAATGGCATTCACTAGCCAGCAAACAAAAAGAAATTGCATTGTGGTTCATGTTGTTTATTATGGCTTAAAAGATTTTTGTGTGATGAACACATACATACAATCTGTACAATCCATACAATCTGTAATTTAATATTAAAATTTAAATTGTTACTCCATACAGATTTATCAAACTTAGTACTAGGAGCAATCAGAGGCAGTTCTATGACCACCAAGAACAAGCGATTTAATCCCACTAAGCTGTTTTTTTATTATTATTATTGTCGTGAAGACGTGCCTTAATACTGTAACAATGTGATCTATTATACTCTCGTCCAACTTTATAGAGTATCTCTATAACGTCTCCTTTAAGCCCAATGCCCTGGCAAAGTTCAAGATGCTGCTCGGTGTCAGTAATGACAATTCCCTGCTTTTGGTGTTTCCTCCTAGGATGCATAAATGCCACACTTACTTCAAGATATTCAATCTCAGGTGGTGCCGCGTTGGCTTATCAGACGTGAGGCCATGGTTCTAACCTAGTTTAGGTATTTCGATCAAAACGAAATATGAAAAATATTTTTATGCCGACTTTCCCTCAGCTCAGAGTCGATTTTAAACTGTAACTCCAACTACACATGGATAAAATTAGCATACAATAAACAACCATCATTTTGAATAAGTGAACCCTGAGCGTACAGTGCTCTGTGAAAAGACTGATAATCAAGTTTAAGTTATTCCTGGAAAGTTTGATGTATTTTTAGTAAATATTCTTTTTGTAATTTTCCAAGATAAGTTTTGATTTACTTGCACTCTTTATCTTCTTTTTCGTTGAACATATTTTTCAAAACATACTCTACTATTCAATAGATAAGTTCTAACTCGATCAGAGGCATCGACGGTTCTCTCTCTTCAATCTCATAAGCTTGCACATTGCCTAGTTCTTCCACATGACCAGGGACACATTAGTTGATAACTTTATTTTGTTTCGTAATTGCCTAGACTATTCAGCTTCCCCTGACAATCATATGTATATCTTCCATTTAACTTCATTAGAGCTCGAATCTCTGCCTGCCTGCCGTGTCCTATCCTTTATACATCCTATCCAAGATAAATTGACCACATTTATCGATGGCTTAGACTTCTGCTGGGATAATACCTGTGAGTTTTTCCTTGAACTTGCAATATTTCATTCTGAGACAAAAAACTATTGTCCCTGTTGCAATATCCGTTCTTAAAACATTTGTACATCACGAAATAGTCTCACTTATCTTGTCCAACTCCGTTTGAGCTATTTTCACATGAGAAATATGTACATGCCGTGTGTGCGATTATACAGATACGCACATAAATCTCAAACTGAAAAATGAAACGAAAAACTTTGAGTACCAAAATACGATTCCATTATTGCATTGAACTCCGACATGGAGTAGCTGGATTTTTACTAAAATTTTAGCATTAGTTTGGATAGTTTATAGTTTTAAAAGTTTTAAGTTTTTATCAGTTTTTCGTATTTGTTTATGTTTCGTTTTCGTTTTCGTTTTTGGTTTTCGTTTTTTTTTTTTAATTTTTACAATGTGGGTTAACGTATGCCTGTTCAATTCTATTTCATACATCATGGCAAATAAAGAAATATTGTCAACGCACACGGGTTAGCAAATGTGAAAAGTAGACACTAAAAATATAAATTTAGAAAAACTATATGGAAAACCAAGTCAAAATCGCTGCGTATATACTCGTAGGTTTTATAAGTCCTTTTGAAAAACAGACGAATATTATATATATATTATATTATATTATATTATGTTATCAACTGTGACATATTAAAACAATAAATCAATATCAATAAAAAAATACTTTAAAAATGAATGAATATTTAAATATATAAACTTTTTGAAATGACATAAAAATACACTCATTGAACTTTGAGTATTATATGATCAACGCATTCATTTGGAAATAAAGAAAAATTCAAACAAAGGGAGGACGACGTTTTCTATTCTACGTTTTTTATTGTATTTAAAGTTACAAACAAAAACCTATTATTACTCATAAAAAGAGCATTGAATGTCATACTTAGTTAATAAAGCTGGGAAAACATTAACATTTTGGAAATTAACTTTCCCAAACACTTTGAAGACCAATCACTTTGATTAAAGTATACAGTGCCACATTTGCTCTAAAATAATAAGATTTTATTTGCACACACACATTACGTAGTCTCCAAACTTACGCCAACATACATATGCTATGCCAAATGCAAACTTTATAGTCACAAGTCTGCAATGGAGTAATTTGGAAGGGATACCGTTACTTATATATTGTATTACAACTTGACTTAGTTTAAAATCTGCTTCAGTTTTTTAAAACTTTATTAAGCAATCACTACGTGGTAATAACTTATATCCTGAACTCTTGTGAAAGCAACTGCAAACTGGTTCACAATGTTTAGTATTATTGTCGGGAAGAGGTGCCATAGTACTACAAGCATGCGATCTATTGTATTCTCGTATTTAACGCCTCTTAGGTACCAATATCTAATGATGCAATAGTCAACAAATCATGGGAGAGGGATTACATGGGGTCTACAAGACAGATTAGAAGACCTGGACTATGCGGATGATATATGCTTATTAATCTATTCTTTCTCCGACATGCAGTCGAAACTGTTAAATCTAGTTAGCGAAACCGCAAAGTTATGAGTATCCACAAAACCAAATCACTCAGAATGAATGCTAACGCAAAGGGGGAAATTCTTAATATACGGCAAGAAAATTGATGAAGCGGAGTTCCGGTTCATCAGCAGATATTGCCAGCCTCATTAATAAGGCACGCAAAGCTTTTGCCCAACTTGACCCCGTTTGGAAATCATCTAATATATCGAGACGCACCAAAATTAAAATTTTCAACTCCAACGTTAAATCAACATTATTGTACGGTTGCGAAACGTGTTAACAAATACCTGCGTAGAATCATGCGTGTTTACTGCCCCTCCATAATATCCAATAGATATGGAAATATGGCGGATATGGCGGAGTTCCGGTTCATCAGCAGATATTGCCAGCCTCATTAATAAGGCACGCAAAGCTTTTGCCCAACTTGACCCCGTTTGGAAATCATCTAATATATCGAGACGCACCAAAATTAAAATTTTCAACTCCAACGTTAAATCAACATTATTGTACGGTTGCGAAACGTGTTAACAAATACCTGCGTAGAATCATGCGTGTTTACTGCCCCTCCATAATATCCAATAGATATGGAAATAAGAAGACGCAAGTGGGGCTGGCTTGGGCACACTCTTCGCAAACTATTAGATGACATCACAAGGAAAGCCATAGATTGGAACCCCCAGGGAAGTAGGCGCATCGAACTACCGTCACACACGGAAACGCCAAATCATAATCGAATTATCCAAACTACGTCTACAGTGGAACGAAGTCAAACACCGCGCTGACGATCGAGCTCATTGGAACCAACTTGTGGCGGCCCCTGGAGAAGAGAACATATAGGTACCAATATCTCCATCCAAAATAAGTGTTCTTTGTGTCTATTGCGCCCCATTAAATTGCCAAAATCATAGGTTATTCTTGCGTAGTCTTGTATCCATGAGCCTGATTCAAATTGCATCCAACTATAATTAGCCATTAAGTTTATATTGCCTGAAACTCATTTGGTTTGGGCAGAGTCCCTGCTTATTTCTACCTGTCCTCTCTGCCCATTGGAAGATTATGGCCCAATAACGAGATGGAAGCTCTTTTCCGCAACCTTATATACCTCATCATGACCACGAATGCCAGCTGAATTGGATTCCAACAGAGGGTGTTCCTATTCCCCCTTCTTAGTTGATACTGCTTACCCAATATTTTTTATTTCTTCCTTTAAACTTATAACGGCCGAATGTTTGGGTGCTAAGCTCCGCCCTATGTTGACAAAGTTGAATTGAGTATATCTGCCGATTGTATAGACATGTACTTCGATGATACCCGTGAGTTTATTCTGAATTCATCGACCCATTCGTATACCACAGAATGCTCTCTTTTTTAAAAGAGTACTTAGTCTCCAGCTTAGTTCCTTCGATCATATCACTAACTTTGAAGATCAGGCACTTTGACAAAAAGGCTCTACTCATGAGTGATAGTAAGTGAGTTGACAATGATTTTGGAGTAAGCCGGGTTTCGCCAGAGCAAAACTCTGTTTGTCGCGACAAATTGTTGAATATGTTCAGAGTATTACTCGATATGGCGCAATTCCATCAAAGTCCGCTTTCACATTTACATACACACTCCTAATAATCCTCTGAAGGTTCATCTCAGCAACTGTGTGAAATTGTATTAATCCCAGTTTGAGACATCCTTGTCGCTTTACCTATATACTTGAAGATCCTTGAACTCGATCAGATTTGGTAACATATAGTGATAGAATGATCCTTGTTTATCTGAAGTTCACCTAAAATTTTATGATGATTTGGGATCGGTATGCTTTTTTGATTGATTGGGTAGGTTATAAAACAATCAACATTGATTTTTTTCAGTGGATTTTTAGTTTTTAATTCTTCTTTTTGCATGTTCTGCAATTAGCAATAAACACATAATGGCAACAAAGAGGTCACCGTGGTATAGGCCGCCTTATTCAAATTCTGTATGCACTTATACAAATGCATTGTTAACGTAATACAGTTTGAGTGTGAGAATCGGTTGTTTGTTGCAAAAGCCAGTAGGTGGATGCACCCATGACTGGTTGTTTAGTAGACTTGGTTTGTCGTTGGTTTGTGTAAATAAATTTAATGCATGCAACGAACTATACGCTTAACAACTCCCACGCAACACCCTTACCATTCCAATCACTTTCAACGGTGCCATCATTACCTCCGTTATATATTGACGATAACTTGTAGCCGTCGAATGTAAAAATATTTTTGTTGTCATAAACCAACTTCATTTCGCCACCGATAAAAATATTTCATGGTTTTTCCAATTTGAATACCATATTCATGTATAAATATTCGAAATGTCTGTCCTAGATGTCCATCCATTTATCTGTGTATGTGTCACGCAGTGTGAGTGACTGAATGAGTGAGTGCGTTAATATTTATTTGCATATGAATACGAATTGATAAATGTACGTGATTTTCACACTTCAGAGAGATGCCTTTAAGGCCTAGCTGTCACAATATTTTTGTCAATTATACGGCTGTAGGCCAATATTTTAAATCGATTTTGTTATATTTACACATTTGAATAATTGACAATAATTGTTGATGGTGAAAAGTATGTACAATTATTGGAAATTTTTGTAACTTAAAGTTTACGTGTTTCTAACACTCATTTAAACTCCATTTCATTAAAAAAAATACACACAAAGAAGGAAATTGTGTACATTTAGAGAACTCATTTAGAGAATCAAGGGTAGCAAAAACTCTTTTCCACATTTTCAAATTACATGCGCTGCTTATATACTCATTTAGCACACATTTCTATCTGCTCTTTAGGGAAACGCTTAGATCTTTCTGGATCATGAAATTGTTTATACATCACGAACCGTTTTTCATCCCGTTTAAAATTTTACTTTAACAGGTAGGCTGCCCTGGTAGTCTATTGGATAGTGTGCTAGACTATAAGCGTGAAGATCTCACAGACTTTGTTCTGTCACACTATGCAAGCATGTGGTCGAAATTATTTCGCTCGTAAATACATAAATATAATTTGTTATTGTATTGTAATTAATAAATAAGTTAAAAATACGTTAACAGGTTCACATACTTGCGGTGTTTGGCGCTGACAGAGTTTATGTGGCACTGAAGTCTGTAAGAGCAAAGAGACTTCAGAATCGTTTTGTGCACAGATTGTAGACTTTTTAAACCAGACGATCGATCTATTGCACTGCCTTCATCCTATAATACTGTTACACAAATGGAAATGTTGTTTTAATTTTACATCGTTAAATATTAAAATTATAAACAAAAGCTACAAAAACAAAAACAATGAACTTGCTTACATGATAAACAATTAAACTATAATATACCAACAAAAATCAGTGTAAAAAGGGATAAACAGGTAAACAAAAATGCAACAACAAACACTGCAAGAATAAATGTAAACAAAAATACACAAACAAAAATAATGAAACAAGGATGATTACACTTATAGAGATCTCGAGAAGTCGAAGCCAAAAACATTCGACTTCAAAATCATTCATCAGACTGCTTACGTTGCCATATAAAAGGCAAGGTACAGCATCCGATTGAGTTAGTGAAGTTCAGTCAGTCTTGTGTGAAGACGCAATGACATCGCAAAGTAATGGAGGTTTGAAGATCTCCGTTATAAAGATCTGTCGAACAAATTGACTACTAGTTGTTATTGTTTACGCAAAAGTGTACAAAGCAATTGTTGTTGTTTACAAAAAGTTGCGAACAGTGGCACACAGAATTGTGCGAATAATAAAGAATTTTAATTAAAACTAAACACAAAATTTATTTTTATTTTATTTGCAATCTACGAACTCATATTTTAAACGTTTTTAGAGGGTAAATCGGTAACAATAACTTACTCCATCTTTATTACATTTTAAGGTATAGCAACATTTCATTATTCGGTATAATTCATTAACTCAAAGATTTATAGTTCGTTTCTGTTAAAAAACAAAATAAAAATTGTGAAAGTTTAGGCTAGGTTAGGATGGTTGGTGAAAATCACACCGCCTCTCATAGGTCAGAAAAGGTTCATTGTGAATACCTTCAGCATCGTAGGTAAACTAAATACATACAAGTTAAAAATTCCGAAAATTTAATTAAGATGAAATATTGAGGAGAAATAGAAGAAAAATATTAAAAGGCGAGCAGAGATCATTGACAGACCTGAAGGAATGAAGAAAAGAAATGAGTGAAAAAGATGTAGAGAGTCTTTTTACAAGCCAAAAATGCCCGATATAAATCTATCCGAGTTCGAAAACATAATAAACACTATATCTGCATGGTCTTTATAAAAAACGTGGTCAGAATGTATTCCAAAGTCTCGGGTACTTCCATATTTCCGCACACTCTGACGAAAGTGGTACTTTTGTCCAACAAATTTTTCCTTGCCCTCTGAGAAAAATGGTTAGTCAGCAAACACAATCAAGATTCCAATAGATTCCCAATTCCAGTCGTGGGCAAATACATATGTAGCCTAGAGATAGTGCCATAAAATGTCCATTCTGCAACTAATATTGTGTTCGACCAGTCGGAAGAAACGTCTCAAACAGTCTAATAGACCTCTTTATTGCATGCATTGCTCCAAACTCTTTTTATTTCATCTGCAATCTCCCACTAACGTCTGAATGTCTTAGAATCTGTACGATTTTTATACTATACCTCTACAGCTACATTGTAGGGCCTTTCTGCAGACTGAAACCAACTTAGAATTGACGTAATGCTTACCAAGTGCATTAATGTCAACTCACTTACTTAGGGCACATTGCAGTCTAAGGTATATCTTTTAATATTAGATTTTTGTAAATAACATACATTGTTAATTACATTTATACGAGTAATCGATCATTACAACCCTTTGTCAGATTTACAACCTTGCTTCCCACACCACTAATGTTGTGTGTCTTATTTTTATCCATAATGTAGAATCCATACGACAGATTCGAACAACATTTCATGGCAATTCTTTTTTTGTACTCTGAGAGTTTTTGCCAAACTACTGCTGGGAGAAAGTTGTCGAAAGAAATATTTTGATAATGTTTCGTTTTGTATATGATTTGTGAATTAGAGCTTGCTGTGCTGGCCCGTGCTAGCACACTACATACTAAACTACGGCGAAGTCAAATTTACTGTTTTCATAAATACAATTCCATCATATGATGCATTCATTCATGCATTCATTTCTAAAACGACTCCGCGGACTCTCTTTTCAAGGTTCTTAACTGTATTCTCAAAACAAACTCCCTATAGTCTCCAATTTCAAACTGTCCGTAAAGATCTCACTACCATCTAGCAAACTGCAAACAATTCTCCATTATCCGTATACGTAAATATCATCTAACCGAAATCAGATACACTGACATTCTGTAGTTCGTTTACCTCAAATTCGGAGTATCTTGCATGCCCAAATCGATAAGTGTGAAATGTTGTCTTGTTGTGAATTGTTGGCCCTGTTCAAAAATACTCTAAAAGTTTCTAATTGGCAGATCCGCCACGGAAAGTAACCCCAGATGCAAAAAAAGACATATTTTTGGTTGTTGCTTAACAACTTTCTTTGACTTCCCATCTTCAATACTTTTCATTAAGCTATGCTGCCATACGTGAGAATCTGTAAAGCTATACGGTCATAAATCTACTTCGCCACTCGCGGGCGAACATCCAACTTACCTTTAGACTACCTTAGTTTAATCCAGTGCCTGAGCAGTAGGAAATTCCCCAATTTATAGCTTTTGTAGAAAAGAAACAGTGTTTATAGTATTGTTACGAAAATGGAAATGGTGTTTTGCTTTTACATCGTTTAAGACTGAAAAGAGTAATCGTGGTTTGAAGCTCTGTGTTACAAAGATCAGTCAAACAATTGTCTAATAATTGTTATTGTTTATGCAAAAGAGTGCAAAGAGGAATAACAAACAAAGCAATTGTTGTTGTTTACGTCCAGTTGTAAACGGTGGCACACAGAATTGTGCGAATAATAAAGAATTGGAATTAAAACTAAACGCAAATTTATTTTTATTTTTATTTGCAATCTACGAACTCATATTTTAAACGTTTTTAAAAGGTAAAAATATAACGTAAATAAAACGTAAAAATATTGATACCATGACTACTGTTAAACGCCTAAAAAGACAGTTTACTTAACGAGAGAGACTAAATGCGTTCACTGTAATTGGGAGAAATTTTCCTTTTACCATTAACACCAAGCTATCACGTAACGCTTAAGTCTACCTTTAAGAGCTTTCAATACATTCTCATCGAGTCAAGTACATACACCGTATACTTACCACTCGTCCTACTTCAGTAAAGTAAAATTAATCAGTCAAATAACAGACTTTTTGTTTTCCTCAACAAGCAACCCAGTATTTCAACTTGTTTTCAAATTCATATTTTCGTTCTTCATATTTCGAATAGGTTGTGTATATAAAACATTAATTTTTTCTAAAATAAACAAACTTTTCTTACAACAATTACAACATCAGCTACAATACAACACGACATACCATGGACAAGGCCATAAATCATTTGTAATTAATTACTACGACATGCAGATCAACTGGCTGAATTTGTAAAATTTCTTCATCGAGGTAAAACTGAGAAGACAGACACACGGAATGTCGACATTCAACAGTACAGTTCATTGTATATGACGGTCCTTTACAGGGTCTACATGATGAATTTAAAGTAAAAGAACTTTTTTGTTCCTTTTCTTTTCAATTAAAAACTCAGATGATTTAGGAAAATAACAAAACACAAACGTTTAATATACAGACATGGTGAAAGTTTTAAAAATATTAAAAATGAAGTTCTAACACGAGTTAAGAACGGTTTTTGTTTAAGCCACAGTCAGTGCAATTTGTTTAAGAACACACTCAAATTATTCAAAAAATTTAGTCATTCAATTAAAACTCATGGGTAGTATGAAAGCTATTAAGTATCGCGTAATTTGTATGGGAAATATCGATAACAATAACTATGGTTTGGTAGCTGAGTATATCGAACTGCTTTTAGATTGCGTTCAGTAAAGTTTGGCCAGTCATCATAAATTATTAAAGGCCAGAAGCAAGTTTCCAAATTGTGAACATCAACTGTGAAAAAAGAAATCTGTTCGCAAAATTCATAGAGCACATCGTATCTTTTATGGTCAACATATTGAGTCTAGTGGGCAAAAAATTATTGATGAAGTCGCTTAAATGTCAACACATTAACTTGTTGATGTTTATGCTTAGGCTACGTGGAACATTTTACATAAGAATCTTGGTTCACGTGCCTATAAAATACCGCTCGTACAAGAGTTAAAACTAAACCACGATCGTTTGGTCTCATTTTGAAGATGATCTTTTAGTTTCTGGTTAAATGGCTGCGTTTGGGGCAACAACATTTCGCGCCTTCTATTAAAATTGACTGATTGCTGACTGTTGACTGACTGCGACTTACACACCGGCTGCAGCATTCAATCTTATTTCTCTTGAAATTAGATGATTAGATTACGGTAAATACCAATCGTTATTGCACAACGCTGTCTGCTTTTTTGTTTATAAACATTAATCAGTTAAATATTAATACCATTTGATTCCAACAAGACGACACCAGTTATCATACAATGCGCATAACAATCGATTTACTGCAAAGTCAATTTGGAGGCAATTATCTTTGCAGAAATTGTTATGCATAAATAAAATTTCCCCGAACATTTACTCAAATCTGGCAATCGGAGTAGAGGTTGAATAGTAGGTTCCGCCATTCGTGGATAAAATAAAAGGACACAACAAGCTATTTTCGCTTATCTTTCTTAGAGTACAGCTATTCAAACTCCATTTACTATTCTACAGCGAAGTTCTGTCCTCATCGGCATTGTGGAAGCTCTCCTTCGTGGTCATTACAATCCTTTAGTCAGCATTACGATATAGCTTCTAACACCACATATGCTGTGTGTGTTAATTTTATACATGAGTGGCGGAGCCTACAGTTTGAAGTAGTTTCCGAACGTTTTTAAGAAACTGTTCATGGCAATTTCATTTACTCTCAGTGTTTTGACCATAAATCTGCTGAAAGGTCGTCGCCGAAGAAGTATTTTTTCATATTTCGTTTCGTTCGAGATGTCTTGCGTGGGGTTTGAACCGTAGCCTCACGTCTAATAAGCCAAAACACCTGCCTACTAGACTACGACGACGCAGGTTATATTCAATTCAAGACAAAAAGCTACTAGACTATGGCGACTTTCTTAATTGCTTTTCCAAAACATTTTACATAAGATTATGATGAAGAGGCAGAGGAAAGAACCAGAATCATTTATTGGAATGTCTATTATATTGCGTATATAACTTAGAGATATTCATCAGATATATCAGTGATATCTGTCTAGCTGTTCGGAATAGTATTATTGGTTATCAATTCACAAATATAGGGCCACCACCTTCTCCGACTCAACTTTAAAGATTTAAGGCCATTGCTTGTCGTAGCAAGTAAGGAAACCGTGCTGTCACACTCTCGGTATACTGTTATAAAATCATACAAGGGAAGAAAAAAAAAGCGGACCAATACCTTATTCAGCAGTCCTTTGGAACTTCAATCAAAAAATATCTGTCCCCTGGGAGTTGCTTTAAAAAGGCTCGTTGTGAAACCATTTTACATATGGAATATCTATAGTTATTAATGGTCATTATTCCAGAAATAATTATGCTGATATTATACTGAGACCAAGCAAAAACAAATATCCTAAGTTAACTTGACCTAATATTGCTATGCCTACACCATTTAATTATTTCTCCTGCACTATTTGCATAATTATAACAGAGTCAACAACATAACCCACAAACCATTTACACACGTATTTCATAAAATAAAAAATTAACAGCGAAAATGCCCTAAGGAGATGAATTAAATAAAAAACAAAAAAAAATTTAAATATTATAATAAGGTAATGTGTGGACATGAATTATTAAATAAATCGCGTAAAAACACAAACTAAAACAGTCTCTTCTACGCTGGCCATTTTTATGAACATAGAATCGAACAATATTTAACACATACTTTGCCTTTAAACAGCAACGTTAAAACAAAGCCTTATTCCATAATAAAGTGTCTAACCAACATGAATAACAGAAAAAACTGCTACCACAACTGAGCAAGCTGGTACAGCAGTCAAGCAGGCTGGCTAGTAAATTGCCCTTAACACGCAAACCAAAGCGATTATAGTCGCTTTTAATAAATTATTGATTTGCTTGCGCTGGTAGCAGTAGCAGAAGTAGCAACAGAAAGACTTTTCGCTTTCGACTGTTAGGTAAGGGCTAAATGCATATCCTATGCATGATGAAGTGTTATGCATTAATGTTGCCATTGTAATACGAGGATGCTTTTATAGTTTTAGGGGAAAGAAATGAATTTTAACATACTTTATAATGAATTATTTATTTGAAATGGTACTCGCAATGAAAGGATTGATACAACTCCAGCACAACCCAAAAACTATTCATTCACAGTCTGATTCTAAAAGCAGATTTAAGAATTATAGCACGTTGGCAGGTAATCTTACAGAACTTGTGCGTGGCTGTTTGGTTTTCTTGTGATCCCAAAATATCTTCGGCACTGCATATTACGCTTCGAAGCCACGTACGACTGATAACTTCTTTAAATATTACAGGTCCACTGATCGTTAGGGCAATGATACAGCTTCTGTTAATTTATATGATCTTCTAATAGGAACTTACGAGTTTTGACTTTCTGTTGAGGGTACATCTGTTGAATTATTTGTTATTTATTTACTCTATTTTAGTATATCAACAAGGACAAAAGGAAAACGACCATAGACAACGACATGTGTTCTCTAAATGGGCTCTGGTGTAGTTGAAAACTAATTTTCATCGAAAAATAGCTTTCAGCGATGAGATTCAATTTTGTAATAACGCAGAACACGCAGAATTTACAAATTAGGGGCTATAAGAATACAAATGATATCTAACCCATGACTAACAATCACTGCTTGATGTGTATTGTTGGCTGGCGATATCATCGGTGCATATTTCTTGAGAACGCCGTTGGCTAAGCTATAACTGTCAATGGCAAGCATTTTATGTCGACGATTACCAACTTCTTTCTGATTGAATTGGATGATCTGGACACCAACGACATGTGATGTCAACAAGATAGAGCTACGTGCAGCTCTATGACCACATTAAATATTCTGTATGAGTGATTTGAGGCCATGATCATCCACGTAGAGTTGTGCGGTTTTCTTAAGTAGCATGTATGTGCTATTAAGTCATATATCACAACTGTTCTCCAACCCAACGTAGCATATGCCATCGATAATATTTAGCCTGTTTTATGCACTAGAGTCATGAAAAATTTGACAGTTCGAATGCTCTCCAACCAGAAAAGCCGTGACAGACATCTAAACGATGTTGTATTTCGCACGCAATGATTTGTTTTTTGAACGAATACAAAATGTCACTCTTTTTCATTCAAATTTAAAGATATGAAGCGCTTAATGAAAGACTAATTAGATTGGAAATAAGTAATAACTGATTATGGCCGATAATTACTTAAATGTATGACCATTTCTGACCAGCAGGGGAACTGTTGATTTACTATGTAACACCGCATTCCCGTCTCGATGTTCTATGTAAAAAGGAGGACCACTGGAGGACCAACATTTGAAGTAGCCGTAGTCTACTAGGTAGTTAAAACCCCAGGTCAGACATTTCCGACAAAATATGAAAGAATTTTTCTTCGACGTCTTCCTCTCAGCAGATTTCTGCCAAAAACTCTGAGTGTAAATACAATTGCTATGAAAGGTTTCTCAAAAATCTGTCTTTCGGAATCCACTTAAAACTGTCGGTCCCGCAACTCAAGTATAAAATTAACACACACCATAACTGATATGAGAAGCTATGTCGTAATCCTGACTGAAGGGTTGTACTGACCAATAATGTATGTTATGTGTGTATGAAGGACCAATATCTGAGTTATTCGATACGTTCTATTGTTTCGTATTGATACCTTTGTGCCCATTGTTGTATTGTATCTTGTGTCTACTGATATCGTGTATACTGATATCACTTGGAATACTTGGACCCAGCAATGTCCAATGTTCGATTGTACTAAGACTGTTTATCTATAATTCCCTGTATATCTAATTACCACTCCGACATTATTTCAAAATGATAAGGTGTATATTGAGTTATAGGAAGCGACTAATGTATAATGGGAATATATGGAAGGGTTAGTTACTTGATAACAGACCACCGGACCATACAAAATTAAACACTTTCAATTCTTTAAAGGAAAGAAAGGCCCGTTAACAGCTGCAATCAACAATAACAATAAAACCAAGAATTGCCGAAAAGAACAAAAGATAAGCCTTTAACAAAAATCGTTTCCTTTCTCAGCCTACTTTAAAAAATGTTCACTAAATTTCGGTTATGATTGTTGTTTGGATTTGTTTGCGGCTGTTGCGTTATTTCTTACGATTATCGGCAATCTACTTCCAATGCAAAGTGATTCTTATTAGGATAATGACTTAACGGCTGCTGATAAAAATCTTCAAAATTTTTAAGAAGGGAAAAAGAGAGAAACGTTAAATGGTGTTAAAATAAATTATTGGCGTTCAGCCCAGCCACAAGCCATACAAAGAATTGCAGTTTAATGAAAATAATTTATTCTCTTGCCGTCAAACAAGACGTTGATTGCGATTGAGTAAAAAGTTTATTTGTTTGTTATGGCATGATGTTCACGCAAATTAACTGTTAAACGTCAGAGGTGTACATAATTATGGTACAGTTTGGAAGTTTTAAAATAAATTCTTCATATTTATATTCTTCAGTAAAAGAAAGAGTATTTTTAAAATCTCTGTCAATTGTTTCATTCACGATCAGATGCATTTACCCTCTTTCTACTAACTACCTGAAAGAGGTTGGAACGAATAGAATAGAATTGACTCCAAGTGATGTCTGAGGTAGCTGGCGTTTTTGATATTAAAATTAAAAATCTTTGGGGGCTAATATACACTGGGCTCTTGTAAATACTATTACTTCCGTTACTCAATGTCAACAATTGAGTCTGCCACAAGTAATCGTGATCAGGTTAAGTTAGGTGGCGGATACTCCTTGAAGAACGAAGGTTCTGGGCTATCGTTTAAGCTGATGGTTATACCACAATGAATAACCAACAAGGAGATCAAATATTTCCTAAAATCATCCAACCTGACTTTATATTGGACAATTCAGTCAATAGTGACTCAAAATGACAGATAAATGACCTCTTCATGATTATACATACATAATTGGTAATTACAACCTTTCAGTTAGGATTACGACCTAGCTTCTCGCACCACTTATGTTGTGTGTGTCAATTTTTATACATGAATTGCGGGACGTACAGTTTACAGTCGACTCCGAACGACCGATTATTGAGAAACAATTTTATTTACTCCCAGAGCTTTTGCCAGAAATCTGCAGAGAGATAGTCGCTGAAGATATTTTTTTTTAAAATTTTGCTTTTGTTGGAACCGTGGCCTCACTTCTAATAAGCCAATACACTGCCTACTAGACTTCGTGGAAAGTGCAGTGCACTAATTCATGAGGTGAAATGTACTCTCAGCAGTCATACAGCTCTTAGATAAGTCATTCGATGGAATGCGAGTCACTCGAATTGTCTTCAAATTGGGCGATGAATAGCCATTCGATTTAAGGACAGAAGTGAATTAGCCTCTTTTATCCATACAGCAGTCCAACAGAGTATTGCTATATTGCATATACCTCCCTGTGCCATGGAAGTTGTTTCTCCATATATAAAAGCGGAGAATACCTAGTCTAGTTATTACAACACCATTTCAGCCCTCTGTTTTAGTAGAAGGTCAGAGGGGAGCCAATTGAATAGATGTCGTGATTCGATGTGGAATAGAGTATTCAGGCCTGTCGGTGTATTCTGCTTATTAGTTGGCAGTAGCATTAACGTTTGCGTGGTTGGTCTCTCAGCATGACCATCATAAAGGCAACAAGGCTCGCTAGAGCTAATATGGGATGACTTATCTAAGCCGTTCGTCTTAAAATGAAACATGTCTTTAGAAATCCCACGTTTTTCTACTTTTCAATTGTCCTCAGACAGTCAATTTCTTGAAATCACAGCCTTCAATTTAATTGCCTGGAATGGAAATTAATTGGTGAGCAATATTTCAGATCTATTCAATGCTAATCCATTTGCTAGCCTTGTTTATGTTTTTTTTAAAATTTATTGACATGGGTGCCTATTGTAGCATATTACAGTTAAGTAAAGAAAAATATTCAAATAAATTCTTCAAATTGGCTAAAGGCAGAGTATTTTTTATTTTTTATTTTTTATTTTAACAAAAACCAATTCAGTTACCTGATTATTTGGTTAAGACCCATAATCAAATAGTTAGTAAATGATTATTGACTGCCTAAGTGTAAGCTGCAGAAAAGAGAATTACTACAATACAATACAGTCAATGAAAGGCCATTAAATTTTGAGGTGAAATTATTAAATTGTTTGCTCAAGTTGATGGCTCTTAAATTATATGGTCAAGTCAAGTATTATCATTAGTGCAACACTGTGTGTTAAAATAATGCTCAATAATTTACACTTTCGGAGAGCATGTAAGTTGTTGGTTAACAAAGTTTTTTTAACTGATGTTAGTATTATTTTTATTAATTTATCTTTCTATAGGCCATGGTGTTTATTTTTTAATGGTAGAATTTATCATAATCACAAACCGACAGGTTAAAAAATTAATCAGTTTTGGGTATTGGACTCCAGCACCCTTAATTAATTTATTTGGCACAAAAATTTCAGAGCATACATTGCCTGATAGGTGTTAAAAATTGAAATTTGCAACCGACATTACTTTTGCAACACTTTTCAGCACAATAACAATGTAACAGGAACAAAATAACTTTTGTATTAAAATTTAAAAAATAAGAAAAAAATAAAAAACAAAATTAAAAAACAGTCGAAGGTATTTCAGATGATTTCCCTATCTTCTGTACTGATAACAAAACCTAATTTACTGGTTGGTAATACGTTCACATAAACTGTCTATTAAAGGTCTAAAATTCCTCAAATAAGAAAATCGTCTGTGTGAGCTCCACTTTGTTGACTATGAATTTAGTACAGTAGTCGACATTAAATATATCATCTAAAATCGACGTCAATTTAATAGAAAAGCAGACAAACTGCATAGGCTAGATCTTCTGGTCAACAATTCATTTCCTCAACTCAAGTGTTCACCACAGAGGAGTGAGGTTCAATCCGTCTTATTGAAGATTAAATATATTGGAAATAGCCATTCCAACGACTACTGCGCTATAATGCATAGACTATTTATATGATCAATGAAGCAGTGATGTGTGATTTAAAGCTGGCTGCCTCATTTGTAAAATTGGCTATGAATACACGTGAAAGTTTAGAGTAGATTTCAAAATGTGAGTGGTACAAGGTCGAGTTATAACTTTTTAAATGTGGTTTGGTCCATAATTCCTCGAAGATGCTGTAGACTTTGGAAGTCACCGTAATCTTTTAGGCAGTGTGTTGGCTTATTAGAAGTGAGGCCACGGTTCATACCCCAGTCCAGACATTTCCAACGAAATATGAAAAAGTATATCTTAGGCGACTTCCTATCAGTAGACTTCTGTAGCAAGAACTCTGAATGAAAATAAAATTGCCATGAAAAGTTTCTCAAAAAATCTGTCGTTCGCAATCGATATTATACTGTAGGTCCCGCTAATCATATATTAAATTAAAACACACAACAGAAGTAGTCCTGACTGAAGGCGTGTTGTGACCAATTAAGTATGTATGTATATATATGTGTGTGTATCAGAGATTAGCAATGAATCGTTTTTTCGCTACTCATAAGCACTCATGAAATTTTGAATATAAGTGAGTCAACAATGTTTCAATTTAACTACTCTGATTCATTCATTCTCACTACAACGTTGATTTATAAGTACTGGTTGCAATAAGTATGAGTACAACGTTGTCATCAAACTCATACCATTCGAAATATGTTTGATTCATAAGCCTACTCATTTAGATTCATAACTTTAGAAAAATACTTATAATACTTATAAATGATTCGAGTGACTCGAATCATTCATTAAAATTTACAGTCTTAGTTGTTTTTGCATTTACAAAAAAAGAAAAAATAAAAAGATAAAGACAGCAAGCAAAGCAAACACACCACCTTCTAGTGAGTATTGTAGTGTTCGTACGCGAATCATACTTATTTTGTGATTCTTGTAAATGTTGAGTCATGGAGCGTCGAAATCAACAACATCAGACGTGTTGTTAAGTATTAATATGATGAGTACTTCAAACTTTGAATATGATTAAAGGTTCCACGATATTAAAAGAAGTATGAATTTCGTATAAGTATCAGAAATAATGATTATGATTCGATTCTACTCGTCTTTTTGAGTACTCATTGCTGACCTCTGATGTGTATATACATATGTATGTATGTATGTTAGCAAGGTCCCCTCATAATGACCAATTATGTATGTAAGTATGTTGTGGACATTGATTCATTCTGCATATAAATAGTGTTTGATTGTACTTTTTGTATTTGTAACGAATATGTTAACATTCGAGGAGAATCTAAAAATGACCTGACGAACCACGTAGAACCTCCATACAAATTTTTGTACATGGCTCGAAAGTGGATAGAGCAGGTATCCTTTAGTCGATAAGAGAACCGGAACATTACAGTATGTTTTAGTTGCAGTGTCGTCATTGGGTAGATGAAACGTTTAAACATTAAACAGTTTTGGGCTAGTTTGGGTAATCCGGACTAGAGTGACATTTCAGGAAACTGCAAAGCAGATACACTTAGTGGAAATGGTAATAGACTTGCACATAAACTCCTCAGTTTGGATTTATACCAATTTTACTAGCTAAAAGTTATAGAAGATGATTTATAAATCGTAAATTACACTAAGGATCTAAATAATTGTATACGATTCCAGTGGCAATTGCTCTTAATTTTCATTCAGTTTAAAATTTATACAAAAAAATAATGAATTTATGTACAAATAATATTAATAGTGGGTGCTAGCGCTAGTTATTTATATAAGGTTATAAAACCTGAGTGAGTTTCATCAATTAATTTGCTTCGTTTTAATTTCCCTTTTGTTTAAAATTTGTTACTTTCCCAATGGTCACGTAAACTTATGCACACAAAACGAAAATAAATTGCAGACAATTATTTTCCAGTGAGCAAATTATTTTTAAGACCTGCTGTACATTGTTTAATAATTTAGAGTTTCTTAAAATAAGGTTCATATTCGCACGTTATTGGAGATATCTAATAAGCCAACACACTACCCATTACATTACGACGACTTGCTTTAGTAATCGGTACATCTTTTTTATTGTATTTGTTACCTTATATAACCGTGTATATGCTTCATATTTCGTTTAAGTCCTTACGGTTTTCCTTTTAGTTTATAAAACTGCATCTAAATATTTATAATCATCTGATGAGTGTGTGCATATGTATAGGTAAACCATTGTATGGCATTTGTACAGTACAGTACAAAGTTACTGTTTTCCTATTTGTTGTTTATGCAACTTATATTACAAGGCTCACAGTCCAAGAGGTAAAGAGATCATGATTAGATTTTACTTCGTTTAATATTTGTATTTGAAAGGGGTTGCCAACCTGCCATGCTTAAAAGAAATATCGGCAAAAACTATAATTTTAAAACTTAATATAAATCTAAACATGATTTGCGCATCAATACTAATAAGGTGCGGCCATGTAAATAAAATGCTCATTAACAAATCCCGTCCTGTTTTTAAATAAAACTGTCGAAGAAAAATAAAGTTTTGCGAACTATGGTAGCCTCATCACGGCCGAAGAAATATGGTGGCCTCACTACTGGATTCCCAACATAGTTTTAAGTCTGTTAATGGATCACTAAGTTGGATTCAAAATCAAAAAATTGGCTACAAATGGTAAGAAATTTTGTACCGCTCTTTGCAACAGTTAACAAGAATTCACATCAAAATTATATCGATTAACATTAAAATCAAAAATAAAAGCAATGAACTTGTTTACAAATCAACAAATATCAGCATAAAAAAATGATAAATAGGTAAACAATACTATACCAACAGACACTACAAGAATGAATGTAAAAAAATACACAAACAACAATAATGAAACAACTATGTTCAGACATTTCCGACAAAATATGAAAGAATTTTTCTTCGACGTCTTCCTCTCAGCAGATTTCTGCCAAAAACTCTGAGTGTAAATACAATTGCTATGAAAGGTTTCTCAAAAATCTGTCTTTCGGAATCCACTTAAAACTGTAGGTCCCGCAACTCAAGTATAAAATTAACACACACCATAACTGATATGAGAAGCTATGTCGTAATCCTGACTGAAGGGTTGTACTGACCAATAATGTATGTTATGTGTGTATGAAGGACCATTATCTGAGTTATTCGATACGTTCTATTGTTTCGTATTGATACCTTTGTGCCCATTGTTGTATTGTATCTTGTGTCTACTGATATCGTGTATACTGATATCACTTGGAATACTTGGACCCAGCAATGTCCAATGTTCGATTGTACTAAGACTGTTTATCTATAATTCCCTGTATATCTAATTACCACTCCGACATTATTTCAAAATGATAAGGTGTATATTGAGTTATAGGAAGCGACTAATGTATAATGGGAATATATGGAAGGGTTAGTTACTTGATAACAGACCACCGGACTATACAAAATTAAACACTTTCAATTCTTTAAAGGAAAGAAAGGCCCGTTAACAGCTGCAATCAACAATAACAATAAAACCAAGAATTGCCGAAAAGAACAAAAGATAAGCCTTTAACAAAAATCGTTTCCTTTCTCAGCCTACTTTAAAAAATGTTCACTAAATTTCGGTTATGATTGTTGTTTGGATTTGTTTGCGGCTGTTGCGTTATTTCTTACGATTATCGGCAATCTACTTCCAATGCAAAGTGATTCTTATTAGGATAATGACTTAACGGCTGCTGATAAAAATCTTCAAAATTTTTAAGAAGGGAAAAAGAGAGAAACGTTAAATGGTGTTAAAATAAATTATTGGCGTTCAGCCCAGCCACAAGCCATACAAAGAATTGCAGTTTAATGAAAATAATTTATTCTCTTGCCGTCAAACAAGACGTTGATTGCGATTGAGTAAAAAGTTTATTTGTTTGTTATGGCATGATGTTCACGCAAATTAACTGTTAAACGTCAGAGGTGTACATAATTATGGTACAGTTTGGAAGTTTTAAAATAAATTCTTCATATTTATATTCTTCAGTAGAAGAAAGAGTATTTTTAAAATCTCTGTCAATTGTTTCATTCACGATCAGATGCATTTACCCTCTTTCTACTAACTACCTGAAAGAGGTTGGAACGAATAGAATAGAATTGACTCCAAGTGATGTCTGAGGTAGCTTGCGTTTTTGATATTAAAATTAAAAATCTTTGGGGGCTAATATACACTGGGCTCTTGTAAATACTATTACTTCCGTTACTCAATGTCAACAATTGAGTCTGCCACAAGTAATCGTGATCAGGTTAAGTTAGGTGGCGGATACTCCTTGAAGAACGAAGGTTCTGGGCTATCGTTTAAGCTGATTGTTATACCACAATGAATAACCAACAAGGAGATCAAATATTTCCTAAAATCATCCAACCTGACTTTATATTGGACAATTCAGTCAATAGTGACTCAAAATGACAGATAAATGACCTCTTCATGATTATACATACATAATTGGTAATTACAACCTTTCAGTTAGGATTACGACCTAGCTTCTCGCACCACTTATGTTGTGTGTGTCAATTTTTATACATGAATTGCGGGACGTACAGTTTAAAGTCGACTCCGAACGACCGATTATTGAGAAGCAATTTTATTTACTCCCAGAGCTTTTGCCAGAAATCTGCAGAGAGATAGTCGCTGAAGATATTTTTTTTTAAAATTTTGCTTTTGTTGGAACCGTGGCCTCACTTCTAATAAGCCAATACACTGCCTACTAGACTTCGTGGAAAGTGCAGTGCACTAATTCATGAGGTGAAATGTACTCTCAGCAGTCATACAGCTCTTAGATAAGTCATTCGATGGAATGCGAGTCACTCGAATTGTCTTCAAATTGGGCGATGAATAGCCATTCGATTTAAGGACAGAAGTGAATTAGCCTCTTTTATCCATACAGCAGTCCAACAGAGTATTGCAATATTGCATATACCTCCCTGTGCCATGGAAGTTGTTTCTCCATATATAAAAGCGGAGAATACCTAGTCTAGTTATTACAACACCATTTCAGCCCTCTGTTTTAGTAGAAGGTCAGAGGGGAGCCAATTGAATAGATGTCGTGATTCGATGTGGAATAGAGTATTCAGGCCTGTCGGTGTATTCTGCTTATTAGTTGGCAGTAGCATTAACGTTTGCGTGGTTGGTCTCTCAGCATGACCATCATAAAGGCAACAAGGCTCGCTAGAGCTAATATGGGATGACTTATCTAAGCCGTTCGTCTTAAAATGAAACATGTCTTTAGAAATCCCACGTTTTTCTACTTTTCAATTGTCCTCAGACAGTCAATTTCTTGAAATCACAGCCTTCAATTTAATTGCCTGGAATGGAAATTAATTGGTGAGCAATATTTCAGATCTATTCAATGCTAATCCATTTGCTAGCCTTGTTTATGTTTTATTTAAAATTTATTGACATGGGTGCCTATTGTAGCATATTACAGTTAAGTAAAGAAAAATATTCAAATAAATTCTTCAAATTGGCTAAAGGCAGAGTATTTTTTATTTTTTATTTTTTATTTTAACAAAAACCAATTCAGTTACCTGATTATTTGGTTAAGACCCATAATCAAATAGTTAGTAAATGATTATTGACTGCCTAAGTGTAAGCTGCAGAAAAGAGAATTACTACAATACAATACAGTCAATGAAAGGCCATTAAATTTTGAGGTGAAATTATTAAATTGTTTGCTCAAGTTGATGGCTCTTAAATTATATGGTCAAGTCAAGTATTATCATTAGTGCAACACTGTGTGTTAAAATAATGCTCAATAATTTACACTTTCGGAGAGCATGTAAGTTGTTGGTTAACGAAGTTTTTTTAACTGATGTTAGTATTATTTTTATTAATTTATCTTTCTATAGGCCATGGTGTTTATTTTTTAATGGTAGAATTTATCATAATCACAAACCGACAGGTTAAAAAATTAATCAGTTTTGGGTATTGGACTCCAGCACCCTTAATTAATTTATTTGGCACAAAAATTTCAGAGCATACATTGCCTGATAGGTGTTAAAAATTGAAATTTGCAACCGACATTACTTTTGCAACACTTTTCAGCACAATAACAATGTAACAGGAACAAAATAACTTTTGTATTAAAATTTAAAAAATAAGAAAAAATAAAAAACAAAATTAAAAAACAGTCGAAGGTATTTCAGATGATTTCCCTATCTTCTGTACTGATAACAAAACCTAATTTACTGGTTGGTAATACGTTCACATGAACTGTCTATTAAAGGTCTAAAATTCCTCAAATAAGAAAATCGTCTGTGTGAGCTCCACTTTGTTGACTATGAATTTAGTACAGTAGTCGACATTAAATATATCATCTAAAATCGACGTCAATTTAATAGAAAAGCAGACAAACTGCATAGGCTAGATCTTCTGGTCAACAATTCATTTCCTCAACTCAAGTGTTCACCACAGAGGAGTGAGGTTCAATCCGTCTTATTGAAGATTAAATATATTGGAAATAGCCATTCCAAAGACTACTGCGCTATAATGCATAGACTATTTATATGATCAATGAAGCAGTGATGTGTGATTTAAAGCTGGCTGCCTCATTTGTAAAATTGGCTATGAATACACGTGAAAGTTTAGAGTAGATTTCAAAATGTGAGTGGTACAAGGTCGAGTTATAACTTTTTAAATGTGGTTTGGTCCATAATTCCTCGAAGATGCTGTAGACTTTGGAAGTCACCGTAATCTTTTAGGCAGTGTGTTGGCTTATTAGAAGTGAGGCCACGGTTCATACCCCAGTCTAGACATTTCCAACGAAATATGAAAAAGTATATCTTAGGCGACTTCCTATCAGTAGACTTCTGTAGCAAGAACTCTGAATGAAAATAAAATTGCCATGAAAAGTTTCTCAAAAAATCTGTCGTTCGCAATCGATATTATACTGTAGGTCCCGCTAATCATATATTAAATTAAAACACACAACAGAAGTAGTCCTGACTGAAGGCGTGTTGTGACCAATTAAGTATGTATGTATATATATGTGTGTGTATCAGAGATTAGCAATGAATCGTTTTTTCGCTACTCATAAGCACTCATGAAATTTTGAATATAAGTGAGTCAACAATGTTTCAATTTAACTACTCTGATTCATTCATTCTCACTACAACGTTGATTTATAAGTACTGGTTGCAATAAGTATGAGTACAACGTTGGCATCAAACTCATACCATTCGAAATATGTTTGATTCATAAGCCTACTCATTTAGATTCATAACTTTAGAAAAATACTTATAATACTTATAAATGATTCGAGTGACTCGAATCATTCATTAAAATTTACAGTCTTAGTTGTTTTTGCATTTACAAAAAAAGAAAAAATAAAAAGATAAAGACAGCAAGCAAAGCAAACACACCACCTTCTAGTGAGTATTGTAGTGTTCGTACGCGAATCATACTTATTTTGTGATTCTTGTAAATGTTGAGTCATGGAGCGTCGAAATCAACAACATCAGACGTGTTGTTAAGTATTAATATGATGAGTACTTCAAACTTTGAATATGATTAAAGGTTCCACGATATTAAAAGAAGTATGAATTTCGTATAAGTATCAGAAATAATGATTATGATTCGATTCTACTCGTCTTTTTGAGTACTCATTGCTGACCTCTGATGTGTATATACATATGTATGTATGTATGTTAGCAAGGTCCCCTCATAATGACCAATTATGTATGTAAGTATGTTGTGGACATTGATTCATTCTGCATATAAATAGTGTTTGATTGTACTTTTTGTATTTGTAACGAATATGTTAACATTCGAGGAGAATCTAAAAATGACCTGACGAACCACGTAGAACCTCCATACAAATTTTTGTACATGGCTCGAAAGTGGATAGAGCAGGTATCCTTTAGTCGATAAGAGAACCGGAACATTACAGTATGTTTTAGTTGCAGTGTCGTTATTGGGTAGATGAAACGTTTAAACATTAAACAGTTTTGGGCTAGTTTGGGTAATCCGGACTAGAGTGACATTTCAGGAAACTGCAAAGCAGATACACTTAGTGGAAATGGTAATAGACTTGCACATAAACTCCTCAGTTTGGATTTATACCAATTTTACTAGCTAAAAGTTATAGAAGATGATTTATAAATCGTAAATTACACTAAGGATCTAAATAATTGTATACGATTCCAGTGGCAATTGCTCTTGATTTTCATTCAGTTTAAAATTTATACAAAAAAATAATGAATTTATGTACAAATAATATTAATAGTGGGTGCTAGCGCTAGTTATTTATATAAGGTTATAAAACCTGAGTGAGTTTCATCAATTAATTTGCTTCGTTTTAATTTCCCTTTTGTTTAAAATTTGTTACTTTCCCAATGGTCACGTAAACTTATGCACACAAAACGAAAATAAATTGCAGACAATTATTTTCCAGTGAGCAAATTATTTTTAAGACCTGCTGTACATTGTTTAATAATTTAGAGTTTCTTAAAATAAGGTTCATATTCGCACGTTATTGGAGATATCTAATAAGCCAACACACTACCCATTACATTACGACGACTTGCTTTAGTAATCGGTATATCTTTTTTATTGTATTTGTTACCTTATATAACCGTGTATATGCTTCATATTTCGTTTAAGTCCTTACGGTTTTCCTTTTAGTTTATAAAACTGCATCTAAATATCTATAATCATCTGATGAGTGTGTGCATATGTATAGGTAAACCATTGTATGGCATTTGTACAGTACAGTACAAAGTTACTGTTTTCCTATTTGTTGTTTATGCAACTTATATTACAAGGCTCACAGTCCAAGAGGTAAAGAGATCATGATTAGATTTTACTTCGTTTAATATTTGTATTTGAAAGGGGTTGCCAACCTGCCATGCTTAAAAGAAATATCGGCAAAAACTATAATTTTAAAACTTAATATAAATCTAAACATGATTTGCGCATCAATACTAATAAGGTGCGGCCATGTAAATAAAATGCTCATTAACAAATCCCGTCCTGTTTTTAAATAAAACTGTCGAAGAAAAATAAAGTTTTGCGAACTATGGTAGCCTCATCACGGCCGAAGAAATATGGTGGCCTCACTACTGGATTCCCAACATAGTTTTAAGTCTGTTAATGGATCACTAAGTTGGATTCAAAATCAAAAAATTGGCTACAAATGGTAAGAAATTTTGTACCGCTCTTTGCAACAGTTAACAAGAATTCACATCAAAATTATATCGATTAACATTAAAATCAAAAATAAAAGCAATGAACTTGTTTACAAATCAACAAATATCAGCATAAAAAAATGATAAATAGGTAAACAATACTATACCAACAGACACTACAAGAATGAATGTAAAAAAATACATAAACAACAATAATGAAACAACTATGTTTACATTTATAGAGATCTCGAGAAGGCGAAGAACATTCGCCTTCAAGAACATTCATCATACTGTTTACTTTGCCATATAAAAGGCAAGGCAAAGCAGGCAACTGAATCAGTAAAAGTTCAGTCAGTCTTGTATGAAGACGTGGTGTATTTGAACAGAGAAATTTGATTTGAATATCTCCGTTAAAATTATCTGTCTAATAATTGCCTAGTAATTGCCATTGTTTACGCAAAAGAATGCAAAGTACAATAACAAACAAAGCAATTGTTGCTGTTTACATCAAGTTGTGAACAGTGGCACATAGGATTGTGCGAACAATGAAGAATTATAATTAAAATTAAACACAAATTTATTTTTATTTTATTTGTAAAGTAACAATATTTTATCTCTTTGGCCATCCTTTTCAATCCATGCACCACACATAATACAATCTGTTCAGGCATTATAATGGCATCTTCCAATTCATTCACAACATTCGTTTAAAGTAGAGATTTGCGAAACAATTGAAAAAGTCTCTGATTTTCTACTTATGAAAACTATTGATACAGAATATTAAACCAAAAAAAAGAAGAAAAACACAAACTCATCTCGATTTTCACATTACAAATGTTGTTAGAACATGATTTTCACAGGATATGAACAGGGATATGAAAACTTAAAACATTTTTATGTTTTATTTGATTAAAATTAGGTGTGCAATATAATTCGATATAATTTCGTATTGTTACATTCACTGATTGATTGATTGATTGAATGAGCTGTAAATGATATGCAAATGCTATTGAATTTCATTGTTATTGCTTTTAATGTGTTTGATATCACAAAATTGCCTAACATTACAAATATGGTAACAAGACATACATATTTTCTTAAAGAATTAAATTGAATCAAATTATGTGTGCAAAACCCGAGAGAATTGAAAGTAAATTCTTTGTGTTGAACCACAGCATGTTGGCTGTGCGTATGATAACAGCAACTAAAAAATCCCTACTTTAGATGACACTTTTTCACACCTACTGAAGTAAGAATTGCAATATGCTTTACACAAGATTGTATGTGTGTACTAACGTGGACGCATAATTTTTAAATTTTGTATTTAAAAGCTTTAGTATTTGAATTAAACATACTGTTACGAAAATGACAAATCAAGATAAAAGCTACAAAAACAAAACAATGCAGTAAACAAAATTGTTTACAAATTATCGTACTGCTTAATATAACAAGAAACACCAGCATAAAAAGATTGGTAATCCAGTAAACCAAAATACAACAACAAACGCTACAGGAATAAACGTAAACAACAATGTTTACATTTACGAAGATTTCAAGAAGGCGAAGTCATGAACGTTCGCCTTCAAGAACATTCATTCGACTGTTTACTTTGCCATATAAAAGGCAAGGCAAAGCAGGCGACTGAGTTAGTAAAGTGCAGTTAGTCCTGTGTGAAGACGCGGTGTTTTTGAAGAGAGTAATCGTGGTTTGAAGATTTCCGCTACAAACATCTGTCGAATAATTGCCTAGTACTTGTTATTGTTTATGCATGCCTTTTGCAACAAAACAAAAGAAATAACAAAGAAAACAATTGTTGTTGTTTACCTCAAGCTATGAACAGTAGCACACAGAATTGTGTGAATAATAAAGAATTTTAATTAAAAATAAAGTCAAATTTATTTTTATTTTATTTGCAATCTACGAGCTTATATTTTAAACGTTTTCAAAAGGTAAAAACTTAACAATATGGTTAGTGTCTCGCTATACTTCATATGGAGATGAATTTTGAGTTAACAACGATAGCGCAGGAAAGATGGTGTAGGAAACTTGCCCGTGCTATGACTCGGCAATTTTGCCTTCAATATATATGCAATTAGTTTTCTACAGTTCAGCATCTTTTTAGCAGACGGTTAACGTCTACATTCTATAGGTCATCAGTGGTTGAATTGGCTTAGGTATATTGGGGAGGACCTAAGCCAATTCAAACTGGAAGAAATTGAAAATTGTTTCTTCTTTACAAGTTTTGGTAACCATTATACCATTGATGACCTTATAGAATGTAGACGTTAACCATCTGCTAGGAAGATGCTGAACTATAGAAAACTAATTGAACTATAGAAAAAAAGGCAAAATTGCCGAGTCATAGCACGGGCAAGTTGAATATACCATCTTTCCTGCGCTATCGTTGTTAACTCTAAATTCATCTCCATAAGGAAGGTTGGTAACTAATTCCATTTCGTTTCTAATCCCTAGGTGAAGACGTTTCATCATATAACTTAAGCTATCATGACTTCTTGATCAAAATCACAGCGAATTCCTTCATTTGATTTGACTTTTTAAGCCGGCTACCTCTTAGTGAATTTAAAAGATTAATGAAATGATAAAGTTTTGCAACGCTTGACAAGTGGGAGCTCAATGCTACATCAAAATGGTATTAGTCCAGGTATGCTAAAGGAAATTAAACCCTTCCTCTTTTCATGCTCTATATTATGAATGAATATATCAAAGAGAGTAACGCAATATTTATGTGGTTTCTTGTGTAGTTTTTTAGAATTCCTATTTGAAATTTTACCAATAATAGAATATTTGTTTGAAATTTGGTGGAATTTGTTGTGGAGGATTACTGTTCATTTGACGTTACATTTTTTATTTATTTGAAAGGCGAATAGTACTTTTTGGATAATTTTTTAATATTTTCTAAAGCTATTTGCTTTGATCAATCCTTTCATCCTGTTGGATGATTTGGAATTATTCGAATACCATCTTAAATTATTTTTGTACAAAATGTCGTGAGAAAACCATCCACTATCACCACAAAATAAGTTCTCAAAACGATATGACGATGTTTGCAAAATTTCAAAAACTTAAAGGGAATACCATAATATTTCTCTGTATGGTAAGATCTTTTGTAGCCCTTTGGGGCATCTTCATTGCCAACTAACTGGCGATTGTCATCATTATAACACTGATACCCTCATAATCCCTTTGCTCGTTAGTAAAGTTGCCAAAAAATTATTTTCTCCTTAAAGGATTCCAATTTTCAACTGTATGCTCCTTTTTATCCCCTTTATAGTTCTTGTTAAAGTTTACAGGGTATTTGTATTTCCTTAAATCTTATTATTTGACAGTGACCTGCGCATATAGTTTCGGTTTTCTTTACTATTTCCTTTGATTTTATTTTTTAGTCTTCCACAAGAAAACGGAAAAGGTCACAAGTTCACGATTTCCCCCGGTTAGTTGTAATTTTACTCAAAGAAATGTCTTCTTACATTCCATTATCTGTCTGCAGTTTTTTTTCATATTTTTTTTTTCATTTTTATTTCTTAGTCTTTCATTATTTCAATCGCCTGTGACCATTAGAGAGTCCTTAGTTTAAATATAAAGTGTGATTTTATTTATTTGTTTAATGGATGGACACATAACTACAGATATTCTACCTAAGGCGTTAAATTTTTTAAAATGAATGGTTATGAGACTGTTGATAATGTGGTAAATGAGATTAAAATCAATTGTAGGGTTTTGTTTCCTTTAGCTATGAGATGTACTGGGCAATTTTATTATTTCTTAATTGAATACCTTCTTGAATTTTCATTGTACAAATAAATATTTAAGGATAACCAAAAAAGTTTTGAAATTACCGGCAATGTAGAGATTACTGGCAGAATTAAATATATGAATATACAGTGCACAGCAAAAATCTAGATACCCCAATATATTTCAGTAATTCCATGAATTAAAAGGTACAAATAATTGATGTTTTTATATATCTTTAATTAATTTATTTCTATTTTATTATAAAACAAAAAATCTTATGTTTGTCACCACCAAGGTTACTCCATATTTTTTCACCGCAAAAGTGTTGGCACTCTCAAGAAAAACTCGGAGTTAATTTAAAATTCAAAGGCCAAATATATTAAAGCCCTATTCGTTATACTTTATAAGATATCCCTTAAGGCCAAGCACTCCATTTAACGTAATTGGCATTGAATGTACATACAAGATTTATTCAGCGTTTCCTGTTGTTTACTCATCAGCAGAGGCTTTAAGGTTGACTTTGGTTTGAGGTTCTGCGACTGCATAACCCTCCCTTCAAATGATTTCCTAAATACTCTCTAGCAGTTACTTGGGGATTTCGCGTAAGTGTTTTAAGCCTGTAGTGACTTTGAAAGGCAAATGGCAACATCACATTAGCAGCAGTATGATTGGTTTCATTGACTTGTTGAAAAACATAATCATTACAAAATTTTAATGCTTCCGAATATTTATTGAATTTGTTCTTTAAAATTATAAATCCTCTTTTATTTATTATTGCCTCAATGAATTCTTACAGCCCACATCTGGTGCAGACATTCCATACTAGTGTACTTACTCTTTAACAGTAAATAGTAGTAACAACAACAGCAGGACGGAATCGAGCACCTATTAATCCAGAAAAATAACCACTACTAGCAAACCGCATTCGAACAGCTATTAATCCAGAAAAAACAACAGTAAGTAGTAGTAACATCAACAGCAAACCGGCAGCGAGCACCCATTAATCTAAAAAAAGATAACCAATAGTAGCAAGCCACCTTCAAGCAGCCATTAATCCCAAAAAAAAGCAATCACCAGTACTAACAAGCCGTAATCGAGCAGTAATATATCCAGAAAAAATAACAGTAAATGGTAGAAACAACAACAGTAGGCCGCAATCGTGCAGCCATTAATCCAAAAAAAAAATGACCAATAGAAGCAAGCCACCTTCAAGCAGCCATTAATACACAAAAAAATACAGTAAATAGTAGAAACTACAGCAGCAGACCGCAATCGTGCAGCCATTAATGCAGAGAAAAGTAACAATAAATAGTAGAAACAACAACAGAAGGCCGCAATCGTGCATCCAATAATCCAAAAAAAAATAACCAATAGTAGCAAGCCACCTTCGAGCAGCCATTAATCCAGAAAAAATTACAGTAAATACTACTAACAGCAACAGCAGGCCGCAATCGTGCAGCCATTAATCCAAAAAAAAAAAATAACCAATAGAAGCAAGCCGCCTTCCAGCAACCAATAATCCAAAAAAACCAATCCTAGCAAAGAGCCCTCGTGCAGCCATTAATTCAAAAAAATAACCAATAGGAGCAAGCCGACTTCGAGCAGCCATTAATCCAGAAGAAAATAGCAGTAAAGAGTAGTAACAATTAACATTAACCCAAAATAACCAATAGTAGAAGACCGCTATTGAGCAGCCATTAATTCAGAAAAAATAAAAATAAATATTAGTAACAACAACAGCAGGCCGCCATCGAGCAGTGATTAATCCAAAAAAAGTAACCAGTAGTAGCAAGCCGCCATCGAGCAGCCGTTAATTCAAAAAAAATATCAGTTAATAGTAGTAACAACAATAGGAAGCCGCCATCGAGCAGCTACTAAGCGAGCAATAAATGACAATATATATATTTGTTCCTCTTACTCCTCTAGGGCGCATAGGGCCGCAACAAGTTGGTTCCAATAAACCCAATCGTCAGCGCGGTGTTTCACTTCGTTCCACTGTAGATATAGTTTGGATAATTCGATTGTGATTTGGCGTTTCCAGGTGTGTGATGGTCGTCCGATGCGCCTGCTTCCCTGGGGGTTCCAATCAATGGCTTTCCTTGTGATGTCATGTAATGACTTGCGAAGAGTGTGCCCAAGCCAAGCCCCATTTGCGTTTTCTTAATTCCATCTCTATTGGTTGTTTGTTTGTATCTGAACAGAGTTGGGCGTTGGATATTATGGAGGGCCAGTAAACACGCATGATTCTACGCAGGCATTTGTTCACAAATACTTGTATAGATTGGGAATCTCGGGGTGCCATATTCCACGTTTCGCAGCCGTAGTGTGGATTTGACGCTGGAATTGAAAATTTTAATTTTGGTGCGTCTCGATATATTAGATGTTTTTCAAACGGGGTTAAGTTGGGCAAAAGCTTTGCGTGATTTATTAATGAGGATGGCAATATCTGCTGATTAACCGCCGGATTTATCGATTATACCGCATAGATAGCAGAAGGACTCCATTTCATCAATTTCCTTACCGTGTATTAAGAATTTCCCCGTTGCATTAGCATTCATTCTGAGAGATTTGGTTTTGTGGATACTCATCTTTAATCCAGCTAACTTTGCGGTTTCGCTAACTAGATCCAGTTTCGACTGCATGTCGGAGAAAGAATGTTAATAAACATATGTCATCCGCATAGTCCAGGTCTTCTAATTTGTCTTGTAGACCCCATGTAATCCCTCTCCTATGATTTGTCGACTACATCGAGGACGTAGTTAAAGAGGAGTGGTGACAGCACACAACCTTGACGGACTCCTGTTTTTAATTTGATGCTCTTTCCTAGTTGTTTCTCATGTAGTACGCGGCATGTTGCGTTGTTGTACAATGTCTTTATCAAGTTTATTATTTTAGTAGGCCTTTTCAAAGTCAATAAATACGAGATAAAGAGGCGATCCCCATTCAGCTGACTGTTCCACAATGATCCTGAGACTATTGACGTGGTCGACGCAAGATTTGTTGGCACGGAAGCCAGCTTGTTCCCCTCTGAGAAAAATTGCTTTTGACATTCTTTTGTTTATTATATTCGCTATAACTTTGTTGACCATGCTCAACAAAGTTATGCCTCTCCAATTCTTCCTGTCGGTCAAATCGCCTTTTTTGGGGAGATTTATAATTGAGCCGGCGGTGATTTCGTCTGGTATAGATTCGTTATTCCAGAATGCCCTTATGACGGGTTCCAATAAGCGAGCACTGTAGCGCGGTCGGTTGTAAGGAGTTCTGGGGAAATATTGTCCAAGCCTGGAGATTTGTTGTTTTTAATTGACCCAATTGCTCCGCTGATCTCATTCATTCCAGAGCACTCAGTAGATATGTTCTGATTCGACATATGCGAGGTACAAGTGCAGATTGAATCTTGTGGAGCAGACATTGTATTCAGCATATTGGCGTAAAATTTTTCCCACAAGCTGAGTTGCTGTGTTTTTGATGTTATAAGTTCGCCAACGTCATTTTTCAGGGGTCTACCAGTCGAGAATGTTCTGTTAGTGAGCTTGTTCACAGTAAGATATAGGTCTCTTGTGCGATGGGTTGCTGCTGCTGCTTGTAACTCGTTTGCGATATTGCTGACCCAATTCCGCTTATCTCGCCTCGCATTACTCTTAACAGCTCGGTTAAATCGGTTGTACATTTCCTGGTGTTTGATTTTATTCGAACGAGTTTTGCTCGAGTTTAGGGCAGCTTTAACTCCCTTGCTTTCCTGAATTAAATTCCACGTAGTATCGCTAATCCATTCCTTTCGGTTGTTGTTTTTGAAACCAAGGTGTTTTTCCGCAGCTTTGATAAATATGTCTTTGATTTCCGACCAAGTGCGTTCAGAGTTGTTTTTTGTATAAGTTTTTAATTCGTTAGTGAAAGCGTTAGAGATAGCCTCATTTTTTAGCTTCGCCACGTTAAATTTTCTTTGTGACACGAGGCAATTATTTTTGATGGCAGCGATTTTAACGCGGATATGAGCGATTAGAAGTTAGTGGTCACTTCCCCTATCCGCACCACGTTTGTTTCGCACATCTAGTAGCTAGCCTCTCCACTTCTTGCTGATCATGATGTGGTGTATCTGGTTTTCGGTCACACTATCAGGAGATATCCAGGTAACTTTGTGAATCCTCGGATGAGGAAATAGAGTGCCGCCAATAACAAGGTTGTTAGTTCTGCATGCGTCTAGGAGCAGCTTGCCATTTTCCGTCATACGTCCTAACCCATGTTTTCCCATGGTGCTCTCTGCTGTTGAGTTATCAGGTCCCACTTGTTCATTGAAATCGCCCATCATTATTATAATATCACCCTTGGGTAGGGTTGCGAGTACGCTGTCGAGATGGTTATAGAACGTTTCCTTCACTGACTTTTTAGATGTGTCTGTAGGGGCGTAACATTGTACAAATGTGATATTTCGGGCATGGCCGCGTAACCTGGCGGTGATAATTCTATCTGAGGGCGGCTTCCAGTCCATAAGCGCATATTTGGCCTGCTTCGAAAGGACTATTCCAACTCCACTTAATCGGGGAAGCTCGTTTGATGGTTTACAAGAGAAGAGAATGGTGAGTCCATTTGATGTTGTGAATTCTCCAGACTCACTCCATCTGATTTCAGAGATCCCAATTAAGGTCAGTTTGTAAGTCACAAACTCTTTGCATAGGTGTGCAAGCCGTGATGGCTCCAAGAAGGTAAGTATATTCCATGTTCCAATTCTAGTTTTTTCATGCCAAATTCCGTCAACTTTATATCCGGTTCATTATTTTTCCTTCTTGTAATGGTTTCGGTAATAAGAGTTATTTAAGACGTACAGCTTATTAGGCTATAGCGTCCGATCCTGGTGTTGGTGCTGCCAACTAATAAATAACAATAAATTGTAGTAACAACAATACAAGACGCCATCGAGTAGCTATTAATAAAAAAAACCAATCCTAGCAAACGGTCATCATGCCGCCATTAATCCAAAAAAATACAGGAGTAGATTGCAGTAACAACAATAGGAAACATCCATAGACCAGAAGATAATCAAAAAATCCAGGAGTAGCTTGTAGTAACAACAATAGAAAGCCGCCATCGGATTAATCTAGAAAAAAATAACATTAGATAGTAGTAACAACAACAGCAGGTCGTAATCGAGCAGCCATTAATGCAGAAAAAATAACTAAGAGTGACAAGACGACATCGAACAGTCATTAATCCAAAAAAAAAAAAAAATAACAGTAAATAGTAGTAACAACAACAGCAGGCCGCCATCGCGCAGCCATTAATCAAAAAAAAAAAAAAACACATATAACTAATAGTAGCAAGTCGCCATCAAGCAGCCATTAATCTACAAAAAAAAATTTCAGTAAATAGTAGTAACAACAACAGCAGGCCTGCACGATTGCGGCCATTAATTCAAAAAAAAAAACATATAAGTAATAGTAGCAAGTCGCCATCCATCAGCCATTAATCCAAAAAAAAATTTAAAACCAATCCTAGCAAACAGCCATCGTGCACCCATTAACCCAAAATAAATATAACCAATAGCAGAAAGCCGCTATTGAGCAGCCATTAATCCTGAAAAATATAACAGTAAATAGTAGAAGTAACAACAGCAGGCAGGAATCTTGCAGCCGTTAATCCGAAAAAATACGCAATAGTAGCACGCCACCATCCACCATCCATTAATCCAAAAAAAAGATACAATCAATGCTAGCAAACAGCCATCGTGCACCAATTAACCCAATATAAAAATAACCAATAGCAGAAAGCCGCTATTGAGCAGCCATTAATCCAGAAAAAATAACTGTAAATAGTAGAAACTACAGCAGCAGGCCGCAATCGTGCAGCCATTAATCCAAAAAAAAATAACCAATAGTAACAAGCCACCTTCAAGCAGCCATTAAGCCACAAAAAAAATTACGGTAAATAGTAGAAACTACAGCAGCACGCCGCAATCGTACAGCCATTAATGAAAAAAAAAAATAAACGATAGTAGCAAGCCGCTTTCAAGCAGCCATTAATCCAGAAAAAATTAGAGTAAATAGTAGTAACAACAACAGCAGGCCGCAATCGTGCAAGCATTAATCAAAAAAACATATAAATAATGGTAGCAAGCCGCCATCCAGCATCCATTAATTCTAAAAGATAAAACCAATTCTAGCAAACAGCTATCGGGCACCCATTAACCCAAAATAAAAATAACCAATAGCAGAAAGCCGCTATTCAGCAGCCATTAATCCAGAAAAAAATAACAGTAAATCGTAGTAACAACAACAGCAGGCCGCTATCGTGCAGCCATTAATAAAAAAAAATCATTAATCCAAAATAAGTAACCAATACTAGCTAGCAGCAATCGTGCAGCCATTAAACCAAAAAAATAACCAATAGTAGCAAGCCACCTTCCAGCAACCATTAATCCAGAAAAATTTACAGTAATTAGTAGTAACAACAACAGCAGGGCGCAATTGTACAGCCATGAATCCAAGAAAAAGTATCCAATAGAAGCCAGCCGCAATCAAGCAGCCATTAATCCAGAAAAAATTAATAGTAAATAGTACTACCAACAACAGCAGGCCGCATTCGTGCAGCCATTAATCCAAATAACCGATAGTAGCAAGCCGCCTTCCAGCAACCATTAATCCAGAAAAATTTACAGTAATTAGTAGTAACAACAACAGCAGGGCGCAATTGTACAGCCATGAATCCAAGAAAAAGTTTCCAATAGAAGCCAGCCGCAATCAAGCAGCCATTAATCCAGAAAAAATTAACAGTAAATAGTACTAACAACAACAGCAGGCCGTAATCGACCAGTCATTAATCCAAAAGAAGTAGCCAGTAGTAGCTAGCCGCAGTCGAGCAGCCATTAATCCAGAAAAAATAACCAATAGCAGCAAGCCGCCATTGAGCAGTCATTAATCCAGAAAAAATAACAGTTAATAATAAAAGTAACAACAGCAGGCTTCAATCGAGCCATTAATGCAAAAAAATAACCAATAGTAGCAAGCCGCCATATAGCAGCTGTTAATCTAAAACAAGCAACAGTAGTTAGTAGTGCTAAAAATAACAATAAATTATAGTAACAACAATACAAGACGCCATCGAGCAGCTATTAATAAAAAAAAAAAAAGAAAAACCAATCGTAGCAAACAGTCATCGTGCAGCCATTAATCCAAAAAAATACAGGAGTAGCTTGTAGTAACAACAATAGAAAGCCGCCATCGGATTAATCTAGAAAAAAATAACTGTAAATACTAGAAACAACAGCAGCAGGCCGCAATCGTGCAGCCAGTAATCAAAAAAAATAAAAATAAACAATAGTAGCAACTCACCTTCAAGCAGCCATTAATCCACAAAAAAATTTAAGTAAAAAGTAGAAACAACAACAGCAGGACGCCATCGAGCAGCCATTAAACCAAAAAAAAAAAAATAATAACAAATAGTAGAAAGCGGCCAATGAGCCATTAATTTAGAAAAAATAACATTAAATAGTAGAAACAACAACAGAAAGCAGCAATCGTGCAGTCAATAATCCAAAATAAGTAACCAATACTAGCTAGCAGCAATCGTGCAGGCATTAATCCAAAAAAATAACCAATAGCAGCAAGCCGCCTTCCAGCAGCCATTAATCCAGAAGAAATTTACAGTAAATAGTAGTAACAACTACAGCAGGCCTCAATCGTGCAGGCATTAATCCAAGAAAAAAATAACCAATAGTAGAAAGCTTCCGTCGTGCAGCCATTAATCCAAAAAAATATAGGAGTAGGTTGCAGTAACAAAAATAGCAAGCATCCATAGACCAGAAAATAAACCAAAAAAATCCAGGAGTAGGTTGCTGTAACAACAATAGAAAGCCGCCATCCAACAGCCATTAATACAAAAAAACAACAGAATATAGTAGTAGCAACAATAGGAAGCCGCCATCGAGCAGCCATTAATCTAGAAAAAAATAACATTAAGTAGTAGTAACAACAGCAGCAGGCCGCAATCGTGCAGCCATTAATCCAAAAAAAAAAAAATAACCAATAGAAGCAAACCACCTTCAAGCAGCCATTAATCCACAAAAAAATTACAGTAAATAATAGTAAAAACAACAACAGGGCGCAATTGTACAGCCATGAATCCATGAAAAAGTATCCAATAGAAGCAACCCCAAGCAGCCATTAATCAAGAAAAAAATAACAGTAAATAGTACTAACAACAACAGCAGGCCGTAATCGACCAGTCATGAATCCAAAAGAAGTAACCAGTAGTAGCTAGCCGCAGTAGCAAGCCGCCATCTAGCAGTCGTTAATATAAAACAAGCAACAGTACATAGTAGTGACAACAATACCAAGCCGTCATCAGGCAGCTATTAATGCTAAAAAAAATTAAATAATAGTAGCAAGCCGCAATTGTGCGGCTATTAATCCAAAAATATAAAAATAAAAAATACGAGCAGCCATTAATCCAGAAAAAATAACAATAAATAGTAGTAACAACAACAGCAGGACGCAATCGAGCAGCCATTAATCCAAAAAAAATAACAAATAGTAACAAGCCGCCTCCGAGCAGCCATTAGTCCATAAAAAATAACAGTAAATAGTAGTAAAAACAACAGCAGGCTGCAATCGAGCAGCCATTAATCAAAAAAATAAGAGTAACTAGTAGAAACAAGAACAGCCATTAATCCACAAAAATAACCAATAGTAACAAGCCGCCATCGACCAGTCATTAATCAAAAAAAAAAAAAAAACAACCAATAGTAGCAAGCCGCCTTCGAGCAGAAATTAATCCAAAAAAATACAGGAGTATATTGCAGTAACAACAGTAGCAAGCATCCTAGACCAACAAAAAATCCAATAAAAACCCAGGAATAGCTTGTAGTAACAATAATAGAACACCGCCATCGAACAGCCATTAATAGAAAAAAAGCAAAAGAAGATAGTAGTAGCAACAATGGGAAGCCGCCATCGAGCAGCCATTAATCCAAGAAAAAAATAACCAATAGCAGCAAGCCGCCATCCAGCAGCCATTAATCCAGAAAAAATGACAGTTAATAATAAAAGTAACAACAGCAGCCTACAATCGAGCAGCCATTAATGCAAAAAAATAACCAATAGTAGCAAGCCGACATCTTGCAGCCGTTAATCAAAAACAAGCAACAGTAGATAGTAGTGACAACAATACCAATGCTAAAAAAAATTTAATAATGGTAGCAAGCCGCAATTGTGCGGCCATTAATCCAAAAATATAAAAATAAAAATACGAGCAGCCATTAATCCAGAAAAAATAAAAATAAATAGTAGTAACAACAACAGCAGAACGCAATCGAGCAGCCATTAATAAAAAAAAATAACAAATATTAGCAAGCCGCCAATGAGCAGCCTTTAGTCCAGAAAAAATTACAGTAAAGAGTAGTAACAACAACTGCAGGCCGCAGTCGTGCAGCCATTAATCCAAAAAATAGCCAGTAGGGGCAAGCCTACTTCCCGCAGCCATTAATCTAGAAAAAAATTACAGTAAATAGTAGTAACAGCGACTTCAAAAAAACCATTCCTAGCAAAGAGCCCTCGTACAGCCATTAATTCAAAAAAATAACTAATATGAGCATGCTAACTTCGAGCAGCCATTAATCCAGAAGAAAATAGCAGTAAATAGTAGTAACAACAATAGCAAACTCCCTTCGTGCAGCCATTAACCCAAAATAAAAATAACCAATAGTAGAAGGCCGCTATTGAGCAGCCATTAATCCAGAAAAAATAACAGTAAATGGTAGAAACAACAAGAGCAGGACGCAATCGAGCTGTCGTTAATCCAAAAAAAGTAACCAATATTAGCAAGCCGCCATCCACTAGCCACTTATCAAAAAAAAGAAATAACCAATAGTAGCAAGCCGCCTTCGAGCAGCCGCTAATCAAAAAAAATAACAGTAAATAGTAGTAACAACAACAGCAGGCCGTCATCCAATAGAAGCAAGTAGCCATCCAGCAACCATTAATCCAAATATAAAGACATAACCAATACTAGCTAGCCGCAATCGAGCAGCCATTAATCCAGGAAAAATAACCAATAGCAGCAAGTCGCCATTGAGCAGCCCCTAATCCACAACAAAATAACAGTAAATAGTAGTAACAACAATAGCAGGCCATAATCGTGCAGCTATTAATCCGAAAAAAAAGCTAATAGTAGAAAGCCGCAAACAAGCAGCCGTTAATCCAGAAAAATAACAGTAAATAGTAAAAGTAATAACAGCAGACCGGAATCGAGCAGCGATTAATCCAGAAAAAAAGCGGAAAATAGTAGAATCAGGGCGCAATCGAGCAGCCATTAATCAAGAAAAAAATAACAGTAAATAGTAGAAACAACAACAGCAGGCCGCAGTCGAGCAGCAATTATTCAAAAAAAAGAAAAAAAATAACCAATAGTAGCAAGCCGCCATCGAGCATTACTTAATTAAGAAAAAAAAAGAGTAAATAGTACAAACAACAACAGCAAGCCGCAATCGAGCAGCCATTAATCAAAAAAAATAAGAGTAAATAGTTGAAAAAAGAACAGCCATTAATCCAGAAAAAATAACCAATAGTAACAAGCCGCCATCGGCCATTCATTAATCCAAAAAAAAAAAAAACAACCAATAGTAGGAAGCCGCCTTCGAGCAGCCATTAATCCAGAAAAAAAAAACAGTAAATAGTAGTAATTTCAACAGCAGAACGCAATTGAGCAGCCAGTAATCCAGAAAAAATAACCAATAGTAACAAGCCGCCATAAACCAGCCATTAATACAGAAAAAATAACAGTAAATATTAGTAACAACAGCAAGCCGCAATTGAGCAGGCGTTATTCCAAAAAATGCAACAGTAGATTGCAGTAACAGCAATAGCAAGCCACCATCGAGCAGCCTTTAATCCAAAAATCCAAAAATCCAGGAGTAGATGGCAGTAACAATAATAACAAGCCATCATAGGGAAAGCCGCCATTGAGCAGGCCGCAATCGAGCGGCCATTAAACCAGAAAAAAATAACAGTAATCCGTAGTAACAACAACAGCAGGCCGCAATCGAGCGGCCATTAATTCCAAAAAAAACCAATAGTAGCAAGGCGAATATCGGAAGTCGGCAATAAAAACGACCTTGTCTACATTGGAAGGATCAAATTGAGAAAGCCTTGTCGTAAATTTTTATGGCCATCTGGCGAAGACGCGCTAAAAGAGGCACGAGAAAGGATGTGGTCGAAATCAGATAAAAGGGTTGTGGCCAATTAAGTTATGTCATGTCTACATATAAGGAATCTTGTTCTTTACATTGAAAATTTTTTCTGATTTTCAAATTTATATTCCCTTAAAAACTAAAACCAAGGAGCTGTGAAAGCTGTCACATATCGTATCCAAAATGGGTGAACAAAATAACTTTTTCCTTGCTGCGCTATTTAGTTGCACTTTTTAATCAACGGGCTGCTAAAGCATATTTAGCAAGGTCTAACCTGTATGGCCAGTCTAAAAATTAAGATTCATTTAGAATCAACCGATTCTCCTTTTTTTGCATAACAGTTTTCGGACCATAATGTCACCATTTCATTTCATTCTATGTCAAGAAAATGAGTCGTTTTTATATTAAATCCTGGTATAGAATTTATAGAAGCCGCGGTAGTCTAGTAGGTAGTGTGTTGGCTTATTGGACGTAAAGCCAGGGTTTGAACTCCAAGCCAGACTTCAAAACAAAATACAAAAATTATTTCTTCGGCGACTTCCTCTCAGCAAATTTCTGGCGAAAACTCTGAAAGTAAATAAAAATTGCCATGAAAAGTTTCTCAAAAAATCTGTCGTTCGGAGTAGACTTTAAACTGTAGGTCCCACCACTCATGTACAGAAATTAATGCACACAACATAAGTGGTGTGCGAAACTAGGTCGTAATCCTGACTGAAGAGTTGTAATGACCAATTATGTATGTATGTATGTATAGAATTTCCGAAAAAGAAATTCGATTTGAATATTCAATAATTCAGCTGCTGCTTAATTTCAATGAATTCATGTATACAGGTAGCGACGCGTCGTTTAAGAATTCTATGCCAATACCAGAACCCATAAATAAACAGAAGAAATGCACTCATTAATATAAGTGGTGAAACAATTGGTTATATATCCTCTTATTCCCAGATCTGAAAGTTCTCGTGAAGTCTTTGCAGTCAATACAGTCTACAGTGTGTGCCAAATTGGCCAAAAATAAATTTCAAAAATTTCATAATTTTTTGTGGTTTTTTTTTCTTCATTTTAGGTATCTATAGAGTTGATTTTCTTAGAAAACTAAATCACTGAAAAAGAAATGTTAAAAACTCATGTCCAAGAGAAACGTAAAGATAAATCAATTTTACCCAAAAGTGAAATCAACGGTTATGAGGAACTAAATAGTAATGTTGATTAAATTTAAGACACGTATGTATGTATGTGAGAAACTTAGCTTAACAAAAACCTGATTTTTATTCACTTGTCTTCTGCTGTGATATAAAAGGAAGATGAAAACACACAACCAAGAACAGTAAACATACATATTCAATTACTTTTGAGAGTGAATTTATTTTTATACATATGATGGCTATGTTTACTGGTTATGAGTAGTTTAGTAGGTAATACGTATAAATACAAACTGAGTTAAATTTATTAAGTAAACCACACAAGCTCGGCCACTAAATAGTTGTTTCAGGTATTTGAAGATGGTTATCCCATCTGTATTTCTCTGTAACAGTAATTGCTCCCTACACAAGTAATCAGGACTTGAGTTTGAGTTTGAATAAGTATTAAATTGTAACCTCAGAATTACACGTACATAATTAAAAGCTTAAAATATGAGCTCGTAGATTGCAAATAAAATAAAAATAAATTTGTTTTTAGTTTTAATTAAATTTTTTATTGTTCCCACAATTCTGTATGCCACTGTTCACAACTTGATCTATGCAACACCAATTGCTAAGCAATTATACAAGTGATCTTTATAACGGAGATCATCAAACCACGATTACTCTGTTCACACAAGGCTGACTGAACTTTTTCTGACTCCGTTGTCTGCTTTGTCAGACGTAAACAGTCTGATGAATGTTCTTGAAGGCGAATGCTCGTGGCTTCGCCTTCTGGCGATCTCTGTAAATGTAAACATCGTTGTTTTATTATTGTTGTTTGTGTATTTTGTTTACATTTATTCTTGTGGTGTTTGTTGGTATATTTTTGTTTGCTTGTTTATTACTTTTTAATGATGGTGTTTTGTTGCTATATTACGCAGTGCGATATCTTGTAAACAAGTTCATTGTTTTTGTAGCTTTTGTTTATACTTTTAATGTCAAACGATGTAAAAGCAAGACACCGGTATTAAGATGTTTCCATTTTTCGTAACAATATTATAATTCTCAATTTGGGCTCTACCATAGCTTCCCAATAATTGGTAGATTATTTTAATTATTATTATTTAATTATTAGAACTTATTAAAAGTTCTTAATAAAACCTGCTATTTCTAGCAGTGACTTCAGAACATTGGCTGTACCAATACCAATGACCAATACTATTTAATCGACCAATACCCGTATGTCGACAAATCACAAGATTTTCCGAGACAGAATTGGACTCTTTGCAGACCAGAACTTGGCGAATTCAGCGTCGTGTACAGAAAAATCAGTTGACCCGGGAATTGAAGGTAAACGACCTCAGACAAAGACAAGCGTTTGTTGAATGCGTTTTAAAGCAGTTGTTAACTGACCCTAATTATCTTCGAAAAATCACTTTCAGTGATGAGACCTATTTCGAGATGAATGGGTACGTGAATAATTCTAAGATTCAATAGCGTACATATTTGAGCTTACGGTGTCGTAGATCCATACTTCCGAACATCACTGTCGAAAACGAGCAGTATAGGTTAATAATAATAATTTTAACTTGCATTGGGTGTTCTGAACACCAACTACATGTTTTTTTCCAAAAAGATGGTACTAGCTGTCATACACCTCATGACACTTTGGATATTCTGCACAACTGTTTTAAGGACATGGTCCTTAACATGTTAACTGGCAACCGATATCAGACAATTTGAACTTGTTATACTTTTCCTTGTGGGGTTCTTTTAAATCCCAGGCGTATGCGAAGAAATCTCTGAACACACGGGCCTCATAATCCATACCAACGGTCTAATACAGTGCGCTCTGTTGTAATTCACATGCGGACTGAGTTGTGAATGTGAAGGAGAACAGAAGACCATCATTGACCGCATTTACCACTCATGTACCACTGCCCGTTTCGTGCTATGAAGTGCTGGAGGTTTTTAATTTACCGAAATAAATATTATTAAAAAAGCAATGTTGATTTTGGTGCCTGGATGAGACCTTATCCTTTAGAATAATACTCTACAAGTCGATCATTCTCCACGTGTATTCGAGAAAAAAAACCTGTGCAAAATCTTCGGTCCAGTATGAGTTTCCGATGATTTCAGCATTCGATCTAATAGTAGTGGTATAGTAGGTATTGTGTTGGCCAGACATCAAAACAAAATACAAAGAGTATTTCTTCGGCGACTTCCTCTCAGCAGATTTCTGGCACAAACTCTGAGAGTAAATAAAAATTGCCATGAAAAGTTTCTCAAAAATCTGTCGTTTGGAGTCGACTTTAAACTGTGTGTCCCACCACTCATGTATAAAATTTAATACACACAACATAAGTGATGTGAGAAACTAGGTCGTAACCCTGACTGAAGGGTTGTAATGACCAATTATGTATGTTATAAGCTCTTCAATGACATGGATGTTGTACAACGCATTAACATCCAGCGTCTGCGCTGGCTCGGTCATGTCGTTCGGATGGAAGAAGATGTTCCGGCGAGACATGTATTCGATGCGTTGGTTAGCGGAAGTCGGTGAAGAGAAGGTCGGCGTCCTTGTTTATGTTGAAGTAACCAAATTGAGGATTGGTGTGACCAACTGGGGAAGGCACCCTGAAGGATGTGTTAAAGCAACCGATGAGCGGTTCGTTAATGGCCAATTGAGTTAATATTACAAACGTTATACCACTCTCAAGTACATGGGTGTAGGGTATGAAATGAGAATTAAGTAGTAATTTTCTTACTCTTATTTTGGTTTTATTGAATTCCAAATCAATTTATAATTCCCACATAGTTACTGCCCTGGTCTATCAAGTTTATTAAACATATTTTTGGGGGTAGTTGAAGCAGCACTTAAATATGTTACTGGCCTCAGTGATAACATTTTTGTTTCTGTTGTTTTGTAGTTCCTATTGTTGTAAAATCAATAAGCAATCTTTAACGAGTAATGTTTAATAACTTTATAAAAAACAAATAAATTTGGAAATAATAAGAATTTCTCTGAGAATCTGTAAAAAAACTAAAATTTTATAATGAAATCGTATAAAAAGGCATCATAAAATAAAAAATTACGTTTTTATTCTCCTTGATATTTTTCGAAGCTGCTGCGGATAACAATTTGTTATACAATGGGATTGCAAGAGGCTTTACAATGTAGCACACACGATTTCTTATGAAATTTGTATTTAAAAGGATTCCTTTAATTTACACAAGTTTATTGTAGCATTAAATTTGAAACTGATCATGCAAAAATCATAAGAATTATTGTTTTGTCAAGCGTACTATATTACCACGTAAATATACATGTTTTTCTGGAACACAACGCATTTCTTATACTAGGGATAGAACAGTATACTTTAGGTTAGGTTATGCTAGCGGGTAGCTTGCCGTTCACAGGCAAGTTAACTCTGCGATTCGTATGGCCCATTGTGTCACCCAGTCAAGTGCAATATATGTTACATTATGACGTTATTCCATGAAATCTATAGTTAGATACTTTACCATCATTAATGGGCATCTTCACCACATCAAATATGTCTCAAAACATACTTCGAGACATTGTCTAATACATTAGAATTGTGTTTCATTTTCGGGTGGCTTTAAGTGTACTAAATAGCATCTGTAAAAATGTAAAGGTATGTTTAGAAGTTAAAGATCTTGTGTAGTTAAAGATCTTAAGGTAGCTGCATGATGATGATCACAATCGTACATGCTTCAACGCCATAGTGGACAGACATAGGTAGCGACTTAGTTTGGTCGACTTTCTCCTGCTCCCTTACCTACTAAACAATAATAGTGGTACGAAAATGAAAAATCTAGATACTGCTGTATTGCTTTTACATCGCTTAACATAAACAAAACAATGCAGTAAACCAAACCTGTTTACAAATTATCGTACTGCTTAATATAACAACAAATACCAGCATAAAAAATGGTAAACAAGTAAACAAAAGTATATAAACAACACTACAATAATAAATGTAAACAACGATGTTTACATTAAAGAAGAAGAGAAGTCATGAACATTCGCCTTCAAGAACGTTCATTAGACTGTTTAATCTGCCATATAAAGGCAAGACAAAGCAGGCGACTGAGTTAGTGAAGTCTTAGAGAGTAATCGTGGTTTGAAAATCTCCGTTACAAAGATATGTCGAATAATTGTCTAATAATTGTTATAGTTTATGATAAGGGTATACACAGAGGAGTAACAAAAAAAAGCATTTTTGTTGTTTACATAAAGTTGTGAACAATGGCACATAGAATTGTGCGAATAATAAAGAATTTTAATTAAAACTAAACATAAATTTATTTTTATTTTATTTGCAATCTACGAGCTCATATTTTAAACGTTTTTAAAAGATAAAAACGTAACAAAAGTATTCTCTAGAACTTGATGTAGTGTGAATATCTGGCTTGATGATGAGCTTGAGCTTTCCTGGTTAAAACCGCACTGACAAGGTTGAATTAGTACCTTAGCAAGTGTTTTTAATTGTTCACACAATACGTTCCTAAGAACATAATAGCCGATAAAGAGAGTGCATTTACACTCTACATCATAGGGTCTGCTTATTCAAGTTGGGACAGTTAATCTTTAATCATGCTTTCTTCTAATTATAGCGATTCATTACATACCTACATACATACATAAATACATTCATACATACATAACATACATAATTGGTCACTACAACCCTTCAGTCAGGATTGCGCCCGTGTTTCTCACACCCCATAGTTGTTTGTCTTAATTTTATACATGAGTGGCGGTACCTACAGTTTAAGGTCCACTTCGAGCGACAGATTTTTTTCTGTGAAACATTTTATCGTAATTTTATTTACTCTCAGAGTAAAGAAAAAAAAATATTTTTTCATATTTTGTTTCGTTCGAGACGTCTGATCTGGGCTTTGAACCGTGACCCAAGGCGATTTTATTACATTTTATGAAACCTTTTCAGAGGAAAACCTTGAGAACCAACAGTTTTGCTGTCCTTAAATCACTTAATCGCGACTTTCTTCTTGCCATGACTATAATTGCTAAATAGGCATCATCATCACTGTAGCGTGCCATGACCTCAGATTTCCTTGTGAAGATGTAACGACGTTACTGTTTCCATTCCAGCGGCGTTTTTCACTGTAGTAGTATGCGAAAAACGCCTTTAATGATTATTTTTTTATATATTTGGCTTCCACTATATAACAATGTGGTATTGCTAGCCTGTTTTAAAATATCCTGAATCAGCATGTGCTTCGTGTCACTGCCTTTTCAGCAACTAACTGGTCATTGCAAGGTGCCCCTCAGATATTGGATTTAAAGCATTGGAATCGAATAAATCAATCCTATTTTTCATCATATTTTTTTATTCATACCATACGAGAAAAGAGAGAAGAGATTGAGGCTCTTGAAGCGCATTTTTTTTTTTTTGTTGAATGAAATTCCGGTTTAGAATTCAAGCATTCACCCCGTTTTTAATACCACAAATATGCTGTGGTCTCTTAGAGCAGTATTTTTATATTTTAGGGGAACTATGGAAAATTATATTGCATTGGCTAGCAATACTCTGCTAATACAGTAAAGTGTGAAGAAGTGTAATGGGGCAGCATATTGTGTTTACAGCCTTTTGAGTTATGTGTCCCAGTTGTGGTGTATTTTGCGAGCTTTAAGGCGAAATTTATTTTTATTTTATGCTGTACAATATAGCATGTATTCTATAAATAAAATTATAATACAATCAAGAGGGAGAGAGAGAGAGGAAAAATGTGAAATATAAACACAACAACACAACAATTAGCATAAGAAAATTTTCTATAGTTTTTACAACATTTTCTATTGCTTTTGTTTTCCTCTGTTTTTATTTTTTTGTTTATTTTTCTAATTAAATTTTATTATTTTCTCATTATTTTAAGTTATTTATGATATACGATAATAATAATTGTAATAAATTATACCAGACAATATCATTAAATACTTAAATAGCATAGAAATTAAAAAAGCTCAATTAAGGTCAACATTGTTTGGAATAAATCTAAATTAATGCCAGAAAATGTTAAACAATTAAAAGAAATTAAAATCGAATGCTTGAAATGCTTGAAATTTATAAAAAGTGATTGGCTTCCAATTTATGCATTCATACACCATTACCTTATGACAATTTAATATCAAAATGATATTTTAATTTGAAGAACCATCCTACAATATGTCATAATATCCTTTCTTACGAGTAGGTTAGGTTAGCGAATAGCTTGCCATTCAGAGGCAAGTTCATTTCAACCCCCAGTGTGATGTAAGCCCCCTCATCATGATTCGTTAATGGTGGATTCAGGCTTCAGATGAAATCGGCCAGTTCCCTTACTGGCACATTCGTCACCGTGCCCAAATCTTAAAACGTACTGTTACCCAAAAACCGATGACGTCTGTTCTGAAGTGCAAGGCACTCACATAAAAGGTGTTGTACCGATTCAGTTTCCCCCAAATCCTTGAAGCTTTAGCGCCAACCCTGGTGTGGCAGAGAGAGCTTGTCAGCAAAACTGCCAATAGCGCAGTGTCCCGTTAGAATATCGAACTTAAGTAGTTCACGCAATATAAAAAAAATTTTCATTGTAGTCTGTGTGACTTGTGTGTTCCCCAATTATATTTCAATTAAAAATGACTGTTTTCACGTGAAAATACGGAGTACTCCGTCTTAAATATCCACCTGAACCATATTGGCGTCGTGAAAAATAATGAATGCGTGGCATGTGGCGAAAACACCTAAACGATGGAACAGTTTCTACGTAATAAGTTTCTATGTAACAACATCGGCATTCGAGATTATAATTATTTGGGGATAATAAGATATTTTCCGTTTAGGAAAGGTCTACCTTATAGCTTTTAAAGTAAATTGGTATTCCTTAACAGTGAGCGCTCAATAAGCCTACCTTATGAATTAGCTGTATGCTGATAGGCATAAGTCTCCTGGTTGTTCTACTCTTCATCAGCCTCCCACCTAAGTTAGCCATTGTGTCCATGATCTTGTCTCTGCATTTTATATACGAATCTCCCACGTTGTCCGCGGCAGGTTGGAAGTGGGAAACTCATGTCCCATCTATGATTATGAAATATCGATAAATGCTGTATTACTGTATACATATACCCGTTCCAAATCTAATTACAAGCACTATACATCCACTGCAACTACGTGTAGCTACAAACATTAAAAAAGTGAAGAAAATATTTCTGAAACCGCCGAAAACAAAAAAAGTACATTTTCACACATAAAGCTCTTTAACGAAGAACAGGCAAATCCCTATGTAGGCATTTTAATTGATTACATTTCAAATGCATTTGACGGCAATGATAATAATAACAACAGCAATAATATTAGCTGATTGAAGCCAAAAAATATAATATTATTCAAGTTATTTTTTACTCGACCAAATATATATTTTTGGATAAAATCATTTTAAAAAGAATAGCAGATTTTATAATAAATTGCATGCTCTACTCTCCTTCAGCGTCCTATCATTCCACTTTGCATAAAAATTTGAAATTCAGTGTCTCTCATTTTTATAATAAAATTGCTGAAAACCACTAAAATATTTGTTGAAAAACATTTCAAATTTCTTAAGTTGCCTCCTGTGAGGATTGAACTCACGACCCCTGGTTTACAAGACCAGTGCTCTACCACTGAGCTAAAGAGGCTTATTATTTTACTTATTTACAAATATTTTTGTTGTTGCAATATGATATCAGTGCCAACATTCCTCTCGTAAAACTTTTGTTAAACGAGTTTGGTAATGTTTTATGGGTTGCATGCTGACCTTAATTGACCACAACAATTTGCTAAAGTTGGAAATTATAATAAAATGTTTTGAGGTATTGTAGTTTTGTTGTTGTATAAATTTGAATTATTATTATTGTTAGGAATTGTTGCTTTTACACTTTATTTGCTGTTATTCTTTTTGATTCATCTGAAGTGTAACAAAAGTATTTCAGGTTAAGAGTTTACAAAAATTAAATGAGATTTTTTTGTTTCTTTTGTAATTGAAGCTTTTGTTGTACAAACAATTTTAATACATTTTTTTATGTTGTTGTATAAACACTACAAGGTCGGTGGTGTTCCCAACGAGGAGATTCACAAAAGTTGATGGAAAAATTGAATTCTACTGTGATAATACATTCGTTTAGTTTTATGTTTTACACCTGGTAATATCATATGCGATAAACTTTTTTTATTAATATAGTAATCGTAGCTACTTTTGACCTTTAGCATTACGTAGTGTCAGTTTTCTTGGAGTCGCGCACTTTGGAATCCAACGCATTCCGCACATTGTCTATAGAGTGTCCATTGCCTAACATAACTACAATGTCCTGTTATGGATACGTTCAAGCTGTCTATTGTCTTTCTATTTTTTTTAGGTAGACCAGAGATCAATAATCTACTGATGAACGCCGCCGTAGTGTAGTAGATGCGCTTATTAGACAAGAACCCGTGGTTCAAACATCCGCTCAGAAATCTCGAATTAGCAATAAACCACATCACTACAGCGAATTTAATGTTATTTTTTTATTCACATTCACAATTAATATTGTTTCTTTATAATACGAAAAGAATTATTAAAATTGATTGCCATTTGTCTAAATGAGCGTGTTTAATAAACAACAAGACAACATCAAGTCAAAATATGTCCCGCAGTTTTCAAACGTTCTGACCAGAATCGCTTAGCAGTCAAACGGTTAAGATTTGAAAACTATTATAAATTTCTTTAAGAAAGATTCAATAATATTAAAAAAAAGAAAATTTTTTAAAAATCTCTTTATAGTCTTAGCAGTCAATGCCGGTGACAGATTATTTATTATATTATTTAAGATTATCGAAAATTATGCTCCACAGTGGTGGTGGAAGAATTACTTCCTAGGAACAACTTCTGGATGTATCGACCCTTATTATTTCGTTCAATGCCTTTATTTTCGCAAATCGAGAGGTGGAATTTCTTCATCCATCTAGATGAAAACTTTTGTGATGCACGACATTGTAAAGTGTAACCAGCGATCACAACTTCAGCTCTTAAAAGCAAATACAGCGTTAAAGAGAAAGAAGACATTCAAGCGTATATTTTGGTGTAGAATTTCAGTCTACCAGTGTAGAAACTGCTGGTAAGAGTACAGCCATTCCCTTTTGCAACTCTGTGTTCAAAGTCTCTGTATGCCAATACAACAGACATTTACTTTTGGACGGTTCAAATTTCTCTTATGGAAGACATGTTTCGATGCCCGAAAGAGATCAGATATAAATATGAAATATGCTCCATAGTATGCACTACTTCTTTCGCGTAATGTCTATATCATGTTCTGTAATGTTCTTTCCAAAATTTTTCACCGTAGAATTTAAAATATTTTGTTAATGTGCCAAGTTTACGTTTAAAGTACAAAATTAAAAGAAAACCATAAAATCTTAAGAACTTTTTTAATCATATTAAATTCATTATGAAAACATAAAATAAAAACTAAAAACTTTAAAAGAAACATTGTGTTGTAAACTTTATAATTGACAATAAGACTGTCTTTTTTTTGGCAATAACAAACTTGTTTCTTGTTTTCTAAGCAAATAAAAGAAATGAAAAATGTCACATTAATGAAAGCAAATCCAATTTTCTATTTATTTGCTGTGAAAATAGCCCCAAAGCCAACAAACAATACTTAAGAAAAAGACAAAATTTTAATAGAAAATGGACCCACATTGACAAAAACTTATGTATGTGGTAGACTAGAATTAAATTTATGGACACAAAATTGGTTAATAGCAGGGCTGTTTAAATTTAATGCAGTTTGCATTATAAATAGGGTAATCCATTAAACTGTTGTTTGTATGTCCTTATACTTGCGGCTTGTAAGAATCGCCATTGTGCAATGGATGGCTATGCAGTTTAAGGACATAAATGCCAATCGCCAATCGCCAACGAGATTGAACAGACAATATCCAAAATAACTGAGGCAATCGGAATACCTGCAATCTGTAATATGTCGGCCAGCTGGTCAGCAAAGCAATTTCCAAATGGGCAATTTCGTCTCAAGTGACCCAATTTTTAAAATCGATGTCTTCCGAGAGAATAAAATTTTTCAATATTTGGCATAAAAACGTACTATCTAAATGATCTTAAAAAAGTATTTACATTCTAAGGACATTCGGAAATTAGTTTTTTATAAACAGTGTTAAAGTTTGGACGTGCGTTATTTACTAATTACTTACATAATTAATCTTCACAATGGCTTCCGCTTCCAAAAAGGAAATGTTGACTTCTTTTTGTTGTAATCCCTTGAACAAAAAGAAGCACAGATCATCAGATATGCGAAATAATTCCGACAACTGATTGAAAAAATTCCCAACACTTTCAAAACGTTTGCTAATATGTGGATCGTGCAGGAAAATGATCAGAAAGTTGGACACATTACCGGTTATTCCAGATGAGAACAAAATCAATTCTGAAAATGATGACAGTTCTGCAGGAGGTGATGGTTGTTCTAACTTTTCAGTAGAACCTATAAGACCTAATAACGAGTGCTAAAATCAACACCACAAGGATGCAGTAGAAGTTTTTGAACAAATAAAAGAGAAGTACAAAACGTCACAGAGTAGATCTGAAAGAATTCAACTTCTTACTCTTGCCCCATCGTCATGGAGTTGTTCAATAATAATGACCGAGTTTGGAATGTCTCAACGAAAAGCAAGAATTGCTAAAAACTTGGCTGCTGAGCATGGGGTTCATACACTTCCAAACGAGAAGAAGGGAAAAACTTTAGCGTGCGAAACTGAAGCTCTAGCAACTCAATGTTATCATAAAATATTGAAATAATATTGAAAAATCTTATTATTGAGTTAAAAAATAATTTTTTGATTTTTTTTTGGCCTTAAAGGAAATTGTATAAGCTTTCTTTTGAGCAAAAAAAAAGCCTCATTTTGAAAAAAAATTTAAAAAAAAAATTAATTAAAAAAAAAAATATAAAAAATTTTTTTTAAAAAATTAAAAAATTATTTTTGGAAAGATTGAAGAATTTTTGCTAGGACCAATAGGTGAAAAGTTACATACATTTTTAAAAAACCCTGTATGACCAAAATGTCCGAATTTGGCCCCGTCTAACTCCGGCAGTTCTTGACTGATAGAGCTGAAAATTTGTGTCTGGCCTACCATCCAATAGTACTAACCTTGGTGCAAATCGGAAGACATCGATTTTAAAAATTGGGTCACTTGACACGATATTCCCGAAATATATCCCTATGTCTCGGAGCTCATATAGGAGTTATCTTTGAATCAAGATTTGTTCAGAAATATTCTGCCTGCCTGCTCAACAATCATTGTGACGCTTTCAAAATAGTCATGACCTCTGCTTGGAAAACACTGCAGTGGTCAGGCAGCCTATAAGTAAGTTTATTTTCAGGTCCCTTAATAGAAATACCACAGCCCATCCTACCACTCATCTTTGAGTCAGTAGTGTAGACTTCAAGGATCCCATCGGGAACACTTGGATCCCCTGTCTAGAAGTCATAAGTTCGAATCCTAAATTCGAATGTTCCATACAAGTCTAAACGTTCACTTAAATTCTGATCGGTCCCTAATTTTATTCCGGGCATTTTTGCTGGTCGAACATTGCCATGATGGAATACTACGGTATTTACGGGAAATACTGGTCTCAAACTATATAATTGTTGTTTGTACAAGTTTCTCGTGTTATCCTAATTCGGTTTAGTAACCCATAATGTATTACACCGTTCTGATCACACCAGATACCGAGAATTACCTTGGGTGCAATACATATTTCATAAAGAACCCTTAATTTTTCTGCACTTATAATTCGAATGATTTCTTTTTAAAGTGATCAAACAGCATTTCAGACATGCAAAATCGTTAACGGAGCATCCAATTTCCTTACTGTTGAATGGATTCTATGACTTGTGAACGATTTGAAAACGCTGCTTAAGTCACGTAATCGGATAGTGTTTTCAATTTATGATATTCAAACCTTTTTGGCCTACTCGGTTTTTGATGTCAAAATCACCATTTTTAAAACGCGCAAACCTCTCGATATATTGTTTTTGATAGATCGTGTTCACCGTATAATTTTATAAGCCAACGATGTTTCGTACATGCAGTGCAGTTCATTATATATTCTGAATATAAATTCTATACAATTGAATCAATTTCGGAACAAAATGCTGTTACTTCCGTTTTGATTGCCGAAATAATTTTTTTGATATCTAACAATTCCATGGAAAATAGTTGTAGCAAAGTAATTAAGGCTTCGATGGCAATTAATTGTTATCTATTTTTAAATGACTACAGTTTTCATCGTAATACAATAGTAATTGCTGTCACTAGCAACAACAGGCAGTTAACTGAAGTCATACAATATATTTGAAGAAATATGAAGTTAACGTTGTTGAAGTTTTAGTTGCGTTGAGCAGTGTTGTTGTGATTTCCTTTTTTTTTTCTTTCTATTTCTTATAGAAAATGTTACGTGGCAACTGTTGAAAGCCAAATTTAGGTGATGTTGTAAAACTTTTACAACAGTTTCCCTCTATATTATCGACAATGATGAACTGCTGATAAGCCAGAAACCATTTTGATAACCTGTAATGAAAAACCTTACAGAAAGACATTAATTAAATAAAAGGCTGCTGTATCATTATTAAGAAGTTGCCCAAAACCTTACTGAAGAAACGTTAATTTTTCATTTAAAAAAAAATGAAAAACGTAACGCAAGTTAGATAAGGCTGGGTCTATATGACAGATAGAGAGTGGACAGTATTCTAGCTGCTCCAATTGTGTTCAAAGAACCGTCTGTAATATATGAACATACATAATATAATATATTTATTTGAAATCAACGTTGGCCAGGCTGCTAAAGGCAGCGGTTACCAAAGCCAAATTCAGATTGATTTATGCGCCTTGCGAAGAAGTCGTTTTGGACATTTGAACCATGCTAAACTCCACTCATATTGGCATTAATAGCCCATAGAAACTCATACAATATTTCGATGATATCTCACACACTTAGTTTTATTTAAGTTTAAATATAGAAAGCGCTTAATGAAAGACCCATTACTACGAATACCATAAAACACAGTTGCCGAGACTTTGACACTGACAAAACCGATCTGACTAAGTAGATAAAAAAGTACTCGATATGGATTGAAAATAAACGGAATTCTATTATCTTGAATGGCTCCGAGATAAGGCTTGCTTCTGCATTATCTTTGACAACAAGCTTAACTTCAAGCAAAACTGCAAGTAGAGGGTAAAGAGGACTTCGATCGCTACTCTAATTCTGTAAAAAGGCTACTAAGGAACTGCGGCTTTTTTCCGAGTGTTTGCCGCTATAGTTATTTCAATTATGCTGTAAATACTTATACAATGAGGTCCTGCTTTGGAGAAGAAAATACACCCGGCTATGCTTAACAAGGTCGCAGTAAGGATTACTTTACATACAACTCTAGAAAATCTTCTTAATGTGATTCAAACTTATCGCCCTTAAACTTAGTACTCAAGGAAATGGCGGCGATCTCTCCAATTCACTGGCCGACAAAAAGATGTTAAGAAAAAAAAAACACACAGAGAAATCCAAAATGCAAGACGGCCATTGCGTTATGGGCTGTCATGCACTGCGCACTGGTCTCGTACTTTTGACAAACGATTTCTGTTGTAGAGTCAAGGAAAACGAGAAAAGTGTTCTTCACATATTGGGTACATAGCGATCACTGAGAAAGAAAAATCATTTCGGTACCAATGTTAGGCATGGACATTCCGACTTCCAATGTTTCCTCATGAGCTCCAAATGGTTGCAAATAGGGTAAAACTGAAGGCATTTAAAAAAATAAATAAAGAGAGTAAAAGGAATCCAAGAAAAAACACTCACAAAATTCAGTATATTATTTTCACTTAACGTAATGAATAGATTAACGCTTGAGTAACGTTTAGGATTTATTGAAAATTTAGGCCAACGAGAAACCACACGATTTACGACACCAACGATTTTGCCAAAAAAAATCATCTTTTCGGATGAAGCTCATTTTCGTCTTGGTGGGTACTTTAATAAGCAATTTGCGACTCAAAAACACACACGTAATCTTACCAATGCACCCATTACGAGTGACTGTTTGGTGCGGCTTGTGGAGCGGAGGCATCATTAGCTCATATTTCTGTGAAAATGAGGACAGCGTAACCATTACGCCTATCGCAGCCTAATAATCATTTTTTTGCACCCTCTCTTCATGGTATTGATGTGAAAGATGTTTGGTTTCAACAAGATGGCGCAACTCGTCACACGTCTCATGTCGTAATCGATTTATTGTGTCAAACGTTCGATGGCTGTTTAATTAGCCAAAATAGTGACCGCTAAAATCTGCAATTTAACACCTTTGGACTGATTTTTGTAAGGTGCCGTTAAAGAAAAGTTTAAACAATTGAGCATTTGAAGGCTAATATTCGTGATACTATTGTCGAGAAAGACTCCATACACTTAAAAAGTATACGAAAATTGGTCTGATCGAATGAGGTACTGTTAGGCCAGCCGCGGCAGCCATATGAATAAAATAATATTCCATTTCAAGTTCATAACCGGAACCTATGTAACCTATGCATTTTTAAATTCAAACTCTTAGATTTTCCACTCAACAAAAATGTGTCTGATGTAGTCATATAACACGAAATAAAATTTACTGCCCATCACTTACAGCACAAGTTTATATAAAAAGGAGTTAGCGGTTATAATGGTGTTAAAATTTTCGCAAGAAAACAAGTTAAAAAGATAAAATCAGTAAAGAAGAATTTTTTTATTTTCAAAACCTATTCGCTTGTTAATAACACGCCCCTTCAGCAATCGTTATTATTCTGCAATTGTTCAAGTGATTGCAGATACTATTGAAATATTTTTATGAATTAAAATTCATGAACTTTTGTTTGTACATCCTCAGCTAAAATGCAATGAAATGAATGAAAACAAAATAAAATAGAAAAGATTTCAACTGAAAGATTTCAAACTGAATTTTTCTTTTGTTTGCATAAAAGTTAGTTATCCACAGACAGTTGAAAAACATTTTAAATCAAATGGCAAACTGAGTAAATTATTAAAATTTTGTACATATAGTATAAACACATATGACTAGTACATAGATATATTCATATGATGTATGAAATTGTTAAAAAAAAAAATATAAAATTTTATAAAAATCTGTTTATACATGGCCTTTGAAAATTTATGTTTTTTTCGCTGTTGCACGTATGTGGGTCATATGGAATCAGAGTAAATTCATCAATGTAATGAATTTGAGTGTGGCTTTTTGATTTAAGGCCTCTATTCTATGTGCTTTCATATGAAATGGAAATGGGCGCTTTTTTGTACCCACAAGTGGGCTTTATTCGACAATTATTTTCTCAACTAATTTTTATGTGCATACAATATAAGCAAGTCGCCGTAGTCTAGTAGACAGAGTGTTGGCTTATTAGACGTGAGGACACGGTTCAAATCCCAGGTCAGACATCAAAACGAAAATATGAAAAAATATTTGTTCGACGACTTCGTCTCGCAGATTTCTGGCAAGAACTCTGAGAACAAATAAAATTGCCATTATTTGGGAGTATTATTGGATACGAAACTGTCTTTTATTGATCATATTAGTATGATGACTGGCAAGGCTCGAGCTGTTTTTGGTTTTGTGAAAAGATGGGCTAGGGAATTCATTGATCCTTATATAACAAGACTGCTATACATTTCACTTGTTTGAACTATTTTGGAGTATGCGTCTATTATTTGGAATCCATACTATCGTTGTCATGGTGATTCAATAGAGTCTGTGCAGAGGCAGTTTTTATTATTCGGTTTACGTGGCTTATGATGGTATTGTGCCAATGGGTTTCCGGCATATGAGGGTAGATTAGGTTTGATAAAACTTCCCACTTTAGAACGTAGAAGGGCTGTTTTAGGGGTTTGTATTGTTTTTAATCTGGTTAAAGATGATATCGATTCTGAGTTTTTGCTTTGTAACCTGAATTTCAGTATTCCAGCAAGAATTTCACGGCACTATCGTCCTCTTTCTTTAGATTTTTATAGAACGAACTATGGATGTAATTTTCCTTTTCGTACATTATGTAACGATTTTAACTTATATTATGGTTTTATTGATTTTAATAGTAGTGTTTGTAATATAAAACGTAGCTTATATGCTGGTATTAATTTGTAAATTATTATATAAAAATGTATTTTCGTTCTTGTCATAGGTAGTTCCTATTTATTGTTACTTTATTCAGCTTGTGATTAAGTTCTGTAGCTGATTTATGTTCTCGTTATTTACTTTTCCATTACTTTTCCCTTACCCGCTACAGTCCGGACTGTAGTGTGTACGTGTCCCTACGTAATGGGAATGAGCCCTCCGCGGTCGGGTGAGGGTGTGTTAGTGTAAGGCCGGAGACGTTCGAAAAAAAAAAAGTTTCTCAAAAATCTGTCGTTCGGATTCGACGTTAAGATGCGGGTCCCTCCACTCATGTATAAAATTAACTCATAAGTGGTGTGAGAAGCTTCCTGGCTGAAGGATTGTAAGGTTTTTGCACAGTTTTAAGACTTGGCTAATAATTACGAAGTCTACGGAATTTTGCATTTACAAAAGTTCAGTCCAGTAAAAATTTGGTTATTATGCAACCAATTTTCCCGAATAGCTTGAAAAAAGACTAAAATTGTTTCACCCCATAATTACCAAGCAGAAGTCTGAATTGCTACGAACCTACCTTTTCGCCAGTTTCTATCCTCTCTTTCATTAAGTATAGCCTGTTAAGCTCCTCACTTACTTAATTAATTATTTAATCTTCAAGACTACGACATAGCTTCTCACACAAAACATGTTGTGTGTTAATGTTTATTAATTGGCAATTTTATTTACTCTCAGAGTTTATGTCAGAAGACTGCTGAAATAAAGTCGCCGAAGAAATATTTTCCATATTTCGTTCGAGATATGTGGACTGGGGTTTGAGCCACGAGCTCTCATCTAAGAAACCGACACACTACCCAACAGACAACTGCGGCAAATTTTGTCAAATAACTAGGGACGAATATACACAACGACAGGTGCTTGCTGAATGTGCTCTGGGGCAGTGGCGACTGACCCCAATTTTTTATAGAAATATCGTCTTCAGCGATGAGTCCCACTTTGGGATGAATGAATATGTGACCAAACAAAATTGTTAAATTCGTGACCCTACCAATTCACATAAGATACAAGAGCTTCTAATGCATCCCTAAAAAATCAATGTTTAGTGTAGATTTCTTTGGGGACGACGTTAGCCAGACCATCACTGTATATTGATTTTATCAATTTCTCATCATCAGAATTGGATGATGTGGACATCAATGATATGCGGTTTCAACAGAACACAGCCCACGCCACATTGGTATTACCTAGCTTCATCTTATGTCATATGTCTTCATATGTCTCTTTGTTGCTTTAGTTTCTTACATATGGTTGCAAAGCATAATGGAAGACCTTGAAAAAGTTGTTGGTTATGGCGCACATCGGGTAAATCAGGCTTGCTTGGAGATGATTTATTGGCACTTCCCTTGGAGACGCTGATTAAACTAAGGTGTGAAACTTTTTGACATTATTTAATGCGGTTTTCATACAACAGGAGAGTTCGGTCATGCCAGGATTCTATCCGTGTTGTTGATTTTTGGCTCACAAACATTGGGTCCAGGTTTTGCATATTTTGTAGTGAAGGTGTGAATTATCGACAAACGGCCATCGGTGATATTTCTGGACAGTAATAACATGGTGTAGGTAGTTTACTGATATTCAAATGATCTTTCCATATGGCTTAAAAATGGAAACTGATACGGACGTCTGTGAAACTGTCCTACGGTCTCTCTAACGTGTGTTATGATTACAAAGGCAGCTGGCGCAGGGGCGCATTGGGCTGGGTAATGAGTTAGCTATCTATGGGGATGCTTAGGCGGCCTTAAAGGCACTGAATTGGCATTATGATAGCTGGAGGTTGGTTTTTCTTTGGTGTTTTCCAAGGTTCTTGGAAGATCTAGAGTAGTAGTGTGCTGGTTTCCGTATGTAGCAATGTATTGGCAAGATATAGCAGAGACAATCAGTAAACCTAGTGATGGGCGCTGCAGTCAAGTAGGTAGTGTGTTGGCTTATTAGAAGTCAGATCACGGTTCAAATCCTAGCTCAGATATCACCAACAAAACGAAATATGAAAAATAATTCCTCGGCTACTTGCTCTCAGTAGATTTCTGGCAAAAATTCTGAAAGCAAATATAATTGCCATGAAAAAGTTTCTCAAAAAATCTGTAGTTCGGAATCCACTTTAAACTGTAGGTCCCGTCACTCATGTATCAAATTAACACTCCCAACAAAAGTGATGTGAGGAGCTAGTTTGTAACACTGACTGAAGGATTGTAATGACCAATTTTGTATGTAGATATGGTTACTTTAGACCGAAATGGGAAAGGTTGTAGAATATTCAGGCTACTATGGACTAGTCTTGACAGTTTCAAAATAGGGAATCTTGATAAGATTTTTAACAAAACAAGAACGAATACAGGTTATATGGTAGAGGCCTAAAACTTTTACATACATTCCGTCTCTGTCCTGACATACAAAAAAGTTAGGATTTCTGACAATGGCATTATTTGGCCGGTGAGTAATTTTTATTTATTTTTTTTTTGTCTCTCCTATTCTCCCTTATTTTTAACTCTCACTTATCTATTTTTAAACAGCTCTTTTGTTTATTTCTTCCCTCTGTGTTTTTTTTTGCCTGTCTTCTCAATAGTGCCTAACCTAACCTAACCTAACCGACTGTTTATTGAAAATTTCAATTTGAAATTAGTTCTTAAAATTTTTAAAAATAATAAATAAAGAAAACATTCTCAATAATTAAATACAATTTCTTAGATTTCTTTTCATGTTCTAAACTTTTTATATTTTCCAATAACATCAACTGCGTGTTACCTCAGCAACTGGGTGTACCACACTCGGTAAGATCGTTTTAATATTGAATTTAATTATTTAAGATACACACGAACACTGCTCTCTGTTGGATACCTTTTAATTAACTTTCATTTTTCTATTTGATTTTAATTCTACAAGGTCTACGTCAACATGCCAATTTAAATATTGTGGCTGCTAAGCAAGTATGTGACCACCCACTTAATGGGAGGGTGGTGCTAAAAAGAAAAAATAAATTCCAAGAAATATTTTTTTGACACAATTTTTAATTAAAATCCGTCTCTTTATGTTAGAGAAGTTTACCTTTAAGATGCTTTATGTCTTTTACAACAATTTTTTAATTCTTTTTTTGTTCTTTTGATGTCTTGTGACTAAAAGTTAAACAAAACTTTCTAATACAAATGTGCTGAATATATTTTTGCTTTTTTCTATTTCCTTAAGATTTTTCAATAATTTTCTCTTTAGTCTTTAAAGTGTTGGATGTCCAAAAAATTTTTTAGGACGCATCTTTTAAATTCGTTATGTTAAGGATAATTTAGATGTCACGTTTACGCTGGATACATTTTATGCGATAAATAGGTTTGGTTACACTATGCAACAAAATACAAAGAGTTAAATACACACCTAGTCTAATTTGTTCAGTTAGTTGAATATAATATTATAATTTAAATAGTATAACATTCGTCTTATATCTTTTATATATGTCATCTTATCAAATGAAGTTTTAGTTCAAAAATTTTCAGAATTTTGTCTGATCTTGATTTTTTATCGTAAAATGTGTCAATTTCACGTTTGAGCGACCACCAGAAGTTGAGCAATGTTTGCGCAAAGAGAAATAATAATATTTGTAAAAACACAAATATTAGTAGACTTCTGCTAGTCGTACAAACGTATAAAAAATATAAGGCGACTGGTATACTATCTATACTTTATCTTCACAAGATAAAGCACTTTCAGAATGTCATCACTTATATTATATTTTTTAATTAAATTTTGCAATTAAGAATAGCTAAACTTGAAAAAATAAGAAAAAACTAATATTTTCGAAGTTTACCCTATCAGAACTCAACATATAAGCTTTGTTCAAACTTATATGTATACCGTCTTAAAGATTAATCTCTTCCGTTTCTGAAAAACTTTGGATTTTTAAAATAGGTTCAAACATATTTGGATAATCAATAATTTTGTGTGAAAAGATCAAAAAAACAATTTTTGTCAAATAAAACAAGTTTGGAGGGTTCGAGAAAAATAAAAAAAATTATTTTTGAGTTCTACTCAACCTAGTGAATAACTTAGACTATGTAGTTATTCGGGTGTATTTTCACTGTGGCACCGTGTTATTATTCAAATGATATTCCTGGATAGTCTGAAGCGAGACTTACATTTTTTCATCATATAATTACGAAGTCAAAAATTGGATTGCTATGAACCTATACGGCATTAGTGTTACGTGCACGGTTTTATCTTCTATCTTGTTAAATATACCCAGTTAAACTCCTCATTACAACCCTTCAAGATTACAACCCTTCAGGATCTATTTTCTCACACCGAACATCTTGTGTGTGTTAATTTTATCCATTACTGGAGGTCTCTACAGTTTAAAATCGACCCCAACGACAACTGAGAAACTTTTCGTTCGATTTTATTTACTTTCAGAGTTTTTGACATATTTCGTTAGAGGTGTGTGAGCTGGGTTTTGAGCCATGGGCTCTCATTTAATAAGCTTATTAAACTACGGCGACTATTTTGTCAAATAACCATGGACGAAAGACATGTGAATAAATTTATTCTGGTGCAGTTGGCAACTGACCCGAATTTTTATCGGAAAATCGTGTTCAGCGAAGAGTCCCACTTCTCGATGAATGAGTACGAGCCACGAGCTTCTAATGCTGGCGTAGTCATCGATCCATGTTACTTTGAGAACGTGTTACTTTGAGAACGACGTTGGCCAGATCACTTTCAACGCTGAACACTGTAATTAAGTAATTATATTTGATTATAATTGTAATTGATTATTCCCAGTTTCTTTTCGCCAGAATTGAATGATCTGGACCAGAGATCAGCAATGATAAGTTTTTTCTCTACTCATAAACAATCATGAAATTTTGAAATTTTAAGTGAGTCAACAATATTAAAATTTAACGATTCTGAATCATTGATACTCACTATAACGTTGAGTATTGAAGTGTTCGTACGTGATTTGTGTAAATGTTGAGTCATGGAGAGACGAAATCAACAACAACGTCATACATATTGTTAACCCTTTCATGCCCGAATTTTTTTGGCCAGAGCTAAAATTATTTAAGGACTTGTGTTTGTTAGTCATGGCCTAAATATGAAGTGTTATTAAATTCAGAGTCCTACGTATTTTGATTTTACACGTTTTTAACCAAGCTTGTTTGCAAAAAAAAATCTTTTAAAAAAATTAAAAATTACGGAATTTATGAACAAAAATGTACAATGTTGCCTATATGCAACATCGGGCATGAAAGGGTTAAGTATGAGTACGATGAGTACTTCAAACTTTGAATATGTGTAGTATGAGTATAAATAAGTATGAATGCGTATAAGTATCAAAAATTATGAATACTCATTACTGATCTCTGATCTGGACATCAATGACACGTGGTTTCACAAAGAACACCACTCACGCCAAATTTGTATTCTGCAAGAGCGTTAAGAGTGCCATAAGTATTGGAGATGGAGTCTTATTTTCATGGTGCTGGTGTGTTCATGACTTCGTGTTGCTTTCGGTTGTCACATATGGTTCCACTGCCTGGTGAAAGATCATGATAAAGTTGTTGACTAAGCCGCACATCGGGCCATTTATCATGGAGATGCTGATTAAACTAAAGAGTAGAAGTCATAGGGATATATTGCTTAGGTTTTGTTTTGTATAGTGGTGGTCGGTATTCTATGTAGTTCTCCAAGTATTTACATAAGAAAAGTTTGTGTTCCATGTTGCCTTCGCCCTTACGACAGATTTCTCAAAGTACCTCGTCATTTACTTGGCAACTGTGTGTACTTTCGTACTGTGTGTACCTTCAGCCAGGCTTACAACCTAGCTTCTCATACCATTCATGTTGCGTGTGTTAATTTTATGCTTAAGTGGCAGGACCCACAATTTAACTTCGACTCCAAGCAACAGATTTGAGAAACATTTCATAGCAGTTTTATTTACTCTTAAAGTTTTCACCAGGAGGGATGGAGTCGCTGAAAGCGGGTTAAACCACTGGCTCTCGTTTAAGAAACCTACGCACTGACGACTAGACCTAAAGTTCAAGGAATTGACTGATTATAAAGAAATTTAACGAAACTAAAAACACTTCAGATGTGTGCTTCATTGCAATATTAAAAGTTTCGCCTCTGATAGACAAAGTGCAGCGTATAATCCAAAATTTTCGATTTCATGGCATTCTCAGTACGTGGATTTCTTTTACGACTCATTAAGGCGTATTTTGGAAGTATATTTATACCTTTATCCGCGTAAAGTCCTACTCACGCTATCATTAGAGCCTGACCATTGATCGTTGCTGATTGGGATTGCTAGGGCGGCTGTTTTTCATTGCTAGGCAAATACGAAAGTGGTTGTGGAAAGCCATTACATGTGGAAATGTATCTTTTTGGTATGAAATAGTCTGGATGAAGTCGCAGTAGTCTATTAGTGTGCTGGCTTAGTAGACGACAGCCAGCGGTTCAAACACCAGCTCACACATTTCGGACGAAATTTGGAAAAATATTTCTTCGACGATTTCCTCTCAGTATTCAACTTGCAGAAACACTGAAAGTAAATAAAAATTGCCATGAAAAGTTTCTCAAAAAAATATGTCGTTAGGTGCCGAATTTAAACTGTTGGTTCCGCCACTCATAGATCGTAATCCTGACAGAAGGGTTGAAATGACCTATTATGTATGTATATGCATAATATGTTATATTGTTTTTTGGGCTTGCTGTTGAAGATTATAATCTATAATCAGTCTATATGCGGTGTTTAATCGAGAGCATGTTTTATTTAAATTTGCTTTACAGTAAGTACTAAACACAATACATGTATTCAGCAATTTATAAAATTAAAACTTATTTTTAAAGTTTTAAACAATTGCTAAGACATGAAAATGCTAACTAAGAATCGCAATGAATATACTTGTCTGCACTTGCAACGCAAGTCTTAAGTTAATAATCACTGCCTTTATGGGCTTCCCCATATAAAATTTATAAAATTTATATTATAAAATTTAATATCATAACAGAGCATTAAAGTGAATACAACCAGAATTATTGCCTTTACCATTGCCAAAGTTGCTGCAGTTAGTAGCTGTTCATACCCTCTGTTGTGGTTATTTCCTCCGTAAAGACCAATTATTTCTGGTCGTTATTTGAAACTAATTTTTGGTGCAATTGCTGTAAATGCCCTTCTACTATTGGTAAAACAGTTTATGGTAACTTAATGTGGAAAATTATTTCAAATTGAAAAACAATTGAAATGCAAATAAAGCGTTTCAAATGAGATTTTACTGCCCTAAAGGGAATACACTACCAAAAGTAGGAAAAACAATTAGAGAGGCACATGACTGAATGCTGAAAGGTAATTATGTATGCAAATTAATTTAAAATATTTTTGATTTAATAAACCTGTAAAGTGTTGGAAAATCTTTTACATCAATTTTATGTAATACGAAACGAAACAAATAAAGAAAGAACAATTTCACGTTATAATTTTCATAGAAATTTAGTCACTCTTCTTTCTTATTTCCGTCTTTTTAGTTTGATTGGCTGCCTACCGAAGGTAGTAAGCAGTATCTACGCTTAGAAATCCGTTTTTTTGTATCCAACTCGTCTCCAGAAAAAATCTCTTCACTGCAGAAGTCTTTTTTATTGGAAAGCTTATGAAGCCCCGTCTCTTTATATGCTCAGCTGACACAAGTGGTCAAATTTAGTCTCCTCCACCATCTTAAGGTCACAGCTCCAAGTCAGTCAGGGGAAGTTAAGTCATAGGCCTGTCTACTACTATAATAACACAATGGCCCATGAAACTTACAATTGTGCGATAGATAACCATGCGAATGTATTATTCTAATCCATACAAGCAAAAGTTATTTGATGGAAGTTAAGTCATCGCGCTGTCTACTAATAACACAATGGACCATGAGACTTGCGATTGTGCGATAGATAACCATGCGAATGTGTTATAATTATCCATACAAGCTTGACAGAGTTTTAGTTACTTAACTGTCGGCTATTCTTGTGATTCTTGAGGCCACGGTTCAAACCTCAGGTCACCCATCTACAACAAAGCGAGGTATGAAAAAATATTTCTTTGGCGCCTGCATCTCGGAAGATTTCTGGCAAAAACTCTGAGAATAAATGAAATTGGCATAAAAAATTTCTCAAAAATCGGTCATTCGGAGTCGACTATAAACTGTAGGTCTCGCTGCTCAAGTATAAAATTAACACAAACCATATAAATGGTGTGAGCAGCTAGGTCGGTCGTATTTATGACTGAAGGGTTGTCATGGTCAATTATGTATGTATTCCCACATATAAAAAAAGAAAATTTCTAGGATAATGGCAATGAAGATGGAAAAATAGACCAAATAATTAGTGAATTTAAATACTGATCCCATATATTAAGAGGTAGGTGAATAGACATATATACATAATTGGTCATTACAACCCTTCAGTCAGGATTATGACCTAGTTTCTCACACCACTTATGTTGTGTGTGTTAATTTTATACATGAGTGGCGGAACGTACAGTTTAAAGTCGACTTCGAATGACAGATTTTTGAGAAACTTTTCATGGAAATTTATTTACTCTCAGAGTTTTTGCCAGAAATCTGCTGAGAGGAAGTCGCCGAAGAAATACTTTTTGTATTTTGTTTCGATGTCTGGCCTGGGGCTCGAACCCTGGCTTTACGTCTAATAAGCCAACACACTACCTACTAGACCACGGCGACTAGAAGTTACTGTTATATTTACAGAACTCACTTATATTTCTTCGAGAACAATGTCTCACCAAGTCGTACACAATGCCACGATGATACGATACATCAGAACATGTTCTATCGGGTCCGCCATCTAACGTTTTTAGTGCTTATTTCGTGAATGGTAACACTTAGGTAGCTCATGTCTGATTTGTCAGATAATTAGTTTTATCCTTCCGCTGAACGAATATGGTTGTGTATATGCTTGAACAACGCTGGGAAATATTGCGACATTACTTTGAAAATCATGGTAATGTTGCAGAATGTGTGCGAAAATTGCTTACGGATTTTGAAAGAAGAGAAGCACCGTCAGCTCCGTATTTTCGTTATCTTGTGAAAAAAGTGAAAGAAACTGGCATCCAAAAACAGTGCGTACACCCGAGAATATTGCTGCTGTGGTAGAAAGTGTGCGCGAAGCGCCATCAACATCAATTCACCGTTGTTCTCAACAATTGAACATTTCGGAGACATCATTGAGACGAATTTTGCATAAAGACCTTGGTATGACGCCATACAAAGTCCAATTGTCCAAGCAAAATTGTCGCATTTGGGGCACAGAAAACCCGCAAGCATACTTTGAAAAGCCGATGCACCCAAAACGAGTCACTGTTTGGTGCGGATTTTGGTCCAGAGGCATAATTGGGCCATTTTTCTTCGAAAATGAGCAAGAGTGGCCGTTACAGTCAATGGCGATCGTTATCGGGCCATATTGAACGAATTTTTGTTCACAAAAATTGAAGAGGAGGATATTGGCAACATTTGGTTTCAACAGGATGGCGCTACGTGCCACACAGCCGAAGCTACACTCGATGTTTTGCGCCCTGTTTTTGAAGATCACATTATCAGCCGCAGAGCCGATGTTGTTTGGCCACCTCGGAGCTGCGATTTGACACCGTTGGACTATTATTTGTGGTGTCCCGTCAAAGATAAGTGTTACGCCTATAAGCCAGAGACAATTGACGCTTTAAAGCATAATATTCATGAAGCCATTGCTGAAATACAGCTGCACACTATCGATAATGTGCTTAAAAATTGGACCGATCGTGTAGGCTATTGCATGGCCAGCCGAGGCAGCCATTTGAATGAAATTATTTTCCATTATTAACCGGAAGTTTTTTTTAAAGCATTTTCAAAAAAAAAGTTATTTGGCGGACCCTTTATTCAAATGCCCTATTTTTGGAGACAACCGAATGGAAAAGTAGTTAATTTTCAGCTAGAAGCGGTGTACTACTATATTAATACATTAAAAAGGTTGCAAATAGCAAAGGAAACTCGTATGCGAAATGGCGTTTAGGAGAATGGCAGTATGCTTATGATACTCAACCTATATTATTTATATTTATCTATATATATATATCTCAAATGCTTCCCTAACACACTTCTTTACATATGATTTTAAAATTCTATTAACCTGGAAATCTGAAAGTTTCCAGTGGTACCCCTGAGGTTTATACAAATCGCTCCTAACCTCAATGCTGAACAGAATAGGCTTTCGTGAAGAGAGCAGTCTTTTATAGACGAAGGTGCCAGTACTGAAAATCTTTTAATTTATTTGGGCAGTAAAGCAGCGATTAAGTCCGTAACGAAAGTTTGCCTCGAAGTTCGTCCTATTATATGACTGTCGAGAATTTTTCAGAACATTGTTCAAATGTAACATCGGAAATTGATCTCACATAGACTGTTAAAAGAAGACACAGTTGTCCCTATTGCCTAAGTTCGACAAGATATTTTCCCACTGTTTAGCAGTGAGGCTTAACTCTACTATGCTTTTAAATTCTCATTTTCGTTCATACTTGACTAAGATTACCAATATAAAGATTGCTGCAATAGAAAGATTTTTTCTGTTGTAGAACTGATTTCCTTGGATTACTTGGGCTTAAATAGGAACCCCACAACTTGACCTAACTTAAATTTATTATAATTGTAGTGCTATATAGAAAATTTTAGGCCCTGGTCGATACCGACAATGAAATCCATTGCCGAAAAGACCTTGTTAAATGTTAAATGGACAGTTGTAGATATGCCCAAATGATTGCCTTTCGGCAGTATTTTAAGTTGAAAAAAAATTTGGACAAATAATAAGTTTCCGTCTCTTACAGTACAACATCAGTGAAAATCAAAGCGTATTTTTCCTAACAAACAAACACCAGTTGATGATGTCTAGTAGGCAGTTTGTCGTCTTTGTTAACCCCTGGCTCAGACATCTCTAATGAAAAGGGAAATTGAAAAATATTTTATTCGCCGACATCGTCAGTTTTTCCCACGAAAAGTTTATCAAATCTGACGTTCAGAAGGTCTCAAGCATAAATTTCAAACACCAACGTGCATAGTGTGGGAAGATAGCTTCTTATCCTGACTAAAGGGTTGTAATTAAGTATGAAAGTAACAACTGCCAAAAGAGTAATTTTTGTCAAAATAGTAAAAACATTACTTGAAAGAACATTAAAGCTTCCTGGGGGTCTGTAATCCTCTGTGATTATAACTAATTCTGTTGCTCTCTATTCGTTAGCGTGTATCTTAACTTCATGCTTACCCTGATCTAAGTATTGCAATAACGCTGACAATATCTCATATGGTGCTGCTATTTAAGGCAGTCAATTGCTCCTTTACACTTTTAATTATTCGATTTAAAGTTATCTTAAAACAAATTCTGTAATGCGGGGAGCATAATATGCGGCTGTGTTTTTCGGTCTTAAATGGTCTTCGGAATAAACACTTAAACTGTTTTTAAATAAATTCTACCAAACTCTTTAAAAAACAACAGTTTTGCGTCATTACATTTATTAACGCCCTTTAGGATTGTGCTTACAAAGCCATTCTAAAATGCGAGGAATATATTGTTAAGGAAATGGAAATCGTTTAACATTAAAATTATAAACAAAAGCAAGAAAAACAATGGACTTGTTTACATGATAAAGAAGTAAACAAAAATATACAAACAACACCAGCAGAAAACAAGGATAAACAAGTAAACAAAAATGTAACAACAAACACTGCAAGAATAAATGTAAATAAAAATACACAAACAACAATAATGAAACAACGATGTTTACATTTATAGAGATTTCGAGAAGGCGAATATTCGCCTTCAAGAACATTCATCAGATTATTTACGTTGCCATATAAAAGGCTAGGCAAAGTAGGCAACGAGTCAGTAGAAATTCAGTCAGTCTTGTGTGAAGACGCGGTATGATTAAAGAGAGTAATCAATGCAAAGGATATAAACAGAGGAATAACAAACAAAGCAATTGTTGTTGTTTACATAAAGTTGTTAACAGTGGCACACAGAATTAAGCGAGTAATAAAGAATTTTAATTAAAACTAAACACACATTTATTTTTATTTTATTTGCAATCCACGAGCTCATATTTTAAACGTATTTAAATAGTAAAAACGTAACAATATTATCGTAAAGCATTCAGGCCTTGCCACCACGAACAGTAAAACACATTTAAGGACTTCAATTGGAAAGGAATAGTCTAAAAACTTCTTCAGTCTTTTTTCGTTCATTTTATTTTTTCCAGCCCAACAAACTGCGGCTGTAATTGTTCAGCCATAATATTTTCATAGATTTGTGTGTAAATGGGTTAAATTTTACAACTTTTACTACTTCATTCATTCATTATTTTAATTTTATTATCTTACAAACAAACATATACACTTCTTCAGAGACTCTCTTTCAAAAGGCTTATAATGGAAAATAATGAGGAGTAATGGCCATTAAAAAGGCATAAAAACTAGGGAATAAAAGCTCTGCCAAAAGAGGTAAAGAAATAATGAAAATTTTATGAAACTTAAGAGAAAAATTTAAATGAAGTGGGTGATGTTAAGTAAACTTATTCTCTCTCTCTCTCAACATTATGAAAGTGCTTTAAATTCATTAAAATTGAAATGAACAAAAACTTTTGGAGCCAAAACGAATCGAAAATATGAGAAAAAGAAAAAACAAACAACAAATGCATTTTAAAACACAAAAATAATTACATGTTTTCCGCCACTAAATTCTACTTAAATTAGCCCATCTTGGTTAGGGGGTTCATAAATAGCAGACGGATAAAAGTGTTTCGCAGATAATCGAAAAAAGCTGGGATATAAAAAGGAGAAAAACTTATTTTGTATGATAATGCAATTCGCTTAAAACATATTAACAATGTTTTCTTAAAGTGTGATTAAGGTAAAAATTGTCTTTTATTTAAATTGATTTTTTAATGGGAATTGAAAGAGAATATCAGTTTAAATGGCCGTAGTCTAGTGGGTAGTGTTTTGGTTTATTAGACGAGGGCTCGTGGTTCAAACCGCAGCCTGAGCTGAATAAGATCTTATTTGAAAAAGACCTTGAGAAAGACAAAATATGAAAAAATATTTTTTTCCACGACTTACTTTCAGCTGTTTGCTGGGCACTGAAAATTAAATTGCTATGAAAAATTTCTTAAATCTGTCGTTAGGAGTCGAAGGGCCATTATTACAACTTGCCGTTAAAGTTGGGTTTAGTTACATTTAGCTTTAGCTAAAGTGAACTTTAAAGTCACATTTAACTTATTATCGTTATTACTACCTAATGATGAAATAGAATTAACTTTTTCAAAAATATGGCAATGCCGGAGCAATGTCGATAACACCGCTCAATTAAACCAGTTTTTTAAACGCAGTGGCAACGACGGGCAACGTTTTTTTGTTGTATTTGCTCATTTTGTTTATATTTGAAGTTGCCATATTGAAAATAATATATTATATGGGAAGTTCAAACATAAACTTAACTTTAAATGTTAAAGGTAGGATAATCCTCCCTTTAGCTTAACGCTTACTTCTACCTTATTGTCCACTTATAATAATGAATAACAATTTATCTGCCCGTCAAAATCTTCCCTTTATTTAACGGCAAGTTATAATAATGACCCGAAGATAAACGTGCCACTCAGGGGAAAAATTAACACACACAACATGGTTTCAATCCTGACTAAAACGTTGTCATGATTAATTAAATAATAATTTCAAAAATATTATTCCTCACAACCAGAGACTCTAGCCCTGCAGTAGGACAAGTTCCCTTGGCTGCTGTTACATCAACAGATGCTAGTCTGCCACAAATTCTTCGATGATGGGTTGATGTATATCCTGCCCAATATTATCAGTGAATACATTTCGATGATTCCCAGGGCCGACATGTAATGCTTCTGAGTTTCAGTAATGTTTCCAATTCCTTGCTTGGTATGTCCATTACGAGGAATTTATTCACGCCGTATTTCTCGAAAAGATTTTAAATACATACAAACATAACTGGTCATTACAACTTTCCAGTCAGGCTTACGACCTAGATTATCACACTACTTAAGTTGCGTGTGTTAGTTGTATAAATTAGTGGCGGAACCTACTGTTTAAAGTCGTCTCAGAATGACAGATTTTTGAGAAACTTTTCATGGCAATTATATTTACTCTCAGATGTTTTGCCAGAAATCTGCTGAGAGACAGTCGTCTAAGAAATAATTTATTTCGTTTTGTTGGAAATGTTTGACCTGGGGTTCGAACCGTGGTTTCATGTCTAATAAGCCAACACACTATACACTACATCGACTACAACTTTTACAGTCAGTGGGTTGTTACATGATCCATATGTAAACGAAAAACTTTTCAATAAATGTAGGGAATTTCAGATAAAAGACATATAACAACTGGTAGCCTTAAGAACCATTAAAACGACAACACGATATTTTATCAACTGCAAACGGATTGAGAGCAACAAATTCCAGTAATAATCTTTTTAAATCTGCCGGTGGGAGTATACATTAAACTGTAGCTCTCACCACTCAGGGATAAAATCTACACACACAACATGAGTGTTGTGAGAAGCTAGGCTGAATCTTGACTGAAGGCTTGTAGAGCCAACAATGTATGTTTTTATTGCATTGAATAATTAAGACATTTGATTTTAGAATATCTAAGTATCTTGGTTTATGTTGGCAGCCAACTCAAAGGTTACGGTGGACCACTAATGGTACCTATCAGAGATCAGCAATGAATCGTTTTTGCGCTGCTCATAAGCAATCATGAAATTTTTAATATAAGTGAGTCAACAGTATTGAAATTTAACGACTCTGATTCATTCGTACTCACTACAACGTTGATTTATAAGTACAGGTTGCAATGAGTATGCGTTGAACATTGACATCAAACTCATACCATTCAAAATATGTTTGATTCATAAGCCTACTCATTAAGATTCATAACTTTAGAAAAATACTTATATCAAAATTTACAGCCTTAGATGCTGTTGCATTTATAAAAAAAGAAAAAAGACACATAAGAGAAAAAGACAGAACAGCAAACAGAGCAAACTCACAATCTTCTAGTGGGTATTTTAATATTCGCACACGTATCATACTTATTTTGCGATTCTTGTAAATGTTGAGTCATGGAGAGTCGAAATCAAAAACGTCATACTTCAAACTTTGAAAATGAATAGAGGTTCCATGATATTAAAATAAATATGAATGAGTATACGTATAAGAAATTAAGAGTATGATTCGATTCTACTCATCTTTTTGAATACTTATTGCTGATCTCTGGTTCCTTTCCCATAATGTAACAATAACTCTTGGCTGGCACTTCTGAGTCATTCCGTTAGTTTTATGAAGCTATGGATTCTATCCACATTGCGTCTGTAATAAATTGCTTATTTTCTTGCAAGCGCAACTAAAAATCTTTAACGTGTCATCAAATGTAAAAAAAAATCTTAAATGGGGTCTTCTTCATCCAACGAAAACCATTACTTCCATTTTTGCACCTGTTTATGCCTCTACATGAAGTAACTCGTAGTCCTATACTCTGGTGCTTTAGTTTCTGCATTGATATAAATTGATGAATGCTGCCATCCTTTATAACCCCCCTTTATTTAACATGATAATCACTGTTACAGAGCTACTGGCTGATAGCTAAAGTTGTTACAACGTTAGTTTATAATGAGCACACAAACTTTATTATTGTCAATCGAATAGAGACGTAAGCAATAAATGTTTTGAAAAGAAGTATGATAGAACAATTGAATATTGAGTGGCAAAAACGTCTTTTAAAGAGCTTACATCTCTACCATCAAGATTATGAGACTTTCCATCAAATTTTAAACATTCAATTGTGAATATATTACAGTAGAATACATACAGATTTTGAGAAACTTTTCATGGCACTTTTATTTATTCTCAGAGTTTTTTTCCAGTAATTTGTCGAGAGGAAGTCGCCGAAGAAATATTTTTTCAAATCTCGCTTTGTTGCAGATGTTTGACCTGGGGTTTAAGCCGTGGTCTCACATCTAATAAGTGAACACATTACCAACTAGGCTACGGCGACTTCAGACTATAATATATACCAAAAAGACACAATTGCATATGTAAGGGATTTCCACAATCTCTTTTGCATTTTCCGAGTCTAACATGCAATATTTTGGCTTGTTGACTCAACCGCCGATTGGGAAATTGTCGTTATATATGACGAAAATTTTCTCCGAAAAATCAGCTATGAAAACCAATCACGCCAGCACCCAATCAGCATATTGCATGGTCAGCCAGCTGTAATTAATGCGTGAGTTGGACTTTATGAAATGACGTTTGTTGTATTGAGACACGCACGCGTATACGGCTGAAGTGGGACTGACTCATTTATTCAATGTATCCTTAAAACTATTTATAACAAAGTTGTACAATAACGTAGTAATATACAGAGTTGTTAAATAATGTAGTAAATGTAGAGTTGCAATATTTATGTATGTTTTAAAATTAACGATGAATTCAAATATATTACATTACTCCACCCCAAAATTTTAAAGCTAATAATCATTAAAATTATAGATTTTAAAAATTCATTTAAAGTTAATTCACGGTTGAAGTAATATCTAAATTAAGATTATAAATAAATATTAAAGCTGTACATAATTTTCTTTTTAGTAAAATAACAACATTTCATTGTTTTCGAAAGTCATCTGACTGGTAACGTGACACTTCTCGACGGATTCTTGTAGTTCTGCGAACTTGTTGATCTTGATGGTTTTCGGTTGAGTCATCTTGGTTGCTTGTACTTGTTGTGGAAACTGGTGCATTAACTGTAATATTACTTGATGAAGCTTGAGACGTAGATGGTGAAATATCTAGAGGTGATGGAGATTGACTGTTATCATCGCTAAAACTAGCTGTATATGGAATGTTGATTGAAGAACTGCAATGTTTCATTTGATTTACATGTCGTCTGCAAAAGCCTTTTTCTGTATTTATAATAAATATAACTTTTCCAATTTTTGCGTGAATAATGCCTGGTATCCACTTCTTCCCCTTACCGTAGTATCTGATGTAGACGTTATCATTTACTTGAAATTTGCTTGAATTTGACGAGCTTTTCTGATGATTTTTTGAAGATTCTAATAGCTGAGACCAGACCGTGCGTACAGGTCTACCACGCATTAGTTCTGCAGGTGATTTGCCCTCTGAATTTGGCATAAAACGGTAGGTTGAGAGGAATTTGTGTACAGCATCTCTTACAGGCATTTCATCATCGATGTTCTTTCTTACAGACGTTTTGAAAGTTCTAACGAAACGTTCCGCCAATCCATTTGAAGCGGGATGGAAAGGTGTTGTTGAGATATGTCGTATGCCAGCTTTTACGCAGAATTGTTCAAATTTTTCAGAGCTGAATTGCGGACCATTATAACTTACAATTGTATTTGGTATGCCTTCAATTGAAAATATAGCTGAAAGAGCGGAAATAGTATCTTCTGATGTGGTATTTCTCATTGAAGAAACGTAGGGAAATTGCGAGTAAGAATCGACACAGATAAGCCACATTGAATTAAAGGACCAGCAAAATCCACGTGTACTCGTTCCCATGGCTTAATTGATTTAGGCCAGCTTTCGTACTCTTTGGCAGGAGCTTGATTCTGAATTTTGCATATTTCACAATCAGAAGCTATTTTTGTGATGTCCTCGTCGATGTTGTTCCACCATATGTATTGTCTGGCAAGTTGTTTCATTTTAACAACGCCCCAATGTCCATCATGAAGCATCTTTAAAGCTCGATTCCTTAAAGCATTCGGTATAACGACACGAATATAATTTGTTTCCAAACAAAGCAAATTGTTGCAAATGGTTAAACTATTTCTGCGATTAAAAAACGGTTTTATTGCTGGTCGATCTAATGGAAGCCGTTCAGGCCAACCATTTTTCACGTAATTGTAGACTTCGCGTAATGTTTTGTCAGATTTGGAATATTTTTGAATATCGGCTTTTATAGGAAAATCGTCAAAGGAAATCTGGAAACATGATTCCTCGTCCTTATCAAAATTCTCGTCTGTTGAAAGAGGAAGGCGTGAAAGCGCGTCCGCGTTAGCATGATCGGCAGTTTTACGATATCTTATTTCAAATGTATAAGCCGTGAGCGTCACGGCCCAGCGTTGAATACGAAGTGCTGTCATAGTTGGCAAATGCTTAGAAGGGTTAAAAATGCTTACCAGAGGTTTGTGGTCAGTGATGAGTATGAACTTTCGGCCATAAAGAAACTGATTAAACCGTTTAACACCAAAGATGATTGCAAGACCTTCCTTTTCTATTTGACTGTAGTTTGATTGTGCTTTGTCGAGTGTTTTTTGAAGCAAATGCGATAGGCCTTTCGGTTCCTCCTGGATACAGGTGAGAAATAACAGCTCCGATACCGTATGGCGAAGCATCGGTAGCAAGAATAAGCGGCAAGTTATCCTGAAAATGTGCCAGTTGAGTTGCGTTGGCAATATACGATTTGAGGTCATCGAAAGATTTTTGCTGCTCTTTCCCCCAGCGAAAAGGTACATCCTTCCTACGTAGCATATTGATTGGGGCTGCTATATTCGAAAAATTTGGTATAAAGTTATGGTAGTAATTAACTTTGCCCATGAACGCTTCAAGTTGTTTGATATCTTTAGGAGGCTTCAAGTTTCTAACTGCTGTAACGCCAGATTCATCAGGTAAAATTCCTTCTGAACTGATTTGACGGCCTAAGTATGTAATTTTCTTTTGCAAAAATTCACACTTTTCTTTTTTGCAACGAATGCCATTAGCTAACAGTAATGAAAGTACATTTTCAAGACGTTGAAAATGTTCTTGTAGAGTTGGTGCTGAAATTATGATGTCATCAAGATAGTTTGCACAACCTTCTATACCATGTAGAAGTTGCTCGATGTACTTTTGGAAAATAGCTGGAGCGCTAGCGATGCCATAAGGTAAACGTTGGTATTGGAATAATCCAAGCGGCGTGTTGATGACCATTATTTGTTTTGAAGTATCGTCCAATTCCATCTGAAGATAAGCATCTTTTAAGTCAATTTTCGAAAAATATTTTCCCTGACGAATGGTATGGAATAGAATTTCACGAGTAGGAAGCGGGTACTGTTCTATGTCAATTTGTGAATTGACAGCTACTTTAAAGTCACCACATATACGAATGGAATTATTCGGCTTTTTTGCTAAAACTATGGGCGAAGCCCAATCACTGAATTTAATTGGTATGATGATTTTTTGAGAAATTAGTCTGTCTATTTCCTGTTTAAATTGTGGCATTTGGGCGAACGGAATTTGGCGGCTTCTAAAAAATTTCGGTTGCGCGTTTGTTTTTAGTCAAATGTTTGCTTTAAAGTTTTTAATCGTGCCTAGAGATGGTTCAAAAACTTCACTGAATTTTTCACAAATCTCGTTCAATCTATTATTCTCTTCATTTTTAATTAAATTAATTTGTTTAATTTGAAAACCAAATTTTTTGAACAAATCATAGCCAAATAAATTTTCTCCTTCATTTGTGTTGACTACAATTAAAACAACGCTTTTCTCAATATTACCACATTTCAAACTTGTATGTAGTTCACCCAGAATAGGAATTTCCTTTTTACCAAATCCGTACAAAACTCTATTCGACTTAATAAGTTTTGGCCTTTTTAATAATCCATATGTTTTTAAATTAATTATTGAAATTGACGCCCCAGAATCCATTTGAAACCTAACTGTCTGTTTTTTTATTACAAGATCTATTACACTCTTTGAATTTTTCGATTTTATTATGCCATTAATGTCAAACACTGTCTCGACTACATCAATATTGTTCTTTTGTTTTTTGTTTCTGTACCCTTTTTTGCTTTCATTGTTGTTGTTGTTATTGTCGTTGTTTTTAGACATGCAGACCGGCGCAATGTGTCCCTTTTTTCCACATTTATTACATGTGGCATTTTTGAATTTGCATTCTTCTCTACTATGAGAGCTGAAACAACCCGAACACGATTTATACTTTTGTTTTTTATTTTGAATGTCTTTTTTAATGGACGATTGTTTTTTCACATAATTTACTTCAATTGGTTGTTCACTTGAAATTTCTTTTATAGCACTAACGGTTCTTGTGGTTGCTTCATACGACTCGGCTATTAACAAAACATCTGCAAGTGTTGCGTTTTGCTTTTGTAACGCGGCAGAGCGAACGGCGTCGTGAGGGGTGTTTACAATGATATGGTCTCGTATCATATCATCTACAAAGCTGTTAGCACATGTGGTCGAATTGCAAACAAATTTGCAGGCTCTGGCTAAACCACGAAGATCTGCCACCCATTCTTTATACGACTGCGAATTTTTCATTTTTCTTTTGAAAAATTCATAGCGTGCTGCCACAATGTGTTGGCTAACTGTAAAATGTTGTGACAACTTTTCTGTCAACTGTGTGTATGTCTGAACCTCAAGGCTTTGTACCCCAAACAAATTTTTAAGTAAATCAAATACTTCGGCACCGCACCATGATAAAAAAAACGATTTTTGTTTTTCAGGGGACATAACGGAATAGGCGATGAAATGCTGATCCAGCTGTTGCAAATAGGAGTCCCACTGCTGATGCTCCTTATTAAATTTGTGGAACGCTGGTACCATCGAATGGTCATTTGTGAAAGTTGAGGGAGTTCCATTCTTTTTGTCAAGGATTGACTGCATCCACTGTTGCTGTTGTGCCAACAAATTTTGCGTAAATTCTTGTTGCTGTTTTAATAACAACTCAAAACCACTTAAATTCGTTGCCATTTCTATACTTTGTTACACACACCAAAATAATAAAAAAATTATAAAACTGCACTGTTATTCTTTTGTTTTTTATCCTCGTCGCCAAATGTTGTATTGAGACACGCACGCGTATACGGCTGAAGTGGGACTGACTCATTTATTCAATGTATCCTTAAAACTATTTATAACAAAGTTGTACAATAACGTAGTAATATACAGAGTTGTTAAATAATGTAGTAAATGTAGAGTTGCAATATTTATGTATGTTTTAAAATTAACGATGAATTCAAATATATTACAACGTTATTAATCCAAATCCAAAATACCTCATAATGGGTTAGAAGGGAAATTTTCTGAGTTCTGATTAATGAAAAATTTTTGATTATACGCCAGACTGTCTATCGGAAGAAAAAATTTCAACATTGCCACGAGGCACAGGCCCAGATGCATTTGAAGTATCTCTCATATACATAACAAACATAGTTGGTCATTGCAATGTTCAGTCAGGATTATTGCTTACATAGCTTCTCACACCACCTACATATTATGTGGGTTAATTTTATTCATTGCATTCAAAACTGTAGGGACCGCCAATCATACATTAATTTAACACATACTCGTACAACGTAAATGGCGTGATAGGCTAGGTTGAAGTCCTGACTAAACAGTTACAATGACCATCTAAATGAATACATTCGTGATAGAGTTGTATCCTTGCTATTAACCTCAATGCCAAATTCCGTTCAACACAACGAAAACAGGACCCACAGAATCTTGTGATAAGAGAACGTCTGTTGACGTTGGAAACGTTCATGCGTATGAAATAGTCCTTGCAATTTCGGGCAGTTCTTGTGATACGTGTTAGGGACAGAAGGCAACAGAAGAGGATATATGCCTCTGTGCGAGTGGTCAGTGATGCGGATTAAATATTGGCCACTCGAGAATACTGAAGCAATTTTAAAGTTTCGAGAATATTGTTTACATGACATGACACCATATCAAGGAAATTCAAGGTATTCATTTCGCATAGCGATGATTGGAAAAATGCTTGTTACTCATTTCGGATTCTTGGGCATAACACTAGGTACTATCATACTGATCTCTAGAAAGAGTTTTGCTGACATGAGTCTCTCCACTTGATGACAGTGCCGTGCAACATTCACATCATATGGATATCCAATACAGTGGTATTTCAGCAAGATACAGTGCGAATGAAAGGATTAAGATCCTACAAGCTTAGATTTGATGATGTAGTAATAGATTCTTTCAATGTCTACGAACAGCTACGGATACGGGCAAAGTAGTGCATCAAATCAAGGGTAAGCGGACAGTTCGCTGAAACTACAAAGAAGCACGCACACATCTGTTACTGGACATCTCATTCTGGAAACACATTTCCAGCCCCTTTGGTGTTGTTCATACAGCCAATAATATTTGAAGGATTTGCAGAGACAAGAAAAAACGAGAAACTTTTCTTCACCTAAGCTCAGTAAAATGTTGTAGGAGATGGATGGTAATACACAACTGCCTTCATGTCTTAGTACACGAATGCAATACATTTTGAAAACCTAACGAGCTTTAGTGTACGTACAACGATAGTAAATTTATTGCCACAGTCTAAAAGTACATAGTAGAGCCGTACTTATAACATAATAATTATGATTATTCTCGTTACTACTACAATGTCATCCAGTACATATACACGCATTTTAACTACACACATGTACATGTTTAGCGTGAAGAACAATGCGATTTCATTGGTATGAAGAATATCCGTTTCAAATGAGTGCTAATGTTCGTGTATGCAAATGCAATCGTAAACAGATTTACAAAAGTTAAGTAATAAGCGAGAGATTGTTGCTTACATTGCGACTGTATGTGAGAAGTTTTAGAGAACCACTCGTACTAATATAGATACGACTATTTTGTATATCTAATGCTTTAACGTGAAATTATACGGCGTATCTTGGTGGATAAGAGTATCGCGGACAAGATCATATTGCTTTTTCTCTTGTTAGTATAAGGGAGGCAGAAAGGTTACTTGCTGGTAATAATCTTGCAATCTTTTAACTATGCTTTATTGAATGTATTTTCAAAGGTACGATTTAGTATTACATTAAATCGATAATAAAACGTACGAGAGAACCAAGTAGGTCATATGAATCCCATTTAGTTGGCAGTTACGAAAATTGAATTATTTTTTTTTATGAAATTCAAGTTTTAATTGAATATTTAAGGTGAGTTTGTATATTGTGAATCAGTATCTATCCGTTCTTTTATTAAGCGTTTCCTATCGTTAAATTAAAATTAAAATTACTTACTTAAAAAGCCTATTCATACCATTAAATGTCGGCTATAGTATCGTTCAAATGTCCGCCACAGCTTCTCTGGATGAAGCGTTTATAAACAATTTTAGGCTAAACTCATACAATGGCTATCTGCTATCAAGTACACGTTAATCTATGTTATTAATCTCTTTGAAGGTTTTCCAGCAGCAAATAATTATAAAAGAGGGCAAGTCTGTTGTACGCTCCAATATAATATGGCGTCATATCTAGCCTGTAAGCTCGGTAAACCCCATAAAAAGTATACCCAGACAAGCATTGTTCTTTTGATATTTAAGAAGTTGAATGTGAATATTCCATTCGGATACATCTTGAGGAAGTGATTAAAGCCTTTAGAATTATTAGGCTTCTGTCTTTATTAAGCGCTTCCTTTATTCGAATTTAATGAAAACAAAATATGATATCATCGAAATCTTTATTAGTTTGAAGGCCATATTGATGTCCTTAAATTGCCAAATTTTCCATAACTCTGGCACATAAATTAAACTGAATTTGACCGCTGGCATAGGCTTTGAGGACGGTTGTGGCATACGTTTTATGCACAAACACCTGCAACTTAAGAAAACCTCAAACGAAAACGTAAAACGGCTGCAAATCACACGATTTCGGTGAGCAGTTCACATAACCTCCACATAAGGGGACCATGCCCTTAAATAGCTCCTAGAGAATATCCAATCTGTGTGGCACGTGACGCCGTGATGTTCAAACCACATGTCGTTGGTGTTCAGACCATCTAATGCAAATAAAAAGAAGTTGGTAATTCCCGACTTATAGCTTTAACACTGATTGTCTGGTCATTGTCGCTCTCAAAGTAATATGGATCGATGACATCACCAGCCTAAAATTCACACAAATCAATGACTTTTTCGACATGCATTGTAAACTCTTAAATCATATATGAGTTTGTATCGTTTCCATTTCCATAATCTTGTTTATTCACGTATCCATTCATTTAGAAATAGGTGTCAGGCGAATATGATTGTTACATGAAGCTTTTTTTATTTATTTTTATTTACTTATTACAATACAATTACAAATTATATTCTAATTATATACAAACGGAGTAACTTGACCATATGCTCGGTGTAGTGTCACAGACCAGAGACTCTGGTCGAATTTTTTAGTTCCTTATATTGAATACCAAATAAACTTTATTTTTAACAAAATTTTTTATGTTATTTTCTTCCTTTTTAATAAATATTAACCAAATACTGGTGGGCCATTTTCACTGTGATTCACTGTAAGTATATTTGAAAATTTCTTATTTGAAATAGTTAATCAACTTACAGAGCATGTACAGTTTGGTTTATCAGACAGCAGCGCAATGTCTGTGTTTGTTTCAAATTGTTCTTATTTAACTGACCAAAACTGTCATCGTTGTCTTCTAGGCTTCCAACCCATAGAACGTATTAAAAAAGAAGTTCGTTGCATCCTTTTAATATTCCACATAATCTCTGCCAATATTTTCTTTTCTAATGTAATTTCCCAGACAAACACAGTGGACAGCAAATAAAAAGTGAAAAACTGCAAAATGAAAGCAAAATTTTGAAAAGAAAAAAAGAGGAAAAAGAATACATACAGTCTTCATACATCTTAATCAATTGATTGGAAAATCATTGTGTTATGAAACACAGGACCAAAATATAACGATAAAACTATAATAGAGAGAAACGGGATTACACCACAGACTGCAGTATAATATTCACATACACTCACATCTGCAAATAATAGACTCTAAGTGTTATATGCCCGCATGTACCTAAAGCATCATTGCTCTCGAGAGGAATATGTCAGACACTCTTACTAAAATCTAATCGTACTGTGGGCCAAAAGCAAGTTTTTTTAATCATAAGTTTAAAATACCTAAGTAGTGAATTTTTTTAAAGATAATATTGGGTGCATAGCTCAGGAAGGCTTTAAACCTTAAAAAAGCCATTTGTGGGAATATTAAGTCTACCGGCATGCATTCCAAAAAGCAATGGCCTTTGGAAACCGCAATAGTTCGATGGATGGCCATGCAACTTAATAAAAGAATACTTTCAATATTTTCCTTATTCATATTAGTCCAGAACAGTATATCGATAGGGCACATATCATCCTGCTGTCAACTTAATTAAGCCTCCCTGTAAAATGTCAAGAGAATACCCAGTCTAACTGAGTCAATCAGTACACTTATACACGATTTGACTGTTGTAATAGAAGCCAAATTTCTTTGAATGATACGATATTTTATGAACGAGGACTGACGGCGAGATGAGTCTCTAATGGATAGCTAGACTGCCAGTTATACTCTGTCCTAGCCTATTCGTGCTGTCGGTATATAAGTCAAAGGAATCCTCAGAAAACTGTGGTTCATTAGACCAGGAGTCCCTAATTGGAATCTAACTCAAACATTACAAGAATCCATGAAGACAACTCGAACTTATCTATGACTTCCCGGTGTTTTAGCATGGATGATGTTTTGCCGTAGTCTAGTAGTTTAAGTTAGAGGACGTGTACTTGTCTATTTAGACAAGCACAGTACCCGCAGGTCGACTTGACCCGTTGTACAAAGTCTAGTAAGTACGGTCAGGCCTCGGTTCAAACTACGACCTAGCTTCTCACACCACCAATATTGGAACCATGCGTGGCGGGACGTACAATTTAACGCCGATTCATATTCACACTGTAAACTTTTTTGTTAGAAAATCTCAACATCACTTAAAAACTTTCATTGATTGTAAAATGACCATATCTACATATCTGACCATATTTACAATAATGCATTATACCGCTGATGAAATATTTATGGCCCAAGTTAGATGATTACATGTGTATATGAGTTTAATGGTAATATTAAATATTAAAAAAGTTTACCCTTTTATAAATCCAATTTGATGCAGAGATATTGCGCTATGATCTTCTTAAATATGAAATACCATTCTTGTAATCACTCTCTATGCCATAAACCATGAACCAGACTCAGCATTCTATACATATTTAAGTTAGGGTGTACCCTTATGATTGAAGCTTAACCGCAGTTGAACCAAATAAATTTAAAGCCAACCATTTTTACACATGTTTATAGGTCCCTTTTATAAAAGGTAATATACACATATACACTTGTACGAATACATATGTGAACATGTTTTCTAGCACTATTTCCCATTTTCCTATTTTAACGGCTAAAAACATGATGGTATGCATACAAAATATTTCGTTGACTGCTATCAATCTTCATTTTAGGAAAACTTGTTTAAATTTGTCTAAACTACACGCGCTAAAGTTTAGCACATGTATTTGGGGGTGCGTGTTTTTAGGATGTATGTATTTAGTTAGGTTTGGCGTATTAAGAGAGTTTGAACTGTGTACATGAACCAAAAACAGGGGAAACAAAAAAGCCGTAAATATTCAATTTAATAGCAATGATGCATCTTCTTTCGGCGCCAGTTAAATATTCGGGAATAATAATCGAAGGGACTGTAGTCTACAGTAGGTAGTATTTTGGCGATTCAAACCCCAGCCCATACATCTAGTATAAAATAAAATAAGAAATATTTTTCGGCGTCTTCCCCTCGGCAGTCTTATGGCAAACACTCTGACAGTAAATAAAACTGCCATAAAAAGTTCCTCATAATCTATCGTTCGGAGTCGATGTTAAACTGTAAATCCCTCCACTTATTGACAAAATTAGCACGTACAACATGGGTGGTGTGAGAACCAATGTTGTAATATTGCAATCTATGCAATCTACTAGCATATATTTTAAACGTTTTTAAAAGGTGAAAACGTAACAGTATATTCTCTTGAGCTCAGTTCGTCTGATGGCATCGAAGGCTTTCTTCCAATCTACGAACTGTATGTACAAAGGTGTACGCCATTCAAGAGCTTGTTCTATTATAATGCGTAGAGGTTTGGCTTGGTGTACGCCGGAAACCAGCCTGTTCGTCTCGTAGATTTTCCTCCGTCTTACTTTGAAGCCTTCCCTGTATTTTGCATATGATCTTAAGCAGAGTAATTCGTCTTCAGATGTCACTTGATTACCCTTCTGATTAATTCTTCTGAATCAAACTTTTGGGAATACTTGTGAATGACATTTTTTTAAATAAATTTCAGAAAAACTTTAAAATATCCTTTGATTTTCCTCATACAGCCTGGTAACTTTAATTTCAATTCAATTTATAACGTTACGTATGTATAAATTAATACACAAAGAATATTCTGCAACAGTCTAAATAGAGATACTTGTGCATGGCATACCTATAAATCATGTTAGTGTGGTTTAACTACCCAATAAGATTTTTACAAACTCCAATTGCTGAAAAGATAATCAAAAGCAAGTGGTTGCGAAAAATTCTTTTTGGTTTGCGAAACGTTAGCCAAAATGCTTGGCTTTGCTTGAATTTGATTGCGGTTGGTTGTTGCATTTGGTTTTGACAGAGATTATCTCAGTGATAAAGACATTAGAAGCCTAAAAGAAAAACTGGAAATTATTTTCTTTTTTGTTTACAAAGGAAAAGACGATGCAGTAGCAAATGGGAAAAAGAAAAAACTGCTAAATAGTGTAAAACAAATTGTTGGCATAGCACTACTCACTGAAATAACGCATTGCTATAAAACTTAGCATTTTATCGTAGACAACTCGATGATTGATTGTGATTGAAACTGGTTTGGTTTCGGCACAATTGGTAGGGAAAATCGCTACACGTAGCAGAATGCAAAGGGACACATAAGAGTATTTGGTTTTAAAGTAGAATGTGTTCTAAGCGGTCTGTATCTAAGTCCAATCGTTGCCTTATATTATTGAAACGGAATTCTAATTTAAAATATGATTTCATTGTGTGTGTACAGTGGGGTGAACAAATGAGAACATGTTTGTACTCTGAGAAATTTTAATTGCATAAAAATAAAACTAATAAAGCAACTATAAAATTTTTTTGTTTTTTATTTAGTATTTTAAGTACTAAATAATATAAAATTCGAAACAAAAATTATCAAATTCTAAGAAAAAAAAAAAAATCAAAGACCCTTGTTATGTAAAACCGCATTTACGCGACTAGACGTGCACTCCACCAAATTCTCTTAATTTCTTTCGGAATATTTGTCCATTCTTGATGAATCCGTTGCCAAAGCTCATCTAAATTGGTTGAAGCCGATCGGTACTGTCCCAACCGACTCTTCACGATTGACCACAAATTCTCAATCGGATTGGGGTCGGGACTTTCTACTGGCCACTGAACTAATTAAAAATTTTGCTCACTAAGCAATTCTTTAACGATTTTGGAGGTGTGTTTGGGGTCACCATCGTGATGGAAAAGGACTTCTTGCGCAGAATAGGCGCTCTTGTCGACAAAATCGGGAAGATGGGTCTGCAAAATTCTCAAATAATCTTATTTTTTCATAATATTATTGATTCTTTGCAGTGGTTCGAGGTGCCACCATGTAAAGCAAACCTATACCATGACAGTTCCTCCACCGTGTTTCACCGTTTCCTTAACATGGTGTCTTTGAATTCTTTCCCCATGGCGGCGCCATCTATATTGCTTACCATCGGACTGAAAGCGGTTGAATTTCGATTCGTCTGACCAGATCACATGTTTCCAGTCATCGACTGTCCAATTTCTGTGTTCTCTGGCAAACTTTAATCGTGCCTTTACATTTTAGTCGAAAGTGCAGGTTTTTTTCTTTTTGACTGCTGAGGTATAGACAATATCTTTAAGAGCTCTACTTGCCGTTCATCAACTAACGGTTTTCCCGATTGCCAAAGAAGCTCCTTTTGGTGTTAAAAATTTGTCCCTTTTCATTTTTGTTACCATTACACGAGCATCTGCATTAGTTAGTAGTTTTTTACTGACTGACTAACTCCAAGCTGTTTTTATAAATTTCCCTGGTAGAATAGCCACTTCCAGTCAAAGCTACAATGCTATCTTCAATACTATGATTTTTGTTCTATAAGTTGCAAAAAATATTCGCTCAACGAGATTGAGTAATTAATATTAAACTAATATTTTCTTGAAAAAGTCAAAGAAGTGCAAAAACATGAAAAAATAACGCTAGTTTTTGATTTCGTTTTTACAAACATATCACAAAAAGCAGACGTGAAAAATTGTTTTATTCTTAGAGCTTGATGCTTTCTGCTTTAAATTTTATTTTATTTTGTTAATCACTAAATGCTAAATAAATGACAAATAAACTTTTGAAGTTTTGTTTATTACTTTTAGTTTTATTTAATAAAAAAGCGTTCAAAGTACAAACATGTACTCATTTGTACTATTGTAGGTAAGGTTTTTGGGTTTTTATCTTAATACATAGCAAAACTCTACTTTTAGTTTCCTACCACGCAATCAAATAAAGTCTATATTCCTGTATATTGTAACACGCTAGTTGCAGAAATAAATTGAGTGCGTGTATGTTGGGTTGTGTTGGCTTTGATTTGCACGGTGGTTTATGGTTTGTTCTCACATACTTGCGGCTTAAAAAAAAAACGCACAAAAAAGTGTAACGGGAGAAATAGCAAGACCTCGGTGACCACTTGATATCACCTAAACGTAGTGCCGTCCTGTTGAAACCATGTGTAGTTCATCCAATTCATACATATATACATACATAATTGGTCATATATGTATGTATTATTCTGTGAGCCACTGTTCACAACTTGATGTAAACAACAACAATTGCTTTGTTTGTTATTCCTCGATAGATCTTTGTAACGGAGATCTTCAAACCACGATTATTTTCTTCAAACACATCGCGTCTTCACAGAAAACTGACTGTACTTTTACTGATTTGTTGCCTGCCTTGTCTTGCCTCTTATCTGGCAATGTAAACAGTCTGATGAATGTTCTTGAAGTCGTATGTTCATGGCTTCGCCTTCTTGATATCTCTATAAACGTAAGCAACGTTGCTCCATTTTTATTGTTTATGTATTTTGTTTACGTTTGTTCTTGTAGTGTTCGTTGTTGTATTTTTGTTTACTTATTATCATTTTTATACTGGTGTTTGTTGGTATATTTTTGTTTACTTGTTTATCATGTAAACAAGTTCATTGTTTTTGTTTTTCTAGCTTTTTTATAACTTTAATGTTAAACGATGTAGTCGTAGTCGCCGTAGTCTAGTAGGTAGTGTGTTGGCTTATTAGACGTAAAGCTAGGGTTCGCACCCCTGGCCAGACATCAAAACAAAATACAAAAAGTATTTCTTCGGTGACCTCCTCTCAGCAGATTTCTGGCAAAAACTCTGAGAGTAAATAAAAATTTCCATGAAAAGTTTCTCAAAAATCTGTCGTTCGAAGTTGACTTTAAAATGTAACACACACAACATAAGTGGTGTAAGGAACTAGGTCGTAATCCTGACTGAAGGGTTGTAATGACCAATTACGTATGTGTGTTAAACGATGTAAAAGTAAAACACCAGTATCTAGATTTTTCCATTTTGTAACAATATTAAATTCATTGGCATTTAATTTCTTCTGATAAGTACTCCCTTCTCTCTAAACACTCCATTCAATCAGGTACAGCAACATTAGATTTCTTATTTCCTGTTTTTAATTTTTCATCACTGCTGTTGAGTACAATACATTGAATATCAAACATTGTCAGTGACAATGCTAACATCATCAGCACTGGCAGTCTTATTCACATCATCAGATTGAGTAAACGTTGCCCGAAATATGCCATATGGTAGAGTATAGCTGGAGTAAAGAAAAAAATTCGATTCTAATGTGTTTTGAAAAAGGATTTAAATGGTGCTGAGGCGTGGTGATAATGTCGATGATGATATTAATGACCAGAATGCTAGTGGCGCTGGTAATGGTGATGGTAGTAGTAATGAAAAGTTTTTCAAAATGTACTTGTGTTGAAATTTCTATTCAATGCCCCGTTTATTTTCGGAGGAAATGATAATAACGTTGTTATTGTTGGTATTTTTTTGTCTGTTTGATGCCGCTGCTTTTGTGATTTGTTGGTGGAGAGGGGCAGATGACCGACCTATTTACGTATATACAAAAATAACAATAACATTTTTAATGAAATCTAATATTAAAAAAAACAATAATGTAAAGGGTTTAGATAATAAACGTTTTGGTAAAGCATTTTGATAAAAAGAGAGTCCAATTATTTGGTATTATATAGCTCTACATGTAAAAGAATTTAAAATATATTTAAGCTGAAAATTTATATTCAGTATAATTACTTCAGGATTGTATCGAACAATATAGGTTCCAAGTATATAGTCTGATGATTCATTCTCATCATCACAGAATCTACATCTACTTTGTGTTTACAGTAGCATGTCTAATGACAAGTTACGAACATTAGGCTATTCCTGAATCACCCATTTGGTTTAAGAAAAGTTTTGGATTCTCTTTCTATTCATTTTTATAAAGTTACTTCCCCATTCTCTAAGAAAAATTCTGGCCCCATTATTGGCGCCAATTTCCACATGACTTTGGATTCCCTTCTTTATTTTCTCTACCTGTCTGATTCAGCCTAGCTGAAGTTACCGTAATCTTGTAGGTAGTGTGTTGGCTTAGTAGAAATGAAGCCACGGTTCAAACTACAGGTCAGACATCTCAAAAAAAAAAAGAAATATGAAAAATATTAAAATATTTGCTCGGCGACTTCCTCTCATCAGATTTCTGGCAAAACTTCCGAGAGTAAATAAGATTGCCATGAAAAAGTATCCCAAAAATCTGTTGTTCGGAGTAGACTTCGAACTGTAGGTCATGTCACTTATGTATAAGGTTAACACACACAACGTAATTAGGTCGTACCCTGACTGAAGATTTGTAATGATCAATTGAGTACATACATATATGTCTGATTCAGCATCCACAAATAGTCCAATACTATCTTCGAATTAATCTTAAGAGTAGTCGGATGACTGATATGCCCCATACTTTTTATTTTGTATCCCGCGAGTTTCTATATGGGATTGAAATATTTAAATACGAGACCAATAATTTCTTTTCCTGTCTTCAGATCTGTTCTTGACCCATCCGTATACCACAAAATGATCGCTCTTTTAAAAGATTACTCGCTACACTATTTTAAGTAATTCTCATTGCAAAGCATTTTCCAAAGTCAGAAAGGGAAGCTGGCAGCAACTTCATTAAGTCACGAGGTCCCCTAATTTATCTCGCGTTAGACTTGTCTCATATCATCTCAAAAATAGTCTCCAAAGCTGTGATCTTCATTACTATGTTCAGCAGTCAACGGTTCAACCATACAGCCTAATATCACATTTTTTTATCAGCCTAATCTTGTTGTCCTGTGTAGTGTTAATTTTAATTCATTTCAAAACCAACCATTTCAAACCAACAACCGACGAAACTCAATATTTTCCAAAAACGTCCGTTAAAATGCAAAGGAGAACCCGTACAAAATTCAACTAACATGGCAACTGAAGATAAACGAAAAGAGAAAACAACGTGTGTTCGTGGAATGGCCTCTAGATAAGTCGGCAACTGACCCTCTTTTTAATCAAATAATCATATTCATCGACAAGACCTTTTGCTGGGTGAATGGCAATGTAGACAGACAAAATTGTCGAATTTGGGACGATATCAAGCCACATGAGATCCAAGAGCGTCCAATGGACAAATTCACTGTTTGATATGGATTTTAGTCTGGTGACGTTGGCGGTTGGCCAGGCCATCACTGTCAACGGGGATCACTATACGTCGACGATTATTCACTTCGTTTGGCCCGAATTAGATGATATGAACGAAAACGACATGTACCACATTGGATGTTCGACGATTTGTTCACATTGTCATCTCATATGAATTTGATGAGAACTAGTCACCAAGATTGTGTAATTTGTCCCTCTTAGAATTCTTTTTGTGATTTATGTATATTAATGATCTACCGGATGTTTTGGTTGACTGCCGTGTTCATATGCGGATGATGTGCAGATTTATGCCAGTACTCGTAAGGAGAATATTGATTCTTGTTTGCACACTGTTAACAGTGATTTGGATAGGATTGACAGTTGGGCTTCGGCGAATGGACTGTGTATTAATCCCTCAAAGTCCAAATGTTTAATACTTTCGAAGACCAATGTTTCGTTTGCCTTACCTGGATTGAGTATCAGGGGAAATAAAATTGACTTTGTCAAGTCTGCTACCAATCTGGGTATTGTATTTAATGACAGATTATCGTGGTCTGGCCATATAAGTGTCGTTGTTGGCGGAATATATGGCATGCTTAGGAATCTATGGGCGGTCATTGATTCAACTCCTTTTGAAATTCGTATGCAACTTGCTAAAACTTATTTAATTCCTGTGCTATTGTATGGGTGCGAAATTTTTGCAAACTGCGATAGTAATGACAATCGGAAACTAAACTTGGCATACAACAATATAGCAAGATACGTCTTTATTAAGGGTCGCCGGGATCATATTTCTCATTTAGCGTACCAGATATTTAGTGTGAAATTTGATAATCTTCTGAAAATTAAATGCCTCATACTATTCCATAAAATTATTAATACGGGACAGCCGGAATATTTATAAGGCCGAATTAAGTTTGCTAGGTCATGCCGGGGCATGAAGATTATTCAACAAAGTTACAGGACTCTTTTGCCACAGCGACAGTTGTTTATACACACCACTAGTCTCTGGAATTCCCTACCAAATTATATCCAAAAGATAGGCAATACAAATGCGTTCAAAAAGGAGTTATTTAAATTTTTCTCTTAATGAAATGTTTGGTTATTATATCGATTACATATTTATCCTTACTTTCTATATCGATTTTTGTAAATATTTCCTTTTTATATTATTGGAATTCTTTATTTTTTTAACTTTTTATTTTCTTTTTATTTCTGTAGTATTGTTAGTTTTTCTATATTATTTTAAATTATATTTCTACTTAAATTTTATATTTTAATCAATTCGTTTTTTATATTAATTTGTTATTTTTGCTTAACTTCTTATATTTCTTATATATCACAATTTTTATTATTCTTTTATGTTTTATATCTTATTGATCCTAAACATAGCACTATAACTTATAAGATTAAAATCTTGTTGTGTTATGTTAATTATAATAAATAAATAAATAAAGAAATAAATAAATAAATTTCTGAAGTCGCGGATGCGTATAAGCTACAGACCACCACGGTCCCCCAACAGAGTTATAAAACTTGACATTTCTGATGCGCTCCATCTAGAGAAGCTGCGTCGGACATTTGAACGATGTTACTTTTCACAAACAATGGCATCAATAGGTCTTTTAAACGAGTAAAAAATTTCGATCATATTTTACACACACTTTGTTTTATTTAAATTTAGAGATTTTTTTATGTTTAATACCCAAAATAATATTCAACGACTCTAAATTCCATTCCGATTTATGCTTGCCGTCATATTGCCGTAATCTTGTAGGTAGTATGTTTATTAGATGTGAGCCGTCAGACATCAAAACGAAATATGAACATATATTCCACAAGTGAACCTGTTTTCTGTAATATTAATGTCTTTGGAACAGTTTTTATGTGGCTATGTTAAGACTTTGGTTTATGCCGACAAACAAACAACTCTTAAAGTATTGAAAGTCAATAGCCAATTGCCGCTTCACGGCCAAGTTTATTTCGAAAATAAAACAAAAATTGGAGTGAACGAATGGACCATGTTCCGCATGTACCTCGTAACCTCGCGGGTGTATAGTGGAAATGTTATTCAAAAACTAAATGCTTTGAATTTATTAATCAAATTATATTAAAAAAAATGTTCATTCTAATAATGTTTCTGGCTAGTATTATCATTTCAAGTGCCAAAGATTAAAAAATATCCGATATTGTTGGCACCCAACAAACTTTTTAATAATTTCATATCACCTCCATAATAGAATATTATTTGTAACAAATTCTATCTTCTATACTCATTAAATTTCTGGCTACTTTCCACTCTATTCGAGTGATATGGAGAAAAATATTAACAGAATCTCTGCTTTACACCGCCATCATCAGAAAAATTGTCAGAAAACGTTGAATACCTGCTTTGTTAAGGAGGCTTATGAGGGTATTTTCAAAGGCTTTTTGTCTGACGAAGGCAGGTTTGTGTCTTCTACAAAAAAAAAAAAAAAAAAAAAAAAAAAACAGAGAGGCAAGGTACAGAGAAAGTAGAAAGAGAGACAAGAACTTAAAAACGAAGCGCCACTTTCAATAATGAAGTTTATTTCAAAGCTTATTTAAAAGTGTTAAACGATTAAATTGAAAAATTCCTTTTTTGCCATTTATTTTCTTACAACGTTAAACGAGTAGAGCGCTTCAGTGTTACTTCTCCAGAGACCAAATTTAAATATGGAATTAAACGAAAGAGAAAAAGTAACCGATAGTAGTAGAACTTTAGCCAAATAAGAAAAATGAATTTGAGTTTCTTGTTACCGTCTCCTCCACCCTAATATTGCAACAAAAACATTTGGTGGTAAGGAATTCAGTGAAAAAGAAAGTTTGAAAGGAAATAAAAAAGTTGTAATCTGAGGGATTTTTATAAATGATTTGAAAGTATAACACAAGAATTTAAGTTAGAAGAGAAGAAAAAAACTTTGAACCACTTAAGCAGGAAATTGTTGAACTGTATTTGCATTTGAACATCACAAAAACATGTTAGAAGTTTAAAGAGTTTTAAAGCTTCAATACTAAACAGACACACTTATTGACATTACAAGCTCAAGTGATAATTAGGCAGACATGTGAGCTCTGCCTAGGGGAGACCTTTCAAATTCCTTTGAATCTGTGACAATTTCTATGGAAAAATATTCTGTAATTTAATTGAAAAAGTCCTTAACGGCGATGTTCTATCAATTCTATTAAACCAAATTAATATTGTTACGAAAATGGAAAAATCTTGATACTGGTGTTTTGCCTTTACATCGTTTAACATTAAAATTAAAAAACAAAAGTTACAATAACAAAACAATGCATGAAAACAAACCGGTTTACAAATTATCGTACTGCTTAATATAACAACAAACACCAGCCTAAAAAAAATGGTAAACAAGTGAACAAAAATATGCCTTCAAGAACATTCATTAGACTGATTACCCTGCCATATAAAAGGCAAGTCAAAGCAGGCGAGTGATCTAGTGAAGTTCAGTCAGTCTTGTGTGAAAACGTGGTGCTTTTGAAAAGAGTAATCGTGGTTTGAATGTCTCCATTACAAAGATCTGTTGAATAATTTTCCAATAATTGTTATTGTTTATGCAAAGGGGTAAACAGAGGAATAACAAACAAAGCTATTGTTGTGGTATACATAAAGTTATGAACAATAAATAATTAATAATTATAATTAAAACTAAACACAGATTTATTTTTATTTTATTTACAATCTACAAACTCATATTATAAACGTTTTTAAAAGGTAAAAAAGTGACGATATCAAACGATTAGAAGAAAGGATCTGTGATAGCAATACAGAAAGAAGACGATTTAAGTCGAAGTCAACAAAGTTTTATTGATTCTAGTACTCAGTAGTAGTCTCGTAATATCCTTCTCTAAGCGCATGCTACGTTAGCCACCAGTCGTTTCCGTAAGGACTGCTATTATTATCGTCGAAAAGAGATACCATAGCAGTGCGATCATATGCGACCTACACAATCTGTGTAGCGTATCCCTATACTAATGTATGTTTCCTCTGGGATACTTTAATCCTTCAGAAGTTCCAAGATTCGAAATATAGAGGTCAAAAAATACATACATACATAATTGGCCATTACAATCTTCAGTCAGGATTACGGCCTATCTTCTCACACCACTCATGTTATGTGTGTTAATTGTATACATGAGTGGCGGGACCTACAGTTTAATTCGACTCCGAACGACAGATTCTTGAAAAACTTTTCATGGCAATTTTATTTACTCTCAGAGTTTTTGCCAGGAATTTGCTGAGAGGAAGTCGCCGAAGAAATATTTTTTCATATTTCGTTTTCATGTCTTACGTCGAATAAGCAAACACACTACCTACTAGACTACGGCGACTTCATAGAGGGCAAAACAGTGTAACAAACGAGTGTAACAAAATCGGTTATCATGGTGTGGTAGGTGTCTCCATTGAAAGGTGCATTCGCTGCTCCACAAGCCGTACCAAAAAGTCGCTTGTGTGGGTTTTCTGAGTCCTGAACACGGCAATTTTACTTATTAACGTACCCACAAAAATGAAAATGAGCTTCAACCGACAAGATGATTTTTTTTTTTTTGCAAAATCGACATCATCGTGCAGATTCTTGTAAACCCATCTAGCGAAGCGAAAACGAGGCGGATGGTCAAGCGGCTTCAACTCTTTGTAAGGCGGCATAGCGATATCTTTTCGCAAAATTCAACGCAAACTGGTGCGTGAAGTGTTCAATTCTGATGAATGATGACGAGTTGATGTTGGTGGATTCCCCCAGGCACACTATTAGCCGCACCTTCCATAAATTCGGGTGTATGCACTGTACGAGCACGCTCACGTCTTGGCGCGTCAATTGAAAACAGTTCCAAGAACTTTAGCAATAAACTTGCCTATACCGGGCACTGTTGGTCCTTCTCTGCGACCAAATTTTGTATGACATTTTCGTGCAATTTCCGACTAATTGTCTTTATTTTGGAAATAAATTTCGGAAATAAAGCCCAAAGTTGCTCAGACGACAATCGATTCATTACGTTCAGTGGAGATAATATACTGAATTTTGTGACAGAATAGAGTGACATAAGTATTGCCAGATTCGAAATAACTGATGGTTCAAATTTAAACGCATTGATAGCCCACCCATCACAAAGCTCACAGCTTTGCTTCGGGAGTAATATTGTTCAGGTCCTTTACGATGTCCTGCAAAGCCTTTGAGTGTATCTACCAAATCGAATGAAGAGTAGTCGCAGTTCACTTCCCCTTAACGCATACATGCTGACAATAGATACGAAGATATTTTCCCCTGAAGATAGTGAGAAAACATGCGTATACCAGGAGAGATTGACAGACTTTTTGACCTAAAATCCTTAGGTATAGTATAGGAATTCTGTTGGAATGAATTTTCCTTTTTTATTGCCGCAATTACTAGGTTTCTTTCAAATCAATGGGACTTTTCTTCTTTGAGTTTCGGAACTGAACTGCTTAGACTGTTTGATGATCATTTGATGACAATATACCATGAATATTTTTACATTAAAACACGTTCTATATGTTCTGCACTGTTGAAGAACAAATTTTTTTCTCTTATGTCCTTTACTTTAAAAGGCAAACTTTTACGTTTTGAAATCGTCTTTAAATCTCTGCTTTGCTATGTTTTTCCAATTTATTACTGGCTTAACTTTATTCTGTCATAAAAATCTATTCATTGAATAATTTTTTTTATCCATTTTAGCCGAATATATCCTTGCAGTGAAGGTGGATGGAGTGTATACAACTGTAGGGGCCTTTACGTGAAATCAATTTCAATAAATGCTTTTGTATTTCGTATATTTATTTGAATATCCAAACGCATTTATAAACATCCATCATTACCTGTTCTGATTTGATTGCCATTTGCCTCTCTTTTTTGCTACTTCCCTCTTCCTCTTAATCTGAATATTTTACAATAAACGTAAGCCCGGTAGTTTAATTCGATGGTGCGAATGTCAGTGTGTCAATGACAATTCTGCTAGAGAAAGCAAATCAACTGTTTATACATTATCAATTTATTCATATTTATATGCGTACGTACATACATCGTACACATATCGTATATTTATTCATTATATATTCATAAATACATCCTCATATACGTACAAATGTGTGTGATATTATACGTTTTTTTTTGTGTTCTACGAATTTATTAAATTTTTCATATTTTATCGTACAAATCTCATTTCCTTTTGCCCTCCTATGGCAACTTTTGTTTTTTTTTTATTTTAAAAAATTCGTTAATATGTGAAAATAACAACAACAATAATAGCAGCAAAAACGTACATATATATAAAGACAAATACAAAAATATAAAATTACGAAAATATATTCGTATTCGAGATTATCGAATATCGAAAGTTAATCCATTAAATAATGCCTGTAAAGACATTCATTTTTTTAATTTAAAACAACAATAACAGCAGAAATAATAAAATCAATAACAGATTTAAATTTCATTATAAAAACAAACGTGAGAATATATGGGGTGGGCCATCTATCGGCTTAAATTTTAACTATGCGTTATTTCGAATCTGGCAATACTTTGTATGTCATTCTATTCTGTTACAAAATTCTGTATATCACCTCCACTGAACGTTATAAATCGATTTACGCTTGAGCAACGTTGGGATTTATTTTCGAAATTTATTTCCGAAACAAAAACAATTAGTCGGAAATTGCATGAAAATCTCGTACAAAACTTGGTCGCAGAGAAGGACCAACAATGCCCGGTATACGCAAGTGTATTGCTAAAGTTCGTGAAACTGTTTCTATTCTTGACGCGCCAAGACCTGAGCGTGCTCGTATAGTGCGTACATCCGAAAATATCGAAGCTGTGGCCGAGAGTGTGCGTGAGAATACATTAACATCAACTCATCATGGTTCTTTAGAATAGAACATTTCAAGCACCAGTTTGAGTTGAATTTTGCGAAAAGATCTCGGTATGAAGCCTTACAAAGAGCTGAAGCCGCTTGACCATCCGCCTCGTTTTTCTTCCCTATATGGGCTTACAAGAAACTGCACGATGATGTCGATTTTGCAAAGAAAAAAAAATCATCTTTATGGCTGAAGCTAATTTTCATTTTTGTGGGTATGTTAATAACTAAAATTTCCGTTTTTAGGACACAGAAAACCAATCGCACCATGTTAACCTTTTTTTTATCCGCTCTTCATGGTACTGATGTAAACAATATTTGGGTTCAACAGGATGATACAACTTACCATACATCTCATGCCACAATCGATCTTTTGAGGCAAACGTTTTGGCCGTTTAATGAGCCGAAATGGCGATGTCAATTGGGCGCCAAGAAGCTGCTGTTTGAAATCGTTGGGCTATATTCTGTGGTGCGCCCTTAAATAAAAGAGTTATGCCGACAAAACAGAAACAATTGAGGATTTGAAGGCCAATATTCATAATCTCATTGATGAAATACGAACTTTTGCACGAAAATTGATCCGATCGAATGAGGTAATGTGAGGCCAGCCATGGCAGCCGTATGAATGATATATTATACCATTTCTATCCGGAACAATTGTACTTTACAATAGAAAAATAATTTTGCCACAATTTCAAAATGTTTTTGCATTTTTAAATTTAAGCTGTTAAATTTTCCACCCTATATTTACAGTGACATAAGTCTGCGACACGTAAAATCATATTTCTGAGTTTGATAACAAAAGTTAGTCTATTACTTTCAAGAAATATCGGTTATTTGCTACTGGACTTATACTTTTTATCTAGAAATATAGGATTCCTAATTTCCAGTCTCGAGACATCGAGTTTATGTCCACTTTAAGTGCAAAATTCGTCGGCAGCATTTTGGGTGAAAAACTATGTTTAAGTATACATCGTGGAGAGGGCAATGTTTCTCTCAATTCTTTTTACCCTGACATACCTCAGGGTGTCGCACGGTGTCCCTAAGGAGTCTAGTACTTCAAAAGCAACCAAGTACCGCCTTCTAGAATGCATTAATTACACACAGGAAAGTATGTGTTCCGGAGATTCCAACTAAACCTCAGGATGTCGTTCGGTGTTTGTAAGATGTATAGTAAGCAATCTATATACTATAATCTTTCTATGCAATTTGAATGTGAAATTTGGAAATTTATACAGGCTGAAAGGAAAGATAGAGAAAAACAAGGATGGATTTGAGTTAATTTAAACTTATGTTGGGTGACTTTAGTAAGAAGCGATTTGAGTTATGAGTTAGGCAGGAATATTAGCCGACATTTTAACCAGGCGTTGTAAAGTCAAAGTACATTTGGTTAGACTAAGAATTGGTTCAAGCATAGTATAAAGATTCTGCGATAAGAAGAAGGCATCTCCAGATCACATACTTGGAACCCGTGTGTCATAAAAGCATTTTAAAAGACGGTGCTTGATTGCTTACTATACATACATACATACATACATAATTGGTCATAACAACCCTTCAGTCAGGATTACGACCTAGTTTCTCACGCCACTTATGTTATGTTTGTTAATTTTATACATGAGTGGTGGGACCTACAGTTTAAAATCGAATCGAACGAGAGATTTTTGAGAAACTTTTCATGGCAAATTTATTTTCTCTAAGAGTGTTTGCCAGAAATCTGCTGAGAGGAGGTCGCCGAAGAAATACTTTTTGTATTTTGTTTTGAATTCTGGCCTGGGGCTCGAACCCTGGCTTTACGTCTAATAAGCCAACACACTACCTACTAGACTACGGCTACTTCATAAGAAAGAAGTTACTGGTCGAAAATGGTTTTCGCCTTGTTCGTTTCTTCTTTGGGGCCAGGTGGGTGGATGGTTTATTAGACATCTTGTTATAAACACAAGTATTAACTCAATATATATCCTAAATGGTGTATTTAAGCAAACATTTTTAAAATTCAATTCCATTAGCCGGCAATAAATGAATTTCTCAAAAACAGTTTCTCATCTATAACTCACGTTAAATAAATCAGCAGTGAAGTTTTGTCGAATTAAATGTATTGAAGCTGATTAAATATTTAATGGGGGTCAAGTGTAAAACACAAAAGTTTAATTACTCTTTTAAATTTGCCATTAAAGATGAATATTTTTATATTCTTGTTGTTGTTTAAGGAAACTTTTTCCACTTGTGCCACATGCTGTTGCAACTAACGCTGATGCTTCGCTTGTGCTACTATTTCAAATCTAACAAATTGGAAAAAATTTTCTTTTTGAAAATTTTTAAAAGTTTTTCGGTTATTTCGTCATTGTTTTCCTTTTTATTTTATTTCATGAATATTTCTTAAACTAAAGTGTTTAAAGTAGAAGCTGAAAAAGAAAACCCAAATGAAAATTTACACAAAATAAAAAAGAAATTGCGAAATAAAGTGTAAGGATACACTCAGACACTTGCAATAAAACTCATGCAATATGAGTGCCAGCCAGCCTCCATTACCAACCGTCACTTGTCTTTAGAAATTCTCATTTTTATCCTTTTTATAATTTTTTTCTTATAATTTTTTTATTACGAAACTTTAGACTTTATTTTTATTTGTGATGTCATTGTCTTTTATGTTTGAAAATTCTGCTTTTTTCTATTTCAACTTCAAGGCATATCATATCATATTTATAATGCTACACAATTTCCGCTAAGTGTTCGGCTATGCCAAGCTGTAAGTGAAGGTGGGCAACAGGTTTTACTATATCTCCCGTTATAAATTATGTTAGGATAGGTAAAAGTGTTAGCAGACTGCATTTGACAGAGTTAGATTCCCAGAAGAGGTGTGTTTAGAGGGTAGTGTGTTAGGTTAGGTTAGGTTAGAGGACGTGTACTTGTCAATTAAGACAAGTACAGTACCCGGAGGTCGAATTGACCCATTGTACAACGTCAGTGTTTCTCACACCACTTATGTTGTGTGTGTTTATTTTATACATGAGTGGTGGGACCTACAGTTTAAAGTCGACTCCTAACGACAGATTTTTATTTATTGAGAAACTTTTCATGGCAATTTTTATTTACTCTCAGAGTTTTTGCCAGAAATCTACTGAGAGGAAGTCGCCGAAAAAATACTTTTTGTATTTTGTCTTTGATGCCTGGCCTGGGGCTCGAACCCAGGCTTTTGCGTCTAATAAGCCAACACACTACCTACTAGACTACGGCGACTTCTTAGCTTGTGTGTTAGCTTGTTAAATGAGAGCCTTCGGCTTTTTTTTTAAATATTCACCTAATCTAACCTGATGAACAGAGCGCCGCAGAGCGTTCCTCCTTGACGTTCCAAGTTATGAATTTTACATTACTGTAGCATTTCTCTCTCTTCGACTTTACTTCTTTTAATAAAACAACATCGCAAAAAAGTGACAAATTCATGACAGAAGTACATTATGCCATAAATTCGAGGTTGTTGTTGTTTATTTAGAATTTATTGCCTAATAAATAGCTACATGGTTGCCATAATCTACTGAGTGGTGTGTTGGTTTGCTAGATTAAAGAACGAATATCTTCAAAAGAAGAAATATGAGACTAAATTCAGTGCCATAAAAAATATGTCCTTCTTAGTAGGAAATAGGTTTTGCCACCTTTACATCACACAAAGTTGATGATGTGAGAAACTAAGACCGAAAACGACTATAAGGTTATTATATTCAATAATGTGTGTGTGATATGGCAAATATGTCTTAATGAAATTTTTTTTGGAATTTGCAGGCTTTTAAATATAATCTCAAGAGTATTGAAGTCGCCGTAGTCTAGTAGGTAGTCTGTTGGCTTATTACACGTAAAGCTACGGTTCAAACTCCAGGTCAGACAGTAAAATGAAACTTGCAAAAAATTTTTTTCTGTGACTTCCTCTCAGCAGATTTCTGGCAAAAACTCTGAGAGTAAATAAAATTGGCATGAAAAGTTTCTCAAAAATTTGTCATTCGGAATCGACTTTAAACAATACGTCCCGCCACTCATGTATGAAATTAACGCACACAACATAAGTGGTGTGAGTAGCTAGGACGTAATCCTGACTGAAGGGGTGTAATACCAATTATGTTATGTATGTATTGTGGTCGTTATTTATGCAAGCTTAATTGATTCCCTGAGATGTAATAATAATTTAAGAAACTGCATATATGCCTTAGTCTAATAGGTAGTGTGTTGGTATACATATTATTATGAGGTCACGGTTGTAATTACCAATTATATATGTATATGCATATAGAAATAGACCTTTTCAAAATCTGCAATGACAGTGGCCAAGTTAGAGCATCCACTATAAAGCAGAGAATATTGGAAGCGAGCTTAAACATACCATTGGACCTTCGGTATCAGCTGAGACCACGTATGTACTTTGGTTTTGAAAATTTCTGTTATGATCTTACCGGAAACCTCTTTAAGTTCGTTTTAAACAAACAACAAAATTTTTTTCTATTTTTCTCCCCTTAGACCCCTTATTACATTCTATGGTTTTATCTCGTTTTTCTACTTTCAAAACTTTTCACCCAACTTGAAGGAACAAAAAAAAATTTTTACAAAAAATTCAAAAAGAAAGAAAAATTTTGATGGAAATCGTTTAGAAGAAGGAGTGAAGCGAAATCCACTGCTGGATTTAAGACGAATCAAAGAACATGATAAGTAACGTTTAAATAAAGTCACATATTCTAACACAAAAAAATGTAAATTTTTATGTTGGGTTTTTTTTGTTTCTACGGTTCCTTTTATCCATCTTTTAGAAGTATAAGTACTGCTTCTAGCTTCAACTCTTCTAAGTTAAATTGTTATAAAATAGTCTGTTGTCAAACTGTATGTTTTACATGTTTTAATATTATAAGAAGTGTTTTAGTTCAAAAACAAAGTTAAGAAGTTTGTAAAACGATAGACAATACAATAGAAACATCTATGGTATGCAACGTAACTGAGATTATGAGCTCTGTACCATCACCGGCAATTTCCTTCAAGTATACTGAATTTTCTTTGAGATATGTCCAACTCAGTATCATCGGTATACACCGTAAGAAGGAATGACATCTCCAGATCATCAAACAATACATCCTTAACCTTAATTGTGTAATCGTTCTGACTGAGCCCAAGACTGCAACATATTGTTACGAAAATGAAAATAGTTGGTACTTCTACATCGTTTAACATTAAAATTATAAACAAAAGCTACAAAAACAAAAACAATGAACTTTTTTACATGATAAACAAGTAAACAAAAATATATCAACAGAACACCAGTATATAAAAGAGATAAATAAGTAAACAAAAATACAACAACAAAAACTGCAAAAATATATGTAAACAGAAAAACAACAACGAACAAGAATAAATGTAAACAACATGTTTACATAAACAACATGTTTACATTTATAGAGATTTCGAGAAAGCAAAGTCATTTGCCTTCAAGAGCATTCATCAGACTGTTTACCCTGCGATACAAAAGCAAGGCAAAGGAGGCAACGAAGTCAATAAAAATTCAGTCAGTGTTGTGTGAAGACCCACGGTGTTTGAAGAAAATAATCGTGGCTTGAAGATCTCCGTTATAAAGATCTGTCGAGCAATTGTTACTGTTTACGCAAAAGATTGAAAGAATAACAAACAAATTACGTGTTATTGTTTACATCAAGTTTTGAACAGTGGCACACAGAATTGTGTGCCTAAACACAAATTTATTTTAATTTTATTTGCAATTTACAAGCTCATATTTTAAACGTTTTTAAAGGGTAAAAATGTAACAATATGCCTATATATGTACAAGGGTACCTGCACATGCACTTGTGCATGTGTATTCGAATTTTGACCTCTTCCTGAGAACCGCAAACAAATAATTTTAGAAAATTTTACAATTCATTTTCAGCCATTTGTAACTCGATTATTTAAAACTACTCGTATATAGAGAATGCATGGCAATATGGATATTAATTTTTCATTTATTTTTATTTTACTATCGCTAACATGAACTGTACGAGTGGCTTGAAACAGTAACAGGAACAGCCATGAAGAGCTTAAATAAAGTCGATTTTTTTTAAGGAAAGGTAGCGTTGATGTTATAAAATATTTATTATTATTTTTCAAAAACGCTAACACATGTGTTGTTTCTATTTTTATTTTATTAAATATAGTTATTGTTGCAGTTGTTGCTGCTGTTGCAGTTGGTGTTGTTGTTACGTTTATAAATATTGGAAAATATTCCACAAAAAACTGTATCAGCTGTTGGTGACATTATTTCCCATTTTATTTCAACCACAAAATATATAGGCTTTCAACGTTTAGCGCAAATGCATATACATATATACATACATACATACATATATACAATGGCTTTTACACACATAAGTACATACAAGTTTATAGAAATAGGATACGTTTACGTTATACATGTTGTTTGTATGTATACTACTACTTACTTTCATCGTCGTCGTGGTTGTTATATTTTGCTATTGGCCATTAGTTTTGCCTGTGAGCAGACGAAAAAGAAAAAATTTTTGTAGAAGAGTTCAGTTGCAAATGGCAATCACATTTACCATGAGGCAAGAACAAAAAGGTGTTTGATTTATACACTACAAATAAGCCAACAAGCGTGAGAGCGTGAACGATCTTAAAACAGCCGTTTGATAAATCTGGCAACTTGTAATTATTTTTTGACTGGAAGTGTCACATGTTTATTGCTTTTCAAACATCTGAATCGTTCATGTGACTTCATTAAGACAGTGTTACTAACAATACAACCCGACTAATTTTGGCTTTATTGCAGGAATAGTATCCAGCAGGAGTAATTTCACGATTAGGACTATCAATATTAAGCTATTTAACGAAGGCTTTTTTTGTCAAAAATCGTGTCTTCCCGGATGATATCCTAACATTGGAACATTTGGAGATCAACACACGTCACTTTCTCTTTGAGATACCGACCGAAATATGCGAAGAATTGGAAAGCTACTTTAAAATTATCGACGGCTGCAACCTATTTTGAGGTGTTTGTACATAAGGACAAGGTCCAAGTATTATAAATAATGAATGAAATAATGGCCATCGATTTACTCAAGAGACATAAATATTGTTACAACATTAAACAAACGTCACCGTAGTTTAGTAGGTGGTGTATTGGCTTATTAGATGCGAAGCCATGTTGCACATCCCAGCTCAGACATAAACAAAATGAGATATAAAAAAATATTTCTTACACGTCTTCCTCTCAGCAGTCTTCTGTCAAAAACTCTGAGAGTAAATAAAATTATCATGAAAATTTTCTCCAAAATTCGTCGTTCGAAATCGTCTTTAATGTAAAAAGTTAACCAGACAACATGGGTGGTGTGAGAATCTTAAGTTTAAAGTCGACTCCGAACGACAGATTTTTGAGAAACTTCTAAGGGCAATTTATTTACTCTCAGAGTTTTTGACAGAAATCTGCTGAGAGGAAGTCGCCGAATAAATACTTTTTGTATTTTGTTTTGATATCTGGACTGGGGCTTGAACTCTGGCTTTACGTGTAATAAGCCAACACACTGCCTACTAGACTATGGCAAGTATAGCCTGTAGGTTTTATGAAAGTAATGGTATTATTAAAATCATCTTAGCCTGTCCTTCTCGAGATCTCTACAAATATAAACATCGTTGTTTCATTATTGGTGTTTGTGTATGTTGTTTACATTTATTCTGGTAGTGTTTGTTGGTATATTTTTGTTTACTTGTTTATCATTTGTTTTTATGCTGTTGTTTGTTGGTATATTTTTGTTTACTTGTTTTTGTAGCTTTTGATTACAATTTTAATGTTAAACCATGTAAAAGCAAAACATCAGTATCTAGATTTTTCCATTTTCGTAACACCATGAAAGGTTTCTTAAGTATCTGTCATTCGGAGTCGACTTTATACTATAGGTGCCGCCACTCATGTATAAAATTAACGTACACAACATAAGGGATATGTAATAATAAAAATAAAATAATATTTAAAGAAGAAATACTCCGATTTAGAGAAATTTTGCTATAACTGTTTCAAACATTTGTTAAATTGATTTTATGTCGGTACATCTTTATCATCCCATACTTAAGAAATATGTGAAATATGTTCATATATTCAATCTTTACTTAATGCCATATAGCAATTCCAATGAATTCAAATTCTATTGTTTGCATTTGAATGGAATATATTTATTGTGTTGTATTTAGATAGGAGATTAAAAACGATTTTAAACTCATTTAGTATTGCATTTGATGTAGTTAGATTTGATATATTTGCGGAAACAAATACAAAAGATAAATTCATATGCGATTCCAATATACTCAAATCGAAATTGAAAGAGAATTCTAAAATGTGGAAAATGTTAAACTGAGAGTTTCAGGGTATGGTGATTCGATGGCAATGGTTGGCACTATTGGTTGCATTATTTATTTCCTAGTAGAGTATACAAATGATTGAGAATTAATGAAAACTTCAAATGTTAAAAAAAAACTCACACACACACATATGCATTTATCCATACATTTAAGCAATTCACTAATTTCGTTAGAAATATTAATCATTTTAAAAGCTTTGGTTTTAATATTAAAACTCTTTTGCATTAAATGTGATTAAAATTAAATATTGTTTTAATATTCTTCTTGACACCGTTAATGACTATCAATTAATTATTAAAATAAAGAATATGGTTAAGTTTTTACCTTTTATAAATTTTTAAAATATGAGTTCGTAGATTGCAAATAAAATAAAAATTAATTTGTGTTAATTCTTTATTGTTTGCAAAATGTTGTGTGCCACAGTTCACAACTAGATGTAAAGAACAACAATTGCTTTTCCTTGTTATTCCTCTATTGCATAAACAATAACAATTACTAGACAATTATTCGACAGATCTTTGTAACGGAGATCTTCAAACCACGATTACACTCATCAAACGCACCGCGTCTTCACACAAGACTGACTGAACTTCACTAACTCAGTCGCTGCTTTGCCTTGCCATTTATGTAGCGGGGTAAACAGCCTGATGAATTTTCTTGAAGGCGAACATTCATGACTTCGCCTTTCCGAAATCTCTATAAATGTAACCATCGTTGTTTACAGTTATTATTGTGGTGTTGTTCATGACTTCACCTTCTCGAAATCTCTATAAATGTAAACATCGTTGGTTACATTTATTATTGTAGCGTTGTTCGTGTATTTTGTTTACATTTATTCTTGTGGTGTATATTTGTTTACTTGTTTACCATTTTTTATGCTGGTGTTTGTTGTTAATACAATACGATAATTTGTAACCAAGTTTGTTTACTGCATTGTTTTGTTTTTGTAGCTTTTGTGTATAATTTTAATATTAAGCGTTGTAAAAGCAAAACACCAGTATATTAAATTTTTCATTTTCTCAACAATATTTTCAGTTCACGGAAATTTTATGTTAAGCCATTTAAATTTAGAACATTTTCGTTTAAAAATTTTACAATTTTATGGCCAAAGTAAAGAAGATTGTCTATTTAAATCAAATTACTGCCAACTTTGCTTCTCCACAAATTTATTTGGAGAAAACTTTTCAATTGCATTCATTCATGCAAATCTCACTAGTTCTGTAACTATAAGTCATGAATTTATTACAACGTTTTTAAAATGTTATTTAAAACTAAATTTTAACGCTTAAAAAATAAATTCTATTTTGCCACTGCAAATTCCATTTTAACGTAATTGCCGTACTTTGATTTGGGTTTTCTAAAAATCAATAAAATATTTCGATGTAGAAACAAAAATCCCGGATTTATTCTACTGCTTTTGCAATTGGCATTTTACATGCCACAAGTAAGCAAAAAAAAAAGAAATGAAAAATACTTTCTGTGTGATATTTTATTTTCTATGCGCGTATAAATATTTTGTTGTGTGAATCTCTAAAACATTTCGGCGCGAATATTTCGATAAATTTTATTTCACTCTGGTTTTATTATTTTTCAGTCTTTTTTTCTGAATTTAAATTTTGCTGTTGCCAAAAAATATTTGAAAATATTTTTCATTTCGTATGGAATTCCAAGCTCTTGGGGATGGTAGGCTAAAAGAGAAATGGTTCAGGAGCAGTTAAGAAGCCATAAATTTTAAGTCACGTATGAACAAATAGCTCACTGTAGTATAACGTTTTTGAAGCTAGAAAATCGTTAACAAATTAAAGCCTTTTTTCGGTACATTCCTTTGAAATGAGTAAAGCTTCAACAAGATATAAAAATTTTATTTACAGAGTGTTGGCTTATTAGAAAAATATGAAAAATAATTCTTCTTCGACTTACTTATTTACTTAATTGGTCGTTAACAACCCGATTAACGGACTTCGGCCTGCTGTAACACATCCTTCCAGACGCCTCTGCTTCTTGCGCGCCTACGCCAGTTGGTCACACCAATCGATGACAGGGCTTCCTGGACAACAATGTCGTCGTCTTCGGCAACTTTCCATATCCCCGCATCAAATACCCGTCTCGCCAGTGCATCCTCCTCCTTTCGAACAGAGCAACAGTTGGATGTTAATACGCTGCTCAACGTCTAGGTCGCTGAAGAACTCTTACAGCTCATTGTTGGATGGGATGCGGAAATCAACGCTAACTCGCAACGGACAGAAGATCTTACATATGATTTTTCTCTCGAATAGTCTCAAGGCTGCTGCATCAGTGCTTAAATTCGACTTCCTCTCAGAAAAATTTCTGGCAAAAACTCTGAGAGTAAAAAACTCAAAAATCTGTCGTTCGGAATCGACTTTAAACTGTTGGTCCTGTTGGTCATGTATAAAATTAACACACAAAACATATGTGGTGTGAGAAGCTTGGTCGTCATCCTGACTAAAATGTTATAATGATCAAATATATATGTATGTTTGTCTGCTACAATTTGTAATAATTTACGGTTTGTAGTGATGCCATAGTACTGTGATCATACGATCTATTGCATTGCTCTTAATCTATATAAGCTGCAGGACATAACCATGCCCAGCAGTTAATATGCATCTAGATTTTTCCTTATAGAATGCATTAGTGCCTCACATGTGCTATGTAACTATGTATTGCGTTCGAGACAATCCTCATTTTGAACACGTGTTCTTTGAGTGTAATGTGTCTTGTTACTAACATCAGATTACTCCTAAAATACCCCAATGCATGGCTCAAGTCTACTCTGCTACTTGGTTATTACAATCTAGCTTCTCACAGTAGCTACATTGTGAGTTAATTTCATCCATGAGTAGCGGAACCTACAGTTTAATTTCAGATTTGAGAAACTTTACATGGCAATTTTATTTTAGTCTCAGAAATTTTTTGTATTTTAGTTTATTCGAGATGCCTGCGATGCGGTTTGAAAGACAGGTTCTCATCTAATAGGCCAACACAATATCCTACTAGGATGCAGAGACTTCTTAGTTGTAATTATTGTAACTGCCCAACATGTGCAGCCCTTGCGATGACCAACTTCTTCCTTTTTCCTTATTTTCGTGGAACTTGGTTAGTACAGGGACTGCGTTCACCCGTGGCATCACGACGGGCCGCTATGCGCGCTCAAGTGAGCTCTGTGATATCAGAGCTACCACTCCGACCTAACCTAACTGCCCAACAAAAATTTAAATTTCTTTAAACCAATTTCGATTGGCAACAATCTTAGACTTTCTCTATCCTCTCTTTTGCTATATAAACATCCCTTTCAGAAATTCCCGCTCGTGACCTAATTACATCCACTTAACACAGAAATGTTCCCCCCGATTATTCCATTCATTTTTCTTACTAAGTTATGAGGCTTTTCCCACAATCAAAGAGTCAAGGAGAGAGTTAAGGATTGATCTGTCAATCACTCGATTCATTAGATCTCCTAAGCTGACAGCCTCTTGAAGTGTCATTTATACCAGCACTCCACTAGTCTTTTATGCCTATAAAGGCAATCACCCCATAGGTCATTATGGTGGGTTTGGTTTGACCATAATGTTTTTAATCTAGCGCGTAATGTTTGAGTTATATCTGTCAGCGCCTCTGGACGACTAAACGCAGATCAAATACTTGTTCAACGTTAACATCACTCTTTAGAACACCCTTTTAAATATATTAACGGTTCTTTTCCTTACATATGTATTCTCATCACTTTTTTATTCTTGATCTTTCTCATATTCATTGCTCTAACATAAAACTTTTTTTTGCCTAAAAATCACTCTAGTTTCGACAGTTAAACAGTGAACATACAAAAAATTAAAACAAATATTGTGACCCTTTTTTATTAAACAAAAAACAAGAACAAAAACAAAGTAAAAACTGTGAACAAAAACAATGTAATAGAAACATAAATTGAAATTAAACACAATCAAATTAAAACAAAACAATTTTGTAAATAAAATAACATAAGAATAACATATTGAATTTAATAAATTAGACAAATTAAAATTACAAAAACAACAAAACCAAAAACATTTTATTTCAAACAAAATTAAAAAGAACAACAAAAAACGAACCAGCAACACATCAAACATTAAACATTTTTTGGTCACTTCGAACCGTATGCAGTGTAATTTACAAAAACAAAAACTTGCTAAAAAATTGAAAAAATATTAAGACACAAAAAATAAGCAACGGTTAAAAACAGTTAAATTTTTTGAGAAAAAATAGAATCCACAGGCAAAGTGGAAAAACAAAAAAGAACCAAAATTACAGCAAAAGACACAAGCAAGAAGAGACCCAAATTAGAGAGCAACAGCTTAAACAAAGACACAACAACGATAAGCAGGGGTGCCAGATAATTTTGAAGGAAAATCGGCAACTTGGTAAAAAAAATCTGCATTTATCGGCATTTAGATTTTAAAAAACGGAAAAATATCGGCAATTCAAAAATCACTTGTTATAAATGTGTGAAATCAAACATTTTTATTAAATAAATATATATCAAAAGAAAAGAAATCAATTCAGCAATCAACATATAAAGTTTATGTTATACAAAGATAACATTTTGTCTTAATTTTCATTATTTTTAATTCTTATTTATATATACATATGTACATACATATATAGTAAATATATACTTTAATTAATATGAGATAAGTTTAAGTTTTTTAGTTAAAAATTTAAGTAAAAATAATGATGAAATGAAAATTGGTTTTAAATTTTTAAGAATACATGCTTGAGTTTGACAAGTTTAAAATATCTTTCTTAATATCTATATCAAAACAATTTGAATTGTTATATTTTAAAAAATCTTTAGAATAAAGAATACCTTCTAAAGATTCGTTTACAATGGAACATCGAAATTGAGATTTCGATTGACCTGACTAAAAATACGTTCAACATTCGCAGAAGAATATGGCAGTATCATTATTTGTTGAATAAATTTTTCTAACAATGGGAAAGCAGATGTTTTATCGCCACGCTTTTGTCTACAAACTGTTTTCCAAAACGTTGGTAAATTAATTTCAAAATCATCTAAAATGATCTTAAAATTCAAAATTTTAGCTCTCTAAATTCAGAGACCAACATTTGTTTATCATCTTGATCTACTATGTTTGGAAACTCATTTAGAATTTCCATACATGAGTTACATATATTTTCCTTCCATAATAAATTGAGGATTAATCATATTTAAAGATTGAAAATTGTTATTTTCAAAATTTGATTTCAGTTAAAAAGAACCGTTGGGTTTTTTTACATTTTTGTTTTGTTTTGTTACCTTTAATCTTCATAGTTGGATACTTTTAAAGCACAAAAGTAGTAAAGTAAATGTAAAGAACTCTAATTCTAAATGATTATGTACCCTTCCTTTTCACTCTCTAAGAAAGTAACTTACAATTGTTGCAAATAGTTTTGTTGAAGTATTTGGAGTTGCAGAAATTAATCAAAATATATAAAATAACCAAGTTTTTAGAATTAAGTAAAAAATCGGCATTTTTGGAACAAAAATCGCGAAATCGGCACTTAGATATTTTTAAGGTATAAAATCGGCAAAATGCCGATAAATCAGCAAATCTGGCAGGCCTGACGATAAGTAAGTACTAAAAATAATAAAAATAAGACAATAAAGAGAAACACAAAACTCTTTATTACAAGTATACGCTCTTATAAATTTTTGTCGCGGTTGAGTAAAAGAAGAAAGCGAAATAGAAAAACGAAAAGGGTTACCATCCATTCTTCTTTTAGTAATTTACTGGGGAAACAACATATACCCAAATTAATAACCAATCGGGAAATTAATTATTATTTTTGATAATTCTTGTTGTGAAATCGCTAGCAGGGACTTTTTTGTTTCAATTTGACTCTTATTTTCATCGTTTTAAATTTTAATTCATCGGTTAAACAATGGCACTCGATAAATTTGTAAATTGTACAAACGACCTTTTGGATTTTGAAATAGAGTATACACAAAGTGCGGCCGAAAACAACATACACTCTCTTGAGGTACTTCGGGTCGAACTTGATTCTCTGTGGACACAAGTCAAAAGGACGTATGGAGAGTGTAGGGACACAAAAAAAGATTCCAAAGAAAAACCCATCGATAAAGATAAGCTTCGTGATCGTTACAAAAAAGGTTTTTCTGCCTACAAAACGTGTTTAGGGTCAATTAATGCAGAAATTCAAGCCCTATCGAGTCCAAAGAAAGAAGAGCGGATTTCTGCTGTTGAAAATCAACCACAGGAAAATCATGACATCTCATTTGTGCGGTTACCACCTTGCGATACGGACACATTTTATGGAGATTTTGTGACATGGCCTACTTTCCGCGATCTTTTTACAGCATTATACATAAATAATTCTAGACTTAGTAAAATTGAGAAACTTTTTCATCTGATACAAAAGACTGGAAGAGATGCTAGGAAAATAGTTTCAAATGCCCCATTGACAAATCAAGGCTTCGACATAGCCTGGAAAAACCTTGTAGCCCAATACGAAAATAATCGGATCCAAGTAAATGAACAATTAAAAATTTTATTTGACCTTCCGAATGTAGCTGAAGACTCAGGCTCATCGATTCAAAAACTTCAGCGAACAGTTAATGGATGCATTCAAGCGTTAAATGCTTTAGGTATAGAAACCGCCACATGGGACCCATTCCTGGTATACATTTGCTCAACAAAGCTCCCTCGGACTCTTTTAAAGGAATTTGAAAATTCACTTAAGGAAATTACAAAAGTTCCGACTTGGGAAGAATTCAATAATTTCTTGACGCACAATTCTAAGACTCTAGAATCTATAGCGGCCATCACACAATCGAATTCAAAATTAGAACAATCCAGAAAGGATAATTTAAAGTTCAAGTCAAAACGAGTTCACACTTTTCACATAAACACAACCCAAAATGAAACTGGGTCGAAAAATATAAAACCTTTAAACAAAAATAGGGCACAGAAAAATGACTCAAATTACAAATGCCAACATTGTAAGGAGTCTCACCATTTGTGGTCTTGCCCCAAGTTCTTAGAGAAGAACGTTAACGACAGAATTCACATTGTAAAGGTCACAAATTCATGTTACAATTGCCTCTCTATTGACCACAGTGTTAAGGACTGTAAAAGTAAATTCAGTTGTAGATTATGTAGACAAAGACATAACACTTTGTTACATAAGGGATCAGAATCCCATACTTTAGTTCCGAATTGTGACGCGACCCAATCTAGTAGGAGCATCGCAGCACAAAACACCAATATACAGTCCACATCAGCATCAAACTTCTCCATACCAAATATCACTTCCTTGACACTGCAAGAGAGCAAACATCTCGATCGATCTACCAATGAGAAAGAGACCTTGTTATTTACTGCAATTGTACTGATCGAAACTAGAGGCGAAAAGTACCAGGCAAGAGCAATCATCGACCCTGGCTCACAATCAACTTTTATGTCAGAAAAGTTGAAAAATCGACTAAATTTGCCCACCAAACGAAATTTAGTTCATGTTACAGGCTTGAGTCAAACAGTTTCAGAGACTTCAACCAAAGCATGTTTATTCAATCTTTGCTCCAAGGTGGATTCACAATTTAAATTAGAAGTCTGGGCACCAGTCCTGAAGACTCTTCCATCTAATTTACCACCACAGACTTTAGATTTGCAACATTTCAATGAGACTGCTAAATTAGAACTTGCAGATCCTCAATTCAATCAAAGCAGACCCATCGACTTGCTTATAGGCCTAGACCTGGGCCACTCAATATATTGCATGGACACACCGATGCGGTCTATTGGATCCCTTTTGGCACAAAAAACCGTATTTGGCTGGATTGTGGGAGGACCAATTTCAACAACGACAAAACCTAGTACAACAGTGTCATTACTCAACACTACGTCCCTTGACCGAATCCTCACACGCTTTTGGGAGGTGGAGGAAACCCCAAAACGGGTTTTGAGGTCAGATGAGCACACATTTTGCGAGAACAATTTCATGTCGACAACACGAAGAAACGACACAGGAAGGTATATCGTTACCCTACCCTTTAAAAATAGCGAAGAAATAGGAACTTCGAGAAACATAGCAATGGCGCAGTTCTTGAGAATGGAACGCATACTTAGCCAGAAACCCGAACTCAAAAAACAATACGACCAAGTAATTGTTGAGTACCTCGAGTTAGGACATATGAGGAAAATTTCTCCCCTGGAAATCAACACAAACCCAAATTATTACCTGCCACATCATGCAGTAATAAAACCCGAAAGGCTGACAACGAAACTTAGAGTAGTTTTCAACGCTTCGAGCCCGTCTTCAAACAAGAAGAGTTTGAATGACATATTGCATCCAGGACCCATACTTCAACACGAATTGGTGCTTCTGATATTGAAGTGGAGATTCTTCCGTTTTGTGTACAACGCAGATATCACAAAAATGTATCGACAGATACTCATTGATCCGAATCAAACCAAATATCAAAGGATATTATTTCGGCAATCAGAAAAGGACCCTATTGAGGATTACGAACTCCTAACAGTGACTTTTGGAGTCAATTGCGCCCCGTTTCTGGCCATTAGAACCCTTCTTCAACTAGCTGAAGATGTAAAATCAACTCACCCTCTCGCATCAAAAAGTCTACAACAAAACATGTACGTGGATGATGTTTTAGCAGGTGGTCACACATTAACCGACGCCATCAAATCAAAAAAAGAACTTACAACAGTTCTAAAATCCGCTGGATTTGACCTGATGAAATGGACATCAAATGACCCACGAGTCATACAAGACTTACCAAATGAGACCCTACTACCACTCGATTGGTTAAATCTGTCAGAAAGCACTGGAACAAAAACTCTTGGGATCAAATGGAACATTTCTTCAGACGCATTTACATTTACAGCACCAGATGTCACATTAAAAGAAAACTACACGAAAAGAGAAGTTTTATCGACAATTGCCAAATTCTTTGACCCTTGTGGATGGATAGCTCCAATAATAGTTGAAGCAAAACTAATTATGCAACAGATTTGGTTGGATAAAGTCGACTGGGATGACATATTAAAACCCTTGACTTGTCTACAGTGGCAAAAATTCATAAAAAACTGCCCGACAATAAACATATTGAAAATTCCCCGTTGGATCCAATTTAGCCCAAATTGTAATGTGGAAATTCACGGTTTCAGTGACGCTTCAGAAAAAGCCTATTCTGCGACTCTTTATGTTCGAATACAAGCAGAAAACTCAGTATTCACATTTCTTCTGGCTTCAAAGACCCGTGTAGCTCCCATTAAGCAAATATCTTTGCCCCGCTTAGAACTATGTGGATCCGTATTATTGGCAAATCTTGCATGTGGACTTATACCAAATCTTCAAATTCAAAACATCAAGGCATATTATTGGACTCAACAATCGTGCTGTCCTGGTTAAAGAAACCCCCTTGCTCATGGAACACTTTCGTTGGAAATCGTGTTTCTGAAATCCTGGATAAGGTTGGAAATCAAAATTAGCAACATATCGACTCAAAGGATAACCCAGCAGATGTAGCCAGCCGAGGATGTACTCCACAAGAACTGGAAAACCACAACTTATGGTGGTTTGGACCCTCCTGGTTAAAATTGCCTAAAAATCAATGGCCGATACCAACACAAACAGGTGACACAAATCTAGAAGCTAAAACTGTAAAAGCATTTACAACCACAACACGCGAAGACCCATTAAATCGATTTTCAGACCTATCACGAGCTTATCGAGTACTCGCTTATGTTATACGATTATGGAGAAATACTGGAAGCAACCGAACCCATCTTCGCGTATCTTCAGCAGAAATCACCCGAGAAGAAATAGATTTCGTCAAACATCGACTCATCATATGGACGCAACAAAATCATTTTCCAGATGAGCACAAACATTTGAAACTCAAGCAGAAAATATCCCCAACCAGCAGTCTTTTGACCTTAAATCCTTTCATGGATCACCATGGCATTATTAGAGCCAATGGGCGACTAGCGCAATCACCTGCATTAACGTACAATGAACGCTACCCAATATTGCTACCTCATAACTCGAAGCTATCACAGCTACTAGCGGAATTTACACACAAAATTACCCTTCATGGAGAAAACCAACTAATGGTTCGAGTCCTACGCACAGAATATTGGATATTCAGATTGAAACCCTTGGTCAAAAGCGTAATTTACAACTGTAAAACGTGTGTTTTGTACAAAAAACAGACGCAAAATCAAATCATGGCTTCATTACCACCAGAACGTACAACATTATCAAGACCCTTTGCTACAACTGGATTAGACTACGCAGGACCTTTTGACATCAAAAATTTTACAGGCCGAGCTTGTCTTATTACAAAAGGGTATATTTGCATATTTGTATGCTTCGCCACAAAAGCTGTACATCTTGAAGCAGCAAGTGATTTATCGACCCAATCGTTCTTAGCAGCATTTTCCCGCTTCATAGGAAGACGTGGATGTCCCGCACTCATTTACTCAGACAATGGAGGATATTTCGTCGGAGCAGCAGAACTTCTAAGGAAAGACCGTCTAGAATTCATAAAAACTCTTCAAAATCAAGTGACCCATCATTTTAGTCATCAAAATCTTAATTGGAAGTTTATTCCCCCAGGAGCCCCACACATGGGCGGCCTTTGGGAAGCTGGTGTAAAATCATTCAAAACGCACCTCAAAAAGATGATACCGAACATGAAATTCACATTTGAAGAGCTATCTACAATTCTTGCTCGTATAGAATCGTGCCTAAATTCTAGACCCTTAAGTCCTGCTAGCGATGACCCAAATGACCTTAATCCATTGACCCCTGGACACTTCCTTATTGGTAGTGCATTATTGACCCCAGCTGAACCAGATGTAAGCAACGAAAATCTGAATCTTATCAACCGCTGGAAACGCCTAAGGGTCATCTACCACTCATTTTACCAAAGATGGAAGTCCGAATACTTGATTGAACTTCAACGCAGATATAAATGGAAGATTCAAAGGGACAACGTTAAAATCAACGATCTGGTAGTCATCAAAAACAACAACTTGCCACCCAATGAATGGCAAATGGGTCGAATCATCAAAACATATCTTGGACCTGACCAAAACTGTAGAGTTGTAGACATCAAAACAAAAAATGGAGTCATCACCAGACCAATTACAAAAATTGTGGTTTTGTTTGCAAATTAGTATAACCCCCTAATCATTTACATACACTAATATTGCTCTAATTTTATACTTACAGGTATGGCATTCCAACAATCTCAACACCACAAACATTGGCAATTTTCTTGCAGTATACGTTAACGTACATCATGATGCCATATCTGTCAACAACTTCATGAGGCTTTGCAACTTACCGATCCACAACCCACAAATAGGACCTGTTCAAATTTTGTGAAAAACTTCACCAAGTCATGGGGGCCGGAATGTTCAACGTTAACATCACTCTTTAGAACACCCTTTTAGATATATTAACGGTTCTTTTCCTTACATATGTATTCTCATCACTTTTTTATTCTTGATCTTTCTCATATTCATTGCTCTAACATAAAACTTTTTTTTGCCTAAAAATCACTCTAGTTTCGACAGTTAAACAGTGAACATACAAAAAATTAAAACAAATATTGTGACCCTTTTTTATTAAACAAAAAACAAGAACAAAAACAAAGTAAAAACTGTGAACAAAAACAATGTAATAGAAACATAAATTGAAATTAAACACAATCAAATTAAAACAAAACAATTTTGTAAATAAAATAACATAAGAATAACATATTGAATTTAATAAATTAGACAAATTAAAATTACAAAAACAACAAAACCAAAAACATTTTATTTCAAACAAAATTAAAAAGAACAACAAAAAACGAACCAGCAACACATCAAACATTAAACAATACTGACCACTCGAATGTACGTGAGACCATACTTTTATTCCTAATAAAATGGAATGGAAAAATGCTGTGAAATACGTTGTAAATTAATCAGCACAAATCTTCTGGGATGGAAACTGAATAGCGCTGTGAATGATATCATATTTTCGAAGTCAGCAGCGGGCCTTTCCGGCATTCAATTTTAGACAGAAGTGCCGATCATACGGACTGCAGTAAGGGCAATTAAGGACGACGGCTTGGGTTTTAACATAATGACTTCAGGTATGATTTTCAGTCGCAGCGATTCTCAAAAGGAAATGGCAGAGAGTAGTATTCTGTAGGATTTCGGGAAACTGCAGAACAGGCAGACGTAACAAAACTATCGAACTTTCGAGTACATTCTGTACCTTGGAATTCCCACTTTGAACCTGAACGCCTGGAACTGACAATGCGGTAATATATTACGTCGATAAGTGCCCTGGTAGTCTAGTGAGTAGTGTGCTAAACTATTAGCGTGAGGGTCGTGGGTTCGATTTCCACCAGAGACTGCAGTCTGTGACACTATACCGAGCATATGGTCAAGTTACTTGACTCGTATATAATTAAATTTTATTAGTAATTGTATTGTAATTAATTAATAAATAAATATTCCGTCGACGTCACAGAAGCAGCTTCGAGTTAGCAAATCTCGCCAAAATTAGAAAGTCTACTAAACCGAGCCTAGCTTAGTTGTTGCATTTTTGGTAATCACGGGAGATGCATTGGTGTTGGTCATGTGGTTAATGGCTTCTGCAGACACTTGTTGTTTTCGAATTGTGAAATTAAATTATAAGAATTTAAATTTTGTTCGTATTATTTTGTACACCACTGTATAAAGACATAGTAAGCCAAGCATATGTGTGTCACACATACTTTATCATGTGTATAGGAAAGCTGAGCGTCGTTATATGCTTCTGATTTTGTATAAGTTTATGTGTGTTAATATGTCAATTAGCTGGGGTATATGTATATGTCTTAATCCTTATGATTGTGGTAGAAAATCTCTTCAACTTAATTGAATGGCAAATTGAAAATTTTTCTCTTTTTAAGAATTTTTTTTTCTTTTTAAGAATTAAAAAGAATTAAAATTAGAACAGAATTCAACAACAGAGGACTCAGGCTTTAAAGAATTTTTTATAATTGTTCCTATAACGCTGCTCACAACAACGGGTAACAAACAAAGCTCTGAGTGAATAAGCTCATGCGCTCTCACATTTGTTTTCAAGACATTATAAGGAAACATATAATCGACCGGGATGTTTGTTTGCTTTTCCAAAACTCCGTCACGTCCGTAATCCATATACATTGACGGAGTATTTAATTGTATTGAGTCTTAGTGCTACTACTCCTCTCTTCTGTTTCAATAGAGTGTTAGTGGGGAGCCAATAGAGTAAAGCAATTAATGTCTTAGTTGGAGTGTAGCAGAGTGCGTTGGTGATCAGGTTAGCTGACTGCATACATACCCTATCCATCAGTCTGTATTGGCATTCGTCTCACTGTCTTACAGTCTTATTGCCACCAGCTTAGTCCTCTGTTTCAATAGCAGGTCAGATGAAAGCCAATTGAATGTAGTAAGTAATGCGTAAGTTCGAGTGATCAGGATGACTTACTGTCTCCATATTCATAAACTTTCCATCACGTCAGGTTTTCGAGATTTGCTTGAAAATTGTTACTCAGGGGTTTTTGGGATCGCTGATTACAGATTTTCATTCAGATTTAAAAAATTCAAAATGGCGGATCCAATATGGCGGTCGAGGTTAATAAAAATTAATCAGTTTTACTTGACCGCCATATTGGAACCGCCATTTTGAATTTTTTAAATCTGAATGAAGATCTGTAATCAGCGATCCCAAAAACCCTGAGTAATAATTTTCAAGTAAATCTGATTAATTTTTAAGGACCTCCGTAATGTGTTTCTTTTTCTCTTGCACCCCTTGACATAAACCCACCCCCTACTTTAAGGGTGTATGCAAACAATTTGGCTTTGGGCTCGTTTTAAAGAGCAAATGTCAATTGTGAATTTTTGATAATAGCGATGGTTCAGCACGTCAGTGTTTAGATCTAAAATGTTTCAAAAATGGTCAAAAACGCAATTTTTAGGGGTTTCAACCCCCTTTTTCTCGAAAACCTGACGTGATGGAATATTCTTGAAACCAGGTTCGTGTTCAGCGCACAAAATGCCTTCGGAAACACCTGGAGCAATCTTATTTGCAAAACCCATGCAGGGCTGTGTTGTCGTTCAACGGTGTAAAAACAAACAAGATTGATGAGTGAGTTAGTCGTGAGCATCTCATTTAGTTCAACTCATATGATTTTGTGCATATTTTGTGCATTTTTTTTTTGCAAAGTCGAAGTATCAATTTGACTGTAAGTGTTCAAAACTGTCAAAAGATATGTTATAATCGAACAAGCGGCATAAATAGAAAAGAGAGATAAGATTTCTTATCTACCAGCCTCCACTAAATCAAAGCTCTTTCTGATAGAACGTTCTTAATAGAAGAAGTATATTTCACTTGAATAGGGTGGTCCATCTACTGGTTTAAATCTGCACCATCAGTTATTTTGAATCTGGCAATACTAATGTCATTCTACTCTCGTACAAAATTTAGTATATTATGTCCACTGATAATGAATGAATCGAATTGCGCTTGAGCAAGGTTATGATTTATTGGGCCAACGACAAACTTCACGATGATGTCGATTTTACTACAAAAAAAAAACCGGATGAAGTTATTTCATGCTTGGTGGGTACGTTAGTAAGCAAAATTGCCATATTTGGGAATCAGAAGACCCACACGTGGTCTTATATAAGCCAAAGCATCCATTACATGTGTCTGTTTGGTACAGCCATATTTTTTTTTGAAAATGAGTATGGCGCAACAACTACATTCAATAGAGGTATCTATTGCACCAAGATAACCAACTTTTTTGAACCCTATCTTCATGGTATTGATGTGACCGATGTTTAGTTTCAACAGGAAAGTGCAATTTGCCATACATCTCATGCTACAATCGATTTATTGATGGTCGTGTAATCAGCCGAAATGGTGACGACAATTGGCCGCCAAGAAGCTGCGATTTGACATTCCTGGATTATTTTCTGTGGGAAGCCGTTAAAAAAATTGCACACTTTTTTTTGCCGAAATATGACCCTATATACTCGAAAAAGTGCACGAAAATTGGTGCGACCGAATGAGGTACTTTGAGGCCAGCCGTGGCAGCCGTATGAATGAAATAATATTCCATTTCTAACCGGAATCATTGTACTTCACAAAAAGAGATAAATTTGGCAAAATTTCAAACCGTTTTTATTTTATTGTATTTTCAAATTTAAACTTTTAAATTCCTTTTAAATTACTTCCTATTGCAATAGTTTCATCCTTTATTTCTTGCAGAAGTTTATGACAGCTTGTGCAGAAACTGTTTTAGTTCCAATGGTTAAATAATTTATTTCAATGAAAAAACAAATTCCACATGCTGCTAGTATAGATAATGAATATTATAATGTTGTCAACACATATCAAATATTGTTATGATGTCATTACTTTGTCATTTTGTTGCTTCATTCAACGCCTTCTTCCTTTTTGACTTGTGGATGACTTCTTTTGAAGCCAAGAATCCAACAAACAGCTGAGCTCTTGTTTTGTCTTCACAGCGGAAATACTTAACAAATATTTAAGAACAGTATGTGCATATGTGTGTTTTTTTTTAAGTATGTTCATACTGTCAAAGTAATACTTCCTTATTGAGTTTGTCTTTCTCAAGTTTCTTTTTGCCACAGTGTTTCTCTTTTTCCATTTTTAAGCCCTCATGTCAATGAACAAAAGGCATGAAGTTTTCATTGTTATTTCCATATATTTGTAGTTTTCATGTAATAAAGGAAAAAGCAAAAACAGGACATTTAAAATACATTTCCATTTTCTATTGTTTTCATTGTTTCTTAAGTTATTTTCACGCATCTCTCCTTCATATTGTATGTGCACTCTTGTAAAGGCAAAACTAAACGGGTGGCAGAGCAATAGTTAAGAAAGTTCATCAAAGAATACTAACAATATATAAAAAACCAAACAAACAACAACAACAATATTGTTATTGGAGCCTAATGTGATGCTGTTGCTATATTTTTGTTTATTTGTTGATCATGTAAACAAGTTCATTGCTTTTTGTTTTTGTAGCTTTTGTTTATCATTTTAATGTTAAACGATGTAACACCATTTCCATTTTCGTAACAGTATGATCGGAGAAATTAATCTGGTTAGACCATTGAAACTAATTCCCAAATTGTTTGCAACGTTTACATCCTCAATCATAAAAACACACACTCCCACAGGCAACGAATGGGTTACTGAAGGGGTTATCGGTGATGGTGTTATAACTATCTTCACCGATGGCTCGAAAGTGGATGTAGAACTGGATCTGGTGTCTGGGGGACCAACCCCTTTTAACTTGATCATATGTGTGGACCGTCAAGCAAAAATCGAATCCCTGGTATCACGTTTCGTCAAATCAAAGGGCAGCAATTGTTGCGTAGACTCCTTATACTACATACGTTCACACAATACCCTCCACTTCTGGGTTCCGAGTCACTATGGCATAGAAGGAAACAAAAAGGTGACGAATATGTCTGAGGAAGAGACGATAGAGATGATATATGCACTGTGGTTGGTCCAAAATACTTGGTTGACGAATTTCAATATTGCTATGTTCAGCAGTAGACTGCGGGAGAACTAGGAAACTACTTGAGTTCGAAAAGAGAACGGTTCACACTCCACCAGGAACTCTAATGTCACACTGCGGTATTGGCAGTTTCTCAGACAAGCTCGGTTTGCCCGACCAGGATGTGAAGGAAACAAAATCGGTACAACACCTTTTATACGAGTATCCTGTACTTCAGAACAGACAGAAAGTCGTCGGCTTTTGGGTGACAGAAAGTTTGAAAATTTTTGTGCAAAGTGATAATTTAATATAAAGAATATTAAATTCCTTTAATTATAGTAAACATTTTAAAAAATTCTAAATTTTCAAATTTTAATAAACTGTACTACAGTTTTTGATAAACAATAGAAAGGTTTCTTAAATCCATGTCAACGATAAGTTTTCTAATATAAGCTGGTACACAATGAGTTTGGTTCACCGTCGATAGCTTTAGCAACTATACGGGACACCATTTGAACGGAAAGCGATAGGCAATAGACGTAGAGGGAGGTCTTCCTGTTAACCGAGAATTTCTATGTTTCTGTCGAGATGGTCTGCTTTAGTAAGGGAAAAATTCTTTGTCATCAATTTTTAAGAAATAACAAGTACTTCTTAAAAAATAAGCTAAAGTTGCCTTGTGATTTAAAATTTGGAGTCAAACTTGAATAGGCAAATAATGACAGGCCTGTTTACTCCAAAAAACAATAGCAGAAGTGCTAAGGTTCTAGGAGCAGCGGAGTGCTGTTGTCCAGATAGAACGTCATATTTTTGAAATCTAATAAAGCCGGTTCGGAGTATAGGTTCTGTTAATTCGATTTCTTCATTACAGAATCTGCAGCACCTACACTTCGAAACAGACGTCATCGATTTTAGGTATCGGAACGTCTTGGGGTTAGCAAATGTCACTGTCAATTAAATTGAACATAAAATATTTTATTTTCAACATCCACATGATAGAAATAAATATTCAATGCTATGCAATGCTCTAAAAGCAGTTAACAAAATTCAGATAAAAACAATTTCTCCAAAAACAATAAAAAAAGGACAGCAGTACATGGCAATACATGACAAAAGAGTTTTTTATTTGTTAACTTTTGCCAGAAGAAATTGTAATAAATTTAATAAAAAAAAACAAGATTAAAACAGACGAAAATCTATTTTTTTTTGGTAATTTTTTTGTCGACATTTATTGTTAAGCTTGTTGAAGAACAAAAAAGAAACATTTTTACTAGCCACTTTATATGAAGGGAAGCCAAACAGTTACAGAAGATATAATAAAAATTATAACCATCTGTACTCCTTTACTCTCTGGTATAAACAGCAAATGGCAAAGGATGTTCGAAAGAGAAAACTTAACTAAAACAATTATAACTGGCGAGACACTGGCTACTGTAAAATTTATACAGTTTTTATGTCAAGTGTTAACTGGGGGTTTATTAAAATTGCCTAAACGCTGTTTTCTTTCTGGAAAAGAATACATGAATGGCAATACAAACTAAAAATATATATTTAACCCTTTGGTTACCGCAGTCTATTCCGCTGAAGTGGTGCTACTGAACGCCGGGAACTGTGCACATTGCATGATGGCAAGTTGATGTTCGAATTTTTTCATTTAAGTGTTACATATTTAAGGATTTTACTGGTATATTAAAAAAATTTAAATTAGGATATTTCTTAGTAATTTATTTGGCTGTAATATATCTTAAAACAGGAATCTACACTTAAGCCCACATTACAATCTTTACATTCATATTTAGATTCCCGACTTTTGTCATTTGCACTGCAAACAAAGCAGCTTCTACTTCGGTTTTTCCCTACCGATTTATAAACCGAAAGAAAGGAAATTGTCTTTCGGTTAACCTTAGTGGATGATTATTGCCAGCTAGACGTTGAGGATTTATATTATGGTGATATTTCAGCAATATTTCTCGAATTAAGCGTAGTTGAGATGTTGCCATGGATATTGATTCATTTCTATTATGTTTGTGAAGACAATAAGCAGTCCACACACAAATGTCTAAAATATAAAATAAATATTTGATATACCATCTTAGAGATTTTCGTGTTGACTCCACGGTACTTACAACCATGTCAGTTTTATCAACTGAACGCATTGAATTATTATAACCCAATACGCATTTAGGTTATTGAATAATTTTGTTACCTCCTTGTGGTTGAAAGCATATAGACTTCTTTTTTATCCATCCATTCTATGATATTCAAATTTTTGGATCTTCAAGAGGTTGCCTCTCCTCTTTTTAGTTTTTCATCAATTTTTAGCATTCATTTCCTTCTAAATTCGGCGTTGGTACACACGGGTCGTCTAGTGGCTGCCGGCTAAATCCGGTGCTGGTAACGAAAGGTTTAAATATATTACCAAATTCAAGTGCTACTACTGAGCTGACACTGTTGCGTATGTGCAATATTTACTGTACGAATAGAAAATTCCACTCTGTTTCATATTACTCATACGCAGAGTATGCCAAATAGGGCCTTAAAAAATCCATTTATTTTATTTATTCTACCCCTCCTTTACACATTTTTATGAGTATCATCAAAGATAAAGTAATTTGTCAAACTCATAATTTCTTGTTCCCGTTCTCATATTATTGTCACTGTTAGAAATGACGTCACTTTGTAAAATTTGTCAAAAAACTTTTTACACTGTGTTGGCATTTCACATTCATTTTATGTATAAATTATGGAAATCAAAGCTGTTTAACCGTAGATCGAGCTTTATATCAAAAATTAAACATTTAAATTTTTAAGACAATATAACTTTAATTCAGAAAAAGTTAGATGCCTGATATTTTTTTAAGTTGTTAGTGTTGTTATAACCATTATTTTAAACCAAATAAAAAAAGAAAATTTTAAAGAAGACTTAAAAAATTCAAAAACTTCATAATTCTGGCTTATGTATCATTTTTGATACATACTATGACTTGCCTAAGAATTCTTTGGTGTTGTGTATGTAATTCTTTTAAATTTTCAAAGATTTTGTGAAGTTTTATCTTAAATAATACATTATTTATGGTGCTTGAGAAGCAATTGAAAGTTAGGTGTGGAATGAAAGTGAAGATGTTGAATTATCTTTTCTTGATATGGAAGTAGTCATAGTCTAGTATGTAGGGTTGTAGCTTATTAGATGTCCGGGCAAGGTTCAAACCTCAGGCCAGGGTTTTCCAATTTACAAAGAAAAGTAATAACCGATTATGTATGTATGTATGTAATATTCCTTCTGCTAAAGACTCTGAGGAAGAAGGAAATAGAAGCTCGTCTTATGAACTGTCGAAAGTACTTGCAGCAGCAAACATGACAATAGTATGCTTATCGCCAAAGATGATACTACTTGGAACAGAGAGCCGTATGCCCTTAGTAGTTTGAGAGGAGAAAATATTACCAAATTTTTTCGCAGATTGCTAGAAGCTGTTTCACGACTATTGTTGTAGAGTCTTTCTTACTGTTTTTTTCATATTTATCTCACGTGACACACAAACATTAGAACAAAGTGTTTCGTCATACGTTTTATTTCATAGGTATGACAGAAGAATAACATTTCGGTCAAATGTGTACATATGAGATAACAGAATCATTCGCTTTGATAATTTACTTTGACAATGTACTACTCGGAAACGATGATAAATTTACACCTTTACGCCTTTTCGAAAAGTGAGCTGAAAGTCTATCAGCTTTAATAATCCCAATAATTTTGTCGCTCTAGGTTAGTAACTGAAGGATTTTATGGTCGTTGTAAATTTCGTGGTCCATCTAAATCGAATTGCCAGTTTTAGAATGAAGTACATGCTACGAGCGTAGCAACTACTTACAACCGCATTTGGGGAAACCTGTATCCGGGAAACCAGAGAGGAATCAAAGAGAGAGCATTGTTATAGGCATAATCGATATTCTATCCTGTTTTATTCAACGGGGCTCTTTTTTAAACTCACATGACGTTGACAACAAACTTTTCTAACGAAATATAACAATGGTTTGTATCATCAAATCTATAAATTATTTCGAAAATTCTATGTACCGTATGATACATAAGAATTATGAAGTTTTTTTTAAGTCTCGATCTAGGCTTACAGACCTTTTTTTTAACAAACATTTCTATATATATTCAGTGGTTAAACACAAACTATTGTATTGGTATCTTGGGTAACCATTTACACATACATACAGCTGCGTGCAAGTAATTAAGGACACGAAGCTTACATGTGAGCTTGAAGCAAAAAATACAAATGGTTGTATGATATTGTCAAAATTTGTCCAAGTTTAGTTAATTAAACTGTTAGTCGTAGAAAATAACTACTTATTGTGTCAAATAAATTATTATTTATAAAGCTGTGAGCCATTTTTTTAAAGAATATTGATTTCAGTCGTAAGGACACACCGTAAACTTCATGAAAAACATGTATTTATTAGAAAAAAAATCAATATTTTGTTGCAAAACCATTGTTGTCGATAACAGCTTAATATTTCCGAGGCATCGAGGTAACAAGACTTTCATATACACTGGTTGGAACGGCCTCCCAAGCTGCCTTTGTTTCGGCGAAGAGATCATCAAAATTGCTTATTTTTACTGAGCTTACTTTGGTTTTTACAACTTGCCATAAGCGGTTCAATATTTCAGAAGACATTCGAAAGCTGAAAAGCTGCCTCGTAAACAAAGAAGCCGAATTACGACAGTTCGTGAAGATGCACTGATTGTCCGCGAGTCGAAAAAAAATCCGCATAAAACAGCAAATGAAATTCGGATAGCAATCTTTGGTGAAAACGGAGCAAAACCATCTGTAGACACAGTAAAACGTCGATTGCGAGCAGCTGGGCTCTTTGGAAGAGTTTCCCGAATGAAACCATTTTTGTCTGACCGTAACCGGAAGAAGCGAATAGAGTTTGCAAAAAATACCGCCATTGGACCGCTGTGGAATGGAAAAGAGTGTTATTTTCGGACGAAACAAAAATTAATAGAGTCTCTCCCGATGAAAAACAATATGTTCGCCGGCCAAAGTTAAAAGAATTTGATCCAAGATACACCCGGGCCACTTTAAAGCATGGAGGAGGTTATATTATGCTTTGGGGTGCTATGTCGTCATGCGGTGTTGGGCCGCTGCACAAAATTGACGGAAACATGGACAAGTTCCAATATGTAAGAATCCTAAGCGATGCAATGAAGCCCTATGCTGCCGAGAATATGCCAGTAACATGGACATTTCAACAAGATAATGACCCGAAGCATACGGCTCATCACATCAAACAATGGTTTTTAGACAATTTGGTCGCTGTACTTGATTGGCTTTCAAGCAGTCCAGATCTCAACCCGATTGAGAGTTTATGACAAGTTGTAAAAACTAAAGTAAGCTCAGTAAAAATAAGCAATTTTGATGATCTCTTCGCCGAAACAAAGGAAGCTTGGGAGGCCATTCCAACCTGTGTATATGAAAGTCTTGTTACCTCGATGCCTCGGAAATGTCAAGCTGTTATCGACAACAATGGTTTTGCAAAAAAATATTGATTATTTTTCTAATAAATACATGTTTTTCATGAAGTTTACGGGGTGTCCTTAATTATATGCACGGATGAAATCAATATTCTTTAAAAAAATGGCTCACAGCTTTATAAATAATAATTTATTTGACACAATAAGTAGTTATTTTCTACGACTAACAGTTTAATTAACTAAACTTGGAAAAATTTTGACAATATCATACAACCATTTGTATTTTTTGCTTCAAGCTCACATGTTAGCTTCGTGTCCTTAATTAGTTGCACGCAGCTGTACATACATATATACATAATTGGTCATTACAACCCTTCAGTCAGGATTACGAACTAGTTTCTCACACCACTGATGCTGTGTGTGTTAATTTTATACATGAGCAGGACCTACAGTTTAAAGTCGATTTCGAAAGACAGATTTTTGAAAAACTTTTCATGGCAATTTTATTTACTCTCAGAGTTTTTGCGAGAAATCTGCTGAGAGGAAGTCGCCGAAGAAATACTTTTTGTATTTTATTTTGATGTCTGGCCTGGGGCACGAACCCTGGCTTTACGTCTAATAAGCCAACACACTACCTACTAGACTACGGTGGCTCCGTACCATTTACACTGTTTTTATTAATTTGCTTAGCCTTTGACGTATTACATCTGAAATCCTACTGTGGTTTATTATTTTAATATGATTGTCAATTTTATCTATGTTTCGTGCCTTCAGCATATTTACTAAAATTTTATTAAATTTTCCCTTTTGTTTCAAATAAAATTTTTACATTGCCATTGAAATTAATTAAAGTGTGTTACAATTGATTTTAGCTATTAAAGTCTGGTCTGACTCATTCGGAATTTTCCGGCAATGGTTTACATAGGTAATTATGACAACGAAATCAAACTGCATATTAATGACTCGATATTAATGACTACGTATGCATGCCACAACATTAAAAAAGCTAGACGACTCTGCTTCGTCATGAGGGTTTGTATTTTAAACATTCATACAGGCTGCTGGAAAGTCGAAGTAATATGTTGACTTATTAAACGAAAGACAGTGATTCAAACCGCAACTCTGGTATGTCAAACAAAACGAAATTTAAAAAAATATTTCTTTTGAGATTTCTTCTCTTGCCATGAAAGGATTTTCAAATCTGTCATTCGGAGTTGACATTAAACTGTAATTGCTGTTCTGGAGATCGTACACAACAAAAGGAAATTGTTCTGCATATATCATAGCTGGCTGTTTATGTGTTCCGATCACATCGGTTAAACTCGGTTTTGGGATTACATGATTAAACTAAGTATCACCAACAGCATGAAGGAGGGCTGCATGATGTTCTCTATGCCAGTCATCGTCCATGAATGTCTGTTTTTTGGGGGGCAAGTTCGTATGAAAGGCAATAACGGAATTTAGTAGGAAATTTCATTTCTCTTAAACTGACTGTTTAAAAGTAATGACTTTGCGATTGCGCGAGTTAAATAAGTTGGTGTCTGTTAGTTTTAATAGAAAAGTTAACGTCGTTGGTAATATAAGAATAGGTACAATGCGGAAGAAGACTGATTTGTATTATTTTCATAAACGTGATTGAAGGACTGCAATGACCAACTAAGTAACACTCCGAAATTATGAACTTAAGAAAAAATTTGTTTCACTTAATCCGAGAATGATGCAAAATTCCATTAGAATATGTTCTTAGTTTGAGGTAAATTTAAGCATGAGTCTTAATTTTCTATCTGTTTATTATTGAAATTCTTTAATAATATTGAAGTCTTTTTTAATTTCTAAGACTGGATATTCTTAAATTTTTATTATTTCCTTTTGCTTTATGTCTCAAGCCTTGTTTTTCTGTTACACAAAAGGTATATAAAATCTAAACGTTTACACGCATACATACTATATAATGTATTACCACAGTATACGCAACAATAAAGATAAGTAATTATCTGTGTCTATGATTGTAGCTGTTGGACTGCTTTGTGTTTCTGTATTTACTGGCAATTTCTTATAAATGACTCTACTTAAGTCTGCCTTTGTTTAAAATAATTTACGAGAATTTTTTATTTATTTTATCATTCTCTTGGTTACAATTTACCTACTCCAAACTATCAAATTCGAGTTCAGAAGATTTTGTTTTTTGCAAAACTGTAAGTTCAGGTGTCCTGTTTAGGGTTTTGTAAGCAACAAACATCGGAAAGAATATTTTTCCTAGAAAATTCATTACATAGACATAAAAAATAAGAAACATCACAAAAGAAACGAAAATTCATGTCTCATAATTTCATTTCTTCATTAGCTTCCTTAGACCTTTTTGTAATATTTTTTTCGTTTTTTTAAATTTTTCTTTGATAAGTACTCAACGATTTGCAATAAAAAGGATTTTGGGTGAGAAAATATTTGCCTTCAAATGATTGAAATCATTAATCATTATTATGCATCATCAGCACAATTTAAAAAGGGATTACAATGAAATGCTTTTATACTCCCAAATAATTTCTGATTCTTATGACTTCATATGACTTCAACAAAATGTGTTCCTTAGTTTAGTAACGATAGATAAGTTAAATGCCACAACAAAATAACACAATCCTGTAAATGTAGTCATTATGCATGAGAATTTAATCTGTTCAAGTATTCTATTTGAAGACTGTAGGTGTGTAAAACAATGATATTAGCAAAAAAAGCAAAAGACAAAGTCTTCCCACTATTCTATACGAAGATCAGATATATCATCTGTTTAGAGGTGGCATCCTAATGGTGCTCCGGCCTAATGTTGCCTAATGAAGTCACCGTAATGTGGTAGGTAGTGTGTTGGCTTATTGTATCTGAGGCCTCGTTTCAAATCCCAGGTCAGACATCTTTAACAAACCGAAATATGAGAAAATATTTTTTGGGCGACTTGCTCTCAGCACATTTCTGGCGAAATAAATTGCCATGAAAAGTTGCTGGAAATTCAATCATTCGGAGTCGACTTTAAACTGTAGGTCCCACCACTTTGGAGAAGTTAGGTCGTAATCCTGACTGAAGTTTTGAGTATATACAGTGCTGGCCACGAATTTAAGACACGACATATGACTGACTTAGTTGTGATAATATCAAATTTGATATTATTTATTCTTCTATGTACCCTGTAATATTAAGAAAAAGTACCATTATTTTATTTTGTATCTTTTTACATTTTGTTGCTTTTTGATCATATTATTGTAAAAACGTTTATTTGAAACTGGCCACGAATTTAAGACATTTCAGAAATATCTGGTTTTTAAGTGATTTTTTTTGTTGTTTTTTGTAAATGGTGAGCAACGATTGTTTTATTTTATGTTGGAATACATAGAAATATTTAATTATAAATGGCCAGAGGTCCTTGAAATTTCGATGCCGAGTGAAAACTAATCCAACAACTAAAATTTTATTGGAAAAATAGTAACGGAGATATCTAAGCTGCTTAAATGTTCTAGATGCAAGATTTACAACGCGCTGGAAACATCAAGCAACATGGTACCACCAAAAATGTAAAACAGCAAATCTAGAGACCGAAAAACTACACCCTAAAGTAGCTGCTAATAATCCTTTCACGAGCTCAAGTAAAATATAAAATAAAATTGCATTGGATTTTGGTATTGATATTTCGTCTAGGGCAATAAGAAGACGTCTAAATGAGAAAAACTTGCGTGGGTGTATTGGACAACCTAAACCACTTGTGTCAAAAAAATATCAAATCCCGACTAGCGTTTTCGAGAGAACATCTCAATAAACCGATGATATTTTGAAAAATATACTTTGGAGTGACGAGTCGAAGTTTTGCCACTTCGGCTCTGATGGAAAGCAGTACGTATGGCGCCGTCCAAACCTGGAGCATCACTCAAAGTACACCCTTAAAACGGTCAAACAGGGTGATGGAAATGTGATGGTGTGGCCAGCATTTTCCTGGCATGGTGTAGGTCCCATTTACAAGATTAGTAGTAAAATGGACCCGCACTTTTACAAAAACATTCTAACAGACACTATGCTACCATTCACTGAAGACAACATGCCCATAATGAGGAAATTTATGCATGATAATGACCCTAAGCACACCTCACGTCTTGTGAAGAGTTGCCTAAAAGAAAACAATATCACTGTTCTTCTTCTGTTCTGTGTGGCCAGTTCAATACCTGGACCTCGGTCCAATTGAGAACTTGTGGAATGATGTTGAGAAGAAACATGTTCGAGCAGTAAAACCAAAAAATTTAAACGATTTATGGGAAGAAATCCAAAAAGCTTGATATGCGATTCCAAAGCAACATTGTATGGCATTAGGCGAAAGTTTACCCAGGAGATGTGCTGCTGTGATCCAAAATAAAGGATTTCCAACCAAATATTAGGATTTTTTTATGAAGCTGAGCTTTACTTTGTGTTGATCTGTATAATATGTAAATAAAAATTCGTAACCAAATATAGGCTGCAAAATATTATTAATTTTTCTTCCTAATATTACTAAAATCTTAAGAAAAATATCATGGACCCAAAATTTTGTTGATAAGATGTAAAAATGATCACAAATATAAGTAAAATGTCGTGTCTTAAATTCGTGGCCACCACTGTATATAATGTCGAGTATGTATGTATAAAATGTCGATTAGATTAATAGTTTTATTATGTACGTTACTGACTTTTTCCAAGCCAGGCTACACGCTGAGCTGGCAGTCTTGGCTCTATGATCTGATCACCCATTCTCCAATAACGTCAAGTGATTACTGAAATTTAAGGTATTGTGTTCCACCGACGTTAAATGGACTAAAGCCCACATAGAGAATTCCAATCTATTCATACATATATGGCATATACTATATATGACAGACCGGAGTAGTCTTGTAGGTAGCGTGTTGTTGGATTATTAGCAGTGAACTCGTGAGTTCAAACCGCAGTTCTAACATCTCGCACAAAACAAAAGATTAAAGAAGTTCCTTCCAGCTGGCTTTTGTAAAAAATTCAGAGAGTAAATAAAAATTGCCATGATAAGTTTCTCCAAAATGGATAAAATTAACACATGCAACACACATCAGAAAAACGAACAAGAGCATAGGTTAGCATAGCTAGGAATGGAACTTTATGCATTTTTGAGCATATATTTGTCCATTGTGACACCACCATAAAGCAATGTCACAGAGTTAACTTGCAAGTCTTGATAAATCACATTTGAAAGTTTAATAAAATTCAATGATTGATATGATATCAAGGAACGATAGATCCGTGACAGCATTTAGAAAGGACGAACCAAATTAGAGAAGTCTGTGTCGAGCTTGAGACGTACATTGTTTGCTTCTTCGACAGAAGTCATCAGCAGATAAGTGAAGACTCTTCTTGCCACGTTAATGACCCATGAGTATAGATACAGTGACAAAGCTTTCTCTGCAATCCAGTTTCAATACGCTTTCTTGTCAATTTAGGCCAGTTGTCTCCTGCAATGATGGAAAATTCTTCCTCAACCAAGTATTTATAAGAGTCCATTTAAATGAAACACCTTACGGAAGATGCATATCTCTTCTGATAAAAGGAAATATACTCGATGGCCGTGTACCCAGTCTAGTCAGCCCACCAGCTAAAAATTTACGCGGGAGATATTGCCAGAAAGAATTTGAGGAGTTGAAGAGTTGGAATCTCTTAGTTGTAAATGATAGTTTGGAAAAGAATCCTGTTCCCTCGGATTGATCTATCTAATAAAAGCATTAGCTTTGAACAGACATACTTGAAGAAAATTTATTATAACCTTATGATGCCTATGTGGTTTATAAAAGTATGTTTTCAACACAACTCGTATAATAACATTATTAATCTCATATCAAATTTTTATTGAGCAATTGTAAACGAATATTTTGGCTGCACTTTAATATTTGAATTCTAAACATTTTCAAATTTTCCTTTTAACAGTTTATTGAACCAAATCAATAAACACTTAATCCCTCTCACCTTAAATAAGTAGAATTTTCCAACATTTCTTTACCTTCTGACATTCTTGGCAAGTAAAATTGCTTTGCTGGAGTAGAGGAAACAAACGATGATGGAGATTGTAATGTCAAGAAAAAATATTGGTATTGAAAACCAAATGTCGAAAATATTGGCTGTTTGCCAAGATTAGAACGGAAGGAGTCTTAATAAAATTAATTTCTTTTATCAACTTGTATCCCCTTTTTATACAAAAAAAATATAAGAAAACGTTGAAAGAATTTTAATTTAATGTCAGTATAGGCTTCACAGCCCACCCACAACAAAAAAATTAAGAAGAAGTTGGCGAATAAATTGGTGGCACAAGTTTTACGATCAATTTCATTAATAGAGTCTTAAAAAAAATTAAAAGTCTGCTGATAGAATACATTCAGAGTAGCAGATTTCACAATTCTGTGAAAATGCCTGCCATAGATTGAGCTTGTATGTAAATGAATTAAACGAGAATTTTGACTTTAACTTTTTAAAGACTTGAAAAGGAAATAATTTTTAAGCAAATAAAAAGTAAGTATTTGTAAGGAAATTAAACCAATATCAACCGTAAATAAAATCATTTACAGATTTTAATAAATTTTTCTTCTAACATGGCTTACAGTGACACCATTAGAAGCGAAAGATTGATAGCTAAGTTCGATGAGCAGTTACAGTTGCAAGGATAGTTAATTATAATTATGTAGTTGGAGTGCTCGCTTTGATACCAAAACTCAATTGATCATTAATAGCTGCCCGTAATAATACCAAGAGAAAGCGCAGTCTCTGTACTGACCAGATATCAGCAATGAATATTCAAAAACATGATTAGAATCGAATCATACTCATAAAATCTGATACTTATACGAGTTCATACTTATTGTAATATCATGGAACCTCTACTCATATTCAAAGTTTGAAGTACTCATCATATTCATACTTAATAACACGTATGATGTTGGTGAATTCGACTCTCCATAACTCAACATTTACAAGTATCACAAAATAAGTATGATTCGCGTACGAACACTAAAATACTCACTAAAATGTTGTGTGTTTGCTCTGCTTGGTATTCTCTCCGTTTTTGCTTATGTGTGTTTTTTATTTTTTTGTAAATGCAACAACAACTAAAACTGTAAATTTGAGTTTGATATCAACGCTGTACTCATACTTATTGCACTCATACTAATAAATCAACGTTGTAGTGAGTACGAATGAATCAAAGTAGTTAAATGTCAATAGTGTTGACTCACTTATATTCAAAATTTCATGAGTGCTTCTGAGTAGCGAAAAAACGATTCATTGCTGATCTCTGGTACTGACCGAATTCCTCCAAGAAGAAGAATTTGTTCACCGTAGGGACTAAGCAGTTAATACAGTTAATACATAAGACATAAAAATTAATTTCACTATTCATATCATTGTGTTTTGATATCACATGAAATGATGTCCCTCAGCTAACAGACATGTTCTGTTTAACCAATTGCTTTATGCTTTATTTATGTTTTAAAGCATAAATCTTTCAATCAAGCGAGTTACCTTCTTTTGATGTATTTGTTGATCGATTTGATGTCAATTAAATATAGCTAGATAAATTATTACGAAAGGGTGTGCAAAAAAAGTTTGCATTTCTGTTCGACCGATTAACAACCTCTGTAAAGCGATGTCTCTCTATATAGTTACCTACTAGGCCACGATCCGTGAGAAAAAACAAAAGCCGGCTATGTCTTCAAATGTAATTTAAAAAGTTTATTGTAACACCTTAGTCTAGTAAGTAAGTGTGTTGGCTTATTTGACGTGATGATCTGTTCAAACCACAGGTCAGACATCGTCAAGCAAACGAAAAATGAAGAAAGAAATATTTCTTCGGCAACATCCTCTCAGCACATTTCTGGCCAAAAATTTGAGAGTACAACATGCCATGAAAAAGTCTCTTAAAAACCTGTCGAATCTAAACTGTGGGTCCTGCCACTCATGTATAAAATTAATACACACAACATAAGTGGTGTCAGATGTTACGTCGTAATCCTGACTGAAAGGTTGTAATGGCCGATTATATATGTATGTATGCCCATTAACCATTGGTTTATTCTCGAGACTTTATTATTCAGTGTCCTTGCAGTGTCTTCTTATTGTTTATTGAATACAAATGACTCAGCTCTTCCTGCTTTAAGTTGCATTAAGTTCTCAGGTTAAGTTAACGAGTTGCTTGGCGTTCATTCCGTGGTTCATTTGGGGCATTGTGTTACCCAGTGCGAGTAAACTCCTCTGTCATGATCCGCTAGTAATGCGTTTAAACCTTACCGAGCCAGTTCCCTTACTAGCATGTGCGCCCAGAATTTCAAGCGTTCTGTCAGCCAGAAAGCGATGACAGCTGTTTTCAATTGCAGGACACTTACATACAAGTTGTTTTACCGATTCGGTTTCTTCCGCATACTGGCAGCTTCTGCAGTAATTCTGGTGGGGAGGATCGAGCTTATGAGAGAAACTGCCAATAGTGCAGTAACGTGTTAGAATTCTTGCTAGAGTTCAATCGTTCTCTTGTTCCACTGAAGTAAAGGGTGTTTTTTATAGAGGTATAGAACTTTAAGTTGCAATAAAACAACGATGGATTATTCGATTGACATGAATTTTATTTATCCAAAAGATAATCTTGTGGCATTACATCTTAAATATGATTTCTGGCATATGACCGCCACGGCTGGCGCGGATGTAGTCCAATCTGGACGTCCAATTTTCGATGACTTTTTCCAACATTTGTGGCCGTATATCGGCAATAATACGGCGAATGTTGTCTTCCAAATGGTCAAGCGTTTGTGACTTTACCGCATAGACCAATGACTTTACATAGCCCCACAGAAAATAGTCTAGCGGTGTTAAATCACAAGATCTTGGAGGCCAATTCACAGGTCCAAAACGTGAAATTAGGCGGTCACCAAACGTGTCTTTCCATAAATCTATTGTGGCACGAGCTGTGTGACATGTTGCGGGGTCTTGTTGAAACCACATCTCCTGGACATCATGGTTATTCAATACAGGAATGAAAAAGTTAGTAATCATGGCTCTATACCGATCACCATTGACTGTAACGTTCTGGCCACCATCGTTTTTGAAAAAGTACGGACCAATGATTCCACCAGCCCATAAAGCGCGCCAAACAGTCAGTTTTTCTGGATGTAACGGTGTTTCCACATACACTTGAGGATTACCTTCACTCGAAATGCGGCAGTTTTGTTTGTTGACGTAGCCATTCAACCAGAAGTGCGCTTCATCTCTAAACAAAATTCGCTTATGAAAATCGGGAACAACGGTAATCTCGTTTTGGGCCCATTCGACGAATCTACGCCTTACTTGATGATCGTTTAGCTTCAAATCTTGCACGAGTTGTATTTTTTAAGCAGGCAAACCAAGATCCTTCCGCAAAATCTTCCATAAAGTGGATGGACACAGATCCAATTCCTGTTGTAGGCTCTAGGAGTCAACTAAACTCCTAGGGTCTAGCAAAGAAATGAGTTGACGAGTATTGGGATATGTATATTCCTCTTGAATATATATATCCCCCAAGAAAATAAGAAGACTTAGGGTTTTTCTTTAAATGTGGTTTATTGCCTTCTTGGCTGGGTTTGTCTACTTATTAAGTAATCAACTTATCAACTAACTTTAGAAATTAATAAAAGGTTTTAGGAAAGTTCAAATTCAAATTAAAAATTGGACATGAGGAATTTAAGAAATACATAGGATTATACATAAGATGGTTTGAGAAAAAATAAGATCAGAAATTAAGAGAATAATAATAATTAAGAGAAAAATAAAAATAATTCACAATGAGACTACACTACAAAAATAACTGTTGAACACGGTCCACATACTCCGCGCCCCTTTAGTGGCAATTACATCCTTCCCATCTTCCGTGGATGATCCAGCCAAAAGCGGAATTTTGTGCTTGGGGCAGCGTTGTCTCGGGGCAATCAAATTGACGTAGCATGAATTGGGGCATTAACTGCCGCCCGATGACTCCGTCGACCTTACGGCAGTCATGGAAATTAGCGTGCGCCTTCGGAGAAAGACGTCGAAAATGATTTAACAGCGACTCGTCCAAAAGGGGTGGTGGGAACTTAAACGTGGCTCTGTTCCTTATTTCTAACTCCCAAGTTGCAATTATACTCATTGCATCGTACTCTGGGGCCACCTGAAACACTCCTTTGGTCTCAGAGGTGGGAAGCTCGGGAAACTCAATTGCTTTGGTCTTCAGGAGAAAGCTACACTGACTTGAAGTCTGCAAGAGGAAAGTAGCCACCCTGGGGACATCATTATGGAGGAGTTTTACTCTAATAAGAGGTGGTATCAATCCTCTTTCTTGGGTATCCGGGAAGTTTGACGGTCCACTTGGATTTGGGTGCACTTTGCAACTGGCTGCAGCTTTGTTCTGCCCAGGATGACTTGACGGGTCACTTATGCTTAGATCCTCTTCAAAACTCGACGCAGCTTGCTCCCTGCCATCCTCATGCAGCATAGTGTGATGTCTGGCACCGCATATGTTACATCTGTTTAATGATTCACACCAAAACCGGTTATGAGTTTGTGAGAAACAGTTTAGGCAGTAGTCATGCCTCTTAACATGGGCTCTTCTTTCGGAGGGGGCCATATCTCGAAACTTCACACAGTACTTTAGAGGATGATTCCGCCTGCACAATTTGCAGCGAGGTTTGTTTAGCATGATCTGTAAAGAGAGAACAAAGAAAACGTGCACAATACAAATAAAATATAGCCTGACTTAAATCTCTAAGATCGTGTGATGGATAAAATTGTAAACTCATTAATTAATTTTGCGTACAAGGATTATTGATTTCAATGGGTAACTTGCAAAGTTTTGTTATAGGACGTTTAATTAAGCCATGACTGGTCAGTATTTCGGCAACACGAACCTTTTGATCTGTACCGTAAATAACATTTTTTACTCTACCAAGTCGCCATTCAGTAGCGGGTAGCAGATCCTCTTTAATTAGAACGAAGTCGTCTTCCTTCAGATTGTCCTTTTCTGTTCTCCATTTGCTTCTACGTTGCAACTCGGTGATATATTCATTTTTCCAGCGACGGGCAAAGACTTGTTGTGTGACTTTAAGTCTGTCCCAGCGTTTCATGAAGGATATGTTTTCCACAGAGGGGTTATGGGATAATTCTGGAGCGGCTACTATCGGAGCGCCTCTCAGGAAGTGACCTGGAGTTAAAGGAAGAAGTTCGTTGGGGTTTTCAGATAAAGGGGAAATTGGACGAGAGTTCAAGATTGCTTCGATGCGTGTAAGTATGGTATAGAATTCCTCAAAAGTGAATGTTAAGTTGCCAGTTGCCTTTTTCAAATGAGATTTCATACTTTTGACAGCGGCCTCCCAGAGGCCGCCCATGTGAGGGGCATATGGTGGAATAAATGTCCAACTAAAACCATGTGTGCTATATTTTTCGATTATGGATTTTTCCACATTTTTTAGAAAGTCGTTGTGGGTGGCTAACAGCGAATGTTTAGCTCCTAAAAAGTTTCTGCCATTATCAGAGAATATGGAATATTGGTAGACCTCTACGACTAGTAAATCTGGTGAAGCAAGCAAGAAACGCATCTGTTGATAATTCCGAGCAGACTTCGAGATGAGCTGCTCGTGTGGAGAAACAAACGAAAACTGCTGCGTATCCTTTCAAACGTTTTGCATTCCGCAAATTGGAGGCTTTTAGTGTGAATGGGCCGGCAAAGTCCACTCCTGTATAAGTAAATGGTAATGAAAATGTGACTATCTCACGGGGTAGCGCACCCATTATTTGTTCTTGTACTTTGTGCTTGTAAACTGTGCAGGTTTTACAGGTTCTGACACACTGCCGAATGAGGTTTTTCAATCGCGGAATGTAAAAGCCCTGTCGAACTGCTCTTAGCATTACGTGATGTTCCGCGTGAAGCAAAATTTGATGGGTGTATCTGATAAGAAGTCTAGCTAATGACGATTTTTCTGGAATAATGATAGGATGCTGTTCGTTGAAACTTAATCCGGAATTATTGAGTCTGCCACCTACGCGTAGTAGTCCATCCTGGTCAAGAAAGGAATTGAGAGAAAGTATTCGACTTTTCCGATTTATGGGTTGGTTGTTCTTTAGGCAATCATGTTCTAAATAAAAATGAATTTGTTGTGCATTTAAAATTACAAAATTTTTGGCAAATTGTATTTCCTCGAAGGTGATGTGTTTTTGTATCTCGTACGGGCGTTTCAGAAGACGGTTGATGAAGCGAAAGCGATAACTGAGTATCCTTAGGGCTCTGGGAAATGACGAAAATTCGCTCAAAATATCTTCCTGTTGCGTTTGTAAATGAAAACTAAATATGTTCCGGGATTCTAAATCAGTGGGATCGAACATACGAGGTTTGGGCCAACAGTCAGGGGATTGAATTAGCCATGGAGGACCGTGCCACCATAGTTTACTTTCCGAAAGTTCCCGAGGAGCGCATCCTCGAGTTCCAAGATCGGCTGGATTCTCATCTGTCTTTACATATCTCCAATGATCAAGCTGAGTGATCTGACTAACACGATTGGCTACGAAAATTTTCAAAGTATGCGGGGGTTTCTGCAGCCAGCCTAAGACAATCGAAGAATCAGTGTATAGAAATAGTTCAAAGGGGAATTTTAATCGTTTAATTAAGCTCTTCGTTAAGTTATATAACAGTAATGCTCCACAGAGCTCGAGTTTCGGAATGGTTATCTTTTTCAAAGGCGCAACCTTAGTTTTCGCAACTAATAAATTACAAAAAATTTCTCCCTCAGGAGTAGAGACTCTCAAATAAACCGCTCCACAATATGCCCTTTCCGATGCATCACAGAACCCATGAATTTGAGCTTGATATCGAGGTGAGAAATTTACCCATCTAGCTATTTTAATGGTTGAAATTTGTGGCAGAGTAGTCGAAAATGCGTTCCATGTTTCCAATATCTTTGGTGGTATATCTTCATCCCAATCCGATTTGCATTCCCATAGCTCCTGCATAATAAGTTTAGCTACAATAATAATGGGTCCTAACCAGCCTAGAGGGTCAAATAACTTCGCTATGGTCGATAAAATTTGTCGTTTAGTAGTGCACGGTGAAACTCCTATTGTTTCTGGTGTGTAGTAAAAAATATCTTGCTTAGCATTCCAACGTATACCTAAGGTCTTTAATGAGCTAGCGTTTTCAAATTTCAAAAAATCTTCTTCAAGAAGATCTTCCCGGGCCACATTTTCCAAAAGAGCTTGGTGATTGCTGGTCATCTTCTTCAGGGGAAATCCAGCAGATTGCAGTGCTTTAGAAAGTTGTGTTTGTTTTTCTTTTGCTTCTTCCAGGTTATGTCCTCCTGATAAAACGTCATCTACGTATATCTCCTCCTTAAGAATTGAAGAGGCCAATGGGTGAGTTTCTTTACAATCCTCGCTTAATTCAAGAAGTGTTCTTAGTGCTAAATACGGTGCGCTATTAACACCAAAGGTAACCGTTTTCAATTGAAAAACTTTAACTAATTCGTTTGGTTTACCTCGAAATAAAATTTTCTGATAAGGTCTGTCTTCTTCATGAACAAAAATTTGGCGATACATTTTCTGAATGTCACCAGTGAACACATATTTATAATATCTCCATGACAAAATAATTTGCATGAGGTCTCCTTGAAGGGCTGTTCCTTGGTATAACACGTCATTTAAAGAAAATCCACTACACGTTTTTTTGGATGCATTAAATACAACACGTACTTTTGTGGATTTACTTTCTGGTCGAATAACTGCATGATGTGGTAGAAAAAAACTGAAATGTTTTGTCGTTGAAGGCTCCTGATGAGTTGTTTCTTCCATATGTCCCAAATCGATATACTCTTGAAGAACCTGTTGATATTGCGCTTTTAGTTCAGGATTTTTGTCGAGTTTCCTTTCCATCTGAAGGTACTGTGCGTAGGCTGTACTTTTCGATGAACCCAAAAATATTTCCGAGGGGTAATTTTCCTTAAAAGGGAGTCTTACCATGTACCTTCCCTCTGGTTGACGTTTAACCGTATTCTTATAAAAATTTTCACAATATACATCGTGATCTGAATCGACCTTTTCCTTTTCTACCTCTTCTATTTCCCAAAATTTTTTCATTTGCTCATGTAGGGCAGTTTCTTCTTCTGATATGACTAAGGTGGAAAACGAATTATATGTGTGACTGGGTTCAGGACCTGATAGATACCATCCGAAGTGGGATTCCCTTGCCTCTAACGTGTTCTGGATATTTGATTTTATACCACTTAGGTTAATGAAGGGTAAATAGTCGCTTCCTATAATGAGATCTATTGGACCAGGTTTGTAAAAGTAAGGGTCTGCTAAATTTAAAGCTTCAATATCCAGAAGATTGGTTTTCTGTATTGGAGAGCTAGGTAGAAAATGAGCTAATCTCGGAGCAATTATTGCTTTAATTGTAATTGAAAAATCGGACCTCTTTGTTCGCAACGTGAGATTGCATATTCCCTTTGTCCTTCCTACTATCGTTCCTCCTAGACCAGAAATTCTGGTATGATATGCTTCCACAGGAATTGATAATTGTTGTTGAACTTTTGACGATACAAAACTCTTTTCGGATCCCGCATCGAGTAGCGCCCGAACAGTAAATAGCTCACCTACTTGTTGTATGTAGATAAGAGCCGTCGGTAAAATTGTTGTGCGTCCATACGGAAGGGTACCTATATCAATGTGAGTTACCTTTGGTTTTTCTTTGCTGATTACATGAGTATTGTATGACACTGTTTCCTCATTCCGTGGAGAAGCTTCCTTAAGTGCTCGAGTATTGCCGTCGTCTACATGTAGTAATGTGTGATGTTTCTTTTTACAGCGAAAACAAAGAACTTTACTGGGACATTTAGATTTAAAATGATTAAGAGAAAAACAATTGGAACAATATTTATTCGCATACACAAAATTTATTCTGTCCTTTACAGATAATTCCAAAAACTTTTTACACTGTTTCAATGGGTGATTCTCATTACATTTTTTACAATTGAATTTCATCCTACTTCCATCCGCTTGTGAGTGAAATGAGTTCGACCTTGCCCCTGAGTTTTCCTTCCAATTTGGCTTCTTCATATCGAACACAGTTTCCAACATCTCGATCCTTCCTTTCAGAAAATTGCTCATGTCTTTCCATGAGGGCATTTCTTTTTGATTCTTGAGAGAGTTTTCCCATGCCCGTAGGGTATTTTCCGGCAACTTTGAGGAGCAAATATACGTTAAGATAGGGTCCCATGAAGAAACGTTGATATCACAGGTTTTCAAAATGGCAATTTTTTCATCGATGGTGTCTACAATTAATCGTATGGATCTGGAGGATTCGTTCTGAGCAGTTTGTATTGACAGAATGTGTTTTATCTGTTGGTTGACTAAAATTCTTGGGTTCTCAAACCGACTCTGAAGCGCGTCCCAAGCTAACTCAAAATTTTGTCCAACTAAATCGAACCGTTTTACGATTTGGTAGGCCTCTCCCCTTACTTTGGTTCGTAGGTATTGAAGTTTTTCTACTTGCGATATGTCTTTAATTCCCAAAACGAATGATGTAAACATATCCCTAAATTCCTGCCATTTAGTATAACCACCTTCGAAAATTGGCATGTCACATGGAGGTAACCTTAAGCCAGCCCTTGATTGCCGAACGACTGTTGCCTCTGTTGTATTTGTTACGTTTTGATCTACTATCAATCTGTTCGCTATCCTATCCATGAGCTTTGCTTTTAACTTCTGATACATGTCTGCTGCTGTTTCGTACTGTAGTGAGACTCCATCCTTGAAGTCGTCACTAACCTCACTCTTTTCGTCCATAACAAAAGCATCATAGCTTTCCATAAGCCTACCCCATCTTCTCTCCAACTCTTCCTGCTTCACTTGGAGAAACGCTGGAGTCTGATCCTCCTCGCGAACATTATCGAACTCTGTGCACAACGCCGTTAGTTGGTGTATATCAAATTTACACCTTCTTTTTACCGACATTGTGCGTAAACAATAAAATTACTTGAAGTATAGACTTTGTGGTTCTTTTTTTTTTTTTTTTTTTTAAATTCACGTACGAAATTTACGCGCGGAGAAAAAATAATTTTCAATTACTTAATTGACCGATATAGTTAATGAATTCCAAAAAAAATTTCAATAAAAATTCAAAACAAGTGCAAAATTTATCCCATAAATTAAAATATATGTTAAACAGCTGACTTACCGTGGTCTTTTCCTTTCCGTTCTTAACACGCGCGAAGCGTTTACTTGTATTGATTGTGTTGTTGAAATGTGCGTTATGATTGTTGCAAAAATTTGTTGAAAAAGTCGTTGTGTGTTGTAACTAATTTTGTTTTAAAAAAAAAAGTATTTTTTGTTTGTTTGTTTTAATTGTTTTAATTTTGAGCGATCTTTATTTGTTTTTTAATTAATTATTTTCTACTTTATATTTTCAAAAGAATTGTATTTGTTTTCAGTGTCACTGTAGTTTTTCACTAACTTTCTTTTTTGTGGTTCACTGTGTGTGTGCTTTTTTTTTGTACTTACTGTCTGGTTTACCGTTTTTTTTCTTTGTTGTTTGTTTTAAGTACTGTTTTTTCCTTTTTTAATAAAATTCTGTTTTTTAATTCTGTAATTTTTTCTTTTACAGTGTCGTTGTTTTTTATTTTTGAAAAATTTTGTTTAGCACTGTTTTTTTTCACTTTTTATTATAAAATTCTGTTTTCAATTAAAATCAATTTTTTTGTATTTTGTTTGTTCTTAGTTCACAAAAAAAATTTTTTTTTCCATAAAATTTTATTATTGAGTCTACTGTATTTTTGTATTTTTCTTTTGTACGAAGTTTTGATTTTTGTTTTCTGTAATTTTTTCTTTTACAGTGTCGTTGTTTTTTATTTTTGAAAAATTTTGTTTATCAATGTTTTTTTTTTTCCACTTTTTATTATAAAATTCTGTTTTCAATTAAAATCAATTTTTTTTTTGTATTTTGTTTGTTCTTAGTTCACAAAATTCTGTTTTTAATTAAAATCAATTTTTTTTTGTATTTTGTTTGTTCTTAGTTCATACAAAAAAAATTTTTTTTTCATAGAATTTTATTATTGAGTCCACTGTATTTTTGTATTTTCTTTTGTACGAAGTTTTGACTTTTGTTTTCTTTAATTTTTTCTTTTACAGTGTCGTTGTTTTTTATTTTTGAAAAATTTTGTTTAGCACTTTTTTTCCACTTTTTAATAAAATTTTGTTTTTTAATTAAAATCAATTTTTTTTTGTATTTTATTTGTTAGTAGTTTGCACAAAAAAATTTTTTTTTTCATTAAAGTTTATTATTGAGTTTACTGTATTTTTGTAATCTTTTTTTTGTATGAAGTTTTGATTTTTGTTTGCTGTAATTTTTTCTTTTACAGTGTCACTGTTTTTTCTTTCTGTTTAATGATTTTTTTTTCTGTTAAATGATTTTTTTTTCAGTTTCTATATTTTCTGTTATTTTTAGGTTTTGTTTCTTTGTTTTATTTAAATTGTTTTTTTTTTTTCAAAATTCTGTTCTTTTATTTACACTGTCTTTTTTTTTTTTTTTGTAAGGAGTTTTTTTTTCCTTCACCTTTTTGTTTGGTAATGTTTTTCACTGTCTATTTTTTCTTTTGATGTTGCCGCGCCGATTGACTTTATTTGAATAAACGCAAGAATTTTGTCAGTCGTTTGCGTAGGCGTATTACAACGGAGATGCGAAACGGAGATCAACTGAAACACACACTTTTGTTGTTTTAAATTTTTTTTTTGTTCCTTCGCTTCTTAATGTTTTCTTTTGATCCCGTTATAATGTGTAGAGTTTTGTTCTCTTTGTGTACAGTTGATATCGATATTAACTTGAAGTATTGTTATGATTTATGTTTCTCTATATTGTTTCATTTCAATGTCGTTCTAATTCTTTTTGTTTTTTGTTGTCTTGTGGAATTTGCTCGAAGCTTATTATGTGTATTTTTGCAACTGGTTTTTTTTTCGTTTACCGTTGCCCTTTATGCGTTTTTAATATTTGTTGATATTTTTATATGTATACCACAATCGCGTGATACTGACCTTTTTTGTCCTTTGATCTTATTGGTGTTTTTTATTTTACTATTTGTCGTTATGAAAACCGGTTTTTGCATGTTATACATATGCGTATGTAACTGCGTGATTTCTTTTTGATTTTTTACACTTCCTACACTGTTCTCTTTGAGATTTTTTAAGTCAAAGCTACAACTACTGTACTGTACATACCTTTCTTGTTCTCTTACCCTTTAAATGCCCTTTGTTTGATACTTGTAACCTCTGTATTTTCCCTGTTGATAACTGACCTTATGTTTTTCCGTGTAGGATTCTTCAAATGCCCTTGACGTTAACCTTCCTTCTTGGGGATGAATTTTTTGATGATCGATCTCCCGTCTCTTTTTTCCTGCAGATGAATTTGTTGATATCGATCTATTGTCTTTTTTCCTGGGGATGAATTTATTGATCTTCTTTCTCCTGCGTTTGTAGATTATGATTATGGTTGTTTGGCTTCTCGTCGTTTTCCTCTTGATGACGTTGATACTGCGAAAACCTTAACGTGACCTGTGGAATTTATGCCACTTCGCGGTTATTGGGATTAATGCTGGTAGCGCACAATCGCCAGTGATGGTTAGTGGAGCTTATGCCACTCTACGATTATTGGGGTTTATGCTGCGAAAGCCTTGGTGTAACCTGTGGATCTTATGCCACTTTACGGTTGTTGGGATTGATGCTTGTAGCGCACAATCGCCAGTAATATCTAGTGGAACTTATGCCACTCTTCGTTTATTGGGGTTGATGCTGGTAACGCATAACCGCCTGTTGTGTCTAGTGGACCTCCTGCCACTGATTCAAATCGCAATCCTAGACCGCTAGGACTTGTCGAAGGACCAATTTTGTAGGCTCTAGGAGTCAACTAAACTCCTAGGGTTTAGCAAAGAAATGAGTTGACGAGTATTGGGATATGTATATTCCTCTTGAATATATATATCCCCCAAGAAAATAAGAAGACTTAGGGTTTTTCTTTAAATGTGGTTTATTGCCTTCTTGGCTGGGTTTGTCTACTTATTAAGTAATCAACTTATCAACTAACTTTAGAAATTAATAAAAGGTTTTAGGAAAGTTCAAATACAAATTAAAAATTGGACATGAGGAATTTAAGAAATACATCGGATTATACATAAGATGGTTTGAGAAAAAATAAGATCAGAAATTAAGAGAATAATAATAATTAAGAGAAAAATAAAAATAATTCACAATGAGACTACACTACAAAAACAACTGTTGAACACGGTTCAACACCTGTGCTCGATGGCGGATGGACTCATTCGGGTCTTCCTCAATGCTACGCTCTACGGCAGCAATAGCTTCTTCTGTACGCACCGTAAAGCGTCTCTGGGGATGCGAGTTATCAATAAGAGTAAACGTGGTGCGAAAACGTTTCATGGTTAATCGAATTAACTGCTCTGATGGACGATTTTGTCGACGATAAAATGGACGTATTGCGCAATACGTTTTCCGCACAGAACCATTATTTTCGAAATAAACTTGCACTATTTGCAAGCGTTGCTCAGGCGTGGGTCTATTCATGATGAATTGCCAAACCAAACTGAGAATAAATTACTTGACAGCTGTTAAATCGGTCGCCATCTTGAAAAGTAATGCCAACTTAAAGTTCTATACCTGTGTAAAAAACACACTTTAGTTCCCCGGTTTTCCTGCTACCCACTGCTGGACACAGCAGTTTTAAAATCCGGCAACCAGATATGTTGCACTACATATGGTTTGATTAATTTCATGCTGATTTTACCAATTTAAAAGTATTTTTGTAGGGGCGCATATATTCCATTTATCGTTTCCTCGTCAGACATCTCCGATCCGTTCTGTACCAGTTCGTCCGCTATTTCGTTCCCCTCTGAACTATACACCACATTACATTAAGGTGCATAAGAATGTTTTTGAGTGCTTCTGAAAATACTTGAGCATCATTGCTACAATGCTTAGAATTTTAACGAAATTTGCTTCTGTATAAGAAATATAACAACAAATGTGGGGGTAGGTTTTCTTCAAATTGATTGAAAGTAATTCGTATGAAAATATCTTTTTGAGCCAATGAAGGAATGAATGAATGGATGAGTAATTAATTTAAAGAATAAATGGACATTTTTCAACTTTATTACTTTAATTTATCAAACAAATGCATACTTTTAACGCTATTTACACGCACACATACAATATAATAACATTTTGTTATGGTTGGCAAGTGATAATGGTGATAAAATATAAATATACAGCTGTGGTCAACTAGATAGTAGTGGGGTAAATTCAAATTAAATTTTTTCTTCATTTCCTATGCTCTTTATAAATTCTTATTAAATTCAATATCATGTTGTGAAAGCTTTTAACCGTAGATCGAGCTTTGTATCGAAAATAATACATTTAAATTTTTGAGACTACATAACTTTAATTCAGAAAAAATTAAATATTTTTTAATTCGTTAGTACTGTTAACGCCATTATTTAAAACCAAATAAAAAACAAAATTTTAAACTGGTCTTAAAAAATTTCCAAAACTCCATAATTCACGCTATGTATCATTTTTGACTTTCTGAGGTATTTTTGGGGCTGAGTATGTAATTTTTTTAAGTTTTCAAAGATTTTGTGATGTTTTATTGTAAATAATACATTATTTACGGTATTAGAGAAGGAATTGAAAGTTAAGTCTTGGATGAAAGAGAAAAGGTTGAATTATATATTCTTGATATATATATATACATATGTTCTTGATATTGATTGAAGTAGTCGTAGTCTAGCATGCAACGTATTAGCTAATACGACGTCAGACTAATTTACACCAAAAGGTTGTAATGACCGATTATGTATGTATGTATGTAATATTCCTGCTGCTGAAGACTTTGAAGAAGAAGGAAACAGAAGCTCGTCATATGAACTGACGAAAGTATAGTCAGCAACAAACATGACAGTTGGATGTTTATCGCCAAAGATGGTACTGCTAGGAATAGAGAACCGCATTGCTTTAGCAGTTAGGAAAGAGAAAATATTACCACGCAGATTGCTAGCAACTGCTTCCTGAAATGTTTTAGAGTATTTCTCACTGCTCTTCCCATATTTATCTCACGTTACAGGCAAACATTAGTAGAAAGTCTTTCGTCCTATGTTTTATTTCATAGATATTATAGATGATCATATTTCGGTCAAATATGTACGCATGAAATAACAGAATCATTCGCTTTGATAATGTGCTACTCGGAAGTGATGATATACTTACACCTTTTACGCCTTTTCGAAAACTGAGATGAAAGTCTTTCAGGTTTTAATAATCCCAATGATTTTGACGCTGTGGATTGAATTTTATGGTCATTATATATTTTGTGGTCCGCCGAAATCGAATTGGCAGTTTTAGATTCAAGTACATGCCACGTGCGTAGCAACTACTTACAGACATATTTGGGGAAACCTGTATCCGGGAAACCAGTGTGAAATCAAAGAAAGATCATTGTTATTGACATAATCGATTTTCTATTTCTTCTTCACATGACGTTGACAACAAATCTTTCTAACGATATATAACAATAGTTTTTTACAATCAGGTTTGAGTGAGTACTCAATTAGAGCATTACTGATGCGAGTGACAATAAGCTACCCCATCTAAACAATTTGAAACTTATAAATTGCTACAAAGCAAGGGTGCTAGATGTCAAATTATTATCATTTAGAAAAAAAAATAAAACAAAGCTGAAGTGTGTCATGTCAAAAATTTTGGCTTAAATTTTATAAAAGTGATAATAAATTGTAATAATCTAAGATAGTTCTATTAAAATTAATTAAAAGAAATAAAAATATTTAAAGTTTTTAACAAAATCTCTCATTAATAGTGACACAAGTATGTATCAAAAGTCTAGAATTATGAAGTTTCTTCAGGGTTCGATCTACGGTTAAATCATTTGTTTCTTAATATTTGCCCTCGTCTGTACGACAATGATAATGTAAATTACAAATATTGTTTTTACTCATGTATGCATATGTACAACTACTTAAAATCAAACTTGACGTTATCCATGTGTGTATACAAATATACATGCCGAAATCGGCATGCGCTTACATGTGTGCGTAACAGTATTTGTTAGTTTCATTCGAGCATGAAAGTAAAATGGAACAACAAACGCCATTTAAATATCCACACTTACACGTATAAATGCACACATACACAGAAAAGATATGCATCATATACAAGGCTACATCCATGCATACAAAATTATTCACATACACTGGCAATGTATTATGGCAACTACAAGAAGTGCATACATGAAGAATGTAGAATTACACATGATACAACATATGCATGCTAAAAGTGTGTGTGCATGTATGCATAACTGAGAATGACTGGGAGCAACATATGTAATTTCAGCTGAATATATCGGTATGCGTAAGCAATGTATTTAAATACTTCCATGCCATACATACAGTATAAACACAGATGCAACATGCAGGTGCAAGTATGTATGCATATTGTACAACTACTGTTTATATTATTGCTGGCGTAAAGATAAAAAATATTTATTTTATTAAAGGATAACAAATGGTTATTATTTTTCTTTACTCTCCCTTTTTTGTCTCAGAGAAAAGCAGCCCTTATCTCTCTCAAATTGTTTATGTATTCAATTACTTCTTGCTTAAACATTTTTTAAAACGAGGGTGACATTTAAAATAACAAAGTAGAGAGATTGAAGGGTGACGGTCTTAAATGCCACTATAAAGTAATGCAAACATTGTTTTCGGCATAATTATTTCAACTGCACAAGTTTTTATAAATAAAACAGATCACCGTTGTGGTAATAACATTTCCATTACATTACATATGTAAGTATATTATGCTGATACTTTACAACCCATTTCCCATCCCGCCTAACTTCTCATATCATCTATGTATGCTTGTGTTTGTTAACTTTATCCATAAGCGTCGTAATTTAACATCGACACCGAAATACTGATTTTCGGAAGTTTTTACATGGCATCTAGTTGCTTTGAGAGCTTTTTTCAGAAAACATCTGAGAGAGGGTAGTAGAAAGATATAATTTTTCTAATTAATTTTTTCAAGACTTCAATGCTGAGGTTTCAACTTAGAATTCCTGTCCAGTATGGAACATACATAACTGCCCATTACAACCCGTCAGACAGGAATATGACCTATGTTCTAACATCACTTATGTTGTATGTGAATTTTGTACATGAGTGGCGGGACCACCGAACGATAGATTTTTGAGAAACTTTTCATGGAAATTTTATTTACTCTCAGATTTTTTTTATTATTTTTTCAGATTTTGGTTTTTTTTGAGATGACCTGGTGTTTGAACCGTTGCCTTATGTCTAATAAGCCAACATACTGCCTAGTACCTACTATTCTTTCTATTTTGTCAGATAAAAAGTACGAAAAACTACTGTAATGGGAAGTTAAATTCTCCTCCAAATTCTTTGAAAAGGTACATCTATGGCTCGAAGTTTGATAGGAAAATGGGTTTTGATAGGAAATGGGTTCTGGTACCATATACACAACTTAGATATCAGACACTAAGGCGAAGGTTATGACTATCATCGTAGCATTTAAATGACTTCTCAGTGTCAGCGTATTCCCTGGGAGTAATCTAATCTAGTTGTAGTATTGGATTAGAAGACATTAGGCCACGGGTCAAATCCCAGGTTAGACATCTTCAACAAAACGAATTATGAAAAAATATTTCCTTCCTCTCACTAGATTTCTAATAAAAATTCTGCGAGTGAATAAAATTGCCATGAAAAATTTTCCCAATAATCTGTCGTTCGAATTTGACTTTAAGCTGTAGGTTCGACCATTCATGTGTAAAATTAACACACAAGTGTTGTTAAGTGGTGTGAGGAACTAGGTTGTAATCCTGACAAAAGGGTTGCAATGACCAACTATGTATGTATGTATGTATGTATTTATTCTAATCTAGTCAGATTGCCAGTTTGCCATAAAGTCCCTTTTGAACGTCATATCAATGTCCAATCATATCCACAAATGTCATCTATTTCCCCGTATAATAATCACTGGGCATAGGGACAAAATAACCACCATGAGGATGAGACTCTGACTACCGGGTTAAGTTGAGTTGAGGAAGAACGAAACTGCTTATTTTATTTTCTCGAGTAGACATTTACTGTGGGACCCTTGCCCTTACGATACGTTGTCTACTGAGAAATCATGCCTCCAAAAAGACTTACGAGAGTAGTGGGAATCACATCGATAACATCTGTAACGAAACTATCTGATTATCTGAATTTATTTTTATTATCTTTAGGAACCAAACTTTATAGGGTATCCCTATAACGTATTCTCCAAGCTTATTGTCATGACGAACTTAATAATGCTGTTCGATTTCAACAACACCCATGTTCTGCCTTCTGGGATGCTTTAATGTCCAAAGTTTCCAAGAATATTGTTACGTTTTACCTTTAAATAAAAATACAAATAAATCTGTGTTTAGTTTTTAATTAAATTCTTTATTGTTCGCAAAATTCTTTGTGCCACTGTTCACAACTTGATGTAAACAACAACAATTGCTTTGTTTGTTATTCTTCTTTACACTCTTTTGCATAAACAATAACAATTTTTAAACAATTGTTCGACGGATCTTTGTAAAGGAGATCTACAAACCACAATTACTCTCTTCAAACGCACCGCGTCTTCACACAAGACTTACTGAACTTTTACTGACTCTGTCTTGCCTTTTATACCGCAGGGTAAACACTCTGATGAATGCTCCTGAAGGCAAATGACTTCTCCATCTCGAAATCTCTATAAATGTAAACAGATTGTTAACATTTATTCATGCAGTTTTTGTTGTTGCATTTTTGTTTACTTGTTTATCATGTAAACAAGTTCATTGCTTCTGCTTACAATTTGAACAATGTGACCATTTCCCATGTGATCATTTCCATTTTCGTAACAATATGTTTTGCCGATTCTTCGTCTCCAAACTATTGTAAACTAGATTGCTTGTGGCCATAAATTTTACTGTAGTCCAGACATCTCCAACAAAACGAACAACAAAGCGGCGACTTCTGATCGGCAGATTTTTGGCAACAAATCTGAGAGTAAATACACTTGTCATGAAAAGTTTGTCCTTCAGAGTCGACTATAAACTATAGGTCCCGCCACTTTATAATAAAATTAACAAACAACTTAGTAGTGTGAGAAGTTAGACCGTAATACTACCGCGTGTGATATTCCAAACTACAAGTTATTTTTATAAATTAAAAAAATTTCTTCACAATAATTTTTCAAACTAAAATATCTTCTTAACGCATTTCCTGTGGCACAATTAATTTTCCTTTCCAGGCAAATAATGCGTAGTCATAATTGATTTGAAAAATTCAAACGAAACTGTTTGTTTTTCAAAAAACAAGATGAATTTTTAAAATAAAAATAAAACAAACTAAATGTGGGTAAAAACACATCTTGAATGGTTTTAATAATACTTTTAAAGACCATAAGCTTCTAAAGATTAAGTTGGCTTATTTGGGAATATAACACAGGTAAGTGGTAAGTAAAAAAAAACAATAACAAAAAAGGGCATACATTTTATAACATTTTTCAAGTGAAAAGTATTATGAACGATTAACTTGAGAAAGGCAAGATAAAATAAAAACAATACAAATAAAATAAAGAAATTTAAATAATGCCGGTAAAGTTAGTGTTTTAAAATTCATAATAATATGGATTTCATTTAAAAATTAATGCTTATAAAACACCTAGAATATCTAAGAATTATTGAATGAATAATTGTTACAAAAAGGTTTCTTTCATCAGACTTATAAATTTATTTTCTTTTCCGAATCAATTGTTAACAAGATTTGTAAAAACAATGTGTAACGACATTCTTACAGATCTGAACAATATTGTTACGAAAATAAAACAAATCTAGATACTGGTGTTAAAATTATAAAAGAAAGCTACTAAAACAAAAACAATGCAGTAAAAAACCTGTATACAAATTATCGTATTGCTTAATATAACAACAAACACGAGCATAAAAAATGGTAAACAAGTAAACAAGTAAAATTCACAAACCACACTACGAGAATAAATGTAAACAAAATACAAAAACAACACTACAATAATAAATGTAAACAACGATGTATACATTTATAGAGATTACGAGAAGGCGAAGTCATGAGTATTCGCCTTCAAGAAGATTCATCAGACTGTTTACTCTGCCATATAAAAGGCAAGGCAAAGCAGGTGACTGAGTTAGTGACGTTCAGTCAGTCTTGTGTGAAGATGCGGCGTGTTCGAAGAGAGTAATCGTGGTTTGAAGATCTCCGTTGCAAAGATCAGTCGAATAATTGTCTAGTAATTGTTATTGTTTATGCAAAGTGTATAAACAGAGAAATAACGAAAGAGGCAATTGTTGTTGTTTACATCAAGTTGGTTGCGAACAGTAAAGAATTTTTCCAAAACTGAAAACAAATTCTTTTTTTATTTTATTTGCAATCTACGAACTCCTCTTTTAAACGTTTTTAAAAGTGTAAAAACGTAACAATATGAAAAAATAGGGGAAATTTTTTGGAAGTTACTGTGGTTTCGTAGTTAGTGTTTTGGCTTAATAGACGTATGGGCACGGGTCAAACCCTAGGTCATACATCGAAACATAAAAAAAATTCTTCGGCGATTACCTCTAAGAAGATTTTTAGCAAAAACTCTGAGGGTAAAAAAATTGTATTTAAAGTTTCTCAAAAATCTGTCGTTCTGAGTCGACATTAAATTGTAGGTCCTATCACTGAGTAAATTTAAGGAAAAGAAAGTCAGTCCTTTCCTTGTCAATACGTGTCCAGCAGAGTCTGGAAACATTGCACGCACAACAAGATTGCACTACCAACGAGTTTGAGTCACCCGGTAAAACGAGTGGAAAATATCCAAATTAACCGAGACAATGGGAACGCCGATGACCTGCAACATATCGCAGATTGCCCATTCCGTGACGGTCGTGGCCAGCTCATCAGCTGTGCAATTTCCAACAATATCATTATGTCGCGTAACCCACATAAAATTTTGCCTTTGAATGGCCAGAAATTTATCTGAGATATTCTCGGCAGTAATGGATAATGAAGTCACCGTAGTTTAGTAGGTATTGTGTTGGCTTATTACATGTAAGGCCTCGGTTCAAACCCCTGGTCAGACATCAAAAGGAAAATATGAAAAAAAGTATTTCTTCGGTGACTTACTCTCAGCAAATTTCTGGTAAATAAAATTGCCATGAAAAGTTCCTGAAAGAAATTGGTGGTGCGGAGTAAACTTTAAACAGTATCTCCCGCCACTCAAGTATAAAATTAACACATACAACATAAGTGGTGTAAGAAACTAGGGTCATAATCCTGATTGCAGGGTTGTAAAAACCAATTATGTATATAGTAATGGATAACGACGGATGTCGAAACTACATTCATGTGGGACTTAATGGCAGCCAGGCTATCCGAGTAAATCAAGAGATTTTAAGAAGAAACCCCGCTACTCAAAAAGCATTGAGAAAGAAAATTAACTGCGAGAACTGTATTAATTTATTACGGCGTTTAAGAGAATATAAAGGAAAAAGGCCGTACTTGTCGAATAAGTAAGAACTCCTGGAAGACAGTGCATTATTATGTTCGCTTACGTTGTGACGAGTACCAACATCATTGAAATAATGTACGTATCATTAGCCTGATTTGGTTCACTCGTGTTATATTATAATTCAGAATTTAAAAAAAATGCTTCATTGGAAAGATTTATGTGAGCAAATTCCTACTCATGTATCAACAGGGTATAGATTTTTTAGCTATTATCTTTTTGGCAACACTGGTTTAAACAGCTCACGCACGTTTCGTGTTTTGTTTCACTGTCAAACATCTTCAGTCAGTTTTGGTCTATAATTTAACCATGAAACGTCTTACAAACGAACAACGCTTACAAATCATTGAATTTTATTATCAAAATGCGTGCTCTGTTAAGAAAGTTCATCGCGCGCTTCTTCCATTTTATGGTCAGTTTAATCGACCCACTGAAGCGACTATTCGGGCTATTGTGACTAAATTTCGCACCAAATTTACATTGTTGGACATTAAACAACCAAGTTTATTTTCGTTCATAATTCTTCGGCATTACTCCAGATTTTCGTCTCAATAACGAAAAATATAGAAAGATAGCTTTTGAAAATGCTTATCCGTTAAAGTAAAACATAATCAACAAAAATAATATCTAATGTATTTACGGAAATACTGGGAGCTGTTTCTATATAACAACATATGGACCTTCTATTAAAATTAAACTAAGTAAAAGGAGTAGTAGTCTAGTCGGTAGTGTGTTGGCTTATTAGACGAGATGCCACGTTTCAAACCCCAGGTAAGACATCAAAATGAAATATAAAAAATATTTCTTCGGCGACTTCCTCTAAGCAGATTGCTGGCAAAAACTCTTTGAATAATTAAAATTGCGAGGTTTGTTTACTGTATTGTTTTGTATTTGTAGCTTTTGTTTATAATTTTAATGTTAAGCGATGTAAAAGCAAAACGCGAGTATGTAGATTTTTTATTTTCGTAACAAAATGAATAAAAAAATACTTCTTTCTGCGATTTCCTCTTAACAGTCTTCTGATAAAAACTCTGAGAGAAAATAAAATTTCCGTGTAAAAATTCTCAAATCTTTAGTTCGGAGACGACGTTAAACTGTCGGTTTCGCAACTCATGTATAAAAATTATAACACAATAAATAGGTGGTATCTTATAATCCTGACTAAAGGGTTGTAACGGTCAATTAGGTGTGTAAGTAAGTAAGATACTTTGTGGATATAATGAATAAGATATTCCTGAAATATATCGCATACTTGCTTAATTTGGAGTGACTGTAATTGGCTATTGAAGTCGCCGTAGTCTAGTAGGTAGTGTGTTGGTTTATTAGACGTAAACCAACTCTGAGAGTAAATAAAATTGCCATGAAAAGTTTGTCAAAAATCTGTCGTTCGGAGTCGACTTTAAACTGTAGGTCCCATCACTCATGTATAAAATTAACACACACAACATAAGTGGTGTGAGAAACTAGGTCGTAATCCTGACTAAAGAGTTGTAATGACCAATTATGTATGTATGTATGTAATTGGTCTACCAGTTTGGAATCTAACACCAAAAATAATTTATTTCATAAGCAAAGCGAGTATTAAGTGGAATACTAGGAATTCGAAAAAAATTTTCCAGAATTTCATTTAAAAAGAACACATGCAAACAGTAAGTATTAGGGAGATACTGGTCTTGAAACTAAATTTTGTACTGTTGTATGATCTACTAGTTGTATATTTGAGTGGCACATAGTAATTCTTTAGAAAATTTATACATGCTTTCTACACATGGTCTATCTACAATTCTACAATCTACATTTACAAAATGAATGTAAATGAATTTTACTTGAAAATATATTTTCTACTCGTTTAACACAAATAGAATGGAAGTATTTAGTTTTAGTTTCGATTTTTTTTTTTCTTTACTTTTTATGGTCGTACTAAAACGTAATTTGTCTTCTATTCCTCTGGTGAAATTTTATGCTCTAGCAAAGCCCCAGATATATAGAGCGATGAAAATGCATTGAACACAGTGATAAGTCAGCTTTCAGAAATGGAAATTGTTTGTAAATATGTTGTAAAAATATTCCTCCACTTCTTTAGCTTTTAATTAAATGTATATACATTAACGACCTGCCTGATGTTTTGGATAATTGCAGAATTGTAGAAGCACGCGCATAGAGGATATCCAACTATGTATAGACACCATCAACTGTGATTTACGAAAAATTGATAGCTGGGCTAGGGCCAATGGACTTTGTATAAATCCCTCTAAATCTAAATGTTTATTGCTCTCCAGGACTAAGAGAGCATTAGTTGTGCCGGATATTATTATCAGGGGGAATAAAATTGACTTTGTTGAATCAGCATCCAATCTGGGTGTTATCTTTAATGGTCGGCTAACGTGGTCTAACCACATTAATGTCATCGTTGGTAAAGTTTATGGTATGCTTAGGAACTTGTGGGCTGTTATAGATTCGACTCCCTTTGCCATACGTATGCAACTGGCTAAAACGTATTTGATTCCTGTCCTTTTATACGGATCTGAAATTTTTGCGAACTGTGATACTGATGATAAGCGGAAACTCAACCTGGCTTATAATAATATAGCCAGATATGTTTTTATTAGGGGACGTCGAGACCATATATCACAATTTTCATACCAGATATTCGGAGTTAATTTTGATAATCTATTAAATATTAAATGCCTTATTCTCCTCCATAAGATTATTACTCTAAAACAGCCAATATACTTATTTAGTAGGATTACATTTGCTAGATCCAACCGCGGTATGAAGATTATCCAACACAGACATAGGACTCTTTTGTCACAACGCCAGTTTTTTATATACACCATCAGTCTTTGGAATACTTTACCTAATTATATTCAGAATATAGGCAATGCAGTTAAGTTCAAAAAGGAGTTATACAATCTGTTCAAGTAGTTTTTAGCATATCTTGATTTTTTTTGTGAATTTTTTTCTCTCTATTTCTATTAATGATTGTTTTTATTTTTCATTTTTTTAATTAATATATCTTTAAATTTAATTGTATCTTAGTATATGAATATATTTTTACTTTGTTTGTATATTTCTTTATATACAATATATTGTTCTTTGTATATATATTTATATATATTGTTCTTTGTAGTTTTCCTAATTTATTTTTTACATATATTCATTTTTTATCCTTTTTTATATCGATTGCTATATCCCGTTATTTCAACACGTTCTTATTCATTTTTATTTCTACATTATTTCAAACATTTCATTACATATATAATCAATGATTTGTTATTATTTTCTTTCTTTGATGTACTCCCATAGCACTTTCATTTATAAGATTATTATCTTGTTGTGCTATGACTAATAACAAATAAATAAATAAATAAATAAATAAATAAATTTAAATTTAAATTATTTTTACATTCCGTATAGAGTTACTTCAGTGTCAAATATTTGATTAAAATTAAAATTTTCTCCATTTTTAACACATGTGCTACACACAACCAACGAAATAAATCATTTTCTACGTTGGTTTTTCTCTAATTTTACAGGGTCTCGAAATTATTTGCAGCAGAAGTTTGTTCCGTAATTTCAATTATTTGCTGGTTTAACACACAAGTCTTTTTAAGCGTGTATTTAACACGTTCATCGCCATGCCAGTCATATGTGTCTGACGCTAAGAAGTTCTACATGAGCCATGTCAGTCATATGTGTCTGACGTACGCGATTTGGTAAATCACAGATGTCCGACGCAAACGACGTTGTGTTCAAAATAACAGGTTAATACTTGTTGTATCTTTTTGTATCTTGTTTGGACGCGTCAGCCATTTAAGACTCACAAGGCTTGTTGGAAAAAAAGGTTTAATATAGGGCCATGTCAGTCATATATGTGTGACATAAAAATTCCGGGAATTTAGGCAAAATATTTTTTTTTGTGATACATTAAGTTTCCTTGATACATTTTTAACTAAATTATCTAAGAAAGTTACCGTGGCCCATGTGAAAATTTTTCTGATATTATCGTGGCGATGAACGTGTTAAAGTCGTAATTTCATATTGTGGCTGACTGAAGACATCTTTTGATCATTAGTCATTAGCCAAAATTTAATATCAGCAAATATATACCTAAAAAGTATTCCCTAATTATTAAGTCAAAGATGTATAACTTTATGCATGTTGATGAAATAAAAATCAAAATAGCGTATATTACTAACACTTTTCTATGACTGTAAATAAATAAATTCTGTCAACATATTTTCTCTGTCTTACTCCCTAACACACAAAGATACGTTGGACATCCTGTCGGATAATTCTGTGTTACGCGAGTATTTGGGCAATGTACCCAAAAAAGCCATATCAAGCTAATGCAATTGGTTGTAGGTGATATGTAAGACATCCTGTCGGATAATTCTGTGTTTAGCGAGCATCCGTAAAGTTTTTCAATTAATCTAGTTAACGGTAGACGATATACACCGATGTTTTAAAAACATTTCATGCGGACTTTCGATGTATCGGAACAATTCTATGTTTTCTTTATTGATCAACAAACCATTGATGTTTTTATTCGATGCATTGCAGCTAAAAACTTGAAACCAATAGCTTTCATAGTTGATAGCGGCCATCTTGTTGAAGCTGCTTTATTCAGACAATTTCGCCAAATCACAGTGGATTTACAACATGTGTAAATAACAAAATTGCTTTATCAAAATGGGTGTATTGCTTGGGCAACCAAGCGTTTGGCCCGTTGTACTCGGTATGTCGTGGATAAATTCGAGTGCACTGGTTCAGTAAATTATCGACCGACAATCGTCAGTTGGGGAAACACAATATCTGTCGAAAGCATCAACGCAAACTGTAAGAATATGCAGGACATACCCAGGCAGCTAATCTTGCGTCGTTCACAAGAACTCGTAGATTTTCGCAGACTATAGCTTGAGAAATTATGCTTAGTGACTTGGTTCTGTGACTGAACAAAATTCAAATGACTGCTTGCTGAATGGGTTCTGGAGAAGTTGGTAATTGACCTCAATTTTCATTGAAAAAACATCTTTAGCGATGAAAACCAGTTGAGGATAAATGGGTGCATGAACACACAAAATTATTGAATTTGAGACAATAATAATCTACATGCTATACAAGAGTATCCAATGTATTCTGAAAAGTTACTATTGATGCGGATTTTTGACTGGCAGTTTCCTTAGTCTACATTTCTTTAAGAACGACATTTTCCAGGCTATCACTGTCAACGGAGTGCAGTGTGGGTCTGTGAATACCAACTCCTTTTGAGCTGAATTGGATGATCTGAACCAAGACATATATTGTTCAAAAAAATGGCTTTATGTACCAAACAGCTCATGCCGGATTGGATATTCTGCACGCGCAATTTGAGGATATTGCCATCTCTCGTGAAGTTGTTGTGAACAGGCCACTGAGACCGCGCGATTTTACCCCGCAAGACTTTTTCTTGTGAGCTTTTCTAAAGTCTCAGGTGTACGTATGTGAAAAAGCCATAAACCTCAAAGGTTCTCAAAGACAACATAACCCATGACATCGGTAAAATTCAACCATCGGGTGCCTCGTTGGCCTAGTTGGTAGTGTGCTAAACTTCAAGTGCTAAGGCCGTGGGTTCGTTTCCTAACAGAGGTTCTGGGTGTTGTGGTTGCCTGATTATTTGTCTGGCGTTATACCTCACAATAGGAAAAAGAAAGTGAGAATTATTACTAAAAAGCAATTCTCAAAAAAAAGTGACGACAATATATACACTGGTTATTAAAAAATTGTCGCTTACTGCCCTTTACTTTATAAACCATCTTTTCTGATTTCCTATACAATTCACTGCATGAAGCGCTGATACCACAAAGATCTGCAAGTCATTGCCATATGACAGTAATTGGAATGAGAACTATAATAAGCAGCTTGGCATTTCATGAGGTGGAAGTGAAAGGGGTTCAGTGGGTACAGAGTAAATACAAGTCGTTGTGATCTGAACAGTATTTTTAGAAGCATTTTAAGGCAAAAAATTATACTTAAGCTCAAGTGCTTTCATATTTTAATTTAGTTATAATATTCTGACTTACTTAACTTGAGATACAAAAGTATCATTAATCGTTATTGCTTAAGTTATGTAGTTTTTCTATTTATTTTTTTTTTATTTTTGATTTGAACATATAAGCTCTAATTGATATGAAATCAACAATGAAAACATGATTATGATATTACATGAACACAAATAAATCGTTGTATTGTTATGACTTGTCATCAGACTTGAGAAATTGTTTCAAAAATGTTTAATTATCACACTAAATATAGAAACACTTTTTACCTTGTGGCTATAATTGAATACATTACTTTATTTCATTTAATTAATACTCGTACGTATTTGGTTATTATTTAAAAACAATTATCACACACTTGTAATATTAGAAGACAGCTGTAGGTAAAGAAATTTAATTAATTTGTAAGTGACAGAATGTTGTTGTAAAAAGTTTTTATTTCTAAAGAACAAAATTGTTGGCAGTTAGAATAATTTGCCATACTTCACATGTGTTAAAGTTTCTCAAAATTGGAACAGTGATAACGCAAAAAAATGCACTCCAAAAGTGCCTTTAATAAGTAAACATATAACTGTCAACCAAAAAAATAAAAGTCCTGATTTGGTCAGCAGTATTATCAGGCAAGAACAGTTGAAACTGTCCTTCAAAACGAACAGGCAGGAGTCAGACCAAGATCACATAAATACTGTTTATCGAACAGTTCAGTTCAAAATGTGAAGTCGTGGTAGTTTATGAGGTCCATTTTTTTATTTATTTTATTTTATTTGCCTATGGAAATATTTCTTGCATGCAATTTACTAGAGTTACAAAATATCAATTTTAAAAAACTATGAATTTAAATATATAATTACATTATTTTTTATAACATTATTTGATGAAGAAAAATCAATTAGCATATACAATTTATTAAATTCTTTCTTTCTTGGATCTAAAAAATTGTGTTGATAATGCGGAAAAATGACGTGGCGGACGTTGAGGAACATTAAACTTGATATTATAGATTAAGAAACTGGAGCCTATATCACCAGTAATTACATTAAATATGAACGAGATGTTTAACATAGTTCTGCGGCTTTTAAGTGTCGGAAGTTTGATTACTGCTAGTCTGGCAGAATAAGAAGGTAAACTTGTGGGATTAAAATTCAGTCCTCGGAGACAAAACATCAGAAATTGCTTTTGTACAGACTCGATGACGTCGGAATAGTTTATATATAGAGGATCCTATATTATGGATCCATACTCGAGTATAGGCCTTACAAGAGATGTGTAGAGCGATTTAGTAACATAAGGATCGTTAAATTCTTTTGCCCACCGTTTTATAAAACCAAGTACGCTTCTACCTTTATTTACTGCCATAGTTATGTGCGGAATATAATTTAGTTTGGGATCAAGTAGAACTCCTAGATCCAGGAAATTATCTACAAGCTCAAGCTCGTATATATCAAAAGCATATTTTGCAGGAATCGGATTCTTTCTTACAAATCTCATGTATTTATATTTTTTGCGATTAAGCTGCATTAGATTTAAATTACACCATAAATGAAACGAACTTAGGCCATTTTGAAGAAGTTTCTAGTAGTGCTTTGACTTATTAGACGTAACCCCACGGTTTAAACCCCATGTCAAACGTCACGAATATCCTTTCAGCAGATTTATGGCAAAAATTCTGAAAGTAAATAAAATTAGCATGAAAAGTTTCTCAAAAATCTATGGTTTGGATTCGACGTTAAACTGTAGGTCCCGCCACTCACGTATAAAATTAAGGCACACAACATGAGTGGTGTGATAAGCTGGAGCGTAACCCTGTTGTAATGACCAATTATTATGTATGTATGTATTGTCAACTTTGTGGGAATATCGAGTTCAAATATTATTGCAAAACACGATTCCTAATTATTATTGATAAAAAGATGGTCCATATTCTTTTCATGCGTTTTCTTTATGATTTGGTGTAATGTAAATATCTGGACTATGATGGACTTAAGTCTTAGTGATATGTTATAATCAGTGTTTTGGAGCGTGGCTTTATTCGTTTACTCAATACTTTCGTAAAAATCTCTTATGCGCCTGGGAGAAGAATTTTACCTCTGCAATTGGTTTCAGGTTTCAAACGTTAGGCATACTGCAGCCATGTTTTGTAATTAACCTAGTGCATTCACCTTAGCAGCTCGTTACATCACGGTTTAAGCAATTCTGCGGGCAGGTCATCAGGGCCAGCAGGCTTGCCTCTATAACAGTTTGCAAATCTGTTACCAAGAACTTCAAACCTTTGGGCAGGTGTTTAGCACTTTGATAACATTTTTGAGCATCATTCTTACACCAGAATAACACGGCTTCCTCACTCTCTTACCTTTCCTATTGTCCCATCACGATTAAATGAGGATTGACGAGTTTATCTGCGGGTTTAGTGGCGAATGCCCCAGATATGTTTGCGCTTGTAGAATTCGAAGAGCAATCGTTTGTTAGCTCCGACAAGGTATTGCTCAACTTGATATTTGGACTACTTTTAAAACGTGCTTTCCGTCAATCACAAAGTGATCAATGCATTGTGAATGCCGAAATACTACAACTGGGTTGTGTGGAGGCAGAAATGACCGCTATTTCTGTCAAATATGACTTCCGTCTGACCTTCGCGTTAAAATCCCCCAGGGCCAATTTTGGTACCATAACTAAGACACTTACCGTATATATGTATATATATGTCCTCGAGCTTAGCGTATAAGGTTTTTCGTTATTTCCTTCTATCAGGACTTGAGTGCAAATTAAGTTTATGTTGTAATATTTGATTCATCTGGATATTTGTGAGCCTTTGTACACCGATTATAATCGTTCGAATATAAACATGCAAACATAGACCAAACTCCGAATACCTATATCAAGGAAGAGCATCAGAAATCATAATCATCACACATCCTTCTCAGGAAACAAAATAAATTCCTTTCCATTTTCAAATTTGGAAAAGTCTGTCAGACGTGCTGGTCTTTCCTTTCTGTCGTCCTTTGTATGCCTTTGGTTTCAATATGTGTGGCGATAATTGTTATTATTGTTCATTGTTTATATTGTTGCATTTGTTGTTGTTTTGTTTATATGGACTTTTATTGTTCCTTCATTATTGTCCGTGCAACATTTTCAACACTTTTGGTTTTATTTAATTTTCCTTGTGGCTGTCTTTTGGCAAATAAATAATTTTCAGCTACATACACATACACACACACTGACGTCATGAATATTGCCAGGCATAACGACATATTTATATCTCTGTGAGAGTGGCATATTCTTTTTAAAAATTTGTAAATTCTATAAGTGCTCTCGTCTGACTCTCCTTCGATTTTCTACTACGAATTGCTGCTAAAGACTGTATTGTTTTGAATGTAAATATGATACCGACAGACTTACATACTTTTATTCATTTATTTATTCTTGTTCTACTCTTTGCCATTGTATGTATGCATACATATGACAAAAAATTTCTTTTAAAAGTTGTATTCTTTTTTATTTCATATTTATTATTAAATTTACTTTTCATAAATTTTCTTCAACTCCAACATGCATCATGTTCTCTGCCAGCATCACTACTTCTGTTGTTAATTTGGACATAGAAATCTGGAAGAGCTCCGCACTATGGAGAGAGTCCTTGCGTGGTTATTTAATATAAGACACCCTTTCATACAGGACTTTGTTGCCGGAGAGACTTAGCAGATTTCCTCTACTGTTTGCAAATACTTCGAGGACTGCATTAATTCGGTTCACCTAACGTCCTGCATTTCTTTGATATTGATCTGACATGGTGTTCTCTATCGTCTGAATCTGTTTCATCATGCCTATCTACACATGAATATATAGATATTAAGATCAGCAACATTGACGAGTACATAGTACGATCTTATACGTATATGTATATAAATTGTTTAATACTGCTCCCAGTTGAGCAATGGAACCGTAACATCATTTGTTCATCCAAATCGATCCTGCTTCGTTTTTCGCTCATGTACTTTCTCGCTCTCCATTACGTACAATTTCTATATCCAAAAACAAAGCTTTCTTTAGTCCTTTTATGCCCGCTTGTCTTTACATAAACTATTTTCCCGCTCTACCACTTTTTCAATGTAACGCTTTCCACGTAATTGTTTGCATTTTTTGACTATTTTTGATTTGAACTTGCAACTCCCTTCTCTCCTATCGCTTTTCATCCACAGCGCATTACATTTTTCTAGCTACTAGGTCTTTCCTCTGTCACTATATGGGAAAAAAAGAAAAAGAGTCATATTACAAGCAAGGTCATTGAAGTTCGTCGAACCTTCTCATCAGTACCTAGGTAGGGTACCTATGTCCCGTTGGCCGTTGTCGTCAAATCTCAATGCTCCGTTAAAAACTTATTAAAATTCTAATAAATTTTCAAACGGATTTAGTAGCCATTCCATTCTAGAAGGGTTAATCATTGGGCATATTAGCCTATAGATTTTGCCATGATAATCTAATCTTTGTATGATCACTAGATCGATTAGCCCTGAGAAGAGTTGTAAGGAGGTTCCTGCTGACGCCTACACCAGGCCTGCGCCTTATAGCTCATTTGATATCGTATATGTATGTCGCAATGTCGCAGAACCTACTACATTAACACCAACGTGCGTTTTGAGGTTTTGCAGCAGGTTGATATCAAACTCGTGTCTGACTGTTTAAATAGATAGTATCTAGGAATATACTCCAGCCAATATAGTAAGCCAATAGGTGTGCTTTCCGCTATTTCCAAAGTAATCTTAATCATCAGTGGCAGCAGCTCGTAATCTGCAATGCTATCCTTTCCTGTCCAGCTTGTCGGAATCGCATACCCTTTGCATATGATTAATTGCCGACAACGGCAATTCTCGAACTCAATTATTTTTGCAATATAACCTTCAATATTCAATAATATTACGCGTCTACACGTTCTTTCATATACTTTCCAAGGTGTTGTCCAGAGGACTCATGACATTTTGAATATATGTAAGTGAGTCAACAATATTGAAATTTAACTACTCTGATTCATTCATACTCACTACAACGTTGATTTATAAGTACAGGTTGCAATGAGTATGTGTACAACGTTGACATTAAACTCATAACTTTAGAAAAATACTTGTAATACTTATAAATGATTCGAATGAATCGAGTGACTCGAATTATTCATTAAAATTTATCAGTCTTAGTTGTTGTAGCATTTACAAAAAAAGAGACAGAGCAGCAAGCAGAGCAAACACACAACTTTCTACTGAGTATTGAAGTGTTCGTACGCGAATCATGCTTATTTTGTAATTCTTGTAAAACTTGAGTCATGGAGAGTCGATATCAACAGCATCATACGTATTGTTAAGTATGAATATAATGATTACTTCAAACTTTGAATATGAGTAGAGGTTCTATGATATTAAAATAAGTATGAATGCGTACAAGTATCAGAAGTTATGAGTATGATTCGATTCTACTCATCTTTTTGAATACACATTGCTGATCTCTGGTGTTCTTCTTTCAGGACAATGATGCTCAAAAGTTGCACAAGGAAGACGTTGAAGTAGTCTTCGTTTGTATCTTGTTGTTAACTTCGCCCGAAGATATTTACAATAATTTGGATTGGATAAATGATAATTTTTGTATTTTTTCCGAAATCGAACTTTTCTTATAAATTTTTGCAATGACTCCCGTAATATGAACTCAACTACTAAGCTAATACTACAAGAAAAAAGAAAGTTAATGTATGTATTTGTATGTCTGTATGTTGTGATTAAAATCACAAAATTAATTTATTTTATCGAAAATTACTAAAAAATTTATAAAAATTTATTATTCTTTTAAAAATTACGGAAAACCAACAAAAAACTTCGTAATAAATTGCATTTAAAGATTTATTGAGTTGTATTATGCTATAAAAACAAAATTAAAAAAATAATATTTTAAACTAGAAAATGAAACACAAAAAAACAAAATTTAAATTCTTTTTAAGGTCATGTTTTCCTTAAAAAATATTTAAGGAACGAAACAGAATTGAATGGTATCTGAAACCAAATTGGTCCTGTTTGACCTTGACTTCAACACTCTACTAAGAGTGATGGAAACAAAATTGATTACAGCCTATGCAGACTACATGCAAAGGTCCCAAATTACATAACATACATACCATGACATCATTGGTCATTACAACCCTTCAGTCAAGATTACGACCTAGTTTCTCACACCACTTATGTTGTGTGTACTAATTTTATACATGACTTTAAAGTCGACTCCGAACGACAGATTTTTGAGAATCTTTTCATGGCAATTTTATTTACTCTCAGAGTTTTTGCCAGAAATCTGCAGAGGGGAAGTCGGCGAAGACATACTTTTTGTATTTTGTTCTGATGTCTGGCCTGGGGCTCGAACCCTGGATTTACGTCTAATAAGCCAACACACTACGTACTAGGCTGCGACGACTTAATAAAGCAAAGATACCAAATTACAAAGACTGAGTAACTTTCCATGGCAAGTTTATTTACGCTCAGAGTTTTTGTCATTAGACTGCAGAGAGAACGTAGCCGAAGAAATATTTTGTTTTCATATTTCGTTTTATTACAGATGCCTGACCTCGGTTTTTGAGCCGTGACCTCACGTCTAATACGTCAACACACTAAGTACTTCCGGCGACTTATAAGATTCCAATTACTTTTCGAATATCTGGCATCTGCACGGAGTTTACTATTTAAATGATGCATCGAATGTGAATAGGGAGCTAACTCAACGTGATGCAGAATTTTCCCATTCTCTCACTCTATCCAATAACGCCGAATATCTTGAAAGACAGTAAATTAAACTGGAACACGTAATCGTATGTTATGCTTACTTACCCACTTAATGGGTATAGATAATTGGCCATTACAACCCTTCAGTCAGGATTACGACCAAGCTTCTCACACCACTTGTGTCATGTCTGCTAATTTTTAACATGAGTGGCGGGACCTACAGTTAAAAGCCAACTCCGAACGACAGATTTTTGAGAAACTTTTCATTACAATTTTATTTACTTTCAATGTTTTTGCCAGGAATTTGTTGAGAGGCATTTGCCGAAGAAATATTTTTCTTACTTTGTTTTGTCTGACCTGGGGATTGAATACACTACCTACTAGACTACGCCGACTATGCCCGAAGTTGCATGCCATTATTTCAGCTTCCGGATAACAATACAGTAATCTATTCGATTTTAAATACAAAGTATTTCATAAGCAGTTTTTCTTTAGTAATTGTCCAGAGTTGGAAAGATTTTGTTTTTTTTATGGTTTTCACACCGATTTTCAATTGAGTGTGTTTAAAGAAAAGCTTCTGGCAGTGTTCCTTTAATGTTCAAACACATGCTCAAAACTTTTGCTTTCCACTTCATCTCATAATTTAATAAAGTTGCGAGAAAAATGTAACTTTTTTCCAATGATATTGCAATATGTCTACCACATCCAAAAACTACTGCAAGCAATCCCAAGATTTTTGGTTTAAAACAAAAAAAATTCAGTAAGTAGTAGTAAAGAATGACTGCAGTGGATAGATGCATTGGATACATTGAGTATAAAAAATTTTTTTTTTAAGATTTCATGCTGATCTTTAGTTTTGCACACTCCAAAAACTTTTTGTTGAACAAGAATGAAAAAAAAATATTCCTTAAAAACTTTATTTCTGCCAATACTGATGTCTCTTACAGGCTCTTTTTCTATAACAAAGATTTGATTTAAAACAAAAAGAAAAAAAAACAGCTTAAAGTAGTCTGCTGGTAAAAGACCAAATCACAGCAAAAATATTCTGATGGCCGTGGTTAAAAATTTTTTTTTTCAGCTAAAATTAGTAGTATGTTTATGTACCTTCTCGACCACTTACTCCATACAAAATTTGGCTCATGCCTACGCTACAGTCGGTAGTGTCGGTTAGTCGATAGGTTTGTAACATGTAATGTGAAAATTTATGTACGAATGTTTGGACGAACAGAATGAGTGTGTGCATAACATGTAATGTGTATGATCGTTTTTAATAGTAAATTCTTGGCACGTATTATCATACTCAATGCTGAAAAAATAGAAAAGGGATCTACACCTATATAGTTGTTGTGTGTTTTTTATTTTATTTTTTGTATATTTAATTAGAAGGATCTTTAATTTTAAATGTGATAAGAAAGAGATGAACACCTGTGTAAAATTTTTTTTTGGGATAATAAATAACATCGTATACCTAAGTAGAAACATGAGTGTACATGTTCATTGTATTTGTATTGCTTTTCGAATGATTGGACGGACAGAATGAATGTGTGCACGTATTGCTCATGATCACAGGTAGAAGAAATAGAAATATAAACTAATAAGAAAGGGTAGGTTGGTTGTGCGGTTGTTTTTAATTTGATGAGAAAGAAATGTATAGTTGTGCCTGTGCGTTTTTTTTTCACGCATAAGTATAAGTAATATCTGTTTTCACATAATTGAATTTACTGATTGATCTACAACACCCCAGAGTATAAATAGACTTGTTTTTAAGGATTTAGAATTTTTTAGTTTTACTGTTTTAAATAAATGAAATTATAGAATAAAGGGATTAATTAAAACAAATTAGTTTTTTATTTTTTGAAAATTTTATTACATATTTCTTTTTTTTCAGATTTTTACAGATTCGAATTTAAAAATACGTTTATACAGATTAAATAACTTAAGTGTTAACAAATATTGAAAATTACAATTTATTGAAAACACAATTTTTACATTTAGTAAGATTATAAAAATTAATTATATTTTTAGCTTCATTTTCAGCTTGATATAGTCTATGTTTATAAAGTATACAGGGGCAGGTGTCAGGACCACATGTACTGTTTTCATTCGACCATTCGCAATCCTCGAAATGTTCACCATGTCTATTTCTTATTCTTTTCAGGTTGTCTACATACTCCAGTTGATGATGACGATGATTACGATGATGTAAACGGTGATAATAACGATTTTCAGTATGAAAATATTTCAACTGATGATAATGATGGTGAAAAAAACTATGACCATAATAGACCTGTATCAAGTACATGTATCAAAAACTTGGAAAGAAAACAATGTTTAAAGCTGACGAAAAGCTCTCCATTATTTGAAAATATTCAATTACTTATTAATAATAAGCAATTGGATAAAATTTATGGTTTTAATCAAGATGTAGACGGTAGTTGGAGATATGGCAAGGAAAAATTAATATTTAATAGAGATAATACTATGCAGATAGGGAATATGAAATTGAAAATGACGCCTGGATTATTTGAACTAGTATTTCATAAAAAACCTCTCCATTATTCTAAAAATGATTTGAAAAAATATAAAGAGATTTTAATTAATACCAATGCACATAAACGTCGCTATGAACCTAATGAACAAGTGAAAGGAACACGAGCCTTCAAATATATACGAATAATTAAACATTTATTCGAAACAACAACAAACATTTTAACAAAAGGCAATGGTTTAATGCTAAAATTACAAAATAATCTGAAATCAAATTACATACATTGGGATGACCCTAATGAACTAGTTGACAGACTACGTTTACTTCTTTCATCGGAAGGTTCTGGTCACAACAATCATCAAAACGAAATAATCTCTATTATCGAAGAACTTAAAGAAGCTAATATAATTTATTAGAAGAGTGAAAGAAATGTCTTATATTAATAAATTTGGAGAAGGTTTTAATAAATATAACCATAAAAACAAAAATATTGTAATCGAAAAATATATAACACAAATATATGATGATCTAGCTGATCAAATAAACAATTTAAACATTGAGGTAGAACATGTTTATCTAAAACCTGGTAATGACAAAAAAAAAATTATAAAAAAATTAAATTAAAATAGCCAAAACCAAAAACCAAAAAAGTAGATCGTTATCAGATATAAAGTAGATCGTGAGCAGATACAAAGCAGATCGTGATCAGATGTAAAGTAGATCGTGATCAGATACAAAGCAGACCAAAATCAATATCAAAAAATTAACATACTGAAATCATATAAATTGCTGTATATATAGGAGATCGTCTTGATTTCAGCTATTTTTGCGAAGAGGTATAAAAGTAACGAAAAAAAATTTGTTATAATCTAGGGTCAAAACAAAACCTCAGCCAGTGTAAGATGAGAAGAGGATTTGTAAACAACTTAATAAATAAAGTACCTGTTGAATTACATCTACCTGGTTATCAGTTTTGTGGACCTGGTACAAAACTTGAAAAACGTTTAGCAAGAGGAGATAAGGGTATAAATTTATTAGACGCAGCTTGTAGAGAGCACGATATTGCATATTCACAATCAAAAGATATAGACACAAGACATCAAGCAGATCAAATATTAGCTGAAAAAGCCTGGCAACGAGTTAAATCTAAAGATAGTGATATTAAAGAACGTGCTAACGCGTGGTTTGTGACAAACGCTATGAAAGCTAAAGTGAAATTTAGATTAGGTTTGAAGGAGCAGACACATAAGAAAAGCAAAAATTCAAAAAGAATGAGAAAAGGAAAAATGAATAACTGTAATAAGAAATTATTCACAGCTACTGTGAGAAAAACTTTAAAACAATTGAAAGAACAGAATCCCCTTGATATAAATGATGCTGTTAAAATATCACAAAAGGCTATTCATTCAAATTTTAAAGGGAAAAAACGAGCAGACATTATAATACCGAGAGTTATACCTGTACCGAAAATTGGAGGATTTCTTCCACTTATTCCCGTATTAACAGCATTGTCAGCGCTTGGTGGTTTGGCAAGTGGAGGATCCGCTATTGTCAAAGCAGTAAATGCTATCAAAAATGGAAAAGAACAATTGGCTGAAGCTAACCATCATAATAGATATATGGAATCAATTGCAATGGGTAAAGGGTTATATCTCAAACCATATAAAACTGGATATGGTCTCTACTATAGTCCAGCTCCAAAAAACTATTAGATAACCTACCTAAGCGTCCATTAACAGATCTGAAATCATATAAATATTAAAGATTATTCACATATTCTGCACATGAGCATACAATAGCAGTAGATTAACATACAATGATTTTAAAGGAAATATACAACTTTTTAAAATCATTCTCACACATAATTTCTGACATAGATAAAACTAAACTCATCAACATACAAACACAACTGGAGTATGTAGACAACCTGAAAAGAATAAGAAATAGACATGGTGAACATTTCGAGGATTGCGAATGGTCGAATGAAAACAGTACATGTGGTCCTGACACCTGCCCCTGTATACTTTATAAACATAGACTATATCAAGCTGAAAATGAAGCTAAAAATATAATTAATTTTTATAATCTTACTAAATGTAAAAATTGTGTTTTCAATAAATTGTAATTTTCAATATTTGTTAACACTTAAGTTATTTAATCTGTATAAACGTATTTTTAAATTCGAATCTGTAAAAATCTGAAAAAAAAGAAATATGTAATAAAATTTTCAAAAAATAAAAAACTAATTTGTTTTAATTAATCCCTTTATTCTATAATTTCATTTATTTAAAACAGTAAAACTAAAAAATTCTAAATCCTTAAAAACAAGTCTATTTATACTCTGGGGTGTTGTAGATCAATCAGTAAATTCAATTATGTGAAAACAGATATTACTTATACTTATGCGTGAAAAAAAAACGCACAGGCACAACTATACATTTCTTTCTCATCAAATTAAAAACAACCGCACAACCAACCTACCCTTTCTTATTAGTTTATATTTCTATTTCTTCTACCTGTGATCATGAGCAATACGTGCACACATTCATTCTGTCCGTCCAATCATTCGAAAAGCAATACAAATACAATGAACATGTACACTCATGTTTCTACTTAGGTATACGATGTTATTTATTATCCCAAAAAAAAATTTTACACAGGTGTTCATCTCTTTCTTATCACATTTAAAATTAAAGATCCTTCTAATTAAATATACAAAAAATAAAATAAAAAACACACAACAACTATATAGGTGTAGATCCCTTTTCTATTTTTTCAGCATTGAGTATGATAATACGTGCCAAGAATTTACTATTAAAAACGATCATACACATTACATTTTATGCACACACTCATTCTGTTCGTCCAAACATTCGTACATAAATTTTCACATTACATGTTACAAACCTATCGACTAACCGACACTACCGACTGTAGCGTAGGCATGAGCCAAATTTTGTATGGAGTAAGTGGTCGAGAAGGTACATAAACATACTACTAAAATTGTGGCAATTGTTTGGAATGAAAAAGCAAAATTAATACAGTTTTTGAAAAGTCTTTGATTAAAAATAACGGTTTTATGAGTTCTCTTTTTTTTCTTGGAATAAAATTTTCAGTTCAGTTCCGTTGCATTTTTTTGTTTTTTTATGTGACTTCCTTACCAAGTGAATAGATTTTGAAAACAAAAGAAAAACTAAATCCCTTGGCTTAGAAATGTTTAATACAAAAATCATTTTACTATTATTTCTTTCATACAAAAGTTATGCATAGTTTTACAAAATTGTTGCGGAATTTGAAATATTTCATATGCTATCAAAAATGGAAAAGAACAATTGGCTGAAGCTAACCGTCATAATAGATATATGGAATCAATTGCAATGGGTAAAGGGTTATATCTCAAACCATATAAAACTGGATATGGTCTCTACTATAGTATTTATAGGGTATTTTCTTAGAGAATTATTTTCTTAAACAGTAATGGAAGCTTTTTTATAGCAACGCTTAGGACATGATGTCTATTCATGCAGTGCATTGTGTTGGAATACAGGAAAGGTAGTTTGTAAGAACAAGGGAGGAGGGGTAGTGTGCGAATGTCGAGTGTGAAACTTACGACATCTTTTTCCGCGCAAATTATTTTGTAATGATTCCCACTTCCTTTTTTCAATAGTGGGTAATCATATATAATATCAGACAATCACCAACACTCTGAACCGATAGTGGGAATCGAACCCACTGCCTCGGCACTTGAAGCCCAGCACTACCAACTAGCCAATATCAGGCATAAAAAAAAAATTAAATACTTTTAACCGGTGTGAGTGTGTGAGATATTTCAATAAATGGTATAATTTCGCGAGGAATGTTATGAAATGCCATCTATGTCAAGAAATGTTCATTTATGGACGACTGACAGTTTCCTGGATATGGGATAAATCGTGTGCTTTTTTCCAAATTTTTGGAATGAACACTACCCCAGTCCTTCGCCAGGCTGTTGGCATTTATTTAACCCTAGAACCCTACCCATATTTTATATTGACTTTTCCTACCCTGGGTACTCGAGCATCCAGTTTTCACATGAGTTATAAATTTAGGAAAACAAGTTGCAAAATTCATTTTTTTATATTCATGTATTTATTGTTTATTTATGATTGGATTTTAAAGAAAAAAAGAACAAAACTAGTTTTATATACATTTGGGGCACATTTTAATTTGATGCTCTCCACAGATAGGCGTTTGGCACTTGTTGCAAAAAGTCTATCAGGGTTATGAGGCGTTTTCACCATGCCATTTATCATTTCACAAATATTTGTACTCAAAGTGGGCCAATTTCTACGCTGCTCCATATAAGGTGTTATTAGCTGTAGCGATAACGTTTTCAAGAAGTACGCCTATTCGGTATTTTTAACCTTAAATAATTTCACCTAGATCAGTATACATATATGTACACCAAAATAATAAAGTTTCATGGAACTAAATAATAGGAAATTACCCTCGATAAAAAAAAACAAATATAGAATGATTAGCTCGAAAAACTACCGTTTTTACTACCCTGGGTGCTCCAGTACCCAGTATCAACTATTTAAACGACTTACCGCTTAAGAAGCTCTCTGAAAAAGAATGAAACGTGAACAGCATGCAAATCTAGCAAAACTAAAAATTTCAATGTATGACAACACTTTAAATATTAAGCTGGGTGCCCGAGCACCCAAGGTAGGGTTCTATGGTTAAGAGATATGCTACTACGGCAAGTATTTAGCAGGTATGGCAATAGTTCCTATATGCCTTTTTGTAAAAAGGGCGGAAAATATTCCATCTGTTGCCAGAGTTCTGTACGGTAGAAAATTGCTCAAAGCCAATTTTATTGTATCTCCAAGACATGCTCCACAACTTGTCTTCAGTAATCTGACGTTTGTCAGAACAACAGGCTTGAAGGAGACATTGTAGGGATGGGTGCCTTATCAGATTGGAAGTATTATGAGAGATCATATGGTCGTACTACTAAGTCACCTCTTCACAATAATAATACTCGCATCAGAAGTAGAAAAGTAATGGTTTTATATGTAAGTATTGATATCAAATAATTCGACAATGATCAATCTAAGTCAAGCTTTCTACAAATCTTTGAAGATTGCAGTGAGTAACTATATCTCAGATATATTTCAGATTAGCGGGACGTTGAAATACATTCCTTAAAAGATATAGGTGAATATAAGTTGTCGCAATATTTGATGTTAATTGCACCACCTAAATCGTGCTAAATTACCTACTTACTCAATTGATCATTACAACCCTTCCGTCAGGATAACGACCTAGCTTCTTACACCACTTATGTCGTGCGTGTTAATTTTTATCCATAAGTGGCGAGACCTGCAGTTTGAAATCGATTCCGAACGACAGATTTTTGAGAAACTTTTAATAGTAATTTTTATTTACTCTCAGTGTTTTTCCAGAAATCTGATGAGAGGAAGTCGCTGAAGGAAATTTTGTTCATATTTCATTTTGTTGAAGATGTCTGATCTAGGGTTTGAACCATGGTCCCACATCTAATAAGCCAACACACTACCTAATATACTACGGAGACTTTAATCGTGGTAATTTTCTTTTACTACACTTTACATTACAAACTTCCTTTCATTTTTTTTACAATAATTTGTTCCTGAAATCTATTGCGAACATAAGAACTTTTCTTTGTTAAACTGAAACTAAACTTAATCACTGAACACAAATAATTTGAATAAAACTAAAAAGAATTAAAACTAAGAATTAAATCGCTTAAGGTGCTACATTTTCACACTCACACTATAACACGTTCGTGCCACACTCGTATATACGCAAGCACTTCAGCAAAATTAATATATTTGTGAATGGCGTAACAAGCTCCACACATCTTAATCCTCTTCTACATGAACGTACATATACAGTGTTGAAAGAAATAATAGATATAATTTCATTGTCATACCATTTGGTAATGACATCTGTCTCTTCAAGGCCTTCCTTTGGGATCACATGCTTACATAATTGGTTATTACAACGCTTGAATCAGAACCAAAATTTATCTGCTCACACGACCTATATTGTGTTTTTTATAGCTCCGAAACTCAGAGGATGGTCCCTACTCATGCAATGCATTTTTGGAACAAGGAAAATAGGTTATCCGAAGGAGTACAGAGGGAGTAGTAGATATTAGATTTGAATTTTTTTATGTTATTAGTGGCAAGATCTCTGCCGGAAGTTCCACATACGGATAGTCCGACGCAATCTGTCTATAATGCAGTGTGCGATCTACTGGCAAATCGACGACAAACGAAGGAGCTGTGCGAATAAGACGAGAGCTATGATGGTTTATCACGCTAAAGCAAAATTCGCAGCAGCAACTATAGAAAAGTGGAACACCAGCCACATTGCGACAATGCTCCAATGAATCAATAGAAAGATACCCTACCATCATTAATTATTCTAATTAGCTTTGCCCTATCCTGCACGCGGTCCAGGTCGGATATAAGTGGCGTATATAGTAAGGATATCATATGAAGTGAAGTATTTATTGAACGGTATTAAAACCGAGCCACTTGAATCAGTCTTTCGAAACTTAAAAACCTGAGCTGGTTCCAGCGAACATCACACTGTATTTTCATGCCTAGAACATCAAGAGCGTCTGACTGATTAATATTTGCACAATCCGTAACTACAGATGAAGTAATATTATTGCTGCACTCGTATGTAAATAAACAGCATTGCGTTTTTCTTATCCAGGAGGGGGTGGGACCTACAGTATAACTTAGACTCCGGAGAGTGTTTGCTACAAAACTGCTAAGAGAAAGTAATTTAAAAAGTATTATTCTCATATTTCATTTTGTTCGAGATGTCTGAGCTGGAGCTTGAACCGCGGGCACTCATCTAATAAAAACCTTCATTAGAAGTTAAACAAAATTGAAATAACTTCAATAAGAAGTATTTGTTATTACTTGTTACGTTTTTACCTTTTAAAACATGAGCTCATAGATTGCAAATAAAATTAAAAAAATTTCCGTTTATTTTTAATTAAAATTCTTTATTTTTCGCACAATTCCACTGTTGTGCACAGTGCCACTGTTCACAACTTTATGTAAACAACAACAATTGCCTTTTTTTGTTATTGATCTGTTTACACCGTTTGCATAAACAATAACAATTACTAGACAATTGTTCGACAGATCTTTGTAACGGAGATCTTTAAACCACGATTACTTTCTTCAAACATACCGTATCTTCACACAAGACTGACTGAACTTCTACACTGTCAGTCGCCTGCTTTGCCTTGCCTTTTATATGGCAACGAAAGCAGTCGGATAATGAATGTTCTTGAAGGCGAATGTTCATGACTTCGCCCTCTCGAAATCTCTATAAATTTAACCATCGTTGTTTACGTTTATTCTTGCAGTGTTGTTGTTGTACTTTTGTTTACTTGTTTCCCATTTTCTTTATGCTGGTGTTTGTTGTTATATTAAGCAGTACGATAATTTGTAAACAAGTTCATTGTTTTGTTTTTGTAGCTTTTGTTTATAATTTTAATGTCAAGCGATATAAAAGCAAAAAACCAGTATCTTGATTTTACATTTTCGCAACAATATATTTCCATATAATTTTTACCACCACTGCACCGTACGAAGCCATAATAAGTTAATTTAATAGCGTTTGTTTTTTTATTGTAATTTTTTAATATTTTTTTTTTATTAAAAACAAGAATAGAAAATAAAAACCATGCCATGCATCAGCCAACAATAAACAATTTAACACATTGACGCTTTTGTATAATAATCGCACAGAACAGTGTGAGAGAGAACGAAAACAAGTCTCTGAGTTACACAGAAAAACTTATGTTTTTAACACATACATAAATGCATACGATGGAAAGGAAAAAATTGTTATGCTAACGTGTAACTTTTATTTGAAGCAGACTTCTTTTCTTTAATCTTCTACACTCATTTTCCAGTTGCTGTTGTTGTTCTGATTGTTAATTTTTGAACATACCCTGTTAAATAAAGGAGCACAGAAAGGAAAAATAACGCTAAGCTCACATAGATGCTTTTCTTCCATTGAATTTTGTTTCATTTTAGAATGAATCACAACGATTATTATAAGTGGATTGCATATGGAAAATAAAGTATGCGACCACACACCCGTTCCTTTTTCATTTCATCCGTGTTGTGCAAAAATTCGAAATTTTTGTAAATTACAGCCATTTAAATAATTTTACATATTTTCTGACCAAGTATCACAATAAATATCAGCAATAGACTAATGAAAACCCTAATAAAACCCTATTACAGACGAAAGAAAACGTTGGCGGTGGATTGGACATTGACTACAAGCTACAAATAATAACACAACAAACAATTGTATGGAATGGAGTCCAAGGGGCAGCCGTAAAAGCAGACTTCTAACTTATATATTTAAAAGGTAGATCGATTCGGTAATAGATGCAATGGGAAAAATTGGAACTGAAAGCGTGGACACTAACCCGGAATATATTCAACCAATTTCTTAAGACCTTATGTTTCTTAGAAAAACGATGGGATCAATGCTATATTGCGATATGTGTGGTCTAAAAATACTAAAATTCCTCCATCCTGCTAAAAATGTTAAACACATCATTTAAACTATCAACTGGAAGCCTGAGAGTATAACTACAAGAATGAAATCCTCGAGACTGCAGGAGCCTACCAAAGAATATCAGGAGATTCATGATACTCAAAAGAATAAGAAAAAGAAAGATTGTACATGGAAAACTGCAAAAGTAATAGCAATAAGTAAGTAAGTAGTAAGTAAGAGAACTGTCGATCAATTGTTTAGTAATTGTTATTATTTATGCAAAGGATGTAAACAGAGGAATAACAAACAAAGCAATTGTTGTTGTTTACATAAAGTTGTGAACAGTGGCACACAGAATTGTGCGAATAATATAGAATTTTAATTAAAACTAAACACGAATTTATTTTTATTTTATTTGCAATCTGCGAGCTCATTTTCTAAACGTTTTTGAAAGGTAAAAAAGTAACAATACGTAAATAGACGTTCCAAACAAAAGTAAATTTAGTTAGTAGGATAGATAAGAAGATTATGTACAATGTTCTTTTAACCCAAACTGTCACCATTTTATTCTATCCATCAGCAAAAGGCTTTAAGTGTTAAATATATATTTTCAATAAATTAATATTTTTTATTGCTTTAATGTTCAATCAATTAAGAAAAAATTCAATTATTTAAACACATTTATGCCATCATTGTCATTTCAGTATTAACACTGGAAATTATTAAAAAAAATTATAATTAATCAGAGTTTAAAAAAAAATATTGTTAACTGCAACAATTAATATTAATTTTAATGGTCTTATTTTATTTTACATTATTTTGTTTAATATTGTGTTGTTATTTATTGTTGTTACTAATGGATTTCGACACATTTACATCCCCAAATGTTCATGATAAAATATGCAATTATACTTGGTGATGAAGACAACAAAAGGCTCTGCAATATTTATTTGGAACTTCGATCCAACTTGGGAAACCCCAGGTCAGACATCTCGAACAAAACTAAATTTCAACATAATATTTCGTCGATGACTTCCTCTCTTCTAAAAAAGTTGTTATTCGAAGTCGATTTTAAATTGTAGCTTCACGTCCATATATCTTTTTTATTCGTTTTGTTATTTTCTCAATTTTTTTCTATTTTCTTTAATAATACGCCTTTTTTATTTACCAAAGGACTCTTAACACTTGCCTACACTAAAAATAAATGGATGCATATTAATGTATGCATATGTAATATGCACATTTGTGTTTGTGTATATATTAACAGATATATCTATATATATATATCTATTCTATATATAGAATGGCTTAAGCCATTAACATTGTCCTGTACGCATCATCGATGATGTCTTGAAGACTTGGCCAACTGGGTTTCAATATGTGGATATATTTATGTATGTGTGCATGTATCTTCGTATGTGTTGTAGATAATAAAAATCACTACATATATTATTTTCCTAATAGTCTGGAAGATATACCACAACAACTGTGAGCCGTTTTCGTAAGTCCATAAAGAGTTCAAATGCCTTTTTATTCTTTTAAATTTATTTTTCAATTTTTGTTGGCTTTATTTAGAAGTCAAATATAATATTATATTCTTATGATAGTATGTGTTTGTAAGTGTAATCGTGGGCTATTATTGGGAAGTATGTGGTTTGTGAATTGTGTTCCCAAAAAAGCAATTTCATCTTAACCAACCTCTAGACACTTCTTTTCAGCTATTTTTTTTTGTTTTCTATTTTTTAGATGTTTTTGCCATATTTTCGCCTTTTTTAATGTACAATCTGTTGTAAATATGTTACTGCTTTGTCTTTAATACAACTGTTGGTTTTCCTTAAACATTGACCTCGACACTGTTCTTCTTCCATCTGCTTAAGCACAATGGTTCGGTTAAGACAAATTTGCAATAAAAAATTTGTGTCTTTATATATTTTATTTGTAATTTAAGACACAGTGCCAGCGTTTTGAACGCGTTGCAAATCATGGCAATCAAGCAGATTTTAGATGACACAATTGATAGCAAATCGCATCATGAAATGTTGATCATCAACTGAACGTGGACCATGTACTTACGCTCATAGAGTTTGTCAGAAATCTGCTCTGTTGGAGATCTCCGACGTGGGGTTCGAACCGTTGCTTCATTTCTAATAAGCCATCACACTACCTACTAGACTACGGCGACATGTAGAGCACATATATTACTTCTTCATTCACATTATCCTATGGACTCACTGGTAAGGAACTTAATACATGAAATCATCTCACCAACAATTTTGTATGTTGATAGTTTCCACAAATCGTATATCCTAGAGACACGTTTTATGAAGTGTTTAGATTTCAAAGGAAAGTCTCGTTTGGTACTGTAGTCTTATGAGTAAATATTTTCCTTAAATATTCGGTAAGATAATGGAGAATGCTTTCTATTACGCATAGATGATCTTTTCTCTGCAATAACACTGCAGAGCTTCAGGATTACTATGGATAAAGTTTTGTAGAAATAGTAGGATCACAATTGCATTATAACTGACTCAAGAGGTTCCTCGTAACAAAAAATCGCATCAAACACTAAAAGAAAGCATTTCGACAAAACAATTCTACCTGATTACAACCTTTTAGGTATAATTGCAACCTAGCTTATCACTTATCACTTGTGTGTGTTAATTTTATCGATGAGCGGCGGAACCTACAGTTTAAAGTCTACTTCAAAAAACTGATTTGAGAAACTTTTCATAGCAGTTTTTTTCTACTCCCAGGGGTTTTCTCAGATTTCTAGCAGGATGTTGAAGAAAGAAATATTTTTTTGTATTTCGTTTTGTTCGTGGTTCACGGGTAGGGTCAACACACTACCTACTAAACTTCGGCGACTTTAAGCCGGAAAATATTTAATAATAAACGCTCCATGATAATTGCTCTCATAACTGGCGCAGATGGGGCGATAAAGAAATGGACAAAACGAAGAAAAGTTAAGCTGGAAATTATCTATTGAGCCATTTCGCTACTTTTGGGGGTAATGTGCACTCAATTTGATTCGACTATCTATCAACTGTAGGTACCGCTGCTCATGTATAAAATTAGCACACACGACATAAGTGACCTATTATGTGTATGTATGTTATTCTATTGTATTGCTAAAAGTTAGTTAGGCTGTCTGGATTATAATTTTATTTTTAACGTAACAAAATGTATCCCATAGTGCATCGTTTGTGGTTTGCTGGCTGCAGTATATTCAGATTTCTCTCTCTTAAATACTGTTGCAGTTGCAGTTGCACTTAATGTTGGCAACTATAAACAGCCATACTCACACACAACACACTAAAGTTGTTGGCTATTGTGGTTTAAGTAGGAGAAATAAAGGAAAAAAGGCTGAAAATAATATCAAAACAAAGGGTTAAAGCAGATTGAAAGGAAGTTCTCCTACTTGAAGGATAGAAGTACATGTTCTAAAAAGTATGTTAATGCTTGTGGGTGTGGGGGTTTAGAAAATGTGAAGAAAAAAATAATGAACCAAACTCACAGGACTCTATAGAATAATGTATGCAATTGCTTGCTAAACTGTTTACGGTTTATTTGAAAATGTTTGCATCCATATGAGTGTTTATGTTCACTCGCTTTGTTATCAAAATTGACAGTAAAGCACTTCATTTCATACTTGCTACTGTTCTATCTTTTATGTTTTCAATCAGGAGTTTTGAAGTATTAAGTGGTAAGTGGTTAGGTAGTATGTTTGTAGGCCATATTGAATTGACGTTAAATTTTCTTTTGTCGGATAAAGAATAATTATTCCCTTCACTTATCAGTAATCATTTGAAGTAATCAAGTTTTTGTGCTTGATTACCGTTTTCATAAAAGCATGCCTGAAATTTTTAGATGGAATTTAAGTACAGAATGGAATGACTGAAACTCAACAGACAATACTAAAGCTACAAAAGTCATCTATACAATAGAGTAACATAGCTAGAGAGAAGGACAGAAAAGCAATCCCCTAGCAAAATTCCACACGGCTTCTTTTGGAAAATCGAAATTGAAAAATTCGCTCAAGTACCAAATGATGTTTTCCGACGTTTGTTCATAGATAGGTAGGTTGATGGGAGGGGACCAACCAATAGTCTCATGTGTATCGGCATACACCCAAACCAGCAAATAGATTTGTGTTGTGTTTACTATTAGGTTCTCTAATTGTACTCTCTATAGGAAGTCGGTACTTTGTTTTAATTTTCTCATTTTCTATGGAATAAGTTATGTCTGGTCAGACATCTCCAACGAAATGAAATATGAACAAATATTTCTTCGTCAACAACCTCTCAGCAGATTTCTGGCAAAATCTCTGAGAGTAAATATAATTGCCATGAAAAGTTCTTAAAAATCCGCCAATTATGGATAAAATTAACTTACACAACATAAATGGTGTGAGAAGCTAGATCCTAATCCTGACTGAAAGGTTCTAATGACCAATTATGTATGTATTGCCTCAACTCAATAAGACCGCTATGCTCACAATCTGCAATATGTAAGTGTTCCAATTGCCTCCCTCATTGATAACACAAAAGTTAAGTAAGCGCAATATTGCTATATTTTGCTGGACTTGTATGGTTAAGAAGAGTTCCAATCAGCGTATGGTCATCGAACGCACAATAGCTATTCTTACTTGCCGCTGTTCCATTAGAAGCCATGCTCACTTGATATCCTCTCATATGACATTCTCAGGATCTGTGAATTTGGGGATGTGCTATGGATTTGTGTCAGCATCTCGCTCTTACTGATTTTATACCAACTATGAAAACGAAATGTATTCTTTTTACAGCACGACGGTACAATTTTTAAATGAATTACCCTTGAAAACATTATTACAACAAAAAAAGAATGTTGACCATATATAATTAAACGCACTCTCACAAACTTGTGGTGCACTATAAATAAAGTTGGCATTCTTAAATTGTTCCAAATAACTCGTAGTGGTACCACGTTACCAACAATATTTAATCTGTGGAATGAGATCTTCAATTATTATGGCTGGTATCAGAGATCAGCAATGAGTATTCAAAAAAAAAGAGTAAAATCGAATCATACTCATAATTTTTGATACTTCTAGGCATTCATACTTATTTTTATATCATGGAACCTCTACTCATATTCAAAGTTTGAAGTAATCATCATATTCATACTTAACAACACGTATGAAGTTGTTGATTTCGACTCTGCATAACAGAATATATACAAGAATTACAAAATAAGTATGATTCGCCTACGAACACTAAAATACTCACTAAATGGTTGTGTGTTTGCTCTGCTTGCTGCTCTGTCTTTTTTTGTAAATGCAACAATAATTAAGACTGCAAATTTCGATGAATGATTCGAGTCATGAATTAGTTATGAGTCTGTATGAGTAGGCCTATAAATCAAACATATTTCGAATGTTATAAGTTTGATGTCAACGTTGTACGTATACTTATTGCAACCTTTACTTATAAATCAACGTTGTAGTGAGTACGAATGCATCAGAGTAGTTAAATTTTGTTTATTGTTGACTCAATTATATTTAAAATTTCATGAGTGCTTATGAACGGCGTAGAAATGACTCAGTGCTGATCTATGGTTGGTATCCTCCACTTCCTATGCAGCTTAATGAATTTGTTGTGTTTCTCAATATTCAGATCCCAAAACGAATTACCAGTAATATGACAATGCTTGACTACATGTTGCAAAGCTAGCTAAGGAAATAACGATTGATTAAAGTAATCTCACAGGGTCTCAAAAACGATTATTTGTTTTGTAGGTAAATGCACCAACTAGTTTACAGTAGAACATGGAATCTCAATCAAATCAATTCATTTTAATCGTTTCTTTCCTTTCGTTAATTGCACCATTAAAATGAATATTGATGAATAGAACTTCCTCTCGTTTTCCATTTGTTACAGAATCTTATATTATTCATTTAATCTACCGTTTAGAAAAATTGTTTTCATTTATCATCAGGGTTATATTTTATTTTTTTTTTTTTTTAATCAATATTCATCATTTGTTTATATTGCTTTGAAATTAATATCAAATATAGACAGTTTGTTGTATTCATTTCCGCTTTTGATTGTTTTGCGTGATTTTATTTACACTTCCCCCTCTTTTTTTCAAAAATTCATCCTTTTCATCTTTCCATAACATGCCACATGCATGTGTGTGGCGTTATAAATCAATCAAATTATTGGGAAATTGTAACAGATTTTTGTTTTTTTATTTCATCTTTTTGATTTATTTCCTCCATTTTCTTTTAGAATTTCATTGTTTTTTGTTTGTTGTAGAAACTAAAACCTTTTTAGCGAATTTGCAGCCAACATCATCAACAATTCCTTGTATAGCCGTGCTGTTAGTGGGTTAAACCCTATGCTTAATTTTTATATACGATTTTATGCAGGATTTTTTTTTGCGATTTTTTGTTGCTTTTTAGCAATTTGTCAATAAAAACTAAAAAAGAAATCCATGACAAAACCATGAACGTTTTGTGAATGAAACGAAACAAATAAATGAAATAAAATACCCGAAATGACTGGCTAACTGCCAAGGAGCAGTTGAATTTTTGTTTCAATTTTACAAAATAAAACATGACATAGCAAGTGTCATATGGTGATCAAATCATAAATATTTAAACAATCGCTCCTATGTATGCTTTTTCTAGTTGTTCTCTAGTCATCTACCCCAATGTTTCGCCAACAAAAGGCAACATTTTAGCAGCAAATTGTGAAATGAAAAGGAAGAAGAATTCTAAAAAATGTTCTGCAATGTCCATATTTTTTAACACCAAAAAAAAGAAAAAAATGTCAATCATGGTTTGATACAAATTGGTTAGAAAAACGATTGTAAAGCCTAACTTTGGAACAAAAAAAAATGCAGAAATTAGTTTTAAAATGTTCATTCCTCTTGGCTTCATTTATTTAAAATCCCTTGGGAAAGTTGAAAGCCGTATAAAATTTCAAAGTTTAATCTTTACAAGGATTTTACGATCTCTCTACACTTGTCCCTATTTGCTGCTGGAAACATTCGAAAATATTTAAAATCTTAAATTAAATTTAATTGCTGCTGCCATTTAATACCAACACTATTTTCTCTTTACTCGTACAACATATTTATTTATACCCAGGAAGGAAATCAATGAGTTTGTAGGGTGACCAGTAAAAATAAATTTAAAGAAGAATTTTTGTACTATATAAGTCCACAAACATTTTTATACTTATCAACATAGCGTTTAAACAACATAGCGTTCTAAACAAATAATTTTCTTTTCTTGGGATACCCTATCGTCACCATTCTGGTACATCACTACACTAATATCTCCTTTGGGTTCATTCCATGCATAAATTGTACGTGAATTTTGAGGAAACAAACACATGACCATTAAATGAATGAAAAGAAAAATAAAAAAATAATTAAAATAGAACAGCATAGAACAGAAAACTGAATAAATAGTGAAAGACAAGAAAAAAATTTTATTGGAAAATTAATTTAGATCATGAAAGATAATTGAGGTCAAGTTTAAATAGAAGAGTGTTAATGCAATAATTGTTTAAACAGATTGCTTATTTCGAAATAAAATAAAATGCCAGAAATGATGGCCAAACGACGATAGTAATTAATTCAAAGGTTCTTACTCCACCCCTATGCTGTGTTAGGTTTATCCATTAGTGGCATAACAGTTTAACGTTGATTCTGAACGACAGATTTGTGAAACAATTTTCTTTATTCTCAGAGTTCTTGTTTGTGCATTAAATTTTTCGCCTTGATTCCTCTGCAAAATTATAGTTCTTATTCATATTATCTTTGGCTAGACAAGTGATGTCTCTGGACTCAGATACCCAAGTGTTGAACAACACAAAAATCTGTTCATACATACATATATTCTATTATAGCGGAGTCTTTTCCGGGAAACTGAACCTGAATATTTCCCTCCGACTGCCGGATTATTGTAGTGTGTTTCAGGCGGATGTAATTGCCAACTACCTGACTGCTCAATGGATCCTCGTCTTTTCTGATAGTCAGGCTGCCATAAGATCTCTGTCAAACGTCATGAATAACTCCAGGGCCCTCAGGAATGTCGCCGTTGCCTCAACCATCTTTCTGGGCGCTTCAGTAGCACACTTATCTGAGTGCCCGGGAACAGCAATATTCCGGGAAACTGCAAAGCCGATGAACTCGCAAGGGCTGGAGCACTACTTCCCCGATCCACTTACTTCGGTCAAGCTGCCAATCGCGCGGAAATTCTTTCAAGACGCCAACCTATCAATGAGGAGTTATGCTCCACCGCTGGGCTCACTTCGCCCTCGAGGGATAGAAGGCGCACCAACCAGTTACTCCGACGTGGTCGTAACATTATATCAATTACTGTGACCGTGCCTACGGGTCATTTTGTTATGAGACGACACGCGGAGAGAATGCAGCTCCGATCTAACGACTTCTGCCATTTCAATGCCCATCTCTTGCTAGGTGCAGATATAGGTTATTTGGCTCCCCAATCCTCGTCAGCTTGACAAAGTTATCGTCCATTGATGTCAAGTATACAGCTTCATTTATCAAATCTTCGGACTGGTTTTCCAGCGTAGGGTAGTCGTACTTTAGAATGTGCAGCCCTCGCGCTGACAAATTTCTTCTCCCCTGATTTGGAGAACTTGGTCAGTACAGAGACTGCGTTCACATGCGGCGTCACAACGGGCCGCTACGCGTGCTCAAGTGAACTTTTGGCATTAATGGTACCACTTCAACCTAACCTAACCCACATACGTACATTATTAGTCATTACAACTCTTAAGTCAGAATTATGACATAGCTTCTCACACCACTTATGTTGTGTGTGTTAATTTTATACATCAGTGGCTGGACCTACAGTGTAAACTTTCTATAACAATTTTATTTACTCTTAGAGTTATTGTTAAATGACTTGAATGTTTCAATAATGTTTTAATGGAGCTGAACAGTGGACCACAATTTTATTTTCTATCTATAGAGTCGAAAGCCTTTTCTTAATCGATTAACAGCAATTCAGTGCTCTGTTGAACAGGATCTAACTTAACGGGTACCAGCTTGCTAGGTTATATGTAATTTTATGACATGTGAGATTTATATTATTATCCGACATCAATTATTATTATTGCAATTAACTCTCTCCATTACCCTATAGATACGCGCCGTATTCCCACTTGTTTGAGAGCTTTCAGGTTATTCGATAAGATATCATCCGAGCCTGCTAATGTGCCAGTTTCAAGAGGTTTTATTGCTTTGAGTATCTAAATATCAGCAGGCAGTTCTATAGTGATAGCAAATATATGGTAAACAAATTACAGCATAAGTAACCTTCTTTGTAGTCTAGTAGGTATTGTGTTGGCTTATTAGACGTGAGGTCACGGTTCAAACCCCAGGTCAGGCATCTCCTAAAAAACGAAATGATGAAAAATATTTTTTCGGCAGCAGATTTCTGACAAAAACTCTGAAAGTAAACACAATTGCCATAAAAAGTTTTCTCAAAAATCTGTCATTCGGAAACGACTTTAAGCTGTAGGTCCCGACACTCATGTATAAAATTAATTCACACAACATAAATGATATGAGAAGCTAGGTCGCATTCCTTACTGAAGTATTGTAATGACCATATATATACGTAACTACTTTCCTGCACTATCCCTTTCATTAATTCCTGATTAGTTTTCAGTATTACAACACCCTGTGATCACAGCAGTTTGAAAGCAAAAAAGAAAAGAATTTAAATTCCATTGGAAGTGTTCAAATACTTGCACACAGCAATAACTAATTTTGCTTTTAGAAATGAAAGGTACGAATTTCTTATTGTATTGTTGTTCCACAAATAATAAAACAGCAACCACAATGATTGCAACAACAGTAACTAAGAACAAACAAAATAATTAGGAAATTGCTGAAGAGATTTTCATTCGAAATTTTACACCACAAAAATATTATAACAGGGTGACGATATTTGTGTGTAGTGTAGCACTGCTAAATAGGGTTCTTAGACTGCTGTCTGCGTGGTTTCAGTTTTCAGTTTTCAGTTTTTATTCTGGTATCAATCAGTCGAAATGGAAATTGGGGTTACTGCTACGTATTTGAAAATGCATTTGCTGGCAAACGGGTAAATTTTTGAAATTGAAAATGTTTCTAAATATAGCAGCCATTAATTTGTCACCTATTTTTTTGGGATAAATGAATGAAATCATTTTAATTGCTCGCAATATGTTCCATTTGCAAATATACATATATGAGTTACCCAACCATGTACTGCTTTGCTTTATTATTGTTACGTTTTTACCTTTTAAAAACGTTTAAATTATGAGCTCGTAGATTGCAAATAAATTAAAAATATTTTGTGTTTAATTTTAATTAAAATTCTTTATTATTCGCAAAATCTGTGTGCCACTGTTCACAACTATATTTAAACAACAGCAAATGCTGTCTATAGTAATTCATCTTTTTGTTATACCTAGGTAAACATCGTTGTTTACAGTTATTATTGTAGTGTTGTTTGTGGATTTTTGTTTACTTGTTTACCTTTTTTATGTTGGTGTTTGTTGTTATTTTAAGCAGTACGATAATTTGTAAACAGGTTTTTTTACTGCATTGTTTTGGTTTTGTAGCTTTTGTTTATAATTGTAATGTTAAGCGATGTAAAAGCAGTATCTAAATGTTGCATTTTGGTAACAATATAATACAATTCAGACAATTTTCCATCAGGATTATTCGCACATAACTACGACATAAAAAAACCCCCAAGAAAAAGTCTAACGCAGTAAAATTCCAAGATATTGGTGGCCAGTTCAAATCACCGCCACGAGAGATGACCATGCATTCAAATCGCTCGTATAGAATATTCAATGTTCCATGATTCGACCGTAAAGAAATATGTACCGATGTCGCCGCTAGCCTAAAAATACAACAAACAATCAATTTATCGGCACGCATTGGACTCTCGTTCATCCCGTTTAGAATTGAACAATTTTGTTTGTTCACTTACCCATTCATCCAGAAATTGGTCTCGTCGCAGACAATATGTTACCGATCCTTTTATTTCCTGGGTTAGTTGAATTTTGTACAGGTGCAGGCCCGCGTCATGACGCAAATGCCTAGCCACGTAAAATTGGCTGATTCAGATTATTTTGCATACTTTCATGACAGTGGCGATGTTTAAGGCAGATCTTGCGTTTCGCCGACGCACGGATATTAATTGAAAAATTACTGAACCAGTGGACTGAAATTTGTCCACTTCTTTGTGAATAGTATACTCAGTAGGACGATTATGGCAATCGTGAAATAGGCGAAACACGGTAAAGAACCCACAACATTTTGATAAAATAATTTATTATATACGCGTGTTGGTAAATGCTATAAACAGACTGAATAAATTACAACTAATTTCGGAAATTCAATAAGATGGTGAAAATCGAGTTCGAAAGTAACTCATACTAACTACTATGGTGTGGGATTCTAAAAGGAATTGCAACGATTCTTTCCTAAACCACCATTTATGGGAATTTTAATCATCTTACCCTCCTTCAATTCATCACTTAGCTGATTAGTGAACTTAAATTTTTTTATGATGCTTTGAAGAACTAGTATGCTTTCGAAAGGTTTTCATTTAGTAGCTCAGGGGATGTGTTTTCGATTTAGAGTGTCTTGTTTTGATCAACTCTTGTGTACTGTGATAGCATGCTGAATTTCCTACACGCTTATCAAACATATTTATATCCTTGCTCATGCTCATGCTTATGCTCATGCTCATGCTCACGTTCATGCTCATGAGCATTTATAATTTATCAAATTTAAGAAAAGAAAAAAATGTATACATACAAAATTTATTCTTTATTAAAGATACTAGAATCCAAGAAGTTGCAAAAGTTTCGCAAACATGTAAAACTGAGTTAAATAACAAGTTTAGAGAATGATATTCGCCATGGTATTGTTACGAAAATGAAAAATCTATATACTGGTGTTTTGCTTTAACCAGTAACATTTAACATTAAAATTATAAACAAAAGAAACAAAAACAAAACAAAAAATTACAAAATATCGTAGTGCTTAATATAACAACAAACACCAGCAAAAACATTAATCAGACTGTTTACTTTGCCAAATAAAAGGCAAGGCAAAACAGGCGACTGAGTTGGTGAAGTCAGTCTTGTGCGAAGACGCAGTGTGTTTGAAGCAAATAATCGTGGTTTATGGTTTATGCAAAGAGTATAAACAGAAAAATAACAAAGGAAAGCAATTGTTGTTGATCACATCAAGTTGTGAACAGTGGCACATAGAACTGTGCGAATAATAAAGAATTTTAATTAAAACTAAACACAAATTTATTTTCATTTTATTTGCAATTTACGAGCTCATATTTTAAATGTTTTTAATAAAGCTAAAGTAGTCGCCGTAGTCTAGTAGGTAGTGTGTTGGCTTATTAGACGTAAAGCCAGGGTTCGAGCCCCAGGCCAGACAACAAAACAAAACTAACAAAAATTATTTCTTAGGCCACTTTCTCTCAGCAGATTTCTGGCAAAAACTCTGAGAGTAAATAAAATTGCCATGAAAAGTTTCTGAAAATCTGTCGTTCGGAGTCGACTTTAAACTGTAGGTACCACCACTCATGTATGAAATTAACACACACAACATAAGTGATGTGAGAAACTAGGACGTAATCCTGACTGAAGGGTTGTAATGACCAATTATGTATTTATGTATGTAAAGTAAATGAATATCATTTAGCATACGCCGCCTCATAATAAGTGTATTCTCTGCCCTTCTATGGCTTATCAACCTTTAAGATCTCCTGAAAGTCATGAAAGGGACATCCTGCATAATTATCGTTTTTGCAGACGACGTAAAAATATTAATAGTTTTTCAACGGAAATACTGGTTGTGAACTATGGTGATAACGGTTTATACACTTTAGAAAACGTCGTCCAAGCCTTCGCTGACTAAGAAATACAGTGAGCGCCATAAGTGAGTCAACACCCACTATAATTTTAAATTTTTATTATATTCTTAAGTATAAAAACGTTCCCTTATCATGAATTGTTTTTTGTTTTAACATTTTAAACGTTTTTATTTTTGGAAATTTATTCGACTATTTTATTTACTATATTTACTTTTCTCGCTATCCTAAGAAAATGAATAATTTCAGTGGTGTTTACTCATTTTTGACGCTCACTGTAGATATATAGAATAGCAATGGTTCCCTTTTTAAACCTGTAGACTACATTCGATTTCCAAAAAAGTTTTCTATTTAAAATTTTCCCGAAAAAAGTACGGCTTATCACTGAGCCCAAAAGCCGCTGAATATAGCCTTAATGGACGAGATGGTGATGGATTCTACTTTTATCAGACTAATCTTATTCATGTTGTGGCGGGAATCCTTCGGCCAAATATCCAATCTCAACACAATACGATGGAAAGATGTGATTGACTCATTATCGTGTTGTTTTGTATACAATAGTCTTCCTGCAAGGGCTTAGCATTGCAGAGAAAATGGAGTCAGCGAACAGACCCACAATTCGCCTTGATGTGCATTAATAAGGGTTATGGAAACATTTTAATTATTGTTTCAACTTCGCTACCTTAACACCGCCCTGCTGCCTTTGGATGCAAAAATGTCCTGATTCAACTTTTATTACTTCTAGGTCTCCTTATTTGACCGTTTTTGTATGAGTTGACTTTATATTTACAAGAACATCGAAAAACACATGTAAGCTCAACGCTCAGCAACATAAAGACTACAAATAGCAATTGCAATATCAATACAATTATTTTTTCCAATATTCTGGCAAAACTGCATTCTGCCAAATGCTGCTGCCACTGCTGCTACTGCTGCTTTATACTTCAACTACATCCATACATACATACTTGCCCTAGTGGTAACGAACACATAAGGAACACCCTGTAATAAAAAATGCTTTGCGTTGCTCCAATTGCAAAGAAAGAAAACATTATTAACTTAATAACCGCGTACAAGTACGGTATGTGCTTGAATGGTAACAGCGACAGTTTCCACAAACTCAAGGATAATGTCCAATGCAAACCCATACATACATATGTACTCTATGTTTTATAAACATAAATGTTGAATTGTTTTCTTGCAAAAGAAACACAAAGGAAAGCAATTTAAAAAAATTTTTTTTTGCCGAAGTAACAGATTTAGAAATGCTGAAAATGCTTTACAAAATCCTAGACAATTGACAATCTCTAGCTTCTTAAGGTATTTATCTTCAAAAAATTAAAATCTGATCTGCAAATGAAAACAATAACATTTAATATCGGATAATATTTGTTTCTTAAATTTTTATTCCATTAATATTTTACTAAAAGTTGTTACTACATGTCTGGATTGTTTTTCTTAAGCTTAAGGAAAACTGTGGAAATATTTCCAAATAATCTGATTTATCTGTCATCCAATAACGCAAATGAAACATTTTCTTAAATTCGTAAGATAGACAGTATTACTGTATAAATAAAATCGCATGTAATATTTCTTCCTTAAGACATGTTCAACACATATGTACATACCCGCATATTTTACAGTAAAAATAGCTATGAGTTAGGAATGAAATACTGTGAGAAATTCGAATAAGTATTGTTACGAAAATGTAAACGGTGTAACATCTACACAAAGAAATACAACGAACTTCTTACAAGTAAACCTACAACATAAGTATGATAGACAAGTAATATGAACAAAATACACAAATAACAATAAAGTCGTGATAGAGTTCTGTAAAATCGAAACCATAAACATTCGACTTCAAGAACCTTCATCAGACTGTTTACGTGGGCATATAAAAAGGCAAGACAAAGCAGTCAACGAGTAGTAAGAATTCTGTCAGTCTTGTGTGAAGACGCTTTGTGTATGAAGAAAACAGTCGTGGTTTGAAGGTCGTCGTAGTAAAGACATAGCCGAACAATTGTTGGTGCTTACGGGAACAGAAGTATAAAGAAGAATAACGAACTAAACAAATTATTGATGGAATCATCAGGTTGTAAACAGTGACACACAGAAATAGTGCGAACAATAAAGAATTTAATTGAAACTAAACACAAATTTATTTTTATTTTGTTTGCAGTCATTGCATATACATACATAATTGGTCATTACAACCCTTCAGTCAGGATTACGACCTAGTTTCTCATACCACTTATGTTGTGTGTGTTAAGTTTATACGTGAGTGGTGGGACCTACAGTTTAAAGTCGACTCCGAACGACAGACTTTTGAGAAACTTTTCATGGCAATTTTATTTACTCTCAGAATGTTTGCCAGAAATCTGCTGAGAGAAAGTCGCCGAAGAAATAGTTTTTGTATTTTGTTTTGTTGTCTGGCCTGGGGCTCGAAAGTTGGCTTTACGTCTAATACGCCAACACACTACCTACTAGACTACGACGACTTGCAATCAACGAACTCATATCTTAAACGTTTTTAAAAAGGTAAAAACGTAACAGTATTATGAGTTTTTCTAACACTACTTTGCTGTTAGTGCAGTACAATGCATGGGTGAGTACATTTAACTGGAGGTTTTCACTTCTTTTGTTGTAATGGGTGCGATTACCCAGCTTAAGAATGGAGAATCTGCAGGAATTGACCATTTTATCTCAAATTTTGACACAACGAATCTTGATGACATTGCAAACGTACTTTATCCATAAGTCATTGATATGAGGACTAATAGTAGTCTAGTACATAGTGTGTTACTTAATTGGTTAATACAACCGTTAGTCATAATTTCAACCTAGCTTTTCGTACCACCTATGTTTTGAGTGTTAATTTTATCTAAGGCTTTTGGCATCTACAGTTTGACATAAATTCTGAACGCCTTTTTTGAGAAACATTTCATGGCAATTTTTATTTACGTTCAAAGTTTCTGCCACAAGACTGCTGAAAGAAACCTCTGACAGAAATATTTTTTTATATTTCGTTCTGGTCGAGATATGTGAGCTGAAGTTCTTACCACTGACTCTCGTCTACTAGACTGCGGTAACTTCACCAGTATTTGCCTATATTTTAATTGACTTAGAGATGGCGTTCGATACCATAAACCAAAATTAGATTTGGTAACCTCTGACAAACAAACACTGAATTGATCTGGAGAAAGGGATATTCTACTAATACTTTTCTGACAGAGATGCCCAAGCGGCAGTCTTGTCTTGTTCGAACACAACCTTCATATCATAATTCTGAAATGGAATTCACAGATAAAAATATTTTTTTGGTGAAAATTAGGGTCATTTATCAACTGCTACAGAGCACCTTCAGCGAACACAAGCCGTTGTTTATGGTCGTTTACCTTCAACCCGTGTTGATTTGGCAAAACAGACTGAATAAATGGCAACTAATTTAAGGCAAGTAGCTTAAACAATATGGTCATTATCAACATTACATGTTATTGCATAATGGATAGGATAGAAAGGACAGTAATTGTGTTTTCATTATTATCTGTTCTTTTGATATAGAGTGTAGTCTATTTACTCACAAAAATAAAATGGGATAGCAAATACAAAATTTCTTATCCTTGGCACAAAACAGTGACATTAACGACGTTCAAAAAATCTTTTTTCTTCACTTAACATTTCTATTTCATTTATCCGCTTTTTTGTTACATTTTAAATACCCTACAAGCAGCCATGGAATAATGTTTATAAAAATTCATACATAATTGGTGATTGCAACACTTCTGTCATTTTCTGTATTTTCAAAGCAAATGATTCTGTTACACATGACACACACCCATGGTGTGATGATTTTTCCCCTCCCCTTCAATCAGCCTACCGATATACCTGGGAGATTTTCAACAACGTGTAAACAAAAAAATTTTAACTTTTATAATGTCTTTAAACTCTGAAAAATAAAATCTTTAAATTCAAATTTAAAAGACTAGAAAAAAATACTGGGTGTCCCAATGGCCTAGTTGGTAGTGTGCTGGCCGTGGTTTCGTTTCCCAATAAAGTCTCTGGGTGTCTGTGTTCGCCTGATTGTTTGTCTGACATTATAATCACATGTAATGTCACAATAGAAAAAAGAAAGAGAAAGAAAAATTGGTCTTTAACAAAAGAAAAAAAATAATTGTCGCACACTACCTCCTTCTTCTTTTTCTTTCCTTTTCTTCTACAAACTATCTTTCCTATATTCCAACAGCGTTCCAGCGTTGGTCTAAAAAAAAAGGAAACAAAATATTTAGTGCATGTAGTTGATGTAGGGTGTTGTTAATTTAGGTTACTTTTTTTCTTAAATAGAAAAAATTAAACTTTTATTTGGGTTCTTAGTTACATCAACCAAAAAAGAAATAGAAAGAGAAGAAAACACTCAACGAAAACAAAGTAAATAAATAACTGAACGTCTTACTCATATTATATTTATAAAAAAAACATATTTCCTTATATACGAGTATAATACGTTTACATTTATGTAAAGAAATCCACACACAGAGGTATGTATATACCTACTACAGGTCTAGATATGCTTAAATGTGTTTAAATACAGAATCTGCCTAAATATGCTCCACATATATTAACAGTTCCTGATTTTTTTTTTTTTTTTTTTTTGTCTTGAGCCGGAGGTGGGAATCTTCGAAAGACACTTTTGTTCCAACAAAAGAGTGCACGATTCACCATCGCTGGTGCCTACGTACTAAACCCACCCCCTACACACTTCAACCACTCTCCCCCCGCGGGACTGCCGTAAGGTATTACTTCGCGGAGGGCTGGTTAGCTTTAAAGCTTTATCACATTAATTCAAATTTCGCCTCCGTTCCTCCAGTCTTCGGAGTACTATCATAACTTCAGCCATTCTCTGGCTATATTGACTCCATAGAATTCTACAGTTCAACAGCTCTTCCATTAGCCGGTTTGGTCCTAAATTCGTTTCTCCCGGCCATCTAAATCTGGGACAGCATGTTAGAATATGCTCCACATCTTCCTCCTTATCTACACAGTTTGGGCATATAGGAGAAGTGTCATGACCAAATCTGTGCAGGTACTTCCTGAAGCACCCATGACCAGTTAGGAACTGGGTCACGTAGTAGTTCAGCTCGCAATGTTTGTTATTCATCCAAAGGGTTACAAAATGCGAAATGTCCATCTTCCCTTTAAACTGCTTTCCCATCGTGACTGCCATTTGTGCATGGAAGTCCTTCGTTCCTCCGCTTTTATAGCTGTTATTCGTCCCGGGTGCTCGAGACGGCCAACACCAATACCGCTTCATCAGACACTGTCCTGAAGCCACTTATCCGCCTAATCGCGCTCAGACGATACACCGAGGACAGTATCCTCCTTGTCGTCCCCACGGAGAGTGCCTCCGACCATATTGGGCAAGCATACAGCATTATCGACGTTACTACCGCCGAAATTATTCTCCTTTTAAATGGACCTGGTCCTCCAATATTTGGCATCATCCTCGCCAGTGCTCCCTGTGTTACAGATGCCTTTTCACCGATGTATTTCACGTGCTCCTTGAAGTTTAACCTGTCGTCGATAATCACTCCCAGGTATTTTATCGCCCTCTTCGATTCGATCGTTGTGCCTCCAACGGTCAATTCCATCTTCTCCACTATCTTCCGGCCGCTTATCAAGACGGCCTCCGTTTTATGTGCAGCAAGTGTCAAACCTGCCTCATCCAGCCATGCTCTAACATTTCGAATCGCTGTATTCGTTTTCTCCTCTATTTCTCCTACCGTTTTAGCTACCGAGACTATGGCAATGTCATCTGCAAAGCCCACAATTGTAGTCCCGCTTGGCAATCGCAGTCGAAGTACTCCATCGTACATAATGTTCCATAGTAGTGGCCCAAGTACAGAACCCTGCGGGACTCCCGACGTCACTACGTATTACTGCTCTCCTTCATCCGTTAGGTATATTACCTTCCTGTCCTGAAAGTAATTGTTCAGTATCTCCATTAAGTATGGCGGCGTAGCCATGTTAAAGAGGGCTCTCATAATCCGCCCCCAATTCGCTGAGTTGAACGCGTTTCTAACGTCAAGTGTGACAACCGCGCAGTATTCCTTGCTGCCAAATCTCCATCTTTCGCCCTCTATTGCATCTCTTGCAATGTCGACCACTCTTCTTATCGCGTCAATAGTAAAAATAGTAAATCCGTATTGCAGGTCCGAAAGAGCTCCTCCTACCTCGGCACACGTTAGTAGTCGATTGTATATTATCCTCTCCAGTATTTTTCCCATCGTGTCAAGTAGACAGATGGGTCGATACGACGATGGTTCTCCTGGTGGCTTGCCAGGTTTTGGAATGAGAACCAACTTCTGCTTCTTCCATCTACGTGGAAAAACACCCTCGATGAAGCACTTGTGGAACACCTTGGCGAACATATCCGGTCTGAGCCGGATAGCCGCCTTAAGTGCCCTATTTGGGATTCCGTCTGGCCCTGGTGTTTTCCTATCTCCTATTCCAGTGCATGCTGTGAGTACCTCCTCTCCTGTTACCTCGGGTATGGTATGAATGGTCTCCGGCTCCCTAGTTATGAAGGTGTAGGGCTGGCCCCGTGGGAATGATGTACCAGGGATCTCCCGTAGCAAAACTGGACAACCTAGTTTAGGCTGTTCTCGAGCACCGATTCTCTTGCAGACGACTCTGTACGCCGTCCCAAAAGGATTGATGTCAGCTTCCTGGCATATCCGCTGAAAGGATAGTTTCTTGCTCCTTTTAATGGCTCTCCTAAGTTGATGCCTTAGATCCTCATAGGAAGCCCGTTCGGCTTCCCATGTCGGTCTTCCTCTCGTGCACTGGGCCCGTCTTATCGCCCCAAAGCATGCCGACCGCAGTCTTCGAATCTCGTCATTCCACCAGTAGCAGGGGGAACGTCCCCTACACACAGTTCTTCTAGGCATAGCAGCATCACATGCAGTGTTGAGCATTTCGTATACGCCGCTCACTAATTCCTCGACCGTGCTGCCAGTCGTATGAAAAGACGACAACATCAATCTATACGTCTCCTCGTCAAAGCGGGAGTCCTTCCATTTAGGTCCCGTAAACTTCGGCAATCCGTTTCCTCTCGTGTTCCGCCCAGTAACCGTCATCACGATTGCCTGATGGTCACTATTCGTGAAGTCCTCAGTTAGCCTCCACGCCGTCCGCGAAACAAGGCCATCGCTCACAAACGACAAATCTATTATCGAGCTCGATCCAGCTCTCCTAAATGTGCTTTCTCTTCCGTCATTCATCAGCGCCACAGAAAGAGAAGCGAACGTTTCCAAGAAGCAGCGACCCCTGGCGTTAGTATATCTACTACCCCATTCGGTCGCCCAAGCGTTAAAGTCTCCTCCGATAATAACGGGGGTGTTCAAGCGCACGTGTGACGCCAGCCTCTCCAGCATATGTTGGAAGTCATCCATTGACCACCTCGGGGGGGCGTAACAGCTGTAGACGAAAACTCCCTTTATTTTATTTATTTTTATTTATTTTATTTATTTATTATTAGTCATAGCACAACAAGATAATAATCTTATAAATGAGTGTGCTATGGGAGTACATCAAAGAAACAAAATAATAACAAATCATTGAATATATATGTAATGAAATGTTTGAAATAATGTATAAATAAAAATGAATTATCCTGGCCATAACGAAACCAATGTCCCGCGCATAGGTTTGCTGGAAGGATAATGAACCACAAATCCATATAGCCGCAGTACTAGATCCGTCCGTGATCCAAGTACCATTCCTCGGTACCCGATAAGGTTCGCTTATGATTGCGACATCGATATTCTCCTCCTTTACCCTCTGGACCAATAGATCCTGGGCTGCTTCGCAATGGTTCAGATTAATCTGTATCAATTTCATCTCCTAGAACGTGTTTTAAGAGCGCTAAGGAATTGCGGACACTTTCCGCTACCCGCGATATGGTTGGCGGATTTCGGGTCGTCCACTTTACAGAACATGCAAAGAGGTTCCCTTTCGCAATTTCTGGCAATATGCCCCTCCTGTCCGCACTTACGGCAAGTTCCCGAGCGGTCAACCTTACTCCTGCACTGACGAGTCATGTGCCCAAACTGCAAGCACCGGAAGCATTTCGTCTGTATGTTTCTCTCGCGAATCCTGCATATGACCCAGCCGATTCTGATTCTACTTTCCTTCAGGAGAATAGCTGCAGCGTCTGCGTCAAGGCTCACTGTGGCAGTTTGCGTCCCACCATATGCCCTCCTAAGGGCAACTACGGCGGGCTTACCGAAAATCTCGAGGCCTGGGATCTTTCGTATAGCCTCATATACATCATCCTTCTCCGTGATCTCGTCGATGTCCTTGATCTCAATATTAACAGTTCCTGTGATTGCATGTATATGTATGTATATGTGTATGTATATAAGTAAATATTCTTTAAATATACTGTATAGGTGTTAAAAAATTTTAATATTAACAAAGAAGAGTGGGTATAACATTATTAAACAACATAAAAAGAAACCCGTACACCTCTCGCCACTATCCCTTAAACACGAAATAGACTGAAAAAATTTATTAAGGCAAACAATAAGATTTGAGTACCTAGCAATCAGGAGGCTGTTGACATGCAGCATTCTTTATAAAGTTTACAAACACACACATATATATGCATGTACAACGTGTAAACTTACTTGTTTTTCCAGTCTTCATTTATTTTCATTTACACCTTAAGCTGTCTGTAAAATTTTAGTTCTCATTGCTTGCATTTGTATGTGTTTGTGAGACTGAGTTTTAATAAATTGATGGCAATTCAAGAGATGCGCTTACAGATGCTCTTACAGAGGTTGGTTAGGTATACCTATTGTATGCACTCACTGTAAGCGAGAGTTTATTTAGATATTTACAATTCAGGCGCAAATAAAATCCAATTAAAATAATTAATAGAGTTTTTATTAGTGAATATAATGAATTAGATATTTAAACAGCTAAGAGTACTGGGAACTAATGTACCATGTATAGAAATCGTTGCCAGTACGCTGCGTGGTGTATGAAGGGAATGCGGTGAGGACATCGAAACGATGGAACACTTGATGAACCCGAGATCCAAATATTTTGGGAAGTTTATATAAGATACAGTAAAGTCGCCGTAGTCTAATAGGTAGTGTGCTGGCTTATTAGACGTAAGGCCTCGGTTCAAATCACAGGTCAGACATCAAAACGAAATATGAAAAAATATTTCTTCGGTTACTTCCTCTCAGCAGATTTCTGGCAAAAACTCTGAGAGTAAATAAAATTGCCATGAAAAGTTTCTCAAAAATCTGTCGTTCGAAAACCTGTAGATCCCGCCACTCATTTATAAAGTTATCACACACAACATGAGTGCTGTGAGAAGCTAAGTGATAATCGTGACGTGTAGGGTTGTAATGACCAATTATGTAGGTAATGCCAAAAATACAGCAATGGCCTCTTTATATGACCGCAGGATATTGAGTTTTACTGGGGCAAAAAATATTGAAAGCTTCCGAGATATAGTAGTACGCGAAATCCCATAATTGAAATCCCATCTCAAACAGCAAACGAACACAACGAAATATAAAAACAATTTTTTGATGACTGTTGTCAGCAGTTTTCTGGTAAAAATTCCGAGGCTAATTAATATTGCCATAAAAAGTTATTTAAATCTGTCGTTCGGAGTCGAAATTAAATTGTAAGTCCGACCACTCATAGATAAAATTAGCACTCAGAACATGATTACATAGAATTCAAATTATAATTTAAAAGAGCAATATCCCTAAAGGATACCAACTAGAGACATTAGTGTCCTACTATTTTAAAAAATGTACGTAAAAAAGTTACAGAAACTTCAAGAATATTTGCTGTTTTCTTTACCAAATAGATTGCAACTTCTAAAAATACTTGGAAAGTATCTAAACGCGTAATTTAAAGTTTCACGTTGTAATCTGTTTCTTTCTTGACATTATCATGGGCTTTGAAGTATTACTTTAGGGTGACCAATAAAATAATACTTTGAAAGAAAAAGAAGTATCATTTACAAAGTTTGTTTAAATAAATCACTCTGGAAAATATGTGGCTTTTTAATCACATTATGCATCACTATATCAGTGTTATAACTACAAGCACGCTTGAAAACCTAAGTAAATACCCTACGAAATTTCTTCCCCCTTTCTTCCGTACGGTATTTGTTGACATTTTATGAATTTTGTTGATAAATGTTAGCCAACATAGGAAATTATATTCCAATATAAACCATGTTTGCTGCAAAACTTACTGTGTGTGGTTGGATTCTAATGTAATCCCCTTAGTTCTTAAATTATAAATTTTGTTAAAGCATTAGCTTAAGTAGAGAATAAAAGTAAACAAATGTATTCGCCAAATAAGGCAAGTAAAATTGTGCACCGTCTTCAATTTCAAAGTCAAGCTAAATAAAATGCTTTTAACGATATTAAACTGCTGATGTCTCACTTGTGTAAATACGAATACGCACTCAACACAAATTCAACCACAAACAAAACTACATACAATAGGGTGCACTCCGCAGTTGTAAGAAAAAATTAATGAAAATCTATAGTCCAGCAATTCCAATAGAGAGTGTTCGGTTATGCTCCAAAACCTCAAAAAACTGTACGTTTCCGAGTTGCAGATGGTGTCAACAAGCAAAGTCTTTACCTTGTTTTTGGTACAACAATTCGACAGAGAGAGGCGATGATTGTATAATCAGAATGTTTGCCAGAAGACTGGCAAAAGGAAATGCTGAAAGAAATATTGTTACGAAAAAGAAAAATCTATATACTGGTGTTTCACTTAACTTTAAAATTATAAACAAAAGCTACAAAAACAAAACAATGCAATAAACAAACCTGTTTACAAATTATCGTACTGCTTAATATAACAACAAACAAAAATATACCAACAACACTACAATAATAAATGTAAACAACGATATTTACCATGTTTAGTGGCAGCCGCCTTAATTATTCAGATATAAAGTGAATTGGACCTTCCAGACATTGCCGTTAATGAATGAAATGGATGAAAAATTCGTTAACACAACAATCCGATTTAGCCAGCCTGAGCTCCTCTATGAGCCAGTCACTGAAATTATAAGGAAGCTTCCTTTATGTACACAGTATAAAATCGCTAGAAAATATTTCCTCCATTTTACGCTTGAAACGAGCGTACTATAAAACAATTACTGCTAAAGAGTTAAAGAGTTTCTTTTCGCAGATCAAAACAGCCTACAAACTAATAAGAGCTGCAGAACTACTCTCCAGGAAAATTGCAGAGCTTGCCGCCATTCTCTTAGATACAAAATCCCTGGGTGATAAGTCCAAATGCGCGTTCACTGCGCTTATTGATGTAGTACTTAAAGACCCCTTAATACTTACCACTTTCTGCACCCTATCGTCGACATGCATGTTATGTTCTTCAAATGACACCATTTCAGGATCCAATATATTTCCAGTGGCCAATATAGATAGGTAGGTTGAGATGGTTGTCATTTAGGAGTCATTGTGATGACACAGTTACCTTTTTTGCCCTAATCAATTCAGAGCTGGCAGATCATTTCTATTCATAAGCTGTAAGGATGGTTCTGTAGGCACTTGGAAAAAATTCCATCATCCACTGTTTCATTCAGCTCCGAATCGGGTCGTTGATGAGACAATATTCCTAAAAAGTACAACGGTAAGTAATACAAATATAGTCTGGCTGTTAAATAATATGCACCCGTTCCGAGTTTTCCTTAACATCAAGGATCGATATAGGAAATGGGCTCTGAACATGATACACAAATGAAATAGAAACACAAACATACTTCTGCATCAAGTCTTCATCGACATGTCCAACCTTTATCTCAGAGAATACCCTGGTTAATGTGAATCGTTCTAAAGTCTGTCTAAAGAATATTGAAGTCAAGGCTTCTCTAAGCTAACTCTAGTGTTTCTGAATTTCTGACAACTGGATACGGAGTTTTTATTGCGAAAACTACAGAGAATACCCACAGATCGTATTTAAGTTACCACTGATACGAATCTTGGGTGTGAATGGACTCTTAATAAAACTATCCGAGGGTATGCAGATGACATTTACAGTAGGTAAATCAACAGGGTGTAATTCAAGAATTCAAAAATCCAAGGTTGCTGGTCATATGAGAATTGTTGGCAGATTGGAAAGAAGTTCCTTGATCAGTGGTGGGTCCAGAATCATTCTGTGAGAACGCGTGTTTGAAAACGTATATTGAACAAAAGTTATCTTACAGAGAGGCGATGTCTCCTCTCAAAACATATGAGGTTAGCAAACCTTTTGATAGGGCACTGCAGAATTAAAAAAACAGCTGTTTAAAACAGGGTCGTTTTGAAACAATATTGATATTCTAGAAATATGATAATGAATTGCATTAACACGTACTTAACCTTACGTACTTTAACCTTAACACGTAGCTAAACAATTTTTTCCTGTGTCTTTCTTACAAGAGCCATGTGTGTTAGATATTGTGGAAGAGTTCATCGAATCTTATAATTGTTTTAGTAGCTGCTTTAGAAAACTTTCTAATTTATATACGCAAGTAATTCTTTTGATTTGTTTTCTTGTAAAAAGGCATTTCTTGTAAAAAAGCATTTTGTATAACAAGGGATAATTTTGCAAAAACAAAAGTTATTAAAACGGATTAAAATTTGGCTTATAATGACGTCCACAGTGAAAACATCATTCGAAAGTGAATAGAAGGATGATGGTAAAATACTTCAAGTTAAAGTAGCAGATTGAGAAAACAAAATTTGCAAACTTTTTATCAACGAGTACGAGTATGTGTAAAATGCAAATTTATTGCTTTCAATTTAAGTTTTATTTTACAAGTCAATAAATACGACTTTTTTATTTTAATACAGCACTTAATATTATGGCAAGAAACTTCTGAGATAGATAGGTAATAGAACCAATTCGCATGATACTTATAGAAATACATTTAATGGCTCAACTCATTTACAATATTTCTGTCGTGCTTCCTTAAGCAAGTTTTTCATTCAACAAAAGACAAGAATCACCATAGCTACTGTAAAAAGGTACACAACGAATATTTCCAAATGGAAAATAGTCAAATAGAAAAGGATAACGTAACTTAACGATATGTAACATGAAATGTAACACATAAATCTTTATTACCATACCAGTCGTTTATACGTTTATACTATCGTCTATTCATTCCTTCATTCTATTGTTCTGTTACCTAAAACGTAAAGTATATATACACAAATTGAATACGAAATTTACCAGCTCATAAGTCAAAGCTTTGACAGTTTTCCCTTGTTATCATATTAGCATTTCGATTCTATTCATATTCCATTCTATTTTACCACTTTATCATTGAACCACTTTTCCGTATCTACAGCCATAAATGATGGAAAGCAGGCGGTAAGTGTATGTATGCATCTTTTAATATCGTCCATATACTAATCTAATCTAATATCGACCAATACTGTATATACTACTTTTAAGCTTAGGGTAAATAAACATACAATTGTCAAAAGGCGCAGTCGCCGTGGTCTAGTAGGTAGTGTGTTGGCTTATTAGACGAAAAACCAGGGTTCGAGTCCCAGGCCAGACATCAAAATAAAATACGAAAAGTATTTCTTCGGCGACTTCCTCTTATAAGATTTCTGGCAAAAACTCTGAGAGTAAACAAAATTGCCATGAAAAGTTTCTCAAAAATCTGTCGTTCGGAGTCTACTTTAAACTGTAGGTCCCGCCATTCATGTATAAAATTAACACACACAACATAAGTGGTGTGAGAAACTAAGTCGTAATCCTGACTGAAGGGTTGTAATGACCAATTATGTATGTATGTTGTCAAAAGGCACACACACATAAATGAGTATAAAATAAGACACTGTATGTTGGAAACAGAGATCAGCAATGAGTAACAGATGTGTAGAATCGAATCATACTCATAATTTCTGATACTTATATGCAATCACACTTATTTTAATATCATGGAGCCTCTACTAATATTCAAAGTTTGAAATTCTCATCGTACTCATACTCATACAATACATATGATGTTGTTGATTTCAACTCTCCATGACTCAACATTTTCAAGAATCGCAAAATAATTATGATTCCCGTACGAACACTAAAATACTCACTAAAAGGTTGTGTGTTTGCTCTGCTTGCTGCTCTGTGTTTTTTTTTGCTTGTTTTTGTTTGTTTTTCTTTTTTTGTAAATGCAACAACAACTTAGACTACAAGTTTTAATGAATGATTCTAGTCAATCGAATCATCTGGTTGGAACCAATATAGCGAACAAAGTGAAAAACTAAGCAAGCAAATCTTAGAGATAAAATAAAATCGAACAAGTCCCTTATTTTGCAACAAAGGCTTAAGAGATTAAGGCAAACAAGCAAACAAAAATTTGTGGGAGTCCCTACACTCACGCCAGCGTCAATAAATAGACGTAATATCGGCTGTTTCAAAGCTGTTTATTATAGTTTGTCCGCTGAGAATCTCTAAATTATTATTCAGTAAGGTCTAGGCAAGTAATCTTGAATGGTCAGTACAACTCGTCTAATAAAATAAAAATAAATAAATGAAAGTAAATCTGTTCGCGAGTATTTCTTCTTTTACGTTCAACATAAGCCTATGAAGAGATTCATCAGGCGACTACAATTTCTGAAAGATAGTTATCCAGGCGTAGTATGTGGAAAGAGAAATTAGCTACTTACGCAACAAAACCAAAAAGAATGTAATTTTCCAACATTTGCGGAACCGACAATTTACTATCGACTCCGGACGACAGATCTTTTCATAGCAATTTTCTTTACTGCCAGAAATCTGCTGATAGACAAATATTCTTTCATATTTTGTTGTTGTTTAGTTTTGTCTATTGCTAACACATTATTTACTAGACTACGAAGACAAAACCCCGTTATGCTAAAACTATTTTGAGCCATTGTTTGATGCCAACAAATAAGCAGCCATATGAGCAGCAGTTAGGTAGTAGTTACGTGAAGGACACTGCCTACCCAAAGGTTTTTTGGTAGACAAACTTAGGTCATATAAGGTTATGATACCAAAATACCAGTACTTACTGATGGACATACATACATCATTGGTCTTTACAACTCTTCGGTAAGGATTACGACCTAGCTTCCCACACCACTTAAAATGTGTGTGTTAATTATATCCAAATTATATGTATATCCTGCTGTGATGAAGTGGCCGAAAGAAATATTTTTTTATATTTTGTTTTATTGAGGATGTCTGGATTGCGATTTGCACCGTTGAGTCACCTTTAATAAGTCAGCACATTACCTACTGTACTATGGCGGCATTCATCGAGTTATACACCAAACATGAAAGAGAGTCCACAAAAAATGTGGTCGAGCCATTGACTGGTGGAGCACACATAAACGTATGCATGTACGTACTGTGTGTGTACATATGTGATTAGATGGACCGTTACTTACCTGTATACATTCCTTGTACAAATTTAACAGAATTTCTTAACAGACAACCTAAAAATTTTGAAGTTTATCCTCATAAATCTTGTTTCTACTTTTGAACTATATTTGTAAGTCTATGTGCCATGGACGTGAGTTTATGTATGTATACATGTATAAAAAACTTACCTTACCTTGCCCATTAAGCTACCACACCAATGTTTTAAGTTTTCATTTTCTTCTTTTTGTGTTGTTCAAATCGTAAAATATGTTCCAAGTTCTTACACGTTTACCCTTTACCTGTTTTGTGGCACTTATACTGGCAACAAGTTTACGGAGCCTTTCAACCATGTTCAACGTATGTAATCATTTTGGTTATATGTTTTATAATTAGAATAATACCATTGCAACCAGTTACTGAAAACAAAATTATTTTGAAGGTGCTTTCATCTGAATATTTATTTCTTACATTAAACTGTAATATCAAGTCTCGCTCTCTTGTTAGAAACAAATTACATATAAACCGTATTAAACTTTGAATTTTAGGGCAATTTCACTTAACCAAAAATGAGCTTTATCAGGATTACGGCATAGCTTTGCACACCACTTATGTTTTATTTGTTAATATTATTCATTTTAAATTCGACTCCGAATGAAGGATTTTTGAAAAACTTTTCATGGCAATTTTATGTATTCTCAGAGTTTTTGCCAGAAATCTGCTAAGAGGAAATCACCGATTGGTTGCGTTTCATTTTGTTCAAGATGTCTGACCTGGGGTTTGAACCGTGGCCTTGCGTCTAATAATCCAGAAAACTACTTACTAGACTACGGCAACTTCTTGAGTTGAGATTCATCACTGAACACAATCCTCTACCAAAAATGCTCATCTGCAAACAGTTTCAAATGCGGTCCAATCGGAAAAATACTATGCAAACAATGTTCATTACTTAGAGAACAAAGGCAAGTTGAGTACTTTGTTGAATTGAAATTTGGGCTACTTCTCCAAGATTATGTACTACAGAAGAAGATTATGTACACTCCGAACGACTGATGTTTTGAGAAACTTTTCATGGCAATTTTTTATTTGCTCCACGGACACTCGTCTAATAAGTAACCGCACTCTTTACTAGGTTACGGCGACTTCCACTAAGTGGATTAAATTGCTAAATGCTCTATGATAGTCACGAATAGATTTTTTTCAAACTAAATTTTCAAAAACCGCAAGGTTTGTTCTGGCGTTGATTCATGATGCCTAGCCAAATCTTACTATGTAATGGGAAATGGAAAGTACAATCTGATTTTAAACTAAAAATTGCTTAAATACAGAAAAGTATTGATTAAACAACACTTATAAAGTGGAATTGAAAAACATTTACTTAATCCACTGCCTGTAGATAACAAGTATATCCATTTTGTACTGCCTCTAGTGGGAACTTTAAGGTGTTTCAAATATTTGTTAAACATTTTTTTTTATTTTTAACGAGTATGTACTTCCAATTTTGTTGTTGTTTTGAAAGCAGACAAGTGCATATGTAGAATGTATTTGTACGATTATAAGTGTATGACTATCAATAAATATTAAAAACATAGAGACAGAGTTCATCTAGTCCCTATACTATTTGGATTTATTTTTAATTAAAAAACGTATTCAAACCCCTTTCGAATGTTTCCACAAGCTTAAGACTTTTTTAATTGAACAATTTTATAAACGATTTCAATATTCTTACCCTATATATAGAACATGCTTATTGCTGTTTTTGTATTTGTATTTTTGTATTTCCAAATAATGTTTGCATTCACTGCAATACTTATGCGACAAGTAGACGAATTTGAAATATTTATCGGTTTCATATGCGGCAATGTAACATAAACCAGTTCAAGTGCTGTTAACTGCTTCAATTGCATGATGAATGAGAACTGAGGAACATCGTTTGTTATATTCTAATGAATAATTTTATTCGTAAGTATTTGCTTATAAAAAAGGAATTTCATTAATAATAATATTTTGAATAATGATGAGCTTCTCCAGAACTTTGTGAAATACTCATATGCTTAATGGAATACAAAAATGCTCTTTTAAAGATTTTAAAAATTTTTAAATGATTTTAAAAATTATTTTATTAAATTGGAATATATTTGTGTGTTTTAAGAAGTTTTAATTGTAAATTAAAATTAAATTACTTACGTAATTATTAGCATTCTCTCTCGCTCTCTTGGAATGCAAGAACTTGCAGCAAATTAAACCAAAAGTATTTTCAAGAAGTTAACAAGTTACAGTTACTCATAGAAACTCACTGCTGGACTACAAGTTTCGTAGTTTGTTTCATCCTTAAAATGCTTCAATAACGTTATGTAATATTCTTTGTTAATATTCTTTTCAAGATAGCGATTATTTATTATATCACTCGCATTCGGAAATACTGATGCCTTAATTTGCCAGCCTACTATTGAGCCTTTGGTTCGTCTTAGCACATTCATTTTGAATTTATTGTAAAATGATTTTCTATTGTTATATATCAATGCATATGTTCCTATTTTTTATGATCAAAAATCGTCAAACAGTGCTTAGAATGATAAATTCATTATTGATTTTGGTCGATGTTGAGCTTCCGAAACATGTAGTTTGAACAGAGTTTTCACACACTAAAACACTCATGCATGATATATCCAAAACATTTCTCTCACATCTTTAACTGTTCATTTAGTGTTTTAATTATACCCATGAGTGGCCAGACTCACAGTTTATTTACTGTTGGTCGTTACAAACCTTTAGTCAGAATTACAATATAGTTTCTCAAACTATCCATGTTGTGAGTGTTAATTTTAATTTAACAAGCGGCAGGAGCTAATGTTTCAAATTGACTCCCACCGACATATTTGAGAAACTTTTCATCGCAATTTTATTTTCTCTCTTAGTTTTTGCTAGAAGACTGCTGAGTGGAAGTTGTCGAAAGGAATATTTTTTTTATTCATTTAGATTTCGTTATCTGGGCTGGGGTTTGAATCACGGGCTTCCGTATAATAAGCCAACATTTTATACATTATTTATACAAAATTTTATTGGCATATGGTTGCCGATCCAAAGTGGATTCAATGGAATTTTCAGTAGACCCATAAGATCAGCTTTCCGCACTAGAGGTTGGAACATATCATAAGCCATAAAGGGCATGTTCGGCATTGCTGTCGTCGGTCTTAAAGCTTTATAGAATTATAGGTGATTTTACAAACTTTTTGTAAATGCAATGCAGATATTAATTGGTCTTTACACATCTCGCTAAATAAATTATGTTTTCTGCTCAAATTCTGCTTAAAACAGGAGTTGTGGAAACCTTTCTTTATATTTTACGAAAATTAAGAATCTAGATACTGGTGTTTTGCTTTTACATTACTTAACATTAAAATGGTAAACAAAAATACAACAACAAACAACAGCATAAAAATGGCAAACAAGTAAACAAAAATACAACAACAAACAACAGCAAAATAAATGGCAATCAAGTCAACAAAAATACAACAATAAACACTACAAGAATAAATTTAAACAAAATACACAAACAACAATAATGAAACAACATGATTTCGAGAAAACGAAGCCACAAACATTCGCCTTCAAGAATATTAATCAGACTGTTTACCCTGCCATATAAAATGCAAGGCAAAGCAGGCGAGTGAGTTAGTGAAGTTCAGTCAATCTTGTGCGAAGGCGCGTTGCGTTTGAAGAGAGTGATCGTTGTTTGAGGATCTCCGTCATAAATTTCTGTCGTATAATTGCTTAGTGATTGTTCTTGTTATTTAAAGGCTGTAAACAGAGGAATAACAAAGAAAAGCAATTGTTGTTGTTTGCATCAAATTCTGAACAGTGGCACACGGAATTGTGTAAACAATAAAGAATTTTAATTAAAACTAAACACAAATTTATTTTAGTTTTATTTTCAATCTACGAGCTTATATTTTAAACGTTTTTAAAAGGTAGAAACGTAACAATATCTTAGGTTAACGACATCTTTAATTTTGTAGCCCTGTTTAATTAGACCAATTTTGAATTCCTCTGGATCTACGATAAACTTCAATGCAAGGATAAGCACATGTGCAGTTCCCATCAAAAAGCCATGAATTATGTTAAAAAATTCGATGCATCCAATTCTCCCAGTTTACGATAGGTGAAGTGGCGTACCACCTCAAAGGTAGAGGTCCTATTAAGGCTACTATTTAGGTACATTGTAAAACCACAAATAATTCTAGAAAAAACCATTCCGAGTCCAAAATAAATACTGCAACAGCATTCTTTAGATTAGAAAGGTCATCGGTCAACGATGTCAGAAAATGAAAGGTCAGAAAATTCCGTCTCTTCACGACAAGAGCAGGGCACTGATACATGACTTCCTCAGACCCACAACTCCTGTAGAAGCTATTAGTTGGAATACAAGGTAAGAATCTCCCAATTTAGTCAAATATTTATATTTTGGGACGAAATCTGAATGACTACTTTGGTAGAAAACTATTTGACTTTAATCATGTCCCAGGCTCTAAGTTGACTATCATACATTGTGTTATATCTTCAATCAAAAGTTTCGTACAACAGACGAAAACATGGGTATGATTTGAGGGCGGGTGAGTCTTAGATCGTCTACTGCCATATATCTCCAGCCTCCAGATTTTCCATTAGTAAGTATTACAATTCTAAGAAGAACGAGAAACTTTCCAATGGGTTTTAAATATTTGAATAACAAAACATTACAAATTCCAAGGAATTATTCGAACGTAATTACTCGAATGTTAGGAGCAAAAATGGGGCTTTTATTTCCATAATTTTCCAAAACTCATTAATGGCAAGGAAAATGCCTATTTTCCTCTAAATTTTCATTAAAAATTTTAAATATTTTTCAACGGAAAACACATTTTTTTGTCGTTCTCTTACCATTATGCGGTTTTCCTCTGTCACCTCATATACACAATTACCCGTTACCGCTAATGATTCTCAAAAATGACTGTCGTTGTCCTAGTCGGTCATGTTTATGAGGAAATGTGTGTTAAGCTAGACTGTGTAACCATCATAAATATTGCAGCTACTGACCCAAAATCAGAAAATCTGTTTCTAATTAAGCTTATATTGATGACTCGGAGTGACATGTCGGCAATGATGATGACTACCAGTGTGAGTGAGGGTGAGGGTGGGAATCACGTAACATTTTTCATTCATTTTCTCTTTTGTCATGTTTAAGCAAATTTTATTCTCATCGTATGACATCAATGTCATAAGTAATCAGATTTTCTAACTAGTTCTGAAATGCACCAAGTATACCCATAAAAAGAGAGAGTGAGTGAGATATGGAGAGACGAAATGTATTTGCTAATGCCTCGTATAAGAGTACGCATATAAACAAAACACGGGTAAATATTCACATTCCAAAAAGGGGCATATTATAGTGTATTTGTTATAGTTATTAGGAATGTAGGCAAACCTGGCACAATAACGAAATATCGCAGAAATTTTAATTACACTGTAATCAAAGCAGACAGATTACGCTTTAAATTTGATTCATTTCAATTCAGTAGTGCGATAAACAACAGGAGAAATAGGTGCACCAAAACAGTATTGCAAAAAGTGAATAATATTACGATCTTAGCCTCTTATTGAAATTCCCTAGCAAAGCCACATTCGCTCTTTAATATTTCAACTATTTTCTATCTGGCAACTCTCTACAACTTACTGTTGATTTGTTATTGTATTTCATTTTTTTTTTTTTGTTATTTAGTTCTTTAATACGTTATTCAGTCTAATTGAGTTATGCAAATCGTTTCTCAGTAGTGTGTCATTTGTTTTTTATACTCTAGAACTACACAGTTTCTGTTTGACCGGAATCTATCCATACATATATTATTCTCTACTTTCCATTAAAGCTTACCTTCCAATATAATCGCCAAACAACGCCTTATATTAAGTGGTGCAAAATATTTCCTTTCAAGTTTTTATAGTCTTTAAAATAGCAGGTAAAAATCGTAACGTCAACTGAAATGTTCTCATAGTCGATTATGATGGTTTTGACGACTGCTGTGGTTTGTGGCTTACTCACATACACATGCGACTTAAGAAAACTTTACAACAAAATTTCTAATGGGATCAAACCGCATGATCTCTATTTTTATCACCTCCTCATAAGATGGCATTGCCCTCAACTCGCTTGTGCGGTGTATTCAATATGGATTGAGCTGTGTGGCACATAACGCCGTCCTGTGGAAACAGTTACTTTTCGTGTCCAGATAATCCAATTCAGGCCAAATGAAAGTGTCCGACCTAAATTACTCAGCATTGACAGTAATGGTCTCGCTAAAGTTGTTCTCAAAGAAATGAGGACGCCAGCCCAAAATTCACACCAAGCATTTGCATTCTGAAGTTCTTGGAACTTCAAGAATGAATTTCTTGGTCCATTCATCCAGAAATGGACCTCATAGCTAAAGAGGATTTTTCGTTGTCTACAGTCGTTTAGGTACAGTTCCTGGATCAGTTGAGTTTTGTACGGGTAAAGACTCAAGTATAGATGCAAAATTCACACAGTTGTGTAGTCCTTGTTTTAACTGGAGTAGCCTAATGAATAGTTTTTGCGAAATCAAATGGACAATCAGAAACGCCTATTCGTACTATACACAGGCACACTTTACTTGTCCACGTATATGACGATATATTTTTGAACAATTGAATGCATGCATATAAATAGAATGTATGCCTATATGGGTGCGAAAAGCACACTTATACAACTTACACGTAGACAACCATCCTCATTAAATCAATGAGGACATGAAAATTTACACCAACATTTCAACAACATGGACAAATCAATGCAAATTAACCACAATTAGAGTTTTAAGCTGCATTGTGGGCTTACAGAGGCGTTGGATACTTTATAAAATACGGTTTTTGCTTTATTTAATTAAGAGAACAAGCGGTGCGAATTTGTGGAATTCATTTAAAAAAAATTTCAGCCGTTCTCGCATCCTTTCTGGTGCAAGACTACTAAGGTCATATATTTTGCGTGACATTTTATACAATGGTGGCAAATGAATTGATGAATTTATAAGCCACTTCCTAGGATTCTATCAAGTTCTTTTAACGCTTGTGCTAACTTGTCAGCATAGCTGCCGAATGACGATTTATCGTCATATTGACGATTTTGAGCTCCACAAATATCATATTGACGATTTGACGATTTATGCCCTTATTTTGACGATTTTTTTAGAAATTAAAAATTTAAGTAATATTCTTTACGATTTATGGGGTATACTTTCTTTTTAATTATATTTGAACTATATTACTCATACGCAACACACTACATGTACTGGAATAGTTACCCTGAAAAGTATGCAATAAAAAAAATTCGATTTTGTCGTGTATGAACCTAATGGAATTAAATATAAGTCATACGTCACATATGTTCTCTGCATTATGAATTTTACATATTAAATATGAGCATAATATGCAAATTTCTGGCAAATACTCAGAAAGTAAATAAAATTATTTTTTTTTAAATTCCGTCATTCACTGTAGGTCTCGCCATTCAGGCATAAAATTAACACATTCAATATAAGTGGTGTGAGAAAGTTAATCGGAATCCTGGCTGAAGGGTTATAATGACCAATTATGTCATTTTATGTGTGTTTCTTTACAAAAAAAATTGTCATCGATGGTTATCTTCTAGTTAAACGGCTAAATTTGTTTGTCGTTGATTATAGTGGTAAATAAAGTCGATATAATCCAGTAGATAGTGTGTTGACTTGATAGACGAGACGCTCGTGCGTTATATATCTTTTAGTGACTTTCAGTCAGCAGTCTTCTGCCAAAAACTTTGAGAGTTGTTAACATTGCTATGAAAAAGGTTTTTAAATCTTTCGTTCGGAGTCGACTTTAAACTGTAGGCTTCGTCATCCATGATGGTATTGATCCACAATCCTGACGAAAGGTTTATATAGTATGAAAAATTAAGTAAGTAAGTATTGTTTTTGTATTACAATCGAAAACAAATATTGTCTGTAAAGACAATATAAAGCAATCATAACAACTACATCATACGACAAATCTACAATACATCTTGCAAAATAATGAATTGAATATGTTCTTTCAATAATTTATATCTGATGGTTACAAGTTTCCAGTACTTATCGTATCTCATTGTCTGAAATGTAGGTTGTACTTTTTTTCAGAGATTTTATTCCTTAACAACTTGACCAATCGATAAACTAAAATACATGAAATTTAGGAAATTGAAATGCCATCACACAAAACCTTTGTAAAGCTAAACTAACACATATGTATGTACATGTGTTAATTCACACACTTGTGCAAACATGCATAGAAACATAAACAAGCATATGTAATTAGAAAATAATAAAAGTTATTCTTAAATGGCAATAGAGAGGGAGAGAGAGATAGTGTGTGTTTGTGTTTGAGTGTAAGCCATTTAATGGTTCGGCCAGTCAGTTTCAACTTTATTTTATACCCATACATGAAAACGAATAATTTTTTTTACATTTTTAGTAAATTTAAACATGTGTTTGTGTATGTTAATGAGTAGTTTAATACGTGTAAATGTAGGAAATGTCAGAGTAAAGTTGTTGAAATTTGATAATAATAAAGGAAATGAAGGAAACTCATTGTGTTGTGTTTTAGACAAATGATTTGTAAGTTAATTAATATTAAAAAAAGTTAATCAATATTGAAATTTAACATATACGTATACACGGATAAAGGCATGAAATCAATGACATGTGTTTAATATACTGTTACGAAAATAAAAAAATCTAGATACTGCTGTTTTGCTTTTACATCGCTTAACATTAAAATTATAACAAATAGCTACAAAAACAAAACAACTAACTTGTTTACAAATTATCGCACTGTTTAATGTAAGAACACACACCAGCATAAAAAGTGGTAAACAAGTAAACAAAAATATACCAACAACACTACAATAATAAACATGGTCGCTTACGTTTATGGAGATTGTGAGAAGGCGAAGTAATGAACGTTCCCCTTCAAGAACATTCATCAGACTGTTTATTTTGCCATATAAAAGACAAGACAAAGCAGGCGACTGAGTTAGTATAAGTTCAGTCAGTCTTATAGATAGATACCCACAAGAATTTGTTTCAACACGAATGGTTCTAAACGTAGAAATCGGATGTTATTGTGGCTCTGTATAGAAGAACGCAACTATATCTTCATTTGCTGGACCATAATATGTTTTCCATGCGTAGGTGCGTGCGATAAGTGAATGAGTGATTTCGGCCAATAATAGTTTGGTAAATTTGACATACAGGAATGTCCTTGATACATACATAATTGGCCATTACTACCCTTCAGTCAGGACTACGACTTAGCTTCTTACACCACTAATGTTGTGTGTGTTAATTTTATACATGAGTGGCGGGACCTACAGTTTAAAGTCGACTCCGAACGGTAGATATTCGGGAAACTTTTCATGTCAATTTGGTTTACTTTCAGAGTTTTGAAATTCCCCCCGGGGGGAGAGTGGTTCAAGAATAATAATAGTACGTAGGCACCAGTGAAGGTGAATCGTGCACTCTTTTGTTGGAAAAAAGTGTCTTTCGAAGATTCCCTCCCCAGGCTCAATACAAAAAAAAACCACATACCATACCCATGTAAGTGTAGCATGCATACACAGTTGCAAAAACATAAATAAATCTGTCATGATAAATATGTACATTCACAATCAAATTATTTACTCACAGAAAACCATACATGAATTAGTATGATTTTAACAGTAGGGTGGTTCATATTAAACAATATGAATTTTTTGGTAAATTATTCACGTTTATCTCGTGTTATAGGTTTATCTGAATAAATCCTTTGCTTGCTTAGTTGGTCATTTGAAACCGTTTAGTCGGTATAACGGCCTGCCATCTTACATCACCCATGTTGTGTGCGTTAAGTTTATCCATGACAATGGGATCCCCAGCTTAATTATATCGTGAGTGCACATTCAAAACTCCTTACAGTACTTTCAACAGAAACAAAGTGATGGTTGTAGAATTGAAAAGTTTTTTAGAATAGTTTAAGTCACCACCATCGAACATACTCTTGCAAAGCTTTAGCCTAGTGCTACAATCCACACATGTTGTGTCTTGAATTTTATTACTGATTGGCGAGACCTGCAAGTTGAACGTCGATTCAAACAAGTTTATGCCGTAACATGATCTCGGATTGATATATATTTTTTTCGTTTTTTCATGAGCTGAAGTTTGAACTCTCGCGTTTTCATCTAGCTAAACTAACACAGTAACTACTAATTACGGTCAGTGCAGTAAGAATCCAAAAATTTAGCTTCAGTGTTTCCCGCATTCTTCTAAGAAACATAGTCCCCATTAGTGCATGGTTCATTACTTTACTGACCGTTCTAGTTTCTACCGTATATTTTTTTATTCTTTTGTCGTAGTGGTGTTACTACTTTTTACTTCAAAGAACACCCTTAACAAAACGCATATCTTGGGGGAATCGTGCATTCGCTTAATATTTTCATGTTCATCAATTGTTTTATAATAATTCGTGTGTAATTATTTTCTCGTGAACTCACGATTAAGTGTGACTGGATGCTCTGCATATGTTTATTATTGTTATTCATGTTGTTGTTGCATGATGTACTTATTATTACTTATTGTTGGTTTAAATATTTTAAATTATTTCTTTGTTTTTCATTTCTTTTTTTTGTCGTACACGAACAACCAATAACTAAAATTCTCTCTCAGAGGTACACTTTAAATGTTTGAACGTCGTATACATCAAGATCAACACCAACACATATGAATAAACATTTAAGCAAGGGTAAAATAAAAGAAGGAAACTGAGCACAAAACACTGAGCACATGTAAATAGAGAAACTTTGTAAAATCACATACTCATGCATTCAAAATCATATAAATAAACAGAGAAAAAGGGTTGTTATCGCTCTTCTTGATGGTTTGTTGGTGTCGTTGCTAATGTTATTGACACGTTATGCCATATATACGCGTTATGGCGAATGAATGTTGATTGCGAGGGAGAGAATTAATGAATGAATGAATGAGTCAATGTCTTCAATGAATTGCTAGTCCTGTCACGTTTTACAGTCAATTTTGTTATTATTATTTTTTTTTTTGAGTACATCTGTATCGTATTTTTTGTTGTTGGTTGTTTTTGCATTAATAAATGCGGTATTTTATACAAAAACACGTATTTTTTCATAACACGTACTATTTTTATAGGTATTCGTCTGCATACAAACACCTATACGAAACAACATTTCATACACATGCACACAAACGCATTTAAATGAAATCCTTTTTTTGCTCCTGTTGTTGTAGTTGATTTTGATGGTGATGATGGTGGTAATGGTGTTGCTGGCATTGTCATTGCCAGTGGTAGTGGTCCTGTTGTAGCTTGAAAAGAATTCCAATGAAGGTGTATTCACTTGTTGTTGTCTCCATTTTGAATTGTTTTTTTTAATAAGGAAATGATGATAGAAAACATCTCTTAAAACAACAAATACAAAGCTTTTAACAAAATCACTTCTTCTTTTTAAAAATTGGTTTGAAAGAAAAATTTATTCGTTGGTGAAAACAAATGGGAGTAGGAAATTTTAAATATGGATTAAAGTATCTACTGCTGCAGCATATCGCATGGGAGCTAGGGTTGTACTACCATTTCATGCTAATAATCATTCCAATGAGGGCAACAAAAAACTATAGACGAGTAGGCATTTCCTTTCCTTCTTTACAATTTCAATTTCTGCTGTGTTAACTGACGGATTCAGATGAAGCGACAAAGTTGGACGTGGAATCTTTTCTCAAAAGCTGTATCGTAGATTATACCTTGCAATACTTCATTACTTACGTAATTGGTCACTACAACTCTTTAGGCAGGATAGTTTCCAAACTAGGGCACCACCCATTTTGTGTGAGTTAATTTTATACACGAATCCTGTAACTGTTTATAACCATTTTATTAACTCTCAGAGTTTTGCCGAAAAAATATTCCTTTTTTCTGAGATATCTGAGCCAGAGGTTCAACCACTACTAAGAAAAACACACTACCTACTAGGCTCCGGTTAGTGGCGATTACCTAGCTTCCCACACCACTTATGTTGTATATGTTAATTTTATACATATATGAGCGGCGGACCTACAGTTTAAAGCAGACTGCGAACGCCATATTTTTGATAAACTTTTCCGGGCAATTTTATTTACTCTCAGAGTTTTTAAAAAAAGCTGCTGAGAGGAAGTCGTCGAAGAAATATTTGTTCGTTTTTTGTTAGAGATGACTGATATGGCCCTCAATTTTAATAAGGCAATACACTAGCTACTAAACTGCAGCGACTACTAAGGATTAGCACAGTCATCTGAATTTTCGAGAGGGGCAAGAACCTTCACTTCACATCTTTAAGAATGTAAAGTAAACAAAGTCGAGAATGTTATTTCAGTGCTATACAACAAACGAGATGCGAGTTGTTTATTACAGTTATAGCCCAGTAAAAGGTGACTGAGTGCTACAAATAGCCCTTCAAAGATCAATTGGTGTCATATTTGTAGTTGCAGCAAATTTTTTATTCCAGCCACATTTCCTATTTCTTTTTTATTAATTATAATTTTGAGATACGAATATTTTGTTTCAATATTTGCTTTCACGCTTTATGCTTTATTTTCATACGTTTTCCTTTACTTAAGAAATAAATGAAAATAAAATTTCTTCATGCTGAAACTCTGGTTGTTCTCTCCTTGTTTCCCATTTTCATTGCTGTTTTATGATTATATTTACATATACAATACATTAAAAGAATATTTATACTGCAATTCCTGCTTTGCTTCGTTTATTTTCTTTATATATTCTATCACCTGGTTTTTTATTATATTTTCTCTGTTCTTTTCTTTTATACAATTTTGCACGTTGCATTGTAAAGGCAGTGAAAAAAGGAAAACAATACAACTAGAATTGAAACGTAAACAGATCCTACCTATAGCATTTGGGAATTCTGGCAGTCTTTTCAATACCTTTTGTGACAGGGCTTAATGTGTGCGGACAATACAATTTCCCTTGAGGATACACCAACGACCTGAATGTAAAATATTATGAAATCAAATTGCATTGGATTTGTTATTGTACCAATTCGAATGCGACTTAACATCTATTTTTTTCCTTTTTTTTTGCCTTTTTCATAACTTTCTTGGTCTTCCAAGCTCTACAAGTGTATTATGAGTACGAATATTAAGTCCAGGAGACACAAAGTAACGCTAAATGGGTTAAGATAAGTGAGCTAGTAAGTGCAGTGGAGTATAGCAGAATCGAATGGAATTAAATAAACTGGGGCGTATAAAGCATTGGTAGAATCAATGAAACTAACTAAAGAGTTAAAGTGAAGTAAAATTGTAAGAACGCTAGAAATAAGGGAGTGAGTGTGCCTGAGAGAAATAAAACCAACGAAAGAATTATACGAATGAGTAAGGTGCTTAACTATTAAGACAAAAGCCTTAAGGAAGATAAATAAGAAACAAACAAGAAATATTTTCAGAAATCTGAATAGTTTAGTAATAACGGTAAGTACCGACCGTATTAAATAATTTAAAAAATTGTTTTCACAGTTAATGCAAAACAGTTATTGTAAGGTTTCCCTAAACAATAGCTTAAAAATAATTTAACGCTCTCAAGTAGATAGAATCCAAGACTGGGACTAGAAATTGATATCAATTAGCCAAAAGAGCTAGTATCCTCAGACCTTCTTCAGTAATTATTAAACAAATTATAACTGCAATGGTTTGACCATTCAGTTATTCTGACGAATCTGCTGATTCTTTTCTCCAACACAGGAATCTAACACTATCTTTTGGCATGATAATGACTTCTTTCTATAAACACAACACACAGGCAGCAATGGCAGAATAAGGTAAGTTGCATGAGTATTAATTATAAAAAAATTCACAGCGTCAGTGAAGTATAAGCAAGACATATAAACAAATGAATAGTTCATTAATTCTTTCAAGGGTGCTACGAAAACATTTTTTTGGGTTATATTTCATATATGATGCTTTAAAGCCTCTATTTCGTGTTATTGTATTGTTACGAAAATGAGAACTCTACATACTGACGTTTTGCTTTTACATCGCTTAACATTAAAATTATAAACAAAAGCTACAAAAGCAAAACAATGCAGCGAATAAACCTGTTTACAAATTATCGTACTGCTTAATATAACAACAAACACCAGCATAAGGAAATGGTTAACAAGTAAACAAAAATACAACAACGACACAACAATAATAAACGTAAACAACGATGTTTCCGTTTATAGAGATTACGAGAAGTCAAAGTCGAAAACGTTCGCCTTCAAGAACATTCATCAGACTGTTTACGTTGCCATATAAAAGGCAATGCAAAGCAGGCAACTGAGTCAGTAGAAGACGCGGTGTGTTTGAAGAGAATAATAATAATAATTGGTTGAAATATCTCCGTTACAAAGATCTGTCGAACAATTACCTAGCAATTGTAATTGTTTATGCAAAGGGTATAAACAGAGGAATAGAAAACAAAGCAATTGTTGTTGTTTACATAAAGTTGTGAACAGTGGCACACAGAATTGTACGAATAATATAGAACTTTAATTAAAACTAAATACAAATTTATTTTTATTTTATGTGCAATCTACGAGCTCATATTTTAAACGATTTTTAAACGTTTTTAAAAGGCAAAAACGTAACAATATAGACGGCATTAATCGTCGCGTTGCCAGCACATATCCTCTCACTGTGAGCACTAATTCTCCATTGCTGCGAATAAAATAAAAATTAACATAAAAGAAAAGAAGAAGAATATTTGCTTGTTGCCCCGCTGCCAAATATGCCATGTATTCTACTTTTGAGAGATAAGTGCATTTGCTGTTTTGAGTTTATTGTGTTTATAGCATAAGTTTTAACATCGTGATCTACGTATCCTATACATATGTTTGAAATACAACCTATGCCACCAAATATTGCCATAAAATAAAACGAGCATGAATCTTAATTAAAGGAAGTTAAAGTTCAAACTTAATTACAGTTGCCACAGGTTTTGATTAGTTGCCGTTATTAAAGTACTAAAGATAACAATTTAAATCTTTTTAAGGCAATAATAATGAAAGAGAAGTTATAAAATAATGTATGATATAAGCATTTAAAATCTTTAAAAGTGACTCATAAAAGAACAATTCAATCTAATTTAAATGAATTTAAATTTTTAAAATTATGCTTAAAACAGCAGCAACAGTAGCAACAATTTCCGGTTAATTTACACATAGTTGTCAAAGAAAAATTAAATATTTAAATATAATGACGCTCTCCTTTTACTTTCATTCTCTCTCTCTCTCTCTCTATCCTTATACATATTTTTATAAGTATTTGGCATACGGTTGCAAGTGTTTGTATAATTAATGCTAAAACACCATTTCTTTTACTCTTTTACGCTCTCATTCTACATTTTGTTATTGCTTTTATGAAAAGTAAACAAAAGCTAAACTTGTTTTCTTTTATAAAAACTTTGTTACAACATCAAAAACAACAATGGCTAAGCTAACAATAACAAACCGAAAAGTGCCAGACAAAAGAGAGAAAAAGAAAAGAAAAAACACTGAAAATGACGCATATTCATAGGAACACTCGTTAATGTAGTTGTGGCTGCGAAGGATTCCTTTAGTCACCATATGCTTAAGTGTTTATACAAGCATCTGTAGGGGTGTGTATTTACAGTATACATGTAGTGGTCACATTAACATAAACTTGTACAAGCAAGCAACCATATTTGCTTGTCGTGTTAAATATGCGATAGCGTTATGCCAGTGAGTGTGAAGAGAGAGAGAGAGAGGAAGAGAAAAAGTAATTGTTTGCTTATATGCGTGTACATCTCAGTTGTTCCAAGAAAAAAAAGTTAACACAACTCATAAAAGTTCACGTGTACTTTTATACCCATACGTAGGCACATTGCATATGCAAACTACTGTCAACAACTAAAGGCACACATTTACACTTGCGGGCACAGCTGAAGAGTGTTATAGAAATTACAGTGCTTGGTTAATACTATAAGTACATAGAAGTATTAAATTCTAATTGATAAAATAATAGAAAAAAAAAGAAAATTTTTAAATCAAGAGAAGTTAAGGATTTTTAAAACTGATGTAAAAAATGTGTGAGGTATTCACCAATAAATTTCGTAAAGGAAAATAAGCTTCAAGACAAATGAAAGACATAAAAACTTAAACTATTGCCTAGTCATTTACATTTATTTTATATTTTTAATGCCTTGCTTTTTGTCCCAAGATAATGAATTGACTCTGTACCGCGCATAGGTCTTCTACACAATCTAGCTAAGACTAGTCAGCATCTCTGGGCAGCTGGGCAATGGTACGGCTCGGGCATTCTTATGTAATTTGTAACAAAAGAATCGAATACATGATGCCACTCTATTGGTTAACGTTGAAGTTTAAAACAAACATTCTGAATAATGAGGCTTAAAAAAAATTGTGCTAAAAATCTTGAGAATATCTCAGTATAGATTTTCATGAAAGGTTCGAAATTAGATGGAGCTGTGGAGGCAGAGCAACATCCGGACAGAACTGCCCTACGAACTGTGGTAAGAATTATTAAAGATTTAAATTTTTCTAAAATAAATACTAGTTTGAAGTCGCCGAAGTCTAGTAGGTAGTGTGTTGGCTTATTAGACAGGAGGCCACGGTTCAAATCCCAGGTCAGGCATCTCCAACAAAACGAAGTATAAAAAATATTTTTTCGGCGACTTCCTCTCAGCAGAAGGTACAGTACCCTGAGAGTAAATAAAATTGGCATGAAAAGTTTCTCAAGAATCTGTTGTGACTTTAAACTGTAGGTCCCGCCAGTCATGTTTAAAATTAACATACACAATATAAGTTGGATGAAAAGTCGCCATGGTCTAGTAGGTAGTGTATTGGCTTATTAGACGAAAAGCCAGGATTCGAGCCCCAGGCCAGACATCAAAATAAAATACAAAAAGTATTTCTTCGGCGACTTCCTCTCAGCAGATTTCTGGCAAAAACTCTGATAGTAAATAAAATTGCCATGAAAAGTTTCTCAAAAATCTGTCTTTCGAAGTCGACTTATACTGTAGGTCCCGCCACTCATGTATAAAATTAATACACACAACATAAGTGGTGTGAGAAACTAGGTCGTAATCCTGACTGAAGTTGTAATGACCAATTATGTATGCACTATAAGTTGGGTGACAAGTATACAATATTGCTGTGAATTGCGACATAACCCGGAACCCAACACAGGAAAACTATTTCTAACTATCAGATAAAATGCTATATCACATATATGAATAGCTAATATTAGTATTTTTTTTCAGCTATTATTACTGCAGTCGTTCCTATTTAAATGCCCGCATTCTGTACGCAGCCAATCCTATAGGTGTTACCTGAGTTAAAGCTTTTGTAAATGTAAATAGCAAAAAAAAACATTTTTTTTCAAAATGAACAAGACGTATGAAAATAGACAATTTATTACGCTGATTTTATTCTATTTGTTTAACTTTTAAGCGAAAAGACATCATTAAGCATTACAATTGTAAAAATAACAATGGGATTATTAAAAGCAACAGCACTAGCATGAATGAAACAAAATATTGACAAACTTATGTTTAAATTTTTAACTGCATGTTAAGATGTTTTAAATTATTTCTTTTATAAATTTTTCTTTCTTTTACTGCACATACATAGCTAATTTGGGAAGAGTAATTTTGCTTTGCTAATAAATTAAATCAAATATTCAAATATTTTTCTCTTAGATCCTACAGTTCCATTATTTTAATGTCAGAATATTTAAATCAAAAAGAAAAAAAGAAAAAATTAGTATATCTTCTGTTAACTTTTGAATGTTTGTAAATCTTCTCTGTTTAAATATTTTATTATTCAATTGAATTTTATTCCAAATCTATTCCATCAATGCGCCATAACAACAACATTTCAACAAGATTATGTTTATTTTCGGAAATTTATTTGAATTTTTCAGCATACAGTGCACGCTCGCTAATGTAAACTAATTAAAACTGGCGTTGTTCACTTTTGCGAATTGTTCACATTTCCGAATACCGAAAATTTTAAAACAGAATTATACAATCTTTTAAACAAAAATTATTATTTATGAATTTTTTTATTTTTTTAGAATTTTTTTAGAACACATTTTATAATTTAATCTTCACAAACTTTCTTCACAGTATCTAAATAGCAATTGAAGAATAAATATGCAAGCAGATGTATTAACACATACATATATATGTACACCTAACACGGGGATTCCCGCAACTAATAGACACAGAATTTTAACGTTTCAAATTAAAAAAAAAATTCTGTTAAAATTATAGGGCTTTTTACATTTTTTCATCTTTTATAGTAGTCACTGAAGCAAAAATATTGTTCACATTAAGCGGTGTTCATATTATGCGGTGTTTACATTAGCGCGCGTGCTGTATATTTAAATCATAAAATTTTATTTCCTATGTCTCTCTAATATTAGCGACCAAGTTTAAAAAGGCACTTCCATCAACTGGGACCGTATATTGGCTGCCTTAAACAGTTAGTTTGCTTTTATTTTAGATTAATAAAAAATAAATTTCAAATTAAATTAAGTAATTAAATTAAATTAAATTTCGTCTGTTAAAAGAATTAATTTTAAAAGTTTTTCCCTTTTCCCTATGAAAATTAATGACTTTTATTTGAAAATAGACTATGAAGTAGTGTTGAAAGTAAATTAAATTTGATATCCATGATTATATTTGTTGACTAATTTTATGCTTTGGTATTAAGGGTAGAATGTTACATTTTACACCGCAATCATCTCACAAATCTTGATCACTAAAAACATAGAGTACTATCGAATTGTGACAGCCGATAACGGCAAACTTGTTGAAGCTACACCTGTCAAATTAACTGTCATATATTTAATCTGTTTTGCCAAATCACCACGGGTGGATGCCTATAGCATTCAGCAACAACCTAGCTTCTCACATCACTCATGTGCATGCATATGTCCATTTTGTATTGTATTTCATTTGACTCTCAGAGTTTTTGCCAGAAGACACTGAGATGGAAGACGCCGAAAGAAATATTTTACCATATTTCTATGTGCTTAAAATGTCTGAGTTGAGATTTGAACCACAGACTACAAGTACTATCAAGTACTATCTTTACACCTAGTAAAACTGACTGTTGGTACATGCATTTACATTTCTTTTGAACAAGCAAGGAGCTGCATTTACATTCAATGGCAACTGATGTTGAATCATGCTGATTGAATTCTTGATTCTTTGCTTTCATCGTGACAGCGTCACTTGCAATAAGCGATTCTAAAAGGCATTTAAACTTTTTTGTACCTCCTTTTTTTAATTTTATTTTAATGTAGGGGTCGCTTTCTGTTGTTCATCGTATTTTATTCCTTTTCTGGTCCGGGTATGACAATTGGCTAGTTTTGGCATTATTAACAATTTGGCATTATTAGTAAACCTTTTTTATTTAAAAGCATTGTTTATCCATTGCAATGAAAACAATCAATTCAAATTCATGTCTCTTCAAAAAGGATTCGATTTAAAAATTCAGAAATTTTTTACCATCTCAACTGCTGTCTGAAACAATCAACGACAAAAAGAATTCAATGAAAAATAAAAAAATAATAGAAAACAGCTAAACACTATTATTAGGTTTTCGTGGAATTTTATGTGTAACTCTTTCATTTGGAATTCCTGCAATATTTTACCCTTTTATGTATATGCTTTTAAAATAAACGACATTTGATACGAATTTATTTCAGTCTTTGCCATCACTCCAGTTGTTCGGTAGTACATTCCATTCACTACAATTTGTTTTTCACAATTTTTTTTATACCAGCCTGTCATTTCGTAAAATTTGTAAGGAATTTTATTGTATTTTATTAAATTTTATAAGAAATGTTTTTTACACATACCTATACACACACCGCATGTGGCATGCAGCATGAATACATTTTGCTGTTGCCTTATGTCTGAATGTAAAAGTAAAAAATAAAAATAAAACGAAAAAAATTCCTCAAGTATTTTATTATTGAAATTGGAATATTTAGTTTTCTTTTATCTGTCTTTGGTAAATTTTTTGTTTCACTGGTAACAAGTATTTGAAATGTAATTTTTTTTATTTTCTATGAGTTAAGGGTAAGAGATTTAAGATACGTATTGCAATTATATGCTGCAAATGACAGAACATTATTTGGTATTTACCAGGTATGCTTATGAGAATGAAATGAGTGTCTTCAGGTTTAATTTTTTTTTATAATATTTTTAACACGAATCACCACATTTATTACCTTTTCATCAAATTAATCACTTATTCTTATGTCTACATAACTGACAATCAGTCAATTGTAAGAGAACTCCTGCCATTTGTGAATTTAATTCTATAAAATTTGGGTAATCTGAGTCATTTACTTTGCGGAGTTTTACAAATGCCTGATAAATTTAAGTAGTTGGTAGTGTATTGGTTTATTAAACGTGAGGCCACGGTTCAAACTTTTGGTCAAACATAACCCTCACATACATCTCCAGGACAGCTACACAGAGGGAAAACTGCGTAATAAAATCAAGAAGATTTTCTCTACGAAACGTTTTTGGAGTGAGGAGTATTACAGCAGAAAGAAACGTAGATTTTTTCGTAGAGATTTCTTATTATTTTTATGTGCTAAATCTTTTTAATTTTTTCAAGACGTAAAACCCATACATTTAAGAAGAAAACTTGTTATTGACCATTTTTTTACTCAAATTCCGTCATTTTTGCCACAAAAAATATAATCCATAGAGAAAAACTTATTGATTCTATTGTGTTTTCTTCTAAGTTGTATAAAACAAAAATTTCTTTTTAATTTCATTGGGCTACCTAATCAATTTTTTCAAAAAGGATTTTCTTATAGATTTCATTAGGCTACTTAATAAATTTTTTTAAGGAGTATTCCTTATTGATTTCATTAATTAATTAATATTTTAATAAGAATATCTTCTTGTTAAAAAAAGTGAACTAAGGAAGTGGAAAAAAGTAATAAAAATATTCCTTCTTAAAAAAAAGTAAACTTAAATAAAAAATTGATTTGTTTTAATGTCAAAAAGACAAATAAAAAAACAAATAAAATTTTGAGTAATGACCCAATTTTTAAATCCTCCGTGATGAAACGTGCAACATTCTTTTATGTTTTGGAATTACATCAACAAACATATTAAAAAAATGGAAATCGAAGACGTTTAAAATTTATTCAAGAAGGTGGACCAAAAATATACTGGGGAGTTGATTAAATTCAAAGCAGGACTAAGGGAATGGAGAAGAAATATTGTTCGTGCAAAATCATTATTAATAAATAAAATATTAAATTAGTTTCTAAGTAAATATATCAGTAAAAACCCTATAATAATATCAAGCAAAATCAAGAAGTATTATTATAAAATAAAGGGATAGTCTTATAAAATTAAGAAAAAAATCTTTTTGAAACACAAAAAGAGGATCTAATAAAATCAAGAAGAAAACCTTTTTGAAAAAACAAAAAGAAAGCTTAATAAAATTAAGGAGAGAACCTTTTTAAAAAAATCAAGAAGACTATCTAGTAAAATCCCTAAGTTTTCTTCTTGATTTTTTCAAAACGTGTTTCCTTACAAAAATAATAAGAATCTCTTCTTGAAAAAAAACCTTAGAGAAATCTTATAAACTTTGTTCTAATTTACTATGTATTTATAAGGTTCAATTTTCTCTGTGTATCTACCAGAAATTGTAGTCCCCTAATAAATATCGTACTGGGCTCTTCTCCCATTATCCAGACAATAGCCTCTAAAGCTTAGGTCATTCGCAATCTGCTATAGAACAAGCATTTGTTCTGTTACCTCAACACACGTTAGTCTCCGTATCTTTCCTGACTTCATTTCAGCTGTTTTTAGATTTGTAGTGTATACCCATGCAATGGTCATGTACTATTTGATTATTAGTCTGATAATCATGATACAAATTCTGTTATAATCCATTGTTTACAATCGTAGGACTACCCTGTAAGACTTCGACAGGCGTAAGCGTATCTGAAATACTCTCTATATGAGCCTACACCTAGGAGTCGACTTTTCCATTCACGAAATATTTTCCTTTTTGTAAATGGCGCTATTATGGTCTTGCCCGTATTTTGGTTTCACCACACTGGCTTGTACCATTGACTTACAAACTTAAAACTCTCTTTGAGTGACGTCACAAAGTGTCTCTCGAAATTTTTCTTTAGCCATCCAAACTACGTGAATTGCTTCACTAGGCAGTTAATTTTTTTTTTTTTTCTTCGTATATTATTTATTGAATCTTTCCTTTCAGAATTTACAATAAGTATTCAAATCTTAACCTAAAATACAATAATAAAAGTTGTTATTGCCACTGCAACGTACAACTAAAAGTGCACATCAAAAGTAAATTTATCTGATCAGATCATTTGTTTGAACCCTTTTGAGACGTCTGTGACCCTCGAATACAAGTAAGTCTCTTACAAGACGGTTGGGATGTTCTGTAATCCTAGAGATGTAATTGACACTTGCTATTTTTATTTCCTCTCGAACTAAGGGCACCTTCAGATCTTTGTGGATGTTACTGTTTCTCATATACCAAGGAGCACCTGTTATTATTCTAAGAAGCCTAGATTGCCGCCTTTGAAGCTTCTCTACATTGGATGGTGAGGCTGTTCCCCACAGTTGGATACCATAAAGCCAAATAGGTTTCAATACTGACTTATACAAAAGCAGTTTTAGTTCTAGATCAAGGGTTGACTTAGGTCCAATAAGCCAGTAAAGCTGTGCTGTTCTGAGTTTGATCTGGGTAATTTTGGCAGCTATATGGTGAGCCCAGGTAAGGCGACGGTCGAGATGGATGCCCAGATATTTTACACTACTATGTTCTGGTACTGTCACACCATTAATCTTGATGGGCGGACAATTTCCCTTTCTCAGTGTAAACGTGATGTGCATGCATTTAGAGACATTGACTTTAATCTTCCATTTCAGCATCCAACTTTCCAAATCACTAACATGAGATTGAAGTCTTTGTGACGCAACTGTAGAATCTCTATGAAAACTTAAAAACGCCGTATCATCCGCAAAAGTAGACGTGTGAGTCACTAAACTTGTAGGCATATCTGCAGTGAACAATAAGTAAAGGAACGGCCCTAGAATACTTCCTTGTGGTACGCCAGCAGATATCTTTCTGCGGGAAGAGGTGACATCTTTTGATTTTATTTGGAAATATCTATCCCATAAGTAACTTTTTAGCAATTTATGCACATTCTTTGGTAAAAACTGTGTGATCTTAAAAAGAAGTCCTTCGTGCCAGACCTTATCGAAGGCTTGAGATATATCAATAAATAGCGCAGAGCAATACTGCTTGTTCTCAAAAGCACGTCTAATTAAATTGGTAATTCTGTGCACTTGCTGAATCGTGCTATGTTTTCGCCTAAAACCAAACTGATGGTCGGGAACTATGGCGTTGGCATCAATATGCGGTATTAAACTATTAAGCAGCATTTTTTCGAACATCTTAGAAAGTATTGGGAGTAAACTTATTGGACGATATGATCATACTTGCGTTATGTCCTTGCCTGGTTTAGGTATCATCACTAAATCAGATAATTTCCAAGATGCAGGAAAGTAGCCTATTCGCAACATAGAGTTAAAGATGAACAATATAAAACGCACGGCCGATGTAGGCAAATTTTTAATCATTGTCGCAGTTATTTTGTCACAACCAGGTGATTTGTTCGGCTTTAGGCTCTGGATGACGGCAATCACTGCAGACAGCCGGAACTTGATCGGCCTACTAACCACATCGTCGATTGTAACTGGGGCAATACTAGAAACAGAATTGTTTGGTGTAAAAACATTCTCTAAGTAGTTGGCAAAAGCGTCCACTTTCTGTTCTGCGCTTTTTGCCCAATCACCGTGCTGTAGTCGTAAAGGGGATTCATGCAAAGTAGGTCTCCTCATTTTCCTTACTGCCTTCCATAAACTGTACTCTGAGTCTTTCGTTGCGTCCAAATTTTGCAAGTATTTTTGCAGGTTCGACTCTTTGTGCTTCTGCAAAGCGTCACGCAGAAGTCTTTGGCACTGATTAAGTTGAGACTTTAGACCTGGAGAACGATATTCTTGCCATTGGCGTCTTAAATTCCTTTTTTGGCGTAACAGTGCTTCTATGTTATTAGAGCAGGGAAATTTTCGTTTTCTTACCAAAGGGGTAGAGGATGTAGATACCCTAGCAGCTTCAGTTAAGATGTTAGCAAACTGGCGGACGCCGGATTCAATTTCCTGTTCACACTTCAAAGAGATATTTGATGGCAGGTGCGAGCTTACGAACATTTTGTATTTCCGCCAATTTGTCCTCGTCTGAAGATAATTTTGCTCCAGTAGGTTTGTATCAGGCACAAATGTTAGGATGGTTGGTGAGTGATCAGAAGACATATCCAATGACGGGTGCATACGAAGATTTTCACGTCTAATATTTCTTACTACGGCAAAATCTATTACATCCGGAATTTTGTTTAGATCAGTTGGCCAATAAGTAGGATGACCAGCAGACAAGGCATCCATTCTGTTCGAAGATACTGCGTCCAATAGCTGTCTTCCTCTCGGAGTAATGAGACGTGATCCCCAGAATGTGTGTTTTGCATTATAATCACCTGCTGCAATAAATTTCGGACCCAGCGTGTTGAAGTAATCGAGGAATTGATCTTTGCAAATGTTGTGTCTTGGAGGACAATAAAGTGCTGATATTGTAACACCAATGTAGGGTAAATTGATTGATGTTGCTTGAATGTAATCTTGGGTGAATTCTGGCAATGGAAAGTGCCTAATGTCCTTGTGAACAAGAATAGCTGCCCCTCCGCATGCCCTACCACTAGCGTGTTTTGCGTCATATGTGTAGTAGTCCTTAATTCTAAAGCAGTTTTTGTCCGAGAAGTGTGTTTCCGATATTAGCATGACATCAATTTGGTAAGTATATAAGAAGTTTTGTACTTCGTTTTTATGATGGCTTAAGCCGTTCGCGTTCCAAAAGCACATTTTGAGGGTGTTCATGTCTTATTTACTAAAATCTGCATAAGCATATTTTGGTTTTGCAGCAGCTGTTGCAACATGTTCTGCATGTTAGCCATAAAATTACTCATTGTTTGGATTAGAGTTTCAATTGAATTTTGGGAATTCGAATGTGCAGTTGGAATGCCTTCTTTTAGAGCGTCAGCATATGAAAAAGCATCTGGAAATTTACTTGTGGTTTGGGCAACATTTTTGGAGTTTGCCTGTTGTGGAATGGTGGGCTGAGGTAAACTTGGGAAGTTTGATTCACGGTACTGATTATATATAGGTCTTTTGACCACCGCTTTATTTTTAAGTTCCAAGTATACTTTGCATCCTCGATAATTAGCCGTGTGGTTCTCACCGCAATTACTGCATTTTTTACAGCTAACTTCAGTTTTCGGGTGGGGACATTCACTGCTTCTGTGTACGTCTCCGCACCTGACGCATACTGCCGGTAATTTGCAGAAAGATTTTGTGTGCCCAAATTCTTGGCAATTTTGACACTGAGGGGGGCCTTTACGTTTAAAGGGTTCCTCTACATATATTCGACGGTTTAGAAGATACCGTAATCCATATATAGGATGATTGTCACCTTTTTTCCTTATATTGTTCGAATTAAATTCTATTTCGACTCTAAAAAGCGGTTGTGGAATTTTATTTTTATTTAAAATATTATGGATTGATTTGACTTCATACCCTTCAGATTGAAGGGCATTATTAATATCGCTAATAGGTACAGTACTGTCAATGCCTTTAATAATTACGTTTAAACCTTTTGCACTTTTGAGTTGATAAGTATAGTAGTTTTTCTTTTCAGTATCGAACTTGTTCACAATTGCTCTAAAAATCTTTTCATCTTTGGCTCGGATTTTGGTTTCCTGAATATTACCCTTTCGTAGAGAAACAACGTAGAAATTGTCTTTGCTAACAATCTGTGTCAACTTAGTTACCAAGGCATTGGTAGTGGGCTCTCGTAGGTACAGTGGTGGGGGTTTGAAATTCTTTTTTGCAGCTGTATTGTCTTCCTTCTCTTTTTCTGCAAGAATTGCAAAACGGTTTGCGTTGTCAGTGTTATTTTTTGCCTGTTTTGGATGTGGTTCCAACGTGGAGGCTGCTCTAGGGCTGGACTTACGTTTCGTTATTGTGATATAACGGTCCATACCTGTGAGAACTTTTTCACTGCTCTCAGTCTTCGCTGCACTTTTTTTAATTGTTATACTTTCCTTATTTACGTCCGGTGATTGCAAAATATCTTCGATGTTCTTATGACTACCCAAAAGAGGGGTATGGGGTAGATTTATATTTGGCCCAACACACTTATTTAAATTTTGACCACTCGCACTATTGCTGATTTTTTTTTTCACTTGTTAGGTCGCTAACGTAGCGTACCCGATTTGCAGGCTTCGCTGTCAAATAACGCGAGTCATCAATTTCTTTATTTATATTAACTGTTTCACATTCTTTTGAAGTAATGATCACGTAAGCATTTCTATCATTAAAACTCAGTCTGCGTTCATTACCACTTGCACTTGGCTCACTCATTAATTAGGTTAACGGCCTTTATATTTTTTTTTTACTTATTTGATTGTTGTCTGTCTTTATGCAGTTTTTTTTTCTTTTTTAAACTTTATTAAGTTTAAGTTGTTTTGTTTTTTATTATTCTTTTTTTTATTTTAGTTGTAATAAAACACTTATTCCAAATATTTTTTTTATAATTTGCCGACTACACGTCCGTACACTTTAAGTGCCGCGAATTAATTTTATTTAAATTAATAGGCAGTTAATGGGCGCCTTAGATGCTTTTATCAATAGTTCATCCATAATCAAGCTAAAAATTAGTGGTGAAAGAATCCCTTTTTATTTCGATCCCGTATGCTTCCGCAGATTTTGTGCACAGAACCGATCTCTGCCATCTTTTTGGATGTTACAGGTTCCATATCAATTTATATTGCCTCCTGTGGTAGTGTTATAAAATGCGTACTCAGTATTAGGAAAGACCCTAATAGATCACTACCTCTTTTATGTTTTATTTAGCAGTGCGTTGGCCTCTTAGACGTGATCCCACGATTAAAACACTAGGTCAGATATCTCCAGCAAAACGAAATATGAATAAATATTTCTTCGGCGACTTCCTCTCAGCAGATTTCTGCCAAAATACTCTGAGAATAAATAAAATTGACATGAAATATGTATAAAATTAAAAATTAATAAAATTAAATTATGTATAAAATTAAAACACACAACATAAGTGGTGTGAGAAACTAGGTCCTCACGTCCTCACTGAAGGCTTGTAATGATCAAATATATATATTTGCGGACAAGCATTATCTGGGCGACTCTTAAAGATAGATGTACTTAAATCTTTATGACCAACTTGTTTCTAAATGTTAAACAGTTTATTTAGGGTTTATTAAGGGCTATTATTACAACTTGTCGTCAACTAAGGGAAGATTTTAACGGGCAGATAATTTGTTTTTCATTATTATAAGTGGACTATAAGATAGAAGTGAGCGTTAAGCTAAAGGGCGGATCATACTACCTGTAACTTTTAATGTTAAGTTAATGCCTGAACTTGCCATATTATATATTATTTTCAATATGCCAACTTCAAATATAAACAAAATGAGCAAACACAACAAAAAAAGAAGCCCGTTGTTGACAAAATTATCTGCCCGTTAAAAACCTTCCTTTAGTTAACGGTAAGTTATAATAATGGCCCTAAAAGTATTGTTTCATATTTTTATTCCTTTTATTAATTAGAATACAATTACAATTACAATCTGAGTAATCTAGATCTTAAGCTCGGTGTAGTATAACAGACTAGAGTCTCTGGTGGGCATCGAAGCCATAACCCTCACTCTAATAATCTAACAGACTAATAACTAGGCTACCAGGGCGCCCCGTCTCAAATTAAATATGGAAAATTAAAATAAATTTCCGGATACCCTGAACCTGGAACCCAGGAACAATAAGAATATAAGGATATTAATGCCCATATATTGGACAAACTCGAATCCATTATCTCAAATAAACTATCGTCTAAAAAGTGATTGAAAGAATTTTCAATAAAAAACTGAAAATCAAAATTTTACTTACTTTTTGCTTGCTTTCCTTATAATATTGTTACGTTTTTACCCTTTAAAAATATTTAAATATGAATTCGTAGATTGCAAATAAAATAAAAATAAATTTGTGTTTAGTTTTAAATCAATTATTTATTGTTCACACAATTTCGTGTGCCACCTTTGGCAACATGATTTAAACAATAACAACTGCTTTGTTTGTTATTATCCTTTACACTCTTTTACGTAAACAATTGTTCGATAGATCTTAATAACGGAGATAATATGAATATTTATACATTGATTTTCGTTTTTTTTTCTATTTAAAGAATTGCCATCACATTTTAACTGCCTTATGTTTTAGCAGCTAATGAACATCATAACATAATAATTAAAACTTGATTTTCATTTAAGCCCTCCAATCAAGTGGCAATTGTGGTCAACTGGTTGTTTTATTCATTGTCATAGATGCTGTTGGTGGTAGTTGATTTTGTTCTTGTTAGAAAATTTCTACGTGAAACCTTTTATAATCTGTTAACATATCGACACATGGCCGGTGATAAATAAACTAAACGTTGAACGAGAGCAGATACAAATTTACTCTCTATCTCCCAAATAGAAAAGGACGAGTTAAAACTAAACGTCAATCTGCATACAAATGACCAACTCTAAACACTTCAAATACATGGCAAAATACACGTATAAACTACGTTTTGTGAGTGAGATATTGTGGGAAAAACACTAAAAAAAAAGGAAATAGAGGATATAGAAAACGATATACAGAAGCAATAGAATGAGAATGAGATAAATGGAAGCGAAGAGTAGAGCAAATAAGGTGTTCCAGTTTAAGTTCATCCATCACAACGGTTGTCAATATTATTCATCTCAAGTCTGTCATGTCGATTTTAATCAGTACGTCATTAATTTCGCTACACAGTCATTCATTCATTCTAAGTTTTTCTGTTTTTTCTTGCAATCATGTTTAGTCATGATTGGTAGCGGCCTGTTCCTCTCTTACTATCCGCAGCAGCAGCCAAAAGTATCGATGTCATGTGCTCAGCATTAGCAAAAGCGGCAGCATAGTTTTTAAATATCATTTTCGTAAATTTTTTTTTGTTATTGTTGTTGTTGCTATTGTTGTTAAATGTATAGTTTTTGTTGTTGTTGTGATTGCCACTCTTAACTGAAGAACGTATTGTTTTCTGCATGTATTTGCTTAAAAGGAACATTCCATACACCTTCCATGCACGTTCCAAGCAGTTGCCTGTCTAAGCACATTAAATCTCATCTATTCATTTATGTTGCTTCTTCGCGTTGATGCCAGCCATCATGCTGATGAGGACCGTAATAATGTTGTTGATTGTTGAATGTGTTGAACGATGAAAGTGAAATACAATCATTTTCGGTTTTATTTTCTGGTTTTTTAAAGAAAATTTCAATTTTATTTCGTAAAATATTAACTTCTTAAGTCTCCCTAGCTCCCTTTCTGTGTATTTGTATTTTGGCTGTATGTTATGCAAATTTCTCGAGTGTTTTTATTTTAGTTACGCCATGAAAGAAATTTTGCATTCATCCGTTTGTTTAAAATGTATTTAGACATGCATATGTGTGTTAATAGATGTCAGTAACGTGGGCTTATTTATAATGATCTTAAAGGAAACTTCTACACCTTGAAGGACCTAATTATTTACAAAAAATCCCATTGTTTATTGCAACTAAAATTACTAATGCTGTTTGTGGGGCTATCTGGACAAGTTGCATGGAAATAGGGTCACCTTTAGCAGGATTTAAGGTCTGGAAAGAGTTAGTAGATGTACTTGCCTGGAAAGGACCTTCGACACCGCTGATAGGGGCTGGACTTTTCTGTAGAGTAAAAAAGAGGAGTAAAAGAGAAAAGCGGGAACATACTTCAAACCATACAAGTCTGATAGAACCTGAACTGAACCTGATACATACGTAATTTGTCATTACATTGTGTGTGTTAATTTTATACATGAATGGCGGGGCCTACAGTTTAAAGCCGACTCCGAACGACAGATATTTGAGCAACTTTTGATGGCAATTTTATTTGCATTCAGAGAACCTAAACTTATTGTATTTAATTACTTTGGGAGGATATTTAAGACTTCTATCATATCATCCAAATATGAACAGATTTTAGTAACGATTCAAGTCCAATCTATAGATTTCAAGATAAAGAAAACGATTCATTAGGACATGCATAATTAGTCATTCTAACACTCCAGTCAGGATAACGACCTACCTTCTCACACCACATACATATGTTGTGTATGTTAATTTTATGCATGAGTGGCGGAACCTACAGTTTAAGTCGACTCCGAACAACAGACTTTTGAGAAACTTTCTATGTCAATTCTATATCTCAGATTTCTCGTCAGAAGACTGCTGAAAGAAAATCGCCGAAGAAATATTTTTCATATATCGGTTTTATTGGGGTTTGATCATGGCTACACGTCTAATAAGCCAAACACCACCTAGTAGTCTTTAGCCCAGGGAAATTAAGTTATTAAGCGGTCTAAATAAGACAGCCAACATAAAATATGCAATTTAGTCCTGCTCTTCATTTCAAGCCGAACGGTCAAAATTCAGAATCCAAAGGTGACTTTGTTGAAATTGTTTTATGAAAAAGGATGGTGAGGGCTGGCCCGAATTTTCATCGAAAACTAAATATCTTCACGGATAAGATCGATACCAACCCACATGAGATTTGAAAGCGCCCAAAAATTAAAAAAAAATTACATTTTTGGTATGAATTTTGGGCTGTCGCCCTCATCGATCCATATTGCTTGTAGAACGCTGTTGGCCAGGCCATCATAATTAATGGCGAGTACTAGAAATCGATGGTTAGTAACTTCTTTTAATCTGAATTAGATAATGTGTACACCAACAATAGGTTGATTTCAACATGCTACATTGGACATTCTGCTCGAGCGATTTGAGGCCATGGCCATGTCATAAGGAGGTGACGTGAACTGGAAGCCGAAATCGTGGAATTTGAGCATTAGAGAGTTTGATTTTTTTGTGTGTGGTTTTGTACCATTGGTCAAAGCCAGCCTGGTTTGGCCGATGGCATTTATAGGAAAAAACTAAGGAGATACTGTGCTGATAAATTTTTTCCGTTTAATGCCCAGTGTATATATATAACTTCATCACTTTTGTTCGATAATAATTCTCACAATTTTTTTCTTTTGTGAGTAACCACATATATTGTCTGACAAAAAATCAGACATTCACAAAAACCCAGAATTGAAGTTTATTACACTACCGACTAGGCCCTTGGGGCACCGATTTATACATAAGTCAAGGAAAATTGGACACTTTGATGCGCTCCAACGAGAGAAGAGGAAATGGATTTTAAACGATGTTATGTTTCACAAATAATGATATCATTTCGTTGATATTTCATATTTTAATTATAGGAAGCGGCTAATAAAAGAACCAAAGATCAGACGATTTTTCAGAGCCACCTTAAATTACTACTTTCGACTACTGTGTGCAGAACTCCCTTGCGGAGTACGGTATCTAAAGTTAGGAATGAATTATACTAGAAATAAATTATCCAGAGCGGATTCCAAAAGTTGGGTAAATTATGGAAGAGTACAAGTTGTACACTAAAGCAATCTCAAGTGATTTAAAAATAGTGCAGCGTACTGATATAGAATTATATTTTGCATGTGTGGAGGAAGCCTGTGTGTATACTATAGCTGTTATTTACAATCCACTTCCTTTTCCATACAAATACATCTACACATGCACACCATTAAAAAAGGGAAAATGTTTATGTTTTTTTGATGGTTTGTAGAATTTTGTGTTTTTCTGCAATAATTTTTTTTCTTTTCATTTTTCTCTTTTATGGTTTGTTTTCTTTTTTCTTTTACCTTTTGTTTTTTACTTCTTTTTTCCATTTCTAAATTTATTTCTTTTTCTTGAATGTTTATAAGGGCGAAGTGTGAAGAGTAGCGTTTTGTATGGCAGCAGAACTTCAGCTTCAACAGTCGTTGTTCGCCAAAACATCTGTCTTTGTAAATTGAATTTCCACTTGATTGTCTGCCGGATAGTTGTTGCTTTAGGATTTGTTAGTTTTTCTTATAAAAAAGAAATTCTTGTGTTGCTTTTTTATTTCATTTTTTGTTTTTTTTTCCAACGTTTTTATTTGATATTCAGTGTTGCTTCACAGTTTGATGTCTTTTTTGTCTTGTAATTCATTTCCATCAATTCTGTGATGCTATCAATTTATGATTTTGGCAAATGGTTTATGTGCCCAAATACATGTATAATAGAGCTGTTAAATACAACCAATAGATTTAAGGGACGGCCAAATCCAAAGTAATATTTGAATAGATCATGAAGAAAAATGTCATGAGTTTGGATAAGCAAACAAACTGGTGAAGGTTGGAGAGGAGAACTGCCAATTCGTTATCTATTCGTATCTATAAAATTTAAATCTAAAAAAGTCTGTTTATTCATACATCCCAGCTCTAGTTTCCTTAGCCATTGTTGAATTTCCTAGTTATCTAAGACGCAATGCTTCATTTAACAATTTAATATTGAAGTGTGTGGAATTTTAAACAAAGAAACGAAGTTGCTGGATTCGATTTCCGTTTTTCCCCTTCTTGTTTTTTTTTAATGTATCTTCATATCAAATTAAATTTAAAGAAACACAGTGAAAATATAAGAAGAAGTAATGTGTTGGCTTATTGGACATGAACCCACAGTTTAAATCCCAGGTCTAATATTCTCAACAAAATGAAATACGAAGAAATATTTCTTCGCCGACTTTCTCTCAGCAGATTTCTGACAAAAACTTTGAAAGTAAATAAAATTGCCATGAAAAGTTTCTCAAAAATCTGCGGTCATAGTCGACTGTGGGGGTTAGAAGCTTGGTCGTAATCCTGACTGTAAGGTTAGGTACACTGTAAAGCTATAAAGCTATAGAATCCTACCGTGCACGTGCATATTAAAGAACACAATTGGGTCGGTGTTATGTGGTAGCAGGTGACCGATGTAGTCCAGATTATTAGTCTTCTGACTATACATAACATAGTCTTGCTCCCAGTAGTTATGGTTATGCTTACTACAGTGAAAATGGGACAACTTGGGTTTGACTTTGAGTAAATAAAACTTTCATGAAAATTTTTCTTAAATCTGTAGTTAGGATTCGACGATATACTTTAAGTACCGCCACTCATAATTGGAGCACATTGATGGAGCTATTGACCGGTCAGGGTTATAAACGGAATGCAGTATGCTAGTCAATTTCCATCTGTTTCCATACGTTTTCTGCCACTGTTCTTCTTTCTCTGTTTGAAGTCTGGCTAAGAGTAAATGTGTTTCTGTCCCATATATGTCAAAGGGTAAGTATGTCAAATTAATTCGGCTATTTATCTTACTTAATCTATCTTATATTCGACTTATTTTCTTTTTTGGGTTTATTTTAGTTTATTTTTTTTTTTAATATAGCTCGTTAGCTGCTATTGTCGTTTACCTCGCATATCGGTTGGTTTTTTAATATTTAAAAATATTTTCTCATTTTTAATGAAATACGTATTTAATTACTTTCCCTTGTAGCAGTCCGCTTTAATTTTAAAGCCTTAAGTAAAGAAAAATTACGAAACGAACTTCCATTCAAACACGTTATTGCAATCTGTTCAATAGGCTTACGAAATAAAGAAAAATAAAGGAATAAAAAAAGGAAAATAAAGGAAAGGATTTTTTACAAAACTTTTGCCCTAAAAGATCTGTTGCATTGAAAACTTTATTAGAAATATGAAAAATAAAAAAATAAAAAAAAATCAAGCCCTCACTCACTTAATTCCCACGCGGACTTAAGCGGCAAGGCACGAATCTGAAGATAAACTCAAGTTTAACAAAACATTTACTAAAGAAAAGTAATTAAAAAGATTACGTACAACGTAAATAAGATAAGATTAAGCGAATGAAAATAGCAAAGAATCTTTATGCGATTATAGTTAAAAGGCTTAAGTAAGCAAAGTTTTAGACAAATTTTAAATTAAAAAATCTCTACTAAAAGTTTAATTAAGTCTACATGAGCTTTAATCCAAGAAATAGGATCAGCTAAAGTTGTTTAACCTCTATGTCAACAATACAAACTCATTTTATGCGAGAATTTACTCGTTTTTAAGCATATTTCTATTTTGTTTCATTTGTATTGTATTGTGCCTACTTTGATTTGTTTTTATACAAGAAAACTTAAAATAACGGAAGTTTTAGCAAAGAGTTATGCATTTTGTTTTTACTATTGTGATAAACTCAGGCTTATATTTAAACAATAAGAGTTTATCTTATTTAATAAATTTTATTTAATGCTTTTACTTTGCTTTACAAAACGGGAATGAATTTTGGTATTTAAAAAGATTACTTAAGAACACAGCAAAAGGGTTACAGTTATTCTTTTGCTGTTGTTGTTGTCATTTAATATATACAAATAACTTGTTTTAGTGGAGTGCTATTTACAAATAAGATGTTAAAAAGCTTTACTTAATTGAGTGATATCTAAAGCTTTACTTAATTGAGTGATACTTAAAAGTAATTATTCCTTCATAAGTCAATACACTACAATCACCCCCTTCACAAATTTGCTTCTCATCCAATATAATACATTTTTAAAATACTTCATTTCATTTAGCTTAACAATACATTAAATATACTTGCATATACATATAATAATAGTTTTTGGCTAAATAATATATAAATTCAGTATAAATTTTACATATAATTTATATTTTTTTAGTTTTTCTTTCTCTTAAATTATATTTAACAATTTCTGTTGATGATTCATTTTCCTTTGAATATTCTTTAGAATTTATATTTTCTTCTTTATTTCTGATGTAATCTGATTGAACCCTATCTTCAATACTTTGTTGGATACATGGAGCAATTTTTTGTAACGGATCTAAAAGAGTTGTTGGAATTTCACTTTTTTCATTTTCAGATTCAGTACACAGCACCATTTGGTTAGCATGCCTTTTCCAAGTTCTTTCATTTTTTGTTTTTATTAAATAGGTTTGCTTACCAAGTTTTTTAAGCACTGAACCTCTAATCCAAGAAACTTTTCCTGGAATTGAATAATCCTTGCAAACAACATTATCGCCTTCGTTAAAAATATTTTTCTTTTTACCTTTATAAAATTTAATTTGACTTTTCTGTTTATTTTTTACGTTTAATTTTACTTGATCGGTATTAACGTTAACTATTTTTCTTTTTGGATTGATTAAATCAAGCCTTGTTCTTACTTTACGCTTGTTAAACATTAACTGAACTGGTGAAACACCAGTACTGGAATGTACAGCGTTTCTATAATCCAATAAAAATCTACATAGTACATTATTGAATTCGGATATTGGTACATTATTTAGACTGCGCTTAAGAGCATTTTTAATAGTTTTTACTGCATTTTCAGCCTGTCCATTAGTAGCTGGATTTCCTACAGGAGTTGTAATGTGTTTAATACCATTAAGTTTTAAAAATTTTCCAAATTCGTTGGACACAAAAGATGTACCATTATCCGAAACGATACATTTTGGCAAACCAAATCGTGCAAATAATTCTCTTAAAACCCGAATGACAGCGTTACTAGTTGTATTAGTACCCATGTCCAAACACTCAATCCATTTACTGGTACTGTCCACCACCACAAGGCACCAACGTTTTACAAATGGTCCAAAAAAATCTATATGTAATCTTGACCACACTTCCTCCGACCTCGGCCAAGGAATTAACTCCTGCTGAGGTGGATTAGGCCGTGTAATCAAGCATGAGTCACACGCCCTAACAATTTCCTCTAAATCTTTGCTTTGATTTGGCCACCAACAGCATTCGCGAGCCATAGATTTCATTTTCACTATGCCCATATGCGACGCATGTAACAAATTAACAACTTCACTCCTCAATTTCGTAGGTATAATCACCCTATATCCCCAAAACAAACTATTCGACTCACACGACAACTCAGTTCTTCTCACAAAATATGGCAGTAATTCGGGTTCTGCACACTTAGCAGGCCATCCTAATTCAACATACCTACGTACTCTTTTCAGTAGCTCATCCTTTTCCGTTTCTGAACAGATGGTTTCAAAATTCAAAAATTTTGTCTCGTTTTGAAGCTCCTTTACGTAATTGACGTATAAATCAGTTGGCAAATCATCCAATTCTAAATCCGATTGATTTGGATGTCTTGAAAAATAGTCAGCAACATTGCTTTTCGATTTAATATGGACAATATCAAATTGATAACCCGACAACGTTAACGCTATACGTTGCAATCTATTTGATGCCATAACCGGAATTCCCTTTTTGGGGTTAAAAATGTGATGCAATGGTTTATTGTCCGTAACCAACGTAAAATGACGGCCGTATAAATACTGGTGATACTTCTTAACACCAAACAAAATGGAAACGGCCTCACGATCTAGTTGCGAATAACGCTTTTCCGTATCTGTCAATGTCCTAGAAGCGAACTCAACTGGCCTTTCCTCACCCCTATCATTTATCTGTGACAACACAGCACTTACCCCGACAGGACTGGCATCTACAGTCACCCTTGTCCTAAAATTAGCGTTAAAATGTGCCAAACATTTTTCCGATACTAGGCATTTTTTCAACTTTTCCACGGCCTTCGAACAGTCTTCAGTCCATTTAAATTCTGTATTGGCCCTGAGTAATCCATGCAATGGATGCAGTAATGTGGACACATTTGGCAAAAACCTTCTATAAAAATTTACAACCCCTAAAAATGCCTGCAGTTCCTTGACATTTGTGGGATTGGGCATTTTAGAAATATCACTAACTTTTTTGGGATTCATGTGTAAACCCCGTTTGTCGATTACGTGACCCAAGTATTCTATTTTCTTACAATAAAACGCACATTTTGCTGGTGACAATTTAAAGCCTGCATCTCTCAATATGTTCAAAACTCGTTCGAGACGCTCATTATGAAGTTGACGATTGGGAGCACTAATTAAAATGTCATCTAAAAATACTACAACACCATCCAAACCTGCCAACAGTGAATCCATGATCCTTTGAAAAATCGCAGGGGCTGAGGCTAAGCCATATATAAGCCTTGTATATTGAAAAAGACCTTTGGAAGTCGATATAGTAGTATATTTACGAGATTCCTCATCTAGCTCTATTTGCTGGTAGGCCATACTTAAATCAAGTTTTGTAAATTCCTCCCCTCCATGCAACTTAGAAAACATTTCCTCTATCCGAGGCAAAGGATACCTTTCTATCATTAAGTTCGGATTTAACGTTACCTTAAAATCCCCGCAAATCCTAACATTACCGTCTTTTTTCAATATGGGCACTATTGGCGTCCCCCACTCGCTATAATCAACCGGTTGTAAAATTTTCATTTTCACCAATTCATCTAATGCTAATTCAACTCTCTTTTTAATGGTCAAAGGTAAAGGTCTCGGTCTGAAAAACTTTGGGACAGCATCCTCTTTTAGCTTCAACACACCCTTACTCAACTTAAATAGACCCAAACCACCATCAAACAGTTTATTAAATTTCCTAACAATAGGATAACCTTTAATCATATGAAGTTCCGATGCATGATTTATATTACAGATCTCGATTTCAAACGCCTTTAAAAAGTTTCGACCCAACAGTGGTGGACCACCATTTTTTATCACAATAATAGGAATAAGTTTCCTCTTATTGCCGTACTGAATACACACATCACAAGCTCCGATAGATATTATATTTGTACCATTATACGCTTTCAATAACATATCTATTTTACGCAGACTGTAATTACTAAAATTAGACTTGTATGTTTTCTCTGAAATAACCGTATTTTCTGAACCAGTATCCAACTCCATATCAAATGGTTTATCATTAATCTTAACTCTAATTTTAATAGGTCCATCTTTTAAACTTGTAACAGAAAATAAGCTTAAATCTCTATGCACATCTTCTAAAAAATTAAAGTTTTTTGCCTTACACATTTTTTTTAAATGCCCTCTTTTTTGACATTTGTTGCACTTGTAATTTCTAAACTTACATTGCTCGCTTTTGTGATTTTTATAACCGCAGACTTCACATTGCTGATCATTTCTTTGCTGAGCACCCCTTTGCGATTCCCTTTTACTGCGTCCGCCATTTGCTTTTTTTTATAAAATTAACGGGCTCTTCCTTGACCGCTGCCGTGTCATATTGGTGTTTTGCATACTCAACATTATTGGCTATTTCCACCGCTCTGTCGAAAGTACATTCTACTGATTCTAAGAAAATTTTGTCCCGGGCCGGACCTTTTTCCAACCCCATTACAAATTTATCCCGAATCGCTGTTGCTAAATTTGCACCAAACTCGCAGTTCACTGCTAATGACCGCACACGTACCGACCACTCGTTAACTGTCTCCGTAGGTGCTTTTGAAGCGTTGTAAAATTTGTACCTTTCTGCAAAACCTGATGTTGGTGGCTTAAAATGTTTTTTCATTACCACCACACACGACTCATAAGTTGTTGTTGCATCTTCTATTTTCCTCGGACTTATTAAATTTTGTAACAGCATATAGGACGTTTCGCATAATGACGTCAGTAAGATCGCCTTCTTTTTGACGCTATTATTTATGTCATTCGCCACTAGAAATTGTTCCATTTGATTTTCGAAAATTGACCAATTGTTTTGCGTGTGATCAAAACTTGGAACTTTACCAATTATTTGTGCAATTTGCGTAGTCATCTTTATCTTCGATTCAAAAGAAACTTTCAACTGCACCGGTTTACTTTTATTTTTTATAAAAAAAAATTATTTTAATATTGTTTTGCCTCGTCGCCACTGTGATAAACTCAGGCTTATATTTAAACAATAAGAGTTTATCTTATTTAATAAATTTTATTTAATGCTTTTACTTTGCTTTACAAAACGGGAATGAATTTTGGTATTTAAAAAGATTACTTAAGAACACAGCAAAAGGGTTACAGTTATTCTTTTGCTGTTGTTGTTGTCATTTAATATATACAAATAACTTGTTTTAGTGGAGTGCTATTTACAAATAAGATGTTAAAAAGCTTTACTTAATTGAGTGATATCTAAAGCTTTACTTAATTGAGTGATACTTAAAAGTAATTATTCCTTCATAAGTCAATACACTACAACTATCATACACAACATAAATATATTTTATCATTACAACCCTTCAGTCAAGATAACCAACTACATTCTCACAACACCCATGTTGTGTGCGTTAATTTTATCCTTAAGTGGTGGGACCTGTAGTTTAAAGCCCACTTTGAACGACAGATTTTTGGAAAACTTTTTCACGGCAATTTTATTTACTCTCTGAATTTTTGACAGAAATCTGCCTATAGTAAGTCGCAGAAGAAATATTTTTCATATTTTGTTTTCAAGAGTTTCAACCGTAGCCTCAGGTCTAATAAGCCAACAAACTACCTACTAGCTGCAGTATATATTTCGAAAAGAACGTTTTACTAGAGACGCGAGAAACATCCTAAGTTGCGCCATAGAAAGGGAACGATTGTGTATTCGTTCTAAGGGATGCTTGCGCTGGTTACACTTAATATCAAGAGAACCTTTAATTCCGCGAACTGTGGACAGCATGCAAACGCCTTTCTCAGTATTGTTATGCCTTTTAAAAACGTTTGAAATATGAGCTCGTAGAGTGCATATAAAAATAAAAGTATATTTATGTTCAGTTTTAATTAATTTCTTTATTGTTCGCACAATTCTCTGTTCCACTGTTCGCAACTTGATGTAAACAACAACAATTGCTTTGTTTGTTATTGCTCTATGCGCTCTTTTGCGTAAACAATAAAAACTACCAGTTAATTTGTTCGATAGATCTTTATAAAGGAGATCTTCAAATCACGATTGCTTCCCTCAAACACAACGTCGTCACACAAGACTGACTGAATTTTTATTGATCCAGTTGCCTGTTTTGTCTGTGTCGTAGGGTAAACAGTCTGATGGATGCTCTTGAAGGCGAGTGACTTCGCCTTCTCGAAATCTCTATAAACGTAACCCTGTTGTTTACATTATTTTTGTTTGCGTATTTTGTTTACGTTTGCTTTTTTGTATTTTTGTTTACTTATTATCTTTTTTTATACTAGTGTTTTTGTTGGTATACTTTTGTTTACTTGTTTATCATGTAAACAAGTTCATTATTTTTGTTTTTGTAGCTTTTGTTTACAATCTAAACGATGTGAAAGCAAAACACAATTTCCATTTTCGTAACAGTATGACTACATCGCCATATATGATGGAATTTTTATACGATTATTTTCAATAGACATATGGATGGACAGAAAGAATATGTAGTGTCTGTGTGCTATGCTTCGATTACAGTTGTCGCATGAAATTACATAGGCTTTGCGGACAAAATAGAGGAGACGATGAACACAGCAGTACAAGTTGTTAGAGCATGGAAATGATGAAAATCGCTATAGAAAGAAATTAAAGTGGAATCGGAGAGCGCCATACAATCTTTGGGTGCATTCATCGACCACAAGTTATACTTCAAGGATCATGTGAAATACATAAGGCCAAATGCATTTCCGTCTCAGGCAGCATATGCGCTCTACATGAAGACTTCTAGAAGACAACTGTATTCATTGTATCGCCTAAACATTATTCTCTGCTGATATACATATCGGCGAAATTATTTCCGCTTTCTTGAAGATGGGAAGGGCATAGTGCAGAATGACGGATTTTCATGTGCAAATGACAATCACAATGAGAGGTCAGCTTGAAAGGAAGGTAAACATTGCACTTTATCGCTAATATAACTCTGGTTCAGATATGTATATGAGGCATCACCTACAAGGAGGACACATAACATAGACTTTTACTGCCAGATATTCTGATGGCTCTGAGAAATGAATTCCTGACAATGCCAATCTTTGGGTGAAATGTTAAATTCTCAAATTATATAGAACGAATGTGATGAAACTTATGGCTGAAGGTTTTCTAGAACGTTGATTTATAAGTATGGGCACAAGTCGCCGTAGTCTAGTAGGTAGTGTGTTTGCTTATTAGACGTAAAACCAGGGTTCGAGCCCCAGGCCAGACATCAAGACAAAATTCAAAAAGTATTTCTTCGACGACTTCCTCTCCGCAGATTTCTGGCAAAAACTCTGAGAGTAAATAAAATTGCCATGTAAAAGATTCTCACAAATCTGTCGTTCGGAGTCGACTTTAAACTGTAGGTCCCGCCACTCATGTATAAAATTAGCACACACAACATAAGCGGTGTGGGAAACTAGGGCGTTGTCAATTCGACCTCCGGGTACTGCACTTGTCTTAATTGACAAATACACGTCCTCTAACCTAACCTATGAGTACAATGAGTATGAGTACAACGTTGACATCGAACTCATACCATTCGAAATATGTTTGATTCATATGCCTACTCATTCAGATTCATAACTTTAGAAAAATACTTATAATACTTATAAATGATTTGAGTGACTTGAATCATTCATCAAAATTTACAGTCTTAGTTGTTGTTGCATTTACAAAAAAAGACGAAGACAGCAAGCAAAGCGAACACACAACCCTCTAGTGAGTATTGCATTGTTCATACGCGAGTCATACTTATTCTTGTATATGTTGAGTCATGGAGAGTCGAAATCAACAACATCATACGTGTTGTTAAGTATGAAAATGATGAGTACTTCAAACTTTGATTATGAGTAGAGGTTCCATGATATTAAAATAAGTATGAATGCGTATAAGTATCAGAAATTATGAGTATGATTCGATTTTACTTATATTTTTGAATACTTATTGCTGATCTCTGATATCATAGGCAAGAACGATGATGGATTTTGCTTGTTTATGTTAGAATACGTGAGCGTATCTTTTTAAAAATATGACCGACGGTATTTGTATAGTACTTTTGCGAGGTAATTGTATTAATTTGGGCTAGACATTTAGCCAAATTTTATTCAATCAAAATCCAATAACGGTTTTATCAAACTCAAACCACGTTATATCATAACTGCGTTTTATTTGTAATCGTTTTTGTTTATATTTTGTTTTCGTAATTTTGTACTCGCCTTAGAATTATTACAAGCAATCTTCCATGTTTAAAATTTATGGATTTTTATTTAACCTTTGATTTTCAAAGCCTTTTATAATATTAAATGGCTACAAAAGCAAAGAGAAAAAAATAAACGAAAATAAATTTTCCAAAAAAGTACCCGGAAAATTTATATTCAATTTTTGGTTTTTTGTTTTTGCCAATTTTAGCTAAACATGTGCTTAACGTTTACGTATGTTGTACTTTATTAAGTAAACAATGCAAGCAACAACAATACAACAACCTCACAAAATAAAACATAATAAAAGTCGTTAAAAACTTTTATATCCAATACATTGTTGTGTTGTTTTAGTTCTTTTTATGAAAAAGTTTTTGAAAAAAAAAAATAACGAAAAATACAATAAAGTTTAGCTCGGGACTAAAGTCATAAATAACTATTAAATTTCGATTTACACGTCTGAAGCTAATGTTTTATTGTCGAAATAATTGTCTCAGAGGATTTATGCTCCTACCTCCCCTGTTTTTTTCTTAACAAATTTTTAAAAATTTCGCTTGGCTTTCATATGTTTTACTCCACCTTCAGGCTTTTTTAATGCCTTATATCCCCAGCAATAGTCCAAAGGAAATTTAAGGTTACGGAAAAAAATTGTTTTTATTAACAAAAAATTCATTTGAAACATGTTCTCATGGAAAAGTTTTTTGTTACAAATAAGGTGGCATAACAAAAGGAAAGAAAAATCAAAACAAATTAAAATTTTATAGGTTTTTGGTTCTTTTCGTTACTAAGGTTTGATTTACAATCGGGTCAATTAATTCTTAAGGTCCAGGAGGCTTTTTTCCGAAAAATCTCAATGCAATTACAATTTAGTCATTATAATGCCCAGTTTTGTAATATCAAGTATTTTTACTCTTTAAAAAACCTAACGTAGTACTTTTATTACTTACGTACATAATTGGTTATTGCAACGCTTTAGCCAGATTTACAAACTGGCTTCTTACATCAACTATATTGCGAGTTTTAATTTTTTATGCATGTGTGATGGGACCTACGGTTTACAGTCGACTTTGAACGACAAATTTCAGAAACTTTTCTTTGCTAATTTATTTAGTTTTTGACAGAAAACTGCTGAGAGGAAGTCGCCCAAGAAATATATTTTCATATTTCGCATTCGGCACGATATCACGGTTTGCCTTGTATATACAACCTTATAACAGTGTTGACTTAATATTAATATTAGTCATCAGCCATCAGATATGTATTAAATATTGTGTCTCAAAATGTAATCTGTACACCAAATAAAGCAATTGCCAGAAATGGTATCCAAACTATCCAAACATAAATAAAAGTAGAAATTACTTGAACTACTGCATTTTGTTTCACAAAATAAACCACACCTCGTGAATACCGTGCTATAGACTCCAAGGAAAAGGGGCTCTTCCGAAGATACATAGTCAGCACACTACCCACTAGACTAAGGCGACTTCACTATTATTACTACTGCCAATAACATCAATAATCAGCCCATTCGTATAAAATAATGGCTATTTTAAAGGTTCCAGATTACATCGTTCAGTCTTGTTACTCAGTTGCAAAGCATTTGGCGAAATCGGACACTTTTCTGGTTCCGTCCAGGGGAGTGTGAAGAAGAATGCTGTCAGCCACCAGAATGATCAGGGTGCAATACGTCTTGATAAATTTCGTACTACACATGTTTTTTAATATCCTAACCATAGTCACGATAGTACCACTATCATGTACAACGACTAGATTCTCTAGTGTCTGTATTGCCCAACAATTATGAAGCACCCAATTTGTTCCGTTATGATAAACAGCTCGAAAGTAAGCATTTAGTACAATTGCAAATCCATTACTGATCGCTTGGTGATGATTCGTAATAAGTGTCCTCAATAAAAATTAGCCATATAGGCATAGCTGCCAGATAAGTAAAGCATCAATTCGTCAAATATTAGAAAAAAATCGTCAAAATCATCAACAACGTTCAGTGAAATCGCAAAAAAAAGAAAAAATAAATAAATTGAAAGGTTTTTTAAAAAAATTATTTTTATTGTAGTAAAACATATAAAGTTAATTCAATGTACAAAAATATTTAACAAGTCTTCTAAACGCTTTAATTACAAAATTAAACTTAATAAACGAGTATATTTTTTTGTATGTTAAAAATATATGGGCACATAGCTTAAATATATGTATTAGAATTAAACAGTTTAAGCAAACCAGGTACAATATTAAAGTCAAAGCGGTTGCAATTGCTAAGTTTTAAATAATCTTTATATATAATATTGTTTCTAAGGAACTGAGTATAAGTTTTAAGGAACTCTGTTTTAAGAAATTTAGTTTAATTTAAATTAACTTGGCTTAATACGCTCTCTACATTAGATGAAGAATATGATAATACTAAAATTTTTATTAAATTTAATTAAGGCTAAAAATTAAAAGTAGTGTTGTCAGAAGCTCTTGACGTTGTGCCGGTGCCTCAACGACTATTTTGCTTACAGGAGAGGTTAGGGTATCCAACTCCATTGATTTATTAGAGCATCGTTGCAATGTGGCTGTATTTCACTGTTCTATTGGAGTTAGCTCGTGCAAAATAAAGGACTTGTTACCGAGAATCATATAATACTATCGATGATCACCTCCGTTTGTGTTCGATTGGCCAGTGGGTCGCACAATGCGTTACAGACAAAATTTGTTCTTTAGTCGGACTATTTGTATGTGGAACTCACTTCCTCCAGAGGTCTTTCCTGTCACTTATGGTATAAAAAGTTTCAAATCGAGTGACCACAAATAATACTGCCTCTTTCCTCCATCCCACAACATGTTTTGCTAGTTAGAACATATTGCCCCACATTAGTAGGGGCCATCCCCTGAGTGTTAGTCGTTCGAAAAAAAAAATATTGGCACTTGCCTTTGGGCTTCCACGGGTAATATTAGAAGTTACATTCGAATCTCTAAAAATGGGCTGCAACGGCAAATGTTAAATTATGCTCAACTTCTGTCAATCTGATTTCAAAATTCTTGGTATTGCTTGGTATTATCAATTAATATTGCCGAGTAATGGTAGGGTATTTGGAAATATTTGCCATTTTCTTTACCAGTTTTCTTTAAATATCTGATCATTTTATTTTTAAGTTTCTTTACTAATTGGCGTTTTTATTTATTTAGGATATTGAGAATTTTATATAGTATCATCACAGATGTTCGTAAGTAACTCAAAATATAATACTTAACTCTTTGTTATTACCAACCTAAATTTGCAAAAGTAGCAATTGCAGAGCAAATACAAAGCTTGAAGAGAATTTTTATGTACAAAAGTAAAGAATATGATGTAAATTTTTCATTTCCAAAAATCGTCAAAATAAAAGTACAAATCGTCATATCATCAATATGATATTTTTCGAGCACAAAATCCTCAAAATCACGATAAATGTTCAAATCTGGTAGCTATGAATATCGGACATATTTTCCTTCCTCTTTATAACTTTCTAGTATTCCAACACAAGCCACTGTATGAATAGAATCCATCTCCTAAGTGTTGGTCTAAAAAAATCTGTTTCACTATAAAAAATAAGCTGTTGATGTGCCAAGGTCAGTATGGGTAAAGCCAGTTATTTAGTTTCGAAAATCTGTTGAAACAAAAGATGAAGGACAGCGTTTATTATATTTGCCAACACCTGTTACCCAACTCCCGTAATACGTACATACACAACATACATAATTGGCCATTACAACCCTTCAGTCAGGATTTTGGCCTAGCTTCTCACACCACTCATTTTGTGTATGTTAATTTTATACATGAGTGGTGGGACCTACAGTTTAAAGTCGACTCCGAACGACAGATTTTTGAGAAACTTTTCAATTGCAATTGTATTTACTCTCAGAGTTTTTTCCAGAAATCTGCTGAGAGGAAGTCGCCGAATTAAAAACATTTCGATCGGATTTTGCTTAAGAAATTTTAAATGGATAACAATGGTTTAGCTAGTTGAAGATCATTGGCAAATATTTTAATATTTAAGTCATAATCCAAAGGAGAACTGGCTTACAGGTCATGTAAGTTGTCCTCAATTGGTTAATTTTTATCCATGAAAACTGACCAGCTAAAAAACTTTTTCATTTGAAACAAAATTATTCCCTTAAGTTACCCAAAAGCAAGGCACAATCCAATATTTTCCATTTCTGCCATAACTTGTAAACAAAATCATCAGCTACCAACACAAACTGACGAAATAATGGATTGTAAATGTGTATGTGTTAGCATAAATGAATGAAATAATATTTGCTTCGGGATATATACATGTACGTTGACCGTCAGTATAAAACACAACTTAATTAGTGTTCCTGTTCATTATATTAAAAAAGGGGGGGGGGCAAATATTTACAATACACGTGGGTAAACGGATGCACACACATTTACATATCAAATCTGTACCTATAACAGAGAGAGAGAGAGAGCATGAGGCAGAATATTTGACAACCCTCTAATAACATGTATTTGTGATCGAAAGTAATCATTAGGAATTGCGTGCTTGCGTTTGTGCATGTAAAAGTCAGCTAATATAAGATAAGGATAACAGCATGTTTATGTGTTAGCTAAATTTGTATATTTGTATGTATGTCTTGCAGGTGTGTTAACATACATTATTATGTTTATTTGTCAAATATTTTGCCAACAAAATTTGAACATGTTGTTTTGCTGTTATTGTTTCCTATTATTTGACATTGACATGTCAAAAACCACATGTAACAAATATACAGGGTATGTTAAAACAAAGTTTATATTTCATAACTTATTGTGGATACGTGGAAGGACACAAGTAGTAACTTGCTTACATTGCATGGAAACCAAACTTGCCGCATATTATGAGTACGAAAGTAAAAAAAAAGAAAGTTTGGCGCCTTTAATGCGTAGAAACCAGGTAGGATAAATGAATTGTCGGAAAATCACAGAGTTTCTACACAGTTGAAGTTGAAGTCGCCGTAGTCTAGTCTGTAAAGTAATCGCTTATTAGATGTGAGGTCATGGTTCAAAACCCCAGATTAGACATCTCCAACAAAATGAAATATGAAAAATTTTTCCTGGGTCACTTCCTCTCAGCAGATTACTGGCAAAAATTCTGAGAGCAAATAAAATTGCCGTGAAAAGTTTCTCAAGAATCTGTCGACTTTAAACTGTAAGTCCCTCCACTCATGTATAAAATTAATACCCACAACATATGTGGTGTGAGAAGCTAAGTCGTAATCCTGACTGAAATTTGAAGGAATTTTCTAGCCATTATTTTAGAGACCGGAAAGTAATATGTTCAACAGATGATGGAGACAAAGAATATAAATATGAAGCTTACGTACGATGAAATACTTGGATTACAACCGTTAAACGAAATTACAATTGAACATAAATTTTGCGAACGAAATAGAGGAGAGACACAGCGGTTGAAGTAGTTAAAGCATGGCTTGATAAGTGCTGAAAATGATGGAAATGGCTGTTGAAGACAATAAATTAAAATCCAAGAGGCCCATAAAATATTTGGCTGCGACAGTTTAAAATTCAAATAGCACGTGAAATTCATCAGTGCAAATGCATTCGTGACGGTTCAAACCCCAGGTGTCAGACTTCTCGAACAAAACGAAATGTACAAAAAATATTTCTTCGGCAACTTCCTCTCAGCAAATTTCTGACAAAAACTCTGAAAGTAAATAAATTTGTCAGAAAAAGTTACTCAAAAAATTTGTAGTTCGGAGTCGTGCCCTGATACGTATGGACAAAATTAGCACATATGTAAGTGGTGTGAGAAGCTAGGTCGTAATCCTCACTGAAGGGTTGTCATGACAACTCAAGTAAGTGTGTAGAAACACAGGTGTGATAAAAGATCTGTCTTATTTCTGCACAAACCAGTAAGCAAATTCCACTAAAGAAAGTTTTGTTTTGGAATCCGCCGGATATCAGAAGGTCGGCCAACCGAAAGCAGAAAGGAGGCTCTTTACTTCAAGTAAGAAATTAATTTTAGACATACATAGAGCATTGAATACTCTGCCATTAAACAATAAACCTCAGAATCGGAAATAAAAATTATTTACCGATACAACATTGATGAAACGAAAATCGGATCTACCCAGATCAACAAGAGCGGTTTAAAGTGAAAACTTACCCTGTCAATAACGATTCTAACGTTTTAATTAAGAAGCACTTAAGTGCTTTAAATTTAAACATATTGTCCACAACGATCATTCTGGTCTCATCAAATATGTACAAAGTTTTTCCTTGGGATTATGGATATAAAACGATACCGATGTATTTTCTTCAGTAATTAAATCGTAAACCATGCAATGATTAGCTAAGATAGATTAAGTAAGATGAATATCCAATTCGTTTTGACACTGTGACATAAGTCCCAATTAAACATCACATAAGTCCAATAGAACGCAAATAAGCTACTTAAAAAGCCGCAGATTCCAAAAATGTTCAGACAGATCCAACAGAAGCACATTTACCTTTAGCCACACTTCAGTCAGAGAAAGGAAAACAGAGGCAAATAAGGTATTTACATAGTCTTCTTCATCCTTATCTACGCAACAGCGACTTTAGACTTATAATACCACTACCAAACGGCAAGCATTTCGAACTATTAACTCAGATATTCTCTATTATCATTAAAAAAATACAATCCATCTAAGCGAGCCTGCAAGCCTTAGAAAACAAGGATTTTACTTGGTACATGCAGTAAAGAGTCAGAAGCCAAATTGTGATACTTAGTCCGGCTGTTGTGGGCATACCTCAAAACCATCACCACTTTACCTGTAGATCCGTCTAAGTAAAAACTCTTACTTTTCCTGTCAGAGATAGGTTGATGTCTTTGAATCAGCGCACATTAGTAACGATCATGAAAAGAAAACACAGTTGTCCATTTATTTCCTCGGGTTATTGTTTTTATAGTTCCATAATGGCTACAATTATTCCAATTCTATTATGTAGTATCCTAGAGTTGAATTTCTAAGTTCATCGCCTTTTCCAAACGTACTGAAAAAAATTAGCGGTATTATATACCGAGACTAATGCGAAGGTATATTGTGTAACAACACCAAGTATGTACGTCTTATTCCCTGAGTCAGGATACTCTATTTTGATAGCGTATCATATAGGACGAACTACAGTGAAATATATCCACTGGATTCCTTCACAACGTGCTGCTTGAAATTCAGTTTGGATCTTAACGAATTGAAAATCCAAGCACTGCAAGCATTCGTATAATGGTTTCTTTTCTATGATGACAGAGCACCTGCAGTTATGATGATTTCAGAGTGGTATTTGGAGGACTTCTTGGTATCTATAACCGAAGAATAGGACTTGTTTACCACAAGTATGTGAAATTTTTCCTCAAACATTGATCACTAAAAATAGGTCTCCATACAGTTTGGACAAAATTTCTTTAAAATGTTTCACTTGAAGTTATTTTCAATATGCCAATAAATAAACTTTCCTTTCGGTATAAAAAATTAAAATTTCGATTATATATGTGACGCTATAGCAAAAGCGTATTCAGTCCTCTAAATATAAACCCCCTTTTTTGAGACACCTTTTGTAATAACAACAACAAAATTTAGAAATGTTTGCAAATACACATACATTTACCCGTTATAATTGTGATGGTTATAAAGATGGTAATGTTTAGCCGTTATTGCCATTAGCGGTATTGTACATGGTTTTGTTTTAGCCGTAGTTTATGTTTTTTGACTGTTTTTGCTCATTAATATACTTCGTGTGGTTTAGAATGAATTTTAGGTTTCGGCTTATTTTTTACGGTATTCTAGTTCAGAATTTTATTTGATGTGATGTGGCCCTTTTCAGTAGCTTAATTGAGTTTTATGACACTTTCATTTGCCAACTAGTCATAGACAATATTAGCGACATTGTAGTGGTAGTAGTAGTGTTAGTGTTATTTGTCATTTATTGTCATTAAATTCGTTACATTTTATGTCACATACAGGAGAGTCTATATTAGCGGAAAAAGCTTTCATAATATAAATGGAGTTGAAAATATTTCAGTTGCCATATCCACTTAACAAGGCTGAAAGGTGCTAATGCGATGAAGGAGAAGCATGCCATCATAGAAAACCCCATTTTTAATTAAGCAAAACCGCCATGCAATGATCTGATTGTCAGTCGTTGCATTTTTAAATACATTATTTAGCCAGCATATTTTTTGGTAGCTGGAGGGCTGCCCGTATTATTTTGGTATATTGTTGGTGGGAGGGAGGAAGTAGCGTGTGCGGACAGAGTGATACAATTACACACTAACCTTCGATTTTGTTTAGGAAGGAAATTTGTTTTATCTATACTTTTGATCCTTATTGTTACGAAAATAAAAAACTAGATGCTGTTGTTTTGCTTTTACATCGTTTAACATCAAAATTACAAACAAAAGCTACAAAAACAAAACAATGAACTTGTTTACAAATTATTGCACTGCTTAATGTAACAACAAACAACAGCATAAAAATGGTAAACAAGTAAACAAAAATACAACAACAAACACTGCAAGAATAAATATAAACAAAATACAGATACAACAAAAATGAAACAACAATGTTTACATTTGTAGAGATTTCGAAAAGGCGAAGTCTTGAACGTTCGCCTTCAAGAACTTTCACCAGACTGTTTACTTTGCCGCAAGAGGCATGGCAAAGCAGGCGACTGAGTTAGTGCAGTTCAGTCAGTCCTGTGTTAAGACGCGGTGTGTTTAAAGAGGGTAATAGTAGTTTGATGATTTCCGTTACAAAGATCAGTCGAACAATTGTCTAGTAATTGTTATTGTTTATGCAAAGAGTGTAAACAGGAGAATAAAAAACAAGGCAATTGTTGTTGTCTACATAAAGTTGTGAACAGTGGCACACAGAATTGTACGAATAATAAAGGATTTAATTAAAACTAAACACAAATTCATTTTTATTTTATTTGCAATCTACGAGTTCATATTTAAAACGTTTTTAAAAGATAAAAACGTAACATTAAGCTGACATCCTCCGCAAAGTCCTGAGGGTTGCAGTGAATAAAAGACTGGATTTTTTCGTTTGACTGACTGTCTGAAATAAAAATTATTTTTTGATGAGTTGAAGAAGCAAAGGATCAGACTGATTACAAATCCCATTTACCAAACTTATTTATGTCTTGGCTACTGTAGGATAGTGTTTTCAAAGGGTAATAAATATCCGATTAATGGCCGTTGAAGAGATCAGGGTTATTTCAAACAGCCAGTATGGTTTGTTACTATAGTCGAGTCGGAGCGCGCATTGCTTTAAAAACCGATATCTACGAGTTTTAGCATTAGTTCTGAACTTTTGAACAGAAAAAAAGGAAAAATAATTTGTTCTAAGAATATGGATAAGAAGTGGGTGCCCTGGTAGTCTAGTGGGTAGTGTGCTAGACTATTAGCGTGAGGGTCGTGGGTTCGATTCCGACCAGAGACTCTGGTCTGTGACACTACACCGAGCACATAGTCAAGTTACTTCGCTCGTATATAATTAGGATATAATTTGTAATTGTATTGTAATTAATAAATATATAAATAAATGTATAAGAAGTTTCTGATAAAGGATATTAACCATAAAATAATTTTGTAAATTTCCATCTTCATTGATGTCAATTTCTACACTAACGCTCAATATTACTGCTGCTGTAGCTCCCGGTTTTATCAAGAATAAACAATTATGGCTCGAAGTTGGATGGAAGAGAGTGTTATAGTATGTATGTAGAGGACTCAAATATACCCCCACCCTCCTGCTCCTTAAGCGATATGGCTATCGCCGTGATTAAATACCAGCTATGTGGTATTTTATTTCATGAGAATGTCCTGAGGTTTCATGATACACATACATACCATACACATATGGTGCCTGCCGATAAGAATTCGTATAGAGTTGAACAGCCTTATGTGATCGATGTACTCCAATCCAGGCTTTCTGGGTAGAATAGAACACCTTCTTCGTATGTTTCAATCTTAAGATTCGGAAGCGAAATATTTAATTTTTCTCTCCTGACTGAATATGTACTACGAGAGTTTTCTTCTCACATGGCATTCCCTAATAAAATGGTACTCAATTTGACCACGCGCCACCTCGCTTGGTTTCTGTAGAAGTTAAAATTCGTCGACGGAATAAGATATCGCCATCAAAAATGTGGGGATAATGGACAGCCTATTCTTAGCATACCTACCTAAAGCGAAATTTTTGACATTTCTACACACATAAGAGAGTCCCAATGGACCAGTCTGCAAATTTCCGAATAAATCAAAGTAATGAATTTGAGTTTTAAGTTGACTTTTAAGTTGCCCTATGGTAACAGGAGGTCATCAATATTTTCAAATGCATATATTGCCACAAATGATGCTAAATTCAGAGTAAACGACTCTAACTGTCATGGATAACTAACGTCGTTTAGATTTCTTAACAAAACTACTTATTTGTATGCCGTGTGGTGATGTTCTTGCCAGCACATTCTATAAAGTAGTCCTCAATGCCGGAATGGAAACCAAAATGCTTTGGACAAAAGCATATAACGTGACCTAACGTTATCGTAAGTGCTGGAAGGAGGATTCTAAACACGTACCTTAACAAGGATAGTTTTTGCTGCTACACAGCGCCTATTTGCAAATTTAGAACAGTGAGCCAGCATTAATTTAGGATGACTTTTATAGTAATTAACAGGTTTTTGAGGGACTCCTCTCCAGGTAATGGGTAACCTGTTTGCATTCATTTACCAGGGTGAAATCAATAGTTTTGTGTTTTAGTATTTTTTATGTGTTTAGCATTTGAGTTCATTAAAAAAATAGTTTCCACTAAAAACCCGATCTCCCTGCTCATATTTGTGATGGATACTAGTAACCCTACGGATATCTATCCCATAAGAATGCCATACACAGTTTAGCATTAGGATTTAGAAGAAAAGTATACTGTCTGTCTATCCAAACCGTGACCATCTGTCAGGATCAGTCTAACATAGAACCGATTACACTTCAGGTTTTGATACCAGTATAGCTTGGTCTGTTTACAACCCCCAGGCCGACATAATCAAAACGTGGACAAGAGAAGGTCAGTGGACCTATAATGTAGAATTTTAACAATATAAGTTAGCTCTACTCTGCAGCGCATTTTAATAGAATTTCGTTTTTGTACCACAATTTCGTCTTTGTACTGAATTTACGCAAAAAAAATCACAAATTTGTCATTCAAACATTCCATTTTCTTTTGAAATTAAAAAGGACATGCTTGGTGATGTTTTCTTCCTCTATTCACAGCCAGTCGCATGAAAAACTAGATGAATAAATGATAAGAGTAGAATATAAAAAGGATTCATAAGAATTCATAAACATAATTTGTGGTATCCTTTTGTAATTATATTTTGTGATGGAAATTGAGGTACTTGTGGTTACCGAAAAAGGAATAATAAACATTTGTTTTGGCAAACAAAAATTTGTCTAGAGTAGAAAAATATTTAAGTCTTCATCAATTGCACCACAGAGAAATATTTCTTATTTAGTTGGGGATGCTCAAAAATATCATTCAACGAAATTTTGGTTACTTACCCAGGATTGTGTAGGCTTTTAAGGTTTAAAAGAAGAAAAAATTTGGAAGAAATCTAAATACCAAGGATTTAAAGAGACTGAAATCTTAACGATTGGTGGGTATTTCTTGACAAATAATATTTATCTTGGAAAGTGATTTTAAAAATAACGTATGACAAAGAAAATCTCATTTTTCAAATGTACTATCCATATAGTATAGACAGTTCTTCCCGCGCACTTCAATGACTGCACCACTCTGTTTATTCTTTTGAAAATTATTTGAAGTGTTTTAAACCAACAACATATGTTTAAGCCATTTTGCTTTAAAATTATTAACTTTTTTAAAATTTTATAAAAAAAAAAGTTTACGACTTATATACATTTTGCATTTTTTATTTCTCTTTTAAGTATAAAGAGTTGGAAGTGACACAGACAAAGTTCATGTTACAGTCTTTATTAAATACTGTTCATGCACATATTTGTACATCTAGACATTTATGTTTTATGTTTTTATTTCTATGTAAATTTTTGAATGAATTTTTCGTTTAGTTTTCTTTTTTAATTATATAAAGTACATGAGTACCAGTGGCAAGTGGTAACGCTAGCACGTGTTATAAAACAAATATACCAATGTGTGTCATGTTATTTTTAATTTAACAAAAAAATTTTGTTTGTAAATTGTTGTTGTAAAGGTTATTTAACTTAAATTCAAGTTGAGATCCGTCACCCACAGCGTATGAGTGGTATTAATTAAATTGTTGGTACCATGCTTAACTCATACGTCTAGGTTGCCACAAAAGGTAATTTTTTCTTATTCTGCTTTTATTTCTATTTTTATTTGAAAAAATATTTAAAAGAAAATTCCTAGAAATGGATATGAATACCGCTAGGTTTTTCAAGTAGTACAAAACAAATGTAAGCTTTTGAGTTAATTCTATTGTTTTAGTTAGTTATTATGAGTTAATAAAAGCGTTTCTCAGAAGTGAAAAATATTAAATTGCTCAGAAAAAATTGCGTATTTAAAACTTCTTATATTTTTGGTATACTAGAGTCAAATTGTTGTGCTTTATTAGTGAAGAATTATTAATGCCAGGATGTACACTTTTACTGCATTATTGTTATTATATAATCATCCCTTAATTAAGGATTACAACCTAGCTTCTGACGCTATTCATCTTGTGTGTATTTAATTTTATTAATATGTAGCGAGACCTACTGCTTAACATCGACTCTGAATAACTTATTGAATATAAATTTTATTTTACTTTCAGTGTTTTTTTCAGAAGTCTGTTGAGAAGAAGTGACTGACAGAAATATTTTTTCATATTTCGTTTTGTTTGAGATGTTGAACCTCAAGCTCTCGTCTAATAAGCCATCATACTACCTACTGGACTACGGCGACTTCAACCGTGCTACCCAGACAAATCTCAGAATACTGATTATTGTCTGTAAGAATAAATCTGCGTATTGGTGTTTGATAAGCCCAGGTGGTTTGGAGATTTATTTTCCTTCTCACAAAATTTTAAATATTGGGCTGCGAATTGGTGTCGCGGGAAATAAATAATGCAGAGCATATCGAGAAGAAATCAAAATGATGGAGCACTCATAAGATCGAGAAACAGGTTTCCTATCGAATATAAAGTAGTATTCGATAGGCCTGAGAGGGCGGAGAGGTTGAATCAGAGGAGAGCTAGCTATCTACCTAAATTGACCATATAATTCTATAGTGGCTTGGAAAATACCCTCGAGTTTCTCCATGGCTTTCGACAATTCGGGTACCTCATTTAACAGAATATGAAACTTTCTGATTGCCCAGTTGTCTCTTGGACTAGACTCCACATTAATGGTAAAAACCCAATGCTTTAATATTCTATACACTGAGAATATTCTATACTCTTCAGTTTTAATTTTAAATAAGCATATCAGTGAAGGCGAACTGTAGTCCATCCCTTGGCAGTACCTTATAAATATGTCAACAGAGAATATCCGTTTCTCTTCTATTACAATTTTTTTTGTTACCAACCAGCCTTATTCGCTTTAATCCTTACTTAAACTTAAATTAAACTTAAATTATTAAATGAAACACAAACAAGGATAACTAATGCGATATCACGGTTTTATCCTGTTGCCGTAAATGAATTTTGAAAAGATTTAAAATATTAATGTCTACCAAATGCATACCATTTAAAGGGAAACACACAACAATAACATTAAAAATTGTTAACAAAAATATGAAAGAGTGAAAAGAGGAAAATTTTCAAAAAAGGATAACAGCGGAGACACACTAAAGAGTCACTAATAGGCGCAACTGCACACTCTGGCGTATACATAAAATTTATAAAAAAAAGAAGGAAACACGTGAAAGAATTTAAGCTTATCATACTTTTAAATATGCAAGTCTGTATGTGTGTAATAATAACCTACCAACGTAGTGGTTAACTGTTTCACTTTTTCTCTTGTTCTCTCTGCCGTATATTCTATTTTATTTTACCATTTTTCCATAGAAATTTCCATAGAAAAGGGAAAGCAACACCAGACGACCTTCATCAACAGCACAGCAAATATGCGTGTGTATTTGTATACATTCTCTGAAATCTGTGTAAATGTAGATGCATGTAGTCACGTGTTGATAAACCAAAAAAAAAAAAGGTTTTTCTTCGTAATTTTTTTCACAACGACCCTGTGGAGTTATGTTAGACCCATTTAACCATAAAATTAGCACAAGTTAACAGAGCACTAAAAATGTATGGGCATTTGGTACCATAGGTTTCATCTTTTTAACGTTGGTTTTTAGTTTTTGTTGTGTGAAAATATACGTGTGCCTTTATGTATGTAAATGTGAGTTCGGGTATTTTTTCCTAGTTTTTTTTCTTAGGGAAAACATTATCGGTCTACTGATACTCATTTAAGGACTGCCATTGCCGATAAGGTAGAGAAAGTGTGAGTATGGCTTTATTTAAATAGGAACAGTGAGGATAGTGATCTGAGTAGAATTTCAATATTTTTTATTGCAAAGAAATAACTATGTACACATCTACAATTGTAATGTACGGGTGCTATAGTACTATGACTGTACTACCGAATGCATTGATTTCAACATATGTAGGTGAATTGTCGAAATCTTATGGCCCTGATGCTGTCGCCTATTACCCAATATCCTTAGATCCTCACAGATTCCATGTACATATATATTGGGTAAGAGACGATCTTCTCACACCACTTAAGCTGTGTGTGTTAATTTTATACACCAGTGGCGGAACCTACAGTTTAAAGTTGACTCTGAGCCACAGATTTTTGAAAAACTTTTTCATGACAATTTTACAGTTATTCTTAGAGTTTTTGCTAGAAAACGGCTCGGTCAATGCCATGTGACTTCGGCTTGGAGAATCATATTATGGTCTGATTGACGCAAGTATAGTTTGGCTTCTGGTTGTTCTATTAATAGGTCAAATTTCGTCCCTGTTCGTACCAGACAAGTCACTACGGGCATTTTTGGCATCACACTAATGCAATTCGTCGCGATTGATATGTTAGATATACCGTCGAATAAATCCGTCGAATAAGTAGATTGGCGATCGTCCTAGATCCCCGAGACAATATGCTATAAGATACGCTTCATCTCGTGCACTTATCTAAATGGCTTGGATAAATATCATTGTTTACAACGCCCTTGTAGATGATGCATCACTTGTCTCTAAACAGTACATTCTTTGAACGTTCTGAACTACTCGAATGGGGCATATTCTGTTAATCGATATTCCATCATATTTTAAATTTATGTTGGCATAGGTCCTTTAAAGCAGTAAAGCTCCATTTAGGAAACTATGACCCTTGGAGAGAATTTAATGCCATATCCGTTCGATGTTGTCCCTATTTCAATCGTTAATTCAGCACTACACTTAGATACCGAAGACCCTCCTAATGAGCAATCTTCGTTTCCTTTGGAAGTGATGATATTTTGCTCTATTCCGCTTTCACATTAAGAACCCCTGGTAGTACCAACTTTTATAGTTCAGAGAGTGTTCGTTTCACTGTTTAGAAGATTTATATTCCTACGATTCTGAAATGTTAATACCTCGTCCGCGTAAAGGAGTGGTTTCAGTCCTGCTTCAGTTATATCCTCAAGAGACTATGAGTCGTAATGATTCAAATAATAGGTGTTGCCTTGTGGTATTCCTCTCACCACCTACGTCTTTAAGATTCCGTGAATAATTTTTATTGAAATCGTTACATTTTAACGAGAATTATAATTGAAATGATTGGCTTAAAACTGTTACAGTTAAAGACAACATCGCATTGTTAAGTAACTTTTGCATCTGTGAGGCGGTGCTACCTTAAAAAGGGTAACCATACATCAGAGCGATGTATGTATGTACGGTACCATTTCGTAGGTACCTTTTTCGTATTGAAAAAGTAATTTTTTTTTTGCACAAAACTGAACTTATTTTCCTAATGGTATTAGATGTCTGTTTGCTCATACCGTCATAGTGAGGGAGACTCATTTAAAAAGAAATAAAAGGAAAGGATGTTGAATTGTCTGTATTTCCCTTATTATTATCATTATTATTATTATTGCCTTTGTTACATTATTCCCATGTATTTCGTCTACATTTTCAAAGGTAATGTTATTAAAAATTAAAATCCATTTTTTCTCCTCCTCCATTCTATTTTCCTTTGTTTTTTTAGTGTCAGAGATTTTTTTCCAGATTTTTGTCCCTTTTCTAATTTTACAAGGAACATTGAACCTTTTTATCTTTGTTCCTTTTTTCTTCTATTTGGTGACAAAGCAGCAACCAAAAGAGGTTAAGTTGGCCAGTAACATAAAGGCTCATAACAAAACCACAGAAGATTTGAAATACAAATAGAATTTGAAATGCAGAGCCTTTTTTTCTTAAACTCTTGTAGAAGAAAATTTAATAATTTAAAGCTTGCTGCATACTTAACCAAGTATTTAAAATTTATAAAGTAATGCAAATCAATGACAATCAAAAGGAATATTAAATTTCAATAAAACAAAAAGATCTTGAAATAAAAATGTACAACGTGGTAAAAAAAATGGTCACTCTGTGGAAGGAATTGTTAAAGACTGAATATGTCATTATGACATATTTTCCCAACAATCCTTCAGTGCTGTGTTTTCGGAGAACTTCATATCTAACTCGATCGTTACATCAACAAGCAAAATTGTAGCATATGGGGCGCCGAGACCGCTATACGTCTACAATTAAAGATTATGAACTGGACTACCACGAGCTACACAGCATGGCCAATTTTGACTTTATTTCGGGTTTTGCTGACGTCAACTGGTCACAAAGATAATGGGCCACGTAGACGAATTTCGAAGATAGGGACTGCTCTAACCAATCTAGAGGAGATTATTTAAAGAACTTTCTATTTCGTATAATACAGTCCATAGGCTTCTGTCCACTACATATACAGAAAATTATTGTTTGGTGCCTATTTTAAGACACTCGTCTACTTCAATAAACAAGAGGTAATTGAACACATCGATGGGGATATTGAACACCTCTAAGAGTCATTTCCACCTCGTAAAGAAAAAGATCATTGCGTAATGGGAGAAACTAAATATATCTGTTACTTATATCTGTAGAGGTAGCACAACAATAACACCCTTATGGCAAAACGAAGAAGAAACTGTAAAAAACTGTTGGAGCTTTTAACGAACATGGAATAATAATTTAATAGGCCAGACTACGATGTCAGACAATTCAATGCAGATGATATTACTGCCTGAGCAGAACTGGAATACGGTGGAGAAGTTTATTAAAACAAGTAACGGAATAATACGAATAGCATAGAAAACTAGCTATTCCGTCAAAACATACAGTCACCACAGGCAATTAATCCAAAGGAGCAAAACGGCTGACAGCGTCAAAAAGTAATGTCATTATATCTTAATTTTAATTATACTAAAATTATTTTCCTACAGCATTTAAATGCTTGTACTAAATTCCTCTTCTCTCTTTAAAAAATTCTATCTCTCCTCCGAAATCAAATGAAGAAATAAATGTAATCGTATGTGAGTGGTTGTATGGAGTATCGGCGGCTTAAGTATTAAAAAACTTTTCCCTTTTTGTGTATGTAGATTGGCATTTCCACACAATGTAATTCGTTGCTATAATGCAATTGGATACCTGTATGATTGTTTGAAAACTTACTTTAAAAAAAAATTGTCCACGTTATGCAAATGTACGACAGTATTTGTAAGGCTCAGTCAACACTCGGTTGCAAGTAATACTGATATACAAACACTATGTAACAGGAATGTGTGAACATAAATGTAAATACACTTTCAAAAAGCTTATAAACCCATTCAAATGTACAAACATATACCTGATATAAATAAATACATACTATTTTACTATTTTAAATAAAAATATTAACAATCATCAGTACACAAAAGATATTTTTATGCGAGGCTTTAAGTAAGTCGCAATAGTTTATAAAATACCCTGCAACCTACAATTTAGTTTTCGAGTACAATAGCTGAGAAGGGACAGCTACAGTCACTCACATATATACATACATAATTGATCATTACAACCCTTCAATCAGGACTACGGACCTAGTTTCTCATACCTTTTATGTTGTGTATGTTAATTTTATACATGATTGGCAGGACCTACAGTTTAAAGTCTATTCCGAACGACAGATTTTTGAGAAACTTCTAAATTTTTCACCCAGAGTGTTTGCTAGAGGACTGCTGAGAGGAAGTCGCCGAAAAATATTTTTTGTATTTCGTTTTGTTGGAGATGTCTGACCTTGGGTTTGAGCCTCACATCTAATAAGCCAACACACTACTCACTAGAGCACGGAGGCTTACAGGATATTGAATAAGTTGGCGTAATATGGAGTTGCAGAACATTCAGTAGCCTCTTCATCCTTTGCTTTTTGCAAAGAAATCCTATGAAAATTTGTTAGGGTTCACATATACACAGCATGTGTATTTGTTTACATTTGCATACACGTGTTTGAGTATTACATACTTATTGGAAATAAAAAAAAAATTGTTGAGGCTTTAAAAAATATTCCATTTACCCCAGCAAATATTTTGCCACAGTAGCTTTTACAATAAGCAGCAAAATAAACATAAAACTTGCAAATACAACCGACGACAAAAGAAAGGGCAGATGAAAGGAAGGATTTTGGTATTAAATGGTAAGAATTTATAAAAAATTTCTATTTTTCTCAACCTAAGCTGAACTTGGAAATTTCATAATATTATCCGGCTTATAACGTTTCAACACTCGTTTTGAAAATTAATTCATCAGCCTGTTTTTACAAGTTTTGTGTACATTTAAGGCCCTCTGAAATATATTGAAAGTGTTTTTGTATTTACCTACATAATCGCATTCATTAAAGAGAGCCCACGCTACACCTATATCGGGTGGGCCATCTATCGATTTAAATTTGAATCATCGATAATTTCGAATGTGGCAATACTATGTCATTATATTCTGTTACAAAATTCAGTAGATTATCTCCACTGGATGTAATGAATCGATTTATGCTTGAGCAACGTTGTGATTTATAGGGACAACGAGAAACTGCACGATGGTGCTTTCGGATGAAGCTCATTTTTGTTTTGGGGCTCAGAAAACCCACACGTGGCTTTACAGAAACCAATGCACCCATTAAGAGTGACTGTTTGTTGCGGCTTGTGCAGCGGAGGTATCACTGCCCCATATTTTTTTGAAAATGTAGACGGCTCATTCGTTACGGTCAATGGAGACACTTATCGCATCATGGTAACAGCTTTTTTGTACCCGCAATTCATGGTATTGATGTGAACGATGTTTGGTTTCAACAGGATGGTGCAACTTCCAACACATCTCATACCACTGTCTACTTATTGCGTCACACGTTTGATAACCGTTTAATTAGCCGAAGTGGTGGTGTCAATCGGTCGCCAAGAAGCTGCGATTTTACACCGTTGGACTATTTTCTGTGGGGCGACGAACCGGAGACAATTGAGCATTTAAAGGCCAACATTCGTGATGTCAAGATATGACCCCATACACTCGAAAAAGTGCACAAAAATTGGACCGAAGGAATGAGATGCATTTTTAAGCGGAACAATTGTACTTCACAACAAAAAAATCAATTTGGTAAAATTACAAACAGTTTTTTTTATTTAATTTTTAAAATTAAACTATTAAATGGCCAACTATATACTTACATTTACATATACAGGCATATATGTAAGTGGCATGTATTTCAAAATTGGATTTCACTTTTAGTAACACCTAACTTCCTATACACATACGTGTATATAGGTGTGTGTGTTTGTTTAATTGATGTCGTTCTTATTTGTATTTTGTAATACACTTTTTTTACCAGTTTACTTAAGATACCCTCTTTAAAATGTACTTATACACACACATGTATGTATGTCTTATGTTTAAGATATTTGTGCCAATATTGTTACATTTTATTGTTGCTGATAGTCCTTACCACCTTTATGCTTTTAAGAGAGCAAAAAACGAGTTTCAGATTCCTTCTCTGATGTGTTGACAATAAAAGGATTTTTCCATGTCATACCTATAAAATATATGGCCTTGCAATACCTTCATTATTTTCTTTTTTAAGCTTGTAATCAAATGCCTTAGCTTTGTAGGCTATTAAATAAGTTAGGGGTTATGGTATGAAATGTTAAGTGATTGTAAAACACACAATAACAATTTGTTAACTGTACTAAGTATAAAAAAGGCAAGAAACGAATCGATAAACCTTTTTATGTATCCAGTAATTTGTCAGAATATTTTTCTTTGGCGTTATTTTAATTGCTTTGAAGTAGCCATCATTCAAGTTTAGTATTTTTTTAGTTAAAAGGTTGAAGTATTTTATTGGAATAAAAAATCACATAAGCCTTTCATTAATAATTCACATGGAATTTTTTGGGAGTTTTTTATTTTGCCGTAGTCCTTGACAGCCAGTCTAGTAAACGGCCTTTTGTCAGGGCGACAAACTGCCTTCCTCACTTGATTCATCTTCACACTGGTTTTCGATTGCAATTTTTTTTCCACAAGCTTAGAGCTAAGCAGTTTGTTAACATTCTTTGAAACTTTGCTCTGCGCACCGTTTAACGATCAGTTTGAATGAAATGAATTTCTAATTCTTAAGCCAAATTTAACCATTTTTTACGTCTTGTAAATCTAGATTTTGCATTTCAGGTGGGTGCACCAATTAAACCCATCAGGTCTTCCTCATCAAAAGTTTCTTCCCTGAGTAAGAGTTCTCTTAAGTCCTGATGGTTTACTGCAAATTCTTCAACACTTAAACGAGAAGCAATGTTTACTATTTCTGTAACTGGGAGTGAAATTGCAGAACCATTTGAGGTAAAAGATGTTTCCAACACACATTAAACCTTGATGGTTTAATTTCCGCGCAAGCTGATGACAAGATTCTAATACGATCTAAAATAGAAAATTCTATCCACACTTGAGTAAGAGTTTTATTTTCACTATTTTCCAATCTGTCGTAAATAAAACTTATATTAAACCCTCTTTGCGGAAGGAACTCATGGGATGTTTTTTAACTAAACGCACGCTGTAAGTGTACAACTTTGTTATATGGAAACCGCGTTCTGAGAGTAACGCGTTATGGGATGGTTTATATATATATAGCCAATTAAGTTATGTTAATTAATAATAATTTTAGAGTTATAAATTGTAATTTTAATAGTCTGACAGTTTCTGTTCAGAGATCTTCAATTTGTCTACAAACTATTGTACATGATAGAGATGGTTTCTCTTTAAAATTTTTAAAAATTGTTGACAATTTCTTTAAATACAAACCTGCATTTAAATCTAGTTTTCAGCACAATGAAAACAAATTTATTTTTAATTATTTACTGTTTTCATTATTTTTTTTTTGTTCTTCATTTATTTATTTTTTTGTTTTTGTTTTTTATTTATTATTATTTATTTTATATGTTTTATAGATTTCATATCAATATTTTTTTTTTAATTTTTTATGAGTAATTCTTTTTTTACGATTTCATGTTTGGGTTGTACATAGAAATTCAAAAAAGATTTAAATTTAAATGCGTTTAATCCAATGCATAGTTAATTGTTGTTTTTGTTTTGTTTCTTGCTAAAAAAAATAAATACATTTACATTAAATTTGTTATTGTTGCTTAAACTTACTATGTTATAGTATAAAAGTAAATTAATTTTATTAAAAACAAATAAAAAATAAATAAGGTCCTAAAAAATCCTGTGAAATTAATGCGATTTAACGACTTAAGTTCTAAAGTATTGTTACGAAATCCGCTATCAGTATTATGGGTCATTATTACAAATTGTCGTTAAAGTTGGGTTTAGTTGAAGGTATCTTTAACTAAAGGAAACTGTAAAGTCAACTTTAACTTCTTTTGGTTATTACAACCTACAGATAAAATAAAGTTAACTTTTTCAAAAATATGGCAGTGTCGGAGCAATGTCGATAACACTGCTCAATTAATCAATTTTTTTCTCGCAGTGGCAACGAGATGCTTCTTTTTTTCTTGTATTTGCTCATTTTGTTTATATTTGAAGTTGCCATATTGAAAATAATATGTAATATGACAGGTTCAAATATAAACTTAACTTTAAAAGTTAAAGGTAGGATGATCCTCCCTTTAGCTTAACGCTCACTTCTATCTTATTGTCCACTTATAAAAATGAAAAACAATTTATCTTCCCGTTAAAATACTCCCTTTAGATAACGGCAAATTGTATACTAGCTAAGTACACCTCCCGAAATATTTATAAGACCAAACGTATTTCTCGAAAAACTTAAAATCTTTTAGACCAATTCGTAAATATAACTAACAATAAAATAAATCTTTTTATGTAAAAAAAGTATTTTTTTATTTATTTAATAAAAGGATAACACAGAATGAATTTCATTTTCAAACGAAAAAATTATAAGACCAATATTAAATAATATTCACCTAAAGCTATGGAAAGAAGAAGAGAACTGGAAGGACGCCCACGCTATCTGAACGAGATATTCGCAATATAAAGCGATTAGCAGCAAACAGCTCGATATCTCCATCAGAAATAATACGTTTGTTGGATCTTAACATAACAGTAAGACGAATACAACAAATTCTAAATTCAGATCTGCACTTAAATACTGCAAAACAGCCTCTAAGCCTACCCTAAATAAATATCATAAAAAATGCAGACTGGACTTTGCAGAAAAATACCAATATTGGGAAGAAGAATGCGCTTCAGTTACTTTTTCTGATAAAAAAAAAAATAATTTAGATAGTCCAGATGGTTCCCAAAAATATTGAATCGATTCACGTAAAAAAAATCAACGAATGTCGCGAAATTTCGGTGGAGGCACCGTTATGGTTTGGGCTGGGATTTCGACTACGGGAAGGACTCCTATTTGTTTTATATCAACCAAAATGAATAGCGAGAAGTATATTGAATTATTAGATGACGTTTTAATTAATTTTGGGAATGATTCGTTAGGCAATAATTGGATATTTCAGCAGGATAACGCCGCAATCCATAAATCAAAGGCAACAAAATCGTTTCTGTCGTTCAGAAACATACCAGTTTTGGATTGGCCGGCATGTAGTCCAGATCTAAATCCGATAGAAAACTTATGGGCAATACTATTGGACCAAGTTTTCAAAAATAACACTCAGTATAAGGATGTAAAACCTTTAAAAAGTGGCATCATAAGAGAATGGGGTAGGATTGATCAAAATTGTATTGAAAATTTAATAAATTCTATGCCCCTCGACTTCAGGAAGTCATTATTAATCACGGTTGACACACTCATTACTAATAAATACAAAAATTACTCAGTAGTTGTTTCTTATCATTGTTATTTTAGCTTTAGGTGAATATTATTTAATAATGGTCTTATAATTTTTTCGTTTGAAAATGAAATTAATTCTGTGCTATCCTTTTATTAAATAAATAAAAAAATACTTTTTTTACATAAAAAGATTTATTTTATTGTTAGTTATATTTAACCCAAAAATGGTACGAATTGGTCTAAAGGATTTTAAGTTTTTCGAGAAATACGTTTGGTCTTATAAATATTACGGGGGGTGTATTGTATTGTATAACATTGAATTAAAAATTAAATTGTTTCTTTTTTGCATAATTTTTTCGTTTAATAAATTTGTTTAAAAGTCTTAAAGGTATTAAATGGAATTGAAGAAAAAAATTGTTTTTCTTTTAAATTTAAAAAATATGTGCACATAACAAATATGAAATATAATTGCATTCGCGTACTCGTATTATGAATGACCGAGACAATGACAGTTACGAGATCCTCACATTTATTTAATTAACCATTACAATGCTTTATTCAGAAGATCTAAAACTTCTTAATGCTTTACTCTGAATCCAACAGTTGACGTGAACATTGGATGCAAAAAAGGCCATAAAATCAGGTAAGAAGTCAGTTGTAAGACGAATCGCGATGATACTTCTTCTTACAGTTAGAAAAGCGATTCTCCATCTAATTTGGTTACTACGATAGTTCCCTTAAATACAACATAAGCAGGAAAGAAAGTTTTGCAGTGATTTTTTCATGAAGAATTTGGATTAGAAATCATAAAAAATCAGAGAAATAAGAAATTAGGGAAATGGAATATGAGTAACGTCGTTACTGTACGAAACCCTGCTTGAATTCCATAAAAAGGATTAGTTTCTACAACGCATCATTGCTGGCTATGAAAAATTGATCATCTGTGTTGATGCGATGAGGCCAGACGGCTACAATTGTTACTTTCGGATGTTCGGAGAATATTGGTATAAGATGCCTGGAATATGCAATTACAATAAACCGTCAAAAACTTTTAAGAATTTTTTTATAAATCTTTTGTGTTTTACTGATCTTATAGTCTAGTCAACTGCTGTTTGTCCCGATCGATGCTTAACACTTTCACTGGAATAGGAATTACAACATTGGGTATGCGGCATTTTTTTTTTGTTTTGTTTTTTTCTGTATGCAGTACTCTTATTATGCCAGAAAGATAAGAAAATATGGTTAATGACAGATAATACTTTAAACATATGTATGTATCTCCATAGGCTGATATTCTTTAAATATACTTCTTCGAAAAGAGGAATTGTAGAGGAGAGTTAAATACCGCAGGTTTCTACTTCTCTAAAAGTATTATAGACACATTAGCTTTTTCTATTCCATGAGGACAACAACAGACACAGTATGCAGCAAATAGAGGTCTTTTCATTCTAAGGTGTAACTGGAAAAGAGATATTTTTACCAGGAAGTACAAACCATCACATTTTCGCTCATTAAAATTGCTTGAAGTAATTATTATTATTACTGGTAAACGAAAGTACTTTTAACTTCTCAAATGATTTTAAGTGAGTTGTTTTTAGAAAGTAATGAAAAATTTTGATCAATTATTTTTAAATAGAAAGAAAAAATTTTAAATTAGTTTCGGCCCTCATTTCTTCTCATCCGCAAAATGCTGATGTCTAAAACAGGCGATTGTAGTGTTATTGTCGTTGCATTACTGTAATCCAAATGCGTGCGTGCTGATGTAAGCAAGGATTACGCAGGAACGCTGTTATTATTATTAGATTTTGATGTTGATGTTGTGTATTGGTGACCCATTGAATTGCCGCAGACTAGACTAAGATTAGCGCTAACGCCGCATACGCCACTAACTTTACCACTCATGCTACTACCATTACTGCTATCCATCAAACCCAATAGTGGCATAGTCCATAAGGGGATGTAGGTGATACGGGTAGCTCATAAGCTGTTATGAGTGTATAAATGTATGGTGTCATTCGTGTAGACAGCAGTGGTGGTGAGGTACTTTAAACAGGTCTCTGCGTGGGATGTGCTCTTTGCGGTGTATTGTATCGACTAAAGGCAGGAATTGTTGTTAACGATAGTTCACCATACTGGAAAGAGAAAAACCAAACAGAAAAATTAACTTTTAAATAAAATTTACATTAATTTAATTATTGAACGTAAATATATATATTGAACTAATAAACAACAAAAAAATGTTCACATTCAAATACAAAGGAGTCAGTTAATGATGCAATAAATTATTTTTTAAGTTCACAGGCGATAAGGTAAGCGATCAGAATACTAATAGATCTTCAGTATTCCATTCATTATTTTGATTCATTGATGTCTCATTGATCATTTCGAGAAGTGAATTTTAAATAAAATACTTAAAAATAGTGCAGCGTATTCAAACTGGCAGAATATCACACCTATATCTATATATATATATATATATCTCACCTATATATATCACACCTATATATATCACACCTATATATATCACACCTATATATATCAGAATATCTAGGACAGGCCAAAACATGTTTTCGATCGAATATGTCTTGCGTAGACTTCTTTAACAACTTTTCGAATGATCGTGAAAACGGGTTTTATGTGGCCTTCACCTTTTTATATTATATTTCATCGGCCTGGACAATGACGTTATATAAAAAGTATAGACCAATCATGTAGGTATTCCAACATGGACTTCCGAACTTTGGAATCGTGTTATTAATACCATCTTTTGCCCTTAATTATATGATCTGAACAACAACAAAGTATGGTTTTAACAAGACGGCCCTGCATATCGCACAGCTCATGCCACATTGAATATTCTGCACAAGCAATTTGAGGACTTTGTTATCGCACTTTGAGTTGATGTGAATTTAGATCCCGTTAGACCTTTTCTTGTGCAGTTATTTTAAGTCACAGCTGTATGCGAATAAGCCACAAACGCTCCTTAAAGACAACATAACCCATGCCTTAGGCAAATACAGCCTGGATTGTGCGCTACAGTTATGAAAAATTTTACATTTCAAATGCGCTCCATCCTTATAACCCCGTACCATTGGGTAAATTCAGTCTGATATGTGCAATGCATTCATTAAAAATTATATACTTCGGATGCGCTCCATCTAAAGAAACCATTACAGCTATTGGAACAATGCCATATTCCACAAAAATTCTTCCAAACTGATAAAAAAAATTTCGCTTTTATCTCAAACACCCTTTGTTTTATTTAAATTCAAAAGTGGGATACCATCCGCTTAGCAATAAGTTCCCATAAACAACTGAGGCGCGGATCTGATTAATGTTAGACATTGCGTCATATACTTCAGTTTTAAGCAAGAATCTGTCTCTGGTTATGCAATTTTTTAACATTTCCTGGAGATTGAACGCCGTAAGTGGACATTAGTCCAGGGTTTTACGCGAGTGACGCCACGATGGCACACCCCACGGTGCTCTAAGCACGAGTGGAAACAATTCGTCTACCAGTGCTCCCATGCAGAATTATTTAACCACATGAAATCCTTTGGCTTTGCATATCATGTGATTGCATCACCATACGTGAGTACCAATTTGAAGCCATACATCTATCTAAACTCCTTTGTGAAAGTGGTTAAGAATGTAACGCCACATCGAGCGTGTGATTTTCCTGCGATTTTCGTATAAATTGCAGACACCACACTAGGGGGCCGCACCATTGTCGGGCACAGAAAAGTCTATGAGGCTGCCGACACTCGTGGTACGAGAACTAAGACTCCGATTAGGCTTCGCAGTCCAGTCTGCTACCAGTTGAAACTCAAAAGGATCGGGACTGGTTCGCCATAAGTCGAGTAATATTTCCAATATTCTTGTAGGTGATGCCCTTATCGCACCACTTACACATGGGTTGTTCATATTAGCCACTATTATGTTTTGGCAACTGTCAAATCCTGAAATAAGGAAGAATTTTGCTGCATCGTTAGTTTCCATTGGCCAAAATAGCAAATTAAAAGCACAAATTAACTAAATTGGAAGTTGTATCTGTCCTTATGCCACGTAATGCATACGCACTTGGAGAGGCTTCTGCACAGATTTTAGATTGGTTGAGAAGGAAGAAAGTATTGTTCACTATATTTGCCAGTATCCGCCTGTGGATTGACGCATACTTCTCTTAATGGGCTTATTCCTCCTTTATAGTCTAACATATCTATCGTTGTTTGATACCTATTAAAGTGATTAGAGATCTATTTATCAGCTTTTTAATAAATTACTTGTTATTTAAACACAACATTGTTATCAGCTGGCCTTTGATCTCACAGCTATTGATATTACTACACCTGAGATTTCTTGTAACTTTATTACATTTTTTTTACAATATGGTTAACTTTTTATTGTTATTTAAATAATAAATGCAGTAAATGGTAAAATTCTTTCACTACCTCACATTTTGTTATTCCTATTAACTATTATGTATACTTTTTTACACCATTATGGTTATTCATTGAACCTACTGGTCATGCTTTTCACTTTTATTAAATACAATATATTTTTATTTAGGTCATATATTTTTTCCCAAAACGGTTAGCCACATACAATTTTTATAGTTCTACAGTTCATCTATGGTAAAATAAATAAAATGTTGTTCCTTTAATTTGATTGTAGACTGTCGTTTTGTTTTTTATTGTTACTTTGCCAGGATAAAATTCGGAATTTACAATTTGCCTTTTAGTGACTGAAATAAGTATAAAAATCAACACCCATAACAGCAACAAAACAATATTTTATTATAACAACAACCACAACAATTTCAATAGCAATTCCTCATAAAATATGTTTCTATTTCTTTTCTTCCAATTTCGATAAAAAAAAAAGAAAGTCGTAACACAAAATGTTATAAAAATTCGTAGCAACGATGCCTCACATATCGATAACTTTCACGTGCCAATTTATTGTAAAAGGTGGCAAGTGAACTAGGAAGCTAACATCAAAATATAGATAAAAAATAAATAGAACCCCGATATGATTGCACACAAAACAATCGATTTTTTTTTTGACAAAAAATGAAATATCAAAAGGACGTGTACTTATAAGCCAAATCGAAATTGTCGGTTAGTTACGGGAAAAATTTAACTAAAAGTGGATCTATTTGAAAAAATTGTTCTTTCTTCCAATTTTGCCATCATATTTTAAATAAATTTCAAATTTATGTGAGTTCAGTGCTTTAAAAGTATGAAATCGTTACTCATATTTTATTGCTTTGAATGTAGTCTTTTGTTAAACGTTTAATTACTTTGACTAAACAAGGAGAGTCTCTCGCTATCGATTCAGTTCAGTCATCTAACCTCTGTTGCTTTTTAAGGCTATCAATTCTAGTCTGCATTAATTTTAGAAGGAGCTAATACCGTCATAAGCATCTCTCGTATGGCAAATAGCCTTAAACTTAATTCTATATTCCAAGACACCTGTTCGCCATCTCTCATAATAATTTTCAATATTTTAGACTGATCTACAAGACGAATGTGCTAGAATGCAAAAAATAACATCTGAAGTAGCTGAATAGATCAGTGTCCACTAATATGATACATCTTCTAAGAGGTAATACTGAGACTAGGCTTAATGCATGTATTTGTGTTTGTTAAAAAGAAGTTACCAAAGGTGGAAACCATCACCACCGCTAGTATATATTTTTACGTTTTTACCTTTTAAAAACGTTTAAAATATGAGCTCGTAGATTGCACATAAATTAAAAATAAAAATGTATTTAATTTTAATTAAAATTCTTCATTACTATTCGCACAACTCTGTGTGCCACTGTTCATAACTTTGTGTAAACAACAACAATTGCTTCATTTGCTATACCTCTGTTTACACCCTTCGTATAAACAATAACAATTACTAGACAATTGTTCGACAGATCTTTGTAACCGAAATCATCAAACCACGATTACTCTCTCCAAATACACTGCGACTTCACATAATACTGACTGAACTTCACTAACTAACTCGCCTGCTTTGCCTTGCCTTTTATATAGCGAAGTAAACAGTTTGATGAATATCCTTGAATGCGAATTTTCGTGGCTTTAACTTCTCGAAATGTCTATAAATATAAACATCGTTGTTTCATTATTTTTGTTTGTGTATTTTGTTTACATTTATTTTTGTAGTGTTTGTTGTTGTGTTTTTGTTTACTTGTTTACCATTTTTTATGCTGGTGTTTGTTGTTATATTAAGCAGTACGATAATTTGCAAACAGGTTTGTTTACTGCATTGTTTTGTTTTTATAGCATTTGTTTATAATTTTATTGTTAAGCGATGTAAAAGCAAAACGCCGGTCACTAGATTTTTCATATTCGTAACAATATTCATCGATAGATCTTGGGTATTGACGTGATAAGACGGATGCTATCCTAACATGTAACAATAAAAAGAGGGTAACAATAGTACGGAATTTAGTTCCGATTGCACTTACATTTTCATCGGCACAAGGCATCAAAAGGCTGTCGGCGCTAACCCGAATTATGCTGCATATACATGCATACATACATATTTGGTCACTGCGACCCCTCAGTCAGGGTTACGATTAGCTTCTGTGTGTTAATTTTATACATAAGTGGCGTGACCTACTGGTTTATGTCAATGCTAAATGACAGATTGTTAAGAAACGTTTCGTGACCATTTTATTTATTCTCAGAATTTTTGTCAGAAATCTGCTGAGAGGAAGAAGCCGAAAGAAATCTTTTTTAGTGTTATATTTTGTAGGGGAGGTCTGACCAGTGGCCTCACATCTAATATGCCAACACTGCCTACTAGACTACGGCGACTTCATACAAAAGGTCCAAATATAGCCAAAGAGAATTGCTTACTAAAGTGTAGGAAAGCATTGTTTCATATGCATCCCTTATATAATATGCATATTTAAAGTGATTTTCGTATGTGAGCCTGCGCATCGAGTATAGTTCTGAACAAGGTACTGCTCGTCCTTGCGCGCATGATTTGCTGCTGGTAGGTTTGTTTGTAACTGAGTAATAGGTTCGTTAGAGTGCCGCTCTAAATAGAAGGATTTAGCAGAATATGATACAGAATATGATACCTTGACTTGCATGGCGGTGTTCATTTTGCACAGACTCTGTTGAAGATATTGTAGAAAATACCACAGCCCATTTTCTTCGTCTTGCCAAGATTCCCTGCAGAGAGGACAAATTTGATCCTTCACCTCCCATTGGAACATAGGGTTTGCAGAAAACCAACACTGTTCTTAATTAACACTTTTAGTTTACGATGTTTTGCACGCAGCACCTCCCCATTTACTTCAAATCTGTGTTTTGTGCGATACTTATGACATGCAGCAAGAGTTTACCGTTGTTTTTGATGTTCAGTGTTATGGATTTTACTTCATTGATAGCAAGCAAATATCGTCCTCAAAAGCAGGAAATCTTCCCTTCGCTTATAAGTAACTGGTAGAGGTGGCCGTCCACCGAAGGAAGTTGGATTATTGTCTACTCTAAGATAGTGGCTGTAGTAGCTCTGATATACTGGTTATATAGCTCAGGTGATCCATCCATTTTAAGAATCGCTTACCGATCATAATGGTACACTGACAGCTTGGCATACATGCCCAAAGGCTAAAAATATCACTCAAAAACTTCTACGGAAACTAAAATATCAGGAAATAAGACAAGGTTCCCATGTATTTTTCTGTAATTATTAGGAAATTAAGAGCCTATGTAGTGTGGTGGTGTATAATAACCCAATCAGTATTTGTCTTTAATCAACTCAGATCAATTATTTTGAAACTCTTGCTCACAGAAGAATTTTCAATTATTTTATGCGTCTGCATTTTAACACAGGTGTTTTAAATATTTGCAAAAAAGAAAGTGTTTTCCCGCAAGAGGGGGTATAGTAGGAGATGTTTGGAGTATCATAAATATTTTAAGCAAATCAAAACCTTGTGTTGTATTTGTGAAATATTCATTTTTTTAACTTTTTGTTTGCTCTGTAAATAATATCAAAAACAAACAAAACTTTATGGCGTAAAAGATTGTACGAGTATTGGAGGTAGTTGGAAGCGTTTTCACGCGATCTATTTCAAGTGCTTAAGTCACGTTTTATATTTGACATATAAACTGATAGCTGTGAACATAACAGTAAAAACCAATTGTTTGCAGCGATAGTGATAACAATTTAGTTTTATTAGAGACAAACGTTTGGCTTAAAAAACTGACATAATTTTACCAACAAATATTTACTAAAACTCTGAACATAAATTTAAAATAAGCTTTTTATTAATGCTAATAAAAGTGCCCTGAAATATGCAAAGAAATTTTATTTTTAATACCATACTTATATGCTTTGATTTCTTAAATAATTTTTCTGAATCGCTTCAAAAACCCTTAAACACACTCAATTTAATAGAATTTGTATTCAAAAATTTATTGCGGTAATAAGAAAAAAATTACTAAAAAAGCATAAACATACATATACATGGGTGAACGACCCTGACACCATTCTGGCACTCTATGGAACTGAGATTTTGTGGTAAACTTTTGAGAAAAATAATTGATTGGGGTACTCGCAAACTTCTTGGATGAGTTTAGTGGCACAGGAACAGCGCTTACGTGTGGCACCGCAGCGATTTGCTATTCATGCTCAAGATGTCTTTGGTATTAAAGCTACCACACCAACTACGTACCTATTTACCTCCTTGAGCGAATTGTGAGAAAGGTCGTGATTACGACTTTTGTTACTTCATAATCTAAGGCATAATTTATTTTCCCTAACTGGCTACCACAAGGCATGTTGGCAAAACAAGCGATTAAAAATACCCCAATAAGACGTTGCACCACATGAGCATAGATGCGGCTACTGCCATGCCACATGTCTTGAATAAAATTTCTAGCGGTATATGTATCCTACTATTATAAAGAAATTGCATCTAAAGATGCTATTACGGTAATGCTTTCCACTTCCTAGAGCACTTCATTCAAGTATTCACTGAAAGATTCAGATCTCGTACAAAGTCGCAGTAGAATTTTTCAGAACTCTTGAATATTAAATTTCCTTACACTACCTGATTACTGTAGTATAATTCATGTTAAAACAATGTTTATTTTTCAAGAATGCTGGGTATTCACGTATGGGTTCCAGGTTACGGAGACATTGAAAGTATCAACAAAGCTGACGTAAAAATAAATTCGTGAATGAGGATAATGAAAGACAAGTTCAATACGAGATTTATTAGGGGAATTCGTAACCTAATAAATTGAGTGGCTACCTTTTTAACACACCCCTGACATGACTTAATGAAAGAAGTGAATACAGTAGCATAGAGGCTATATACTCTTATGAAAAAGGAATTTTTTCATTATATAATAATTGGACGAGATCAGAGATTGAGACAGAAATGAGAGCCCAGGTTGAAATGTGAGCGTAATCACCAAGTTTAAATCTACGACACTGAAATACGTGCTCAAATCAATTCGAACAGAAGGTACAAAGGACGGGATGCTATCTTATAGGATTGCACTTGGCTCTCATGAGATTAATTCAAAAAATGTATGAGACTATTTGGGGAAGGTGAATTACAAAGGTAGTGAAAAATAAGGTTGCTTTGGAAGAGTTTCAAATCATTTGGAATTTCATGGTCAAGAAAAGGAGGAGAGCAACGCACAGACGACTAGGTGAGAATCTTGCTTTGGAAGAGATATATACGATGTAAGGAATAGTAGAGAGAAATAGAGATTATTCTCAAACCAAATGGGTTACAGGCAATCTACACTTTATCATGACTCAGCAGCCATTTCAAAGCAATGAAATTAGATTCCCCATGAACTGAAGTCGAAAGACGTTTGCATGTCTGCAATGCTGTTTGAGCACATAAATAAGGAATAATTTTCAAGTTGCAGTAACCAATATTTTAGAAAATATCTACCTTTATACCTCTTACCAATCATTTGGTTACTGAATTATGGGAAGAAGACAGTTAATCTTATCAACTGGCACGTTCTGCCAAATATAACGTCTGCCACCTGTCTTCGGGCAGTGAATAAATTTGTAGACACCTACCAATAACGGCCTGTGAATATATAAGCTATCTTTTTTTTTCAATTTAAATAAATTTAAACTGCTATATACATATTGTTACGAAAATGAAGAATCTAGATACTGGTATTTTGCTTTTACATCACTTAACAAGTAACAAAACTACAACAACAAACGCCAGCATAAAAAAATGGTAAACAAGTAAACAAAAATGCAACAACAAACACTACAAGAATAAATATAAACAAAATTCACAAACAACAATAACGAAGCAACGACGTTTACATTAATAGAGTTTTCGAGAAGGCGGAGCGAAGAACATTCGCCTTCAAGAACATTCATCCATATAAAAGGCAAAGCAAAGCGTCCGAGTAAGTTAGTGAAGTTCAATCAGTCTTCTGTGAAGATGCGGTGTGTTTGAACAGAGTAATCGTGGTTTGAAGATCGTTACAAAGATCTCTTGTTGTTTACATAAAATTGTGAACAGTGGCACACAGAATTGTGCGAACAATCAAGAATTCTAATTAAAACTAAACACATATTTATTTTTATTTTATTTGCAATCTACGAGCTCATATTTTAAACGTTTTTAAAAGGTAAAAACGTAACAATATATAATTCTTATATAACAATATTTAATTTCTTTGGCATAACACCACTACTGCTGTTGTCGTCCTTGAGCGAGAAAATAAAGTATAATTTTTCTTCTGCCTATATTACTAATTTTAAAAACATCCTGTTTATTATAGTTCCTAAACTCGTTAGACACCTTCTTTTGCTCTTGGATTCCATATTATATGTTTAACGAACAATCTTTGTCTGATGCGAGTTTTGTGTTTTTTTTTCCTGGGGAAATTATGAAAGTCTGAAACGACAAGAAAATTTTAAGCTAAAAGGGAAGAACGCAAGGTTGTTGTTGTAGAGGTGTGGTAGCTGGTATCAGTATTCTGTTGTTTAATTTAAGATTTTGGACACGCACTTCCGTTTGTTATTTTACACAATAAATATTTGTTATGTTGGTGTAGACATTAAATTCAATGACCTCTCTAAAGAATACACACGTAGAAGGAAGAGAAATAGATTATATCAAAAAAAAAATATATATATATAAAATAAATTATTAAATATTGCAAAAATTCGATTCTATCTTGATTGAAATATAACATTTTTTCTTCCGGTATTCTTAGCATATATAAAAATATTTTTAGTTTTAAAAGCGTAGCTTTAATACGATTTGTCAGCTTTATTAATATTACGACCCGAGTCTGTTGACCTTAAAATTTGATTAAATTTCGTAAGAGTATGTCAACTTTCCAAGACAGTGTTTAATTTTTGTACAAACGTCTACATACATAAACCTACATACATAATTGGTCATTAAAACCATTTAGTCAGGATTATGACCTAGTTTCGAACACCAATTATGTTGTGTGTGTTAATTTTTATACATGAGTGGCGAGACCTACAGTTTAAAATCGACTCCAAACGACAGATTTTTGAGAAACTTTTTTTGGCAATTTTATTTACATTCAGTATTTTCGTCAGAAATCTGCTGAGAGGAAGTTGCAAAGGAAATATTTTTTAATATTTCATTTAATTGAAGATGTCTGATATGTAAAAGATATTAAAAACAAAGTTTTATATTAAAAATACAGACATCAAGCAACGCATCCTAGAAATAATTTAACCCGCGACGTCACAAAGTTACCCTGCTGACAAACAATCACCCTCTTGTAGTTACTTTTCAAGAATTAGTCCAAGAAAGGCCACAATAGTATCTTTTACGGAAAAGAGGAAATATCGAAATTGGAACCATTGCATTTGGTAATAAACCTATGGAAACTAGCAATGAAAACCAGGCGATTCAATGTGTCTTCAGTCGAAAAATATAGTGATTGTTAGCTTCCTTCTTAAGGCTATTTGGATATGGGAAGTGCTTTGCAATAAAAACGAACGCTGTAAATGAATGCGGTAATCTAGAATATCTTTATACTACCTCAAGAGCGCTACTGTACTGTGGTATCCGGTGGTTCTATTATAAAAACCATCATCATAATTGGCATGAAACAATAACAATAAATTTATTATACCATTTGTCAGGGGTTGTAAGTGTAATTAAAAAATTTTGCTATGGACGATCGGCAGAGAGTGTTCAATTCCCTGCGAATCTCTCTAGACTAACTTGCGCCGATTAAAAACGATTTTACCAAGATTAGACGGCTACATTCTGTTACCTAACTCCCACACCACCCACGTTGTTTGAAAGCTACGTTGTAATATTGATTTAATGGGTGTAATGAGGAATAAAGTTAGCAAGACGGCAATCCACAATTTTGTTGTGATTCATCAGTTATTCGAAAATGTTTCTTTTCCAATACTTATGTCCCCAACCTACAACTTTATAATTGGATAATGTTTATTAATTTATTAATATTTTCAACAATTGACATACAGGAGCAAAGTTCGATATCAATGAATCTCGGTATCTTGGAACGAAAAAATGTGTGCAACACAGATAGAACCTAAACGCAAGCGGATATAGGTTTCGGAAAATTATCAAGAGATCTTGAAGCATTTTCAAGTTTTTTTTTGTTTTTAACAGATCAAAAACTTTACATTCAATACGTCTTGCTAAGATAAGTTATCGTTTCCACAATCTCAATTAATATCAATACATATGGTCACTCAGCTGTTAAAGTCTTCAAATTCTTGTTTCTGAGAACGAGATCTACTCTCAACTGTCACTCACCTGCTAATGAGATGACTGACAGTAGATCGAGCCTTAAAAAACTTCATAATTCTAGCTTATGTATCAATTTTTCTAAATATTTGTAGTATATAGAATTGTCACGGTTATTGATAGATTTTGTTAAATAGTTTTAATATTTTAATTAATTTTAATAAAACTATTTATTTACTATTATTACATTTTATTATCACTTTTATGAAATTTGCGCCAAAATTTTTGACATGATGTACATTCCGGTATGGTTTTTTACATAAAAATCAAGCACTTCATGTCAGCTTGGTTTTATTTCTTTCTAAATGGTAATAATTTGACGTCTAGCACCCTGCTTTGTGGCGATTTATAAGTTTCCAATCACTTAAATAGGACAGCTTATTGTCACTCGCATCAGTAACAGTCTCTGTTGAGGGCTGGCTGAAACCGGATGGTACAAACCATTCTTGTGATTAATGAGAAATATTTGCTGTAAACGTCATATAAGGTAAAAAAGTTTCCCGTTGGTAATAGAACATCGATTATGTCAATAACAATGTTCTCTCTTTGATTCCTCTCTGGTTTTCCGGATACAGCTTTCCCCAAATACTGCTGTAAGTAGTTGCGACGCACGTAGCATGTACTTGAATCTACAACTGCCAATTCGACTTCGGTGGACCACGAAATTTATAACGACCATCAAATTCAATTAGTTACTAATCTACAGCGACAAAATTAAATATGAGTTGAAAAGATAATAAAACAAAACAAAAGTAAAGAAAAAATAAATCAATACCAAACATTACTCCGTAAATATCTTTAAGTATTCCATCGTTAAGTATCAAATTACAATTAAAATCGCTGGAGGTAATTTTCATTTTCACCAATAAAACTAAAAAGTTTTTGAATTCTGTTGCTTAAAAACTTTAATTTAAAATGAAAATATACCAAAAGGAACATAAAAACATAAGCATCATTATTTAAATATATTTTCTTTAATTTTCTTAACTTTTAGGCGAACAAAAAATTAAATTTTTAAAAATCTTAAAAAAAGGATATATGGGCTGCTTTGAAAGTATGATAGCTAACCCCAAACTATTTATAGAGTATTACTTTTTACATAAAACTACAAGTTATGTGATAAAAGTTTTATAAAAATGCTTAAAATTTTTTAACAAAAAATTAAGTTATTTTATATATTTTTTTTTAGAAAAAAAATTCTTTTCATTCGAATTATAAAAAGGCTTTAAGCATGATTATTAAAGGCTGCAAGACTTTCAGCTCATTTTTAGAAAAGACATAATAGGTGTAACTATATCATGATCAAAGCGAATGATTCTGTTATCTCATACGTACGTAGTTGACCGAAATATTATTATCTGTAATAAAACATGGGACGAAACACATTTTGTCTGTCACGTGAGATTAATATGAGAAGAGCAGTAAGAAAGACTCTACAAGATTTCAGGAAACAGCTACTAGCAATGTGCTTGAAAATTGGTAATATTTTTTCATCACAAACTCTGTTCCAAGTAGTACCATCTTTGGGGATAAACATCCTGTTGTCATGTTTGTTGCTGCCAATACTTTCTTCAGTTCATAAGACGAGCTCCTATTTTCTTATTCATCAAAGTCTTTAGCAGCAGGAATATTACATATATAATTAATATATAATCGGTCATTACAACCTTCGTTATTATTTCGTTTCGTATTGAAAATGTCTAACCTGATGGTCTGACGTCTAATTAGGTAACACGCTACATACTAGACTACGACTACTTCAATCATTATTAGGAACATATCATGAATAGAAAATTCAACATTTTCAATTTCATCCAACACTTAACTTTCAATTCCTCCTCAAAAACCATAAATAGTGTATTATTTATGATAAAACTTCGCAAAACCTTTGAAATCTTAAAAAAAATTACATACACGACACCAAAAAATCTCTAGGAAACTCGTATGTATCAAAAATGATACATAAGACAGAATTATGAAGTTTTTAAATTTTTTAAATCCTGTTTGAAATTCTCTGTTTTTTATTTGGTTTAAAATAATCGCTATAACAACACTAACGAATTATAAAAATATCAGGCATTTAACTTTTTCTGAATTAAAGTTATGTAGTCTAAAAAATTGAAATATATCATTTTTGATACAAAGTTCGATCCACGGCTAACATTAAATATTCGTATCACATGGGCCCAGGGGCCAGATGATCTCACCAGAGCTGACAGTGCCATACTCGAACTTAACCTTCGCTTAAAAATCTTAAAAGCAAACATGCAAAATTGAGAATAAATTGAGCAATACTATCTGTAGCTGTTGTTTAAGCAAAACGCATAGGCGTCTATATTTTGGTCATTAGCTTAAGCAGAAAACGCTAGGGATCAGTCTACATTACATAATTGGTCATTACAACTCTTCAGACAGGATTAAGACCTAGCTTCTCACGCCACATATGTTATGTGTGTTTATTTTATACATTGAGTGGCGGTACCTACAGTTTAAAGTCGACTCCGAACGACAGATTATCTTAAGAAACTCTTCATTGCAATTTTTATATACTCTCAGAGTTTTTGTCAGAAATCTGCTGAGAGCAAGTCTACGGTGACTTTAAGTATTGCATTTAAAGCACAAATGAATAATGAATAAAAAATTGTCTTTAAATCAATGTCTGTTGCATTTTGTTAAATTCTAGCCTCTATCGGACATTTTATTAAAAAATAAACAAAAATAAACTTGAGATTAGAAAGCAAATAAAAAGACAAATAATGAAAGAAAAGTAACCATTATTGTTGGAAAAAACTTGAATATACAACGTCCCTTATAGTTAACTGTAACAATTACAGTTATTTACACTTAACACTAACAACATACTTAGAAAGTGTATATAAACAGATAAGTAGAAGAGTAACGATGGAATAGAGCGACAAGGACAAACACGACAGGCAATACCAACAATAGTGGTATAATAATTACGTAGGAAGAACATTAAAATTGCGCACACACGCGGAATAACACTATTACAGTCAGCACATCATCATCATGTTTCAACAGCATTGACACAAAATGTTAATACAGTATTCCCCGGATATAAGCACCCCGAATATAATAGTTCCCCGCTTAGTAGCACTGAAACGTATGCAATCTTGATTTTTTCTTCAGAATTTACTAAAATTAGTTTGATATATCCATTCGGCTTTTAATACCATGTTCACACGGACAGTTGAATCACTTAATTCGGACACTGAAATACAATAGCCAATTCACCCGTTTCCACGACATGTTCGCCATTCAGTTTGAAAGTTATTTATTTCTTCTTCTTGTTTTTTTTCTTGTTTACGTTTTGTTTTTTCTTATTTTATTTGTTTGTTGGGAATTTTAAATTTTTAATTTGGCAATGGAAAAAAAGGTAAGAAAAATATAAAATTGTAGCAATAATAAGCAAATATTATTTAATTATTATTTTCAATATTAAAAAAAGAAAAAGTGCCAGCAGGTGGGACCAGGGCAGTGAGCGGGCGTTATTAGAGGTATGGGCTGAAAGGTTGGTAGAGCTGCGTGGCTTCCGTAAGAACAGCTCGAACAGATCGAGTAATGCCACGGTGCACAATGTTGTCTCCTCTACAATCTTTAATGTAGCCAATAATCTTCGGGACATTATAATTTTTTTATAATTTTCTTTTTTTCATCCATTATCTTATATTTTTTAAAATACTTCCACAAAATTCACAAATAATAAGATTTTTTATTTCTTTTAATTTATTTATTTAATGCTAAACTGTTTTTCTTTATTTTGTTTTGTTTTGACAGCTGATTTTGATACATAAATAATCGATAGAAATTAGAGATGACAGTCATTCGTTCGTCATTCATAAGGCCATTCAAACTGAATGCCGTACAGCTTGTGTGATTCGCAGCTAAAATTTTGTATGGCGAAACATGTCATTCAGTTCGTAACTGGGGGTTGAATGACGAATGAGAGCGTGAATGACGAATAATTACGTCGTGTGAACGTGCTATAAGCATATCCCTCTTATAAAAGCGAAATTGTATTTCGTAATTTAAGTTTACTTTAATATGCATCCGTTTTGTGACGACTTCCTTTCCAAAAATAGTACCGCTCTTCCGAGCGATTAAACGTTTCTGGATTTCGTGTACCATTGACGGTCAATAATCACATTTAACATCATACAGCAGATTTACATAATTAAAATATTACAATTCCATAGAATTTTCCTTCTGATTTCATTCTCCTTGAGACAGATGTTGCACTCTATCCTATCTAGAAGACATAACCAACTGAGGCAACACAGTCTCAGATAGTTGCTGCCTGTTAGAAAACCTACAATCCAAAAATGTGTGCCTTTCGTACCTTGTAATGCTTCTACTAATCTGACCTGGTTCAGGTCTCGAGCAAATCAACGACCTGATCCTCTGACTAGTTGATGCTACAATAGGTCTCTTGACTGTGTCGATAAAGTCTGCAGCAGATCCATCTCCGTCAGCCATTTTTTTCGCAGTGACACGATGTCCCAGAAAATTTCAACTTTGTTCACTATACCGAACTGTAAAAAATGATCTAAGTCCTCTCCGACACTTCGCGCAGAAATTCTTTCTAAACGCCAACCTATTCAGCGTCAATGAGGAGTCTAGCTCCACCGCTAGGCTCACTTGGATCTCGATGGATATAAGGCGTATCGACCAACTACTCGGACTTGGTCGTGACATCATTTCAATCACTGCGGAAGTGCTTACGGGTCATTGTATTATGGGAAGACACGCGAAGAGAATGCAGCTCCCATCTAACGGCTTCTGCCGTGGGAGCATGTCCACTGAAGAAGACGAGATTGTTGTCCACTTTCTTTGTCAATGCAGATAGGTTATTTGGCTCCCCAATCCTTGTCAGCTTGACGGAGCTATCGTCCATTGATGTCAAGGATATAGCTTCGTTTATCACACCTTCGGGCTGGTTTTCCAGCGTAGGGTAGTCGTGCTTTAGGCTTGCAGTCCTTGCGCTGTCCAATTTCTTCTCCCCTGACTTGGAGAATTTGGTCAGTACAGAGACTGCGTTTGCTTGTGGCGTCACAACGGGCCGCTACGCGTGCTCAAGTGAGCTTTTGGCATTAAGGCTACCGCTCTAACATAACATAACCTAACCTAACCTCCGACTAGCCCGAATTCCATCGAATGCGAAGCCATTGCTGCCAATGAGACAAATAGAATGCTATCAGATTGAAGAAATCGTGGCTATTTGCTCTCAGGTGCGATATATGCGATATAAAAATTTCCCGTTTATAACTACTGTCCCGCAGTCATTTTTGAAAGCGCTTATATCCTGGGAATACTGTAAAACTAAAGAAAAAATTCAAAATAAATCAAAAAAAAATCATACAGAAGCAAAGAAAATCAAATAACAGCAATAACATGACAAACCCTAGCGTACTTTTACACACAAATAAAGAAAGTAACAACACAACCAAATAGTAACGCAGGCTTAAAGAGAAAATTAAAAGCAAGAAAGAGCAGAAAAATGAAATGAGTAGGAATCAGACAAGCCAACTAAATCATTATCTCACGTATACATTCAAACAAATATCATAAACTTATACGAAGAGGACGGAGAGAGAGAGAGAAAGACGTTAATCATGAGTCTATTGTTGCCATATCACTTTGATAGCCTGTCAATAATTTGCAGCAATTTAATATTTTCCTTTATTTTCTTTCCCCCGTGGTTTTTGCTATTGTTGTCCATGATGGTCACGTACATTACACACACAACTACTTTAATATGGTATCTGTGGTGAGTGTATCAGCGCTTTTATTATAAATAAAAACAAACTAAAGAAGTTGCCCATCAACTAACTGACAGATTAAATGACAGAGAGCACACTTAAATGAAAGACCACCCAGCCGGCTTAAGAAAGAAAAGAAAAAATCATTTCAAGTAGGGAATAGCGCGTAAAAACAAAATAAAAATAAATAAAAAAGAAAAAACCCTCAATTTCTATTAAATATTATGGCATACTTATAAGGTGATAATTTTTCTTTTGGTGATTTTATTTTAATAGCATACTTTAGGGGCGATTTTTGTGAAATCTTTTTCTATATACTTTTAGGAGCTTTAGAAATATTTTCTTTTAATTTTTATTGTATTTCTTCTTTTAAACAAAGTCTACTTTTTTGTTTTTGAGATGGATATCATAATACAGAGACTGTTTAAGGCAGCCAATGAAGTCTTAAGATGGTACTTCAAGCACGAATTTATTTTAATATAATGCTTAAAGAATTTATTTTAATTGCTTATCTATTATGTGTCAAGGGCATATTAAATTCTTGAATTCTTTTTAAAGCTATAAAAGGGGAACATCTGATAGCAAATGTGTGTTTCAAAAAAAATTTAGAGAATTTAAGAAAAACAATAAATTTCTCTTATAAAAAGCAAAGTCCTTTAGGTTTATGATTAGGGGAAATGAAAAGTAGGTCCCTTTAGAAGTTATACAATAGGCAAGAGAATCAGTTGCATAATGTTCTACTTTCGGAGTCATGTGAATTATATTCTGCAGCCAAATTTATTGACTACTAGGAAAGGTCTCAGAAGAAATGACCAGGAAGATGACAATGTAAATTAAAATCTTTTGGTTGATACTAGTAATAACATAGACTTTTTTCACATTAATTGTTAGACACGAAGTCTAGTAAGTAGTGTATTGGCTTATTAGGCGAAAGCTCGTGGTTCAAACCCCAAGCCAGACAAATCGAAAATATGAAAAATATTTCTTTGGCGACTTTCTCTTAAAAGTCCTCTGGGAAATACTCTGAGATTAAATAAGATTGTCATAGTAAGTTTCTCAAAAATCTGTCGTTCGTAGGCCGCTCCATTCATGGATAAAAATTAGCACAAAGAACATGGGTAGTGGTATTAGAAACTACTTCATAATCCTAACTAAAGGTTTGTAATGACGAATTTAGCAGTAGTAGTAGTAACATTGGACGTGTTTGTAATTTCGTTTTTTTTTTTGTTGCAAATTTTTCAGTACAAAAAACGATTCGTGATACGTGGCAATGTCGAATATGTTCTGTAAGGTTCCAGTAAGCCATCTTTTGAACCATGTATATTGGCGCAATCAGATGAAGTTGTTCTTGGAGTGCTTGAGAAAAAATTCTTGCATGAGCTCTACAGGAAAATGAATACAGTTATAAAAGTCAAAGTGCACTGGCACGGATGAAAAAGTTTCAGCTAAAAAATGTAATAGCGAATCCGAAAGAAGACGCATAATGGACAATGCAGAAGAGGACTTTTCAGGGCTTGGTGCTAGGAACTGGAAGAGATGCTCACAAGTCCGATGATCATTTTGGATTAACGCCGCCTAAATAATTAATTAAAAATGTGTTTTTAGATCCGCTTGAAGTGCCTATGCTAAGCATAGTTGATGAGTAATTACTGGACATTTCATTATTTGTATCATATTTCTGCAGAGACGAGGTAAATGAAGCAACTGATGTTCTTCTGTGGAATACATATCCTGGAAAATGTTAGAAGAGTAGGAAGCATTTGGATTCTAAAATAAAATAAAAAACGATGACTACGAGCCTAAATGACTTCTTCCGAAATTTTGGGTGTAGTTAAAGAAAATAAAAGACTGCCACAGTGAATTACTTGTGTCTTCGACTGACAACTACTGTTTATAACCTATTCGCTTAATGAGGCAAAACGAACTTTGGTTGTAAGTGGAAAAATTTATTTTAACTACATCCAGTTTTGGTAAAATACTAGAAACACAGTTAAAATTCACTTAAAAGGCTTGGATTCATAAACAAAATTCTATAATTCCAATGTCTAAAAATGTTGCATACTTTAAGGCATTGTTCTAAAGACCTTCAAAACATTAAATTGATTTGAAATAAAATAAGACATTTTGCAGCAAGTTTGTCTACAAAGCCTTAACAATAAGTTAACATAATGAGAATGTAGAGAAAAACAAAAACTACAATTTATTAAAGCATACTTAAAGACGTAATTTAGCTTTAAAAAATTGTTTGTAGGAAATTTTAATTCCATCACAAGGTTTCTATAAAAGTTTAACTTGTTTGCACAACTTGTTTTATTTATTTTATAGCTTTGGCTTAGTTAATCTTAAAAGTTCATAATATTTTCATCTTTAATTAATTACACTTTAAAGTAAACAACTAAATTAAAGCATGCTTTTAGGCTGAATAATGAATAAAAATTATTTTTCCAATTTGATTACATCTGTCTAGTCCTGCTGAAGGAAACAGCAAATAAATCAAAAATTTTTTTTAGCCAAAGATTTCATTAAATATATATTGTAAGCACAGACAAGGCATACAAACAACACCCTCTAACTCAAGCAATAGCTATTAGTACAGTTAAAGTAAATATCATAAAGTCTAGCCTAACAACAAAGCTAACGTTTGGTTTAACAAACGCTACACCTCGTCCTCTTCTTTTCTAGTTTTTATTACATTTTGTAATGGTGCCCATAGCAATAGAAACAGTTGAAGTTATTGCAACCAGAGCCAGACGGAAGAAAAAGAAATACGGCTACAAAATTTTAAACATTTCATTGCTTTTCTCTTACCAACTTCATACGTACCTGCTTGCCAAAAGTAGGTGAGAGAGATGGTGGCGGTGGTGGGCATGAAGTGGATATATACTGTGATATTTTCCTCCAAATGAAATGCATCTTCATCTTGCATCAACATCAGGACTTTTATCCTCTAAATTTGAATGGCTGCCCATATTGCGGAGAGTGGTCCAGCACAGCCTTTGTCTGCTTCAGTAGTTGCGGTATCACCGATCGGTGCGCGACGTGTGTGTTTCGTACGAAATTTCATGAAAATCACTATGCATATGGCCACCAATACAAGTGTTGCTATGACAACAACCAATGCTCCTAGCTATGACACTAGCTGAACTAAAACCGGAGGATGTTATTTGTTGAGTAAAAGTCAATTGTTTTCCGTTTATATCATATGCATACATACAGTGAGTGTTTAATTTTTCGTTTATTGTTTTCATTGCAATTATTATTGTTGTAGCATTCCATTTGAAAGCATTTTTTAGCAGAAATGACAGGATTCCAGGTTAAATGAATACTGTCGGCAACCATATGAAATGAGAGAGAAAAACAAAGAGAAACAAAATTCCCAGAATTTTTAGTCAAACAATGTGAAAAAATTAATAGAGCCTTGGCATGGCTTTCACAAAATTGTTTTTGTGGTTAAAGTCAACAAAGAAAAAAGGTGGTTAAAAATTATTGTTTTATAAACGGAAATTCTTAAAAGAAATAAAGTGAAAATATTTTTATTTAACCGTAGATCGAGCTTTGTATCAAAAATTATACATTTTAATTTTTCAGACTACATAACTGTAATACAGAAAAAGTTAGATGTCTGATATTTTTTGAATTCGTTAGTATTGTTATCGCCTTTATTTTAAACCAAATAAAAAAATAAAATTTCAAACAGGACTTAAAAAATCTAAAACTTCATAATTCTGGCTTATGTATCATTTTTGATACATTCGACTTTCCTAGAGATTTTTTGGTGTCGTGTGTGTAATTTTTTTAAGATTTCAAAGATTTTGTGAAGTTTTATCGCAAATAATACAATATTTATGGTTTTTAAGAATGAATTGAAAGTTAAGTGTGGGACGAAAATGAAAAGGTTGAATTTTTTATTCTTGATATGTTCTTGATATTGATTGAAGTAGTCGTAGTCTAGTGTGTAGCGTGTTACCTTATTAGACGTCAGACCAAGGTTAAAACCTCAGGTCGGACATTTCCAATTTATAACGAAAGGTTGTAATGACCAATTATATATTAATTATTTATATAATATCCCTGCTGCTAAAGACTTTGAATAGGAAGGAAATAGTCTTATGAACTGAAGAAAGTATTGCCAGCAACAAACCTGATAACAGGTTGTTTATCGCCAAAGATGGTACTACTTGGAACAGAACAAACTGCCTTTAGTAGTTTGGTATGAAAAAATATTACCAATTTTCACACAGATTGCTAGTAGCTGTTTCCTGAAATCTTGTAGAGTCTTTCTTACTGCTCTTCTCATATTTATCTCACGTGACAGACAAAATGTGTTTCGTCCCATGTTTTATTACAGATGATAACATTTCTGTCAACTACGTACGTATGAAATAACAGAATCATTCGCTTTGATAATGATATATTTACACCCATTACGCCTTTTCCAATGATGAGCTGAAAGTCTTCCAGTCTTTAATAAACATGCTTAAAGGCTTTTTTTGAAATCGAATGAAAAGGATTTTTTTCTAAAAAAAAAATATATTTATCCTAAATTTTTGTTAGAAAATTTTAACGATTTTCATAAAACTTTAATCACACAAATTGTAGTTTTATGTAAGAAATAATACTGTATAAATAGTTTGGGATTAGCTATCAAACTTTCAGAGCAGCTCATATATCCTTTTTTTAAGATGTTTAAAAATTAAATTTTTTGTTCGCCTAAAAGATAAGAAAATTAAAGAAAATATATTTAAACAATGATGCTTATGTTTTATGTTACTTTTTGGTATATTTTCATCTCAAATTAAAGATTTTTGCAACAGAATTCTCAAAATTTTTAGTTTTATTGTGGAAAATGAAGATTACCTCCAGCGATTTTAATTGAAATTTGATACTTAATGATGGAATACTTACAAAGATTGTTAGGAAAATTAATTTAAGAATATTTATATAAATCAAGCTTCATAAAGAGATTTACGGAGTAATGCTTGGCATTGATTTATGTTTTCTTTCCTTTTGTTTTGTTTTATATCTTTTCAACTCATATTTAATTTTGTCGCTGTAGGTTAGTAAATAATTGAATTTTATGGTCGTTATAAATTTCGTGGTCCACCGAAGTCGAATTGGCAGTTGTAGATTCAAGTACATGCTACGTGCGTAGCAACTACTTACAGCGATATTTGGGGAACCCGTATCCGGGAAACCAGAGAGGAATCAACGAGAGAAAATTGTTATTGACATAAACTTTTTTTACATCAATGACGTTGACAATAAATATTTCTAACGAATCACAAGAATGGTTTTTACCATCAGGTGTCAGCCAGCCCTCGACTGAGAGTGATGGATTCTACACAATAAGCTGTCCTATCTAAACAATTGGAAACTTATAAGTCGCCACAAAGCAGGGTGCTAGTCAAATTGCTACCATTTAGAAAGAAATAAAACCAAGCTGACATGAAGTGCTTGATTTTTATGTATAAAACTATGCCAATGTACATGTTAAAATTTTGGCGCAAATTTCATAAAAGTGATAATAAAATGTAATAATAGTAAATAAATAGTTTTATTAAAATTAATTAAAATATTAAAATTTTGTAACAAAATCTATCAATAATCGTGGCAATTCCATGTACTACAAGTATGTATGAAAAGTTTTACATAAGCTAGAATTATGAAGTTTTTTAAGGCTCAATCTACGGTTAAAACTAAATTTATTAAAAAAATAATTTTTATGGAATGGATGTCCTACAATATTTTACCCAACAACGCAATCAAAGAGCGTCAAGAGTTGCATGGATTCCACATCGTATATGTCGACACAATATCCGCCTCTACTGGGTTCCGGGTCACTGTAGCATTGAGGGAAACTAAAAGGCGGACGAACTGGCAGGGAAAGAGTCGAGAAAGAGGTGATAGAGGGGACATATACCCCCACTCAAAAATACTTTTTCAAATTGAAAAAAACAACATGAAATTCAGCAAACCATAGGTGGCCCAACGTACACGGTTGCCGAATTTCAAAACTGCTGTGTTCAGCAGTTGGAAGCAAGAAAACTAGGGAACTATATGAGTTCGAACTCTAACAGGAATTCTAAGAAGAAAAACGATCGTCAGAATACATTTTATGACTTCGCTCACGCGGGGCAGCCACCGAGTGAACCTGTCTACGAACGGCAAGCTATCCGCTAACCTAATGGAAAGCAGTTGTTGAAAAGTTTAGCATTTCTATCTTTTGCTTTATGACCCCCATATTACTCTATCCTGTTATGGAACAACATATTTAAAGTAATGACACTAATAACTATGCAGTGAGTATATATGCATACATAGTACAGTGAAGTAAAAGAAATTGAAAGATATAGATAGGGCGTTGACTTATTAGACGTGAGACCTCGGATTTGAACAGATTTCATGCTTTTCTAACAAAATGAAATATTTAAAAATATTTCTTCAGCGACTTCCTCTCAGCAGATTTCATGCAAAACTTCTGCGAGTAAATAAAATTGCCATGAAAAGCTTCTCAAAAGTCTGTCGTTCGAAGTAGACCTTAAACTGTAGGTCCCAAATCTTACGTATTAAATTAACATACACAACATAAGTGATGTGACAAGCTAGGACGTAACCCAGACTGTAGGTTTATAATGTTACAATAGATCTGTTAACATCTGGATGTCTCATTTGTTTGTTACCTAAGCTAACCTAATCTACACCTTTCCTTCTCAATGTTGTTTCCATACATCAATCCGTGTGCAGCTTTCAAGGATTCATTGAAATCGAATCCTGTAGATGCTGGGGATAATGCTATTCTAACTCTCTGTCTCTTTATCTTGAAAACGCGTACTATTTAACTTTGAAGTCAATCCGAATTATTGTTGTAATTATTAAAAAATAAAGGTCCCTTTCAGTAAATTCGGTAACTTTAAATACATGCATTTTTTTCAATCCTATGCCTAGGCTCGTCATGTTCCTTAATATAGTTTTTTTAGATTTGGTTTACGTGAACAATTTTCATAACCACTTTACTCAAAGTCTGTTTAACATGCAAAAAAAAAATTAAATACTTTTCTTTAACTGTCCATGAACTATATATCATTTTCTGTTGTTGTTACTGCTATTCCCTTTGATTATTTATTACATAATTTTGTTGTAAAATGGGCTACATTCATTCACTAATCGCCCTCAAGTCTGAATTTTTAATTTATTTTATTTCCTTCTTTGCACAATTGCCTATTGGGTATGCTGCTGTTGTACGTGCTAACCTACCTATAACAGCTGCTAGGACTATAGGTTTTATAAACGAAATACTAAAGTATGTGAGTATGTTTTCATGACTTAGTGTGTGTGTATTACTATTGAATGCATATGCGGTTATGTGTGAGTATAAATGCAGCATTAACTTGACCAACAATTTTAGGGTCAACAATATGCTTTAAGACATAAGTGTAATACAAGTAGTTGTAATAAAATATATAAAAAGCAAGAGAGAAAACTAAAAAGAATGATAAAAAGAGTGACTTAAATGGAGGAGGGAAAACAATTATTCTTTCACCCCTGACAGGGTGAAAGGTTCAAATCATTATACAGGAATGCGAATATACTAGGAAGCAAAAGCAGGAGAGGTGTTATAAACTTTTAATATTTATTATGATGATGGTGTAGCAATTTTTATGCAGTGTTTTTTATTTATTATTTTTTTTTACAAAAAATATTGTGCTATTTGCCTTTGGCTATGTATCGGGTGGACCATCTATCGGCTTAAGTTTGAATAATCGGTTATTTCGAATCTGGCAATACTTATGTTTCTCTATTCTATTATAGTATTCATTATACTATCTCCACTGAATGTAATGAATCGATATACTCTTGAGCAACGTTGCCATTTATTGGGCCAGCGAGAAACGGCACAATGATGTCGATTTTGTTAAAAAATCATATTTTCGAATGAAGCTCATTTTCATCCAAAATTGCCGTATTTAGTTCTCAGAAAACCCACACATGGTCTTACAGAAGCCAATGCACCCATTACGGGTGACTGTTTGGTGCGCCTTGTTTAACGGAAGCATCATTGGAACATATTTCTTTGAAAATGAGGACGGCGCAACCATTACGGTTTTCTGTCGCACCAAGATAGCCAATTTTTTTGTACCCGGTATACATGGCATTGATGTTAACGATGTTTGGTTTCAACAAGATGGTGCAACTTGCTAGACGTCTCATGCCACAATCAATTTATTGCGTCAAACGTTTAATGGCTATTTAATTCGCCGAAATGGTGATGACAGTTGGTCGCCAAGAAGTTGCGATTTGACACCGTTGCACAATTTTCTGTGGGGAAAGTCTTGTGCTGACAAACCAGAGACAATTGAGCATTTGAAGGCCAACATTCGTGATGCCATTGGCGAGATACGACCCCATACATTTGGAAAAGTCTGATCAATTGAGGTACTGTGAGGCCAGTCGCGGCAGCCATATGAATGAAATAATATTCCATTTCTAACCGGAATAATTGTACTTCACAACAAAAAAATAAATTTGACATAATTTCAAACCATTTTTGCTTTATTGCATTTTTAAATTTAACCTCTTAAATGACCCACTATTTAGATAGCAGGCGATAACTTTGACTGCAAATGTTGCAGTTTTTTAGTTTTAAATTTTTCCTCTTTTTCTACGTTTTTTTCCTATTTTTCGCAAGCTTCTTTGCTCTGCTGATGTCTTTTATGTATTTATGTGTGTACGAGTATTTCAATCGATAAATTAAAATAATTAAAAATATAAGTTTAAATGTCATTAAAATAAGTGGAATGTTTGCATGCTGCTTATAGCTTGGAGTTTTGTACAGGATACGCTGCTCTGCTATAAATAAAAAAACGAACATTATTTAAAAAGCGTAATGAATTACTAATTAGTTTATTAGTCTTTTTGCTTTTGTTGTTCGAAAATTACATGGAACGCAATAACAACTTGTACAACTACAGGAACTTGTGGCAAATTAAGTACGTTGAGGATTTACATCACATATGGTCTTAAAGACATTCTTTTAAACATTAAATGCTCCTGAAAGATTAATGAGGAGCTTAAAACGTTAATTTGAGAACAGATGGGTTATTTTACATGCATTAATACATAATTTAGAGAGTAATTATTGGACTAATTAAACGCTTTAATAATTGTATCAGAACCCTTGTGATATACTAAAAACTTTGGTATACATGGTATACATACCTTTGGTAACAGGGTCATAATAAAGTCTAAAGCAAACTCAAGGTAGCATTTTAATGCTAATGCTAATCTTATAAATTAGAACAAATTGGTTATGACTTTGATGAAACAAAATCTCCGAAGTCTAATAAAAAGTGTGCTGTAGAGTTTCATGGCAATTTTGTTTTCTTTCACAGTTTTTATCAGAAGATTGCTGAGGGAAGTCGCTGAAAGAAATATTTTTTCATATTTTGTTTTCTTCGAGACGCTTGAGCTTCTTCTCCTACTAATAAAGGAAATCAATTAACATTTTTTCCACGAAATACTTTCGAATTTCCCTCTGTCTTAACAGATAATCCAGTGTTTCTTGTTTGAATATTTCATTTCATGTTGTCAGTTAAAATCCAATATTGCTACAAAGGACTGTGACTTGTTAATAAAACAATCATCAAGGCAAAGCTGTAGTCATTCCCGAAAAATTAGGGTATGGCTTGTTGACGTCATCAGTCCATATTCCATTTAGAACGACGTTGGCCAGATTATCACGGCAAATGCAGTGCACAATAGGTCAATGATTACCATCTTAAATAATCCTGCAATGAATATGGTTTCAAAGAATAGTGCTACGTGTCACATAGCTCGTGCCACATTGAGTATTCTACACAAGTTATTTGAGGGTATGCTTATCTCACCTGAATTGGTAGCCAAGACTGTGCGATTTTATTATGTCACAGTGGTATGAAAATAAGGCACAAATCGCAGCGTTCCTCGAAGTCAATATAACATATGCCATTGGTCAAATTCAGTGTGATCTAATGCGTTCCTTGCAGAGAAACCGTGGCAGACATATAAATGGTGTAGAAATAGTAGAAAATTTCGATGAACAAAACGAGAAAAACTGAGAGTAAATAAAATTGCCTGGAATTCCCGTCACTCACACACTACATGCATAAGTGGTGTGAGAAGCCAGGTTGTAATCCTGACTAAAGAGTTGTAATGAGCAATTATGTATGTATGCATGTGTCTCACAAGCACTTTGTTTTATTTAACTGAATGATAGGAAGCGCTTAAAAATGCATATCATGTATGCTATCAGTACATATTAATGGAAAAAGTATTGAAAGCTTTGTTTGACCAAGTCTGATAGGCAAAAAGTCCACTTAGAATACATTAATTATAATCATCATGGCGCTTTACCAACAGAAGTCAATAGACTCTATTCCTTGTTTTGATTAACGATCTTCCTTCTTTAACTTCCAGTCCTATCTACTCTTTTGCAGCAATATTTGTCATCTATATTCTTTTAATTGTAGGCCGAGAACTTTGGAGATTGAAGAGAATAGACCTCATATGAATGACTCACTTACATCCGACATACGGTCAATCGCAGAATGGGGTTGGATGAATAGGTTCGATTATAATAAGACATAGTGTTGTTTGTTTACATACAAGCGCACTAATATTGCGTCATTTGTACCTAAGGGTGGTGTAAGGGAGTCAAACGGTCTTGATGTTCAGTGTGATGTTCGCTGAAACCAGCACATTCCTTTCTAAATGGAACCATAAATAACCAAACAAACTACATACCACTAGAAAATTCTCCCCCTTGTATATTTCATTGAGACATCCTTTTTAAATCTTAGTATCTGTACTCTTACAGCTTTCCTTTCTTCTCCGGTACAATTTTCATTTAATAAAAATTGTGCAAAATAAAATCCTTTTTTGTTTTTGCAGAGAACATAAATACTGGCCTGCCTCGAACAAAAAGAATTTTCTGATCATAAATTCCAGGCGAAGGTATTTTTCAGAGACCAAGAGAAGCAGAGACATAGTATTGTTATTCATTTTTTAAAGTCATTTGTTGTAAAATAAGAGAAACTCTACCAGGGAAACAAAGGAACTGACTGTTGTACAATTGGAAATTATACTTTTAAATTCCTGTAATTGTTTAAAATCATAAGAGAAGTATTTAATGTTTCAAATATTTAAAGAACAAAGACAAAAAATTATTATTGATTTTCAAAAAAGCCAGTAAACTCTTTAGGGGTTTGTGATGGGTCTTATTACCCAATAAACATATTAAGCCTGGCATTAGGTTATGTTGATTTTTGATGGCAATTATAACAAAAAAATAAAAGTTAATGCCTTTTATTGTTGTAGGGCTTATGCAAATTACTTAAATTTTTAAACAATGATGACCCTTAACCAGTAAATATTGTTTTACATTTTTATTGTTTGATCTTCAATTGTTTTTATTATAAAATAAACACAGGTATTAGGGTATGCCCTTAAGGGAAAATTAAATCCTAAAAAAGAAAATTCCGTAATTGTTATAAACTAATGAATGAAAAAAAATCTGCCTTAGAATTTTATTTAAGAGCATACATTTTTAAAAAACTTGTTCTTATTTAGAAAGCCACGGTTGTCTTTCTATCATTTATACCAGAGATCAGTAATGGGCATTCAAAGAGATGAGTAGAATCGAATCATACTCATAATTTCTGATACTTATTTAAATATCATACTCGTACTACTCATATTCAAAGTTTGAAGTACTCATCATATTCATACTTAACAACACGTATGATGTTGTTGATTTCGACTCTCCATAATTCAACATTTACAAGAACCACAAAATAAGTATGATTCGCGTACGAACACTAAAGTACTTACTAAAAGGTTGTGTGTTTGCTCTGCTTGATGCTCTGTCTTTCTTTTTTTTTAAACGTCTAACGACTAAGACGGTAAATTTTGATGAATGTCGAATCATTTATAAGTATTTTTCGAAATTTATGAATATGAATGGGTTGGCTTATGAATCAAACATATTTCGAATGGTATGAGTTTGATGTCAACGTTGTACGCATACTCATTGCAACTTGTACTTATAAATCAACGTTGTAGTGAGTACGAATGAATCGGAGTATTTACATTTCAATATTGTTGACTCACTTATATTCATAATTTCATGAGTCCTTATGAGTAGCGAAAACACAATTCATTGCTGATCTCTGATTTATACATAAGCATAGACCGTAAACATGGTTTGTATATGACTGCATGAGCCCCGGTTATGTGTTAATATGCATACACGTGTGCCCATGTCTATTTATATGTGTGGTATTATAAGCTCTAATGAACCTACAATGCATCAATCTACATTTACAGGATATGGTAGAAAAATTCTAATTGAAAAAATGATTTCCAGAGATGGCAATGTCAATTAATCTTTAACAAAAGTTTGGGTTCAGCTAAAAATAATAGACTCAGATCTTAATAAATCAACTGAATCAAAAGAAATATTAAAAAAAATTGGAACGACGGGTTTATATTGTTACGAAAATAAAAAAATTTCGATACTTGTGTTTTGCTTTTACATCGTTTAACATTAAAATTATAAACAAAACCTACAAAAACAAAACACCAGCATAAAAAAGTGGTAAACAAGTAAACAAAAGTAGAACAACAAACACTAAAAGAATAAATTTAAACAAAACGTGGTCTAGTAAGTAGTGTGTTGGCTTATTAGACGAAAAGCCAGGGTTCGAGCCACAAGACAGACATCAAAATAAAATACAAAAACTATTTCTTCGGCTACTTCCTCTCAGCAGATTTCTGGCAAAAACTCTGAGAGTAAATAAAAATTGCCATGAAAAGTTTCTCAAAAATCTGTCGTTCGGAGTCGACTTTAAACTGTAGGTCCCGCCACTCATGTATAAAAATTAACACACACAACATAAGTGGTGTGAGAAACTAGGTCGTAATCCTGACTGAAGGGTTGTAATGACCAATTATGTATGTATGTAAAATACACAAACAACGATGTTTACATTTACAGAGATCTCGAGAAACGGAAGCCACGAACATTCACCTTCAAGAGCATTCATCAGACTGTTTGCCGTATAAAAGGCAAGACAAAACAGGCAACTGAGTTAGGAAAAGTTCAGTCAGTCTTGTGTGAAGACGCGGTGCGTTTGAAGAGAGTAATCATAGTTTGAGGATCTGGATTACAAATATCTGTCGAACAATTGACTAGTAATTGTTATTGTTTATGCATAGATTGTAAACAGAGGAAGGTACGTTTTGTGCACTCAATAAATAATATTTGATTATTTAAAGTAATTATCTTTGGTTTTATTTACCCCAACTCTCGCCAAATATTTTATTTTATTGCTTCCCCGCTCACCCCCACATTTTGGTCCAATCGAACCGGATAATCCGCCAAATAATAAAATAAAATATTTGACGAGAATCTCTTTGTAGATTATCCCGAATTTCGCCATACATTGGATAATTGTTGCTGGAAACCACACCCGTGTCACCGTTTGGATTTGTTTGTAATTTTGCAATTTCTTTTCCCTAATCCTAATACTAATTTTTTAGAAGGTATGTAAAAATTCATTACTTAATTTTGTGGTGAAAAGTGTTAGCGTAAAGATAACAAAAAGAAAAAAAAACATTAAAAAATATAAAATTTAGTGAAGTGTCTCAGTGAAGTAAGTGTAAGAATATAAGAGAAACAAAAAGCAAGTGAATATAAACAAACGGGGAAAAAGATGCACAAACAACACAGAGTGCTTTGATCTTGCGTGTTGTTGTTGTTGTGTACTTGCTTTATAAACAGCTTGAAGGTTGTCACAGGATAAGGTGACCGCTGTTTTGCGTATCTTATATCCTTACACCAATATATAAAAAGCGAATGATATTAATTTATATTTTTGACTTATTTTGGTATTGTTTGAGACGTTTTATTTGGTTTAATTAAAGAAAAATATATATATTTTTATTATATTTTTATATATATTTTTTTATTATATTTTTATATATAATTTTTGGAAAAAATTAATTATTGATTTACTGTTTTAAGTAACCCCTTTAGTACAATTTTTATTTTGATTCCAAAAATTTTCCCTTTTTTATCGGTTCGATTTTAATTTTCGAATTGTTTTCGTGTTTCCAATAGTTAATTTGAATTTTTACCTTTCCTAATTTTTTGGGAAATTTGTTTTTCGTAATTTTTTTTTTTGAAAATTCGGATTTTTCTTTTATCGATTCTCTCTCGATTTGAAGTTTTCTCATTTGCTCCTATTCTTTGGAATTTTACATTTAGTAGTCCCCTGTCGTGTACATCATTATCTTCTCGTTCTTCTTTTATTCTGAGTTTTTTTTTAATAATCTGATCTCCGTCCCAATTGTGAAAAAATGGCTGCATTGAGAAACTGGGCAAGAAACTACAACCGCTTAGTCGATTTTGACAGTTTCATTCAAGCTATCCCTAAAGAAGAACACTCTGTTCACACTCTGAGTGTCCATCGGCAGGAGTTAACCCGTTTGTGGGAAGCTTTTCGTGACTCCTACGAGGACTTGTCGGAAAATGCCGAGGATACCAATGTTTCTGCTAAAGACCTGAAGGCCAAGTATATGTCGGGATATACACTGTATTTTCAATGCGTCTCGCTCATTGATGGGTCCACTGACGGCCTTAAGAGCAAAGCCGCGAACACCCCTACTAATAGTATCCCGATACATCTTCCCCCCTGTGACACCCCAACCTTTGCCGGTGATTACGCATCTTGGCCAACGTTTAGGGATATGTTTTCGGCCATTTATGGAACCAACCCTCATATTAGTAACATCCAAAGGATGTATTATCTTTTGCAAAAGACGGAAGTTGAGGCGAGGGACATTATTCGAACTTGCCCCATGACGAATGATGGTTTCGACATGGCATGGCAGAACCTGGTGGATAGGTATGAGAATAAACGCGTTTTGGTGAATTCTCAATTGAAAACCCTCTTTAACCTTCCTTCCATATCTAAGGAATCTGGCCCTTCCATTAAAAGTTTGCAACAAACAATTAATGATTGTATAACGAATTTGTCGTTGCTGGGCATCGAAACTCGGAATTGGGATATAATCTTTGTTTATATTTGCTCCACTAGACTTCCCGAGCACACCCTAGGTCTTTGGGAGCAGTCTCAAGGGCCTTGCTCAGACCTACCCAAGTGGAGCAAGATGGATGAATTCCTGACTGCCAGATATCGAACGCTGGAATCAATTTCGGATATAATCGGCAGTCACAATTTTACCCAGGCTACTAACCAAAGCAGCTCTATTAGCCCCCGAAAATACAGAACTTATGAGACTGTTGCCCCGAATCTAACCCACAGAAAGTGTCCAATTTGTAATCAGAATCACCCTATTCGTTTGTGTCCAGCTTTTCTGAGAATGCCGATTAGTGAACGCTTATTATCTGTCAGAGATCATAAGTGTTGCACAAATTGTTTGGCGGACTCCCATGAGTTCAAAAGATGCCAGAGCTCAAATGTTTGCTATATTTGCAAACAAAAACATCATTCGCTACTTCATCGTATCGAATCTTCCCCCCGGGAGGAACCGAGGACTGGAACTAACCCCGCTAACTCTTATATCCCACATAGTTTTCCAGAAATCCCTCGGCCTTCTCCTGCACAAAAGCGAAATGAAGTGGATAGTGGCCCATCTACATCCGCTACTGCTCAACCTTTTCAGAACTTCGCTACCCGATTACAGTCCACCCCGTCTTCAACAGTTCTGTTAGGAACTGTCCGTGTGAATATAGAATTAGGTAATGCCATTTTCTCTGCGAGAGCTCTGATAGACCCAGCGTCTCAAGCTACTTTCATCTCTCAAAAGTTGCAACGGAAGCTAGATCTTCCGACATATTCGGCACCTGCTGCCGCTGTTGTGGGCCTTAATGGCGCAGTGGTAGCAAACTCTAGAAAAGTTTGTTTTGTTTCATTACGGTCTCCCATTAATTCAAAGTTTAAATTGACCACAGAGGCGTATGTTGTTGAAAAACTTACTGGTCAATTACCCACATGCTCGTATGATGATTTTGATACTCGTACACCTGATCTCCCGGTATCAGATTTTAAATATACCCACATGGATTTGCTATTGGGTGGAGATGTATACTCCCGAATAATGCTGTCTGGAGTTCGTAAAGACCCCAAAAATCCTCTGATCGCCCAACGAACCGTTTTCGGTTGGATTGTGACTGGCAAAATACGTCAGTCAAACTCGTTTCTATTTAAATCAAAATTCCCTATGGACTTGAGTCTTGGTTCATCTTATAAAGGTGCATTTGCTCAAAATGTGAGACCTGATTGCTACAGAGCCCCGAGATTAAAACCTAATAGAAGGAAGTTATTGGGGAATGCCCTTCCCTAGACTACACGCCGACCATGAATCTATTTTATATTCCTTCTAACCCACATTTACTATTTGCCCCATCATGTCGTTTTAAATCCCAACACTCATCTTTTTTTTATGCGTCCACTAGATTCAAAATTTTTGAGATTGTCAGGCGCCAGCACCGCTAAAATCTGGGTTTACGTTGGAATGCGAGCATTGATACATGATGCTTCAAGCCAGCTGCAACGCCCTGTTTCCCTATAGTCACAAAATGTTCTGTCTTGTCTCAAATAGCCAAAACTATTTGACCCCGTTGGGTGAGTGGCACCTAAAATTGTAGTTGCTAGGATTATTATGCGACAAATTTGTAAAGGCAGAACAGATTGTGACGAATGTTTGGAACCCATGACTTTTAACAGATGGCTTGAGTTTGTCGATGATTATTCGTACATCGACAGGATTAACATCCCCCGTTGGGTTAATTTTAACCCTCAGCATGAAGTATTTCATGCAATTTGTGATGCTTCAGAGAAAGCATATGTTGCCATCCTGTATAGTAGAGTCCTAACCCCGTTTGGTGAATTTGTCACCCACTTACTCGCTGCCAAAGTAAAGTTGTGCCTGTAGAAGTGTAAACTTTACCCCGTTTGGAGCTCTGCGATGCAACTCTATTGGCAAAAAATGGTATTTTCACTTCGTAAGAAGCTGAATCTTACCAGATCGGAAGCCTTTGTGGGACAGATTCGACTATCGTACTGTCCTGGCTTTAAAAACCCCCGTGCCATTGGCCAACTTTGTGGCATAGCGAGTATCGTTTATCGTGGACCAGGTAGGCACTGACAATTGGAATCACGTGGAACTTCTGCATAGAGTTGACACCCTAGATGACCGTTTTTGCTCGTTAGGATAATCACCAGGAAAATTTTGTTGTTATCGATCACGTTGTCATTCGTCGTGACAATTAACCCCATAAAGATCGGTTTTATTTTGTCCCTGATCCGAAGTGCGAGTGGCTGAAATTCGAACTGCCAATGGCGTTCTAATATCGGCAATTGAGAAGCTCGTGCAAAACTAATTCGTTTTCTTGTTTTTCTCTGTTGTGTGTTTGTGGTTTTCATTTACAGATATTCCAATACCCCGTAGGCTAATTGTCGAACGCCTGAGAAACAAACACCACGAAAATAAACGTTGGCAACGAAAAGCAGTCTACTCCTACAGAACGCAGAGAAGAGCGCTACCCACAACCAGGCTCTTGTTATAACCCATTCACTTCCCGCAAAACCTTTTTTTATATTTTATCCTAATTTATTGTTATACACAAATATTGTTTTATGGATTTATGCACCCTGAATTGTTAATTTTTTGATCTCTGGCCAGGTGACTTCTTGGACCTCTTGTTGCAATGTTGCAAGGGGGCGGGATGTTCACGCTGGCCACCCTACTTTTAAGTTTAGATTTAAGTTTTATTAAAGTGTATAAACCACCCCTGTAATTACGTTTATAATATTGTGAATTGTTGTGATATAAACGAAAAGAGATCAATACTCGATCCACCCCCCAACCCGAAGGTACGTTTTGTGCACTCAATAAATAATATTTGATTATTTAAACTAATTATCTTTGGTTTTATTTACCCCAACTCTCGCCAAATATTTTATTTTATTGCTTCCCCGCTCACCCCCACAACTACAATTAAGATTGTATATAATAGAGTAGCAAGTATAAGTTTAGTAAAGTAGTTAATATTTATATATCGTAAAACAATTTTGTAATTTTGAGGAATTTTATTAATTTAGCTGTGTTTTCAGTTGTAGGATTGGATAGGGAGGTTAGGGGATTAGTATTATGATAGATGGAAAGTCAATGGCGGGCAATGTTATTTATTAACACACTTTTACTCCACACCATTCTAGAAAACACTGCGACCAAGGGCAATTTATTGTGAAAAGACTTCAATCTAGATTAGGTTAGTTTAAATTGGAAACTGTCTCAAAGAACATGGCTTACTTGCATAGCATAGCGTACTGATCTCAAAGAGATAAGTTAACTAACTTACTTTTAACAGTAGGTTGATATCTCTCAGATATCGTAATAGTTTTATGAGTGTGAATTCTATTTAAATCACCTTTAGCTAGACCTATGCTGTCAATAAATTCCGTTTGTCTAAATATTCTTGTTCTGAGGTTTGCAATACTGTAGTGTCATCCTCTTCCTTGTCGTAACAGCTTCGTCAGAAGTTGCTATGGGGCCACTATTCTTTTGTAATCGCTCTTACTGTAGTTTGAGTGTGAGACCACTTGTTTGCAAATCTCAAGTATGAATTCTATTTTATTTTTTTAATTCACCTTTGTAATTGTATCGGTTTTGTTGTTACCTTTTCGCAAACTTCTTTAGAAATTTCCCGCTGCCTTGGATAATTTTAGATGTGGTGTACAAACTCCCTAGGGATCTTCAGAGTGCTTTAAATATGTCATTCAAGTGCGAAGCCTGTGTTCTTTTCCTCGTATGGGAACTCCACTACAACAGAATTACAAGTGTTTGGAAACAGATGTATTTAATAGATTGGGAGCTTTGTAAAACCAGCTGGCTATAAAAGCCTTAAGAGAAGCGTAATATTGGCCACCAAAGCATACCAGCCGCAGATCAGAAAAGATTGATCCTGGGTACAAAGGTCTATCCTGACCATAAATACGAAATATAGTAAAAAGTAGGCAGTATAAAAATATATACGGTTAAAAAGTAGTGCCTACTTTTGTGGTGCATAAATATACGGCAATTACTGCATATTTTTGGGGTTTGTAGATATTTTGTTTTAGAATTGCGATGAGATAGATCCGTTTAATTTCATTTCAAATTGGTTTCTCTATCAATATTGGATTGAATACGTACTTAACGTTCTTTAACATCAAATGTCCTTACATGTAAAAAAAAAATTGCAAATTGCATGTACCATTTAATAGCGCGTCCTCAATGGGGGGACTTTATGATTTAAAATAACAGCAACAACAACAACAATGACAATACCAACAAATTTTATTACACGCGGATACAAGTCATTCTTCCGCCGGATATTATCAACGTAGAAAACGGAAACATGCCCAACAACAACTACAGCCACCCATGCAAGCCAAAGTGGTATTGTCTTGCGTGCCATAAGTTCTTTATAGCAATATACGGGACCACATATTGATTTTTAAATATGCAATTCGAAGATAATTTCGAAACAGACCAACAACATCATCATCAACAATGACAGCAACATCAACTTTATGATGGCCCCATGTCACGCAAAGAAGATGAGGTCTTTCATACGACGAAGAAGATTTTTCACACACCCAAGTGGTCTGTTCGGTGCCCATATATAAAAATCATTTGGACACAAAACAACTTGGCAACTAACAGTAAATTAAAATTTACCAGCAGCAACAACAACAACAGCCACAACAGCAATTACATGCATCACCATTGCTTGCCAGCTAATACTACAATCAATATCAACTAGCTGAACGCAAACGTTTGACTGCATTTGCATAAGCAACAACTCCATCAAGTTGTGGTGACAATAGCTGCCTATCCACATCAATAGCGCCTCCCAACAAAGTCTATATTTATCGCATAGATTCATGCGAAAGTCTTGGTGCCATTTTAAGTGTGGCCATCAGTACAATGGGTCAATCACAGTCATGTTTAATTTAATTGTATCTCACTCTTCTATCGCTACTTTTGCTCGATCACAATAAGGAACTCTGGTGTTTTACTTTTACATAGTTTAACATTAAAATTATAAACAAAAGCTACAAAAACAATATACTTGTTTACAAATCGCTCTGCGGAATTAACAACAAACCCCAGCATAAAAAATGAAAACAAGTAAACAAAAATTTACCAACAAACACTACAAGAATAAATGTAAACAAAATACACAAACAACAATAATGAAACAACGATGTTTACATTTATAGAGATCTCGAGGAGGCGATGTCACGAATATTCGCTGTCAAGAACATTCATCAGACTGTTTTCTCTGCCGTAAAAAAGCCAAGGCAAAGCAGGCAACGGAGTCAGTAAAGGTTCAGTCAGTCTTGTGTAAATAAGCGGTGTGTTCGAAGAGAGTAATCGTGGTTTGCAGATTTCCGTTACAAAGATCGTAAAGAGGTAAAAACCTAGCAATATAATAATGCCACTCGTGATGAATACAATGGCTTATCCTAAATGAATAGCTGCTAATTTCGTTAATGTTGTTATTGGTTTTGTTGTAAATAGAAAAATAGAAACTTAATTGTATTTAAAACTGTTAATTTGACTTTTTAAGCATCAATTTCAAATTAAAATCCATTTGAAAAATAATCTCGTTTGAAAAGCTTAAAACAAGGAAAATTGTTAATTGAAGTTACAGACTCAAATGGCTTATACAACTATAGGAGCTACTGCTATTATTTGGTTTAAACAAAAACAACTAAAAGATAAGGAAAGAAGGAAAAACTACTTTCTATAGACTAACTGGTATATCGTTAAGGCAAATGCTTTATCGAAATTTTTGTCTGCTTTAACAAAATGTTCATGTTCAACAACACAACAGAAAAAGGAACAAAAAAAAACAACTGCACCTCTTTAAAACAGAATTCTATTGAAGGAAATACTCCTATAAAGAGGAAAAACTTATTAAAAATTCAAATTTGTTAAGGTTAGTTTCTTTCCCTTTCTCTTTATGGCTAGAAAGCTTAAAAATTGCCTACTAATCGAGAAAAAAAGAAAACAATTACAGGAAACTTTAAATCCAAACTCGAAAGTGCTAAGGGAAGTAACAACAATAAAATCCACAAAATCAATATACAAACTACACTGTTTCCATATGCAATTCTCAACCAATAATGCATCGAAAAATCAATGAGAAAATTAAAAAAAAATTTTAAAAGGGTTGGACTTTTAACTAATTTCGAAATCAACGTACAATTCATGTAAGTTTTGGAGACAGGAATTTGAATCATTTCTTAACCATTGTGCTCACATGGTCTTAGGCCCCAACGTAGGTTGGTCTAATTTAGGTGGCATTATCATAGGCAGTTACTTGAAATTTTCACTTTGGTTCGCTCATTCACTTTGTTTAAGAAGTAGCAGCCAAATAACAATTGCATAATCAAGGTGTTCCTGTCATTTTAATTACTCACTAGAATCGAATTCCAATTGTCTCTGAGGTTTTGATGAACTCATCACATAGCTCGAAGCTTACAATATTTTCTGCATATTTACAGTAATCCCTCGATTTGCGTCGCAGTTGGTTCCAAAAAAAAGCGACGTAAAGCGAAACGACGTAAACCGAATTTCATATTGCTCATACTACAAAGTAGTATGTTTTTAACAAGGAACTTAAAAACGTAAATGTAATCCCTCGATTTAAGTCGCAGTTGGTTCCCAAAAAAGGCGACGTAAATCCAATAACGACGCAAATCGTTAGAGGGAACAGAAAATTTGCCGACGTAAATCGAAACAACGTTAATCGAGGCGACGTAAATCGAAGGATTACTGTATCGATGTCCGCAAAATACTTTTGATGGTAAAAATTATGTCAGGCGTCAAGACTCTCTGAGCTTTCAATGATAAGCCATAGAGTGATTCATATAATGATTGTAGTATGAAACGTACGAGTTTGCATGTTGCATGAATAAAAAATATTTTCATTTCAGAAAATAAAAATAAAAACCAAGAATACTTCTTGTATGATCCAATATGGTGACAAGTGTTTAGCTTTGTTATAAAAAAATAAGAAAAAACACAGAAGAAACATACAGAAAAGTTTTTTTTGTGGACCAGGTTGTTAAAATTACACACGTGCCAGTACAATAACAGTGTAACGCCGTAAAAGTTTGTTTTCCATACAACAAGAGAAGAAGATCCCTGGCGATTAACAATACAAGCAAAAAAAGGAACAATTTTCGAACAATAGTTATTGTATGGTGAACTATATCCCTTTGTTATCCTTTACAATGTTTACACACACACACACATAAATTACTTAAGCATGCAGAGATTGTTGTGTAAAAAATATTCATCCCTGGGCCTTGCATACTTCCGTTAATTGTTTAGTACAGTCTGTCGTACAGTTCATAACTTTATTTAAGTTTTTGCAAAATTTATTGCCTTCCTTTTTCTTATAAATTTATTAGATTTCTTTACTTTTTGTTGTTGTTGTATTCCAATTACTATTATTGTCATTGTCATGTCCTAATTGTATGCTGCATTTGTAAGTTTTTTCTGCTTTTTGGCGGTTCACAATGTTTGCGGTGTATGACACACAAATGGTTTAATGGTTAAATCACCCTTAAACCCGAAATATATTACGTAGAGTCCAAAAAAATCTAAAACTGTCACCCAACAAAAGGGAATAATAATAGAATGATAATGAGTTAATAAACTCCTTGTTTAACATGTAAATTTCTCTGCTCAAACACTTAACAAATGTATGCGTCGCATCATATGGCTCTTTTGGCTGTGGCCCATTATGATTATGGCTTCGAAAACATTTGCCCGCAAAATTATTTTTCCCTTTCTTCCCACTCATCCGTTAAAGCCATCAAACAAAGAACTTTACTAAAGTGTTTAAAATGTATTAAAAGCCACCAAGGATAATGGTTATGAGCATTACAATTATCCTTTAGAAGCAAAGTAGAAAAGAAAATATCAGAAACTAATTCAATAAAAAATTAGTTTAGAAGATAAAGTTCTACTCTATGCATAATTCAGGACTCTATTATAATGACACTAGCAATTATATACTCATTTAACAACAAAAATCAGTTTTTCTCACTGAATAATGAAAGTTAATATTGTTACGTTTTTACCTTTTAAAAGCGTTTAAAATATGAGCTCGTAGATATAATAAATTTTGTGTTTAAGTCTCTATTAAAATTCTTTATTATTCGTACAATTCTGTGTGCCACTGTTTACAACTTGATGTAAACAATAACAATTGCTCTTCTTTGTTATTCCGCTGTTTACAGCAATAAAAATCACCAAGCAATTATGCGACAGATCTTTGTAACGGAGATCTTCAAACCACGTTTACTCTCTTCAAATGCACCGCGACTTTACACAAGACTGATTGAACTTCACTAACTCACTCGCCTGCTTTGCCTGCCTAGGGTAAACAGTCTGACGTATGTTCTTGAAGGCGAATGTTCGTGACTTCGCCTTCCCAAAATCTTTATAAATGTAAACATCATTCATTATTGTTGTTTGTGTATTTTGTTTACATTTTATTCGTGTTGTTGGTGTATTTCTGTTTACTTGTTTACCATTTTTTATGCTGGTGTTTTGTTTTCGTAGCTTTTGTTTATAATTTTAATGTTAAGCGATGTAATAGCAAAACACCAGTATCTAGATTTTTAATTTTTGTAACAATACACCCGAAGCGATTATAAGTCGTATGCTATTACGGATGTAGTTCCTTAAGGTTCTGTTTAAATATCACTATTGTAGACATACGTAATTGGTCATTACAATCATTTTGTCAGGATTACGACCTAGCTCTCTCACCTCATATATTGTGTGAGTTAATTTTATACAAGAGCGGCAGGTCCTTTTAAGAATCTTTTCTTGACAATTTTATTTCACTCTCAGAGTTTTTGCCACAAATCTGGTGAGAGAAATTCGCTGAAGAAAAATTTCTTCATACTTCGTTTTGGTGGAGATGTCTGATCTATGCTTTGAACCGTGACCTCACGTCTTATAAGCGAACATGCTATCATGTGGTGACTATTATTAAGGCACTCTATTACTATATATGGCGGCGTTTTAGATTTGAGAACTATGGAAGAGATTTCCGTTATAGGATTCCCTGTAGGAGTCCCTGTCACACGAATACATTGAAGATTCGAGTTTTTGAGAGCGGTATTTGTTTGTGATGAGGCAATGAGAATCTGTCCTACGCCATCGGTTAAGGCTTTATAGGCTTTACATATGATGAACACGTACATTTGTCTATATTTGGTCATTACAACAGTTCAGTAAGGATTATGGTCTAGCTTCTCACCCCACTTATGTTGTGTGTGTGTTGCTTTTGTAAACGAGTGGCGCGATCTACAGTTTAAAGGCGACTTCGAACGACAGGTTTTTGAGAAACTTTTCATGCCACTTTTATTTTCTCTCAGGCTTCCTGGGGTTCGAACCCCAGCTAATAAGCCAATACACTACCTGTCAGACTACGTTCGATATAAAAGTCTAGTACAGGATGTATCAAGAGACTTCGTGAGCTTGTATAATTGAGTCCTTGATGGATCCAGTAGACTTTAGTAAATGTTTCGTAACGATTTTTAATAATAAAAGTGAATACAGGGGAGACATACTCTCTGTGATATACTGACGAATTGAAGACATATGTATATCGAGACAGGAACGGTGTTGTATTACAAGTACTTGGGAAACTCAATTATGTCTTCCAAGCAGAAGTCTACGCCGTCAAAAGTACTCTATTCAACTTGGACATATCATTTATTTCCGGATCTCATGGCTCGAAAATAATATGTGATGATCTGAGAAGCTGATTCAGCTAGATAGCGTAATGAGGGTTACAATTTTGCTGGATCCCATGGCAAATTCATAGCAATGTACAGGAAGAGTGTAGAATGGGAAGAGATAGTTAAAATGTGTACATAGCGAAAGGAAAGGTAGAGAGAAACTGAGCATCATTTCTAACCAAATGGATTTGATAGTTAAGAGGAAGCATCTTCGTATCAAAATATATAAATACTTTGTTCAGACTGACTGGTTATTCATGGCAATTTTATTTACCCTCAGAGTTTTTCCCAGAAGATTACTGAGAGGAATCCGCTTAAGAAATAGTTTTTCATTCTTCGTTGTTCGAGATGTCTGAATTGAGGGCTGAACCACGGCCTCACGTGTAATAATAAACAATATCTGCTAATAGAGTATATTAGCATATGATTACGTGTTGTGGCTGCATACAAATTTGTATATTCTACGTTTATATAGAATTGTTAAAGTATGCATTAAGGCGTTTTCATATGTAAGAAATATCTGCATATTTTTATGATTTTTTAATATTAATTTTTACCAGAAAGGCACAGATAATTTAGAAAAAAGTTTGCATTACAAAATTCATTAAATCATACGTGCATATATGTATATATTAGAGGACTGTTAAAGGCAATTATATGCCTGGTGAATCACAAAACATTTAAATTTTTTCTCTCTCTCAGATTTTTTGCAGAAAAATCTGCCGGCCTTTGTTCAGTGGCTTGTATATAATTAAAATAAATGGATATTTAAAGCAATTGGTGCACAAACATTCTTTGGATAATGAATGTACGCCAGGCAAAATTGGAGTATATAAATACATAGAAAAAATATAAAATTAAATTCCCTTTAACAGCTATACGGAGAAAACGTTAAAAACGGTTATAATCAGCATAAATGTTGAAAAAAATCAGAAAATTAAATTCCAGCAAAATCATGAAAAAAAGAATAAAACTATTACACAAAAGCTAATTTTTTAAAGTTACCTTGAATTTGAATCATTAGTGAGAAATTATATTTAAATTTATTAACTAAAAATATGCAAAACATTCCACTTAATTTTTAACCCCCAAAAATATTCTTTAATTTTCGTGTTTCTATTTTTGTTTATTTAATTTGTTTCTTCTTTCATTATTACTGCCAGTACTTTAATTTTATTTTGCGTATGGCAGTTTTCTTTGCATAGTTTTCGTATTAAATTCAGTGGCCTACTTTGAGGCTCGCAATGAAAAAAAAAATGTTATTAAACTAGTTTTTCTCTTTTCGACAGTTTTCGGAAGTTCTGTACAAAGCATTTATAATTTTTAACTGCTTTTCGTTTTTGGTAATTTTGTATTAACAGTTCACGTTTAAACAGGAAATTACCAGAGTTGTTTGCAAATTAAACACAAAATGTAAAGTCTACTTTTCAGTAGCTGACAACAAGCACAAATACAATATTTTAAGATTAAGTGCCAAAATATTTATTGTATACATACTGTGTATAAAACGGAGGCAATTTCTTTTCCTATAGCTTTTAATAGAGTAAATATTTGAATGGTATTTTAAGGTCCAAAAGGAACAATTTGTTGAAAAGTATATTGAAAGTGTATGTCAAAATCTAAATTTCCTATCACAAGTGATAGGCAAAGAAAATTCTGCTGACGCTGCGTTGATACACGTCACTACAAGCTTACTTGTGTGGTTTCTTATAATGATCCTGTGTTTATTGCTTTGTTTGTTGTTTTGTGTTGAACTCAGAGAACAAAATCAATTCAGTTGATGTTTAGCACTTGATGAAGCAAGGCCTCGCTACGCAACTTTTTTGAATGATTTTTTGTTTTTGCAAATACACGCAGCAAAATGTTTGATGAATTGCGAATATGATTTCTATTTTATAGAGAATATGGATGGTAATGCACAATGTATTGTGTGTTATCGCTCTTTATGTCGTAATTATTTTTTTTATAAAAAGACATTACGAGGCTAACCATGGATTTTTCGACAAGATTAAAGGGAATGACAGGACTTTAAAATATTGCAATCAATATATTCATCAATACGTACATACATACATACATCAATATATTCATCAATACATACATACATACACACATACATCGATATATTCATCAATACATACATTCATAAGTTCACGCAACACAATAAATCAATTTTTTTTATTTTTTTTTTATTTTCCCAGTGTATTATTCTCAAAAATTAAGTAGAATTTTGTTCTCCGCTGCTTTACCAACACAACCAAAACTATGATAGTATGTGTTTGAGCACCACTGATATAAAGTATGCAAAAGTTTTTTATGTATTTGATTTTAATGAATATTAATGGAGACTAGAAAAATTGTTATTGATATCACCTCATAAAAAGCTATCCATTAAATTAACTTATCCCTGTAAGTAAGTCTCATGTACAGTGGATAGTCAACTACAATTTTAGTTGATATTGACAATATCATTTGAAAAATTTTGGAGTTCGCAAATGAACCACTTAAATCTGTAAAGACAAATACCTGGTATTCTTATATTTCTTTAGTTTTAAAAATTTTGTGTTTTTTTAGATAAAAAGCCAAATCATTTGGCACAATTTTCGTTTCTTTGGGTCTTTTTAAGTCTACAGAATAAGCTCCTTCTTTTGCTGGTATTAGAGTGTCGAAAAGGTCTAGGCATTCACATACAATTAGGGTGATAGCGGTTAACTGGTTTAAGCACAGGTGACTGTCATTGAAATTTTACATAATCCCGTAACAAATTTAAGAAATATTGGTAGCAAATGGACCCTAGATTTTGTGATAAAATTTCGGGGGTCCAAGAATCCATACTCTCTAGTTCCTAAATATGAAATTATTTCGTGGTCTCCTCTTCTTTATTGTGATTACAGTTTCTGCAGAAGTCGTTGTGAGGTATTCCCAAGCCCCAATCGTGTGCACCTAGAGGACAGTGTCCCATAATCGAAATTTTAAGATTTCTTATGCAGACTCTAGTCAGGTTTATCCCTGATATGTCTATCCTTCCATCGCAAATATTGTGTTAAATCATATATCTGTTCCTTTGCAGAAAAATGTAATCCGCACGTAAAAATGCCTTTGAATTTTTCGTTGTAGTAGCCTTTGCAAGTGTATAGATTTCAGTGATCTTAAGATCCCCAAACTCATCGCTATTTGCTACAGAACATACGGCTTTTTGGTCAATCTTAGACGTTGCGTACTTACTCCATATGAATCTAACGTTAGCTAGACACACGTACAAAACTAAATAATCATTACAACGCTTCAGTCAGTATTACGACCTTGCTTCTTGAACCACTTATGTCAAATGTGTTACTTTTATACTTGAGTGGCGATACCTACAGTTTAAAATCGACTCCGAACGACAGATTTTTGAGAAACTTTTCATGGCAATTTTATTTTATTTTCGCAGTTTTTCCCAGCAGAAAACTTAGAGGAATAGTGCTTAATTTTCTTTAACATAGTAAGAGAGCCTCTTTGCCACTTGTTTATTTGAAGCTGCCACAACATGAACATTGCTGGCTTGTAAAGTATAAAACTAAAACAGAAAATGGAAAGAGAATTCAACTGAAATTTAAATTGATTTTTTCATTTACTACCACATTGAAAAATCATGTCATTAAAAAATTTCATGTTGTGAATTTCTTTCCTTTGCAAGATCTTACCAAGTTCAAGGATTAAACAAATTTTGTTTGTAAATTTTATGTCCTTTATGTCCTTTAATAAATAAAACAAAAAAAAGAAAATTAATAAAAAATATTTTTCTGTTGACATGTTTTTGCTGGTAATCATAGCTGCCAGATTTGCGGATTTATCGTCATTTTGACGATTTTGAGCACCAAAAATATCATATTGACGATATGACGATTTGTGCCCTTATTTTGACGATTTTTGAAAGTGGAAAAGCTTTGTATTTACTTTGCAATTGGTACTATTGGAAATTTCGGTTAATAATAACGAGAAGTAAAGTATTATATTTTTAAGTTATTTGCAAACACCTGTGATAATTTTTCTGCATTTTATGCCTTTTTCGTCCCTTAAAAGCTACAAAATTACAGCTCCTAAATAACCTAGTAGTTGAGAATAATTTATCATTTGTCGTTGCAGACAATTTTAAAAATTCGAATATAGGTTCTAATATTACAATCGGAAGAACAAAAGCAAGGGCCGTTATTTTTTTTCGTTCGACCAACACTCAGGGATGGATGTACATTGTGCTTGGAACTATGAAAATATGTTATGGGAAGAAGGAAAGGGAGAACAGTGTTTATGGACACTAGGCTTGTATATTTTTATATCATAATAACAGGAAAGACCTGTGGCGATTATCCCCACGAAAACATCTGGTAAAACTGGAAAATACCAGTAAGTATGGCAACTCCGGCGAATAAAGGAGAAAAAGGAAAAAAGAAAACGCGCGTTAATAAATTGCATCAGAAATTTCTCGATCATTCGTTCTGATGCAACCTAAGAGAAAAGTCGCTAAATAAAAATTGTTTATAAAAAAGAAGGATATTGTCATTTTTAATTTTTTAAGTTTTCAATTTTTTAATTGGTTGCTTTTTGTGAACAACCAAAGACCTCTGCAGGAATTGAGTTCCACATACGAATAGTCCGACTAATAAACGTATTTTTTCTGTAATGCAATGTGCGATCCACTGGCCAGTCGACCACATACGGATTTGCTGGCACAGAAAGACGAGCGTTACGTAGGAATATATGATTTTCGGGAACAAGTACCCTTATTTCGTTCTAGCAAAATCCTTTTGTAGTAGCGATAGAACAGTGAAACACAAACCACATTGCAACGATACTACAATAATTCAATGGAGTTGGATATACTACCGTCATTAACGAGCTACTAAGGCCTCTTCTGTACACTGTCGAGAAAAAAAATTATTAATGAAGAAGAGGGACGCTAGCTTTTAATTTCTAACAAATTATTTTAAATGTTTTATTTTGAACTCAGATATATATGTACATACATACATTGACTTTATATGTTTTACTACAATAGAAATAACTTTGGTTTTTAAAAACTTTAATTTATTTATTCTTTCTGGCGATTTTTTGACGATTACAAAAAACGACTCCGACGATTTTTTTTTCCAAATATTTGACGATTTGGTGCCTCATTTATCTGGCAGCTATCCCTCCCATTATCACAAAAAAATCTCATAAAGACCCTGTTGGAACACTTTCAACACGCAATGAGTTATAACTAAAAATCAAAGACAATATTTTGACGTTGGTATGTGATTAAAACGCATAAAGAAATATACTTAAACCACTCAACAATAGTTCCTTGAAATCCTAAATTATTTCGTCATCACCATAAATTGTTCGTTCCATTAAAGTGCAAAAACATAAATTCCAGTTGGGCATAATCCATCCTATTTCTTGTCTACATTTCATATTTTTCATCACACTGGCTTATATTATTAACATGTTGATTAATTAATTGGAGCATGTTGTGCTTCATATTATGAAAATATACAAGAAAATTTTTTTTATTTTTTGTTTTAAATATTTTAATCCAATAAAAATAAATAAACGTAAAAAATCAATAACAATTATTAAATGAATAAACCAATAACCAATAAACCAATGAATAAAAAAGCTCCAAACTCAGTGATGATGATGTTGCAAATTGTAGCAAATGTTTGAAAAAACACCATAGGGTATTTCCATATAACAATGCTGCATTAATGTTTTCCTGTCATCATTTTTTATCAAGGCCTTCTTTTTTTGTGGTGTAATGAAATACAATTTTTTTCAAGCTTTAAATGAAAATGAAAAGTAAAATAATATAAAAAAAAACAGTACACTCGACAGCAAAAGTGGGGCTACAAAGCATTTCGATTATCTCTGATAGCTAAGCCGAGAACAAATCCTCAAACTGCCTTGCCCAATAATGAGGCAGAGTTACAGGCTTTAAATTAGACGTTTAGAGAGCAAAATGTCTAGCCTGGATGTATCCAGAAGCTCGTTGAAACGCGAGCATAAGGATGACTTTGAGGATGATATTGAAGAGTCCCACTCGTCGGACAATGATAATAATGAGTTCGATGATGAAGATAAAACCAGTGAATACCGTAGCAATACATTAAATGCAATGAATGCCCAACATGCTCTCGAATCGCAGAAAACTTGCTGCACCGCAATGGGCATCCTCAGCTGGAGAGGGAGAACGCGTTATTAATGATGTATGTGTTATACAGCTACCCGGTGGTGGTAACGAAGATGACATGCATAAGACGATGGCAGCAGAACAGGAAGACAACATGGACATGGAAGCGTCACATCAATCGTTTTTGGAACCCGAAGTAGTTATCAAATAAGAAAAAGAAGACTGTGACGAAAGTGGCCAGGAGAAAACCCACAATGCAGAGGAGTTAACGGCCGCAGCAATGAATGGTGGTACAAAAGAATAAATTCAGGATGGTACTAGTCAATCGCTTAAGTAACGAAGACGAAACGTTGGTAGCTAGTAATACAGTAAATGCCGCAGCAAATACAGTGTGGAATTATTGCGAACGCTACATTTCATATCTGAACTGCAACTCCTTTGATCGTGTTTGGCTGCAGCCACGTGTCAACTTTTCATGGCGCTACTAGTCAAAGTAAGAGCAAAACCCGCAGCATTTTTTAGGCCAAATACGTTCCATTGCCGTAGTTTAGTACTTAGTGGATTGGCTTATTAGATGTGTGGCCACGGTTCAAACCAGACCTCTCTACCAAAACAGAATATGAAAAAATATTTCATTTCAGCAGTCTTCTGACAAAAATTCGGAGAGTAAATATAACTGCCATGAAAAGTTTCCCAAAAAACTGAAGTTCGGAGTCGACTTTAAATTGTATGTCCCGCTATTCATAGATAAAAATTAACACGCACAACATGACTGTGTGAGAAGCTAGATTGTAGTCCTGTATAAAGAGTTGTAATGAAGAATTAAGTAAGTTAGTAAATACATTCCTACTAACTTCGAATCCAAATATTGTTTATAACTAGAACATCATATCATTCAATTGGATGCTGACAAATTCTCTATCGGCGAGACTTTGCTAAACTACAAATGACCTTTTAAAACTTTATAGACTTGTCGAGGAGGAATATCCGGCTCTACCACAAATCAGACTTTCAGTTTCGATTGACGCCGGATTGTACAAAAACGCATACCCCTTCCACATTAAAATTATACTTTGCAAAGTATTTAGTTTGCGAGAAGGAAAAGAAAAGCCAAAGAGAATGAGTACACACTTTGCAACAACAGCAATAGAAGAACAAAAAATTTCTTATATAAAGTTGTGCATGTGCCAAAAAAACAGAATTTGGAAAATTTCTTCAAAGTAAACTTTCTGTGCGATAGGGTTTAAACCATGTTGCCACGGCTGCTTATTTATTTGAAGTCGCGGTAATCTAGTAGGTAGTGTGTTAAGGCAGGCCGGAATTTGATATACAGATTGTTAAAGGCCAATTAAGGGGTACATAACTGTAATGCGCATCGGCTCTGTCAGAGTAGAAGTTTTGTTAGTCTGTCAAATCCGCGACAAGAACTATTATTTCAATAATTTTTCTTTATACGACATATAACGCAGATTTAGTTGAAAATTGTTTATTTGTACATTTTTGGTGATGAGTGTAAATTAAAATTTAAAACTCGTTATTAATTTATAAAAATAAAAATATTTATTATTTTTAATTATTATTTAATAATTTTACGCTGATTTTATTTTCATCAAACAGAGTTTTGAATACATAAATACAAATTTATATAACAATTTTAAGACCATTTATTTAAACGTAGAAACTTTTAAAGTGACACAATCATATTAAGTGTACAGGGATATTTTTAGTGTTTAAAGGCAAGGAGACATATTAGGTCCGTTAAATTTTAACATTTTTTAATATTTTTTTACTTATTTATTTAATTTATTAATTACAATACAATTACAAATTATATTTAATTATATACGAGCTGAGTAACTTTGACCATATGCCCGGTGTAGTGTCACAGACACCTCTGGTGGGAATCGAACCCACGACCCTCACGCTAATATTCTAGTACGCTATTCACTAGACTACCAGGGTACCCTAATATTTTTTAAATACTTCTCTTTGATTATATGTTTGTTTAAAACCTTATGTGCTCTTAACCCTTCAACATCTGATTCTAGTGCCAGGTGGATCCCGCTGTTGGTGAATTGTGGATGTATACTCGTATATTGTTTGCGCAATTGTTAGTCTGGTTTTACTTTCGTATGTGCGCGTGTCACCACTCGTTGTCGCTATTCTGCCCAGAGAGTATTTATAAACTACTTACGCTTTAATAATATGCAACTTCTTCTCTCCGTTTATTTTTCATAGAAACCCTGATGGCTTGGGACCCACAAAAGCGTTTTACGAAAAAAGATGTTGCTCTCTTTTAACAACTGAGCGCAATATATATATATATATATATATATATATATATAATAAGTATACAAGTATATATCTGACCACGCACTATGTCCTAAAATGTACACGATCGCCGTTTTAAAGACATTTGATTAGATTAGACATTGGATAGGGGAAGCCTGTAGTGATGATTCATGCTGATCTGAATTAAGAAAACACTGGGTCCAATGCCGCAATTCATCTTTGACCTTAATATTGCACCAGTTGCTTGGAATTGTTCTGATTTTATTACGGACGTGAAGGGATTTTCACGAAGTTAAGTAGTCCACAGAAAGTTTTGCAGAGAATCCTAACTTGTATATAAGCTCCAGCACTTCACATTACAGATGACTGCAATCACTGCTTATTATTACTGCTCATTACCATGATTTTCTTACACTCACACTTTTTTCTTGCTGCGGAAAAATATTTCGCACCTCACCTTTTCTCATGGTATGTCTCTTGTTCAAAACGTGTTACTACCGTGTGCTGTGTTACTACTGGCTGTATCACCTTTTCTAGTATTTGATTTTTGAAAACCAAGTGCAGACTTCGAAGGATTTTTAGTGGACAAGCAAGACCTCTTGTAGGAATCTAAGCGAAAAGGCGTAATATTAATGACTTACTTACTTACTTACATTTAACATACGGTCAATCTCCAAATAGGGTTGGATAAATAGTGTCGACCTCAATGCGCGAATGAGCCAGTGTTATTTATTAACACATAAGTGCAGCAATAATATTGTATCATCTGTTTCTGTGGGTGGTGCAAAAATTTGGGAGTCTTGACGTTCTGAGCTTAAAAATCCAGTGTGGTGGTCGCTGGAACCAGTACATTTTTCAAGTGTCGAAAGAAGCATTCAAGTGCCTCGGTTTCTTAAGACGGTGCAATAAATACTTCACTTCATCTGATCTTCTTACTACTTACATGACTTATATCCGAACAAGAGTTAAATACAACTGTCATGTATGGGTCGGTGCCTCGAAGTCTAGTTTGAGGCTTCTCGACCACGTACATCAGAGTGTGAAAGTACGTACATAATGACGGTTGGGTATCCAACATTATTGATTCATTGGAGCATTGTCGTTTGTGGTCGATTGGCCAGTGGATCGAACACTGCATTACAAACAAACTTCGTTTTTTAGCCGGACTATTCGTATGTGGAAATACCTTCCTTCAGAGGTCTTTCCTGTCAGTACTGATATAACGAGATTCAAATGTTATGTCTGCAAACGCTACTCTCTTTTTCCTCCTTCCCAAAACGTATTTTCTTAGTTCCAATAAAATGCACTGTATGAGTAATTGGTCGTAGAAAAAAATGAAAATAGTTCAGCAGAGTAGCCAGCAACAACTTATTGTCCACGAAGATTTTCGGTGACAAGGTAATCTGAATCAATATTAGCAGCATGGATCGAGTTAACGTCTAACACTGTGGAGTTCCGCCTTTCATCAGTAATAATGTGAAAGATTTGAGTCTTTGTTATGTGATCAACGTCACTTTGCGAAAATGGAGTTATTGAAATTTGATGTACATTCAGGTCCATGCAGTGATTAATTCCTGATCCTGACGATGTTTGATAGGATAGCTTGTATTTCGATTAGAATTTAATTTTATTTTTGTTTTATCCTTTTACCCAAAAGAAATTTGTAATCCAACAGTAAACAAACAATCGGCCATTAAGCGCTTTTAAAGGCCCTTGCTAGGCTATGTAACAACACACTTTTTCTTTAAAGCTTGCAATTGAGTATGATTATATAAAAGAGTGTACTTCACTGTTGATATTAATTTCCATTTTTATTGAACAATATTGTCATTTATTTTCCAGCTTTATTCATCCTCCATACCTCTTCCTTAGTTACCGTTATTCCTGGAACTGCTTATCTTTGTAACAATGTGATGGTATGTCAGTGCATTCCCCTCAGTACTTAATACAAATTTTTGTTTATTATACTCATCTTAGCAACTTCGTTTGTTTCTTTCCAATGAGTGTCTGCCTGGGAGTCCTTTCCTTTGCATGGCTGGATGAATGCTTAATAAAGATGAGTTCATAAGATATTTTGTTTTCAGTTTTACTTTTCCTGTCTTTTTTATTTTTTGTTTTTTTTTCTCTTCTTTTTTTGTTGTTGCTGTTGTTTACAGTTATTTATACAAATATTGTTTATATTATATTGACAGTATTAAATATGCAGAGGGAGTGAAGGAATGGGAATAATACAATATATACCCAGGTTAATAAGTATGTCTTTAGGCTTTCGTAAATTAAGTATGAGGTTTTCATAAGACTCTTAGGAAATGGAAAGTTTTTCTACTGTCAGGTATAGTGTTTGGTTGTTTGTGTAAATAAAAAAGGAAGGTAAACAAAATTATGGATTAAGTTTCGTTGCAAGTTAATACTGTCATTTAAAAGAAACATTCTTCCAATAAATGATTATATTTAACATTAGAAACCAATATTTATAGGAAAATTGTTTATTTTCGTTTTAATTTGCATATTTGTGTGTACACAAGTCCACTTGCATAAATATAAAATTAGAAAAACACATTTCCTTGATTATGATTATCACACTTATTACAGGAACGTAGTGCTAAAATATTAACAAAATTTATTTGCCAGTTTGAAGTCGCCGTAGTCTAATAGGTAGTGTGTTGACTTATGAGACGTAAAAGCCAGGATTCGGGCCCCAGGCCAGGCATCAAGACAAAATACAAAAAAAAAGTATTTCTTCGGCGACTTCCTCTCAGCAGATTTCTGGCTAAAACTCTGAAATTAATAAAATTGCCATAAAAAAGTTTCTCAAAAAATCTGTCGTTCGGAGTCAACTTTAAACTGTAGGTCTCACCACACATGTATAAAATTAACACACACAACATAAGTGGGGTGAGAAACTAGGACGTTGTACAATGGGTCAATTTGTACACGTCCTCTAACCTAACCTAACCTATTTGCCAGTAACTAAGTAATTGCCAGACAATGAATAACAGAAACAAGCAATTAAGGATAAAGGGATCAACAAAAATAAAAAGAAAAAAATATACTGTAAGGGAGTATAATTCCCAATAAAAGTTATTAAATTCATGTAATCATTATATCTGAATCAATGTAACAAACAGAGCATAACCACAGAGTGATGGATTAATTCAGAACATTTGAAATTCATTCCTACGATTCGGATATACACACATACATACATATTTTACATTGAAACCCTTCAGTCAAGATTGCGATCTATCTGCTCACACCACTAATATTGTGTGTCTTAATTTTATACATGAGTGGCGGGGCCTATAGTTTAAAGTCGACTCCGAACGCCAGAATTTTGAGAAACTTTTTATGGCAATTATATTTGCTCCAAGAGTTTTAGCCAAAAATCTGCCGAGAGGAAGTCGCCGAAGAAATATTTTTCATAATTTCGATTTGATATCTGACTGGAGTTTGAACCGTGGCCTTACGTTTAATAAGTCAACACACTACCTACTAGACTGCGGCGACTTCATATTCACATTCCAAGTAAAACGATATTAAATTAAAATAATGGTTATATTGTTTTCAGTATAGGAGGCAGAACATAACGGAAGAGTATTTGGAGTTTAATTCACAACATTTTCAAATCGATAGGAATTGGACATACATACGTACACAATTTGTCATTACAACCTTTCAGTAAGGATTTCGACCAAGTTTGTTACACTACTTAAATTGCTTGTGTTAATTTTATCATGAGTGACGAGACTTATAGTTTAAAATCGATTCCGAACTAAAGATTTTTGAAAGGTTTTTCATGAAAAACAAATACTCTCACAAATGGTTCACGCAATCTCGTCTAATGAGCTACTACCTACTAGACTGCGGCGGCTTTTAGAATTTTGAAAGGCATAATCTAGTGATTTTCATAAGTGCCATTTTTGATTTTAATAGCATTTCGTATAAAGGCCTACAATGTTTCTAAAACAAGCAGAATCATCTGTCACAATTTTTTAACTGCATGAGAACTGTTGATATCAATAACGTTAGTTTGACTACTAAGAATTCCAAACTTTGTTGGTGTTGTGTTAATTTTATTCGTAAGTGGCGAAACCTACAGTTTAATGTCGACCCCGAACGACAGATTTTTGTGAAACATTTCATAAAAATTTTATTTACTCTCAGAGTTTTTGCTAGAAATTTGCTGAGAAGAAGTCGCGGAAGGAATTTTTTTTTCATATTTCGTTTTTTTAGAGATGTCTTACCTGGGGTTTGAACCGTTACCTAACGTCTAATAAGCCAACAAATTACCTACTAGACTACGGCATTTTCTAGGATTTGTACTCTAGCAATAATTTTTAAAAAAGCATAACCTATTGGAAACCAATTCTTTAAACTGAATCGAGTGAGGCTTAGTATAGGGAGTTTTTCTTAGCTACATGAGTAATATCAATAACGTTGGCTTGACATTTGAGAATTTTAAACTTTGTTGACATTTCAGATCAATTAATTTTGGCATGGCGTAATGAATCGTTTATCACTAGAACTGTGTTATTAAATTGTGAAATTGTGGAATTTAATTTGAAAAAGATTAATCTGTTCGCGAAGTCTACACATTCGGCATTGATTCGTGCTGGTTGGATTCATTTAAAACTGCTTGAGGCTAAGCTTTTTTATCAAAATACTTAAGGTTAAACACTTACGTCTTTAACCAAAATAATATAATTGTAGTGAAAATAATTTTGAAGCTGTTAATGAACTGCCATTACATACATTCATAATTGGTCCCTACGATGACAACTTAGCTTCTCATACCACTTATGTTGTGCGAGTTAATTTTCTTCATAAGAGGGGGGACCAGCAGTTTATAGTCGACTTCCAACGACAGATTTTTATTGAGCTACATTTTCATGACAATTTTCTTAATTCTCAGAGTTTTTACCTGAAATCTGGCGTGAGGAAGCCGCCGAAGAAATATTTTATTCAGATTTCGTTTTGGTCGTGATATCTGATAAGGGGTTTAAACCGTGGCCTTGCTTCTAATAAGCTTACCTGCTATGGTGATTACACGGCCGTCATTACATGTATTGCAAATAAATGTTTGGTACGGTTTAGTGACCTACCTTTAGGGTGAAAGTCTAGCGCTATCGAGCCATGATTCCAAAAAAACGGTCAAATAAAAATCAAAGAAATTTGATTATAAGATTAGCATACAGCGCGATTGACAATTGATTTAATGAAAATCCTGTTTCGTGGTCCTTTAGCATTACAAACTTTGATTCACGACTACGACTTGGCTTCTCACACCCTCCATGTTGTATATGTTATTATAATTTAATTTAATATTTATAAGTGGCGCCACCTTTCGTTCGACTCCAAACGATAAATTTTTTAGAAAGTTTTCGTAGCAATATCAGTCTCAGACCAAGATCGAATGCAAGTTTAGTTATCTTCTAGTTAATAGGAGAATCAATATCAATAGTATCCACAATTTTCATGTGACTATTATGATTCTCCCAAGGAGGTATTAATAGATACCAATCATTATACCCTGAGGGCATAGATTATTGGTTTTTGTTTAGGAGTACACCCTGGAGACACCAATTCATTAAATATCTACCCAGTAATTTTCTGACATTTGAAAACCTTGTGGTGCAAATACAAAGAATTGTAGACTTAATACTGCAATCTTTAATAGTTTGCTGAAAAGTTTGAAAACTTAGTCATTAGATGGTTAGAGAGCAGGAAATTTTCTATTAATTTCGAAGAGATTTTGATGATTTTAATTTTTAAAACTTTGATTAAAATTTGTTAACTACTGTTCTGCTGCAAACTTCAATAGGAGAGAATAACATTTGTTTTCATTATTATTGAAGAGAATATTGAAGTCACCCTAGTCTAGCAGACAACGTGTTGACCGATTAGATGTGCGGCAATGGTTGAAACCACAACTTCAACACCTCAAACAAAATGGAATAGGAAAAAATATTTCTTAGACAACTTCTTCTCGGCAGCAGGATATAGGGTAGGGTAGGTGTGCTTTTGATGTACAGCCCTTGCGCTGACCAACTTCTTGCCCTTGGCTGGTTTTATTAGAACTTGGTCAGTACAGAAATAGCGTTCACCTGTGGCGTCACAACAGGCCGCTATGCGTACTCAAGTGAGCTTTTTGATATCAGATCTACCACTGCGACCTATCCTATCTTCTCAGCAGTATTCTGGCCATGAAAAGTTTCTCAAAAATCTGCCGCTCGGAGTCGTCATGTATAAAAAATTATCAAACTTAACAGAAGTGATGAGAGAACCAAAGTCGTAATTCAGATTTAATAGTTGAAATGGTCAATTAAGTAAGTACGTAAAGCCACGATTAGCCAAACGCCAGCGGAACGCACGTTCGTTTTTAGAATACGAAAAGCAATGAGAGCGTTTACCGAACCGTAATGTAATTTGAGGAAGCATTTACAGTGTTCTTCATATGCTAAAAATGAACATACATTCGGTTATGTTAAGTGGGCGTTTGGTTGACCGGGGCTTAAGAAATATTGTTACATTATTTTCCAAACTTGAGTAATGGATTCATGGATCTAAAGAAATGGTCTATTTATATTTCATATCTTGTGAATATCAAAAAATTCTTTTTGAATTTACTGATAATAAATCTACAATTACACAATTATTTCGTTTACCCCAAGGTATTAATTACATGTTCGGAAAGCCGGAGAATAAATACAAAAAATTACTAGAATTAAATTCATTCTATCGCCTGTAAACAAAAGCAACGAAATTCTTTAATTTCAATGACTGAAAAAGGTCCCCTAAATAAATATAAGAATTAAAAAATAAAAGAAAAACAATGCACGTGTCAAATACACATTTCATAGTAGAAACATAAAAAGCTACAGACCATACACCCTCGGTAAAAATTAAATCAAGTGGCCAGTTAGTTTGTCAGGCATTTAAGCCAAGAGCACAAAAGCATAAACACAAGTATAAGCTGGAATAATAATGAAAGAAAATCTAATAAATTAATTATGAAAAATGAAAAAAAAGAACTAACATTACAATACTAACAAGAAAATTAAATCACAAAAATATTACGCACACTTGTACACACACAATTTTATAAATTATGTACAAAATCCCCTGAAGGAAAAACTAACAAATTTGAGACCACATGTGCCTGCAATTCAATGTAGGTAAGCCAAATGGAAAGCAAAGGAAAATAATTAAAACTAACTAACACTGATATATGTAAGGGTCACGCAAGTGAATAGGCCTTAACTATGAAAAAAATGAAGCAGAGGTAAAATGAAAAAACGGCTTTAAAATCATGTGTTTAAATTAATTAAAAACATATTTCTAAAACTCTAACCAACACATAAATGCTCTTTAATAGTCCAAACCAAACTAAACTATACCTTCGATATGACACATTCAAAAGCTACAAAAATATATTGTTGGCATTGTCTCGCCAATCTCATAAGCTTACCCGAAATGTATTTGAATTTTGAAACTATTTTTTGACCATTCATGCTTTAAGCCATCTGTGAGCCATAAACCTCATATTTTCTTTCTTTTTTTCTAATTTCCTTTTAACTTTTAGATTTTCTTTCCCTTTTAGATTTTAGTTATTTGAGCATTTTTACATATTGTACACTTTTAGGGCCATTATTACGACTTGTCGTTAAACTTGGGTTTAGTTAAAGGTACCTTCAGCTAAAGGGAACTATAAAGTTACCTTTAACTTATTTTCGTTATTACAACTTACAGATAAAATAAAACGATAAAACTGCTCAATTATACAAGTTTTTTTTACACAGTGGCCACCGCTGGCTTCGTTTTGTTTAAATTTGAAGTTGCCATAATGAAAATAATATATAATATGGCAAGATGAAACATAAAGTGACCTTTAAATGTTAAATCTTATTTGGTACTTATAATAACGAAAAACAATTTATCTGCCCGTTAAAATCCTCCCTTTAGTTAAATGCAAGTTGTAATAATGGCCCTTAATCCGATTAGTGTTTGATAATTGTATTCGCATACCAACACTATACGGTAAAGAGAACATTTTATCCGATTTCAAATCGTTTCTTTCCTTCGAATAGAATATTTGAATTGAAACAGTGATGTTTTAAAATATAAAGTTTTTAATGCAAATATTTAAGGGTTTATGCCAATAAATGCTGGCAATACATGAAAGAGTTTTACAATAATACTGTTACGTTTCTACCTTTTAAAAGCGTTTAAAGTATGAGCTCGTGGATTGCAAATAAAATAAAAATAAATTTTGTGTTTAGTCTTAATTAAAATACTTTATTATTCGTACAATTATGTGTGCCACTGTTCACAACTTTATGTAAACAACAACATTGCTTTGTTTGTTATCCCTCTGTTTATACCCTTTGCTTAAACAACAAAAATTACTAGACAATTGTTCGACAGATCTTTGTAACGGAGATCTTCAAACCGCGATCATTCTCTTCAATCACCGCGCGTCTGCATACAAGACTGACTGAACTTTTACTGACCACGATGCCTGCTTTGCCTTGGCTTTTATATGGCAACTTGAAGTCGAATGTTCGCGGCTTCGCCTTCGCGAGATCTCTATAAAAGTAAACATCGTTTTTTCATTGTTGTATGTGTATTTTGTTTACATTTATCCTTGTAATGTTTGTTGCATTTTTGTTTACTTATTTATCCCTTTTTATACTGGTGTTTGTTGTTATATTTTTGTTTATCGTGTAAACAAGCTCATTGCTTTTGTTTCTGTAGCTTTTGTTTATAATTTTATTGTTAAACGATGTAAAAGTAAAACTCCATTTCCATTTTCGTAACAATAGATTAAAGAAACTGAAACAAGACAGAAATGCTTTGTGGAAGCCATATGCTCCCAAGAAAGTTACGACAAAAAAATGCTCATCATAAGCGTCTTATTGTGCAAAGCGTTGACAAGTTTATAAAGAAATTTGAAGATACAGTAAGCATAACAGACTTCGTTAGATATATCACCAAATAGTGAATTCTGCCGCTGTCAGCAATTCGGTTTATCATATGTCTTATTGTGCATGGTTTGCATTTGAACCTCTATCCATATAAAGTTTAACTTACGCAAAAATTAGAATGGCCATTGACATTATATTCAAAAGCAATCTGCTTTCAATGCCGATATTTTGACCATATTTTCTTCAGCAATGAAGTTCATTTCCCACTCGGTGGCATAATTGTCGCGTGTGATTATGGTAAAACTGTTGCATTCTGACAAATTACTATAATCTGCTATGCACTATGATCTGGAGGTGTCAGCGACACTAACATTGAAATTTAGAGCGCTATGGCCGTATGATAACCAGCTTTCAAGATTATGAATTGTACTATCTGTACTACTATTGTACTAACAGGATAGAGCCGATTCTGGATTCATTTCATGACAACTTTCCAAAAAGCGTAAGTTCACGTTTAACCGGCAAGATCATTCGATTTGTCTTTATTTGTGAGGCAAGTGAACCCACGCGGCTAACAAGATAGTGCCACGAACCACACTGCATGACCATATCGAGTTTTATTATATAAGAAGTTGCCAGAAAGAGCAATTTCATGCTTTGACGATTTGTCTTTATTTGTGGGGCCAAGTAAAAAAATTCCGAGAGGATTATGCCCTAAAGTTGGAACGTTTTTAAAAAGGTTTTCGCCAATTTATTGCCAAAATAATGTACGAACGTGCACGTTCTCTCGTTTAACACAAATTAAATTCTTAACGAAAGAAACCAAAGCATGAGTTCAACACTTTAAACCTGGGTTCAAAGATCAAGCCTTTAATTGGCAATTAAATTAGTTAAGGTTTGGTTTGATAAGGTAAACTGAAACATGATTCCATTATATGAGGAACATGTGGAGAGTGGTAATGGCCAATAATGTACTTGTGGTATATAAATTAGTTGTCAAGTTGGCTTCCTCTTTATTCGACTGACAGCATACAAAATCTGATAATGGGATAGCATGGGAATATGTTGAGTGAACTGCTTCAGTCCCGTGGTATTCCACAAAACATTATTTTCGGTAGTTTGATCCATATATGTGTGCGTTAATTTTATCCATAAGTAAGGGGATCTACAAATTTAAAAAGCTTTTGCAGGGTAATTATTGGTTCTTTCACCTTGTGCCAGAACAGGCCTGAATTTTCTTTGTTGTTTTTCAAAGTGTAAATATTTCGTCTAATGTGCCAACGGAGTACCCACTGCCATAGCAGCTCATACAAAAGTATTGTTGCGTGTTTAGAAAGTATTTACATGATGCAGATAATGGGCAATATTGTTGGTATTTGTAAATCGAGAGGTCTAAAATGGCTTAGCTGTATGCCGATCGCAATGAAACCTTGAACAATATTGGTTCGTCTCCTGTCTTTAAACTTACCTACCAATCAACGACAAAGTTTCCATCATTGCCCACATGATCATTCATGCAAACAGGGCATTAGCAGGTCTCGCCCACTCATCGTTTTTAATCGAATATGTGCGAAAACGACCAGCAACTGCATGAATTGGTTGCTCACTTGACTTATTGATCTTGGTCGTAAATTGATCGAAGTGCTCTAAGGGCTTCAGGAACAGATTAATTTTTTAATAGTAGTAGCACCATTTGCAGACTTTGTTCCAATTCATGATAACTTACGTACGCACATACATAATTTGTCATTACAATCATTTAGTCAGTATTACGACCTAGCTTCTTACACCACTTATGTTGTGCGTGTTAATTTCATTCATAAGTGGCGGCAGCTACTTCGAACAACACATTTTTAAGAAACATTTCATGACAATATTTACTCTCAGAATTTTTGCCAGAAATCTGATGAAAGGATTAGGTTAGGTTAGGTTAGAATGGTAGGTATGATACCAAAATCTCATTTGAGCATTCATAGCGGCTCGTTGTGATGCCACAGGTGAACGCAGTCTCTGTTCTGACCAAGTTCCTCCAAACCAAGGAAGAGAAGAAGTTGGTCAGTTGCACATTTAAAGTCGAGGAAGTCGCCGAAGAAATATTTTTTAATATTTTGATTTATTCGAGATGTGTGGCCTGGGGTTTGAACCGTGGCCTAATTTCTAATAAGCCAGCACACTCTCTACTATACTACTGCCTACATGATGACTTTTCAAACCTTATTGAAGTCTATTTTTACATACTCAGCTTTTAAATCATAGCCGTCATTATCGATAGTTTTCATGCAGCCAAATACATATACGATAGTCTGCTTTAAAAGTGTTCAACATTCGTTTTTATTTATAATAACTTGTAGAATGACTTATCCTCCGTGTATGACCACATATACCCACTTAAATAAAAATTACTTTGTAATTACGATCTAAAATTGAGGCTCCAAAAACCATATTCGACCAAAGAAAAAGCGTAAGGCGATAACAATTCAATACAAGTTTTATGTGCGTCATTAAATTTTATTTTGATTACAACAATTGCCCAAAAAAAAAAACGAACGCAGACCGGAAGGGTTTTTCTACAAAAATAATAAAAAAGTACGAAAGAAATACGAAACAAAAACCAGATTACGAATACAAATGTTGGCAATTACATGATAATAATTCTATTTTCCCAGGATAGCTTTAAGAGTTTATTCACCAGAGCCATTAACGAAAAGGAAACGTAATGAGACTGCAGATGAATGAAAGGAAAACAAATTTAAAATGTTAGAAAAGTTAATGATTCTAAATAAATACGAATAAACACTCCATAAACGGCACACTTTTTTTTTTTTTTGTAAAACCAGAATGGGATGGCCCTTACTCATGCAGTGCATTGTGCAGGTTTAGGAAAATAGGTTATAGGAAGTTGGAAAGAGGGAGTAGTGTTTGTGGACATTTGATTTAAACTCAAGATGCGAACGGCAAGGAAACGAGTTGCTGCTAGGTGACAACGAAATAATCCATAAAAAGGTAGTGGAAAAAAGATACGGACATTTATCACAGCGATTTTCTTTTCACATTTTCATGCAGCCTTGAATTTAAAGATTCTTTTCCCGTTTTTTTCTATTCAACATGTTCACCGGTTTTATTTTAAAATAAATGGCCAACACTTCAGTCAACGTTCATTTGTTTTTTGTTCCGTTTTCTTCTGCCATATTTTTTTTGTTGGATTCCGGATGAAAACGTGAAATTCACAGCCAATATCTGGCTAGTTGTGGTGAATGAATGTGATTTAAAAGGTACACAACCGTAAACGAATCTGTCTTTCTATTCTGTCACAAAATTCAGTATATTGTTACGAATGTTGTTTCATGAAGGCGAAGTCATGAACGTTCGCATTCAAGAACATTCATCTGACTGTCTACTTTGCCATATAAAAGGCAAAGCAATGCAGGCGACTGAGTTAGTGAAGTTCTGTCAGTCTTGTAACAAGACGCTCAGTGTTTGAAGAGTATAATCGTGGTTGGAAGGTCTCCGTTGCAAAGATCGGTCAAATAAATTTTAAACCGTTTTAAAGGGTAAAAACATAACAATATTATCTCTATTGAACGTAATGAATCGATTTACACTTGAGCAATATTGGGCCAACGAGAAACGAGAAATTATATTTTCGGATGAACCTCATTTTCATCCTGGTGGGTATGTTAATAAGCAAAACTGCCATATTTGGGGCTCAGAAAACCTTATAGAAGCCAATGCATCCATTACGAATGACTGCTTAGTGCGGCTTGTAAATGAGAAACATTATTGGCCATATTTCTTTGAAAATGAGGACGGCGCAATCAATACCTTCAATGGGGACACCTATCGCACGATGATAACCGATCTTTTGTAGTCGCTCTTCATGGTATTGATGTGAACGATGTTTGGATTCAACAGAATGTTGACACTTGCCACAATGGATTTATTTCGACGAAAGTTTGATGGTCGTTTAATTAGCCGAAATAGTGATGTCAATTGGCCACCAAGAAGCTGTGATATGACACCGTTTAACTATTTTCTGTGGGGTGCCGTTTAAGGAAATTGTTTTGACGACCAACCAAAGACAATTGAGCATTTGAAAGCCAACATTCGTTATGCCGTTGTCGAGATACGACCCCATACACTCGAAAAAGTGCACGAAAATTAGTTCGATCGAAAGAAGTATCGTCATGACAGCCGCGGCAGCCATATGATTGAAATAATATTCCATTTCTAAACGGAACAATTTCACTTCATAATAAAAACAAATAAATTTGGCGAAATTTCAAACCGGTTTATAACAACTTTACAAATTTAAAAATACAACAACAATTGCCTTTGAGCCAGTTTGTCATACTCTTACCGGCTAAAACTCGTCTACCGAAAGACGCTTTCTTTTTAAAAACATTGTCATTCACCGTAAATAATTGTGTTGGGGTTTGAGTACTGAGTACCTAAGCCTTGATATTCCTTTAATTGTCATTATTTTGTTGCCATTCCTTTGGAATGCATTGCTAAATAAAAAATATATTTTGCACAATAAAATCAAAACGTTTCTCTTTTCTTAATTTTTTTCTTTCCGGTATTCCCTACAAATAGCACAACTAAAAACTAAAACCAGATGGCTTTCAATATCATTCTCTTTAGTCTGTTGGAATAATTTATTTTGCTATTCTTTGCAGGATTTAAAGAAAATAATAAAAAATAATCCGCTAAGAAATATTTCGCAACAAAAAACTAAATTTAGAAGAGAGCGCATGGCACCTATAGTAGAGAAATGCTTGTTAAACGGCAGAAATTTTCAATCAGGGACTGCTTCACTTGTAAAGCAATATAAGGGCGGGAATTCTTCTTTTTATACATAGAATGATACGATTTTAGCGTAAAAGGACAGAGATATCGTTGGAAATTGCATTGCTGATGAGCTGGCCAGGGAGGAAGAGACTGTCTTTCACCTCATATTTTGTGCCCAGCCCTTGGCATGAAGAGACTAAGGTTTCTGACCTCTCATTTTCTAACATCGTTAACCAAGGTATCTAATACAAAGGCTGATGCTATAGCACGACTTATTTCGGACTCGTGATTATTTTCTCTAAGGAATGATTGACTCTAGGGTGGAATTAATTGTGGTATCGCAATGGGCCTAAATGCTGCCCTAAGTGGGACTTCTTGTTTCGAAGGGGTCCGCCATCTAACTTAACCAAACCTAACCAAGCGTATAAGAATTCACCACCATATACTGAGAAGTAAATTAGAAAACAATTCTGCTTATCACAGTACAGAAATCAATGTTGCCATTTTTTTTTCACCAAAATGGTTTAGATCGGGCGATTCTTCTGCTGCGACAAGGAAAAGTCATTTCCGGAATGAATTGATTTTGCAAATACGGTGCAATATTCCCATCATATTTTTAAGTTGCTTTTAATAACGGGTGACTATATTTGCTATTTTGTTCTTCAGTCTAACAAAGAGATTCGTAACATGTGGCAATAACCAAGATATTCAGTAAGGTTTGCCATTTCACAATAAATGCAATTCTTGCAATTCTTACTTATATTTACTGGATTGCTTATTATTACACTTAAGTCGTGATAGCAACCTAGCTCTACAAACCACCCATGTTGTGTGTATAAATTTGATATACATAGTAATATACAGAATTGACCAACTTTTCATTTTTTCTGTTTTTTCTTTTTTCGTTTTCTGCGAAATGTGTGAGTTTGAATGGGGTTTGAAACACGGAGTTGAAGTCGCAACTTAAAAATCATTGAACTTTATCACCAAAGCATAAATGCTGAATATGTGAGAATTGTGTTTTCTATCGACAATTTATAGTTAGTCCAGGCAGTTTAGATAAAAAGAACTTTTGTTATCCTTTCTTCCTGCAGAATCTCCTGTTGCCATTTCATTTTCATCACTTATTTTAGCTTAGGGCAATACAAAAGTGGATTACTGTTTGAAGCTGGCAATCTGGTGCTTGCTTATATTAGCAGTTATGCTACTTTAGACACTCATAAATTCTGGCAAGGCGATATAACATCACTAGCCATCTAACTACTTGACCTTCTGTAAGAAGGAATCCTCAGAGATGCCTAATGCAGTATATAGTATAATATACTGCAGGCACTTTTATTTAGAAGATACTAAAACCATGAGGCGAAAGTAGAACTCTATTTGATTCGTTTTCCCTCTCATAGTGCTTCGCGCGAGCCATGGTTGTAAATTTTGTCGGTGAACCTATTGTTAAAGTTGGATGTGAAGTTATATTCCGTTCACTCCCAATTTCTTGAAATAAAACATTGCCGTAGTCTAGTAGGTAGTCTGTTGGTTTATTAGATGAGAGCCTGTGGTTCAAATGCCAGCTAACACATCTCAAACAAATCGAAATATGAAAATATTATTTCTTTAGACTTCTTCTGACAAAAAATCTGAAAGAAGTAAAAGTTGGAATGAACAGTTCCGGTAATCTGTCGTTCGAAGACGACATTAAACTCTAGTTCCTGCTACTCGTGGATAAAATTACCACACACCACGTGGGTGATGTGAGAAGCTAGGTCGTAATCCTGACTGAAGAGATGTAATGAGCAGTTATTTATGACTCCACAATAACTTGCATGTTTTAACCATTAAGGGACTACATTTTATTCATTTCGCTTCTTGTTTGCAGTTTATTTCAATTTATCTCTTTCCTTGACTTTAATTGTTTTTTAAATTAAATTTCTTGTATTTCAAACTAAGAGTATAAAATGACAAGAACAACATTCACAGCGAAGTCATAAATATATTCCGTCATTTTCTTATTTCATCTGGTAGTCACTGCCATTTTTTTCAGTTCATAACTTCCTACTGAAAGTAAAGCATAGTAAATGAACTGGAGCAACTGTGATGGATCCAACTGATTAGAAGTCTTACTGTCATACGCTCAAATGAGAGAAGAAGCAGTGGAAGTAACCGAACGGCAGTAATTCTAAATCTAAAATTACAAAATATTTGCTAATCAAGTGTAATTTATTACTCGTCTATTATTGTATAATTTATTCAATATAATTTGAGAGCGAAACGTTTTTCTTTGACTCCAGAATATAATCATAAAAATAAAATAATCAAATAACGGTAATAACAGTAGTAATATGAACAACAATAAAATGAAAATCTGCCACTGGATGGAGAACAGAGAGGTGTCAAGACTGAGCAGGCATTTTCTTGTATATTTTTTTAGTAATAAATGGTTGGCTTGTAGGAGTTGGTGATGTTAACTTGATATTCTTTTGTTATCATTGTTCGTTAAGTTTAAGGATAACAGACACATACACATACACATATAATCTTCTTAAATAGTGTCTGCGTATGTGAGTATGTGTGGATAAGATGTGTAGACGTTTTTGTTTTTGAAGAAATAATAAATAATAAATCGAAAATGAGAAAGAAAAGAGACTTATCGCTAACAAATCCTTGCATAAAATAATTTTAAAATGCAATACATTGCGCTCTGTACCATCTGGTAACAATTCAAATGAGTCATCCACCAGAGCATTTTAACGCCATTATGAAACACAAGGTGATGGTATGCCACCGCTCGATAAACATATTAATTTAACACCGTCATCTTCTAAATATGTACCGGCTGTTTTCTTTTTTATTTTTTTTTCTCGTATAAGAGCACCATTGTAATCCAGTATTGTCAGTTGTATGGGTGGCACTACAAAGAGAAAATGAAAATAAAATTAAAAAATAATCAACACAGACAGTAAAATGAAATTTATTTGCACAACGTAAGTTATTCTAAAAATCCCTACAAAAACTACAACAGAAAAAAATTACAAAGAAAAGACAACCAAAAAACATAAACACAGTTAAGATAAATTATTAAACTTAAAGGCTACAGGCCAGTAATAGTAAAAAGCAAATACAATACTGTCTGTTTGTTGGCTACAAAAGCACAAAAACTGAAAACACCTATTAAATTGACAAAAGGTTTTAGTTTTGTTTGACCAAAAATAAATTAGAAAACATATATAAAATGAATGAATTTATTCTGTGTAATTGAATATTTAAAAAGGAATCTCAAGCAGCCATTACTTAAGCAGTCAGTCGGATTTTCATAACCTCGAACAGAATATTGATTCATTCAAGAGACTAATAGACAAATAAATAAAAATCTTGAAAATATTTTTAAAAAACATATGAAATAATTGTAGAGACCATCATATGCTCTGTTAAAATAGCTCAAGTAGGACTGCTGATTTCCACTACTCGGTATAAAAAAAATTGACGAATTTTGCAAGTTGAAGAAGAGAGAGAATAAAGAATTTATAGACAAAGTGAAATAGAAAGACGTGAAAGAAAGAAAAGTGGCGCATTTAATCGATCAATCATCGATCTAAATTTTTTTAGTTCCTCTGCTCTTAGAAATATTAGAACGTTGCAAAGCTTTTCTCTCATAAGAACAAAGCACAATCAAGACTCTGAGCAGCAACGAATATGTCAACGCACTTTGAATCTCTTCCAGTCGTTTGACACAGTTGAACAGCTTTCAACTCAACTGTATCGCTATCATCTTCATCTACCATATAAGTAAGGAAAGAACTGGACATAAGGTAATCTCCTTCATTTCTGTTAACACGCGACGTATATTAACGAGAATATGAGAACCATAAATATGGCCTTTAGAACTCTCACGAGAGCAGTAGTCATGAAGATAAGGTTTTTAGTGACTTCGGTTATGCTATTCCTTTTTGCAACAGTTGTTGCAGACAACACAAAATGGTACGTTTCGACATGCGACAGCATGTGTGAAAATGAAAAACAAATACAATTTACAACAGAGACATTATTCGTCATGCAACGCAATGTGTTGCTGACTACACACCATTTGGTAGGATTCCATCTGTATACTAATTCTAACTGCCATATTCTATAGAAAAATGCTCCTTCTGTTGTTTTGATACTAATACATTAAATGTCATCCCATCTCCAATAAAACGAAATGTGAAAAATTATTTCTTTGATAGGTTTCTGGCAACAAATCTGAGATAAAATACAATTGCCATAATAAGTTTCTCAAAATCTGTCTTTCAGAGTCGACTTTAAAATGTATGTCCCACCACTCATGTAAAAAATTTACACACACAACATAAGTGGTGTGAGAAGCTAGATGGTAATCCTGACTGAAGGGTTGTTATGATGTAAAACAAAATTTTACGAAGAAATGCCGCGCAATCTTAATAAATTTCAAATCATGACGGCAAGGAAAGTAGTTACACTAATTTCCCATAAAAAAAAAATTAAAATCACAACAAAAATCTCCGACAGTGAAAGACCACATATTTCTCAAAGCATAAAAAGACTAAAACAAATAACAACAAATAAAAAAGGAAACTAAATAAACCAGGTCTACTTACCCAATACGGTTACATTTATTCGCCAATTACGTGTCGGTGATTTATGGAAATCAACCCGACATTTATAAAGACCTGCATCACTTATTTGTATATTTATAATCCTTATAATAAAGAAAAAATAATGAGAACATTGCTTTGTATTCTATGTTGCAGATGATAATGATGATATTAAAAAAATAATCATGACGAACATATTTTTCTTTTTTGGAAGTTTTAAAATTTTTAATATTTTCATATTTGTTCTGCTTTTTCTTTTGTAGTTGTAATACAATATTTGATGGTTTACATATTTTGGACGTCCTATTTGTATATAATCAGACGTCGGCACCAATAGCCCCCGGGGGCTGAACATCGTTGGCTTTTTACACAAATAGGACATGAACATCAACAATGTTCGTTAAAAAGAGCGTAAAAATGCATCCAGTTGCTTGTGAAGGAGGTTGTCATCACTTCTTTTTAAAAAATTTTGTATTTCAATTATACACCCAAAGAAAAATTAAATTAAAATGTGGAATAAAACTAAATTGAATGAAGATGAGTGCGAATTTTTCAAGGGGTTATATTTTAAGGTCATCTGTTTCGTAAATCGGTCACCACAAAATTTCCATACATTATTATGTATGAAAATCTTTCCATAATGATATTTTCTGCCTGGTGAAATATTGCCATCCTTTACAATGGGAAAAATTCACAGCTTTTTCTTTGAATTTTTAAGTGAAATATGCCTATCATCCCTAAGAGTAATAAATGTCATCAAAAAGCACAATAGTTTGTAAACAATATTTGTTCGAACACTGCTTGAAACAATAATTACTAACAATTTTCCTCTGGGTTATACACATGCCTCTCACAAATACACTCACATTTTTATCATGTTCTCTTTGTGCTGACATCTGTATATAATTCAGATTACATGTGTAATTTGGAAGTTGTAGAGGAGGACAAAAATATAGCAAAGCTAAAATATATTTTATTTAATTACATGGGTGCAGGTTAGAGTTTAAATTTTATAAAAGTTCGGAAGTCAATATATGAATAACGGGTATTATTTGCTTTTGTTGTAGTTATTGGCTTTTATTATTAGGAAAAGTGACAACTACATTTAAAGTTTTTGACGCCAATAATTACAAACCACAAGTAATTATCCAAATCAGTTGTATTACCTTTTTTTGCTGTTGGTTTTTGATTGATGTATCATTGGCAAAGGGTAGGTAGAGGTGATAAGTGGTTGTCATCATAAATATTTTTAAAAAACAAACTTTGTGAAGTAAATGCATACGATCATAGTTGAGGACGAGAAAACAGCAGCTACTTAAAATTCTGCTATTGCAAGTGGCCCAAAACCCCTTCAAATCTTGTTTTGATATAGAGATGTCTCATGGTATGCTTTAGTTAAGTACGGAAAAATGTTTTCTGGGTTCCTTATATTCTCAAAGTATATACAACAAACACCTTACAACGACTATTAAGAAATTTATTAATATTTAGCAAAACCTCTATAAGATTGCAAGTCATTGGTACAAGATAGGCGGTCTGAGCCTAAATCCTGACAGGACTACAGTAGTGTCCTTTAAAAGAAGGAGAAAACATCCTAATTGAAATAATATTAGACTCCTGATACTAAACGGAAATAAAATATCTGTAAATATTATTTGATAGTAAATTGATACGTAAGACTCATGTAAACAGCCTCTCAGCATGTATGCCCTAATAATATGAAAAATGGTTGCAAGAAAATGCTGAGGATTCAACCCTGATATTACGCACTGAATGGGTACCTTGATAGTCAGAATAATATTGATCCATGGGGCAATTAAGAAATTAGCAGAGATAAGCGTACGTTAGTACAACAGGAGCAATCAGAACCTATTGACAGGATTTTAAGGGATTTAAGTACACTACACATGGCAGTGAAGGCCAGAGCTAACATGAAATTCACTGGAAGATTTTGTGACGTAGGGAATCGAGGTGCTGATAGCTCCCTCTCTCTACAGCCAGGAGACTCTATTTTCTCAGGAGACTCAAGGGGACTTAGGAACAAAAATGAGGAGTAATCTGGCAGCTGCATACATATGTATAAGAGGACCCATTTTCCTTTAAACAGTCTATGCCATCGCATGCAAGAAGGAGTGCTTTCATGCCGTTGATGACACAAGAACAGTTGGGAAAGGCATGATCAAATAAAGGGAATATAAAGAGAGATAAAGACTCTCTCTTCTGAGTCTTACATCAGACAAATAAGGAGTAAGATTATCGGTCTTATGACAAGGCACAGCCGACTCAAAATACAATTCATCAGAATGAGAGCTATATTGAGGACAAAATGTAGATTCTGTGGATATGGAAAGGACTGATCGAACATATTCTTGGATTCTATGAAGTATTAATGCATCCCTGGGTGCATATCAAGTGCTAGACAGGGAATTGTCATTTTTGACACAAAGTAGCGTCATTATATTTGTCCGGGCAATATCCTTGGTGGAAACATTATAGGGATAGCCTATAAAGTTTGAGGGAATACAATATATCATATGAGCTGCTAAAGTATTTTGACTCGATAAGACTTTATAGAGTTTCCAAATCCTAAGTTACAACGTTCTTAGTATGCTTCGGTGTGTATGCGAACCTCAGAATAAACTCATCTTCACAGATAGAAATTAAACGTAAAGTATATAAATTAGTTAACACTTACACGTATTAATTTCATCTTAATTGTGCACATCCAAGTATCGTGAATATCGTCAGAATATTCCAAGAACCAAAACCGTCAAATTTATTCTCACATACTTCAACTCTTGTTGACATTTTAATGAAAATGATCTTTAAAAAAGAAGCAATACATTTGAGAAAGGAAACAAAAGAAAAACTTACATGTGATGTATTTTAAGCAAAAGAAATTTAAAGTCATGCCAAGCAAAAAAAAAAAGGAATCTCAAAATAAAGTACTGCAAAGGAAAAAGGGAGAAAAATTGTAATCAGCACGTCGATGTCTGATATGACATAAATAGTGACACGAAGAAAAGAATTCGATTAAAAATTATATTGTTGTCGCATGTTTTTGTTAAATAAACACAGTAAAGTAAGGACACCAATAGCGTCAGCATTCAACTGCGTCAATATCGTTAACACGACATAGGGCAAACATCAAGGCAATGCGATAGATTGAACATCCACTGAGACATCAATTGCCCTCGATTTTAAAAATGTATCTGTTCCTTTCAGAAGGTGGCATGCGTTTTTGTGATAAAACAAAATGATGTTCATCTATGTAAAGCTAAAGGAAACCAACACATTTTCATCAATTTAATGGCAATAAGTAGAAAGAAATACGACAAAATCATACAAGGGGGAGATACAAACCCCCTGTGTGTCTTTAAACTATTTTTTCCCTTTAGTGAATTTATAGGGCAGACTTTCCTACATCAAATATAAGGGGCAATTTGCAAGGATACTGATAGTCTGAAACGGACATTATTATCTTCATCGAATGAAATGAAATGGACAAAACAGAGTTCTTAGTCAAAAATTTGTTTTCAAAAATTTAAACCGTAACATTGACGACTTTCCTGTAATACATTAACGATTCTAACGGTCTTATCTAATTTAAGTGTCCTATGCTCTACAGATGGAGGAATTTGACTTTTCTCGGACATATTGCACAATATATGGCACTACCGCTTGCATACATTGATTGTGTCTGGATGCCTGGCGTGTCTATGATGCAGTACGCTTTATGATTCTTCATTTAAAGACTTTGTATATAGTGTGCGCCAAATTAATATTTAAAAAATATGTTAAAGATCTCATAGGAAGATTCAAAAACACTTTTTCCTAGTAGTTATAATCATCCTACGCCGAAAAAATAGTTTGGAGATGTAATACTTTTGAAGAAACATTAGGAATTTTGAATTAGCTTTGTGTTGATTTTCAAATACTAACAATAATTTATGGAATGATTTCATGCATCGAATCTAATGGCGGCAATGTGAGTGCAGCAACCACCAAATTAACACACCCTATCAGTTACGTCATACTCGTACCAAATAAATCAACTTCATCTTCAGTTCCACACTCCGAGAAACATTCACACGATACTACTTTGCGGTAAGGTCACGTTATAGGCTGTTCTTTCAATAGCTACCCTCTTTTCGATGGTTTTACGGATCAATATCCATTCTATAATTCAATAAATTGGTTAAGTGTCGTGCCATAAAAATATACATAACCGTTATAACCTGCTAAGAATTTTTAGGTTGAGGTTGATCGCTTCACAGCTTCTGTCAATCCACCTTTCAATATCACAACCGATTGTTCGAACTTTTTCCATTCTTTGTTATTATGGGAATAATTCTGATACCACACTATTTGCTTCCATATAATAGCGACATCCACGCTACAGACCCTCAAACAGCTTATTTATTTATTTGTTAACTACCCTCAAATTTTATGTTATTAGTCTAGAGGCCATCGTAATATGAAAAATCGTGAAATATATATTTCTAGGACTATTTTTCAGTAGATTTCTGACAAAAACTCTAAAAATAAATAAAGTTGCCATGAAAAGTTTCTCAAAAATTTGTCATTCAAAATCGATTTTAAATAGTAGGTCTCACCACTCTTGCATAAAATTAACACACGCAACAAATGCATATAGTGTAAGAAGCCAGTTAGTAATCCTACTGAAGGGTTGTATTGACCAATTATGTATGTATGTATGTACATAAAGGGTTGACTAAAGCCAAACATTGTTTACATTAATACCATGAAAAGCGGGTACAAAAAATCGGTTATCATAGTGCTATTTAAAGAAATTTGGGAATTTTCCACCAAACAGTAACTTGTAATGGGTGCATTGGCTTCTGTAAGTCCACGTGTATATTTTCGGGGCCCCAAATACGACAATTTAGCTTATTAACGTACCCACCAAGCGAAAACGAATCAGATTTGCATAGCGTCACACCAAGACTGGTGCGTGAAATTCTACAATGCAATCAATGAAAATAGTTTCACGAACTTTAGTAATAACTTGCGTATACCGGGTACTATTGGTCCTTCTTTGCGACCAAATTTTGTACGAAATTTTCGTGTAATTTTTGTCTAATTGTCTTTGTTTAGGTAATTAATTTACAAGAAATACCAACGTTGCTCAACCGAAATTCGAATCACTACGTTCAGTGGAGATAACATACTGAATTTTGTGATAGAAAAGAATGACATAAGTACTGTCAGATTCGAAATAACCCATGGTTAAAATTTATGTTCAATCACACTAATTTATTCCATCACATAAAAAACACCAAATTTTTTCTTGAACAGCCTTTTTTTATAATAGAATTTCAGCTTTTTATTAACACATGCTTTTTGTTATTAAATGAGTGATGTTGTATAACAACTTGAAAGATTTTATTATATCAGTTTGTGTACAGTAAGTTTCGATAGACTCTGTTAATATACATACATACACACACAAAATGTTATTTGTTGTATTTATTTGATGTTTCCCTTTTAACACAATCGGTTAAGGGAACAAAACAGGAAACTTTACCTGAGGGTATGACAAAGTTTCTGTTCACTTTTTTGTTTTCGCATAAATATAGGGGAGCGTAGGAAAAAAATAAATATAAGGTGTGTAGAGATGTGAAGTTATCTTGTCTTTCCTTTTTTCTTGTGTTGTTGTTTTAATATTAAAGAAAATTGTTTCATACTTAAACTGAAAATGATTTCGTGTAATAGCCGAAACCAAACAAAAAAATTGAAAATATTTCAATAAAAAAAATGTTTCTGTTATGAGGTGACAAAATTAATTTTTTTTGTTGTGTGGAGTTGTAAAAATTTATAAAATAAACAAAAACAAAAAAAGGAAGTAATAAATGGAAAACTTTTTTTCTAATCTCTGTATTGTCTTTTTAGGAGGAAAAACGGGGAGCAAAACTTTTATCTTCAAATCAGAGCCTTTAACATTCCTTGTTGAAGACGGCATAGAGCATACATATTGTTACGAAAAAGGGAAATGGAGTTTTGCTTTTACATCGTTTAACATTAAAATTATCAGCAAAAGTTATAAAAACAATGCACTTGTTTCCATGATAAACAAGTAAACAAAAATATACCACCAAACATTAGTATTAAAAAATGCAACACAAAAAAAATGTAACAACAAATACAACAAGAATAAATGTCAACAAAATGCCCAAACAACAATAATGAAACAACAACATTTACATTTATTGAGATCTCGAGAAGGTGAAGCCACGAATATTCGACTTCAAGAACATTCATCAGTCTGTTTACGTTGCCATAGAAAAGGCAAGGCAAAGCAGCAATTGAGTCAGTAGAAGTTCAGTCAGTCTTGTATGAAGACGGTGTGTTTAAAGAGAATAATCGTGGTTTGAAGATCTCCGTTATAAAGATCTGTCGAACAATTGACTAGTAATTGCTCTTGTTTATGCAAAAGAGTGCAGAGAGGAATAATAAACAAAGCAATTGTTGTTGTTTATAACAAGTGGCACACAGAATTGTGAGCACAATAAGGAATTTAAATTAAAACTAAACACAAATTTATTTTTATTTTATTTGCAATCTACGAACTCATATTTTAAACGTTTTTAAAAGGTAAAAACGAAACACTATTATCGATTGCACCAATTAATCTGAAACATTTACCAAATTATGTCCTCAAAATACATTCTAAATGACTGACTGACGAACTGGCTGTGTGGCCAATAATACAACCAGGCTAAAGAGCTTTGCGACCTTTAATTAATCAAATAACGTTTTATTGGTACGCCCTCAGTGTCAGTCTCAAGTACAACCATTGTCTTTAAGAGAAAAAAACATTTTCGTAGTTTTTTTGTTATTCTTTTTCTTCTTTTTACACCAAAGTACATTTAAGTGCAGGCCATTCAAAATAAAGAAATAAAGAACGAATTTCAGCAAAAATAAAAAAGACTAAAAAATTTCAAATAAAGAAGTTACTTTAACTTCTCGTGTGTCACCATCAGCACTACAGCGTCAAGAAAAACAGATAAAAAGTTTTCTTTTCAACATTTTATTCTTATTCTTTTTCTTTTTTTATTGCTTAAAGCAAATGTTTATGAATCAAACTTAGAAATAAAACAGCGAAAATATAAATAAATTTCAGAAGGTTTGTGGCATTTTTCTTTTAATTTTTCTATTTCAGATTTTTATATCTTTTGCTACCCATTGGTTGTGGCAATCATTGAATTTATAGCGATGTTTGTTGTATATTATAAGCTATTGTTTTGTCTTTTTATTTTTTTGGGCTTATGATATTGTTACGTTTTTACCTTTTAAAAACGTTTAAAATATAAGCTCGTGGATTGCAAAGAAAATACAAAATAAATTTGTATTTAGTTTTAATTAAAATTCTTTATTATTCTGTGTGCCACTGTTCACAACTTGATGTAAACAACAACAATTGCTTTTCTTTGTTATTCCTCTGTTTATACCCTTTGCATAAATAATAACAATTACTAAGCAATTATATGACAGATCTCTGTAACGGCAATCTTCAACCTACTCCCACCGCATTTTCACACAAGACTGACTGAACTTCACTAACCCACTCGCCTGCTTTTCCCAGGGTAAACTGTCTGATGAATGTTTTTAAATGCGAACGTTGAAGACTTCGTGTTCGCGAAATCTGTATAAATGTAAACATCGTTGTAGCGTTTGTTGATGTATTTTTGTCTACTTGTTTACCATTTTTATGCTGGTGTTTGTTGTTATATTAAGGAGTACGATTATTTGTATAGGTTTGTTTAATGCATTGTTTTGTTTTTGTAACTTTTGTTTATAATTTTAATGTTAAGCGATGTAAAAGCAAAACACCAGTATCTATATATTTTCGTTTTCGTAACAATATTGTAAAATTAAAATAATTATTAACACGCGCTGTGAGTAATTGCTCAACGCTCGGTTCGTAATCTAGCATATAGTACGTTGGCTTGTTAGACGTGAGGCCACGGTTCAAACCTTGGCTCAAACAAAAGGAAATATAAAAATAATATTTCTTCGACGACTTTCTCTCAACAGATTTCTGGTAAAAACTCTGAGAGAAAATAAAATTGCCATGAAATTTCTCAAAAATCTGTTGTTCGGAGTCGTCAATAAACTGTGTATTCCGCAACTCGTATTAACAACATAAATGGTGTGAGAAGCTAGGTCGTAATCCCGACTGAAGGATTGGAAGCAACAAAAGTGATGCTAAACCCGTTGAAGCCAATTGATCTCGATGCAGTTGAAAAGAAAATTTTTTAGTAATTTTTGATTCTAACGATTTTGTTTTAACGTGCAGGTTAAATATTGGAAATCAGTTCAAGACCTTTTTCCTTGGGGTTTGTAAAGTGTGATCTGAAACGAAAATCCATTTTTTTTATAAAGTTCCTTCAATTTAGTTTGTTTCTCAAAATTAAACTATTTTGATCAAACTTGCCTTACCACAGTTTCGTTTTTTAATGACCAATTATGTGTGATCATCGTTGACATAGTTGCGATGTAAACGCACAGTGCTATACCATTAAACTATGTCAGTGTACATATTGTCACCGAATGGTTTAACAGGCTGATTATACCATTAAATGCGTAATGCAAACTTATACCCAGAAGAACAAACTCTACAAAAACCTGTTTACAGAACTTTGGTTTTAAGTTATTGGCTTGACCCTTTCGAAATGTTAACTTTTAAGAAACTCTCTAATGCTGAACATATTAGCTCAGAGTAGAGTAACAATTGCTGAAATACCTTCCTGTATGCGAATTGTGTAATGAAGATTAATTTCAGGTTTTTGTTAGACGTTTATTTGTCTGAAAAACACAAACAATATTAAGTGTTACAAATAGGCGAACGATTTCACCTTTTTGTCTTATAGAAACTTAAAACATAGAAAATTTTCTTTCACCCACTATATTTATCGCACTGTATGTAGATTTCTTATTTACAAAATAATCGCTAAGATTGACATCCGTACTGAAATGAAGAGACAGCCCTAACAAAAAATATTTACGAAATTTATGCATCAATTTGTATCAGCGTCCCATATGCTGCGTCATATGGTGACATATAGCCAGCTTGAGGAGTAAAGAGTCACCCCACCAACAAAATTTTAATTTTGGAAACTCAATTTAAAATTTCCTACCTGAATAAATATTGAAATTCTAGTGTAAAGACTTATTTTCTTCTGCATGAGATACATAAAATAAGTGGCATGTGACAACTACAATAAGAAACACAAAAACAAGAAGAACCAGGGCGAACTTAGTTGGCATGTCATGTGCAATGATCTGGAAAAATTTCGTGTCAATAAAATGTCAACACTTATTAACTGACACTTATTAAGGTTAATAAAATACATGAAAACTAAAGATAGCGGAGGGAGTAACAGAAGGGAAAGGAGAGAAACTATTAAAAATACGGAATAAGATTGAAGAAAAAAAATGGAAAAAAATAAAAAAAACACTCAAACACTTAATGGAAGTTGAAATTGTATACTTATACCTACCGAAGTATGAGAGAATATTTCCTTCGGTTGTATAAAAAGGAAACGGAAAAACGGTATTCCAAATTAAGAGTTGCCATGATGCTTTTTATGTGTTTTTCTTCTAATTTCTTTACGTTTTTTTCACAGTTTCTAGGTTTTCTTTTAATGTTCCTTAACATGCCACAAGACTGTTTAATGTTTTTCTTTTTATTCGCTTTTTGTTTTTGTTATAATCCCTTTGACGTTTTGTTTTCCATGAAATCTTTTCTCTTTCCTTTGTAAATCTTTCTCTTATAATTTTAATTTACATTTTTATTGTTTTGATTTCTTGTAAAGCACAACTGAAGGGTTTATAAAAGCCTTCTCGTAATAAATTGCTTGAATGAATCTAAAACAAAAAATTACAACTAAAACACTCTCTCATTTTATTCATATTTTTTATTTTTTTATATTCTTTTAAGTAAAAGAAATTTAAAATTAAATTATTTCATGGTTTTACAACATAATTTCAATTGAATCAAATTTACTACAAGTGTTGACTTAGTCAAGCGTAGCCGAGTCAAAAGAAATCATCACCAGTATCGCCTTCATTCTCATATGTCTGTTTCGATTCCGACTATTTATTCATTTAAATCGTTTCTTTTATTGAAATAGCGGACAATTTCATATGATATTTCATTTGACAATTTGGTATAAAATGCTGAAATTGCTAGCATTTTGCAATTTATTTGTGGTTTGAGTTGGTTTGTCAAAGCAACACAAAAAATTTTGCTCAATAAGTATGTACAAGACTTTGTGCAACTGCTTCAATAGTGCGCATTACATTTCCAAAATAAATAAGTTTACAGTTGCAACATAAGATAACAATGACTAAAAAATTCCAACCATTTTCGAAACAAACAAACATACATATGTACATACATAATTGGTCATTACAACACTTCAGTACAACCACTGTATGTTGTGTGCCGGGCATGTATACATCGATGACGGACATTTCTCCTTTTCTCTATCTTTGCGGCTTCCAGATCGGCTACACTGCCTTGATGATCACAAAAATCTCAGCCTCGAAAATATGAATGGCAGATGAATGGGTGCCTATCGTAGAGTTTTGCATCGACCAAGTGATAGCCCAGATTTTCGTGCCATCTACCGAGATCGTAAAATCCCAAAGGAAACTACGTACACCATTCGATTTCAGAGAAGATGCACTAATTTAGAGAAATGATTGCCATTGACATAAGCAATGAGTTGCAATGAAAACTCGCAGTGTCACATGCTATAAAATTGCTTGGGCATTTGCTATATGCCCAAGACCAATGCGTTTTGCGTGAGCGCCCCCAATCTAATGACAAGTAATGATCCTAGACAAGATGCTGGGCGTTCTCCCTTGGAGTTTGAAAGGACTTTCCGTCTGCCCTTCATCTATTCTAGGCGGAATTTATTACCATGACTAGGTCGTACCAAAAATATAATTGGTGACCTGACATAAACTGAGAGAGAGCTTGGCTTGGAAGTCTTAATGAATTTATCATATAGCCAGAACCTTCAGCCTTCAAATAATAACACTTTGCGACAAAAAATTAAAAATTGAAAAACCCGAGTAAGTAGTACATGGTCTAGATTGTACATTTAGTTGAGTAGGACACAAAAATACTCTGATTTTATATTTCTCGAACTCTTCAAACTTTTTTTATTTGACAAAAACAGTTTTTTTGAACTTTTCACACAATATTACTGATTACTCGAAAATTTTTGAACCTATTTGAAAACTCAAAGTATTTTGGAAAAGGAAAAGATATACCCTTGAAACGGTATATATAACCATATTGTTCAAACTTATATATTATGAGTAAAAAGTTTCTCCCTAATTAAATGCAAAATTTTATTAGGAAATGTACAAGTGCATTCTCTTGTGAACAGATTGATACTTCACTTGATGAAATCGAATCTTGATTGATCTACCAAGTAAAGCATACTTTTTAGAACGGCTGCCAGTTTAACCTAATCTAACCTACTCGTTAAGAAAACATTTAAACAAACCAGTGTTTAACTAGGTATTCGAGATATAAATATAGGAATCAGTAGAAGAAAATTAAGGCGGATTATGCTTACCTATTGAAAATATGCAACGTGCTCCATTCCAAGAGTAAATTCGGGCAGCACTTATAAAATATTAAAAACATCTTATAGATGAAATGGATAACAAAACTTGTCCTAATTGTTTGTCCTAAACAAACTAATTTAGCAAAAGAAATTATCTTCTATTTATTATTACTCCTTCAAATATGTTTTCTTAAATACTTAACTTTAAATTTTCATAATTATTTAATTGAATCATATTTGGTCAATTCACACAAGCCGTTGTACCGTTGTATCCATTGTATTGTTGGAAGAACATACAACAGTGTATGATTTTTGTTGATATTTTTCATATAACAATCCGATACACTTATACACATTTCTTCCATATGTTTTTAAAAGTTGTGTTGGTTTCGTGCTATCAAATTATGTGAATGAAAAAAATGTGTATATGTTTTCATATGTTTTTAAAAAATTGTGTTGATTTCGGGCTATCAAATTGTTTGAATGCCACGAGATACACAATACAGCATAGCATTGAGCGTTCACAAACAAACAAATGTATTCAATACAACATACACGATACAAAGTCGTGTGAATTGCCTAATTATTTAATGTAATCATATCTTATGAACAATTTTGTGCATATTTTTATGGTAATACGCGGAATGAAGCAACTAAGAAACGTATCATTAATCACTGTTAACCCTTGGATTACATTAAAATTAATATCCGAGAAAAAACAACTTAATTTTGTAAGTATTTCATTATAAAACATTAAACACTTGTAAACCATTTAAATAATAAAAAACGATTAAAAAATAAATAATTTGTAGTTAGTATACTTACTTATAAATAGGCTTAACGTTGCTCTGGCGATACCATATTACCAATTGCAGTTTCTCTGCTATCATAGTGGCTCGCATAAGATCACAGGGAAAAGTCGTATCCTCCAAACCCACCACAGAGAATCTAAAACAGAAATCGTACAAATAAACCGCTTAAATAAATTCAATAATTACAAAACGATTACAAAATATTTGATTTATTAATGTGCCCCTTCACCCATATGCCAGACATAAGTTGCTACATATGTTTACCATATTAGCAGGGGGTTTCTTAATTAATTTTGAATGTTTTGTTAATGTCATACAAATTGCCCAATTAATTAAATTTTTATTTATAAATAAATGCATAATAATGATTATCTGTGTATCTGTGTATGTTTATTCATACATATGTACATACTTCCAATATTAATTCAACATATGGAGGTTTAAAGTCGTAAAATCGTTAGTCTAATTCGCAAATGTGTTAAATCCCTTTTTTTTAATTTTACAGGAGACACAAAAAACATTGTAGCTTTTTCAGTGTTTAAAATTTGTAAACTTTTCAAACTCAATTATTTTTACAAAATAGCTCTCTTTAAATGACCTAGATCAAAAATTAATAATAATTAATAAATAATATTCGTGGAGTTAGCACGTCCTTTTAATTTCTTTCGTAGCTTTGTGGACTTAGCGTTTTTGCAAACCACAAAATTACAACAACTTTAAAATACATACTAACATTTTTTTTGTCGTAAAATATGTATTTTGTATAGTGTTATCGTTTTGCATTAAAATCTCAATTTTGGAAAAAAGTGGACTTAGCGTCTTTGCGAATTATACTAACGAAATATTTCTTCAAATATGCCTGCTGCCGAACAAATAAAGTAGAAGTCGATTTTTTGCTTAAATGGTCATAAGAACAGTCAATTATAGACACATAAAATTGCTATAAAAAATTCAAGTTTTAATGGCACAACGTGACTGAAAAGTCAGTCATTAAACTCACGTCCGTTTAACGAACTGCCAAATTTTCTGTCTCTTCTTCACTTTTCATTTTGTGATGTCAAGTGTTTATATGTGAAGAGCCCTTCTTTCGGCGAAATGTTTTGATATCAATTAAGTTGAAACGAAATGAATTCTGAAGAACAGAGAAGAGAAAAATTTCCATTGAAAATAAAAATGAAGAAAATTTAATTAAAAATGTCACATACCATCCATATCCTAAACTTTGATACTAAAAATTCTAAATTTAGGAAAAAGCTTTGAATAACGTTCAATACAACATTTATACTCTGCAAAGTATCATGAGTGGTGACTATGAAGCAATTGTGGTTTTCTAAAATAATCAGCATTTTTAACGCCTGAGCTACGTTGATGATTATAGAGGCATGAAGAAAATATTTGGTATTGCAAGCGTATAGCTTTAGTACCAAAAAATCCAACACACACTCATCAAATTTTTTATTTATTTGAAATGCCTATTGATGCCATAATTGTTCAAATGTACGCCATGGATTTTTTGGGTGGAACGCATCCATAATGTCCCTTTTTCCATGACCATGCCTGAATTTTGGTGATGGCATGGGATATGTTGGCTTTGATGCGACTTAAGAAAACCCAACAAGAAAAAACCTAAGGGGTCAAAACGTACGATCTAGGTGGCCACTTCATACCAATTCTACGTAAAATCGGAGTGCCTTCAAATCGCTCATGCAGAATATGCAATTTGGTATGAGCTTTGTGACACGTAGCACTGTCCTATTAAAGCCAATATTCAGGACTAAAGAAGTTAGTATTACTCTATCTTTCGTGCTGGCTGTTGTCGTCGTTCTCAAATAAATATTGACCGATGACGCCAATAGCCCAAAATCGACACCCAACAGTGACGTATCTGTATACCCACGTGCTACGACGATGTCCTTGAAATCGCTTGTGCAGGAAGTGCAACTTGGCATGAGCTCTGTGGCGCGTAGCACTTTCTTATTGAAACCAATATTCAGGCTCAAAAAAGCCACTAGCTCATAATAGACACCTAATAGTGACTTTTTGGTATGCATTAGACACTCATGGATCTCATGTGAACAGATATCGCACCAAATTCGACAATTTTGTCCAGAAATGGACCTCAATGCTGATGATGATATTTCGATGAAAATTACGGTCAGTTGCCAACTATTCCACGGCCCATTTAGCGCACAGCCGTCGTTGTTTATTTTTGTTTACCTTCAGTTCCAAGGCCAGTTGAATATCGTATGGGTGCAGGTCCAAGTCATGATGCAAATTTTCCCAAATTGTGCTAAACACAAGGCGACTCGAAATAAAATCTCCTGCAGACTCTCACAGACAGCGGCAGTATTTTCGTTGCAACTTGTGTTTCGTTGACCATAAATCTTGTGAAAAACTCTCTTAGGGCAGCAGCTTCCTCTTCCTTACTTCTATTCTCTTTCAGATCCAGCCTATGGAAATTGAATTGTGTTTTAAGGGCTCTATTATTTGGTACGATAGGAAACGTCAGGGTTTCTGAGTCGTTGGGCAGAATATTTGAAGAATTAAGGGTGAATTTTTATACACCTTAGGTAGTTAGTGAATTAATAGAAGAGAGCCCGTGGTTTAAGCCCCAGTTAATACATCTCGAAATAATCATTCCTTTCGGCGATTTCTTTCTCAGCGGTTTTCTGGCAAAAACTCGGAGAGTAAATAAAATTGGACTGTAGGTGGTCCCGCCGCGTATTTATAAAATTAAGAAACACATCGTGAATGATGTGATAAGCTAGGCTGACTAAAGAGTTGTAATGAATTAAGTAATCGCGTTGTTGCAAGCTCTCTGGAGAAACCCTCGCTTTTAGAAAGCATTTCATTTACACTTAGGCACCTAAGGGCCATTACGACCATAATTTAAAATTAAAGAATATTTCCATAATTAAGGAATTATTAATAATATTAGAATAGGTATAGGTGGCTGCCCATGCAAGAAAAATTTTTGGATGGACTCACTTAGGCCGCATTGGGCCCACTATTAGAATAGTCGCTCATAAAAATATTTCATTCATCTAAAGAAGACAAAAATGAATAGAAAGACTGCAAATTGTAATTGTAATAAAGACAACAAATTTATTTAAAGAGGAAATAAATTAAGAAAAATAAGTAATGAAATGAATTGCAAAATAAAGAAATGGCACGCAATTCCAGCAACAAATGTGACAAATTTATATTTCTTATTCCACTCACTCTAAACAATTATACTACAATGTTGTTTTCATTTTTTTATTTTTTACTACTTTCCCATTTTTTCTAAAGCATTATTTTGTCATAAGCTAGCAAGTGTAGTTGGAATTCAGCACTTATCAGAGTTAGATAGTTAGTTAAGTTGTTGTAAAAAGCAAAATCAACAAATACATACAGAAGCACTGCCAACTGCGAAAAATATTGAGAGTACAAAAAAAACAGTATCATGAGAGCGTTCGATCCCCCCATGCGCTAAACTGATTTTTTATTTTAATTTTATTTATAATAACAATTCAATCTTGTCTGTATACACATACATACATATGTATGTACTCGTAATTGATATTTATTAAATTCATTTACACTTAGTGTTGAATTAACATACATAAATATGTTGGGAAAAAATCTAACACAGCAAATTTTAATGAAAAAATATACAATATGTTGAAAAGAAATATCAATAATTGAATGTAATTTTCTAGCTTCCTTTGCAAATAAATCAAATAATTACATCTGTGCTGTTCCACGTAATACCATATTGGGTTTTAAAAGTGAATTATACAGTCCAATATCAAACAGGATCTTCTGCTAATATATCGAAAAGTGTTCACATAAAACATACATAATTGGCCATTGCAACACTTCAGTCAGGATTACGGCCTAGCTTCTCACACCACACATGTTGTGTGTGGTTATTTTATACATGAGTGGCGGGACCTACAGTTTAAAGTCGACTCCGAGCGACAGATTTTTTGAGAAGCTTTTCATGACAATTTTATTTACTCTGAGAGTTTTTGCTGGAAATCTGTTGAGAGAAAGTCGCTGAAAAAATATTTTTCATATTTCGTTTTTAGTTGCAGATGTCTGACCTGGGGTCTCACGACATAAACGACATACTCAATACGTCTATTGTAATTGAATAATAATTGCCAAATAAATGGCTTATATTATAAAAAACAAATCTAAAGAACTTTACTTATAATAATTTAAGGATACACAGACTGCTCAGTTGTAGAGTATTCTATGAAACTATACTGATTTATAAAGTCAGCCATGCTGCAATTTTTAAAGTGTAATAGCTCTTGAATATCGCATATTTTTGGCATATTATTGCATATATGCGATATTATATTATCACATATTATGGCGGATTGTTCTCAAGAATAAAGTTGACACACACGACATGAGTGGTGATCAATGATCAATTAAGTATTTACTTAGATTGAAAATTGTGAATAAATTCAATTTAATAGCCACCACGTTCTTTTTTAAACAGACAATCTACTCGACCGCTATTCTATTATTATCTATCTATCTATTATTTCAATCTACTGCTCCAAGATAAGTTATATCTTTCCAAAAATTTTTGGGATATCGAGCTTACTAAAGCTGGGCAATGTCTCAAAAAAACTTTCATAATTTTAATGTCTTCACAACATGCCCAGCATTCCAGTTTATCCAACGCCCCTATAGAGTCTAGGTATGAGACAGGATGTTGTTCCGTAAGAGCACTCATCGCTCATCAGATGGCCTTTAAACCGTCACAATATATTCAAAATGTTCCTCTTATAAGGCTTACCACATAGTTTCTTCAATGGATCCGTTTGATTAAGAAAGTCAGTATAGTATATCGTCGGATAATTCGTAGTTAAGCAAGTATTAGTGCAGAGCCCCAAGCATACTGTGGAAATATAATTTGTAACTCTATTAGATCCCTTCCACTATAGCATGGAAACGATCTGTCACAAGGGCCGCCTTTTGCTTCAAATCCCAAAGGTGATGTTCTTAATGCACACACTTTGAATTATTCTTATGTAGCACCCTACTACTAAAGTATAAGTAAGCAAATTTGCTCTTTGAATTCTAAAAAAATGCCACTTCCTGCGTATCTGTGTATCGTATTCACACTGCCCGACTTCATATACTGCAATTTTCCAGACAAACAATAATAACGTAATTTGCTACAGTCATACAACAAATTATATATTTTCATTTCAAATGAGCAACAATTTTGTGCTGCGTTTAAGTCAACTCAAATCAAAGAAAATTTAACAATTACTCTGTATTAGCAACATGCCAAAGTGTGGCGGCATTATCAAATAAAGGCAGAGGTTCCTAAATAATTTCCAAGGAATTTAAAATTACAATTTTAAAAAAAATTTAATTATTTTTAAGTAAGGTTAAAAGTCATTATATCGGGTGGGTTATACATCAGTTTAAATGTGAAAATGAGGACGGCGCAATCATTACGGTCAATGGAGATCGCACCATGATAACCAATTTTTTTTTTGTACCCGCTCTTCATGATATTGATGTGAACGATGTTTGGTTTCAACAGAATGGTGCAACTTGCCACCCATCTCATTCCACAATCGATTTATTGCGTCAAACTTCAATTGGCCGCCAAGAACATGCGATTTGACAGCGTTCGACAATTTTCGGGTGGGGCGCCGTTAAAGAAAAGTGTTATATAACATTAAAATTATAAACAAAAGCTACAAAAACAAAACAATGAACTTGTTGACAAATTATCGCACTGCTTACTATAACAACAATCACTAGCATAAAAAATGGTAATCCAGTAAACAAAAATACAACAACAAACGCTACGAGAATAAATGTATACAAAATACACAAACAACAATAATGAATGTAAACAACGATATTTACATTTATAAAGATCTGGAGAAGGCGAAGCCGCGAACATTCGTCTTCAAGAACATTCATCAGACTCTTTACGTTACCCTATGCCATGGCAAGGCAAGAGGGTTAGCAAAAGTTCAGTCAGTCTTGTGTGAAGACGCGGTATGTTTGAGGAGAATAATCGTGGTTTGAAAATCTCCGTTACAAAGATCTGTCGAACAATTGTTATTGTTTACGCAAAAGAGTGCAAAGAGGAATAACAAACAAAGCAATTGTTGTTGTTTACATCAAGTTGTGAACAGTGGCACATAGAATTGTGCGAATAATAAAGAATTTGAACTAAAACTAAACACAAATTTATTTTTATTTTATTTGCAATCGACGAGCTCATATTTTAAACGTTTTTAAAAGGTAAAAACGCAACAATATGTTACTTACTTACCTTATTTTACTTGGAAACAGTTTCTAAAGTAAGTAAAATTTTTGTTAATTCTGACCTTGAAAAGAAGTCTGCTTTTCGTTTGCATATCCAAATATATTTTAAAACTCCTTTTAGGCTAAAAGCCGAATAGAAAAAATTTTTTTCGTAGAAATTTTATTGCCAGTATGTATAACTTTTGTATTTCTTTTTCCTTTGCCTTCACAGTCATTAGAGCATATTCTTAAATTATCATCGTAGATTGTTCTTTTCCAGTGAAATGTGTAGCCAAAGGAAAATGTAAAGAGATTATGAAAACGTTAAAAAGGAAAAGCAAATAAATGTAGGCCCAGTTTTTTCTGTATTTTTCTTGCTTATTAAGGTGGAAAATAAATAAAATAATTGACATATAAATTGCACGTGATATTGAAAGCCTTGTTTTTATATTCAAATTTTGTTTAACAAATTTAAGGCAAGGCGAACAAATAAGAAATTTTTATGCAAAAAATGACAGCAGAAATTTAAATAAATCCTACAAGTCAAAATATTTTTTATCGTCAAAAATTTAATAAAATCTTACAAGGATTATGATTTTCACAGTGGTTCACTTAGCAGGATGAAACTGCATCAGTTAAATAAGTTGTCATTTCTTCAGTCTCTTTAGCTAAGTCACCATGGACACGTATGGAATTCAACAGCAATTAGAAATGTGCCGTGTGCTTTTCCCATTTTATAGTTGCCATAATCGATTGATTGAGATAATCGAGTGCACTAGCTCAGTAAATAATCGACCAAATGCAAGATCAACCGAAAACTTTTCCGCTGTCCGTGAGAGTGTTCAAAAGAATCCGAGGCAGCCGATTTCATGATACTCACAAGAACTCGGTCTTCCGCGTACCAAAATTCGCGTATTTTGCGTCGTGAATTAGGTCTGCGCCCTTACAAAATTCAGCCCACATATAAGTTGAAGGTAAACTACCGTAGAGCAGTAGACAACTGACTGCAATTTTCACCGAAAAATCATTTTATCGTATGAGGCCCATCTTTAAATGAATACGTGAATAAAGAACATTGTCGGGCTTGGAGGATACCAAGCCACACGACATCAAAGAGCGTAAAATACATACCGATAAAATCGATTTTTGGTGTGAATTGCCTGCTGACAACGTCATTAGACCATATTTTTTGGAGAACGATTTTGTCAGACCATAACAGCGATAATTAAAGGATTAAAAATTTCTTTTGGCCTGAATTGGATGATTGGGATACCAACGATATGTAACATCTACAGGGCCATGCTACGTGCCACGCAGTTCACGAGAGATTTCAATACATGATCATCGCACGTGGAGATGATATGGCATGCCCACCGAGATCGTGCGATATGACTCCGATAGACCATTTCCGTGGTGTTTTCTTACCTCGCAATCCAAACTTTATCCAAGCTATCGCTCAAATTTAGCTTGATTTATGCGCTTCAGTCATGGAACAGCGGAGCTTTCGGATTCGCTACACCAACAGAAGCCGTGGCGGGCATTTTACACATAAGGAAAGGAATTAACATTTAAACGACGGCGTCAGAATTGGTTACAGCAGTCGAAGATAACTTGACGAATGTAGCTTTTCAAATAATTCAACCTAAGGGAATAGTCCCACGAAAGTGTATATTAGATGATCTAAATAGCCACACCACTAGAAATAGAAATAATTTCATCTGGAAACATATCATGGAATAAAGCTAAAATCGGTGACTTTCCTTTGTTGACGTCTTGTTAATGTTCCGTTAATAAGCTTTACTTGCAACCCAAAAAGAATAAATAGCACTCTGAATAGAAGCTAGTGACTAATGGTATCTTGTTGAAGCTACATACTGTCTAGTTGACAAGCTTTACTTGCAGTCTAAAAAGAGTCGATTATCATAGCGTCATAGCGCCGTAAAAATAAGCTAAAAGTTCTTACTGGGTCACACCTCCTGACATCAAATAATAACTTTATCGGAATTCGATATCCTTGCCACAATCACTTCTTAATTTTCCGAGCATCATATGCGATAATTTTGTTCATTGACGCAACCACCAAGTGAGAAATACGCTGAAGAAAGTTTTAGTCGAAAAAAATCAGCATTGAACCCTTAGTACTTTAGCATCCAATTAGTTAATACTAAGTTGGTTTATTTGTTTGATAAATTGAACGTTATATACATAGATGAAGGCACAAATTCAAATACGCCATAAAGGACCATAAGATAGCTCCCATTGCTGAGAACGCCGTAGAACCGAGAAATTCGAATTTTCAGCCACACGCACTAACAGTATCCATATTTTCGGCTAGTCGTAACGCTTTTATTCTGTTAACGAAGGAAGTCCAAAAAGTCAGACACTTTAAACAGGCATCTGTCAACCCTGGCGTAGGCGTGTTTAAATTTTCTGACTTGTTATGGAACCGTTACCTTTTTTGATTTCTCGCGGTGAATAGCGAATAATTTAATAAGGATTTGAAAAAAAAAATATTCTACGACGCCGCATTTCCTGCGGGTCAGAGCTGTGTGGGAGAAACAATGTAGGATGAGTAATTCTCCACGAGTAATTCTCATTATATAATTTTTTTACTATATTTGGTGAATATTTCGAAAGAAACGTTGTTACGTTTTAACCTTTTAAAAACGTTTAAAATATGATTTCGTAGATCGCAAATAAAATAAAAATAAATCTGTATTTAGTTTTAATTAAATTCTTTATTGTTCGCACAATTATGTGTGCAACTGTTCACAACTTAATGTAAACAACAACAATTGCTTTATTTGTTATTCCCCTTACTCTCTATTGCATAAAAATAACAATTATTAGACAATTTTTGGAATGACCTTTGTAACGGAGATCTCCAAAACTAGATTACTCTCTTCAATCACACCGCGTCTTCAAACAAGATTGACTGAACCCTTACTGCTCTACTGCTTTGCCTTGCCTTTCATATGGCAGGGTAAACAGTCTGATGAATGATCCTGAAGTCGAATGTTCGTTGTTTCATTATTGTTGTTTAAGTTGGTTAGTTTTTGTTAACTTGTTTATCATGTAAACAAATTTATTGTTTTTGTAGCTTTTGTTTACAATTTAAACGATGTGAAAGCAAAACACTATTTCCATTTTCGTAACAATATGAAGCAGTTTTGTAAAAGATCACACATTTCAGCCAGATGCAAAAATTTTACATTTTGTTAAAATACTGGTGTTATTTGCTAGCCACACATTTCTTAGCTTTGACAAATGCCAGATGTGCGTTTTCTATGGTCGAAAGAACACTACCCAAATATGTAATGTATCTGGCCGTATTTTAGAAAAATTTAACTCACAGCGATTCAGTTTTGTTGATATTAAGTTTAAAGCAGGTTTTTATTATTTCCTGTTTCTTTTGCATTTGAGAATGCGAGTACGAGCGAAAAGCAATGCCACCGGCTTATTCAAGGTCCCAATGGCAGTCTTTTAGACGAAGCCAAGTAAGTGGGTAAACCCGTAAAGAATCTCCAGCAGAGTGTTGTACAGCTCCGGTGAGAGAAAACATCAACATTAAGGGATATAGAAATTTTAATTATAACAAAATTTATTAAAATTTTATAACAAAACCAGAGATCAGCAATAAAACTTTTTTTCGCTTTTCATAACCACTCATGAAATTTTGAATATCAGGCTTGTGCTGACAATCGCACGATTTGAAATCGCAAGTGTTTTAGCATTACAAATAAAAATGAAAACATCAAAACCAAAAAATAAAGAGCAAAAATGCCTACAGGTTTGGTATTAATCATAATTTGTTTAAAAAAATCTGCAAACCAGAAATGAAAAATTAAAAAGGCGTGTCCTGAGGGATTATCCTAACCTATTAGACATTCCGGAGCAGGCGTAAGTATAAACATATCTACATATAAAGGAGTAATGTATATGAGGATTTTGTGTCAAGTTTTATAGCGTATTACCGGCTGAATAAAACTGCATTTAGGATGGTTTATGAAGGAACTGCTGGGCATATATGTAAAAGTACTACTCCAGGCACGATACGTTTGCTGAGCGCTTTAAAATTTCAGGCGGTCGGTGCCTTCCAAGACGTGATTGCCAATGTTATAAGCCTGAGTATGGGATGTTCTATGTTGTGTAAAATGTTATGAGATGTAGTTAATGTTTTTGAAGAAAGACTATGCCTTCTTTGGATGAATTTGGACATGACAGGTGAAGAAACGAAATCGTCAAAAATGCATTTCTATTGAAAGTTTAAAATTCCAGGAGCAATTAAATCGGTACACGGCACCCATGTTAGTGTAAAACCCGCATCGGGTTCTGAAGTTTATTTTTGAAGAAAGTGATTTTATAGTTTTTAGAGTTCAAAAAATAAACAGGATTGCTAGAACTTTGATGTGGACATGTCTGATTTTTAATCCTTACAGATAAATCTTTCTCTGTTCGTTTCATACTTATTAAATAATGCAACAAATCTTTTAATCTTTTTACCTTTATCTGTTTTGATTTAAAAAAAACTCATTATATTTTAATGCAATTCATTATAATTTTTTATTAATAAAACGAAACAATTAACATAAAACTTAAAAAATTTAGTATTGTTTCATATAACAAAATTTAACAAAAACCGAATATAAAGCAAAAGCGGCAAAAAATGGTAAAAATTTCAAATATTTCATCAGTTCACTGCAATATACTCTTGTGATCTGAAATCGGAAATTGTTAGCTTTAAGCGTTTGCCAGAACACCTATTTAGCGATTTCGAATCGTATAAAATTTTTTTTATTTGCGTTCGCCAGAACATCCACTTGACGTTTTTAAAACGAAAACGCAAAATTCAGGTGATTTGCGTGTTTCAAAACATGCCCGTATAAGTGAGTCAACAATATTGAAATTTAACTACTCAATACAACATTGAATTATAAATTCAGGATGCTATGAGTATGCGTACAACGTTGACATCAAACTCATACCATTCGAAATATATCTGATTCATTAGCCTACTCATTTAGATTCATGACTTTAGAAAAATACTTATAAATTAATCAAATACTTATATACACCCAAACCTGTTTTTACACGGTTTTTTTTTACGCGAATTTGAAATAACACGGTTTTTTTTTAACAAATTTACCATTTTTTTTTGTTCGCTCCTTTTTATACGGATAAAATCGTTTAATAAAATAAAAACTCTGTGTATACTATTCAACTAAATCTGTGCGTTTTTATAAAGTTATTCAATTTTATAGGCATATGTAGGCTGCTGCATCAATCCTATGTATATTTTTTCAGTTTGTTTATACACTTACATACATACATAATATTTGACTTTTTTTACGCGTTTTTTTTTTACACGGTAACCACTGGAACGTATCTACCGTGTAAAAAAAGGTTTGGGTGTACGTTCATCAAAATTTATAGTCTTAGTTATTATTGCATTTACAAAAAAAGGAATAAGACAGAGCAGCAAACAGAGCAAACACACAATCTTCTAGTGAGTATTTTTGTGTTCGTACGCGAATGATACTTATTTTGTGATTCTTGTATATGTTGAGTTATGAAGAGTCGAAATCAACAACATCATACGTGTTGTTAAGTATGAGTATGATGAGTACTTCAAACTTTGAATGTGAGTAGAGGTTCCATGATATTAAAATAAGAATGAATGCGTATAAGTATCAGAAATTATGAGTATGATTCGATTCTACTCATCTTTTTGAATTCTCATTGCTGACCTCTGAACAAAAGAAGGCAAAAGCGCTGCCACATAATTAGATTTTGAGAAGAAAGGAGATTTTGTTAAACTTCAGTAGGTATGTTATTCAACTGGCGAGCAGTGTAATCGTATATCATGCGATCAATATTTTTCAATTTATAATTGTGTTTATCCTACTAAGTCTATTATTTTATTTTTTGTATGTATAATTTTTGTAACATTAAATCAAATATTTAATAAATATTTATGTTCCATACATTTATTTAGACCGAAAGGCAGACTAAACGTCTTAGAATCAATAATAAAATGTAAAGTGGATATGGTGGATGAGAAAGTGTGAAAATATGGTATGAAAATATACACACTTACATGCTCTACTCCACTTGCCTGGCGCAAATAAACAGTTTAGAACGAAGACCCAAAGAAGGGGAACAAAATCATTCAATAAATTCAATAAAATAATATACAGATAGGCAGACAGACAGACACATATCCATATAAACAACAGACAATCGACAAAAATACTAAAAACAAAAAGTGTTTATAACGGTATGACATAAAAATAACACGCACTGCCGTTGTTCGAATCTGTTTGTTTCAGAGAGTGACTATGTGTGTGTGTGTGTTGTATTCAGAATAAGATGTTGTTGCTGCTATTGTTTTTATACAATTGAAACTTGCGTTTATCATGTCAAAGTTTATAAGTAATTCAAAACACGAGAATGACTTAATTTTCCTTCAAAATCCAAAATGTATTAAAGCGTCTAGAACAGTAACAACAACAAACAACAGAACAGCTTTCGGAATATGTACTGAATAAGCCATAAATAAACAAAAACAACTTGGTTGGGAAGATATCGAGAAAAAGAAATAAACAGAGAGTTTAAGAAACAAAAATTTGGAAGGCTCTGACAGTAAAACAGAAGCATATGTAAATAATATAAAATGATAAACTGATTTATTTCATTTTTCTTTTTATTTCTGTCGGTTTTTTTTTTGCAAATTTTATAAACAGAGTACTGTGCAGTTCTTTAAGAGGGTATGGCATAAGATTGATGTTAAAAAGTCTGTTTTACTGCATGAAAAAGTAAATTCAGCTAACTGAAGTTCTTTCGAATGAGAGTCAACAGATACTTACATAAGTTTTATATATCTATAGGGCAGTTCAGCTAGCTGAATTTGACTTTCTGCCAGCTGAATTTCATTCAAATAAAGAACAGTATAAAGGGTCCGCCAAATAACTTTTTTTTTTGGAAATACTTAAAAAAAGACTACTGAATATTTTCTCAAATTTCATTTTTTATTTGAAAGTACAATCCTTCGGGTTAATAATGGAAAATAATTTCATTCAAATGGCTGCCTCGGCTGGCCATGCAGTAGCCTACACGATCGGTCCAATTTTTAAGCACATTATCGATTGTGTGCAGCTGTATTTCACCAATGGCTTCACGAATATTGTCCTTTAAAGCGTCAATTGTCTCTGGCTTGTCGGCGTAACACTTATCTTTGACACAAATTTTAGTCCAACGGTGTCAAATCGCAGCTCCGAGTTGGCCAAACGACATCAGCTCTGCGGCTGATAATGCGATCTTCAAAAACAGGGCGCAAAACATCGAGTGTAGCTTCGGCTGTGTGGCACGTAGCGCCGTCGTGTTGACCCCAATTGTTGCCAATATCCTCTTCAATTTTTGTGAAAAAAAATTCGTTCAGCGTGGCTCGATAACGATCGCCATTGACTGTAACGGCCACTCCTTCCTCATTTTCGAAGAAAAATGGTCCAATTATGCCTCTGGACCAAAATCTGCACCAAACAGTGACTCGCTTTGGTTGCGTCGGCTTTTCAATGTATGCGTGCGGGTTTTCTGTGCCCCAAATTCGACAATTTTACTTGTTTGCATACCCGCCAAGATCAAAATGAACTTCATCTGAAAAGATGATTTTTTTTTGCCAAAATCGGCATCTTCTGTAAGTCGATCGCAGGTCCACTTATCGAAGCGAAAACGCATTGGATGATCAATATTCGTTCAGCGGAAGGATAAAACTAATTATCTGTCAAATCAGACAATAGCTAAGTGTAACCATTCACGAAAAAAGCACTAGAAAAAAAATGTTAGATGGCGGACCCGATATACATACATGAGTCTTACGTATTTTTAGAACAATTCAGCTAGCTGAATTGACTTTTAACCAGCTGAATTCCACTCCACTTTGAAGTCGACGCGGTCTAGTAGGTAGTGTGTTGGGTTATTAGACGAAAAGCCAGGGTTCGGGCCCCATGCCAGACATCAAAATACAAAAAGTATTTCTTCGGCGACTTCCTCTCAGCAGAATTCTGGCAAATACTCTGATAGTAAATAAAATTGCCATGAAAAGTTCCAGAAAGAAATCTGTCGTGCGGAGTCGGAGTCCCTCCACTCATGTATAATATTAACACACACAACATAAGTGGTGTGAGAAACTAGGTCGTAAATCTGACTGAAGGATTGTAATGACCAATTATGTATGTATGTATGTGAATGCTCAATTGTCACTGGTTTGTTGGCTTAAAGACGTCCCATAGAAAATAGTCCAACGGTGTCAAATCACAGCTTCTTGGCGGCCAATTGACATCACCATTTCGGCTAATAAAATGGTCATCAAACGTTTGACGCAATAAATCGATTGTAGCATAAAATGTGTGGCAAGGTTCACCATCTTGTTGAAACAAAACATCTTTCACATCAATATCATGAAGAGCGGGTACAAAACAATTGGTTATCATGGTGCAATAGATGTCTCCATTGACATTAATGGTTGCGTAGTCCTTATTTTCAAAGAAATATGGACCAATGAGTCCTCTGCTTCACAATCAGTATCAAACAACCACTCGTAATGGGAGCATTGGCTTCTGTAAGATCACGTGTAGGTTTTTTGAGCCCCAAATACGGCAATTTTGCTTACTAACGTGACCATCACGATGAAAAGATAATTTTTTTTGGAAAAATCGACGTCATCGTGCAGTTTTTCGTTGGCCTATCTAGTGAACTGAAAACGAACGGTCATGCGGCTTCAACTCTTGAACATATTGAGCTTTACTGTTATACCGAGATCTTTTTCAAAATTCGACACATGACAACAGTTAGTTTGGTTTCAATTGCACAACAATTTGCAGTACTTTTCTGTTTAGATAGACATGTATAATATATAGTTCCCTCGACTTCTGTGAAACTCTACCTTAACAAACAAAATTAAATTCCTTTTTAACTGCAAGCAGTTTCAAAAACTTCGGACAAACATGTGTATTTGTGAACTCATACATACAGACACTTGTCAATGCTAAAACTTGACACTTTGCAGGTTTGTATTTACATTATAACACCGTCTTTATCATACTTTTTCTGTTTTTTATAAACCATTCCCCTTATTGTCAGCAAAGATATACGAGTCCTGCATTATTTATGACAATAGGCCGTTTACGTGTTGTAATACAGTAAATGCGTGTAAATGTGTACGAAGGAATAACAAATGCAGTGTGAAGACATTCACACAAAGAATTTTTGAAATCTTTTCTTAAACGTGCCAGTGATTTTTTCATACCATTCAACATTAGAATATTTGCTTAAATGTGGGTTTTTGTTGTTATAGTGTTTTGTGATTATAAAAAAAAATCGAATAAAACAAATGTTTTGATTTCATTTTCAAAACCTTTTTCCTTATTTGGTTTTATAAATTTTTTATATATTTTTAGTATATAAAAAAATACGAAATAAAAAACGAAAATAAAAAATGAATGACGGGAATAAAATTTTGTGTTGGAAACTAGAGCCCATGGTTTACAAAGTAAAACCCAGAGTGTATAATACCTTTAGAACTTGTCAATCAACATATTGAATTTCAGTTTAATAAAATATTTTTATGGTATCAAATCGCTTTAATAAATTAAGAAACAAATAATAATAAATAAATAAAAATAAAATTATATTAAGGCGTAGTTTAAAAAATTCCTTTCAAATATTCATTCAAAAATTACATTCAATTCATTGCTGGATTCTTGCGGCACTTTTGCCTCAGTGTAATAAGGAGTCTTGCTTTAATAGAGATGTTTCGGATATTCACTTTCCTGCTGTATATTCCAGAGCAGGTAGACTTTAACTCTATTAAAATTTTTTAACGAACACTGTATGTATATATCTTCGTCACTCTTTCTGAGTAATTACTTATAATTTCAGACAAACAATCAGACACCCACAGCCAGCCTTCGACACTTAAAATTTAGCACACTACCAACTAAGTCATCGGGACACCCATTGCATTGCTTTCGTATACCAAAGGAGAATTGCGTTACGTTAAAAGAACGTTTGACTATCTTTAACACAATTCGACTGTCTATTAAGCAAATTCATGGCCCCAATTTTATTGGAAGTATAACAAGCAACTGCTTTAGTTAGATTTAAACTCTGAAACTGTATCTTTTCTCATTGGTATGTCCGTAAATTAGGTCGCAATTCTGACTAAAGGGTGTGGAGGTCCGTAAACTGATGCATGTGGGGAGACCATGCTTACTTGCAAATAACTTCTGCAGAGACTGTAGAACATCGAAGAAGAAAGATAGTATTAACAATGTGCGTCTTTGACAGACGCAGACATCATTTAATTAACCCTTTCTCAGTAATCAACAGAGCTACAGTTTCCACATACTAAATTGAAGTCAAAACAAAATTCATTGAACTTTCAGGCTGATTTTCCGATTGATTCCCAGTTGCTAAGGATGTCATGCTTTAAATGTAACGTTTTTATGCTGTTAGTCAAAACCGATTTATGAAAACTTATCAGTTAATTTTGAGATATCGCTTCATGTGGTATCACTAAGGGTAGCTGTGAGTGCACTCGTGGGTTTTTATTTAACAAAACTGGCACTGGCTTCTATTCAATTCGAAGGCTAGGCAATAAATTGCATATCGAGAAAACATCGCCTTTCGTGTATAAAATTAACACACACAACATGAGTTGTGTGAGAAGCTAGGTCGTAATACTGATAGAAGGGTTGTAATGCCCAATTATGTAAGTATGTGCATGTATATTTTCTATCTTTTATGGTTTTTATATGCATTCCTGGTATTCTGATATGATTGTATCCTAACTTTTTTATTTTGTTACTGTTTCTATTCTGGATACTTTTCTAATGTTTTTTCTGTTCTCGTAACTTTATCATTTCATTCAACGGCTATGAAGGGAATATGGTACGATTAAGATAATTTGAATGAAAAATTTGAAGAACCTGTCAGAAGTGTTTATTTTATTAAATCCGCAATTAACCTCAAAAAACCTCGGTATTATTGATTATTTTCACTCAACTTCACATAAACGCGTGTAAATCTTATTTCATATATCGTATCATATCATATATCATAGCATATATTAGCTAATTTAATAAAAAAAAAACCATTTTTTTAAACCAAAAGATAATTTTTTCCATCATTTTCTCAGATTTTTCATACAACTTTTGCTTTTCATTTGATATACCCTCTCTCCTTCTCCTACCAGAACAACATAACTTTTTATACATATTAATTGATATTTTTACATACCGTAACAAGCATATAAACAAAGTTATCAGTTCTCTCTTTCGCTCGCTATCTTCCCTATTTTATTATAATATAAAATTATTTCAACTTTACCCTTATAAAACACTTTCTCTTCCAACTCACAGGTTCAAAATTAAGGCAACGTATGAGTACAACATATACACCGTAAGAGAGTAAAATATCTACAAAGAAGAAAAGATAGGCAAAAATGAAGGTGTAGTTAAAAGTTTTAATAAAAATCAATTAAATATTGTTAATAAATAATTTACATTTAAAACAATTTAAAATTCTTAATTAATCTGAAATAATATGTTAAAAAAATAAATGTAAATGAAATTATCAACATACATACATACATAATTGGTCATTACAACTCTTCTGTCAGGGTTACAACCTAGCTTCGCACACCACTTATATTGTGTATCTTAATTTCATACATGAGTGGCGGGACCTACAGTTTAAAGTCGACTCCGAACGACAAATTTTTGAGAAACTTTTCATGGCAATATTATTTGAACGGCGGCCTTACGTCTAATAAGCCAACACACTACCTACTATTGTTGAAAAATCGTGTAGCTTTTGTAAGTTGCCAATTGTTTTGCATTAATTTGTGTTACATGTTTGATCTATACGTGCAAAAGCCAAAGAGTTTTAGAGCGTGAGAGAGAACTTTAGTAAAGGAGTCTAAAAGAGTTTTAAGAATATATAGTCTAACGGTATACGTGCTTGAAATATAAATATATAAAATACTGCATAAGTAAAAGATCACATGTATTTATCTATACTTTCGAGGTGTACATAGTCTAAGATTTACGTTTGTTCTTAAGGGTGTCCCTTTAGGGTTTATTGAAGAAAAGTTTTATGTCGAATACAACTTTCAGTTCTTTAAGGTGGTTTCTTAAAACCTTTCTCCACACAGACAAAAACAAACATGATACCGATCCAAATGTTTCCTACTGAAATGCATTAACGCCACACAGATTCATCAAAGAATTTACATTCGACTCGAACCAATGGCTATTCTCATCAATATTTTTCAGTCAGAAGGCCGTTTACTATTCTCAGGCTGCTTCTGGATAGTCTATTACCTCAAACCTATCTAGCTGGAGAATAATATTCACCTCCTTCTATATTTTCCTCTTGCTCGGTAGACCTTTTCTTCCTATTCCACAGAAACATTCTGGCTCAACCAAATACAGGAGTTAGGTAGAGGTGGCTGTCCATCTAAGAGAGTTGAATGGAGACACTTAGGCGACATAAAGACCATTGTGTTACATCAGTTTTCCGCTATCCCCTAGTCACGGAACCACTCGGAACTCCTAATGAAACGACTTAGACTGCCAATGTCAATCCGTGACAGTTTCTTCAGATCATCCATATAGTAAGCACCTAAGTACCTTTTTTCCCTCTTCCTCATCTCTGCAGCTTCTGCAGAAATCATTATCACGGTGTCCAAGACCAATGCGTCTCTCATGCGTACCCATAATGCAATGTCCGTAATGACCCCGACAACCATACTGTGCGTGCCCCTCTGGAGTTTAAACAAACTTACCGTGCGCCCTTAATTCAGCCTTGGCCTGCTGTTTCGCGCCGTTCTTGCCGTGTCTGAGGCCGCTCTTCTGTCATTGACGGAATCGACGATCGCATTATCAGCTATGATAATTGCTCATAATCTCATTGGGATTCCCAGAGTCGAGAATTCATCGGAGGTTCCGGCCCAGGCACTTCACCAGCTCTACAGTTACCCGGAATATCACTGTACCCCGGTTCCCACCTGATATGAACATCATATCGTTCTGTAATATTGTTAGGATAGTAAACTAGCCACCTAACTTACTTAATTGGTCACTACAACTCTTCAGTCAGAGCTACAACCTAGCTCGTAATACATCATACATTTGTATACAATTCGGACGTCAGATTTTGGTGAAATTTTATATGGAAATTTTGTTTACTCTCAGAGCTTTTGCCAGGAATCTGCTGTTCGCGATGTCTGAGTTTGAATTTGAACCATAGACTCGCGTCTAATAGGCCAACATACTTTATATTACACTACGGCTACTTTTCCTCCATCAGGAGCATCATTTAATGACTAACGTATTGACTCTGCATGAAGGAGGAAGCAACCAAAAAACATATATTTTGTGCTATTGACGACTAGAATCAGATTATATGGATGCAATTACGTTTGCTTCCTAACGGAGATGATTTACATGATGATTTTGTGAGGATAGGGTAAAAAGTTACTGTTTGAACCTGATATTCAGGGTAACCATTACTATTGACCATTGACATATTACATTGTACCGGCGAATGATTGCGGCAATTTGGATGGTTGTGTATGATTTTTCTTTTTATTGTTTTAAATTTTCATTTTGAGAACAGACTCTCAATATATAGTTTTGACGGAAACCCTAACAAACATGTGAATATTTATTAACGAAACTATGAGCACATTATCGTAACAATAATGTTTTTATGCCACAAACACGTATAATTTATGATAAAGTTTGCGCAGAAAATTTAAAAAGAAAAGGGGGTAGAAAGGATACACGCATACAGAGAAAGAAGTTGTAGTGAAAAATCAGCCTTTTCAACTGGAAATTAATGTAAAATAAAGCATTAAACTTTAATAGAAGAACGAGAATGAAAACATATGGGAGCAATAAATAATTCATATGTTTCCGCAAGTATGAAAAAAAATAAGAAAAAACAATAGTTTTCTACCTTTCTTTTGTTTAAAATATAAAACAATTATAATATTCCCAAAAAAACAAGTGAATAAATTATAAGCAAATTTTATTTCACATTAAAACAAAAATGATAACGACCGAAACAAAAAAGATTCAAATAATGCTTGTATTTAATACAGGAGGCGGTGTTCATTAAAAATAACAAAAGAAAGTATGATTATCATTATTATTTAATTTTTTTTTTTAGATAATCACTGTATGTGTAGGATTATGTATGTATATGTATACAGTCGTTTCTCCTTAATAGAAAATTCTTCCTAGTCAGTATTAATTTTTTGTACTCCTGTTACTTAAACAATAAATGCTCTATGCGGGGGCTTATTTGTTATGACATATTCATGTTTCGAGCTGCTTTTATTTGCAATTTTTTTCAGGATGATTATTATTATTAATAAGCATAATGGAGTGAAAAGAATTAATTTATTTCATAATAAAATAATTAATATCCATAAGGATTATCTAATACTATACTATTACGAAAAGCAAAAATCTAGATACAGGTCTTTTGCTTTTACATCGTTTAACATTAAAATTATACACAAAAGCTACAAAAACAAAACAATGCAGTAAGCAAACCTTACAAATTCTCTTACTACTTAATATAACAACAAACACCAGAATAAAAAAATAGTAAATAGTAAGTAAACAAAAAATACACCAACAACATTACAATAATAAACATCGTTGTTTACATTTATGGAGATTTCGAGAAGACGAGATCATGACCGTTCGCCTTCAAGAACATTCATCAGACTGACAAACAAAAGCTTCAAAAACAAAACAATGAACTTGTTTACAAATTATCGCAACAACAAACACCAGCATAAAAAAGTGATAAACAAGTAAACACAAATATACCAATAAGCACTACAAGAATAAATGTAATCAAAATACACAAACAACAATCATGGTACAATGATATTTACATTTATAGAGATCTCGAGAAGGCGAAGCCACGAATATTCGTCTTCAAAAAACATTCATCAGACTGTTTACCTTGCCATGTAAAAGGCAATACAGGCAACTGAGTTAATAAAAGTTTAATCAGCCTTGTGTGAAGACGCGGTGCGTTTGAAGAGAGTAATCGTGGTTTGAAGACCTCCGTTACAAAGATCTGTCGAACAATTGTCTAGTAATTGTTATTGTTTATGCAAAGTATGTGAACAGAGAAATAACAAACAAAGCAATGGTTGTTGTTTACATCTGGTTGTGAACAGTGGCACACAGAATTGTGCGAACAATAAAGAATTTTAATTAAAACTAAACACAAATTTATTTTCATTTTATTTGCAATCTACGAAATCATATTTTAAACGTTTTTAAAAGGTAAAAACATAACAATATTAAGTGCCAAAATTGCAAAACAGAAGAATAATTAGTAGAACGAAACTAAAATTAATTAAATTAAAAATTAGAAATTGATAATTGATTCAGTAGGTATATTGGTCTCTTATGTTCAATACTGGCTTTAAAAATGTTTTCGTCAAATTTAACTTTCCTTAAAGCGACTTTGAATATGAAACAAAATGTGATACGGACATCCTCTATTTTTAGAATTTTATTCAAATATTTCTATTTTTATTAATGTCATTTAGTAGAAAAAATATGTCAAGTAAAGAAATCATTTATCATTCCATTTTTCCTTTTATCAAACTTAAACAAGAATATGATTAATATGAGAGAGTATACTTACATTTTAGATAAAAAAAAGTTAAAATAAAAAAATACATGTACAGACCAGGACCTTCTGTACCACGCAAGTGCTATAAATTTCGTTCTCATTTTATATTTCTTTTATTGGATTTATGCCTTAAAAAGTAGAAAAATTAAAGGGCTCTTAAGGAATCTACATAAAAGAGATTCTCTTCTACTTTTTGTAAAGTTGCCATTTGACACAGCCAAAAATTAAATTAATCCTCGAGATGATGAATTGGTTTTAGATTAAATTTAAAAAATAAAAAAATAAAAAAAAACCAAAAAAAACTTGGAAATCATTTTCTATAATACAGCATGACCAGGAAATGTTTCTTCTTCGTTAGATCTGTTGGTTTTTATCTATTTTGAAGAAAATTGGTGGTCATTGCGACACAGAAAATGAAAATTTTAAGTGGCTTCATTCGTATACAAGTAGACTTTAATATATTGCAAAAGCTTCTAAAGTGCGTATTGAAACAGGAGTAGGTATATAGGTAGATAAACAATGAAAAAACAAGAAGTCATGATGTATTTTTATTTTAAGGCAAACAATATGATATATTAACGATTAATAAAGGAAAGATAAAAAGCAGATAAATTAAAGAGTTTTAGACGTTAGTTTCTAATATAAGAAGAAAAGCATGTCCACCATAAAGAATGCAAATCAGAGATCAACAATGAGATGAGTAGAATCGAATCATACTCATAATTTCTGATACTTATTTTAATATCATAGAACCTCTACTCATATTCAAAGTTTAAAGTACTCATCATAGTCATACTCATGCTTCATACGACCCTCCATCACTCAACATTTACAAGAATCACAAAATAAGTATGATTCACGTACAAACACTAAAATACTCACTAAATGGTTGTGTGTTTGCTCTGTTTTTTGCGTATGTGTCTTTTTCTTTCTTTTGTAAATACCTTACACATAAGACTAAATTTTGATGAATGATTCGAGTCGCTCGAATCATTTATAAGTTTTATAAGTATTTTTCTAAAGTTATGAATTTGAATGAGTAGGCTTATGAATCAGACATATTTCGAATAGTATCAGTTTGATGTCAACCTTTTTTTACATTGCAACCTGTACTTATCAATCAACGTTGTAGTGAATATGAATGAATTAGAGTAGTTAAATTTCATTATTGTTGACTCACTTATATTCAAAATTTCATCAGTGTTTATGAGCAGCGAAAAAACGTTTCATTGCTTATTTCTAATACAAATACAAGGGCTCATAGGGTAGCTGGAGAATCATTTAATTGCGCGGAGTAGCTAGTCCACTGAAAATTTTGAATTGGAACAGCAATAATTATTGTTGCTGAAGTGAAATAAACTTGAGTATCTACGTACATTCCTACTGTAAAATATATATGCTGAGAAAATCCTGATCAATGCCATCCAAAATATTTAAAAAATGTAAACTGAGATCGAATTTTTTTTTTTAATTTTAATCATTTGAGAAAAGGGAATGTTTATGCACTTCTCGTCTACGGTGTTTGCAATAATATGACTAAATATTTGCAAATTAAATGTATTTTCCATAATAAAATGATATGGCAAGACGCTCCCAAAACATAGCAAAAATGGGAAAATATTTTTAGTTTCTCAACAAAAGCAGCCTGTATCACGACACAAATTTTCCAGCCACACTTAATTACTTCAACGCTTTATTTATAGAAGTGTTTTTGCTGCTTAAAATAGACATCTATCGTGGAAGTCGTCGTAGGTAGTGAGTTGGCTTATTTTACGTGAGGTCACGGTTAAATCCGCAAGTCAGACATCTCCAACCAAACGAAATATTAAAAAATATTTCTTTGGCGTCTTCTTCTCAGCAGATTTCTGGCAAAAACTCTGAGAGTAAATAAAAATTGCTATTAAAAAGTCTTACTTAAATCAGTCGTTCGGAGTCGATTTTAACCTGTAGGTCCCGACACTCATGTGTAAAATTGACATACACAACATAAGTGATGTGAGAAGCTAGATCGTAATCCTGACTAAAAGGTTGAAGTGATCAGTAATGTAATGTTGTTGACTCTAGTTTTTGCTTTTGGAAAATCTTTCATTACCTAGCTACAAGGTATACCGGTATAAAATGAGCGTCGAGGTACAAGTGTCTCCATAGGGTAAATTTGTTACGGGCGAGCTTTTTTGTGTTGGCGGTGACTTCTATCAATCATATTCACCATACATAAAATCAGTCAATAAACAACATCATATGTTTTTATCGCATTAAAGATGGTGAATTTTGTACCGGAAAGCGTTAATTTCTTTGCTTTGATTTGAAGAAAAGAGCTGGAAAGTCGCATCGAATGGCTGTCGCGGAATGTGGTGATCATGTTCTCAAAACCAACATGCAGAAGTTGTGTTGGCTGGTTCAGTTCAAATATACCACGTCTTCACATAAGGCTGACGCCTGCTTTGGCTTGCCTTTTATATGGCAGGGTAAACAGTCCGATGAATGTTCTTGAAAGCGAATGTTAGTGGCTTCGCCTTATCGAAATATCTATATTTGTGTATTTTCTCTATTGTTTGTGTATTTTGTTTACATTTAGTCTTGTACTGTTTGTTTGTTGTATTTTTGTTTACTTGTTTATCATTTTAATGGTTTCTTCATTTTCGTAACAATATATAAAAACACCTTAAATACCGCCTGTAAATTGCTTAATCAGGAAAAAAAACCTGAACTTTATTGTTTTTATACAGCATTTCCTTCAGTAAATGCAATGCAAGCTATCACACTAATACTCAAGCTAATAAGGCTTGTGAAAGAAACAGGTATGATATAAAAGAGCCAAAACTACGTAAGATAAGAGAGAAAGAGCAATACATAAACCAAATAAAGCATAAGTTAAGCAACGAAGCAGATTTGTGGAGAATATTAAATTTCGTCTGTCGAAAACGTGGCAAAGTGGCAAAATAGAAATACAAAAACTACTTAACAAATTGCTCAACCAACAACAATACTATAACAAAACTCTTAGCATTTATTTTTTATTCTCCTTTGATACGATTTACTTTTCATTTATTTAATTTGGGTTTTCTATCTCTTTGCTTAAAAATTTTTAGCCAAATTCGCTCAAAAATTTGTTTCGTACTCACAACACAGAGCGAAATCAAATAAATAAAAAATCATGGAAAAACAACCGAAAAATGAATGAATAGTAAGAACAAAGAAAACAAAAACTTAAACAAACGAGGGATATCAAAATAATCGTAAAAAACCAAAAAAAAGCCATATACAAGTCCAAAATTCTAAAATGCAATGAAAAAAAACGGTTTGAAATTTTGCCAAATTTTATTTGTACCCCTCTCAGTACCTCACTTTCATCTCGGCAATTACATCATGAGCCTTCAAATGCTCAATTGTCTCTAATTTGTAGGCATAACACTTTTCTTTAAGGGTATTATTGCCGTATTTGGGGCTCAGGAAACACGCGCGTATTTGGTGCGGAATTGGCCCAAATTTCTTCGAAAATGAGTACTACGCAATCATTACGGTCAATGGAGACACCATGATAACCGTTTTTTTATATCTGTAGTACTGATGTGTACACGATCGATTTATTGCGTCAAACGTTTGGTAGCTGTTTAATTAGACGAAACTATGATGCCAATTGGCCGCCAAGAAGCTGTGAATTTACACCGTTGGTCTATTTTCTGTGTGGAGTCGTAAAAGAAAAGTACTATACCGACAAACCAGTAATTTTGTTTACTGTCAGAGCTTTTGCCAGAATATTGCTGACAGGAAGACAGGAAGCCAGGAAGAAAGAAAATTCTTTTTCATTACTGTTATGTTTCTTCTTCTTCATTACTGTTATGTTTCAAATGTCTTAGTAAGCGTTGAGCCATGTCTAAAAAGCCAATACAGTATCTACAATAGTTCAGTATGAGGGGATTTTTAAGATTTGATTTCCCCAACTGCCTACTCTGAGTTATTGGAACATTTTTTCTGTTCTATACTCACACAAGATTTCTTCATAATTCAAGTAAAACTATAAGATTTGGTGAGATTAGACCAACGACCACGTTTAAAATAAGCCAGGCATGTGAAAAGTCTACTCAGATTTCAGATTTCGTTTTTGTTTTAAATGTCTGAGGTTTGAATCACTGGCTCTCGTAGACTAAGGCAAATTTTTCGCTTGCAAAATGATCTGGTTTCTTGTTCATAGATATCTAGTTCCACCCTACATATGTATCTCCATGTTTAGGGGTTATCTGTGCTGTAGTTCTGATCTGGTATCAGAATAATGCAATTGAATGCGATTGTCCAACATTCCGTCGAATAATTTCGTGTTAAGCAAGCATGCGTCTAGTCCGGATAGTTGGATCGCTTTTAATATACTTAAATAGCATTTTAATGAACTTTCTGAATTATTCTAAGGTAGCATAACTTGTTCACCGATGCCCACCACACACTATTGAAACATATGCTAGTGCTCCAGTAGAGTAAGTCGTTCTCTGGGTGAGACTTCATTTAGAATTTATCCTGTTTTTATACAAATTATATGACCCCAGTTAATGGGAAATGGGAATTGTCACCATAGTAGCGTGCTGTAATGTAATTTTTAAAAGACAAGAAAATCGACATAAACTGACTTGTCGTGTGTCAATCTTCCAACAACAAACTTTTGTTTGCCAATAAACAAAGTAAAGAAACATGCTTCTATGTTTGCTTTGAATGTCATTAATAAACGGATAAACAAGCAACACATTTAAATACGTTGACGTTAATAAGATGCGAGGTCAAAGGAAATTAAAGTGGAAATCTTTTTAAATACCCTCTTTCTCTCCCTCGCGCTCTCTCTTTCTCTCTCGTCACTATTCCCTCTTTATGCGCAGCTAATCATCAGCTGCTGTAATTAATTGTTAATCTTTAGCAGCAAGAAAGCATGACACATAGACAAATTTATTTTCGTGAATATACTTGTAATTAATTACTGACATTAAGAAACAACATTCTCACGCCGGAAATAACGAAGATGAATAAGAATTCACTAGAATAGTTATCTCATGACTTGTACTCATTTACACAGATGTGATACTACTCGTTGGTAATTAATTACGAATGAAAACCAAACAGTCAACGAAAATAGTTTCCGTTCTGAGATGTGCTGTAAAATACCTGTTTAATTAGATAATCTAGGCGTAAAGTGGCAGTGGGTATCAATTTATTTCCGAAAAAAAGGGAGGTCTTTTTAAGAAAATTTGTTTGTTAAAAAATATTGTTGAAAAGGCAGGAAGACAGACCAGACAGTAAGGCAATTGGGTAAGTGTCTAGTCGTACATTTCCTCATAATTCTTACATTTTCCTCATGTATATTATAGGAAGAAACTGTTTTCTCAAAAGGTTTGCAATTGATACAATACTGTCTGGTTTGAATATTTTTAAGTTATTGTTACGTTTTTACCTTTCAAAAGCGTTTAAAATATGAGCTCGTAGATTGCAAATAAAATAAAAATAAATTTGTGTTTAATTTTAATTAAGATTCTTTATTATTCGCACAATTCTATGTGCCTGTTCACAACGGTAAACAACATCAATTGCTTTGTTTGTTATTCCTCTGTTTACACCCTTTGCATAAATAATAACAATTACTAGACAATTATTCGACAGATCTTCAAACCACGAAAACTCTCTTCAAACACATCGCGTCTTCACACAAGACTGACTGGACTTCACTAACTCCGTCGCCTGCTTTGTCTTGCCTTTGACATGGCAGAGTAAACAGTCTGATGAATGTTTTTGAAGGCGAATGTTCATGCCTTCGACTTCTCGAAATCTCTATAAATGTAAACATCGTTGTTTACATTTATTATTGTAGTGTTGTTTGTGCATTTTATTTACATTTATTCTTCTAGTGTTTTTTTGTTTACTTGTTTACCATTTTTTATGCTTTTGTTTGTTGTTATATTAAGCAGTAGGCAACTTGTAAACAGGTCTTTTACTGCATTGTTTTGTTTTTGTAGCTTTTGTTTATAATTTTAATGTTAAGCGATGTAAAAACAAAATTTGTATATTAGGCAGGAATGCCACTATATAGAAATGAAAACATTTTCGTAACATTATTATATGTGAAGAATCTTCCTCAGTCAATGGTTGATTATCTTTTGTAGCTTATTATTGTGAATCTTGCCTGGCTTTAACATTACAGTGAAATATTGATTTGTATGCCATAGCTTATGCAGCTCGAAGAAATTATTTCGAGCCATCCGCATCATTATTGATTTGATTGCACCTCTAAATTTTAAGTATAAAAATTTTCTATAATCGTAGATATTTTCTACTGTAAATCAGGACATTTATGCTAACGCGTAGGAATATTGTTTTTTTGCAGTAAGATTGGAAATTAAATTCGACGTTTTTTGAACGATGAGTTCAGTTATCATCAGTGTAATCAAATTTTGTATATTCGGCAAGAATATATAACATTATGAGATGTAGTATTTAAACATAATTGGTCATTACAACCCTTCAGTCAGGATTACGACCAAGTTTCTCACACCACTTATGTTGTGTGTGTTAATTTTATACATACATAAGTGGCGGGACATTGCGATTTTATTACTCTCAGAGTTTTTGCCAGAAATCTGCTGAGAGGAAGTCGCCGAAGAAATACTTTTTGTATTTTGTCTTGATGTCTGGCCTGGGGCTCGAACCCTGGCTTTACGTCTAATAAGCCAACACACTACCTATTAGACCACGGCGTATTGGACGCTTTTTCTAAATATAAATTGTATATTTGGTCGTTCATTAAACGCTTTCTATCTTTAAATTTTAAGAAGTCAATGTGTGTGTGAAATTTTATTTGAAATTTTTTATTAGTTTGAAAGATCTATTGATATTATTATGTGAGTAATATAACATCTTTCAAATATCCGCCAACGTTTCTCTTAGTGAAGCAAATCCTATATACCCAATTGTCCCCTATTTAGTTTTCAAAAAGAAAGCAAAAGCTGGCAAATAAGGATCTACTGCGAAGATTGAATTTCTTTCAAGTGACAGTGATAGTTCAACTTTGATATCTTAAAAAGAAGTAATAAGAACAAAACAAATAAGCATTTCGCTCAAAGTCTCTCAAAATTTTTTACTATAAAAATCTCTAAGAAAAAATAATCTGTGTGAGAAGCCAGGTCGTAATTCATTCGATATATTATCTGTAAAATTGAGATCTGAAACGTTTTTATATAAAAATGGATGAAGAAGCTGTTAAACTATATGATGTTTAAGTTAATTTTGCATCAGCTGTTATTGAATCAAATTATTTTATTTTTTCATGGATGGGATATAGAATGCGTAGTAACATAAAAAATTTCTGAATATTTCAAAAGTACATGGCTAATAGCTACACAGCCGCTAGCAATATGGCCTCTAGCAACATGGCCGCTAGCAACATGGCCGCTAGCGATATAGCCAATAGCGATATGGCCAACCATAAGTGACCTGACTGTCAGAAAGTAAGTCAGTAAGTACTTTCGCTTGGAAACTAACAGAGATTTTCCACATAATATCAGAATATTTCATTTTGTGATAAAAAAAACTCTCACTTCAGTAACAGTATTTGTTCGCAAACTATCGGTATACCACAGAATTATTGTTCGATTAGAACATGTACCTTCCAGATTACTCTATTATTATTCACTCTATTGGTTTTTAAATTTAACAGTTTCTTTAAACGTGTTAAAAATTTCTTTTTAATGACATTTATCGGAAAAATTGTAAATTTTCTTCCTTCTTACGTGGTTTGTTTCTTTATGAGAGTTATTGAAGTCAATTTTGTGGTGAGTTGTAAACCATAATGTCATTACATCGCTTTTATGTAACACACATGAATGCAAGTGTCGCATTTGCTTCATTTTCCTCAACAAATTCATTGGAAATGTAGAAAATGGAGAAAAAGAAGAAGCCATTAGGAATTTTTTACTCAAAAAGATCAAGAGCTGTTATGTTGTGCTTGTTAGAAAAAAAAAGAATATGATTTTGCTTAAGTTTCTTATGAAAATACACATGATACATAGCAATGCAAAACAAATGAATCACCTGTACAGAAGTCTTGGTGAAACCAAACTATTTCTTCTGAAAATTTTTTTTGAAATGTGAGGCTAAGCTGATCACTTATCGCGAACAAGAGAAATATATTTGAGTTGCTCAAAAGGATAAAAGTATATAGTCTGCCCTGAGGTTTGAACCGTGGCCCCACTACCTACTTGACTACAATGACCTCTTGATCTCTGGAGCTTATTTAGTACCCTTAAAATAGCAGGAAGCGAGGAAGTCTTGCGTGAACCTGTAGGATATTAGTAAAGGTATGGTTTTAGCGAGGCTAGATTGACTTGGTTCGAAATAAAACTGGTGATTAAGATACCTTAATATGAAGGGATTTTGTTCAATCTTGGTAGATTGGTCATCGGTCATCGGTCTTAAGGCGATTAAGTCGTAAGTCGAATTTCATATAAAAAAATTGAAGAAAAATATTACATGCTGTACTACTAACTTTGAGGGTCAGGAGAAATGAAACTACCAAAAATTAGGTAATGTAATGTATTGTTACGTTTTTACCTTTTTAAAAACGTTTAAATATGAGTTCGTTAATTGCAAACAAAATAAAAACAAATATGTGTTTATTTTCTCTTAAACTCTCTTTATTCTTTACACTAGTTTTGTGTACCACCGTATACAACTTAACGATACAACAATAATTTGCTTGTACACTATTATATTTCATACTTCTGTCCGCGTTAACACTAACAACTGTTCATTAGATCTTCTCTGCTTACAACCTTTTTGCAAGCAATACCACTTGTACGTTCAAACCGCAACGCGTCTTCACCCAAGGTTGACTGAATTATAACTGACTGCTGCCTGCTTTGTCGAGCCCTGATAGAGCAGCAAGCAGAGCAAACACACATCCTTCTAGTGAGTATTTTAGTATTCGTACGCGACTTATAATTATTTTGTGATAGTTGTAAATGTTAAGTCATGGAGAGTCGAAATCAACAACATCATACGTGTTGTTAAGTATGAATATGATGTGTCCTTCAAACTTTGAATATGAGTAGAGGTTCCAATATAATAAAATATGTATGAATGCGTATAAGTATCAGAAATTATGAGTATGATTCGATTCTACTCATATTTTTGAATACTCATTGCTGATCTCTGATCTCTGATATTCATTCGTGAGAGATTGCAGTGTTTGCAGCGTTGCGTCTTTTGTGTTTATAGAACTATGCTTAAAACCCACCACTTGTAGTAATCACTCACCACTTGTAATAATCTCATGTCAATGTTTTAAACAAGGGAGCATAAAGTGGGTTATATTTACTTCACTCTCTTGCTATTTTATTATTGTTTGTGGTGATCAATAATTTTAACAGCATGAGCTTCAATTAAATCACTCACTCGCTCACACACTCAGGCAGTGTCTTTTTTAAAGTATTTTATGTGTTGTTATTTTTTTCAGAACATATGTTTGAATTACTCTAGAATGGCTATTTTTCTTGGTTACTGCATTTTTCTCTCTGTATGTTTGACTGTGATTTTGCTCATAATTGTAAATATTTTTCAGTCTGCTGGTGTAATTCTGTAGAGTGGTTTGGATATTTTGTATGGAATTATTTTTTTCTACATTAAATATTATTCTAATTTATAAAATTGTGAATTTGCATTACCATTCGATAAATGGTATTAAAAGCGAAAGGATTTCTTTCTAGACTTGTTTAAGTACCCTGAATTTTATGTCAAAATTTCAAACACAAAAATCATCATTTTTAGAAAATTTCAAAACGAACACTAGATACGTATGAAGTTTTTATTCTATAAAAGAACACTAAGAAAACAACAAAGAAATAAATATAATAAGGAATTGCAACAACAAAAGTATCCTATAAAAAGAACACTAAGAAAACAACAAAGAAATAAATATAATAAGGAATTGCAACAACAAAAGTATTAAAATAATAATCAAAAATCAAATTACAATAACAAAACTACATAGAATCTGCATACATCGCGAAAGGTAGAAAATAAAAATTAATAATATAACAAAGTCAATAATAAGGTTCTAGAAGTTACCAGATTGAAAGTCAATGAAGTAGGGCCATCTTCTGAATTCATGAGAACAATCAACAGCTGAGAATGTGTTGAGATTTGTGTTTAATAAAGTTTTGCAAAACAGCATGAATCGTTGAACGCCAGTACAACGCTTCTATAGGGAGCTCTTCTAACTGCATGAGAACGATTATTATCAATAACAGCTGACATTTCTGTTCAATAATGTTTTACAAATCATATCGAATCATTTAACGTCATTACAATGCTTTTTCACTGTTGTCTTCTTCTTGTTTCTATTTATTTCGAACGTAGCCGCTGTCATGGTAAATAGTGAGCTTTCTCGAACCACAATGTCAAAAATTTTATAAGGAAACATTTATATTGTTACGAAAATGGAAATGGTGTTTTGCTTTTACATCGTTTAACATTAAAATCATAAACAAAAACTACAAATCAAAAACAATGAAATTGTTTACATGGTAAACAAGTAAACAAAAATATACCAAAAAACATCTGTATAAAAAGGGATAAATAAGTAAACAAAAATGCAGCAACAAACATTACAAGAATAAATGTAAACACAAGATACAAACAACATGTTCACATTTATAGAGATCTGGAGAAGGCGAAGCCACTAACATTCGACTTCAAAAACATTCATCAGACTATTTACATTGTCATATAAAAGGCACGCAAAGCACGCAACGAGTGAGTAAAGTTCAGTCAGTCTTGTGTGAAGACGCGGCGGGTTTGAAGAGAGTAATCGTGGTTTGCAGATCTCCGTTACAAAGATCTACCGTATAATTGCTTATTGATTGCTATTGTTTATGCAAAGGGTGTGGGTGTAAACAGAGAAATAACAAAGAAGATCAATAGCAGTTGTTTACATCAAGTTGTGAACAGTGGCACACAGAATTGTGCGAACAGTGAAGAATTTTAATTAAGACTAAACACAAATTAATTACAATTTTATTAGCAATCTACGAGCTCTTATTTAAACGTTTTTGAAAGGTAAAATCGTAACATAAAAAGGATTTATATTTTAGAGGTTCCTTAGCGCAACACCACCTGGGACACTTAAGTGTAACACTGTATAGGGCAGTACAACAGATTGCCTATACCTTTATACAACCGTACAATACAATGCATGCAAGACACCAGTCTGGTAAAGTACTTCCCTGGTGTATATATTATTTTGATTAAACCAAGATTCAACACTCGAGGTAGTGTTCAAGTCTAGCGATGAAAAGTCTTAGAAAATGATGCTAAGAGGGGTGGAGTAAACAAATATAAGAGGAGTACAAACCTTTAATATGTATGTATTCGTGTAATCCTGTATGTAAATAATAAATGCTATTTGGTTGTTTATTTAAAACATTTTAAAATGAATACGTTATGTTTATTGATATGTAGTTTTTATAATTTAATTTAATATCAAAATAAATTTCCTTTCCTTTGCGCACATATTTAAATGCATTTGGATTCTTATTTATTGCTGATGTTCGAAACTCAACTGAATTGATGTAAACAATGGATCTTTAGTGTTGGGGATATTGATGTTTGTTGGCGATGTGGGTGTTGTTATACTGGGTGACAGTGTTTGTGTTAATGTCGAAATGCAGAATTGGGGTTGTGTAAATATGCTTGCTCGTATGAATATTCTCCCGGACCGGCAATCTGTGAATAACTTTTAATTTCGTCCTCTAAACCTACCATAACTTCCTATCATGTTGCCTCTGAAATTAGTCTTTTGGTGAGTATAACTAGTTGTAGGTGTTTTGGGTAACAATTCGGATATATAACGAGTACGTAGGTGTGTAGCTTCTTAATGGAGCTCTTTCAAATACTCATCCTTGGATTGTTCAGTGCTTGTTGTTGTGGATATTGACATTTGTTCGGGATGTTGGTGTTGGTATATTGGATGACAGTATTGGTGCTGATGATATTGAAATGCAGAATGGGGGTTGTGCTCATTAGCCTGTATGATAGAGAATTTTAAGAAAAAGAAATTTTAAATAGTTTGTATGAAATGTATTAAAAGTTCTTTCGTTTATTAATAAAGCACTAGAATTTGGCGAAAAAAAATATGTTGGAGCCAAGTCTTGGCTAGATAAACAGTTGGTAAATTCTCACGGCTTTGTATCGTGTATTGTATTGAATACATTTGGTTGTTTATAAACGCTCAATGATATGCTGTATTGTGTGAGTCGTATTCTTCTTCATAATTTTTGGCATTCAAACAATTTGATAGCACGAAACCAACATACATACATACATAATTGGTCATTACAACCCTTCAGTCAGGATTACGACCTAGTTTCTCACACCACTTATGTTGTGTGTGTTAATTTTACACATGAGTGGCGGGACCTACAGTTTAAAATCGACTCCGAACGACAGATTTTTGAGAAACTTTTTCATGGCAATTTTATTTACTATCAGAGTTTTTGCCAGAAATCTGCTGAGAGGAAGTCACCGAAGAAATACTTTTTGTATTTTATTTTGATGTTTGGCCTGGGGCTCGAACCCTGGCTTTTAGTCTAATAAGCCAACACACTACCTACTAGACCACGGCGAAACCAACACAACATATTAAAAACATATGAAAACATATACACTTTTTTTCATTCACACAATTTGATAGCACGAAACCAGTGCAAAAAAAATATCGGATTTTTACATGAAAATTGTCAGCAACAAGCATACACTGTTGTATAATCGTCCAACAATACAATGAATACAACGATACAACGGCTCGTGTGAATTAACCAAGAATTTAAACTGTGTGGTATGAGAAGATACATTATAATCCTGATTAAGAGGATCGTAATGATCATTTCACTAATTACTAAAGTCATAGTGGAACAGTTTAAACATAAATTTTATTACTGTGACTATAACGTAATATCCAAACGAATTATTTATTATTAAAGCAAACAACGATACGAAAATAAAATCAATACATATACATACATTCTTGGTCATTACAACCCTTCAGTTACGATTACGAGCCCCCGTAGTCTAGTAGGTAGTGTGTTGGCTTATTAGACGAAAAGCCAGCTTTCAAACCCCAGGCCAGACATCAAAACAAAATACAAATAGTATTTCTTCGACGACTTCCTCTCAGCAGATTTCTGGCAAAAACTCTGAGAGTAAATAAAATTGCCATGAAAAGTTTCTCAAACATCTGTCGTCCGGAGTCGACTTTAAACTGTAGGTCCCACCACTCATGTATAAAATTAACACACACAACATAAGTGGTGTGAGAAGATAGGTCGTAATCCTGACTGAAGGGTTGTATTGTATTAGCAATGTTGATAACTTGTTGCCAGCCAAAGCTTACTGCAAAATTAAGATCAAAATCAGCTAGATGGAGAGCAATTTATCGGGTGGGCCATATCTCGGTATATTATCTTCACTGAACGTAATGAATCGATTTACACTTCAGCAACCTTGGAGTTTATTGAGCCATCGAGGAACTACATGATGTCGAGTTTGCCCAAAAAAATATTCGAAAATGAGGACGGCGCAACCATTCCGTTCAATGGAGACACCTATCGCTCCATGATAACCGATTTTTTGTACCCGTTCTTCATAGTTTTGATGTGAACGATGTATGGTTTCAACAGGATGATACAATTTGCCATACATCTCATGCCACAATCGATGTATTGCTTCAAACGTTTGATGGCCGTTAAATTAGCCGAAATGGTGATGCCAATTGGCCGTCAAGAAGCTGCGAATTGACATCGTTGGTCTATTTTCTGTGGGGAGTCGTTAAAGAAAATCATTATGCCGACAAACCAGAGAAAGTTGAGCATTTGAAGGCTATTTCCTTTGATATTGGCAATATTTCAAACCGTTTTGGTTTTATTGAATTTTTTAAAGTAAACTTTTAAATTTCCCATCCTATATAAACAGCCCGCTGCTACAATATTAGCAGACTTATAATCCTATAGTATGGAAGTAATTATGAGAATGTAGAACTCTTAGTCCTCTTCAACCATTTCATACAATTTACATACTTACTTATTTGTTCATTACAAACCTTTATACAACTTAACTTCTCACACTACCCATGTTGTGTGTGTTAATTATACCCATAGGTGGCAGAACCTACAGCAGACAAAATTTTCTATTGGGTATTCTTTGCCTATATACGAAAGAGGTTAAAAGATAATATTTCCTATTGCAAGTTCTCGCAAGTTTTAAATTTTCGAATTAAAAAATATATAACAATGCTATAAAAATTTTAAATTGAAAATATTCAACTTACCCTGTGTGCTGAGGATAGAGTACAAACAAATTTTTTCCAATTCCTCTTTGTGTAACGGTTGTTGTGTTGTGTTTGTGTGTAATATTAATAATATTAATTTGTTAGTAGTCACTTATGATATTTTTAATTGTTTTTGGTTTATTGTTAGTGAACTGTAGTGGAATGTAATTGTTAGTGCATTTTATATTTTTCAATCTTTTAATTTTTGCCATTATGTATTTTGTTGCTATTTGTTTTGAACTTTGATGAACTTTTTATTTTTGGTTTCTTTACTTTTGATTTTACTTATGTATTGTAAAATGTATTTTTTAGGGTGGGGCAGAATTTGCACAATGAGTTTTATATGGACAGTATAAGTGTCACTATCTCTTCTTTTTCCTTCAAGAACCAATGAATATACGGGTTATATGCTCGAAGGAGGGTTAGTTTATGGGTAAGAGGGAGTAGGGTGTATAAACAGGAAGGACACCAGTCATAAAACACCTAGAAAAAAGGAAATAAAATTTTATTATTTTTCCCGTATGAATGTAAAACTGTATATATATGTATGTATATATGTATGTATTTTAAGTGCTTCAATTTTTTTAAATAGAAATAAAAATTTTATATACAAATAAATGTTGGTAATTGGATGTAGAAGTGCTTGTTTTTTTACTCTTTAATATCTCCAAGCCCATTTTAATAACATTTTATCAGTTTTAAACATTAGCAATGAATCCTGGGAGAATTAAATTCTGTTTTTATAAGAATGAACAAAAAAACTAAAAATCATTATGCGGTAATGGAGGTGTCAAACGGAAACAGTTTATAAATGATAAATTTCTTAAAGGGTTTCTATTTAAATAGGTAGAATGAGTTGAAGATAAGCTGGACTGGGTGGTGTGAGAAGCTAGACATAGCCACAGAAGTATACATACGGATAACAAATTTCAGAAATTTTTTTAACTAATCCGTTTTCGTTGAAAATCTGACAACTTTCCTCGATTTTAAGACGGTCTTGGTTAAAAAATTTCTGAAATTTGTTAACCAATCCCTTTTTTTTCAAAATATTTATAATTGTCTGACATCTTTCTTCGATTTTAAGACGGTCTTTGTGGGCCTGTGCAGGCCACAATTCAGTTCAATTTCAGAAATTTTTTAACCAATGTAAAAGACCGTCTTAACATCAAGGAAACTATAAAGATTTTCAACGAAAACAGATTAGTTAAAAAATGTCGGCAATTTTTTAACCGTACGTATAATTTAGTAACTATGTGTAAATTGTAGTCCTGACTAAAAGGATTGTAATAATCATTTAAGTAATTACTTTATGTGTGTAAAACTTTTTTAATTGGAACGGTTTAAGTAGACATTTTATTACTGTCACTATAACGTATCTACAAACAGATTATTTTTTATTAAAGCCAACAAACATACAAAAACAAAACTAATACACATACATATGTACATACCCTTCAGTTAGGATTACGACCTAGTTTTTCACACCACTTCCGTTGTGTGTGTTAAGTTTTTATACATGAGTGGCGGGGGTGTAGAGAAATATTTTCACACATTTCTCAGTTCGACTCATAATAGAATCAAAATCAGTCTACAAGAATAAAAGAATAAAAACATAAAAAGCAAACGGTATGCAAATCTCTTATTAAAGAAAACATACTTTCCTTTCTTTCTTTCTCGATTCTAGTTTGGAATATTCCGATTCCATAGAGAAACTCTTCTAAACAGGAGCTTATGAGAAAAGAAAGCCATGTTCAATTCAACCGGAAAAAAGTACAAAGAACGGGGGAATATGAACCCTCTGCTGGATTATGATGAAGTATGAGGTAATCAAAGACAGATTAACTTGCGAAGACAGGAGCTTTCTTGCCGCTGATGTGGTGGGAACATTTTCTGTGGAGTAAAAAGAGATGTTTATACTCAAAGAAAGCATCTTCTCAGCCCATATGGGAAATTATAATGAAAGATATTTGAGTCATGCATCAGACTCTCCCGGAATAATTGAGGTTAGTAATCGAACATTTCACAGAGCACTGTATACTCGAAGTACACTTTTTTAGAATGAAGATCGTCTCAAACCAGATATGTATAGAGATTTTGTAATGTAGGAATGCATTATTAGCACACAACTTGTAAGACACTAAGGCATCCCAGAAGTAAACTCCTGAATGCATATCACGTGCTGTGTAAGAAGTTATTCTTGCTGACATCGAACATGATTCTTCAACCTATCGAAAGAATAGTCTTGGAGGATACATTATAAGGATACTCTATATAGATTAAGGGCAGTGCAGTATCTTTCATGGTCTCAGTTGCACTTTAACCATCGTAAAGAGTGTGAGTGACGGTCTTTATGAGTACATCAGTCTACTATGTCACACTAGAGTGTCGGACCATCCATCACTTTGTAATGTTTCTCATTTAAGCATTGCGAAACCTTTGGTTTTAATTGTTATCATCTGTCATTCTTTTGGAAATCGTTTAACTTTCGAAACGTTAGCTTTCTGACGTAATTTAAAGAATATCTTTCACTAAAAATGTTCGCGGGTATTTCAAGGCACGTGCATGAGCATAATTCCGTATTTAACATTTTCCCTTAGAGAAGAACTAAAGAAAGTAATTAAAAAATTTTCTTTATTCTCTGTCTGTTTTTTCTTGGATTTCCCTATTTCTCTCCCTTTTTTTGCTATTATTTAGTCTTTCCTTTTTCTTAAGCTGTTTGCTCTCTTCTACCGAAACTTTGCAATAAGAAGGCAAAATAAAACAGGAGAAAATCGAAATATACGAAAAGCCTTTAAAAAAAATATCCTTCTGCTAATGTATGTTAAATGCCTTTGTGGCTTGTTGTTGTAAATGCCACAATAAAAACAAAAGTAAAGAAAAAATAGTTCAAAAAATAGTTGACATTATTGACAAACTTAATGTTGGTTTTTCAAGAATTCTCTTGTTTTTCTTCTGGTTCCTCTTCCTGTTGAGGTATTATTTTTTATTGCCATAATCCTGCATATACATATATACATATATATATAGTTTTAGTATATGGCTAACTAACCTTTATGTTCAGTTCAGTTCAATTCAAAAAAAAGATTTTCTATCGTATTCTGTTTTTAATTTTAAATTTCGGGATCCATGAAAAACTTTTTCAAAGTTTAAAAGTTATACACACGCTAGCAGCATTAAAATCACAAAAAATGAGATGAATATTTTGGTTTCTATTACACACGCTTTTCAACAAATCAATACACACAGATTTACACAAAGTTGTTTCGCATGTAAATGTTTTTCTGATGAAACATTCATTGCCTGCATAATTTAAACAAGGAAAGGGAAAGCCGTAAAATAAATGCTATAATATTGGAAGTATTCTTGGCACAATTACAATAATGATTCGAATTTAAGGCCTTTATCGTCAAACTAAATTCTAGTCTTTTGCCTACCAAGTATAACTACACATTTCATCAAACCTATGTAGTACTCTCAGTTTTATTGAATTCTCATACTCCACAAAAATTTGTCTTAACCATAGAAGGGGAGATACAAATTATTTTGCTGTCTGGATTAGTATTTTTCTCATAAAACATGTTTCTAAATTATCGTTGCATTTTTACAAGACTTTTCAAACATTAAAAGAACAACCAACAATTATTCCTCATTCCATGGACTCCAAATAGAATTCTTAAAAACATCATACTTTCCGATAGCCAAGCGGCTATCAAGGCATTGGATTCCAATGTAATAAACTCCAAGACGATGTACAACTGTCGTAGATATCTCAATGAGGGGGCGAACCGATATGATGTTTGTATGACATGGGTACCGTGACATAATGATATTCCTGGCAACTGCAGAGTGGATGAACTGGCCAGAAGAGGCACGACCATCGAACTCTCTGAGCAATTCTCTACGTTGGGGATCCCTTTGGGGACCTGCAAACTTATAATTGACAGAATGTGGGCAGCTTCGGATAAGGGCAGAGCGGTGGAGAAGATCTGGCCGAGGCCGGATAGGAGGCGCACGGCGACTCTGCTTAAACTCCAAAGAAGTAGGCTCAGCACTGTTATTGGGGTTATTACCGGGCATTGCATTATGGGAGCGCATGTGAGGCGTATTGGTCTCGGACACCTTGCAAATGATTTCTGCAGAAGCTGTGGAGATGAAGAGGTAGATGAGACTATTCTTCACCTATTGTGCATGTGTCCGGCACTTGGTCGGAGGAGAAAGAGGTACCTGGGTGCCTACTACATGGAGGATATGGATGAACTGTCATTTATGGATATTGGCAGCCTGAGTCGCTTCATCGGAAGCTCCGAATGGTTCCTGGAATAGGGGAAATGAGGAACTGTGGTATCACAATGGGCACAGTGTGCGGCCTAAGTGTGTCCGCTCATGACTCCATCGAGGGGACAGCCACTTCTACCTACCTACCTACCTCAATAAATTTAAAAACATTGTACGGTTCACTGGGTAGAAGTAATCGGAAATATTTAATTTTCCGACGCATTCATCAGTCGATGAACGAGACGTTCTCTGAAGTATTTAACCTCAGAGCTTTGGGCAATGATATAAGTGAAAGCAGTGCGGCTTACCTAAAATTTTATTTCATTTATAAGGGGTTCACTGACATATAACCTCAATAGGACATGTTTAATTTATGATTTGCTGTTTCCAGCTCCTGTGTTTTTTCACCACCGTCGCTAAAATCTTTTAGTAATGATTTAAAATTGTTAATTGAAATTTGAAAATTTATTTTGTGAACCTAAGTCTAAAATAGAAAAGTACAAATTCAAGCGTAATTAATACGTATTGATTTTATTTTTTAAGTTGCCCGATAATAAATCATGAATTTGAATTCACACATCGTATTATAAATAAATTCCCTCCAATTGTATATAACTATGTATTTTGACTATAACTATACATATATTTTATTTCAATCTGATACATATTTTTATTAAAAAAATGATAATAGCCGCTGTTAAGTACTCGCATTTATATTTTTGTTGTTGAAACACAAAATGTTTAAATTTATTTTCAAAAATTGTTTAGTTTCACAGTTAAATCACATTTTTAAATAATTTTTCAACACTTCAACACTTTCTTTTCATTTTAAATTTCAATTTATTCATTTTTAAATCATTTTCCAGCACTTCAACACTTTCTTTTCTTTTTAAATTTCATTTCTTTCCTTTTTTAATGCTTTAAATTTGTCCTCAATGTATTCCCTATGTACACCATTAAAATATGCATGTAATAGTTGTTTTTGTTATTCTGTCGCCGCCATGTTTTTTTTTTTTTAGAGGTGAAAAAAGCCTTGCTATTGTTGTTATTGTTTTTCTGCCGACGCCATACTTTTGTGTGTCTTTTAGAGGTAAAAAAGTTCTGCTTTTAATATAATTTCCTAAATTTCCATTTGTTGCTATATAAGAGCTCTTTATATTCATTATTAATACGTTTATAAAATTCTGCATATTTCTAGGGTTGCATGTGTAAGCAGAGTACGTGTGCGACTTAATAAAATGGAGAAAAAGAGAGCAAACATTTGAGAGAGTGTATAAAATTGTAAGGCAGTAGTAGTGCTAGTAGTCAAGGTTAAATTGTTATCTGGATTTATGAAAGAAGTTTTGTTTTTCCTTTCCTTTTGTTTTTGTAAACAAAAGCAATTTTTGTATTTTAATGGCTTGGTTACCCAAGCGTTAGAAACGTAAAATCGTAACGTACGTAGCCTTAAAAACGTTTGTGTAGTTATAGAAACGTTTAAAACGGGACATATGTCAACGAAGAATGTAAATAAAAACGAAGCAGAACACAAAGCAACACACAAACGAACACAACACAATGGATATAAAATTTATATTATAAATTGATATACAGACTCATCATCAGTGTTGCCGTTTTTTGTTCAATGTGTAGATTATTCCGGATTTGGTTATTATTTGTCTTATAAAAATAGCTTTTGTTTTGTTTGTTAAAATTAATTAATTATGAGACTATAATTTCGTTTTCTTATTTTCTGTTTCTTTTTTCTCAATTATAATTTAAATTTGAAAAAAAATAAAATAAAAAAAACTGCAAATTTAATTTTGATCATATTTTTCCTTATTTGGTGATTTTTTCACAAATGTTGGTTACAATATTTTTTTTTCGTGGCAACACTGCACTCTCTCTCATGTTTTCTCTCTTATGTTCAAATGTCACGTAAAAACGTGGGAGAATTCTGTTTTATACAGATCGTTCCGTTTTGCTAACGAGAGAGAACGTTTCGGTAATCGTTTACATTGTTCTCCATATGCTAAAAAGAGAACGTTTTCTACGGTACGTTACGTTACGTGTGGCTAATTCACACTTAACCCTTGAAATGCATGATCTACTTAAATGTGGGTTACTTAGTACATAAATTGAAAATTTTTAGAAGACACACATTTGGAAACTTTTAACGAAAATCTGAGAGATATTTTATATTTTTTTTCTCACTTAAAGGGTTAATTTATGTATTTCTGTAATATTTAGATTTAAATTCATTGATTTTTGTAATATTTAGATTTAAATTTATTGATTTAAATCCATTTATTGATTTAAATTTACAATTAAAATAACAAAACAAATATTGTTTAAAACAATTTTAGAAATATTATTTTAAACACAAAATTGAATTGCTTAGCTCGGCTGCCAAATATATAATAATTTTTATTTGGTTTTTTTATATTAAAAAGTTATTTTTTCCAACTCGATCGATTATTTAAGTTTTATCATGTTTATGCTTTTCAGTCCGCTTACTATATTTATTTTAGTTCAGTTTTTTCTTTAACCCTATGGGATCGCCTTAATCCTTTCGGATGCGATCACACATTTCTTCTTCCTAAAATCTCTTATTTTTCTTTCCTCTTTCTACTTACTCTTGCGGAGGACCATTTCATAGGCTTAATTTGTTTACAAAATAAAATTTTTGTTAAGTTTTCTTTTAGAGTGTGGGTTGTAAGTCCAGCTCCCTTTGCTTTATTTTTGCTTCAAAATTTATCGCAAATTAGATTGTGGCTTTCATTTTGTCTCAAACAAATTATGCCGATGAAAGTAATTCAATTAATTTTTCAATGTTTTCTTGGTAATTTTCGTTAAACTTTTGCGAATAGAAATACTTCTTGTTGCAGGGGGTGTCAAAATTAATAATACCAGCTTCGTTCTGAAGTAAACTGAAATTTCACGAAAAAAACTTAATTATTGTTCAAGGAATTTTGTTTAAACACAAATATAATTGGAAGCTTTTGTAAGCTAATTAAACTCGATTACATCTGAGTTGATTGCAAAATGTATTCCCGAAGGTACCTGAATGGGTTAGAAGGGAGTTTCAAGTTTTCAGGTTTCAAAGTGGATTTCCTGCGAGCCACTCATGATAAGGTAGTAGACTTAATTGTTGTTAAGGACCACAGTCGATTCAATACAAATGGACTAGTAGCATTGTAATTTTCGGTTAAGAAACAAGTGGTACTAAAATTCAAGTAAGGAATGTTCCAAATTTGCCGTAGTCTAGTAGGTAGACGCGGGGCCATGATTTTATACCCCAAAAATAAGGTCGAAATTGCAGTGATTGTGAGTGGTATTTATCAGCGCAACATGATAACGAAGTTATTGTGATCGCAACAAGACATGTGGTTACAGCAAACCGGCGTCACCATCATCCACGTTCTTGTGTTTCAATCGATTTACTTCAGCAACGATTGCCGGAACAAATTATTTCAACTGATATCAACTGGCAACAAATGTTTGGAGTTTTGTGAATTGAAATGAATGAAATGTAGTCGAATACATACATACATACATAATTGGTCATTACAACCATTCAGCCAGCACTGCGACCTTAGCTTCTTAATAACTTATATTGTGTGTTTGTGCTTTTCATACATGAGTGGCGGGACCTACAGTTTGAATTCTATTCCGAACAACAGATTTTTGAAAAGGTTTTCATGGCAATTTTATTTATTCTCAGCGTTTTTGCCAGAAATCTGCTGATAGGAAGTTACCGAAGGAATAAACGAAATAGGAAAGCTTTTATGGTCTAAGTCTGAGCTGGGATTTGTACCGTGGCTTACTAGACAACGGCAACTTCATCCCTTGAACTACATTACTTAATTAACCATTACACCTGTTTAGTCAAGATTACAACCTAACTTCTAACACCACCCATGTTGTGTGTGTTAGTGACGGAAGCTAAAGTTTTAGTTTGACTTCGTGCGACAGATTTGAGAAATTTTTCGTGGCAATTTTAATTATAAACGTAATTTGCGCTTTAACAATTAACTTTTTAATAAAATCTCATGGAGTATTGAAGTCATTTAAAATCGATCATTTTGAAAATAATATTCAAAACAAATATTATTTTTGAATTTTTAAAAAAATATTTTAATTTCTCATTGTAGCCATGTTCATCAGTCACCGTGTGGACATTTGATGTGGAATTCTATAATTTTCATGTGTGTGTTTGCTGTACAAATACAATTTTATAAGGTGGGTGATTTAAAAGTTTAAATTTAAAAATGCAATAAAACAAAAACGGGTTAAGATTTTCCCAAACTTTTTTTTTGTTGTGAAGTGAAATTAGTCGCGACTGGCCTCACAGTACCTCATTCGATCAGACCAATTTTCGTGCACTTTTTCGAGTGTATGTGGTCGTATAACGGCATTGGCATCATGAATGTTGACCTTCAAATGCTCAATTGTCTCTAGTTTGTCGGCATAACATACATACATAATTGGTCATTACAACCCTTTAGTGCGGATTACGTCCTGATTTCTTACACCACTGATGTTGTGTGTGTTAATTTTATACATGAGTGGTGTAACCTACATTTTAAAGTGCAACTTTTCATTGCGATTTTATTTGAACGCCCAGAGTTTTTGCCAGAAATATGCTGATAGAAAGTCGCCGAAGGAATATTTTTTCATATTTTATTTTTGGTGTCTGACCTGGGGTTTGAACCGAGGCCTCAACTCTAATAAGCCAACACCTCCGACTACGGTGTTATGTCGGCATAACACTTTTCTTGAACGACGTTCCCCAGAAAATAGTCCAACGGTGTCAAATCGCAGCTTCGTGGAGGCTAATTGGCATCACCATTTCGGCTAATTAAACGTTGTCACAATAAACCAATTAGTTCATGAGATATGTGTCAAGTTGTACCATCCTGTTGAAATCAAACATCGTTCACATCAGTACCAGTAAAAGCGGGTATAGAAAATCGGTTATCCTGGTGCGATAAGTGTGTCCAATGTTCTCATTTTCATAGAAATATGGATCAACAACGCCTCCGCTCCACAAGCCGCAACCAAACAGTCACTCGTAATAGATACATTGGCCAAATACGGCAATTTTGCAAAATCGAAATCATCGTGCAGTTTCTCGTTGGATCAATAAATCTCAACGTTGCTCAAGCGTAAATCGATTCATTACGTTGAGTGGAGATTACATACTGAATTTTGTGACAGAACAGAATGTCATAAGTATTCCCAGATTCAATATAACCGATGGTTCAAATTTAAATCGATAGATATTCCACCCGATATTTATCAGATGTAGAAGAAAATGTGGTTATTTTTGAAAAAAAAAAACACGAGTATAATACAGCATACGATTGTAGCAAATAAACATGTACTGTTTTTGTAACACTGAAAAGCATTTGAACATATAACATATCACAACCCAACAACATAAACATATTCGTACATACTCTAGAGATTAAAAACAAAATATTAAATGGGGTTATATTCACGAATTCTTCTTCAATACCGTCAAAATGGTATTGTTGTTTGTTGTTATTACATACTGAACACGCAACAAACATGTGTTAGATGGATTTTAATCTATAGCATGGGATTTTTGGTCAAGTCCGTTTAGAGCCTCTATTGAATAGACAGAAGAGCTGCAGGGTTGTAAAACATTTTCATTCATTTACCATGTGTATGTTATTTGGTTGCGTTTAATACCGCAAGCCTTGGTAAATATTCAAAATAATTCTTATTTTTATTTTTTACAACAACAACAGTTGTTTATTACCCCTGCTGCTTTGGGTAGAGGAGTAATGCTATGGTTTTTCCCAAAAATGTTGCTGCTGTTTGAAATTGTGAAATTTCCGCTCCATATTATTAAATCCTTAGCGATTTCTAAAATGAAAAAAGAATTGAATTCATGCAAATAAAAACAAAATGCTGATAAAACCTTCAGAAATAGAAATACACTCAGAAGAATTGTTATTCGTAATGGAAGCTATCCATGGTTACAGAAATATTTAAGTCAGAAAGCAATCTAAAAAAATTCTCAATATTATGTCAGCTGGACAACACTGATACTGAACGAGAATGACATCAATTCAAGTCAATAATTTGGATCCAGAGGAAAACATGGCACCTACGAAGGAATTAAAAAATCTTTCGAAAACATGTAGATTGAGAACACGAAACTGAGGTCTGCAGTAAGGGAACGCTTGGCTGCCTTCCTGCATACAAATTTTTCGGTTCGTGAGGAAGTGCAACAGTAAATTGAACACCTTGTGTCTCTTGCACACTATGCCCCATGTTTGTATTCAAGGGGATTGTAACTTAACCATCTGCCCTAGAGACCTCAAACTTACTTTATAGATCATTAAATCGGGACCACGACCTAGCTTCTCACACTACCCATATTGTGTACGTTATTTTATAGATTAGTGGCGGCATGTACATTTTAAAGTCGATTTCAAACGACAGAATTTTGAGAAAATGTTCATGGCAATTTTATTTACTCTCAGAGTTTTTTTCAGAAGGCTGATGAGAGGAAGTCACCGAAGGAATTTTGTTCATATTTTCGCTTATTCGAGATGTCTGGGCTGTAGTTTGAATCACGGCCTAAAGAGATATTTTAAAATAGATATCCTTAAAATGTATCACCGACATTTACAGAGACAAACTCTGGAATATAACAAAAAGGCGTAACAGGTAACCCACAGTAGAATGTTAAGCCGCAGTAAAATAGATGTATGTAGAGTGATGAATACTTTGATTAGACCATACTCGCAGGCTGATAATGCAGCATAGTAATCATTATTGTTGCTGTGATGATGCAAAAGCTTCTTCGCCGTCATATTGTCTGCGTTAGTTGGTTTAAGCAGGCTATCTCGCTGATATCGGGAATTGATTAGGAAGGCATTAATGTCGACGTCTTAAAGGATGCGCATTAACAAGAGTTTGCAAGTAATGCATTATCCATCAAAACAGTATCTTACTGAATGGTCACAAGAACCAACCAGCTAACCAACAATTTATTGCTGTGTTCTCTTCAAGGGTGTTCAAGTTTTTACCCCAAGAAAGTCTCTATATCATACTTGATCTAGAAATCCAAATATAATATGGCAAATATAATATCGCATATGGCTGGTTATGTGTGATTATGGTGTTCGTCTTGGGATAACAGTTTACGTAGCACAGTGCAATGCACACGAGGTTTATTTTTTCAAATCCGTGTATTAAACTCCAAGGACTCCAGATGAATAAAATATTGACCAAGACTTTGTTATGAAAGTGGCGAAATGGTTTGTCTTTGGTTGGTTCATCATAATTATAAACCATGATTTGCAGTTATGACCCTGATCACTTTTAATGTCTTTCTCAAATTCTTCTCTTCGAAGTAAGCGCAGAGAAATAGTGAGACGGAGTATTGAGCGTCCACGAATTGATCCTGGCACCAACCTAAAGATAATACATAAATTATTAATTTGCTAAATTAAATCTTTAGGCCTTTCTCAAATAGCACGATAAGTGCTCTATATTTCAGGTAGAGACTAACGCCATTGAAAAAAGGTACATAGGTACCTTGAATCTCGAAAATTTAATTGCTGATATCTGCGTTGATATCATTGCAGCGATCAGCGCTTTTAATTCCAATGTTCTTAGATGAGCTGGCCTCTTACTGGCCTCGCTTAATCAACGTGATATCGTTGATGGGTGTGATACTAGGGGATCATTGCTTGGTGTGGTGGTACTTAAACTCTTTTTGAGTGTAATTATGGGACACAAGGACTATGGTTATGTAGGAGCCGTTTCAATAAGAGGGAAGGAAAACCGAAAGAACATTTTCTATGTGCTCATGGGATTTAAGTTCTCACTGCAGTCACTAAGTCTCAGTAACACGCTGTCGAATTTGATAAGATTTTCTAGGGGAAATTCTATTAGGGAAGTACAATTTTAAAGACATTACAATGGACTGTCGACCTCCGAGTGGACCTACGAGTTAATTTTCGAAACAATCTAACCGAACCTATATTCCATGAGTGCCAATCGGGATCATTAGTCGCATGATTCACTAAATTCCAACATGTTTTGGAGTTCAAAAAAAAAGTACGCCTACTTAGCAGAAACTGAAAACAATTTTTTCTAGTACTTTAAACTGTTCCAATGATAAGAGAATGCTGTACCAACTTACTAGACGCAGAAATCGAATTTCTCTTAACACACATAGAAACATAAATTCCAGGAGGCAAACGATTTAAATACGAATTGTAAGGAATCACGATGAATGAATGTATCTGATAAATGTTTAAAATACATGGGTGTTTTCATTTGTAAATATCGTGTGGAGCCAGCCAATATTATTGAGTATATTTAAAAAATATTGTGAAATCAGGCGTAGGTCGAGCTATCTCAACTACACTAGGACGTGAGTTTCTGTTCGTATAGATGTCACGCATTCGACGTTGAATACTTTGAATCATAAAACCGTGTCCTTTCCAGTTTCATTGTTTGTAACATTTCATATGTCATTTCATAACAATTGTTTTTTGCTCCGTGGTTGGTATGGTTTAATATGCATATGGTGGATTAATGGTATGCTTACCATTAATATTGGCAATATTTCAGTGTAAATACCAAAAGGCAAAAAAAAGGACTCGTATGTTTCATTTTGTTTCACAGCAACAATTACAATGTCAAATATACTGAGTAAATATATCACTTGGGACCTGATGTTGTTCTCTTTTTTTTTATAAAAATGTTTCTCTCAAATTATGTTGTGCTGGCGAAACAGAAAATTATACATTTTATTTGATGTCTTTGTTGCTGATTAAAATATAAAAAAACAACAGCAACAGTAAATAATAATAATTATGTTTGATTAATTCAAAAATAAAAAAGTTATTTGCCATGCCACTCATAAAAGAAAAGGAATGACAAAAAATTATAGAATTTAAATTCTATTTAAAAGTTATCATGTTTTCTACAGTATTTTATACATTTAGTACGAAATTTTTGCGTTAACAAATTTTTAAAATTTAAATTCTAAAAACCAAAATTTTATTATCTAAAGATATATATATATATATATATCTAGAACTTTAAGTTGGCATTACTTTTCAAGATGGCGACCGATTTAACAGCTGTCAAGTGATTTATTCTCAGTTTGGTTTGGCAATTCATCATGAATAGGCTCACGCCTGAACAACGCTTGCAAATAGTGCAATTTTATTTCGAAAATAATGGTTCTGTGCGGAAAACGTATCGCGCACTACGTCCATTTTATCGTCGACAAAATCGTCCATCAGAGCAGTTAATTCGATTAACCATGGAACGTTTTCGCACCACGTTTACTCTTATTGATAACTCGCCCAGAGACGCTGTACGGTGCGTACAGAAGAAGCTATTGCTGCTGTAAAGCGTAGCATTGAGGAAGACCCGAATGAGTCCATCCGCCATCGAGCACAGGAATTAGATCTGTGTCCATCCACTTTATGGAAGATTTTGCGGAAGGATCTTGGTTTGCGTGCTTACAAAATCCAACTCGTGCAAGATTTGAAGCCAAACGATCAACAAGTAAGGCGTAGTTTCGTCGAATGGGCCCAAAACGAGATTACCGTTGTTCCCGATTTTCATAAGCGAATTTTGTGTAGCGATGAAGCGCACTTCTGGTTGAATGACTACGTCAACAAACAAAACTGCCGCATTTGGAGTGAAGGTAATCCTCAAGTGTATGTGGAAACACCGCTACATCCAGAAAAACTGACTGTTTAGTGCGCTTTATGGGCTGGTGGAATCATTGGTCCGTACTTTTTCAAAAACGATGGTGGCCAGAACGTTACAGTCAATGGTGATCGGTATAGAGCCATGATTACTAACTTTTTCATTCCTGAATTGAATAACCAGGAGATGTGGTTTCAACAAGACGGCGCAACATGTCACACAGCTCGTGCCACAATCGATTTATTGAAAGACACGTTTGGTGACCGCCTAATTTCACGTTTGGACCTGTGAATTGGCCTCCAAGATCTTGTGATTTAACACCGCTAGACTACTTTCTGTGGGGCTATGTATGTATGTATGCTATGCGGTAAAGCCACAAACGCTTGACCATTTGGAAGACAACATTCGCCGTATTATTGCCGATATACGGCCACAAATGTTGCAAAAAGTCATCGAAAATTGGACGTCCAGATTGGACTACATCCGCGCCAGCCGTAGCGGTCATATACCAGAAATCATATTTAAAATATAATGCCACAAGATTATCTTTCGGATAAATAAAATTCATGTCAATCGAATAATCCGTCGTTTTTTTTATTGCAACTTAAAGTTCTATACCTCTATAAAAAACACCCTTTAATTAGGCAATATTCGTGCCACACAAGAAAATATGCATGTGCAATTGATTTCACATGATTTGTCATTTATTCAGACAAAGGTTAGCTATCTACGAATATGTATCCTTTAACAACGGAATAAAGAGGGGAAATACTTTGAACTTACAACACCAGTGTTGATTCAAACATGAATACGTTTCGAGCATTACGGAGTAATTGTCAAGGTATTGTCAAAATTATAAAAATATTTAAGAGATTTGAAGCGTTACTGATGTAGAAAGGCATGTACATTATCGCAATGCACGCACTGCCGAAAGTATTGGTGAACGTTCTCAATTACATACATACATACATACATACATAATTTGTCATTACAACCCTTCAGTCAGGATTACGACCTAGTTTCTCACACCATTTATGTTGTGTGTGTTAATTTTATACATGAGTGGCGGGACCTACAGTTTAACGTCGACTACGAACGACACATTTGTTATGGCAATCTTATTTACTCTCAGAGTTTTCGCCAGAAATCTACTGCGGAAATATGTTTTTTTAAATATTGTTTATTTGTACAATAAGCCAACACATCACCAATGCTTATCATTCGGAACTGTGTGGAGATTAAATTGGGTGATATTTAACTAAGAAAACGCTGAAAGAACCACTTCCGTCAATTCAGAGCTCTATGGACGAATGACAATCGATTTCTTTTGCACGTGAAGTTCTGAGCTGGGCGGTATGTTGGTTCAACAAAGTAGCTAACCGATATTGGCTTTATTTGCGTGTATCTTAAACTGGTCAACAAAATTATGCCGGGATTACAATGTTAAGTGCGTTAATTTTTCTCGTGAGCGGTGGGACCTAAACTTTAACGTCGACTACGAACGACAGGTTTTTTGAGAAACATTTTATGGCAGTTATTTACTTTCAGAGCCTTTGCCAGAAGACCGCTGAGAGGATATCACCAAAGAAATATTCGTTTTATTCAAGATTACAACCTCACATAACCCATGTTGTGTGTGTTTATTTTATCCATGATGGGCGGGACCCATAGATAAAAGTCGACTCTGAACGACAGTGTAGAAACTTTCTTTTTTTATATTTTAATTTTAGAGTTTTTGCCAGTACGTTACTGAGTCTTGGCATGAATTAAATCTGGTTTATTATCGAATCATAAGCAGAGTATTTCACTCTTTGAATTACCTTAAGTCAATATGATGACCAAATATATATTAATAGATATGCGATTATACTCCCGCCTCTGATGGTGCTGTAAAATGTATGACATTTTTGTACACAATAGATATTTCATAATAAAAATTTATTTTATGAATGAATATTTTCAATGAAATACAGCTGTGGACATTGGCCATAGTTTCAGTTGCGAATTAAAAGGTCTTATATCATGTTTGTTTATCATGTCATATCATTGGTTGTACATTTTCTGTGAAAAAATAATAAAAACAAAAAATTTCATTGCAGAATAATCTTAATTTTTAGTTTGTATGGTGCCAGTGTTTTTTTATTTTTATTTTCGAGCGTCTTCGCTTCCATAGAATTGTCGTTCAAAATAGCGTGTATCCATATAGTGTTGATTTCATTTTTAAGTTTTTTTAATCTACTTTCTGCTCTAAATATCCATTTTTACAACCTCTACGCTAAATTCAATTTCAAAAATCTGAAGTGAAAATTATTTTTGCTCCCAAGCAATAAATCACACATTCATGTGTCTCTTGTTTTTGCATATCAATTAAAGAAACAGTGACCAATTAAAAGCATTTAGTTATTTAGAAAGCATTACAGCCCTCCGACTATAAATAATCATAAGTAACAAAGAATTATAGACACTTTGTCTTAATTTTCTACAACAAATTATGAATAAATATTGCCATAGGCAAACAAATTAGAAGCCAATACCAAAATGCCATTTAAATTGTCAAAATACTTTGATTTATCGGAGGCTATCAAGCCATGGGACCATACAATTTTAAGCTCCTGTTCATATAAATTTCCTCAGCCATATTTATTTAAGTTGTGGTAATAACAACATAAAATTGACGTTAATATTGTGTAAATAATAACTTCGTTAATAGTGAAAATATATTAAGGAGTCTCAACCCTCAGTATAAACCATTCCATGCCATTCTCCTTTTAGTTATAAATTTGAATTGTCCTGTTTCAAAGCAATCAAATAAAATATCTTCTATCTGGGAAATGGAAAACAAATTCCCTTTAGAGACTGATTAAAAAGAACAAAATTATGATAGAGACATATGAAATAATTTTTTTACAATAATTGACCACTATACCGACCTAGAAACCACAGGCCATAAAATACTGTTACGTTTTAACCTTTTAAAAACATTTGAAATATGAGCTCGTACATTGCAAATAAAATAAAAATAAATTTATGTTTAGTTTTAATTAAAATTCTTTATTATTCTCACAAATATGTGTGCCACTATTCACAACTTTAAGTAAACAACAACAATTGCTTTGTTTGTTATTTCTCCTTGCGCAAGACTAACTGAACTTTTATTGACTCCGAAGGGTAAACCGTCTGATGCATGCTCTTGAAGGAGAATGACTTTGCCTTCGCGAAATCTCTATAAATGTAAACATGTTGCTTACGTTATTGTTGTTTGTGTATTTTGTTTACGCTTGTCCTTGCAGTGTTGTTGTTGCTTCTTGTTTAATTGTTTAACCCCTTTTTTATACTGATGTTGTTGATATATTTTTATTTATTCGTTGAGCATGTAAACAAGTCCATTGTTTTTGTAACCTTTCTTTATTATTTTAAAGATAAACGATGAAACACCATTTCCATTTTCGTGACAGTATGTTCTATGTTCCACATAATATTCATTGAATAAAGCATTCAAAAGAAAGAGGGTCTGCGCAATAAATTTCTTTTACATTTAAAAATCCAATTGACTTGCTTTCCAACATTACTTTCTCCAAATAATGAATAACATATGGACAATAATTTCGGTTTCTTTTTCGTGAAATATTCGGTAATAAATTTTAACATTCTCTGCATTACAGCATTTTAAAATTATTGGTACTTTTATGGGCGAACAATAAAACAATAATTTTTGTAAAAACATTACGATTTATCGATTTTTAAAAGAGAATAAGCATACGAAACACCACAACACAAGGACGTATATATATTGTCATTAAAAATTTAATATTTGTCTATAAAAATAATTGTTATTTTTTTAGAACCATAAAAAAATAAAGGTCTTGTCCTTCGTTTAATTTAAATTTGTGTTCATTATTAACACTTATAAGGCCGCAGAGCGCATTCGTTTGTGGCCGATTGGCCGAATTCAACACACACTACATAACAGACAGAATTCGTTCTTTAGAGGGGCTATCTGTATATGGAACTCCCTACCTGAAGAGGTCTTTCCTGCCAATTATAATATTGTTACGAAAATGAAACATCAATATACTAGTGATTTGTTTTTTTTTTTTTTTGCTTAACATTAAAATTATAAACAAAAGCTACAAAAACAAAACAATGCAGTAAACAAACCTATTTACAAATACTGCTTAATATAATAACAAACACTAGCATAAAAAATGGTAAACAAGTAATAAACAAGCAACACTTCAATAATAAATATAAACATCGTTGTTTACATTTGTTGAGATTTCGAGACAGGCGATGCCACGAACATTCGAATTCAAGAACATTCATCAGACTGTTTACGTTGCCATATAAAAAGCAAGGCAAAGCAGGCAACTGAGTCAGTAGAAGATCAGTCATGATGTAGTTACCCACACGTGACGTAACGTTCTCTTTTTAGCATATGGAGAACAATGTAAACGATTACCGAAACGTTCTCTCTCGTTAGCAAAACGGAACGATCTGTATAAAACAGAATTCTCCCATGTTTTTACGTGACATTTGAACATGAGAGATGCTGAGCAGTGTTGCCACCAAAAAAATATTGTAACCAACATTTGTGAAAAAATCACCAAATAAGGAAAAATATGACCAAAGTTAAATTCGCAGTTTTGTTATTTGATTTTTTCAAATTTAAATTATAATTGAGAAGAAAAGAAACAAGAAATAACAAAATAACAAAAAACAAACAAAACAAAAGCTATTTTTATAAGAAAAATAATAACCAAATCCGGAAAAAATCTACACATTGAACAAAAAACGGCAACACTGATGAGAGTCTGTATACCAATTTTTTTGCATTGTGTTTTGTTCGTTTGTGTGTTGCTTTGGGTTCTGTTTCATTTTTATTTACATTCTTCGTTGACATATGTCGCGTTTTGAACGTTTCTATAACCACATAAACGTTTTTAAGGCTACGTACGTTACGATTTTACGTTTCTTACACTTGGGCAACCAGAGCATCAATCTTGTATGAAGGCGCGGTGAGTTTGAAGAGAGTAATTCTGGTTTAAAGATCTCGGTTACAAAGATCTGTCGAACAATTGTCTAGTAATTGTTATTGTTTATGCAAAGGGTGTAAGCAGAGGAATAAAAAATAAAGCAATTGTTGTTGTTACATCAAGTTGTGAACAGTGGCATACAGAATTACACACAGAAGCAACACAAAACACAAACTTATTTTTATTTTATTTGTGATCTAGAAGCTCATATTTTAAACGTTTTTAAAAGGCAAAAACGTAACAATATAAAAAGCTACGAAACTAATGTTCATAAACACTATTCTCTCTGTCCTCCTTTTCATAACCTATTATCCGGATTCCAACACAAAGCGCTGCATAAGTAGAAGCCATCGCTTGAGTATCTAAAAAAATATTAGAGCGTGTCCAGAACTATTATTTAACTGCCAAACGGTCACACATTAAAATTACCATAATTTAGTCTGGCATAAAATTTAATTACTGCCATATATCAATGCACATGCCTCATATTTATATAAACCGTGTATTTTCGTGTTTGTTGTTGAAAATAAATTTTAAATAATTTATTAAAAATGTCTACTTTTTGAATAATTTTGTTTTATGGTAATTACAATATCGTGGAGTCATTTCTAACCAAATAATTTAACAATGCTATGAAGTGTATGATTGTAATTGTTGTTATTCTTGTGGAAAATGTTTCGAAAACGAATTATTTTTATTTTTATTTTGTGTTGGTCATGAGGATATTTTTATTACTAAAAAGTAAAAATTTTGAATTTCAACAACAATAGGTTTTTTAGAGCCATACAACTTCTGTTTAAATTTGGGAAAAAATATTACAAATTTTCTTTAAAACTTTTCTTTAACGTTTTACTGTGAAATTCCCTTTATATTTACGAAGTCATATAAAAATCTAATTAAAAATTAAATTTCAAACTTTTCATATTGCATTTCTATTAAGCGGTTTAAGTTTTGAAATAATTATTTGCCACAATAACCCAGTAAATGAAGAAAATTGTCCTTTCCGACTTCAATTCTACAGTATTTATTGAATAATTTTTTTTTGTTCTCCTTCCCTTAGAATTATTAATTCTAATAAAATATGTTTCCAAACATAAAATTTGTTCAAAGGAAACCGATTTTCATTATGCAAATGCGTGTTGAAAAATGGAAGTTGGAAGTAGAACAAAGGCTATTGCATGTTTTGTATAGAATTATTACATAAATCCACGTCGCCGTATAAAAAAATATTTCTTCGATGACTTCCTCTCAGCAGATTTCTGGCAAAAACTCTGAGAGTAAATAAAATTGCCATGAAATGCTTCATAAAAATCTGCCGTTCGTAGTCGATTTTAAAGTGTTGATCCCACCATACACAACATAAGTGGTGTGATAGGCTAGGTCGATCCTGACAATACCGACCAATTAAGTAATTTAAGTAATCCACAATCTCAACTGACTTTTGTCACTCTCCTCATTGTATTGGAGTTACAAAGGCTATCGGCTTATGAATTCTTTGACAGTTTAAGTCGAGAGTGATACAACAAGCAATTCAACATTGGCAGAATTCTCTTTCCAAGCCGAAATGTTCTTAGTGCAATATGCTTCGGACACTAACTGTTATTAAAGCCGCACATAGTAAATATTGCGTCATTATGCACAATCGACTGGAGTACGTACAGAGGAAGGTAGGCATTGGTATAAACATGTTCTCTTCTGTAGATTGCTAGTTCTACTTCTCAGGCTCCTTAGTAAGCTATTTATTAACAATAAAATCTAGGCGAGACTACCCAGTGTTATAAACGCCTTTGTTTAAAAGAAAGCAGTTGATCACTGCATCTTGAAGACATAGCAGAGAAATTATTTGCTTCTTGTCAAAGTTAGAAGTAATTCTGCTCTGAAAAATTTGGTATGGATTTTGGGCTGGCGAAGTAAAATCGGATCACCCGGGTTTTAGACGCTACTACATGTTATTATTTGCTTCTTGTCAAAGTTAGAAGTAATTCTGCTCTGAAAAATTTGGTATGGATTTTGGGCTGGCGAAGTAAAATCGGATCACCCGGGTTTTAGACGCTACTACATGTTAGCAGAGTGCAGTGAACAGCAGTAAACCCAAGGAACTACTTGAGCTCGACAAGAGAACGGATCGCACTTTAATAGGAATTCTAATGGGGCACTGTGCTATTGGAAGTTTCGCTGACAAGCTCGGGCTGCCCCAGAGGATTACTGCAGAAGCTGTCAGGATGTGGAAAAACCAAAATCGGTACAACATCTTTTATGTGAGTGTCCTGCAGTTCAGAACATACGTTATTTGTTTTTGGATGACAGAACATTTCAAGATATGAGCACAATCAAGGGCGAGCACAATAGGTTGATGGTTCAGCAGCAGTATTTTGATGACATGATTACCTTACGTACTATAGGTCGCTAATTACCAACTTCTTTTGGCTTGAATTGAACGATTTGAAAACTAACGACATTTGGTTTCAATAGGATGGCGCTACGTATCGTATAGGATATTCTGGATGGGCGGTTTGAGGTTATTCCGCAATTTGATGCGATGAGGTGATATGAAGTGGTCGCTACAATCGTGCGATTTGACTCCAGTGTGAGTTTTCTGGTGGGGTTTTCTTCAGTCGCAGTGGTTTGTAAGCAAATAAACCACAAACCCCAACAGCCTTTAAAGCCAATACAAACCCATGTAATCTGTTAAATTCACTCTGATTTATATTCTAGAGTCATGAAAAATTGAACATTCCCAATGTGTTCTACCCACAGAAGCAGTGGCCGACATTCGAAGGGTAGTAAGTTCCACACATAATTGGCATTAATAGATCCAGAACGAACTAAACATTTCGATTTTGCCTCACACATGCAGACCAAGACATGCAGATTAATGCGGCCTGCTATTGGTATATACGAAACAAGATTTTAGTTAACCTATCGAAAATCCTTTTTAATAAACGCTCAGCAGTCATAATAGCCACCTGGCCCCTTTATATGCAAACAAGAGTTAGAAAATTTCTTACAAAGACTCCTGCAGAAACTATAATGACGATGAAAAACAATGAATTTTCTGGATAATTATACTTTACTTGAGAGCCTGAGGCGAAGAATTCTAGGACATCCTAAAGGTGATTTGTATTAAGTTCTTACTTGCTTCGTTAGTCATTACAACCCTTCAGTAAGGTTTACGACCTAGCTTTTCACACCACTTATGTTGTGTGTGTTAATTTTATCCACGATGGGCCGGACCTACAAATGAAAATTAACTGCGAACTACAATTTTTTTTTTAACTTTTCATGGCAATTTTATTTTACTCAGAGAGGGTTTTCAAAAATCATTCATCAATCATTGAATCGTGGCCTAACGTCTAATAGGCCAACAACCTACCAACTAGACTACGGCAACTTAAATACACCTCTGCATAGGAGGTATTGTTGTGAAAATGAAACAAAAAATCTAGATACTGGTATTCTGCTTTTACATCGTTTAACATTAAAATTATAAACAAAAGCTACGAAAATAAGACAATGCAGTAAACAAACCTGTTTACAAATTATCGTACTGCTTAATTTAACAACAAACACCAACATAAAAAATGGTAAACATGTAAACTAAAATACACAAACAACACTACAATAATGAATGGAAACAACTATGTTTACAATTATAGAGATATAGAGCTTTCAAGAACATTCATCAGTCTATTTACCCTGCCATATAAAAGGCAAGGCAAAGCAGGCGAGTGAGTTAATGAAGTTCAGTCTTCTTGTGTATGTATTTATATTCATGCATAAGAAATATGTATGACTACCGAGCCTTATAACATTTCAGTGAGCAGCTGGCAATTAATTAAGCCAATTAACTAAATTTAAAACTTTTTGTAATTTTAACTGTCAGAAGAGAGATAAAGAGAATTAAAAATTTGTTATTATTCTATGGAAACCCCTATTTCTGTAATATTTTTTTTGTTCCTGTTAGTTGTTATATGTAATACCGTATCATTTATTTTTATTTTTATTTTTATTTTTTGTTTTCATACTTTCGTTCCGACATTAACATGTTCTGCTGCCATTGGTGTTGAACTGTTGCGGCGTTGAGCCCCATTTCATTGCTTTCGATTTCAAACTGTCTGCCATTATGCCAGTCTTTAGGCTTAAAACACATGATGTTTTCATGTTGTGGATCTCCTAATCCTAGGAGATTTTTTTTAAACGTGAATTCACATAGAGGAAAATGCGTTTATATTGTGAGGCATTTTAGTTGTGTATTAAACAAGAGAAAAGTATTATACATAAAATTTTATTTATTCTATTCATACTCGTATATTTTGTAATTTCTTTCTTATCATTTTAGTTTATAAAAATAAATAAAAAAGTTAAAAAATAATAAAAAGAAATATGTTTTAAGAAAATGTTTTTTTTTACATTTTCACTTTATAGTAAGTGTCTTAACTGTAAAATGCTGCTGTACAGTGTTTGACAGTTAAACAGAAGTGTCAAAAACGAATAAACGACAATTGTCAGGGGATACTTGTGCAAAAAATATGAATTCTTATGAGGAGTAAAAAAACGATATTAATGACATGAAATAAAAGAGAAAAATAGTAAAAGAAATTTCTTAAAGCACAATTTAATTCAAATCAAACTAAATATAAAATTTTCTTGTAAAATTAAAAATTTTTTGACACTTTCTTATAAAAAAAATTTTGTTTTTCCCTAAAACTTTGAAATTCAATTATTTTCTCTTTAAAATATTTTCTTAAAAATTTTAGTACTTAAAGTGTTTTTTTTTTATAAAATAAAACAAAATTGTGTGCCCTGGCAGTCTACTTGGTAGTGTGTTAGACTATTAGCGTGAGGGTCGTGGGTTTGATTCCCACCAGAGACTCTGGTCTGTTACACTACACCGAGCATATGGTCGAAGTTAATCCGTTCGTATATAATTAAATATAAATTGTAATTGTATTCTAATTAATAAATAAATAAATAAATAAATAAAATAAAATTTTCCCATACACATGACTATTTTTTGTGATTCCACAATCTTTATTTTTTCATTTTGTCTGATTTGATCAAATAATGCCAGTTTGTTGTGTAGAACTTAAAAACTACTTTTACAATTTGTTTGTGGTTAAGCACATAATATGTCTGTCTGTGTGTATCTGGAGAAGACCTAATGAAATCAATACGATTTTGAATTATGAAGCGAAGAAGTACAAAAAATTCTGTAAAAAACCACAGTTTTAAACAAATTTTTTTACATTGTTTTGCAAAAACTTAGGGCAAGTGTATCTCGTGTACATGATTACTTCTTACAGCAGCTATGGATAAAGTGTAAAGATGGACATAGTATATGAAAAAAGAAACGAAAATGTTATATCAGTGAATGGCCCTAAAGGATCATATCGCCGGTAATATTAACAGCATCAGATAAGCTTTACTACTTACTTGAAAGATGATATATTACGACTCCTTTTTTATTCCATGAACAGTTACATAATTAATGACTACAATCCTTTAGTCAGGGTTACAAACCTAGCTTCTCACACCACTTACGTTGTGCGTGTTAATTTTAAACATGAATGGGGACCTACAATTTAAAGTCGAATCCGAACGACAGATTTTTGAGAAAATTTTTATTTACTCTCAGAGCTTTTGCTAGAAATCTGCTGAGAGGAAATCGCCAAAGAAATATTTTTTCGTATTTTATTTTGTTGGAGATGTCTGACTTGAGGTTTGAACCATGGCCTTGCATACTAGACTACGGTACAACGCTGGTTATATAAAATTCAATTTACATAAATTTGATGCTGCTCATTCAGTCTAGCTTTCCAACATAAATAAACGAATATTTTACAAAATCGATGCATAATCTGAAAATTTACTTAAAAAATATGGTTTAAGAAATTACGAGAAAAAGGAAAAAATTCTTTAAAAATTTTTATCAAATACAAGTTATGTTTTAATATTTTTACATATGTTTTCAAAACAATATGTAAGAAAAAGTAAAAAATTTTGAAACAAAAGAGAAAAATAACAAATTTAAGATAATTTTTCAACAACTTGCAATTGTTCTGAAATTTTCTGAAAAATATTTATTTTTTCAATTTTCTTTAACCCTAATCTTACTGACGGAAAAATGTAACAAATCTTACTGTCCAGAGGTTCTAAGGCTCATATATAATTACTACGTGTTTCTTCTTACGAAAAACGTTTTAGCATATTTTTTTATAACAAACAAACTAAATCTGAAAGGAATTAATGTTTTTTACTATTGTAATAATTAGACCGAAAGTCCAGGGTTCAAACCCCAGGTCAGACATCAAAAACGAAAATATAAAAAAATGTTTCTGCGACGTAACCTTTTATATGCAAAAGCTGAATTTCCTGTTCTGCTTAATTTAACTTTGGGAAATCCCTTTCTATTTATATGAAAATTAAGTTATTTATATATGTATTCAGTCAGGATTACGACCTAGTTTCTCACACTACTTATGTTGTGTGTGTTAACTTTCCTTCCTGACTGAAGGGTTGTAATGACCAATTAATTATGTATGTATGAATGTAAGATATATATCTTGTTGCATTGAAATCTAATAACATTTTAGAACACCATCTACAGTCAACCCTCCTATAATGCGATGAGTGCGTACCGCGTTGTATGGAAACCGCGCTATAAGAAACTCGGATTTTACCATACAAACCAGTAGCGCGTTCTATGGAAACCGCGCTATAAGAAACTCGGAATTAGTACAAATCACATCACTCGTACCGCGTTATATGGATACCAAGACAAGATAAATTATAAATTATTTTTATTGAATTAAGTACTGTGAAAGAGCTCTGTCATGACTGAAATCGATGTTGTAGACGGCTATGAGATAAGTTGGCATGTTTATATAAACATGTTGTTTATATATCTCGGCTGTGCTTTTGCGTCGAAAATAAAACTGATATTAAGCCCTCTTACAATATCTAGTTACTATCGTCATTCACAGGCTGTGCGGAAGGAACTTATGGGATGTTGTTGAAGGGAAACCGCGCAGTAAGAGTACCGCGTTATAGGAGGACTGTCGCAATTTCAGTCCCGCATTACGTGGAAACCGCGTTATATGGAAACCGCGTTCTCAGAGTACAGCGTTATAGGAGAGTTGTCGCAATTTCAGCCCCGCGGTGTATGGAAACCGCGTTCTGAGAGTACCGCGTTATAGGAAGGTTGACTGTATTTGCAATTTTTTTTTTCACGATAAATTTTAATAATTTTCTAATTATACAACAACAAAAGTTGTTATAAAAATTATTCAGACATTTTTTAAAATTAACAGATCTTGATACGTATAAACCTTACTATTTTTATAAATAAATGTCTTACAATACTTAATGATATTTTAAAATTCTTAAACAGTCTACCTTTATACTTTACTTATGTATTGCTTTGATATAATGTGAGTTACTTTTTTGTTGTGCATTACATACTTTTTCTGTTGCGGTAATATAATGGCAGGTAATCCTTGTATAATCCTTTTTATTATGCTGGTTTTCTCTAAAATGGTTTTTTGTAAAAATAATTTGTTTTCAAGAAATGTATTCTGGTGGCACTAACTTTTAGAATATTTTTTTGTTCTACACTTTTCTTATTCACTTTTTATATGAATTTTGAATAGAATTATTATACAAAAAGATTTTATTACATATTGAACCGCTCTTTATACATGATTTTGATTTGATAATTTTATTATTGATTTTATTATTGATTGATATTTTATTGTTTTTAATTTATTTTCTTTTATTTTTTATAAAAATAATCAATTTTGCACTCGTTTTTCTATAAACTTTTTATACCGTACTTATGCATTTCTATTCTTTTCAAGATTGCATTCAATTCTTCTCAATTTTCTTTACATTTCACTTTCCATTTTGTTTCAAAGTTCTTCCTGGCCGTGTTTTTTTTGCGTATAATTTTACGCCCGAATTGATAAAAAAAAGTATGGGTAATTTATTCGTTTATTTTGCTGGAAAAAAAAAAGAAAAACTCTTTTGATTCTCAACACCGTTTTGTTATAAATCTTGTGATTTCTAAAACCACTTTTTCGTAAAACCTTCAGTGTGGTGTAAATGGCTAATATTCAATACGTTGCTCTATGTTACGAGTAACAAACCGTTTGAATAGCTCGGCAATACTAAATTCACTCTGCTAACGAAATTTATGAATTGCATGTATTTGACTACAGAAGGCCCATACAATGTGTACATTATTGTAGAGCATAAAAATGTTTGTGTACAAGCCAAACAGTATAAAAAACCTCAATGCCATGTACCCACCAATATTTGCTCTCTTCAACACACTATCTTGCTCTCATATTTGGTTAATATTTTAAACTGTCTCCCATTCTCCCTGAACTTTCTGTGTTTGTGTTTAAAGTTACATGTGGAGTTAGTTTAACCTTTCGTTTTAACACCACGAAGAGAGTTTGAGTTCTTAAAACAACAACTAAAAACGAGTACTTCATTACTCCTATACACTGTAAGAAAGTGTATTTGTGCATAACATTGTCCTGTGGATTTGGTTCAGTTAACCTTATTTATATTCTGACTTACATACAAACGAGAGAGCGCAAAAGAGATATATTTTTTATGCCACTGAGAGACTCTCCGTGAGAGTTTCTTTACAAGTGCTAATGGTGTATTTACTTTACAATTTATTGAAATTCTCTAGTAAGAAATGCTTGAGCATTAATTTGTATGCTGTATGGTGTTCTTGAATTTTCATATTAAATGTTAAAATAATTAAAAGCCCTTTTAATATGCAGGTAATCGTTGACAATGTAGGGCATTATTGCCTCAAAATGTTGCAGTTTTTGTCATGAAAACGATAAGACCTTGGTGAATTCACAAATGTGCAATATTAAGAACTCAAACTTGATGTTATTTTCAGTTTCTTTAGCTACTGAATACAGGTGTTCTTACATGTTTCAAGTAATAGTATTTAATTTCTATATAAGTAAAGGTTTTACGGAGAAATGCGCAACAATTTAAGAACATATGGACACAAAATATATGAAACTATCAAAGATCGAACCACAAAACATACACCCATAAGCAAATGCACATGAAACCAGTTTGCAACTGTGTTTCAGTGTAAATAAATCGGCTACAAATGGATTTTTGAAAATTTAGAGTTCAAAAGCATAAAGCTGAAAAATATTGATGAAGTTAAATAAGGTTTTTATTTAAGGGAAATTTTACCAAAACTGGACGTAAAGTATCTGTGAATATCATTGTACAGTAAATTGATAAGGAAGGCTCATATGGAGAGTGGTCCAGCAGAGGCCACACCTGCTCTAATGAAATGTAAAAACCTTACAGGCAAATCCTGCCAATGTTATCCCCGTGTTATGCATCGAAGGTATGGTCATGATCGTCAGATCAGTGCCAGCGTTTGGGTAGACACAATAAATCTAAAAACTGATGAAATGGAGTCGCACAATAGAGAAAAACGTTTTTTGGTATGCAAGGACAATGAATCCCTGTTCTACTGAAAGTTGGAAGTTGGAAGCTGAAAGTTCTGTTCAATTTAAGTACGTTGCACATGGTAGTCCCAGACGTCTAGTAGGTAGTGTGTTGGCTTATTAGACGAAGATATTTCTTCCTCGACTACCTCTCAGCAGATTTCTAGCAAAAACTTTGAGAGGCGACTTAGGAGGCGACTTAGGAGGCGACTTTCAATTGTAGACCACGCCACTCATATATAAAATTACCACATACAACATATGTAAGTGGTGTGAGAACCTAGGTCGTAATTCTTACTGAAGGGTTGTAATGACCAGTTTGGTATGTACACTTGTGGACACACAATTAAGTCACCTATGCAAAATTTTTCATTTTTATAAAAATTAAAAAATTTAAGAAAAGTGGAAACAAAAACAACTAATATTTATTAATTTCATATGCTTAATAATTAATTAACAAGAAAAACTTAAATAGTTTTTCATTGTAAAAAATGTTTTGGTACGGAGTTGATATCAGACTTAAAATTTAAGTGGACACATAATTAAGTCATTTGAAACAAAATATTGAAAATTCAATTTAATTGCTTTATTTTTCACCCAAACAATTTGGAGCCTTTAATATTTTGTGGGGAACCCTTTTTGGCGTATTATTTCAGTACATCTATGTGGCATTGGGTTGATTAAGTTGCGTCACTGCTCAGGACTAATGTTATCCCATTCTGCCTGGAAAAGCTGCCAAAGTGGTTTTTGATGCTGGGTTTTTTGGCTGCACCTGCTCGTTTTACGATCCCCCAAAGATTTTCAATAGGGTTCAGATCGGGACTTTGAGTTGGCCAATCAAGAACGCTTATTTTTTTTAGCCAGGATGAGTAAAGCTGACCCATTCCTCATATCTACTTAGATTATATAGTGCATTTAGTTGGAACACGCTGTTAAAATACCGGCAAGGACCCTAAGAAAACGCTTGACTGAAAATAATCTCCATGGACGTTTTGCGAGAACAAAACCTAATGTGTCCAAAAAAAAATATTCAGCAACGCTTGCGGTTTGCCAAAACCCACCTCCATAAAGTCGACAAAATTTTGGAAATTAGTCGTATGGAGTGATGAGCCCAAGTTTAATATCTTTGGAATTGATGGCAGACCCTATGTAAGACGTCCTGTCAATACACAATTATATCCAAAGTACACCAAACAAACCGTAAAGCATGGAGGTTCGTCAGTAATGGTTTGGGGTTGTTTTACCTTATCCGGCGTTGGTCCACTGGTAAGAATCGATGGGAAAATGACTGGGGAAATGCATAAGAACATCCTACGGAACAATTTGACTAAAGATTATGACGACGAATTACCACTAGCGCGGATATTTCAGCATGATAACGACCCGAAGCAAACATCTTGGGTAGTTAAACCTTGGTTTGCTGAGGAAAAAAAAAGCGTTCTTGATTGGCCAACTCAAAGTCCCGATCTGAACCCTATTGAAAATCTTTGGGGGATCGTAAAACGAGCAGGTGCAGCCAAAAAACCCAGCATCAAAAAGCACTTTGGCAGCTTTTCCAGGCAGAATGGGATAACATTAGTCCTGAGCAGTGACGCAACTTAATCATCCCAATGCCACAAAGATGTACTGAAATAATACGCCAAAAAGGGTTCCCCACAAAATATTAAAGGCTTCAAATAGTTTGGGTGAAAAATAAAGCAATTAAATTGAATTTTCAATATTTTGTTTCAAATGACTTAATTATGTGTCCACTTAAATTTTAAGTCTGATATCAACTCCGTACCAAAACATTTTTTACAATGAAAAACTATTTAAGTTTTTGTTGTTAATTAATTATTAAGCATATGAAATTAATAAATATTAGTTGTTTTTGTTTCCACTTTTCTTGAATTTTTTAATTTTTATAAAAATGAAAAATTTTGCGTAGGTGACTTAATTGTGTGTCCACAAGTGTATGTATGCATGCACATAGTAGCGAAGACTAACATTTTTGGGACTATGGTTATTGTAATGGGCAGGTCTAATACGAGATTCATTAGTTGACTTTGTGACCTATTAAATCGAGCGGCGGACAGCTCGCTTTTTAACTATTTCCAAAACTGAACCAGTATGCTCTATGATTTTAGAAAATCTTCTTAACGAATAAATATAAGATAAAACATATCAATTTAAATTTTCCTATGCGATAAATAAACAAAACACTCAAATCAAATACAATAATTCAAACAAATGTCTTTATTGGAGCACCTAATCACCTTTAGAAATGAACATGTATCATTAATGCTTGCAATTTATTTTATGTATTTCTGCAATCAAAATGTACGTCTTTTATCCACCACATTTGACCCACGTTTGGCACAATGTCGCTCATTTAAATGTTCTCTTATAAAATTGTTTCTGAATTTAATTTACAATTTCAATCATAGCTTAAGTTTTCTTTGCAATGTTTATCAAAATCAAATGATTTGTTTTTAATTTTAGTTTTAAACAAAAACTTTAAACATTCAAAACCCTAAGTAATTCAATTTAAAAGTTTTCATAACTACAAAGCTTTTGCCGGGAAATTGGAGTCCTTGTGAGAATGTTATGCTTAACTACAACTACTACAAACTTTACAAAAAATTTTTAACATTTTACTTTAAATGTAAATAAACAAAGAAACATTATGAAATCATGTTCCTAATGTTAATGACTAAGAGAACATGTTGCTTGTCCATAAAAGTTAAAATAAACGTTGCAAGTGTCCCAATGTTAAATTGTTGATATATTTTAAATATCACGTAGGCATGTAAGAAACATTTCAAAATCATGTTCATAATGTTGATGACTAAAACCACATGTTGCTCTGCCTCAAATGCTAAATTAAAATTTACAAAGTATGTCAATGTTAGTATAATGTTAAAAAAAATTAAATATTAATACAACATGTTGATGTTTAAAATGTTTCCATTAACCGCTACACAGTTAAATGTTAAAAAGGAGATATTTTTTACATGTGCATAATGTATGCATTGTATTCCACCTCTAAATGTTAATTTGGCCATCACCATGTTGCAGTTAGTGGTTATTTTAAATTATTAGGCATTATTTTAAATTTTGTTTAAACATGTTAAAATTCAATTTTTTACATTTGCCTCCACACTGTTATACTAAAAAGGAGGTATTATGCTAAGTAGTATTTTGTATAGCAGCATGTTGCGTGGGAAAATGTTAACAACTTGTTAACTTTCAACTTTCTTACATTTGCCACCACACTGTAATATTAAAAAGGAGGTATAATGCTTAGTAGTGGAAATTTTGTTTTATAACCTGTTGCTTAGGAAAACATTAAATAACATGATGCATCATGTGTTTACTTTAAAAACTGCTATTTAACATTATTTTATACAACAAAGCGTTGTACATTTTGAAAGATACATGTTTCTATGCACTAATAATGTATATAAACTTAAATGTAAATTAACTTTAGTTTTAAACAAAAACTTTAAACATTCAATACCCGAAGTAATTCAAATTAATTACAAAGGTTTTGCCAAGAAATTGTAACCATTGTGGGAATGTATGCTTAACTATTACAAACTTTACAAAAAATTTCTAACATTTTACTTTAAATGTAAATAAACAATGAAACATTATAAAATCATGTTCCTAATGTTGATGACTAAGAGAACATGTTGAATGTCCATAAATGTTAAATTAAAACGTACAAAGTGTGTCAATGTAAATGATGAAATAATTTTAAATATTAATACAACATGTTGATGTTCATCTCGCTTGCATTAAACGCTACACTGTTAAATGTTAAAAAGGGGATATTAATTACAACTTGAGCACAATGTATTCATTATATTGTCCCTCTAAATTTTAATTTGGCCATCAACATGTTGCAGTTAGTGGTTATTTTAAATTATTAGGCATAATTTTAAATTTTGATTAAACATGTTAAAATTCAATTTTTTACATTTGCCTCCACACTGTTTTACTAAAAAGGAGGTATTATGCTAAGTACTATTTTGTATAGCAGCATGTTGCGTGGGAAAATGTTAAATAACATTAATAGCATTAACATGCTATTTAGGAAAATATTAAATAACATTAATAGCATTAACTTGCTATTTAACATTTTCCTAAGCAACAGTGTTGATGCAAATGTAAGAAGGATTTAACATGTTGAATCAAAATTTAAAATAATGCCTAAAGCCTAAGAAATCATTAAAGCAACATATTGCAGGCCGAATTAACATTTAGAGGAGGAAAATAATGCATACAACATTCCAAAGTGTAATTAGTATCCCCTTTTTAACATTTAACGGCAACCATTTAATGCAAGCAAGTTAATATTCAACATGTTGTTTGACATTTTAAATTATATCAACATTATGTAAAATTAAAACCCTCTGTAGATTTATATTTAACATTTTTGGACAAGCAACATGTTCATTTAGACATCAACATTAGCAATAAGATTTTGTTATGTTTCATTCATGCCTACGTGATACTTAAAATTATACCACCTATTTAACAGTAACACACTTGGTAAGTTTTAATTTAACATTTATGGACCTTCAACATGCTCTCTAAGTCATCAACATGATAAAAACGTTTCATTTTTTAAATTAAATAAATTAACATTATTTTATGCAACAGAGCATTGCATAGTTTGAAAGATACATGTTTCTATTCACTAATAGTGTTACAATATACATATTTACAAATTTAAATACTTGATAAAATTAATGATTAACGATGAAGTTAATGAAAAACTAACAAATAATTAATTTGAAGAAATCATCAAAGCAAATTCGTATGTGAGACCGCAACACTATAACCTCGACATACATTCATGGTACACACTCCAAGCATTTCGTATTACTATACCAACGTGAAGTCCTGATGTACCACCAAACGGAGAGACTGTAAGACACTTAATGCGAATGTAATCACATCTTGCAAGAGCTACGAAGATTATTTTGTAACATCCACCCTCAATCGATACACACTCCAATAGAATTATTTTGGGATTCATAAGGTTAATCTGTCTGTTGACGCCGCCGTTCTTTTTAGGCGTTAGGCGACGGTTCAAATTCCAAGACACACACCTAGAGCAAAACGAAGTATAAATATTGAATATTTCTTCGGTGATTTCCTTTCATCTGTCATCTGGCAATAACTCTAATAATAAATAAAATTTTCGTGAAAACTTGCTCAAAAATCTGTAGTTCAGTGTCGAATTTGAACTGTAGATCCCCTCACTCATGTTTTAAAACACACAACATAAGTGGTGTGAGAACCTAGGTCGTAAGCCTGACTGAAACGTTATAGTGACTAAGTATGTATTAATGTAGTTTGTCTAATTCGAAATTTTTTAGAAGAAACAGCTAACTAAAAATGATAACAAGACTACCATTCAAACCATAAACAAAATACTTTCCGCATCAGTTCTATCGACTGGTTTCAGTTCAGAAACTAATCTCAAAACAATCGTAGAACAGACAGTTGAATGGGATTCAGCGATTTTACAAAAGTCTTCAGTATTCTTCATCATGATATGGTTTCCTTTTGGAATTTAAAAGTGGATTTACGAAACTAATCCAACTGATGAAGGCTTTACTGTTGAAGTGTCACATTCAATGTCTTACACCGAAATCAGCAGATGAGCCAATCGAAAATCAGTTTAAGTTGATATAAAAAACTTAAATAGAAACGGAATTGAACATACAATAAGGAAGGCAATAGAAAGACCAGAAAATCCATTGAAGACAAACCAAAGGGTATTGGAGTTTTAATCAGCTAAGCACAGACCATCGGAAATTTTAGTAAATATTGTTGTGGCCCGCTAGTTCAGGTAGAGTATAACTGCTATTTAACTATATCACTATATCACTATATCACTATATCACTATATAAGGGTTTGAAATTCATATTTGGTACCGCGGCAATTCCTTGACATTTCAGTTCATCCAGACTTTTAAGCAAGACGTTTAGTAAGGAATTTTTTTTTATTTCATCTTATGAATTCAACATTCTTTATATACATTGAACAATTAAAAAACAATTTTGTATTGTGTTGTTGTGGAACGAGTTTTGTTCATTTTTAAAATAAAGATGTTTATAAACTTATTTACCCCATTGATTAGTGGATTCTATGTTTTTGTAGTAAAAATACGAATCAACAAATTAAATTCTCAAGTTATAAGACCTAATAAAATTGTTATTTTGGATTGTGTTGTTTTGTCCATATTTAGAGCAACTTGTATAGAAGCAAATATACTTTCATTAAAAGATTCTATATTTTTATGGTAAAATTCGGAGTAACAATTTATATTCCATAGCATTGAAATCAGTAAAATTATTTTTTTATTGCACCATCTTCAATTCACCACTTTTTATTTTTGTGGTAGGCAATATGTTCCGTCAAAAGCAACATGTTGATTTGGCCCATAGTGAGAGATCAACATGTCTAAAATTGTACGGATGTTAAGTGTATTTCAATAATTACATATGGATTCTATGTTTTGGATGTTATAACTTGATCAACATGTTTCAACAGCATGGGAGAAATTAAATATTTTGATGCAACACATTGACAGCATTCAGTTATTGAAAATGGCAATAAGTTTAAAAATTTTAACACTAATTCATTAAAACTTCTTACGGTGGGCTTGAAATTGTTAGTAAGCTTAAATTTACAAATTTGGGTATCAAAATCCCCACACTGGTGATGCCGTATTGCCTTAAATTATTGCAATTTTGATTTGAAACCTATACTTTTTCGTTAACTTACAAGGGCACATTTAATCACTTCGTACACAACTTGGGATTTGTAAAAATGCTCTTCAGAAATATTTATTATCGAATCAAGCCAATAAATGACATTTTCATTACGAAAATCAAATGGTAATGACTACGAAACTAGAAAGATATTTACGGGCAATTAAACCCGTCGGATTCAAAGAATTACGATTTCAATCAAATTTTGTCTTCAATGCTGTTTGAAGAACTTTTTGAAGGATTTTGATTAAATACTGTATAAAACTAATTTGAGTTTATTCTGCGTTTATTAATAGGGCATTCGAACTAAGACATCAAGTCTGTTCTAAGTAACATTTTATTTACTGGTAAGAAAGTACTCTACCAAACGTAAGTGATCGAGGAAAACTTTTAGATCATAAAAAGTCAACGTGCGTAACTACATTAATATGGTTGTGGCTTTTTGGGTCTTGATTGTTATTTAAAATATTTTTAGCCGTTGATTTCACGCTCTTCCCATCGAAAAATTTTAGTTGGCGTTCCACAGGGCTCAGTTTTGTCACCGATAATATATTCCAAATATACATCGGACTACAAACTACCAAGAAATTCAACATTGGCCTTATACGCTGATGACACTGCTGAAAAGTTTGAAATGCTATAATAAAAATATGAAAAAGAATTTTTTGCATACTGAAAAGTACTTAAAAATGTGGAAAATACAAATCAAACAGTGAAAAACACAGGCAATAATTTTTCGCTTTAACAAGTCACCAAAGAGAAATCCCTCAATTCCGCTAAATATTCAAGGTCACCAAATTCCAGTACAAACATCCGTCAAATACGTTGGTATTATTCTGGATAAGCATTTGTCATTCAAGGAACATGTTTTACATGTTTGTGATAGAGCTATAAAGTGTGGAAGAGCAGTTTTTCCTCTGCTAAATCGAAAATCTAAGCTGAACACTAAGAATAACCTTTTACTCTACAAAATGTGCATCCGTCCAATCATGACTTATGGATGCCAAATATGGGCAGAAATTTGTGCCAAAACTTATCTGAAAAAATTGCAAATTATTCAGAATAAGAATCTTAAAATTATACATAACCTACCCAAATTATACCCTACTTCCCTTCTTCACAGGCGATTTGAGGAAAATATGTTTAATACCATTACCGCTAATCTCTCTCGGCGATTCGAAGATCGAAACAGATCTTCACAACATAATGTTATAAGAAATTTAAATCAATAAAATATTCTATTATTTCAGTAGTGAAATTTTTCTAATTATATGAAAATGGGGTTTTTGCTCTATCTTTTCCCCTAAATAAAGTTATTAATAATAAGATGACAATATTTAATAAATTAGTTCCTGATTGCTGCAATATTTTATTTTAAGTTAGATTCAAGCATTGTAAATCTAAAAATTTTAAATATTTTTTAAATTGTAAGAATGATGGAATAAATAAATTAAAAAAATAAAAAAAAAAATTAGCCGTTAATTCTTTTCATCATGTGTACAATGAGTGTAAGAATGCCATACAAATTGTTGTTGTTTATGTATTCGTTAACTTTACTTCTGGTAAGCCAGGTCAGAGCGTATTTAGTTTTGTGCGTTGGAATTTACTTATTTTTTAATTGTTCTGTACATACATAATTGGCCATTACAACACTTGGGGATTGCAGCCTAGCTTCTCACACGACTCATGTTGTGTGTATTAATTTTATACCTGAGTGGCGGGACCTACAGATTAAAGTCGACTCCGAACGATAGATTTTTGAGATACTTTTCATGGCAATTTTATTTACTCTCAATGTTTTTGCAGAAATCTGATGAGAGGAAGTCGCAGAAGAAATATTTTTTCAAATTTAGTTTTGATGTCTGACCTGGGGTTTGAACCGAGGCCATACGTCTAATAAGCCAAGACACTACCAACTAGACTACGGCGACTTCTAAAATTGTATTCTTTTTAGACCTTACCATAAGGTTAAACTAGAACTAAGGAGTTAAGAGTAGAATGTATAGGAACATTGGGAAGTGGACAGAAAAGGAGCACAGCAGCAAACATTGCAGCCGAGCTAGGTAGATAAAATAGTCAAAAAGCTTTCCAGTAAGAACTTTAGGTCTTCAAAACAATTGTGATATTATCACATCAAAAAACATAAAAATTTAGGAGTAACATTATTCCAACATGCAATCAGTGGACTCTATCAATTGTTTAATGATATTGTTACGTTTTTACCTTTTAAAAACGTTTAAAATATGAGCTCGTAGAGTACAAATAAAATAAAACTAAGTTTGTGTTTAGTTTTAATTCAAAATTTTTATAATTCACACAATTCTGTGTGCCACAGTTAACAACTTGATGTAAACAATAGATTTTCTTTGTTATTCCTCTGTTTATACACTTTGCATAAACAATAACAATCACTAAACAATTATTCGACAGATATTTGTAACGCAGATCTTTAAACCACGAGTATTCACTAACTCAGTCGCCTGCTTTGCCTTGCCTTTTATTCGGCCAATTTAACAGTCTGATGAATATACTTGAAGGCGAACGTTCATGACTTCGCCTTCTCGAAATCTCTATAAATGTTAACATCGTTGTTTACGTTTATTATTGTAGTGTTGTTGGTATATTTTTGCTTACTTGTTTACTATTTTTTATGCTGGTGTTGGTTGTTGTATTAAGCAGTACGATAATTTGTAAGCAGGTTTGTTTACTGCATTGTTTTGTTTTTGTAGCTTTCATTTATAATTTTAATGTTAAGCGATGTAAAATCAAAACACCAGTATCTAGATTTTTCATTATTAACAATGTTAATAATAGTATGTAAGAGGCCAAATATACCTATTAATACACACCGCAAAAGGTTTCAGAAACATAAGTCCAGAACTATAAAAACATTGTGTATATAACACGGATAGTACGTGTTCTGACGATTGATACCTAAGATCCTTAGCATTATCTCCTTGCATGGTCTTCATCGATTGTGAAAATGGTTTTGCTACTTGGAAAGCATTAACCAGCAAATGTAGAAAATCAGTCAGTATCGTGTTAAATTTTTTAGGATAGTAGCTAACAGTGTTGGTCCAGTAACCGTGGCTATTATTGGCTAGGAATTCACAAATTGCCTGTAAGATTGAAGAAATGTATAGCCAGCAATGACCGAAACTTTGAAGTAAATGTTTTTATTTCCCCATTAACAATTTTTGATTTATTATCACAAAGAAGCTAATTTCATACCGGTACACCTGGAAATTTGTATACTGTTACCTGTTGCTATCTACTAAGAAATCATAGATGGGCACTTTGCAGTACCAGTAAAATTTCAGTAAAAATTGATTTTTACTGATTACTGAAAAAAATTACAGTATTCAGTAAATTTTTACTGGTAATGAAATTTAGATTGCATTACCAGTAAAATTTTACTGATTACTGGGAAAAAAATCAGTAATCACTAGTAATTAATAAATTTTACTGATACTGATTTTTTTCAGTAATCAGTAAAAATTTACTGACTTACTGAATTTTTTTTCAGTAACCAGTAAAATTTACTGAATACTGATATTTTTTTCAGTAATCAGTAAAATATCAGTATTCAGTAAATTACTGGTAATGAAATCTAAATTTCATTACCAGTAAACATTTACTGAATACTGAAAAGCTTAATGCATTAGAATTATAATGCAGTATGCCCATGTATGTAAGAAATGCATGCGGTGCTATACAAATTTGTTTTCATTTTTCTGCATTTTCTTGCATGACATTTTCTTTAATTTTTCTCTTCTGTGTAGATGACATATTGAGGCGGTAAAAAATAAAAAAAAAACAAGAAGGAGAAAAGTTATCATGATGAGTTTGATTTTCTACAAGCATATTAAAGGTTACGGCAATTTAAATTAGGTTGCAAGAGCTTGTTCTTCGTTTCAACGGAGCCGCCAATAAAAAAATTAATGGAGGGGAAACGAAAATTTAAATCAAATGATTAGTTTCTAACAAATGCGAGTATCAGAATACATACATGTGTGGCTTTAATTTATGATGGGTTTTGACTTTTTTCTGTTCAAATACGCTTTCCCTACTCCTGTTAAAAATAAAACATAAAAAACAGAGGAAAATAATTTTACAACATGATTATAAAGTTTTTGTTGTTGCTGTTTGATTTTTTATGCTCAAAAATTGATCCCATTTTTTTTTCTTGTGCATGTATGTGTGAAGATTTTCAGTTAGTGTTTGTTCCACATTCTGCTTTTCCCCTCTAAAATACTTTTTTCTTGTAATTTTTCTGTTATTTCGATCCCTACTATAATTCAATATGTATGTGATTTAGTTTCCCTCCACATCTATGCTTTAAATCATTGTCTATACACCACTCACATATACCATTACATTAACTCTACCTAGCTCTCTTATAGACACCAAACATAGGCAATAAATGTTTTCTTTTCGTTCATAAAGTGTAATTAAATTGTTTATGGTTGAGAGGGTATGATGCGGTATTTGATTTGTAGTCTCTACGGTTCATACCATTCAGTGCTTACCAAACAGGGTTTATTTAATTGCTCTCCATGAGGTTGATATCGATATTGTTAAAATTACTAGGCTGTTGATGTTGTTGTTTTTCAGGTTGTTTTATGTTGAGTTATTGCCACAAACGATTTTTATTTACACAACGCACCTGTGACCTTTGATTGCATTTCCCTGCAACAGTGTCTCAGTGCTTCAGTTTCTATGCATTTAATAGCGTGGCATGTAGATTTTGTTGTGGTGTTTCACAGTAAATTTGTTGGGATTCTGTTCCTTCCGACGTCTATGTTACCAAATCCCAACAAAGAAGGACGTTTTATTAGCAAATCGTAGGTCTGATGTTGTAAATTTTTTAAAACTATTTGTTTTAATTTATTGTGACTTTATTTTCATTTTTTAATAAATAATGCATCTCCAACAAAACGAAATAAATCTTCCTTCTCAGCAGATTTCTTAGCAAAAATTCTGAGAGTAAATAATTTCGCCGTGAAAAAGTTTCTCAAAAATCTGTCGTTCGTAATCGACTTTGAAAGGTAGGTCCCGCCACTCATGTATAAAATTAATACACACAACATAGGTGGCGTGAAAAGCTAAGTTGTAATCCTGTATGTGTGTATAGTTACGAAAATGGAAAAACCTAGATACTGGTATTTTGCTTTTACATTGCCTAACATTAAAATTGTAAGCAAAAGCTACAAAAGCAAAATACAATGAACTTGTTTAAAAATTATCGCACTGCGTAAAATAGCAATAAACACCAGCATTAAAAAATGATGATAAACAATTAAACAAAAATATAGCAACGAAAACCAGCATAAACAAGTAAACAAAAATACAACAACAAACACCACAAGAATAAATGTAAACAAAATACACAAACAACAGTAATGAAACAGCGATGATTACATTTATAGAGATCTCAAGAAGCCGCAGCCGCGAACATTCGCCTTCAGGAATATTCATCAGACTGTTTACGTTGCCATATAAAAGGCAAGGCAAAACAGGCAACGGAAACAGTAAAAGTTTAGTCAGTCTTGTGTGAAGACCCGGTGTGTTTGAAGAAAGTAATCGTGGTTTGGAGATCTCCGTTGCAAACATCTGTGGAATAATTTTCTAGTAATGGGTCCGCCAAATAACTTTTTGTTTTGAAAATGCTTTAAAGAAACTATTTTCTCAAATTTCTTTTTTATTTGAAAGTACAATCCTTCCGGTTAATAATGGAAAATAATTTCATTGAAATGGCTGCCTCGGCTGGCCATGCAGTAGCCTACACGATCGGTCCAATTTTTAAGCACATTATCGATTGTGTGCAGCTGTATTCCACCAATGGCTTCACGAATATTGTGCTTTAAAGCGTCAATTATCTTTGGGTTGTAGGCGTAACACTTATCTTGGACGGCACCCCACAAATAATAGTCCAACGGTGTCAAACCGCAGCTCCGAGGTGGCGAAACGATATCAGCTCTGCGGCTTATAATGCGATCTTCAAAACAGGACGCAAAACATCGAGTGTAGCTTCGGCTGTGTGGCACGTAGCGCCGGCCTGTTGAAACCAAATCTTACTTCGTTCAACATGGCCCGATAACGATCGACATTGACTGTAACGGCACACTCCTTGTTCATTTTCGAAAAAAAATGGCCCAATTATGCCTCAGGACCAAAATCCACACCAAAAAGAGACTCGTTTAGGGTGCGTCGGCTTTTCAATGTATGCGTGCGGGTTTCCTGTGCCCCAAATGCGACAATTTTGCTTGTTTACATACCCGCCAAGATCAAAATGAGCTTCATCTGAAAAGATGATTTTTTTTGCCAAAATCGGCATATTCTGTAAGTCGATCGCATGCCCACTTAGCGAAGCGAAAAGGCATTGGATGGTCAACTGGCTTCAACTCCTGAACCAATTGGACTTTGTATGGCGTCATACCAAGGTTTTTATGTAAAATTCGTCTCAATGATTCCTTCGAAATGTTCAATTGTTGAGAACGACGGTGAATTGATGTTGATGGCGCTTCACGCACACTTTCTGCCACAGCAGCAATATTCTCGGGTTTACGCACTGTTTTTGGCTTTTCAAGCTTTGGTTTATCGATGAGGATGCCAGTTTCTTTCACTTTTTTCACAAGAAACGAAAATACGGAGCTGACGGTGCTTCTCTTCCTCCAAAATCCGTACGCAATTTTCGCACACATTCTGCAACATTACCATGATTTTCAAAGTAATGTCGCAATATTTCCCATCGTTGTTCAAGCGTATACACAACCATATTCGTTCAGCGGAAGGATAAAACTAATTATCTGTCCAATCAGACATGAGCTAAGTGTTACCATTCACGAAATAAGCACTAGTTGAAAAAAAAAACGTTAGACGGCGGACCCGATATTTGTTATCGTTTATACAAAGAGTATGAACAGAGGAATGACAAATAAAAGCAATTGTTGTTTACATTAAGTTGTGAGCAGTGGCACACAGAATTGTGCGAATAATGAAGAATTTAATTAAAATTAAACACAAACTTATTTTTATTTTATTTGCAATGTACGAGCTCATATTTTAAACATTTTTAATTGATAAAGTCGTAACAATATCTTACCCCCGTGCATAAGGAGGAATATAACGTGTTTGAGTCTCGCTACCATGTATCGGCCGATCCACGTCAATGAAATTCTATTTGCCAAAGTTTTCTCAATGTTCCCTAAGAAGTTCGGAAGGTCATTGGCTTTTTTAAAACACTTGTTACGACTACGCTCATGTACGAAATTGATGGCCCAATATACGAATTTTCACTTGCATGTTTGTCTATTACCTGTTAAGGAGTGTCCGTGAAATCAACTAATTTTGTTTCAAGGATGAATTTAATACTGATGTTAACATATTCTATGTTATACTGCTCTTCCGCATTACATTTTCGATAGGAAGGATAGGAATTCAATTTTCGTCATTCTCTTTTAGACATTACCTGGAAATAATAACTAAGAGTTGACTTTAGTGGTGTAAGTTTTATAAAAGCGATTAGTATACCGCAGAGGAATGAACTCTGTAAATCATAACATTGCCATTCTTATTATTTTCCAAAAAAATCTTTCATGAACAAAGAGTCATAACTCTTTGTGATTCTAAACAGTATTTTTTTTGTTACCTTTAAAGTCTTTATCAAAGCATCTTTAATTTTAATTTTTTTGTTTCTGTTGTTTTATCATCGCATTAAATATTTAATTTAACGATAATAATTTATTTTCTAGGGCAGTCATTGTCTGAACTTATAATACTCTTTCTCTTCACACTACCCGAGGCAACGGGGGCATCAGTACAAGCATATTGGCGTTGATTATTTCACCTTGAAATGGTTTAACTCAGTTAATTTATCTTAATCCCAAAGAATATTATGTATTTGCCTTATTTTTTTATCATTAACGAACTGAAGCTCGCTGACCGTAAGCTTCCGTTAAAATAAAAGAGGTTCTCTTTGGAGGCAGACTGCTTTTATATTTAAATTATGTCTGTTTATTATCAGATTTAATTCAATAAAAATAAAAATCGATTCAATCTGACTATGAGGCAGCCTACACTACAAAAAATTCTTGGCACAAATTATTGTATTGTATCATCATAGCATCAGCGATGCAATGGTATAGGGTGGGCTATTTGTGGTTTTTAAATTTAAACCATCTGTTATTTAGGATCTGCCAATACTTTTGTTATTCTATTCGGTCACAGAATTCAGTATATGATCTCCACTGAACGTAATGAATCGATTTACGCTGAAGCAACGTTAGGATTTATTGGGCCGACGAGAAACTGCTCAATTATGTCGATTTTGCCAAAAAAAAAAATATCTTTTCGAATGAAGCTCATTTTAATCTTGGTAGGTGCGTTAATAAATGCAGCCATTACGACTGACTGTTTCGTGCGGCTTGTGGAGCGGAGTCATCATTGGTTCATATTTCTTTGAAAATGAGGAAGGGGCAGACATTACGGTCAGTGGAGTCATCTATAGCACCTTGATAACGAATTTTTTTGTACTCGAGATCTCGGAGGAGATCTAAGCATCTATTAAAAGCAAAATTCTTCAAATAATAAATTTTTCTAAAGCACTTCATCCCGATTGTTTACCTTCTATCCCGCTAATAACGGCCTGAAGCTATTTGAATCCATCAACAACCTTTGCTTATTTGAATATAAATTTTGAAACCAATCTCCTCCATCACCTTTTTTTTGTTATCAAAACGTAAGGGCAGACCTTTTTATTTATAGCCCTTCATCGATTAAAAACGTTCATAAATAGACGTAAAATTTCATTTCATTTTGTTTCGTTTCTTCTCTGTTGTTATTGCTTCTTTACTCTTTTTTTTCTGAAATTGATTTGATTTCATGACTCTCCGTTACTTTTTATTTTTCAAACTAAGCCCGTTGCAGATGATGCCTGTTGTCTGCTGTTATACGTCAAGAGTTTTAAAAGATGTTTATTGATGAGCATTTTCTACGATTTCCATTCTTGTTTCTCTTTTATTTTATTTTTTCTCTCACGTTGGCCTTTTCCTGTAGTTACTCAGAAACAAAACAAACTCTTCCAATCTCAGCGATTAACTTCATTTAAACGTGGATAGGATAATAAAAATGATGGCATTTGTCACAGACTTTTTGTTTTTAGCGCAACTATAAGAACTGTTTTTGTTTTTGTGCTGGAGAAACTAAGGGCAGATATGTAAATAACAGGGTGTACAGAAATTAAAGATGAAATGAAAAACGTACCCTTTTTGAAAGCAAGGAAACTAAGAATCGAACTTACCGAACAAGTATATGGTACACAAGAAAAACAACTTTGTTATCTTTAGTCTGATAGTGTTGTAATAACAACTGCTGATGGCGTTCTACGGAAGACAATTGGCCTACATAAGGCATGTCATGAATGTCGTAATTACCTTTAAGGCTATATTAAGTATATTTACAAGTATTAGCTTACCTTCATGCTTCTGCACAAAATGTTATGTTCAATCCATGTTATGCCACTAAGGAGTTCATGACATCAAGTAAAAGAAAACGCCTACAGCTTTCTGCTAAGGATAGTATGAAAAACTTGCCGAAATGGTGACTTTCTCACAGCAACGGAGGGATAAGTGGACCAGATTACGCAAGTACGAAATAATTTATTCATTAAAAAGTACGTTCTAGGCAAATCACGGGCATAAATATATTGTTACGAAAATGAAAAGTCAATATACTGGTGCTTTGCTTTTATATCGCTTAACATTAAAATTATAAACAAAAGCTACAAAAACAAAACAATGCAGTAAATAAACCTGTTTACAAATTATCGTACTGCTTAATATAACAGCAAACACCAGCATAAAAAATGGTAGACAAGTAAACAAGAATACAACAAAAACACCAGCATAAAAAAATGGTAAATGAGTAAACAGAAATCCACAAACAACACTACAAGAATAAATGTAAACAAAATACACAAACAACAGTAATGAATGTAAACAACGATGTTTACATTTATAGGGATTTCGATAGGGGATGTCACGAACAGTCGCCTACAAGAACATTCATCAGACTGTTTACCCTGCCATATAAAAAACAAGGCAAAGCAGGCGACTGAGTTAGTGAATTTCAGTGCGTATTCACACAATTATTCAAAGAGAGTAATCGTGATTTGAAGATATTTGTTACAAAGATCTGTCGAATAATTATCTAGTAATTGTTATTGTTTATGCAAAGCATATAAATAGAGGAATAACAAATAAAAGCAATTGTTGTTGTTTACATAAAGTTGTGAACAGTGGCACATAGAATTGTATGAATAATAAAGATTTTTAATTAAAACTAAACACAAATTTATTTTTATTTTATTTGCAATCTACGAACTCATATTTTAAACGTTTTTAAAAGGTAAAAACGTAACAATATTTCAACATAACCAATAGAAAACTAGTTCAATCGATACTAATAAGAATCCGGAATCGGCAATACGATTATATTTAAACTCAAGATCTTTTTAGAGAGATTGCAAAGGTTGAATAGAAACTTGTATTCGCTATTTCCATTTCGCAGAAATTTTCTGGCTTTAGGTATAACCAATTGATGCTAATAGCCATCCAGAATCGATCGTATATAATCTCAAGACTGTTTGAGGCAGATTGAAAGAGTTGAATACAAACTTTTCTGAGCTTTCGCCCTGTCAAACTCCTTCTCTCATTTTACAGAAAGTTTCTTGCTTCGTCTGCTCTGGACCTTCATGGCGTGCTTAACTGAACGTTCATGTACCCAATCATTGTCTTGAATTATCACTTGACATGACATCCAAGAAAATCTGACCCTGTATCATCGGTTTAGATGGTTCAGTTCACTTAGATATCTCGAGCAAAACTAATACTGAGTAGACCTCTTAGAAACTAAGTGCTTATAACGGATGGACTGTCAGATAGTATTGTTATCTGTAGCCTGGCTGGTCATTACGATTTATCTTCTTACACCAATTATGTTGTGTGCGTTAGTTTTATGTATGAGTGGCGGGACCTAAAGTTTAAAGTCGACTCCGAACGACAGATTTCTGAGAAACTTTTCATGGCAATTTCATTTACTCGAAGAGTTTTTGCCAGTAATGTGCTAAGAAGCATTAAAGGATTAAAGGGATTAACGTTTGAAACTCTTTCTACTCTACTTTCGTTATTTTTGTCTTTCATTTTATTTTTATTTTATTTTAACTTTTATAGAGTTTACCTCATCCATCCAACTGTGCGTAAATTTGTTTTGGCCCGTTGAATTTTACTTTGATATCTTGATTAGGCAGGTGGCTTGTTTATTTTTGTTTTTGTTGTTTTCTTTGTTATTCAATCATTTTCCTAAATTAATTTCAACATTTATAACTTCATAATCATAAATATCTGTTTGTGAGAATATCTAATGAACCAGTAAATATTATCCTCGAACATAGACAGCCAGTAGCGATATCTCAAAATATCATCCAAAACAATGCCTTCGATATAAGCCATCGGTGCTTGCATCTTCAATGGTGATGACCAGTTTGCCATCAACCATTGGGCCAATGCCTTTTTTCGGTAAACAAAATCATCCATAGATACACAAGCAATTATCGGATTAGTACACCAATCAGTCCAACAGATTTGTGAGCATTGATATAAAAGTAAATTTGTCTCTCATTGACCAGGTATGTATATATATATATTACAATCCCTGATATTTTGATTCTTCGGCAATTTATCATGTTAAAGGCATTCAAACTAGCCAGTTTTGGCCTTGCTAATTCACCAAACGTATTTAAGTGATGTTCATGGACAACAAAATCCCCAAACAAATTTTAAATAAAATTAAAAATGTGAAAAAAACATTTTTTATACAATTATAAATATTTATTCAAATAAAATTTCTTTTATAAGTTTTGAAAAGCCTCGGGAGAGAGAATTGAAACGCCAATTAGGATGTACGCTCTTGTTCTTGTTAGTTGTTCACTTTAAGCCAAAAAATAAAATTGCATTACCAAACTGAGAGAAAAACTGCCGTTAACTTGGTTATGCGCGGTAACAATAGCAAAAGATATGAATGAAATAAATGAAACACGGCAACAGAAAGCATAGGGTCCTTTATTTGAGTGCTTCCCATTTTTAAATTTAAATCAAACAAAGTGTGTAGGAGATATCATCGATATTTATTAATTATTTGAAAGTGCTATTGATGCCATCGTGAGTGGAATATAACACCATTCAAATGTCCGCTACGGCAACTCTGGGTGGAGCGCATCCGGAACGTTCAGTTTAGCCCATAAGATTTAATTTCGCTGATGGCATGGTTATGAAGTCAAATTGCACTCTTTGGGTGATTTGTTCCAGAGATCAGCAATGAATCGTTTTTCTGCTACTTATAAGCCCTCATGAAATTTTGAATATAAGTGAGTCAACAATATTGAAACTGAAAACTACTCTGATGCATTCATACTCACTACAACGTTGATTTTTAAGTACAGATTGGAATGAGTATGAGTACAACGTTGGCATCAAACTCATACCATTCGAAATATGTTTGATTCATAAGTCTACTCATTTAAATTCATAACTTTAGAAAAATACTTATAATCATTCGAGTCACTCGAATCATTTATCAGAATTTACAGTCTCAGTTATTGTTGCATTTACAAAAAAAGAAAAAAGACAGAGCAACAAACAGAGCAAAGCCACAACCTTCTAGTGAGTATTTTAGTGTTCGTACGCGATTCATACTTTTTTGTGATTCTTGTATATGTTGAGTTATGGAGAGTCGAAATCAACAAAATCATAAGTATTGTTAAGTATGAATATGATGAGTGCTTCAAACTTTGAATATGATATTCATGATATATATGATGATATTAAAATATATATGAATGCGTATACATACATAATTGGTCATTACAACTCTTCAGTCAGGATTACGACCTAGTTTCTCACACCAATTATGTTGTGTGTGTTAATTTTACTACGGCGACGTATGCGTATAAGTATCAGAAATTATGAATATGATTTGATTCTGATTTGTTTTAACATCATCTCGACATGAAATTGCCTCAAATCGCTCAGGAAGAATATCGAATATGGCAAGAGCTGTGTAGCACATGGCGCCGTTCTGTTAAAATCACATGTCATTGGTGTGCCGAGCATCGAATTCACATACATACATACATAATACATAATTGGTCATTACAACCCTTCAGTCAGGATTACGGCCTAGCTACTCAACACCACTCATGTTGTGTTTGTTAATTTTATACATGAGTGGCGAGGCCTACAGTTTAAAGTCGTCTCCGAACAAAAGATTTTTAAGAAACTTTTCATGGCAATTTTTTTTAGTCTCTGAGTTTTGCAAGAAATCTGCTGAAAGAATGTCGCCATAAAAGTATTTTTTCATATTTTTTTTGATGTCTGACCTGGGGTTTGGACCTTACGTCTAATAAACCAACACACTACTTACTGGACTACGGCGACATCGAATTCAGGTTAAATGAATTTAGTAATCATCGATCTATAAAGTCTCCGTTAACAGTGATGGCCGTCTCCAGGGAATACAACAAACAGTGGCTTTTTCAGGCATGCATTGGATGCTCTTGGATTTCACGTGGATTGATATCGTGAGAAATTAAACAATTTTGTATGTTCAAGTACTCATTCATCCAGAAATTGGACTAATTGTTGACGAATATTTTTCAAGGAAAATTAAAGTCTGACCGTTATCAACTATCAAACTTTAGAAGTTCCAAGTGAACGACCCTGTATTTTTTTTTTGTTCTGATTACACTTTACAATTCAACTTTTTCTCTCATTTGAGAAAATAAAAGCGAATAAATAACCACAAACTAAAATTATAAATGGACATCAAAGGCTTTAAACATTACAATAGTTTGTGCAGTTAAAAAAAAGAAAAAATATTCTATTTAAATGATGGTAAAGGGCACAACAATAACAAGAATATAATATAAACTTTACAAAATAATATTTTTTTGAGGGGATGTTGAGCAAGAATAGAACATTTAATCAAAAACTTTGCTGCAAGGAAAAAATACTTTTTCATTTAAATTAGAAGCTTGTGAGAGGATGGAGAAAAAGAAGAGGGATTATGCCAAAATGAGAGAAACTTAGAGAGAAAATTTAATTTTGAATTAAAAAAATAAGAATAAATTAAAGAATAAAAAGTCTAACTCTGCGGAATTTTATAAATATTTGGGTCATTTACCTTTGGCAAGAATAACTATCTCTTACAGTTCAATCTTTAAAAAAATTCGTTTAAAATCTCCCAGAGAACGTAGGCATCAGAATTTATTGCACTCTTAAGTATGTTTGATTCATAATCTTACTCATTCAGAATCATAACTTTAGAAAAATACTTATAATACTTATAAATGATTCGAGTGACTCGGCATTAAAATTGTTTTTTGTGTTATTATAGGAATTACTCTAAATGAAGTACAGAGGTTGACTTGTTTGATTATCACGATTGCTTTGAAATTCATGCCGCAGGCTGGCCTCAAAAGCATCTTGTCTCTACAACCATTGGACATCTTCCTCCAAAAACAAAACATGGCTTTTGAAACTGCACTAAGACTTAAGTTTTCAGAAAAGTACGGTTGGTCACGCTTCAATACTGCACTAAGTAGAAACGAATCAGGCGAGTTTTAAATGCGTTTCCTAGAGACATACAAAACTCACACTTCCACACAGAAATAATGCATTGCTGAAGCTGTCATCGGTGACAGTGATATAACGATCCGGAATCCGATAAGCTGTCATTAAACGGGTCATACAGATTACCTAACCAGGCCAGCTTATTTCAGGTTTTCAGATTTTTGCTATTGAACAAGTTGCACGAATAATTGAAAGCAGAAACTAATCTCCTTTGACCTAGATCGTATGTGTTGATAGTCAAGCAACAAAGCGCTGGGGTCCCACATTGTCAAATCGAAGAGTGCCGGAAGTTGCATAGACTCTCTACATAGCACACATCGACACAACACCCACCTCTACTGTGGTCCGGGCCACTGTGACATAGAAGAAAACGAAAAGGGGATATAGGGGAATACGTTTTATATTGAAAAAAGCAACATGAAATACACCAAAAACCGTAATTGTTCCAACATACCTGGTTGCTGAATTTCAAAATTGCTGTGTCCAACAGTGGACAGAAGGAAAACCAAGAAACTCCTTGAGTTCGATAAAGAAAACATTTCGCACTGTAACAGTAATTCAAACACTGCTCTATTGGCAATTTCGCCGACAATGTTGGTCTGTCCTACCAGAATTACTGCAAAATCCGAAATTCGGGGTGGAATCAGAATCTGTAGTAAGAGCCGTATTTAAATGATTTTTTTCACTCAGCAATATCCACACCTCCCAGCCATTCCTCCACTATTATAAAGGTGTGAATTCTATTCAAATCGCCATTAGCTAATACCGTTCTATCAATAAATTCTGGATGCCTAAGAATTCTTCTCCTTAAATTCCCAAGCACCGGACAATGATAAAAAATACCCTTAAGTTAAGATTACGGCATAGCTTCTCATACTACTTATATTGTGTGCGTTAATTTTATACATGAGTAGCGGGACCTAACGTTTAAAGTCGACTCTTTTTGAGAGACTTTTCATTTCAATTTATTTTCTCTCTGAGTTTTTGCCAGAAATCTGCTGAGAGGCAGTAGCCGAAGAAATATTTTTTCATATATCGTTCTGATGTCTGACGTGGCGTTATGGCTAATAAGCCAACACACTACCTAATAGGGTACGGCGACTTCTTGCTCCTTTTGCAAATGAATGAAGTTCGTGTGAGACCATATGCTAGTTGCTCTGTAGAGGAATGCCAATCTCATGTAAGAATTCAATTGAATTTTAAATTCTGCATGCCTTTGCAAAAGTGTAGGCTTTATTATAATCTTCAATGTGTCCCTGTCCCATCTTCTCTAGAATAATCGCTTGGATTTTCGTAAGTGTGGTGTATGCATTCTCCAGAGATCTTCAAAAATACGTGATACGTCATACAATATAGGCGTTCATTGTATTCATTATTTCAGTCTGAGTAGTAAGTAATCGGGTAGTGCAAAGGACAAACGAAGATTCAATTGTTTCGAAAAGTGGAAACTTTTCATCGCGTGACATCTGTGAATACTAGCTTGACGTTTTCAGTGAACTGTAGTACCAACAAGATGGCCGATATCAACTGTCAAAGTTCGGAAATTCTTGTCAGAAGACTCAATATAATACACTACATGTCTTTCTACGTTTATTGTAAATGTTTGCTGTATAATTTTTTTGCCAAATTAAGTCATATTGTTTTTTATTGCACTTCACGGTATATGGCTTTCTTAATGACTGCTGTTATTAATGCAGCAAAAATAAAATCGTATCGTAAAGAGTATCATATTTTGATTTTATTTGATAATTCATTCTTTATAGAACCACTTCACACAAAAAATTCAGAACCACACAGCAAATCCAAACTGCAATATTGAAATCATCAAATCTATTCAACTGAGATTTTTTAAATTCCATAACAGAACGGCTTTATGTTGCACGCAAACATGACAAAAAATAATGCAAATCCTTTGATGCTACATGTTCCAAAAAATTAAAAATTCTTGAAAACCTAAATAAACCCCAGCAAATATATGCGACAATACAGCTTAAAGACAACAATCATTGCAATAAAACTAAATTGTGTAAAGAGAGTAGAGGAAGATGAGACAAGAATAAAAAGGATTTAAAAGCAATTCACGTCAAACAATAGTTAACAAGCTAATGTTAACAAAAATATTTTGATTTTACCACTGTAAGGACAAACAACACAACTGAAATTGGTTGCAGCTAAGGTATCCTATTAAAAATAGCATTTTAAAGCGGATTTGAAAATAAAAGGAGGATGAGGAAGGAAACTAAAATTGTTAAAACGCATGAAAAACTTGTTCATTTTTATATTTCGCGATAATGATTCTTAGTTACATACTTATTTAATTGGTCATTACAACCTTTTAGTTAAGATTACGCTTCTCACAACATTTATGTTGTGTGTGTTAATTTGTCGCAGTCGTCGTAGCTTGGTAGTGTCTTGGCTTATTAGACGTGAGGCCACGGTTAAAACTACAGGTAAAATATCCCCAACAAAACGAAATATAAAAAATATTTCTTCGGCAAATTCTCAGCAGACTTCTGGCAAATGCCCTGAAAGTAAAATAAAATTGTCAAAAATTTGCCGTTCGGAGTCGACTTTAACCACGATAATACGGGCAATCCCCCAGCTACAAAGAACATGCTGCCTAAACAATATTTTTAAAAATTCATCGATTGGTCATCACATTTGCATGCCGACTTTGCTTAATTAAAAATGGAGTCTTCAATGAAACGAAAGTTGGTCTGATGGAATGAGGCCAGCCCTATCAGGCCAACCGTGGCAGCAGTATGACTGAAATAATATTCCATTTCTAGTTGAAACAATTGTATTTTACTTACGTAATTGGCCATTACAACCCTTTAGTCAGGATTACGACCTAGCTTCTTACACCGCTTGTGTCGTGTATGTTAACGTTAACATGAGTGACGTGTCGACTCGGAACGACAGATTTTTGAGAAACTTTTCATTGTAATTTTAATTGATTCTCAGTGTTTTTGCCAAAAGACTGCTGAGAGGAAATCATCAAAAAAATATTATTTCATATTTCGTTTTGTTCTATTTCTGTGGGCTGGGATTTAAAACACGGCTTCACGTCGAATAAGACAATTCCGGAGCTTTAATTAAATTTTTTTCCGGAGCTTTAATTTAATTTAAATTTAAAGATAGGAAGCGCTTAATCAGAGATCCATTGTATTAGATTTAGTGCTCTTAGTTTATGTTTTACTACCAAACTTGAAAACAATAAACAATATTCAAATAATTAAAAATTTTGTTGATATTCAATTACCAAAGCCTCCATTTCATTTTATTTCTTTTCATGCAGTTTAATACACTAGACAAATAGTTTTCGAATATTTTAAAATCAACTTAAATTAAATTACGAATTAAATGTCGAATTACGTATTTATTTCTTAACTTTAAAGAATTTTATCTTAAAACGCTTCCAAAAAAGAGAAAAATTGTTGACACAGTTTGACGTTAATAATTTTTTTTTGAATTTTTTCTTTAGTCATGATTGTTGCGATTGTCATTGAAATATAGCAGCAACCACAAAAGTTATAGAAAAAACTCATCAAGACAGCAACTGAAGAGAACGTTAAAATTAAAGCTTAAGTGGGTAAATGCATTTGTATGAGGAGTATTTATTTGTATGGAAGGCTGTGTGTGTTTATGTACTTATGTACTTATGTACAATTACTTCCTTACGCCAATACACATAGATAGACAGCCCTACAGACATGCTTGAATTCAACAATGAAAAGGTATTTCACACTTAAACTGATGGCATTTACTCTCATTCCCTCTCATTCTTACATTTCTCAATGCCAAACGCTCTGCAATGAATGAAAAGTAAGAAAAATTGAGTTATAAAAAGAAGAACAAACGAATGTTCTCTGCCTCACACTCTTAGAAAAGGATTTTTTATATTTCCTTTAAGATCATTTAAACGTACCTATAGGATTGAAAATGAAAACGTAAATAAACAGACACACTAAATTACTTCGAATAACACAAAAGAACAAGAGCCAAAAAGATTTCTACTGAAATCGAAAATTTTACTCTAAAGATGGAGTAGATGATAGAAAATGAATGAAACTGGTTCATAGACTTACAGTTTTTTTAGCTGGAGGAAATCAAAAAATAAAAAAGATTTAACGCAGAATTTAAAGAAAATATTTCACTTACGAGGGTTGAATAAATATTTTTTCTTCTTTTTAGTCGACTTCTACAGCAATACAAATAAATACAACCGCGTGTCATCTTTTCGCTTTATATTTTTGGTTAAAAATTTATTGTTTGCGTAAAATAATTATAAAAAATACACTAAATTAATAAATAAATTCGAAAGGTTTGAAGTGTTTTTATTTGAAGTGAAGTGAAACAATATTAAAGGGCCGCTTGCCAAAAAAGCTTACGGAAATTATGTCACCAAATTTGTGCATGGACATAAACTCGGATGGTGTTCATGGTAAAAAGCGTTTAAAAGACTATGACGCCTTAACAGGTAAGTGCTAATTTGAAAATATAAGTTTTAACCAAGTCTGAAAACATGTAAAAATGTATATAAATATTTTTTAAACAGTCGGCTCTCAGGATGTAGAAACTGGCGTTACGCATTAAAAATAATAAAAAAAACGTTGTATTCATGCTAAGTGCATTAAAAATAAAAACACAAATCCAAAAAATTAATATATTTGCAAATGTTATATTTAGAAACTATTCTTATCTTTTTTTTTATCAACAAATGTGCAACATATTTTTGTAAATCGTGAATTTATTAATTTTTTTCATATGTATAAATTAGTTTAGAAAAAGATCTTTATTTACACAATCAACAAATGTATAAAATATTGCTTGTGATGTATTGAACTGAATTTATTTTATTTAAACTGAACTGAATTTATTTTAATATAATTTATTTTTTTTATTTATTTATTTTATTTATTTTCTTTTTACATGAATAAACTTTTGTTTTCTCTTAAAATATAAATTTTAAAAAACTGTTTCATTTCGAATAATTAATATGATAGCTTATTATTGTGAGTTTAAAGACAACGTGTAAAGAACTGACTTTTCATTCACTGAAATTTAGCTAACTTATAGTCAGTTTAAAAAAAAAACTAGCTTAAAGCTAATTAAAAGTAGTAAGTTTATAGCTAGCTACAAATAGGTTTACTTTAAGTTAACTGCTAAGTAACTAACTTTTAAGTTAATTAAAAGTAATGCAGAGTCGGACAATTGACTACTTCCTAGGACATCGCAATGTTAAAATAGTTAGTCATTTCCATATAAAAGTAATCCAAGTGTCAACCACCACTGCTTGAGAAATAGTTGGTTTTAAGTTAATTTAAAGTTAACTGAGTATACGACAGGGATACAATGAACGTGTTGATTATCGAAAGCTGCACACACACATATGTATGACGAACCTGGTTGCGGTTAGTACCAACAACAACATAAAGTAAAAAAGCTACGACAAATATGTAATGGACAACATAAGCAAAGTACACAAACAACAATGTACTAGCAATAGAGTTATCGAAGATAACCTTCCACATCGAAAACGTTCATCATACTGATTACGTGCGTGCGGACTATAAAAGGGCTGGACAAAGCAAGCAGCAGTCAGTGTGAATTCAGTCAGCCTTGTCGTAGTTGTAAAGCTCCAGTGAATACTTGTATGAACTAGTAAAGTGAATAAGCAGATTATTATTGTTGTATCGTTAAGTTCTATACGGTGGGACACAAAAGTAGTGTAAATAATAAAGAGAGTTAACTGAAATTAAACCCATATTTGTTTTTACTTTGGTTGCAATTAACGAACTCATATTTAAACGTTTTTAAAAAGGTAAAAACGTAACAATATGTATACTTTGTGTCTACAGTACCTTGTTAACAGTTCTGTTACTAACCTGAGGTTATTAATTTCTTAATGTGTCATTAAAAACTTTTAGTAAGGATTATAATCATACTTCTCACACCACCATCCATGATGTATGTGTTAACTATGCCCTCGGGTGTCGGGAGCTACAGTTTAACCACGACTATAAACGATGAATTTGAAAAACTTTTCATGTTGAACCATGGGCTCTCTTCCAGACTATGGAGACTACTAGACTATGGAGACTTCTGGATAATCAAATGCAAATCTTCCATTTGGTTTGAAAAAAATCTTTACCTCTTTTTATCTTCCTTTCCCCCACTCCACAGAAACTTTCTTGCTTCTTCAGCAGCGTTGATAATCTCTTCTCGCATGCTTATCTGTTCTGTGACCTTTGCTGATCAGTTGCCCAGAGAGTTCCATATTATCGAAACCAGCGTTGAAAGAAAATTTTGGCAAAGACTCTGGGAGTAAATAAAAATGTCATGAAAAGTTTCTGAAAAAATCTTCGTTCGGACGGTAAGCAGTGGGTCTCACCATTCATCGATAAAATTAACACATGCAACACGAGTAGTGTGAGAAGCAAACTCCTTATTAGGGTTGTACTAAATGTTAATAATGACCATTAAATAAGTTAGAGAAATGTTTATGATCATTTATGGAGACGGAGATCTAGCCTACGAACATTTTTATATTTTAGGTGGCTTATGGTATGCAGGGATGGAAGCGCGATAAACATTTCGTGCTCTATCTGCCTAGTCTAGTTACAAATTGTAACTCTTTTAAAATCTATAACATGACGCAGAACTACCTTACTTGCAGAATTTGAGCAAAACAAATTAAAGAGTACCCAGTAGTCGAACTTAACCCTGTTCGGTCAATTTTCAATTGCTTATTTTGTCCAAGAAGCTAAATATACACACTCCAAAGCTATTTTGTATTGTTGGTTTTAAAAAATAGAAAAACAAATGTGAAGTGCGTTGCCAAACAGTAGGACAAGACTTCAACTCTTTTTTTGTTTTTAAGTCCAACAATTTTACGTTTTTTATACTTAAGTTTCATGCTGATACTTGTCAAAGCCAACAAGCAAATACGAAAAGGTTTATAGCGAATAGGGGAAATGTTGCCAAAAGCTTTAGGTTCAAAAACAAAACAAAAAAATTATGTTTAATACGACGAGTATAACAATAACACACAGCCAATAAAAGGAATTACGGTCGTCATAAATATGGAAAGGACACAAAACAAAATAAAAAATTTCTCATAAAGGATGAAATAAATAACATTTTATGAAGCTGTTGCTATTGTAAGAAAGTAAGAAGAAAGAAGTAAAAGAAGAAAATAAGAATTGACATTTATAAGAAATGTTTTAAATACCCAAACAAGAAATCAAAACAACAAAGAAATTTCGAGTCGGTCATATAGGCTTAGAGATATGCTAATGCTAAATTAAATACTACCGTAAACTATTTCTGATCTCTATAAAGAGTGGAGAACCCAAGAACTTATCTGCAATAAAAAAAAACTTAGTTTGTACATACATACATATACATACATAATTGGCCTACAATTAGGATTATGACCTAAATTCTCACGCCACTTATGTTGTGTGTGTTAATTTTATACAAGATTGACGAGACCTACTGTTTAATTTCAACTCGGAACGAAAATTTTTTTTGCAGTTTTTGCCAGAAATCTGCTGTGAGGCAGTCGTCGAAGAAATATTTCCTTCATATTTCGTTTTGTGAAAGATGTCTGACATGGAGTTTGAATCATCACTTCTAAAAAGCCAAAACACTACCAATAGACTAACGCAACCGCAGACCGTACTTCTTCCAAAATGTAGCTTTCAAGTTGCAATACTCACGTCTTCTGCTCAGGAGGGAGGTACTCTATCTTTTAGGTCAGATTAATTTCGTATTTAACCTGTCTGCCATTGCGGTTCTGATCTTCACTACCCTATGCAATGGGTTCAAACACTGCAGTGTTCTCGCGCCGCTTTTGGACAAGTTTTCGTTCCACTGCCAATGATTGAGGGGGAATATTCGATATAAAAATGTTTTCAAATGGTACCTGGTAAATATACAGGGTCTTTTTTAATCCTTCCTTCCCTTTATCATACATACATACATACATAATTGGCCATTACAACACTTCAGTCAGGATTACGGCCTAGCTTTTCACACCACTCATGTTGTGTGCCTTAATTTTATACGTAAGTGGCGGAACCTACAGTTTAACGTCGATTCCGAACGACAGATTTTTGAGAAACTTTTTCATGGCAGGTTTATTTACTCTCAGAGTTTTTGCCAGAAATCTGATGAGAGGAAATCGCCGAAGAAAAAAAAGTTTTTTTTTCATATTTCGTTTTGATGTCTGGCCTGGGGTTTGAACCCGGGCTTTACGTCTAATAAGCGAACACACTACCAATAGGCTACGGCGATATGAGAGATATCATAAAACTTTTTATTCGTTTGAAAGACCTTTTAGTTCCATTATGACTGGTAATATAACATCATTCAAATGTTCGCTACAGAGCCCATCCGAATTGGCCAATTTGCCATGATCCTGGAGCACAAATCAGAACGAAATTAACAGATGAGATGGTGGCTTTGAGGACCGCTGCGGCTTGTGACTGATTCGTATACACCTGCGAGTTAAAATTGCTTGCTGAGCTATAAATGAAAACAAATTTGTCAGATGTGACTTCAACGAGGTGACTGTTCGTTGAAAGACCCATTATATAAAGCCAAATTATAAATTTCAATGAAAATTAGGGTCGGTTGCCAAATCTCCTATTCATTAAACACCTATAGTTATCTATAGTTATCTATATCCAAGGTAGCGGAATAGAATGAATAAATGGCTTTTAATTTGACAGATGTAGCTTCAACGAGATGGCTGTTGTCAACTGTCAAAATACAAAAGCCCGTGTTGAAAGTTTTAACGCGAAGTTTTCTTGGTGATCTCAGTAGAAAACTTGAATTTTTTAAATTTTTTTGGGGAACTAAAAATAAGCGAGTCATTCGAAATATTTGGTCCTTTATTCCATTTAAGTATAATAAATTTTTACAGTGTTTCATTTGAAATTAACTGTTGTTTTTTCCTTTAATTTTATTTCCCAATAGAATATAGTGCCAAGCAGTAAGTACCTTGAAAATTTATTAACGCCTTCACATTACAATGCCAAATAAATGGAAACAAAATATTATTGTTGTCGTCTGCATATATTGTCTCAAAATATTTAAGAAAACAACAAAGAGAAATGGAAAAAATGAACTTAAAATGGGAAATAATTTATTATGTAATAACAACAATAGCGACGGTAGTTCATCTGCATACTTTATTTGTCACAAAAGCAGGAATAGCCGCCAGTAAAATGGACATCTTGCATAAATTCACTAAAAGGAAATGGAGGTTACAAGAAACAAAAATTGAGAAGTTTTTGGTGTAAGGAGTATTTCCGCATTTTTGTTAGAAAAAATGTTATTTTTTAGTATGAAAAAAAATTGTTTGATTTTGTTTTTTTATAATAAAGACCATAAATCAAGAAGGAGGTAGCTGTGGCATGAGGAGAAAAAGCATGTGAAGTTTGTTGTTTCACTTTTAAAGGTATTCAAAAAAAATTTAATGTACATTAAGGCGATAGCAAGCAGGTTCATCCAAAGTTTGAGTATAAAGTTCTGGTTTCTATAACCAAATACTTGAAGCTGAGTTCATAAAAATTGAAAATATTCTCATATACAAATCAAAGTTAAGTTCTAAATTTCTTTTTAATGTAGGTTGGTAAGTTTGAATACGTGCAGCGGCAAATAAAAATACTCGGGGTCATGGAAACTGTTGGGTCCGTTTTGTGTCTTTAATGACTCCAGCTCATGTCATATTTTCCTGCTCCAGCAGAAGCCGTTTAAGGCGCCTAGAGGATTTGCATACCCATGGTATTGTTGACAGCATCAATTAAGGGTCAGATTTTTTATATGTGTCATGATGTGTCACAACTCAAAATCAGAACCTTTTTCCTAAGGGTTCAGGTTAACTGAATAAGAGCAATACTAACGTGTAAGCGCGCGAATTCGCATTGGCACAGATTAATCTGTACAACTCTCAACCTCTTTTTGGAATTAGACATCTCCAAAAGTCGGATATCAGATCACTAAATACGCCATCCCATACAAAGTTAATGACTGCTCGTTGGAGGCTTGCTGTTGCTGTTACTACTATCTACTATTGGACATTTTTTTATTGTATTAATGGCTGGTCGATGGCAGCTAGCTATTGTTATTACTTCTGTCTACCGTTGGTTTTTTTTTTGGATTAATGGCTGCGCGTTGGTTGGATTTTTTCTTTTAATATGACAGATGATTGTTTCATAGCCATTGCCCTGGCTCCGGCAATTAAAAAAAACAAAAGAAGGAAACTGCAAAGCGTCTTTGGATGAAAGAGTGGTTGAAGAAAAGGGATGCATTTATGCACGAAAAACTTCTCAATGAACCCAAATTGAGTTTTCCAAATGATTTTCGAAACTTTTTACTGATGGATGAAGGCTCATATGAGAAACTTTTAAATTGGACAGTTTTCTGTACGTGTGACAGTTTTACAAATACAATCACAAAAATGGCAGATTGATCAGTTTAGTTTGATCGTGGCTGTGCTACTTTACTACTATCTACTGTTGGTTTTTTTTTGGGGTAATGGCTGCTCGATGGCCGCTTGCTATTCTTGTTACTACTACCTAGTGTTGTTTTTTTTTTTTTGATTAATGGCTGCGCGTTATCTGCTTGATTTTACCGTTACTACTGTCTACTATTGGTAATTTTTTATTGGATTAATGGCTGCTCGAAAGCGGCGAAATGTTGTTGTTACTATTATCTACTGTTGTTTTTCTGGATTAATGGCTGCTCGATTGCTGCTTGCTATTGTTGATATTACTATCTGCTATTGCTCATTTTTTTCTGGAGTAATGTCTGCTCGATGGTGGCTTGCTATTGTGTACAAAGTCTTATTTTCATCGGAATTTTCTTTTTCTTTATCAGTCAGTGCATTGACAATTTTCCACGAGCTAGTATTGAATCCAACTCTGGAAAGTCGTTTATTTTTTATAGTAGAAGGGGCTTGACCATAAGAAGAAGAGGGATTGAGAAATCACCACCAGTCGAGCCAAAGTTCATCAAGTCTTAATTTTAAAGCGACAATTTTAAAGTTTATTCACTCATACATGCAATCATAGGTTGGCATTACAACCCTTTACACGCGAACTACAGTTTAAAGTCAAATCCGAAAGACACATTTTTGAGAATCTTTTTTATGGCATTTTTTTACTCTCAGAGTTTTTGCCTGTAATCTGCTGAGAGGATGTTGCTGAAGAAATAATTTTTCATGTTTCGTTTCGTTCGAGTTCGACTAACATGGGGTTTGAACCGTCGCGTTACGTCTAATAAGCCAACACACTAATTACTGGAGTACAGCGACTTCATTATCTAGTCACAATTTTAACTACACTCTGATGGAGGAGACGCAGGCTTTACTGCCGAATCAAAATAGTTGTATCATGACACAAAAAAGTTGTATCATGGCACAAAAAAGTTCTATAATGACGCAAAAAAAGTTGTGTCGTAACACAAAAAAGTTGTTTCATGAGACAAAATTTGTATAATGATGCAAAAAAAAAGTTGTGTCATCACACAAAGTAGTTGTATCATGACACAAAAGAGTTGCATAATGATGCAAAAAAATTGGGTCGTGATACAAAAAAGTTGCATCATGACAAAAAAAAGTTGTATCGCGACTTAAAAGAAGATAATTTCAATAGTACGCCACATTCGATAGAGATAGAGCCAGTTAAGCCCTCTTTCAGATGACCTGCCTTTTGTATTTTTCGTACCGTGTAGGACACTGAGCGTAGTTAAGTCAATTCCTTTGACCGAATACTTGTACCACAGACAGGGGACTTCGAAGTGCGATTAGAAGAATTTAATGTTACAAGTATTTTAGGGCAGTACGGTTTCATTTCTACAAATACGTTCGTTCGGTGATGATATTCATTCATTTTAAATCAATCTGGTTTTAAATTAGTTTACGTGGCTTTAAGGCTTTGTAACGCAGGATTAACTATGTGGTTCGGTACTTCTTAATTCTACTACTACTGATTAAATGCCCAACAGCCGAATAATAAATACATATTTTTTTGTTACCCTATCTAGTTAACTTAAACGTATATTTCCTTCATATTGTTGCTGTTTGTCTTTCTTGATATTTTTGTTTAATTTGCTCGGTGACTCCTTTAGCTTTCATACGAATTTGCGTAAGTTGATTTAAGGCGTATGTTAATTTTATTGTCACTCTTTTGATTATTTATTTCACCATACCAGACTACATTCAGACTTACAATCGAACACACGCTTGAATTTTTTCATTTCCTGTAAAGAAAGCTTATTTGCCTTAAAGGCACTTATGAAAATATCAAAAATATGAATTTTAATTTTGTTTCCTATAAATACACAAACACAGAGACACATTTATTCTCTTCTGAATGAGTATAAATGTATAAAAATCTTTTGTTTTTTCCTTTATAAATTATGCTCATAAGTAAGTCTATCGAGAACAATCTTTACGGAACATACACACATGAAACAGCTGTTAAAAGCTGTGTCAATATTTGTCTTGATACAGTAGTGGACATGCGTTTCTTCGCACTTGTTTGTTGATTAAAGCCGTGCAGCCATAGGGTATCAATCAATAAGTTTAAGTTTAAGTTTTGCCAAAAGAATTTCAAAATGAACGGATGGCAAAATTTTATCGGGAAATACGAAAGATCTTCAGAACTATTAGGAAACCTGGTTAAGAACATGGCGAAGCCATGTACATGTGACTGCAAAATCATTCATCAGACTGCTTACGCCGTCATATAAATGGCAAGGCAAAGAAGTCAGTCTTGTGTGAAGACGCGTTGCGCATGAAGAGAATAATTATGGTTTGAAGATCTCCATTATAAAGATTGATCTAACAATTTTTATTGTTTACGCAAAGGAGTGTAAATCAGAATAAGAAACAAAGCAATTGTTGTTGTTTACATCAAGTTGTGAACAGTGGCACACAGAATTGTACGAACAATAAAGAAAGTAATTAAAAATGAACACAATTTTATTTTTATTTTTATTGCAATCTACGAGCTCAAACCGCCGTAGTCTGGTAGGTAGTGTGTTGGCTTATAAAGCCAGGGTTCGAGCCCCAGGCCAGACATCAACACAAAATACAAAAATTATTTAATCGGCGACTTCCTCTCAGCAGATTTCTGGCAAAAACTCTGAGAATAAATAAAACTGCCATGAAAAAGTTTCTCAAAAATCCATCGCCGTTAGTTGACTTTAAATTGTAGGTCCCGCCACTCATTTCTAAAATGGGGACGTAATCCTGACAAAATAGTTATAATGACTAATTATGTATGTTTTATGTGAAAACTTTTCGAAATATTAGCAGAAGATCCTGTTTGATATTGGACTGTATAATTCACTTTTAAAACCAATACATATGGTATTACGTGGAACAGCACAGATGATTGATTTATTTGCAAAGGAAGCTATAAAATTACACTCAATCATTGACATTTCTTTTCAACATATTGTTTATTTTTTTCATTAAAATTTGCTGTGATAGATTTTTCCCAACATATGTATGTTAATCCAACATTAAGTTTAAATGAATTTAATAAACATCAATTACGAGTACATACATACATATGTGTATACAGACAAGATTGCATTGTTATTATAAAATCAGTTTAGCGCAAAGCTTTTAGCAAAGCAGAGCATTGAATAGAATTAAGAGAGATATAGAAAAAGCCGACAGATACATATATCAAGTGGAATACTCGGTGTAATGTTAACAGCGTATAATGCTACTAACGCTCTCATGACACTCTTTTTTTGTACTCTTAATATTTTTCGCAATTAGCAGTGCTTCTGTATGTATTCGTTAATTTTGCTTTTTACAACAACTTATTAATATTGTTACTTCACTTTTATCTCACTAGAGTGTAGAGTCATTATTAAACAATACCGGTATAGGAAGAACTTCCATATAAACACTCTGTTCTTTTTTAAATGTACTTGAAGTCTAACTCTTATAAGTGCTGAATTCCACTACACTTGCTAACTTATGACAAAACAATGCTTTAGAAAAAATAGGAATTAAGTAAAAAATAAAAAAACAACATTGTAGTATAGTTGTTTAGAGTGATTGGAATAAAAAATAGGATTTTTTCACATTTGTTGCTGGAAGTGCGTGCCATTTGTATATTTTACAGTTCATTTCATTACTTATTTTTATTAATTTATTTTCTCTTTAAATACATTCTTCTTTCTATTCAATTTTGTCTTCTTTAGATGCGCAAGGCTACATAATGAATGAAATATTTTTATGAGCGACTATTCTAATATAAATAATAATTCTTTAATTATGAAAATATTCTTGAATTTTAAATTATGGTCGTAATGGCTTTTAGGTGCCTAAGCGTAAATGAAATGCTTTCTAAAAGAGAGCTTGCAACAACAGTGCAACAACATGGTTACTTAATTGCTTACGTAGTTACATTCACTACAACTCTTTAGCTAGGATTAAAACCTCGCTTCTCACATCATCTATGGTCTGTTTGTTACTTTTATAAATACGCGACGGGACCTACAGTCCAATTTTATTTACCCTCCAAGATTTTGCCAGAAAACCGCTGAGAAAGAAATCGTCGAAAGAAATGTTTTATCGAGATGTCTATTAATTCACTAACTATCTTAGGTGTATAAAAATTCACACTTATTTCTTCGAATATTCTGGCCAATGGATCAACGTTTCCTATCGTACCAAAAACAAATAAGGAAGCCTTAATAGAGCCGTATTTGTAGTACCCTTAAAAGGCAATTCAATTTCCATAGGCTGGACCTGTAAGAGAATAGAAGTAAGGAAGAGGAAGTCGCTGTAATCTAGTAGGTAGTGTGTTGGCTTATTAGACGTAAAGCATGGGCCCTAGGCCAGACATCAAGACAAAATACAAAAAGTATTTTTTCGCCGACTTCCTCTCAGCACATTTCTGGCAAAAACTCTGAAAGTAAATAAAAATTGCCATGAAAAAGTTTCTCAAAAATCTATCGTTCGGAGTCGACTTTAAACTGTAGGTCCCACCACTCATGTATAAAAATTAACACACACAACATAAGTGGTGTGAGAAACTAGGACGTTGTACAATGGGTCAATTCGACCTCCGGGCACTGTACTTGTCTTAATTGACAAGTACACGCCCTCGAACCTAACCTAACCTAACCTACGAGCTCATATTTTAAAGGTTTTTAAAAGGTAGCAACATAACAATACTATCGCTCCTAAAAGAAATATACGTGCACAGGAATGAACCGCCACCAGTGTGTTCACACATCACCTTCGCCTACATTTAAGGCGAATATTAAATACGTAGATCTACTTAGTATACGATGTTTATTGTTGCTTATATTACTTTTTGTTGTTTGTTTCTGTAGGTGTCAAAATTTATTTGAGCGTAAATTTCATGAGAATTTTAAATGATTTTCATTTGCATATTCCCGTTCGTTAAACTCAAATTAAAAGGATTCCTTTGAGTTGTAAAAAAGTATAAATAAATGAACTTTCATTAATACATACAATAAATTCATCATTTTGCAAAACAAACTGAAGTTTATTTCCAAGCCTACAGTGTCTAAGGCTCAGTATTCATTCGTTTTATTAATTCGTATTTAATAATACACTCGTAGTAATGTTACCGCTAATTGGCCAAGTTATACATTTTTTTATATCGAAATATGAAAAGTTTCTATCAGCTCTTCTAAAAGCGAACGTTGACAGTTGACAACAGCCGTTTTTTGAGGCTAAATCTGTCAAACAAGTTGGAATAGCATTCAACAACACGAGCAAATAATAAAATTGTTTTATAAAAGTGAGTATTTTGTTCGGGAAGCTACCGCTCCGCCCGTCTTAAACGATAAGACCCACTTCTGGAGGGGTCACGCACAAAAAAAATTGTCGAATTTTTGACATGATCGCGAGCGTCCTATTACTACCACAAGAATACGCGATGCGTTTAAAGAGAGTAATCGTGGTTTCAAGATCTCCGTTGCAAAGATCAGTCGAACAATTGTCTAATAATTGTTATTGCTTATGCAAAGGGTTTAAACAGAGGAATAACAAACAAAGCAATTGTTGTTGTTTACATAAAGTTGTGAAAAGTGGCACACAGAATTGTGCGAATAATAAAAAATTTCAATTAAAACTAAACACAGAATTATTGTTATTTTATTTGCAACCTACGAGCTCATATTTTAAACCATTTTAAAAGGTAGAAACGTAACAATATTCAGTCCTTTTGCTGTAGCTTTTCTGTCTCCATATTTGTACAATACAATTAGAAAGTCATTCGTTTGCATTCTCTTGTTCTCTTATTCTCTCCCAAGAGTGATTTTCCATTTTTTTAATTTCTGTTGATTATATTTGTTTATTCCTCAAATAGGAAAACAATGACAGGAGTATAAATTACACCCGTTTTAATAAACTACAAAAAAAAAAAACAAACAAAAATTGAAGTCATGTATCATAAATAAATATGAAAGGATTTTGGTGTTACGTTGCCATCAGGTACTAAACAATACTTTAAAATCAAAAAGTGTAACAAAAGTACTATCGGTAGTATTCTCTAATATCTCTTTTGATAAGGTCAGAATAAAAATATTTTGAAGCAATTGCAAAAAGTGTAGCATACTCAATATCGGTTGCTATATACCATTTGTCAAGGACCGGAATTAACTTTATTCTCAAAAAAAAAACAAGTTGCACTGTGTCAGTTTTTATACTATTGCCATGTCACTTTATAAACAACAAAATAAAACAAGTCAGGTTATTGTCAATTGTGGTATAATTAATCTAGATAAAGTCATTTATCTGCCCACTTTTTTCGTTTTGTTGTGTTACAATATTTTTGCTAACAATGTGACAAATGTATTTTGATTGTAATTGTAATCGTTACAATATTTTTTCATTCTTTTTCTTGTTTTGTCATGAAATTATTTTGCAGAAAAATAGGTGGGAATGTAAAAATAATGTTGCATGTTTGTAAAGTAAACATTTACAATTGCGGTATTTGTAAATCGATTTAGTTCGGTTAGGTCTCTTAACATATTGATAAGATGTGTCTCTTTGAATTACTCTTTCTGTTAGTTAAAATATCAATATAATACTCTTGATATTATACAACAAGTGCAGCCTTGAAAGGTAGTAAGAAGGACAGAAAAAATATTCATATACTTTCCAAGCTGGTTTTTCTTTATTCAATTTCTAAAGGACATTATAAAAAGTGTAAAATTTTGTGAAATTAAAGTCGACATAATATTTCTTCAAAATAATTATCTGTTTTTCAACAGGGGCTGCTGAACTTTGACAGTTGATTACGGCCATCATGTTGAAGTTACATTTGTCAAATTAGATTTCAGTTTCCAGTCTATTCTAGTAGGGGATACAGCATTGAACACCGCGTGCAAATACTGAAATTGTATCACAATGGGTATTCTATTAGGGCGACATGCCACGTGCAAAATTATTTTCAACGATGAAAGATATTTCTGTATAAATTGTTGCATGGACGAACAAAATTGTCGAATTTCGGACAATACTAATCCACATGAGATTAATGAGGGTCTGCTGCATACCCAAAAAATCACAGTTTGGTTTGGAGTTTGAACTACGGTAGCCAAGTCATTACTGTCAACGGTGAGCTCAATTGATCGCTGAATACCAATTTCTTTTGGTCTAAATTAGATGCTTGGGACACCAACGACATGTGGTTTTAACAAAACCGCGCTCCGTGCCGCACAGCTCATGTCACACTGAATACTATACCAGAGATCTAGCGAGTAGTCACCTTAATCGTTCGATTTACGCTTATTTTGTTCTCGCAACTGTATGCGAATAAGCTACAAGCCACAGCAGTTCTCAAAGCCAAAATAACCCACACCATTGGTAAAATTCAGCCATGGAGAGTTGAGCATTTCGGATGCTCTCCATCTATAGGAGTCGTGGGGGACATTTGAACGCTGTTATATTCCGCATTTAATGTCAACAATAAATATTTCGAACAAATACATGATGGTTGATATCTCATACACATTTGATTTTATTTAAATGAAATCCCCGATATTTAGTTCTTCTCAAATTAACCTTCATAGGTTTTTGATTTTTTTATGCTCAAAGTATTTTTTTGGTACAATATTCGCGAATCTCCGTAGGACCCTATAATTGTCAAAATTCAAATTATCATCAACAAGCAATGCTTGAAATGAATGTGTTCTTCTAAAATTCAGCCACTGTAATCTGTAAACCGGCACGAGTTTCCAAGCACATAATAACACTTTTTGCTGGCCGAATAATCTTCTGGTAATATTCTCTGATATATCATATATAATTGGTCATTACAGTCTGGTCTTACAGTCTGGATTATAACATAGCTCCTCACAACACTTAAGTTGTGTGTTTCGGGACCTACTGTGTAAAGTCGACTCCGAACGACAGATTTTGAGAAACTATTCATGTTAATATTATTTACTCTCAGAGTTTTTGTCAGAAGACTGCTGAGAGAATTCGCAGCAAGAAATATTTGTTCCATCACTTAAGGATAAAATTAACACTTACAACAGAAGTGGTGTGAGAAGGCAGATCGAGGTCTTTGGAAGATGTAACAAGGCTATTAGAGTGTTTTAAATCGATCTGAATTCTATTAATCTAAATATGTCAAAGCAAAAGAGAAAACCTGCAACCAAAAGCCTTAATCAGTATCGAGAAACTCTAATTTTAAACTGTAATTTCTTAAATACTTAATACTGTGACGTTCTATATTTGCATTACCTTTTTAGAAAAAAGCTGCATTTATTCTGTGTTTGGGAAAAAATGCCTTTTTCGAGTTGAGAGTAAAATTTGGAGTGACAGTATATTGTGACCGCCGTAGGCTAGTAGGTAGTGTGCTGGCTTATTAGACGTGAGGCTATGGGTCAAGCTCCAGATCAGACATCTGCAACAAAAACGAAAAATTAAGAAAATATTTCTTCGGCGATTTCCTTTCACTCAAAAATCTGAGAAAAAAATAAAATTGCCATGAAAATTTTCTCCAAAAAAATCTGTCGTTCAGAGTCGAGTTTAAACTGTAGGTTCCGCCACTCATGTATAAAATTAACATACACAACATAAGTGATGTGAAAAGCTAGATCGTAATCCTGACGAAAGTGTTGTAATGACCAATTGTGTATGTTTGTAGTATATTGGTACGTACATCACATAAGTTTGGCCTCCTGCTATGAACGCAATAGACGCACTACAGCAAACGTAGCAATCTCTCAAATATTGAGTACATGGGTGTATATGGAAGTGATTATTTTAAAGGCAGCACGATAACATGCAAATTGTTGTTTGCAAAATTGCTGCGTTGCATTAATTGTATTTATAGCATCATACTCTGCTTAAAGATATTCAATAGTCCCGTGGATATCAGTCCTACAGCATTCCACTTGTATAGGGAGAAATATTACATGTTATTCTGATTTTTACCCTTTTAATATTTAATTAAAAGCTATTACAGTTCTACGAAGACCAAACCAATAATTTTAATAAATTGAAAACCGTTTTGAGAAAAGCTCGCAATTTTAACAACCTAACAAAATAAATATTTTCTCCAAAACCTCGATAAAAAAATTAGACATTAATGAAAAAAAATGTTAACCAATCATCTTGAAATTGCGCTCCCAATGCCTAAAGATATTCCAAGAAGAGAAAAAGAAATACAAGAAAAGACTAGAGGAAACAAAGTAATGCCTCACTAAGCGAAACAGGCATAGGGGCAGAAAAATGAAAAGACAAGTAGACATGTTGCTTTTATGTTTAAAGATTTTATTCAGACGACTTTGGTTACAAACAAAGTTGAAATAAAACTAACATTTCATAACAAAGACATTTAATATTACAACAACAACAAAAAAATGCAATTAATCTAATACAATCACATGAACACACAAATAGTTGTACAAACCGAACTGTAGAAAGAACTTTAATTAAGACAAACTACACAATTTTGATGTATGTTTACATAGTGATGCTGTGTTACCAACTCTGTTACACAGATAGATTATATGCAACTCTATTTAGACAAAAAGACGAGAGCTACTTCATCTCTACCATCTCTGGTATCTTAAATAAAAATCAAACGTACATAGGCATTCCACAGCAGAGCATGCTCTTAGGAGCACTAACACTCACTCGTACGGTTTGTTAAATCTAAGTTGTTTTTCAAGCTGTTTATTTATATTCCTTTGTTGTTTGGTAGTCATTTCTATCATAGTTTAGCTTGTCATATTCATATAGAATCACAAAACAACTCTTTTCGTTTGGACAAGATAAAGACTTAAAATATCCAGAGGAGAGACGTATGTATGTGCTTGTATATAGGGAGTGGAAGGTACCTACAATGTTGGAAATGCTGCTGTCTCCCAGTAGCTTAGCTTTCAAAATATCTTCTTAACAAATAAACATCAAAACGTCAGACGTTTTTGTTTGTTTATAACAACAACAAAACAAATTTTCTATTCCGATTTGTTTTTTATGTCTGAGATCTACGAGTGACGGTTTAAAGCAATTGTTAACAGTAATTTTAACAGCGGTTTCTGTCAGAATACGCTACAGGAGATAAATAAGTGTTGCTGAAATGCACAAACTTAAATACATAACAAGTTTTAGTATAAATCCACTCCTCCCAAAAACATTCAATCGCTTCTTAAAAAATTTGTCAATAAAAATTCATGGGCCAGCGCACATATTTTTGAAGCGTTCAGACTTTTGCAGTTTTGTTGTTCGACCCTCAGGGCCTATGGATGTCGCTTTATTAACGAGGGACCATTTCTGAATTAATATAATGGCAACCAACAGTCTTGAATGAAATAAACACACACGACATTGGTGACCTGAGAAGAAGATATGAGACTCGTAATCCTAATTAAAGGGGTATAATAACCTATTTAGTAAGTAAGTTTAAGGTCCGCCACAGCTTCTATGGGTTAAAGATACTGTTGCCACTGCAACAGTAATTTGAGACTTTAACCCACTAAAAAAACCACCTCTACGATTCGAACCTATTTGTCCCATCATACTGCCTTTAAGTATTTCATCACAGGACGATATCTAGCCTATTGACTACTACTATTGATTTCCATCCCTTTCAATCCTACGAATTCTCTCTGTCCTTCTCAATTCCGACATCACATTTGCAGACAGCATTTTGACATATTGCCAAACCTTAACAGACCGCAACATATGCGAAACTATATTGTCTGGTGTCACCATTTCATTTGTCATCGTCTCTAACAACTCGTGTTCCAATCTAAATCTATCGCAATAAAAGAAAATATGCCCAGCATTTTCAATTCCATTATTGCAAAAGGAGCAAGATACGACGTTAAATGTTCATGTCCTCAAATCTTTCGTGCAGAATATTCAGCATGGCATAAATTGTATGACCTGTAGCACCACCACATTCAAGTTAAACCAAAAGAAACTGGAAATGATCGATCAGTATTGCTTGCCGTTGCCAGTGACTTACGACGCCGCCAGCAACTAATCCTCAACAAACAGTGGGTTCTTCGAGGTGCTTTAGAACCTCACGTGGATTGGTATCGTCCCAAATCCGAGAATTTTGTTTGTTCACGTATTCATTTATCCCGATATGGTCTTAGTTCGATGAAAATTAGTATCAGTTTCTATCGGATCCAGAGGCTATTCAGCAAACACACGTAGCTGTCTATAATCGTCTACCTTCAGTTCTTGGGTTGTGCTTTGCCAAAGGTTTTTGTGATCAGCGCAAAATAATTTGGTTGGTAAACTTAAAGACGTTGAAAATTCATAATACTTGCATATAAAATAAAATTCTAATACGCCTGTTTTTAAAATATTCCTCCTTTCTCTTCACTTATTTCCAAATTTTAACTAAAATTTACTATGCCATGATGTATTCCCGTATACAAAGTGTTGTTTTTTTTTGCAGAAATATAAGGAATACGAATTATTTTGTAACTCATTTACTGAACCTGAAGTCAGGTTCCAATCATCCACTCATTCAATTGCATTTTAAATTATTTTTTTAGCGAGAACTAATTTGTTTTAATTTAACCTTTTGCTTCTGGTCATACTGAAGTAATACTCATACAAACTGAAGCATTGAAGCATTTATTCAACAACAACAACAACTGTCTCCATTTCATTAGAAAACTAAATTAATTTTCTTATGATCATACAATATGAAAAAAAGGGAAAGAGAAAACGGCATAGAACCCTTCACTAAAGAAGGAAGACAATAAAAACAAGGCAGTGCAAAAATTTTGTATAGTATAGGAACAAACTAAGTACTAGAGATAAAACAAAATGCAGGTCAAAAATGAATTTGAATAGAATAATAAAAGTATTCAGAACACTGCGTATAGAACAGTTGTGTTGACTAAACCAAATCTTATTGAAGAGGTACATATCACTGGAGGTAAACTTAAATTGTGGTGTCCTGAAATTGCTATTCTAAGGTTGACTAAGGCCTTAAGGCTTATGAAACAAATTGGCTGGTTTTAGTTTTTACTCTTGGTTCCAATAACTGTTCCGCTTGTGATATTAGCAGTACAGTTAAATGAAAATTTCCATCAAATTTCCAAGAATGAAGAAAGACCATCTAAGGCCAGTGGTAAACATCAGAAAGTTAATGTGTCAACTGAGCATAAAAGCTGAACGTTCGAATTGGTTTGAAAGTCTGTTGATATGGTAAAATACTTCAACTTAGTCTTATGAATCTAGAGCTCCTAGGCGGTTACACCATTCGCAATGTCTAATGCGCTTCACTTAGAGAAGCCATGTTATATTCCACACATAATGACAATAACAGATCTTTGTAGGGCATAGAAAATTTCAATGATATCGGACATAAGCTTAGTTTTTTTCTAAGGATAGAAATTGTAATACCACGGTAATAGTAATACCACGGTAGTTCCGGAGTGGGCACATAGAGCTCAAAAGGGGAAGGGGGAGATTTAGTGGGGGATAGTCACACACGGGGATAGTAACGACTTTCCCTATGGGGCGGTTAGGTACATTTACTCCTCCTCAGCGGAAAAAAACTGTGGCACACAGAATTGTGCGAATAATAAAGAACTTTAATTAAAACTAAACACAAATTTATTTTTATTTTATTTGCAATCTACGAGCTAATATTTTAAACGTTTTTAAAAGGTAAAAATGTAACAATATTTTAAAATTACATTGTAAGTGTCCTATGTTCTTGGGCGGCCTGTTTAAATCTTCAATTAATCAGTTTCAACTTTTCAAGCAGAATTTAGAGAAAATTAAATTGAAAAACGGTATTTCAAAATTGCTTACAGAACAGTGCATATAAGCGGTGAATTCTTGTATCGAAATCTCGCATCTGAGAGCAAATAGCCACGGGTCATTGAAGCTGATAGAATTCTATTTGTCTTATTGACAGCACTGCCTGCGTATTAGATCGGTATAGTGAACAAGTTTGCTAGGATTGGGGATCACTGCGAAGAAATTGCTGAAGGAAATAGATTCGCTGCAAACTTTATAGGTGTAATCCAGAGTCATATTATCGGCAGAGAGTAGTTGTCTCGCCCAAAACCTGCATTAGGACAAATTTATACCACAGAATTTTTTACTACTGTTTCCAATAAATCTGCCGTATGTCGTTATTGGTTGGTTTATTAGAAGTGAGTCCACGGTTCAAACTCCAGTTCAAGCATCTCCAACAGAATAAAATATAAAAAAATATTTCTTCGGGGACTTCCTTTCAGCAGATTTCTGGCAAAAAATCTGAGAGTAAATGAAATTGTCACGAAAAGTGACAAAAATGTGTAGTCCGAAGTCGACTTGATACTGAAGATTCCGCCAGTTAGGGATGAAATTACAACACACGACATAAATGGTTTGAGAAGCTAAGTTGCAATCCTGATTAAAGGGTGGTAATGACTAATAAAGTAAGTAAGTAAGTAAGTGAGAATAGTACCGAGTAACAGTTCCCCAAATTGAATTGTCTACCATCGATCCTGGTTTTGCCGATACTCAATAACATCAAATGCAAGATTTAAGATTTCAAGTACTTTAAAATAGTTATTTTCACGTTTTAAATGGACTTTATGAGAAGAGAAAATGGGCTTGTAAGTCCAGGTATGAGAAGCTAAGTCGTAATCCTGACTAAAGCCAATTCAGTAAGCAAGTAAATGACAGCAAATTATCTTCTATGACCACAGTACAAAATACAAGACTTAATAATATCGTTAAAATATGTGTTCGTAGGTTGAAAGTAAAATAAAAATAAGTTTGTGTTTAGTTTTAATTCGAATTCGCACAATTCTGTGTGCCACTGTTCACTGCAACAACAATTGTTTTGTTTGTTATTCCTTTGTTTACACCCTTGACATAAACAATAACAATTACTAGACAATTGTTCGACATATCTTTGTAACGGAGATCTTCAAACCACGATTACTCTCTTCAAGCACACCGCGTCTTCACACAAAACGGGCTAAACTTTTACTGACCAAGTTGCCTGCTTTGCCTTTGTCTTTTATATGGAAACGTAAACAGTCTGACGAATGTTCTTAAAGACGAATGTTCGTCGCATCGACTTCTCGAGATATCTTTAAATGTAAACAGCGTTGTTTCGTTATTGTTGTTTGTGTATTTAGTTTACACTTAATCTTGTAGTGTTTATTGGTATATTTTTGTTTACTTTTTTAGTATTTTTTATGCTGGTGTTTTGTTGTTATATTACGCAGTGCGATTATTTGTAAACAAGTTCATTGTTTCTGTTTTTGTGGCTTTTCTTTATAATTTAATGCAAAACACCAGTATATAAATTTTTTCCATTTTCATAACAATACGCTCAAATTTTTTAATGCGCACTCCTTAAGGAACTTTACATATACTATAGTTTTTATTAAGATTGGAAATTATATGGAAATAAAAAAAAATTAATTAATTATAAAATAATGTTTCAACTCCATCCATATGAACTTTTCGTATCTCATTTAATAATTTTGTTTTGTAAAAATATTTATTTGTTAATTCTTTTATTCGTTTTTGATCTAATCCACTCAATTTGAAGTTGAAACAAGCAATTATTTTTTATTTAAATTGTTTATAGTTTTGACTTTCAAAAGCAATTATCGTTTAAAAATGTTGTCTTTGCTATTGGGGACATTTACGAATAGTTTTACATTTATTTTCATTATTATTATAAATTTATTTTCCTTTCCTTTCTCTGCTCTTCACCTCATCATATACTCTCTATGCGATAAAACAAAGTCCAAAGTATTGTTCCGAATGAAGAACTTTTACAGTCATCACTGTCTACACAAATAAAAATATAGGGAATTAACCCTTTTTATATGACACAATATATATAGGTATGCTTGATACACAAGTTAAGTTAATTAAATTGTTTTGTTTATAAACAATTTTTATAATTGCCGCACTAATTCCGTTTCATTACTCTATTGCCAGGACTTAGCTCCCTTTCTTCTATGGCAGTGAGTTTTGTGAAATTGTCACTTTAACTTTTTGTATAAACGAACAGGAGTGTATAAATGCGAGCCGTGTAATGACATCCTTGTATAACCAAGTAAAATAAATATTTCTGTGTTCTAATGAAATAAAAACTAGCATTAAAGTAGAGTAGTTTTCTCATTTCATTTTCTCTCGTATTACATGAAAAAATATGACACAGAAATAAATTACTGCCACCATTAGAGTATCACAGACCCATTAGATGTATTGGCACTCCTTTTAGTGAGTGAGTAAAAACACGAAAATTTTTATGAAATTTTTATGAGCAGGTAATAGCGGTGAATGCACTTGACTCAGTATATATCTCATTCTGATTCTCAATCAGGCTTGTATACTATACAAGAGAAGGAAACTGATCATATACAATGGCAAATTCCTTGAAGACACGCTAAATATTTTACTATCGAGTATACCATCTTTCGGTTTAAATTTGAACCATCTGTTATTTCGAATCTGGCAACACTTATGTCCTTCTATTCTGTGATAAAATTCAGTATATTATCTCCACAGAGCGCAATTAATCGAATAATGCTTGAACAACAATAGGATTTATTGGAATAGATGAGACAACGAGAACCTACACGATGATGTCGATTTTGCCAAAGTAAAAATCATCTTTTCGGATGAAGCTCATTTTCATTTTGATGGGTACGTTAATAAGCAAAATTTCCGTATTTGGGGCTCAGAACGGGTGACTATGATAGGAAACAGAGTGTGCATGTGTGATATATCGACTAATTGTTCGTGGAGCTCATTCGAAATGTTAAATTTTCCATAACTCTGGCGCTTAAATTATGCTGAATTTAATCGAGGGTTGGATTATATACGTATGCTTTGAGAACTGTGAATTGAGTCTCTTTTGCGTATCCCTCCGACTTAAGAAAACCCCATAAGAAAACTTCAAACGGAGTCAAACAGCATCGTCTAGGTGGCCAGTTTGCATCACCTCCAAGTAAAATGACCTTGTCTTCATATTGTTCGTGTATAATTTCGAATGCGACATGAGCATTCTGTTAAAACCACGTCTTGTTGCTGGCATGATAATCCAATTCAGGCCAATAGAAGTTGGTAATAATCGATCCACACTGTTCGTTGTTGCCAGTGATGGCCTGACCAAAGTAAAGCAGCTTTTTTGGGATGCATTAGATGCTCTTGGATCTCATGTGGCTTGATATCAGCCCAAATTCGACAAATTTGTTTGTTTACACGCCCACTCTTCCAGAAATCGATGTTATAGCTGAAATAATTTTTCGTTGAAAACGTTGCTCGAACAGTACACCCATTCTGATAAAACAATTCTATTATTTTCACGTATTGTTGGACCAATGATGCCGCAAGGTCAAATTCCAAAACAAACAGTGACTTATTTATTGTATAAATATTTAGGACGATGACATGTAAATTGGTATCGCCTAAAATTTGACAATTTTGTTAGTTTACATACTCATTCATTTAGAAAAGGAACACATCGCTGAAGATGATTTTTCGGTTATAATATGGTCAGTTGCCAACTGCGCCAGATGCCATTCAACGAACATACATCGCTCAGTATTGTCGCCTCTAATATTTTGGCAAAACGGACGAAATAAATGACAAAAAATTTTACAGATGTAGCTTCAAAGAGATGGTCGTCATTAACTGTCAAAGTTAGTAAGGTCCCGTCAAGATTCGGAAGATGGAAGGGCACAATTTTAAGATCATTAACATTGTTGTTCTGGCAAAGTATATATCTGTACATAACTTGGAATTCTAAAAACTACCCATGTAAGTGAAATTAAATTGTTTATTCAAATAATGATCGCGAAATAAAGCCCTCACCTCAGTGATCTTGAAAAAACAAAAAATTGCCCTGAGAAGTTTCTCCAGGTCCCGCCACTCATGTTAAAATTAACACATACAACATAAATGGTGAGAGAAGCTAGGTCATATCCTGAATAAAGGGTTGTAATGACAAATTATGTACGTAGGTATGTATGTATACTTTTAAAATAATTTTTTACTTTTTTAATTTAAAATTGAAAAAGAAATTGTTTCAACTCTTTTTGGCAAAATATTACAACGAATATCTTTAATCTCTTTTTAAATATTACCCCCAATGGTGGACTCTTCAACATTACGGAACAAAATTACAAAAAAGTGAAGTTAACGAAGAAAATAATACAATATATACAGCTTATAATTGGTTTAATTGTTCCTTAATATTTCGTGCATTTGAAGTCGCCGCAGTCTAGTAGTAGTGTGTTGGAAGCTAGGTCGTAATCCTGACTGAAGAGTTGTAATGACCAATTATGTATGTTATGTATGTAATTGGTTTAATTATCCCTCAATATTCAATGCATTTGAGAGGCAACTGAATCTTATTAAAACAATAATCACACGGTGTATGATCAGGAAATTTTAAAATTTGTTTTTTTTTATTATAAAAAAAATGTTTTAGGAAAACAATTGAATTAAATATAGTATCTGAACCAGAGATAAGCAATGAATTGTTTTCTCGCTACTTATATACACCCATGACATTTTGAATATATGTAAGTGATACAACAATATTGAAATTTAACTACTCTGATTCACTCAAACTCACTACAACGTTGATTTATAAGTACAGGTTGCAATGAGTATGCATACAACGTTGACATCAAACTCATACCAGTCGAAATATGTTTGATTCATAAGCATACTCATTTAGATTCATAACTTTCGAAAAATAATTATAATACTTATACAGGATTCGAGTGACTCGAATCATTCATTAAAATTTACATTCTTAGTTGTTGTTGCATTTAAAAAAAAATAAAAAAAAATAAAAAAAAATAAAAAAAAAACAAATAAGCACAAAAGACAGAGCAGCAAGCAGAGCAAAGACACAACTTTCTAGTGAGTATTTTAGTGTTGTTTTTGTAAATGTTGAATTATGGAAAGTCGCAATCAACAATATCATACATGTTGTTAAGTATGAATATGATGAGTACTTCAAACTTTGAATATGAGAGGTTCCATGATACTAAAATAAGTATGAATGCGTACAAGTATCAGAAATTATGAGTATGATTCGATTCATGTTTTTGAATACTCGTTGCTGATCTCTGATCTAAACATACCACATGTTTCTCTATATTTCTATTTTATACTTTAAACTTAAAGCATTTAAACAAATTAGTTATGCATTCACTAGATGTAATACAAAAAGTGTATGTATAAAGCTCAATAACAAAATACTTGCTTAGGGTGTAATTTAATGCAGCATAAAATATCAGAGCCTTACGCAACTGCTGCTCTTTTACTGACATTAGCAAATTGTGTTGGTGTGACATAATTAGTGCCTTCCGTTAGAGAACAAAAATCCTTAACAGGCGTCTGAGGTAGTACGAAGAGAGTGGGCATTGCTTCATTATTATTTCAGTTATCAGCAACATAATTGCAAGCAATAATGCGTACACAACATAAGTGATGTGAGAAGCGAGGTCATAATCCTGATTGAAGGGTTGTAATTACCAATCATATATGTATCTTTGCATGTATGTATGTAATGCAGAGGCAAAATATTTTTTATTGTTTTTAATTTGCAAATTATTTTTTAATTTTTCCATATTCCATTTACTTTATAATGATTTTACTAGGTCTGTATTATTTTATCAATTTTAATTTCTTTAAATTCTTTTATTTTACTTTTCACTCAACCCTCCCATATTTCTGTAGCAAATATAATAGGATTGCATGTTCATTGTAAACATTTATTATAATTACGTGCTAAATATTTACAATAAACGAGCAAATGTTTGTAAATTGTTTGTAAATGTCAAAGCACTCGAAATGCATAGCACATAAGTTTAGAGTATTAGTTTGCACACAAACGTAATTGGAACAAGAGCATAAAAATACAGAAAAATTAAATATTTCTTGATGACAAAGAAATTCTGTAAGTAGTTCAAAAAATTTTAATTATATTAGAAATAGCGAGTGACATTACGATTTCATAAGCCTACAGATTGGAATGAATAATAAAAAGTAGTTGACAAATATGCTGAATTAAAAGTTAAATTAAGAAATAAATAAAAAATGATATACGGTCTTACGAAGCCCGGACTCCGGTTCACGGTTTGGAAAAATAAGCCGGTTCGTTCCGGTTTTTGTTCCGGTTCGGGTTCGGTTCAAACCCTTGTTTATAAAAATATCTATAAAAATTTGTCAACAATTTATTAAAATACATTAATTTTTAATTTTTTTTCAAAACGTCAGCCAATTCTCGTTATCAGAAATCATCTTTAGTTCCGGAACGCGTTCCTGTCCAAAAATGAAGTACCGGAACGACGTTCCGGAGCGTTCCGGCTCGACGACACCACTGATACTAGCCTGTAAAGGCATATTTGGGAATATCTTTTACAGATTTCATTCATATGATTTAAATTCTAATCAACGGTAACAATATTGTTACGTTGTTATTGCTTACAACGCTTAACATTAAAATTATAAACAAAAGCGACATAAACAAAGCAATGCAGTAAATAAACCTGTATACAAATTATCATACTACTTAATACAAACTACTACTTAATACAAACACTAGCATAAAAAATGGTAAAAAGTAAACAAAAACACAACATCAAACACCAGCATAAAAAAATGGTAAACAAGTAAACAAAAATACACCAACAACACTACAAGAATAAATAAACAACGATTATAGAGATTTCGAGAAGGCAAAGTTATGACTATTCGCCTTCAAGTACATCCATCAGGCTGTTTACGTTAAGAGGCAAGGAAAAGCAAGCGACGGAATAGTGAAGTTCAGTCAATCTTGCATGAAGACGCGGTGTGTTTGAAGAGAGTAATCGTGGTTTGAAAACCTCCGTTACAAAGATCTGTCCAGTCTTGTCTAGTAAATGTTATTGTTTATGCAAAGGGTATAAACAGAGGAATAACAAAGAAAAGCAATTGTTGTTGTTTACATAAAGTTGTGAATAGTGGCACACAGAATTGTGCGAATTATAAAGAATTTTAATTAAAACTAAACATAAATTAATTTTTATTTTATTTGCAATCTACGAGTTAATATTTTAAAGGCTTTTGACTCTTTAGTCTGTTTATATATTTAGTGTCATATTAAGGTTCTATCAAACTGTAGTAGACGCCTCCTCCTTTTGCTGTGAAGAACTTCAAGAAATATCCAAATAGGATGTTGTATACGATTCCAAGCCTGTATTATGATTTCTCTTGCCTTTGAATAGCTAAAAAGATTCTCTGTAATGAAAACACTAATGAATGTTTTATATTCGAACACAAGTTATCGAGTCATACCTTTCAATCAGTGGTCTAAAAAGTGATCTTTGCTTAAGAAATTCCTGAACAGTTCAACACTTCAAAGTCATTTGCTTTTCGTCAGCGCTCCAAACACTCTGTGTCATATCAGGTTTATCGAACTTCGGTAGGGACTTAGAGGGTAATACAAAGTCAAGGTTCCCTTACTTGTAAGGTGAAACCATTAAACTTACTTTCAATATCATTCGAAATACCTTTCTATCTAAATTGTATTGTATTGTATTGTATCTTTGATAGATCTGAGTCAATAGCCACTATAATTCTGAATTGTTTAAATTTCGATAACTTAAGCCACTTGGCAACCCTATAAGAAACCCTAGTAAATAGTTTAAAAAGAGTTCATTCCTTAATCTTAGTTTGTCTTCCAGTTGCCTTGTCTGTCTCAGCTTACTTTCTGCCGAAGTATTTATGGTACACGAGTAGATTATATTTCACTACTGATTTGTAAATAATTCAAAGTCATTGTTGTTGTTATTGTTGTTATTAATACAAGAAATTTTCATTTTCAATATCAACATTATGGTAGCAGAACAACAAAACTCTTTAAAGTATCAAGTAGCAGTAGTAGTGTCTTACTGTCATCGCTTCTAACTTTTGATATGTTTATACGGTTGTCTTCAGTAACATGAATAATTCGCAATCATAGGCCGTGTGCCTGTATACCAACTTAAGCAGTAGAAACTATAGATGAATAGTACTTATGTAGGTAGCTGTGTATTTCAAGAGGAAACTAATTTTTCATTATTGTTGCCATTAGTAAGGTTGTTACTATCTATACAAATCGACCGAACGTACAAGTACTGTGTACTTGTTTAAAAGTTGATATTAAGTTACCGAAATTGTTCATACGAGGAGATGCATATTATTTTCACTGCCAAGTCTTGGTTTCCTCTTTATACCTTTGGAGATTTAATTAATTTCTTATAGAAGACACATTACCATAGATAGAGTGGTCACACTAGCAACGTTTACATACATATTTAAAAAGTATTTAAAAACTGTGAGACAATCTCTTAAAAATATCTCCATAGAAGGCAATAAATATATGAAAGAACAATTGAGAGTGTAGTTGTTAAACAACAATTTTATGGAACGATTTTGATTGTCTCGTTTAGGTTCTATTGCCATGCCATCACCCAGTCCTTAACATAAAAATTAATTCGTTTTAATTATCTCTCGTTGGAGACAAGATCGAATATGACTTAACTTACGTGTAGTAAAACATAATTTATCGGTTAGCCTTTTAGCATGTTTCCTCTTTCGGAATTTATTTTACTTCAATTTAGTAACCTATCCCATGATACATCAAATGAACGCTTTCAACTGGTCTGTCTGTTTATATCTGGCACTAAGACCTGGATTTAAGCGGAATGTTTAGTAAGAATTGGAATGATGAATGGATGAACCTTTAAATTTGTTTACTCCATTAAGTCTATATTTGGTTCTAATGAGGATTAAATTGCCATGTAAAGTTTCTTAAAAAATTTGTCGTTCGGAGTCTACTTTAAATTGTAGGTCCCCATCACACATGTATAAAAGTAGCGCACTCAACATAAGCGGTGTGAGAAGCTAGGTTAAGCCCTACTGAAGACAAATTTTGGTTGCATTAAGAAAACCAATATTTTAAGGACACCAACCCCTCAAATTGATAGCTATTCACCATACAACGAAAGTGATTAAGAGATTTAACACAATGGCTATTCAATCTGTTTTAGCTAGTAGCCGCAAGAAGAAAATATTTGAGACTCAACTAACCAACACTAAGGCCTAGAGTGACGTTTTTCTTGTCAAAAAATACTTGCTGTAGGTCTAGTCCCTACATTGCCAACAGTCTCCTGGAGCGCTATATGTTTGGATTGAAATGTAGTGTAATTAAAGTCTACAACAATATTTTACGAAAATGGAAATGGTGCTAAATTGTTTAACGTTAAAATGATAATCAAAAGCTACAAAAACAAAAAGAATGAACTTGTTTACATAATAAAAAAGTAAACAAAAATATACCAACAACATCAGTATAGAAAAGTAAAGTAGTAAACAAAGAATGTATACAAAATACACAAACGGCAATGAAACAACGATATTTCCATTTATCTCGATCTCGAGAAGGCGAAGCCACGTACACTCGACTTCAAGATCATTCATCAGACTGTTTACGTTGACATATACAAGGCAAGACAAAGCATGCAACGGAGTCGGTAAAAATTCAGTCAGTCTTGTGTGAAGATCTCCTATATAAAGATCTGTCGAACAATTGTTGTTGTTTACGCAAAAGAGTGTAAAGAAGAATAACAAACAAAGCAATTGATGATGTTTCCATCAAGTTGTGAAGAGTGACACAAGAATTGTGCAAACAATAAAGAATTTAATTAAACTAAACACATATTTATTTTTATTTGCAATCTACGAACTCATATTTAAAGCGTTAGTTTAATAGTGTTCAGATCATCCAATTCAGGCCAAAATAGGTTGATAACCATCAACCCACAGCGCTAGCCATTGAAGTAATGGCCTATTTAACAAAATTCATACGAAACAGTGACTTTTTCGCAATTCTTGGAATTCGGTGAAGTAGATCTCATGTTTTGTGTGTTCGTATACCCATTCATTCTGTAATGGACCTCATCGCTGAAGATAATTTTTCAATTAAATATTTTCAGTTTTCAACTGTTCTAGAGCCCGCCTATTGTCGATTACCTTCAGACTGAAAAAATGGTAAATAATTTGACAGATGTAGCTTCAACAAGATTGCCGTTAGCAACTGAAAGACTTTATGTATTCACCCTACACAACCAAAATTGGATAAGTTTAAATAAACCAACAACACTACAATAATAAATGTAAACAACAATGTTTACATTTATAAACTTTTCGAGAAGGCGCAGTCATGAACGTTCGCCTTCAAGAACATTTATTAGACTTTTTGCTTTGCCATATAAAAGCAGGCGACTGAGTTAGTGAAGTTCAGTCAGTCAGGTGTGAAGACGAGGTGTGTTTGAAGAGAGTAATCGTGATTTGAAGATCTCCGTTGCAAAAATCTGTCGAACAATTGTCTAGTACTTGTTATGCAAAGGGTATAAACAAAGGAATAACAAAAATTTGTTGTTTTTTATATAAAGTTGTGAACAGTATCACACAGAATTATGCGAATAATAAAGAATTTTAATTGAAACTAAACACAAATTTAATTTAATTTATTTTCAATTTGCAAGCTCATATTTTAAACGTTTTTTAAAGGTAAAAACGAAACAATATCTCTCTGATAACAGTTCACTTTCGTATTGCCTTCCTACTGAGGCAAATTTGTCGCTAATAAAATTTCTTGTCATTTGTTGATGCTGATGTTCACTTCAAGCCAGACTTGCTTTATAAATTGGATGCATAAGTATCTCTTTCGTAGGATATCTAAGCTTCAGTTACTTAGATCCTAAAGAAATACAATTCCTTTCCATTTGTAGGCGATTGTCTAGACAGTTCAATAGTTAACTGCGTTAGTACTACTAGACCAGAGGTTGTGAATTCAAACTTTAGCTGTGTCATTTCTTTATAAAAAGGAAACAAAGAATGTCTCTTGGCGACCTCCTCTTAGTAATCTTCTTTTTAGAGTAAATAATTACCATACGAAGGGTTCCCAAATTTGTCGTTCGGAGTCGACATTCAACATTCTAATCACTCATGAATAAAATTAACACACACAACATAGGTGGTGTGAGAAGTACAGTTTTCTTAATCCATTTCTGCATACCTCACTCGATATTAATTTTTTTACACTGCCAGTGTAAACAGCTTTTTCGTGTACAAAGATTTATTGTTTATTTCCATAGTAAACAATACTATTTAATGCAAATTTCTGTTGTCATTGTTTTCATTTCATGTTATTATTGTTGCTGCGGGAAAACAAAATATTTTCTTTTGTTGCATGGCACGTTCCCTCTGTTTAAATACACGATATACAAAATTTTGTAGCAAATCTTTTTAAATGTGGTTTACGAAAAAAAAACAAAAAATTTATAATAAAATATTCACAGAAAAACGAATGAGTCCACTTGCCATTTTCTTTCACTATAAATTACACAGCCCTCCAAATTTGGACTTTTTTGTGCAAATAAGATGGCTCCAGGTGTTTTCGAAGGCATTTTGTGCGCTGAACACGAATCTGGTTTATGGCGGTCAAGTAAATCTGATTAATTTTTATAAACCTCGACCGCCATATTGGATCCGCCATTTTGAATTTTTTAAATCTGAATGAAGATCTGTAATCACCGACCCCAAAAACCCCTGAGTAACAATTTTTAAGTGAATCTGATTAATTTTTAAGGACCTCCGTAATGTGTTTCTTTTTCCCTTGCACCTCTTGACATAAACCCACCCCCAACTTTAAGGGTGCATGCAAACAATTTGGCTTTGGGCTCATTTTGAAGAGCAAAGATCAATCGTCAATTTCTGACAATAGGGATGGTTCTAGCACGTCAGTGTTTAGCTCTACAATGTTTCAAAAATGGCCAAAAACGCTATTTTTAGGGGTTTCAACCCCCTTTTTCTCGAAAACCTGACGTGATGGAAAATTTTTGAAACCAGATTCGTGTTCAGCGCACAAAATGCCTTCGGAAACACCTGCAGCAATCTTATTTGCAAAACCCATGCAGGGCTGTGTTATATTTTACCGCTTTTTCGGTTCGAATTCAGTGCGAACGTAAAAAGTAATTTAAAAAAATCGTCTTCACCAATAGGACTTACTTCTGGATGAATAGGAATACTTCTTAGAAAATGACTTTGACCAGGCTATTACTGTTGACGGCAAACACAGTAGGTCGATGATTACCAACTTCTTTTGATGAGATCCGCACCAACGACATGAGGTTTCAACAGGAAGTCACTACATGCTATACAGCTCATGCCGCATTGGATATTTTGCAGGTCGAATTGATTACAAGATCACGGAGGTAATGAGAATTGGTCACTGAGATTTGATACTCTTAAACTTTTTCTTAAGGGGTTTTTTAAGGCACAGTTGTAGGTGAATAAGTCACAAACACAGTGGCTCGCAAAGCCAATATAACCCATGCTCTTGCTCAAATTAAGCTTAATTATGTGGCAGAGTCATGAAAAATGTTACATTTCGGATTCGCTAGACCTCTAGGAGACGTGGCGGGCATTTGAACGATTCTGTATTCCACACATAATGGCAATATTAACCGTTACAGCTGAATAAAATATTGATTTTGACGATATCACACACACACTTTGTCTGATTTAAATTTAAATATAGAAAGCGCTCAATAAAAGATATGAATGAAAGCCATTAGAAATTAAGAGAAACTTAATTTAAAAGTAATGAAATAGAATTTCCTTGAAACAGAAACACCGTAATAGTGCCCCAACATTTAAATAATGAAAAAGAAGATCTTATATGACAATTGACTTCTTTCATTATCATTATGCGAAACTGAGGTCAGACATCTCCAACAAAACGAAATATAAAAAATGTTACTTGGGCGACTTCCTCTCAGCAGATGTCTGGCAAAAACTCTGGAAGTAAATAAAATTGCCTTGAAAAGTGCCTCAAAAATCTATCGTTCGAAATTGACTTTAAACTGTAGGTTCCGCCACTCACAATTACGTATGTATGTATGTAGTCTTAGCTTCGGCAAAATAATTGTCTTTCTTAAGCATTTTGGCCAAACCGTATACAAATTTAACTTTTAATACCGTTCGCAAAACCAGTCACATTAGCTCCTAACGGTATTTTACTTACAAAGTGTCTTGTTGACAGTTATGTCATCGTAAATTTTTTTTTGCTGTTTTTTAACTGAAGCTACAATGCATTCTGCTCAGTTCTATAAAAAAAATTGTTGATTGTCACCTGCAGGAAATTGAAAGCTTCTAGACGAGAATGTTTTAAGAAATTACGCTGTGTATACATAATACAGAGAGAGAATAAAAACAAATGGAAAACCATTATATGGGCTGACCGCACAAAGGATGATAAAGTTTAACACAACAGCAGCTACAAAGATGAAATTAATTGATGATAAAAATATCATCATCAATATCGTCAACTTGGGTTTCTGCTCAAATATAAAAACAAGAGAAGAACAGCTTGTCAATGATAATACAAAATAATGATGAGTAATAATGAGTAATAAAAAGAGAAACGTGTGCTTAAAAACGGTGACAGAATATCCCCACATTAATACATTATTTTGGAATTTAGTATAAAACAGTTATAATAGATTTTCATTGAAATCCATAAAATACTAAAAGCCTGGTATTTCTGGAAGTCCGAGGGGTAGTGTTCATGCCTTTTAATGTAAATGTTGTGATTTCAGTTCCCACCGGAGACTCTGGTCAATAACCTAACACAGTGCATAAGATCTTAGTTACTTAGCTTGTTATAATTATAAAATAATTAACTGTAGTTATCCAGAATTTCGCTTATCAAGCTACACAATTTTGGGGGCCAACTCATGAGAACTTAGAACAAAACTATGCTATTATTTCTTCTGTAGATCGTCACTAGGCGTAATTCGAAAATTGACTATATACTGGCTTCAAAAGAAAGCACTCATAGACAACGGTATTCGCTCTATCGAAAAGAAAATGTACTGCCAACAGAACTGAAATCTTTAATTCTTCCAGTCTTTAGTAAGTAGACATAAGATGTCTGTTAGTTACCAATTAGGTTTCGCAACCTTCATTACTTAGTTTAGTACAGGGATTTCATCATTATATGCAGCCGCTGTAGTCTAGTAGGTAGTGTGTTAGCTTATTAGACATGAGACTACGGCTCAAACAACAGGTTAGACATCTTGAATGAAACAAAATATTATATCTTCGAAGACTTCCTCCAACAGATTTCTGACAAAAATTCTAAGAGTAATAAAATTGCCATGAAAAAGTTTCACAAAAATCGACTTTAAACTGTAGGTCCCGCCACTCATGTATAAAATTAACACAAACAACATGAGTGGTGTTGAGTAGCTAGGCCGTAGTCCTGACAGAATGGTTGTAGTGGCCAATTATGTATGTATATATATATAACAACAACAACTAATCAAAAGTCGATGCAATAAATTTTGCAACACAAAAAAAAACGAAACTATTAAGCAATTATATTATAATTATATTTGTAATTTACAACACTTGCAAATTGTTGCGGCCAATTAATGTCAGTATGTTATCATAAAAAACAACCAAACTTTACTACCAAAAGTTCGAATGTACTCAGATCGATTCCCCTCTTGTTTGGTTGGTGGTTTGTTTGACATTATGGTGGAACTGCAACAATATTGCCGTTGATATAATAATATTAATAAATAATTTACTTACATTTTACTCCAATTTTATTTAAAGCACATGAATTGTGTACGAGGAAAATTAACGTACACATTCGGAGTGGTGATTGGGAGCATATTTTTATTTTATTTATTTATTACAAGCTTAATTGCACGTATTTTAATATTTAATTTAATATTTGATTACATTTTTTTGTTCCAAATTAACTTTTTTGTGTTTAATTTTTTTTTACAGCACAATTATGACTCGACCAGCATTCTGTGAATTTTTCTGTTGTCCTGTTTTTTGTAGAAAATTTTTTTTTAAACTTGAAGGATATCATTGCTAGTACACGTCCGCAAATAAAAGATTACCGAGTTTAATAAAAACAAATGAAATCAGAGTGTGAAAACACTATCAATTCAATGACTCACAGAGATATCGTATTGGATATTTTGGGACCTCATACAATACAAGAGCAGCACATAGAACAGGACAGAACAGCAAATTGAATACGATTACGAAAACAAATATGAGATGTATTCTCAGTAAACGTTGATTTTATTTGAATTGAACTTTAAAACAATTTTTGTTCCAGGCGCTGGCATTGTAAATATTGAATTTCGACTCAGAGCAGACTACAGTAATCCCTCGATTTACGTCGCAGTTGGTTCCAAAAAAAGGCGACGTAAATCGAAACGACGTAAATCGAATTTCATATTACTCATGCTACAAAGTAGTATGTTTTTAACAAGGAACATACAAAAGTTACAGTAATCTCTCGATTTACGTCGCAGTTTGTTTCAAAAAAAGGCGATGTAAATGGAATGTCGACTCAAATTGAAGTTAGAGGGAACAAAAAATTTGACGACGTAAATCGAAACAACGTTAATCGAGGCGACGTAAATCGAAGGATTACTGTACCAGTTGAGGCTCTTCAAAAGGAAAAAACAGTAGTGACGGCTCCAAATCCTCTGTGACTTTTTCTTTTTAATCTTGCATTTGTTGCTTCATTCCTTTCGGGAATTTCAGCAAATAGTATAAATGAATTGCTAGAGAAAGCCACTTTAATTCTTTTTTTTAACAACTAAGTGTGTGCCGTCATCAGGTTTATGTTTCTCTGATTTTACTTTGCTTTTATTTTGAAGATATTTTATCGTCGTTTCTGCGTGTATGCCATGGTCAACTTATCTGATGTATTGTTGGTAGAGTTTTGCTTTACTGCACGAGTGCACTTGTAAATTGCTGGCATACTGAACAGGAACAAAGCTCTTGATGGTGTTTTTATATTATTATTTCCTTTACTTTTCATTATGATTTCCGTTTTAATTTCATTTATTTCAATTTGCTCATTCTCTGCTTTTTTTTGTGCATTTTCTGACGCTTTATTAATTTTTTCTGCACTTTTTGGAAACTGTATCCTCTGTTAATTTTTTTTTCTTGTTGCAATGCATGGTTAAAAATATGCAGAACCTAATGCATATATGTATGTCAGCAGTCTTAAAGTACAGTACGAAATACAATAATTCTTCTAATAAATATTTAAGGTTGACCCATACTCAGACTAAAACAGTCTGGGATCACTTTTCTAGTCGGTCGCCTATAGTCACCTCCAATATCTTCAGTCATAATCGCTATATTATTAGTACAACAACTTACGGAATTTCGTGTTGCATGATGCTCATTCGAATAGTAGTAGTGATTGCCCAGTGGATATCGAACAATCGGGAAATATATCCATAATATTGTTACTCAAAGGGAAACAGTGTACCATCGTTTAACATTAAAATGCTAACAAACACACTAACCCTAAGAATACAATAAACATGTTGATTATCTATAGCTGCACTAAAATATACAACTATACAACGTACATGCTTGCATATGCCGACAACATTAGTATAAGAAAGTATGAGAAAAAGAAACAACAAACAAGCAATGTTAACCAGATACAAACAACAATACAGTCGCGATAGAATTCTCGAGAAGGCGAGAACAAGAACCTTCCATATCGAGAACCATCATCATACTGATTACGTGCGTATATAAAAGGGCAGGACACGGCAAGCAAGTCAGTCAGTAATAATTCAGTCAGTCTTGTGTAGACGCGTTGCGGTTTGAACGTACAAGTGGTATTGCTTGCAAAAACGTTGTAAGCAGAGAAGATCAACGAACAATTGTTAGTGTTTGCGCGGACAGAAGTGTGAAATAGAATAGTGAACAAGCAAATTGTTGTTGTATCGTAAAGTTGTATACGGTGGCACACAAAAGTAGTGCGAACAATAAAGAATTTAACTGAAACAAAACACATATTTGTTTTTACTTGATTAGCAATGAACGAACTAAAATTCTAAACGTTTTTAAAAAGGTAAAAACGTAATAATATATTGATGAATTATACGGCAAATAAAAAACCAAAACCTTGGAAAGTATTGCGACTTATATTGCATTTTCCAAAAGGCACTTTCAAAGTTTAACAGTTGATAACCATCATCTTCTTGAAGCTACAAATTATGAAAATGGGTGTTCTGTTGCCGCAGCGTGCCAAGCGTTTTAGATATTTTGCGATCGTCATACTTGTCCTACCGAGAGGGCTATCGGCTAAGTGGTGGACAAATTCGAGTCTACTGGTTTAATAAATGATCGACTAACAACCGAATGTCAACTAAAGGGAAGATATGTCCAAAATATCGTCGTTGTCCGTGAGAGTGTGCAATTTCATGTTGCTCACACGAATTCGGCAACACAAATTGGTGAATTTTATGACGTAAATTGGTCAGTACAACCCTTCAGTCAGGATTAAGAGCTAGCTTCTCACACCACTTATGTTGTGTGTGATAATTTTATACATGAGTGGCTGGACCTACAGTTTAAAGTCGATTGCAAACGACAGATTTTTTGAGAAAGTCTCCACGGCAATTTTATTCACTCTCAGAGTTTTTGCCAGAAATCTGTTGAGAGGAAGCCGACGAAGAAATATTTATTCATATTTAGTTTTGATGTCTGCCCTGGGGTTTAAACCAGGGCTTCATATATAATAAGCCCACACACTACCTACTAGACTATGGCCGCTACTAATTTGAGCATGTAACCTCACAAAATTCTACTGAGAGCGAACTTGAAGGTAACCGACCAAAGATTGTTTGCTGATTGGGCTTTGGAGTAGTTGGCAACTGATCCTAATTTTCATCGAAAAATCGTCTTTAGCGATGAGACCTATTTCTGTATGAATGGCTACATGAACATACAAAATTATCGTATTAGAGGCGATATCAATTCAAATGAGATTCAAGAGTATCCAATGCAGTCCGAAGAAGTAACTATTTGGTGTGAATTTTGTGCTGGCAATATCAGCGTTCCATATTTTTTAGAATGACATTGGCTGACGGCGAACATTTTAGGCCGATGATTACCATATTGTTGTGATCTGAATTGGATGATCTCGAAACCAACAACTTGCGGTTTCAAAAGGACGGTGTTATGTGCCACATTAGGTAAACTGCACGAGCGAATTGAGAACACTGTCATCTGACGTGAATGTAATTCAAACTGGCAATCGAGATTGGACTTTTTATTATGAGGTTTTCTTAAATCACTGGTTCACAAACCACACCGGTTGTCAGCATACATACATACATACAGCAGTTTAAAATTGATTCCGAACGACAGGTTTTGGGACGGCAATTTTATTTACTCTCGCAGTTTTTGTCAGAAATCCGCTCGGAGTTTTCGCCGAAGAAATATTTTTTCACATTTTGTTTTTTTGGAGTTGTCCGACCTGGGGTTTGAACTGTGGCCTCACGTGTAATAAGTCAACTCACTACCTATTAGTCGTCGGTTCTCAATGGGAACATAATTTATAGCTAGGGTAATGGAAAATTAGATAATTTCGATGCGTTCCACTTAGAGAAGGCAAGGTGGACATTAGAACGAATAAACAATTTCTACGGTATCACACATGTTTTCTTTTATTTAAATCTAAAGACAGGAAACGCTTAAGGAAAGACCCGATATATGACATACGAGTATTATGAATCTGTTTACTTCACAAATGTTAAAGCAGAACTGATGCATACCGATAGTTTCAAACTTTATGGCATACTTCATAGGGTGATGACTTTTGTGCTGAATTGTACGTTTATGATCAAAATAACTTTTCGATTCAGAATTTTACGGCGTCCCTTACTTTATTTAATTATTTACTGGTAACTCTATTTTCTCTTGAGCAGTTATAAATTGCATGTCTTCCGTTTGTGTTTATTAAAGCCTACGGCTAAAAATATATCACTTTTACGCTGATTTCTTTAGTTTTGTTAATGTTTTATAATTACATACGTAGGTTATGTAGTATTCATGTGTTTTTTTTAGAAGGTTCATATATCCACAGCAGATTAACGATAAATATTTCTGCATCATTAATCAGTAAATCATTTTGTTAATATTTAACGATGGGATAAAAAAATAGTAGGATATCAACGCAAGAAAGCAAAAAAGAAAAATAAATAAATGGCTCATGAGATGGATTACATGTAATTAATATTCATTCTGAATGATGACAATTAAGGCAAAAATTTACGCATAAATTTATTCATTTATTCAGTTTTGTTAAAATATTTTTTTGCTAAAATGTAAAATTTATATGCGAAAATTATGTTTTTTGTGTTCATCAAAAACGTTCGTAAAGGAATGGTTGTGCCAATAAGGAAAACATTATTTAAAAAATTCCTGACTAGTTGAAGTATATCGTATATTGGTTTACATATGACAACTCATCAGAATGAACACGACTTTTAGATAACGGCGAATGTACTGATCACGCTATTTTGAAATGTGCGCGATTTAAATAATTCTGAAGAAATATACAGCGGAATGAAAAATACAGATGTTGCTATCTGAAAAGACCTGTAACGCAATGAACAAGTCTGTTATAGCGGTTATCAAAAGAAGAATAATGTGCAATCTCATAAGGCTAATGCCGTTTTTTTTTTTTTTTGTTAAAGGAATCTTACTCAATAATATCATACATAACATAAGATGTAAAGCCTAAATTCAAAGTGAAAAATACGGATGTTGCTATCTGAGAAGGCCTGTCACGCAATGAACAAGTCCGTTATAGCGGTTATAAAAAAAAAAAGAATAATGTGCTATATCATAAGGGTAATGCCGTTTTCTTTTGGTTGAAGGAATCTTGCTCTATAATATCATACATACATACATACGTAAGACGTAAAGCCTAAATTCATACAGACACCGAATAATTTTATAAGCCGTAGACAATGTAGAAGATTTTGTTCATTTGCTTATTTACTAATTAGAATTGTACAAAATTTATAATTGTACAAAATGGTTTGTAACTATTACGATCAAAGTAACTCTATTATGCTCAGTGTAGTGTAACAGACCAGAAACTCTGGTGGGAATCTAATCCTCACGCTAATAATCTAGCACACTACACAATACTCTACCAGTCCACTCTGTGTTGAAGATTAATTGGAGTAATAGTAAATAGTACTGATTAATTGAAATTATTTACATACATTACTTAATTAATCATTACAAACTTTTAGTCAGGAGTACCACCTATCTTCTCGCACTACCCACGTGACGTATGTTAGTTTTATACATGAGAGCCATGTCTACTCCGAAGCACACAAAATGGATGGTGTTAGAAGCTAAGTTGTAATTCTGAGAAAGTATTGTAGTATCCAATCACGTAAATAAAAATAGCTCCAATCTTAAATCAGTTTAGAGTTTTCAGGTTTCTTCTCGGGAAAGGACGTAAATATGAAAATCACAGTAGGATAACCTCTTTTGTCTGCAATACAATATAATCTGCTTCAATGAAGTAAAATTATATTTTTCTGGCACGAGATCTGATCCCTTTCTAAACCGAAATAAAATTATTCTTCGAGAGAGTCATTCAATACGTACAAACATACGTAAGTGGTCATTACAACCCTTCAGTCAGTATTGCGACCTCGCTTCTCATACCACTTATGTTGTTTTCATTAATTTTGTATATACTGTGGAGGGACCTACAGTTTAAAATCGGCTCCAAACGGCAGATATTTTAAGAACTTTGTCTAGGTAATATTATTTACACTCTGAGTTTTTGTCAGAATCTGCTGAGAGACAACCGCCAAAAGAAATATTTTTTCATGTTTTGCTTTGTTGAAGGTGTCTGACCTGGGGTTTAAGTCGTGGCCTCACGTCTAATAAGCCAACACACTACCTACTAAACTACGGCAACTTCATAGCCCATATTTCTATAAATATTGACTAGATTAGTCTGCGAAATATCCGCGAATAATCCACATTATGAAAGAGATCTGCCCCGGAGTGCCTAAGTCGAGAACCGGTGGACGAGAACGGTATTAAGGAGGTACTGCATTGACTTTTTCTTATTCTGACAGCTCTTACAATACCAGTTGTTCCGACATACTGTCAACAATTTAGCGTTCAGTAATTATCAGCCTCATTTTTAATGATCGAAAAAAATAGAGTATTCCAAGTGTTCTGAATGTTCTGATCTTAGAATAACTGAGTTCATCTATCACCTTCGACAAATCAGTAATAGAAGGATATACTTACATATATACAGACATACCGTTGTCTGTAATCGTTTATGGCGACTAGATGAAAGAGTGTTAGGAAGCGACAACTCTAATTTAACAGATGTAGTTTCAATAGGACGACGGTTATCAACTAACAAACTTTCCCTTTGAAATAACATTTTGTTGTGGGAAGTGCGTAATTTTAAAATGCAATCCCATGCCTGTTCATACACATTCTCTGTTGCTTCATATTGCATACCACTAAGTAATATCGCTTTCTACCCGTTTGCTTAAATGACTGTATTATTATTCATTAAAGCTAACCACCCTAGATTGGCACAGAAATTTTTAAGAAGCTTTCCATTATTGAATTGCAATAACCATCGAGTTCTTATACTTTTAAAGCCAATATTTATTACGATTTTGTTTTCTTTCTTTTTCTATTGCCTTATTCCTTTTTTTGTATGCCGTCCAGATGCTAGTCTTTGTCTGGCCACAGATTTCATTTAATTTTATTGTCTGTTTGTGGTCCCAGGGACATAAAGAGTGTAAAGATGTTATTTATAGGTTGCAATTAAATACTATTGTATTTTTGTTTAATTTACTAGAAATAATTTTTAAATTAATTTTTTGTACTCTAAATGAAGAACCACATTTTGTTATTGAATTGAAAGACAAATGGTTTTACATTAATTGTGGTGATACAAATCGATATGAAGATTTTAAACAACTTATGAATTTTAAATAAAAAGTCGGAAAAGATTTTTAAGGATACAATATATATAAATATACAGCGATATTAATCTTGCAGCATGAAATCTAACAACTTATTTGTCGGTATGCCCAAGCCTACAAAATAACACGCTTTTCACATACTAGTGTCAACAAAATGTTTATAACCTAAAAGCAATGGAGCAGTTAAAGCCAAATCTAAGCAGTTCTTAACAAATATGACATATATCCTCTTACTCGGCGGAAGGAAATTTCATTTAATTATATCAGATTTTTCAATAGAGACTTCCGAACTTTAACATTTGTTAACGGCCATTTGTTTGAAGCTACTTCTGCCATATATACAGCATTTTCTGTTTGGGAAAATTTCTGCTCACTTCGCCTATTTTGCATTCGCCATAATCGTTCTACCGATATAACCATGCCCAATGCGAGTTCACTGATTTAGTAAGCAATCGTCAGAGAAACGAAACATTTGTCGAAAACATTGCAATTTTGTCCACACGAATTCGAACAAAATTTTTTAAATTTTGCGTCTTGATAGGCCTCCTAGGCATCCACATAAAATTTAAGTTATCCAAGAACCAAAGATAAAAAAATCATGAATAATTAAGTGTGTTTGCTGAAGGGGCTCTGAAGCACTTAGCAACTGATCCTAATTTTCAGACACTTTTCTGAATAAATATGTACTTGAACAAACGCAATTACCGAAATTGGGCCGATACTAATCCACATGAGATCCAATAGCATCGAATTCGTCCGTAAGAAATCACTACTGGGTTGGGATTTTATTCTGGTGCGGCATGGGTCCACAAATCCTTTAGAAGAGCGTCGTCAAACGACTGGACTGAAACGACTTGTGCGGTCAGCAAGATTGCGCTATTTGCCACAAAGCTGACGCCACATAGGACAGGATCGGCGATTTGAGGGTATAGTCATCTCACGTGCAGATGATGTGGACAGACCACACAGATCGTACGATTTTACTTTATTAGACTTTTTTGTAAGGCTTATACGCAAGTGAATGCGAATAAGCCACAAACCACAGTGGTCCTCGAAACCAACATTACCCATGCCATCGGTCAAATTCAGCCTGATTTATGCTTAAGAGTCATAAAAATTGGACATTTCAAATGCGCTCCAAACAGAAAAGAAGTTCCAGGCATTTAAGAGACATTATATTGCACACATAATGACATCAATAGGTGTTTCAAATAAATAAAAAATGATATCCCAAAAACCTTTTTTTCGTTTTAATTGAAAACTACGAAGCGCTTAATGAAAGACTCCATAATATCAAAAAATTTAAAAAAAAATTCAATAATTTCTAAATGAAATAACTTTGCCGTATTGACACAAATTATGCATGAATAGTTGTTTTGAACGTTTTGTTTTGAATTATTTTTTAAAACTAATTAAATTAATTTGCTTGCTTTCGATTGGCTTGATGGCCTAGTTTTACATCAATTACTTTGTGAAATAAGTTGAAGCTTCAATGAGACAACAAGATTTTGTGTGAGGGAGGTTAACCCTAATATTATTAATAAATACACATTTTTCTTTCTGTTTGAATGAAATAGATAGAATAGGTTAAAAGGTAGGTCTTTTATTAGATATTTTACCAAATATGGGGTACTAACAGGTATAGTTAGTTGAATAACTGTACTGACATGTTTGAAGTATTAGCGCTAAGCTGTCATGCAACCCGCTACCTAATTATGGAGAACAAAAGGTACCGTATGTGTATAAAATATATTTCTTTTTTACACTCTTTTTAGCTCTTCTTTTCCTAATAATAAAATAAATTATATATAAATTATGGAATAAATTGTAATCTATAGACCCATACGTACATGGGGAAGAACTTCTACTAATTTTTATATTTCACCGGCTACCTCCTTTCAGCAGTACTCTGGTAAAAACTCTGAGCATAAATAAAATTACTGTGAAAAGTGTCTCAAATATCTGCGGTTCGTAGTCGAATTTAAACTGTAGGTCCTGCCACTCACATATATAATTAACACATACAACAAAAGCGGTGTGAGAAGCTAGAACGTAATCCTGGCTGAAGGGTTGTAATGAGCAATTATGTTTGTATTGTCTATTGAAAACGCTAATTCCATTATGCTTTCATATTAACCTATATTTGTATTGGCCATTGAACAGTAAGCATGCTTATAATTGTAATTTAAATAACAAATTTTAAATTAATTTTTATAACAAATCATACTTATTTTTAATTGTATTTATTTATTGATAACTTTTTTTTCTTTAGAATACTACACCGAAATGAAATAAACAAAAAACTTTAATAAATAAAAGCCACACAATTCACAAAAATGTTAATAAAATTGAATTAATTAAAATATTTTGTTTTAAACAATTTATTATTGTTAACGGGTTTGTTTAGTTGTTTTCCAATACTACGATAAGGTAGGACAATCCCTTTACTGTTATGTTTGCAACAAATTACGTAACATTATTTTAGAGAATATGACTTACTGAATTCAATCAAAATATTCTAAAATTCATGTAAAATTTTTTATTTTGGAAAGTAAATTCTAATAAAATTAGAATTAAACCCTTTGGTTCTATAAAAATTAGGACTCTAGAGAACAACGAATTATACTTTCTTACCTACTTATTTACTTTAGTCCATTTAGTTCATTGGAACCCTTTAGTCAGAATTACGATCTACCTTCTCACATAACCCACGTTCTGCGTGTCAATTTTATCAATGAGAGTGACGGGACCTACAGTTTAAAGTTGATTTCGACAGATTTTTGAAAAGCTATTCATGGCAAATTTATTTACTGTCAAAGCTTTTGCTCTTCTGAGATTAAGGGCCATTATTACAACTTGCCGTTAACTAAAGGGAGGATTTTAACGGGCAGATAAATTGTTTTTCATTATGAGTACCCAATAAGATAGAAGTGACCGTTAAGGTAATGGGAGGCTCATCTTGCCGGTAACTTTTAAAGTAAACTTTATGTTTGAACTTGCCATATATATTATTAAATATATATATAAAATGAGCATATGCAATAAAAAAATCGACCGTTGCCACTACGTTAAAATACTTGTTTAATTGCTCCGGCAATGCCGGCGTCCGCTATATGTCAACTATTTAACTTCTGAAAGTATTTATTTTCCAAAATGTCCTCTTTTGTCCACTTTTTTCACTAATTCGGTGATAACGCTTATATTAGCTGGAAATATATATTGTTACGTTTTTACCTTTTTAAAAACGTTTAAATATGAGTTCGTTAATTGCAAACCAAGTAAAAACAAATATGTGTTCAGTTTTTCTTAAACTCTATTATTCACACTACGTTTGTGCCACTGTTTACAACTTAACGATACAACACCAATTTGCTTGTACACTATTCTATTTCACACTTCTGTACGCGTTAACACTAACAACTGTTCGTTTGATCTTCTCTGCTTACAACCTTTTTGCAAGCAATACCACTTGTACGTTCAAACCGCAACGCGTCTTCACACAAGGCTGACTGAATTATAACTGACTGCTGTCTGCTTTGTCCAGCCCTTTTATAGTCCAACACAACCAGTATGATGAACATTCTCGAAGTGGAAGGTTCGTGATCTCGCCTTCTCGAGAGCTCTATTGCTAATACATTGTTGTTTGTGTACTTTGCTTATGTTGTATTTCCCTTTTTGTCACATACATGTTGTTGTTGGTACCAGGCGCAACCAGGTTCGTCGTACATATGTGTATGTGCAGCTTTAGATAATCAACACGTTCATTGTATTCGTAGTGTTAGTGTGTATTTGTATCGTGTGTATTGTGTTGGTGTAGCTGGTAGCTTTTGTTTATCGTTTTTATTGTTAAACGATATTAGGTCGTTTCGATTTATGTAACAATATTAAATTGAGTTGGAAACTCTATATTTTGTCTTTTCTTTCTTGTTTTTAGTAAGCAAAAGGTAGCATTGTGAAGAATGTAAGAAAAAACAAAAAATAATGTTTATCGTTCGTGTCCAAATACTTACGTACATGGTGAAATTAATATCGGGTGTAAAAAATTATGCTAATGGTGAACAAATAGAAATATGGAAACAATCAGCATTAAATCCCGATAAAAAGGTTTGAAATGTTCAAATTTTTCTAAACGAAAAATATTCCTCTTAAAAACATTCTGAAATAAGTAGATTTTTCATTTGCTTTGCTTTGCATGCGTCTAATGCACCAACAGAAAGAGTTTTTTCTATATCTAGCAATATTTGGTCTTCCGAAAAATCCCAAAAACTTTAGAATCTCTTTTGACTATAAAATGCAATTTTGAAATGGACTGTTCGGAATTTAAAACATTTTTATCTAACAGGCCAAATATTAAAAAAAAAATAAAAATTATATACATATGTATAAATTTAAGTTTGTGTATATTATTATATCATTTATGTCTGTATTTTAAAAATCTTTATACAAAATATTCATTATAATATATGAACCTTTTGTTTTTCAAATTTATACATTTGTCCGCTTTTTTTTTCATCGTCACCGTAATTATAATTGTAAACATAAATCATTTGTAAAAAAGAATGGAGGAAAATTTAATTATATTTAATCTCTATAAATATTCCAGTTAGAATTACATAGACGATTATCATATGAAATTAAATTAAAATTTTAATTAACATTCCAAATTAATTAAATTAAATTGTATACAGTTTTGTTTTGGTATTCAAATTGAATAAAATAATAAAACAATATTAATATTATGATTTATACACACGTAGATAGATAATAATTACGAGACATAATTGTGAAAAAATTTCTACCATACGGACATGGAAACAAACAACGGGTCTTGTAATAGGGGCTTTCGAACTTGGACAGTTGATAATGGGCATCTTCTTAAAGTTACAACTGCCAAATTATCAGTTACCACGAATGGATATGGCATTCAACACCTCTCACAAATAATAGAACAGTTTAATAGAAATAGTTCTGTCGGATAAAGTAACGCGCATTTCGCCCATTTTACGATCGCAAAAATCGTCCTACCGATAGGTCTTTTAGCAATGTGGTGGATAAATTCGAGTGCACTTGTTTAATAAACAAACGACCACCACACGTACGTCGACGCAAGATCTACTGAATACATCTTTGTTGTTGTTGTGGAAGTGTTCAGGAGAATCCGATGCCGTCAATTTCGCGTCGATTATAAGAACTTTGCCAACAACTACATGGCGAATTTTGTGTTCTGGATTGGCCTTGCATTCAAAGAAATTAAATTGACCCCATTTTCTGAATGAACTCTGTAGCAGTTTGCAATTGACATTTATTTTCATCGAAAAATCATCTTCAGCGATGAGTCCTGTTCCTGAATGAATGGCTACGTGAGTGTACAAAATTTTTGAATAGCGGTGATACCAATCCAAATTTGATTCAAAAATATCCCATACATACAAAAAGGTCGCTATATTAGCGTGGATCGGTCTTCTTGAAAACGTTATTGGTCACGCCATCACTGTCAATGGCGATAACTTTAGTTGGTTGAATTGTTTGGTTTCAACAGGACAGTGCTACATGCCACATTGGATATTCTATACGAGCGATTTGAGGGCATGGTCATATCTCGTGGTAGTGCTGCTAACTGGCCATCAAGATTATATTGTTACGTTTTTACGCTTTTAAAAACGTTTAGAATATGACTTTGTATATTTCAAATAAAATAAAAAAAAATTTGTATTTAGTTTTAATTAAAATTTTTATTGTTCGCCCAATTCCGTGTGCCACTGTTCACAACTTGGTGTAACAACAACAATTTGCTTTGTTTGTTATTCTCTTTACAATCTTCTGCGTAAACACTAACAATTGGTCGTTAGATCCTTACAACGCAGATCTTCACACCACTATTATTCTCTTCACAACCAATGCGTCTTTACACAGACTGACTGAATTTTTACTGATCCCGTTGCCAGTTTTGCCTTGCCTTTTATATCGCAGGGTAAACAGTCTGATGAATGCTCTTGAAGGAGAATGATTTTGCCTTTGTGAAATCTATATAAATATAAACATGTTATTTACGTATTTTGTTTACGTTTGCCTTGCAGTGTTATCGTGGCCAGTTTGTTTACTTATTATCCGTTTTTATACTGATGTTGTTGCTATATTTTTGTTTATTTTTTGATTATGTAAACAAGTCCATAGTTTTGTTTTTGTAGGTTTTGTTTATCATTTTGATGTTAAACGATGTAACACCATTTCTATTTTCGTTACAATATAATTTGACACCGTCAGACAGAAACTCTACCCATGCATCTCTGGGTGAAACGCATCCGAAATATTCAATTTTCCATATTATGGCTGAATTTGAGGGATGTTTTTGCCGCAATGTCTGAGCTCGGTGTACCTGCAAAGCTGATAAGGCTATTATGTTGAGCAATTCCTGCAACTCGGTCAAGGTACCTTTTGATGATTTAAAATCACCAAGGACTACCATAATCCCCTCTTGCCCCATTGAATCAATTACTCTAGAAATCAAATCGAAATGAGCCCTATAGATATGAATGTCAGAACAGGGAGGAATATACGAGCAAGTAATGTATATAGACTTTCCACGATCATAGACCTTAACGCAAATAAACTCAATATCCTCAGAAGAACACAATTCAACCAATTCAGATGTGTATTTAGAGCAAATGGAAATAAGAACACCACCACCATTTTTAGACCTCCTATCCCGTCTAGAAATACTAAAATTACCAGACATAATCTCAGAATCAAAAATATTAAAAATCAGCCAAGTTTCAGTAAAAGCAATTCCATCAAATTCAAAATCAAAGTTACTATTATAAAGCGAAGAAAGTTTAGACCTAAGACCGCGAACATTTTGATAAGCAATTTTGAAATTAAAAGACGATTTCGAAGTTAGTTTTTTTGAGAAATAGTACCTTTCCTTCGATGGCCCAGCCTGAATACGAATTCCCGTACCAATACACCCTGCGGCCAAAACGCAGGATTAACAATTTCACCAAATCTTTCATCGGCAACATATAATTTAAACGAAGAAATACTGATATTCAAAGATGGCCTCATCTTATAGCAACCAAACTCAAAAGGTTCCCTATTCTTTGATTTAACGAAACAGCTTATATCATCAATCGAAGTATCACATGCAAGACTTGTGTCTCGTCCTTTTAGGTTTAACTACAACCATTTCCCTTGGAGCAGAAGTAAACTAGCGGACACTACAGATGAATACGAAACAGAAGACGGTTTGGAAGATGCTTGAGAAGCACCTAGAGGTAAAGGTAAAGAAGATAGAGTAGATTTTGGACTCAGTGCAACCTAATTTGCAGACTTCAGTCTAGAACTACCAGTTGGGTTATCAGCAATAGATGGACAAATGTCCACAATAGGAGTAACAGTGGACAATGTATTGATTGTTGCAGTTTCCCCTGGCACAGAAACTTGCGCTACATGCCCAGAAGCCTCAGAAGAAAGAGGGCCTGGAACCCTTTCCGATTCGAGCAATTCGTTTAAAAGGCCATATTTTGAAAATAATTCCTCAAACCGACGAAATCTAGCAAAAAGAGATGCAAATTCAGTGTGCATCTCAGTAAACTCACGACGAGTCCCCATAAAAAATTTATAAAATTGGATGTCCACCACCTTACATTTAGGACTACACCAATTGGTCCGTGGTACGAAGAAGCAAACCAACACACTTAATGTGAACACAAATTATCACATAACCAGCAAGAAATCTGGCGTTCACCCTCTTTCTTTACAATGCACTTTGTTGCCATACAATTGTTCATTTTTATAAATTAAATAAATAAATAAAGAAACGGTATAAATTATCTATATATAAAAGAAATAAAAGAATAAAAATATATATAAAAATGTAAAAACAAAAATAAATAATAAATAAGTAAGAATTACAAGCAAAAAATAATACACAAAGTAGCAACCAAAACAAAAAGAAAAAAACAAAAAAAGGAACACTGATAAAAAGAAAAATAAAAAAAATAAACAAATAAACCGTAACCAGCTTACTAAAACAAAAAATAATTAAAACAAGAAGCAATTTTTTGTTTTTGTTTTGCTAGAATGACACAACTAATATCACAATTTAACAAATTAAAACTTACAATTTTAAGAAAAAACTTCAAAACACAAGAAAACAACAAAAACAGCTTCTAACACACTTATATCAGAAATTTAAAACTTATTTTAAACACTTAAAAATCACAAATATAAAATTTTGCGAAGAGCACTTCAAAAAACACACACAATCTAAACAGAGTTGCCAGACCGTGCGAGGTTGCAGACAAGGCGATCCCTTATCGTACGACCTTTCAACTTCGTCATGGAGAGTGTTTTGCGGAAGGCGGGCGTGAATCTCAATGCCACTATTTTTCAACAAAGCATCCACTTGCTTGCGTATGCTGACGACATTGACATCATTGGGCGCACCAAGCGAGATGGTACTGCTGTCTTTAGTGCTATTAAACGGGAGGCTACTAAGATGGGTTTGGCAGTAAATGAGGGCAAAAAAGTACATGTTATCGACAAGTAGAAACGTGCGTCGGTTTTGATCTAAGATAACGGCACATAACTATACTTTCGAAATGGTCAAGGAATTTATATATCATGGATCCGCCGGTACCACAAAAAATTATGTCAGTCTGGAGATCAAGTGCAGGATCACTCTTGCCAGGTGCTACTATGGTCTCAATATGTATTTGAGTAGGAGAGACCTCTCTCGTATGACAAAACTAATACTCGTCAAGACACTCATCCGTGCTTCTTTATTGCGCAGAGGCATGAACCCTGGTGTACTGATGCAGCGGCCTAGAGAGTATTCGAGAGAAAAGTCTTACGTAATACCTTCGGTCCAGTGCGACTTGGCGATGATTTCTGCATCCGATCCAACAGTAAGCTGTATGAGCTCCTCAACGATATAGACGTTGTACAGCAGCTGCGCTGGCTCGGCCATGTCGTTCGAATGGAGGATGATGCTCCGGCGAGACGGGTATTTGATGCGGGAATCTGCGGAAGTCGGCGAAGAAGATGACCTTGTATCCGTTGGAATTACCAAATCGAGGAAGCCCTGCCATCGATTGGTGTGACCAACTGGCGTAGGCGCGCAAGAAGCAGAGTCGACTGCAAGGATGTGTTAAGGTAGGCCTAAATCCATTAATCGGGTTGTTAATGGCCAATTAAGTAAATGTGTATAAGACGTTAGGTCATTTAAACCCCAGGTCAAACATTTTCAACGAAAAGAAATTTAAAAAAATATTTCTTCGTCGACTAGGTCTCAGCAGATTTCTTTCAAAAATCAGTAGATCGAAGTCGATTTTAAGCTGTAGGTGCCGCCACTCATGCATAAGATACACAATATGGGTGATGTGAGAAGATAGGTCGTAATCCTGATTTAAGGCTTGTTATGTCGTATTATGCCTCTTTTTAATCTTGTTGTTCTTTGTTATAGACCAGGATGCCAAAAAGTTAAAATAAATGACCTCTTCTATGTGTAGAATTTAATTGACACGATTATATAAGATTCCTTGACGAAACTTAGTGAACATGACACCACTCTGCAATCTCAGGTTATTACAGAGAGATTTGTCATGAAGGCATTAGCCGACTTCCATTGTCCCCTATTTTCAATCTATATACGTACATAAATTTGTGTTAAATCCATTAAAAAGTACATATACGCTTTTAGTCTTTTTGGTATCCTTTTTTTTTGTTACATTCTACAGTTTAATTGAAAAATTTATGTACGCGCACGTACATCATAACTTATATTGTGGCATTTATTTTGATTTAATTTATTTATTCAAATAACTGAAAACCAAAAGCAAAAACAGCATATGGTACCATTTCGAATTTAGTAGAACGTGATAAATGACTTCGTTCTATAAAATTGATGATTTTGCGGCAAATATATTCAATTTAAATGTAATCAACACAATTATTGGGTGTACATGTATAAACAAAACATAAATAAACAAACAACGCTAACTCAAAACTACATGAACTAAGAAATCTGCCAAATGCCTTCAATACTTTGATCATTACAACTCTTTAGGCAGGATTACGACTTAGCTTCTCACACCACTTATGTATGTGCTAATTTTATACAAGAGTGGTGGGACCTACAGGATAAAGTCCACTCCGAACGACAGACTTTTGAGAAACTTTTTCACGGTAATTTTATTTACTCCCACAGTTTTTAACAGAAATCAGCTGAGATGCTCAAGATATTCGTACGACCTGGAGTTTGAACCGTGGCCTAACGTCTAATAAGCCAATACACCACCTACTAGACTACAACGACTTCAGTATGTATATTCACAATAAACATACAGCAAAAAAGAGATGATTTTGTGTATATAGCTTTTAAAATTTTATTTTCAGATATTTAAAACTTTCTAAGCCAGGTAGTTCTATCTCAATACACAAAACGTTTCATGAATTTGTGTTTAAATCGATAACGAAACGGCACGCATATTTGAGAATATTTATGGAGAAGTATTGTTCGGAATTCAAATGAATTTTGTGTTGGATGCATTCCTGCTGGTTCCTATCATAATACACAGAATTGATGCAATTTTCATTACATTAACACGCGTGTTATCAGGATGATTGCTCTACAAATGTTAATAAACGGACATGTAGTAATATGGACATAATCTATGTGGCAAAGCGAAAATATTTTTTTATTATCTACAATGGCTTTAATGATACACTAGCATGTTTGTTACGCTGTTTCTAACAATTCTCATTAAAATAAGCATTTATAGGGACAAAGTGGTGGTGTGGCGGTAGTTTATTGAGTAGCGTATTGGCAGTTTTTCCGTTGTGGGAGAAAGACATTGTCATGAAAAACTTCCCAAATCTGTATATCAGATTCAAGAGAATCTATGCAGCAACGGGTTGTAATGGCCAAAAGTGGATGCCTCCATGCTCATTATAAACACGGTGTAGCAGCTAATGCTTGTAAGAATATTTTTTATAATCAAATAACGAAACGCTCTGCTTGGGTTGTACGCTATAAGCATACTGTTACGAAAATGAAAAATATAGAAATGGTGTTTGCAAAAGCTATAAAAACAAAACAATGCAGTAAACAAACCTGCTTAATATAACAACAAACACCAGAATAAAAAAAATGGTACGGTAAACAAAAATACACAAACAACACTACAAGAAGAAATGTAAACAAAATGCACAAACAACCCTATAATAATAAATGCAAACATCGTTGTTTACGTTTATAGAGATTTCGAGAAGGCGAAGTCATGAATATTCGCCTTCAAGAACATTCATCTGCCATATAAAAGGCAAGGCAAAGCAGGCGACTGAGTGAGTGAAGTTCAGTCTGTCTTGTGGGAAGACGCGGTGTGTTTGAAGAGAGTAATCGTGGTTTGAAGATCTCCGTTACAAAGATCTGTCGAATAATTGTCTAGCTATTGTTAGGGTATAAACAGAGGAATAACAAAGAAAAGCAATTGTTGTTGTTTACATAAAGTTGTGAACAGTGACACACAGAATTGTGCGAATAATAAAGAATTCTACTTAAAGCTAAACACAAATTTATTTTTATTTTATTTGCAATCTACGATATTTTATTTATTATATATTTTATTTATATATTTTAAACGTTTTTAAAAGGTAAAAACAATACTTTTTGCAGAAATGCAAGAAATGCAATGCTTCCTTGTTAGTTATAAAATAAATAAAATTTCAATACAATACTGAAATCAACGCTAGATCCTAAAAAAATGGCATGATGTATAACAGCAGGAATTGAGAATAAATCTGTGAGGTTACGTGTTGAGAGAAAAAATTCTAACTGAAGTTTGCAATACTTAGATCCTTTATATACGGCTATATGATAATGTAACCCAATGCTAAGAATGATTTGATGGTACTTATATACTTACTTAATTGGTTATTATTATCGACGTAGTCTAATAGGTAGTGTGCTGGCTTATTAGACGTAAAGCCCGTGTTCGTAGCCCAGGTCAGGCATTAAAACGAAATTTCTGTCAAAAACTCTGAGAGTAAATAAAATTGCCATGAAAAGTTTCTCAAAAATCTGACGTTCGGAGTCGACTTTAAACTGTAGGTCCACCACACATGTATAAAATTAACACACGCAACATAAGTGGTGTGAGGAACTAGGTCGTATTCCGGCCAATTATGTATGTACCTGTATTACTTAAAGAGTCTAATGTCGCGTTATATTTTTCATATATATATTTTACCAGACTTTAAGTTCAAAAACTTTCAGAATTTTTAATGGATCTTTATTGTTTATCGCTAAATGTGTCAATTTCACGTTTGAGCGACCGGCGCTCTTATACACAGTTCATGCGACATTTGATTTGAAAGCATGATTTCTCATGTAAAGGTGATGTTAGCTTTTCACAACGATTAATCGATTTGACTTTTTCTCTTGTGAGGTTTTCTTAAATCGCAGGCGTATTCGCATAAATCATAAAACGCAGCGGTTTTCAAAGGCTGCAAAATCCAAGTCATCGGTCAAATTCAGACTGATTTATACGCCAGAGTCATTTAATATTCAACAAGAGAAGACATGGCAAACTTTTGAGTGAAATTGTATTTCACATGCCGTAGTCTAAAAGGTAATGTATTGCCTTATTGGACTTAAGACCGCGGTTCATTTCCAACAAAACGAAACATGAAAAAATATTTCTTCGGCGACTTCCTCTTAGCAGATTTCTAGCAAGCACTTTGAGAGTACTTGAGTAACTCGAATCATTCATCAAAATTTACAGGCTTAGTTGTTGTTGCATTTACATAAAAAGAAGAAAGAAAAAGACGAAGACAGCAAGCAAAGCAAACACACAACCTCTTAGGGAGTATTGTAGTGTTCGTTCGCGAATAATACTTATTTTGTGATTCTTGTTAATTTTGAGTCATGGTGAGTCGGGTATGTTAAGTATGAGTACGATATGTAGTATGAGTATAATATTAAAATAAGTATGAAGTATCAGAAATTATGAGTATGATTCGATTATACTCATCTTTTTTAATACTCATTTCTGACCTCTGGTACGAACCCTAACGATATTCGAAATCAAATGTTGATATTTTCCTTTTATTTCTGTTCCCTGTATAAAATTGCAAACATAAAAAGTTAGTTAAGCTGTATAATAGATTTTATTGGTAACTATTCCATACCTGCGAGACATACATTTAAGTTGTTCTCTATACTCATTTAACCACGATTTTTTTTTTCAAAAATAATCTATGCCGTCTATTAAATACAAATTAAACAGAAAAACAATAAACATCTGATACAATGGATACCAAAAGTAAATTGTATTGTTGCACAGCCATTCTACAGCAAAATCTATACGAATTTATTGCAGATCTAGTGCACTTCCAATGCACAAACATTTGCAATAACAATCCAGAACAACTAGCCACGCGTTTTAAGCATGCCGCATGCCTGCAAAAATCATTGTGGTACGGTTATGTTGAAAGCTAACAAGTGAATGCTCGCTCACTTTTATTCAAAAATATGGGTGCTTCAAATCAAGTGTCATAAATATTATTCTTAATAGTCGGGTCAAAAAAAAAAAATTATCGTCATACAATAATACTGATACTGTACGATATTTTGTTTATTCCCTAAGAATTTGAAATTTGTAGGTGAGGCTGTTCAAAATACGTTGTTTGTGTTACAGTTTTTAGCTTGAAATTGTAACGTAAAAATATCGTGTTGATCGCACGTCAATCTTATGTTCAATTGTTTTAAAAACAAAAACGATTTTTTTAATGATATTTATTTACACCATTGTGTGGAGGTAAAAATTAAAGATTAAAAAGAAACTAATTTATGACGAATGCAATCATTATTGAGGTGATTCAGCGATCATATGATATTTTTCGTTAGTAATGTGTGGACATATGGCCTCGCTTCAAACCCCAGGTCAGGCATGTCGAACAAAACAAAATATTTCTTCAGTGACTGCCTCCCAGCAGATTTATTTCAAAAACAGGGAGAGTAAATAAAATTTACATGAAAAAGTTTCTCAAAAATCTGTCGTTCTGAGTCGAGTTTAAATTGAAGATTCCACCACTCACTACATGGGTGATCGTCATTCTGACGAAAGTTAATGATCAATTATGTACGTATGGAATGGGAGGAGATTTTACTTACGTTGAACTTAATTTGACGTCAAAGGATAGTTAAGTTACTTAAGTTTTCTTCGAGCTATGATGTAGTTTGAAAGCCATAGTTGGTGTCGAACTTCCACCCATCAAAACGCTATACCCGAACGTCATGTTTGTGTGAATTCAGCATTCGCTGTACGTTTATCGTCTTTCTGGGATTTCTGCCTAACCGGCTGTAAATGTCTTTGTAGTTCCAACTATTGTTTTCTTTATTCTCTCACTATTGTGAGGAGTTTGCGCAACTTATCAACCAAATGGTTGATCGACATTTAACAATGTGATTATATTGTCGTAAAATCAGATTTTCAACAATAAGTCTGCACCACGACCAAAACTAAATTCCTTGGAAAAGCAATTTCTGGTATTCCTTCGATTATGTGATTCCAGGGCATAGTGAATCCTGTCTACAACTTTTAAACCGCATCAGGTGATTCATTTCAGTTTTTTACGCCATAGTGATGGCACAAGAAAAAAGAATGAAAAAACAGTTGATGGTTTGAACAGCAATATATCATTTTTTGAAAATTGTTTACGTTTACATCTTTTTTCTTTTGCATTTATTTTTAACTTTTATGCTTATTATTATTATTATTGTTTTTATTCTTATTGTGCTTATTTCGTTGACTGCTGCTCTTCAAGAGTTGTTGTTTCGGAAAGGAATTTTGCTGAAGAAATGGAATTATAAACTTTGTTATTATTATTATTCCTTTTTCGTTGTTGTTGTGTAAGTTAGTTGCAAAGTTTTCAAAAACAATTCATTATGATGTTGCATATTTTTCGCTGGCAGATAAATAAAATTCATTGCAAGAGCACTTAATCTAAATTTAATGTCTGAAGAAGAAATTTTTAAAAAAAATTCCCACTGGATTGTTATGATTTGAAGTTATGAAAATTGTACATAAATTTGAAGACTGTGTTAATGTAAAGAGGCATCAAAAGGAGGATAGTAGGAAAAATCTAGTAGGATTTAAATCTGACTTGTGTCTAACATCCGCAAGGAAAAATAAAAAATCTAGATACTGGTGTTTTGCTTTTACATCATTTAACATTAAAATTATAAACAAAACTATAAAAACAAAACAATGAACTTGTTTACAAATTATAGCACTGCTTAATATAACAACAAACACCAGCATAAATAATGGTACACAAGTAAACAAAAATACAACAACAAACACTACAATAATAAACGTAAACAACGAACGATCCTATAGCAACAAAAAATTAGGTATTAATCATCTATCTTTCCGATAATGAAAAATGGTTAGGTTAGGTAAGGTATCGAACTCCCACTGTGATACCACAATCAATATTAAAACCGAGAATCAGATATTACATAGAGCTTATAAGCCGCAGATAATAACTGTTTTTAACTGTATTATATTGTGCCAAACTTCCAGCAGATTTGTGCTAAAAATTCTGAGAGTAAATAGAAATTCTTATGAATAATGAAATTAAATTGTCGTTCGGAGTCGACTTTAAACTGCATGTCCCCGCCACTTGTGAATAAAATTAACACATGTATGTATGTAAACAATCCCGATATTAGCTAGTGATAAAAGAAAGAACCGGAAACAAAATGTTAAAATTTGAGCAGAAGCGACTTTACTTCAGTTGAGTTTGAGTAGTAGTAGTAGAGAAATAAGTCTACATACAGCAGTACATTTCGATATTCTTCTCACAAATTTTTATCAAATTAAAAAGAACATATAGGTTATAGATGTAAGTCTTATAGTTTAAGGTATTTACAATTAAGAATATTTGAAATAAAAACCATATAACGCATCAAAATAAGCGGATAACTGTCTACATACACCGTTGTATATAGACTTTTTCCATTGACTGTGCATATTGACGGAACAAGTTGCATCAAATGCAGCAATAATTCTGAGTGACACAAGAGCAAGGACATGCAGAAGCCATAATCATAAACAAATAGTTTAGATCGATATCAGTTATTAACTAAAATATTTAATATTAATGCTGTTACGTTTTTATCTTTTAAAAACATTTAAAACATGTGAACTAGACTTAGCGTTAGGGTCGGGATTTCGATTGTCACCTGAGACCCTGGTCTGTTACACTACACCAAATCACCACAAACGGTGACAAACACTTGCGAATTTTTTTTTTTTTGAGAATGGGTATTCTGTTTAGGCAACGTACCGCTCGTTGGGTCCTTTTATACCGATACGAATGCTTGAAATCTGATAGTTCGATTCCATAAGTTTAGAAAATGACTGTCCTGCAGCCGTAATAATACGAAACACAACATCTGCCGAAAACATCGCCGCTGAACGTGCGAGTGTAAAAAACCATTCGATGAAGTCGATTTCGTACCACTCTTGAGAACACATCTTTGTGTCGTGACTTGACCCTACAGCCGTTGAAGGGATGCAGGTATTGAAAACTGACCGTAATTTTCACCGAAAAACCAAAATCAGCTATGAGTACCATTTCTGGATGAATCGATACGTGTGTTATTAAAAATACCAATCCATGTCATATACAGAGCATCCAATGAATCCTAACACAGTCACTAGATGTGAATTTTGGGCTGGTGGCATCATCGGTTTATATTTCTTTGAAGTCCTTAATTGAATGATCTGAACACCAATGACATGTTGCTCTTGTTACAATACGACGTTACGAGTCACATAGCTTCTGCAACAGTGGATATTCTGCAATAGCGATTTGAGGGCATGGCCATCTTATGTAAAGGTGATGTTAACAGACCGTCCATATAGCGCGATTTAAATCCGTTGCAGTTTTTCTTGTCGGAGATTCTTAAGTCGAAGTATATGCGAATAAGTCGCAAACCCTCAAAGCCAACATAAGCTATGCCATGGGTAAAATTCAACCTAATTTATACGCCAGAGTCATGCGAAGTTGAAAACTTCTAATAAGCTCACCCAGAGAACCGCAACGGATATTTGTACGATGCCATATTCCACACATAATGCCATTATTCAGTCTTTCAAACTAATAAACACACTTGTTTTATATAAAAAGGCCCGATACATTTTGTGGGTTACATGTTATTTGAGAGTCACGCAAACGAAAAAAACATCTCGAAACGCATGCTTGTGGTTTTCTTTTGTGTTCTTTTCTTTAATGTTTTACACACTGTTTTCACAAACGTTGTAGTACTGGCATTGGTGTTTAATTTTTCTTTTAAATTTTCTTTTATTTTGCAAATACTTGAAAGATTTCTATCATTACAAAGCAAAACATCTAATCCTTCGGCATAAGAGTGCCACAGATTGTCGCTTGCCAGCAGTGGTAGTAAGTGCAATAGTTAGTCATTTAACCTAAAATGTTGAGTCCTTCAATCAAAAACTTTAGTTAACTTATTCATTTCCTTACTCAGCAATTGTTTTTAATTTTATTCTCTTTTTTAGACCTTTGAAGCCTTAAGATGAGTGTTTATAGTTTCCTCTTTCCTTTCTGGCTTTTTTTCAATGTGTAGGTAAATGGCGGATAGTTGTTGTTTTCAATGTAAGGTGGCTTGTTACTTTGAAGCTATTATTAAAAAAAGAAAAATGGCGCTATTGCCTTTGATGTCTCGAAATGCATAGAAATGCATTTCCTTTTATTTTTATTTTCATGACTGTTCTCTTCGCTTTGTGCTTTAACACTTCGTGATGGATTTTAATTTATGCTGATGGTTTATTTTAGCTTTTGAAACATCTTTTGACAACAACAACAAAAAGTACCGCATAAATTATTAATTTTAAAAAGTATGACATTGTTTTAGACATGAAAATATATATCGTTAGTATAATTCGCAAAGACGCTAAGTCCACTTTTTTCCAAAATTGAGATTTTAATGCAAAACGTTAACACTATACCAAATACATATTTTACGACAAAAAAATGTCAGAATGTAGCTTTAAGTTGTTGTAATTTTGTGGTTTACAAAAACGCTAAGTCCACAAAACTACGAAAAATATTAACAGCACGTGCTAACTCCACGAATATTAATTATTAATTATTCTTAATTTTTGATCAAGGTCATTTAATGAGAGCTATTTTGTAAAAATAATTGCGTTTAAAAAGTTTACACATTTTAAAAACTGAAGAAGCCGCAATGTTTTTTGTGTCTCCTGTAAAATTTGAAAAAAGGGACTTAGAACATTTGCGAATGAGACTATCGATATGCTTTGTGAAAATACTTACTTCAAGAACTGTTAAAAAATTTGGCTTTGGAGAACAATATATGCATATTTAAATGAATAATATCCTTGTGGCCAAATAGTTACAAATTGTGCCGAGAAAATTGAAAAGGATTTGGTAAAGTGTTAAAATAAAATTTTGTAGTATAAATATAAAAAATGCAAAGTAATAACGATACATATTTACATATTTGTGAACAACATACGTGGATATATCTTTACAAGAGAGTTCAACTGATGGCCACTACGCTTATTCTAGCACTGCAAGAAAAATGCTTATGCTCTCTCTCTGTGTTCGTAAACTACCAACCAAAACTTCTCACAAAACTTACTATTTGACCTAAGGTCAATACTCTATTCAATTAGGATCTCGAAGCATATGGTATTCAACTTATACATAAATTATTGACCATTAAAACGTTAGGAATAAGGTCTTGCGTTAATTTTATTCCGGACCTACGGTTTAACTTCAATGACAGGTTTTAGAATCTTTTTTATATGCAATAGTTACTTACTTAGTCGTAGTAGTTACTGAAGTCGCTGTAGTCTAGAAGGTGGTGTTTTGGCTTATTCGACGTAATGCCACGGCTCGAACCCCAGGTCAGATATCAAAACGAAATATGAAAAAATATTTCTTCGGCGACTTCCTCTCAGCAGATTTCTGGCAAAAACTCTGCGAGTAAATAAAATTGCCAAAAATCTGTCGTTCGGAGTCGACTGTAAACTGTAGTTCCCGCCACTCATGTATAAAATTAACACACACAACATAAGTGGTGTGAGAATCTAGGGCGTAATCCTGACTGAAGGGTTGTAATGACCAATTGCGTATGTATGTATGTATGTTCTCTATATTGCGAGAAATTAAAGAGAACATAACGTTAACTTGTCTCGATTGGATAGTTGGATCTTCCGGTCTTCGACTGTTGACAAAGGTCGTCTTGTTGAAACTACGCCTGTCAATATAGTTATCACTTACCGGATAAGAAACAAATTGAGTACATAATTGAAACCATGGATACTGTTTATACTTTCAATCGTTAGCTTGTGTTAGGTAGGTAGGTTGGAATAGTAGCTTTGATACCAAAACTAACTTGAGTGTAGCGGCCCGTTGTGAAGCCCCAGGTAAGCGAAGTCCCTGTACTGACCGAATTCCAACAAACTCATCGGAGAAGTTGATCAGCACAGGGTCTACACAATTAACTTGTGGTGTGTTGAAAGAGAATTATAGGACCTCTTTTTAGAGGCTTTCATTAATACGATAATGAGCCTGTTAAACCAAAGATTGTTCAGATCTCTATGTTTTTATCAAACAACATCCTCAGCAGCCATATTCATAATAGGCTCAATTTTTATAACGAATATGATGATAATATTGCCTTTAAAGATTGAAAGATTAAACTTACAGCAAAATGTATATTAGAAGTGCTACTAAGGCTTGATGAATAGTTTACAGGAACGAATCTAACAGCGATTATCTTGAGAGGATTAACGTTTATATTGTGGAATAACTAAACATTGTTTCAAATATTTTACTCCAAAACTTTTAAATTAATCTTATCTACATTATGTTAACCTATAACCCACTTTATTTTTCAATACATTGACTTCCTCTGCTCATAATCGAATTTTTCGAAAACTTATCCATTAATTTTAAACACTTTAGCGACTGTCACAGCATGTCTCAATCTGCCTAAGTGTATCGAACACAAAGTAAAAAAAATCGGAAGAATTAAATAAAAAAGACAATAACGAGGAATTTAAAATGAAAATTGCCACATTGTCCTAACTCTTTCAAATGTATTTAGCCATCATCTTAAGCAGTATCTGTATCGATAAACGCGACTCAATATACACTCTTCAAGGCAAGCATGCATTTTAATATGCAGAGAATGGAAGAACGTATTAAAAGGCAATGAGCGGCGCATATAACATAATAAAAAGAAAACACTTTTCAACAGTACACCTCCTTATATAACCTCACGTTCGTTATTGTAAGGATTTGGATGTCATCTTATGACTGTGATTTTCTACCTGAATGACAGCCACTTTTATTTTACGAGTGTAAAGCATGTACAATTTCAGTTCGTTACTTGTGCAACTATTGAGCCATTATTGAGTCATCATCTGGTAGGTGAGTTTTTGTAACAATTGTGTGTTGCTTGATGCAAAATGTAAAAATAGCAACGTTTGTTGGTCATCTGAAACATTAAGCATTGGGATCACTAAGCATTCAATAATGCATCAATTTTTTCTTGTCATCTGATAAGAGAATAATAAAACAGCAACGGAAATTCTAGCAAATGTTCTTGAAAATGTATAAAAAATAAAAGAAAAGCATAACTATTGAAAAAATTATAGGAGAATAACTAAGATTATACTGCACAATATATTATAAATACATAATATATGTACATATATACAGTTGATACTAGCGAACGTACCTTCGACTCGCAGTTTTAATAGAGGAATTTATCCAAATCAATACAAAGTTTAGGACCAGGTTTTTGACAAACGGCCACCATTTACTCCTTAGAATATACTAGAAAAAATGTAGTTGGAAGATGGAGGTGGAAAATGAATCTTTCACACACGAATAGACAGGCCCCGGGGAAATGCTGTTACCCATTCGATTGGCCAATCGTCCATCGACGTTTGTTTTCTATAAGAAAGAAACGCATTGTAGAAGATTGCTTGCAAATCCCGGTAATATCTAGAAACATTTTACTAACTAAGCCCTGTTCAAAATACCGCTCTCGGAGATTGTCTGTAGTTCAGATGTGGGAAAGTCATGTGCATTAAATTTCCAAATGCTTTGGGTGAAGGTCAAAGAGTATGATTGATAAAATTTTGTTTCATCTGCCAAAACTAAAAGTTATCAGAAAGAAATAATAAGAATGCAGAACTTCGGGTGTTTTCAAAGAGACTTCTGAGGATTTGACAATTGATAACGGCCATCCTGTAGAAGCTATATATAAGAAATTAATTGAAATAAATAAACAGTTTTTTTATAACATTCATAACACAACAACACATACAGGTAATAGAGTTGTTTTATAAAAATAAGTGTTGTGTGCGATCAACGTACCTCATCAACTTTGCCATCGCCATAATCTTCTTGCCGACAGGACTATTCACGACATAATGGATAAATTCGAGTCCACTGGTTTAATAAACGATCAACCAACACCCGTTCGCCAATGAAATGGAAGATATGGCGAAAACATCGCCTCTTTCAATGAAAGTGTTTAGGAGAATCATAAGCAGTTAATTTCGCGTTGCTCATAAGAGCTCGTCCTTTCACGGACCACAATTCGCCGAAATTTGCGTTATGTCTTACGCCTGCATCCGTACAAAATGTAAACAACCGAGGAACTGAGGGTATGTTACCATAAAAAGTAACTTGCGTTCGATGTATTAGCTCTAGAGCAGTTGGCAACAGACCATAATTTCCATTGAAAAATCATCTTCAGCGATGAGACCCATTTTTGGATACGTGAGCAAAAAAATTATCGAATTTGGATCGATACTCCATTAGATTTGAGAGCATCCAATTCCTCCCGAAAAAGTCACTATTTTGTTTGGGTTCATCGGCACATTTTTCTTTGAGAAAGATGTTGGTCAGACGATCACTGGCAATGGCGAGAGCTACTACAACTTCTTTTGACCTGAACATACAACACCCTTAAGCATTCGTTCAAAATCAATTTGATGACATAATTCTTCCCCTAAGTGGTCCTCTTCTATGGCCCTCTCGTACATGTGATTTGATGCCTCTGGATAAGCTTTTATAAGACTATGTTAAATCATTGGTTAAAGCCTACAAGCCAACAATCTTTGAAGCACTGTAAGTCAATATTCAAGCTGATCATTGACATTCATTGGCCAGATTTATTGGAAAATTTAGCCGCAGCGGATATAAGCCGGCAATCATCTTTAAAAAAAAAAAATAAATTATATCCCAGTTTATGGTAAAAAATATTTCTGTTTTGTACTATCACCTTAAGATCTTAAGCTCACAGAACTACACCTATAATATCGGCACAAAATGAGCATGTTTGAGTTTTTCTATTTCGAATTTTATAATTTGTTAAGCCCTTTTTTGCTATGACGAACCTTAAATGTACGCTTATCATAAAAGCAACCCTTTTACGTTTTTTAAATGAAGATTTTAAAATTTGTGAAACTTTTGCACATTACGTATTACAAATCACAAATGGAATGACGATGATAATTGTGAGCCAATAACCAAAATGCAAATTTTTCAAGATAGGAAGGAGTGCCTTTAAACAAATTTATAATCCACTTGATTTAATAAATAAAAAATTATGAGAAGGCAGTTCGACTTCATCTTCTTGGATTGAAACTGGCAGTATAGAAATCAATTTCGTGAAAATCTCAGTGGAATTATAATACTCTACTCTACCATACATTTTAGCGAAATATTTGTTCAATGAGGTAACTGGGTGTAATATTCCATACATACATAACAATTCATTCCTTCTTTCAGGATTACGACCTAGCTTCTCGCACCACTTATGTTGTGTGTACTAATTTCATACATAAGGGGCGTAATATTACAATTTACAATATTACATTGGTTTGGTAATACACCAATATTCATACAATTCGTTGTCATGAGCGTTCTTTCGATTTTAAAATGAAAATTAAGCCAGTAGTAATTTTTAAAACATTTAAAATGTTTGGTTGTATTCATTACCTTTTACGCTTAATCTGTTAGTGAATATGCAATTTAAGAGCAATTCCATTCAAATTAATTTCGTTCATTCATTTGAAATTATTTTGTTTAATTGTCGACTATAAAATCGTCGCTTATACTGTGACTGACCGCTATGCATCTTTTTACCTTGTGACAGTTTTCCTTTCCTATATAAACCATATGCATAGGGTTTTCCTTCTGTATGTCTACTCGTATATATTCATTTGCAGAAATTATAAAACGACCACCCAATAAATTATGCAAATTATTTTCGTTCATATGACATACATATGTACATGTAGGCATACATACATACATTCGCTGAAAATTAATGGTTAATTAATGATTTTCTGGATATAATTTGAATCTTTGTACTCATATTACTGTATATAAACATGCATTCATACAGACAGTGTTTTTGTTTAAATTCTTACAAATACATATTATAAAAGCTTTAAATTTATATGTTCTGTAATACAAACATACACTCAATAACTATATATTTATTTATGCTTTTAGTGAAATCTTTGTGTGGAATAAATTTAACAAGAAAATATAAGGAACCACAAATAAAGATAGAGCAACGTGCCAAATGGGGGTTTATGGAAATTAATGACAACTTAATTGGAAGGAAGATTTCAAGGAAAACGTACAATTTTCCAAGATTAATTATTAAGAAGATAATAAATCTATAGTATACGAGGAAATAAATAATCACGAATAAATATTTAAAAAGACAAATTTGGAAATGTTCCATTAATTTTAATTTTTTTTAATTATTATTTATTTAGGATAATAAATCTAAACTATACGAGGAAATAAATAATCACGTATAAATATTTAAAAAGAAAAATTTGGAAATGTTCCATTAATTTTAATTTTTTTTTTATTATTTTAAAACTCTTTAGTCATATGATACACTATTTCATATACAATAAACCCCCAATTTAGATCGCGGTTTGTTCAAAAAGTAGTTAGCCAGGATTCTGACCTAGCTTCTCACACCTTTTATATTATGTGTGTTCATTTTATACATGAGTAGCAGGGCATAGAGTTAAAAGTCGCCACTGATTGACAGATTTTTGGAAAAACTTATCTCGGCAACTTGATTTATTGCCAGAAATCTCCTGAGAGAAAGTCGCCGAAAACATATTTTTTCATATTTCGTTTTGTTGGAGATGTTTGAGCTGGGACTTGAACCATAGCCACACGTTTAATAAGTGAACACACTAGCTACTAGACTACGACGAATTCAGCACGTTTACAATCAAATTAAAATATTTTTCTCGGTTAATCTACATCAAAAAAGATATGATTCTGTGTGTATAGCTTGGAAACGCATTTGAAAATTTTCCCTTTAGAAATCAATAACCTTGTAAGCCTTGCTCATCCTATCAACGAAAGAGCATGCATATTTGCGAATATTTATGGAGAAGTGTTGTTCGGAATTCAAGTGCAAGAGGTTTTCTGTTTAGTGCATTCCCCAATGTCGGCAAAATATACTAACAATAGCAAATGCAAGTCGCTAAAAAATTGAGAAAATTAAAGTCATTGACAAATTTTCTTAAAAAAATGCAGGTCATCAACAAATTTGCTGTAAAAAATGCAAGTCATTGATAAATACCTAAAGCGACTTTAATCGAATGACAATGTAAGTCGAATTGAGACGTAAACTGAATGATTACTCTACCCACTGTTATTTCTTGTTCAAAAAATCAACATTACAGACTTGGTTAGTTGTATAATTATGAAGTCTGATATCCCTCTCCAGTGACGTAAATAACTGGGCCCCATAAATTATTTTGTAATCTTGTAGAAGTCTCCGTAGTCTCCAAGAACTCTTAGAGTAAATAAAATTGCCGTGAAAGTTTTTTAAAAAAAGTCTGTCTTTCGGACCCGACTTTAAACTCTAGGTCTTGCCACTCATGGATAAAATGAACACACACAACATGATTGGTATGATAAAATAGGTCGAAATCGTCGAAGACTTGTAATGATTTATTAAGTAAGCAATTTTGTAAATGAGGGAATAATTTTAATTTTAAGTCGCACAATAACAATTATAGACTGAAACACAAGAAGGTTCAATCATACATTCATAAAAGGTTAACGTTACTTAAGTTTGCCTAACTATTACAACATGAGTAACAATTTAGCTTTAATGTTGAAAAAAAAATTTTTATTTTATTCTGCAACATTTGTTGATGACAAATATGGTATGTTTTTACAATGAAGTTTTCGTTGTCTGTTGTCATGCAAAAACATGTAAAAGCGTACGAGTTTGCTTCTTTTCCTTTTCTATTATTTGTGTAAGGGTAATGCAGGATTGTAATGTGAATCTAATTAATTAAATTGTTGGAATCTATTGCCTTTTGGCAATACATACGCACATGCAAACAAATCCTGAAAATGGAAACATTTACTGTTGACGTAACATGATTCAGAAAGGAACATATGTAGATTCAAATCGTAAACGTAATACGAGCATTCAGCGAACCGAACAAACAGCAAAAAAAATTTGGAAAAACAAACGACGACAATCGATCAAAGGTCGGCAGTATAATTCTCTCCGTTACGGCAATACAGTAACTAAAATCAACTGTATAGATAGACATTGCGACGGTGTTGGCTGTCCTAATATAATCTTAAAGAGCGATTAAATCTGCCCAAGAGAAGTTAAGATCTAGTATGGAAGAAGCGCAAGAAAAGGACAGTAGTAAAGTTCGAACAATATATAATTACAATGATACAATGGTTATGGCTAACAAAATTGAAGGTGTTAGAAAATAAACTAAAGGAGCCGCATTAAAAGTCGATAGATGCATAGCTCATCAGCAATGATATCTAATGATATCCTTGTGTCCCAGAAACCATATAAAAGTTACATTTGAATGATACGAAATTTTTCCTAAAAATTCACGGTATTCATGAACAAGGACGGACGTTGAAAAAGCATTCGTTAGGGAAATAAAGAAATATTCAGGAAAATTCACGTCGCTCAACAAACACTGCATCTCTTTCAAAATTGCCATGACCCCTGCTTTGAAAATACTACAGTGATCAGGCAGCATATAAGAAAGTTTAATATCTGGACGAAGGTAAGTAAACAAGACAAACAAACAACAACAAAGTACACACATTGTACGGTACATAGAAGATCAAACGTAAATAAATTTTTTATCTTAATCCACGATAAATCAATTTTTTTTTCAAATTTTAAATACTTAACAATACGGCTCAAACCTGTTTGGTCAAAGTGCTTATCTCTAAATAAATTCCTTTGTTTTAATCTTTTAATATATTGTACCACATATAATATGGTTGTGTTAAACATAATTTTACTATTATTTCCTGGTTATTCTGAATTTATTTCCCTACTATGTTTCATATGGTCATTAAAAATATTAAACGTTTAAATAGTTTTTATGCACATAAGTATTAAGACCAGTATGTACTACGTATACTTGCAGATTATATTATTCAAGATATTTATTACCACAATAAATGGTACAGATTACGGGTAAAGAAGTTAAACAAAAAATAACAAAAAACAAAAACAAAAAATAGTTTAATTTGGCGCTATTAAATTCGATATCCTCACTACCATTTACACCAGTAGAGAATAAAACCTACACAAAAGGAATTTATTTGGTTTTTTCTTATTTTCAAAAATTTTTATTGATAATCATTTCATTTATTTTTATTGTTATTGGTTGCCCATTGACATCTGACAGTGTCAGTATTGGTTTAGACTCCACTAAGACAATGTAATCTGATGTAATGGCTGTGAGAGATAGCCTGGCAACAATTGGCTGCTACACCAGCATATACAATATTTGGTATTGAATTTTTTGGTTGAGTCACTCTTATTTGATAACAAACATGAAAATTGGAATTGGTAGTCTGCAGATGGATAGCAATAGATATGTGCTTAAATATTATACCTAGCTATGACCCACCCTTGCCATATTTAATCAAAGTATATCAGGTGCCTACGTAAGGTGACTAATGTAACGCTTTAAAATCGATTTTATAGAGGCCAAATGACTAAGAGAGCTGTTAAGGATCAAGAAATAATTTATAAAACGTTTTTATATTTTATTTGGCAAATTACTTTACCATAGTTCTGAATGAAAATCGATGTGTATACTAGAAATCATCAATCATCAATGAAAACAACAACAATTTGCTTTAATTGTTATTCTTTTTAAACTCTTCCGCGTACACACTAACAATTATTCGTTAGATCTTGACAACGGAGATCTTCAAACCACGATTATTCTCTTCACAGGCAACGCGTCTTCACACAAAACTGACTGAATTCTTACTTACTGCGTTGCCTGCTTTGTCTTGCCTTTTACATCGCAGGGTAAACAGGTAAACTTTGTCTTCGCGAAATCTCTATATATGTAAACATGTTGTTTACGTTATTGTTATTTGTGTATTTTGTTTACGTTTGTCTTTGCAGTGTTGTCGTTGCTTCTTGGTTACTTGTTTATCCCCATTTTTTACTGATGTTGTTGCTATATTTTTTGTTTATTCGTTGATCATGTAAACAAGTCCATTGTTTTTGGTGTTGTAGCTTTTGTTTATCATTTTAATGTTAAACGATAACACCATGACCATTTTCGTAACAATATATTGGGCCTTTGACTTTTAAATTTACTCTGAGTTATTCTTGGGGGTACCTATACTTTTCCTGTACAAAAATTTGGAGTTATCAAAAACTTTTCCATATTTTTCTTATGGTTTGGGAAAAACGTTAAAATTTGTTTGTTTTATAATAAAAGACAAATAAATAAATAAATAAAATAAATATAAAAAACATCAATTATTTTTTACAAATTCTTGCTTAAAATTCATAAAACTCACTCACTTGATTTAGGATACCTAGAATTTTGCTGTGCGCTGTACTTCAACGCATATTTTATTTTTTATTTTAATAAAAATATATAATTATAAAATTCTGGATTAAACGAAAATTGTTATGATTTTTTTATTCATCTTTCTGCTGTCTGATAATAATTGTAATAGATGGCATGCATATTTACTTATTCATCATCATTATCCTTGAATTTCAGAGCTGCGATTGATGATGCCAGTGTCTGTATTACTTGCCATTTTTGCATTATCCCATTATTTACTTAACAAGCCATAAGTCAAAATGGAAAATATGAAATTATAATGCAATATTTTATAATGAAAAATAATAATAAAGGATGTTGCATTCTATTAATTCTTATTTCCATTATATTATTTATTTTTCATTTCCTGCAAACTGCTTTTTATTCTTTTTTGATGGTTTTAATTTTTTATGTGCGTTTTTTCGTATAAAATTTTTTTATAGATTTTCATTTTCCAGTTTTCTCAGAAACTTTTATAGCAAATAATGCAATTGGTCGATATTTCTGTTGGAAAATATTCAAGGATTCCACAGAAATGGTTGCAAGAAAAAAAGGATTCTCATATTACTTAAAATATTATAAAAGAAAACGTATAATATTCCATTTTTTTTGTTTACTTCATATACAGGCATATAAAGTAATGCCTGGCAATTTACTTTGATAAGCCAAATGAATTAAGGAGCCCATCATTAATAACAATACCCAAAGTATCAAATAATTATTGGGTCGTTCGGAAAGTAATTTCATTTTTTTTGTGTGGAAACGAAAGACAGTTTTCGTATAATATCAATCAAGTGGTCATAAACTGTTGAATTTGATAAATTTAACCTCAATCCGATCTCACGTGTTGTTAATCGCCGGTTCGCATCAACTAATGCATTTTTTGCGTCTTTATCAGCTTCAACCGGCCTTCCCGAACGTGATGCATTTTCGACAAAACATTTGCCCAATCGAAATTTACCGAACCAGTTCTGGCACTGGCGTACTGTCAACACAGTTTCTCCATACACATCGGCCAATTTCGTTTCGGCTTGAACAGCGTTTTACCCTTTCTGCACTAAAACAGTAAGATATGTCGGAAATACTGCTTATCGCTCTCCATATTTAAAAGGGCAACAACCAACAACTACTGCTTATAATTAATTGTAATTTTTCACACACAAGCCTTGCTATATAGGCTCTCAAAGCATATAAACTTTATACGGCTTAAGTTGGGTACAATTAAATCCTCTGTCGAAGAAAGAAAGAAATTACTTTCCGAGCAACACAATATATTGTACCACACATACATACACAATTGGTCATTACAGCCCTTCAGTCAGTATTACGACCTACCTTCTCACATCACTCATGTTGTGTGTGTTTATTTTATACATGTGTGGCGGGACCTACAGTTAAAAGTCGACTCCGAACGACAGGTTTTTGAAAAACTTTTCAATTTTTATTAACTCTCAGAGTTTTTATCAGAAATCTGGTCAGAGTTTCCGCCGAAGAACTATTTCTTTACATTTCGTTTTGTTGGAGATATCTGACCTACGGTTTGAACCGTGGCGTCACTTGTAATAAGCCAACGCACTACTTCCTAGACTACGGCGACTTCGACTATTTTACCACAGTCCTCACTATATTAGATTAAATAATTACTATTCAGGCATATAATAGTCGTTACTCATACATAACATACATAATTGGTCATTACAACTTAGCTTTTCACACCACTTATGTTATGTGGGTTAATTTTATACATGAGGGTATGCTTATCACTCGAGGTAGTAGTCAGGACTCCGTTAGACTTTTAATTGTGGGGTGTATGTTAGCCATAGGTTAAGTTAACATATGAAAAGCCATCAATGAGTTGAATCTCGAAAAGCCGTGGGGTATATTCCGACCATAATGGCATCATGGGTCTTTCAAACGAATAAACAATTTTGAGAATATTAATACACATTTTGTATTGCTTATGCATGCCATAAGTCCAAGTATGTCTCCATAGTCTAGTGGGTAGTATGCTGGTTTATTTGACGTGAGGCGGCGGTTCAAACCTAGGTCACACATCTCCAACAAAACGAAATACAAAAAAATTTATTGCCTCGGGGTCTTTCTCTCAGCAGGTTTCTAGCAAAAACTCTGAGAGTAAATACAATTGCCTTGAAAAATTTCTCAAAAATATGTCACTCGGAGTCGAGAGCGTCGCAACTCATATATAAAATTAACGCATATAATGGAATGGTATGAGAAGCTAGGTCGAAATCCTGACTGAAGGTTTGTTATGACAATTATGTATATGCGTATATGACCAAGTTGATTTGAATATTGTTTTATAGGCCAACATTTTATTTCCTAACTGTAGATACTTTCTCCTTATTAGAGATAAATTTACATTTATATATTGTGCCCATTTAATGCCGAGGGCCAAGCTTAAGAATACCACTTCTTTTTTGGATACGGCTGAGTCAAAAGTTTATGTGAATAGGTGGACTTTGACTCCTTGGAGTGTGGGCTTAAATTGAGTGTATTTATTCGCTTTGACTGCAATCCTCCACTTGCAGGGCCATATCTCTGGCTCATTGATATGTCGCTGTAGTTGATAGGTTAGGTTAGAGGACGTGTACTTGTCAATAAAGACAAGTACAGTACCCGGAGGTCGAATTGACCCATTGTATTGTATCATGCTGTGGCATCATTGTTATGCAACTGAAAAAAGGAGTATCATGTGAAAAATACTAGTCAGTCAGGATTACGACCTAGCTTGTGTGTTAATATTATACATGAGTGGCGGGATCTACAATTTAAAGTCGAGAAATGTGCTGAGAGGAAGTCGTAGCCGAAGAAAAATTTCGCTTTGTGGGTTTTGAACCGTAGCCAACGCACTATCTACTAGACACGGCAATTACACTTATATTTATTGCAAGCATTATTCTCAAATTCTACCATTTGTTCATACATATTCTGTCAGTCATACATATATTTCTTCCATTATTTGATGCTAAATATACAAAAATTAGAATTTTTCTCTAAGCTGCCTTCAAAGTGTCATAACGATAATGCAGACAAAGATAGTGAGAGTTGAGATAAAAAGTAACATTCAAATAAACGAAAAACATTCTTGTGCACAAGAACGAAGTCAAATGTAACTCGTCTACAATTCTGAACACTTACATTATTCAGCATTTCCATTACTCCATTCCTGTTCTTTTTTTCCGTTTGCATGACGTTAAAACAATATTTGTTTGTTACAATTACAGTTACAATTGCAATAAAAATTCATTTATCATGCTCAGCATTACAATTGTAATAATATTTGAATAAATAATATTCAAATGGCAGATGGAATACAGGAGAGGGGAAGTGACGTCAGAAAAATGTTGTTAGACTGACAGGAAGTGCTAGAATGCTTTGGGTTTTATAAAATGATTATAAAGTGGATTTTTTAACACAAAATGTAATGAGAGAAAGAGAAAAGTAGAGTAGAATAGAGAATAGTAGAGTCGCTTATCATAATTCAATTTTCACTCAAAATGTCTTTAATACAATGGTACTAAATTAAAGACGAAAAACCTTAAAATAATGGATAGAGCCGAGCAGTATACTCCATCAAGCTACATACTACTTATACCCAAAAACAAGTTTAAGATAATATTGCAGAACCAAAAATAAATGAAGTGGAACTATCCTCTAATTACTAAGAAAAAGAGTAATTAAGGCGTGCATTTATAGTATCCTAGTATAATGTAATCAACTAACAAGCAAAACTGTTACTTGAAATGTAATCAACTGTTTGTAATGGTAGTAATAATGTAGATAGCCTTTCAACACATCTACGTGACAAGCGCTTGTCACATGTGCAATACTGTCTGTATTAAAGTACAGACATTAGCATGAACGTGTATGTATGTCCGCTATGGAGACAAATCCTGTGAACTGTTGTACAACCAAAATATACGAAAGCTTAAAGGAGACTGTGTAGCTTCACTCATGTATGAAGTTCTAAGAAAAATCCCTGAACACTTTGTTGCTTTTGTTTGTGATGAAAACGGAGCCGATATTTTTTGCCCTTCAATTTTAAGTTTTGCTTTAGTTTTCTTCGTTTATGTGTTTGTCCTTACCTAAGGATTAGATAGCAGAGATAGAAGATGTAAGTTTATTCTTTGGAAAATATTAAAACGAAAATGTTTAGCTCACGATACTAAACAAAATTACTGGCTTTTCTTATGTACCAGACAGAGTAATAAATTAAAGTGCAATATTGAAGATAAGGAATGCATATCCGATAGAATTTTTTGGGGCTTGCTGTTGCCTGGATAGACATACAATATACAGTGATAAGGACTATTAAAATGATTAAACTGCTTACATATGTGCTCAGAAAAATTTTCTCCATACCTTGAGATTGGAAGTGAGTTCAAGATTTTTCTCTAGAGCAGTCGAACTTTTTTTTATCAAAAACTTATCCGCAGCGATTAGGCCCATTTCTGGACGAATCCAAAAGCCTCAAATTCGTCCCGAAAAGGTCACTGTTTGGTGTGGATTTTGGCTCATTATAACTTAATGAAATTTTGATTTGTAAGTTAAGCAACTTTATTTACAAAGAACACATTAATTCATAATTGGTCTCTACAACCCTTTCAGTCAGTATAACGGCCTGGTTTTCCACACCAATTAAATTGTGTGCGTTAATTTTATACATGGGTGGCGGGACCTACAGTTTAAAGCCGACTCCGAACATGAGATTGTTTAGAAAATTTTCATGGCAATTTTATTTACTCTCAGAGTTTTCATATTACCGTTTTGATGTCTGGGCTGGGGTTTGAAACTTGGCCTTACGTCTAATAAGCTGGCACACTGTCTACTAGACTACGGCGAATTCTAATCACACACAAACACAAAAACTTGTACATACAAGCAAATATTTATTCACATTTACATAGATTTACACATACTTAAATATCGGGTGAGCAATCTATCGGTTTAAATTTAAACCATCGGCAATAATTATGTCATTCTATTCTGTCACAAAATTCAGCGTATTATTGCCATTGAACGTAATTAATCGATTTGGTAACAGAGAAAAATCATCTTTTCGGATGAAGTTCAATTTCATTTTGGTTGGTACGTTAATAAGCAAAATTGCCGTATTTGGGGCTCAGAAAACACTCACGTTATCTTATAGAAGCCAACACACCCGTTACGAGTGACTGTTTGTGCAGCTTGTGGAACGGTATCATCATTGGCCCATATATCTTTGAAAATGAGGAAGGCGCAACCATTACGGTCAATGGAGACACCTATCGCACCATGATAACCGGTTTTTTTGTACCCGCTATTCATGGTATTGGTGGGAACGATTTTTCGCCACAATCGATTTATTGCGTCAAAGGTTTGATAGCCGTTTAATTAGCCAAAATGATGACGTCAATTGGACTTCAAGAAGCTGCGATTTGACACCGTTGGATTATTTTCTGTGGGGCTATGTTATAGAAAAGTGTTATGCCAACAAACCAGAGATAATTGACCATATGAAGGTCAACATTCGTGATGCCGATGCTGAGATACGACTCCATACAGTCGAAACAGTGCACGAAAATTGCTCCGATCAACTGAAGTATTGTGAGGCCAGCCGCGGCAGTCATATTAATGAAATCATATTTCATTTCAAACTGAACAATTGTACTTCCCAACAAAAAAATAAACTTGTCAAAATTTCAAACCCATTTTGTTTTATTGCATTTTGAAATTTAAACTTTTAAAATCCTACCCTATGTTTTCACATATACATAAATTTGCACATACCTAAACACATAGGGACTTAATGTCATGTCTTCTGAATTAGCCACTCGTAATCGTGTTAAACACAAGATAGACAGAAGGCTGAAGTAAGGAATGCATTACGAGATAAATGCTTGTTGTTGCAGTTCTCGATGTAATTGTCAACTACAATGTACATAGATGTGTATATTTGGGCAACTCGTATATGTCTTTTATCATTTTGTAGTTAACTAACTGCAATTCATCGACATCAATGACAGGATTGACAATAAATTATCAGCAAATCTCCGTGACATTTATTACAGATAGAAAGTTAAGTAGTGGAAAATGAACGAAAGGTAGTGCATTAGATTCAGTTTACAATTACCCGTACAGCAATTAATTGTAATCATCTATTTGTGATGCGAAATTGTCAAATACTAGAGTGGCTTATTTGTATTATAAACACAGGAATTCGAAACACAAGATGGCGAACAAAACAAAACTTAAAATTTAAGTTGGGAAAAATATTTTTGATTGACTTATGTTTCATCTGGTAAAGCGCATTACACTGAAATATCCATATTTACGCACTAACTATCAAACAACATCGCCGTAGTATAGTAGTTAGTAAGCTGATTTATTAGACGACAGCTCTTGATGCAACCCCAGGTTCATACATCTTCAACAAAATGAAACATAAAAAAATTTTCATTTGGCGACTTCCTTTCAGCAGTCTTTTGACAAAATCTCTGAAAATAAAATAAAATTGCCATGAAAAGTTTTTAAGTCCGATCAGAGAGGATATTAAACAGTAGGTATTGCCAATCATATTTAAAATTAACACACACAACATGAGTGGTGAGTGAGCTCGTGATCGTAGTCTACTAGATAATGTTGGCTTATTAGACCTGAGGCCACAATTCAAACCCCAGGTCAGACATTTCCAGTCAGTAAATTTCTTGCAAAACCTCTAAGAGTAAATAAAATTGTCATGAAATGTTTCTCAGAAAATCTGTCGTTCGGAGTCGGCTTAAAAATTGAGGTCCTGCACTTATCAATAAAATTAACAGACGCAACATAATTGGCGTAAGAAACTTGATCGTAATGCTGACTGAAGGGTTGTAATGAACAATTATATATGTATGACTGTATGTATACTGTAAAAGATTACGGTAAATGGTTGTCATCTTTACTACTCTTTAATTAACCGCGGTGCATGTTAAAAATTTTAAAACTTTGGCTTCTTGTGTACCACGATTTGAACACATACAATAAACCACTACTACATATACATACAAATTGTTTAACGCATACGAGTATATTTCGAAGGCATTAGCCATTAAATCATTTTTGAACACATAAATCTGAAAATCTTACACGTGTTGTACTACACGACATGAATAGTTAAAAATTTAGAGAAAATATATTTGCAAACATCTCTCTATGTACGTATTTACGTGTGGGTTTAATATACATCAGCATAACCATCGATTTAAGCATTGATCCTATTTTGAGGTTAAAAGCGTTGTTGTTGTGTGCAATACAAAATAGTTTGTCCGGCTAACATCAATCTTAATTTTAGTAAAACATGTTTGTATTAGTAGAACAACACACCCAACTAAATATTTTATGTGAGAGTATATGTTCGAAAAATTTTTGATGTATATTTCTCTGTGTATTGAGTAATTATTGCTGCCGGTGAAGCATACTGGAAATGTTTTAATACATCGTGGCAAAGAAGTTAATCATGAATATGCGTTTAACTAGGAATGGTTTAGGTGGGATATAGGTTATGAAAAAGGCGAAAATTTTGCTAAATTTGAGTGTAGAGAAAAGAAGAAAAATTTTAAATTTACTTAAATCAACACCTACATAGGCTATGGAGGAATATTGCATTTTGAAGGATACAAACTAGGCGTCGATTTTTATGCCGTTAAACAAATATTTGTTAAGTGGATCTATATTGTTATGAAAATGGCAAAATCTATTGTTTTGCTTTTACATCGTTTAACATTAAAATTATAAACAAAAGCTACAAACACACAAAAAATGAACTTATTTACATGATAAACAAGTAAACAAAAATATACCAACAAACATTAGCATAAAGAATGATAATAAGTAAACAAAAATAATGAAACAACGATGTTTACATTTATAGAGATCCCGAGAAGGCGAAACCACGCAGATTCGCCATCAGACTGTTTACGTTGTCATATAATATATAAAGCAAAGCAGGCAACGAATTAGAAAAAGTTCAGTCAGTTTTGTGTGAAGACGCGGTGTGTTTGAAGAAAGTAATCGTGGATTGAAGATCTCGGTTACAAAGATCTGTCGAATAATTGTCTAGTAATTGTTATTTTTTATGCAAAGGGTGTAAACAGAGGAATAACAATAAAGGCAATTGTTGTTGTTTACATAAATTTGTGAACTGTGGCATACAGAATTGAGCGAATAAAAAAGAATTTTATTTAAAACTAAACACAAATTAATTTTATTTTATTTACAATTATTTATAATCTACGAGCTCATATTTTAAACGTTTTCAAAGGATAAAAACGTCAGAATATAATGGATATGAGATATTTATAAGGTTAGTCGCCGTAGTCTAGAAGGTAGTGTGTTGGCTTATTAGATGAGATTTCTTCGACAACTTCCACTCAGCAGATTTCTGGCAAAAACTCTGAGAGTAAATAAAATTGTCATGGAAAGTTTCTCAAAAAAAAAAGAAATCTGTTGTTCGGAGTCGACTTTAAACTGTAGCTCCCGCCACTCATGTATAAAATTAACACACACAACAAGAGTGGCGTTGAGAAGCTAGGCCGTAATCCTGACTGAAGGGTCGTAATGGCCAATTATGTATGTATGTATAAGGTTAGGACAGTTTAGGTTAGGTTAGTGGGTATCTTACCGCTCACAGTTAAGTCCCTCGGTGGCCCATATGGCTCATTGTGTTACCCAATGTGAGGTAAGCGCCCTTGTCATGATCCGCTAGTGGTGGGTTGGAGCCACCCGGAGCTCCGGATGATAATGGCCAGTTCCCTTAGTGGCACGATCACCACAATGCCCAGATTTTCAAACGTTCTGTCACCCAAAAACCGAGGACGTCTGTTCTGAAGTATAGGTCACTCGTAAAAAAGGTATTACGCCGACTCCATTTGCTCCACATCATGACAGTTTTGGCATTAGTGGGGCAACCGATCTAGTCAGTGAAACTACTAGTAGCGAAGTGTCCCTCTAGAATTCCAGTTACAATGCGAACTGTTATGTTGTCGCTCTTAAGTAGTTCCCTGGTTCTTCCGCTGTCCATTGTTGGACAAAGCAGTTTTAAAATTCAGTCACCAGACCTCCTACGGTTTATTGAATTCCATGTTGCCAATTCCAATTTGAAATTTGAGTGCGAACCGTTTTCTTGTCGAACTCAAGTAGTTCCCTGGTTCTCTATCTATTCACTACTGGACGTAGTAACGATAAAAAAATCGTTTTAAACTTTAAATCAATCTGCTTTGCCTAAGTGCTGTCAAACCAAAATTCTTTCTCCATGACAATCCAAGAAATCTTATTGAACTATTTTCTTGATTTTCAAACTCTTCCTATTGCTGGCGGCTTTTAATTTATTTTACTCACACGTATTTAATCAATTTAACTTAAAAAATTGAAAATGCTTGAAACTAAAGACAAAAAACTTTTTACCAGAGGAAACAACGGAACAAACTGCAATAAAACTTTTCAAATCCTTTTACTTAAGCAATATATTGTGTAGAGAAACCAATAACTATTGTCGTCAAACTAAAATTTATGATAACGCAGACCAAATAGAACATAAAAAAGAAGATAAAATTTTAAATTGAAAAACAAAACGAAACGCTTAAAAACCTAAAGAAGAACCAAGCAAATCAAAATGTTGTGTTGCACTCCAACATTGAGTGGTTGGACAAAATCGTGCCATTAGTTGGTATAGTTTATAGTTGCAAAAGTTTGAAATTTTATCGTTTTTGTGTTTGTTTCTTGTGTTGTTGCAATATGGGTTAATGTACGTCTGTTCAATTCTATTTAATCCAAGTTATCATCCATTCTTCATGACATATAAAGAAATAATGGCATCTCACAGGTCTGGCAAATGGGAAAAGTTGGCTCTAAAAAATTCGTGTTGAAAAATAATTTTCTTTTTTTTAAATATAAATGAGGACAACAACACACACGCACTATTCTAAAGTGTTATTAAAATAGATGGGTTTTATAGAAACAAATAAAAAAAGCCAATACATTTTTACCACGAATTTTCTATAATTTTTTCAGGTGACCCATCTATGGAAGTTGCTAGTTTTGCTACACCAAAATAATAAATAAACATGCAGTACACTATGGACTAAAAGAGAAAACAAATGATTTTTAGTGCAATAAATACAGTGGTGGCCATTAGGTTAGCACATTAGGTATATAAACTCTTCTTAGCCTAAAATATGCTTATGTAGTTATTACTCTAATAATTCGTATGCTCTTTTATGTACCATTCTGTCCAAGAATCACGTTGCATTATTTTGCATCAGAGTTTTGTTGTTTTTTTTATGTAACTAAATCCAAAATATAATTGGACAGTAATTTATTTCCATCAAGAAAAAGAAAAAAGAAAAATTCATACAACACAAACTTAGTATTTAGTAGGATAATAACAGCTGAACATCTTCCAGACATACTGTTCGCCAGGGCTCTGCTTCGCTCCTGAGGTATTGCATACCATGCCCTTTGGATTTCCGTCCACAAATCGCTTAAGTTTTGGGGTTTAACGGCTGAAATGTGTTGCTCTATATCATTTCATATGATCTCTATAGGAACCGGTGATAGAGGTGGCCATTTTAATACGTCCACATTGTTTGCTTCCAAGCAACTCTTCATCACCCGTGAAATATTCTTTTGGATCGTTTTCGTGCATAAAACGCCATCATTGTGTTTATAAGTATGTTTTTGCAAACTTATTGATCAATTTTAATATCAGTATGGAGTCAACACCTTGTCCAGAAAACGCTGCCCACAACATCACATTTTCGCCACCGTGCTTTGCTGTTTCCGATGTGTATTTCGGGTTGTGCTGCATATTTGGAAGACACCATATATAACGATCCGAAACGACAGAACTTTGATTCGGCACTCCAAAGAATATTTGGCTTCTCTAAACGCTCACGGGCATGAAAAATTCGAGACTTTGATACGAGTGGTTTATGTTATACAATACAGCCACGCCAGTTTCTTTCGTTTAATCTTTTAATTGTTCTAGAGAAGATACTGATTCCAAATTTTGATTAAAACTCTCTATGAATTCTATGAATTTCAAGTCGCCGTGATCTAGTAGGTAGTGTGTTGCCTTATTAGACGAAAGGCCAGGGTTCAAACCCCAGAAGGGGGTTCAAACAAAAAGAAAAATTAAAAAAAAATATTTCTTCGGCGACTTCCTCTCAGCAGATTTCTGGCAAAAACTCTGAGAGTAAATAAAATTGCCATGAAAAGTTTCTCAAAAATCTGTCGTTCGGAATCGACTTTAAACTGTAGGTCCCGCCACTCATGTATTAAATTAACACACACAACATGAGTGGTGTGAGAAGCTAGGCCGTAATCCTGACTGAAGATTTATAATGGCCAATTATGCATGAATTTCATTGGAAGTAATAAATGGAACAGCTGCTCTATAAATGAAGGAATCCTCTCTACGGATGGTTTTTCTAGGTCGTGTGGTCTGTGTAACATTTTTGTACGTCCCATAGGTTTTAATATGTCCTAAGGCAATGTACACCATCTTTTTGGAGCAGTTCAATGGGGATGCAATCTTAACAACAGTGTTTCCTTTCGAGGTCATTTGCTAAATTACCTGACGCTGCACTTTGTACTCCATGTACAATATATATAGGTAAATACCTAACTTATTTAATTTTCATAACTAGAAGTGTGTTAACCTAATGTCCTCCACTGTATTTATATGGATAAACTTCTTTTATCAAAATGGTATGCCAAAGAGACTAAAATGCACGCATTGAACTTTGCTTACGATACCGCCAACGCAATGATGTGGAAACAGAAAAAAAAAAATTTCAAAGAAATATTCAAATGGTCTGATGCCTTACATCCATTATGGTTATTGATATGGCGTCATATGAAAAGTGAAAAAAATTTTATGGACAATTTTGGGAGTTGATATCATGCCAAAAAGCCAAAATTCAAACCAATAAAATGTATAAGGTTTGGCTTAAAATTGGTAAAAATATTGATTTATTGGCTATTAATGTACCAGATGTTCTGGTTCTACACCTTATGACATAAACTCTAGATTCGCTGAAATATGTTGAACAGAGAAAACAGTGAGTAAAATTTTTTTAATTTTTAATTTCTCCTTAATGGTCATCTAGCTGCAGGGACGAAGAGGAGGAAGAGACGGTTCTTCATCTACTGGGAACATGCCCGGCACTATATCAGAGAAGGAATAGACATCTTGGTCTGAGTGATCATCGATGATCTGAGTGATTTGTCGAGCATTCACGTCGGCAGTTTGAGTCGCTTCATTGTAAGCTCTGGATGGTTTCATGACTAGGGGATGGTAGACGCGAACTGTTGTATCACAAGAGGCCAATGGGGCCATCCAATTCATTTGTTGGGACGGCCACTTATACCTACCTACCTACCTAATGGTCCTCTAATAAGGATTGGTGGCGAATTGAGTGAATTTTGTGCAAATCAAGGGTATTATTCGAATATCACTGAAGGAAGTATTTCCACGGTTATAGAGAAACTCTTACAGAAGATTAATCGGCTTAACTTATTTACTTATGGAACTGATCATCAGGATTACAACCTAGCTTCTTACACCAATATTTAGTGAGGATTACTCACATCACTCATGTTGTGTGTGTTAAATTTCTCCACATGTGGCAGGACCAACAGATTAACACCGACTCCGAACAAATAGATTTCAGAATCTGCTCATGGCAATTTTATTTACTCTCAGAGCCTTTGCAAGAAGACTACTAAGGGGCAGTCACCGAAAGAAATATTTTCTTATCATATTTCGTTTTGTTCGAGTTGTCTTGATTGGTTCTCTTCTAATGAGACATCAAACTACCTATTAGACTAAGGCGACTTTAATAACCACGAGCATTTAAACCAAACGAGAGCAGCTCAAAATATTTTTGTCAGATCTGAGGAGGTCACTTGGTTTAATACATAATATACCGGACACTTAAAAACACTAACGCAAGATGCTCCCGCAATATTTTTCAAGAAATCTACAGTCACAAAGAAAGTGATGAAATGTATCCTGTTTCGCATTGTCACAGCTGCAACAGTGGTTTTAAAACTGAAGCCTATTCCATCGCGCATGATTTCTAATCATTCCGTACGTTCTTCTTGTTGTACCCTCTTTGGAACTAGGCAGGTGATATCATATTCTCAGTTGAGTCCCCAATTCCCATAAACTTTCGCCTGTAATTTGTGCTTTCAATGTAGCAGTCGATCATGCCGCTTTTGATAGATCACACAGCGGCCGGATAGCTTTTGCATGAGTTAGAGCCTATATATCCCAACTAGCCTGGTCGTTCGTTTCCATAAACATTGTTGGAGAATAGCAGGTTAGGATATTCAATTCGGTTCAGCTGGGAAATTTATGAAGAAGTTATAGGGCGCGAAAGGAAGGCACTTTCTTAATTAAAACGCATAATTTTTATTTGAAAAAATATTTGAGCTACGACTCAAATTACAATAAGGGATCAATTTAGGTGTGACTGAAAAAACACTGGATCCAACGTCACAATTTACATTTGAGACATCGGTGAAGACCCTGATATCGAAGTCGTTACATATATACACCTACATAATTAATCACTACAATCCTTCAGTCAGGGTTACAAACCTAGCTTCTCGTACCACTTATGTTGTGTGTTAATTTTTTAAATGATTGGCGGTATCTATGGCTTACAGTTGACTGCGAACCACAGATTTTTGAGAAAATTTTTTTATAGCTATTATGTTTACTCTTAGAGTTTCTGCCAGAAATCTGATGGGAGGAAGTCGCCGAAGAAATATTTTTTGTATTTTTGTTTTTTTTCAAGAAATCTGACCTAGGGTTTGCCTAATAAGCAAACTACAGCGACTGCAAATTTAAACAACTTTGATTGCGGTATCAAAGCCGTTACCCCGATTCTATATAAAGTTCAGGAGTACAGCAATCGGTTGCACGTGTCGTGTCCTAGTATTCCACACCCCAGGAATTAATAATCTAGCTGTGCTACGGGCTGCTTTTGCCAATCCAATTAGAAGTAAATGCATTAGCGTATTACAAGCCACGGATGATTTAATGTTTCATCCACTAGTTGCTGTCCAATGAGTTGTGTTGACAACTTGAAACCCATTAATGTTAACAATACCCTCAATCGAAAGTTCAACTTGGTCTACAAAAGACTAAATTTCCCAATAAGAACATCAATGAACTTCATGAATTCAATTCCATGGACTAGTTGCCAGATATGTTCGACACGCTTGTTAGAGAAGTGACTATACACTATAGACTATAGGCTATCAGGTAATTCTGGACATGAATGTGATCACCATGTAGTTTATAGAAATCAAATAGTGGCGACCTGGTTATTAGAAATGAAAACAAATCCAGTGAATTACTTCAAGCTAATGTGGAGTTCTCCGATCTGCTCACGCACCTCTATCTGAAGTAAATTGAATAACAATTCGACATTTTCAAATCACGTCCGAAGACGGGCTTAAAAACCCTTAATACTACAATTACTGTAACATTACTCTACAGATATAATGTGAGCTATTTAAAAGTTTAAATTTAAAAATGGTAATTAAACGGCCATCAAAAATTTGATGCAATAAATCGATTGTGTCATGAGACATTTTTTAGATTAAGATTGAAGGAAAATTACTGTCTGTCTTTTATCTTAAATTTAATTACTGGATTTTATTTCTTTTTCGGCAGTGAATATTGCTGCCAGTTTAGCTTAACCCAATATTCCCTCTGTTGCCACTTACAGCAAAGCCGTCAACTCTAACATAAGAGACGTATCTTGGCGTCACCAATTACTATTTGTGCATGTGAGTTATTTTTATTTTGTAAACTTTTAAAAATTTTCGCATTCGCATTTCTTTTTGCTGCCCGGCATAATAATTGATGGTGTGGAAATAATAGCATGACTTTAACATTCTTACAAAAAAAAAATAGGAAGAAATTTTCATTGAATATTCGTCCCAGTGTTTTGAGCAAATCGGGCTTAACGTGAACCAGTCAACCAGCCAGTCTCCTTGTTGTAAGCAAGCACTTGTCTTAAAAGTTTTGTGAGAAAACTTTTTGAGTGTCTGCCTTGTAATAAAAATGATTGGGAAAATAGTTTTAAAAGATTATCGAAACTATGATTTAAATTTTCAATAAAAACAATTTTGGGAGACTTGTGAATTGTTTCGAACACCAATGATGCTCGATGATTTTGTGCATACACAAGAAAAATATCAGACAGTATTTTAAGATACATTTAAATTAGGCTGATCAGCTTAAAATTGTTTTAGGAATCCCTCCGGAAACGGAAAAATTGCCATTTCTAATAAATACAGCCATGGGTATATCCTAACAGCCTGTAATGACCAATTAAGCACATTCTATTCGTAGGTGAGACAATACCACAGAAAACTGGGTAAAATATCAGGGAATATAACTAGACATGGACATGGAGTGGTTATATAGAGAAGGCTTGCAGATAAATCCATGATGGTCAAACTAGTGGCAATTGTCTGAGTAGACAATAAATCTGAAAACAGCTCAAATCGAGTTAAACAAAAGACTAGCATGTGTTGGTGTTATAGCGGCAATGAGAACCTGGCCTTCAGTGCCGTTGGATGTAAGTCCGCTGCACATGGATCAGAGCTTTGGAGACTATAGTTAAGTTGATGGGACACAAAGTTTAATATAAAAATTATTACAGAATTTCTTGACCAAAAGATTCGAGTGGCTTTCTCCATAACTGTCTCCTACATAGACCAGTAGACCCTAAGGATTTAAAGGGTGTTTTGCAAGGGGGCTTAATAACATAAATAAATGGAGGGACTATTTTGTAGTATACAGATGGATCAACAAAGGACAGCAGCAGGAGTTTTTTATACCAGAAAGAGTCTATGTGGTACTGGTCATTATCTATCCAACTGACCGTCAGGTTGTCCTTCGGGCACTCGTCTCTAATAAGGTTAAGGGCCATTATTACAACTTGCCGTTAACTAAAGGGAGGATTTTAACGGGCAGATAAATTGTTTTTCGTTATTATGAGTACCCAATAAGATAGAAGTGATCGTTAAGCTAAAGGGATGATCATCCTACCTTTAACTTTATGTTTGAACTTGCCATATTATATATTATTTTCATTATGGCAACTTTAAATTTAAACAAAATGAGCATATAAAACAAAAAAACGGAGCCCGCGGTTGTCACTGCTTTAAAAAAACGTGTATAGTTGAGCAGTTTTATCGACATTGCTCCGGCACTGCCATATTTTTATCTGTAAGTTGTGATAACGAAAATAAGTTAAAGGCAACTTTCCAGTTCCATTTAGCCAAAGGTACCTTTAACTAACCACAAGTTTAACTAACGACAAGTTGTAATAATGACCATAAATCGAAGATAGTAAGCTTCTGTCTGGGGAAGCTGAATCAGTTAGATTTGAAAAATAAGTTCAGCATCGGCTAGGGCCCGGACGTGGAGCAGTGGAGATTTCATGCCTTTGATGGGACCATTAGAATAAATCATCCGAACAGATTTTTGGAAAACCTGAATGGTTTTTTTTTTATTATTAAAAATCTATCATTATTACAATTTTAAAATAAAATTATTTTAATATATATACTGAGCTTGAGATATAACTAAAATAAAGTATTGTATCAATTAGGAACTTATATTTACAAAATAGGTTATTAATTATAAGGCAGTTTAGGTGAAAAGATAGAATAAAAACCCCAATTAATTTTAATTAATTAGAAAAATTTGATAATTTAATTGCTTCTATAGAATTTCATTATTGAAATAATAGAAGGAATTATTAATTCAAATTTCTTAAGATAGAGTAACGTGAAGATCTGTTTCTATCTTCGAATCTTCGGCAAAGATTAGTGGTTGTGGTTTTAAATCGCATATGAAGACGAGCAGTATAATATAATCTGGGTAAATTATATATTATTTTAAGGTTTTTATTTTGAGTAACTTGGAACTTTTTCAAATATGTTTTGGCGCAGTTTTCTGCCCATACTTGGCATTCATAAGTCATAATCGGACGAATGCACATTTTCTAAAGTAGAAGTTTATTCTTAGTGTTCAGTTTTGATTTTCGATTTAATAGAGGGAAAAGTGCTCTCCCGCATTTTATAGCTTTTTCGCAAGAATATAGCATATGTTCTTTAAACGACAAGCGATTATCCAGAACGAAGCGTAGATATTTGATCGAGGTTTGAATGGGAATTTGGTGTCCCTGAATGCGAAGCGAAATGCTGGGAATTCTCTTTGGCGACTTATTAAAGGGAAAAATTAATTCCTGCGTTTTTACTTCATTAATTTGCATTTTCCACTTTGTGAAGTATTTTTCAATATGCAAGAAGCTCTTATTAATTCTTTTGACGATAGTATTTGAGACTTTGCCACTTGAAACAATGTTGTACTTTTTGGTATCTTGTAATCCGAAGTATATATGAAATATAAAATCGGTGATAAAACTCAGCCTTGCGGAACGCCAGCTAAAATTCTACGACAGGCAGATGTTTTTCCATCTATTTCCACAACGAATGTTCTATTTGCCAAAAAACTTTTTTTCAATTTTTTGTATAAACATAAGATATCCAAAGTTATTTAGTTTGTAAATAAGACCATTCTGCCATAAAGTGTAAAATGCTTTTTCTATATAAACCTGAATGGAAAACCAAGGTGCTACACAGAGAACTATCATTTTGGGCACCGAGCAGCATACTGAAGTTTGTCAGGGCAATAGTAGTGTTATTATAGGGATATCTTATAAGACATGAGGAGAGTACAATAGATCGTATGTTCACAGAACTAAGTAATCTCTTCTCGACAATAATAATCCACTTTTCAGCTCAGTGTGAATAAGTAACGAGGAATAATCAAAGGCTAACTTTTTGCTATATTGGAAACTTATTATTTACAACTTAAACGCTTTACTAAGTTTCTCTAATCTATTCCTTTATGAATATTATTACCTTAAAAATTTAAGTAGAAAATAATTATAAAAAAATAAATCAAATATTAAAGAAAACCACCCAACAAATAACAATATTCTTATAAACTTTTGATCTTTCGATAATAAATTGAGAAACTTTTTTCCAATGCGTTCAATTTCACATTAAAGGCTGAAATCAGTATTTCATTACTTGGCATTAGAGGAGTACATAGTATCGCCCCCTTCATGACGACTTGTTTTGCAACGATTAGAACTTAGCAGTTTTAAAACTAATTGATGACTTTGTCTCTTGACTTCACCGTTTAATATTTGCCACCAGCAAAACCAAATGAAGTGACTTTACAAGTGTTGAAGCGGAAAAATGGAATGACAATAACGATAAATGAAAATGAATGAAGGAACTATAGGAGGTCAAAACCGATACCATAAATGTTTTAACTTATGTGGATATAGACATCAGCACAAATAAATATACGTTCAACTCTCAAGAGCTCTAAGTTTGGATTAGAAAAGAAAGTCATAGCCTAATATGAAATCCCCTTGATCTCTACATGTATTAGAACCGAGGAAAATGTTGAAGAGGAATTGTTGAATTATCATTAGAGGAGTTATTGATGGACACCGTATTATTGGGTGACTGGTTCCAAAAAATTATTTTAGATCTACTGGGTACGAAAAGTATATCTAAGAGGCTTGATGTAAAAAAAATTTTTTAACATCGCTCTGCAGCACTATGAAACATTTTATTGAAGTTATTCTTGCCACTGTCACGCTATTTTTTTAAAGGCTTGAGTACAGTCATGCCATGTATGGCATACATAACATACATTATTGGCCTTTACAACCCTTTAGTCAGGAGAAAACTTTTTAACCAGAAATTTGCTGAGAGGAAGTCATATTTCTATAACTGTAGCTTAAACCGTTTGGAGATAAGACTTCTTGTGATAGTGGTCTAGCAGTTAGTATATTGGCTTATTAGAAGTGAGGTCCCGGTTCAAAACTCAGGTCGAGCATCTCCAACTAAAGGAAATAGTCTTCGGCGACTTCTTTTCAGCAGATTGTAATATTTTAACATCTTATAATATTTTAAATTGAAAACACTTTACTTCAGTTTTGTGTTTATAGTTTCTTTATTTATTATTTGGGGAACAGTAGCGCTAGCGATGTATGGTCGTTATGATACTTGTTTACAATTTTTGTAATAATTAAAAGCTAAACACAAAGCTAAATTTTTTACTTACTTATTGACTGTGTGGGAATATGCTGAGGCGGCATTTTACTCGCAGTCCCAACATTTGTGCTGTGTGGACCATATCAACACAAGAATGTGTCGATATTAAATTGCATACAGAAAGTATGGCAATCTAGACTAGTCAAACACACTACAAGATTTCTGGCAAAAACTCTGAGAGTAAATAAAATTGCCAAAATTCTCAAAAATCCCTTGTTTCGGAGTCGACTTTAAACTGTAAGTTCCACCACTCATATGTAAAAATTAATGCACACAACATATGTGGTGGGAGAAATTATATAGTAATCCTGACTAAAGGGGTGTAATGAAAATCCAATGATTTTTTTTGTAAAAATAAAAAATAAATAAAGCCTCTAAATGCATTTGTTTTGTATAAAAAGAACAAAAATTATTTCATTTCATTTGATCCCCTTATAATGGTGTCAAGCATGGGAGGTTTTTCGAACCAATACATGGAAGATATCAATGACAGTAAGATACAAAACCTTAACGATTGCTTCAATAAGGTTCATATTTCATTGTTATGCCTTAAATAGGCTACAAAATTTGCTATACTGTGGCATTCGTATTTGTTTTTAATTACTTATCTTGTATTGCCATTAGACAATGAAAATGAACTGAGATTTGAAATCTACTGATGCTTAAAGTTGGCAAAGATTTTTGATTTTTTCTACTTGTGCTTTGTAATTAGAAAAGCGAAATATAAGATGATATCAGCATGTAATCTTTTAATGTTTTTGCTGTTCAAACCTTGAAGAAGATTGTTAAGCTTAATGCAGCAATTTTTCCTAATTATGAAAAACACAAGAAAAAAGAAATAAAGAGAATTTGTCGTGACTACATATTGAGTTCATATACTCGTATATAGTATTATCTTATTGGCCTTGAATGAATTTAAACCCAAGGTAATCATATATTATTGTGGAATCAAAAGGGATATCTTCGGGCATGAAATACTAAAAAAAAGCTACGGGAATAAGCAAAGGTGCCATCTCCATAGACAGAAAATCTCCTGTAGAATCTTTAAAATTTTAAATATAAGCATATAAATTGAGTATGTAGAGGATGTTGTTATAACAATACATTAGAAGCACGTAGTTCTTAAATTATAGTTTTTTTTTTTTTTTTTTTTTTTTTTTTTGTTACCTACACTCAGGAGATGATCACTCTTCATGTAGTGCATTCTGTTGGAATACAAGAAAGACATTTTATAGGAGGAAGAAAAAGGGGTAGTAAGCGATAATTCACTTTTTTCGACAATTGATTTCTAATAATAATTCTCACTTTCTATTTTCTATTGTGGATCAGTAATGTCAGACAAAGAATCAGACAATCACAAACACTCTTACACTCTTAGTCTCTGAGGGGAATCGAACTCAGAACCTCGACACTTGAAGTTAAGCGCACTACCAATTAGGCTCTGGACTACCATTTGCATATAGTCTGTATGGTGTACTATTTCTTATATGTTCAAAAATTATCACTGATCTCTTAGATAATGTTCATATAATTTTTGGGCCAAAAATCGATTTTTTTTAAATTGAAAATCTCGACTCAAAAAATTAGTTAAGCTATCCCACTACCACGGTTGGAAAGAGCACCCTCTGGATTACATAGCATTGTCTAAAGTCGTTCATCTTCATTTCTTGGGTCAATTAAATTTTTTACGGGTGCAAAACCATCCCACTAGAAGCCGCCGTAGTCTAGTAGGTAGTGTGTTGGCTTATTAGACGTAAAGCCAGGGTTCGAGCGCCAGGCCAGACATCAAAACAAAATACAAAAAGTATTCCTTCGGCGACTTCCCCTCAGCAGATTTCTGGCAAAAACTCTTGAGAGTAATTAAAATTACCATGAAAAGTTTCTCAAAAATCTGTCGATCGGAGTCGACTTTAAGTCCCTGCTGAATCGGAGACTGATTACTATCCATAATTTTTTTATGCTAAGAAATTCTTTTATAATGTTTGATATAACGCTGTGAGTCCGTACCACTTTGTCTGGAAACCGCGCTATAAGAAACTCGGATTTAAAAGTAAAAAACAATCTAATTCGTAGCGTGTTCTATGGAGACCATAAACCGCGTTATATGGAAACAGCGGAGGGTTGACTGTATTCGATCTTTACCGACTGTAAACGTTTTACAGTTCAAATCATATTTTTATTGGAAGTTCTCTTTTCAATTCTAAGTCGATAAAATAATACTAAGTAGTAGTTTGACAAAATTGTTTGCCCAAATATTTAATAAGAATTTGCTTATCCTTTCTAAATGTTTATCACTGGATGGAATATTCGCGTAGATAATAAGTTTCGAAACCATTTGAAAAATATCTCTGCCACACGTTAATTGTTCCTCAGGTGTATATATAACAGCAAGTGGTTAAGTGTATAAATAAATCTTCTTCAATAAAAAAAGAAAAAGCAGCAAATGTAACAAATGACCTTTTTACCTCATGCTCATGCTTTCATATTGCTCATCGTTTTGTAATTGAGGAAGAATAATGACGTACAAGAAATTATAACCGCTACTTGTAAAAAAGTAACAGTGCCAACATCCGTATCCTTGTTATACATTATCCACATTGTGACCACATTTATTGATGTTAACAGTTTTAACGATATGGTCAATAGAAGGTTATTTTTTTACCTCTGCGTTCCGTTTTTATGGTCTTCTTTATTCAAGGTTCCCATATGGCTTACGGAATTGTTGCTGCTTGGTATGTAGTATATATTCGGTGGTGGCTGGTGGTTGTGCATAAAACTTAGAAATACTTAAAGATTTTAAGTACTTCAATAAATGTATACATTATTGAAGTGTATGGAATGTATGGAGTTAGAATTCTTTATTTGGTTTTTTTCTTTCCTTTTTTAATGATTTTTTATAAAATTAAGTTAAGCGGCACTTGATTGGGAGGGGTATGATGTAATGAAGAATACCAGTTTTATTTTCTGGGAAATTTAAATCAAGAATTTATTGCTAATGTTGCTTTTACTATAACCACCATACTTCTATTTAAAATAAACTAAAGGACAATAAATATTTTCTAACAAAGTATTAAATTTTCTAACCTGATTTTCATGAAGCTTAAATATAAAATCGTAACCTTGAAGTCGCCGTGGTCTAGTAGGTAGTGTGTTGTCTTATTAGATGTGGGGCCTCGGTACAAACCCCATGTCAAGCATCTCCAACTAAACAAAATATGATAAAATATTTCTTCGGCGACTTCCCCTCAGCAGATTTCGGACAAAAACTCTAAGAGTATGAACGTACGGGTTTTGGGGTAGGGTTAGTATGTGGGTATAGGGTATATTTTGCACAAACCTTTTATATTTTAATTGTGTATATAATAAATGTTATATAGAAATATTATTTGAAGTTTTATATTTGTGTGTTTTCTATAAACGTTATAATGTATTTTATTTGTATTTGCATATAAGTTCACAATTTGTATGATTTGTACATTAGTTCACAATGTTTGGGTTTGAAGATATGTAAGTTCACAATTTGTATATATATATTTTATAATTTATTAATAATTCAAATTTTATTATTTCAAATATTTATTCACTTTAGTGCACTCGCGTTGTTTGGTGTCGATTAAGAATCGCTAATCAACTGATCAACAAGGATCCTAATAATTATGTTGAAGGTGTTGATGAAATGTTGATGAATGTGTGTATGTATATGTGTTTATTGTGAATATGATGTTTGTTGATGTGTGTTGGTGTTATTATTGTTATTGTTTGTTAAAGATGTTTGTGTTGTACTATTGGAAGTCAGGGTTAGGTTTGTGTATTTGTTCACTCGTGTGAACATCCTCCCGGGCCGGCAACCTGTGAATAAAAGACAATTATTTTCAGTTGCTCTAAAAAATGGGTAAGGGTATTAATTTTTTCACTCGGGGTTTCAGGGTTTTCCCATGGGTACAGACTTTCAATTCCGACCTGGAGATTAACCATAACTTCTTGTGGGGTGGAACCTGAAATTAGACTTTGGGTGGGTATTAATAATTGTGGGTGCTTTAGGTAAAAATTTGGGTAGGTAAGGATGGTGTTCGGGTGAGTAATGGGTAATTATTAAGAGTGTATGGGTGAGTAAATTTGCTCTTTTCAGACTATCATATTCCCCATTGAAACACTGTGTCTGACAAAGATTTATCAGTCTATCACGGGTAGTTTCGATCTCCTGCGCATCAAATTTAATACTCGGGTGGGTTAATAATCTATTGAGTCTTTCGTCAATAGATTGTGGGTTTTTTCGATCCAGAACTATGCTGTCATGTCGAAATTTATTTCTTCGAGTAAATGATACGCAGTCACAAAATCGATAGACATAAGACAATATTCTAAAAGCTTTGGACCATTCAGAAAATCTTTCCAAAATGTCCTGGGTAGGGTGAGTGAAGTTCATAGATGGTTTTGGGTCTACAGTTTCAACTTCAGCTTGAGTTTCGGAGGGTAAATGTGTTGTTGGCCACTTTCTTTTCTATTTCTTCAACCAGGTTGGTTCATTCCAGAACTCGTCATCCTTCAGTCCGTCTGCATTGCAACCATGACTGACAACATCGGCTGTCCACATTTCTCCAGTTCCTGGTTCCTACCGCATCTGAAATTGGAGACACACGGTCTGTCAGAAAGGTGTTCCAAGTAGTTGGGGTTTCGTTGAGCCATGTCGAAGCTATCGAAGATTCCGTCTAAGTTATTCATTGGGTGATGGGTTAGCATTCGCTGTGTAATCAAATTATATGCCATTTTTGCCAACAACACTGCACCACAAAGTCCTAATTTCGGCGACGAAATGACTTCAATAGGTGCAACTCTCGTCTTAGCGAAGAGTAGGGTTACGGATATAGATGTGTTTATGGGTATAACTCGTGCTTATATAATCACAGAGTATGCCTTTTCAGAAGCATCTGAAAAGTCATGAAACTCAATTCCTGCTGAAGGTGAAAAATGTATCCATCTAGGAACCCGAATATTGTCATTATTACAAAACTGCAAAAACTTGTGCCATTTAATAAGGGTGAGTGGGTTAATTAATGCACGAAACGGGTGGGTGGTATATTTCGGGTGGATACTGTTAGTGGGTTTGGGTAAGTAACGAGGTTAATATTCTGGGTGAGTGAAGGGTGTGTAACGGGGTTATTTGAAGGGAGTTGACTAGTGTGTGGGTAGGACTGCGACCTTAGTTATGGGCCGAGTCAACGTTCCGGTTGATGTTCGTAGTTCGACTACTCTAGGTAGTCCATTGAAAACTGAGTGAATTTTGGTTACTCGTCCGAGTAACCATTCATTCGAGGGTACGTTGTCCTGCTTAATGACTACAATGTCATTGACTTCCACCGGACGTTTAGTGTTCCTCTGTTTATGGAGCTCTTTTAAATATTCATCCTTCCTTCTCTTGCAAAACTGATGGTGTTGAATTTTCAACCTTTTCCATCGTTTCGCTAGGGTAATATTCTCGTTACTAAAGTAGGGTTCAGCGGGTTCAAGCTTGACAGAACTGTAATAAGAAACTATTCTTCGGGTAGGGTGTGAATCTTGTACTGGTCCGGTTAGAATCCAACCAAACTCAGTTTCTTGAGCTATTATTGTGCCAAGAATATCTTTCTTAACACCAGCTCTTATAATTTGTGGGTAAAAATCGCTACCAATTATAATATCAACTGGGCGGCTTTCATAAAATTTAGGATCTGCTAATGGAATCCTGTCCAACTCTTTTATGAAAGTAGGGTTTAAGTTTCGGGTGGGTAAACTTCGGGTGAGTGTTTTGACAACAATTGCCTGAATATTCAGTGAAAATTCCTTATTCGTTTTAGAACCAAGATGTATATCACACATCTTGTTCGAACGTGCTGAAACAACCTCATTTAAACCTGAGATTTCAGCAACTATGGGTAGGGTGGGTATGTGTAATTTGCGCCTTAGCTTATCTTATGAAAAGTCTGATGCTGGGTCAATAAGCGCTCTAGCAGGGAATTCTTCACCGTGTATTTGAATATTCAAGGCAGCTGTGCCTAATAATTTAGCTCTGTCATCTAATTGGGTTTTGCTTGATTGGGTTTGGGTAGAGAAAGACTGTATTGCACTTGACTTAGAGGGTTTATCGTCATTCTGAGGGTTATTGTTTGGGTTGGGTTTGTGTAAAAGGGTGTTATGTCTGCCGCCACAGTATCTGCAATAAATGTACTGCGACATTCTGATACCATGTGACTAATGGCCAGACAATTGTAACAAATTGCACTCTTTTTCACAAATTCAATTCTTTCATTTACTCCCAAGGAAGTAAATGATGAGCATTGCCTCAAAGTGTGGTTATTTTTGCACAGTTTGCACAATGAACCATCGAGTTTCTCCGGGGTTCTTGGGCAATTATGGGTATTTGGGTGGGTTTGGGTAGAATTCGAGGGTTTGCTCTGGAATGCGTTTGTGGATCGGGTATCCTTGCTATTGTTGTGTGTCAGATTATGGAACGTCTTTACTCTTCTGTCAATTCGATTGTTGATGTCCTGGAGGAATTTGGGTTTTGGGTGGGTGTTTGGGTTAGGGTTAGGGTTACTTTCCGGAACATCATTGACAGAAGTGAGTTCCTTGAATGTATTTGTTAGAAATACATCCACATCTGTCCAGGAAGGCATTTCAGCACAATCCTTTAGGGGTTTCTCAAATTCCCTTCGGGTTTCCTTGGGTAATTTTGTTAAACAGAGATATACAATGATAGGATCCCAATTATCCGTATCTATCTCCAATGTATTTAAATTTGCAATACAGCAATTAATCTTTCTCTGTAATTTTCTTATTGAAACACTGCACATAGTGTTTACCGCTGGTAAATTTAGAAGGGTCTTAATTTGAGCGTTAATTTGCATCCTTTTATTTTCATATTGATTTACCAGTTGGGTCCAAGCAATAAGAAAACCGTCATTAGTCAAGGGTGCGTTGTCGACTATTTCTTTAGCTTCGCCGCTGGTCTTATTTTTAAGGTAGAAAAGTTTTTCTACACCACTTAGGCGGGTATTATTGCCATAAATGGCCTTGAATAGGTCTCTGAACGAGGCCCAAGACTTGAAATCCCCACTGAATGTTTGCATATCGCAAGGGGGTACGTTAAATCCAACTGATTGGGTGGGTTGTGTGGGTTCGGGTTGGGTGGGGTTTGAATTTTTGGGTTGGGTAAAGTTTTCTATAGACTCATCTATGGAAATCATATATGACCTATAGAATTTTTTAGCTGATCTCACATTCCTGGAGAGGCCATTAAAATTTATCGAATTGGCTACTTCGGGTTCATTGAGTTGTGGCGACTCTCGGATCTGTCTGAATTTTCCGTCAATATTCGAGCACAACTCTTCCAATTCATTCTTCATGAATCTCAATGCGGGTAGTGATTGAGACTTCTCTGTACTGGCCTTAAAATCTTCCTCAAAGGCACTTAAATCCTGTTGGATATAACGTAGAATATCGGCGGCTAAAGTTTTTAATTCCGACATATTTATTTTTTAAAATTTAATACGCAGAGGATTGGAAAAAGTTATTAAATTGCGATAGTAAATCGAATTATCGCGGGTAAATTTGGTTAAAAAATGTTTATTTCAAATTTGAAATAAAACTAATCAGCAGACAAAATTGCCTATTGCCACTACACAAAGAGAACGGCAATATGTGTTACTCACAATATTTTGAAAATATTATCGAAAAAAAGGGTAAGTATTGGGTGGGTTTTATAAGATAATATTTCTTATTGTGAGTTTTTTTTTTTTTTTTTTTATAAATTTCAAAAAATTCGCGACAAATTATGCGATATATATAAAAAAATGTAAATTGAAAAATTTCAACTTACCTTGTCTGCTGAGGGTAGGGTACAAACCAATTTTATTTTTCCAATTCCTCTTTGTGTGATGTTTGTTGTGTTGTGTTTGTGTGCAATGTTAATAATGGTTATTTGTTAGTAGTTGCTTATATTTGTAATTGTTTTTGATTTATTTTTTGTAAGTGAACTGTATTGAAATGTAATTGTTAGTGCACTTTATATTTTTCAATTTTTTAATTTTTGTCACTATGTACTTTGTTGCTACTTGTTTTGAATTTTGTTCAATTTTTTATTTGTCTTTTCTCACTTTTGATTTTGTTTATGTTTTACTTTTAAAAACTGTGCAAGATGTGTTTCTCCTTATGGTTATTTTGTTTCTATTTTTTTGAACCTTTGTGAACTTTTATGTTTCCTTTTTAATTTATATATATATTATATTTATATATTGTTTTGAAAATGTATAATTTTTGTTTCTTTAATGTAATATGTGTTTTGTTTGTATTCTTTGTGAACTTTAGTAACTTTTGTGCTTTCCTTTTGATTTTAGATTTGTTTTTAACTTTTATTTACTGTTCTATGTAATATGATTTTATTTTTGTTCTTTTAATATGTGTGATAATTTTAAATATGATGTATTATTATTTTTGATTTTGCACTTTTTTACTGTTTTATATATGTTGTTTTTGTTAGTGCACTGTTTCTTTTAATGTGACCTTCTGTAATTATTGTTTGTGTTAATTGTTAATTTGTGTTTTTTGATTTATATTTAAGTATTTTGTGCACTTTGTTGTTTTTAGAATGTTTTTATGTTTTGTGTACTGTCTGATTTATGTTTTACACTGATTTTGTTAGTGTATATGCTTGTGTTTATTTTATTTTGTTTGTTTACGTCACTTTTGCACTGATTTATTTAATGCACTGCTCTATTATTGTTTGTAGATTTCTTTTTTGCTATTTATTAAAATTTAAAATAAGAGTTCTATGGGGTTATATTTTTTTAGGGTGGGTTATAATATACACAATTTAGAGGGGTTATGGGTTTTTTGTGGACTGTATATTTGTGTCGCTGTCTCTTCTTTTTCCTTGAAGGACCATGAACGTATGGGTTTTGGGGTAGGGTTAGTATGTGGGTATAGGGTATATTTTGCACAAACCTTTTATATTTTAATTGTGTATATAATAAATGTTATATAGAAATATTATTTGAAGTTTTATATTTGTGTGTTTTCTATAAACGTTATAATGTATTTTATTTATATTTGCATATAAGTTCACAATTTGTATGATTTGTACATTAGTTCACAATGTTTGGGTTTGAAGATATGTAAGTTCACAATTTGTATATATATATTTTATAATTTATTAATAATTCAAATTTTATTATTTCAAATATTTATTCACTTTAGTGCACTCGCGTTGTTTGGTGCCGATCAAGAATCGCTAATCAACTGATCAACAAGGATCCTAATAATTATGTTGAAGGTGTTGATGAAATGTTGATGAATGTGTGTATGTATATGTGTTTATTGTGAATATGATGTTTGTTGATGTGTGTTGGTGTTATTATTGTTATTGTTTGTTAAAGATGTTTGTGTTGTACTATTGGAAGTCAGGGTTAGGTTTGTGTATTTGTTCACTCGTGTGAACAGAGTAATTAAAATTGCTATGAAAAGTTTCTCAAAAATCTGTCGTTTGGTGTCGACTTTAAACTGTTACTCCCGCCACTTAGCGATTGAAACTAACTAACGCGAGTAAAGCCAATGGACATTGTTACCTGTTAAATCGAACGCCAGTTTCTATCTTAACTGTTGCCTTAACACAATGATTTTGGAAAATGATTCATTGTAGGAATTTAGAAATAGTTAGAAATTATAATGAAAATCTGAATCAGATAGACAAATGAAATAGAGTTATCCTTTGATAAAGCTAATGTCATGTTGTAATTCCCAGCAGGCAATCACCGTGCGAGAAGGTTGCTCCTACAACGCTAATTAAGCCAGAATTTTTCTGTGGAGTAGAAAGAGGAACTTGGAAGCACATGTTCGATGAAGGGCAATCTTAAGTGAGGTTGTCAAAAGCTTTAGAGATAATCTGTTTTTATGTTGGGTAATTATAAAGACAAATGATTTGAGTTATGAAGCTGACTACCAAGAAGTAGTTCGAGCTTTTTAGACTCAAAGAGTAATTGTTTAGAATCGGGATGTATTTAAGCCTAATACACAGACTCCGATATAAGGATGTGTGGCGTTAATGTATTTTTGAAGGAAACACCTGCGTGTTTATCAACTAATACCGAGTAAGTTATCTTTACTAATGGCGAAGGACTTCTGGATTTCCTGCAGACACTCTAATTTTTTCGAATATAGCTATTAGAATTTTACTTAATAATCTATTTCACTTAGATTTACAGCAATCATAACATATTTTTAAGTTTTTTAAATTAAAATCCAACAGTGGCTTTTAAATTTGTTTTTTTTTTGTTAAAAAAAAAGTAAATTCGAGATATTTTTTTTTATTTAGTTTTATTTATTTACATCAACAACATCTAGTTTCAACAGGACAGCGCTTCGTTCCACATGGCCCATGCCGTATTAAATATTTTGCATGAGCGATTTGAGGGCACGGTCATCTTACGAGAAGGAGATGTTATTGAATAAACCGCAAACCACAGCGATGCTCAAAGCCAATGTAATCCATGCCAAAGACCACAAAAGTGAGAAGAACAAGAATGAGGACCGAAAATTTAAACCCAGCTATTGTGCTTTCATGACATCCCCAGAGCTTTGCTCTTTTATGGCTCTCTTCACTTTTAGATTTGTTCCTACCGAAACCAAAAGTGTATAAAATCATTAAATTACCTGTATATTCTCCAATTGTAAGATGTTAATTTTAAAATCAACGACACGCTTGATTCACCGTTATTTTTAACCTTTAAACTGATTCCGTTACCGAATCTAAAAGGTCAACGCCTCCATTCCGATTTTGCTTTATCAGCTACCTTCAGAGTTTGTTGGAAAAATAAATATCCCAGTAAGGTCGGAATGAGAGACATTCCAAAGCAATTCAAAAAGTTATCATATTATTTCAGTATTTCTATAGGATTTCTATGACTCCTTTTATGTTTGAACAGACAATTTTATTGTCCATCCAAACCCCATTCATTTTATATAACTTTTAATTTAAAAATTTATATTTGTATAAATATATTAAAACCGGTAAAATCGGTGCCTATAATGTTAGTAATCATGATTACTTTTTTCTTCTTTTATTTACCTTTAATCAAATTTAATTTATTAAACACTTTAATCCATATCTGAAAACTTATATATTTCGCCCAGTTTTGTAAGTAAAACTCAAATAAATGTTTGACAAGAGAGAGAGAGAGACAGTGCTAATAACTTTTGATTGTCGTTATTGCGTGACATACATACATACAAACATATATACAAACAATATCAGAAAGATGGATTTGTGGCCATGATGTATTTGGGCGTGACATTCTAATTAGGATTGCAAAATCTAAAATGGCTACCGTTCATTGAAATTACTACATGTTGTCCAGTGTTGCCAGTCAGTTTTCCTTTAATATTACCATTCACGCTAATATTTTAAATCAAATATTATAAACCTAAATTAAAATATAAAAAAAAATTTTGTAGGAAAAAGAAAATTAAATTTTAAAAATCAATTGAATCAATTAATTTTAATATGCGATAAAAACAAAAAATTAAATACATAGTCTAGGTAGTACATTTACTTTTTTATGTTTCTCGAACTCTCAAAACTTGATTTATTTGATAAAAATTCTTCTTTTTTTGAACTTTTCACTTAAATTATTGATTTATTTAAATATTTTTAAACATCTTTTGAAAAATCAAAGTTTCTTGGAAAGAGGAGAGATAACTCTTTAAAATGGTGTACATAAACATATTGTTCAAACTTATATGTTACGAGTATTGATTAGGTATACATGGAATGCATAGATGCTTTTGTTTGACCATTTTTAATGGCAAATTTAATTAAAAATCATAATATAAGTACTGACATTGTTGAAGAGCATTCTGTAGTGAAGAGACTGAGACTTTGTTTGATAAAATCGTACAAAACTTACCGTAGTTTTCATTTAAACAGTATAAAAGTCGTGTCATGTTTTTTAAATATATTTATCAAGCAGACAAAATTTTTAAAAGTTTTGTTGCATCATAGTTTTTAAAAAATCGCCATTTTCACGTTTGAGCGGCTGTAAGAAGTCGGCTAATATTTGCGATTTTTTTTATTATTATTTGGTTTTCCGCAAACATTAGTCGGTGGAGGGTTTATAAATCAGGTTGAATTTAACCAATGGTATGGATTATGTTGTCGCCGTAGTGTAGTAGATAGTGTGTTGGCTTATTAGACGTAAAGCCCAGGTTCGTATCCCAGGTCAGACATCAAAACGAAATATGAAAAAAAATTTCTTCGGCCACTTCCTCTCAGTAGATTTCTGGCAAAAACTCTGAGAGTAAACAAAATTGAAATGAAAAGTTTCTTAAAAATCTGTCGTTCGGTGTCGACTTTAAAATGTAGTTCCAGACACTCATGTATAACTTTAACGCACAGAACATAAGTGTTGTGAGAAACTAGGTCGTAATCCTGACTGAAGGGTTGTAATGACCAACTATGTATGTGTGGATTATGTAGTCTTCAAATGTTTCAAAATGTAATTTTAGTAATTTTATTTGGCTATAAAAACATCGCAAATTAAATTTTGGCATAAACTAATGGAAATCGCAAGGGAACAAAAAATTGTTGGTGGTCGAATTTGTTTTCTTGGTATTAGATTTCTTATCTATATACTCTCACACACACTATATTGCTCTCAGAACATAACTAACAGCATAGAGAAGAGCATACGTTATACTCACTCATGTATATGTGTGAATATTCAAAGTATAAATAAAGTTTTCTAAATTATTTTCTCTTCTTTATTTTATATTCACAGCAAAAAAGGTTCCTTTTCTTTTCTTTGTTTCAAAGTTTTGGTTTCTTTTCTCTTTTCTTGGTCGTTTGTTTATAGAGATACACTTCAAGAAGGGGGAAAAAGAGCTAATAGTATAACAATGCATTTGTATCCTGTACATATGTATATGCTGTGTATAATTATTTGTTTTTCATGGTGTGCACAGTACAAACTCATGTAAATGTGTAACTAAATATGAACTTTCTTACATACTCGTGATTGCATCCTCGTACGTATGTTACCATACATAGCACAAGACGTTTTCGAAAAAGAGAAGAAAAGAGAGCAAATGCTTGGCTTGGTGAAGAAAATTAACTCCATCGCGAGATTTGTTGAAGTTCTCATGTGAGATACATTTGTTTCATTGTTTGCTTATTTGTTTTTATGTTGGTTTGAGTGTTGGTTTGTATACGAATATGTACCCTGCCGTCAAATGAGTAGCTAACTACAAAAAAAACTAACTTTAAGTTTGCTTGTATAGACTAACTTAAAGCTAACTACTACGCAATGCAAAATTTACATTAACCAAAGTGTATACAAACACTCCAATTCTTAACGCCGTTGGATATAGATAACTAACGTCTTAGACGTTTGATTAATAAACAAAACCGCGTGTCATCCTTTCGCTTTATATTTTTGGTTAAAAATTTATTGTTTGCGTAAAATAATTATAAAAAATACACTAAATTAATAAATAAATTCGAAAGGTTTGAAGTGTTTTTATTTGAAGTGAAGTGAAACAATATTAAAGGGCCGCTTGCCAAAATAGCTAACGGAAATTATGTCACCAAATTTGTGCATGGACATAAACTCTGATGGTGTTCATGGTAAAAAGCGTTTAAAAGACCATGACACCTTAACAGGTAAGTGCTAATTTGAAAATATAAGTTTTAACCAAGTCTGAAAACATGTAAAAATTTATATAAATATTTTTTAAACAGTCGGCTCTCAGGATGTAGAAACTGGCGTTACGCATTAAAAATAATAAAAAAAAACGTTGTATTCTTGCTAAGTGCATTAAAAATAAAAACACAAATCCAAAAAATTAAAATATTTGCAAATGTTATATTTAGAAACTCTTTTTATCTTTTTTTTATCAACAAATGTGCAAAATATTTTTGTAAATCATGAATTTATTAATTTTTTTCATATGTATAAATTAGTTTAGAAAAAGATCTTTATTTACACAAGCAACAAATGTATAAAATATTGCTTGTGATGTATTGAACTGAATTTATTTTATTTAAACTGAACTGAATTTATTTTAATTTAATTTATTTTTTTATTTATTTATTTTCTTTTTACATGAATTAACTTTTGTTTTCTATTAAAATATAAATTTTAAAAAACTGTTTCATTTCGAATAATTAATATGATAGCTTATTATTGTGAGTTTAAAGCCAACGTGTAAAGAACTGACTTTTCATTCACTGAAATTTAGCTAACTTCTAGTCAGTTTAAAAAAACTAGCTTAAAGCTAATTAAAAGTAGTAAGTTTATAGCTAGCTACAAATAGGTTTACTTTAAGTTAACTGGTAAGTAAGTAACTTTAAATTAATTTAAAAGTAATGCAGAGTCGGACAATTGACTACTTCCTAGGACATCGCAATGTTAAAATAGTTAGTCATTTCCATATAAAAGTAATCCAAGTGTCAACCACCACTGCTTGAGAAATAGTTGGTTTTAAGTTAATTTAAAGTCAACTGAGTGTACGACAGGGTATGTATGGTTTAGTAACATTCAAATGTAATATCCTTTGAAAATATTTGTTTAAAGTTTTGTTTTAGTATTTAAATAATTCTCAGCACATAAAAAAAAGATAATGAAGTTAGAACATATAATTTGTATTTACAGTTAAATTGTACAAAGTATGTGTGACATTATAGTATTTGTTTGAAAGACTTATTGATGCCATTATGTGCGCCATCGAAATGTTAAAATTTCCATGATGAACAAAAGGCTGAATTTTATGAATTTTATGCTGACTTTGAGGACATTCGAATTTACTTGCGATTTAAAGAAAACCCAAACGAAAAAGTTCAACAGTGTCAAGTCTCAGATTTTGGTGGCCAGTTCATATTACCTCAGCATGAGATGACCACGCCCTCAAATCGTTTGTGAAGAACATTCAGAAATGGGTTCAACGCTTAAAATAATTTTTCGATTAATATTAGTGGCCGTTGCCCCCATCCATTTAAATTTTAATATTTACACGTTTGTAATTTTGGTGAGGTCGCCGTTGTTTAACTTTGACTTTGCGAACTAGCTTCTCACACCACTTATGTTTTGAGTAGCGGGTCGACTCCGAACGAAAAATTGTTCTTGAGAAACTTTTTATAGCTTTTTTTGTTCTCAGAATTTTTGCCAGAAATCTGCTAAGAGGAAGTCGCCGAAGAAATATTTTGTCATATTACGTTTTGTTGGAAATGTCTGACCTGGGGTTTGAACCTTGGCATCACGTCTAATAACCCCACACCACGTACTAGACTACGACGCCTAGAGCAATAACACAACGTATATTCTGCTCAGTAAACAGGAGCTTATTGTATACATCAGGTATTAAAGCACTCCTATCTTTACATTTAAAAATAAATTAAAATTAAAGTACGTGTGAATTATAATCGGAAGCTTTCTCGATCGAAACGAAATATGAAATAATATTTCTGGCAGAAACTCTTAGAGTAAATTAAAACTGCCAAGAAAAGTTTCTCAAAAAAATCTGTCGCTCGGAGACTGATATGACTGTAAGTTCCGCCAATTATGGATAAAATTAATACACACAACACAAGTGGTGTGAGAAGCTAAGTCGTAATCTGACTGAAGGGTTGTAATGACCAATTATATATGCATGTAATCATTGTTGACAGTGATTACCTCACCAAAATTGTTCTCAAAGAAATATAAACCGATGACGCCGCCAGCCCGAAATCCATACCAAACATTGACATTTTCGTGGTGTATTTCGGACGTTCTTATATATCGTGTAGATTAGTGTCTTCTCAAACCCGACAATATTGTGGAAATAATGAAATTTAAATTTTAATTAATTGCCGAGGTGGTCTAGGGGATAATATGATAGTCTTCTGGTATGAGGATCATGTGTATATCTGGTTTCCACAAGAGACGGCTGTTTGTTACCGAGCATGTAATCCTTTTGCTTGTAAGAATTAGATATAATTCATAAATTTAGTCCCTGTAAACCATTAGGTAGTGTGTCAGTTCAAACCCCATGTCAGACATCAAAATGAAATATGAAAATCTTCCTCTCAGTAGATTCCTGGCAAAATCTCTGAGAGTAACACGAAACTTTCTCAAAAAACCTGTGGTTCAGAATCGACTTTAAACTAGTTTGAGAAACTAGGTCATAATCCTACCTGAAATGTTGTAATGTACGTATGTAATAGTATTTTATTACAAAAAATATTTAATTGTTTTCCAATTGAATCATGAAATATTAATACTTTTTTAAATTTCTTGCGGGGCGTGTTTTTTTTTTTTGGCGTGTTTTGTGAAAATGATATTCCGGTCGTCTATTTCCAATTCTCAGATTTTATTTAAACTATATTAAATATGTATGGGTTGATACAAATAATTGCCTTTTCATAAAGCACATTAGAGCATATGTTTGTGGCTTATAAATATTGTATTTGAATTTCATATTAAATACTAAAAGTTTTCGTAAAAATGTATTACTCTGGAATGAATGTAAAGGTTTATTTATTTCATAATACTAAACTATCATGTTTATGCTTTTAAAATTTACTTTTCATTTATTTTCTAAAATTTAATAATATTTCGAAATAAGTAGAGAAGCACTAGTAGTATTAAAATTTTTTATTTTCATAGTCCTTTATTTATTCATACGTTTATAGATTTTGTACTGTTCATACATTTACGGATTATTATTTCCTGTGTATAATGGTTCATTAATACATTTTTTTAAAAATTTATTTTTATTTTCTATTTTTATTTTGAAATTCGAATAATAAATGATTGTACAACAAATAGTCGTAGAAATGCAAATACAAATAATGGTTGTCATGGATGTAAAAATTAGACCGGAGGTGTCAAGAAAACACCCGGCAGGAACTGCTTTTTCACTTTCATTAGAAAGAGAAAAAATCATACAAAAAATCCGGTACTTATATGACTTATTATATGACTTATATTCATTTGTTTTTCATTCCATTCTTTCCATCAGTCAACAACGCCTGTTTTTGTCAAACATGTTTTGCTTCTGAAATATTTGTTTGAATATGTGATCAAACAACATAATTATTTATGTTTCTAAACAAAAACACATTCTACCCAATACATAAATTTTGTTGCAAAATAATATTGTTTTCATTTATTTCTATGCATTTAATATTTTTTTAAAGGTTTTCATTTTCCGGTTGTAGAAAATTTCCAAATCTTCGGGGGTCAATACATTAAATTTTTTTTTTTATAAATTTTGTTTCTTTTTGTTCTAAATTTTTGCATCATAACTATGTATACAACCAAGTTTTACGACAGTTTTAAATATTTTGCTGGAAATTGATTTTAAAAACTTTTACCAGCACGTAATACTAGTAAAAATAATTTTGTTTTAATATTTGTTTTGTATTCATAAACTTTAATTGGACTTTAGGATGAGAGAATAAATTTGATAATACAATATAATAATAATTGAGAGAACATATTTAGTCAAAACCCTTAATATTGTTATGAAAATGGAAATGGGGTTTTGCTTTTACATCGTTTAACATAAAAACTATAAACAAAAGCTACAAAACACAAACAATGAACTTGTTTACCTGATAAACAAGTAAGCAAAAATATACCAACTAAACATACATACATACATAATTGGTCATTACAACCCTTCAGTCAGGATTAAATATGGTAAATTAAAAAAATACACAAAAAACAATAATGAAACAACGATGTTTACATTTATGGAGATCTCGAGAATGCGAAACCACGAACATTCGCCTTCAAGAAAATTCCTCAGACTGTTTACGTTGCCATATAAAAGGTAAAGCAGGCAACGGAGTCAGTGAAAATTCAGTCAGTCTTGTGTGAAGACGCGCGGTATTTGAAGAGAATAATCGCGCTTTGAAGATCTCCGTTATAAAGAACTTCGGACGTAATACTGTCTATCCTTCTCCACCATGTCCAGATCTTCAAACGTTCTGTCACCCAAAAACCGATGACATCTGTCTTGAACTGTATAGATAACTATAGAGGAATTGAATTCCATACCTAATATAGGGTTCTTCCGTGACTTTGACTGTTAATAACGGCCATCTTGTTGAAGCTACATCTGTCAAATCAATTGTCATTAATTCAGTATGTTTTGACAAATCACCATGGTCGAAACATAGATAAAGACATGTGGAAGTGAAACATTATGGGCGGATCCCCTCATTGAACATCCCAAGCTTGCCATCCTTTACCTCCTCCTATGGCTCTTGATTGTAATTAACCTTTGAAGACGCAAGAAAAGTAGGAACATTACGATTGTATAGTATGCCTATGACATGGTTATTCGGATAGTGAATAAATACCTATCCATACTTTCAAGATTGATGGAGTCCTCCCTGAGGGTTGACGGTGAGGTTGGCATAGGCTGCCAAATGCAGTCTATGTACAAACGTTAACAAGACGTAACGAATATTTTTTGTAGGTACAGAAATTATACTTTCAGGATAGCCAAGTTAAATGGTGTGCAGATATTACTGTTCATGTCATATCACTTCAGACAATCATTCCAGACAACAGGCTCAACGGAAAGCCAAAAGTAGAGAAGAGGATAAAGCTGGGCCTGACTGTCCGACTCCACTTGACCAGTGCAATAAACCTTTAGATCAGCTGGGTATAATGGCCGGAAAGTGATTTCACCGTTTTGAATCTCTTAAAGTCGGTATGGTCTAATAGACATCGCATTTAGAAGAGAATATGTATTACACATAAATCGTTATACACTTCCAGTGATTTTCTATTTATTTTGTTTTCAATTTCACAAGTTTAACTTGAAGTTTGCTTTTCCATTACCATGAGAATGCATTTTGCATTTTGATTACTTTCCTGTCGTTGTATATTCAAACGTTAAATGTGATTCTAAACTTTAAGTCCTGCATTACTAAGTAAGTACTCATGTGTAGTGGAGCTCAAGTATTGCAGTCGTATTGTATTTTTTGTTCTTTTCAGTTAAAAAAGTTGTGAAGAATCAAAAGAAATAAAGAAACAAAATGCTTAAGAAAATCAAAATGCTTAGAAAAACATATATTTTTTTCAAGAGAGCAAAAGAAAATTGTTTTTGTTTAAGTCAATGTAACTCCTATAAGTAAAGTATTACAATATGTTGGACTTTAATTTAAAGTTCCTTGGTTACTTTTTTATTTTTTAGCCTGGTATTACATTTTTAAGTTCGTTTGTGGTAAGGGTTTGAAAGACAATTTAATCAGGAATTTTATATTTTTTTCAATTTTACTTTTCTTTCAGACAATACCACAAGTCTGATTTAAGAGCAGTTGTTCCGTTTGCTTCACAGATAACAACAGTAGTAGAAATCATATGATTCAATATGACACATTTGTGGAATATGTAACTAGTCAATCCCGACCACTTTAAAATCCTTGTAAAAACAGACCAATAGCGAACGACTTGTGTATTGTTTACAACTATAATATGATATCAACTGATCAACTCTTGCTTTTGGTCGGAATTAATCCAAGATTTGGGTTGGGTTTTTGGTTAGATTTGGCCTTATTTTAAACCCGGACAATCGATCTATATCTGTTATATCTGAAGTAATTATATTTCTTTAACGCAATGTACTGGCAATCGCCGTAGTCTAGTAGGTAGTGTGCTGGCTTATAAGACGCGAACAGAATACTCAACTTAGCAGTGTTCTGACAAAAGCTGTGAAAGGGAATACAATTTTGATGAAATACTTCTCAAAAATTTATCATTCGGAGCCGACTTTAAACTGTTGGGTAAAATTAATACACACAATATGGGTGTTGTAAGAAGTTTGGTCGCAATACTGAAGTAAAGTCTTGTAATGAACAATTAAGTAAATAAGTAAGTATTGTACGGGAAACAGTTTTATACATTTTCAGTACGAAAGAACACAAAGCATATTTATTTCGTTATTTTTATTTCCTTAGTAAAAGTCGATGTGTGGTTGCCATTCAATAAGAGCATGTTTTGTCGTATCACTTACACCGCTTACTCTGAATTAATCTCTTTATTTTCCAGAATAGAGTAAATAAGAAAACTAAATAGCCATTCGATGTACTATGCTCACCACTATTTAACCACCAAGCCTCACTAAACCTCATTATTAATAATCCGTAATTGTTGAACTCTGAAAAAGTAATCGTAATACACAGTTTCTCCCGTACTGAATTACTTCTAAGCATAGTGTAAAATAACTCTTTTGAACTTAGCAGGATATCAGACTGTCGTTATGTTCAATTACATTCAGAATCAGACTTAATCTGAATTAAATTTTAAAATACTAAGTTTTGTCGCTCAGATTCTTTAACGAATGGTGGTCTACTACTTTTATAGAAAATGTTCAATACGAATATATCTGAATAAAAATAGAATTCTGAAGAATAAAATAGAATTCTGCCTTATATATAGCAATTTATGCTGTGAAGAAATTCTGTCTAAGTACTCATTTACACATGTGCTTGTATTATGCTTATTTTAGATTAACTAAGTAATTATCTAAAATATTAGTAAATCAAAGGAAACTTAAAAAAATATTAAAAATAAAAAAACTTTACAACCATATAATTAGCCATTAAAACTACAATTTTTTTCTTATAATTATCCACGGAAAAAATATGTTATGTGATGAACATTGGCAGAGTATCAATTAAAAATGTTCTATATGACCATCATAAAATTAAAATTTCAGTCTGTTATCACGTTGCAATTAAAATAATTCCCTGTGCTATTTCGCATAAAATTAAATTAAAATCGAAAAAATATATTTTTTTTGGCCTAAAATTATAATATAATTCGTAATTCGTAATTCTAAACAGTGTACTTTTATTTTATTTATTTATTTGATTATAATGATCTACATAGCACAACAAGATACTAAATCTTATAAGTGACAGTGCTATGTTTACAATCAATAAGGTATAAAAAATTAACATTAATTAAATATAAAAAATTAGAGAAAGTTAAATTATGTATATAAATATTAAATTAAATTGATAAGGTAGAGTATAAAAATAATAATAATAATAATAATAATAATAATAATAATAATAATAATAATAATAATAATAATAATAACAATAATAATGATGGCCTAAAAAATAAAATCACAAAATTTACAAATATGAGATAAAAATTTTAATTATGAAAATAATTTAAATAACTCCTTTTTGAACGCGTTTGCATTGCCCAGATTTTGGATGTTATTTGGTAAGGAATTCCAAAGACTAATGGTGTGTATAAAGAACTGTCGCTGAGACAGAAGAGTCCTGAATCGTTGCTGTATAATCCCCACACCCCGGTGGGATCTGGCAAACTTAATTTTACAATATAAATACTTCGGCTGTTTCGTGTAAATTATTTTATGAAGTAGAAGGAGGCATCTAGTTTTCAGGAGATTATCAAATTTGATACCAAGAATCAGGTAAGCTAAATGAGAAATGTGATCCCGACGCCCCTTAAGGAAAACATACCTGGCTATGTTATTGTACGCCAGGTTAAGTTTCTGGTTGTCATCATAACTGCAATTTGCGTATATCTCACATCCATATAAAAGTACCGGAATCAAGTACGTTTTAGCAAGTTGCATGCGAATGACAAAAGGAGTTGAATCTATGACAGCCCACAAATTTCGAAGCATGCCATAAATTCTGCCAACAATGACACTTATATGGGTAGACCACGATAATTTGTCATTAAAGACAATACCCAGATTAGTAGCCGACCTGACAAATTCAATTTTATTTCCCCTGATACTCAATTCAGGTATGACAAATGATCCGTTTGTTCTCGAAAGTGTAATACATTTAGACTTAGAAGGATTGATACATAGTCCATTGGCCGAGGCCCATCCGTCAATCCTTGCTAAGTCACGATTAATGTAGTCCAAACAAGAATAAATATTCTCCCTTGGAGTATATGTGTAAAGCTGCACATCGTCAGCATACATGTGAACATTACAGTTAACCAAAACATCAGGTAGATCATTTATATACATGCAAAACAGCAAAGGTCCAAGTATAGACCCCTGTGGAACACCTCTACTAATAGTAAGTGGATCCGAAACTTTGCCATTGAAATGAACCTTCTGAAATCTGTTCGTCAAATAAGAATAAATTAGATTACAGGCAGTTTCGGAGAAATAAAACAGTTTTCGGAGCTTTTTAAATAGAACCGCATGATCGACTGTATCAAAAGCAATTAAATTCCATTTAATTTTTATTGAAGAACTTTTTTTGAATGCCGTTACGCATTAGGGAATATATTTTGGCCAAGGCCTAATTTAAAACACAATTATAATGAAATTATTTTTATGGCAGAAATATGGTTTCAAAATATAAAAGTGTACTAGTGGGTAGACTCATCATTTCATGCATAAGTAGTGCTATGAACACAATAAACACAACGTAGCAAACGCAGATAATATTTCAAAAATAGAATACATGGGTGTATATTGAAGCGACTATTTTAAAGTCAGCGCGTCAATGAGCAAAGGTTCTGCTCTTTGCTTTTAGGCTAATTTCTATTTTTATTCCCAACAATGAAAGGATTATAGCTCACAGTGAGACTGACTTCCAAAATATTAGTTGGTTTGTGTTTGAACAAAGTATAGTGTTTCATAAAGCCGCTGTACAAAATGTTTACAGTGTATACTATTTCAAAACGTTGTGTTTTTTAACGCAGTCAATAAACAATCAGGCATCGGATTTATAGTTGATGCATTGTTTGTTAACTTTGCATATCTACATAATTTGTATACCGCCATAGAACTGCATACAAACTTTGTATTGATACATTTTGAAAGTCAGGCTGAGAGAATTTTTCTGGCAATGCCGCCGTCTTTATTACAATTAATAAGCATGCAGCTTACCTTTGGCTGCAATTGCAAAATTGTTGTACTTGTTGCGTTGTGTTTATAGTGTTTAAATCGTAAGGCATTAGGAGTGATGTATTAAATATTTTCATTTTGGTTGGCTTATATCGAGCACCAACTTTTGAACTTCGACAACTTTCCACAGCCACCTTATCCAATTAATTGTCATTTATTTATCCTGTTCTACCAAATCACTATGAACGACCCTAGACAACGATGTGTGTTTGCTGAATGAATTCTGGAATGAATTTTCGAAAAATCATCTTCAAAGATGAGGCACATTTCAGAATGAATGAATACGTGAGCAAACAAAATTGTCGAATTCTCGGACGATACCAATGCACATGAGATCTAAGTGTGTTTAATACATGCCGAAAAAATCACTGTTGGATGTCAAGTTTTGACTGGCGGTTCATATATGAACGGAGAGCGACGTAGGTTGATCATTATCAATTTCTTTCTGGATACCAATGAAATCTGGCATTAACAAGACGGCGCTACGATCTACATAGCTCATGCAACATTGGATATTCTGCGTGACCTATTTGAGAACATAGTCATGTCATGAGCACCTTCTTAGAATTTTAGTTGTTTCGTTTCAACACGACTGCACTAAGTGCCAGAAAGCTCATGGGATTTGAAGGCACCGAGACTGATTTGTTCTCGTTAGACATCTTCTGTCGAGAGTTTTTGAAATATCACGTTCATGCATGCAAACCACAATTAGACTACCCTCTAGGAGCGCTTTAAATCAAGTTAGAGGAAAATTTACGAGACGAACAGGCAGATTTCCGGCTTAACATCAGCTGCGTAGACCAAGCCAACGCTCTACGCATTATAACAGAACATTCTCTTGAATGGCGTACTCCCATGTATTTACTGTTCGCAGATTCCAAGAAAGCTTTTGATTCCATCATACCAGCTGCCATATAGAAAGCATTGGGAAGAGAATGAGTACCCCAGAAGATAATACGAGTCATCAGAGCTATGTACGCTGATGCAGAACTCTTAGTTCTTCACAACGGCAATATAAGCAAATATAAATATAAACCATTTCAAACAAATGCTGGAGTAAAGCAAGGATGCACACTATTACCTCGTGCACCCAGTCGCACCTACTATCACCATTGTGCTGGATGATCTCATGAGCGAATTCTGTTCTGAGAGAAGAGGAATGATTAATGGATTATGCGGATGACATTTGTCTACTCTCGCATAAGGTCTCCAACATGCAAACAAAGCTATAGGATTTGGATAGAATAGCACGCAATGTTGAACTTGAGATAAATATCAAGAAAACCTATGCATTGAGAATTAAATAAGTAAGTACCGACAACATCATGCTACAAGGCCAACCAGTCAAGTACATATACAGCTTCTACTATCTATGCAGTATAGTGACAACAAATGGCGGCGCAAGAACAGACGTATCCAACAGGCTGAAAAAAGAGAGAGCGGCATTCGGACGACTGAAGGCAATATAAAGAAGCTCACAAACATCTAGGCGAATCATATGTTACGGAAGTCGTCTGTTACAAACCAAGTATAGCGATTTACGATGGTGATTGCAATAGATCCGCGGATAGCAGTTTTTCTAAAGTTGTTCTGGTCAAAACTTTGAGACTAAATCAAATTACCATCAAAATTTTTCTCAAAAATCTGTCGTTCGGAGTCGACTTTTAAGTGTAGGCATGTACAAAATTAACACACAAACCATAAGTGTAGTGAGAACTGACTGAAGGGTTGTAATAACTTATTATGTATGTAGGTATGTATTTAAAAATTTAAAAGGTATTGTTACGTTTTTACCCTTTCAAAAACGTTTAGAATATGAGTTCGTATTTGCAAATAAAATAGAAATAAATTTGTGTTTATTTTTAATTAAAATTCTTTATTAGTCGCACAATTCTGTTCACTGCCACTGTTCACAACTTGATGTAAACAACAACATTTTTAAGCCCTAGTTATGCTACCGTAACGGAATGTAACCGCAACAGTAAAAAATTGATGGTTTTTGTTATGTATAAAGCAATACGAATGGTTATAGAAATGTAATGCAACGTAACCGGAACGTAAGAATGTGTAAAAAATAGAATTTTCTTACATTTTTACGTGACATCTGTTTAGCAGTGTTAACAACATGTCGATATTAAGAACCACCAAAACTGAAAATTGAAATTATAAACAGAATTTACATTTTGTACGTATGTTATGTTTGTCTGTATGTGGAATTCTCTTTAAATAAAACTTCACAAGTTATAATTTATTTCATTATTAACTTTTATAATTTAAAATAAAAATAAACAGTACTTTAGTATTACATTATGTTGGAAGTGTTTATTTTTATTTTAAATTAGAAAAATATAATTATAGATTTTTAACTAATTAAAGCGTTCGAAAAGCATATTACTTTACTTTTATTAGAGAAGATAACTACGTTTTAATGTTCGTAGTCCGAAATACCTGACCAGTTTCTGTAAAATAAACGATTTCACTTGCTTGTCTATTTATATGGAAAATACAATCAGAAGCACTAAATTTTGTGTTTGTTTTCCTCAACACAAACTTATTTGAGTGTTTCTGTTTGAGTGAAAGTGAAATTGTTTGGCTTACAGAAACAGTACATAAAACTTTTAATAAGTACCTTTAAATAAATATAAAATCGTTGAAATGAACCTGAACACTCTGTAGTTATAACACTGGTTAACAGCTGAATTAAAGTAAAACAAAAGGCGCCATATTAAAAGTGATCAAAAGAGTGAAAATGAAGTTTTTGAAATCTGAATTTAATATTAAGTTTGTTTAAAAAACAATAATAAATATAATAAAATAAAAACTCAAACCCAAAAACATGTCTTCTGTATCCATAACTGAATTTTTGTCTTTTAGTTTTTTGTTTATTTCTTTTATTGTTTTGTTTACCTGAAAACATATGATTACGTTTTTACGTTCTATATTTGCTCTTACATTTTTACGTTCCGTTCACATTACTGTTACATTGCGTTACATTACGTTCCGGTACCATAAGTAGGGCTTTACACTCTTCTGCGTAAACACTAACAATTGTTCGTTAGATCTTTACAACGGAGATCTTCAAACCACGTTTATTCACGCAACGCGTCTTCTCACAAGAGTCTTCAACCAAGTCCATTTTAATGTAAAACGATGTAACACCGTTTCCATTTTCGTAAGAGTATCAATTTGTTATCGACAAATGAAGCACAAAAGTAGTAGAATTTTAGCAACATTTTAATACCCTTATCATGCCATATGCCACAGTCATTACAAAGTCCCTGGGGTTAGAGGTTATTGGCTTTAAAAATATAAGGTGTCAACACTTTAGTTTTATTAGTTTAGATGGGCCTTTGTAAAGTTTTGTATGACAAAGTACGAGTATTTTTGTAATCTAAAATTTTAGATGAAGCAAGTTTGTATAGAGTTTGTTTAAATAACCATGCCATCGGCTAAAAAAATGTATTGGTTTTTGTTTTAATTTTTTAAAAACTAGTTTTACCTTTAAAACAACACCAAATGATGGGTTTTTATGCCCTGCGTAGAATAATTCTTTTCCTTCTTTACTTTAGCTTTTAGAAATTTGTTTTCAAAAACCAAGAATTTTATGGTTTCCAATATTTCCAACGGAACAATTTCTTTCTGTACTTTATTGCAAATTATAAACAAAAGTTTTTCTAAACTTTTTATTTTGTTTTCAAATTCAAATCCAATAATTTTGTTGTATTTGTTTTGATGAACTTTTTTTATTTGATTTTGTTTACCTTCAGTTTTTATTCTCCTTTCTTTGTTACTAAACGGCAGAGAAACCGAGAAAATTAAATAAAATAAAAACCAAAGTTGAATCCAATAAAGTTAGAATTCATAGAAAAGGGTATCGAATGCTAAAAGGCAGATTTGATTTCAGCTACTCTCATAGAAAAAGAAACAAAAGAAAAGAAAATAAATGAAATTTTTAAAAGAACTTCACTTTTTATGTGAATTGCATTGTGCACATTTCATAGCCGATTACTTTGTTTTATGTTAATGAAAAATCTTTATAAAAGGACACCACAGCGGATGTGATATTAAAAATCACAACACATCTTTTACGATGTTCACATAGGCAGAGGAAGTTACAAAGAGCCTATGTTATCAACACTCCTAACTAATCTTATTGATACTAAAATTCCAAGCCACAATATTGAAATCTGCTGTAGAACTAATGCACATATTGGGTTATTCAACAGGAACTTTAGAACTTTAACAGTTGATGACGGTGATCTTGTTAAGGCTACACCTGTTGAATTATTGGTTTGTTAGGAAAGTAAATTCGTTTTTTTTTATATGGAAAAGAAAGACAGTTTTTGTATAATGTCAATCAAGTGGTCATAAACTAAATTTGATAAATTTAACCTCAATCCGATCTCACGTGTTGTTATTCGCCTGTTCGCGTCTTTATCAGCTTCAACCGGGCTTCCCGAACGTGGTGCTTCTTCGACATCAAAATTGCCGGATCGAAATTTGACAAACCAGTTCTGGAACTGACGTACTGTCAACACACCTTCTCCATACACATCGGTCAATTTCTTTTCGCCTTGAAAAGCATTTTTATCCTTTCTGTAGTAAAACAGTAAGATATGTCGAAAATGCTGCTTATCGCTTCTCCATATTTAAAAGGGCACCAACCAAAAACTACTGCGTAGAATTAATTGGAATTTTTCACACACAAGCCTTGCTATATGAGCTCTCAAAGCATATAAAAATTATACGGCTTAAGTGTAAAGTTGGGTGCACAAAAATACAATTAAATCCTCTGTCGGGAGAAAACGAAGGTACTTTCACCACTTGTAAATAATAAAATTTAATGTCTGACCTTAATTTCGATTGAAAATTAGTTCTGGATGAATGAGTACAAGAACAAACAAAATTGCCGAATTTTGAACTACATCAACCAGAGTAAGATACAAGAGCAACCAACGCACAGCCAAAAAGTCGCTTTTAGGTTTGAATTTTGCGCATATTTTCATATTTCTTTAAGAACAATGTTGGCTAGACCATCGCTACCAATGATGATAACCAATCCCTTTTAGCTTTAATTAGAATTAGGGCCATTATTACAACTTGTCGGTAACTAAAGGCAAGATTTTAACGGGTAGATAAAATGTTTTTCATTATTATAAGTGGACAATATGGTAGAAATGAGCGTTAAGCTAAATGGAGTATCATTCTACCGGTAACTTTTAAAGTTAAGTTTATGTTAGGGATTGCCATATTATATATTATTTTTAATATGGCAACTTCAAATACAAAAAAAATGAGGAAACCCAACAACAAAAAAGAGGCTCTTCGTTGCCACTGCGTTGAAAGAAAACTTGTTTAATTGAGCAATGTTATCGACATTACTCCGGCACTGTCATATTTTTGAAAAAGTTAACTTTGTTTTATCATTAGGTTGTAATAACGAAAAGAAGTTAAAGGTAGCTTTAAAGTTCACTTTAGCTGAAGTTGCCTTTAACTAAACCCAAATTTAACGGGAAGTTGTAATAATGGCCCTTAGACAATTAATTTGTTCATGTCCCCATTCATCAATGGGCTTCATCGTTGAAGATATTTTTCGATGAAAATTGGAGTCAATAGCCAACTATACCAGCGCTTTCTAAAAGAGGAAAGAATGGGTTTTTTTAAACGGGTACCCTTTGTGATTGTTTTGATTTTTTTATTAGATTGTAAAGAAGTCGTGTTTCGGTTAAGTGTGGAATAAAATCCAATCGTTCCACTGAAGACGTAGTTTGGATAGTTCTGTTGTGATTTGGCGTTTCCAGTTGTGTGATGGATGTCTGATGCGGCTTGTTCCAGTCTATGGCTTTATTTGTGATGTTATCTAATGGCTTGCGAAGAGCGTTCCCAAGCCATCCCCACTTGCGGCTTTTTTTTCCCTCTCAGTTGATTGCTAGTTGTATCTGACCAGAGTTGGGCATTGGATATTATGGAGGGCCAGTAAACATGCAAGATTCTACGCAGGTATTTGTTAACAAATATTTGAAGAGAATGGGAATCGCGCGGTGCCATATTCCACGTTTCGCAACCGTACAATAATGTGGATTTAACGTTGGAGTTGAAAATTTTAACTTTGGTGCGTCGATATGTTACACGATTTCACAATGAAAATTCGTTTTGCTGATTGTTTATCTGTATTTTGAGACTAACTGCAATTAATTAAAAATTAATATACATGCATACATACATACATACATTAGTGGTCATTGCAACCCTTCAGTCAACATTACAACCTAACTTCTAACACCACCCCTGTTGTGTGTGTTAATTTTATACATGAGTAGCGCGACCTACAGTTTAAAGTCGACTCCGAGCGATAGATTTTTGAGAAATTCTATTTACTCTCAGAGACTTTGCCAGAAATCTGCTGCGAGTTCATCGAAGAAAATTCTTTTTTGTTTCGTTTGGATGGATTTCCGTGGACTCAAATCTAATAAGACAACACACTATTTACTAGACTACAAAAAAAATATTCGAACGCTTCAAGATATTGCTTATTATCCTTAAGCTGGAAAAAAACATTGAAAAATGCAAAATTAAAGAAACCATGTAAAGAATAACTTAACAGCCGCTGATCTCTATCCAAAACATATTTTTCTATAATCAATAGCAAGAATAGAAAAAATTTAATTAAAACGTGACGAAATCGATATTATTGAGATATAGATTGACGTCATATTATTTATCAGGATTGTATAAGAGACACTTTAATATTAAAACAATGTTTTATTTAATTATACATATATAAGCTGGTGTAGAAAGTATTTCACTTTATCACATGAAAACAATTCATAGTTATACATTAAAAAATAATACAAAGTTGCGAGAAGTTTTTGTTCACAGTTGACATTGTTATAATTACACCTTGACTACCGAACAACGGGAGAACTCTAATGTAGGCTTTTTTGCCTTGGCAATTCACGTGTTCAAACTGTTTGTCCATGACAAACTGAATTTTTTTAAATATACACAAAAGGCCATTGTCATCATCTGTCAAATGACATTGAATAATAAAACGGCGGCTTTAAAAGTTGTTTTTTTTATGCATTGTAGACAGCAATATGTCAACGATACTTATGCAATAGCGGGTGCAATATCAGTCGTAAAAAGGAAAATAATATTTTCTCTCATAAAAGATGGTTAAACAAGTAAGTCAACAAAATGGATTCAAATTTTTCCATTAACTTTTTGTGAATGAAGTAACAGACTGTGTTGACAACGACGCTGTTACGTTCAATAGAGTCTTTCGTAATTTAATTTTTCGAAGACTTCTTAAATTCTATGCATAACAGATACAGTGGTGATGAACAACATTCCGTTACTATAACACGCAATATGTTTATGGGGTGATGGTTGACTTTCAAAAAAATTTAATTCGTTTGATCATAAGATACATTTTTGAGTCAATTCGTTTGTAGGCCTTTGTAAGACACTCCTTAAAAAAACTCAATAAAAATATTTTACGTTTCTATGCCTCATTTTGTCTCTATCAAAACATTAAAAACATTAAAAAATCTATTTCTGGCATTAATATTACATACATACATACTTATGTATATATTTGCGGTACATAATCGTAAATAAAAACTAAAACTAGCATATTTTTTCCTCAAAAGACATTCAAAGATCATGTTAAATTGAATTTTCTGCTGTAAACATATTTGAATCGCTAAAACTTTTTCCCAAAATAAAATCATAGATAAGCAAGCAAACAAAGTTTATGGATAAAACGCAACATAACCCAGACAAGTTAAACAAACCCTGAATAAAAACGTTTATACTTTAGTAAATTTCTTCGCTTTTGTTTTTGAGTACGCATAAGTAAATAAAAGAGGCAACAAGAGAACATAAATTCGAAAAGTCAAGGCCAATAAATGGTAAACCGTTACATGAATTGCGCTTTGTAAGTATTTGAAAAGCAAGAAAAAGATTTTCCTCTTGTGAATACTCGTTTGCCTTTACATTGCCTAAAAGGTTACGTTTTTATTATACTTTAAAATAAAGGTGTATAGCTTTGAATTAAGCTATACAGTAAAGTTTGGTTATAATGAACAAGAATTGAAATACATTGAATATGACTCAGTTGAGTATACTGTTTTCTTTAACTAAATTGTTGTAATAGATTTCCACTCTAAACTACAAACATTTTTATGGTAATGGATACCAGAGATCAGCAATGAATCGTTTTTTCGCTACTCATAAGCACTCATGAAATTTTTAATATATATGTATGTAAGTGAGTCAACAATATTGAAACTTAAAACTACTCTGATTCATTCATACTCACTACAACCTTGATTTGTAAATACAGGTTGCAATAAGTATGAGGAAAACGTTGACATCAAACTCATACCATTCAAAATATGTTTGATTCATAAGCCTACTCATTTAGATTCATAACTTTAGAAAAATACTAATAGTACTTACAGATGTTTCGAGTGGCTCGAATCATTCATCAAAATTTACGTCTTAGTTGTTGTTGCATTTACAAAAAAAGAAAAAAGACAGAGCAACAAACAGAGCAAACACACAACTTTTTAGTGAGTATTTTAGTGTTCGTACGCGAATCATACTTATTTTGTGATTCTTGTAAAAATTGAGTTATGGAGAGTCGAAATCAACAACATCATACGTGTTGTTAACTATGAGTATGATGAGTACTTCAAACTTTGAATATGAGTAGAGGTTCCATTATGTTAGAATATGTATGAATGTGTGTGGGTATCAAAAATTATGATTATTATTCGCTTCTACTCAACTTTTTGAATACTCATTGCTGACCTCTGCTGCATACAGCAAATCGAGAGAAATAAAGAACTACTGAAGAAGGGTTGTGAGGTGGCAATGATCTATAGTTGGTATTGGCTTAATAAAAGTGAGGACGTGGTTCAAACCTCAGGTCAGACAACTCGAATAAAACGAAATATAAAACGAAAAAATTTCTTTCGGCGACCGCTGAGAGGATAGTTCTTGCAAAAATCTGAAAGTAAATACAATTTCCACGAAGAGTTTCCATCTGTCTTTTGGAGTCGACTTTAAAAATAAGTGGTGTGAGAAGCTAGGTCGTAATCCTGATTGAAGGGTTGTAGTGACCAATTACGTATGTATTGTTACGAAAACATCCGTCTTCAAGAACATTTATCAGACTTTTTACGTTGTCATATAAAATACAAGGCGAAGCAGGCGACTGAGTTAGTGAGTTCAGTCCGTCTTGTGTGAAGACGCGGTGTTTTTGAAGAGAATAATCGTGGTTTGAAGATCTCCTTTACAAAGATCTGTCGAGCAATTCTTATTGTTTATGCAAAGGGTGTAAAGAGGGGAATAACAAACAAAGCAATTGTTGTTGTAACATCAAGTTGTGAACAGTGGCACGCAGAATTGTGCGAACAATAAAGAACTTAATTAAAACTAAACATAAATTTATTTTTATTTTATTTGCAATGTAAGAGCTCATATTTTAAACGTTTATAAAATGTAAAAACCTAACAGTATGTTATGCAGGTTGTAGTGGGTAGCTTAACTCAAACATACTTTTATCAAGAGGTAACATTGTCTGAGCTGCCTATAATGATTGTTGTGGTCATTTTTAACTTTTCCTTACTGGGACGTTAGGATATATTCGCTTTTTTAAAGTTTCTACGGTATTTAAACCTGATTTTCTTACTCTTATTGCCGATCTGTTTAAATTAAACTAAGTGAGTTTGTGACATATCAGCAACATTTTCCAAATTGATGCCATTATAGGTTAAACATATTATTCAAAATATTCAATTTTTCCATTACTCTGGCCGAATTTGGTAGATGGCTATGGGTTATGTTGGCTTTCAAAACCGCTGTGGTTGGTGCATTATTCGTATACATCTGCAACGTTAAAAACCTCACAAGAAAAAGACTAATATGTTTGAATCGCACGATCACGGTAGTCAGTAAACATTAAGTGCACATGGTATGATCACGTCCTTAAATTGCTTGTACGGAACTTCCAATGTGGCATGTGTGTTGGGACACCTTACGCTGCTCTGTTAAGACCAACTTGTGTTGGTGTCCAGGTTATACAATTTAGGCCAAAAGAAGTTGGTAATCTTCAACCTATAACGCTCGACGAAGACAGTAATGGTCACCGTCGTTCTCGAAGAAATGTGGACTGATGATGTCGCCAGCCCAAAATTTACAACAAGGTTTTACACGATGGGCCGAAAATATTTTTCGATAAAAATTTTATAAAAAAAAAATTTTAATTTTACAAAATCTGTCGTTGGAATTCGAATTTAAACCGTCACTAAATAACAAACTGTCTTCAGGAGTGGAATAAACCTAAATTCGTGACATTAAATTTTAAATGTACAGTAATAATAATGTGGAAAATATGAAATTATTTCGAAACATTTAAATTTTATTTTCGAATATCAAATGAAACATTGGAACTAAAAAGAACGTTAAATTTTTTTTATTCTTTAAATACTTAAAGTAATGCTCTCAACTTCTACATATTATTCTCAACCTATTTAAGTGGCAGCTGCCTATTTTATGTGTATGTATGTATTTACATATATCTGTTTATAGCATTTTAGAATCTCATATCGAATTAACTCTAGGTAAAATTCTCATGTTAATATTTTATAAGTCATCTTTGATACATATTTAATAATATTTTGATACAAGTGATGAAAAGTGCTTTATTCATCGTTGTTAATACCAATAATATGCTTATAAATAATGTTAGTGCATGATAATGTTGGCAGATGTAGGAAGATAATTATTCGTATTAGAATAATAATGGATTTCTATTCAAATGCTTCTGCATGTAAGATAAGGAGCATTCAGTAATGCGGGATACTCGATTTCTAAACATTAACAAAATATTATTCTTGTCTGTATTGAGTACTAAAAAATCATGTAATAAAATAATATTTTAAAATATTAACATGATAAAACAGTATATTAGCATGAATATTATTCAACAATTCATTTGAGTACTTCATTAAATTGTCTGTTTTTCCAAAGCAAGAGCACGTGCAAATAATAAAATTGTTTTATCAAAATTGGTATTCTGTTAGGGCATCGTAACACGCCTATAGGACCGCCATGACTAGTCGCCTCTTGGTTTGTCTTGAAATTATGCAAAAAAAAATTGCTCATGCAAAATATCCAATGTGACGTGAACTGTGTGGTACGCAGAGTGATACATCAACGAAATGACGCCAAAAGAAATCATCGACCTAAAAATCTCGCCGTTTAGTTTAATTCCTGATTGAGTTAAATTTTTTATGGATGCAGGCCCAAATTACATTGCAAAATTCGACAAGTTATTGTCTGCTAAAGTCCGAGTTTTTATGAGAGACGTGAAATTAAATAATTTTTTTCGCTAAACTTTCCACGTACGTACGTTAGAATATTGTGTAGTTTACCTGATTTGGCTGAAATTTTCATTGTTACTGTGCACATGCACATGTTGTCAGCTTTTGTAATTTCGTATTATTGTTGCTGTTAATGTGGTTGCCTCTGTTGTTATTTTTTGTTGTGGTTGTTGTTTAAAATGCATCTGTGCACATGTTTTTTATATACATATGTTGCCTGATGTGCATCATACTGACTGACAGCTGATATTGTTGGAAAAATGTTGTTGGGTTTGCTGTCAAGTGTAGCACAATTGAACGATGTTTTGTATTAATATTTGCCTTTTTTTTGTTGGTGTTGATGGTGTTTGTTTTTGCCCTTGTATGCGGTGTTTATAAGAATAGCTGCAAATGTTTTTTCTATTTTTCTTTTCTATTAGTCTTGTGAGTGGTTTTGTTCGCTCTGTTACCCTTCTTCTTCTTCTGACCCAAGTGTTTTACAGGAACTATTGTTGAAAATAATAAAGAGAACATAATTTTAAAGGCGATGTTTTTTTGTGTATTTGCTTAATTTTTATGAACCCAAAAAGAGTCTCATCTGTAGCTATAAAGTAATAAAGTTGTTTAAGATTTTATTTCGTTAGACTGTGCATCAGTAGATTTTTGCGAATAGAAATATTGGCAAACAAAATTCTTTGAACAAATTCATCCCTTCTGGAGTTTACCAAAGGCAATGGTGGGAGACTGTTTGGTGAGGCGTGTGGAGCGGAGGTATCGTTGGTCCATATTTCTTTGAAAATAAGGACGGCGCAACTATTACGGTCAATGGAGGCCCCTATCGCAACATGATAACCGATTTTATTGTACCCGATCTTCATGGTACTGAAGTGAACGATGTTTGGTATCAACAAGATGTTGCAACTTGCCACACATCTCATGCCACAATTGATTTATTATGTCAAACGTTTGATGGCTGTTTAATTGAACTAAATTGTGACGTTAATTGGCCTCCAAAAAACTGCGATTTCACACCTTTGGACTTCTATGGGGTGTCGTCAAAGAAAAGTGTTATGCCGACAAACTGGAGCATTTGAAAACCAACATTCGTGATGCTATTGCCGAGATACGACCCCATACACTCTATAAAGTGCACCAAAATCTGTCCGATTGAATGAGGTGCAGTGAGGTCAGCCGCGGCAATCATGTGAATGAAATAATATTCCTTTTCTAACCGGAATAATTGTACTTCACAACAAAATATAAATTTGGCAAAATTTGAGGCTTTTGTTTTATTGTGTTTTAAAATTTAAACTTTTAAATGGCCTACCCTTTATCATCTTTCTAGAGTTTGCTAAAAGCCATTGATATTTTGTGATTTTCCCATTTCCAAAAAGATCTTGTGCTGGTCTTGCTGCACCAGTTGCAGACAGTTGTGACGATCAACCAGACTAATTGCAGTTTTGACCCGCCACGATATGAAGGAAACCACTTCTGGATCAAATTAATATAACTTTTGAACCGGTCAACTTCATAAACAAGACTATCTTCCTTCAATTTGTCTGGAACTATTTTAGTTTCACAACCACAGTTTGAGAGACCACCCTAAAACAATAATACTTTACTTGTCTTATCAGCGTTAGCCAGCGTAATTCCTGTTGCCTTTTTTCTATGATTGTTGCCGTTACGTGCTTTATTTCCAACAACAAAATTGTTTATGGATGATTGATAGAAAGAGGCCAAACGTTCATATGTGACACACGAGAAAAATATATCTTAAATCCTAACATAAGAAACAACAGAAGCAACAAAAAAAATATTATATCAGAATCAGTGCGTAAAATGATTATGGTGCCTAAACCACATTATCAATGTACTCGAAAAAAAAACTTCAAAAGCACAATAAATTCTTTGCATCACTAAACTTTTTTATGTCTCTGTATGCATAGTTACTTGACAACAAAATGTATTTGGTTATCCGGAATCTAATATTTTCCTTATACCGAGTATTATTTTAACAGTTGAACCAAAAAGTAATTGCCTTTTAAGAGTTATTATAAGGAGAGTAGGATCAGAAACTTGAGGTCTTATAATTTAAAGTGCTATTGAGACAGACTGCAAAATAACAATCAATCTGTGCATTTAACGCAGTCTAATGATCAATGAAGTCGCCGTAGTCTAGTAGGTAAGGTGTTATGCCACGGTGTAAACGCTAAGTCAGACATCTCTAACGAAACAAAATTTACAAAAAATATTAATTCGTCAACATACTCTCAGCAGATTTCTGACAAAAACTCTGAGGGTAAATAAAATTGCCATGAAAAGTTTCTCAAAAATCCGTTGTTCGGAGTCGACTTTAAACTGTAGGTCCCACCACTCATGTATAAAATTTAAACTGTAGGTCCCACCACTCATGTATAAAATTAACACACACAAAATAAGTGTAATCCTGACTGAAGGGTTGTAATAACCAATTATGTATGTATGTATGTATGTAAATAGTACGTAGCGTGACTGCTAATTAGTCGTTAGGCCACGATTCAAACCCCAGACATCTCAATCAAAATAAAATAAGAAGCAAAATATTTCTTCGGTGACTACTTCTCAGCAGATTTCTGGCAAAAACTCTGAAAGTAAATGAAATTGCCACGATAAGTTTCTCAATAATCTGTCGTTCGAAGTCGATTTTAAAGTGTACGTTCGGCCGCTAATGTATATGTAAATGTAACACACACAACATTAGTGGTGTGAGAAGCTAGATGTAATCATTACGATAGGTTTGTATTGACAAATTTTATATGTATTGATATATGTAGTTATTTCAAATAAATAATAAATTTATTTAATTGAATATTTATTATAGTGTTTAATAACAAACCGTAGTTAACAATTTCTTCTATTTTTAGAACTTGCAATCCTCCAATCCATGAAAGTTAATCGCTATTAAAGAGTAAAACGTTTAATACCCATACTGACTACTGCAAAATATGTTCAAGTATGTTCTTATTCCATGCAAAATTTAAATACACCATTATTCATATCCATATTTTTCGAGTTGTGGTCTTTAAATACTTTATTCAGCCAAAAACTGAAAAAAACCATACAGAGTACACAAATTGAATTTGGTGGCAGTCTAGTCGTATGAGTTATGTAAAACGCATACTTAATATCACTCATACGTTGTGAAGCGGTAGAGTCAAATTATAATTCGCCTTAATTAGCGTCTACAATAAAAAATAAAATCTACATCGAATGCTTTCTTTTCTAAAAAAAACATATTACATATGAAAATAGGTTTCCTACCGCCTAATAAATTCAACGCTGTTATTAATGTAATTTATGTTATTCAAAAAAACTCATTTAAAAGTCATATAAAAATTACAAAAATTTTAGGATGTATGAGTATGAGCAGGTACAGTAATTAAGAAAGGCTTAACAAACTGAACTGCCGCTATCAGTTCAAAAAGGCTTATGAAACTAAAAATGTGATTGTAATTAATGTTCTAGGAATTGTGACAACAAAACACGACGAATTCTATGTGACTTGGTTTTAAGTTTTTTGTTTACATTTAAAAATAGAAATGATCTGTACAATGAAGTCATCGTAACCTCGTAGGTAGTCTTTTGACTGAGACCGTGGTTTAAAACTGTTCTCAGACATCTCGAACAAAAAGAAAATCTTCCGGCGACTTACTCTCAGCAGTGTTCTGCAGAGTATTATTTAGTATTATTATTTGAGAGTAAATTAAAGAAAAGTTTATCATAACTGTCGTTAAGATTTGATGTTGAAACGTAGGTTCCATCAGCCATGGGTAAAATTAACGCACACAAAGCGGATGTTGTGACTAAAGAGTTGTAATGACCAACTAAGTAAATGCAAACCTTTTAATGGTACTTTAAATAAAAGTTCTTTATTTTATGATAAACACTGAAATATATTATTTGGAAAAATGTATTTTAATCCAATACATTGTTTTCCTTTAGCACACAATAAAGTCGGTATACTAACACAATTCACAAACACTAATCGGATTAAAGTTGTTCTCAAGTGTACAATATAGAAGTGCTCAAGTAATAAAGAATATTTGATAAGAGCATATGTAAGCTAAATAACTATAAAAATATGTTACATAAACAGATGGAATGTGAATAACTAAAAAAGATTTCCAAAATTAAAATGTATGATGTGTGACTTTAAGTGGTTATAAGTCAAGTCAATAAGTTTTTGTTGCTTTAAAGTTTGATTACAATTTGGAAGAGAATTTGTGTTCGTCAAAATAAAAGTTTTAGTTTCTGACAGTTTAAACACTTTTTATTTTGTCTTTAAATGCTCTGAGATCAAAATAAAAATCTTAAACAGATATCAAGTCGCTGCTAAAATATTCCTCAATTCGTTTAAATCGTGTGTCAAATGCTGTGTCCAATTACATAGGTATGTTTCTAATATTTTTTTTAGAAAATTTTTTTTTTTTCTATTTGTTTTCATTGCACTTTTGGGAGTTCAAATAAACAGACGTCTTCAAGAAATACCATTATTTTTAAAGTGATTTTTATAGTAATTTTGTTTCTTTAGTTTCATATTTCATTTATTTTTTTCTTCTTATTTTTAAAGTGATTTTTATTGTAATTTTGTTTCTTTAGTTTCATATTTCATTTATTTTTTTTTCTTATATTATTTTATTTATTTTTTATTCATTTATTTTTGATTCTGTCATCATTTAAGTGTCTTTCTTTCTTTTCTTTTTCTCCTTATTTAATACAAACGATTTTCCAAAATTTCAGAAATTGATGTACAGGCAGAGAGAGAGCTCTTTTTTAATCTTTGTGAGTCATAGTCATTTTAATGGAGGACAAATGTCGATGAAGATGTCGTGTACGATGTAATATTTAAATTCATTATTTCATAAATTTAACATTTAAATTGGGTTCAACCATGTTAAAAAAGAGGTGTTTTAAAATGTGTTAAGTTTATTCAATTTTATTCAACGGCTTTAATCATTCACCACAAAATATCTTAAATCTTGTCAAGTCAAACTGGACGAGATCAATTTTGGGGAATTTTTAAATAAATATGTAACTCGTTGGCAAATAGAAAATTATACAATACCAATCCACATGAGATCCAAGAGCGTCCTATGCAACACGAAAAGTCACTATTTGCTGAGGATTTTAAGCTGGCAGTGTTATCGGTCCTCATTTCTTTGAGAACCGCATTGGCATGGCCATAACAGTCAATAGCAAGCACTATATGTTGATAATTACCAACTTCTTTTGACCTATATTAGACTATCATGACGTGAATGTCATGTGGTTTCAATATTAGAAGTACTACAGGAGTGACGTAGGGTATGGAACTGACCACAAAGATTGTGCGAATAAGCCACAAATCCTAGTGGTCGTTAAAGAAATCATAACTTATCCCATAGGTCCAATTGAGCCTGCTTTATACACCCAAAGAAGCTGTGCGATGTACCTCTGTAGGGATCTAACGGGTTCTTTTCTGTAAGAAAATATCTCCTATCGTTATACTCCGATAACGAATTCGACAGTGGCATTCTTTATAGCCATTATTTCTGCCTGCCAGCATTCCCATTTCCAAAATTTCATTCAGCGAGTGGTGTCAGGGCAGCTAATATTGACACTACTGTATTTGATATGCAGAAATGCCCAGTCGCCTATTAGATGAGAGTCCATGGTTCAAACCCCAGCTGAGACATATCGAACACAACGAAATATGAAAAACTTTTCCTTTCTGTAACTTCCAATAGACTTTTGCAAAAGCTATGTGAGTAAATAAAATTGCCATAAAAGATCAAAGTCGACATTAAACTTTAAATTCCACCATCCATGGATAAAATTCCACAACATGGATGGTATGAGCAGCTAGGTTGTAATCCTAACTACAGAGCTGTAATGATCAATTAAGTAAGTGTTGTACTACACTGTTTCGAGCCAAGGCAGTAAAGTTGTTCAGTTTAACATCAATTAATTCTATGCGATTCACTATTGTTATTCTCGGGCCACAACTTAATGTAGAATAAGTTATGTACTACTTAATTGAGACTCGCCTTTACAATTCTTAATACTTTATATCAATATTTTGTTCTAACGATCTCGTCACCCCTACTAAAGATGAAAATGCCCTCATATCGCTCATACAAAATGTTGAATATGGCATGAGCTGTGCGACACGTAGCATTGTTCTGTTAAAACCTCATGTCGTTCGAATCCAGATCATCCGATTGGGGTGAAAGGAAATTTGAAATTATCGACCTATGCTGCTGGCCGTTGGACCGAACACAGACTTTTTCGAGATGCATTGCTAGCTCGTGGATCTCATGTGGACCGCTATCGTTCCAAAGTCGACAATTTTTGTTTGTTCATGTATCCATTCATCCTGAATTAAGCCTCAGCGTTGAAAATGAATTTTCGGTCAAAATTAGGGCCAGTTGCCAATTGTTTCAGAGCTGATTTAGCGAATAGAAATCGCTTTATATGTTTATGGTGATTTGTCAAAATAAAGGCACCAAAAAAATGGCAATGAATTTGACCAATGTAGCTTCAAAAAAATGGTCGTTATCAACTGCCAAACTTTAGAAGTCCTTCTTGGAAGACCTTATATTAATTTATATAATATATTATATAAAATATATATAATTCAAGTTGGATGCCCTAGTAGACTAGTGGGTAGTGTGCTAAACAATTAGCGCGAGGGTAGTGCGTTCAATTACCACCAGAGGCTCTTGTGGGTTGCACTACACCTAGCACAAGGTCTAAGTTACTCAGCTCGTAAATAATTGAATATAATTTGTAATTGTATTATAATTAATAAATAAAATAAAATTTCATTGAAGATATCATTAATTTTAGACTTTTTTGATAACATTGACAATTCCACTACTCTTAGATTATTGGTTTCAAGTTTTCAAAAAAAAATACACATTTACATTAAATCCACGTTGAAGAATAAAAATAAAACAGCAACAAATTTCCAAATCTTTTCTATTGTGGTTTTATAAATTCCATACCACTAACGTTTAAATTGCAGGCAAACATAGCGTAAACCAAGGCAAATCCTTTGATGCTACTGAACATGTCCCTAGAAAATAAAAAAAGTATAAAACAAAATAAATCGCAGTCAAAATTCGCTACACCACAGTTTAGAACCTGTCACTAACACAATAAAACGATTGGAAGTTTTTTAGGGTAGAAATGTTGAAGATAAAATAAGAATAAAGCGGATATAAAAGCGGTTTTTCGAAATACGCTAAATATGCGTTAACAGGCAAACGCAAGCAGGAAATTTAAATATCAACACGGAAAATTCACAAAAAAATTTGACCAACATGTACAAAGGAATTACTCATACACAGAATTACTAATACGAAGATCAATTTTATTGCCCCCAAAAAAGAGATTCTTGAACCTTAAATAAACTCCTTCTAATTAATTTTTTTTTTAAATATATAAATGAATTAAATAATTTATATAACAACTTGCCCACATACGACATTTGAGTCCTTTATTTGGGTTTTTATGGTACTCAGATGCATATGTCATATCATATTGTTACGTTTTTCCCTCTTAAAAACGTTTAAAAGATGAACTCGTAGATTGCAAATAAAATTAAAATAAATTTGTGTTTAGTTTTGATTAAAATTCTTTATTTTTCGCATAATTTTCTGTGCCCCTGTTCACAACTTGATCATTTTAAAATCATTGAAATGAAGATTTGGTTCAGGTTTTCTTTCTTTTTTTCTTTTTATTAAATTTTTTTCAATCTTTTGAAGTAAAATGTCTACATGAGTGCCATAATCAATATACATATGTAGTTGAGTTTTTTTTATAATAACAATTACAGGAGAGTTGGATCAAACGTTGACCGATTGCAATAAAAACTGCTCTTTTAAGTATATATCGGGTCTTTCAACAGCGACTTTAGACTCTTAACAGTTTATAATGGCCATCTTTTTGAAACTAAACCTCTCAACTTAGTTGTTTCACATATTCATTCCGTTTTTACAAATCACTATGTACAGTTACAGCATTCAACAACACTTGCATAAAATTGTATTCTGTTCGGACAATGTACAATGCACCAAATTTGCGATCATCATAATCGTTGCAACGAGACAATTATTTGTACTGTGGTACATAAATTTGAGTCCACTGGTTCAACAAACGATTGAACAATATTCGTATATCGGCCTTGTAATTTCTGGGAGATTGCCTGTCATGTGCATCAGCAATACAGTTTCCAACGATATCACTATATTCCGGAACCCATATAAGAGTTTCCGTTTAAGTGAATTATCGAAATTACTCTAACAAAACATTGGCATTCGTGGAATAGAACGGATCTATCGAAAGTACGTGCCTTAAGGACTGCTTTAAGGACTTGTCCAAGTAAATCAAGAGATTTTCAGAGAAAATTCCGCCACCCAACAAGCATTGCGCCGTTTTAAAATATCCTTGACTGGAAAACACTGCAGTGTTTAGGCAGCCTATACAAACATAAATGAGTCATTACAACCTTTAGTCAGGATTACAACATCGCTTCTCACACCACTTACGTTGTGTGTGTTTAGTTTAAAGTCGTCTCCGAACAACAAATTTTTGTGAAATTATTTCATGGCAATTTCATTTACTCTCAGAGTTGTTGACAGATATCTACTGAGGAGAAGTCACCGAAAAAAATTTTTCATATTTCGTTTTGTTCGAAAAGTCTGACCTGGGGTTGGAATCGTGGGAGCACGTCTGATAAGTCAACCTGCTAGATTAAGGCGACTTCATTTCAATTTCCTGAATTAATTGCCCATTCGTTTTACATGGACGCTTAATCCCATTGAAAGCAGGAAGATACGTGCCATATTTCTAGACTCTGATGTACGCGTATGCATAAGAAGAGGATTAACTCACTTTTATTCTTAAATCGCATGGCTGTCTAATGAATAATAGTGATCCTCATGGGTAGGTATTAGAGGTGAGCAGTGAATATTCAAAAAGATGAGTGGAATCAAATCATACTCATAATTTCTGATACTTATACGCATTCATACTTATTGTGATATCATGGAACCTCTACTCATATTCAAAGTTTGAAGAACTCATCATACTCCTTCTTAACAACACGTATGGTGTTGTTAATTTCGACTGTCCATGACTCAACATTTACAAGAATCACCAAATAAGTATGATTAGCGTACGAACACTAAAATACTCTCTAAAAGCTTGTGTCTTTGCTCTACTTGCTGCTCTGTCTTATTTTCTTATGTGTCTTTTTCAATTTTTTGTAAATGCAATAATAACCAAGACAGTAAATTTTAATTAACGATTCGAGTCACTCATTGCAACCTGTACTTATAAATCAACGTTGTATTGAGTACGAATGAATCAGAGTAGTTAAATTTCAATATTGTTGACTCACTTATATTCAAAATTTCATGAGTGCTTATAAGCAGCGAAAAACGATTCATTGCTGACCTCTGGTAGGTATCGCAAAAGACATATGTATTGTGATATGCTAGGTTTCCATTGTGCTATTTTCTATTCTATTCAATGTTAAACCATATTGCACTACTGTTTCAATTTTGTGTTTTCTCAACATGTTAAGTGTATCGTTCATCGTTTCTTGTCACCAGCTGTATAGTATACAATGAAATCAAAAAGTTGAAATGGTAACGATGAATTCTACGAAACAGTTACAATAACCTTTAACGGTCAAATAGCATTGTTGTTGCTTTTTTTTCGTCAGGCTTTTCAAAATACAAAGGCCTTTTTCCTTTGTAGTGTGATATTGTATGCCAATATGAAGTGAAACTTGAACATTGCAAATCACTAAAATAAAACGACTTTGTATTTTATAACGCATATCGAGTTGGTAGGAGTGTAAAGGATATAAATCAGTTGCCAGAAATATTATTTGCTGGAATACACTGAGAACTTTACTGATATGTAAATGACATTTGCGGTCAAAACATAAAAGAAGAATTGTTTAATCAGCGTATACAGGATCAGTTATATTTTTACCAAACACAGACTGAAATTTCATTTTACTTCATTTTTGTGTCACTGGCCAATTATGCCACTTGTGACGTTCGTAGGTAAGCAACTATTTGCTTGATCATACATACATGCAATATACAGCATTGGGGGTTTTGTGCAACATATTTGCGTTCCAATAATTGCGCGTGGACCATAAATTTTTAACAGCAACCAAGATACCGCACAAAATGAGCAAAAATATAGGTTTAAAATTACTTCGAAATGGTCGACTGAAAAAAATCCACAGGCAATCATTTCAATGACATTGTATTTCATGCTTAATGGCAATGACCAAGCATTACAATAAAATTAACATTTAATCATCATTATAGCTCCGCGTGTATGTTAAATTTGTCGTCGTAGTCTAGTAGGTAGTGTGTTGGCTTATTGGAGGTTCAAACCCTAGATTATATATCTAAAAAAAACGAAAGTAGATACTCAGTCACCAGTGACTGACAAGGCGGTTAATGTGTTAAAAGTTCTCTATTAGATTGAGGAATTTTCAACAATTTTCTCTGTAGCAAAAATTATTACAATTCCAAGTTTTTATAGAGAGGGGTAAACATTTTTTTCCTGTAAGGACTACTGGAATAATGAACCAAGATTTCAAAAATTAATTTTTACCATGCCATCGAGTCAGTTGTTGTAAAAACTCAGTGTTCCATGGTATTCCTAAAGTAGATAATCTCCTATGAAGCGAAGTACAGTAGTTCGACTCTGGGATTTTTGTACACAACTTGACGTTTGGTTCCTGAAACTTAATTTATGACTTACATCAGCGGTTAACCCTTAATAAAAGATTGTTTACTATGTACTACAGCGTATCCAGATGCAAAATAAATTTTTAATTGTCTCAACAACATTTGCAGTTACATTCAAATGGCTTTCCGGTCATGCAGTATCAAATATTAGTTACATATTAGTAGTTCTATTTTCAATTGTATCGATCGTCTTGTATCAATTTTCTCTCAACATTTTTTTTTTATCATCAAAGACAACATTACCGCAATGTATACTGAGAGAAACATTAAAAAGAGCGCGAGTTCTATTTATTAAATACGGTCTTACATGAACGTCAACGAACTGTTGTGCTTGGCTAGAGGTACAGTATCAATAACTTAGAGAAACACAAGACAATTTACGATTGTGCTCTAATGAATCAATAGAGTTGGGTACCCTGCTTCTTTTTACAGTAAGACCCCGCTTAACGCTGCTCCGCTTAACGCTATTTCAGTATTACGAGGCTGTATATGTATGCAAATGAAACGGCCATGCACCAACCAAAAGCGGTGCACTAGATAGTGACGGTGTAAACTATGTATCTTTTTCAACGCTCTTTTGTTATTCTGTCCAGAATAAAATTCCAACTGTATTTTCCGAAGTCATAATAACAGTACGAACTTTGTTTCGTTTAGCGCTAGAACTTATTGGAACGTATCCGCCGCGTTAAGCGGTATCTTACTGTACCTACATTCGCGCCTGTAGAACTTAAAAATACTGGAATGTATATATAATCCTTGCAGTTCTCAGGACTATTCAAGAGACTGATAGGACTACAAAAAAATTTGAAGAGATTGGTCATACTTAATTATCATCGCAATGTCCACACTACCGAAAATATTGATTCTATCAGAGAAAGTATAACGGACAATCCGAATTTGAGAAAACCAAGACGTTTTCTGCAACTGGAATGGACTAATTTTGACGTATTATGGGGTATTGAACATTAAGACCTGTACCCCCATCCATATAAATTTAAGTTCATGCAAAACTAAACCAAATGGTCAATGGCCATTCATGGAGGCGTAGAAATGTTGATTGGGTACTATAGCGATGAGTTTTTATTATTGATCTTAGAAAAAAGAAGAATTCACCGGTGAAGCTCATTTCTCAGTCGCTGAATCCAGACGTGATTGCAGAAATGCTAAAAGTATCTGCATCGTGGGCATTATCGTGTTCAAGTATCATTGGCTCATATTGTATCGAAAATGACAATGTATGAACCATACTGAGCGTAATGGCCGTATTATAAACAAATTTTTGACCTGTAATTGAACAATGAGAAAAGGATGATATATGATTTTAACATAAGGGGGCTACTATACACACTAATACCGATTGTGTGTTGATTGCATGAGACGTTTACAGTTTCCGTTAGAGTTTTTTGAAGGGATACTTCGAAGACCTTGTATACACGGATAATCAATTAATATTAAAGCATTTGAAAACCAAGATACCGCACAAAATGAGCAAAAATATAGGTTTAAAATTACTTCGAAATGGTCGACTGAAAAAAATCCACAGGCAATCATTTCAATGACATTGTATTTCATGCTTAATGGCAATGACCAAGCATTACAATAAAATTAACATTTAATCATCATTATAGCTCCGCGTGTATGTTAAATTTGTCGTCGTAGTCTAGTAGGTAGTGTGTTGGCTTATTGGAGGTTCAAACCCTAGATTATATATCTAAAAAAAACGAAATATGAAAAAAAGTATTCCTTCGGCGACTCCTTCTCAGCAGATTTCTAATAAAAAAAAAACTCTGAGAGTACATAAAATTGGCATTAAAAAGTTTCAAAAAATCTGTTGTTCTGAGTCGACATTAAACTGTAGGTCCCGCCTCTTATGCATAAAATTAATACACAATAAATGGGGTGTGAGAAGCTAAGTTAGAATCCACGCTGAAGGGTTGTAATGATCAATTCTTTATAGCTCTGTGTGTGTTCTATTAGAACTCGTCCGACTGTATAAGGTGTATTAGTCTTCTACTGACTTCTCGCAAATGTCTATTCAGTAATAAAAATATAAACATACACAACTTTCGTGGTGTCAGAAGCTAGGTTGTAATCCTGACTAAATGATTACATTGACCAGTTATGTAATTAAGAAAATGTGTTTTATTTAATTTTACTTTTTAAACTAAAAAGAGAATAACTATTTACATTTGAATTTATTTTTAACTCCAACAATTTCGAATAACTGTGAAGAATTCTTACTGAGAAAACACGGTGTGCAATAGAGACCAGAAATGAATCGTTTTTTCGCTACTCATAAGCACTCATGAAATTTTGAATACAAGTGAGTCAACAATACTGAAATTTAACTACTCTGACTCATTCGTACTCACTACAACGTTGATTTATAAGTACATACCATTCAAAATATGTTTGATTCATAAGCTTATTCATTTAGATTCATAACTTTAGAAAAATACTTATAAGCGATTCGAGTGACCTGAATCATTCAATTTATAGTCTTAGTTGTTGTTGCATTTACAAAAAAAAAAAAAAAACATATAAGCAAGAAAGACAGAGCAGCAAGTTCTTAGTGTTCGTACGTGATTCATACCACTTTGTGCTTCGTATTTATATTGAGTTATGGAAGGTCGAAATCAACAACATCATACGTGTATGATCATGATAAGTACTTCAAACTTTGAATATGAGTAGAGGTTCCATCGTTTCTACTCATATTCTTGAATACTCATTGCTGATCTCTGGTGTGCAACTAATAAAAATTTCTCTCAACAACAACAGAAATAAAATGTCTTCAGCTGACTTGAATGACAATGCTACTGGCCACATTTTACGAGGGCATACCATCCTACACGTAAACGTCTTCCAAACATTATTTCAGATTTTACATAAGCCAGATACATACGTAATATTTTACCAGGCGATACCCCAAAGTAAAGTTTTGGTAAAATTATACAAAATGTATAAATTTATACAACCCTACTTACCTATTAGTAATAAAAAACAACACTATTTATTTATTATTTATTGCATAGAATATAATATTTGAGACGGGAGTTTAACTGACTGTCTGTATGACTAATGCATCATACGCATTATTAAATAAATTTTTATATTCACCATAAATTATCTAACAATGGCAATAAATTTACAAAAATGACTACAGAACATAGAAGACTATCCCTCACACACAAACAGTCATAGAAAGCCAGCTAGTCACTCATTACAAAAATACTCAAATAGCGTATATCATTAAAGGCAAAAAGGGGGAAGGCTATAATCCAAATGTTTGAATATTTTTTCTTTGTTTACTGTGGGGTCTAATAACCCCAAGTAAAAGTGGTGTTCGTAGTTCATTATGTAAGTGTTTCAATGCCACATTTTTTGTTACCCTATGACCCTCTAAAAACTCATTAGAAATATTAATTTTTTTTTGGTTTGGTCGAGCAGAACAATACCGTGGTTGTTGGAGGATAAAAATTTGGTATAAATTATAAAGCAATTAAGCTTAGGTTTTGCAATAGACAATTGGCGCCAAATGTTATTAATCAATGAAGTTACATAAATGAAAATACGAAGTCGCCGTAGCTAGTATGTAGTGTGTTGGCTTATTAGACCTAAGATTCAGGCTTCAAATCCCATGCCAGACATCAAAACGAAAATATGAAAAAATATTTCTTCGGCGACTTCCTCTCAGCAGATTTCTGGCAAAAACTCTGAAAGTAAATAAAATTGCCATGAAAAGTTTCTCAAAAATCTGTCATTCATCTATATCTATATATATATAATCTTCTATAAAATTAACACATACAGTATCAGTGGTGTGAGAAGCCAGTTCGGAAATCGGATTGAAGGGTTGTAATGATAATTATGTTGTATGTGTAATTATGTGTATGCTGAGGACCACAATTAGTGGCTTATTTGCATACACTTCCCACTTAAGGAATCTCCAAAAGAAAAAGTCTATTGGGATCAAATCGCACGTTATCGGTGAACAGTTCTCATCACATCCACGTTAGATGGCAATGCTTCCAAATCGCTCTTGCAAAATGTCAAATGTGCCACAATGTCCTGTAGTAGATAGTGCCATCCTCTTGAAACCGCATTCGTTAGTATCCAATTCATCCATAAAAACTGTTAATCATCGACTTATGGTGCCCGTCGTTGACAGTGATAGTGAACATTGTTCTCAAAAAGTATGGACGGCCTTATCGGTCCAGTCTAAAATCGCAAAAAAAAACTGTGGATATTTCGGGGTGCATTGGACACTCTTGGATCGCATTTGGATAGGTATCGCCAAAATTCGACACTTCTGTTTGCTACCATACCATTCATCCAGAAATGGTCCTTGTCACTGAAGATGATTATTCGATCAAATTTCAAAAGCCTTTGTTGGAAAATGCTTTAGTACTATACAAATATTTTTTAAAAAGCGAAATTTAAATATAAACCTACTACATGCAATTGTAAATTAAGAGCAAATTTAAATTAATTTTATGACTCTCCTACTGATAATATTTTATGATTTGTAGTCATTTATAACTTCAAACATAATCTTGTTGTTATAAACCAAAACCTAAACTAAACCAGAATGTTTAAATATGTACTAGCAGCTGATTCTTGTGCTAAATGAACAAATTATGCAAAACGAATTTTAACTATTCCGACTAAAAATAAAAATAGAGACTACAGTGACTGTTTTAAATAATCAAGTGCAATTAGCCAAATAACAATATGGCAGCAAATGTTAAAAAAAACTGGAAAAACAAATATCTACCGAATATAACACAACGAAATAAATGCAATTTTTTTCTGTTTTGTAATATTAGTCATCACTATGGTGTTCGTATCAAATGGTTAGATGTGAATATATGGTAGATGGACATAGCTGCCAGATTTATCGTCATTTTGACGATTTTGTGTCCTAAATATATTTGACGATTTATGCCCGCCCTTATGTTGACGATTATTGGAAATGAAAAATTTACATCATATTCTTTACTTTAGTACATTAAAAGCCACTTTAAGCTTTGTATTTGCTTTGCAACTGTTGCTATTGCAAATTTATGTTCGTAATAACGAGGAGTAAAGTATTATATTTTTAAATTATTTACGAACATCTGTGATGATACTACGTAAAATACTAAATAACCTCAATAAAAGCGCCAATTAGTAAAGAAATTTAAAAAGAAATGATCAGATATTTAAAGAAAAATGGTAAGTTCTGGAACTGCCCTAACATGATCCAACAAATAATAGCAAAACCAAGAATCTTTAAATAAGATTGGCACTTTTTGTATTTGACCAATATTTACCATTTGCCGTTGCACACCATTTGTAAAGATTCGAATATAGCTTATAATATTACTTTAGGGATAACAAAAGTAAGTGCCATTATCTTTTTTCTTTTGTACGACCAAGAGCGAATAGCCCCTACTTATGCATTGTGTTAGGAAATTGTGGAGGAAAGAGAGAATAGTATTTGTGGACACTAGATTTGAAACCTTTCTTACTATAAGTGACAAAAAAGATCTCTGCAGGAAGGGATTTCCACATACGAATAGTTCGTCTTTTGAATGAATTTTGTCTCTAATGCAGTGTGTGATCCACTGGTCAATCAACCACAAACGGATATGCTCGTCGAGAAAAACGAGTGTTACGTAGGAATACATGTCCCCTTATTTCGCTCGAGCAATATCCGTTGTAGTAGCTACATAACAGTGAAACACAAGCCAGATTGCAACAATGCTCTAATGAATCAATGGAGTTGGATACCCTACCGTCATTAATGAGAACATTCGCCCTATACTGTATACATTCGAGAAGTCTCAAAATAGACGTTGAGGCACCGGCCCATATATGAGATTTGTATTCCATTCTCGTTTGGATATAAGTGATAATGATATAAAACTTCTCGATATTTGAAAATAAGAGATTTATTAAGAAATATTAGTATTATCACATTCTTCAGGTAATGTAGAGATCCAAGGGGCAAGATAATCTAAACTAAACTAAATTCCTTAAAACTAAATTTCTTAGGAGCGATTATGAATAAAAAGATTATTTAAAACAGCAAATTTAACTGTTTCGATTTTAATATTGTATCTCATTTGATTAAATTGTTTAATTCTAATACATGTTTTTAAACTACACACCTATAGGTTTTTAACATACAAATATATTGTATAAAACTATCGTTTATTAAGTTTATTTTTATAATTAAAGTGTTAAAAAGTTTTGTTTAATTTTTTGTTAACTGTGTTTATATGTTTTATTCTTGAACTAAAATATGTATATGGAATTAACTTTATATGTTTCAATTTGTTTACTTATTTTTTCTGATGATTTTATAACAATTTCCATGAATGTCTTTGCCGATTTTGACGATTTTCTTTCTAATGTTTGATGATTTCATGATTTATTTATCTGGCAGCTATGTAGATGGAGAGCATCAGTTTTTGTTTACTGAATGTAACTAAAATATGTGTATATATGCTACGCACCTTTATATGTATATATATGTCAGTGTATGGTATGTATAGATATACTATCTTTTAATCTATACGCCTAGTTATTTATATTTGTATACTTCTGGGCAAGTAATACGAAGTGTTCATTGAAGGAGTGAAATACTGTCTATTTGAACTTAAAAAACAAAAATAAAAAAACGAAAAATTTATTCGAAGAATGAGCTCGGAAAAGCACTTAAAAAACAATAATTTTCTATAGTATAGAAAATATATCAGTATAGATTTCTCTATTTAATTTAGTATTTAAACAAGAAAATCTATCTATACACACAGGTAATTACACAACCAATTAATATGATATTAAAGGAGTTAGTTAAAATGGAAGAAGGTCTATAATTCCACAATTTGAATATGATTGTTTGCTACTTGGGCACAATTTTATTAAGGAGTGGTTGTCACACAATTAAAACATTCGTAATGACAGCAGAAAAGATAAAAAAAATCTATTTTTCAGTTTTTAAATCTTTTTTTTTTGGGACCAATGCTCAGGTGATGGCAACTATTCATGCAGTGTATTGTCTTGGAAAACAGGAGAAATAGTTTATAGGAGAAAGAAAAGGGAGGATAGAGACTATTTTTTATGACTAGCGTATACACCTTCGTCGCCTTTTTTTCGAGAATTGCTTTTTAGTAATATAATAATTTTCACGTCTATTTTTCATTCGATCAGAATGTTCATGCCATGACAAAATGATTGAAAACATAATATAGCTTGGAATGAAAAGTTTTATTTATACAAAAACCATTTCGTATAAACCAAGACACAAATTGTGGTTTAATAAGACGTTCGAACTTGCAGTCAGATCCAGAGAGAAGCATTCAGAAATTGACGCAATAATAACTGCGCATAAATTGATTTACTTCACAAGCAGGCGAAATCATCGTGTACCACAGCACTAAGGAGTGAGAGAGTTTTATACGAGCAGCGTTTTCGTGCTAAAGCTCATTCTTTTCCTAGGGGAAATAATAGCTTTTGGTCTTATGTATAGTTTGAGTACTCAGATTAATGATACTATGATCACTGAAAAGTTTCAGAACGCTTATGGATACAAGCAAAACCTGCCTTAGCAATGAATAAAAATATTGGCCCATATTATGATAAAATTTGTAAAGATAATTGCTTTTATTTTTTTTTTTTTTTAACTTACACAAGGAAGTAATCATACACGACAAAACAAAAAAAACTGGTAACTTGAATATAAAAAGAAAACATGTTTTCACATAAATTTTCAAAAAAATCTGTCCAAACATTTGCTCAAAAACCATTCAATTATTTTATATAATGCCTGAGGATTTTTGCAGTAGAGGACATTTTTTTTTATGATTTAAATGTTATTTAACTAAAATTTGTTGGGTTTTCAAAATGTTTACTTTACCAAAATTTATATTTACTTTTTGTCAACGTATCTGTTATTACTGTAATACCCATATATATATGGTGCGTATGTACATATCTACTAAATAAACATCCTTAGTTTGTTTTTTCCCATCATATGGCATTCAAGAAAAACAAATTTCCGAGACACCTTACATGTCTCTATGGCAAATAAACTAACGTGTATACATCCATCCACTCATTCATCTTGTTTTGGAGACATATTAGCTGCTGTTGCAGATACATCTGCAGCTGAGTGCATTTCTTGTTTGTTCTCCTTTACGATGACAACAAAATCTGAAACCTTAAACTTGTTACGAGTATAAATGAAGCTGTCGGCATGACAGTCAAATAAATATGTACCATATGTACATTGTACATACCTATGTACATTTATTATTATGATAGAAAGTGGAAAAAGATGTCAGTAAGAAAACTTTATAGTGAATGTCTCTTCTATTCTATTGCAATTGGCTCTTAAGAAATCATTCATATAGTAAAAGTCACACAGTATATTAAGGAAATGAAAATATGAAAGAGACTAACGTGTCTTGGAATGGAAGACGAAAAAAAAATCAAAAAAAAATTGTTGCACTTGCTTATAAAAACAACAAAAAACTTATGTATTTAAATAAGTGGATGCACTTATCAGTCAGTCAGCTTGCACTGGTAGAAAAAGGCATCAGGCCTAGACATTGCACGATTTAAAAGAAATAAATTTAATTTTTTTTAATTTAATTTTACTCAAGATACATACTTACTTACTTACTTAATTGTTTATTGTAACCCTTCAGGCAGGATAGCAGGCTAAATTCCCATACCACGAATGATGTGTGTGGTAACTTCATTCGTTAGTGGTGGGACCTACAGTTTAAAGTCGACTCCGAATGACAGATTTGAAAAACTTATCGTGGCAAATTTTATTTCCTCTCAATGTTTTTGCCAGAAGAGTTCTGAGAGGAAGTCGCGGAAAGAAATATTTTTTTCATATTTCGTTTTGCTTGAGATGTGTAAGCAGACTTTTGAACCACGGGTTCTCGTCGAATAAGCTAACACACTACCTACTGGATTACGACAAATTCTTTGTAATACAAAGTTTGTAAAACTGGATCTATTTATGGCTAACTACACATCGTGGGCAAGGATAGCGGCTTTGAGTGGGGACCCATTTCACAATGAATTCAAACTCCAACCCCAAGAGCAAACCCTCGCTAACCTAAGTCGGTGAGCACAAAGCATCCACTCAAGGCGGTGGACGAAACACTCCAGGTAGGCTCCTGCCAGAAATCTAACTACCCCCCCCCCCCCACCTTTGAAGTCAAAACCCAAGTGTCTACTTCGGCAACATTCGGCTTGGCACACAAAACATCAGTCGCGAAACTAGTCCCTAGTGTCGCCACACCTTCCACCGTGGCACCTTCGACCGAGGCACTATCTACCTCCAATCCTGTTTCAAATATGTCCACGAACAAGTCTGGCGCGCAGGCCCCTGACACCAAACCACTTTCGTATGTCAATATTACCTTGACTCATGGCAATTTTATATATTCTTAGAGTTTTTGCAAGAAAATTTTCTGAGAGGAAGTCGCCGCAGAAATATTTTTTCATATTTCGGTTCGATCGAGTTGTCTGACCTGGTCAGATGTCTAACCATGCCCTCACGTCTAATAAGCCAACACACTACCTACTAGACTATTGCCACTTCAAAATATCAATAATGGAATAAAATTCCAGTGTATCGCATACAGCAGAAGGCAAACGTACTCCATAATGGGACTAATGTATACCCATATATAAATTCGTTAGAGAACCATCATTCAAGACTTGTGGCTGACAATTGTTTCTTCTTCGAAGTATTCGTCTTTCATTTATTTTACTTCTAATAGTGGTAGATGAGTGGTGGGTCAACTAACCATTTCAGAGAGAATGCTTTCTGGTACTCATATCGTTACGAAAATGAAAAAATCTAAATGCTGGTGTTTTGCTTTTACATCGTTTAACATTAAATTATAAATAAAAGCTACAAAAACAAAGACAATGAACTTGTTTACAAGTTATCGCACTGCGTAATATAACAACAAACATCAGCATAAAAAATATTAAACAAGTAAACTAAATTGTACCAACAAACACTACAAGGATAAATGTAAACAAAATACACAAACAACAATAATGAAACAACGATGTTTACATTTATAGAGATCTCGAGAAGGCAAAGCCACGATCAGACTGTTTACGTTGCCATAAAAAAGGCAAGGCAAAGCAGGCAACTGAGTTAGTAAAAGTTCAGTCAGTTTTGTGTGAAGACGCGGTGCGTTTAACGAAAGTAATCGAGGTTTGAAGATGTCCGTAATAAAGATCTGTCGAAAAATCGTCCAGTAATTGTTATTGTTTATGCAAAGGGTGTAATCAGTGGAATGACAAACAAAGCAATTGTTGTTGTTACATCAAGTTCTGGACAGTGGCACACAGAATTGTGCGAACAATAAAGAATTTTTATAAAACTGAATAAAAATTTTTTATTTTATTTTTAATCTAGGAGCTCATATTGTAAACGATTTTAAAAGGTAAGAATATGTTAACTCCCTACAGCGGTCTTCCTGTTTCTAACAAAGAGATTTAATCATGATTATGAACAGTCATCTTCCACAACATAATCTATTTTGCAAATGGTTAAACGAAGAAAATATATTCCCAGTATTAGTGGTATAAAAAACACTCTTTAGAGCTTGTAAAATTATAAAGGTACACTTTAGTCATGAAGCAACGAAAACCATTGCATTGGCACCAATCCTACCTTAACAATGTCATGGCCTTTACATTTTGTTAATTATGAAATTTGGTGCCACATGCATGCAGCATAAATAAGCATTTGAAATGAATAAAATAATCATAACCATTCACATTTAAATAATGATCGCATGCATGCGGTATGACATGCATTAAGTTTAGTTGACCAAAAAAATTGTGTGCAGCATGACATATGGAATATGCGGATTAATAAGAAAAAGCTCCTGTTAGAGTTTAATGACGTTTTAAGCGCACATAATTATTTGAATTTAGACATGTTATCAAATCCAAATTAAATATGAAGCCATAAAGTTCTTGAATGAATCTTTTTAAATCCAATTAAAGTTGCTTAACTGAACTGTTGATTGAATTTATATGTCCTTATGTGCTGGAGATCTGAACCCATAATGATCAGCTATGTATTCTGTATAATCCAGCAAAGAAAAAAATACGAAGGACCTATGGATCGAAGATACCGGATTATAATGATCTACACCTCCCTCAGAATATATGTAGAATACTGGAATACTTTGGGTAAACATGCCCTGAAACTGGGAGTATATCTTCTTTAAAAACTGTAACAACATTTCAGCAGAGGAGACTCCAGAACACCTTCTGTTATTATCCAGCGTATGAGAACCGAAGAAGAAGATTTCTAGGGCATCCAGGCTTTATTCACAGAACATGTGTAGCCAAAAACGATATGAAAAAATTAACTTCCGGTATGGTTGAGAAATGCCAACCACGAGTTCTGACAATTTGATGTCGTAGATAATCTGGTTGCTACAAAGGACCTTATTGAACTTATCTAAGCTATGTACACTGAAACTGTAGTCAATTAAATCTAATCTAACCTAATAAATGTGTTATGTATACAGAATACAGAAAGCAGCAAATGACTATTATTACTTGAAGATTTGGAAACTGCAATAAAAAGCTGGGCAGTGCACCATCCTTGATGGGAATTGAGTTAAACATTTCTTTCAATATTTGCAGTTAATTATACAGCGGTGTGTGTAGACTTTTTCCCTGCATATTTTTTTGTAGGTTTTTAATTATTTCTAGGTGATATTTTTTATTCGTTTTTGTCTTCAAACATAACACCTTTTCCAATTTGATAAACATCGCCGGGATAAAAGTCAGCCTTTAGAGATATATGTAGACTTTTGTCTTTGACAGAATGTCGGTTTTAAAACAAGTATTCCAATCGACATTGACGACCCAGCCGTTACTTTTAACTTAATAAGTTTAAATAAAATAACTTTAGTCTAGCAGATGTGAGTTGGCTTAATAAATGCGAGCCCGTAGTCCCATCCCCAGCTCATGATCTCGAACAAAAAGAAATATGAAAAATATAACCCTACGGAGACTTCGTCTCAGCAGTCTTCTGGCTAAAATTCTGGAATTAAAATAAAATTCCCATGAAAAGTTTCTCAAAAATCTGTTGCACGGAGTCGCCTTTAAATTGTATTTGCCACCACTAATGGATAAAATTAACACATACAACATAAGCGGTGTGGGAAGCTTGGTCTTAATCCTGACTAAAGGGTTGCAATGACACTCTCAATAAAATTAAAAAAGAATTTCGTGTATCAAAAACTAGATTTGATTTATTTAAAATATATTTACTGGCGTTAAATGTTTGAATTCCATTTACTACATACGAGTATAAGCCAACAGCAATTACATTTAAATCATTAGGAAATTGGAAAATCTATAGCAAACCAGTTCTATTTATTGCATGTAAATACTCCAAGCATTAGCGCTCCATTTAAGCCATAGGGTCACTATAAAAATATGTTTCATGTTCACTACATATTAACTTTTGAAATGACTTTGAAAATAGTATTTCGAATCCTATAAAGGCTGTTGATTTTCTGCACCAGCAATAATTGTTATACCATAAACACAATGGATGCAACGCGGCAAATGCATCAATCTTTTAAAAATAGAATAAATTTGTGTTTATGGTATAATAGGTGTGCTTGCTTTTAAGCTAGTTTCTATTTTTATTCGCAGCAATGAGAGAATTAGTGCCTACTGTGAGAGTATTTACTCTGTCAATACGATAAGATGCATGAAATAGAGGTTTTAATAACGCGATGTATGAAATATAACGGCAAAGTATGTTTTAACGGCACCGTTAATAAAGGCTTCAGGATCTGTTAATTTTTTATTTGTTTTGTTTTAGCTTTCCTGCTGCAGCCCTTATTATAATTGATGCGCATAGAGCTTACCTTAGCATGAAATTGCAAAATAATTGTATTTGCTGCCTTGCGTTTATTGTGTTCAGAGCATTACTTTGATCCCCGAAAATGTTGAAAATATTCACACAAAATTTAGATTAAAAGGGTTCTAATATGTGAAGTAATTAACTTGACAAACAATTTTATATAGACTAAAGCCATTAATAGAGTCCGTTGCAACATTAAAGAATATAAAGAAAGTGAGAGCTTAATGCAACTGTGTATAGCATAGCCTTGTGTAGAGTCCAGTTTGTTTAACAAATAATGACCAACTGACTGGTAAAACAAAGCATATGTAGTTGAAGACTGCATACGTTTTCATTTCCCTTTAAGTATAGTGAGACATGTAAAGGCATTTGCCGACAAAGAAAATATTTTTTCTTTTTTAATTTATTTTTGCAACGTTAGTGGCAAAGTATAACCACAAAGTGAGCAACAAATGAAAGGGCATTCTAAAATAAATAGACGATCATTAACGACTTACATGTTTTGTTAGAATTATGCAAGTTTATTAAATATTTCTTTTTATAGGGTAGGAAACTTAAAAGTTTAAATTTAAAAATACAATAAAACAAAAACAGCTTGAAATTTTACCAAATTTGTTTTTTATATTGTGAAGTACAATTGTTCCGGTTAGGAATTTATTATTATTTCATTCATATGTCTGCCGCGGCTGGCTTCACAGTACCTCATTCGCTCGGGCCAATTTTCTTGGGGTCGTATCTCGGTAATGGCAACACGAATGTTGGCCTTATAATGCTCAATTGTCTCTGGTTTGTCAACATACACTTTTCTTTAACGGCGTCCCACAGAAAATGGTCCAACGATATCAAATCGCAGCTTCTTGGCGCAGCCATCAAACGTTTGACGCAGTAAATCGATTTTGGCAACTTGCACCATCCTGTTGTAACAAAACATCGTTCACATAAATACCATGAAGAGCAGGTACAAAAAAATCGATCATCATGATGAGATAGGTGTCTCCATTGACGGTAATGGTTGGCGCCATTCTCATTTTCAAAGAAATATGGGCCAATGATGCCTCCGCTTATCAAATCACACAAAACAGTTACTCGAAATGGGTGCATTGGCTTCTTTAAGACTCCGTGTGAGTTTTCTGAGTCCCAAATACGGCAAGTTTGCTTATTAACATACCCACCAAGATGAAACTCAGCTTCATACGAAAAGATAATTTTTTTTGGCAATATCGACATCATCGTGCAGTTTCTCGTTGGCCCAATTAATCCTAACGTTGCTCAAGCGTAAGTCGATTCATTACGTTCAGTGGAGATAATGTACTTTTGTGACAGAACAGAATGACATATGTAAGTATTACCAGATTCGAAATAACCGATGGTACAAATTTAAACCAACGCCCTATATTTTACAGAATTTTCTCAAATTAATATTTTGACGCATTAATTATGGGACTTAATTTTAACTTACAATTTTGAACTGTAATAGGATTTATACTCTTTATCTTCCTAATAATGTTAATGAATTTAAATCAAGATCTTGCACAGAAGATTATTATTTAAATTCTATTGAAATTCAAGCGTTTAACAGATACTGATTGTAGGGTATTCTTATTGTTATATATGTATTTACATACATTATATGTTTGCATGAATACATAAAATACATAACATCTAATTGATTATCTCTTAAGTATATTATTAAAATAAAACTCAGTCTCATTATAACCGCCGATTAATAAACATCGTCTTTTAATTGCATCGTGCACTTCCCAAAAATATTACAGTGGCGACGAGGACACGGTTATTTTTGTAAAGTAGCGGTAGATTAATACCTTAAAAGTTGTTTTTTTTTCTAATTCCGTACGGTCGTTAAATAAAAATAAAATATGCCGATTGACAGTGATTTTTTTCAAAAAATAATTAAACAGCAGCAAGAATTTATGAGTAAAATGTTAGCGGATCAGCAAAATTGTATGGCTCAAATGTTACGGGAACTGACATCATCATCGACACAGCAAACACCACCACCACCTGCATTCCATAGTTTTAATAAAGACCAACAAAATTTTACTACCTATTTGGAGCAATTGAATCAAAATTTTAATGCTTACTCGATCACTAAGCCTGAAAAGAAAAAATCATTTTTTTTGTCTTGGATTGGCAGTGACACTTTCGAATTAACAAAAAAACTATTCGGGAGCGATGATTTAAATGGAAAAACATTTGACGAAATTACTGTCAAATTAGCAACTCATTTTGAAGAAAAGATCCATAGCGTAGCCGCCCGTTTGGAATTTAATAGATGTGTTATGCAGCCAAATCAATCTGGATAGCAAATCTTAGGGGTATAGCTCGACAGTGCAAATTCGTTTGTGGAGCAGGAAACTGTAATAACGGCTACGTCGATGAAATGATTCGTGATCAAGTGATTTTAAATACACCTCATGATGCTGTACGGACAGCATGTTTGCAAAAAGTTCAGCCGTCGTTGGCTGACATATTAATAATAGCTGATGCACATGAAGCCACATTAAAAACAATAGCAGCAATAAAATTAAAAGACACAAATTTTGAAGAAAATGATGTTAACACAGTTTCCAGTACAAAAAATAATAAAGTTGTTCAACAAACAAATAATAGATATAAAAATGCCGTTAGAAATAAGAATTCTGAAAAACAAAAACTCAAACGGTGCTCAGGTTGTTTCACGTCGCACCCCCGCAGTAATTGTCGATTTAAAAATGCTATTTGCCATCAATGTGGTAAAACCGGTCATATAGCCCCAGTTTGTTTGTCAAAAAATAAAGAAAATAGAAGAAATAAATATGTAAAAAATCGAGCAAAAAATAATAAGAATTACAACAACGAAAATAATTTTGTAGAAGCAAGTGATGTGTTTATGATCACACTAAAAAAAGAAAGTAATGTTAAAAGAGAAATAAAGAACAATAAGAACAACAAAGAGCAAATCACTGGTGTTGTATTTAATAAAGATAATAAAATATTTATTCACTTAGAATTTTTAAATAAAAGAGTAAAATTTCAGATGGACTCCGGGGCCACTACATCCATTATTTCAAAGCAAACCTAAAATTTTTTAGGAAGGCCAATGTTAAAGAATTCTACCAAAATTTTACATGGGTTCGGTAAGAATGAAATTCCTATTATGGGTGAACTAAATTTGCAAGCCAAATGCGGTAATATAATAAAAAACATTTTGTTAATCGTAGCAGATATCCAGCAAAGTAATAATTTATTCGGTGCAGATTTGTTTCAGCTTTTTGGTTTCACAATAAATAAAATTAATGCAGTATCAATGATAAATACAACAAATATTTTCGAAAAATATAAAGAAATCTTTAGGCCAGCAATAGGCACTATAAAGAATTTTAAAGCAACGATTCATTTAAAGGAAAATGCAACCCCAAAATTTTTTAAAAGCAGGCAAGTTCCATTTGCCTTGATGCCTAAATTCAAAGAAGAAATAAATCGTTTAGTTGTCTTAGGCATCATAAAACCTATAAAGTTTAGCGATTGGGCATCGCCTATTGTAATCGCAAAGAAACCTGACGGAAGTGTACGTGTGTGTGCCGACTTTAAATTTGCTGTCAACATGCAAATTGATATCGAGCAATACCCATTGCCAACTCGGGAAAACTTGTTTTATAAAATAAGATTCGGGAAGCTATTTTCGAAAATAGATTTAAAAGATGCATATGTGCAAATGGAATTAGACGAACAGTCGAAGAAGGTACTTGTAATTAATACGCCTTTCGGACTTTTTCAGTACCAGCGGCTTCCATATGGCATTGCTAGTGCACCTGCTATATTTCAAAAATATATTGAACAATTACTCCAAAATATAGATGGGTGTGCAAATTATCTTGATGATATTATCATCACAGCTCCAACATTTGAAAAACATCTCGAACGACTTGAAAAAGTGCTTACAATTTTAAAAGATAAAGGTATTTGTTGTAAAAAAGAAAAATGTTTATTCTTCCAGAAACAAATTGTTTATTTAGGTCGAAAAATAAGTGCATCAGGTATTTTGCCAGACGAGCAAGGTGTTAAGGCTGTGGAAAATCTTAAGCGTCCGCAAAATTTAAAAGAATTGGAAACTTTTATAGACAAAATAACCTATTATCATAATTTTATTCCGAAGTTTTCAACATTAGCTGCACCGATTAATAAATTACGCCGCAAAGGTGTTCCTTTTCATTGGGGAAAAGAACAAGAATATTCTTTTAATGAATTGAAAAGCCATATTGTAAAGGCTACTGAGTTAGCTCATTATCAAGAAAATCTGCCTTTGCTTTTAGCTACCGATGCATCGTCATACGGAATTGGTGCCGTGTTATCACACGTATATCCTGACGGGTCAGAGAAACCGATTGCGTTCGCCTCAAAAACTTTAAATTTGGATGAAACCCATTACGCCTAGATTGAAAAAGAGGCATTATCTATTATATTTGGAGTTACGAAATTCCACCAATATGTTTATGGGCGAAAATGTATATTAATTACAGACCACAAACCTCTTGTTAGTATTTTTAACCCAGCTAAGCATCTACCAATATCGACTTTACAACGACTACAACGCTGGGCAATTACACTAATGGCGTATACATTTGAAATTAAGTACCGTAAAAGCAAAGAAAATGCTAATGCTGACGCCCTTTCAAGATTACCCTTAGGTCCAGATCCCGAATTTGACCATATAGAAAATTCTGTTAATGTTAGTGAAATATTAACAACGCCTATAAATGCTGATCAAATACTAAAGAGCGCAAGTAGAGATAAGGTCTTACAAAAGGTAAAATAGCATGTCTTAAACGGTTGGCCGAAACGTAACAATGACCCAGAATTGTCCCCATACTATAATCGTAAAGTTCAGTTAACTCTACAAAATGAATTACTTTGTTTACAGGGAAATGGATTTGATTTTCGTGTAGTTATACCTACGGAATTACAAAATCATATATTAAAACTTCTCCACGAAGGACACTGGGGGACGGTAAAAATGAAGCAATTAGCACGCAAGCATAGTTGGTGGCCCAAAATAGATAAACAAATCGAAGATATCGCAGCAAAATGCAAAGTTTGTAATGAGATTGGTCCAAGCCCAAAGCAAATTTATTTACCCTGGCCATCACCAACTGGACCCTGGGATCGCATACACATTGATTTTGCTGGCCCAATCTTTAACTATATGTGGCTTATTTGCATTGATGCTTTTTCGCAATTTCCCTTTGTAGTACAATTAAAACACACAACAAGTAAGGATACAATATTGGCGTTATCATCTATTTTTGCTATTGAGGGGTTGCCAAATGTAATTGTGAGTGACAACGGGCCGCAGTTGGTGTCTGAAGATTTTAAAAACTTTTGTGCCGAAAATGCAATCAAGCATATCACTACCACCCCGTTTCATCCTCCTTCCAACGGTCTCGCCGAACGTTTTGTTCGACCCTTAAAACTGCTGTAAAGAAAAACTTGGAAGATGGGTTGCCTCTAAAAAATGCAGTAAATAAATATTTATCAACTTATCGATTCATACCCAATCATGATGGAAAATCTCCTGACGAGATACTTCATGGTCGTGTTCCACGTACAATTTTGAGCCTAATATCGTCATTCAAAAAGCAGTCAAGCAACGATGAAAGTATACAAAATAAGTTTTATCGCTCACAAACAGTTTTCGCGCGCAATTTTTCCCGTGGCCCTAAATGGATTCCCGCTGAGGTAACAAAACAATTGGGAAGAATGTTGTACATAGTACGAACACCTTGCGGTTACCTTAAACGTCAACAAAATCAATTAAAACACCGGGTAGACGATGAACCACTTCACCAAACTGGGCTAAATAGTAATAATCACAGAATGCCGCGACATAAAATCTTACAACGAGCGAATAGATGTCACAGTGATTACCATCCTATATTACAGGGTAACAATAGTTTACAAGATAGTAATCAACACTCACCGGATTCAACAGAGCACAACTGTAAAATCAACAACACCCCAGAAACAAGCTTACGCAGAAGTGAACGACCACGGAAACTGGTTGACAGATACGAAGCAGAAGATTTCAGAAAGCAATAGAAATTTTAAATAAATAATTTCTATATTAAAAAAAAAAATATTTATATAAAAGCAATATTATAGATATATATAAAAATATATTCATGCTAATTGATATTTTTATATAAATTGTATTACTAATTGGAACACTTAAATATTGAATATTTGTATTTATATCTACACATACATAACTTAAATTGAATTGAATTCATTATTCTTTTAAAATATTAAAATATTAAAATATAATCTTAGTAGTTTGCTACTATTGTTATGATTTATTATTACTATGATTATTATTATCAAGAAGGGAAGAGATGTTATATATTTACATACATTATATGTTTGCATGAATACATAAAATACATAACATCTAATTGATTATCTCTTAAGTATATTATTAAAATAAAACTCAGTCTCATTATAACCGCCGATTAATAAACATCGTCTTTTAATTGCATCGTGCTCTTCCCAAAAATATTACACTTATTAATATAATAGATAATCAAAATTAAATACAATTTTAAGACAAACTCTCAATTGACAGTGACACATGAGCATGAGCCTTTTATACTTCAACTCTTGTTGGTCTTTAGCGGTTGAATTTTTTTAATGTCATCAGTGTATGGCACACAGTTTCAATGCAATTCACACAACCAGTTTATTCAAGCGTTTGAAGTCAAGTCGTAATATCAATACTGTTGCTGTTGTTATTCGAATATCAATATCGGGTCTTTCATTAAGCGTTTCCTATGTTGAAATTTAAACAAAACAAAACTTGTATAAGAAGATATTTCAGAAGTTTTTTATTCGTTTGAAAGACCCTTCAAAAATGCGTCTCGTGCAAGTCGGATAGAAAATGATGAAATAAGATCAGACCTGAAGCTACCAATAGATTTCAAAGGCCTAAGTGGTATTTTTTAATCATTAAAACAGAGCCTACCCAATAAAGTGCTGTTTTTGATGTTATCTTGCAAATATGTGTTCCATTGAAGCACTCGAATTACTTTTGGTTGATATTTGTGCAACAATCTACGCAGAACTATTTACACTTAAAGAATAGAATTTTAGTTTTGCAACTAAAATCATTATATAGGAATGTTGCAAATGGTTTCAGATATTTCGTGAAATTACATTGTGTTGTTTTAATAGAATTTGTGTGTGTTTAATTATTCCATACTCCGTTTTATTGGAATTGTAAGCCAATATCTGTTCATGCATAGTCTAAGACCTATAAGCCATTCTTCTTACTGCCAATTCGTTTGTACTCTAGTACTTCTATGCGTTAAAGAAGCAGCCCACAATCGTATGTAGATTGCCAGTAAATTTTCAAAAAAGCTTTCCGTTGTTGCATTTACATTTTATAGTTGCATTAGTCATTGAGTGTTGTCGAGATTTTTATTCTCTTAGTTGGTTTAGTTCAGATTTTGCCATTACATTGGCATCGTATTGAAGCCAAAATTTATTATAATTTTCTTTTCTTGCTGTTGGAGTATCCGTTTTTTATATGCAATAGCAGTGTTTACTTTTGTCTGACCATAGGATTCATTTAATTTTATTGTCTTTTTATGGTACAATTAGGATGAAGAGAGGGAAGATGTTATTTATGGGATTTATTTAAATACTATTTTTATTTAATTTACAAGAAATAATTTTTAGAATTTCTTATTTCTTTTCTTCTGTATTTTTCTTTTTTGCATAAAATCAGCGAGGGAGATAAACAGTTTTGAAGTAACCATCCAATGTAACTTTAAAAAATAAAAGAGATCTTAAGGGTTTGAATTGGAAATAAGCCCAATAAGAAGAATTACTCGAAATGGTAGTAGTAGTATCTAACGGTTAGAGCTGTAAACACAATGAACGCAACGCAGCAAACTCAAAAATCTCACAAAAATAGAATACATGGGTGTACATAGAATGGATGACTTTAAAGGCAGTGCGACAACAAGCAAAGATGCTGTTGCTTTGCTTTTAATCTATTTTTCTATCATGTTGTTATTCGTAGCAGTGAGAGAATTAGTGCGTACAGTGAGAAGATTTGTACTGTTAATAAGAGGAAAATTGCTGCCAATACAATCACATGCTTGCAATAGAGGTTTTAAAAATGCTATAAAAACGCGAAAAATTGTTTCGTGCCGCTGTCTTTACATACACAGCAAATTATTCATTACAACCCTTCAGTTCGGGTTACGACAAAGCTTCTCACACCACTTATGTAGTGTGTGTTCATTTTATACATAAGTGGTGGGACCTATAGTTTAAAATCGACTCTGAACGACAGATTTTAATTAACTTTTCATTTCAATTTTATTTACTCTCTGAGTCTTTGCCAGAAATCTACAGAGAGGAAATCGACGAATAAATATTTTTTCATGTTTCTTTTTGTTGGAGATGTCTGATCTGCGGTTTGAATCGTGGCATCACGTCAACACACTATCTGTCTTTATTATAAACTGTCTTTGTTATAATTAATACGCATGCAGCTTACCTTAGGCTGCAATTGAAAAATTGTTGTGCTTGCTGCGTTGCGTTTATTGTGTTTAAAGCATAACGGATTGCTCTAAATAGACGATTTTGGTGTAAATATTAGTTCAGTTCCTTTATCTTATTCACAAAATGTTTGCAATACTTTCAATCTCCCTTTATTTTTCGCTCCTTCACATATGTGAACCTTATTAAGGGCTAAGATAACAGAAACTCTTTCTAATCTTTTTCAACTTGTTGTTCTGCATATTTAACAGAAATTATCTTTTGTTTGCTTATAAATTTTAAAATAACTTTTTTAAGATAACTTTTCATCATACGTCATAGTAATTAGCCTTGTAAATGGCGCCTGTAACTCGCATATTGTAATGCTGTAAGCGCAATAAACGCAAGGCAGTAGGCACAGCAAACAACATCACGTGCAAATAACAGTATGTTTTTATTGAAAATGGTGTTGGCAGCTGATCCTAATTTTCTTTCAAAAATCATCTTCGGCAATGAGGAGCATTTCTAGATGAATGAGTACGTGAACCATCAAAATTGTAAAATTTTGGACGATGTTAACTCACATGAGATTGAAGAGTGTCGAATTAATGTTTGGTATGGATTTTTGACAGGCGCTGTCGTTGGTCCACATTTCTTTAAGAACGACAACGATGATTTCCAACTTCGTTGGGCCTGAATTACATGAGCTAGTCAACAACGACATTTGGTTTCAATATGACGATGCTACGTGTGACAGAGCTCATGCCAGTTTAGATATTATACACGAGAGATTTGACAGTATGGTCATCTCATGTGGAGGTTATGTGAACTGGGCACCGAGATCGTTGGATTTGTTCTTGTTTAACTTTTTCTTTAGGGTTTTTTAAGTTGCAGGTGTATCCAAGAAAGCTACAAATTATTTACAAATATAACACATGCCATTAATCAAATCGGCCTGATTTATGAGTATTGGAAAATTAAACATTTCGGATGTGCTCCAAGCCGATAAGCCAAGGCGAACTTATTAGTGATGTTATACTCTCCAGATAATGACATCAATAGGTCTTTCAAACACAATAAACATGTCAATTGTATCTCACACACACTTTGTCTTTGCCTCCAAGTTTTTTAAACTATAACCTATTTGAGCCAGTTTGAATTTGATTATGCATATTGAATACAAAAATCACTTTCATAATTCTTGTGATGAGAAAACATTTAAAGTAAACAAGTCTTCCACTTGGACGCTTTAATTGGATTAATCTGATCTTTCGTAATGATTCTGTCAAGAAATGACAGTTTCCTGGCAATCTAATTAAACCTTTGCTTTGTTGGTTCATGAGTTAATTTTATAATTCAAAGTTCACTGAATTTTTTTTATTTGAAATTATCTCGGGCGTTAGAAATGCTTTAAAGTTTATATTCTATTTTTTTCTTAGAAAATTATCTTGGCTGGTGGCCAAATTGACGATCACAACAAAATTGTTGATAAATTTTTTGAAATTTTCAGTAGATTTTTACACGAAGACAAAACGATGTGGAAAAGGATTGGAATTCCTTACATAGTTATGGTAAAAAAAAGAGCGTTATCTCAACTGAAAGTTTTCAAATTCTATTTTTACTTTCCATTTTTCGTTTAGGAAATGATTCCACAGAGCTAATCGTTAGCATAATAAGCTATAGACATCTAAGCACTAGGATCCACTTGAGAACAATTATAAGTTCTTTATATAGAACACATTCTACTGCCTTTAAATGAAATCTTCCTGGGAAACATGATTGTAGCATTTCCACAACGAATACGACTAATTATATGTTTCTAATAAAAACCTGCACGGTGATCATTCTGAATTGTGTCCACAAAAATATCAAAGAAATATTGCTGTTGATTTGGGAGTGATTCGGTTCTTATATTGAAATTTAATGAAGGTAATGACAAATTACTCTGGATCTGTGGGAATACTGATAGCGCCAGTAACGCTTCCTGTAACTAGACATGAAGAATGTAGCTGTTTACCAAAGACTGGTTACACAAGTGGAGGCGTATATGAGAACTGAATCAGTGCATTCGGATTTATTCGCCACATTGCGAATAGTCCTCTCGGTAGGACCATTTTGGCGATTGTGAAATGGACAAAATGAGCGTAATGCTGGCGGAAAGTTGCAGTCATTTTGATAGAACTTTTTTTATTTATTTTTATTTATTTTTATTTGTACGTGTTGTTGAGTGCTTCATTCATGTATGGTGATTTGTCAAAACAGACTGAATAAATGTCAACTAATTCGACAGATGCAACTTCCACAATATGGCCGTTAGCATCTATCACAATTTGGAAGTCCTTGTTCGAAGACCAGAAATATTAATGTATTTTATGAAAAAAGCGATGCCAAGTAGACCATTTCTTTTCAAAATTTTTCTTCTTTTTCTATTTCTTTTTTTTAATTCTTTCAATTCTATTGAAACGGGCCGCAGTTGGTGTCTGAAGATTTTAAAAACTTTTGTGCCGAAAATGCAATCAAGCATATCACTACCACCCCGTTTCATCCTCCTTCCAACGGTCTCGCCGAACGTTTTGTTCGACCCTTAAAACTGCTGTAAAGAAAAACTTGGAAGATGGGTTGCCTCTAAAAAATGCAGTAAATAAATATTTATCAACTTATCGATTCATACCCAATCATGATGGAAAATCTCCTGACGAGATACTTCATGGTCGTGTTCCACGTACAATTTTGAGCCTAATATCGTCATTCAAAAAGCAGTCAAGCAACGATGAAAGTATACAAAATAAGTTTTATCGCTCACAAACAGTTTTCGCGCGCAATTTTTCCCGTGGCCCTAAATGGATTCCCGCTGAGGTAACAAAACAATTGGGAAGAATGTTGTACATAGTACGAACACCTTGCGGTTACCTTAAACGTCAACAAAATCAATTAAAACACCGGGTAGACGATGAACCACTTCACCAAACTGGGCTAAATAGTAATAATCACAGAATGCCGCGACATAAAATCTTACAACGAGCGAATAGATGTCACAGTGATTACCATCCTATATTACAGGGTAACAATAGTTTACAAGATAGTAATCAACACTCACCGGATTCAACAGAGCACAACTGTAAAATCAACAACACCCCAGAAACAAGCTTACGCAGAAGTGAACGACCACGGAAACTGGTTGACAGATACGAAGCAGAAGATTTCAGAAAGCAATAGAAATTTTAAATAAATAATTTCTATATTAAAAAAAAAAATATTTATATAAAAGCAATATTATAGATATATATAAAAATATATTCATGCTAATTGATATTTTTATATAAATTGTATTACTAATTGGAACACTTAAATATTGAATATTTGTATTTATATCTACACATACATAACTTAAATTGAATTGAATTCATTATTCTTTTAAAATATTAAAATATTAAAATATAATCTTAGTAGTTTGCTACTATTGTTATGATTTATTATTACTATGATTATTATTATCAAGAAGGGAAGAGATGTTATATATTTACATACATTATATGTTTGCATGAATACATAAAATACATAACATCTAATTGATTATCTCTTAAGTATATTATTAAAATAAAACTCAGTCTCATTATAACCGCCGATTAATAAACATCGTCTTTTAATTGCATCGTGCTCTTCCCAAAAATATTACACTTATTAATATAATAGATAATCAAAATTAAATACAATTTTAAGACAAACTCTCAATTGACAGTGACACATGAGCATGAGCCTTTTATACTTCAACTCTTGTTGGTCTTTAGCGGTTGAATTTTTTTAATGTCATCAGTGTATGGCACACAGTTTCAATGCAATTCACACAACCAGTTTATTCAAGCGTTTGAAGTCAAGTCGTAATATCAATACTGTTGCTGTTGTTATTCGAATATCAATATCGGGTCTTTCATTAAGCGTTTCCTATGTTGAAATTTAAACAAAACAAAACTTGTATAAGAAGATATTTCAGAAGTTTTTTATTCGTTTGAAAGACCCTTCAAAAATGCGTCTCGTGCAAGTCGGATAGAAAATGATGAAATAAGATCAGACCTGAAGCTACCAATAGATTTCAAAGGCCTAAGTGGTATTTTTTAATCATTAAAACAGAGCCTACCCAATAAAGTGCTGTTTTTGATGTTATCTTGCAAATATGTGTTCCATTGAAGCACTCGAATTACTTTTGGTTGATATTTGTGCAACAATCTACGCAGAACTATTTACACTTAAAGAATAGAATTTTAGTTTTGCAACTAAAATCATTATATAGGAATGTTGCAAATGGTTTCAGATATTTCGTGAAATTACATTGTCTTGTTTTAATAGAATTTGTGTGTGTTTAATTATTCCATACTCCGTTTTATTGGAATTGTAAGCCAATATCTGTTCATGCATAGTCTAAGACCTATAAGCCATTCTTCTTACTGCCAATTCGTTTGTACTCTAGTACTTCTATGCGTTAAAGAAGCAGCCCACAATCGTATGTAGATTGCCAGTAAATTTTCAAAAAAGCTTTCCGTTGTTGCATTTACATTTTATAGTTGCATTAGTCATTGAGTGTTGTCGAGATTTTTATTCTCTTAGTTGGTTTAGTTCAGATTTTGCCATTACATTGGCATCGTATTGAAGCCAAAATTTATTATAATTTTCTTTTCTTGCTGTTGGAGTATCCGTTTTTTATATGCAATAGCAGTGTTTACTTTTGTCTGACCATAGGATTCATTTAATTTTATTGTCTTTTTATGGTACAATTAGGATGAAGAGAGGGAAGATGTTATTTATGGGATTTATTTAAATACTATTTTTATTTAATTTACAAGAAATAATTTTTAGAATTTCTTATTTCTTTTCTTCTGTATTTTTCTTTTTTGCATAAAATCAGCGAGGGAGATAAACAGTTTTGAAGTAACCATCCAATGTAACTTTAAAAAATAAAAGAGATCTTAAGGGTTTGAATTGGAAATAAGCCCAATAAGAAGAATTACTCGAAATGGTAGTAGTAGTATCTAACGGTTAGAGCTGTAAACACAATGAACGCAACGCAGCAAACTCAAAAATCTCACAAAAATAGAATACATGGGTGTACATAGAATGGATGACTTTAAAGGCAGTGCGACAACAAGCAAAGATGCTGTTGCTTTGCTTTTAATCTATTTTTCTATCATGTTGTTATTCGTAGCAGTGAGAGAATTAGTGCGTACAGTGAGAAGATTTGTACTGTTAATAAGAGGAAAATTGCTGCCAATACAATCACATGCTTGCAATAGAGGTTTTAAAAATGCTATAAAAACGCGAAAAATTGTTTCGTGCCGCTGTCTTTACATACACAGCAAATTATTCATTACAACCCTTCAGTTCGCAAACAGTTTTCGCGCGCAATTTTTCCCGTGGCCCTAAATGGATTCCCGCTGAGGTAACAAAACAATTGGGAAGAATGTTGTACATAGTACGAACACCTTGCGGTTACCTTAAACGTCAACAAAATCAATTAAAACACCGGGTAGACGATGAACCACTTCACCAAACTGGGCTAAATAGTAATAATCACAGAATGCCGCGACATAAAATCTTACAACGAGCGAATAGATGTCACAGTGATTACCATCCTATATTACAGGGTAACAATAGTTTACAAGATAGTAATCAACACTCACCGGATTCAACAGAGCACAACTGTAAAATCAACAACACCCCAGAAACAAGCTTACGCAGAAGTGAACGACCACGGAAACTGGTTGACAGATACGAAGCAGAAGATTTCAGAAAGCAATAGAAATTTTAAATAAATAATTTCTATATTAAAAAAAAAATATTTATATAAAAGCAATATTATAGATATATATAAAAATATATTCATGCTAATTGATATTTTTATATAAATTGTATTACTAATTGGAACACTTAAATATTGAATATTTGTATTTATATCTACACATACATAACTTAAATTGAATTGAATTCATTATTCTTTTAAAATATTAAAATATTAAAATATAATCTTAGTAGTTTGCTACTATTGTTATGATTTATTATTACTATGATTATTATTATCAAGAAGGGAAGAGATGTTATATATTTACATACATTATATGTTTGCATGAATACATAAAATACATAACATCTAATTGATTATCTCTTAAGTATATTATTAAAATAAAACTCAGTCTCATTATAACCGCCGATTAATAAACATCGTCTTTTAATTGCATCGTGCTCTTCCCAAAAATATTACACTTATTAATATAATAGATAATCAAAATTAAATACAATTTTAAGACAAACTCTCAATTGACAGTGACACATGAGCATGAGCCTTTTATACTTCAACTCTTGTTGGTCTTTAGCGGTTGAATTTTTTTAATGTCATCAGTGTATGGCACACAGTTTCAATGCAATTCACACAACCAGTTTATTCAAGCGTTTGAAGTCAAGTCGTAATATCAATACTGTTGCTGTTGTTATTCGAATATCAATATCGGGTCTTTCATTAAGCGTTTCCTATGTTGAAATTTAAACAAAACAAAACTTGTATAAGAAGATATTTCAGAAGTTTTTTATTCGTTTGAAAGACCCTTCAAAAATGCGTCTCGTGCAAGTCGGATAGAAAATGATGAAATAAGATCAGACCTGAAGCTACCAATAGATTTCAAAGGCCTAAGTGGTATTTTTTAATCATTAAAACAGAGCCTACCCAATAAAGTGCTGTTTTTGATGTTATCTTGCAAATATGTGTTCCATTGAAGCACTCGAATTACTTTTGGTTGATATTTGTGCAACAATCTACGCAGAACTATTTACACTTAAAGAATAGAATTTTAGTTTTGCAACTAAAATCATTATATAGGAATGTTGCAAATGGTTTCAGATATTTCGTGAAATTACATTGTGTTGTTTTAATAGAATTTGTGTGTGTTTAATTATTCCATACTCCGTTTTATTGGAATTGTAAGCCAATATCTGTTCATGCATAGTCTAAGACCTATAAGCCATTCTTCTTACTGCCAATTCGTTTGTACTCTAGTACTTCTATGCGTTAAAGAAGCAGCCCACAATCGTATGTAGATTGCCAGTAAATTTTCAAAAAAGCTTTCCGTTGTTGCATTTACATTTTATAGTTGCATTAGTCATTGAGTGTTGTCGAGATTTTTATTCTCTTAGTTGGTTTAGTTCAGATTTTGCCATTACATTGGCATCGTATTGAAGCCAAAATTTATTATAATTTTCTTTTCTTGCTGTTGGAGTATCCGTTTTTTATATGCAATAGCAGTGTTTACTTTTGTCTGACCATAGGATTCATTTAATTTTATTGTCTTTTTATGGTACAATTAGGATGAAGAGAGGGAAGATGTTATTTATGGGATTTATTTAAATACTATTTTTATTTAATTTACAAGAAATAATTTTTAGAATTTCTTATTTCTTTTCTTCTGTATTTTTCTTTTTTGCATAAAATCAGCGAGGGAGATAAACAGTTTTGAAGTAACCATCCAATGTAACTTTAAAAAATAAAAGAGATCTTAAGGGTTTGAATTGGAAATAAGCCCAATAAGAAGAATTACTCGAAATGGTAGTAGTAGTATCTAACGGTTAGAGCTGTAAACACAATGAACGCAACGCAGCAAACTCAAAAATCTCACAAAAATAGAATACATGGGTGTACATAGAATGGATGACTTTAAAGGCAGTGCGACAACAAGCAAAGATGCTGTTGCTTTGCTTTTAATCTATTTTTCTATCATGTTGTTATTCGTAGCAGTGAGAGAATTAGTGCGTACAGTGAGAAGATTTGTACTGTTAATAAGAGGAAAATTGCTGCCAATACAATCACATGCTTGCAATAGAGGTTTTAAAAATGCTATAAAAACGCGAAAAATTGTTTCGTGCCGCTGTCTTTACATACACAGCAAATTATTCATTACAACCCTTCAGTTCGGGTTACGACAAAGCTTCTCACACCACTTATGTAGTGTGTGTTCATTTTATACATAAGTGGTGGGACCTATAGTTTAAAATCGACTCTGAACGACAGATTTTAATTAACTTTTCATTTCAATTTTATTTACTCTCTGAGTCTTTGCCAGAAATCTACAGAGAGGAAATCGACGAATAAATATTTTTTCATGTTTCTTTTTGTTGGAGATGTCTGATCTGCGGTTTGAATCGTGGCATCACGTCAACACACTATCTGTCTTTATTATAAACTGTCTTTGTTATAATTAATACGCATGCAGCTTACCTTAGGCTGCAATTGAAAAATTGTTGTGCTTGCTGCGTTGCGTTTATTGTGTTTAAAGCATAACGGATTGCTCTAAATAGACGATTTTGGTGTAAATATTAGTTCAGTTCCTTTATCTTATTCACAAAATGTTTGCAATACTTTCAATCTCCCTTTATTTTTCGCTCCTTCACATATGTGAACCTTATTAAGGGCTAAGATAACAGAAACTCTTTCTAATCTTTTTCAACTTGTTGTTCTGCATATTTAACAGAAATTATCTTTTGTTTGCTTATAAATTTTAAAATAACTTTTTTAAGATAACTTTTCATCATACGTCATAGTAATTAGCCTTGTAAATGGCGCCTGTAACTCGCATATTGTAATGCTGTAAGCGCAATAAACGCAAGGCAGTAGGCACAGCAAACAACATCACGTGCAAATAACAGTATGTTTTTATTGAAAATGGTGTTGGCAGCTGATCCTAATTTTCTTTCAAAAATCATCTTCGGCAATGAGGAGCATTTCTAGATGAATGAGTACGTGAACCATCAAAATTGTAAAATTTTGGACGATGTTAACTCACATGAGATTGAAGAGTGTCGAATTAATGTTTGGTATGGATTTTTGACAGGCGCTGTCGTTGGTCCACATTTCTTTAAGAACGACAACGATGATTTCCAACTTCGTTGGGCCTGAATTACATGAGCTAGTCAACAACGACATTTGGTTTCAATATGACGATGCTACGTGTGACAGAGCTCATGCCAGTTTAGATATTATACACGAGAGATTTGACAGTATGGTCATCTCATGTGGAGGTTATGTGAACTGGGCACCGAGATCGTTGGATTTGTTCTTGTTTAACTTTTTCTTTAGGGTTTTTTAAGTTGCAGGTGTATCCAAGAAAGCTACAAATTATTTACAAATATAACACATGCCATTAATCAAATCGGCCTGATTTATGAGTATTGGAAAATTAAACATTTCGGATGTGCTCCAAGCCGATAAGCCAAGGCGAACTTATTAGTGATGTTATACTCTCCAGATAATGACATCAATAGGTCTTTCAAACACAATAAACATGTCAATTGTATCTCACACACACTTTGTCTTTGCCTCCAAGTTTTTTAAACTATAACCTATTTGAGCCAGTTTGAATTTGATTATGCATATTGAATACAAAAATCACTTTCATAATTCTTGTGATGAGAAAACATTTAAAGTAAACAAGTCTTCCACTTGGACGCTTTAATTGGATTAATCTGATCTTTCGTAATGATTCTGTCAAGAAATGACAGTTTCCTGGCAATCTAATTAAACCTTTGCTTTGTTGGTTCATGAGTTAATTTTATAATTCAAAGTTCACTGAATTTTTTTTATTTGAAATTATCTCGGGCGTTAGAAATGCTTTAAAGTTTATATTCTATTTTTTTCTTAGAAAATTATCTTGGCTGGTGGCCAAATTGACGATCACAACAAAATTGTTGATAAATTTTTTGAAATTTTCAGTAGATTTTTACACGAAGACAAAACGATGTGGAAAAGGATTGGAATTCCTTACATAGTTATGGTAAAAAAAAGAGCGTTATCTCAACTGAAAGTTTTCAAATTCTATTTTTACTTTCCATTTTTCGTTTAGGAAATGATTCCACAGAGCTAATCGTTAGCATAATAAGCTATAGACATCTAAGCACTAGGATCCACTTGAGAACAATTATAAGTTCTTTATATAGAACACATTCTACTGCCTTTAAATGAAATCTTCCTGGGAAACATGATTGTAGCATTTCCACAACGAATACGACTAATTATATGTTTCTAATAAAAACCTGCACGGTGATCATTCTGAATTGTGTCCACAAAAATATCAAAGAAATATTGCTGTTGATTTGGGAGTGATTCGGTTCTTATATTGAAATTTAATGAAGGTAATGACAAATTACTCTGGATCTGTGGGAATACTGATAGCGCCAGTAACGCTTCCTGTAACTAGACATGAAGAATGTAGCTGTTTACCAAAGACTGGTTACACAAGTGGAGGCGTATATGAGAACTGAATCAGTGCATTCGGATTTATTCGCCACATTGCGAATAGTCCTCTCGGTAGGACCATTTTGGCGATTGTGAAATGGACAAAATGAGCGTAATGCTGGCGGAAAGTTGCAGTCATTTTGATAGAACTTTTTTTATTTATTTTTATTTATTTTTATTTGTACGTGTTGTTGAGTGCTTCATTCATGTATGGTGATTTGTCAAAACAGACTGAATAAATGTCAACTAATTCGACAGATGCAACTTCCACAATATGGCCGTTAGCATCTATCACAATTTGGAAGTCCTTGTTCGAAGACCAGAAATATTAATGTATTTTATGAAAAAAGCGTTGCCAAGTAGACCATTTCTTTTCAAAATTTTTCTTCTTTTTCTATTTCTTTTTTTTAATTCTTTCAATTCTATTCCAATGTTTAAAAAATATTTATTGATGGTATTTATGAATAATGTTCGCTAATAATTTTTGTAAGTTTCTTTGTTTTTTTTTCGTTTCTCAGATAAGGTTATTTATGATAAACATAATTTAATACAATCGTTTTTCTACTCAGTTGATGTTTATTTCGACTTTTTTCCGTCGTTTCGGACACAAAAGAGATAAATATTGTATATAAAGAAGGAATAATAATAAGATGTCCGCATAGTGTTTCTATGCAAGGAGAAAGAAAAAAGAAAAATATGGTTACAGGATATTAGACTATGAGGAATCAAATGATAGTTCGACAAACTATCGTATTTCATGCTGAACTTTTAAAAAATTTAGTGTTGCATATAAAAAGGGAAAAGAAAGTAAAACCATTGAAAACTTGAAAGAAAAGACTCTTTCTTGTATAAAAACTTCAATTAAATGAATAAAAGCTTGCTCTTTAAAACAAAATTTTCGTTGGTAAATGGTTTTTTGTCCTTTTGTACAAGGCCTAGTTAGATTTCTTTAAAGCCAGTCACATTTTGTTTGAATCCACTAAATAAATTTCTTTCAGGACATTAACAATTAATTAATATTAAAAATGTGAAGTCGCTGTAGTCTAGTAGGTAGTGTGTTGGCTTATCAGACGTAAAGCCAGAGTTCGAGCCCCAGACCAGACATCAAAACCAAATACAAATAGTATTTCATCGGCTACTTCCACAACAGGAGTGGTGTGAGAAGCTAGGCCGTAATCCTGACTGAAGGGTTGTAATGACCAATTATGTATGTATGTGTTTTTGCCAGAAATCTGCTGAGAGGCAGTCAACGATGATATATTTCTTCATATTTCTTATTGTTGGAGATGTCTGATCTGGGGTTTGAACCGTGGACTCACGTCTAATAAACCAACACACTGCCTACTAGACTGCGGCGCGACATACTACTTCTGGACTACGGCGACTTAGAGATACAAACTGAACTTAAAAACTTTTTCAAATCTAAATTAACTCATTTACTGAATTCTGCACAAGTCGGTTAAGAGTTTAATTTTATCGTGATGAAGTAAGTCAAGTTTCTTGGAAAGCCAACTACTTTAAGCTAATAAATGTTCGATTTTGTAAAAATCGGTTGGTAATGGACACTAGAATTGTAAATATTTTTACCCGAAAATATGTGAAACTTGATAGCTTCAGTTGAACCTTAAGTCAGAATTACGACCTAGTTTCTCACACCACTTATGTTGTGTGTGTTAATTTTACACATGAGTGGCGGGACCTACAGTTTAAAGTCGATTCCGAACGACAGATTTTTGAAAAACTTTTCATGGCAATTTTATTTACTCTCAGAGTTTTTGCCAGAAATCTGCTGAGAGAAAGTCGCCGAAGAAATGCTTTTTGTATTTTGTTTTGACGTCTGGCCTGGGGCTCGAACCCTGGCTTTACGTCTAATAAGCCAACACACTACCTACTAGACTACGGCGATTGGCAAAAACTCTGAGAGTAAATAAAATTGCTATGACAAGTTTCTTAAACATCTGTCATTCGGAATCGACTTTAAACAGTAGGTGCCATCACTCATGTATAAAATTAACACACACAACATAGGTGATGTGAGAAGCTAGGTCGTATTCCTGACTAAAGGTAATGATCCATAAACTCTCGGCATTTGAAAGTTGAGAACTACATCTGTAAATTAGTTCTCGTTTATTCATCTGTTTTATTAAATCGCCATGAACCATTAACAACAATTTATATTCATTGAACGTGTAACTGACCCTAATTGAAATGAATGAAAAATGATCTTCAGCAACGAAATTGCAAGATCTACCGAAAACATCTCCACTATCCGCGCAAGTGTACAGAAGAATACAAGAAACTCGATTTCGTGTCGATTACAACTACTCGTCATGACGACGTGAATTGGGTCTGCGAACTAAAGGTAAAAAATCATAGAAAACAAAGTGTGTTCGCTGAATGGGCTCTGTAGTACTTGAAAACTCATCCTAATGTTTATCGAAAAATCATCTTCAGCGCTGAGGCCAATTTCTGGTTGAAGGCGTCAGCAACTAAAAGTATTAAATTTAGGACGATACTAATCGACATGATATCCATGAGTTGCTAATGCATTCCAAAAAAGTCACTGTTCGATGTGGATTTTAATTTGACGATATCATCGTTTCATATTTGTTTGATATTGATGGCGTCAAGTCCTTTACTGTCACTGGTGAGCACATTAGGTCGATCGTTATCGACTTCTTTTTGACTGAAGTTGATTATCTTCATGCCAGTGGTTTTAACTGGACGGCACTACGCCAGATAGCTCATGTCAGATAAGATATTAATAACGAGCAATTTGAGGGCACAGACACAGACCACCGATGGTGAGATTTGATTCCATTAGACTTTTTCTTTTGTAATTTTCTTAAGTCACATATTTATACAAAGAAACCACAAACCACAGAGATTCTCATAGCCGACAGAACCCATGGCATCGATCAAATTCAGTCTTATTTTTGCTCCAGAGTGTTGAAAAATTTCACATTTCGCAAATGCTTCACCCAGAGAAGCCGTGGCAAACATTTGAATGATATTATATCACACACATACATAATGACAATGGAGTAGTCAATGGAGTGGTTCAAATGGCTGGCTGTAAATTTTATTCAGGAAAGAGTAAATATTTTATCTAAACCCTTTGCTTTGTGCAATTATTTATTTAAAACTTCTGATTTCTGAATTGTGGTTTTATTCGTTTATTTTATTTTATTTTTATATAACTTACAATAATTGATTGCAATACATTTATAAATAATAAAACATCAACAATAGTAGTTACAAAGTGTATACATTGTAAGTGCTTTTCCATACAATTCGTTCATAAAATTTAATGCTTTTCATAAATAATTTCATACATTGTTTGCTTATGTATTTGTGTTACATTTACAGAGTTTGAGACATATGAATGCAATTGCAATTTTGTTTTCTCGATTTAATACAATTTTAAAATGAATTTTAACAATATTGTACGAATATAATATGAACAACAAAAATATACTATAGCTACGACAAATGGTATGTTTACATACACCATACATAAAGACGTTCATATTCAACACAACATTTATTTATTGAATATTATGTAGAGAGGTAAGAGCATTACACATGTAGACATGGCTAGAATTTGTAAATACGAATCTGTTAGTGGGTGAGTGTCTATATGAACTTGTAAAAATTGTATAAAATAATCGTACATAATATTGTTACGTTTTTAAAAATGTTTAAAATATGAGCTCGTAGATTGTAAATAAAATAAAAATAAATTTGTGTTTAGTTTTAATCGAAATTCTTTACTATTCGCACAATACTGTGTGCCACTGTTCACAACTTGATGCAAACAACAACAATTGTTTTTATTTGTTATTTCTCTGTTCATACTCTTTGCATAAACAATAACAATTACTAGACAATTATTCGACTGATCTTTATAACGGAGATCTTCAAACCACGATTACTCTCTTCAAACACACCGCGTCTTCACACAAGACTGACTGAACTTCACTCACTCTGTAGCCTGCTTTGCCTTGCCTTTTATATGACAGAGTAAACAGTCTGATTAATGTTCTGGAAGGCGATCATGATCATGACTTCGCCTTCTCGAAATCTCAACGATGCGAAATTTATTCTTGTAGTGTTGTTTATGTTTTTTGCTTAATTGTTTACCATTTTTTTGTTGCTTCTGTTTGTTGTTATATTAAGCAGTACGATAATTTGTAAACAAGTTTGTTTATTGCATTGTGTTGTTTTTGTAGCTTTTGTTTATAATTTTAATATTAAGTGATGTGAAAGCAAAGCACCAGTATCTAAATTTTCCATTTTCGTAACAATATGTAAAAACAAACACATTTTGCCATACTAGTGGTCTTGTAGGTAGTGTGTTAGCCTATTAGACGTGAGACCACTGTTGAAACCATAGGTCAGGCAATTCCAACAGAACGAAATATAAAAATATATTTTTTTAATTAAACTGTACACCATGTTTAAATTTATCACACGCATAAATGGTATGAGAAGCTAGGTTGTAATCCTAATTGAAGGGTTGTAATAACCAATTACAGTCGAACTTCTATAAATTGAGTCACCATTATCCAGAAAAAAAACTTCAACTTATAGAAACTTCAACTTTGGGAGGTAAATTTACAAATGATCTAGATGCTGTTGCCACGAGAAGTGCTTCAACTTATAGAAACTTCAATTAATAGTAGTTCAAATTATAGAAGTTCGATATGTACGTATATATTTATGTAAAAGTAATGATAAAATACGATATGTTTTTTGGAATGCATGCATTTCAAATAAAATTAGAAATTGCTGCTCAAATCAACTCACAACATTTCTCATAGTATACGATTTAGCTATTCTTCCACAAATAGAAGAAATAAATATGGGGCAGTTACAGTGAGAGCTAAAACAAACTGTATACATACTAAGGATACAATTCTAACAAACGCCAAAATCAACTTTTAGTACTTAAGGAAAGTTAATGACGTTGTACAATGGGTCAATTCGACCTCCGGGTACTGTACTTGCCTTAATTGACAAGTACACGTCCTCTAACCTAACATAACCTAAGGAGAGTGCGCAAAAAATTTTACAATATTTCGAAATTTGTTTGTAATAGTTTTTTTTAATTTTAAAAACTGGCAATGAAATAGTTTTAAATAAAAATAACGGTAATTTATTAATGTGTTTTTTAACGTAAAATTTCTTCTGACGTTCACTGTATGTACATAGTAAATACATACATACATTTTAAATAAGTGAATGGAGACTTGCGTACATTTTCGAATTGTTTAAAATAATTCAGAAACTGCTGCTCAAATCTATCATAGTATTTCTCTTAGTGTACGACTAAACAGTTAGCTTGTCCTCCATATATGGAACAACAAATATGCGACATATTGTGTCCAAGAGTTTCTAAGCTGAAACTACATCTGTCACAAATAATAAAACGATCATTTTTGCTCGTTTTACGATGGAGAAAGTCCTCCTACCAAAAGGTAGGTGTGTTGGAAAAATTCGAGTCCACTGGTTCAGTAAGCGAACAGCCACGCGTGTTGGTGGACGAAAACATGTCTGTAAGAGAGTGAAGGAGACTCCGAGACAGTCTACTCCGCGTCGGTCACAAAAACTCGATTCGCAGACCACAACGTCAGGAATTTTGATCTGTGACTTGAGCCTGCTCACGTACAAGAACCCAAGAACTGAAAGTAAAAGACTAAACGCAACAAAGTGCGATCACTGAGTGGAAAAACAACTTTCAAAGTTGAGGCCCCATTTCTGAATCAATCGTATTAACATATTTGGTCACTACAACTCTTGAATCAGGATTACGACCTAGCTTTTCGCACAATTTATTTGAGTGTTTTAATTTTAAACATAAATACTGGGATTGTTGCGTAGACAAACAAAATTGAACATTTTGAGACGTTACCAAATGCATTTGAAATCCAAAGGAATTAAATGCATTTCGAAGTAGTCACTTTTTGGTCTAGATTTTAGACTGACGGCGTTATCGGTTCATATTTCTTTCAGAATGATGAAGTCCATGCGAGCAATATAGATCGAAGATTTCCAATAGACATGTGGGCACCATGCCATATTCCATATTCTAGGCTTTTTCTTGAAGGGGATTTACTAAATTGGTGGTGTATTCTAATAAGCCACAAACTTCAGCGTCTTGAAAGCCAGCGTAACTCATGTCAGTGCTTGAATTCAGCCTGTCAGTTACAGAAAATTTAAGATTTTAGATGCGCTTGACCAATAGATGCCATGGAGTATATTTGAGTGATATTTTATGTCACACTTCATGGCATCAATAGGTCTTTCAAAATAATACCAAATTTTGATGATATCCCATAAACACTTTTTTTCATTTAAATTTAAAAATAGAAGGTGCTTAATGAAGGACCCGATATAATATGTAAACATATTGCACCTCATATTACTTTTATGGTAAACATTATTTCGTTCTTTTTTTCGAATATGTTCTGTTTGTTTTAATATTTATTAAAACACATTAAACGTTTAAATAATTTTTATGTACATGTACATGTACCAGCATGCTGCAGTACGAATGCATGCAGTTTATATGATTCACGATATTTATGGAAACAGTACACACTATCAGTAGAAATATTCAACGAAAAATTAAAAAAAATAATTCTGCACAATCAATTGGTTTTAGTTGTGGCAGCTTAAATTTGATATTTTCACTGTCATTTATGGATAATGAGTTCCATAAACGAATTTATTTATTTATTTCTATTTTATTTTTTTATTTATAAAAATATTTTATTTATTTATTGATAATCATTTCAGTTAATTTGAAATAATTTTTACAGTGGCAATATTGTTTTAAATTCCCGTAACCTAATGTAATCTGGTGTAATGGCTGCAGCAGACGGTGTGGCAACGATTGGCTGCTGTACAATATTTATTATTGAGTTATTTGGTTAGTCACTCTTATTTGATTGAAAACAATAGATATGTATATATATGTCTGGCTATCAGGCTAACAGTGGCGAATGCAATGGAAAAATTTATAAAAGCTAGGTCAGGAGAGAATATCAAGGATTAAACAAATTTTGGGGTCGATTCAAACTCAGAAAATTTTGTTCGTATAGCATAGGATTAGGTTGTCTTATATCTTTCATAGATTTTCGAAGATTGGATTCCCCATTTAAATTCATAAACCATAGAGGATTTAAGATCTGTTCAACTAAAATACATCAACTATATAACTAATCTAACGACAGATTTTTAAGAAACTTTTCATGCCAGTTTCATTTACTCACAGAGTTTTTGCCAGAAATCTGCTGAGAGGTACTTGCCGAAAAAAAAAATTTTAATATTTTCGTTTTGATGTCTGTCCTGGGGTTTGAACCTGGATTTACGTCTAATAAGCCAACACACTACTAACTAGACTACGACGACTTCGACATCGGCAGCAATAAGAATAATAAATAATTGTAATACATAACACAATTTCGTTTTGTTGCAGATGTCTTACTTTGCGTTTGAACCGTGGTTTCTCGTCTAATAAGCCAACACACTACCTACCAAACTACAGCAACTTCAGTATAAATAATTGTAATGATGGCAGCTTATTGGAAATTTAAGCTAAAAATGGAATCTCACTTCCTTTGTAATGACCACCTCCGAACGACATCTATACGCTTCAGCTGTTGCTGAATCAGGAAATGTGAAATTTGTTTGTAATTGTTGCACCAGCGGTAGTCAAAGGAGTAATACTCAGGGACAAAAGTATAGCAAAAAATATTTCTATGGCACTTAGAGCCGCTGGTTGAAATATAAGATCATTCGGATGTCAGTAGCTGTATTAATGGTTTTAGTAGGTTTGAGGAGGTGGTGGTACTCCACACTTTCTGGTGAATTAATCTAGCCTTGTGGCCGAAGTTGAGAATTCTGAAAATAACTCAATTTTTCATTGTTGGTAAAATTCGATGCAACACTGATTTCCTCTCTTGTCGTTGAAGTAAAATTTCACAAGTTGTTTTTCGGTTTTCCATCTGCCATCATTTAATTCATATGGCACTCATTCTCCAGACTTTTGGAGTTTACCTATAGCCTTTGAACTGTCCGAAATTGTTTGTTGCCAAACATTTAACATTATCTGCTATTTGTTTCAGTTCGTTTTTTATCTTCATCCAATATTATTTGCAGTTTGGCGTCTTCAAACTTTTTTGGTGGTCTTCAACGTTCGTCATTTCTAACATCAAAATCGTTATCTCTGTATCGTTGATATCATCTTCAGCATGTTGCTTCTGATAGAGCATGATCACCATATGCCTCGACAAGCATTGGAAGCGACCCTTCAACCCTTTCTTGCAAATGAAAACAAAAAATTAATGATTTCCGCAAATCATTTTTTTCTGGGACAAAATTCGCCATCTTTCACAGCGGGAATGAGTGAAAGGAATACTTTGGTTACTAGACCCTTTTTTAATAGAGAGAGAGACTGTTCAGGGATATACCAATGGGTCAAGGACATGTTGTGGAGCAGAAGCAGGGCGTTTGGTACCAGAGTATTTGTGTGTTGCTTCCAAGTTTATCCCAGATTTGTTCAATTCAACTTAAACAGGAAGAATATTCCAAAAAGGAGTTTAACAAAGAAATATCAACAATGAGCAGTCAATATTTTAGAGGGGTTCCTTCCACGCCACTGATGAAGCAAAAACCTTTCAGTGGATTGATAGAGTATATCCGTTGTAAGAAAAGATGAATAGAGTTGGATTTCGTCTGAGGTTAAAAGTGTTTGATTGGGTAATGAGAACAAAAAGTGAGTTATGCTTCAGACTACTCAGAAGAAGAACTTCCTGAAGGTTGCCAGGGTAACAGTAGAATGGAAGCCATTATAGGGATATCTTATATGTGTAGGTTGAGGGCAGTACAATAAATCGGCTTGTCGCTGAATAACAATACCGCATCAATTCTGTTGCATTCTGTTTTCTTTTCTTTTATTTTTTTACGCAAAACAGTCGATGGACAGAAAACATCATCGAAGCATATTCGCAATGCATTTCATCGAAAACAAACATTGGTGTTTTATTTTAATGTCCATCAGTGTGAAGATTCAAAAAACAATTTTGACTCTTTGATTTTGAGACAAGAAAATACTCTTGTAAAGGGTGTTTTTTATAGAGGTATAGAACTTTAAGTTGCAATAAAACAACGATAGGTTATTCGATTGACATGAATTTAATTTATCCGAAAGATAATCTTGTGGCATTACATTTTAAATATGATTTCTGGCATATGACCGCCACGGCTGGCGCGGATGTAGTCCAATCTGGACGTCCAATTTTCGATGAATTTTTCCAACATTTGTGGCCGTATATCGGCAATAATACGGCGAATGTTGTCTTCCAAATCGTCAAGCGTTTGTGGCTTTACCGCATAGACCAATGACTTTACATAGCCCCACAGAAAGTAGTCTAGCGGTGTTAAATCACAAGATCTTGGAGGCCAATTCACAGGTCCAAAACGTGAAATTAGGCGGTCACCAAACGTGTCTTTCAATAAATCTATTGTGGCACCTATACCGATCACCATTGACTGTAACGTTCTGGCCACCATCGTTTTTGAAAAAGTACGGACCAATGATTCCACCAGCTCATAAAGCGCACCAAACAGTCAGTTTTTCTGGATGTAAGGGTGTTTCCACATACACTTGAGGATTACCTTCACTCCAAATGCGGCAGTTTTGTTTGTTGACGTAGCCATTCAACCAGAAGTGCGCTTCATCGCTAAACAAAATTTGCTTATGAAAATCGGGAACAACGGTAATCTCGTTTTGGGCCCATTCGACGAATCTACGCCTTACTTGATGATCGTTTGGCTTCAAATCTTGCACGAGTTAGATTTTGTAAGCAAGCAAACCAAGATCCTTCCGCAAAATCTTCCATAAAGTGGATGGACACAGATCCAATTCCTGTGCTCGATGGCGGATGGACTCATTCGGGTCTTCCTCAATGCTACGCTCTACAGCAGCAATAGCTTCTTCTGTACGCACCGTACAGCGTCTCTGGGGATGCGAGTTATCAATAAGAGTAAACGTGGTGCGAAAACGTTCCATGGTTAATTGAATTAACTGCTCTGATGGACGATTTTGTCGACGATAAAATGGACGTAGTGCGCGATACGTTTTCCGCACAGAACCATTATTTTCGAAATAAAATTGCACTATTTGCAAGCGTTGTTCAGGCGTGAGTCTATTTATGATGCATTGCCAAACCATACTGAGTATAAATCACTTGACAGCTGTTAAATCGGTCGCCATTTTGAAAAGTAATGCCACCTTAAAGTTCTATACCTCTGTAAAAAACACCCTTTACTTGAAAACTACAAACTTTTTTTAAATTTCAATATTTCTCATGGAGAAGAAAATACATTCAGACAAGAGATTTAGAAATGCATGGAATTATTTCTCTATTTTCTATAAAGAACTAATAAAACTCTTTTAAAACTGTTTATACATACAGCACAATAGTAGTAGCGTAAGCAATAAAGCTATCTTCTAATGTACTTACCATACCATACCAAATATTTATGTATACACTTCCTTCCATTTTATATACAATTTACATTTGCAATATTACTTCGTAAATATTATTCGAAAATACTTGTATATGTACTTACATATTTATTTTACATTTGTTAAATAAACTAATTTCAATTTAAATACGAAAAGAAAGAATTTGAACGATTGCCAGATGGATTTCATGTAAGAACAGGCTATGCACAAAACTATCAAAACATTCATACTATACACATATTTATTGGACTTCAATGCAACTCAATCTTAGTAATGTTACGAAAATGGGAAATTATAAACAAAAGCTACAAAAATAAAAACAATGAACTTGTTTACATGATAAACAAATAAACAAAAATACACTAACTAAAACCAATATAAAAAGGGATAAACAAATAAACAAAAATGAAGCAATAAGAATAAATGTAAACAAAAATACACAAACAGCAATAATGAAACAACGATGTTTACATTTACAGAGATCTCGAGAAGGCGAATCCACGAACATTCAACTTCAAGATCATTCATCGGACTGTTTACGTTGGCATATAAAAGGCAAGACAAAGCAGGCAAGGAAGTCAATAAAAATTCACACAGTTTTTTGTGAAGACTCAGTGTTTGAAGATCTCCATTATAAAGATCTGTCGAATAATTGTTATTTTTTACGCAAAAGAGGGTAAAAGAAGAATAACAAACAAACCAATTGTTGTTGTTTACATCAATCTGTGAACGGTGGCACACAGAACTGTGCGAACAATAAAGAATTTTAATTAAAAGTAAACACAAATTTATTTTTATTTTATTTGCAATTTACGAACTCATATTTTAAACGTTTTTTAAGGGTAAAAACGTAACGGTATATTAGTTGTGAGTTATTCTCTAACAATTAGTGACGACATTCGGTATCACTCATACATACATAATTGGTCATCACAACACATCCGTCAGGATTACAGTTTAGCTTCTGACACCACTTATGTTGTGTGTGTTAAATTTTATACACAAGTGGCGGCATCTGTAGTTTAATGTCGACTCTGAGCGACAGATTTTTGAGAAATTTTTCATGGTAGTTTTTAATTACTTTCAGATTTCTGGCAAGAAATTTCTGCTGAGAGGAAGTAGCTGAAGCAATAGTTTTTCGTATTTCATTTTTTTGTCGATGTCTGATCTGTATCATGGCCAACATACTATCTACCAGAGATCAGCTATGAGTGTACAAAAAGATGAGTAGAATCGAATCATACTCATAATTTCTGATACTCATACGTATTCATAATTATTTTAATATAATGGAACTTCTACTCATATTCAAAGTTTGAAGTACTCATCGTATTCATACCTAACAACACGTGTTATGTTGTTGATTTCGACTCTCCATGACTCAACATTTCAATCACAAAATAAGTATGATTCGCGTACGAACACTACAATACTCAACAGAAGGTTGTGTGTTTGCTTTGCTTGCTGTCTTTGTCTTTTTTCTTTTTTTTTTTGTAAATGCAACAACAATTAGGACTGTCAATTTTTATGAATAATTCGAGTGTATTTCGAATGGTATGAGTTTGATGTCAACGTTGTGCTCATACACATAGTACTCATACTTATAAATCAACGTTGTGGTGAGTACGAATGAATCAGAGTAGTTAAATTTCAATATTGTTGTATTGAAATTTTAATGAGTGAAAAAACGATTAATTGCTGATCTCTGCTATCTACAAGACTATGACTTCAATAATGCCGTTAATGACACAAAATTATAGTATTTCTCCTATTCGTAACCTCTTTACCGGTATTATAAATGCAGATATACATGAGACATCTGATATGGTGATCATACTGGCTGCAGGGGATCTATTATGCTTGCCTTAAGTACTCGCATGTACCTGCTGTGTGGAGAGAGGCGAAATTAAAATACTATCGATGACCACAGCGAATGACCTCAGACCTATTAGTTTAATCTAATTCGTCCTTAAAATAGTGGATAGGATTCCGATTCATGAAGTAAAATCTAATCACTGTCCCCCGCTTTCAATAGCACTCAACTCGCCTACAATAGAAACAGATCCACCAACTCAATACTAAGCTGCTTGATGGAGAATATTGAGAACGCTCTGACATACAAATTTTATTTATTCACTGGCAGCTTTCATTGACGCACTCCACCTTCATCAATGTCACCTTCATCGGAAGCTGTTGTTGTTCATTAGAATCGATTATATGGTTCTCTACAACTTTCTGATTATAGAATTCCAAATGAAGACTTCTGGTGTAGACACAAGAAGTTCCCATTTCAGTTCTATACCGAGGGCTCTAAGAGTTGACTGTGGTATATTTACTGATCATTGCACTATTTTTCAAACAGAATTTATGGCTATTTTGAAAGTGGCAAAATGCTTGTAGTTTGGCGGAATTTTTCCCTGAAAATCTAGTGATTTATTCGGGCATCTAGGCTGCCATTAAATTCCTAAGGAACGTAGTTTCAATGTCCATCCTTGTCCATAAATGCCGAGGTAAGAATATTTCGGACCATTTAAAGGTAACTCTTATAAATAGATCTGGGGTCTATTCCGATGAACTGCCACTGAATGGATCATAAAGATTACCTAACCAGGCCAGTGTTTTTCAGCTCGGAGATTTTTGATATTGAACAAGCTATTGAAAGCGGAAACCTACCTCCTTCGAATTTGATTCTATGTGTGTACAGTCAAGCAGCAATCAAAGCGCTGAAATCCCATCTCATCAAATCAAAGGGCGTAAGGAAAATCATGGACGCTCTACACCGCATACGTCGGCACAACAACCGCCTTTACTGTGTTCCGAGCCACAGAGGCATAGACTGAAATGAAAAGGCCGATAAACTGGCACGGAAGTGATCGGAGGAGACGATAAAGGGGATATAAGCGCTCCTACAAGAATGCTTTTCCAAATTGAAAAAAGCAGAATGGAATCAACAAACCTGGTTGCCGTATTTCAAAACTGCTGTTTCCAGCAATGGACAGGGGAAGAAACAGGGAACGACATGATTACAGGATTTCTAATGGGACACTGCGCTATTGCCAATATCGCTGAAAAGCTCGGTCTATCGCACCAGGATTACTAAAAATAACAACACTTTATATGCCTATGTCCAGAACTTCAGAACAGGCGTCGTTGGTTATTGGGTGGCAGAACGTTTGAAGATCTGGAAATGGTGGCGGATGTGTCACTAAGGGAACTAGCCGATTTCATTCGAAGCTCGGGAAGGTTCAAACCCACCGCTAACGGGTTATGACAAGGGTACAGTGAACTTGCCTGTGAACGTCAAGCTACTCGCTAACCTAACCTAACTCTAATATGGGTATACGGCATATAGCGATATCAGTGGTAATTGTGTTGCTGAAGAGCTGGACAGAGGTGACAGAGAACTCGTAATATTCATTAATATTAATTAATAAGTAATTTATTTAATATTAATTAAGTATATTTTTGTAAAAAGGCTGCAATATTTTTGGGGTATTTCTAGAGAGTTAATCAGTCTGTAGCATTGCATCGCGTTATACAAAGAATTAATACGTTCAACGCCCATTTCAATCCAATAAATCGGCGTGTTTAGTTAAGTCCGAAAAAATTCGCTGGCCAAATTTGTCATTGGCGTTTATTTTTCTTTCAACTATTACTGACCTTTGCAAAATACACATTTTTCAAACCGCTTTCTAACAGAAACGTTCTAAGGGTGCAAATATTGCGTTGGTTGTAAGACGTTGTCAGCATCGAACACAACGAGATTTTCAGGGAATATAGTCAAAAGCAACTTAGTGGAGCTCAGGACTTCATCCATGTTGTCCGAAAAAAACGTTTGCCTGTACAAAACTATATTTTGCTGAGTGTTTTCTGCAGCACGATTTACTCTTTTGAAAAAATTTGTTCAGAAAATCAACGCGGCCCGATGACGCTATTAAAGTAGAAACAAATTGTATCTGATTTGTATTTATGTTTGTTATATGTATACATTACTGGCCATTGCGATCCTTCCGTTAAGACTACGACCTAGCTTCTTACACCACTTATGTTGTGTGTGTTAATTTATATATGAGTGGAGCGACCTACATCTTAAAGTCGACTTCGAAAGACAAATTTTTGAGAAACTGTTCATGACAATTTTATTTATTCTCAGAGTTTTTGCCAGAAATCTGCTGAGAGGCAGTCGCCGAAGAAATATTTTAAAATTTTTCGTTTTGTTTGAGATGTCCAACCTGTGGTTTGTACCGTGGCTTCACATCTCATAAGAAGATACATTGCCTACTAGACTACGACGGCTTCATGATTTATATTGGCAATTCAATTCAATTTTGTATTAAAAATATACCAAATTGGCAGCTAAGTTTGGCGGGACAAAATATAAAATTAAACCAAATCGAGCTGTTCGTATAAAAAATTTTCGAAAAGACAGCTGAGAAACTCCATATAAAGATCCATGTCCGGACAAATATTTTGTCTGAACCACAGTCGTGAATCCAGCTTAACTAATCAATATGGTTTCTTGGTTTCCATGACGATTTCTTGTCTTAATTTGTCTAGAACCAAAATATTGAAGTATTTCTGTTAATCAGACTTAATATTTGTTTACTTCTTGAGCGCTTAATTTCCCTGCTCTTAGCCACAACCAACTGCTTGTCGCCATGAAAGACAATCCATTATTCTTATTGAAGAATAATTTTGACTTGAAATTCTCCAAAAGATGAGAACAACCTTCATAACGTCTGCTGGATGGCAAAGTTCGTAAAGCCGCTCCAATACATTTCTTGTCTATTCAAATACATACCAGTCAAGTAGTGTTTCCAGCGATCTAATCCAGGTAAGTATAGATCTTCAAGCTGTGAATGCCTAAGAGCAGAACTGTTTCTAATTCTAATTTGTTATAAAAAAATCGAATCGGTTTTGTTCACATCAGGGGCCTATTTCCCTAACTTCAATTCTACAAGTTTACAAGTTACAATCACAATTCTAATTCTTACAAGTGCTAATAAATTGTGGTTCATGAAAATTTTCACAATACTTGTAGCTTTTTGTACTTGTAAACTACAATTCCTACAATTACAATCACAATAAAATAAAATATTTTTACAAAGATATTTTGATAAATGAAATATATGTGTGAATATATGTATATTAGAGTACTAATGAAATATATGAAAATTTCAAAAATTATCTTAAATACTTTGCAATTATGGGTACTCTAATGTATATCGATAATTTGTTTTGATTGTTATCACACCACTAATCAATCAACGCCTATATAGTTTGTGTTTAAAAAATTGAAAATTATTATTTTGTAATGGCAAATCAACACAATAAAGTTAGAGTGGTACTAAACTAAACTTCCCAAAGAGATCAAAATGGAAGAGTGGGAAAACGTGCGTATGAGGTTTCTTGCACTTGGCCAGGTGCCAGGTGAAAAAGTCGCCAAATACGTGCGTGATGTTTTTTGGGCAGGCTTAAAAAGGACGAGACTGGTAAGTTGGCTTTATAAAGTGATAACATTATATTATAATATGTTTTTAATTAAGGTCGAGAGAGACAACTCCCGAAAGACAGGGGCGGCTTTATTTATTATTATATGCACAATATTTAAAAAAATAAATAAATAAAAACAAACGAAATAAATAAATAAATGCTAATTAATAGTTAAGTTGTTTGATTTTGTGTTTATTTGAAGTAATTTTTATTAAAAAAAAATAGTTAAAAATCAAATTTTAATTCAATTTATCATTCACTTGTAACTTGTAAATTTTTTTTGAGAGTCTTCGTCGACCATAAGCTTTTTTCTACAATTCTACAAGTCTACAAGTGATAATTTATTTTAGTGAAACATAACGACTTGTAGAAGTATGACTTGTAGACTTGTAAAATGTAAAAATCATTTGTAGCCACAAACTTGTAATTGTATTTTTATTAAACACAATTATTTACAAGTTCACAGTTATACGGGCAAAAACACTTGTAATTGTGAACTTGTAGCTTACTGAAATAGGGCCGAGGAGGAAGATGGGGAGCATATTCTAACACGCTGCCCCAGATTTATCTAGCCCGGAGAAACGAGTTTAGGACCAAACCGGCTAATTGAAGAGCTGTTGAATTGTAGGATTCTATGGAGTCAATATAGTCAGAGAGTGACTGAAGGTCCGAAGACTGGAGAAACGGAGGCGAAATTTGACTTAATGTGATATAGCTTTAAAGCTAACCAGCCCTCCGCGAAGTAATACCTTACGGCAGTCCCGCGATGGGAGAGTGGTTGAAATGTGTAGGGGGTGGGCTTAGTACGTGGGCACCAGTGATTCACTCTTTTGTTGGAATAAAAGTATCTTTCGAAGATTCCCACCTCCGGCCTAAGACAAAGAAAAAAAATAAAGACAAATATACAAATCATATAAGAACCCTTATACCCTTGCTACTTTAAACAATTGCATACAACATACGTTGTGTTAGGACTCCATCCTCCATCACTTTAAAGAAACGAACCAGAAAAGAGAGAAAAGAACAGAGCACCAAAGTAAAGCAAAGAAATGGAAACTTTTTCTGCGGTTAATACAGACAGAACCCAGAGAAAGTAAATCAAAAGTGTATGTATGTATGGTAAGTGTGTTTATCCTATCTCATCCCTTTAAAGTTTATTTCTTAAGAGAGCCAATATATGCGTGCCTGTGTTCGAGCATAAGGATATTTTACAAATATTATGCCACTGAGACTAAACCACAAAACTAAAACTCAACTTGAGAGTGTAAAAATTCTTAAAAATAATTTTTGTTTTTCAAAGAAATTGGTTTTTGCTCTTCATCTATATCTCTGTGATTTTCATTAGTTTGTGCCAACAATTTAGTTTGAGTGGTTTTATCATACAATATTACATTTTGAAACAAAAATTGAATAAATCTTTAATTAAAAATTAATTAATTGAACTTATAAACCATTTTCGAAATCACACAGAAAACAACATAAAGGAAAATATTTTTTTCACAGTAAAATTACATTAGGAATGTCAAACCACTTGTGAATATTATACTCTTTTTTTAATTTTTTTTATTTATTTATTTCAAGTCTATGGAAAATCCTTACAGATTATTACATTTTATATTTCAATACAAAATTATTATTATTATGATTTCAATGCAAAAAAAATTAAAAAATAAGTTAAAAAAGCAACATTGAAAATATTAATTTAATGAGTTTAATTGTAAAATCATAGCTTTTTAATGGATTCCAAATTTTTGTTAAAATCTATATGAAGGTAAAGATTATTAACATCATTATAGATTCTACGAAATGGATCGAAGTTGGCATGGTTAATTGTGTAATAATTAATATTTATGAAATTATAGTATCTTATTTGACGAACAGGTACTCTTATGTAATGTTTTTCTAGAAGAAATTGAGAGTTGATAACACCATTAATCAGCTTCAGGAAAAAGACAGGCTTTTTAAATATGATAATTTAATGAGTGCTAGGCGTTTTTCATAAGATGGTAACCTTTGATTAGGATCACTTCCATTCCCTAAACCACGAAGATAAAATAATAAGAACTGTTTTTGTACTGATTCAATTCTGTCCGAGTGTACAGCGTATTGAGAGCTCCATATTCAATAATTGGGCGAACCAGTGTGGTAAACAATTGTTTGGTAACATAAGGGTCAGAAAACTCTTTAGCCCATCGTTTAATAAATCCCAGGATACATGTAGCTTTGCTAACAGTTAATGTAATATGATTTCTGAAGTCCAATTTACAATCGAAAATTATCCCTAAATCGTTAAAGGTATTGACTAGTTCAAGAGCAGCACCATTCATTGTATAAAATCCATTGGTTGGAGATGATCTAGTGAAGCGCATATATTTAAATTTTTTAACATTCAGCTCCATTAAATTAGTACTACACCAAGAGGTTAAATAGTTAATATCCTCTTGTAAAAGTACTTGGTCTTCAATGTCATTAAATGATAAAAATATTTTAACATCATCTGCATACATTAATGTGTTTGAATTTTTGATAACAGAAGGGAGATCATTTATAAAAAGAGTAAATAGGAGCAGCCCAAGATGACTACCCTGTGATACGCCTGACAGTACATCATTAAGTTAGATTGCGTATTCCTGAATTTAACGCACTGATTTCTGTTTACTAAATACGGTTTAACCCAATTTAACAATGAAGAACTAAAACCAAGTTGATTAAGTTTATGAACGAGAAAGTTATGATTCAAATGCCTACAATAATCATTTACCAAAATTGTAAATTCAAAAAGATTTGTGATTGTGGATAAAAACTTGCAGAATCCAAGCTGGAATGCAGATAAAATAGACGATGCTTGAAATGACAGTGTATCACATAAGAGTTTTTCAAATAATTTCGGTGTTATGTTGAGTTTAGCAATTCCCTTCATCATTTGATCTATTTAATCAGGGTTGTGTCCTTTCAACTATTACTGCTAATTCGCCAGCATAGCCAAATATACGGTCTTCCAACAAGCACTTTCAAACAGTCATTTATTCAGTCTGCTTTACCAGATCACGATGAACGGATAGATACGGACCGTAGACAAGGAAATGTGTTCGCTGAATGGGCTCTGTTGGGCTCAGTTGGCAAGAGACCCTAGTTCTAATCAAAAAATCATCATGAGGCCTATTTCTGGATAAATGGGTGCTTGAACGCACAAAACTCTCGAATTTGTAATAACTCGAATTCACTTGAAATCCAAGTGCGTCCAGTGCTTTTCGAAACAGTTATTGGTAAGAATTTGGGCTAGTCGCTTCAGCGGTTTATATTTCTTTGATAACGAAGTTATTCAGTTATCACCTCCACGTGAAATGGAGCAGCGCATGAAACCACATATCGTTTGTGTCTAGGTCATGCAAATAAGGCCAAAAGAAATTGCTTATCATCGACCTATTCGCCATTAACAGCGATGATCTGCTCAACGTCGTTCTCAGCCGAAAATTCGCACAAAACGTGAATTTTTCGGAATGCATTGGAAGCTCTTAGATATGATGTGAATTAGTATCATCCCAAAATTCGACAAATTCGTTTATTCACATACCCATCGATGAAGATGATTTTTCGCTGAAATTTATGGACAGTTCGATGAGAAGTCGCCGTAGTCTAGTAGATAGTGTGTTGGCTTATTAGACGAAAGGCCAGGGTTCGAACCCCAGGCCAGACATCAAGACAAAATAAAAAAAGTTCGGCGACTACCTTTCAGCAGATTTCTGGCAAAACCTCTGGGAGTAACTAAAATTGCCATGAAAAAATTTCTCAAAAATCTGTCGTTCGGAGTCGACTTTAAACTGTAGGTCCCACCACTCATGTATAAATTTAACACACACAACGTAAGTGGTGTGAGAAACTAGGACGTTGTACAATGGGTCAATTCGAACTCCGGGTACTGTACTTGTCTTAATTGACAAGTACATGTCCTCCAACCTAACCTAACCTAACCTATGAACACTTGCCAACTGCTCTGTAGTCCATTCTTCGAAAATAAGTTGTTTTCTATGGTCGTCTACCTTCAGTTCCTGGGTGGCATTTTGTACAGGTGCAGGCCCAAAGTCAGGGCGCAAAATTCACCAAGTTGTAGTATATGAAGAGCCAAGTTTTTGTGTGAGTTGTAAAATCGATTACGTCGGATTCTTCTGCACACCCTTAGGAACAGCAGCTAAGTTTTCGGCAGATCTTTCTTTTTGTCTTTTCCTATATTATTATGTATATTCGTTTTTACTAAAGTCCGCCATCTAAACCTTCCTTAGCTTCATTACAAAGACATTTAGAATAATCGGAATTATGCTGATTGATAGTCGCTTGTAGACATTTCTTTACTCGATAGAAAAAAGTCTATATCTTCACCTATAATATTATGCGGACCTTTCAGACCTTTCCCCTTTCAGGGGAAAAACATCGGCTTGCTCTACTGCAGTGAGATAGAGGTATCTTATTAAGCCTAGTCATGTTATATCGATCCTATTGGCGAGGCGAAATTAAAGATACAAGTTATTAAAAGGGAAGTCGCCATTGCTTTGTAGGTAGTGTGTTGGCTTATTAGACGTAAGGCCCCTGGTCAGATATCAAAACGAAATTTGAAAAAATATTGCTTCGGCGACTTTCTCTCAGCAGATTTCTGGCAAAAACTCTGAGAATAAATAAAGTTGCCATGAAAATTTTCTCAAAAAATTTTTATTCGAAATCGAATTCCCGCCACTCATGTATGAAATTAACGCACACAACATAAGTGGTCTGCGAAGCTAGGTCATAATCCTGACTGAATTGTTCTAATAACCAATTATGTTATGTTATGTTATGTAGTTATTAAAAGCTTAAGTACAACACATTCCTTTACATTGAAAATCATGTGTACTACATTTGTTATTTTCGCTTTCTATTGGAAAGTATCCGAACTATAGCTTTCTCTCTTCTTCAAAAAAAAAAAAAATGCTTCCATTACTGGCGATGGGCCAACTTTTTATGCTCAATCGCATCATGTAATTATTTTAAATTACAAAAAATAATCAGCAACATCATAATGCATGATATCCAGGATATAATTTTCTTATCATTTATTTAAACTGTCAATTAATGAAGATGTTAAACAAGTGATGTTCTACAAGTGAATGTAACAAGTGCCATCAATGGTAAAAAGCCGATAATAATGAAGAAAAAAAAACTCTAAATTAAATTTAAACGAAAAAAAGCGAGGACATTAAATCCATTTCGTTGTCAACACACAACAAGTGAACAAGAATTTTATAAAAAGATTTTTTTTGTGTGGTAAGCGCCCACATGCAACATGGTAAAGTAAGCGGCATATATCGTACCAAAACACTTAAAATAAAACAAAAACTACACCAGCTCAACAGAATACTGATATAAAAAACTGTATCAGCAACAATTGTATTGTCAAATGAGACAACAGCAACAACATACAGAAGATAAAAAATTGTGCCAACAGGACAAAAGGAAGTCAACTAACGACAAAGTGTTCATAAGAAATTGTTCATAAAAATGTTTAAATGTTTTAAACACAATGGAAAAACACGATCTGTATGTGAGGAAATGGATAAGTGGGACTTGTAGACCAACATGCAAGTATTGTTACGAAAATGAAAAAATCTAGGTACTGGTGTTTTGCTTTTATATCGTTTAACATTAAAATTATAAGCAAAAGCTACAATACAAAACAAGTTTTTGCACTGCGTAATATAACAACAAACACCAGCATAAAAAAATGATAAACAAGTAAACAAAAATATACCAACAAACACCAGCATAAAAAATGGTAAACAAACATACAACATCAAACACTACAAGAATAAATGTAAACAAAATACACAAACAACAATAATGAAATGACGATATTTGCATTTATAGAGATCTAGAGAAGGCAAAGCTGCGAACATTAGTCTTCTTGTTTACTCTGCCATATAATAGGCAAGGCAAATCAAGCGAGTGACTTAGTAAAAGTTCAGACAGTCTTGTGTGTGCGTTTGAATAGGGTAGTCGTGGTTTGAAGAACTCCGTTACAAAGATCTGTCTACTAATTGTTATTGTTTATGCAAAAGGGTGTAAACTGAGCCATAACAAACAAAGCAATTGTTATAGTTTACATCAAGTTGTAAACAGTGGTATACAGAATTGTACGAATAATAAAGAATTTTAATTAAAACAAAATACAAATTTATTACTATTCTATTTGCAATCTACGAGCTCATATTTTAAACGTTTTTAGAAGGCAAAAACTTAACAGTATATTAACTTTAAAGAGTGCTTCCGCGTGCTTTCGAGTTCTACGTACTGCATAGAAATCGAGTCTGATTAGTCATGCACTCTTTTATGAGTTTGGTTTTCTTTCGCTTGCTTTTCGGTTTTACTTTACGATAATCGTTAGAATCATACCGTGTGTGTTGGCAATGAATTGGTTTTTTGAACGAGAGCTCAAGATTCAAAGACCAGCTCAGACATCTCGAGCAAAACGGAATGTGGTAAAAATATTTTTTTCGTTATTGCATTATCTGGTGGTCGATTTTGCTTCTTTGTCTATAATAGCGACTTTAATTTTTAAAAAAGTTAACTTTATTTAATTGAATTTTTTTAATTTTTTTAAATTGAAAAGTTCTTTGCTTTCTGTCAGTGCAGTATAGTCAGTAATACTTTTCAATCAGAAAAATGTGTTTTCTTATTAGACGCAATGAGACGGCTCAAACCCCAGGACAGATATCAAAACGAAATATTAAAAAATATTTCTTCGGCGACTTCCTCTCAGCAGATATCTGGCAAAAACTCCGTGATTAAAAAAACTGCTATGAAAAGTTTCTCAAAAATCTGTCGTTCGGAGTCGACTTTAAACTGTAGGTCTCGCCAGTCATGTATAAAATTAATACAAACAACATGAGTGGTGTGAAGTCGCTGTGGTCTAGTAGGTAGTGTGTTGGCTTATTAGACGAAAAGCCAGGGTTCGAGCCCCAGTCCAGACATCAAAATAAATACAAAAAGTATTTCTTCGGCGACTTCCTCTCAGCAGATTTCTGGCAAAAACTCTGAGAGTAAATAAAATTGCCATGAAAAGTTTCTCAAAAATCTGTCGTTCGGAGTCGACTTTAAACTGTAGGTCCAGCCACTCATGTATAAAATTAACACACACAACATAAGTAGTGTGAGAAACTAGGTCGTAATGCTGACTGAAGGGTTGTAATGACCAATTATGTATGTAGGTATGTACATGAGTGGTGTAAGAAGCTGGGCCGTAATCCTGACAGAAGGGTTTCAATGGCCAATTATGTTATGTTATGTCCAACGTTCGTTTTTTGTACCCTTAGGATAGTAGAAATGGATAAGTTTTTTATGTTACTTTAGAAAGGTAAATCAAAACAACTACATTAAATTATATTGATAAAGAATGGGTTTCGCAGTCTAAGAGGTTCATAGATGTTGGGATAGTTTATGGAAACATTGGGCAACCTGATGATCTCAATAATTTACTTCTATTTATTGCTGTAGAAGCCCACATTGAAGTCAGTCGCTGTATTTAAATAACGAATTTTACAATAGGGTCTCAATTAGCTGAAGTCAACTGTCAATTTTTAATTTAGTAGACGATAACATTTATTGACTTCAGCGTTAGGCAGTAAGATTATCAAAAAAATCAATTTTGCTTGTGCAAACACAATTTTGCTTTTGCAAACACAATTTTGCTTTTGCAAACACAATTTTGCTTTTGAAAAGACAATTTTGCTTTTGCAAAGACAATTTTGCTTTTGCAAAGACAATTTTTCTTTTGCAACAACAATTTTGCTTTTGCAAACACAATTTTGCTTTTGCAATGACAATTTTGCTTTTGCAAAGGCAGTGGACATTTCATAATTTAATTATCATATATCTTAATAATTTAATTTTACATTCATTCATCATTTTAACCCATAGTAAACGTTTTATAAACCAAATTATAAAATATCTTTGTAATACTCTTACCACACTATTTACTGCATATGATATGTATGTACTTGTATTTATTTTGTCCTTTAATGCATTACTTCATTAAATAATTCAACTAAAGCCGGCCGCAAACTGCTCTGCTTTTAAATGCTTTTAATTAATTTAATACGAAATACATTTTGTCAGCTTATATGTTTGGTTGTTTATACAGAAAATGCATAAATATTTGCGTGCAATTATTTTAATGTCGGCAATAAACTTTTAACTTTCAGGATTAACGACTTCATTAATTAAGAGTGATGGTGCACAAACCATGGAATTTTTTTTTGGTGGTTTTAAGAAAATAAAAATAAAAGTTTTTATATCTCTTTTTTTAACTCTTTTTAACAATTAAAGAAACAAAATAAGGTTATTTAGGGATTGAACTGTAATATGCAAATCAAAATATTGTATGAGTACATTGATATACCACCAAAGCCTATAGCGTTACTGGAGGTCTGAGGTTTACACTGATTATTGGAACACCTCAGCTGAGACTATGTGTCACACTACAACAAACCTGTTCTTGCATATAATTTCATCAACTGTATAAGCACCAGTATGAAAGTCAGTATAAATAGAGCCTTTATCATGTGATATTCTAGAACCGGATAGACTAAACTTAGTTTTTTTATTTTTCTAAGAATTTCGAGAGTTAAGACATTAGCCACTCAGAGTACTTACTTACTTATTTAAATAGCCAATAACAACCCGATTAACGGATGTCGGCATGCCTTAACACATCGTTCCAGGTGTCTCTGCTTCTTGCGCGTCTACGCAAGTGGGTCACACCAATCCAGGACAGGGCTTCCTCGATTTGGTCCTTCCAACGCAAACAAAGTCGGCTTCTTCGGCAACTTCCGCAGATCCCCGCATCGAATACCCGTCTCGCCGGAGCATCCTCCTCCATCCTCCGCTAGATATTAATACACTGCACAAAGTCTACGTCGTTGAGGAGCTTATAGAGTTCTCTGTTGGATCGGATGCGGAAGTCATTGCCAACTCGCATTGGACCAAAGACCTTACGTAGGACTTTTCTCTCGAATACTCTCAAAGCTGCTGCATCAGTGCCCCTACGCCATAAAGAAGCAAGGGGAGGATGAGCGCCATGTAAATTATTAGTTTTGTCGTACGAGAGAGGTCTTTGCTACTCAATTGCCTATTGAGACCAAACATAGTAGCACCTGTTGGCAAGAGTAAACCTGCGCTTGATCTCCAGATTTTTGGTAGTAACGGCAAGGCAAGAAAAATAAATTCCTTGACTACATCGAAAGTATAGTAATCGTCCGTAATCTGAGAATCAATACGCCGCGCATCTCTACTTGTCGATAACATATACTTCGTTTTGCCCTCATTTACTGCCACATCCATCTTAGTAGACTCACGTTCAATAGCACTAAAGGTAGCGCTTGGTACACCCTATAGTATCAATGTCGTCAGCGTAAGCACTTTTTTGGAAAATTGTGCTGTTGCGATGCACTTCCGCCTTCCACAGAAAACTCCTCATGGCGAAGTTGAAGATTTCGCATGAAAAGGAGATCGCCTTTTCTGAAACCTCGCACGGTATCAAAAGAATAATAAATTTTATGACTCCTATTGGGCTCAGTATTTTGTGTGATCTCTTTTGGCAGTAACGTCAGCTTCTACTGTGCACTAAATCTTTACAGTGTAAGGGCCTATACCTCTCCCCGTTGTTCACACAAGTGAACACAATTTTTCAAGGTTTCGAGGAGTGCAGGCAATACCTTTTTTGAGAACTAATCAGAAGTGTTCGATGGAGTTAAGATCTGTTGAATGATGCTGCCCTTTCTAGCGGTTATAATATGGCATGATGTTTGCGGTCTATAATCGAGATTTTTCCTCAAAGTGCTTTAAATGCTTGTATAGGATTGAGCAATTAGCGTACCAATAGTTCTATAGACTATTCTATTTCCCTTTGCCACCATGTAATCCCACAGCATCACAGATTTACTGTCAACATTTAAGGTCATTCGATATATTTTACTTTCAAAGTTTTTCCGTTTGGACTAGGCCCAGAATGTTGTTTTAGGAAAGGCAGATGTCTGGAAGAATTTTATTTTATCAGGGAAAACCAAAATTAATTGTTAGGTATCAGGTCAGGGAAATATTTTCAAGCAAAATAAATCCGATCAGTTTTAAAATTCGGCACGGAATATATGATATATGATGATATGGGGGGTTGCATAGCGGCTAAGGGCTAATTTAAGAAATATTCACAGTTAAAATCCTAACTCAAAACATGTTTTAGAAAAAAAAAGGAAAAATGAATTGCAGAACGACAGTAAGAAGGTAGTTGCAGGCAATAAGAAGCTAACATGTCCAGTGACTTAAATTGATAATTTTTTTTTTTGTAAATTAGTCGAGCTATTGTTGGCATTGATGGTAATTATGTTGGTGATTAATTCAGGACAGAAAGCTGCCCTAAACTCGAGCAAAACTCGTTCGAGTAAAATCAAGTAAAAATTTTTAACGGAGATGTTAAACGTAATGCGAGGCGAGAATTTGGTCAACAATATAGCAAACGAGCTACAAGCGGCGGCAACAACCCATCGCACAAGAGACCTATATCTCGCTGTTAACAAGCTCACTAATAGAACATTTCTCTCCGGCAGTCCCCTGAAAAATAACTTTGGGGAACTTGTAACAAAAAAAAAAAACAAAAAGCTCAGCAACTCTGCTTATGGAAAAAATTTTACACCATCTGCACCACCAATCTGCACTTGCACCTCTCACGTGTTGAATCAAACTGAATGTCCAGGAATAATTGAAATCAGCGGAGCAATTGGCTCAATTAAAAACAACAAATGGCCAGGCCTGGACAACATTTCGCCAGAACTCCCTACAACCGACCGCGTTACTAGCGCTCGCTTATTGGAACCCGTCATAAGGGCTTTCTGGAATGACGAATCCATACCAGACGGAATCACCGCCGGCGCAATTATAAATCTTCCCAAAAAGGCGATTTAACCGACAGGAAAAATTGGAGAGGCATAACTTTGGATGGTCAACAAAGTTATTGCGAATATAACAAACAAAAGACTGTCAAAGGCAATTCTTCTCAGAAGGGAACAAGCTGACTTCCGCTCCAACAAATCTTGCGTCGACCAGGTCAATAGTCTCAGCATTATTGTAGAACATTTAGTGGAATGGAGATCGCCTCTCTATTTCGTAATTGTTGAATTCGAAAGGCTTTTGATTCAATCACACGACCATATGGAGCGCACTGGCATGCAAGGGTGTCCCTACTAAAATAATAAAATTAATAAATAAGAAACAATGCAACATGCCGCGTATTACGTGAAAAACAACTGGGCAAGAGCATTAAAATAATAACCGTAGTACGCCAAGGATGTGTGCTGTCACAACTCCTCTTTAATTGTGTCCTCGATGTAGTGAGGCAAAAGTCAACAAGTCATAGGAGAGGGATCATATGGGGCTTGCAAGATAGACTGGAAGGCCTGGACTATGCGGATGATATATGCTTGCTAAGTCATTCTTTCTCTGACATGCAGTCAAAGCTAAATCTAATTAGCGAAACCGCTAAGATAGCAGGACTGAAGATTGATATCCACAAAACCAAAACACTCAGGTTAAATGCTAACGCAGAACAAAAATTCCTAATATACAGTAAGGAAATTGATGATGTGCAGTCCTTCTGCTATCTAGGCAGTATACACTTTTCGTAAGCCATTAGATGACATAACCCCCAGGGAAGCTGGCGCATTGGATGACCAACACACACCTGGAAATGCCAAATTACAACCGAATTATCCAAACTACGTCTACAATGAAACGAAGTCAAACATCGCGCTGGTCGGATCGGTGATAGATGGGCCAGTTAATCATGGAGTACGCTTCGACATGGCTTACATAGACCCTTTCTGATCACAAAAAAATGCTTTGCAATAAGGCAGTGTTTGAACTTGTGTCCTACTTCTGCAAAATTTACATTAATAAGGTGAAAGTTAAGATTATAAAAAACGTATACTGATAATATTTTGTGTTGTATAATGCGGGGGTCCTGTGTGTAATTTTTCTTGTTAAACTAATGGATGTATTGTTTATTGAAATTAGAGAGTTTTGCGGGTTCATTAGAACTTCTAACTCATTTAGCCATTATTGAAATATGTTTCCCAACAGTCTACTAACTTATGTATGATTAGCACTCTATCTATTGGTTCCTTATTTACTGTACTCGTTATTACAACCCTTAAGTAAGGATTACAATCTGGTTTCTGACACGTAGTTGGAAATAATTGAGTCTGGTGTTGAAATAAAACCGGCGAACATAGGCTACGGTGACTTAAATTTTGATTTGAACCAATAAATAGTTTAGATTCAAGTGGATTTTGCAATATGATAATTTTAAAATTTTTCAAAACACCTTTTAATTATTTGATTATCCGCTGTACTACTACAGCACCAACATTTCTCAAATCTGACATGATTTCATATGTTAATAACAAGAACTATTTGATTCAATGTTTGAATAGTCAATATTCAGCTGCACGGACCATCGTAAAGCTTCCAATATTAACAACGAATATGCGCTCTTTTGTTTGACTTTAAATGTAAGTAAATGTTTCATAGAGATGTCAATAATTTATTGTCATTGAAATGCAGTTAGTTAACGACAAAATGATAGAAGATAGACACAATTTGCCTTTGTATATTATAATCGATTACTTTGTCGATTACATGAAGTACTAATACAACAAATATTCATCCCGTAATGTATTCCTTGCTTCAAACGTCTGTCTAACACGATTTCGAAGAGCCTAATTTAAATGACATGTCATTCAGGCATTTCTAACAGACTGTCTCATTTAAGTATGCGTAAATGAATGTAAATGTAAGTAAATGTCAGCATGAATACACAGTTAATGTAGTTAATGAGTGATTTATGCGTCCATTGTAAATATGTTTTGACTCAAAGAAAGCAAACAAATCGATAAATAAAGAATTTTGTATTATAAATGCTTTAAAATTTTTTGGAAGAAATTTTATTTGCTGTTGTAAAAAACGAATATATTCTTGTATTGCGTACATTCAATTGAGCCTTTCAAAAATGCAGATTTTGATATCAAAGGATTAATTAGAAAGCAAGGAAATTGAATGCCACATGAACTTAAACCGAAAGCATGCATTAAATGCTGTTTAATCGCTTTAAAAAAAGATAATTTTTGCCTCGAATGTAATGGATTCATTACGACAACCACAATCACCAGGAATCATATTCTACGGCACCAAGCCAATACTTTGTATTTGATGGAATCAGAAGAGTGTGATTATACTTAGTTATATACTTAGTTAAAATTGGCCCAACTATCATGGCATACTTGTATAGACAACATATTAATTCATTTGAAACGAAGAACAAAATGCCTTGAATATACTTTTAGTCACGAGACCGTAATTTTTCATCACGACAACGATCGGCCAAATAATGCGACAGCAATGGATGACAAGTTTTATCTTACCTGCTCTGTAGCCCAAACGTCCCTCCCTCTGATTGCCATTTGTTTCGATCGCTGCAAAACACTGTCAATGGAATACACTTCACTCAAAGCAGGGCTCGATTCATTCATGGCCTCAAAAGATATACGGTTTTGTTGAAGCTTTTACATACGTATATACATTCCGTCATTAAGACCACTCAATGAGGATTACGACCTAGTTGGTCACACTACTTACATTGTCTGTGTTAATTTTATACATGAGTGGCGGAATCTAAGAATGACAGATTTTATAACAACTTTTTATTTTTTCTTAGACTTTTTGAAACGACGTCAAATTAATAGTGCTGCTCAAACCGTTTTCACCCCCTAAAAAGTAACAAAATAAATATTTGTTAGTATTCCCTGCAAAAGCATTGATTTTAATTAAACTTCTTTATTATTCGACCAATTTTTTATGTAAACATGCCTAATTTGTTATTCCTCTGTTTACATCCTTTGTATAAACAATAACAATTACTAAACAATTGTTCGACATATCTTTGTAACGGATATCTTCAAACTACGATTACTCTCTTCAAACGCATCGCGTCTGCACATAAACTGACTGAACTTTACTAACTCTTTTGACTGCTTTGCCTTGCCTTTTATATGGCAGAGTAAACAGTGTGATGAATGTTCTTCGTGACTTCGCTTTCTCGATATCTATATAACTGGAAATGTTGTCATTTCATTATTGTTGTTTGTGTATTTAGATTCATAACTTTCCAAAAATACTTATAATACTCATAAATGATTCGAGTGATTCGAATCATTCATCAAAATTTACATTCTTAGTTGTTGTTGCATTTACAAAAAAGGAAAAAAGACACATAAGCAAAAAAGACAGATCAGCAAGCAGAGCAAACACACAACCTTCTAGTGAGGATTATAGTGTTCTTACGCGATTCATAGTTATTTTGTGCTTCGTGTATATGTTGAGCTATGAAGAGTCGAAATCAACAACATCATACGTGTAGTTAAGTATGAATATGATGAGTTCTTCAAACTTTGAAAATGAGTAGAGGTTCCATGATATTATAATAAGTATGAATGTGTATAAGGATCAGAAATTATTAGTATGATTCGATTACACTCATCTTTTTGAATACGCATTGCTGACATCTGGTCTGGATACAACAAAGTACAGTAATTCTTCGATTTCCCTCGCCTCGATTAACGTTGTTTCGATTTACGTCGTAAAATTTGTTGTTCCCTCTAGCCTTTTTTGGAACCAACCGCGACGTAAATCGAAGGATTACTGCAACTTTTTAATGTTCCTTGTTAAAAACATATTACTTTGTAGTATGAGCGATATGAAATTCGATTTACATCGTTTCGATTTACGTCGCCTTTTTTTGGAACCAACTGCGACTTAAAACGAGAGATTACTGTAATCATTAAATATGTGGCATAAAATTTAGTTGAATTTCATTTTTAGGCTGCCAGATTACTGTCTGTTACATTTCCCGTATTCAAGTGTCTGCAATAAATATTAGAATGCCTTACAAATAAAAGGAATTTCATACAATTTAGCTTACGTATACAGCACACTATACATGAGGCTTGAATTAAAGATTATTTTGTTGTAGGCGGCAGATTTACGCATTGTGTAGTTAATTATAATGCTGTTTTACACATCCCCAGCTTTAAACTTCACATGTGTAATCTTTTCTCATAATTTTCTTAGAGATACCTAAAGAAAGAATATTTATTCTCACCTTTCGTTTCATTCTTTACACATCTTTACATCTCTTTTTTAATTCTGAAGGCCTTAATATTTGCGTTGACGTATGCTGAGTGACAACATTTAGTTTTTCCATTAGCGTGCCTGTTTGAGTTGTAGTGTGAAAAACTTTCTTAATATTTAATAACACGCGGGGCAGTAACACTTTTCCATTCATTATCATTTAATAAAAACAAACACTTTCTATAGAGAAAAACAAATTTCTTAAGAGAAAAACAAAACACATCAGATATTTATTTTCACACTTCTTACTTTTCATTGCCCCAATAGCAGCAGGTCATCAACAGGAAATTTCGTATTTGCTGAAGAATAAAGTGCGAAATGTAAATACACGAGAAAAACACGAAAATAAAACAAAAGAACATTGGAAATCTGAACCATGAATATGAGGTAAAAAGTTGAACTTTGATCTTTAGGGTAAGATTTCGTTGCATGTTATGCTACTACAATACAATGTTATCTGCCAAAGATCTTCCCTTGTTATTAACTGTAAAAAAGTTGTTATGTAGGATAAGTGATAATTCCACTGAATGAACATTCGCCTGATAATGCGATATCAAATATAAACTCCAAAACGCAGCTCTGCTCAGTTGTTATTCAAATGCTTATTAAAGAGAAAGAACCAAATATCCCACCATTTACTGCTATTGTTTGCTGCGATAAATGCAGATTATCATAGACTGGTATCAGTCAATTAACGTATTGGACACTTGAATGATATACATACATACATACATAATTGGTCATTACAACCCTTCAGTCGAGATTAAGACCTAGTTTCCCACACCACTTATGTTATGTGTGTTAATTTTATACATGAGTGGCGGCACCTACAGTTTAAAGTCGACTCCGAACGACAGATTTTTGGGAAACTTTTCATTACAATTTGATTTGCTCTCAGAGTTTTTGCCAGAAATCTGCTGAGAGAAAGTCGCCGAAGAAATACTTTTAATATTTTGTTTTGATGTCTGTCCTGGGCTTTTAACCCTGGCTTTACTTCTAAAAAGCCAACACACTACATACTAGACTACGGTGACTTCATTTCCATACCTTACTTGAATGATATACTTTCGATAAATTTTTTGGTACATTAAGCTACTGGGGCAAGTAGTCGTCCACAGTAGGATCTCATGAATACCAAAGATTCATAAGAACATGATAGTTTATGTAGTAAGTTATTAAAGTTTCTGGCATAATGAATCAAGAGAAACAAGGAGTGATAAGGATATTAAAATGTTCTGGAGTGCTTGCAGTTTTATTGCTATTGGATTTGATTTAGTCTTTAGACGTGAGGCCACAGCTCAAATCCTAGATCAGAAATTCCCAACAAAACAACCCTGGCTTTACGTCAAATAAGCCAACACACTACACTAGACTACGGCGACTTCACAGTTCATACACAATATATTCAATAAGGATGTAGTAGACATGCTCATGCAGATTTAGAATTCATTTGGGGCTATCTTAATTGACGCTAAAGGCTGTACCAATATAAGTGGTGTCAAGAACTAGGTAGTAATCCTGATTAAAAGTTATAATGACCAATATACAGCACTTCTACCATCTCCAGACAAATAAATCAATACCATCTTGAATTAGGGTAATAATCGCAGCAATGTAGAAACGCGCCATAACTGAGTCTGAAAAAAGAGTGGCTCTAACGTCAACGTCAAGCGAAGGCAGTAGTAATCGAATTGTTAAGAGTTGACACAAATATTGTCCAGGTTTACCATCGCAAACTTATTTCCACATTACTAGCTTAAGTTGAATAAGCAAACGCCAGCTTTTGTTTTTGCTTACAAATTCATTGATTCCCAGCTCCTGTGTATAAAAACTAATTTTTAGGTACTAAACTAGCAAGTATCTTAAGAAACTTGTAAAGCGCACAAAAGCTGACATATTGTTACGAAAATGAAAATTCTAGATACTGGTATTTTGCTTTTACATCGTTTAACATTAAAATCATAAACAAAAGCTACAAAAACAAAACAATGAAGTAAACAAACCTGTTTAAAAATAATCGTACCGCTTAATATAACAATAAACACCAGCGTAAAAAATGGGAAACAAGTAAATAAAATTTACCAACAAAAGTACAATAAGAAACGTAAACAACGATGTTTCCATTTAGATTTCATGAAGACGAAGTGATGAACGTTCGCCTTCAAAAGCATTCATCAGACTGTTTAATTTGCCATATAAATGGCAAGGCAAATCAGGCAACGGAGTTAGTGAAGTTCAGTCAGTCTTATGTGAAGACGCGGTGCGTTTGAAGAGTGTAATCGTGGTTTAAAGATCTCCGTTACAAAGTTCTGTCGAATAATTGCCTAGTAATTGTTATTGTTTATGCAAAGGGTGTAAACAGAGGAATAACAAAGAAAAGCAATTGTTGATGTTTACATCAAGTTGTGAACAGGCCACACAGAATTGTGCGAATAATAAAGAATTTTAATTAAAACTAAACACAGATTTATTTTTATTTTATTTGCAATCTATATTCAAGTAGACATTTTTACCACACTTTTGATGACACCTCTAATGTTCTGAAGCATTTTAGGTCGATAATTAAATCTTAATATTATAATAATTTCAATATTTTCTCTATTAATTGCATTGAGTAACTTCTTTCTCTAACGCCAACTATTTTTATAAAAATCTTGTGAATTCTTATTTCGCTGGCATCCTTTGTATGAATAATTGTCACCACAACCAATGTCGCCACAATACTGTAAAGAACAATACTGGGAAAAATACTGTGAAACATACCGCGTAACTAACGGGTAATCATAAGTTGATATTATAACCAAAGTATCTTTTAAAAGCACAATTAATTACGGCCTTTACGGAATAGATTGTCACAAGTGGGCAAAGGCTAACCTATTTTGAATGGAAATGGAATCAAATAGTATCAGAAAAACCCAATTTTAACTTTCAAGAAGTGTTTTCAAGTAATTTGAACTTTTGAAATAAAACATAAGGAAAAGGATAAGATTTCGCCCTAAACATTGCCTAGCGTTTGCTGCATACGTAATTGATCATAAGAACCGTTCAGTCAGTATTATGACCCAGATTCTGAGACCACTTATGTTGTGTGTGAATGCATTATTTTATACACGAGTAGCGGGACCAACATTTTAAAGTCGATTCCGAACGACAGATTTTTGAGAAACTTTTTAATGGCAATTTTATTTACTTTCAGAGTTTTGCCAGAAATCTCTCTGACAAAATATTCTTATTTATTCCGCTTTGTTGGAGATGTCTGACCTGAGGTTTGAACCATGGCCTCACAACTAATAAATGAAACCTTTTAATGAAAAAATATTTAAACAATCCACTAAAAGTGTGGTATATATTACGAGATCATATTATTGATATGGTCCAGACACCAATATTATTAAAGAGTTCTCCAAAGGGGACTTCCGAACTTTGGCTGTTGATAGCAGCCATCTAGTTGAACAGTCTAACAGTTTTACATCACCATGTTTAACGAAAAACACCAAACTCGTATAACCTGAATAGAATCTGGAAACGTTGGCACTTGACCCTAATCTTCATAGAAATAATTCTTCTATTTCTGAATTAAATTGTGACAATACCACTACGAATGAGATCCTATATATCCCGAAAAATTTTGTAATTGGCGGCGTCATTCTTTCATATTTCTTTGAGAACTCTGTTGACCGGAAAATTGCAGCGAATACTATAGTGTGATGGTTACCGAAAACAGCCTGCATTGGATGATCTGACATGTGGTTTGAACAGGATGGCGTTACTTGCCAGTGATCAGCAATGAATCGTTTTTCGATACTCATAAGTACTCATGAAATTTTGAATATAAGTGAGTCAACAATATTGAAATTTAACTACATACTCTGATTCATTCGTACTCACTACTACTACTGATTTATAAGTATAGGTTGCAATGAGTATGCGTACAACGTTGGCATAAAACTCATACCATTCGAAATATGTTTGATTCATAAGCTTACTCATTTAGATTCATAACTTTAGAAAAATACTTATAAATGATTCGATTGACTCGAATCATTCATCAAAATTTAAAGTCTTAGTTGTTGTTGCATTTACAAAAAAAATAAAAAGACAGAGCAGCAAGCAGAGCAAACACACAACCTTTTAGTGAGTATTGTAGTGTTCGTACGCGAATCATACTTATTTTGTGATTCCTGTAAATGTTGAGTCATGGAGAGTCGAAATCACCAACATCATACGTGTCGTTATTATGAGTATAATGAGTACTTCAAACTTTGAATATGAGTAGTATTAGTATAATAATAAAATAAGTATGAATGCGTATAAGAACAGAAATTATGAGTATGACTCGATTCTACTCATCTACTCATTGCTGATCTCTGCTACGTACCGCACTACCCATGCCACACAGTGTATTCTGCTTGAGGGATTTGAAGGCATAATTATCTCACATAGATGTGATGTAAACTGGCCATCGGCGTTTCGTGGTTTGAAACAGTTGGTCTTTTTTTATAAGGTTTTCTTAAGTCGCAGGTATATGCGAATATGCTTTAAACCACAACAGTCATCAAAGCCAACATTAGCCATGCTAGCAGTCAGAGTCAACCTGATTATTCGCCAGATTAATAGTAAGTTGGAGATTTCATATTCTGCTCTAACTACACATACATAATTGATCAATACAACCCTTATGTTGTACGTGTTAACTAATACATGAGTAGCGGAACCTACAGTTGAAAGTCGGCTCCGAAGAATAGATTTTTGATAAACTTTTACATGGCGATTTTATTTACTCTCAGAGTCGCTGGAGAAATCTTTTTTAATTTAATTAACCCGTGGCCTGACGTTTAGTAAGTCAACACACTATCTACTAGACTACAGCGACTACTCATCTCAGACTAACAAAACATATTCCAACCATAGCTTCAAATCTGTAGACATAAAATATAACCTCACGATTTGAATAACTCTGTATCTACTTGCTAAAGAATATTCATTATTTGTTCGTATATGTACATGTATTGTATCGTTATGTTGGACTGACCGCAGCATAAATCTTTGTGGTCTTACAAGTCATGTGTACACCCAGAACATATAGTTTACGAGAGCGTTGGATTGTTGTTAGTTAAACAATCGCAAAAGTTCAATAAATTAATGACAACCAAATGATAAAGGAAGACACCAATGGAGAATGTTTTAAAATCGGAAATGAACATTAAAATAGAAAAAAAACGAAAATGTAGTGGTCATAAGCGAAATATACGATGCTTGTACATGATTTTTTGAATTGTTTTGTTCAATCGTTTTCTATAGTTTTTCATTTTTTGTACAACAGAAACCGAATGTTTTATTGTTTTAATATTAAATGAATGTTCTTTAAAAAAATATCGCAATAAAACATATATTTTCGATAAAGAAATGACCGGGTGCAGCTTCCAATATATTTACATATGCATGCTCTATGCACCTGTTTGTAGAATATTACTGTGGCTTTGATCGATAATAAGTTATCAATTTAAAATTCCTATGTGTATGTATGTATGAATTTTCTATGCACTATGTTCAATTTTTAGCACATTTATATACTTTATGTTGCAATAAATTTGTATGATTGTAATGTATTTGTTGTATTTCGAAAATATAATTTTTTTCTAGTTTTCCTAAAAATGCACTATTTGCAATTTATGGATTTTATATGAAATCTATTAATAATGAATGGTTTGGAATAAAATATTTGCATTTCTCTGTTCATAAAATGCATACGCTTAAAAATGTATGAATTTTATATAAAAGAACAATTTGTAAATTTTAAGTCTTTACGTATATTCAAAAGTACTAAGCTGTCATATTTATATTTTCAAAATATAACTTTTTATTCATTTATAAATCTAACAATATTTTCAACTAAGTATGGGCACTACTATTATTAAAAAAATTAAAAAAATATATTATTCATATTTATTTTCATACATAGTAAAAAAATTATATTTTACTGTTCGTTTACTCATACGTTGACAAATTTTTTAAAATGGTTTTGAGTTATTATCTCTTGCGTAATATAGTACATGAAAATATTTTTTATTTTCAATTTCTAATTTATTTAAATAACAAATGTTAAAAAATACTTTCTTAAACACAAATACTAACGCAGTTGCCGAGGAAGGAGTTAAGAAGACACACGGTCGAAAAAATATTCCTTCTTCTCCGATTTTCATAAATTAGTTTTAAGTAATTCCTAACGATAGTAGTAGTGCACAGAATCCTACAATCTGCAGAGAAATTCAGCAAAAGTATCCACGTAAGAAAGCGTTAGTAATAGTAATGCAGTCATATGACTAACCATCCCAAAGTAAAATACACATACATACATACACACATAATTCGTAGCTACAACCCTTCATCCAACTCTGTGGGGACGACAAGGAGGAAACTGTCCTCGGTGTATCGTCTAACCGCGATTAGACAGACAAGTGGCTTCACGACAGTGTTTGATGAAGCGTTACTTGCAGTGGCAAAGACAATATTGGCGATAGACATATTGACAGATGAGATGAGGCGGATATACTTCCGCCGTCTCGAGTATCCAGGATAAACAGCAGCTATAAAAGCGGAGGAAAGAAAGACTTCCATGCACAAATGACAGTCACAATGGGAGAACAGTTTAAAGGGAAGATGGACATTTCTCCTTGTCTCTGATATAAACCCTTGGATGAAGAACAAACATTGCGAGCTGAACTACTACGTGACCCAGCTCCTAACTGGTCATAGATGCTTCAGGAACTACCTGCACAGATTTCGACATGATACTTTCCCTATATGCCCAAACTGTATAGATGAAGAGAAAAATGCGGACATTTTCTAACATGCTGCGACAGATTTGGATCAAATCGACTTATGAAAGAGGTGTTGAATTCTAGGATTCTATGGAGCCAATACAGCCAGAGAAATACTGAAGTTATGCTGGAACTCCGAAGTTTGGAGAAACTAAGGCGAAATTTGATTTAGTGTGATAAAGTTTTAAAGCTAACCAGCACTCCGCGAAGTATTACCTTACGGCAGTTCCGCGGGAGGAGAGTGGTTGAAGAATATAGGTGATGGTGAATAGTTGGAACAAAAGTGTGTTTCGAGGATTCTCACCTCCGGCCCAAGTTAAAAAACCCTTCATTCATGACTACGATCTCGATTGTAACACCACTTATGTTGTCTGTGCTAATTTTTAAACATAATTGGGAAGACCTACAAGCAGAACCTAAAGTCAACACTGAACGAAAGATTTTTGATAAAATTTCATATTTCGTTTCGTTCGAGATGTTTGACATGTTTGAAGGGTGGCTTTACAGTTCCTCCAAGTGTAGTCCTAAAGACTTACGCGATACCATATTCAGAAAAAGATATCTTGATATAATAATATCTTGATATAATTTGCCGCTGCCAACATTAGCAATAACGGGACGTAAGAAAGATTCATAAAAATAATTCATTCACATCTAGTTTAGAGCCGGGGTATTGCGGAGTCTAATTTCAATACAAGATATACCAATACGTGTTAACTTTGAGATATAAATTTCCTCAGTGTGAAGCATGGCTTTTTTCATCAATTGACCCAGCAACTGAAGGTCAACGACTTGTGTTCACTGCATGTGCTCTGGCACAATTGGAAACTGACCGTTAATTTCATTGCAAAATCATCTTTGTCCATAAGGCCTGTTTCTAGACGAATAGGTACGTGATCTAACTAAATTGTCGAATTTGGAGTGATACCAATCTAAATGCCCATTGCATGGACTTTGCGCTGGCGGCATCATCGGTACAACTTTATTTGAGAACGACGTTGGCCAGGTCATTAGAGTTACCGGGGAGCACTATAGGTTAATGATTACGAACTTCTCTTGGCCTTTATTGAATTATCTGGACACTATCGACATGTAGTTTCAAGTGCTGCTACTTGCCACACACTTCATGCTGCATTGAATATTCTGTACGAGCGAAGGGATAGTCCGACCATCGTGCAGTTTGACCTAATTTAATTTTTCATGTGGGTCTTCCTTACTCGCAAGTGAATTCTCATGATTTCGGTGGTCGGTGTATCCATTTCAATTTAAAAACTTGCGAACCCATCTGTATATAATTATTTAAAATGCAAACAAATAGAGCTCCGACTATGTCTAATATTTTACCCAAATACATTATTATAAGCCACACACATACATACATACATAATTGGTCATTACAACCCTTAATTCAGAATTGCGTCCTAGCTTCTCACACCACTTATGTTGTGTGTGTTAATTTTATACAAAAAAACATTATATGGTACCATGTTGTTACATCTTAAGCCCAGGTGAGCAGTATTGAAACATGGCCCACCGTACATGACTTAAACATATCTGAGAATTTAAGCCTCAGTGCAGTTCAGAGACCTGGTTTCGGAGAAAGATGTCCAAGATAAAGAGGCAGATTTAAAAAAGGAAAAGTAATATTTGAAAAGCAAAGAATACAGTGAAACATTTTGTATTGTGTTTGTCTTCTTCCTTTGTCTTTTATTTTTGTTTGCTTTCTAACCTTACGAAGGCATTGGAAAACGATTTTTATTTATAAGATAGGATCTCCATCCTTTCTTTCGTGTCTTTCTTTTTTAAAAATTCATAATGAAATTTAAACATTTTTAAAATTAATATATCTTTTGGTCTCCCTCTCTCTCTCTCCCTCTCTCAGTTTCTTTTATTTCAATTTGGCTGCAATGAATTATATATATATGAATGAATGAATTATATGTATATGAATGGTCCAAACAAATTTAATTATTTGATTTTATTTTATTATCATTACTTACTTTAATGAACTACTATTATTTGTTTTGCCAAAAAAATGAGAACTGTAAAAAATATTTATTTGTGTTAAAATTTTAATTCCATTACGGCAGCAGCCAAACTAAGACAATTCCGGAAGTAATAGCCAGTTGAGCTACTTGTTACCGTTCTTTTGAAAACAAATAATTGCTTGAATAATTGCTAGAATTTATTGGTTTTTAGTGATAATTAAACAAAAATTTATTCGTTATTTTTGAAAAAGAAAATAAATATTATAACAGCCATGCCAGAACTTTCAGTTTTTATGGAAAAATTGTAAGGAAATCTAATTTCATGGAGCTTTGCAGGTGCCTTTACGCACTATTTTTTAATGAAAACTATATTCCATTATCGCCGTGGTCTAGTAGGTAGTGTGTTGGCTTATTAGACAAAAAGCCAGGGTTCGAGCCCCAGGCTAGACATCGAAACAAAATACAAAAAGTATTTCTTCGGCGACTTTCTCTCAGCAGATTTCTGGCAAAAACTCTGAGAGTAAATAAATTTGCCATGAAAACTTTCTCAAAAATCTGTAGTTCAGAGTCGACTTTAAACTGTAGGTCCCACCACTCATGTATAAAATTAACACACACAACATAAGTGGTGTGAGAAACTAGGTCGTAATCCTAACTGAAGGGTTGTAATGACCAATTATGTATATTCCATTATCACCATTTGTAAATTTCATTACTTTGTACATATTACTAGAGGCCATAACTATAAACCACTCACTGGTGCCTAATCGCCAAGCAAAACTAGGAAAAGTGTTGAATTGGCTAAAATTTTTGTTTGGCTAAAAAGCGCAAGGTACGTGACTGCAATACATTCCGATGGTAGATAAGATAAAGTAGCATCTAATTGCAAGTGGGACACAAGAGCCCACCTAGCCCACCTTAGCAGTAAGCACACCTCACAAGATTTTTGACAAATTCCACTTTTCCAGTGGGTAACAATGTGAGATATCGGATGCTGTATGGTTCGGCTTTGCACTATAAGTTTATTACCAGAAAAAGTAATCGGTGGCGGTGCAAAACCTTCAGTTGAGTCATATGCAATGGTCCTAAAAACTTCCACTTGAGTTCATCCTCGGTTTTTACTATTATCATACTTTTTAAAAGCTAAGAGATTATCAAAGTGCTAAATTACAACATAGTGATGGTATTTAACTGTCACAGACATCTCAAAGACGTACCGAAACGATATCATTGCCATATTAAGTGGGAACCCGGACACAGTGACTTTCCAGGCCACATGTAGAGCAGCTAAACTGGCCAGGTGCGGCATAACCATCGAACTGTCTGATGAATTCTCATCCTTGCGAATTCTTCTAAAGACCTACGAGCTTATAATGTACAATGCCGTCATGAATACCGTAAAAGCCGTATAAGCATTTTTGGATAATTGAAAGCAGGGCGCATGAGAAGACTTCTTAATCTCCAAAGAACCACGATCAGTATATTTGTTAGTGTCATTACGGGGCATTGCAGTATGAGCACACATGTGAGTCGCATCGGTTTTGCAGATTTATAAGCGATTTCTGCAGAAACTATAGCGATGAGGAAGAAGAGGAAATTGTTCTTCAATTATTGGGTACATGGCCAGCACCATGATAAAAGGATCAAAAGGCACTTTGTGTGGATTATATACAAACATATATGATTTGGAGAAACTGTTACGCACCAACATTGACAGTCTGAGTCGGATCTCCTATTACACTTGCATAATTGGTCATTACAACCCTTAATTCAGGATTATGGCCTAGCTTCTCACACCATCTAAGTTGCGCATGTTAATTATATATGTTCATGAGCGGCGGGATCTACAGTTTAAATTCGAATTCGAACGACAAATGTTTTTGATTTGATTTTTTGGACATTTTGTTCCTTTTTTTTTTTTTTAAGTTACGCACACAAATTCACCAAAATCACTGTCAAATATTTCACATCATCAAAATCGTATTTATTCTACCTAACCACATGTACTAACATGGGTTATTATAAATGCATTCTAAAAAGCATAATTTTTCTATATAACTAAAGATGTGATAAAAGTAGAAATAATATAGTGACTTTATTGCAACATCATGTCGAAGATTATCATCATTATCATCGTTATGCACAGTGGCAGTATCAAGGACAAAAAAGTGAACATAATCTAAAGTAGTACGTGACTTTTTGCCGTCAACGGGGATTTTTGCAGAAAAATTTTTAACAAGTAAAACCATACTTTTTTCTTCATTGTACTCTATAATTTAATCAATTTTTTTTCTTTGTTTGCTACGAACGCCTCTCGTGTAGGGAAAGTCGACAATGCAGCAAAAATATTATCGAATGATTTCAAATTGTAATTTTGTTTATTGCTTATAAAAAAGATAAATAATTTTGTATTTACTTAAACAAATAAACGAACATTTTTACAATCACAATGATTGCCTGGAATAATACAGTTGAAATCAAATAATAAATATGGCGCCTTAAGTTAACATTCTAAGGGCCATTATTACAACTTACTGTTAAAGGTAACTTTTGCTAAAGTGAACTTTAAAGTCAGCCTTAACTTATTTTCTTTATTACAACCTAATGATAAAATAAAGTTAACTTTTTCAAATTATGGCAGTACCGGAGCAATGTGCTCAATTACACAAATTTTTTAAAAGCAGTGGCAACGACGGGCTTCTTTTTTGGCCGCTAATTTTTTGCTATTGTTTATATTTGAAGTTGCCATATTGATAATAATATATAATATGGCAAGTTCAAACATAAACTTAACTTTTAACGGCAAGTTGTAATAATGGTCCTAAATATTTTTATTTGATGGTCAACAAAAATTTCGTTACAATTTGAACCCATTCGAAATGTATGGGAACCCTTTAGTCAAGGTTACGACCTAGCTTCTCATATCACTTATTTTCTGTGTGTTAATTTTATCCACAAGTAGAGGGACTCCTACAGTTTACTGTCGATTCCAAAAGACATAATGAGAAACATTTCGTTGTAATTTTATTTACTCTCAGGGATTTTGTCAGAAATCTACTGAGAGAACGTCGCCGACAAATTTTTTTTCATATTCCGTTTTGTTCGAGATGTCTGCCCTGAGGTCTGAATCGTGGTCTCACACCTAATAGTCCACACAGTACCTTCATTTGAAAGACCTATAAATGCCATTATGTGTGGAATATAACATCGTTCAAATATAATAATATCCCGTTTTACCCGACTACTGTTCACATAACTTCTAAATGAGATGGGCTTGCGTGCCATCTAATTACTCATGTAGAATATCCATAGCGTTATGAGCTGTGAGGTATCTAGCGACCTCATAATAAAACTACATGTCTTTGATTTCCATTTCGTCCAATTCAGGCCAAAAAAGTTTATAATCATCATGTAATGATAGTAATAGGCTGGCTAATGGAGTTCCCAAAGAAATACATATGAACCGATGACGTCGAAATTAGGAAGAAATAAATACTGAAGATATAAATACTGTATCTATTTAAATCGGGTTGTTTATTAAGCGTTCCCCATCTTTAAATTTAAGTCAAACAAACTGTGTGTGAGATAATTTCGAAATTTTTGTGTCGTTTGAATGTTCTATTGATGCCATTATATGTGTAATACAGCACCGTTTAAATATCCGCGATGACTCCGGATGGAGTGCATCCCAAATGTCATATTTTCCATTATTCCGGAACAGAAATCAGACAGAATATAACTGATAATTCAGGTTATGTTGGCTTGCGACTCTTGATAAGATAGCTATTAGTTCGTAAATCATACATACATAATTGGTCATTACAACCCTTTAGTCAGGATTACGACATAGTTTTTCACACCACTTATGTTGTATGCGTCAATTTTTATACATGACAGATTTTTGAAAACTTTTCATGGCAATTTTATTTACTCTCAGAATTTTTGCCAGGAATCTGCTGAGAGAAAGTCGCCAAAGAAATATTTTTTCATGTTTCGCTTAGTTGGGATTTGAACCGAGGCCTCACGTCTAATAAGCCAATACACTAACTACTAGACCACGGCGGCTTCAAATTCGTAAATCTCTTTTAAAAACCTTATACTTTTAAACATCTGCAACAATTCATTGTAAGTACAAAGAAATTCATCATTCCCCAAAGGGTCTTACAACGCTTAATCATAGTTTGTTTCCAAACCCATGGTATCTATGATTCATTCGTTATATAATTCATATTTAATAACACACTCGTAATAATGTTACCATTAATTTGCTAACATTATAACCATTTAACTTACCTTGGCTAATAACACTGTTAACGAGTTGTTGACCATTTCTTTAACATGCCACAGGCAACAAACAACGACAAATGACGCCATCAACAGAAAGCATACAACATACGTGTACCCACTAACAAAACTAACACTAACCCTAATACAATAGCGAAGTGCAAATGTTGGATTTAGAATTCGCAAACAGTTGTAATCCGTTCTATTCACAGAGTCGGAAAAGGTAAAATGATGACTGTCCGTTTTGTAGACAGAAAAAGGAAAACTAATCTTTAACCGGTTTAAAGTTTCAAGAACAAGAAAAAAATTGTTTCTGTTTTTCTCATGAAAATATTTTTGACTTAAATTTACGTATCAGTTACTGGGTATCACTCAGTATCGCTGCCATCATTACATTACATTGTTAGACTCGTTAATGTTTGTTTAGTTGAGGATTATTTTGATTATGAAACGTAGACATACTTAGCATGCTTTAAAGGGAAAGACCCCATGGTATTGTTTAGTGTATACTTTTGCTATGCTATGACAACTCTAACTGAAGTGGCATGGTGTAGTGCTTGACTAAAAATTCTAGTAATTTTAAGCCAAGCGTTTGAGAAGCCAAAAGCGGTTTTCAAATTTCTAAAAATTATGTGAGTTTAATCACTTCAAAATAATCCATCTAAAAAGGCCTATTCACATACATCTGCACATTAGGAAAATCGAGAAAGGAAATGTCTAATGGTGCAAAACGCACGACTTCGTTTACCAATACTCATCATTTTTACATGAGGTGATCATCCCCTCAAATCGTTTCTGCAGAATATCCAAGGTGGCATAATTTCTATCGCACCGTTCTATTAAAGTCACATGTCGTTGTGGTCCAGATCACCCTATTCAGGCCTGACCAACATTTTTCATTATGCATTGGTATCATATCAAACTGGACAGTTTTAGTTGTTTACGTACCTATTCATTCAAAAATGGGCTTCACCTCTGCATATAAATTTTCGAATGAAATAAGGCTAAACTACCATCTGTTCCAGAGCCCACTAAGCGAAGCACATTGTTGTGTATGGTCGTTTACCTTAAGTTTCTGAGTCAGTTGCATATTGTCACGTACAAGTCACGATACCAAATTCGATTAATTGTGGTCTGCGAAGGGGCAATATCAGAGTAAAATCTTGCATACTCATACAAAATATTGTTTAATCATTTAATACACCGATGGACTCGAGTTTATCTACCTCATTGAGAATAGTAATTTCGGTATGCCGTTTATGGGGCGGTACGTTGCCGGAACAAAGCATCCCGTTTGATAAACAAATTTTGTTATTTGTGAATGTGGTTGAATGCTACAGCCATCAGTAATAATTTTTCAAAACAGAGTGAATAAATCGGAATCAATTTTACAGTTTAAATTTTTTTAAATTTCGAAACTCCCTGTTGATGAAGTCGCCGTAGTCTAGTAGGTAGTGTGTTGGCTTATTAGACGTAAAGCCAGGGTTCGAGGCCCAGACCAGACATCAAGACAAAATACAAAAAGTATTTCTTCGGCGACTTCCTCTCAGCAGATTTCGGGCAAAAACTCTGAGAGTAGATTAAATTGCCATGAAAAAGTTTCTCAAAAATTTGTCGTTCGGAGTCAACTTTAAACTGTAGGTCCCACCACTCATGTATAAAATTAACACACACAACATAAGTGGTGTGAGAAACTAGGACGTTGTGCAATGGGCAATTCGACCTCTGGGTACTGTACTTGTCTTAATTGTCCTCTAACCTAACCTAACCTAACTCCCTGTTGGAAAACCTGATAGTGTTATCATTTCAAATTTTATTATTGTATAGTATAGTATATGAATATGAATTTTTATAATCTGAAATTCCAATTGACATTTCCTCTCTGAAAATAACTTATGAACGCTTCAGCTGGCACAATTTATTGGTCGTCTATTCACCAACTGTTCTTAATTATGAAATTTGATAGTTTAAGCCATTCAATGCATTGTTTTTTAATTATATTAAATTAGTTCTATTATATTAATTTTATTTTTTTCCCATAGAATCGCTTCATACAAACCAATATGAATAGAAGAAAATCAACCAATTTGTACGTACGTACTAATAGCAGCACAACGAAATAATAATGAAACTGAAGACTTGGAAAGGCATTTTCTCACTTTTCGTTTGAATTATTTAAAGGTGTTGTAGCTAAATTTGTTGTTATTATTGTTTATGGCCGATAATATCTTCTTCTCCACATACTTGATGTCATGTGAAAACATTTTTCGTATAATTTCAGACACTTGAGTACATGTTTTTTTTTTCTCAGTTGTTTTATGCAAATGAGTAAAGCAGCGGTGTGTGTGGGGTCTAAACCATTAAAAGACAAGACAAGTCAAAACAGAAGACACTTAAGAGAAAACGGTTGACCAATACTAATTTCACAGTATTTAAAATAATTATGATATGAGGCAATAAAATTTCATTATTTATGATGCATAATAATGTAATGTGATATTATAGATATTTTTTTAGGCCATTTAGTAACACAGTGGGAATTTTGTAAATTGGATTCCTTAACATCATTCATTAGAGAAGGGTTAACCAACAAGATTATTCAGAAAAATTTTTAAAATCAATGGAGTAATGCGGTTCAACTCTTCATTGACTTATTTGTGTAATTACAGATCATTATAGGGACATACTCCAATACCAAAGAGTAATACTGCAAATGCATAGTAAAAGAGTCTTACTGAGAAAAGTTCTTCTTTTTCGTTCGTTACAGAAACATAGTTAACAAGTCACAAAATACCTTCTTTATTATTTTAATATACGAAAGTGTGTTTCTGGTTTCTAACCACATCTTTCATTAAGCACTTTCTATCTCCTATATGTGAGATATCATCGAATTTTTTTTTTTTTTTTTTTTTTTGTAAGAGCTATTGATGCCATTCAGTGCGAATACGCATACGCATACATAGTACATAATTGGTCATTACAACCTTTCAGTCAGGGTTAAGATCTAGTTTCACACCGAACAACATATTTTTGATTGCAATTTTATTTTTTATTTACTCTCAGAGTTTTTGTCAGCAATTTGCTGAGAGTCAGTTACAGAAGAAATATTTTTTTCTGATTTCGTTTTGTTGGAGATGTCTGACCTAGGGTTTGAATCATGGCCTCACGTCTAATAACGCAACATATTACCTACTAGACTACGACAACTTCAAATTTCCGCCAACCATGGCTCTACCACATAAATCAAAATCAATTTGACTGAAGATATGAGTTATGTTATGCTGCGTTCATAAATACATCTTTTTGAATAAACATCAGAGAATTAATTATTATATACAGAGGATCATTCATTTTAACTCAAATAAACACAAGCCCTAAAGGACATAAACATGCGTCTTGTGATGAACGATTAAGAAGCTTTTCAATTTGAATGGCGATGTATCGTCGATCAAAGACCGATGACCATGAAAGACCATCTACATCTGCTCTCTAAACATCAATGTATCGTTTGCATCCCTAATTTGCATTCACTTAAGAGAATCCCACAAGAAAAAAATCTAATGTGGTTAAATCCCAGTGGCCAGTTCACATCACCACTATGTGACATGATCGTGACCTGAAATCAGACTATCAAATATACATATAACCACATGTCTATGACGTCTATATTATGCATTTCAAGCTAAAATAAGTCGTTATTCATTGACAGTACTGTCCTCGCCAAGATCATTCTCAAAGAAAAATGGACCAATGATGCTGCCATCAGTTACTTTTTCTTGATGCTCTGTACGCTTATGGATCTCATGTCGATTGGTATCGTTCAAAATTCGAAAACGTTGTTTGTTCACTTCCCACAAGCGCCAGCATTTAAACGCTATGGGTCGATGACCACCAACTCTATTCGGATTTGGCTTGAATTGGATGTACACCTATACACCAGCAATATGTAGTTTCAATGGGTCGGCGCTACGTGCCACATAACTCATGTCGCATTGGTTATTCCACACGACAATTTGGGGGCTAGGTCATCTCACAGTCGCTGCAGTTTAGAATGTCGTGTGCTAGTTTATTAGATGTGAAGACTTGGTTTAGACCCCAACAAAACGCAATAAAAAAATATTTCTTCGGCTACTTCCTCTCAGTAGATTTCTGGATAAAACCAAGAAAAGTGACGGATATTTTAAAAATGTGACACAAATGGGTATTTCAATCGAATAAATAATTTCTATAGTTTCTCACACGATTTTTGTTTTAATTATAGTTAAAGATGGGAAGAGCTTACTGGAAGACGCCATATTGGTATGGATTACTGAATGCTGGACCTACTTAGCTTTCAGCGGTAATATTGTTCGATTTTACGTTTTAAAAACATTTAAAATATTAGCTCGTAGATTGCAAATAAAATAAAATTAAGTTTGTGTTTAGTTTTAATTAATAAAATTTTATTAATTAATTAATTTAATTAATTCTTTATTATTCCCACAATTCTGTGTGTCACTGTTCACAACTTGATGCAAACAACAACAATTGTTTTTTTTTGTTATTTCTCTGTTTATAACCCTTCGCATAATACTGTTAAACAATTATTCGACAGACCTTTGTAACGGAGATCTTCAAACCACGATTACTCTTTTCAAACACACCGCGTCCTTACACAAGACTGATTGAACTTCACTAACTAGGGTGAGTTGAAATTGCAAGCATTAATAATACATTAACGGGAGTACTAAAAAAAAATTAATTTGAAGTTCGAAAGAATTATGAATTCGTAATGGTTATTACTTCCAACAAATCAATGAACCCAATCGTACTGCTGCTTATGTGAAGATGTGAATTGCCTACCAAAGTTCCCACAGGCTTAAGACTCTTGAGAAAATCCCGGTAAGTTCAAGAGAATATTAAGAGGATCACTTGGAAGAACGGTCGCTAAACTTCAAACAAAATTTAAAACTTGCTCACGAGTGCATGGCGACAAATATCAACAGGAAACGCTAAACAAAACTGATACATTCAATGTCAAATGATTTAAATGAAGTGCTTGACCTTAAGGGATATTCTATTAAATATTGGGTGTAACATTTTACGGACGTCAACTTCACAAAAAATACTTCCATTTACACACATTCACCTCAGCTTTTATCTTCAATTACAGGTATTTATTTGCTAGCTTGAGTACAGGTACGAACGTGTTCTTGTTTTATTTTTTTGAATTATGGTTGCCAATACAAAAACAGGAAACGTTTTTTAATATTTTTTCTACAAAAAAAAAGACTTTTTTAGAATAATAATGATAATAATAATAATGATAATAATAATAATAATGATAATAATAATAATAATAATGATAATTGATAATAATGTTGCGTTGGGTATTATGTTTATTACTTCAACTTTTTTATTTTTCTTTGTACTTTAAATTCTTTGAACTCTGGAAAATCTTGCTTGTAGCATCCTTTACTGTTTGAAGAAAAACCTCAGAACTTGGTAGAATCAGACTAGAATATCTCTTAATATCTATCTAAGTATTTCTATATAACTTGCCTTGCGTCAAATGTAACTTATTTAACTTGTTTATATTTAATTGTTTGAGTTTGGAGTGAGACTGGCAATCCTTAAAGTTTTGTTTGATAATTAAATAATATCCACATATGTCATGCATAAGCTACCGTTTTAGAAAGCCAATATGATTTTCAAAAGCATTTTCGCAATTTAAAGAAACAATGGCTTTTGCTATTACAAGCACTCCTACATTTGCTCATCACCGTTACTAACACCGATAGCAGTGGCATACAGCAAGATCAGAAAGGTTATGAAATCCTGATGGTGATATCACAGAGGTCTTCTTATCCATGGTCCAACTCTAAGTCGAATCAGACAATTCAAGTAGGAAAAGTTCTATTGTGAAGTTGATCCGGAACAATCAAATAGAAAATTAGAACCTATACAGACTCATGCATGAGTCCAGTGTCTCTCAATGGCTATGAACTTAGTCGCAACTCTATGTAGAATAAATATTTCCACGTGCGAAAATCCACTAGGACAGTATCCGCAATTACTGCAATATTCGGAAAGATACTAGTACATACTGCAGCACTATCATACGAATGAAAATCAAAAGAACGTTCACTACCTATTAGAGAATGGCAATGTAAGAGACATCGTTGTATTAGGAGGGTATGTAGATTTCAAAGCGTAGATTACAAAACCGCACGGATCGCAAAACTTTCGAATGTCACATGTAAACGGAAGATGGTTGATAAGTTGCGTAAACTCCTCACAAAAGCGCTACAGCAATAGCTGGAACTGCAAAGACATTTACAGCCGGTTAGGCTGAATTGTGACAAACATGACGTTCGCGTATAGCGTTTTGCACATCCTGATGTACTACTTAATAAGTTGTTACCGAGGTGATTTTGATGGGTGGAAGTTCGACACCAACTATCGCTTTCAAACTAAGTCATACCTCGAAGAAATCTGATCTAACTTAACTATCCCTTGACCCTTTTTTGAATTTTGATTTTACTCTGAGTTCTTCTTGGTGGTACCTACAATTTTGCAGTGCAAAAATATGATGTCATCAGAAAAGTTTTCTTATTTCTTTATGGTTTGTGAAAAACATTACATTTTTATTTGTTTTATAAAAGAAAGAAAATAAATTAATCAAATAAGTATAAAAACTTAAATTTTTATACAAACTATTGGTTAAAATTCATGAAATTGCTAAAAAAAAATATATTGGGGTACTAAGACTTTTGCTGTTCACTGTATATCTTGTGCGGTTTTTTTTGGCATTACTGTACAGTTCATCTGTTATTGATTAAAGAATTTTATTTGTAATACTAAAATGGTTTTTCTACCTCTTTTTACTACATTTTATTTTTAATGCCTGTCCGATTGTCGTGTGTACTTTAACAATTTGTTTGTTAAACCGCACTCGGTTGGGTCATTAAATTTCATTTGAAACCGTTGCTCTCCTTTTTAATTGTTTTTCAATTTGAAATTATTCTCTGCAAAATAACCAAATAAGCTTTCTTTCTCAACTATCCCGTGGGACTTTATGGCGATGTTAGTGAAATTAATTTCAAATAACGACCGAAAGTAATTGAGCTTAGCAGCGTCACAGCCGCAACATAGGGAGAGAACAGGATGTTTGACAAACACAGGAAAACTACAGTACGAGTGACATTTTGCGAATGTTCTATTCACTGCTGTTCAATTTAATGTTTAACGATTCGAGGTTTAGTTTTTCCGTATTTTCTTAATACACATACAAATTGTGGTGTCTGTTGGAAAATAAACAAGGAAATGTTGAATGAATTTAGTTTTTCATTGTGTAATAAAACTTTTACGATAGGAATTAAAAGTTATTTTTAAATAAAGGGCTATCCATTTCGTGGTTGCAAAAGTATGGGACTTGAATTCGACATCTGTCAAACTAAGTTGTGAAACCAATTTTTTTCTTTTCAGTTGAAAGTCTGACATTGACGAAAATGGATCGCTTAACTATCACACAACGCATAAAAATTATCAAAACCTACTACAAAAATGGTGATTCTGCCACAGCCATGTATCGTGCTTTAAGAGAAGGTTATGGTTTTCATAATCGTCCACCTACGCAAGCAAATGCCAAAATTGTGAAGAAATTTTAAGAGACTGGAGTGGTTACAAATATTGAAAGGCTTGTGCATCATCGTTTCGCTCGTTCCGCTGAAAATATCGCTGTTGTAAGTGAAAGTGTTGCCGAAGACCCGAATGTGTGGAATCCTCGTCGTTTTCAGGAATTAGGACTGCCTTACGGCACATTATGGCTTATTTTGCATTTAGATCTACACTTACAGCTCACGCAACAACTAAAGCCAGCTGACCATTCACAACGTCATAGATAAGTGGAATGGGTGCTTAAACAACAGGCGGTGGACGGCAATTTTTCGAACAAAATATAAATAAAATTGTCGTATTTGTGGTTCTGAGAATCCTCAAGTAATTGTCAGAAAAAGTCACTGTTTGGTGCGCTCTTTGGTCCGAAGTTATGATTGGACCTTACTTCTTCGAAAACAACGATGGAACGACTGTCACCGTCAATTCGGAGCGTTATGGACATATGATAACCGACTTTTTTGCCTGCTATTTAAGAATACGACTTGAAGAATATTTCAACAAGACGGTGTCATATGCCACACAACTCGAGCGAATGTGGCTTTATTGCAAGAGACATTTCCTGGCCACGTAATTTTTCGTCGTGGCGATATCAACTGGCCACCAAGATCATGCGATTTAACACCATTAGACTTTTTTTGTGGGGCTACGCGAAAGACCGTGTTTATGCAGATAAACCTTCAACTCTTGAGCACTTAAAAACCAACATTCGTCAAGTTATGGCTGAGATACTATTGTTGTAAAGAGTGGGTGATTTAAAAGTTTAAATTTAAAAATGCAATGAAACAGGTCGAAATTTTGCCAAATTAATTTTTCCGGTGTAAAGTACAATTGTTTTGGTTAAAAATGGAATATTATTTCGTTCATATGGTTGCCGCGGATGGCCTCAGAGTACATCATTCAATCGGACCAATTTTCGTACACTTTTTCGTGTGTATGGGGTCGCATCTTGGCAATGGTATCACAAATATTGGCCTTCAAATGCTCAATTGTCTCTGGTTTGTTGTCATAAGACTTTTCTTTATCCTCCCCCCACGGAAACTAGTCCAACGGTGTCATATCGCTGCTTCTTGGACGGCTATCAAACGTTTGACGCAATAAAACGATTGTGGCATGAGATGTGTGGCAAGTTGCAACATCCTGTTAAAAGCGAACATCGTTCTCATCAATATTATGAAGAGCGGGTACAAAAAAATCGGTTATCATAGTGCGGTAGGTGTCTCGATCAACCTAATGGTTGCGACGTCCTCATTTTCAAAGAAAATTGGGCCAATGATGCCTCTGCTCCAAAGGCCACACGAAACACTCACTCGTAATGGGTGCATTACATTTGTAAGACCAAGTAAGGGCATTCAAAGCCCCAAATACGGCAATTTTGCTTACTAACGTACCCACTAAAGTAGAAATGAGCTTCAACCCAAAAGATGATTTTTTTTGGCAAAATCGACATCATCTTGTAGTTTCTCTTTGGCCCGTATATTCCAATAAGTCCCAACGTTGCTCAAGCGTACATTGATTCATTACGTTCAGTGGAGAAAATATACTGAATTTTATGACACAATAGAATGATATACAGAACGATGCCAGATTCTAAATAAATTTCAAATTTAAACCAATAGATGGCCCACCCTATACTATAAAGTGCCCGCGCCCTAATGAAAGATTAAGTGTTGTTTTTAATTTTTCTTCAAGAAAGTTTATTTATTATTTGATTGATTTAAATGTAAAATTATATTTCCTGTTTTGAAACACCCATTATTTTTTTGTGTTGAAAAGTTACCATTAAAAATGATGCAGTATGTGCTCTGTAATGCTAGAACTTGGAGAATAAATTTTAATTCACACATTCAAATTGAACTCTAAAATGGAACAAAATCCAAAACAACTTGAGGTGCATTGCCAACTATTTCAAGTTGTAAATCGTAATGAAAATAATTTAAATGAAATAGATTTACGTGCCAACTTACAAAACTTTAACGACTTAACCGATAAATTCAAATAAATGCGCTATGAATACATGGGGATGGTAAATAAAATGTTATTTGTATAGTCAAAGAAGAAAGTCTACTTATACCGTTGTATGTAGAGTTTTATCCCGCCAATTTGTATGCTGTTTTCCCAATAATTTCAGCTTTATATTTTTTTTAAATTCGCTTTTTCTTCAAATATTCTTAATTGTAAATGCTTTTAAAAAGCTATAACTTACAAATTTGTCATTACAACCCTTCAGTCAGGATTACGACCTAGTCTCTCACACCACTTCTGTTCATGGCAATTTTATTTACTCTCAGAGTTTTTGCCAGAAATCTGCTGAGAGGAAGCCGCCGAAGAAAAATTTTTTCATTTTGATGTCTGACCTGGGGTTTGGGCCTTCCGTCTAATAAGCTTGCACACTACCTACTAGACTACGGCGATAGCAGAATACTATCAGAAATACCATCTCTAAAGCAATGAGTTTCGGTTTTTTAAACTGTGTAGTTATTTGATAAGAATATTACTGAATAACATGTTGTTGTGGGAAATGTTTTGCTACTCACACGCTCTTTGCTTTGCCATGCCTACTCATGCATGTACTCCACTGCTTCAAATTTAAGATTCTTATTTCGCAATTCTTACTGTTCGGTTTTTTAAATTTTTTTTCGTTACATTAAAGCTACCCACCCTCATGTGTATTTATATGTATGTATTTATATGTATTTTAAAGTGCTAAAGAAATTTTTAAAAATCTTTCGGTACCGCTTCTATGCTGCAATACTTGTTGTAGTCATGGAGTGCCATTTTCAGTTGCTATTATTTTGTTTTTATTCTTTTAGTGAGTTAACTAGAGATTTCTCTATTATATTGGCCATATTAAAGAGACAATTTATTAACATTTTTCTATTGTTTCTATTGCAGTTTTCCTTTTATTTTTTAGAATGCAATAGAAGTGTTTGTTTGTCTATGTCTAACCACAGATTTCATTTAATTTTATTGTTCGTTTTGTGGATTTAATGGAATAAAGTGAAAAGAATGTTATTTTTAGGATTTATTTAAATACTCGAGTGTTTTTGTTTAATTTACTAGAAATATTATTTTATTTTATTCAAAAAAAACGAATATTTTATTGTAATTGAAAAAATACAGCAAAGGGAGACAAATGGTTTTGCAGTAAATTGAAATGCAGAGCATCTTTGAAAAAAATTAATGAATCTTAAATGTTTCTTAAACAATTGGGAATACAAATAAATTGCATTTAATTTAATCAAAAAATTTGGTAATTTTTGCAACTTTATTTGCGATTTGTTTGGACTATTATATTAGTTCAGTTCCCTTATACATACAGTTACTAAATTATACGTACGGTTAAAAAATTGCTGAAATTTTTTAACTAATCCATTTTCGTTGGAAATCTTTATAGTTTCCTTGATGTTAAGACGGTCTTTTGCATTGGTTAAAAAATTTCTGAAAATGAACTGAATTGTGGCCCTGCACAGGCCCACAAACGTATGCATCCGATTTACAAATTTCACAAATTTTTGAACCAATGCAAAAGACCGTCTTAAAATCAAAGAAAGTTGTCAGACAATTATAAATATTTTCAAAAAAAAATAGGAAAGGAGGAAAGTTGTCACACAATTACAAAGATTTTCAACGAAAACGGATTAGATAAAAAAATTTCCGAAATTTGTTATCCGTATGTATACTTTTGTGGCTGAGTGTACTTATTTGCGAAATTCATGCCAGAGATCAGTAATGAAGCGTTTTTTCGCTACACATGAAACACTCATGAAATTTTGAATATAAGTGAGTCAACAATACAGCCATTTAACTATGTACTCTGATTCATTCGTACTCATTACAACGTTGATTTATAAGTACAGGTTGCAATAAGTATGCGTACAACGTTGGCATCAAACTCATACCATTCAAAATGTGTTTGATTCATAAGCCTACTCATTTAGTTTCATAACTTTAGAAAAATACTTATAATACATATAAATGATTGGAGTAACTCGAATCATTTATCAAAATTTACAGTCTTAGCTGTTGTTGCATTTACAAAAAAAGAAAAAGAGACATAAGCAAAAAAGTCAGAACAGCAAGCAGAGCAAACACACAAGCATTTAGTGAGTATTTTAGTGTTCGTACGCGAATCATACTTATTTTGTGAGTCTTGTAAATGTTGAGTCATGGAGAGTCAAAATCAACAACATCGTACATGTTGTTAAGTAAGAATATGATGAGTACTTCAAACTTTGAACATGAGTAGAGGTTTCATGATATTAAAATAAGTATGAATATATATAAGTATCAGAAATTATGAGTATAATTCGATTCTACTCATCTTTTTGAATACTCATTGTTGATTTTTGATCCATATCATACTCACAATTTTAAACTACACGTATGTACAATGAACAGCAAAATTCTAGCAAAATTTTGTAGCAATTTCATTAGTTTTAAACAATATGCTATAAACACAATAAATGCAATACCGGTAACGCAGCAATTTTGCAATAGACATACTGCATGCTCATTAGTCATATGAAAGGCAGCAGCTGAAAATTGAACCGTTAATTAATTCTTTATCAATGGTGCCACTAAGATATTTTTTGCCTTATATTTCATGCACCGCGTTTCTAACACCTTTATTTATTTATGCATGATATTGTATTGACAGCATCAATCCTCGCATAGCCAGCACAAACGCTCTCACTCTGAGCATTAATTCTCTCATCGTTGCGAACAAAAATAGTAGTTATCATAAAAGAAAAACAGAAAAATCTTTACTTGTTGCAGTGTTGCCTTTAAAATAATCACTCAGATGCGCCTGGAACGATGTGTTAAGGCAGGCCAAAATCCGTTAATCGGGTTGTTAATGGCCAATTAAGTGAGTAAGTAATCCACACTTCGTGGCGACACACATTCCCACTAGACTTTTGGTGTCCCCTGTATATATAAAACTGTACTCTTTAGAAGCTAGATCATAATCCTGACTGAGGGGTTGTAATGATCAATTATGTATGTATGTATACACCTATTTGTAAACGCATGTTTTTTAAACATTTTACCAAAAACATAAATATCCCGCATTATTTTTTTACTTGCCAAATTACTAATCCAAAAAAATTTGGAATCCACATTAACCTTTCCATATTAATTCGATTTTTGATCTGACATTTTCCTTAATATCCTAGTTTTTTTGACATGTGTTGACATGTGTTTTGTTTGTGTTTAAGATTTTTCGTAAAGGCACAAATGACGGAATGGAAAAGATAAATACCAAATTAAGACTTGGGTGTAAATATTGTGGTCGCCGTAGTTAGTGTGTAGGTGCGTAGGGAGTATGTTGGCTTACTAAACACGGCTTTAACCCAGGTCAGACCAACAAAACCGTTTTCGACAAAAACTCTGACAGTATATAAAATTGCAATAAAAAAGTTTCTCAAAAATCTGTTGTCCGGAGTCCCACCACTCATATATAAAATTAACACACACAACATAAGTGGTGTGAGAAGTAAGGTAGCAAAATTGACTGAAGGATTGTCCTATCGATAGGACAATTGAAGCCCGAATAGAACATCATGTTTGGTAGAACAATTGTATTATTTCCACGTACTGTTGAATTCTATACATGATTAAGACCAGACTGAATAAATTACAAATAATTCGGCTATATAATGGTAGTCATTATAAATTGTTTGGAATTCCCTGTAGTAAGACTGAATATATTTCAGTTAATTTTCTGTCAGAACTAACTTTCGATTTTCTAAAAATTAAACTGAAAACTGCATTGTTTTCTTCTTTTTTAATTTAAAAATTCCATGAAAAATTTAATTTTTACTCCTTTGGCCATTTTTTTTTTTAATTGGTTTCAAATTATGACAGGTCTTTGAGATTGTTTAAAATTGCCGTTATAAGTTGATTTATACGATTATACAAATTAAAACACTTATAAAAAAATTTTAAATTTGCATGTGGCATAGAGTTAATGATGTTGTCCGATATAATTTTAACTGAACGTAAGTCAAACTGATTTGTATGCGAATACATATTGCCTTGCAAAGTGATTGCATTGTGTTGGCTATGATTACCGTTTTAACAACTTAACTGCGTGTATGAATATAAATCAAATGAATATTACAAATAATTTGAAATAAAACTGTGATAAAAAGAAAATTTCCAAGAGTGATTGCATATTTGCCTTATCGAAAATATTTTATTAGGTTGGCAATCAGTAAAAGTTATTTTCTGTAATTGGAAATCAAAATGCTAGTAAAAATTTGGCTTTATGTGGACTAGAGATCAGCAATGAGTATTCAAAAAGATGACTAGAATCGAATCATACTCATAATTTCTGATACTTATACGCATTCATACTTATTTTAATATCAGGGAACCTCTACTCATATTCAAAGTTTGAAATACTCATCGTATTCATACTTAACAACACGTATGATGTTGTTGATTTCGACTCTCCATATAGAAGAATCACAAAATAAGTATGATTTGCGTACGAACACTAAAATACCCATTAAAGTTGTATGTTTTTCTGCTTGCTGTTCTGTCTTATGTGTGTGTTTTCTTTTGCAACAGTAAGTAAGGCTGTAAATTTTGATGAATGATTCGAGTCACTCCAATCATTTATAAGTATTATAAGTCTTTTCCTAAAGTTATGAATCTAAATGTGTAGGCTTAAGCATCAAACATATTTCGAATGGTATGAGTTTGATGTCAACGTTGTACGCATACTCATTTCAACCTGTCCTTATTAATCAACGTTTTAGTGAGTACGAATGAGTAATTAAATTTCGATATTGTTGACTCAATTATATTCAAAATTTCATGAGTGCTTTTGAGTAGCGAAAAAACGATTCATTGGTGGTCTCTGATGTCGAACTTATGATGCCTTATTATTGCCATTTTATGTCATTATTTTGTTTTTATTTTGATTGATATTTTAATAAATAAACCTCTCACGAAAAGTTCAGTTGCTTATTTGAGACATTGACAGTCACTGTTATTTTTAATGTCGCCTTAGCCCAGTAGGTAGGGTGTTGACTTCTTAGACATGAGGTCAGGCATCTCCAAAAAAACGAAATAAAAAAATATTTCTTCCGCAACTGCCTCTCAACAGGCATTTGCCAGCAACATAAAAGTTTCTCAAATCAGTGGTTTTGACTCCCCTTAGATTGTTGTTACTTCACTCATGGATACAAATTAACACCCACAAAATTGATGATGTCAAATGATGTTGTAAATCGTAAATGTAAATAAATAAATATAATCGCTATGACAATGTTGAAATTATTTTTTAACATGTAATATCATTAACTTTTGTAAAAATAGACATTTATAGAAGCAAAGTACTAACAAGTCCTTCTAAATCAAATGCATCTCAATTCATTTCCTAGACCAAATAAATAAGGAGAGATTTGGAAATTTTTGTCAAAGATAATCACATACTTATAATTAAAAAAAACTCAATTCTTCATATTGTTTCAATAATCTCTTCACTTATTCTTATACGCAGCGTATCACAAAATGAGAACCAGTTATAAGACCCATAAAGCTCTTGCAAGCACATCTTGGGATATGAACAAACAGGCCTTGCTGACATGATTCAATGCTGTTCCTGTTTGGTCACTTTACCTCAGCGATACTCAATGACAATCGTTAGAGATAACGACACACATCATAGTATTCATGACAAATCTATCTGGTTTTACAGCCGAAGTTGATGGTTACCCTGGATTAACACATAATGTTTTCAATTTGTCTATCATTCAATTCATGTGCCACCCATTTTCTAGACTTCTGGATGTTTGTCGTATCTTTGGAAAGATCGAAAATTGTTTGTTGTGTACCATTTAAAATGTCTGTCATTTGTTCCTGAGCAAGAGTGTCAACATCAAACCATTTTTTTGTCTTCAAAAATTAATTCCACGTTTTTCATTTCTCACATCAAACTCGTTATCTCTAAACCGTCACAGAGACTACTGCAGCACTTTTGTTCGAATCAATCAAATCATTTTCTAGTACAAAATTCGCCATCTTTAACACGTTAAAAAATATTGTTACGAAAAAAAATTATAAACAAAAGTTATAAAAACCATAAACTTGTTTACAAATTATCGCACTACGTAATATAACAGCAAACACCAGCATAAAAAAATGGTAAACAAGTAAACAAAAATACAACAACAAACACTACAAGAATAAATTTAAACAAAATACACAAACAACAATAATGAAACATCGATGTTTACATTTATAGAGATCTCGAGAAGGCGAAGCCACGAACATTCACCTTCAAGAACATTCATCAGACTGTTTACGTTGCTATAAAGGCAGGGCAAATAGGCAACTGAGTTTGTAAAAGTTCAGTCAGTCTTGTGTGAAGACGCGGTGCGTTTGAAGAGAGTAATCGTGATTTCAAGATCTCCGTTACAAAGATCTGTCGAATAATTGTCTAGTAACATTATGTTACTGCTTACCGAAGAATAGAGCGTAATGCGGTAATAGTTAAGCAATGGCGTACGTTCAAGACACAGAAGGTAATTCCATTATAATGCATGCTATTATCTACTGTTTTTATTTCGCTCCCTGGGTTTTTAATCATCAAACTTAGTCATCGGAAGTGTGCAATAAAAGCCTTCATATTAGTGAAGTGGCCAATTGGTATCACTTATTTGATGTAAATATTCTACACACTGTGAATAAATAGTGCATTATTCAACGTTTGTAACGATATAGCAAAATGTGTGGGAATGCAACAGTTTGTTGCATTTTTCCATTATTTTTAGACGGGTATTGATGCCTCCTAAGGCAATAAATTTCATTTCATTTCTCTTTTTTATTTTGTTTTCTATAAATGATTGATAAATGTTATGGAAAAACTATGATGTACTTGAAATACTGTTTTAGTTGTTGCTGTTTCGTGTAGAGTCCAGTTATTCACACTAAACTTCTGGCGTTTATCATTTTAGGACTGCAGATTAGAACTTAGACTAGAGCTAGCTGAGTAGCAGACTATTAAATGCACTGCCTAGTAATCTAAATGAACTGTAATCCTAAATCATATTCTAAGTTCCATTGAAAATAACAGCTTTATAGAAACAATTACCAATTTTGCTACCGCTTTTTCCACTTCAAGTTGTTCAATCTTATAATAGAGAATACTGTACGTAAGCATGACCACACAGATGAACTCTTATAAGTTGAGGTTCTGTACTTTTTTTATCGATTATCCATTGGACAAGCCATGCAAGTGAATAAGAAAATTATGACGCAAAAGTTTCAAATTGTTTGCCATTGAATTTATCGGGTCCGCCATCTAATCTTTTTTTTTCAACTAGTGCTTATTTCGTGAATGGCAACACTTAGCTCATGTCTGATTTGAAAGATAATTAGTTGTATCCTTCCGCTGAACGAATATGGTTGTGTATGCGCTTGAACAACGCTGGGAAATATTGCGACATTACTTTGAAAATCATGGTAATATTGCAGAATGTGTACGAAAATTGCGTACGGATTTTGGAAGAAGAGAAGAACCGTCAGGTCCGTATGTTCGTTATCTTGTGAAAAAAGTGCAAGAAACTGGTATCCTCATCGAAAAACCAAAGCGTGAAATGCCAAAAACAGTGCGTACACCCGAGAATATTGATGCTGTGGCAGAAAGTGTACGTGAAGCGCCATCAACATCAATTTACCGTCGTTCTCAACAATTGAACATTTCGGAGACATCATTGAGACGAATTTTGCATGAAGACTTTGGTATGACGCCATACAAAGTCCAATTGATTCAGAAGTTGAAGCCAATTGACCATCCAATGCGTTTTCGTTTCGCTAAGTGGGCCTGCGATCGATTTACAGAAGATGCCGATTTTGGCAAAAAAATAATTTTTTCAGATGAAACTCATTTTGATCCTGGCGGGTATGTAAACAAGCAAAATTGTCGCATTTGGGGCACAGAAAACTCGCACGTATACATTGAAAAGCCGACGCACCCAAAACGAGTTTTTGGTGCGGATTTTGGTCCAGAGACATAATTGGGCCATTTTTCTTCGAAAATGAGCAAGGAGTGGCCGTTACAGTCAATGGCGATCGTTATCGGGCCATGTTGAACGAATTTTTGTTCACAAAAATTGAAGAGGATGATATTGGCAACATTTGGTTTCAACAGGACGGCGCTACGTGCCACACAGCCGAAGCTACATACACTCATTGTTTTTTGAAGATCGCATTATCAGCCGCGGAGCTGATGTCGTTTGGCCACCTTTTTTGTTGGTTCCTTTGTACCGCACTACACAGTAAACAGTCTTTTCTTTTTTTCATTTTTTTATTTGAAAGTACAATCCTTCCGGTTAATAATGGAAAATAATTTCATTCAAATTTTTTATTTTATTTATTTATTATTAATCATAGCACAACAAGATAATAATCTTATAAATGAAAGTGCTATGGGAGTACATCAAAGAGGAAAAAGTAATAACAAATCGTTGATTATATGAGTAATGAATTGTTTGAAGTACAGTATAAATAAAAATGAATAAGGATAAGAACATGATTTAACCTCAAGAAATAGCAATCGGTACAAAAAAATTAGGATAAGAAAATGAGTATATGTAAAAAACTAAATTAGGAAAGATACAAATATAAAGAAAAATACAAACAAAGAAATATATTCATATAATGAGATACAATGAAACTTAAATAATAAATTAGAAAAATGAAAATAATTAATCACTAATAAAAATGAAGAGTAAAAATGTATAAAACAATCAAAATATATTACAAACTACTTAAACAGAATGTATAGCTCCTTTTTGAACTTATTTCGATTGCATATGTTCTGAATATAATTAGGTCTTAGTGCCGTTATTAACACTTGCCGTTAAGGTTGGGTTTAGTTAAAGGTAACTTTAGCTAAAGTGAACTTTAAAATCTCCATTAACTTCTTTTCTTGTTTACAACCTACAAATAAAATAAAGTAAACTTTTTCAAAAATATGGCAGTGCCGGTGCAATGTCGACAACACTGCTCAATTAAAAAAGTTTTGCTTTAAACGCAGTGGAAACGACGGTTTTTTTTTTGTTGTATTTGCTCATTTTGTTTAAATTTGGAGTTGCCATATTGAAAATGATATATAATATGGCAAGTTCAGACTTAAACTTAACTTTAAAAGTCACCGGTAGGATGATAATCCCTTTAGCTTAACGCTCACTTCTACCTTATTTTCCACTTATAATAATGAAAAACAATTTATCTTCCCGTTGAATTCTCCCTTTAGTAAACGGGTAGTTGTAATACTGGCCCTTAACCTCTCGTTAGGCACACTTTTATATCCTGTAGCACAATCCATTTTTTAAATGACAAACAAGATGCCTCCGACGTAAATAATTCCACCATCCTAATAAGTTTGTCTCATAGGAAAAATAGTTACTTCATAAAATTATGTTTGTTATTGTGAATATTTTCTTAGCATGAGATCATCTTCTTCGTACGACTGTAAAGCGTGTGTGGTCATGTAAAAGCATGATCGCCTTAATTTGTTAACATAGCCGCTGTCCATCATAGTATGCAGAATAATCCAAGGCAATTGATTTCCCAACACACTCTTATTAAGGCAGAGGGCTGAGATGATGGCAGTGAGACTCAATACAGTCAAATCCTGGCCCAATCTGGACTATGCACGTGGTTCTGGGAAGACATAAGCATATAAGGTACGATTTGTGATTCCTTATCACTTTCTGAATAGAACATTTGATTTTGGAACTCCAACTAAGCACTTCCGGACAGAGGATCCGAAGGTTCCCGATGAGAGCCTTAAAGTCTACAATGATGGCTCAAAAATGGGGTGTGGTATTTTTTATTAAGAGTTCCGACAGTAAACTTTCTTATAGGCTGCTTGAGCACTGCATAGTTTTTCAAGCATGGATTTCGTAGCAGGATTTTCCCTGAAAACCTATTGATGTACTCAGACAGTTGCGATAGAGTCCCTAGTGAACGTAGTTTCAACGTCCGTCTTCGTTCATAACTGCCTAGGATTACCGAGGTAACTCTTATATGGGATCTGAGACATAGGGATATCATTGGAAATTACATTGCTGACGAGCTGTCCAGCGCCGGTACAGAGCTCGTAATCTCACTGCGTCTTCACACAAGACTGACTGAATTTTACTGACTGACTCGCCTGCTTTGCCTTGCCTTTTATATGCCAACGTAAACAGTCTGATGAATGACCTTGAAGAGCGAATGTTCGTGGCTTCGCCTTCTCGATATCTCTATAAATGTAAACGTCATTGTTTCATTATTGTTGTTTGTGTATTTTGTTTACATTTATTCTTGTAGAGTTTGTTGAAGTATTTTTGTTTACTTGTTTACCATTATTTTTATGCTGATGTTTGTTGTAGAATTTTTGTTTACTTGTTTACCAAGTTTTATGCTGGTGTTTTTTGTTATATTCACAGAGCTATCATCTCATTGTTTTGTTTGTGTAGCTTTTGTTTATAATTTTAGTGTTAATCGATGTAAAAGCAAAACATCAGTATCTTGATTTTTCATCTTTGTAGCAATATATAAAAAATATCATGTTCATGTTCAGATCTTAAGAAGTAAGCGTCTACTCCTTACCAATTCTTTCAAAAAATTCTACATTCTACGCCTAATTAGTCCCATCTGGTGAATCGCATTTTTTCCTTCAAGTTCAGTTGATATCAGAACTAACCATTCCAGACGTCGTAAATCATTTAACCACACATAGATGCTGCAAACGTTGTAATAAATGAATTTTAAATCGTACAATGAAATGCAAAAACTTCATTAATCCAACAAAAGAAAGAAAAAATATTTTGAAAATAATCCTTTTCAAATCAAAGTACAAACATACAAACATAAAAGACATATTTTACATAAGTTTGTCGAACTACTACAACAACATTAGTTACTATTAAGCTTTAATGTTTGAAACACTTTTTCTTTATTATTTTGCAACATTTGCTAATGACAAATTAAATAAAAAATGTGGCATGTTTTACAACAAACTTTACTGTCTCTGCTGTCCTGATAAAACATGCAAAAACGTACGAGTTTCTTTCTTGTTCTTTTTCCATTTGATTTATTTCCAAAGAGTGTTTTTAAGAATTTTACGGATACTCTGGCGTGTACACTCTCAGAAATTCGGTTAGTATGAACACAATCTTGGATTCTAATATGAATCGAATTAATTAAATTGTCTTACATTTATTGAGTGTATCATTCAAACAAATCTTAAAAATGGAAAAATATAATCCTGACGTATCATATATCATATTAAAAGTAATTCTTATCACAGAAAAAACATGCATTCGAAGCATAAAAGTAACATCAGTATTTAATTCAATGAAAAAAAGAAAATGAAAAAAAAAACAATAATAAAATAATCCAAATAATAAAGTTGCAATTTTGATACTTTGCTCTGAAGTGAAACGTATTGCATCGAACGAAACAAATGTTAGTCTGAAGGGAAAGTCAGGTAGAATATCTCATTCACTGTTTTCAAAATTGTCTGTGAACGGCGGCACATTATGTACATAAGCGTTGTCTTGATGGGAAAGTTATGACGGCGGGTCTAATTGCATATTCAAGACGTTTTTTGGCCAGTGCTAGCATCCAACGAATTGATTGCTATATCTTAGCGCAATGGATATTCTACTTGGTGGCATATTTTATTTTCATGCGTCTGGAATTGTCGTAATAAATCCAGTAATAATTCGATTTAAAAATTGTTTCACTTTAAAGCAACCAAACAGCATTTCAGACATGCAAAGTCATCTGTTAGTTCATGTGGCACCCAATTCCCCGCTACTCTTAAACCCTTTGAAAAGGCTACTTAAGTGATGACTAATGATTTTGCAATCTCTTATTGCATCTGATACGAATCTTGATCGAGTAATGTTTAAAGTTTATATATTTATTAGAATACAATTACAATTATGCATAGTATGAGAGAACCTAGGCCGTAGTCCTGACTGAAGGGTTGTAGTGGCCAATTATGTATGTATTATGTATGTATGTATGTATAGTATTACAGTTATAACAACTTAAGGAATTGGATCGTATGCTCTACCGGAGTCATTGGTGGGAATCGAATCCATGATCCTTACAGCAGTGTGCGCAATATTTCAAATTTATTTTCTTCAAAATTTTTTGACTCTCCTGGACACTCTCCGTCTTTCGTTGTCAAAATCATTTTTTTTTGACACTCACAAACTATTCGATACACTGTGTTTTTGATAGAGTACACTCAGCGGGAATATCACATAAATTTTTTTTCTTTCGTTGATTTTCTCTCAGTAGTGTTGAAAAACTCTGAAGTAAATAAAATTGCTATTAAAAATTTCTCAAAAATCTATCCTTCGGAGTCGACCTTAAACTATAGAACCCGCCACTTATGGATAAAATTAACACACATAACATGGGTTGTGTCAGAAACTAGGCTGTAATACTGACTAAAAGGTTGTAATGACCAAGGCCTTTATTCGCCAATTGGAGGATAATCATAAAAAATGTGCTATAAATTGCTCAGTGTTATTTTCGCAAGTGATACTTCAGTCTACAAAGGTCCGTAAATTTACAAAACTTCTTCAACTCAGCCCAATGTAACAATACTGTTACGAAAATAAAAATATTGTTTTGCTTGCACATCGCCTAAATAGTAAACAAACAAATTGTAAACAAAAAATTAACTTACGTACATACATAACTGGTCATTACAACCCTTCAGTCAGGATTACGACCTAGTTTCTCACACAACTTATGTTGTGTACATAAATTTTATACATGCGTGATGGGACCACAGTTTAAACTCGACTCCGAACGACAGATTTTTGAGGAACTTTTCATGGCAATTTTTTTGCCAGAACACTGGCTTTAAAATGAACTTGTTTACATGATAAATACGTAAACAAAAATATACCAAAAAAAACACTATAAAAAAGGGATAAACAAGTAAACAAAAGCCAAAAACAACACTTCGAGCACAAACGCAAACAAAATACACTAAAAACAATAACGTAAACCACATGTTTACATTTATAAAGATTTCGAGAAGGCAAAGTCATTCCCCTTCATTCATCAGACTGTTTACCCTGCGATATAAAAGGCAAGGCAAAGCAGGCGACCGGAGTTACTGAAGTTCAGTCAATCTTGTGTGTAGACGCGGTGTGTTTGAAGAGAGCAATCGTGGTTTGAAGACCTCCGTTATAAAGATCTATCGTACAAATTGACTAGTAATTGTTTTGGTTTACGCAAAAGAGTTTAAAGAGGAATAATAAACAAAGCAAATTGTTGTTGTTTACATCAAGTTGTAAACAGTGGCACACAGAACTGTGCGAACAATAAGAAAATTAATTAAAACTAAACACAAATTTCTTTTTATTTGCAATCTACGAGCTCATATATCAAACGTTTTTAAAAGGTAAAAACGAAACAGTACTAAAATTCCGTCATGTATCGGCTAAGACTGAATACTCACCTACCATTGCCAAAGTGTGCATATTTGCATTAATATCTTACATAACTGAGAGTATCCTTCACTTTTCCATGAATATCTTTCTTTTAATTGTCAGTAATTTATTTTTTTTAATAATATTGCACCTCATATAATGCTTATGTTAATTATTATCTTCAACATTATTATGCTATTTTTTCTGAATTTATTCCCTTTTGAAAACACTAAACGTTTAAATAGCTTTTGTGTACATAAATATTTATACCAGAGAGCAGTACGAACTCATATAGATTATATGATTCACGTTATTTATTAAAACAATATATGACTCAGAGTATCAGTGAAAATATGCAGCGAAGATTAAAAAAAAAAAATATTTTATTTGGTGCAGTTTAAATATGATATTTTCGCTACAATTTATAGGCAATTAAACCCATAAACAAATTTATTTATTTTTTTAATTCATAAAAATGTTTATTGACAATCATTTTATTTAATTGGAAATAATTTTTGCTATTATTGCTTTCCTATTGGCGTCCCGCAGTGACGGTATTGGTTGAAACTCCACAAAAATAATATAATCTGGAGTGAAGGCCGTACCAAACCACCTGGCCTGCAGCACCTGCGTAAACAATATTTAGTTACTCACTCTTATTTGATAACAAAAAAGTGGCAAAAATTGACAATGCCTGTATGAAATTCAATAGATTCGTATGTGTTTAAGTATTGCACCTGGGTATGATCCACCTTTGTCAAATTTTATTTACGAAATAGAGCTTATTTCCACCAAACTTACTTACATAAGTGGTCATTACAAACCTTTGTCAGTATCAGAGGTCAGCAATGAATTTTTTTTCGATACTCATAAGCGCTCATGAAATTTTTAATATAAATGAGTCCAAAACATTGAAATTTAACTACTCTGATTCATTTGTATTCAGTACAACGTTGACATCGAACGCATACCATTCGGAATATGTTTGCTTCATAAGCCTACTCATTTCGTTTTCATTCATCAAAATTTACAGTCTTAGTTGTTAGGCATTTACAACAAAAGAAAAAGGGCACATAAGCAAAAAAGACAGAACAGCAATCAGAGCAAACACAACCATTTAGTGAATATTTTAGTGTTCGTACGCGAATCATACTTATTTCGTGATTCTTGTATATGTTGAGTTATGAAGAGTCGAAATCAACATCATCATACGTGTTGTTAGGTATAAAAATGATGAGTACTTAAAACTTTAATAATATTAAAATAAGTATGAATGCGTATAAGTATCAGAAATTATGAGTATGATTAGATTCTACTCATCTTTTTGAATATTCATTGCTGATCTCTGGTCAGTAATACAACCTAGCTTCTCACACCACTCATGTTATGTGTGTTAATTTTTTTTTTGCATTCAAAGTTTTTGCCAGAAGTCCGCCGAAAGACATTTTTTTTTATATTTCGTTTTATTCAAGACGTATGAACCGGGGATTGAACCACGGGCTCTCGTCTAATAAGCCAACACACAACTAACTATAGTGTGACAACTTCATTCACATCGAACTTACATTCACAGGTTCTGCTTTACTTGCAATACTTGGAGCGTATGCAGTTTTTTATATTTGGTTTTTTTACTGAGTTTAGTGTACTTCGTTCCCAAGAATGTTAAATTTTTTACAAAATAACAGGCTATGCACACCAGGTATTAAAACATAGAAATTTTAAGTGAAAATAATAACGTCGTAAATGAAGATGATTTTTTTTAGTTCAACTTAATTCTGAGCAGTCTGAGACGTCGGATTAGGATATTCTTACGTTTCGAAAATTCTTTAGTGAACTTGCGAAAACATTAACACAACAGAAATATGAACAATTCTTGTTACATTGCCTATTCTAAAACGTGTACATAAGTTTAAAGCTCTAAATCGTAAATTTAAATTTTCAAGAATTTTTTTTATTTACATTCACCCATATCATGTATGATTAAGTTCTTAAATATTGGGAATTACCAAAATAGCCTTAGTTGACCAAAAATCAATCGAACAAAATCAAAAACATAAACACCCATTGCAAAAATTATTTAATTTTTCTGCAAGTTCACTGTATTATAGTCATAACACCTAGTTAGGATTAGTTTGATTTCTTTCCACATAACCAGTTTACTATATGTTCCATATATACAAAGCAGCTTCAGAAACCTTGTCTGCTTTGCGTTGTATGTTCGTAAAAAGTGTTTAAAAGTGGATCTAAAGCTTTCCTGAATCATATTGTTACGAAAATGGAAATGGTGTTTTGCTTTCACATCGTTTAAATTTTAAACAAAAGCTACAAAAACAAAAATAAGGAACTTGTTTACATGATAAACAAGTAAACAAAAATATACAACAAACAAACCAGTATAAAAAAGGGACAAACCAGTAAACAAAAAGGCAACAACACTGCAAGAAGAAACGTAAACAAAATACACAAAAAGCAATAACGTAAACAACTTGTTTACATTTATAGAAATTTCTAGAAGTCGAAGTCATTCTCCTTCAAGAGCATTCATCAGACTGTTTACCCTGGGATATACAGGTAAGACAAAGCAGGCAACGGAGCCAGTAAAAATTCAGTCAGTATTGTGTGTTTGAAAAAAGTAATCGTATACTCCGTTATAAAGATCTGTCGAACTATTGTCTAGTAATTGCAATTGTTTATGCAAAGGGTATAACACAGGAATAACAAAGAAAAGCAATTGTTGTTCTTTACACCAAGTTGAGAACAGTGGCACACAGAATTGTGCGAATAATAAAGAATTTTAATTAAAACTAAACACAGATTTATTTTTGTTTTATTTGCAATCTATGAGCTCATATTTTAAGCGTTTTTAAATGGCAAAAACGTAACAGTATTATTACAATAGATAAGCATTTAGCAACAGAAGACAACAACAGTCTGTGTACTTTTTTGGTACATTTTTAGATATCAACACTAGTAACCTTCTCAAAAGCTTTTTTCATACAAAAATATTGTGTGGAATATTGTAAGGAGAACACATCTGTTTTCCGTTTAAATTCTAGGAACGGAGAAACAAAATTGTGACTGAAATATATGCGCAAATACTAAGCTAAAAATTTACCAGCCTAATACTTCTTCTTCTAAAAGAAAAACAAGGAAACCATGCTGTTACGCTAAATCGCACTAGTATGACTGTAAACTGGTAAAAAAAAACGTACTAGTACGTGTTCCGCACACAATGTATTAACCATTAAAGTCACATTGTGTGACACAAATTTGTCTATTTTGAACATTTTTTCTGTTCTTAATAACCCAACACAAAAAAAATTAAAAGTAAATTATTCACGCCAATTTCATCAACTGTTCGTAATTTTTATGTTAATGTCCCTGGAAATCATGAAACAATTTTAGCTTATGCTTATTAGTGGCCGATAATTAAATCTTAAGTATTTCTTCGTACATACATTATGTTGACAATTATCTTCTGATATCACCCAACTGTACGTTAAAATAATTTGCATTCTCAGTATTTAAAAACTTATTAAATTTATGGACTTCTGCAAAATAAATTCACATAAAAAGTTTTTGTAATATTCATGCATAAAAATGTCTTATATTATGAGTTCTTATGTTCATAAAAATAATGTTTCCATTTTAATTCTTTATTAATTTGTTGAAAATGGCAATAAAAAATTATGTTACGGAGAAAAACAGAAGCATTGTAATACAACACATACACAAATTATTGAGATCTCCTTGATAGGGGTGACAAAAAAAAATCCTATAAAAGTTCTTTATATTGTTACGCTTTTACCTTTTAAAAACATTTGAAATATGAGCTCATAGATTGCAAATAAGAGTAAAAATAATTTTTACTGTGTGCCACTGTTCACAACTTGATGTAAACAGCCACAAGTGCTTTATTTCTTATTCTGATTAACATTCGTTAGCGTAAACAATAACAATTCGACCGATCTTTATAACGCTGATCTTCGAATCACAATTATTCTCTTCACACGCAACGTGTCACACAAGCCTAACTGAATTTTTACTGACTCCTTGCCTGCTTTGGGTTACCGTTTATATCGACTTTTATATCTGATGAATGCTCTTGAAGGAGAATGACTTTACCTTCGCGAAATCTCTATAAATGTAAACATATTGTTTAAGTTAATGTTGTGTGTGTATTTTGCTTACGTTTGTCCTTGCAGAGTTGTTGTTACCAGTTTGTTTACTTGTTTATCCCTTTTTTATACTGATGTTGTTGCTATATTTTTGTTTATATTTATTATTTATTTATCGTGTAAACAAGTTCATTGCTTACCATTCGATTTGAGAACAGAAGTGAGTCGGTTCTTTTCCTGTCCATACGTGTCCAGAGATATATTATTTTTTACATTACTTAAAAATAATATTGCCATTCTATCACATAGACCATGTCAATTGTTGAAATGTAATTATAAAACTGTATGTACATATTGCAATAGGTGACCTACACTATACGGATCTATGTATGGTCGTGATACTACAGCACGATATCTCTTTGCAAGAAAATCATCTGCACACTAATTTGTAGAGTTTAAACTTGTCACCGCAGTCTAGTAGGTAGTGTGTTGGCTTATTAGACGTAAGGCCACGTTTCAAACCACAGGTCAAACATCTCCAACAAAACGAAATATGTATATAAAAATACATCTTTGGTGACATCCTCTCAGCAGATTTGAGGAAAAACTCTGAGGTTTAATAAAATCGTCATAAAAAGTTTCTCAAGAAATGTGTCGTTCCTAATTGACTTTAAACTTTAAGTCTCTCCAATTATGTGTAAAATTAACACACACAACAAAAGTGGTGTGAGAAGCTAGCTCGTAATCCAAAATTTTGGATATTTTTTGATGTTAAATATGATGAGGAAAACAAATAATTGCCACTTTTGATCCCAAGTTATCGGTACTCTCACCAGTATGCATAACAGAAGGTGCACATATGTATGTATGTGTCAAATAGATGCACTGTTGCAATATGTGCCTTGGAATCAGTTTCACTCTGCCTCAGTGATTTTATACATATTATATACGATCTTTTCGCAGAATTTTTTTAAATACACATTCACCCACCTTAACGCATTTGTGTTTACAAGTTATATTCATGTCTACTTAAAAGAAAAATGTTTATCTACTTATGATCATCACATACAAAAGAAATATTTTTATATGTTTTTATTAGACAACTTGTTATACATATACAATATTGTAAAAATCATATTTAATTTTTTAAAACACAAATAAAATTACTACAACAAGAACAAAATAAAAACAAAAGAATCCATATGGTATCTGTCTCGATCTCTGTAAATATAATGCAAAAATATACAAACTTAATGAAATTGAAAATATGTGAAATTGTTAATAAACTTACAGTTTATGTTCAACATGTGGGCATTGTAAAAGCAATTTTTGTTGCAGTTGTACTTACAATTGTATTAATTATACTGCGCGACAAAAAACAATAAATTAAATACACCCGAGTAACTACAAACCCTGTGTTTAGTTGAGTAGAAAAAATGGTTGGCGGTGTCACCAGAGAACAGCAATGAGTATTCAAAAAGATGAGTAGAATGGAATCATACTCATAATTTCTGATACTTAGACGCATTCATACTTATTTTAATATTATGCAACCTCTACTCATATTCAAAGTTTGAAGTACTCATTTTTTATTTCGACACTCCATAATTCTCAAAATGGTATGAGTTTGATGTCAATGTTGTAGGCATACTCATTGCAGCTTGTACTTATAAATCAACGTTGTAGTGAGTATGAATAATTCAGAGTAGTTAAATTACAATATTGTTGACTCACTTATATTCAAGATTTCATAAGTGCTTATGAGTAGCGAAAAAATGATTCATTGTTGATCTCTGGTGTCAACCCCGCAAGTTCTATAAGTAGGTGGTTGCCAACATCTTCGTCATCGTGATTAAAATGTTTTTAATATTCTCCAGGAATGATTTGAATTTATGGTCGTCTGATGTGGATGTAATGTGAATTATCTACTGAGATCGTGCGATTTAACTCCGTTAGACTTTATCGTGTGAGGGTTTCTTAAGGCACAGCTGTGTGCGAATAAGACATAAATCAGAGCATAAACATAACATAACTCATTCCGTCCGCAAACCAAATAAATTGCCAATTTTGGATGCTCTACAGCTACAGGATAAGCTGTGGCTGACATTTAAAAGACATTTTAAACATTTTATTAATTTTTCTTGAAATGTTTTGTTTTTTTATATACTTAGATGTGCTTAATATTTTTTCGTGCTGCTGTTAAATGTTTTTTAATTATTCTTATAATAGTTTTATTTGTTTCTCAGGGCTTTTTCTAATTTTCCTTATCATTAATTGATGTCATTTGTGTCTCCGAAACTTGGTTTCCCTTAGATATTCCAGATTCAGTTTTTAATTTACAGGGCTTTAAGCTTTTCAGGTCGGATAGGAGAATCTTAGTTAATGGGATAGAGACTAGAGCTAGAGGTGGTGGAGTTGCGATTTATGTTCGTAACGGTGTACTATGCACTATTGTTAACCCACATTGGGAGTGAAATTGAATATTTATTTCTGGATATTTCAATTGGCGATGGACAGAAGCTTCTTCTAGGTAGTGTATATAGACCGAATTGTAGTTTGAATTTTGAACCTTTTATTTCCATTCTTGAGGATATTACCATTCAATATGATGACATAGTTATCGTAGGTGATTTCAATAACAACCTTTTATTTGATAATCCGATAATTGGACCAATGCTATCGCTTCATCTGAATCCTGTTAATGTTTCGACACCTACACACTTCCATTCAACATCCAGTAGCCTAATTGACCTGGTATTTGTGAATCATAATGAAAGGGTTCTGTTATATGACCAAATTTCTGCTTCTGGTTTCTCTAACCATGATCTTCTCTTTCTGAGTTATAATATGGCTGTAACTTGTGCTGTTGATAGATATATCACTTATCGTGACATTAAGAATATTGATTATGTAACGTTGGATACTGAGTTGGATAATATATATTGGGACCAGGTCTATACACTGGTTAATGCTAATGACCAATTGGCATTTATTCAGGAGAATGTTCGTCAGCTTTATGACAGATGCGTTCCTGTCAAAACCAAGCTTATCAAACCCAAGCAGAATCCATGGTTTACTACTGAGATAAAAGCACGAATTGAGAAGAGGGATAGTGCCTACAGGCGGTGGAAGAAATTCAGAACTGATGACTTGAAAGCTCTTCATAAATCCGCACGGTCAGAGGTTACTAGGCAAATAAGAATTGCGAAAACGTTGTATTATGGTAGAAGGTTTTGCAATGCGATGGACAATAAATCCAAATGGAATGTGATTCGTGAAATAGGAATTGGTGGAAAATGTCCTAGAACTGATTTTGATGTAGATGTGAATAAACTTAATGACCAGTTTGTACATTCAAGTGTTCCAACGGCAATTGGTGATATGTATGATGACCTTTGTTGTGTCCCTCCACAATACTCCTTTAGTTTTCGTTGCGTGGATCAGTTCGAAGTTTTGGAATGTATTTCAGCGGTAAAATCGAACGCAATTGGTTCCGATGATATAGATCCTGTGTTTTTGAAAGTTTTGACACCTAGACTTTTGCCATATTATACCCACTTATTTAATACAGTGCTGACTAAGTCTACTTTTCCTAATGAATGGAAACTTGCTAAGATCCTTCCCATTCCAAAGTCAAACAATGAGTTTAGGCCAATTGCCATTCTTCCTTTTTTGTCGAAGGTAATGGAAAACATTATAGCCAGACAGATCAATGGTTATCTGGAAGGTCATAATTATTTAACAATCAGTCAGTCAGGTTTCATGAAAGGTAGGAGTTGTACTACCGCTCTATTAAATGTAGTTGAGGACCTCAGGTTGGAGCTGGATGTAAATAATGTAGCGTTTTTAGTTCTTCTCGATCACACAAAGGCTTTCGATACAGTCAATCATAAAATTTTATTGAATAAGCTCCGGAAGCTGTTTAATTTTTCTAATTCTGCCGCTAGTCTAATTTTTTCTTATTTGTTAGACAGATGTCAGAGGGTTCACATAAATGGGAAGATTTCTGATTCGCTTAATATTTGTAGAGGTGTTCCCCAGGGATCAATACTGGGGCCACTGTTGTTCTGTATGTATATTAATGATCTACCGGATGTTTTGGTTGACTGCCGTGTTCATATGTATGCTGATGATGTGCAGATTTATGCCAGTACTCGTAAGGAGAATACTGATTCTTGTTTACATTCTGTTAACCGTGATTTGGATAGCATTGACCATTGGGCTTCGGCGAATGGACTGTGTATTAATCCCTCAAAGTCCAAATGTTTAATGCTTTCGAAGACCAATGTTTCGTTTGCCATACCTGGATTGAGTATCAGGGGAAATAAAATTGACTATGTCAAGTCTGCTACTAATCTGGGTATTGTATTTAATGACAGATTATCGTGGTCTGGCCATATAAGTGTCGTTGTTGGCAGAATTTACAGCATGCTACGGAATTTATGGGCGGTCATTGATTCAACTCCTTTTGCAATTCGTATGCAACTTGCTAAAACTTATTTGATTCCTGTGCTATTGCATGGGAGCGAAATTTTTGCAAACTGCGATAGTAATGACAACCGGAAATTAAACTTGGCATACAACAATATAGCAAGATACATATTTCTTAAAGGTCGCCGGGATCATATTTCTCATTTAGCTTATCAGATATTTAGTGTGAAATTTGATAATCTTCTGAAAATTAAATGCCTCATTCTATTCCATAAAATTATTAATACGGGACAGCCGGAATATTTAGTAGACCGTATTAAGTTTGCTAGGTCATGCCGAGGCATGAAGATTATTCAACAACGTTACAGGACTCTTCTGTCACAGCGACAGTTCTTTATACACACCACTAGTCTCTGGAATTCCCTACCAAATTACATCCAAAAGTTAGGCAATGCAAACGCGTTCAAAAAGGAGTTATTTAAATTGTTCTCTTAATGAAAAGTTTGTTACGTTCTTAGCATGTTTATTATATCGGTTAAATATTTATCCTTATTTTTCTATACCAATTTTTGTAAATATTTCTTTTTTATATCTTTAGAATTCTTTATCTTTTTTAACTTTTTTATTTTCTTTTTATTTCTGTAGTATTGTTAGCTTTCCTAAAATAATTAAATCAATTAAATTATATTTCTACTCAATTTTAATATTTTAATATTTTAATTAATTTGTTTTTTATATTAATTTGTTAGTTTTACTTAATTTCTTATATTTCATAATTTTTATTATTTTTTTATGTATTATATCTTATTGATCCTAAGCATAGCACTATAACTTATAAGATTAAAATCTTGTTGTGTTATGTTAATTATAATAAATAAATAAATAAATAAATAAATAAAAACAATGTATTTGCTTGGGTGGTATTTTTAATGGTAGATGGTGGAAATAAGCTAAAGGTATCCATAAATGTTAAAGGATTCTCGTAATGAAAACAATATTTTAACAAGAACCGTTAAACATTATTTATTCTACGCTTTTTTTACGCAGTTTTTGAGAAATTTATTCATAGCAATTCTATTTACTCTCAGAATTATTGTCAGAAATCTGCTGAGAGGAGCCGAAGAAATATTTTTCATATTCGTTTTGTTGGAGATGTCTGATCTGGGGTATGAACCGTGGCCTTACTTCTAATAAGACAGCTATGAATCATATATATTCATATAAATTACGTTTAATATTCAAGAAATAATTCATTAATTCGTTATAAATATGTACTGACTTTATATAGATATACCAAGTGAGTGGAAGAAGATAAGTGGTTATTATAGGGTCATTGGCAATGGCAAAAAAATTCTGTTCACAGCTATCAATTTGTGTTCTTAAAAAAAGTGATTAATATGAAAATTCTTTATCTATTGCACATACAAGAAAACTTTTCACACTATTTTATGGTAGAATTTCTTTTTCAAATTTTCATTTCATATTGCTAGTGGCTATTAATTTTTATTTTACTCACGTATATTTATTCAATTTAACTATAAAAAATCGAAAAACCTTAAAAAAAAACTGAACAACGAGAAAACATTGATACAAACTGCAATAATTACTTTTCCTTTTTCTCATGCAATATATTGTGTTGAAACTAATATTTATGATAACAGAGACTAAATCGAAGAAAACAGAAAACAAATAAAAGCAAGCGACTTAAATGTTGTATTACAATTCAGCAGTTAGTGGCTGGACTTAATACAAAATCTTGCTATTAATGGGGATAGCTTATGGTTTTAGAAGTTTAAGTTTTTGCTACATTTCTATGTGTTTTGTTTGTGCTGCTTATGTTACTGCAATATGGGTTAATCTATGTCTGTTCAATTCTATTTCAATCTGAGTTAACTTTCAATGATTCATAAAGAAATGTTTTCATTGAATATAAGAAAAATTTTTTGAGTTCTACTCAACAAAACTCACAACTTACACTATGTCATTATTTTTTATTTTGCCGTGTTATCTGCTAAACCAGTAGTGGGGAGTCATTTGACCGGCATAAATTTTAATTTTTAACAGGAATCTCTTTGCAATAAACTGAAAAATATTTTTTGTATTTGACAAAAAGTCTTTTTTTTTATTGAAATGCAAATGAAACGCCAATTTTGCCCTTCCCCTCTCTTAAATTTCTTAATTTATTGGTTTCTATTTTCCTTTTCCCATATAAATTGTCTGGCTAGCGAAAGTGTTTAAATCAATGGCAGCTACTGCTGCTTTAGCTTAAGTGAACAATACTGATGCTGCTGCATCAGTGGTTCTTTTGGCATCATCATTTTTATTTCGCAAACTTTTAACAATTTTCGCATTTGCATTCATGCTTACTACCCAGTATCATAACTGATGGTGTGGAAATGATAGAATGACTTTAAGATTCTGATAAATGTTCTTACATAGTACATGAACAGAATAAATATTCAGACTTGTGTTTTAAGCGATGTTTAATTTAGGCAAACCAGACAGTCAGACTTCGCGAAAATTTATCTTAAAAGTTTTATGAGAAAAACTTTTGCTTTGAAAACATTTAACATTTTTGTGTATATTTCGTGGATGTTGGTTTGTTATGTTAGTTTTTGACTTATAAACAGAATGTTCGGGGGAAAATAGTTTTAAAAGATTATCAAAAATATGATTTAAATATTAAGTGTTGGGAAACTTGTGAATTGTTGCAATTAGCAATGTGCTAAATCACACACATTCCTGTACTATTTACGGCGTACATACAAAAGTTCCTTCATTTCTTTTTTTTAACTCGTCAATGCTAGTGATAACTCCTATTTTTTCAAAAAAAAAATTTTTGTGCACAAAAATTACAGACTACGTCCAATGTGTATTACCTTTATGACAGTAATCGACCTTAAAAGAAAGCATTCGATACAGTGTACCTCAAAGAATGATTGCTATTTTTACGAAAATGAAAAATCAAGATTCTCTGTTTTGCTTTTACACTGCTTAAGATTAAAATTATAAACAAAAGCTACAAAAACAAAACAATGCAGTAAACAAACCTGTTTACAAATTATCGTACTGCTTGATATAACAACAAACGTCAACATAAAAAATGGTAATAAAGTAATCAAAAATACAACAACAAACACCAGCATAAAAAATGATAAATAAGTAAACAAAAATACAGCGACAACAAAACAAGAATAAATGTAAACAACGATAGAGATTTCTAGGAGTCAAGAACATTCGCCTTCAAGAACATTCATCAGACTGTTTACCATGCCATATAAAAGGGAAGCCTAAGCAGGCGACTGAGTCAGTGAAGTTCAGTCAGTCTTGTGTGAGGGCGCTGTGTTTAAAGAGAGTAATTGTGGTTTGGAGATCTCCGTTACAAAGATCTGTCGAATAATTGTCCAGTAATTGTTATCGTTTATGCAAAGGGTATATACAGAGGAATAACAAAAAAGGCAATTGCTGTTGTTTACATCAAATTGTGAACAGTGGTACAGAGAATTGTGCGAATAATAAAGAATTTTAATTAAAACCAAACACAAATTTATTTTTATTTGATTTTCAATCTACGAGCTCATATTTTAAACGCTTTTAAAAGGTAGAAACGTAACAATACTTTATTTTTTATTTTAATAAACTCGTCAAAAAAATCAAAAAAAATTTTTTTGCGCACAAAAGAAAATTACTTATTACAGTGATGGATCTTTGGGAATTACTTCCAAGAATTATCAATGTACTTTAAAGAATCAATGATATTATATTAAATTTCCGCAAAGTACATCTTCGTTTTCTGTGCATCGATTGATTTTTGTAACAAAATAATGGTAAACAGAATGTACTTATAATTCCTCAGAGGTAGTGTAGTACCGCGACCAGACGATTTATTGTACTGCCATTATACTACATGCCCCCGCTTCCTCTTCAGTACGTTATTAGTTGTCAGTAAAAATAAGTTCTAATGTTCCTAACTTAAATATGTTCGTACTTCTTATCAGGCACTCCATATATTGGGCTTCAATCGATTTTTATTTTAAACAAAGTGCTCTCTGAGTCCACTATGACCGGCAAAACAATTGATAATAAACATCTCGGTAGTCTAAAACATACATACATACATACATAATTGGTGATTACAACCATTCTGTCCTAGCCCTTCATATGTTGTGTGTATTATTTTTATGCAAGAGTGGCGATACATACAGATTAAAATCGACTCCGAACGACAGATTTTTGAGAAACTTTTTCAAGACAATTTTATTTACTGTCAGGGTTTTTGCCTGAGATCTGCGGAGTAGAAGTCAACGAAGAAATATTTTTTCATATTTCGTTTTGTTGGAGATGTCTCACTAGGGGTTTGAACTGTGGTCTCTTGTCAACTAGGCCAACACACTCCCTAGATCAGATTACGACGACTTCGGCAGTCAATGCATAAACCCAATCTCATAGTTATTAACCAACAGAAGACAAAATTTTCTAAAATCCGTTCGAATCTAGATGAGTGTCCACTTTTCTTTAAATTTCCTTTCACTCTCTTCGTATTCCACAGCTGCATGAAAGATGCCTTCCCCGCAATCTGAACTACCTGCTCATTGCAGCAAATTTCTACGTGCCTAGGTATTCATTCGACACTAGCTGATTGAGCTTTCCATTGCAATCTTGAGTTAAAATCATACTACACGAGGACGCGTGTTGCGGTCTGACTGTCAAATGGTATTGCTGCGCCTCATCCAATTACCTGCATAAGTTTAATAAAGAACGTGTTTCGATGGTGTAAATTCAGCTTGGAAGCAACTCTAAAGTTTCTACACATGTTCTGCATATTTGGTTTTTGTCTTTCTCCTGAGTACTTAGGAACCAAAAATATTTCTTTCAATCTTAACATCCATTCACAGACTCGTTACGTGTCATTTCACAAAATCAGAGTGTTTACTGGTAATGTTTAGGGGACAGTTAAATAACGAACAGTCAACCATCATATTTGGTAGCACTAGATGACTCCTAATTAATAGGGCGTTAGACTTGTCTTAACTATTTACTAGACGTGTGCACAAGACATCTTGCTTGCTTAAGCCCTAGTTATGCTACCGGAACGTAATGTAATGCAATGTAACAGTAATGTGCACGGAACGTAAAAATGTAAGAGCAATTATAGAACGTAAAAACGTAATCATATGTTTTTAGGTAAACAAAACAATAAAAGAAATAAACAAAAACAAATAAAGAAATAAAAATTGTAAAAACTAAATACAAAAATTCATTTATGGATACAGAAGATATGTTTTTGGGTTTAAGTTCTTATTTTATTATTCATTGTTTTTTAAACGTATTTAATATCAATTCCACATTTTAAAAACTTTGTTTTCACTTTTTCACTTTCAATATGGCGTCTTTTGTTTTTATTTAATTCAGCTGTTAACCAGTGTTATCACTACATAGTTTTTGGATTCATTTCAACGATTTTATATTTATTTAAAGGTATTTATTAAAAGTGAAAATTAAAAGTGAAGTCGCCGTAGTCTAGTAGGCAGAGTGTTGGCTTATTAGACGTAAAGCCATGGTTCGAGCCCCAGGCCAGACATCAAAACAAAATACAAAAAGTATTTCTTTGGCGACTTCCTCTCAGCAGATTTCTGGCAAAAAAAACTCTGAGAGTAAATAAAATTACCATGTAAAGTTTCTCAAAAATCTGTCGTTCGGAGTCGACTTTAAACTGAAGGTCCCACCATTCATGTATAAAATTAACACACACAACATAGGTGCTGTGAGAAATTAGGTCGTAATCCTGACTGAAGAGTTGTAATGACCAATTATGTATGTTATGTATGTATGTGCTTTTGATTGTATTTTCCGTATAAATAGACAAGCAAGTGAAATCGTTTATCCTACGGGAACCAAATTTGTACGGATGTAAAAACGCTTTTATCTTCTCTAGTAAAAGTAAAATGCAAACTGAAATGCTTTTCGAACGCTTTAATTAGTTAGAAATGGATAAATATATTTTTCTAATTTAAAACAAAAATAAACACTACCTACATAATGTAATAGTAAAATAGTGTTTATTTTTATTTTAAATTATAAAAGTTAATAATGAAATAAATTATAATTTGGGTTTATAAAATATGTGAAGTTTTATTTAAAGAGAATTCCACATACAGACAAACATAACATACGTACAAAATGTAAATTCTGTTTATTATTTCAATTTTCAGTTTTGGTGGTTTTTAATATCGACATGTTGTTAACACTGCTAAACAGATGTCACGTAAAAATGTAAGAAAATTCTATTTTTTACAGATTCTTACGTTCCGGTTACGTTACATTACATTTGTATAACCATTCGTATTGCTTTATACATAACAAAAACGATCAGCTGTTTCTTACTGTTGCGGTTACATTCCGTTACGGTAGCATAACTAGGGCTTTACCCTTCACTAAATTCAATACTGAATTGTTCTCTTTTTTGTTGGTCTTGATTATACGAGTACACTGAAATGTGTATTTCTCTTTTATTCAAAGTATACAACAGCACTCATTTTGAAACGTTGAAAAATATGCGTACATAAGTGTTTCTATACATTCTTTGCTTCTGCCATGAACTCTTCCAACAACAATCTCTCTTCAAATTGTTATGTTAATATTCGTTGATGTTCGTGTCCTATATGTGTAAAAAGCCGAAGGCCCCCGGGGCTATTGATGCCGACGAAAATGAAATGTGCGTTGTGACACTATGAAGTGTACAATATTTTTGCTGTACTCTTCACACAACTCTCTTTTGTATTGTTGTACAATGGTTTGTGAGTGCAGTTGGATTTTTGTTCTCTATCTATGCTTCACTTTTATTTATATTTGCAGCTACAGTAAATATTCGCTCATGAGAAAAATACAATAATGTACAATTTTAATGTCTTGTGCACACCTTTACTATTTACGCATCAAGTTTATATTAAACAGATCAGCAGTGTCCTTAAAGGGCAGTCGCTCAGTGTCATGGTTATACTAACACAAACCCATCTCTTCGAGGTCTGTTCAAAAAATTTTGTTACGTTTTTACCTTTAAAAAACGTTTAAAATATGAGCTCGAAGATTGCAAATAAAATAAAAATAAATTTGTGTTTCGTTTCAATTAAAATTCTTTATTATTCGCACAATTCTGTGTGCTACTATTCACTACTTGATGTAAACAACAACAATCGCTTTGTTTGTTATTCCTCTTTGCACTGTTTTGCATAAACAATAACAATTGCTAGTCAATTGTTCGAGAGATCTTTGCAAGGGATCTTCAAACCACGATTACTCTCTTCAAACACACCTTGTCTTCTCACAAGATTGATTGATTTTTTACAGACTTTGTCTTGCCTTTTATATGGCAACGTTAACAGTCTAATGAATGTTCTTGTAGTCGAATGTTCATGGCTTCTCCTTCTCGAGATCTCCATAAATGTAAACATGGTTGTTTCATTATTGCTCTTTGTGTATTTTATTTACATTTATTCATGTGGTGTTTAATGGTATATTTTCGTTTACTTTTTATCATTTTTGCTGTTATATTACGCAGTGTGATAATTTGTAAACAAATTCATTGTTTTGTTTTTGTAGCTTTTATTTACAATTTCGATGTTAAACGATTTAAAAGCAAAACAGCAGTATCTAGATCTTTTCATTTTCGTAACAATATATTGAATTTTTAAATTTTGTGGGCTACGTACTTTCGACTTTTACCTATTTTAGTATGTTTAGACACTCGTCTAGCTGCGTAACATGTTCAGTTTGCTTGTGACAGACATAAATAAGGCGATTTTCTGTAAACGAAAAAAATTTATCAAAGGATTTGTAACAAATTTCAAATGTCGATGTCATTTTTATTATTAAGAATTTAGCATTTTTTGAACAATTTTCGCTGCCAAACGCCTCATACCCAAAATTTCTGAAAAAATTGCTATATGCCGACATCCTAAAAAACTACCCTAACTGTGATTCGACGATTCTTCATAACGATATTCTTTTCACTTTTTCAATATTTTCATTGGTTATTGATGCCCTAAGTTGTGCAGGGTGAATGCCGTCATTCACATCTTCTTGACCTTCCTGCAACTGACTTGCACCGCTTGTAAAAATATTTTCGAGACAAAGTACTCTCACCGCATACCACTATGAACACAACGGCTAAGTCAGACATTATTGAAAATCCGTTAAAATTTCCATATTCTCACACCAAAAACTTTAAGGATTTCATTATCAGCCCATTAACAAATTTAACACGTTAAAGGCTGAAATGAATATTTCATTACTAGGCATTAGGAGTACATAATATCGCCTCCTTGATGATGACTTCTTTCGCACAACGATTCGAAGTTTGAAAAATTATTGATGACTTGTATGCTTGACTTCACCGTTTAACACTTGCCACCAGCAAAAACAAATGAAGTGACTTCAGGATTGTTGAAGCGAAAAAAGCAACAACAGAAATAATAATAAATGAAAATGAATTTAAAGAGCTATGAAAAGCTAAAACCGACTGCGTGATAAGCTACATCTTTGAAATTGGTCATAAGAGATCTCTAGAGTTGTAGAGTAGAGTTGAACTGTGAAAACAAGCAGAGTTATGAGCAAATTTTCTGAAGTAATGCGTGATTTGATATCATTCGATCTCTTAATAGTTGCACTTTGACCTCAGTTTTAAATCGTTAAGTAGGGTTTCAGACACAATAAGCTATAAAATAAAACACAATAAAATATTTTGTCTTCCAAAAAAGATAACCCCTACCATTCCATGGACGTTAATTACCTAATTTCCTATTTAATAATGAACAATTCAAAATAATGGAAATGGAAAATTAATGGATTTTCTTTTTACTCTCTTATCTAACGGCTTATAATGTTGCCATCTTGCCATTGAAGACGTGTCAAGGAGAAATTAAATGTCTGGGGACTTTTCGTTTTTTACAATTTGTTGTGCCTCCAGTATACACCTACAACTGCTGTAAAAATCTATAAAAACAATTGCATGAAAAAGAAAAAATAAAACTTATTATTGACTATGTTATAAACTGTTGCTTTAACTTAATTTATTATTGTGTTATTGCCAAGTAATTGTTCGAATATAAAGTGTGACTAACTGTTTAAATTCGTGAATTTGGATAAAAATAATACCATACGGGACGTACATAATTTGTATTTCTTGTAAACAGAAACTCACTTAGGGCCATTATTACAATTTGCCGTTAAACTTACGTTTAGTTAAAGGTAACTTTAGCTAAAGTGAACTTTAAAGTCACCTTTAACTTCTTTTCGTTATTACAACCTACAGATAAAATAAATGGCAGTGCCGGAGCAATGTCGATAACACTGCTCAAATTAAACAAGTTTTATTTAAACGCAGTGGCAAAGGCGGGCTTGTTTTTTTGTTGTATTTGCTCATTTTGTTTATATTTGAAGTTGCCACATTAAAAAATATATAATACTTAAAATTTATTGGTAGGATGTTCTTCCCTTTAGCTTAACACTCACTTTTAACTTATCGTCCATTTATAATAATGAAAAAAATTAGCTGGCCGTTAAAATCCTCCCTTTAGAATTGTAATAATAGCCCTTAATTGGTCATTACAACACTTTAGTCAGGATTACAACCTAGCTTTCACACCATCCATTATGAGTATAGTAATGTTTTCCAAGAGTTGTGGGACTTACGGCTTAATGTCAACTTCACACAACAGATTTGAGAAACTTTTCAGCGCAGATTTATTTACTTTATTCAGACTCTGTGCCAGAACACTTTTGAGAATAAATTCTTTCGGCAACTTTCTCATATTTTATTTTCTTTGAGTTGTCTGACCTGAAATCTGATCCACGGAGTCTAATAAGTGAACACAAGATCTACTAGACTACAGCGACACCAGGAATAATAACATACATACACACATAATTGGTCATTACAACTCTTCAGACAGAATTAGGACCTAGCTTCTCAAACCACTTATGTTTTGTGTGTTAATTTTATCCGGCACAGTCGACTCTGAACGACATTTTTTTATGAGAAGCTCTTTCATGGCAAATTTTATTTATTCTCGTAGTTTTTGCCAGACATCTGCTAAAATAAAGTCGCGAAGAAATATTTCGTTTTGTCTGAATTTTGGTTTGATCCACGGAGGCGTGTCTTATAAGCCAACACACAACCTACTAGACTACATCGACTTTATAAATAATATGACACGTGCTGTAATACAAATACATTTTACACTGAAAATATTCTTTAGTTTGATTTGCTTATCTTTCCTTTTCTCTTCTCTTCTTTCTAATTCACTTGTTTTCTTTGCACTTCAAATATAAGAAAATAGTTGGTCACATTTGCTTTTGCGGATTTTGTGTAACGTCCATATTAATTGTTTGCCAAGCATTTTTGTTTACCGCTTTGTCGCATGAATATCTCTATGTAGCAACTGTGACGTCAGGTTAGAGTAATGCCTTGGTTACCCAAGCGTTAGAAACGTAAAATCGTAACGTACGTAGCCTTAAAAACGTTTGTGTAGTTATAGAAACGTTTAAAACGGGACATATGTCAACGAAGTTATTATTTGTCTTATAAAAATAGCTTTTGTTTTGTTTGTTAAAATTAATTAATTATGAGACTATAATTTTGTTTTCTTATTTTCTCTTTCTTTTTTCTCAATTATATTTTAAATTTGAAAAAAAATAAAACAAAAAAACTGCAAATTTAATTTTGATCATATTTTTCCTTATTTGGTGATTTTTTCACAAATGTTGGTTATAATATTTTTTTCGTGGCAACACTGCACTTTCTCATGTTTTCTCTCTTATGTTCAAATGTCACGTAAAAATGTGGGAGAATTCTGTTTTATACAGATCGTTCCGTTTTGCTAACGAGAGAGAACGCGTTTACATTGTTCTCCATATGCTAAAAAGAGAACGTTTTCTACGGTACGTTACGTTACGTGTGGGTAACTCCAGCATAATTCTATGGTATATTACATCCGTAGTGTTGTAATATATGTCATTATAGTCAATAACGTTTACGCTTTTTTTATTTTATTTTCCATACACTTTCCTCAACTTACGTTTAGATACAAATAATGCCAAACTGTCAATAATTTGATAAACGATGTAACACACTCTCCTCCTCCTTGACAACGCATAAGTATTGTACGCTTTTCGAGTTGACGTTGGTGTATAGGATAATGGTCGCCACTTCAGAAGCTCTATGTGGATCCACTATTTTGCAGTTCTGCAACACTCCGTCCGAAGCTAATAGGCCATCTCAAATCCACCTATGGTACATGTCTTTACTTTATCTGAGGTCTTGGATCAGATTTTGCTTATTTATTAGAGTTATCACTAAAAGAAATCATAATCTGGTAACTGTCTCAAGCTACTAACTTCGACTTGAATATGAGCTTCTACAGGATAATGAATTTAGGTTCCAACAAGTTTAAATTGCAAAATTTTTAAGTCGAGAGCAAGTCGCCGATGAAATATTTTTTTTCATATTTCGTTTTGTTCGAAATGTTTGACCTGGGGTTTGAACCGTGCCCTGTCTAATAAGCCAACGCTCTACCTACTAGACTACGACGTAAGTTTTGGTGGACAGACGGAAACTTTTGGACTCTTTATATTTTTAATTATTAGAGTACCAAAAGGGAAACGAACAAACGGATGTCTGAAATTGTATGTAAACTACTCATGGCAGATACAGAGCATAGAATATGCAGTTGTTTACGTTAATCTTTACATCCTTAGGTAGCTGCACAAAAAGTTAAATATTTATTTTAAATACCATGGATACTATCCATTGCGTAATTGTGTTTCCTACGCTACATATTGGAAGTAATACTGGAGATTTCATCGTCTGACTTTTGCAGGAGGTGTGGATGTGAGAAGAAGGAGGCTATACTTGGCCTCACAAATCAATGCCTACCTATTGCCATGAGGAGGTTCTTGGAACTTCATTTCTCGTCAACTTTGAATGAATTTTGTGTAATGAAGATTACCTCAATAGTGAGATTTATTTTAGCATTGCAATGGATTCCTGCAGAGGCATATACTTAGGGTATCACAATTAACCTCACTTCTACCCTAAGTAGCACCTTACACTTCCAGGAGATTCCGCTATCTGACCTAAGCTAAGAAGAACGATTTAAGAAGTTCTTTTGCATAATCGGTCTGCTACAGCACTTTGGAAATAATCAGACATTTAACTCTCATTGATGATTTAAAACTTTTATTTATTTCTTCGTTACCATCCCTGTTGCATAGTAACATGTATTGGTCCATTTGATCAAAAAGAAAGAACAGTTGACTAAGTATCTGCCACAAAGTAGCCTTCAACGAATACAGTAGTAGTATAGTACTTATATTGGGTCTTCCAATTGGGACTTCTGAATTTTGTCATTTGATAACAGAAATCTTGTTGAAGCTACATCTTTAAACTTAGTTGTCATTTATTTAGTCTGTTTAAGCAAATCACCGTGGTAGGATAGACTGGTAGACTTTTTTCTTTGACTTTGTTTCTTTGACTGTTCGTTTCTTCAAAGTGGATATTCCGTTCCGTCAAAATATCGCGCACCTATTTCACGAGTGTCGTATCGGGAGTATTATTGGTAATGGGTGGGTAAAGTCGAGACAAGTGGTTCAGTAAACGATCAACTAACTAACGTAAGTTGTCGAAATGGTAGATCAGTCGAAAACAGCGCCGATGCCTGTGAGAGCGTGGAGGAGAATCCGAACCTAAAAATTCAGGATTTCATAGACCACAACTTGGTGAATTTTCCGTAGCGACTTATGCCTGCACGCGTATTAAATTCAACTGACCCCAGGACTGAAGTTAAACCACCGTAGACAACAACTTGTGCTTACTCTAGGCTCTAGGTCAGTCTTCAGTGATTAGACCCATTTCCGTACGAATGCAAACAAAATTGTCGACTTGGGCACGATACCAATCCAATTGATATTCAAAAGCGTTCAATACATTGCGGAAAACTCAGTGTTTGGTACGAATTTAGGACTGGCGACGTCATCGTCATTTTTTTGGGAACGACGTTGGTTATACCGTCACTATCAATGTTAAGCTCCATTGGTCGATGATTACCAACTTCTGTTGGCCTAAATTGTTTGGTTTGGACACCAAACTCCAGTTGTGGTGGAGATTATAACGATGTTATATACCACACGTGATTCCTTTGTAAGGAATTACAAATTTAGATTATATCTCAAACATACTTTTTAATTTGAATGTACAAATGCTTTGCAAATGAGAAACAGTTGACAACCAGCAGAATGGATGAATATATGTTTGGTTCTTCGATTGCATATACAAAAATTAAAGTTTCCTACTTATCGAATACTATGCCATCACAATCATCATCGTCGCCTCTATTGACAGCACTAAACGTATGAACAGTGTCCATTTAATATAACAACTTGCCTTATGACAGTTAAATAAATGTTGCATGGTTTTTGCCACTTAAATAATGTATTCGCGTGTAAATTGTGCACACATCTGTCCATGTAAAGGGTGGGTCATCTATGGGTTTAAATTTGAACCATCGGTTATTTAGTTCTGGCAATTCTTATGTCTTTCTATTCTATTACAAAATTCAGTATATTATCGCCACAGAACGTAATGAATTGATTTAAGCTTGAGCAATAAATTGGAATTTATTGGGGCAACGAGAAACTGCACGATGATGTTGATTTTCCCAAAAAAATAACGTTTACTGTTGAAGCTCATTTTCATCTTTGTAGGTACGTTAATAAGCAAAATTGCTGTATTTGGGGCCACAGAAACCAATGCACCCATTACGAGTAACTGTTTCGGGCGGCTTTTGAAGCAAAGGCATCATTGGCCATATTTCTTTAAAAATGAGGACGGTGGAACCATTACGGTCAAGAGAGACACCTATCGACCACGATAAGAGATCTTTTGTATTAGCTCTTCGTGCTATTGATTTCAAAGATGTTTGGTTTCAACAGGATAGTGCAACTAGCCAGAATGGATTTAGTGCGTCAAACGTTTAAAGTCGAATCCGAACGAGAGATTTTTGTGAAACTTTTCATGGCAATTTTATTTACTCTCAGAGTTTTTGCCAGAAATGTGCTGAGAGGAAGTCGCCGAAGAAATATTTTCATATTTTCGTGTTGATGTCTGACTTGGGATTTGAACCGTGGCCTTACGTCTAATAAGGCATACTACCTACTAGACTACGGCGACTTCTGTTGAAAGTAATAAACATTACGAATTCTTAATTCATCCGAACTCTGGTGTAAAACTAAATTCAGTATGTTAGTAGGAGAGCCCGTGGTTCAAACCATAGCTCAGAGGAACGATATAGGAAAAAATATTTCTTTCGGCAACTTCTTCTCAGTAGTCTTTCTAACAGTAAATAATATTGCCATGAGAAAATTTCTCAAAAATCTATCGTTCGGAATAAACTTTAAACTCTGGGTCTCGTTATTTAAGTATGCATAAAATTAACACACTCAACATGGTTGGTATGAGAAGCTGGGTTGTAATCCTGACTAATCACCAATTAAGTAATCACCATCAAACCATCAATCATATGACAAAACATAATTTAAAATTAATTTTAATCGAACAAATGCATTTTCGCTTCAATTCCTCATTACCAAATACGAGTTTTCTTCGAAATGGAAAGCGATTCGGACAAAGTTTTTTGGTAATAGCTAGCCTATTAACCATGCTTAAATCCATTGTTCGCTACAACGGTTTCTCGAAATCTAATCATAATGTTGTTATTCTAAAATGTGTACGATTTATAGTAAACATTTACAGCAACAACACGTATCAAATTACTACTCATTACTTATATGTATATCTCTTGCAATCAATTCAAAAAACAAAACAAAAATTACAAAACAAATCTTATAAAAATGCAATAAAATTTACAAAAGAACAGAATTTATGAACAAAACGTTTTTATAAAAAAAATACAAAACAAAAGAATACAATGGATTTCAACATAAATAAATCTGCTGATGCCATGCACCAGTACTTGATTCTAACTTAAGTACACGTGCTTCTTCTTCTTTCAATATATAGTGTTTATTAAAGTACTTAAAATTTTTAAGTATTTTTACATTTTATCGACAACCCCATTCAGAACAGGGTACACAAACCACGCAATAAACATTCTGTAAACCATATTGGAGCTTGCCATAAAGATCATAAAACTACGACTGGGGTAAACGAGTTGAAATAAAAAATAACCTTCTATTGATCACGTTAATAAAATTGTTAACAACACTAAATGTGATCAAAATATGGAGATTGTGTTCGAGCGTAAAAATCAGGGTTTACTGGCACTTAAAAACGATAAATTAGAAACGAAGTGAAAAGGTCATTTCGTATTTTTTATCCTCCTTTTGTTGTTGCGAGAGATTTCTCGAATAATATAAATGCTGTCTTGTATACACCTGAGCTGCTATGAACGAGATTAAGTCATAGGGTCAAAGTAAATTTGCAAAATTCACAAAAACTTGTAAAAAATTTCAAGGTTAGGACTCCTTATTGAACAAATTCAGCCTTCGTCATCAACGTGTAAGTGATAATTTACGTAAATAGTCCTGCTGTCGCAATAGTTAGTGTTATTAAATTGTAAAGCGGTGCCTTACGATCTCTTGTGTTCCCCTCATGCTTAACAGGGTATCACTATTATGTCGTCTTAAAGCCTATAGTCCTAAAAAACATCATGATGCAGCTCGGTATCAACAATGCCAATTCCTTGCCCAGAACCTAGTATGTTTCCTTCCACACACATAACTGGTCATTACAATCCTTTAGATTCCTTCTAGCAAGACTTATGTCGTGTTTTTGCCAGAAGAATGTTGGGACGAAATCGCCGAAAAAAATTATTACCTTTCGTTCGATCTTGAGCAGGTGTTTGAACCTACTAGGCTACGATGATCTCATCCCTACTTATATGGCATTTTTTTAGTTACGATTTTAACCAATTGGATCAGCATCCAATTATAATTAACGCCTGCTATTGATTTCGATAACATTTTACCAAATAATCCATAATTCTTCAGTATATAAAATTTAACAATTTATGCTGAATATACTATGTTTCATGTCCTTCCATAAATAAAATCACACTTAAAATTAAACTGATGAGTCTCCACTGGGGACAAGCGATTCAAATCAAGACAAACAAATTGCCGAAGAAAACTGAAACGAATGAAAAGAATCAAAAACAATTGCTTTGTTTGTTATTCCTTTGTTTATAACCTTTGCACAGAGAATAACAATTACTAGGCAATTATTCGACAGATCTTTGTAACGGAGATCTTCAAACCACGATTACTCTCTTCAAACACACCGCGTCTTCACACAAGACTGAAGACTAAACATCACTTACTCAGTCGCCTGCTTTGCCTTGAATTTTACAAAGTAAACCATCTGATGAATGTTCTTGAAGTTGAATGTTATTGACTTCGCTTTCATGAAATCTCTATAAATGTTGTCGTTGTTTATGTTTATTATTGTAGTAGTGTATAGTGTTGGTATATTGTTATTTACTTGTTTACCACTTTTTATGCTGGCGTTTCTTGTTGTATTTTTGTTTACTCGCTTACCATCCTTTTATGCTGGTGTCTGTTGTTATATTAGGCAGTACGCGATTTGTAAATAGGTTTGTCCGCGGTATTGTTTCGTTTTTGTAGCTTTTTTTAAAATTTTTATGTTAAGCGATATAAAAACAAAACAGCAGTATCTATATTTTTCATTTTCGTAACAATATTTTTATTTGTTAAATCTGAAGTTAAGTCCTTGTCTAAAAACAGTACTGACAGGTTAAGGTATATTTAGTGTAACTATGATTTAAAATTGCACACGTTTAATAAATAAATTATTATCATTACTCTAAGGGTTATACGGAAATGTACTTTAGACGTTTTCATTTTCTATTTAATTCAAATGATAATTAAACTCATATGTATTCCTAAAAAATGCTTTTAGTAGAGGCTTAAATATTTGTGATGTGAAGTTGCCCATAGGAAAAAGGTGGCTATGGATGACAGTGTGTGTTTGCGATGCATTGTTGCAAATTAAAGTGTGAACGTAATTTAAAAAGATTTCTTTACATTCAAAATGATGTACAAAGCAAATATCCTACAAAACTCTCATCAAAGTACCTGTTATACAAACGCATTGACCACAAATGTTTTCGACCTTTTCCTTTCTTTTAGACAATTTACGAATTCCGTCCTGAAAAAAAGAATGTCTTTGGGTGCTAAAGAAAATATTCTAAAGTGAAGCGTATTCCAGAGAAGCGCTCTGCATCGTTCGGAACTAATGGTAATCAGAAGGCATACGGTCTGGGTTATACGGCGAGTGAGGGAAAACTTGCCTACTGTTCCTTTTTTATTGTACGATAAACACTAGGGTCAGACAGTCTACTCATATTTATAAAATAATTTAATTTTTTGCGTGTTTTTAAGTTCTTAACACGCCCATGTTCTTTAAGGAACAACTGTCGCAAAGAATCGAAGAAAAAATTCCTTAAAATTAATTTCAAAATTATGAAAAAACAGTCCCCTAGCGAGCCTGAGACCACTTCAAATAATTCAAAAATTTATTAAAATCTTTCGAACGATACACCTGAACGGCAACCATCAGAAAAACTAAATTCAAAACTTTATTTTCTTTATGAATTATGTACTTAAAGTAAGCTTCTCATATTCTACAAATTATTCCCAACATAATTATATGGTAGCAGACTTAATTTATTGGTATCTATGTATGGTTTGTATGTTTACGCGATAACATCATATTGTAGTATATGTACCATCTAATCTTTATGAACTGCCTTAATTTTCTATTGGCCAAATGCTCATGTTAATATTTTATGAGACATTAATGATGTCCATTTAATTCTGTTTGGGGATGTCGTTGCTGATACGAATACGAGTTCATAAATAATTTCTGTTTATGTTCTTGTTGTTGTCTAATGGTTTTCAATTGACTATTTCTATTGAAACCATAATTAGTATCAATTTATATGCTACTACAAGATTATGGTAGAATAATTGAATGGTTTTGTTATATTAAAATGGAATTTAGAGTAAAATTAGTAATAATTACTAATTATGTTTTTACTTTTCAAAAACGTTGAAAATATGAGCTCGTAGATTGCAAATAAAATTAAAGTAAATTTGCGTTTGGTTTTAATTAAATTCTTTATTGTTCGCACAATTCCGTGTGCAACAGTTCACAACTTGATGTAAACAACAACAATTGCTTTGTTTGTTATTCCTCTTTACACTCTTTTGCGTAAACAATAACAATTGGTCGACAGATCTTTGTAACGGAGATTTTCAAACACACCGCATCTTCACACAAGACTGACTGAATTTTTATTAACTCCGTTGCCTGCTTTGCCTTGCCTTTTATATGGCAACGTAAACAGTGTGATGAATGTTCTTGAAGCTGAGTGTTCTCGGCTTCGCTTTCTCGAGATCTCTATAAATGTAAACATCTTTGTTTCATAATTGTTGTTTGTGTATTTTTGTTTACATTTATTCTTGCGGTGTTTGTTGATGCATTTTTGTTTATTTGTTTATCATGTAAATAAGTTCATTGTTTTAGTTTTTGTAGCTTTTGTTTATAATTTTAAAGTTAAACGATGTAAAAGCAAAACACCATTTCCATTTTCGTAACGATATGGTCTTTTATTAAGTGATTTCTATATTTAAGGTTGAATAAAACAAGATATATTGACAACATTATTTTTGGATTATAACACCGTTCAAATGTGCGTTACGACTTATCCATGATTCCGGCGCGTAAATCAGTCTAAATTTTTGAGAACCGCTATATTTTGTACATCCTGCGACAATCCACAAGATCTTTATTCAGTATTCTGGAAAATAATTACTAATTATGTTTTTACTTTTCAAAAACATTGAAAATATGAGCTCGTAGATTGCAAATAAAATTAAAGTAAATTTGCGTTTGGTTTTAATTAAATTCTTTATTGTTCGCACAATTCCGTGTGCAACTGTTCACAACTTGATGTAAACAACAACAATTGCTTTGTTTGTTATTCCTCTTTACACTCTTTTGCGTAAACAATAACAATTGGTCGACAGATCTTTGTAACGGAGATTTTCAAACACACCGCATCTTCACACAAGACTGACTGAATTTTTACTAACTCCGTTGCCTGCTTTGCCTTGCCTTTTATATGGCAACGTAAACAGTGTGATGAATGTTCTTGAAGCTGAGTGTTCTCGGCTTCGCCTTCTCGAGATCTCTATAAATGTAAACATCTTTGTTTCATAATTGTTGTTTGTGGATTTTTGTTTACATTTATTCTTGCGGTGTTTGTTGATGCATTTTTGTTTATTTGTTTATCATGTAAATAAGTTCATTGTTTTAGTTTTTGTAGCTTTTGTTTATAATTTTAAAGTTAAACGATGTAAAAGCAAAACACCATTTCCATTTTCGTAACGATAGGGTCTTTTATTAAGTGATTTCTATATTTAAGGTTGAATAAAACAAGATATATTGACAACATTATTTTTGGATTATAACACCGTTCAAATGTGCGTTACGACTTCTCCATGATTCCGGCGCGTAAATCAGTCTAAATTTTTGAGAACCGCTATATTTTGTACATCCTGCGACAATCCACAAGATCTATCGAAATTATATGCCATCTACAAAAGAGTATAAAAGGTTAGAGCAGTAAGTTATTGTATTAAATTATTAGATAATAATCACTCGGTTATCAAAAAAAAAACTTCTTTAACTAACCTGAAAAACAAGATGAATTGTATTTGTGAAAGTGGTCTAAACGTTTCGATTTATTCTTACCTCAATTTCCAAACGACTGACTGAAGGTCAGTAAATTGTCCACAAAATTTGTTTTAAAATTTCTTTTTTGAGGCATATATAATTAGAAATAGATTTAAAGCACACAATCATCCTACTTCATAAGTAATGGCGTTCTAAAGAAACTAATAAATAAACTACAGAATTTAATTTCATGCCTGAATAAATTTTAAATACTTTTGAGATATCTTAGATTATTAACAAATTTACACACAGACCAACACACAACTAAACTCCCACGTATAAATCTTAAGGCACATTAATGAAATCATTTTAAATGATAATTTGAAAATCTTTTAGCACATAATCACATACATAATTATTAAAATCCTTTTAAACACTAAATACATCGACAACAAAGTCTACAAAGGCAAAAACATTCTTACTAAAAACTCTAAGCCAGTAAAAAGAAAATTGTATTCATGAGCAGAACATAATTAAGAATTAATTTCGCACAAACATTTGAAAATCGTTCATTCATCCAACATGAGCCATAACATTATCTGTCTATCTGACTGCTATCTTTGTCTCTGAAATCATTTATATCTTTATTTCATTTTGAATTTAACTGCTTCATAAAATCCTAACTTTACTTTAATACCTTAAATCGAGATCTTGTTGAGGACTGCAATAGTGTACACCCACATGTACATTATTCTGATTTTGTTAGGCAAGTGGCCTGGAGGCGTATTGAATTTGTGGTAAAATAATGGAATTTGTTATCATGTATACTTTTTGGACATATTTATTGCAATTTTGTTCAATACTTATTGATTTTTAAGTGGTTTTAAAATTAAATACTGTATTACTTCGCCGTAGTCTAGTGTGTAGTGTGTTGGCTTATTAGCAGTGAGGCTGCAGTACAAACCCCTGGTCAGACATCTCCAACAAAACGAAATATGAAAAATAGTTCTTTGGCAATTACCAGCAAATTTCTGGCAAAAACTGTGAGAAAAATAAAATGGGCATGAAAAAGTTTCTCAAAAGTCTGTCGATTTTAAACTGTAGGTTCCGCCACTCATGTGTAAAATTATCTCAGCATAAGTGGTGTGAGAAGTTAAGTCGTAATCCTGACGGTAAGGTTGTAATGACCAATTATGTATGAACGTATGTATCGGCATTGTTGTTGACCTCGATGTTGCCGTGACCACGATTACAAGTGATTGTAAATGTCGAATGTCTCACTATCTTCTCCAGAGTCACCCAGCATTCTTGGACAATCTTAGATGTGGAATACACATACTCTAGGGCTCTATTTGGTCGCTTTACTGTCGGGAAATATGCGTATATCAACATATGATATGCTCTGAAACCGAATTTATATGACGGCTACTTTAGTAGACAGCATTTCAGACTAAAAAATACTACAATAATGATGAACTGGACACCAAAGATATGCGGTTAAGAAACCTGCGCTACGTTTCATACAACTCATGCCACATTGGAAGTTCTGCAGGAGTGATTTGAGGGCATGGTTACCTCACGAGGAAGTGATGGGAACTGGACATCGAGATTGTGCATTTTACCCAGTTTGCCCTTTTTCTTGTCGAGTTCTCGTAAGTCACATGTGTATGTGAATAAGTGTTTAGTTTGCTTTATGTGCCAAAATCGTGGAACATTTTACATTTCGGATAAGCCGAATATTTACAAGCATCAACAGGTGTTTTAAGCGAATAAAAATTTTCGATGATATCTCACACATATACTTTATTTTATTGAAATTTAAAGTGAAGAAGTGCTCAATCTATTTTTACTTTGACTCGGTCTAAGAGATTTTTATTTTCTATGCATGTAGGAATATTTTTATTCAGGGTGGGTTTTTTTTAAATTAAATTAAAATGAATTCATTAGAATTGTTATTTTTTTTGAGTATCATTAATAATTTACGTTTTTGATCTCTAAAAATTTCAGTATATTTTCCATTTCTTTCAATTTTTTTTTTGTTGCAGCCACCAATTTTTTTATTCAAAGCTGTTTAATGCCATTAAAAAAATTGCTAAACAGCCAACCATGACCATCTGCTACTCGCTATTTATTAAATCAACTCATCCTTCTTTGAAGCGTTCAGCCAACCCACACCCTATAAGCCAGCCTACATGGAATTCGGCTAACAATTTTCAAATATTCACTCACAAATGTTAACAAATGTAGTAAAAATCGCTTAGTTCTGGCACAAGTCCCTTGCCACTAATACACTAAATTGTCCATATGTATGCCCATCAATGGACCAACGGCCAACGTACGGTTTTTATCTACCTTTTCAGCATTTGCCATCGAATCATGGAACGTGATCCCCTATATTTAAAGCCACAAGATATTTATTGCTGGTGATGAAGGAAGAGATAAAAAAGCATGTTTTTTGGTTGCAAAAATAAAAAAGAAAAAGTAATCCTAATAGCATACCGGTTTGATGACAGCATAAAATAAAAATCTGGTTAACAGCTAACGTGTATGTGTTGCTTTTGTCGTCTCCCTACCTGATGCCAGACACACAATATTTTTATAACCGGGATTTACAAAAATAAGTTCTCCTGCTGCAATGACAGCCTCATATGTGCATCAATGTTTGAGTATATAAGTGTGCATGTTTTCGATGAGAGGCAGTGTCTTTGCGAATTGTTCTCACAGTAGTTATGCGAATTGTTGCAAATATATGGCAAATGGGTTTATGGGGTTTATTACAAGTTTGGTGAAATTTTATGAAATTTTATGTAATTTTTGAGACATAATCAAATGATGAATGATAGAATTTTTTTTTTAAGAATGGATGTCTTGTGACTTTAATACAATATACTAGTCCCTCATTTTTTATATTGATGGGCTAATTATCAGCTTGGTTGTAGGTATAGTAACTTCACACTAAGATAAGTATTAAGTACTGGCAACTGGCAACTCAAAGGGCTTGAGTTGTTAATCACAGTTATGTTGATTATGTAACCTTTATGTCACATCGCTTTAAACTTTAATACCTTTTAATTTAAATTAATTTTGATAAAACCAAAACTAACCACTGCAAAACTTCATTTACAACATTCACCTGGGTCCACTTATCTGTACCCCTTCCTTTTTTTGTAAAACAAAATGCGTGTGACATATCATTGAATTTTTTTTATTCGCTTGAAAGGCCTATTAATGCCATCACGTGTGGAATAAAACATCGTCTAAATATCCCAAATGTTATATTTTCCATGATCCTGGCATATAAATAACACTTAATTGAACTATTGATATGGGTTATGTTGGCTTTAAGTACAGCTATGGCATGTGGCTTAAATTCGTTCTTAACTCTTTCGCTAATGGATAGATTCAGTCAACAATTTAAGTTTCTAGTGTTTTAACTGTGCCTTGATAATAAAATCAGGCAGCTGGTCAGTTTTCTTGCAACTCCATCTCTTTTACATAAACGTTCTGTTTTGTCGGAAATAAATTTGTTGGCACCACAATTATATTAAACATGGTTTTTAGCGAGACTTTCAAGGAGCTTAATACATTTCACAAGATTTAATCTGCCATTGAGCAGACGAACAATGTAAATAATTTCATTTGTAAGCCATATGACATGATTCTCTCTACACACAATTTTAAACATACAAATAATTAATGTTTCCTTTGATTATTATTCAAAATTTATATGCCGTTCCAACGATCTTTGCACAATGCAATTGGTATAAGCTGTAAGGCATTTAGAAGTCGTCGTAGTCTAGTAGGTAGTTTGCCGGATTATTAGGCGTTAGGCCTCAGACATCAAAACGAAAATATAAAAAATATTTCTTCGGCGACTTCCTCTGAGCAGATCTTTGGCAAGAACTCTGAGAGTAAATAAAATTGCCATCAAAAGTTTCTCAAAAATCTGTCTTTCCGAACCTGAAACTTCAGAAAACAATACAAGAAGAAGTCTAATGTGGTTAAATCGCTTGATCTCAAAGGGAAGTTCATCTTACCTCTACGTGAGATGACTGTGCCTTCAAATGGCTCGTACAGAATATCCAATGCTTCATAAACAAGTTGAATCGTCCTGTTACTACTACATGTCGTTGGTGTACAGATCATTCAATTCATTTCGAATGAAGTTGGTATGCATCCACGTTTGGATGCATCGTTCTCAAACAAATATCTGTCGGTGAGAGGCTATGGTGAAAAATTCACATTAAACAGTGATTTTTGCTGTGTATTGGACACTCTTGGCTACAGTTTGTTCATGGAGCCATTCATCCAGAAATGGGCCTCATCAAGATGATTTTTCGATAAAAACAAGGGTTAGTTGCCAACTGCTACAGAGTCCATTCAGCGAACCCACATCATTGTCTGTGGTCATCCAATGTGATTTGGCAAAACAGATTGAATAAACAACAACCGATTTGACAGATCTAGCATCAACACTTTATCAACTGAAGAAGGTTAAATTTTCAAAATTGATCTTGATTAACAAATAACACCTCCTAACACTATAGACTGTTCATGAATTGTGTACATTTTTATAACAGTATGTATCCCAGTAACCAACAAGTTCATGCGCTACAAATAATCCAAGATAATTGAAAAAATAAAAATAAAAAACATTGTGAACATAAAACATAAACATCCGCGACGGCATTGCCCAAATGCTGGACTTGGACAATATTGCAGCGGTGTCCTGACAAAGTAAATACACGAGATTGTGTGACCCAAAAATCACTAACTGCTGTATGATTGTGTAGTTACAGCATATGGAATGAAATTGAATGGTAGAAAATTAAAAAAAAAAACTGTACAATTCCGTTAGTCTGAGAGAACGTATGTATGTATTTGTCGTTTTGAACACAGGCGTTAGTATTCCTTTTATTCAATAGCTTTTTTAATTTTCGAAATGATTTCACCAGGTTTTAAATGTGTTTTGGTACATGAAATTCAAACACATTAAAACACATGTGCATATTTGATAAAATATTCGCTGCAACAGGACAGAGCTGGATTTGCAGAGTGAAGTTAAATGATGTTCGAAATAAATTACAGTGAATAACTTGAGATACAAGTTTGGTTGCAGCCAAGCAAAAGCAATTTAGTGCAACGTAAGCCTCAAAACATATATTTAGAAGTCCTCTTGGCTTCAACATACATGCCAAAAAACTCCAGAAAGGCAGTATAATGAGTGTTTCAACATCTAGTGGTTTTCAGTTTGGATAACTATTGGATCAAGGATTTCAAAACAGTATTTCCTTACGGTTGGGCCTTACTTAAGACCGGAGATATGGGCAACGAAGCTAATTTTTTCCAAAAATGAAGTGATCTATATAAATCGGGCAAAATAGGTTTAAAAAACAGACCTAGTGGGGGAAATGAACTTAGTGTTCTGAATACTTGGGACCGGAGATATGTATGGACATCGAAGTTAATTGCTTCCCTCAAATGAGCAAAAAAAGGCTCTATATAAGGAGAGTAAAATTCTCGGATTTTTTTTTTTTTTTGTGATGACTTGCACTTTTTGTTGATGGCTAACTTTTTTTTTGTTTGATGATTTGTATGATTTGTGACTTACATTTTTTGGTCGATGACTTGCAATTTTTTGGGTAATAATAAAATGAGTTAAATGATGTTCGAAATAAATTACAGTGAATAACTTGAGATACAAGTTTGGTTGCAGCCAAGCAAAAGCAATTTAGTGCAACGTAAGCCTCAAAACATATATTTAGAAGTCCTCTTGGCTTCAACATACATGCCAAAAATCTCCAGAAAGGCAGTATAATGAGTGTTTCAACATCTAGTGGTTTTCAGTTTGGATAACTATTGGATCAAGGATTTCAAAACAGTATTTCCTTACGGTTGGGCCTTACTTAAGACCGGAGATATGGGCAACGAAGCTAATTTTTTCCAAAAATGAAGTGATCTATATAAATCGGGCAAAATAGGTTTAAAAAACAGACCTAGTGGGGGAAATGAACTTAGTGTTCTGAATACTTGGGACCGGAGATATGTATGGACATCGAAGTTAATTGCTTCCCTCAAATGAGCAAAAAAAGGCTCTATATAAGGAGAGTAAAATTCTCGGATTTTTTTTTTTTTTTTGTGATGACTTGCACTTTTTGTTGATGGCTAACTTTTTTTTTGTTTGATGATTTGTATGATTTGTGACTTACATTTTTTGGTCGATGACTTGCAATTTTTTGGGTAATGGTATGCATTTTTTGGTCAATGACTTGCATTTTATTGGCCGATAACCTGCATTTTTTTTGCTGATGATTTGCAATTTTTGGTTGATGGCTTACATTTTCTTTGGTAAATGATTTGCATTTTAGTAAGCGATGACTTGCACCGTTTTGGTCAATGACTTTCATGTTTTTGGCCGATGACTTGCACCTTTTGTCGATGGCTTTTTTTTTTTTTTGTGATCACTTGCATTTTCTTTGGTAGATGAAGTGCATTTTATTGAGCGATGAATTGCATTGCTTTGTCGATGACTGGCGTTTTTGACTTGAATATTTTGGTCTATGATTTCCATGATGATTTTTTTTTTCTGGTCGATGATTTCTATTTTTGGTCAATCACTTGCATTTTTCCGGTGGATGACTTGCATTCTTTTGGTCGATCACTTGCATTTTTTGCTGATGACAAAAATATTAGCTTCAGCTCCTATATTAACTTTGTCACTGATATCTCCGATTCTAGGTAATATCTGACCATAACAAAATTTTTTTTGGAATTCCTGATACAAGGGCTATCCAGACTACTAGGTTCATTTCCCCAAGAAGTCCATTTTTTTCGATTTTGATCAATTTATATGGAGAAAATTTATTTGCTCATTTAAAGAAAACAATTAGCTTCGCCAGCTAGATATCCTGTTACAAGTAACGTTCGACCGTAAGGAAACTTGTTTTGGAACCCTTGATACCATGGCTATCCACTCCACTATGTCCACCATTCTTTTATTAATCCCGAGTTACGCGGGGTATATTTTCAAAAAATTTTCAAACATTTCAATTATGTTAACTTAACATTCTCTGTAAAGTAAAATTGTAAAGTTGTTTGGCGCTTAAAACTTTTTTGATTTTTACACTTCGAATTGTGGAAAAACATAGCCAGACAGCAACAAATGAGAATGTTGAAATGGAAAATTATTAAAGTTTAAGTGGATAAATGTGGCTGTATGAGGGGTACTTATTTGTATGGAAGGTTGTGTGGGCTTACTTGTTAAGGCTTATGTACTTATGTACTTATATAACAATTACTTCCTTAAGACAATACAGACAGAAAGACAGTCCGACAGACATTCTTAAATTTAAAAATGAAAAGGTATTTCACACTTGAACTGCCTTCACTAGTTGGTATTTACTCTCTTATTCCCATTCTCAAGCTTACATTTCTCAATGCCAAACGCTATGCAATGAACGTAAAGTAAGAAAAATTGTGTCAGAAAAAGGAAAACAAACGAATGAACCCCGTCACACTATTAGAAAAGAATTTTTTTATTTCCTTTAAGCTCATTAAAACGTAAGTAAAGGAATTAAAATGAAAACGAAAATAAGCAGACACACAAAATTACTTAGAAATACACAGGAAAGAAGAGCTGAAGAGGATGCAACTGAAATCGAAAATTCTACTCGTAAAGGTGGAGATGGAAATGAATGAATGAAACTGGTTAATAGACTCACAGTTCGCTTTTTTATTTTGGGTCGGAGGAAATTGGAAAATTAAAAGAAGAAAATATTTAACACAGAACAAAGAAAATTGTTCACATATGTACTAGGGTTGAAGCAAAATTGTGTTTGCCAATTTAGTGTAGGGAGATGCCCCTCAAACTATATAAGGTGTCACTATAATGTCTTCTCCAAGCCTATTGCATTGACAATCTTCAAGATGCTGGATAATCCCCTATTCAGCACCTGATATGAACTCAGGTTTTATCTTCTCGTATGCATTATTGACTAATAAGAACAAGTAATGTGTTCTAATGATTTCTTCTCAATATCACAGAATATAACTGTTAAGTTCGAGACGATCCTAATTTAGAACAAACGTGCCTTGTGTCTCATGTAAAATGTCCGGTTGCTACACACGTACATACACAACAGTTCATTACAGAATTACAGTCAGGATTACTACCACTTACGATGTGTGTGTTAATTTTATACATGAGTGGTAGCGGGGCCTACAGTCCGATCGACAGATTTTTGAGAAACTTTTCATGGCAATTTTATTTGACACTCAGAGTATTTGCCAGAATCTGTTGAGAGGCAATAGCCAAGATGTTTGATCTGGGTTTGAACCGTGGCCTCACGTCTAATAAGCTAATTCATTCCCCACTAGACTACGTTGACTTCATTCGGTTACTAACCTTAGATTATTACTTATTATTTCCTTAATTCTTCATTACAAACGTTTAGTCAGGACTAGAACCTTACTCCTCACACCACTAATGATGTGGGAGTTTATTTCCAAGCACTATTAGCGGCACCTATATTTTAAAACCGCCTTCGAACGACAGATTTGAGAAAATTTTCCTGATAAACTTATTTACGGCCGGGAAGACACCGAAAGAAATGTATTTCATTTTGTTAGAGACATCTGAGCTGAAATTTGAATTACAGGGGCTGTTGTCTAACGAATTAACACACTGTCTACTAGACTGCGACGACTTCTGGATAGTCTTGTTCTTAACTCAAATCTTCACAAATCTTTGCTTACAAAAGTTTTGATTGTATCAAATCCACTTGGTTCGAGAAGAATCTTTGCCTCTCCGTATTTTCCATTTCATTGAGTATACCTTTACAAACATTTGTATCCACTCCATAGAAAGTTTCTGGCTTCTTCAGCAGGCTCATCTGTCTGTACATCAGAGGTCAGCAATGAGTATTCAAAAAGATGAGTAGATTCGACTCATACTCATAATTTCTGATACTTATACGCATTCATACTTATTTTAATGTCACACTCATACTACTCATATTCAAAGTTTGAAATACTCATGGTACTCATACTTAGCAATACGCATGATGTTATTGATTTCGACTCTCATGACTCATCGTATACACGAATCACAAAATAAGTATGATTCGCGTACGAACACAACAATACTCACAAGAAAGTTGTGTGTTTGTTCTGCTTGCTGTCTTTGTTTTTTTGTTTATGTGTCTTTCTTCTTTCTTTGTAAATGCAACAACAACTAAGACCGTAAATTTTGACGAATGATTCGAATCTCTCGAATCATTTATAAGTATTATAAGTATTTTTCTAAAGTTATGAATCTAAATGTCTAGGCGTATGAATCAAACATTGTTACATTAACATATGAGTTTGATGTCAACGTTGTACTCACACTCATTGCAACTTGTACTTATAAATCAGTGATGCTCAAAATCCAAATTTCCTATCACATGTGATAGGCAAAGAAAATTCTGCTGACGCTGCGTTGACACACCTACACTATAGCTTACTTGTGTGGTTTCTTATAATGATCGTGTGTTTGTTGCTTTGTTTGTGTTGTGTGTTGAACTCAGAGAACAAAATCAATTCAGTTGATGTTTAGCTCTTGATGAAGCAAGACCTCGCTACACAACTTTTTGAATGATTTTTTGTTTTTTGCGAATACACGCAGCAAAATGTTTGATGAAAATTGAGTATATGATTTTTTTATAGAGAATATGGATGGTAATCGCACTATATATCGTTATTCTTTTTTTTATAAAAAGACATTGTGGGGTTAGTCATGGATTTTTCGACAACATTAAAGGGAATGATTGGACTTTAAATTATTGCATCATCATCAATACATACATACATACACACATACATCAATGTATTCATCAATACATACATACATACATACATACAAAAATACATACATCAATATATTCATCAATACATACATACATACACACATACATGAATATATTCACCAATACATACATACATACATACATACATAAGTTCATTATGTAATAACATACACGCAACACAATCAAGCAATTTTTTTTTATTTTCCCAGTGTACGATTCTCAAAAATTAAGTTGAATTTTGTTCTCCGCTGCTTTACCAACACAACCAAAACTATGGTAGTATCTGTTTGAGTACCACTGTTATAAATCAATGTTGAACTGAGTACGAATGAATCAGAGTAGTTGGATTTCAATACTGTTGACTCACTCATACTCAAAATTTCATGAGTACTTATGAGTAGCGAAAAAGCGATCCACTGCTGTTCTCTGCTGTACATTACTACTAATTACTTTACATATGACTTGCGACCTTATTTATTATCGTTTTTAACACATTCATACCTTTTTCTTGCTACAGATTCGAATTTCTCAAACAATACTCATACTGCAAGAAACTGGTAGCCAAACTGCAACGAATAGAAGAACAAAAAACTCAACTTCTTGTGGGTCAAAATTTTAAGAAAAAAAAGAAAGAAATTTGTCGAGTCGTTTATTAAATTTTACTTTCTAAGACTGCAGATGTTGTGTTGTAGAGTGCTATAGACACTTAAACATTACTTTCCTAATTATATGGCAAAGCAAAGAAGCAGAAAAAATAAAAATACTAACCGTGTATCGACAACTAAATGAGGTAAATAAAGTGATATTGTCATTACTGCCGAATGTGAGAAGGTTTTCAGTACAAAAGCAGTCTCTTTTAGTGGGTCAAGAATGGTTAAAAGATTTCTTTATTATTGATTTGGCTGTACCTACATAAGAAGTTTGTATTTGATATATTCATACGAATAATTGTAAGTAAAATAGTGAAAGGCTTAGTTAAGGATTTACAAAATTTACAAAAGTAAAGATAAGAAGGCTTTGCAGGACCTTAAAATTAATACTTTAAAAAATAAAACAATGACAGCTAATGCCAGTGAAATTAAGTTAACCCTGCTGTTAGGTTTGGACCATTTTGGTAAAAAAAAATTTAAATTTTATTTAAGTTTGCAATGGCTTATGGTATCAACTTAAAACGTCAGCTCAGGTATTTTTTTATATTTTAATGGTTTTAGTGAGTTTTTAGCTATCTAGGACAAAATCGAACAGAACAAAATTGAAAGTTACAAATCTTAGGTTATGGACCATTTTGGTCCATGCAATTTATTTTATTATTTATATCAGTAAAAGTAAAGAAAAATAATAATTGGCTTATTGCTATTTTCGCAGAAAGATGAACAAATTGTTCTTCCCTTCAATTTGCATACAAACTTATTGCATATAATGCATTTGACATCACATTTGGACTTACAGCAATTGCAAATTCCCGGTTTTCTAGGATCTGACTTTTGTGTATCACCGCTTGTAGATGGTACACTATTTGATGACGATGCTTGTAGTTGAGTCAATAGCTCTGCCGTAAATGGATTTTTAGGTTTGACTGTCCTTTTCAACATGTATTCTTCTGATGGGCACATAGCTAACTGACGTAAAAACTCAGGTCTTCTGCGATTTGAATCATTTGCAGCCCACGAAGAATCAATTTCTGAATATAAAATAAATGCATTCAATGTAGATATATCAACTACATATATTTGAAAACACAACATTTGGACATCTGTTTGTTTTTCTTTTAGTGCTGTAGTAGCTAATCATTTGATCAGCAGTATCAACGCCTCTAAGATAAAGGAAATTATTTTTACAGAAACGATAAATAATGATAAAATATAACAAAACTTTAGTAGAGTTATAATAAGAAATGATTGCAGGTTTCTTCTTATGATTACTGAAATCGATTTCATTTGTTTTGTGCATGGTGCTCATCAATATAGTACATTTATTTTTATGGCCGGTATACGTGGATGTATATAAAGGAACTTTTTTGTACATAAGCAATTTCGGTGCGATAAAAGTTTTGTTTTTTCGAACTGTTCCCACATATGTCAGTTTCCTTTGTAAACGATTTTTCCCCAACTCAAAAGATGAAAAAAAGCAATCAGCTGTAATATTTTGGCCTTTCAATTCTTCTGTAACCTCCAACACGACACGCTCTCCTTGATTTTTTTCAGACTTATCATTTTTTGTTTTTCCGAGGTACGGTTGTATTTTCCATATGTATCCTGGTTTGGAGGCTACAGCTAACCAAAATTTAAGCCCAAATTTGGCTGGCTTTACAGGCATATACTGCCTAAAAGAACATCGTCCTCTAAAACCCATTAGCTGCTCGTCAATAGTGCCATTATCATGACAGTTATAAAACATTGAAAGAACTGCTTACCAATTGTCCCATAACTCACGAATTGGAGCAAACTTGTCACTACTTTTTTGTTGTCTTCTGTTGATAACATCATCACAGCGGACAGCACTTGTTATCCTCGCTCATAATAATAATAAACAAACTGAAGTAAAACTTATACTCGTGGTATACATATCTGTATAGAAATGGAGAATTCCAGAACTTTTGTAAAAATTTAAATTATTTAAAATTTTTGGTCAAAAGAGTTTTATATCGAATTATTTATGAAATATGCAAAGTAGACCAAAATGGTCCTTTACCTAAGATTCGAAAGTTTTTTTTTAACCTAACAGCAGGGTTAACCGTACCGTAAACCGTTGTATTAATTTGTGTGACTACATAGCTTTAATTCAGAAAAAGTTAGATGTCTGATATTTTTATAATTCGATAGTATTGTTGTTGCCATTATTTTAAACCAAATAAAAAAGAAAATTTAAAACACGGGTTAAAAAATTTAAAAACTTCATAATTCCGGCTTATGTATTATTTTTGATACATACGACTTTCCTAGAGATTTTTTGGTGTCGTGTAAGTAATTTTTTTTAAGATTTCAAAGATTTTGTAAAGTTTTATCGTAAATAGTACATTATTTAGGGTTTTTGAGAAAGAATTGAAAGTTATGTGTGGGACGAAAGTGAAAAGATTGAATTTTCAATTCTTGATATGTTCCTGATATTGATTGAAGTAGTCATAGTATAGTATGTGGCGTGTTAACTTATTAGACGTCAGACCAAAAAGGTTGTAATGACCGATTATATATTAATTGTATATGTAATATTCCTTCTGCTAAGGACTTTGGAGAAGAAAAAAATAGAAGTTCGTCTTATGATCTGAAGAAACTATTGGCAGCAACAAACATGACAACAGGATGTTTATCGCCAAAGATGGTACTACTTGGAACAGAACAAACTGCCTTTAGTAGTTTGGGATGAAAAAATATCACAAATTTTCACGCAGATTGCTAGCAGCTATTTCCTGAAATGTTGTAGAGTCTTTCTTACTGCTCTTTTCAAATTTATCTCACTTGACTGACAAACATTAGAAAAATGTTTTTAGTCCCATGTTTTATTACAAATGATAATATTTCGATCAACTACGTACGCATGAGATTACAGAATCATTCGCTTTGATAATGATATATTTACACCTTTTACACCTTTTAGAAAAATGAGCTGAAAGTCTTGTAGCCTTTAATAAACATGCTTGAAGATTTTTTTTAATTTTCGAATGAAAGGGATTTTTTTTTCAAAAAAAAAAATATATTTATCTTAATTTTTTGTTAGAAAATTTTAACCATTTTAATAAAACTTTTATCACACAACTTGTAGTTTGATGTAAGAAATAATTCTGCATAAATAGTTTGGGATTACCTATCATACTTTCAGAGCAGCCCATATATCCTTTTTTAAGATTTTTAAAAATTTAATTTTTTGTTCGCCTAAAAGGTAAGGAAATTAAAGAAAATATATTTAAATAATGATGCCTATGTTTTTATGTTGCTTTTTGGTATATTTTCATCTCAAATTAAAGTTTTTTAGCAACAGAAAAAAACTTTTTAGTTTTATTGTGGAAAATGAAAATTACTTCCAGTGATTTTAATTGAAATTTGATACTTAATGATGGAATACTTACAGTGATTGTTAGGGAAATTAATTTAAGGATATTTATATAAATCAGGGCTCATAAAGAGATTTACGGAGTAATGCTTGGTATTGATTTATGTTTTCTTTCCTTTTCTTTTGTTTTATTACCTTTTCATCTCATATTTAATTTTGTCGCTGTAGATTAGTAACTAATTGAATTTGATGGTCGTTATAAGTTTCATGGTCCACCGAAGACGAATTGACAGTTTTAGATTCAAGTACATGCTACGTGCATAGCAACTACTTACAGCAGTATTTGGGGAAACCGGATACGAAACCAGAGAGGAATCAAAGAGAGAAAATTGTTATTGTTAAATCGATGTTTTATTGCAACGGGAAACTTTTTTACCTCACATGACGTCGACAACAAATATTTCTAACGAATAACAAGAATGGTTTGTACCATCAGGTTTCAGCCATTACTCAAATGAGAGTGTTACTAGTGCGAGTGACAATAAGCTGCCTCATCTAAACAATTGGAAACTTATAAATCGCCACAAAGCAAGGGTGCTGCAAAAAAAGTTATTACCATTTAGAAAGAAATAAAACCAAACTGACATGAAGTGCTTGATTTTTATGTTAAAAACCATGCCAATGTACATCATGTCAAAAAAAGTTGGCGCAAATTTCATAAAAGTGATAATAAAATGTAATAATGGTAAATAAATAGTTTTATTAAAATGAATTGAAATATTAAATTTTTTTTTAACAAAATCTATCAATAATCGTGACAATTCTATGTACTGCAAGTATGTATCAAAAGTGATACATAAGCTAGAATTATGAAGTTTTTTTAAGGTTCGATCTACGGTTAATCCATAATAAAACATAAATAGATGTAGTGTTTGACGGTTATCGATTCTACAAACATTACGCAGGAATCATTCTTTCACCAAACGTCAGATTATATTTTCCAAAAAATTCGGAATTGAACTACAGAAGAAAAATGTGTCAAATGGGAGCAGTCTGAGTCGAACTAAAAATTTATAATTAATCCGGACTACAGCAGGTTCCCAATGGGAACCTTGAAGTTTACACTGATGACACAAAGATGAGCGGCAGGTTGAGCAATTTTTCCCAAAAATCTCTTGATTTACTTTGATAGCCAAACTGCTTAACGAATGTAATTTCAATTCATGTCCATGAATGCCGAGGATTGGGGTTATTTCGGATCATACATGGATTCTGTGACATAGGAAATCGCATTGCTGACTAACTGGTCAAACTCTGAAAGACGACTGGCTCACTTCTGTACTTAAATAGGGATCCTTACGGTCATTGTTCTTTTGGTAGGCATGCTGAAAGACTCGGCAATCCAACTAATAACTTTTGCAGGATCTATGGGTCTGAGGAGTAGGAAGAGATTGTCTTACACATTGTGTGACACTGTCATGTTCTTCTCAGAGACGGAGGTTTCTGACCTGACATCGTTGACCGAGCTCTCTAATATAATTTTTCATGACAGGTTTATTTACTCTCAGAGTTTTTGCCAGAAATCTGCTGAGAGGAAGTCGCCGAAGGAATATTTTTTCATATTTCATTCTGATGTCTGACCTGGGGTTTGAACCGTGGCTTTACGTCTAATAAGCCAACACACTACCTACTATACTACGGCGACTTCCCTATGACTTCCCATGAGACTGAAACAAAAGTTTCGGGAGAGTTTAACAAGAGAATCGTTGCAGATGCTTTAAACTTGAATATGGTACGATATGATAACCACTTTGCTGTTAAAGACGATATAAATGGGAGTATTTAGAGATCCTTTACACCGGACCAGTTCCTCAGCGTGGATTATGATTATTTATGGAAACGGAGAGATATCATATGGTCTGCTCTAGGTGGGTAGTTCCGAAATCAGTGGCTTATGATATGCCAGGATGTCACACTAAATTTTTAGGGGCTACTGTACTTGCATAATCTGTACCATATATATTAAAGAGTGTATCCAGTGGTCGACCGTGACTTTGTTTTTATTTTCAATTGCTTGTTTTGTCCAAAAAAAAAAAAACTAAATATACGCACTCGAAAGGTTCGTATGGTTTTTTTAATAAGAAATAAAAAAACTTTGCGAAGTGCTTTGCCAATTAGTAGGAAAAGAACTTCAACTCTTTTCTTATTAAAAAATTAATTAATAATTAATAATAATTACACGTTTTTTTCTTAAATTTTATGCTGGTACTTGTAAAAGCCAACAAGCATATACGAAAAGGTTTACGATGAATAGGGGGAATTGTGCCAAGAGCCGTTTTTATATATTTTTTTAGGTTCAAAAAATAAAAACAAAAACGAAAATTATATTTTTTTATATATGACTAGCATAATAATAACGCAGCCAATAAAAGAAATTAGGGACGACAAAAATATGGGAAAAAACAAAGTTTTCTTGTAAAAGACCAAAGGAAAATAAACAAGATTTTATGAAACTGTTGCTATTGTAAGAAAGTAAGTAGAAAGAAACGAAGTAAATAAAGGGGAAAAAATAATAAATAATCAGCATGGGCATCAACTGGCAATACATTTTTTTTGTCATAAGACATGTTTTAAAGACCCAAAAAATCCAAACAATATAGAAATTTAGAGTCGGTTACAGAGGCTTTTAGATATCCTACTTTAATTCCTTATAAGTAATTGAATATAATTGGTTCTCCGCACAACTTTAGTGATCCCTCTAAACAAAGGCAAGTACAGCCTGCACCCATCACATTCTTGTATTCACAACACAGATCAACAAAGCTATCTTAGGTGGATTAACTTACATATTGTTACGAAAATGGTAAAATTTAGATACTGATGTTTTGGCTTTACATCGTTTAACATTAAAATTATAAACAAAAGCTACAAAAACAAAACAATGCAGTAAACAAACCTGTTTACAAATTATCGTACTGCTTAATATAACAACAAACACTAGCATACGAAAATGGTAAACAAGTAAACAAAAATACACAAACAACACTACAGAATATATGTAAACAAAATACGCGAACAATTCTACAATAATAAATATTGAAATTTCTTTCAAACATACATATGCTGCTATTATCCATTTGCCAGTATCCAGACTCCAAGACAGATATTTCTTTCAAGCGTACTTACGCTATGAAGGACAACATATGATCATTGTAACTATAGTGCTCGCTGTATACAATTATGATATTAGTCAACGACGATGACTTCCCCATGCCTTTTTTGGAATGCAGTAGACACCTTTGGATCTCATATGGATTGGTATCATTTCCAATTCTATAATTTTGTTTGTACACATAACCCATTTATACCAAAATGACCTCAGGACTGAAATTGGTTTTTCAATACTAATTACGACTCCAGAGTACATTCAGCGAACACACTTCGTGGTCTATATATAGTGCAGGTCAATCCCACGACATAAATATTCAGCAAATATTTGTCTACAATAAGTCGAATGCATGTGAGCAATGCAATATTGACTGCTTCGTATTTTTCTGCACAGCCACGGTTAAAGGCAATGCTTTCGGCAGATCTTGTGCTTCGTCGACATACAAGTATTGGGTCATCGCTTGCTAAAACAATGGATACGAGTTTATTCACAACATTCGAGATATTTTGCTCTGCAGAATGGTTATCGTGTGCTTTATTGGGATAAGGGTATTGGTTGACCGTTTGCTGAACCAGTGGACTTGAGATTATACACAACATTAGGGGTAGTCCTCACTGTATGTTTATGGCGATCGTGAAATGACGCATTGTGATAAAAACAATTTCATTATTTGCGTCTGTAGTTGAGTACTATACCCGTCCATAGTGATTTAACAAACAGACTGAATAAATGACAACTAATATGACAGTCGCTGTAATCTAGTAGGTGGTGTGTTGGCTTATTAGACGTAGGCCCCTGGTTAGACATTGTCAATAAAACGAAGTAAAAAAAATATTTCTTCAGCGAGTTCCATTCAGCAGATTTCTGGCAAAAATTCTGAGTGTAAAATAAAATTGCCATGAAAAGTTTCTTAAAAATCCGTCATTCGGAGTCGACTTTAAACTATAGGTCCCGCCACTCATGTATAAAATTAACACAAACAACATAAGTAGTGTGAGAAGTTAAGATTGTAAACCTAACTGAGTATGGCAGATGTAGCTTCAACAAAGCGGCTGTTATTAGTTGTTAGGAAGCCCGTGTTGGAACATCCAATGCAAAGTTTTCTTGGTTATCTCTATAGGAGAACTTGGATTCTTAAGATTTTTGGGAATTAAAAGGAAACAATTCCTTCGAAATATATGAGCCTTAATTAATTTTAGGCAAAGGTATAATTTTATAAGTGCATCTTTTGAAATTATCTGTTGTTGTTGTACTTTAATTTTATTTCCCAATAGAATATAGTGTCCAAAAAACTAGTTTTCTGAAAATAAATGCACGCCTCCATAACAATGTAATGTACAAGGGCAAATAATAAATTAAATCAAAATATTATTGTTGTCTCCTACATATTTCGACCCAAAAAATTTAATAAAAAAAGAAAAAAACATCTTAAAAAGGGAAATAATTTATTATGCAACAACGACAACAACAGAAATTCATCACCATACTTTAGTAGTCACAAAAACAGGATAGCCAGCAGCAGGGACATCTTGCATAAATTTACTGACAGGAAAATGGCATTACAAGCAACGAAAATTGGGCGAATGTTTTAGGTGTGAGTATTTCCGCATTTTCGTTAGAAGAAATTTTACTTTCTACTTTGAAAAAAAAATCGTTTGATATTACTATTTCCATAGAGTATATAAATAAAGAAGAAAGCTTGTGTCAAGTTAGCTATTTTCACTTTCAAAGTTATGCAAAAACAATTTAATGTTTATTAGGGTGGTTCTTTGCAAACAAGTTTATTTGGAGTTTAAGTACAAAGTTAATGTCGCCGCTTGATTGCATTGGACATTAGCATAACAGCTCATTGCAAGCTGGTATCTTATCCTGCTCCAGCAGAAGTCGAACAAGGTCTTTGGCCGAGCTTCAAACCCATACGATATATAGATTGAAGACAGCGTCAATTTGAAGCCAGATCTTGCCAGATGTGTCTGACATAAACCAACACGGTGTTGGAATAAGAGCGATCCCAAGTGGCATAAGCGGACGGCTTCACATAGATGCAAATTAATCTGTACAACTCTCAGCCTTTCTTTGGAATTTAGTATATTCAAAGTTATGTTATTGGTCCATCAAATACTTCATACCACCTGAAACTCTACCCCACATTGTCATTCTTTATGCATTCACCAGTCGGAGAATTGAAACCCAATAATCTCCGGATCGTCGTTTACATGTTTTATAGTAGCAAACTTGCAAAAGGAGTAGGGATAGGGATATTACTACCAGCCAAAGGTGTTAGAATAATTCAACGTTTAATTTTCATACTCTAGTAATCCTTGACCATCTGATAGAGGAAACGCTGGCATTAGTGTCGACATAACTTTTTTCATCATGACTTCAATGAGCTTCGATCTTTCAGGTAAAATATTTCTATTCAAATTCGACTATTAAATTTAAGATTCCTACTGAAATCGACGAGGTCTTTTGGGCGTTAGGTTCCAGAGGAATGGAATCTCGACCGATCTATGCCTTTTCATGACGTTCTACCTACGGAGAACGATTGCTGAGGACCGAGCGGTTAGTAGAGCTAGTTAGCACCTCCTTCATCTTATCAACAACAAACTTACTCTTCACTTAAGAGTTTAGTTATAGAAAAATCAGCGGATTAGGAAGGCTATTGCTTTAGCATATCTATCCTTAGTCAAAGGAACAACAGTAGAGGTGGAGTAGCAACTGAGAATAACTCTTCAGCAGGGTATTTGGTGTCATGTGCTGAATTAGCATTTTCCGTTCATTAGAGAGGAGTAAATTTACATTGCAGCCAGCAAATCTACATAAAATCGTACACGATATATAAATACATACATAATTGGCCATTACAACCTTTCAGTCAGGATTAAGGCCTAGTTTCTCACACCACTCATGTTGTGTATGGTAATTTTATACATGAGTGGCAGAATCTACAGTTTAAAGTCCATTCCGAACGACAGATTTTTGAGAAATTTTTCATGGCAGTTTTATTTAACGCTCAGAGTTTTAGCCAGAAATCTGCGGCGAGGAAGTCGCCGAAGAAATATTTTTTCATATTTCATTTTGATGTCTTACCTGTGGTATGAACCGCGGTCTTACGTCAAATAAGCTAAGACACTACCTACTAGACTACACCGGCTTCGTGGTATACAGTTGGGTTAAAGGCGTAGGGTTGTAGGACAGATCCGAAATCATTGGGAAACTTGCTGGTATTTTTCATGCGGTTGTGGGAAGATGTATTCCGTTTAACTTGGATAGAAGATACACTGGATGGTACATAGCAATAGTATCTAACAGCCAGGATGCCATTCGAGCACTGAGTTATTATGATATTAAATTGAAAATAGTGTGGAATTATTTGGGGACTTGGTAGGTAGGTACTCCTATGTTGAGTAAAAAATTCCTCATTTGAAAATGCATGGCAATGAGCAGGCACGCAGGGAGGAGAGCTTGCCCGGCACTAGATTAGAATATTTCTGCGGAGAATTGGAGTTGTCCTTGCTAACAAGGAAATCTGTCAGCGCAATAGGCTTGCAGCAGTTATTATAGGGACACTCTAAAAAATTTGAGTAGCTTTCTACAGATCGTATGAACGCAGTACTATGGCATCTTCCCACGACTATAATAATACCCTACCATTGGAACTTAACACATGCTGGATAGACGCATTAAATACTTATCGAAATGTATGCTGATCATATTCTATCAGAAGCAAAATGCAGAAGATGGTTTCGACGGTTCAGAGATATCGTATACGATAGTCAGTATAATATTCTCTCCTTATATTTGGCGAGGCATTTATGCACACGTTTTCTCCTCCTGCCAGAGGGATCATCATCGCCCTGATAATCAACGCCAATTACAGGAAATTCCTGAGGTGGATGTTTCCGTTATTGTTTCCATTGGTTATGTAGATACGACTAAAGGGGAGTTTTTTGATGAACCGTCGACAGGGGCTCAATCGAAGCAGTTATCACACCAAAGGACTCTACTATAGTCATTAAAACCTTCTTTTATTTTCTATCCATTCCTTCCAAATGAATATGTTCAGATGCCTTAAAGATATTACACAGTGCATGATAAGTACGTAACACAATTGTTCATTACAAACCTTTAGTCAGGATTACGACCTAGTTTCTTACACTACCCATGGTGTCTGTTTATTTTATATATGAGAGGCGGGAGCTACAGATTTTTGACAGACTTCCAATGGCAACTTTATTTGGCTCTCAGAGTTTTTGCCAGAAGTTTGCTGTGTGGAAGTCGTCGTAGAAATATTTTTTATTTTTTTCACAATTTCGTTTTGTTTGAGTCTGAAGTCTAAGCTAAGGTTTGAACCATGTGTTCGGAACCAAAATAAGTCTCCAAAAGTTGTAAGTATTTATAGTTCTTCATACTAAATGTTGTGTTTAAAGAACAACAAAAAAAATCATTTCTATGAAGTTTGGCTCATGATATCGCCGATCCGGGCTTAGATGAGTCTAAACTTAAGTAAAATTTAGAATTAAAATGTTTCAACACAAAATTGAAGTAAAATGCTAAGCCGCCGTAAAATAAAAACATATTGTTTTTTGGTTACCCTAAGTATTTAACACAAATATTTATTCCTTTCATATTGTTGTTGTTGTTGGCTGTCTTTTGTTGATGTTTTTGTTTAATTTGCTTTGTGACTTCTCTCTTAATTTTCATACAAATTTGCTTAAGTTGATTTTTTTAGAGGCCCTGTTTATTTTATTGCCGTGTTTTTGATTATTTATTACAACACATACATTCAGACTAACAATCAAAGACACAAACATACATACTTATATGGAAAGAAAGCTTATTTGCCCTGAAGGTACTTAAGAAAATATGAATTTTAAGATGCAAAATATCAAGTGTGTGGATAAAATTGAATGAAATAATGCGAACCGTACGAGTATGATTATAATGATGATGATGATGACGATGGTGTTATTGTGTTTCACTTTTAGTATTTATTTCTTATAAATACACAAACACCGAGACATATTTAATTTCTCCTAGAGTGTTTAAGTGTATAAGAACCTTTGTTTTGTGTTTTTTTATAAGTTACGCTCACACGTAAGTTATTCAGGAACAGAGTTTACGGAACAAACACATGTGAAATAGCTTTAGAAAGCTGTGTCAATATTTGTCCTGATTATAGTAGTGGGCTATCATTTATGTGCACATTGAAGTCAAACCAAAAACCAAGCCGAAGAATAAGGCATCGACCAATAAGTTTACGAATGCTGAGAAAAAATCGAAAAGAACCGCTGAAAAAACGTTATCGAACAATGTGGAAGACTTTCAGAACTTTTAGGAAACTTGGATTACATACATGCATACATAAGTCAGGATTACGATATAGCTTCTCACACCACTTATGTTGTATGTGTTAATTTTACACATGATTGGCGGCACCTACAAGTCGACTCCGAACGACCGATTTTTTGAGAAACTTTTCATGGCAATTTTTTATTTATTCTCAGGGTTTTTACCAGATATCTGCTTAGCGGCAGTAGCCGAAGAAATATTTTTCTTCTTCCGTTTTGTTCCAGTTGTGTGGACTGAGGTTTGATCATGGTATCACGTCTAATTAATTCACACACTACCTAGTTGACTACGGCGCAGAGACATTAAGCACTATTAAGCACAGATGCAGCAACCTTGAGAGTATTCGGGAGAAAAATATCTTCGGTCCAGTGCAATTTGGCAATGATTTCCACATCCGATCTAATAATGAGCTGCATGAGCTTTTCAAGGACGTTGTGCAACGTATTAACATTCAGTGGCTGTGCTGGCTCAGACATGTCGTTCGAGCGGAGGAGGATGCTCCGGAAACGGGTATTAAATGCAAAGAATTTGCAGAAGTCGGTGAAGAGGATGACCTTGCTTGCGTTGGAAGACCCAATTCAAGGAAGCCCTGTCATCGATTGGTGTGACCAACTGGCGAAGGAGCGCAAGAAGGAGAGAGGCCTGGAAGTATGTGTTAAGGCAGGTCGAAATCCGTTACTCGGGTTGTTAATGGCCAATTAAGTCAAGTAAGTAAGTAAGTAAGTAAGTCTTAATGTCACGAAACAAAATCCGCGAAATTAAGATCTGCGGAAGGCCGAATTCTTGTAAAAATTCGCAATCGACAACCTTAGAATCGAATGCACACTCTCACAGACTGCGGTGTTGTTTTCTTTAGGTTTTTTTGTTTTCTACGGGTGTATTTATCCACCACACTGTGAATAATCTTTTCGGTAAAACAATTATGGCGATTATAAATTGGTTGATACATGTTTATTGTTGGCCGAACTGAGCTTATAATTTAAAAAAAAATATATTTGTACGCGTTGTTGGATGCAATTTCAGTCCACAGTGATTTAGTAAAACAGACTGCATAAATAACAGGTAACTTAATGGCTGCTATCAACAGTCACAGTTCGCCAGTCACTACCATAACAACCCCACTTTTCTAGAAACACGTTTTCAAGAATAAACTGATCACCTATCACTGGCATCATTTAAATTACGTTAACTTTTCTTTGATTTTTGGCTTCTGCCTGGTTGCCATCAGAAGAAAATAGTGTGTGCTCATACTACCATTTCTGAAAAGCTTACATGCACTTGAGTGAATGCCCACCACTGTTTTCACGCTTAACTTCGCATATAATGTACAGGCGAATATTAAATACGTAGTGTTTCACTTTATTTAAACTCCTTTTCATCTTCTTAATGCAATATGTTGTTATTGTTTTTGATATTGTTTTTTTTTTATTTGTTTTTCTAGGTGTTAAGAGTTATTTAAGCGTAAATTTCATAAGAATTTTAAATCATTTTCATTTGCCATTGATAGGGCAAGAATCATTCTGTGGAGTGGGTAAATAAGTTCGCAAAGGTATGCTCAATGTATGAAAATTACAATAAGCGGAGAGCTGAGTCATGCACCAGGATAACAAAAGGTTGGTAAGTCGTCTTTTAACAGGGCACTGTAAACTCAGAGTACACTTATTTAGAATGGGGGAGGGGTGTCCCCTCGACAACATATGGATTCTGTGACACTGAGAACGAATTATGGGAACATATTCTTGGAAACTGTCAGGTATTAAAGCACCCTTAAAAGAAGCACTTGTTTGCATACCACGTGCTGGGCATTATAGACCTCAAGCAGCATTCAGAAGTTTGTCAGGGCAATAGGCTTGGAAAAGATATTGTATCTAAGGCTGCGCTTCATTACTCAAATAATATCTACACAAACATACATACATAATTGGATATTACACAGTCTTCAGTCAGGATTATGACTTCTTACAACACTTTTTTTTTTTTTTTTTTTGTAAAACCAGTACTCAGGGGATGGCCCCTACTCATGCAGTGCATTGTGCAGGCTTAGGAAAATAGGTTATAGGAAGGTGGAAAGAGGGAGTAGTGTTTGTGGACATTTGATTTAAACTTACCAATATCGTATCTGACAGGAAAAACTTCTGCAGGAAGATCATTCCACAAGCGAACAGTGCGGGCAAAAAATGATTTTTTTCTGTAATGCATTGTGCGGTTCACTGGACAATCAACCACAAAAGGATGTGCTCTGCGAGAAGTACGAGTACCACGTAAAAATATATGATTATCGGGAACCAAGCCCGCTATCTCTCGAGAACACCTCCCATTATAGTACCGATAGAACAATGAAACACACGCCACATTGCGACGATGCTCCAACGAATCAATAGAGTTGGATAGCCTACTGTCATTAATAGGCACCTTCGCCCTTTCCTGTACGCGGTCGAGAAGCTTCAAAATAGACTTTGAAGCACCGGCCCATACATGAGAGTTGTACTCCATACGAGGTCGGATAAAGGTCCTGTAAATAGTAAGAAGGTCGGATGGAGTGAAGTATTTTCTGCACCGTTTTAAAAAAACCAAGGCCCTTGAATGCCTCCTTCGACACTCGAAAAATGTGATCGCTCCAACGAGCATCACAACTAATTCTCATGCCCAGAACATCAAGGGCATCCGCCTCCTCAATATTTACATTACCTATAGATACAGATGACAGAACACCAGCACCAGCACCAGCAAGAACCCTCTTAACCACTCTGGCTAGAAAGAATATACTAGGCATAGTCACTGATACTCTTTCAAGTTCGGGTAGTGGTTGAGTGCTCGCCGGCAGGTGAGAGTTACCTGCAAACAATCCAGCTAAAAGGTTCGCCTTCTCAATCGGGTCAGTAAATGTTTTGTCATTTATTATAAGAGTTGGAACCGAACTAGCATTATTCCGCAAACTTTTAACAAATGACCAAAAGCTCTTAAAAAATTGTTGAGTTCATCCCAACGTGCTTTCCCGTAGTTAAAAACAGAGCGTCTCGTAGCCGTAGGTGAAACCTCACGAAGTCCGGAGAACAGAAAAGAGGCAGAGATGGAACAATGATCTGATTTACCGAGAGGTGCTAAAATCTTAACTTCATAATTATCAGGGTGTGAAGTAAGAAAAAGGTCGAGTGTATTATTTTGGTGCCCATCAGCACACGATATATGTGTTGGTTCATTCACTAGTTGAGCAAGGTGATTATGCGCGGCAAACAACTCAACGTATTGGCCTTCAGGAGTCGTGCGGCTCGAGTGGTGGAACCAGGATGAATTATGAACATTGAAATCACCAGCAACAACAATTTCACTGTTCGGATAATCCTCCAGGATCCTAGTTATGGAGTCAGAAAGAGAGTCGAAGCCTGATATGGTAACCTCTCTTTCCGCGTTTGGACTTCTATAAAGAAAACCGAAGTGCAAAGATGTGCCCTGATTTTGAACTTAATCCAAAGACAGTTAAACTCTGCATCATACATGCCAATTGATTGCTCCCACTGGTACACAACTTCATTGCGAATGTACATAGCAAGACCACGATGAAAATTAAAAAGGGATAGTAGGTGATACCCAGTGATATGAAAACATCCGGCCTATGGACACAAATGTGAGCATAGGCAAAGAAAAAATTTGCCCTTAGCCCACGCACGTTACAAAAATCGATGCGAAAGCGACCCGCCATCACGCTAAAATGACTATAAAATGGCCAGTGCCATACATACCTTCACCATTAGACAGTCTACAGCAATCGTCCCCAAGAAGCCTGCATCATAAGGTTATTTGTTTATTTATTTTTGTTGTTATTGTCTTATTAATATGTAAATTTTTGCGGTTAAATGTATTTAATAGGTATGTATGCACGTAATATGTTGTGCGTGTTAGTTTTATTCATTAGTGGCGGGATCTACAGATTAAAGTCGTCTTCGGGCGAGAGATTTTTGAGAAAATATTTCATGGCATTTTATTTGACTCTCAGAGTTTTTTTGCCAGAAGACCGCTGAGAGGAAGTCGCCGTAAGAAAACATTTTCATATTTCGTCGAAGCCACTGTTTGAACCGTGACCTGACATATAATAAGCCAACACACACCCTACTAGACTACGGTCACTATCTGTCCTGATGATTGGTGTCTAAAAATTAAAGAACACAACTGCTACAAACTTGTTAGTTACTTACCTGATTGGTTATTACAAACATTTAGCCAGGTTTACAACATAGTCTCTCACATCATCTATAGTGGATAGCAAAAGTCCTACTGCGGCAATATATTTTAGCAATTTCATGAATTTTAACCAACAGTTTGTATAAAAATTAAGGCTTTTATATTTGTTTTATTAATTTATTTCGGTTTTATTATAAAACAAAAAATTTTTTAATGTTTTTCATAAAACAAGAGAAAAATAAGGAAAAGCTTTAGATGACTTCATAGGTACCCCCAAGGAGAACCCTGAGTAAATTTAAAATTCAAAGGCCTAATATATGAAATGTTATCGCCGTGGTGTAGTAGGTAGTGTGTTGGCTTACTATTCGTAAAGCCCGGGTTCGTATCCCAGGTCAGACATCAAAAATGAAGTATGAAAAAAAATATTTCTTCGGCGACTTCCTCTCAGCAGATTTCTGGCAAAAACTCTGAGAGTAAAATAAACCTGCCATTAAAAGTTTCTCAAAAATTCTGTCGTTCGGAATCGACTTTAAATTGTAGGTCCCGCCACTCACGTATAAAATTAACGCACACAACATGAGTGGTGTGAGAAGCTAGGCCGTAATCCTGACTGAAGGGTTGTAATGGCCAATTATGTATATATGTATGTATGTTATCCCTTGTATTTAGTAGAATATCCCTTAAGGTCAAGCACGCCATTTAACCCATTTGGAATTGAATATACAAGTTTTATTAAGCGTTTTCTGGTGGCACCATGAGCAAGCTTTACGGTTGACTTTTGTTTGAGGTTTAGCGAACGACAGACTTTATTGCCAGAAAACTGATGAGAGGAAGTTGCCGTAAGAAATTTCATTTTGTTTGAGATGAACCACCTGCTCCCGCCTAAGTAGTCAATACACTAGCTACTACGACTTCCTTGATTCTTTTTAATATCAATTCATGCTTTTTAGTTGCCCGCTGACGTTTGTAACATAGTAATGAATTGATAATTCAAACGTCCCAAAGTAATGAAAACTCATTTGTTTTTCTAAAATCTTGTATTGCACACGTGCCTACGATTTGCCATGGCAGCTTAATAATTTCAACAAAAAGGTTCAACACTTGCAATTAGAAATGGTCTCTGCTGTGGCAACTCCTTCCCTGGCTATTGCACAGCATTCACTCACTCAGTCAGTCATTCGCATGAAAAATGAGACGTAATTGTGCGTAAAATGCAAGGGTCACGTTCTCTTAAGCTAGCGGGTTGTGTCGCTGGCCATTTAGTTTTAAGAATCCACACTATTTTTTACTCTAGTTGCGGATAGAAAAACTCTTTAAAGTAACGTTTTGACATTTAAAAACTCGAAGAGAAAAAAAGAAATGATTTTAATGATCGCTTTAAAGGGATTAACGTTGTTTGCTTTTAACGGGCAATAAATATTTATTGCTGACCGGGTACTTCATCATGCTCAAGATAGAAAAAAGTCACAAGAAATCCGCTTAAAAGGCAAGCAAACAGTTTTTGTTCTTTGTTACATGAAATGATGCACAATTGAAATTGTGAAAAGGAGTTTTTCTAATCATTCTAGAGCCTAATAAGCCAGCGCTTATCATAAGTGCTTAAGTCTTAATTGGGAGACTGTGTGATAAGCTTAAGAACTTCAAATCGAAAAAAAGAAAAAAATAATAAACATTGGTTGTGAACACTTGAAACACTTGCTCACCATCCTAATGATTTAGAAAGACAAAGATTTCTTAAATCTGTCGGAAACCAAAACAAAACAAAAATGATAACACAGTGGCACCCACTTAGAAATAATTAGAGTTTCGATCGATGAAAAAAGTTCGTCTTTCTTTATTTCCTTCGATGGTCAAGTGAAAATGTTTTTAAAAAACTCATCAAAACGTCATCAATTTGTTGCAACAACCAGCACTTCAATCACCTATGCCAACTAATATACTAGATTCGTCTTCTTAATCCATTAAATTTACGAAAACAGGACATTAGAATGCAATGCATGTGTATATTGCATGGGAAATTTACTACCACTAAAACAATTAGAATCCCGATAAATTAGCAGCAACTGCTTTTAGTACAGGTAGCTCAACACCGGAGTCAGCGCCAAGCAGTAATGGTGCCAACTGTCTCTCAGACAAGTACGACAACTTGTTGTTTAGAAGGAGGTTCTTCTCCATCAGCTATATTGGTTATGAACATGAAAGATTCGTCAGTCTTGTCATTGACTTCTGCAGTCTCACTACATTTTTTAAACAGGCCTGGTGAATTACAACTAGGAGCCTATGCTGACATTTGGTTGCTGTCGACCAGTTTCATTGTCTCATTTTTGTCCACATATATTCGATTGTAACTGATTTCCACGAAAGTTTTGGGCCGATAGATATTACTATTAAAGTCGCCGTGGTCTAGTAGGTAGTATATTGGCTTCTTTAAACCCCTGGTCAGACATCTCCAACTAAACGGAATATAAAAAATATTTCTTTAGCAGTTCTCTCTCTGCTCAACGGAGACTGACTCGTCGTAGTCTAGTATGTAGTATGTGGTTCGTAACCCAGCTCAGACATCTCCAACAAAACGAAATAAAAAATAATATTTCTTCGGCGTCAGCAGATTTCAAGCAAATACTCTGAGAGTAAAATAAAATTGCCATGAATAAGTTTCTCAAAAAAAAATCTGTCGTTCGGAGTCGATTTTAAACTGTAGGCCCCGCCACTCATGTATGAAATGAATACTTACCACATGGGTGATATGAGAAACTAGGTTGCAATGCTGACTAATGGTTTGTAATGACCAATTAGATGAGTAACTAACAGGTGTGTAGCAGTTGTGTTCTTTAGTTTTTAGACAGTAGTCATCAGCGCAAATAGTGGCCGTAGTCTGGTAGGTAGTGTATTGGCTTGTTAGACGTGAAGCTACGGTTCAAACATCAGCTCAGACATCTCGGACAATAATTAAATATGAAAAAATTTCTATTTCCTACGGCGACTTCCTCTCAGCAGATTTCTGGCAAAAACTCTGAGAGCAAATAAAAATTGCAATGAAAAGTTTCTCAAAAATCTGTCGTTCGGAGACGACTTTAAACTGTAGGTCCCGCCACTCGTGTATAAAATTAACACACACAACCTAAGTGGTGTGAGAAGCTGAGGTTGTTATCCTGACTAAAGTGTCATCATCATGTTATCAGCACAGTAACTCAAATTTTATTCCTTGTTAAATTTTTTGTTACTGATAAATTGTGCCACTTGTTTTTAAGACATGAACTATTTTGTTTGAGCATACATGCTGAATACCTATTGAAATGGGGGATTTTGTGCAACATATTTGCGTTGCAATAAATGCATATGCCAACCATAAATTTTTAACAGCAAATGCAGTCGTCTAGCTTGGTTTGCATTTCGTAGGTGGTGACAGATTCTAAACGAATTTAGTTTCAGGTCAATGTATACACAATATATACAAGACGCACGTATACATTCACCAAATGTCAACACTTTCTCCTTGCTTTTTTTGCAAATTTCGTTAAAAGGTTTTCAATTTGTTTGTTGCTAAAATCTAACTTTGTGTACTTCAGTGTATTTAGCAGCTGTTGGGGTATACAAATACGCTGTCTTAACAGAGTTTCAAAGGAAGTTGCAGTTGACATACGCATGTGATTTACCAAGTGAATGAAATTGATTTCCAAAAACTTAGAAATTGCTTAACATAAAGAATCTTAGAAAATTTATCGATAAGTTTAAAAGGGAATTCCAAATAATAGATTTAAAAATTATTGTTTAAACGTTTAAAGGGCTATAAATCAATGAATAAGTTTTTGAACGTATGTATAAACTTACAAGTAATGATGACACATTGGCGCCACATTAACAATTGACATGAAAATGTCATAAATTTTGAAAAACCCATGCAATTAAAGCTCTCTAAGGCATTGAACAGTGTAATATGAATAAATATTAGTGTGGTAATGATTCCCAGGCCACCGGTATGGTAGTTAACACTGTTTAAGTGCTTATACCTTAAATTGTTTCTTTAGTTTTGACTTAACATAGCCATTTATCCTAGCAAACCTATTCTAAAAATTATATTCAAGAATTTAATGCCACCTTATTAATCCATCAGCGTTATTACACGCCACTATTTATTACATACGAGTATACTTTTCAAAACAGGCGTTTAACTGACTATGTATGATGCATGCTGTATTAAATAAATTTAATATTCAACATAAATTATCAAACAATGGCAATAAATTAAACAAAAATTTACTACAAAAACACAGTAGAATACCACACATAAATATTCATAGACAGCCAGATATGCTGCTCATTACAAAACTACTTGAAAAGTGTAAATCATTAGAGGCCAAACGAAAAATCAAAGTCTCCCCCTTGTATTGCTGTATTCTAAAGGAATTGATGTTTAAAAATTTTATGTTTTATGGAGGGTCACAATACCAATTATTTCAGACAAACTTTTATGTTTTAAAAGCATATTGTTTTGTCTCTTCATACTTAATAAAATTGCTTCTCAAATATCTACATTTCAGAGTTGACTTTAAACTGTGGGCCCGGCCACACTCATGTTTAAAATTAACACACACAACATAAGTGGTGGGAGAAGCTAGGTTGTCATCCTAAGTGAAGGATTGTAATGACCAATTAAGTAAGTATGTATGTGGGAACGTGAACAAATAAAATTGTCGAATTGGTGACGATATCAATACAGAACAAAATTCCTCACCACTACACCAAATAAACGGAGGACGTTGTTTTTAGGCAACGATAGATGGCAGCCCCATTATCCTAACACTTGCCACAACCGACCAATCACCAGCTTAGCTGAAATAACAAAATATATTAAAGAAATGGAAACAAGTCAAAAATGCTTCATGGAAGCCATATGCTTCCAATGGCAAAAAAAATTCGATCAACATGAGATCCAAAGTGCGTTCAGTGCATACCGAAAAAGTCTCTGTGTGGTATGGATTTTGGGAACGTTTAAGTACAGTCAACAGGGAGCACTAAAGGCCTGAATTGGATGATCTGGACTCCCATATCGTGAGATTTCAGCGGAACAGCACTAGTTGGCACACAATGCATACCTCATTGGATATTGTGCGCTCGAGACAGGTGGAAAGGATGTGAACCATCGCATCAAGATTGTGCAATTTGGCTCGATCAGATTTTGTCTTTTGTGGTTTTATTAAATCGATAGTACGAGCGAATAAGTATGCAATATATTCCGAAAAAGTCACTTTCTGATGTGAGTTTTGTGGTGGCAACGTCATGTGTCCATATTTCCTTGAGGAAATACCTCCTCTCTTAAAATGTTTGCCGCTCCTCAGATATTTTCTAACCTAGTGGCGGGGAAGCTCTCCTCCTCACGTTCCCATGTATTTCCAAATGAGGAATTTTTACACTCAGCAGAGGATTACCTACCTAGTCGATTAAGCTTTCCCAATTAATTCCACACTATCTTCAATTTAACATCATAACAACTCAGTGGTCGAATGCCATCCTGATTGTTAGATAGTATTGCTATGTACCATCCTTTGTATCTTCTATTCAAGTTGAACGAAACACATGTATCATTCCATATCCGCTTGGAAAATACCATCAAGTTTCCCAATAGTTTCGTATATGCCCTCAGATACGCCTTTAACCCAACTGTATACCACATAGTCGCCGTAGTCTAGTAGCTCGTGTGTTGGCTTATTAGACGTAAGGCCGCCGTTCAAACCCAGGTCATACATCAAAACGAAAATATTAAAAAAATATTTCTTCGGCGTCTTCCTCTCAGCTGATTTGTGGCAAGAACTCTGAGAGTAAATAAAATTGTCATGAAAAGTTTCTCAAAAATCTGTCGTTCGGAATCAACATTAAACTGTAGGTGCCGCCTCTCATGTATAAAGTGCAAAGCTAGGTCGTAGTCGTGACTGGAGGTTGTAATGACCAATTATGTATGCCTTCTACGTTGAAAAATGCACAAATTATCGCCTCCTTCACATTTAAGGAGGCCTAATTGGTTCCCACTAAATTTATAAAAGCTGTCTGTGGTACCCTTTCTCATACTCCTCATCTTATGTAGTTTTGCCCAGAACTTCATCAAATTAAATTAAATTTTAACTGTTTTAACCAGTACAACCAGTTTAAAGGCCCCCATAAGGGCTATCGTAATTAATACATGAAAAAAGATTATCAACATTTTGCAAAACAACCATACAACGTATAATTTTCGTTGTTTCCAAAAGCTTACAGTATCTGTGACTCATTATTTATTCATTTTATTAATTCATAATACAGTCGTGTGGTTAAATGTTACCACAAATTCGCCAACATTACAAGCATTTAGCTTACCTTGGCTAATGACACTGGCAAACAAGTTTTTGGCCATTTATTTTACAAACAGAAATAACAATTGAGACGATATCAACAGTAGGCATACAACATGCCATGTACGACCATGTATGAGAGAAGTATGAGAGGTATTAGCGAAATGCAAATGTTGCATTAACAATTATCAAATGGTTGTAATCCGTTCTAGTACGCCATGCCGGAAAATCTTAAATGATGACGATTGTTTGTGTTGTGACCAGAAATAAAAAAATTGTCTCTTACTGGTTGAAAGCTAAAAAGATAGACACACATTCTTTTGTGTTCTCATGCAAGTATTCGTGATACAAATTTGCATATCAGTTACTGCGTATTACTATTATCCCCATCATCATCATTCTCATTATATTGTTAGACCTGTCCGTCTAATTAGAAGATTTATGTTCCATGGGAATGTACATTCGTTTACTTCTAGAGGAGGAAGCCATCCGTAGCATTTATTTGTTAAGTACCAAGTAAAACTATTTTTAAGCGAAATATGAGAAACGTCATCAGCTGATAATGATCGTATTGTTGAAATAATCTGTTTTGGCAGACTACTACGGCCGTATATAGCATACAAAAACATGTGCAAATAATCTTCAACTATGAGGCCAATTTCCGAATGAAACTAAACTTTCGAATTTCGAACGATACTAATCCACGCGAGGATCAAGAGCGTCCAACATATACATAATTGACAATTTTACAACCCTTCAGTCAGGATTACGACCTTGCTTAGTCAATTGTATATATGAGTGGCGGAACCTACTGTACAGACGACTCAGAACGACAGATTTTTGAGAATCTTTTTCATGGCAATTTCTTTTATTTACTCGCATAGATTTTGGCAGAAATCTGCTGAGAGGAAGTCGCTGAAGAAATATTTTTTCATACTTCGTTTTGTTCGATATGTCTGACCTGGGGTTTCGAACTTGGCCTTAACTCTAAAAAATCAATACACTGTCTACTGGACTACATTGACTTCAAAATAGTCTAATGCCTTCCAAAAACATGTTGTCGAAACCATCACTTTAAATGACGACCACTATAGGTCAGTGATTTCTAACTCCGTTTGGTGTCCTGCATCTGCAACTTCACAATTTTGAACTGACCCAGTAACTGAACGTAGACGACCATAGACAACGGCATGTGTTCGCTGGATGCGCACTGAGACATTTTTTCATTTTGCACGAAATATCATCTTCAGTAGTAATATTCATTTCTGAATGTATGTATATGTGAACAAACAAAATTTCCGAATTTGAGACAACATCACCATCGCTTGATATCCAGGAGCAACCAATACATACATACATACGTAATTGGTCATTATAACCATTCAGTCAGTATTACAACCTATTTTCTCATACCCCTTATGTTGTATTTTAATTTTATACATGAGTGAGGACCTACAGTTCAAGGTAGAGGCTGAACGAAAGATTTTTTGAGAAACTTTTTAATGGCAATTTTATTTTACTTACTGTCAGAATTTTTGCAAGAAAACTGATGAGAAAATTGAGAAGAAATATTTTGTTCGTATTTCCTTTTGTCAGAGATGTCTGCCCTGGAGTCTATGTATCACGAAAAGTCACTGTTTGGTGTGAATTTTTGGCCCATATTTCGACCACTATAGGTTGGTGATTTCCAACCTCCTGTGATGTCCTGCAGCTGTACCTTCGCAATATTTTGCTGCATGCGCACTGAAGCAATTTTTCATTTCTGAATGATATAAGACAGCATATCCAGGAGCGTTCAATATCCTGAAAAAGTCACAGTTTGGTGTGGATTTTCGACATGCATCACTGTCAACAGCGGCCACTATTTATATCGATGATTACTAAACTCTTTTGACCTGAATTGAAGGATCTGGACGACGACATGTGGTTTCAATAGGTCGGCACAACATACATACATACATAATTGGCCATTACAACCCTTCAGCCAGGATTACGGACGAGCTTCTCACACCATTGACACACCGGGACGTACAGTTTAAAGTCGACTCCGAACGACAGATTTTTGAGAAACTTTTCATGGCAATTTTATTTACTCTCACAGTTTTTGCCACAAATCTGCTGAGAGGAAGTCGCCGAAGAAATACTTTTTGTATTTTATTTTGATATCTGGCCTGGGGCTCGAACCCTGGCTTTACGTCTAATAAGCCAATACACTACCTACTAGACTGCGGCACAACATACCTCTTTGCTTATTCCACATTGGATATTCTGTCAAATTGGTTATTCGTGGTCATCTTACGCAGAAGTGTTGTGGACTATCAATCGATATCAAGCCATTTGACCCCGATTGATATTTTCTTGTGCAGTTTCCTTAAGAAGCACAAGTATGTGAACAAATTACAAACTATAGCGGTCCGCATAGCCCATGCCTTTAATCAAATTCAGTCTGATTGAAAATTGAAAATTGGCATTCAGACACAACCACGGCTTCTTTGCATTTAAAGGATATCAAATACAATTAAATTATTTGAATTATAATAATTAATAATAATAATTATAATTATAGTGGCATAAACTTTTTAGTAAAATTTTTTAAGGTGGCCCATGCGTATTTTTAGTAGTTTCCTTTGTTGTATTTGTAAATATGTTATCATTTCATAATTCCCCATACATATATGTACGTTACTCCAGTTACTATTTGTAGGATAAATTAAAAGTTATCTACATGATGAAAAAATCCCTCAACTCTTACACCATACAGAGCAAAATTAATTTTGTTTGGTAACTCCCACTTTAGGGTTTTTTTGCAGGAAAACCATGTCAAATGCGTGGCTATGTCACTGACATTATGGCACAGCAGATGTTGAAAAAAAATAGAATGGATTGTTATGGGTAGCAAATAAACCAGTGCTATTCCTAACAAACTCTGACTTTAGAGAATGTCATGCAGTTTTGATGAAAATGTCATACAGTTTTCATGTTCAGTGCTAATTTCATGCTTTTCAACATAGGGTTTTGGTCTCATTCCAAAAATATTTTCCCCTTTTTTTCGATATGTTGTCGTATGAAGGACTTCTATAAGTAGTTTTTCTGTGTTGCTTTACTTTTATATTACTCTCCGCCATTGTTATTAATTTTTTAGAAAGACAATTCCATTGTAATCCTTAGATTAGATAGACATTTATGTAGGGATAATATAATAATAGTCAATTTTAGTTTCTTAATTAATTAATGCTTAACGCATCTACGTGGCTCATATTTTTACCTTTTCGATGCTTTAAGTTGTAATTAAAATTTTGCATATACATTACATATCTGGATATAGAAGGTAATAAATCATCTTTTCTATATGTCTGCTGAAATGCTAAGCAATCTGTAATAAGATCAAACTGTAATCCCAAAAGGTAATGTCGCAACTTCTTCATAGCTAAAAATGCAGCCTTTATTTCCAAGTGGTAACTCTGCAATTTTTCTTCTGAATCTGATGTTTTCTTACTATAAAAATACACGGGGTGCCATTGCTCATCAAACTTTTGTAATAGAATTGCACCAAATCCAAATTTGGATGCATCTGTATGCAGCTCTGTCATTGCTTCTCTGCAAAATATCTTTAAAACTGGTTGGCTTACCAATATATTCTTTAGCGTTGCGATTGCTACTTATGCCTCCGTATTTAATTGAAATTCAACATCTTTTCTCAACAGGTTTGTTAAAGGCCTGGCAATTATTGCGTAATTTTTTACAAATTTTCTAAAAAATCCTGTTAAACCGAGAAATGCTTGTACGCCCTTAATATTTTGCGGTTTTGGAAACTTTTCCACTGCTTTAATTTTATCTTCGCTCGGTGTTATTGCACCATCTTCAATAATTAGACCTATGAACTCTACACGGGTTTGTAAAAATTTACATTTCTTCCAATTAATAATTAAATTGTTCTGAGCAGCAACGTTAATAACTTTTTCTAAATTTGTTATACCTGTTTCGTTGTCACTAGAGTATATTATTATATCATCCATGTATATGTGCATAATTTCTTCATTTACCAGTGTTCTAAATATGGAGTTAATAAATCGTATAAAAACCGCTGGAGAATTACAAAACCCGAACGGTGCAAAATTGAATTCGAAAATACCTTGTTTGGTTACAACGGCCGTATACTTTTTGCTACTTTCTTCAATAGGTACGTGTAGAAATGCATTTTTGATGTCTAATACGCTAAAAACAGATGAACCCGCTAAACTGTCTATTAAATCTTCCATATGTGGTACAGGAAACCAATCTTTAAAACAGATTTTATTCAATCGTCTGTAATCAATACACACTCGTTTGGTACCATCTTTTTTATTAGCCAACACTACACGGCTGCAATATTGAGACGTTGATTTACGAATTATACCTTCTTTTAACCATTGTTCCACTTGTTCCTCCACTATCTTTTGGTCAGGTGGTGATAAACGACTGGGCGACGAGTATATTGGGTTTTCCTTCTCCAGTATAATTTTTATTGTGATGGGACTTACCGTGTTGCATTCTGGTTTATAGTTGTCTCTTATAGATTTGATTCTTTCAGCATACTTAACAGGAGCAATAATATCAAGTTCTTGATCAATATTTATATTCATAAGCTTTTTAAGTTCTTTTTTTTTCGGCAAGTGGTATTATAGAATGAAAAGTGTAGCCGTTTTCATCCGACGTATAACGCATTTTACTTAGGACATCGTAGCCGATCACAATATTATAGTTAATAGATTCATCTGGCACGATTACTAAATTATGATCAATATCCAGATCATCAAAGTTCGATCTCACCCCGAAAATACCTTTAGGAATCGTTACCGCGCGACCGAAACCAGTTATTTCTTTTTTGTATTCTGTAATATTTGCATTAAAATATTTCCGAAAAACACTTTCTTTTATCACCGAAATGTCCGCGCCACTATCGATAAAGCATTTAAAATTTTTATTATTTATTATTATATCTCTTAATTGTGCATTGTGCATCGTACAGTTCACGGCATTGATTGTTTTACAGTCTTTAGATATATGGCCACTTTTGCTGCATCTAAAGCATATTGGTATTTTCAAAGTAGATTCTGGTCTGTAGACCCACAATTAAAACAGTGAATTATTTTGGCGTTGTCTTTATTATTATTATTATTATTGTAGTTTGCCATTTTATTTCTGTTTTTATATGTAGATTCATTTATACGTCTATAAATTGTTTCATACACTTTAATCTGTTCCCTTAGTTCTTTATAATTACGCGCACAATACAATCCAATTTTGGACTCCCGACTTCCTTTAATACAGTCAATGATATAGCGTATTATTGACCGTTCGTCCACCATACAGAGAGATCCGATCCGACGCATGTGTAAAATGTATTCGTGAATATTTTCACTGTCCTTTTTCTTTCGTTCGCGTAGTTGCAAATGAATTTCAGCACTTGTATAATCTCTATGGAATTCATCCATCAGTAATTTTTTTAGAGTGTTGTAGTCACAAACCGAAACTGATTGCAAAAACAATTCCGCACATTTTTTCATTTTATTTCTCGCGAATACAAATTTTTGCACTTCTGACCAACCATAAGCTACAGCATATTCTTAAAAATTTTTTATCCACATATCTATTGTCATACCTGAATCACCTTTAAAAACTGGGATAGTTTTTTCAACATTATTCTCTGAAATTATATTAAATATTGTTTGGTTATTTTCAGACATATTTTTATTAATTTTGGTTTCTTGTATATTTTGATCTTCCATGGCTTTGTTATGGTTTTGTATTTCTACTGTTTCTATTTCTTTTGTGTCTTGATAAACAGATTCTTCAATTTTCTTATTTTGTTTTAATTGCACTTCGTTATTGTTCACTTTACATATATTTTGACAGGTTTGTTTTGATACTTCTTTAAAATTTTTAGTATCTATTGTTTTGATTCTACTTGACCTTGTTTGCACTTTATCTACTTCTTCGCTTTCCATTACACTTTTATATTATTTTTCTCCGTAACGTTTTCTATGCACTCTTCTTTTCTTTTCTTTCTATATAGTCTTCAGTTTTTTAGAGTTATCTATGTAAGTTTTGTTGTTTTTTATTATCTTTTACAAAATTAAGCTCTTTTCTCTTTTTAACGAAACATTCTCTTTTCGTTTAATCATTATTTATAAGGAGGAATATTATTTTCGTCTTTGTGTTTCTCTTTTTTTTTAATTTAAATGAAATTTACCGTTTTTGTTTGGAAAAATATTGTCTTTGAATTTTACAATAACATGTAAATTAAAACCGGTAATTATTCTGGCTTTGGACGAGCCCCCAAATGTAGGGATAATATAATAAAAGTCAATTTTAGTTTCTTAATTAATTAATTCAGTTTTATTATATACTAAGATTAAATTTAAAATACAGAAAAATATAGGTTAATTCAATGTAGTAGTTTTAACATTTCAACCCTTTAACACTTCAATTTCAACTTTCAAAAGCAACTTTAATTCAAACAATTGTAACAACTTAAAATTCAACACACAACTTGACTTATAAATTTTCCTCTTTTCAACTTTATTAAAAACCAATTCGCTCTAGCTCCGACAACTAGCATGCTTCAAGAAGAACTGTCTCATTTTTCCCACTTCTTTCAACTTCTGCTTCTCTCTTTTCTCCTTGTCCGTCTGAGTTGCATTATTTAGTACTCCTCTTTCGTATGTCAGTGTTAAATACTGCCTTATCCCACATTTATGAATGATAATATAAAATAAAAACGACAAGTGAATTGGAATCATAACAAATTTGTTCACGTACCCATTCATCCAGGCTGAAGATGTTTTTTCAATGAAAGTTAGAAGTCCGTTTTTGCGAACACACCTCTTTTTCTAAGTCAATTAGCTTCAGTTATTATTATTATTACAGTTTCTGATCTAAGTTACGACACATAGTTCGCGAAAACCACTGGACTCAAATAATGGCAATAGTCCTCCCGCTAGTACGATTATGACGATCGTAAAATGGGCGCACTATGCAGTACGTTGCCGGAACAGAACAATCTTTTTTACAAGTTGTTGTACTTTGTTTTGAAGTTGCCGTAGTCTAGTAGGTAGTGTGTTGACTTAGTAGACGTAAAGTCTGGGTTCGAGCCCCAGGCCAGACATCAAGACAAAATACAAAAAGTATTTCTTATGTGACTTCCTCTCAGCAGATTTCTGGTAATAACTATGAGAGTTAATAAAATTGCCACGAAAAAGTTTCTCAAAAATCTGTCGTTCGGAGTCGACTTTAAACTGTAGGTCCCATCACATGTATAAAATTAACACACACAACATAAATGGTGTGAGAAACTAGGACGTTGTACAATGCGTCAGTTCAACCACCGGGTACTGTACTTGTCTTAACCCATTAGTGCCCAGTGGCAACTTAAGTTGCCATCAGAGGTTGCCTCAGTTTTTATGCTCTGAGAGGAAATTGAGTGTAAATACAAAACGGTAACCGTTAGAAAAAAAGTAATTCTGGCATTAATGGGTTAATTGACAAGTACATGTCCTCTAACCTAACCTAAGAAATTGCCATGAAAAGTCTCCCAAAAAAATGTGTCATTAGGAATCGTTTTTAAATTTATACACACAACAGTGGTGTGAGAAGATATGTCGTAATACTGACTGAAGGGTTGTAATGATCGTTTATGTATGTATTTATGCATACTTTGTTTACCAACTTTAATTAGATGAGCTTCTATGCTGGAGTAAACTTACCTTAGATTTCACAATCTTTCCCTCCTATCAAATGTTTTATTTCCCATCGTTTGAAGACGATACAAATTAAATTCCCATAAAAATCATTTGATTACAAATTTAACTCCACTTTGCTTCAGTTAAGTTGTTCATTTAAAATACCATTGTTATCGGTGTTATCTAAAAGAGTTCAAATATTTAAATACAAAAAAAAACAAAGAAAAAAATACGTCACCAGCAGTTGAATTTGATTTTAAATAAGTTGTTGTCCACGACAACAATACACGCTTGAGAATAAGCCATTATGGGCAAACGTTAAAACGCTTAAAAGTAAACAACCAACTTGAGTCTACAAAGAAAATAAAAAATTTTACAAAAAAAAAAACAGATTTTAATGAGATAAACTTCTTTTGCAAGTCAACTCCTTAGAGATTATAACCAGTAAGGTTATGGTCGATTCAACCTATGCAGTGTATTGTGTATCATAACATATGAGAGAATCTTATCGATCACCAACCAAGGTATGGATTACAGAGAACTAGGCTCATGACAGAAAATACTCACACTTAATTTCAAACAAAAGATTGTTTAACCCACAATGCGCCATATAGACCACCGACTGAACTTGCATGTGAATGGCAAGTTACCCGCTAACCGTACCTCCTACTATTTCCATAAGCGTCCTACCAAGAAGACTGTTCTCAATACGGGGAATAAATTTAATAAATAGGGTTCAGTAAATGATCAACCAACACGTCGATGAAATGAAAGATCTATGGAAAACATCACCACTGGCCATGGGAATGTGCAGGAGAATTCGCGGCAAACAATTTCGCGTCACACACAAATACGCGGCCTTTAGCAGGCCAAAATTGGATGATGTTTACTTCATGACTTGGGGCTGCAATCGCACAAAATTAAACTACCGTAGGAACTGAAGGTCAACGACCATAAACAATGACACGTGTTCACTAGGCAGGCTATGGATTTCATCGAAAAATATCTGGACCGAGCACAAACAAAATCATTCAATTTGGGACAAAAGCATTCAACATAAATTCCATAGATGTTAATGGCATTCCGAAATAACCAATGCTTCTTGTGGACTTTTAGCTGGCGGCGTCATCGGTCCATATGTATTAGAGAACGATGTTGTCACAGGCAATCACTGTCAAAGGCGATGATGCATGAACAACTTCTTTTAGCTTGAATTGAATGTGAATTAAATAGGACGACTCTACGATTCAGACAACTTATGCCACGTTGGATATTTTGAACAAGCGCTGTGAGGGCATGATTATGTCAGGTGTAGGCGTTGCGAACTCGCAATGTGACCTATTGGATAGAGTTGTACCTGTCTTAAGTCGTAGGTGTACGCGAGTAAGCCAAAAATCACAGTGGTTTTCAAACCCATTATAACCTGCCAGATTTATCCGCCAAAGCCATTGAAAATTTGATATTTTGGACACGCTCCAGACATAGAAGCAGAGGCGAACATTTGATTTACTAACTTAATTAGTAATTGCAACAGTCAGGATTATAGCCTAGCTTCTTACACCACCCATGTATGTACATAACTGGTCATTACAACCCTTCAGTCAGGACTACGACCTAGCTCCTCACACCACGTATGTTGTGTGCGTTAATTTTTATGCATGAGTGGCGGGACCTGCAGTTTAAAGTTGACTCCGAACGACAGATTTTTGAGAAACTTTTCATGGCAATTTCTCTCAGAGTTCTTGCCAGAAATCTGCCGAGAGGAAGTCGCCGAAGAAATATGTTTTTCATATTCTCGTTTTGATGTCTGACCTGGGGTTTGAACCGTGAGCTTACGTCTAATAAACGCCGACACACTACTTACTAGACTACGGCGACTGAAACATATAGTGCGTGTTAATTTTATGCGCGACTGCTGGCTGATAGTATTTTAATCTCGAGATGGCCACATCCATAGGCACCAAATGTCAAAACATACCTCTGGTCGCTGTAAATACATCCTGATGGCTCGAAATATAAGTTCAGTTGAAGTGTTTCTGTTGTGTACCGCTAACAGAAACCGCTAAAAACTGTTCAAATTAATGTTAACAATTGCTTTAAACCATCACTCGTAAATCTTAGCCATAAAAAACAACAATTCGGAATAGAAAACTTGTGTAGTTGGGTTATAAACAAACAAACGGACAGACTTGAATATCTGACGTTTTGATGTTTATTTGTTGAGTAGATTTTTTGAAAGCTAAGCTACTGTCAGACAACAGCATTTCCCACATAGTGGTTACCTTTCACTCTACACACACGCAAGCACACGTGTATAAGCTTCTTCTGGATATTTTAATCCTTTATCTTGTCCAAAAAAAAAAAAAAAAAAAGGGTTGTGCTTATTATTATGAATATGACAGCAAAACTATTGGAGAAATGACTACCAAACAAACCATCAAACAACAAAGAAACATAAACAAAACAGTTTGAAATACAAACAGAAAAACATGTGAAGTTAAGTTTCTTAGATTTAACAACACATACATATGAGTGAGTGAGTTGGCGGTGGTGCTGTTAAGAGCATAGTACTACTGTGCAATGCTTACTTATTTATGTTTGATTTTTATTTTGAGATAAAAGGGAGATAGAGTTGAGGTAGCTGTCGTCTTTTTGTCTAAGTGGAGTTGCATATAATTTGTATGGCAGCATGCAGCTTGGCTATGTAAACATACACCAATATTGTGTAGGTTGTTGTTTTTTAATTTTTGAAATTCTTTCTTCACTATAGTTTTAAACAACTATTTGTGTGATCATCATGTGATTTTATTTTATTATTTGTATGAGTATTAGCTTTTTTGTGCTCTACTATTCAATGTTGTTATTATGAAATGTTAGTTTTATTTCAACTTTTTTTTTGTAAAGCAAATGTGTTTAATCAAGTCTTTAAACAAAAATGAGTACATCATGTCTACTTGTCTCTCCAAGTCTTTGTTGACTTTTTAGGCTAAACTAGCACAGGAAATCATGCATCCATCACACCATTTTACGAAGAGATCCAGTTCGCCAATATAACGTCCTTAATTACCAGGTCAGACATCAAACCGATATATGAAAAAAATATTTCTTCGGCGACTTCCTCTCAGCAGATTTCTGGCAAAAACTCTGAGAGTAAATAAAAATTGCAATGAAAAGTTTCTCAAAAAAATATGGCGATCGGAGTCGACTTTAAACTGTACGTCCCGCCACTCATGCATAAAATTAACACACACAACATAAATGTTGTGAGAAGCTAGGTCGTAATCCTGCCTGAAGGGTTGTAATGACCAATTATGTATGTATGTACGAGTATGTACTTAATTTGTGTTATATAGGATTGGTGGGGCCTACACTTTAAAGTCGTTTCCGAACGCCATATTTTTTTGAGAAACTTTTCATTGCAATTTTTATTTACTCTCAGAGTTTTGCCAGAAATCTGCTGTCGTCCACGAAATTTTTTTCATATTTCGTTAGAGATGTTTGAGCTGTAGTTTGAACCGTGGCCTCACGTCTAATAAGCCCAAACACTACCTGCTACACTACGGCAACTTCAAAACAAAGTACAACAACTTGTAAAAAAGATTGTTCTGTTTCGGCAACGTACTTCATGGTGAGCCCATTTTGCCATCGTCATAATCGTACTAGCGGGAGGACTATTCCCAATATTCGAGTCCAGTGGTTTTGTATACAATCTACCAACACGTACGTTGACGAAATGCAAGAAAGTGTTTGGAAGAGAATTCGCAACAATTGATTGTGTGTGGCTCATAAGAACTCAACTTTTCTTAGACCAAAACCTGACGAATTTTGTGGCGTAAGTTAGACCAGCAACTGTAATAAATTCTACTGAAGCTAATTGACTTATAAAAAGAGGTGTGTTCGCCAAAACTGACTTCTAATTTTCATCGAAAACTCATCTGCAGCCTTGAGCCTGGACGAATGGGTGCGTGAACAAATTTGGTATGATTCCAATTCACTTGTTAGCTTAACGGAGTTATTATTCATTGATATCATGGATTTAGCTTCGTTTATTAAACTTTCAGCCTGCTTTCCAGCATAGGGGAGTCATGCTTCATGACTTCTTCTTCGATGAGTTTGGTGGAATTCGGTCAGTACAGGGACTGCGTTTACCTGTGGCATCACAACGAGCTTAAGTGAGCTTTGGTATCACAGCTACGACTCCAACCTGTCTACCTACCTACTTGCCAATCTATATGATCATAAGATCATACAATGCATCCTAAAAAAGTAAGCTGACGCCATCATCTGTACATATTTCTTTTAAAAGGTTTTTGACCAGGCTATCATTTTCAAAGTCGACTACTGTTTTGGCCCGATGTGGATGACGTGTGGCCGCTAATGTGTTACACAGCACATGCTACATTGTGTATTCTGCACTTTCTGCACAATTTGAGGTTATGGTCATCTCATTTGGAGACGATGTTAACTGCCTTACGAGTTCATAATATTTGACCCCGTTAGATATTTTTTTGTGGGGTTTACTTCAGTTGTAAGTCTATATGAATAAGTCACAAACTACTGCGGCTCTCCAAGCTAACATATCTCATATCATTGACCACATTTAGACTGATTTTTGCGAACTGATTCACGAACAATTAGCGTATTTTACCCAGAAAAGCCATGGCACATAATGCCACCAATAGGTCTTCCAAACGAATAAAAAAAATTGCATGGTATCTCGCACTCACATACATACATATATATATTTGGCCATTACAACCCTTCAGACAGGATTACGGACTAGCTTCTCACACCACTCATGCTGTGTGTATTAATTTAATACATGAGTAGGGGGACCTATAGATTAAAGTCGAATCCGAACGACAGATTTTTGAGAAACTTTGATTTTGATTATTTATTTATTATTTGATTTTGATATTTGATTATTTGATAGTAATCTACTAAGAGGAAGTCGCCGAAGAAATATTTTTTCATATCTCGTTTTGATGTCTGACCTGGGGTTTGAACCGTGGCCTTACATCTAATAAACCAATACTCTACCTACTAGACTACGGCGACTTCTCGCACCGGCTTTGTTTTATTTAAATTTAAATATTCCGTTATGAACAACATCAACCAGATTAAGGTAGGTTCACTTGAAAGTTGGGTCAATACAAGACACTACATAAGGCTAGAGGCCAGATGGGCATATTTGCGGTTAAAAGATTTACTTGGCCCAGTGAAAAAATACTGAATGGCCTCCGTATTGCCGGTAAGGCTTTTAATTTTCGTCTATAGATGAGAAGAAAGAAGATATTTAGGAACAAGAAGCTATAATATTCTTCCTTTCTTTCCCCCATTTTTTTTACAAATTGTAATTAAATCCAAATTATTGTGCTTCAATTGTATGCAATATTCTAGGATGTATCCCCCGGTATACAAAGTGTAACAGTGTATTCCAGTTCTTTTCTTTGCATAAATATAAGGAATAAAAAATTATTTTGTAACTTATTTTTTGATGCTCAAGTCAATTTTCAAGCATCATCTTCATCATCATCCTCGACAATTGCATTTTAAATTCGTTTTCCTTAACGAAAACTAATTTGTTTTAATTTAACCTTTCGTTTCGGGTCATAGTGTAGAGTGTTTAAATCAAAAGGCAGCACAGCTAAAGGCAATCAGGCATTGAAGCATTCAAGCATTTATACAACGACAACAACTGTCTCCATTTCATTGGAAAACTAAATTAGTTTTCTTATGATCACATGAAAATAAAGGAAACGAAATATAAAAAAAGAAACGGCATAGAATACTTCACTACAAGAAGGACAACAATACAAAGGCAGTGCAAAAATTATGTATGAAATATATAAACAAACTAAATGCCAGGGATGCCAGATGTTTAAAAAACTGCTGGGCCAAAAATGATTAGGAATACGAAATTCTTTTGACCCAAATTAAGTGATCTGGACACTAAGTACATGTAGTTTCACACGATAGCGTTGTGGTGCAATATCAAATATCCTGCACAAGCGATTGGAGGGCATGATCACCTCTCTCGTGAAGGTGATATAAACTGGCCACCAAGATCGTGCAAACTGCAGCGGTCCTCACAGCCAACGTAACCCATGCCATCGGTCACATCCAGCTAGGTTTTACGAAAATTGGACATTGCAGGTACGCTATATCCAGAAAAGCTGTCGCGGATATTTAAACAATGTTCCAAACATAATAGCATCAGCAGGTCTGCCAAACGAATAAAAAATTTCGATCATATCGCTTTTTTATTAAGAAAGGAAGCGCTTAATGAAAGACCCGATATAAACTTCCTGCCCTCTTTCAAGTTTACTTCTCTGAGATGAGTTATGTCTGGTAATTAACATTCCCTAGAAAATTAAAATCTGTAGCTAACAAAGGCAGAATCGATGGCTCAAAAATGGAACACGGAACTGCATCTATTCCGATAAACTGGCAATGAACTGGACATATAGATTACCTAACTAGGCCAACGTATTTCGGGCGGAAACCAGAAACCTACATCCTTTAAACGTGGTCATATGTGTAGACAGACAAGCAGCTATGAAAGCGCTGGCATCCCATCTCTTCAAATCCAAGGACATCAGGAGTTGCATGGACTCTCTACACCGTACATTTTAAGACAGTTCTCATCGGTTTTTGGGTGGCAGAACGTTTGAAGATCTGGATATGGTAGCAAACATGCCACTAGGGGAACTGGTCGTGTACTAGTTGCGTTTTTTTCAATTTTGAAAGCCTTGAACTATCCCGAGAAGTCATTGTGCGGAATCATGTAATCAACATTTCTGAAGGATACCACTTTCATTAGGTTCACCGCATGACCAATATTCCACTCGTGTCATTGAACAGTTACCGAGATGTGTGTCCCTGCAATAAAGGTTCAGCGAAAATAAACTTAAAATTGCCTCTAACGTAATGCCTCAGCATAATGATGCTCACGAATCTTTGTATCTGCCGTAGTATGCAGAGAACTAGGTCCATAATCTTGACTGAAGGTTTGAAATGACCAATTATGTTTGTATGTAGTATGTAGAGGTTAGTCGTTTGGACAAAGAATTCCCTCCATATTAAGCATCCACAAGCGGACACTGTGGCCTACGTGTGGCCGCTCATAACTCCTTTAGTGAATAGCCCCTTCTAAGCATTCATTGATCATTACAGTGTAGATGTTTTGCTGCAGGCCTCTGCTCTTTGAAGGAATTAAAAACAGAAAACAAATGTCTCTGCCCCGCCAGGATTACTGAAGAAACTGCCATGATATATGGGAAACGGAATCGGTGCAACACCCTTTATGCGAGTGACTTGCACTGCAGAACAGACGTCATCGGTTTTTGGGTGACAGAACGTTTGCAGATCTGGGCATGGTGGCGAACGTACCATTAAGAGAACTGACCGGTCTCATTCAGAGCTTGGGGTGGTTCTAACGCACTACATACGGACAATGGCAAGGGCAATACAATGGGCCATATGGACACCGAGTGAACTCTCCGGCAAGCTACCAGCTAACCTAGCCTAACCTAACGAAGGCTGAACAGTGACATGAAAAGTCCTCCATTGTTTCAATGGCTTAACTGATCCTTGCGTAGCCACGATGAATTGAATATCTCTTGCTTGTAAAACCTGTCAATATTAAATGAGCAGCAATGATACATCCTAGGGCTGCTAGAAAAATTATAAACATATTTAAGTCCTTTAACCAAGCGTGGCAGGGTTTTGTTTTTTTAACATAACTACGTTCATCATCATTAAGCATCTTCATTAGTTTTTACTTCCATTATTTCATCATTTTGTGGTCCAAAAATTTTTTGCAGTTTTGCCTGGCAAAGCCTTATTTCTTCTTAAAAAATGGCATCCGTAGTGTTGAGCGCCTGCAATATTTTGCTTCTCTACAAAATATCACAGATTTCTTCCACTCTATAGGAGCTACTCTACTAAAGTGGCCATTAATATGCATGGAAAAGGGTAGAGTATGAAAAAGGAAAACAAAGAAAGGCGACAAGTATAACACAAGAAAAAAAGAAAAAAAAGAACAAGAAGAAACTAAAACAAAAGCAAAATGTATGGAAGAAATAAATAAAGACAATGACTGTTAAGAAACGGTTGAGTAAATAAATTGAAATATTGTTCAAATTGCCTTAAGCTTTAAAACAACTACGACAACAACAATAACAACCGCCAGAGCTGTTGCACTACAATAATTCTAAGAATTGTTTTCAATATTTATTCATTTTTTTTTTTTTTTTGAAGTGTGAATGGAAGAAAACGAAAAAAAAGCATTGACTTACAGGCAGCAAGCTATGGAAACAATTGCGCCCCCATGTTGCACAAAATGTGTATGTGAAAATTTATGTGCCAAAATACTAGTGCTGTTGCACATTTCGTTTTGCGTCTGTATACGGTAATGTATGCTGCAAGTATCAATATTGTATGCAGCAATAATAAACGAGAAAATGTTGAAAATATTGACTGTCTCCAGCATCTTGTTAAAATGATTTCTTATGTTGCACGTATAATTTCGAATTTTTAAAATTAAAATGTAGCAAAAAAACAATAACCAATAACGAGGGGTGTCCACTAATCTCTTCCCTCTAGTATTTACTTCACTTAACTTACGCTGGCATAGAAAATTCATGGTGAAATTCACCACTAGGATTTGTTTCTTTTTTTTCATTACTTTGTGCAAAATTCTCTTACCGGTGTCATCATTGCAAGGAATATCATTGACAACTACAGCATGAAATTTATACGCTTCTGCGAAATAGTTTGTTCCTGACTTCCCATCATAGCCTATCAAACGCATTATTGACAACATATTTCTCTTCATAATTCAAAGAATTTTTTTCCTTTTTCCTCTCCCTACAAGATCTGCAACACACCACAAACAAAAAAAATGTAAAGCAAACCACTGTGTGTCTATCAGTGTTGAAAAATTCAGTACTTTAGTACTTTTTTCGGTACTTTTCCATTTCAAAAATACCACAGTACCCCCACGACGCTTTTAATACTTTTTTATTGTTACTTATTTTATGTTTCGCACTTTTCTACTCTTAATACGTTCGCAACATGTTCAGTAGTGGAAAGGTGCTAAAGGTGGAGTTTAATGTTTAGCCCCTGTTAGCCAAACGTCCATGGAACGTACGTTAGTTTTTCTATTCCATTTCGTACGTGTATTTAATATGAATAAGTACTTTTTACAAAAGTACCATTTGGTGCACAAAAGTAATATTTCAGTTAGAGTTCACTACCATTTCAAAATTTCAATTTTGCAACACTGGCGTTTACATACTCAATCATTGCAAGGCATGTCAGTTTCTCGATCATAAATAATAATTTTTATGAACCACTCGATATGAATATTCGCGGAATATGTTCAAAAGAAACAAAACCGTACCAACGAAAAAAAGCAAAAAAAAATTCAATTTTAACTGCAACAAAAAGTGGCCTTCATGTGGTACTTAAAGGAATCTTGTTAAAAACATTATGAAATCGTATGTCAAGAAGAAAACGAGCATGATTCTGTTTAACGCTCACTACGCGTTAAAAAAAGAACATTTGGTACGAAGAGAAATACAAAGAAGAAGCGTTTAAATTGGTGTTGCCTCTGCTACAGCAAAAAAACAAGTGTCATCATTTATGTTGTGGCGTTTAGTTCAAATATTTATTCCATGGATGCGCATGCATGGCTACAAGTTGGTGTCACATAAATTATTCCTGTCCTATACTCCAGAGAGAATACATTATTATTTATCGCCTTGTCTTTTCCAGTGCTTTTGGGGAATTTCTTGTTTGTATGTTCCATTAAGACGAGTTTACTTGTTTTAATTTAACGATTAGCAAGCATGTGTATTTAGCTGGTGCTACAGCTAATTAATTATGGAGTTCAGTATTGAAACTAAGCCTAGAGTAAGTTTTATGGTTTATGGTATGTAACATGCATAGGTAACATAATTGGCCATTATTGCCATTCAGACAAGATTATGATTCACCTTCTCGAACTCCACTTATGTTGTGTGCTTCAATTTTATCTATAAGTGGCTGGACCTACAGTTTAAAGTCGATTCCGAACGGCAGAATTTTTCAGAAATTTTTCATGTTTTTTTTATTTGGCACTCAGAGTTTTTGCCAGAAATCTACTGAAAAGATGTCTGAACTGAAGTTTGAATCTCACATCTAATAAGCTACTTTAATAGCCAGCGGCGACTTCAAATTATGCAACATTTTATTTAAAAAAAAAATATCTGTCAGTTTTATTAAGTACATATTCTCCTTTCTTGTAAGAGGATACTGTTTGTTGGGAGAAGCGCCCAAGCCCTTGATCCAATTTCGCAGATTATAAAAGCAAAGCACAATATTTTCAATAAAATTCATTTATTTATACTTTAACGTTAAAATTCCTGAAATATATTTATGATTAGTGATTTATTTAATTCAAGATTTAAAATATACAAACTTTTTCGTGTTGAATAAAGGGCAAAAACTTCATTAAACCTTAGAACACGATATATGTATATATCCATATAGAAAGAAAAAATGACGTGTATTGTAAGCGCATGGAAATATGTATATAAAGACTTATTCTAGAAAAATATTGATGGGACTTAAGGGATAACTTATTACAATAACATTAATCGATAAATAAGTGATGCCAATTAGCGATTTGACTGTGGCGTTAACATACTGTTTACTCACATTTCAGACTCACAATTGAACCTTATTGCTTTTGGCAGTTCAATCTATTGAACTCTAACAGGTTCAAAGTGCGCTTTTTGATTATTTATTCAAATCATTTTAAAACCACTCTGAACAATCGTAAATTCAGTCTATAGCATCGGTTACTAACCTTATACGGTGTTCAGATACTTTTATTGCGTAAATCGTATAAATTCATATAAAGTTTCTATTAATAATTGTGCAATAAATACGCAAATTATTATAATATTGAGTAAAACTTAAAATGAAGCACTGTCATAAGTGTGTTTAGTGAGCATATTACAATCAACCGAACACTTTCTATTGATATTTGACAACTCAAATGTCAACAACGACAAAAAAATTTTGTTGAAATAACCAGCTGTTTTGTTTACCAGCTGTCAAATAAATATTGAATAAGCAGCTGAACTGCGTATATTATTATGTCTGAACACTTAAAATATTTTACCCAATAAACCGAGTATTGACACAATAAAAGTGCATATCTGAACATAGTATTAGGTTATTCCTGTTCTGATACATGATTGAAATCTCTCTGTATTACAATTCTCAACAAAAGTTTTAATTGCCCCAAAAAACCATTTGGTTTGAGAAATAGTCTCCGTTAGTCTTTATCTTCCTTTTCGTTCAGTCTAACTTTCCAAATATCTTGACATTCTTAACAGCAAAGTTCTGGTCGCATTAGCAGCGTGTAAGCTCATCTGCCTACACATTACCATGAATTCCCACATCACCTAAGCAGAGATTAAACCTATCTATACAACTATGTCAAATAGTACTACTATGTCTTGTCTTTTGTACCTTCTATCCAAATTGAATTGAGCACATCTTTCGATGTCACTGACTTTTGCTGGCAATATACACCCGAGTTTCCTTATGTTTCATTCTAAGATTAACCTCTCACTCAAGTCCCAAGACTCGGTCTTGAACCATTCGTATAACAAAAATTTGTCTTTATTTTGCAAGAGTATATAGCTTCCGTAGCTAGGTAGTTGGGTAGAGTGTAGGCTTCTTAGACGTGAGGCCTTGGTTCAACCGCCAGGTCAGACATCTTCAACATAACGAAATATGAAACAAATATTCCTTCGGCGGCTTCCTCTCAGCTCAGCGGAATCGTCGTAGTCTAGTGAGTAGTATGTGGTTCAAATTCCAGCTCAGACATCTCAAACAAAAAGAAATATTTTAAAAAAATATTTCTTCAGCTACTTCTTCTCTGCAGTTTTCTGTCAAAAACTTTGAGAGTAAATAAAATTGTTATGAAAGAGTTTCTCAAAAATTCTCCCGCTCGGAGCCTACTTAAAACCTATAGGTCCTGCCACTCATGTATTAAATGAACACACACAATATAAGTGGTGTGAGAAACTAGGTTGTAATCCAGTCAGATGGGTTGTAATGACTACTATGTATGAATATACGTGAGTTTTTTTAACACTTATTATCTCATTTGCTGTGTAAGTTTCCGCAATCCATCTGTATGCCATAGGTTCTATACCCCTTCTATCTAACACCCTATTTATGACCCCACGAAGCTGCCGCTATGTCAAACGAGTATTCGAATGAGCTTCTAAAAAGGCAATCTCTTAAGATTGCATCATTTTGTTGCATGTAAAACAGACACGATTCGTTGAAAACTATATTTTCCGTTCACATTGATCATAAATTTCTTTCAGTGTAAAATTCAACATTAAATGCCAATCGTACTAAAGATTTTAAACCATACAAATTTTTAATTTTAACTGTTGCTGTTATTGTTGCTGTTGTTGTATTTTCATGTTCAATACATCATTGTTAAGCGTAAATCAAATAAATTTTTTATATCTGAAGCTCAAGTACTTTATAAAACTCAAAAGAATGTACATGAGTGTATTGATTGATGTTGAATTTGTATTTGAAATGCAGAAAAAAAAATGTTGTTTAATTAAAAGAGACCAAATGAATAACAATCGAGAGGTGGGTAGAGGTTATTAAATTAACATTTATTTTAATTTTATATGTTAGAAAGGCTTCCATAGAAATGAAGAAAAAAACGAAATTAATTTTTAATTAAATGAAACCAATTCAGTTGAAAAATTAATTCAAAACGCAGTTTCTCGGAACTTATGAATCATTTCTAGGAACATGCCATATTCTGAACTTTTTTTAAACAAAATTCTTTGCCAATGTCGAAATTAAATGTCAAAAGAGCAAACGATTTAAACATTTTTTTTGTTTTTTTTGCTCTTTTTGAAAATTCACTTTTTAATGCCGCCTCTAATTTATGTACAGCACGTGTTTGGGGTCAAATTGGATAAATTGACGAATTGTTTGAAAATTGTATTTTGCTGAAGAAGTTAAGCTGCCACACAGCTCTTATGAGGTTAAATAGAAGAGAGGTAGGACCTCTGCTGGGTCCCAAGTCATGTGGGCATTCTCGTCTTTAAACAAGCAGACCGTCTTATAAAAGGAGGCCTCCATGACGTTGATATATGTAAAGGTATACTCAATAAAAGGGAAAATAAGGAATCACAAGGTTGCTTTTTAAACCAATCAAAACTTTAGTTGGGACATTAAAATAAGAGGAGTCATATTTCAGACCGCACAGATATACATACATAACTGGTCATTAAAACCCATCAGTCAGAATAACCACCTGGCTTCTCACACTACTTATATTGTGCGGATAAAGTTAATTTAGCGGGTAGCTTGCCATTCACAGGCAAGTTTACTCGGTGGCCATATGGTCAATGGTGTCAACCAGTGTGAGGTATGTCCCTTTGTCATGGTCCATTAGTGGTGGGTTTGAACTTTAGTGGCACGTTTGCTACGATGCCCAGGTCTTTAAACGTTCTGTCATCCAAAAACCGATGAAGTCTGCTCTGAAGTCATAAGGTGTTTTATCGCTTACGTTTCCTATACATCATGGCAGCTACTGCAATAATCTTGGAGGGATAGACCGAGTCTTTCAGCGAAACTGCCAATTGTGTGTGTATATTTTATACATGGGTATGACATGAGAACGAAAAATTTTTTGAAAAGCTTTTCATGGGTTTCAGTCATTCATTATTCTACTTGTGTTACTGTGTACATATGTACAAATACATTTGCTACTGTTGCTGTTGCATCTGCACCTGAGTGCATTTGTGTTTATTCTTCTTCTTCTTCTTTACGACAAACAACAAAATCTGAAACCTTAAGCTTATTACAGAGTAAAAATGTAACAAAACTGAAAAAAAAAGAACGCACTGTCAACATGACAGTCAACTAACTATTTATGTACCTACATACATACATATGTATGTATGTATGCACAATACATACATTATTATGAGATTGTTTGGAAAAAGATAACACTAAGAAAAATGAAAACAGCACCTACGAGTCCATGAATTAACAGGTCTTTCATTAAGCGCCTTAATTCTTTAAATTGCAATAAAAGAAAGCATGTGATATAACTGTTGAAGCCGCCGTATGCTGTAGTTACCCACACGTAACGTAACGTACCGTAGCGAACGTTCTCTTTTTAGCATATGAAGAACAATGTAAATGATTACCGAAACGTTCACTCTCGTTAGCAAAACGGAACGATCTGTATAAAACAGAATGCTCCCACGTTTTTACGTGACATTTGAACATGAGAGATGATGAGCAATGTTGCCTCGAAAAAAAAAATATTTTAACCAACATTTGTGAAAAAATCACCAAATAAGGAAAAATATGACCAGAATTAAATCCGCAGTTTTTTTATTTTATTTTTCTCAAATTTAAATTAAAATTGAGGAAAAAAGAAACATAAAATGACAAAATAAAATTATAGTCTTACTAATTAATTAATTTTAACAAACAAAACAAAAGTTATTTTTATAAGAAAAATAATAACCAAATCCGGAAAAATCTACACATTGAACAAAAAACGGCAACACTGATTATGAGTCTGTATACCAATGTCTTTGCATTGTGTTGTGTTCGTTTGTGTGTTGTGTTCTGTTTCGTTTTTATTTACATTCTTCTTTGACATATGTCCCGTTTTGAACGTTTCTATAACTACACAAACGTTTTTAAGGCTACGTACGTTACGATTTTACGTTTCTTACTCTTGGGTAACCAGAGCAGTAGTCTAGTAGGTAATGTGTTGGCTCATTAGACATGAGGCCTCGGTTCAAACCTCAGGTCAAACATATTTCTTCGGCAGCTTCTTCTCAGCGGATTTGTGGCAAAAACTCTGAGAGTAAATAAAAAATAAGTTTTTTTCAGAAAATCTGTCGTTCGGAGTCGAATTTAAATTGCACGTCCCCGACACTCGTGTATAAAATTAACCCTTACAACATAAATGTCGTGAGAAGCTAAGGTTGTAATCCTGACTGTAGGGTTGTAATGAGCAATTATGTATGTATGTAGATATTGTTACGTTTTTACCTTTTAAAAACATTTCAAATATGAGCTCATAGATTGCAAATAAAATAATAATACATTTTGTGTTCAGTTTTAATTACATACATACATAATTGGTCATTACAACCCTTCAGTTAGGATTACGACCTAGTTTCTCACACCAGTTTTAATTACAATTCTTTATTATTCGCACAATTCACAACTTGATGTAAACAGCAATTGTTTTTCTTTGTTATTCCTCTGTTTATACCCTTTCCATAAACAATAACAATTACTAGACAATTGTTCGACAGATCTTTGTAACGGAGACCTTCAAACCACGATTACTCTCTTTCAACGCAACGCGTCGTCGCGCAAAACTGACTGAACTTAACTAACTCACTCTCCTGCTTTGCCTTGCCTTTTGTATGGCAAAGTAAACAGTCTGATGAATGTTCTTGAAGGCGAATGTTCATGACTTTGCTTTTTTATGCTGGTGTTTGTTGTTATATTAAGCAGTACGATAATTTGTAAACAGGCTTGTTTACTGCATTTTTTGTTTTTGTAGCTTTTGTTTATAATTTTAATATTAAGCGTTGTATAAACAAAACACCAGTATCTAGATTTTTAATTTTCCTAACAGTATGTATTTATGTCTGAGATATCTTTGACATTTTTCAATCGTTTAAAAACCTTTTCATGTCTTATGTCTGGGATATAAGTCCTACAGAAAAAGTCTAACAGCGTTAAATCGCACGATGATTACTTTCAATCATCAAGCCATTCAGAATATCCAATGTGGCTTGAGCTGTGTAGCATATAAACCTTACGGAATCAAATCGCACGATCTGAGTGGTCTAAAAGTGATCATCTTCAATCATCAAACTGCAAGGGGATAAAAAACAATGTGGTATGAGAAAGAAGTTCGCAGTCTGTGGCCTATAGTGCTTACCGTTGACAGTGAGTTATCGTTATCGTTGACCTGGTTATCGTTGTTTGAAAGAAATATGTACCAACGACGCCACTGGTAAAAAATCCATACTAAACAATAACTTTTGGATTGCATGTGGCTTGAGATCGACCCAAATTTGATAAAAGTTTCTCAGAAAATCTGTCGTTCCTAGTCGACTTCAAACTGCAGGTTCCGCCGCTCATTGATAAAATTAGCAAACACAATATGAGTGATCTGAGAAGCTAGGTTGTAATCCTGACTGAAGGGCTGTAATGGCCTCTAAGGTAAGTAAGTAAGTAAGTGGATGACACCTTGTTTTATTTAAAAAATTTATTTTCTTGTATTTGAAATTGAAAGAATTCCAAGGGAAGCGAAGAGTATTCATATTCAATAATTACCATAATAATTAAGCTACAGTCAGCGTCTAATATGTACGTTACTCACGTAATGTTAATTCTCGCATGTATGCAGCCCACCTTGTGTAAATCCAACAGTCAGCCTCTGTACTAGACTACAGTAGAATTCATTTTTGACTGACAACTGAATGATTTAATGAGTACCGAAATAAACGATCTTCATGCGATAACAACTATTCCTTCTTCCTACATCGTTAGAGAATGCAAGTATACGTACAGCAAATAGCAATCACATCATGCAGGCATACATGATCGTCAATCATGAATTTTTTTATGCCGCATAAGAGTTCAAATTAATAAGTGGAAATACAATGGAAGATGAATATCTCACAATATGAAGAAACGTAAAAAGAAAAAAGAAGAATAAAAATGACATAGAAAAGCAAAAGTGTATTGTCTCAATTCTCGCTCTACAAAATGCTTGCTCGCTGTACAAAGGCATGAATAGAAACGAATATGTGACCACGCATTTTCTAATTTTATTTGTTTCTTTCAAGGAAATTTATTCTGAATATTGTAACAACAAAATGAAAGTTGTCGTTGATTTTTAACAAAAAAAATTAAAAATTATAAAAATGACACTGCATGACATGACTTTCATTTACTTCAACTGCCTTGAGTTCGTCGGCTTCTTTTGCTGATAATTTTTTCAAGATAAGAAGAAATCCCAGAATATTACACGAAGTAAAATAAAAATACCCCTCAGCAGCCGATTGGTTAAAGATTGACGGTATGCAGTACAGCTATATGAAATTTATTTGATTCCTGGTCTATGCTTGAAAGCTGATCCTTAAGAAACTCAAAATTTCGCATTTTTGTAAAAAGTAATTGTTGCCAACAGAACCAAGAAATTCATTTGTTAAGATTTTCATTACTGTTGCAAGATCTAACCGTTGGAACTGCAAGCTAAGCTTGGGAACTTTATTAGGGAATGGCTAAAGATTGACTGTATGCAGGACCACTATATGAAATTTGCTTGATTCCTGATCTAAGCTTGAAAGGTTTTCCTTAAAAAACTTCCAAAATTGCGCATTTGTTGAAAAAATTTATTGTTGCCAATCGGACCAAGAAATCCATTTGTTAAAGTCTTCATTATTATTTCAAGATCTAACCGTTAGAATTGCAAGCTAAGCTTGGGAAATTTATTAGGGAAAGTTTGTATGGAAGACTTTTCCAAGATTTCTCTTTTACAAACAGAAAGTTTAAAGACTCTGTTAGGTAGATAGGTAGGTTGGAGTGGTAGCTTTTATACCAAAGTTTACATGAGCACGCATAGTGGCCCATTGTGATCGCACAGATAAGTGCAGTTCTTGTACGAACCGAATTCCACCAAACTCATCGAAAGAGTTCGTCAGCGCAGATGCTGCATACTAAAGCACGACTCTCCTATGCAGACCAATATGAAAGTTTTATAAACGAAGCTAAATCCTTGATATGAATGATATCTCCGTTTAGCTGCTCCACGCAAGAGATTGGCATTGTCAAAGAAAGTGGGCAACGTTGTCCTCCTCTTCAGCAAATGCAAAGGTCGGCAAAGGTCGTTTGATAGGAACTGCAATCTTTACGCGTGTCAAAGAGTATTTCTTCGGCGACTTCCTCTCAGCAGATTTCTGTCAAAAACTCTGAGAGTAAAATAAAATTGCCATGAAAAGTTTCTTAAAAATCTGTCGTTCGGAGTCGACTTTAAACTAGGTCCCGCCACTCATGTATAAAATTAAAACACACAACATAAGTAGTGGGCCAATTGAGTCTGGCAGTGGAGCAAGATTCCTCGCTGAAGCAGGACAGGTCCCGAAAGAATTGATGCCTAGTGTCCAATTTAATTGAGGTACGTGGCATACCCAATTCGATTGGAGACGGCTCCGGATCCACTCTGCCGAGCTTATCGGGCTTACAGTTGCCACGTCAAGTAAAACACTGAAGTGGTCAGAGAGAATGTCGAGACAACAGCGACACTCCTAATGGTGGTACTATGGAACGCTGCTGTGCACCTTTTTATACGGGGCTTGGTAAATCCATTAGATATTTTCCAAAATTAAAAACATTTGTTAGATGGCAAAGTAGAGTGTGACACTCTAGTAAACACCAACATCTTGGTAACGTGTATAGAGAAAATGGTAGGAAATTCGGATAACACGGTGCCATTGATAAGCTGTAAGTTCTATCGCTCCAAATGGTTCAGAACTCATTCTAGAGGAAAAAAGATATTTCTTCAGGATACATCCCCTCAACTTAAGCAAAAAAAAACTTGAGAGGAAAAGCTCTGCTATAAAAAGTTTCTCGAAAGTCTATCGCTCGTAGTCAATATTATGCCAGTAGTGACCAATCAAGTAAGTGAGGTTTAGTCTGGATTATGGATTTGAATTATCTTTTCAGTGCTTCCATATCAATTGGCCTGGTCATACTAATTACAATTAACAGCCTTTCTGAAAAATGCTAGAGCGTTACTGACAAACAGCTAAGTGAGATATCCTGTTTACGGAATACCTAATTAATAATTCCTATGGAAAAGGTTCTTAGTGGCGTATTGTGTGAATGACTGAAGCCATTCGTCAAAACACTGATTGAACCTTATCAGTCCGGCTTCAGACCTGGCAAGTCCACCATCGACCAGATATTCACACTACGTCAAATCCTGAAAAAAACCCCCGAAAAACAAGTCGACAAACACCATATTTTTGTTGACTATAAGCCAGCCTAAGGAGTGTTTTTGCCGCAATGTCTGAGCTCCTTATCCTTAATATTCATAATTAATACCGTACGAGGTTTCAGACAAGGCGATCTCTTATCATGCGACCTCTTCAACTTCGTCATGGAGAGTGTTCTGCGAAAGGCGGGAGTGGCACTATTTTTCAAAAAAGTGTAAAGTTGCTTGCGTACGCTGACGACATTGATATCGTAGGGCGTACCAAGCGAAATGTTACTGCTGCCTTTAGTCCTGTTGAACGAGAGTCTACTAAGATGGGTCTGGCAGTAAATGAGGGCAAAACGAAGTATATGTTGTCGACAAGTAAAGACACTCCGCACGTCTTGGATCTCAGATTATGGCCGATAACTATACTTTCGATATAGTCAAGGAATTTATTTATCTTGGCTCCGCCGTTACCACCAAGAATGATGTCAGTCTGGAGATCAAGTGCAGGATCACTCTTGTGAACATGTGCTACTACGGTCTCAATAGGCAATTGAGTAGCAGAGACCTCTCTCGTACGACAAAACTAACACTCTACAAGACGCTCATGGCACAAAGGCATGGACTCTATTATGCACTGATGCAGCAGCCTTAAGAGTATTCGAGAGAAAACTCTTACGTAAGATCTTCGGTCCAGTGCGAGTTGGCGATGACGTCCGCATCCGATCCAACAGTGAGCTGTATGAGGTCCTCAACGACATATACGTTGTGTAGCGTATTAACATCCAGCGGCTGCGCTGGCTCAGCCATATCGTTCGAATGGAGGAGAATGCTCCGGCGAGATGGGTATTTGATGCTGGGATCTGCGGAAGTCGACGAAAAGAACGACCTTGTTTGCGTTGAAAAGACCAAATCGAGGAAGCCCTGTCATCGATTGGTGTGACCAACTGGCGTAGCCGCGCAAGAAGCATAGGCGCTTGGAAGGATGTGTTACGGCAGGCCGAAATCCGTTCGGGTTGTTAATGGCTAATTAACTAATGATGTTTTTCCTAACATCATGTTTTAAAGCTATTCTTGAATGCCAAATGCATCAATCAACGAGATTTTTATTAAACTTCATTACAGCTGTATGCCTCGCGTGTTTTTCTCTCTTTTTGTGATAAAAACCGTCATTTATGATAAATAAAGTGTTGATGAATTGAGAAAAATAAAATAAAATATCATGCAAACACATTTGTATAGAAATTCATAAAGAAATCAGACACAGTATTTAAATTCGGTTACGGCTGTTTAACAGACCATTTATAATGCAAATGTCACACGGCATTTATCAGAAATGAAAAGATGAAAGAGACTAACGAGACAAGAATTGAAAAGAAAAAAGAAAAACAGAAAAAAGATCATGGACAACTGTTGCGCATGCTTAGAGAGAACAACAGCAACAACAAAAAACTGAATACAAATAAATGGATGAACTGACTGATAAAAAACATGCATGGGTGTAATAAAGCAACAGACCTACACACATTGCATGATTGAACAGAAATTCAAATTCAAATTTTTTTAATATTTTTAAGCAAGACATGAAGTACTCAAGGGGAATGAAGAACGAAAAAAATGTTAAAAATCGAGAAAAGCATCTCTAATAGACACATTAAAGTTCATACATTGAATAGACATTGCCTTCAATCTAAAGCACCAGGTAGGCCATCTATCAGTTTAAATTTGAAGCATCTGTTATTTCGAATCTGGCACTACTTATGTCATTCTATTCTGCCATAAAATTCAGTATATTATCTCCACTGAACGTAATAAATCGATTTGTGATTGAGCAACGTGGGGATTTATTGGAATAGATGAGCCCATAATGATGTCGATTTTGCCAAAAAAAATCATATTCTCGGATGAAGCTCATTTTTATCTTGGTGAGTACGTTAATAAGCAAAATTGCCGTATTTGAGGCTCAGAAAACTCATACGTGGTGTTGCAGAAGCCAATGGCAAGCCATTAAGAGTGGCTGTTTGGTGCGGCTAGTGGAGCAATCATTTTTGGCCCATATTTCTTCGAAAGTGAGGACCCGGTCAATGGAGACACTTATCGCACCATGATAGCCGATTTTTTTGTACCCGCTACTCATGGTATTGATGAGAACGATGTTTGGTTTCAACAGGACAGTGCAACTTACCATACTTCTCATGGCACAGTTCATTTATTGCGACAAACGTTTGGTAGCTGTTTAGTTAGTCGAAATTGGCCGCTAAGAAGCTGCAATTTGACACCGTAGGTCTTTTTTCCGGGGACAATTGAGCATTTAAAGCCCAACGTTGCTAATGCCATTGTCGAGATACGACCCCATACACTCGAAAAAGTGCACGAAAATTGTTCCAATCGAATGAGATACTGTGAGGTGCAGCCGCAGCAGCCATGTGAATGAAATAATATTTCATTTCTAGCCAGAACAGCTGTACTTCAAAACAAAAAAGTAAATTTGGCATAATTTCGAACCGTGTTTGTTTAATTGCATTTTGAAATTTAAACTTTTAAATGGATCACCCTTTACAATGCTGATTCAATTAGACATACTGAAATTAAATAGTAGTCAGAAATAGAAGGGTTTGAACCAGAAGTCAGTTGTGGTAAAACTTCCCATTCACTGTTTTCCAAATAATTTTTGGGTAGGGCTGTCTATACATAGGGGAGCTTAATAGATAATTGTAGTCACGTTTTTGAATACATTTCAGCATGTTTACCGGCCAATATTCGCGCCAAAGGAATTAATTGTTGTCTGTATGGATTTACTGTCGTAGTCTAATCCGTAATTAGTAACTCATTATGGATCACATGCTTTAAATCCCACATAATTGGTCATTTCAACCCTTTAGTCGGGATTACGAACTAGCTTCTCAAACCATTGATGTTGTGTGTGTTAATTTCACCATATGCGGCAGGATCTACCTACAGTTTAAAGTCGGTTCCGAACGCCATATGTTTTTTGAAAAACTTTTCATAGCAATTTTATTTACTCTCAGAGTTTTTGCCAGAAATCTGCTGAGATGAAGCCGCCGAAGCAATATTTTTTTCATATTTTCGTTTTAATGTTTGACCTGGGGTTTGAACTGAGGCCTCACCTCTAATAAGCAAACACACTACCTAATAGACTACAGCGAACCCACGAAATACAGAGCATTACCTTGGCGCAATGGATATGTTATTTGGTCGTGGACGTTGCTGATTGTGTGCTCTTCACGTATGATTTCTTGCGCTTGGTGTTGTCGTAATGAATCCATGTTTCATCACCGGTGATAATTCGAGGCAAACCTGATTTTTTTTAAAGCGTTCAAATAGCATTTGAGACATGCAAAATCATCTTTCAACATCTCACGGCTTTAGTTCATGTGACATCCAGTTTTTTTTGCTTTTTAGCAAATCCTGGTGCTTTAAAACGCTTTGACATGTCAGCTTTAGTCACTTCGAAAGATTGTGCAAGCTTTTGTTGTGTTTGATACGAAATTTGATCGAGTAAAGTTTCCAATTTATGATGTTCAAACATCTTCTAGCTATCTTGTACGTTCTTTGATGTTAAGGTCACCAATTTATGAAAAAATTTCCAAACATGGAAAAATATTTCAATAACAATGTGGTTATGATAGTGACAATAACCTCACTTTAGTTCTGTTAAAAAAATTTTTAGTTTCCTTACAATATTCAATTTAAAAATGCTGCATAATATCTGAAATGATTAACACGAACGCCATGCTAACAAGTTTGCATAGAATAAAGCCATTAGCATTGGAAGAAAAAAGTAAAACCAGGCATCGCTAAAACCTAAAGAACGAAAAAAAAGGGAGCGTTGTTTCACTATAATGCGATGTGATACGGCGTGTGTGTGGCATCGCTTGATCTAGTCTTGTCTGTTTGACAAATAATGACCAACTGACTGGTAAAACAAAGAATCGTTGAATATTGCATACGTCTTCACTCCCTGCTATGTTTAATCGGACATGAAATAGCATACGCCGGCAAAGAAAACAAATTTTTTTTGTTTTTTTAATTTGCATTTACAGCGCTTGTAATAAAATGTGACCACAAAGTGTGCAACAAATGAAAGGGAATTTTTTCTTCTTCTTCTTGTTCTGTAATGAAACCAGACGGTCATTAACGACTTAAGGGTGTACCATTTATGCAATAATTACAAGAAGTTGTAGGAGAATTTTCTTCGCTTATTTATGTAATATCAGGGCGTATAACAGTTTTTAGGATCTTTTGAACTGGTTTTCACTTCTGTCTTCCTGATTTCACTTGGAATTCATTAGTTTTAGTTTATAGAGAGAGGGTTCTAAGGACTTTAGAACATTCATTTTGAATTAATTATGTCGCCTTCTCAATATAATAACGGGAAAAGTAATTTGATTGAAATAATTTTACACACATTATTGGAAGCACTTTAAATTTTAATAAAAGTATGGTGTAGGTAGGCAGATTGGTGTGGGTGCTTTGATATAAAAAGCTCACTTGAGCACGCATAACGGCCCACGGGTAAGCTCAGTCCCAGCACTGAACAAATTTCACCGAACTCATAGGAGGAATTGGTCGGCTCGGGAGCTGCTGTGTGAGATATCAGCGAAATTTTTTATGTCATTTTATGGAATATAAACCACGTAAGAAAATATTTTAAGGAGTTAAATCGAAAGAAAGCGGGTGATATAACTGTTGAAGTCGCCGTGGTCTAGTAGTTAGTATGTTGGCTTATTAGACGAAAAACCCGGGTTCGTATCCCAGGTCAGGCATCAAAAGGAAATATGAAAAAAACATTTCTTAGGCGACTTCCTATCAGCAGATTTCTGGCAAAAACTCTGAGAGTAAATAAAATTGCCATGAAAAGTTTCTCAAAAATCTTTCGGTCGGAGTCGACTTTAAACTGTAGGTCCCGCCACTCATGTATAAAAAAAATTAACGCACACAACATATGTGGTGTGAAAAACTAGGTCCATAATTCTGACTGAAGGGTTGTAAGGACCAATTATGTATGTATGTATGCCACTTTCTAAACATAATTACCGGAATAGTGATTGAGATAGCTTTGCACATACAACTTGGAAGCATTGGGTCTTTCATAAATCGCTTTGCTATCTCAAAATTTAAATAAAACGAAGTGTGAGTGTGAGATATCAGCGAAATTTTGTATGTCTTATGAGTGAAATATAAACCCCGCAAGAAAAGTTCTAACGGAGTTAAGTCGCACGATCTCGGTGGCCAGTTCATATCACCTTCAAGTGAGATGTCTATGCCATCAAATTTGTTGGTATGCAAATCATACAATTCAAGCCAAAAGAACTTGATAATCATCGACCTATAGTGCTCGCCATTGACAGTGATGGCCTGATAAACGTCGCCCTCAAAGTAATCTATCAAATAGTAAGTTTTTTGAGATGCTTTGGATCTCATCTTCTATCGTTTCAAATTCGAAAAAGTTGCTTCTTTACGTACCCAGACTATCAGAAAGGGACCTCATCGCTGAAGATGATTTTTTGATAAAATTGTTGCCCGATAGCAATGATCGTAATAGCTGTTGTAGTCCCCGTAGTATAGTTAGTGTGTTGGCTTATTAGACATGAGGCCATGGTTCAAAGCACAGAGCAAACATCTCCACCAAAAGTGAAATTTGAAAAAATATTTCTTCGGCAATTTGCTCTGAGCACATTTCTGCCGAAAACTCAGAGACAAATAAAATTGCTATGAATAATATCGCAGAACAAATTTGTCGTTCGGAGTCGATTTTAAACTGCGGTATCCACTCATGTATAAAAGTAACACACGCAACATAAGGTGGTGTGAGAAACTAGGTCGTAATCCTCACTGAAGAGTTGTAATGATCAATTATGTATGTAAAGGCAGTTGCACAAATTCTTTTTAGTAAAAAGCATGCTGTCAGCGGCTTTTTTCAATATCACAACAGTGTGAGAATGACAAACTGTAATGAATTAAAGGAGTATATGTGCATTGCACGATACGTTAGGTTAGGTCGCAGTGGTAGTTTTGATTACCAAAGCTCACTTTAGCACGCATAGGCCCGTTGTGAGACCACAGGAAAGCTTAGTCCCTGTACTGAATGAATTACACCAGACTAGAGACGAACTTGTTCGGCGCAAGGGCTGCACATTAAAAGCACGACTACCCTACGCTGGAAAACCAGCCTGAAGGTTTAATAGACGAAGCTATATCTTTGACATCAGTGGATGATAACTCCGTGAAGCTGACAAGGAATGGAGAACCAAATAACCTATATCTGCACCTCTCAGGAGATCTACACCCACGGCAGAAATCGTTAGATGGGAGCTATCTGCGGGTCTTAACATAACGCAATCACCATGGCCACTGTGATCGAGATGATATTATGATCAAGTCCGTTGTTGTTAGTTGGTTGGTGCGCCTTCTATCCATCGAGGGCTCAGTGAATCTGGCAGTGGAGCACGATTTCTCATTGGCCCAGGATAGGTTGGCGTCCCAAAAGGATTTTCGCCCAATGGCAAATTTAACAGAGGTAAGTGGCATACCGCGAAGTCGCCGTAGTCTAGTAGGTAGTGTGTTGGCTTATTAGACGCAAAAGCATGGGTTCGAGCCCCAGGCCAGGCATCAAAGACAAAATACAAAAAGTATTTTTTCAGCGATTTCCTCTCAATAGATTTCTGGCAAAAACTCTGAGAGTAAATAAAAATTGCCATGAAAAGTTTCTCAATAAATAAAAATCTGTCGTTGGGAGTCGACTTTAAACTGTAGGTCCCACCACTCATGTATAAAATTAACACATACAACATAAGTGGTGTGAGAAACTAGGACGTTGTACAATTTGTCAATTCAACCTCCGGGTACTGTACTTGTCTTAATTGACAAGTACACGTCCTCTAACCTAACCTCAGGTAAGTGGCATACCTAAATCAATAGAAGCAACGGAAGTTGGGTAAAGTGCATCAGTTCTAGCGAGCTCGTCGTTGCCTGGAATGTGACTGTGCCCAGGTATCCAGACAAATGAGACATTGAAGCGCCCAGAGAGAACGGATAGACAGCGACGAAATTTCACGATAAGACTTCAAAAAAAGTGCTAAGGAACTGCTTGCAGTTTTAGTCTACAAATTTCACGATCAACGCCTTTATTTGTCGTCTGGAGTACTGCCAAAACCGGTTTTAAAGCATGTGCTAAAGGATTTTCTGACAGTCTGGTTACAGAATTTCTGGCATGTACTTTGATCAGAATTTATATATGAAGCCCTGGAATACATACATACATAGTTGCCGGTCTACTCATTTATTTCAAGAAGATATTCTGAGTCGATTGGTATGGCACACAAACATTTTCATGGTGGCATAGTGTTGTTAATTCCGTAAAACGTAGCATTATTATCGCATTTTATAGATTTCTCCCACAGTAATCTGTTGACATAATGAAACTTATTTGAATTAATTAAGGAGCTTAACTTTAACTCCTATTACCACTTCTAATAAAATTTATGTTGCTTATCTCGGACACATTAACAGCCAAATTGTTTATAAATCTTAATGAAGTTAGGTTGTGATCTTGCACAGAAGATTATCGGCACTCTGAATGAATTTAAAGATTTTAAAATAAACAGGTTGTAGGGTGTTGTTTTCTGTTTCTATTCATACACTGAGCGTTAAAAGAAACTGTACACTGTGGATAAAATACTAACAATCACCAAACTCAAATTTTATCAGTTAAGGAGAGTGAACGAAACAATTTTGGCAATATTTAAAATCGCCAGAGCTGGTGCACTCTTTTCGTAACCCAACTTTCGCTACGTCTATGCATTTGGGTATGCCACTTACCTCGGTGAAATTAGCCATTGGGAGAAAATTCTTTCGGGATGCCAATACATGCTGGGTCAATGAGGAATCTTGCCTGACTCACTTGGCCCTCCAACCAACTACTCGGACTTCATCATAATGTCATCTCGATCACCGTGGCTATGGTCATTGCGTTATGTGAAAACCCACAGAAAGACTACAGCTCCCATGCTGAAGAGGAGGAAACTGTCCACTGTGCATATATAGGTTATTTGGTTTCCATTCCTTGTCAGCTTCACGAAGTTATCATCCACTGATGTCAAGGATAGAGCTTCGTCTATTAAACCTTCAGGCTTCCCTTGCGCTGACCTACTTCTTCCCTAGTTTAGTGGAATTCATTCAGTAAAGGAACTAGGCTTTCTTGTGGCGTCACAATTTGCCACTATGCATGCTCAAGTGAGCTTTGGTAAATAAAGCTCACTCTTCGACCTAACCTAACCTATCGCGCAATGCAGAAATACTGCTTTAACCCATTACAGATTGCCATTCTCACACTGTTGTGATATTGAAAATAGCCGCTGACAGCATGCTTCTTACTAAAAAAAATAATATGTGCAACTGCCTTTACATATATAATTGACCATTACAACTCTTCAGAGAGGATTACGACCTCGTTTCTCACACCACCTTATGTTGCGTGTGTTAGTTTTATACGTGAGTGGCGGTACACACAGTTTCTTCTGCAAAACTTTTCATGGCAATTTTATTTGACTCTCAGAGTTTTCGTCAGAAATGTGCTGAGGGCAGATCGCCGAAGAAATATTTTTTTCAAATTTCGTTTTCTATTTCAATTTTAAAAACTGACAATGAAAAAATTTTAAAATAAAAATAACTGTACTTTATTAATGTATACATTTTCTATTGTACAGATTCTTTTGACGCCTACTGTATAACAGATCTACAAAGTTAAACACAGCTTTAACAAAGACTATCAATTGATATTGACACATGAGCATGTGTATTGTTGTGTTATTTTGTAACTATTGTTGGCTGTCAGCGGTTGAATTTGTTGGAACGCACACACAGCGGAGTTTGAATGCCATTCAAGACCATCAATTCATTCAAGAGTTTGAATACAAGTTATTGTAGTAACAAACAATATTGTTGTTGTTGTTGTTATTCAAATAAAAATGGGAATTATTATGGTTGCTCTATGGAGTCTATTGAGAAAGCCATTCATTAACTTCATATTATTTTTTTTTTTATTTTTTTATATCATGCAAGTATTACAACGACCACCCATATTTTTTTGTAAGTGTCTATTTGTATTTGAACGAGTGTTTATTATTAATAAATGGTATTAGAAGAAGGAGGGGGAGAATAATAAATAAAAGGAGATAGCAATAGGCCTTCTTGATCATTTTGAATTAAAAAGTTACATATGCAAGTGCTGCCTAGAATACATAGTTATTTCGTGTTAAGAATTCTTTTCTTCAGTGAACATAAATTGTTAAACAATTTTTTCTCTTGTATTTATTCAAGTGTATAACATATAATTAAACAATATTTATTGAAATAAATTAATGAAATTTTTAATACGTATGTATATTGATTAGTATTACACTTTTTTGGGATAACCATCCCAGCATATCAAATGCAACCAGCTAGCCCATCAATTAATGTCAACGAAATATTTTTTATTTTTAATTTTAATTTTAATTTTTGTTTGAAATTTGAATAATGTTTAGTCTTCAGTTTTTAGTTAAGATAAAAGACAATCGCTGGCATTCAATTTTCATAATTAAAATTGATGATATTTTATCACACTTTCATCATGAGTGGCTTGCATCTTTTTGGCGGTCTGTTGAAAGCATCAATTAAAATAGTTTGCTTAACAAATTTTTCATTATTTAGGACAGCAAAATTTAAAGGAAATCAAATGGAAATATTTTTATTTTTTCCGGGCAGCAATAGTACATAAGAAAACATATCCGATACCCAATATAAATGAAGAGGAAGAGAACACAAACAAATGGCTGCAGCCAGTCATACCGTACCATAACATACCATACCATACCACACTACACCATACCATAGCCGGTATAAATTACTAATCATCAGCCTACACAGCCCACTGTTGATAGTAATGGTCTGGCCAACGACGCTTTCAAAGAAACATCGAGCGAGGATACCGCCACACCAAAATTCACACCAAACAGTGACTTTTTCGGAATACATTGTCCGCTTCTGAATCTCATTTTGATTAGTATCGTCCCAAATTCGACGGTTTTCTATAAGACCAACACTTAGGCTATAGATCCTACTCATGCAGTGCGATGTTTTGAAATTAGGAAAATATGTTGTGGAAGAGGGAATAGTATTTGTGGACATTCGATTTGAATTTTTTTGTCTTTGTTACAAAAATGAAAACGGTGTAACATCAAATTGAGCAAAAGCAACACAAACGATTACAATGAACTTGTCACAAGTAAACCAACAATATCAATATGAAAGAAAAGGGGATACACAAGTAAGCGAGAATGCAACAACAAGCAATGTGAACAAAATATACAAACAACAATGAAGTCGCAATAAAGCTCTCGAGAAGGCCCACACACGAACATTCGATCTCAAGAACCTTCATCAGACTATTTACGTGGGCATATAAAAAGGGAAGACAAAGGAGGTAACCAGTAGTAATAAGAATTCAGTTAATCTTATGTGAAGACGCGTTGCGTGTGTAAAGAACAGTCGTGGTTTGAAGACCGCCGTTGTAAAGTTCTACCGAACAGTTGTTAGTGCTACTGCTGGCGTAGTGTAAATAAGAATAACGAACTAAGCAAATTGTTGTTGGAATATCAAGTTGTGAACAGTGGCACATACAATTGTGCGAACAATAAAGAATTTAATTGAAACTAAACACAAATTTATTTTTATTTTGTTTGCCATCAGCGAACTCATATTTTAAACGTTTTTACAAAGGTAAAAACGTAACAATATTATAATTGGCAGGAAGAACCCCTGCAGATATTGCGTTTTACAAGCGGATAGTCCGATAGTAATGCAGTGTGCAATTCACTGGCCAATTAATCACAAACGATTGTGCTCTGCTGGAAAGACGGTTGCTACGTACGAATGCATGATTCTCGGGAACAAGTTCTCTTATACCGCTGGAGCAAAATCCACTGTAGTTGCAATGGAACAGTGAAACACAACCCACATTGCAACGATGCTCCAATGAATCAATAAGGTTGGATACCTTACCATCTTAAATAAATACCTTGGCCCTCTCCTGTAGGCGGTACAAAATAGATTTTGAGACACCAGTCCATACATGAGAATTGTATTACATTCTCATACGGATACAAATGGTGTAAATATGTATGGAAATCGGATGAAGTGAAGTATTTCTTACAGCGTCTTAAGAAACCGATACATTTGATTGATACAACATAGCTTCTTGTGCCACTTAAGTTAATTTTTTGAATGTATATGAGTGGCGGGACCTACCGTATAAAGTCGGCACCGAACGATAGACTTTTGGGAAACCTTTCATGACAATTTTATTTGACTCTCAGAGTTTTTGACAGAAATCTGTGGAGAGAAAGTTGCCGAAGAATTATTTTTTCATATTGAACCATGGCTTTATGTCCAATACGCCAACACATTATCTGGCGACTTCTTGAAACCCAAATCACTTACGCAAAATTCCCTGTATACTCACATTGTCTGTGGCAATGTTTTTGGCAGATCTTGCGCTTCATTGACGTACTTGTATTGGGCGATCGTTGACTCGACTTTATCCACCACAATGTCAATAGCGCTCCCTGTAGAAAGATGTATAATTTTGTTTTGTAATATTGTAGTCGCCGTAGTCTAGTAGTTAGTGTGTTGGCTTATTAGACGTGGGGCCTCGGTTCAAATTGCTTCCTCTTAGCGGATTTCTGTGAAAACTGTGAGAGTAACTGAAATTGCCATGAAAAAGGTTCTCAAAAATCTGTCGTTCGTAGTCGACTTTTAACTGTAGGTCCCGCTGCGTATGTATAAAATTAACACACACAACATAAGTGGTGTGAGAAGCTAGATCGTAACCCTGACTGAAGCATTGTAATGACCAATTATGCATTTGTGTATGTAACACTCAGTGGTTGGCCCGTACCCGTGCAGTGCATTGTGTTGGAATTAGGAAAATAGGTTATGGGAAAGAAGACAGAGGGAGTAAAGTTTGTGGACATTAGATTTGAATCTTTTTATATTATAAGTGACATGAAAGACCTCTGCAGGAAGTGAGTTCCACATATAGGGATTGTCCGGCTAAAGAGCGAATTTTGTCTGTTATGCGACCCACAAATCCACACACAATTGCAGTTTTCGGGAATGACGGGTGCTACATAAGAATACACGATTTTCGTAACAAGTCTTCTTATTTCGCTCAAGCGATAGAAGAGTGAAACACAAAACACAATGCGACGATGCTCCAATGTATTAACACTAAACCTACCAGAGCGGTCAAATGACCGCTTTTGAGACATTAATCAGAATTGTTAAATTGCAGGTTTTTATTTTTCTTGAACTTACTGCACGACTTCTATAATATAAAGCTGTTTAATTTTTCAATATATATTTTTCTTCTTCTTTTGTTTTTCTGATAATAATATGTACTCTACCGTTGTCTACCCTGAGCGGCCTTTTGATCGCTAGCATAGAAATGGAATTTTATGAAGTTATCTGGATTGAAATCTGAAAATCTCTCTCACAAAAACCGTAGTTTTTCAAGAAAAAGTCATCCGATTGTGTTCTAGAAAAACGCAATGTGCTTACAGTTAGTTTTATGCTGGGCACAGAGCGACTGCTGGTAACTCTCGAGGTGAGGTAAAATAGCGATCATTCAAATTAGATTACTGGCTATGTACGAGGCATTACAAATATTTGCGACGTGATTAGTTCTATTTGTAATAATAAAATAAGCTACAAACTTTATGTAATAAACAAATAAAAATAATAAGTACTAATTTCTGCATTTTATTGTTGGTGAATTATTCAAATACAAATGCAAAAAATTAGCTCTAAAATGTCAATGCAAATGAAATTGCTGGAAGAAATAAATAAGGGAACTATGCTCTGAAGTAAATATAGAAGAACATTCTGGGAGTAAGTATAGGATATATGATCCATTAAACACTGATTCTAAGCTATTCGACACGGAGCATGAGGAAGAGAACATTGTGAGCACGCATAGGGGACGAAAAAGAATGAGATTGTTCTCCAGTTCCGAAGATGAATGTAAGAAAACATCAGAATATTGAAACTTCAGTTGATGGAACTGTTTGACAAAAAAATTCACCAAGGTTCTGGACCTCATACAATTTTCAGAGAAATATCAGGGCCAACGGGATATGCGACACGCAACATTATGAAGGACAATGTAAGGGGTGCATTTTCGTTGATATTTGACCGGGGAATTATGAATCATATAAAAATGTGCACAGAATCAGAAGCACGTTGGATTTTAGGATCCGAATGGAGTAAAACTTTAGAAGAGTTAGGTGCTGTCATTGCAATTTTATATGCACGTGGTGAATATGAAACAAGAAACTTGTACGTTTCATATTTATGAAATAAGCAATGGGGGGAATGAAGGAACATACAATTTTTCAGTTTCGAGCCTTCTTTCTAAAAATTTACTCCTAAAGCCCGAAAAATAAATGTTTTTTTTTAGTTATTATATGATAATTATTTTGTGTTTATTGTTTATGCTAAATTCCGTTTAATTACAATCAACTGGAAAATACTATAATGTTTATTTCGAAAGCGGCAATTTGACTGCCATCGGTAGAAATAGGTATATGTAATATGTCGGTAGGTTTAGTGTTAATACCGTAACGTATGTATACTACCATACCTTAGAATGTGCAACATAAATCGAGAGAATTGACTACCAACACCAAAAACAATAAGTTTCGGTAGAAATGCTTGGAAAATATAAAAACAACTTTGCTCTCACCAAATTGGAGGACACTTTTGCTTGATCACGCAGCCCTTGTGCAGCCCTTGCGCTGACCAACTTCTTCCTCTTCCCTGATTTTGGTGGAACTTGGTCAGCACAGGGACTGCGTTCACCCGTGGCATCACAACGGGCTGCTATGCGTGCTCAACTGAGCTTTGTGATATCAGAGCTGCCACTCCCACCTAAACCTAAACCTGAAAAGTACCCATACATCCAGAAATAAGCCTCTTTGCTTGAGATGATTTTTCGATAAAAATAAAGATCACTTGCCAACTGCACATATTGTTTGTACGGTCCTTAAATATTTTACGGTTGGAGGCCAAAATCACGTACTCAAAATTCGATTTTGAATTGGATTTCCCTGCATAGCCACACAGAAAGTGACAATGTTTTTGGCAGATCTTGCACTTCATTGACGTACTTGTATTGGGCGATCATTTGCTGAATCAATAGACTCTACTTTATCCACCACGATGTCAATAGCGCTCTTTCTGTAGGAAGATGTATAATTTTGTTTGTGTAAATATGTATGTTTATAATTGTATCTGCTTGTAATCCTATTCACTCACATTTTTGTTGCAATTTTAATAAATTTTCTATTGGCTTTCAAAGATAAATATCCTTTAAAATTTTTATAGTGCTGTTTGGTTTTACTAATCATTTTGCTAGACGTGACTTTAGGGGACATTTACAAATAGTTGTACATTTGTTTGCATTATTATTATAAATTTAATTAGTCTCGTTATGAAGTCTCCACCACTCACCATATGAATGACTCCATACCATAAGTAAATATAGAAAGAATCCTTTTTGTATCACTTTGTGCATATGTATGTTTGTATATAACCAACACTAATTAATTAAACAAATTAAATAACTTAAACTGTTTCGGTTATAAACAATTTTTATAAACCAACACTACTTCCGTTTCTCTCTTCGCTATTGCCAGTACTCCAGGCTCCATTTCTCTTATGGCCGGGTGTTTTATGAAATTGTCACATTTAATACAAGACCTGTGTTATGAGATCTTTGTGTGTGTGTATAACCAAGTGATATAAATATTTATGTATGTAGTAATGAATGTAAATTATAATAAAAATAGAAAAAATACATCATCAGCGTAATAATTTTTCCCTTTTTCCCGTATTACATGAAATATTATGACACAAGAAATAAATTACTACCACCATTAGTATACCACAGACCCATTATATGCATAGACACTCCTTTACAGAGCAAACGTAAGCACACACAACCATTTTTATGAAAGAATAAATATTAGGTAAAAGCAGTGGATGCATTTATGACATGACTCAACACGGAACTCAGTTTGATAATCATTCAACGTTTTTTTAAAACATAATTTTGGAAATACTATACCAGAAGCTTGATCTTTTCTGATAGTCAGGCTGCCATAAGATCTCTGTCGAATGTTGTGAATAACTCCAGGATCGTCAGGAAATGTTTCCGCTGTCTCGACCTTCTTTCTGGGCGCTTCAGTGGAACACTTATCTGGGTCCCCGGGCACAGTAATATTCCGGGAAACTGCAGAGCTTACGAGCTCGCCAGAGCTCGCCAGAGCTGGTGCACTACTTCCGAAATCCTCTTCAATCGACTTGGAGATGCCACTTTCCTCGATCAAGCTGACCATCGTACGGAAATTTTTTCGAGACGCACCAACCAGTTACTTGGACTTGGTCGTAAAGTCATCTTGATCACAGTGGCCTTGCTTACAGGTCATTGTGTAATGGGAAGACACGTGGAAAAAATGCAGCTCCCATCTAACGACTTCTGCCAGGGGTGCAGATCCGCTGAAGAAGAGGGGACTGTTATCCACTTTCTTTGTCAATTTCCATCTCTTGCGAGGTGCAGATATAACTGATTTGGCTCTCCAACTCTTGTCTGCTTAACAGAGCTATCATCCCTCAATGATGTCAAGGATAAAGCTTCGTTTATCAAACTTTCGGACTGGTTTTCCAGTGTGGGTTATCGTAGTTTAAATGTGCAGCCCTTGCGCTGACCAACTTCTTCTTCTTCCTTGGTTTGTAGAAACTTGGCCAGTACAGAAACTGCGTTCACCTGTGGTGTCGCAACGGGCCACTACGCGTGCTCAAGTGAGCTTTTGGTATCAAAGCTACCACTACAACCTAACCTATACCGGAATCTGTAATGAACTTTCAAATGATAAGGATAAGAATAAGAATTAAATCTTTTACTATAACTTGCATGCCTAATATAAATATTAGACTGTAGATATCTGTAGATATCTGAGTAAATCAAATGCATTTAAGTCCTGCATTTGATACCTAAGAAAGGTTAAACTTGCAAGTGTCCTGAAGGTCAATAGGTGCGCTGTACCGTAACACAGGACAATCATTCGTTGTCAATGCTATAAATCATATCAAAGTCGTTGACCTACGAACGGAAATAATGTGTGAGGGGGCAATGTTATCGACATTTTTTATTCACTTCAAAGGCCTATTGTTTCCATTATATTGTGGAATACAACATCGCTCAAGTGCTAACCATAACTTGTTTGTAACTCATCCGAAATATTGAATTTTCCATTACTAGGGCTCATAGATTCGGCTAAATTTGACCGATGGCATGGTTTATGTTAGCTTTAAGGGTCGCTGTGAGTTGTTTCACCGTCGGATACTACTGCTACTTAAGAAAACCTCACAAGAAAATGAACTAGTCACCGTTCACATCCCCACCACGTAAGAAGATCATGCCTTCAAATCGCTCGTGCAGATTATTCAATTTGTCATGAGCAGAATAGCTTCGTTCTATTAAAAACACTTGTTGCTGTCAAGATCATCCAATTCAGGTCAAAAGAAGTTGTTAACCATCGATCTAGGTATTCGCCGGTGACAATAATGGCCAAATCGACATCGTTATCAAAGAAATATGGAAGCCGACAGTTCAAAATCCACTCGAGACATTGACTTTTATAAGATGCATTAAATACTCTTCGAGCTCATGAAAGTTGTTATTGTTCCAAATTTTTTAGTGTTATTCACGTACCCAGTCATTCAGAAGTGGACCTAATCGCTAAAAACGATTTTTCGGTAAAAATTTGGGTCAGTTGTTAACTGCTCCAGAGTGCATTCAACGAATAAACGTTGTTATCTTTGGTCGTCTATTGTGATTTGATAAAACAGATTAAATAAATGACAACTAATTTGACAGATGTAGCTTTAACCAGATTGTAGCCTCAACAGCCAAACTTCAAAAATCTCTTAGAAGACCCGAGGGTATAATTTGAAGATCATTGGCACGCAAAAGTCCTGTTCTAATACTACTATATAGTATCCATATAAAACTTCTAAGAATTACTCGTCAAAGTGGTATGAAAATTATTATTGAAGTAAAACGTGGATGGTGTATAATAACAGGTTGTAATCCTGACTAAATAGTTGCAATGCCCAATTAAGTCAGTAAGTACTTGAAAGCGGCGTAATGCTCGTTCAGTGGCGGGATTTTCCCTGAAAATCTCTCGATTTACTCATACAGCCAGGCTGTGATTAAAGTCTTCAACGAAAGCAGTTTCAATGTCCGTCCATGTCCGTGAATGCAGCGGATTTCTCAGAGAAATTTCGAATCAATCAATCGCAATTTTCGACATTGTTACAGGGCATAGGTATCCGATCGATTCAATTAATTTAATTTGTCCACTCATGTTACGCGTGCTAGACTCTGCTGCAAATCCATCGTACAATAGGCGGCCACTGTTCTTTTGGTAGGTTTGGTCATTCCGATGAATGACTTCTGGAGGAGTTGAGGTTTTGAAGAAAAGGGAGAAACTGTCTTTCACCTCATATGTCTGTGACCTACTCTTGCCATTAAGAGACGAAAGTTTCTGATTTCTAATTTTCTGAGATCCTTGATCAAGCTCTGTAATATAAATCAACATTTATTTTGAACTCTGTATGGAGAATGTTTGATCCCCGGGAGAATGGATTGTGGTGGAAGTAGAGCCTTTTAATTTAAGGGGGGTTCACCATAAAAATTTCTCAAATTTCCTTATTGTTAGCTTTTACTGTTTGTTGGCTAGTCATTATATTTTCCACGATACATACTTATATAATAATTTTTTACAATTTTATGGAAGATTGTAAAAAAACGAAATACAACTCTTTTTGGAAATATTTCAACGAAATTTCTTTCATTTCCTTTTAAAACATTACTCCCGATTATGTGGTTGGCTTTTCAACGCAACGGAATGAAACTGTATAGGATTGCAATAAAGTTAACAATTAGATGAAAAAAGGGAATAAATACACCTTTTAATTGGCATTATTGTCGCATAATATTTCGTGTATTTTAAAGGCATACGAGGAATTTAAAAATTAATTTTTTATTATTAAACCAAAACTTAGATTGAAAGAAATACTTACATACTTACGTACATAATTGGGCATTACAACACTTCAGTCAGGATTACAATATAGCTTCTCATACCATTTATGTTGTGTGTGTTAATTTTATACACAAGTGGTGGGACCTACAGTTTAAAGTCGAGTCCGAACGAGAGATTTTTAGATTTTTTTTTACGTTTAGAGTTTTCGCCAGAAATCTTTTGAGAGGCTGTTGACGAAGAAATATTTGTTCATATATCGTTTAGTTAGAGATATCTGACCTCGGGTTTGAACCAGCGATCAGCAATGAGTATTCAAGGAAATGAATAGATTCGAATCATACTCTAATTTCGCATTCATACTTATTTTAATTATATACTCATACTACTTGTATTCAAAGTTTAAAGTACTCATCGGTCTCATACTTAACAATACGCATGATGTTGTTGATTTCGACTCTCCTTTATTCAACATTTAGACGAATCACAAAATAAGTATGATACGCGTACGAACACAATACTAACTAGAAGGTTCTGTGTTTGCTTTGTTTGCTGTCTTTGTCTTTTTCTTACTTCTTTTTTTGTAAATGCAACAACAACTAAGACTAAATTTTGATGAATGATTCGAATCACTCGAATCATTTATAAGTATTTTTATAAATTTATGAATCTAAATGAATAGGCGTATAAATCAAACATATTTCAAATGTTGTAAGTTTGATGTCAACGTAGTACTCATACTCATTGCAACCTGTGCTTATAAATCAATGTTGTGGGAGTACGAATGAATCAAAGTAGTTGAATTTGAATACTGTTGACTTACTCATACTCAAAATTTCATTAGTACTTATGAGTAGCGAAAAAACGATTCGTTGCTGATCTCTGGTTTGAACCGAAGCCTCATGTCTAATAAGCCAACACACCACCCACTAGACTACGGCGACTAAAATAAAAACAATTATGCACAGAAAAAGAAATAAATTATGGACAACAGTTTAGTAAAATTTCTTTTTAAACTTAAAACATTTAAACAAATTATTTTTACATTCACTAGAGGGCAACTTCAAAAGTCTTTATGAAAAACTCAATTTTAAAATACAAGCAAAATGTGCAATTTAATGCAGCATAAAATATCACAGCCATACGGAACTGCTGTTCGTTTGCTTGTGCCATGAACAATTTGTGTTAGTGTGGCATAATTAGTGCCTTCCGTTAGAGAAAATATCGTTTACAGGCATCGGAGTTAGAGGGTCGAGAGAGGCAGTGCATCGTTAGCGTTTCAAACATAAGCAACATAATTGCAAGCAGTAAGACAGAGGTAAAACTCAATAGTTTTTCTATATTCTGTTTCCTTTATACGTGAAATCTGGATTATTTTCCCATATTTTAAATTTTTTAGAGTATTTCTCTGTTACTTTTTCCTCAACCCTCCTATATTTCTGCAGCAACTATAATAAGAGTATGATTGCATTTTTACTGTATACATTTATAATGATAATTACGTGCTAAATATTTATCATAAACGAACAAAAAATTTGTAAAATGTTTGTAAATGTCAAAGCACTCTGAATTGTAATCAATACAAACATAATTGGCAGAAGAGTATAAAAATACAGCAAACTTTAATATTTTTTGATGCATTAGTCGCCGTAGTCTAGTAGGTAGTGTGTATGCTTATTATATGCAAGGCCGAGGTTCAAACTCCAGGTCAGACATCAAAACGAAATTTGAAAAAATATCTCTCCGGCGAATTCCTCTCAGCAGATTTCTGGCAAAATTTCTGAGTCAAATAAAATTGCCATGAAAAGTTTCTCAAAAAAAATTTGTTATTCGGAATCAATTTTAAACTGTAAGTCCCACCACTCACGTATGAAATTAACGCACACAGCATAAGTGGTGTGAAAAGCTAGGTCGTAATCCTAACTGAAGGGTTGTAATTGCACATTATGTATGTATGTATGTATGTATGTATTTTAGGCACAATGGGGCCTATTATAAACTTAATACTAAAATATTAAGAAAAGAAATAGTATTTTCAATAATTCACAGCGAACATAATAACAAAAGACCTACTCCTAGTAGTATTACTATTCATTCTAATAATAAATGCGGGATATAATTAAATATATACATAATTACAAGTATAGAGTTAGTATATAATATAGTAATATATAGTAATATAATATAGTTAGTTAGTAATTAGTATATAATGATGGATTGGTCGAACCGGTGGACATACGTAAGTAGGTATGGTGTGGGCAAAAACAGGGTCTCCACCTTTCGTCGTCACAGATTTTTGAGACAGATTTTTGAGAAACTTTTCATGGCTATTTGAAATACCAAATCATTACAATGGACATGTGATAACCGAAGTTCAATCACTTTTCATTATATTATTAGGAGGAACTGGTCAATCAAAATCCAAAGCAAAATCCAAACAAAAGAGTAGTTTTTCGAAATGCCTTGGATGTTCTCGTATCTTATGTGGATTGAATGGACACCTGACTATCGGATAGCATTGTTGAGTCCTGTCTTTTGTACCCTTTGGTCAATTTGAATTGTGCACATATTTCGATGGCACAGACTTTTGCTTGGAAGATACCCGCAAGTTTCCCTATGAGCTTGAAATATTTTAACTCTGCGACCATAAATTCTTGCTGCTGCTACAAGATCAGTTCTTGATCCACAAAGAGGCACTCTTTTAAAAGATGCAGAAAAATTCAACAATTCTGCTTGTTCACGTATCCATTCATCCATAATTGGTCTTCATGGCTGAAGATGAGTTTCTAAGAAGATCAGAGTCAGTTCTATATGGATGTAGAGCGAGATTTGACAAAACAGACTGAATAAATGTAAAGTAATCTGACAGAGGTTGGAAAATTGCCATGAAAAGTTTCTTAAACAATCTTTCGTTCGCAGTCAACTGTAGGTCCCACCACCCATCTGTAAAATGAACATACACAATATAAGTGGTGTGAGAAGCTAGGTCGTAACCCCGACTGAAAGGTTGTAATGGTCAATTTTGTATGTATGTGTAGGTATGTAATCTAACAGATGTAAATTCAACAATATGGTCGTTATCAACTGTTGAAGTTCGGGAGACACTGTTTGCCTGAATTTGGCCGATGGTAAGATTATGTTGGATTTGAAGGCCTCGGGTTTTTGGCTTATTCATATACACTTGCGACTTAAGAAAACCCCACAAGAAAAGGCCTGTCGAGGTCAAATTGCTCAATCCTGGTGGCCAGTCCAAATCAGTTGCTCGTGAGCTGACCAAGATCTTCATGCGTGCAGAATATAAAAATTGCCATGAGCAAGTAGCATTGTTCTATTGAAATCAAACGTCGTTGGTGTCCAGATCATTCAATTCATGCCCAAAAAAAAATTGGTATTCAGTGACCAATAGCTCTTGCCCTTGACAGGATGACGCCATTTTCAAGGAAATATGAACCAATGGCGTCAAAATCCACATTAAACAGTGACTGCCTTTGAAGGCTTTGGGCGCTCGGGGATCTCATGTGGAGATCGCTCGCCATTGACAGAATGACGCCGTTTTCAAGAAAATATGATTGGCTGTATAATAAATTTTGTTTGTTCACGTACTCACACAATATGTGTTGAAGTTCGAAAGACCCCTCTTGGAAGATGTGATAGAAAGGAAGATAGAAAGGCTTAACTACAGGTTTTGCAGTGTTATTTGAGGACATAAAGAATTAAGCGTTTAAGGGTTATGGCACCGTGTAATGGCGTAGAAAACCTATATTTTTTTCTTGTTGTTGTAACTTTAAAGTAAAGCAAATATTTTTTGACTCTCAACCAAATACCTTGCTACTCTGCACTGTACAGAAATCTTCCATTCAATCAGGTGTAGGTTGCATGAATTGAAATTCAATAAACGTCGTAGAAATAAATCATATTGAATATATTATATATATTATATTAATAAACCATTAAATAACAACAACAGCAACAACAAATTAAAGTGAAACAAAACCTATTAAAGGAGAAAGCAAACAATTGAATTTACTTGTCCACTGTAATACGATCGACGTTCAATGCATTTGAGTGTTAGTGAGGCATCAAACATCAGCAGCCAGCAAATCAAAAATTCAAGACAGGTTCGTGTAAAACGGTCGCCAACAAGAATGATGATAGACGTTCAAGACAGTTGTAGGTGTAGGTTTCAACACTCTTTGAAATGTTATTGAAATCTGGGGGAGAATAAATGAACACAAATACTAAAACACACGCACGTATCTGTGGTAGGAGAAGCCTTTGAAAGCCACATTGTCGTATTTGTATGGTTAAAAGTGTTAAAGAACTGACGTGAAGCATTATTAAACCAGCAGAATTTTTTTATTCTTTATTGTTGTAGATCACAACAGGTTGGCAGTGATCAATATTCGAAGAGTATTGTTTTCTTTTTTTTTGTTCCTTATTTCCTTTGAAATTCAATAAAATTTCGTATTTCCTGAAACCTTTTATGCAAATTAAATGCCCTGTTTTTGTTAGTAATTTGAGAACCATTTCGTTGATTATTGTTTTTGATTTTGTATGATCCTTAATCATTATGTCCAGTTGTAGTGGTAGCTGTAGTTACAGTTTATAAAATGTGGACGATGACTGTGTTAAAATTTTTTGCAGGGATTTTGAAATGGAATTTATTATGCGTCACGTTGAAATTTTTCTTTCCTTGTTATATCCAGCAAGTGTGAGCAGTAAGTAAGCAAAGTCTTTTCTGTATTTGGAACAAATCATTCGTAACTCAAGATTAAAAAAATTTGTGTTTTATTCAGTTCCCTTGTATAAGCACTAATTTTAGTTTTAATAGCCTTGAAAACTGGGACAAATAAAAGCTTCTGGTTTCTCTGAAACTAAAGAAATTTTTTTAGAATTATTGGCTTCGGGTTTATTGGCAAGTGTATTTCAATCACATAATTCAATTTCCGTTAGTCACACTATATGATTCTACATGACACTGCGATACGTGACATTTAGGACTTCCATTCCAAAAGTCGCCGTGGTCTAGTAGGATTTCGGCCTGCCACAATACACCCTTCCAGGTGCCTCTGCTTCTTGCGCGCCTACGACAGTTGTCACACCAATCCCAGGGCTTCCCAGATTTGATCCTTCCAACGCAAACAAGGTCGTCCTCTTCGCCGATTTCCCGCATCAAATACCCGTCTCGCCTCCTCCATTCGAACGACGTGGCCGAGCCTACACAGCCGCTGGATGTTAATGTGCTGCACAACGTCCATGTCGTTGAGGAGCTCATACAACTAACTGTTCGGATGTGGAAATCATCGCCAACTCTCAATGGACAAAAGATCATACGTAGGACTTTTCTATCGAATACTCTCAAGGCTGCTGCATCAGTGCTTAATAGGTTCCATGCCTCTGCGCCATAAAGAAGCACTGGGAGGATGAGCGTCTTGTAGAGTATTAGTTTTGTCTTACGAAAGAGGTATCTGCTACTCAATTGTCTATTGAGACCATAATAGCACTTGCTGGCAAGAGTTATCCTGCGCTGGATCTCCAGGCTGACATCATTTTTGGTGTTAGCGGAGAAGCCAAGATAAATAAATTCTTTGACTGTCCCGAAAGTATAGTTATCGGCCGTGATCTGAGATCCAATACGTCGCATGTTTCTACTTGTCGATAAAATATACTTTGGTATGTCCTTATTTACTGCCAGACCTATCTTAGTATACTCCCGTTCAATAGCACTAAAGGCAGCAGTACGCCCTATGGTGTCAATGTCGTCAGCGTACGCAAGCAAGTGGACACTTTTTTTAAAAATAATGCCATTGCGATGCACTCCCGCCTTTCGCAGAATACTCTCCATGACGAAGTTGAAGAGGTCGCATGATAAGGGATCGCCTTGTCTGAAACCTCGCACGATATCAACAGGTTCGGAGAGGTCCGTTTCTACTTTGACGGAGCTGCAGGAATTGGTTAACGTTATTCTGCATAGCCTTGTCAGCTTCGCAGGTATACCAAGTTCAGACATTGCGGCAAAAACAGGATCCCTTATGGGGCTATCGAAGGCTGCCTTATAGTCGACAAAGAGATGGTGTGTGTCGACTTGTTTTTCGTGGGTCTTTTCCAGGATTTAACGTAGTGTGAATATCTGGTCCATGGTGGACTTGCCAGGTCTGAAACCGCACTGATAAGGTCCAATTATATGCGGTAGGGAGAAGGCTTATACCCCAGTAGTTGGCGCATATTGTAGGGTCTCCCTTTTTCAGGACAGGACAGAGGACATTGAGGTTCCAATCGTTGGGCATACTTTCCTCTAGCCATATTTTGTAAATAAGCCGGTGCATGCGCCTTACCAACTCATTACTTCTGGCCTTAAACAATTCAGCAGGTAGGCCATCAGGATCTGAAGCCTTATTGTTTTTAAGTCGCATAATCCAGAGTTTAACCTCTTCATGGCTAAGCGGCGGAATCTCAATGCTGTCATCGCCGATCGGGTTCGGAACATCATCTCTAAAGGCGGTATTGTTTTCGTCATCGCCTTGAAGCAGAGTAGAGAAGTGTTTCCTCCACCCCCTGCGAATCTGTTACCAAGTTTCCGTTCTCATCTTTGCAGGAAATATGTTGGCATATTAGACGTGAGGCCATTTTTCAAACCTCAGGTCAGTTATCTCAAAAAAAAAAAACAAAATATGAAAAAATATTTCTTCGGCGAATTCCTCTGAGCTTATTTCTGGTAATAATTCTGCCTTTCAACTGTAGGTCCCTCCGCTCATCTTTAAAATTAACACACACAACATAAGTTATGTGAGAATCTAAGTCGTATTCCTGACTGAAGGATTGTATGTGTGTATTCCGGAAAGGTAGGTCGCAAAGGACTCCATACAAACATGCACTGATTGCTCTAAGTTGGACGTAAGATTTGAAATCGATAGGAATATCTCGGTCCCTAAAGCATCCAAATTACGGTAGGTAGGTAGGTTTTTCGGGCGGTGGTGTCGGTAATGTAGAAACCAGCGAAAATTATTGAGAATGAAAACATTTCCAAGCGGGGATAGTCAGACAGCCATCAAAGCACTGAATTCTAACGCGATGAACTTCAAGACATTGGATAGGTTTCGCAGATATATACATACATACATACATACATAATTGCTCATTACAACCCTTCAGCCAGGATTACGACCTTTGCTTCTCATACCACTTATGTTGTGTGCGTTAATTTTATACATGAGTAGTGGGACTCACAATTTAAAGTGGACTCCGAACGACATATTTTTGGAAAACTTTTCCTTGCAATTTTATTTGACTCTCTGAGTTTTTACCAGAAATCTGCTGGAAGGAAGTCGCCAAAGAAAGAAGCACGCTCAGTATGGTTGTCGTGGTTATTACGTGGTGTTGCATTATGACCACGCATACGTGGTGCATTGATCTTGGAAACTTCGCAAATGATTTCTGTAGAAGCTGTAGAGATGAGAAGAAACAACCTAATGTGTATATGCCCGGTACTGCTACATGGAGGAACTTTCACGCATTAAGATTGGCGGTCAAATGCTCTTCATTAAAAGCTCCGAGTAGTTGCGAGTGTCCCAATGAACCCTATGTGGTTCAAACCCTAACTTAGACATCTCAAACTAAGCGAAATATGAAAAAATATTTCTTTTGGCTATTTGCCATGAAAAGTTTGTCAAAAATCTGGTGGAGTGCAGGACCCGCCACTCATGGATAAAAATTAACACACACATCATGCATGAAGCGAGAAACAAGGTTGTAAACCTGACTAAACTGTTGTAAGGAATAATTAAATAATGTTCATGACAGATTTTAAGAGGCTTACGAGAAGCTTGAAGTCGCCGTGGTCTAGTAGGTAGTGTGTTGGCTTATTAGACGCAAAATCCTGGGTTCGAGCCCCAGGTCAGGCATCAAAGACAAAATACAAAAAGTATTTTTTCGGCGACTTCCTCTCAGTAGATTTCTGGCAAAAACTCTGAGAGTAAATAAAAACTGCCATGAAAAGTTTCACAGGCATCTGTCGTTCGGAGTCGACTTTAAACTGTAGGTCCCACCACTCATGTATAAAATTAACACACACAACATAAATGGTGTGAGAAACTAGGACGTTGTACAATGGGTCAATTCGACCTCCGGGTACTGTACTTGTCTTAATTGACAAGTACACGTCCTCTAACCTAACCTAACCTACGAGAAGCTTAAAATGATTCAAGTTAAAGTTGTAGGTTCTTTAAACACATTTTAAGTTTAGTATGTATATTCACCACTTGGTAGCCCTAAATTGAAACCTTGTGTCTCTGTTGGTCTTCAGGTTGCCTTGTCTGTCTTAGCTTGCTTTCTGTAGAAGTATTTGCTATTTATGGTACACGAGTAGATTATATTTCACTGCTGGCTTGTAAATAATTCAAAATCATTATTATTGTTGTTGTTATTATTATCTTTAATAACACAAGAAATTTTCATTTTCAGTATCATTATTATGGTAGCGGAACAACAAAACTATTTGAAGTATCAAGTAGCAGTACACTATCGTACTGTCATTGCTTCAAAGTTTTGATATGTTTATTGTTGTTGTCTTTGGTAACATGAATGAATAATTCACGGCCATAAACGTATGCCAGTGCAACAACTTTAGCAATAGAAACTATAGATGAATACGTACAACGTTGCTGTGCCTTTTGAAATAGAGGCAATGTCTGCACTTCATTACTGTTGCCATTAGTGAGGCTGTTCATCTCATAAACAAATTGACCGAAAGTACAATCGTCTACCGGACTTGTTCCAAAGCAGGTTGATATTAAATTACTGAAATTGTTTGTAACAAGTCGTTGCATATTATTTTCATTGCAAATTCATGGTTTTTTACTCACGTTCAATGCGAACACTTAGAAAGATGCCAATACAAACCAAAAACAGTTTCATTTAAATGTTGCCAATAAAATATTAATTTTTTATGGTGAGTAGTATGGCTAACAAAGTGAAATCTTCTTGACCTTTTTAAGTTCATTTTAGCCCAAAAATAATTAAAAAACGCCCACTTTTTACAAGCATAAATCAATACATGGCATTAAATAACACCAGCTGTCAGTTACACATTCAAATAAGCGCACCGCAAAGGGGATTAAGTTTCTCGTTTTCTTTTTTATTTCAAACGAGTCTTTTTTAATGGTTACTAATAAACTTGAAGTCCTAAAGCACTTATAAAAACAAAGAAAAAGAGTTTTTCTTGAAAAGTGTGAGAAGTTGGAAGTCGCCGTGGTCTAGTAGATAGTGTGTTGGTTTATTAAACGTGAGGCCTCGGTTCAAACCCCAGGTCCGCCATTTCTAACTATACTAAATATGACAAAATATTTCTTCGCCGGCTTCCTCTGATCAGTTTTCTGGTAAAAACTCTGAGAGTAAATAAAATTGCCATGAAAAGTTTCTCGAAAACCTGTCGTTCGGAGTCGACTTTAAACTGTAGCAGTCATGTATACAAATTAACGCTCACTACATAAGTGATGTAAGTGTGAACTAGGTCGTAATCATGACTAAAGGTTGTAATGACCAATTATGTATATGAGAAGTTAGGATGGCTAGGTTTTTACTTACAGCATCATTAATGATTCTATTCTGTATGTGGAGCAAATCATTCTTAATTCAAGAACAGAAAAACATGGGTTTTATTCTCTTCCCTTAATAAGCATTTATAGCCATGCGTTAATAGCCATGAAAACCATGGCAAAAAAATTCTTGATTACTTAGAATCGATACAAAATATTGCCGGGAAGCACAGCTTTTAGAATTATTGATCTCGGGTTAATTAGAAAATGTTTTTCAAACAAAAAACTCAACTTCTGCTAGATATAAGTTGCATGACACTGCGAAACGATGGCATTTGGGATATCTATTCCGGAAAGGGAGGTCGCAAATGACTCCATACAAATATACATCGATGGCTTAAAGTTAAATGGAAGCGTTTTCCCGGCCTATAAGGTAGTCGAATCTCTGTTGCATATTTCAGGAGGAGTTGTCGTCAATACAGAGGGCGGCAAAAATTGTTGAAAACGAGAATATATCCAAGCGGAGATAGCCCGGCGGCTATCAAAGCAATGCATTCTAAAAAGATGAACTCAAAGACGGTGTACAGCTGTCGCAGATATCACCATTATATTGTTTCGTTTTTACATTTTAAAAACGTTTAAAATATAAGCTCGTAGATTGCAAATAAAAATAAAAACAAATTCGTGTTTAGCTTAAAATAAATCCTTTATTGTTCGCACTCTATTCTAGCGCCACTGTTCACAACTTGATGTAAACTACAACAATTGCTTTGTTTGTTATTCCTCTGTTTACACTCTTAGCATAAATAATAACAATTATTAATCAATTTGTACGATAGATTTTTATAACGGAGATCCTCAAACCACGATTACCTTCTTCAAACACCGCGTCTTCACAAAAGACTGACTGGAGTTTCACTAGCTCCTTGCCTGCTTTGTCTTGCCTTTGCAACATGTTGTTTACATTTATTCTTGCAGCGTTTGTTGTTGTATTTTTGTTTACCTTCTTGCCGTGTTTGTTGTTGCATTTTTGTTTACTTGTTTATCACATTTTTTATGCTTGTGTTTGTTGGTATATTTTTGTTTACGTATTTATCGTTTTTGTTTACAATTTTAATGTTAAACAATGTCAAATCAAAGTACCATTACCATTTTAATTACAATATAACAGAACGATATGATATTCATACCATATGGGTACCAGAACACAGTGACACTCCTGGTAACAGTAGAGCAGATAAACAGGCCAGGCGTGGCACAACCGTAGAACTCTCCGATGAATTCTCGACTTTGGGAATCTCTCTGCAAATAGGCGTTATCGACAGTCTAAGTTTGGAAATTCCTGTTGGCAGATTCAATAGTAACCTGTTCTAACTCTTCAAATCTATTACAAGGATATTCAAAATTCTAAGACAATACTCGCACATTTGTCACGTGATAACATTTAAAGCCAATAAAGATCGAGAAGCAATTGCCTACAAGGGCATATTTCCTTCGAAAGTCAAATAAGGGGTCTGTTAACTTCGTTTCTAATTTTCTTACTATAACTCCGCGAGCTATCCAGTATTTTCTCTCTTTTCATATTTCTTTTCTTCCTTTCAAAGTCTTAGCGGCTACCAGTCGAGTATTTTTTAGATCTCCTCAACGTTATAAATTGCCATCATTATCATACTATAGGGTATAGAATGTCGCCGTGGTCTAGTAGGTAGTGTGTTGGCTTATTAGACGAGAAGACAGGGTTCGACCCCAGGCCAGACATCAAACTAAAATACAAAAAGTATTTCTTAGGCGACTTTCTCTCAGCATATTTCTGGCAAAAACTCTGAGAGTAAATAAAATTGCCATGAAAAGTTTCTCAAAAATCTGTCGTTCGGAGTCGACTTTAAACTGTAGGTCCCGCCACTCATGCATAAAATTAACACACACAACATAAGTGGTGTGAAAACTAGATCGTAATCCTCGTAATGTAGGGTATCGAATGATTTGGCTTGACCAGCAACCTTTTTTAAAACAAAAATTCCCAGGCGCTTAAATAATTTCAAAACCAAATATTATTCCTTACAAAACCAAGCCCTGATTCTCAAATCCTTTTCAAACAGCAGGCATTTCGATAACCAAAAAAATTTAAATACGGCGCCAGCGCTGACAGTTAACATAAATGAATGGAAATTTTCCAAAAAAAAAAATTTATGAGTCTCATAAATAAGTCCCAAAAATCTGAACGCTATGTGTTGAAGTGTTGCAAAATTACACACGCAACATGACATTCCAGTTTGCATTTCGAACGAAACCGGGAACGTTCTTTTCGATTTCAATTCTGTAAAATCATTTTCAATTCAATAAAGTTTTAAGGAATGAAAAAAAGAAGGAAAAAATGAAACAAGATTTGCATTTACTTTATAGGAAGGACGGGCCATAAGTCAATTGTTTTCAATAACAAACAGCAGAGTTTACGCAGCAGGCCACCCGCACATATGAAACAATAAACAATTTCTGTGGAAACTGATACCCACCTTTTGTCAGTGAACACTGCTGACTACATTTACAGTGAGCGTCAAAAGAAATTGTACATTAAAATAAAATATATACATTAATTACCGTTATTTTCATTTTAATTTTGTTTCATTGCCAGTTTTTAAAATTAAAACAAAATAAAATTTAAAAAATTTTGAAATTTTGTAAAATTGTTTCGGGCACTCTTCTTAAGTGGTATAAAAGTTGAGTTTGGTGATTGTTAGAAATTTATCCAGATCTTCACACTACGTCAGATCCTGGAAAAGACCTACGAAAAACAAGTCGACACACACCATTTTTTTGTCGACTATAAGGCAGCCCTCGATGGCCCCAAAAGGGATTGTGTTTTTGCCGCAATGTCTGAGCTCGGTATACCTGCGAAGCTGATAAGGCTATGCAGAATGACGTTGAGCAAGTCCTGCAGCTCCGTCTAGCTGAGAATGGACCTCTCCGAACCTTTTGATACAGTACGAGGTTTCAGACAAGGCGATCCCTTATCATGCGACCTCTTCAACTTCATCATGGAGAGTGTTCTGCGAAAGGCGGGAGTGCATCGCAATGGCACTATTTTTCAAAAAAGCGTTCAGTTGCTTGCATACGCTGACGACATTGACATCATAGGGCGTACCAAGCGAAATGTTACTGCTGCCTTTAGTGGTATTGAACGGGAGTCTAGTAAGATGGCAGTAAATGAAGGCAAAACGAAGTATATGTTATCGACAAGTAGAGACCAGCGGCGTATTGGATCTCAGATAACGGCCGATAACTAAACTTTCGATAAAGTCAAGGAATTTATTTATCTTGGCTCCGCCGTTACCACCAAAAATGATGTCAGTCTAGAGATCCAGCGCATGATCATTCTTGCTAACAGGTGCTATTATGGTCTCAATAGACAATTGAGTAGCAGAGACCTCTCTCGTCTGACAAAATGAACTCTACTGATACATGGACCCTATTAAGCGCTGATGCAGCAGCCTTTGGGGTATTCGAGAGGAAAGATCTTCGGTCCAGTGCGAGTTGGCGATGATTTCCGCACCCGATCTAACAGTGAACTGTATAAGTACCTCGACGAAATAGACGTTGTGCAGCGTATTAACACCCAGCGGCTGCGCTAGCTCGGCCATGTCATTCGAATGGAGGAGGATGCTCTGGCGATCGAGTATTTGATGCGGGGATCTGCGGAAGTCGGCGATGAGGACGACCTTGTTTGGAAGGACCAAATCGAGGAAGCCCTGTCATTGATTGGTGTGACCAACTGGCGCAGGCGCGCAAGAAGCCGAGGCGGCTGTAAAGATGTGTTATGGCAGGCCGAAATCCGTTAATGGGGTTATTAATGGCCAATTAAGTAAGTAAGTAAGTAGAATTTTATCCATTGTGTACAGATTCTTTTGACGATCACTGTATGTTATACGAGTATACATACGTTTATATTTGTTCCCATAATAATGTGAACATACCTGATTAGCATACGCTTGGACAAAATATTTAATGGCCAAAATCCTTAGTCTACACATACCAACAACTACAAATGCAAAAACGAAGCTAAAAATTCTACACCCAAAACTGTGTGCGAAAAATGCCTGACAGTGATGGTCATCTTCACTACCAACATCATCAAAGTTTGTTCAAACATCACATTCATACCGACACTTTGGTTTTGAATTCGAAATGTAAGTTTATGAAGGTTGTTGTTTCTACTCGATTTAGTGGTTTACGTGCGAACACTTTTGAAGTTCAACAGCCAAGGAACAGTTCTTTAAAATAAAGAAAAAAAAACCGCAGTCGTAAATAAAAAGACAATCAATTGAGGTGTCCTCCTGCTGTTTTGTACAGCCAAAAAATAATTTTTTTTCGTTTACCACTCGAAAAAAGGAAAGTACGAAGGATGTCTGATTAGTGGAAAAGTGGACTTTCGTTTGACTCGGAACAATTTCTTTGTTAACTCTATACATCCTTTCTAAGTAATACCGACTACTACTGCTATAAGTAGGTTTTTGTAGTGCCCTTGTAAACTATTCCTGTTATAGTCGTATTTAGTATTACTTTCCACTCGATTTCCTGGCCTTGGCATGGAGCAGCAGAATGAAATAATCACAGGTAGCATATGTTTTCAATTTCAATGTTCGAGCTGTAATTTTCTCAATACGAAACCATCGACCAATGTCCGAGCGAAAGCCAGACAAAGAGAAGATTTTGGATGTCATTACCTTCTCCTTACCTATCAGAAAGCAAACGAGTACTAGGAAAAGAAGTCGTAGTATTGTAGGCAATGTGAAGTCGACGTGGTCTAGTTGGTAGTGTATTGGCTTATTAGACGTAAGGCCTCGGTTCAAACCCCAGGTCAGGCATCTAAACGAAATATGACAAAATAGTTCTTCGACGACATTTTCTCAGAGATTTTGCCAGAAATCTGCTGAGATTGCCATGAAAAGTTTTTCAAAAATCGTTCGTTAGGAGTCGACTTTAAACTGTAGGTCCCACCACACATGTATATAAATTAACGCACACAACATAAGTGGTGTGAGAAACTAGGTCGTAATCCTGACTAAAGGGTTGTAATGACCAATTATGTACATACTATGTGTTGGCTTACTAGACAAGAGCCTGTGGTTCGAACAGCAGACTACTGGCAAAAAATCTGAAGATAAATGAAAAAATTCTCAGAAATCTTTCGTTCGCAGTCGACTAAAAACTGTAGGTCCCACACCACTCATGCATAAAATGAACACACACAACACGAGTGGTGTAAGAAGATATGTTGTAATCCTGACTAAAGGGTTGTAATAAGCACTTAAGTACTTAAGTAAGTAGGTATAGAATTTAGAAAAATTAACACAATTTTGTTTACAAACGATTTCACGTTGCTCAGAACAACTTGGCCTTTCACTCGCCTCAAATTGACGAATTTTGAGTAGAGACTTGAAGCTACACCCGTAAAAAAATTCAACCAAGAATCTGAAAGTAGACGATCATAAACAAAGTCGTGCGTTCGCTGAAAGGGCTCTGAAGCAATTGGCAAACGGCTGTAATTTTCATTAAGGAATCATCTTTGGAGATGAGTCCCATTTCTTTAAATATGGATACGAGAATTAACAAAATTGTCGAATTTGGCACGATTCCAATTCACAAGAGATCCAAGAGCGTCCAATTCATCACGAAAAAGTCTCTATTTGATATGGATTTTGTGCTGGCAGCACCGTTTGTCCATATTTCATTCAACGACATTGAAAAGGCCATCGATATTATGGGTGACTTCTATAGGCTGATAATTATCAACTCCTTTTGGCCTGAATTGGATCATCTGGCAACCTTCAGCATAAGATTTATATAAGACGACTCTTAAGCCATTTTTGATACTTTTCATGAGAGATTTGAGGGATTGATCATATCATGTGGAGGATACATACACACAGTTACTAAAGTATACATACGGTTAACAAATTTCAGAAATTTTTTAACCAATCCGCTTTCGTTGAAAATCTTTATAGTTTCCTCGATTTTAAGACGGTCTTTGGCATTGGTTAAAAAATTACTGAAATTGAACTGAATTGTGGCCCTGCACAGGCCCACAAAAGTATACATCCAATTAACAAATTTCACAAATTCGAAGAAAGATGACAAAGATTTTCAACGAAAACGGATTGTTTAAAAACTTACTAAAATTTGTTAACCGTATGTATACTTTTGTGGCTGAGTGTATGTGAACTTAGCCACAGAGATCGTGTAATTTAACCCTGGACGGTTACTCTTCATTTTTGTGCATTAAGGTTACTCTTCATTTTTGTGCATTAAGGTTACTCTCCGTTGAATCGACGAACTATTTAACCCTGAATGGTTACTGTTCGTGGAATCCACGAAGCTCATTTACTCTTTATCATATAGTTCTTTTATGTTTGGCCAAATTTTACTCTTTTTTTCAACAACTTTAGTTGATAACAAAAGCCTGCAGTGAGTAAACGTACGCTGGCCACCCATTTTTTTAACTCCGGTTGGTCATTTTTGTACAGCAAGGTTACTGTTCGTTGAATCGACGAACAATTAAAAAAAATTGTTTACATCTGCTCAGTGCAAGCTTTCCATATCAACTAATACAGAATAGAAACAAGAGTTTGACCAAAGACTATAAATATATATTTATAGTCTTTGGTTTGACATTTAATTTTTCATGGAGAAAGAGACAGTTAATATTACCAAAAAGTATTTCTGTCTCTCTCTGATTGGAACTTGTTTATTTATGTTTTTTTAGTTTTCGGGGTGGGTTTTTATATTGGCGAGAGTTAATAAAAAATGTAATTTTTGTCTAAAACTATTAATAAATAATAAAAACAACTAATAACAATAACAATTTTTAACTTTTTCTTTTAAGAAATTACAAAATATTGGCAACTTTCACCAAGAAAATGTTTTTATGAGCAGTACGTCTTATTTTGATCTTGTAATATTTAGCTTCTTAATTATCTCTCGCACAAGCAACCATATTCATTGTGACCGAAAATCACAAACATTTCGGTTAATATTTAAATATTTAAGAATCTTTAAACTTTTCATTAAGAAATTAAAAAATATTCCAAATTATCCCTTTTTTAACACAAAATAAATGATTGTTTACATTTAGTTTTTCTACTTTAACAGCCAGTTTTCACTCTGTATATCTGTTGCTTCTAACACATTTGATTCGCAAAACATTAAAATATTTTGTTTCTCCCTCTACGAGGTAGGTTTGAGCGTTTTTAAACGTCAAAGGTTTCATTCTGTACTATTTTGTGTCAACTAACGTTGTTGAAAAGAGAGCGAAATTTGGTCAAAAACAAAAGAATTATATGATAAAGAGAAATGATATTCGTTGATTTCACAAACAGTAACTGTCCAGGGTTATCTCAGTTGGACTCTTTCTTGTGGCGTTTTCTTCAGTCGCAACTACTGGAGAATAAGGTACGAGTCACAGTGGTACTCAAAGCCTTAATATCCTGATTTATGTGCCAGAGTCATGGAAATTTGGACATTTAAATGTGTTCCACACAGTGAAGCCGTGGCGGGTGTTTGAACTATGTTTGAAGTCACTGAGTTTAGTAGGTAGTGTGTTGGCATGGGACCACAGTTCACAGTTCAAACCCCAGGTCAGTCATCTCCAACAAAACAAAATATGAAAATATATTTCTTCGGCGACTTCCACTCAGCAGACTCCCTGCAAAAATTATGCGAATAAATAAAATTACCATGTAAAATTTATCAAAAAGTCTGTCGTTCGGAGTCGACTTTAAACTGTAGGTCCCGCCACTTATGTACAAAGTTAACACCCACAACATGAGTGGTTCGAGAAGCTCGGTTGTAATCCTGACTAAAGGATTGTTATGACCAATTATGTATGTATAATAGTCTTTCAAATGAAGAAAAAATTCCATTTATATACCAAACGATTTACAAAAGACCCTATAAGATGTAGTTAGTGTTGCTATTCTGTTCAAGCAATTGTTAATGAATAGTATACAACTTTAGTGGAATTAAATCATTCTCCGAATGCCTAATTCTTATGTTTATCCACGTGTTCAGATTGTTGTGAAAATAATCCAAATCCTTAGTAAATATTTGTCAGAAGAAATCAAAAATTCAAACTTTGTCTTGTCACCAGCATTGTTTATCTTCAAGTGTCTTAATTGCGTTGCCGGATGAAACATCTTAAAGTCTGAAAAGCTGATGATAAAAACAATTTCAAACCATTATGTTGTTTTTGTAATACGATTTGTTACGCAAGTTATAAGCCACTGAGTAAACAAATTCTTTCACACTCTTCTTGTTTTTTCTTATCGTTTTCAACAATTTTACATCATTCTAGTGGTTAAGTCTTAATGGAATGACAGAAATCCGGGGGCGTTTTAGAAAAGCGCATTTTAAATATTTTTTTTTGTTAGTTTTCTTAAGAGTGTTTATTTTTAATCTTTATTTGGTTTTATTTTCTTTTTATTTATTTTTACTGTATATTTAGTTTCCATTTGATTTCACTGTCACTTCTGTTGTTTTACCAGGTGTACAATAATTTGTTTAATACCTGATAACAAATAAGTGTGACATTTTACGCTTTCGAAATGGTTTAGTTCTCGTTGTGTGACAAATTTCTCACAAAAAAAAAAATAAAATGAAATAAAAAATTCAAATCGTAGAGCGTGGGGAGTCTAAATGAATTATGTGAGTAATTATTTGAATTTCAGTAACAAGTTTTATGGCTACAAACTTCTGGAAATCAAGTTGTATAAAACATTTATAGGAACATACAAAAAGAAATTCATTTTAACCGAACGCACAAGAATATGTATCATTCAACAGACCAGACTCCATGTTTCAACCTCCAACTCAGACATCTCGCACGAATTGAAAAAATATTTCTTTCAGCGACTTGCTCTCAACAGACTTCATGCAATTACTCTGATTGTTAAATAAAATAGCCATGAAAAGTTTCTTAAAAATTTGTCGATGGAAATCGGCATGAAACTGTTGGCCTCGCCACTCATGTATAAATTTAACACACACAACATGAATGATGTGACAAACTATGTTGTAATCCTGAGTGATACTTTGATACTAGAAGCTCACTTGAGCAAGCATAGCGGCCCGTTGTGACGCCACAGGTGAACGCAGACTCTGTACTGACCAAGTTCCTCTAAACCAGGGAAGAAGAAGAAATTGGTCACACAAGGGCTGTACATTTAAAGCACGACTACTCCACGCTGAAAAGCCGGCCCGAAAGTTTGATAAACGATGCTATAGCCTTGACATCAATGGATGATAGTTCCGTTAAGCCGAAAAGAATTGGAGAGCCAAATAACCTATATCTGCACATCGCAGGCGATGGGAATTGACAAAGAAAGTGGATAACAGTGTTTTCTTCCTCAGCGGATCTGCACCCACGGCAGAAGTCGTTAGATGGAAGCTGCATTCTTTCCGTGTGTCTTCCCATTACACAATGACCTGTAAGCATGGCCTCTGTGATAGAAATGACGTTACGACCAAGTCCAAGTAACTGGTTGGTGCGTCTTCTACCATCGAGGGCCAAGTGAGCCTAGCGGTGGAGCACGACTGCTTATTGACATAGATAGGTTGGGGTCTCGAAAGAATTTCCGTGCGGTGGCCAGCTTAACCGAGGTAAGTGGCATCCCCAAGTCGATTGAAGAGGATTCCGGAAGTAGTGCGCCAACCAGCACCAGCCTGCACCAGTTTCCCGGAATATTACTGTGCCCAGGGACCCAGATAATTGTGACACCGAAGCGCCCATAACGAAGGTCGAGGCAGCGACGACATTTCCTGACGATCCTGGAGTTATTCACAACGTTCGGCAGAGATTTCATGGCAGCCTGTCTATCAGAAAAGATCGAGATGCGGGTGAAAGGAACTCCATTGACGAGGATCCATTGAGCAGCCCGGTAGATGACCTTAATGCCAGAAAAACGCTACAATAATCCGGCAGCCGAAAGGAATGTTCTGGTTCACTTTTCCATAGGAGACTCCGGTGCATACATCTAGGAGTTCCGACCGGACTAATTTTGTTTTAAAAAAATTTTCGTATGTGATAGAGCCTTACTAATTGGAACTGAAGAGGTAAACTCAATAATTTGAATACGAAATTCAGTGGCATTAAGTGTTGATATAAAGGAGATGCATTGAAAACAAGACTTAGAGAATAGTGTCGTATTCAACGAGCCCAAATGCATGTTTAAAAGCACTAAACCATGCACATGACATCTGAGAACAGAAAAAATAAGACTCCAAATTTACCATCGCATCACAAGCTCAACTGCAACAACTTCAATAATTTCAATACACGGGAAGAATGGTACCGCCACAGCGGTAGGTATAAGTAGAAATTAATCGAAGTAGAAAATAAAATTAGAAAATCGATAAGAGCACTTACATACCTACATACATAAGTAGTCATTACAATCATTCAGTCAGGATTATTACTCAGCTTCTCAAATCACTTATATTTTGTGCGTCAATTTTATACATGCGTGGGGACCTGCAGTTTTAATTCGACTCCATTCGAATTTGCAAGAAATTTCGTTTTATTGGAGACGTCTGACATGAACCGAGGCCTAATATTTAACAAGCCAACACACTACCTACTAGACTATACCGACTTCATTAAAACTCAAAAATCGGTAGGCTAAATAAAACCATGTGTTCTGCTCGGGCAATCGATCGCTACGATTTTCATCTTCAGCAATGTGATCCACTGCTGGAAGATTTTTCGAACTTTGGACAAGACTAATCCATTGGAGATCTTAGAGTGTTCAATGCATGCCAAAAAACTCACTGTTTGATGTGAATTTTTGGGTTGGCGCCGTTATCAGTCCATACTTCTTTAAGAACGTGGTCACTGTCAACAGCGATTACTATAAACTAATGATTACGAACCAACTTTTAGCCTGAAATAGATGATCTGGACACCGACGACAAGTGCTTTCAATAGTACGGTGCTATATGCCACTCCTTATATCATTTTGAATATTCTGAATTAACATCATCTCACATGGATGTGATATTAACTGGCCACGGAATTTGTGTGTTTTGATACCTCTAGAATTTTTCTTGTGGCGATTTCTTAACTTACAGATGTGTAAGAATAAGCTACAAACCACAGAGGGCCCTCAAAGCTAACAAAATCCATGCTTTCTGGTTATTTTTTTTTTAAACACTCAAGGCTGGGTGTTCCCTATTCTTGTAGTGAATTGTGTTGGAATTCAGGAAATATAGTTTATAAGAGAAAGGAAAGCGTGGAAAGTGTTTGACAATTTTTTCTAATGACCAGTGTATAATACCTTCGACACTTTTTTTCGAGAATTGTTTTTTGAAGTAATAATCCTCACTTTCTTTTTCTAGTGTGAGTAATCATATGAAAAAAATTTAGATATTGGTGTTTTGCTTTTGTATTGTTTAACATTAAAATTATGAAACAAAAGCTATAAAAACAGAATAATGAACTTGTTTACAAATTATCGCACTTCTTAGGGCCATTATTACAACTTGCCGTTAACTAAAGGGAGGATTTTAACGGGCAGATAAATTGGTTTTCATTATTATGAGTACCCAATAAAATAGAGGTGATCGTTAAGCTAAAGGGAGGATCATCCTACTTGCCATATTATATATTATTTTCATTATGGCAACTTCAAATTTAAACAAAATGAGCATATACAACAAAAAAACGAAGCCCGCGGTTGCCACTGCGTTAAAAAAAACTTGTATAATTGAGCAGTTTTATCGACATTGCTCCGGCACTGCTATATTTTTGAAAAATTTTATCTGTAAGTTATAATAACGAAAATAAGTTAAAGGTAACTTTACAGTTCCCTTTAGCTAAAGGTACCTTTAACTAAACCCAAGTTTAACGGCAAGTTGTAATAATGGCCCTTAATATAACAATAAACACCAGTATAAAAAATGGTAAACAAGTAAACAAAGATACAACAACAAACACTACAAGAATAAACGATGTTTACAATTATAGAGATTTCGAGAAGGAGAAGTCATGAACGTTCGTCTTTCAAAAACATTCGTCAGACTGTTTACTTTGCCAAATAAAAGGCAAAGCAAAGCAGGCGACTGAGTTAGTGAAGTTCAGTCAGTCTAGTGTGAAGACGCGGTGTGTTTGAAGAGAGTAATCGTGGTTTAAAGATCTTCGTTATAAAGATCAGTCGAACAATTGTCTAGTACAACAAAGCAATTGTTGTTGTTTACATAAAGTTGTGAACAGTGGCACACAGAATGGTGCGATTAATAAAGAATTTCAATTAAAACTAAACACAGAATTATTTTTATTTTATTTTTAATCTACAAGCTCATATTTTAAACGTTTTTAAAAGGTACAACCCTAACAATAATATAATAATGTCAAAAAACAATTAGACAATCACAAACACCCAGAGCCCCTGGTGGAAATCGAACACACGGCCTAAGCACTTGAAGTATAGCGCACTACCACAAGGTCATTGGAACAACCCCAAAGAAAATTTCAGTCTGATTTATTCTCCCGAGAGGTTGGAATATACGATATTTCGAATGCGCTCTAGTCAGAAATGCCGTGAGGGACATTTGAACGATCTTGTAGTCCAGACATAATGGTATCAATAGATCTGTCAAACGAATCGAAAACCAAAATTTTCAGGTTTTACAGTGGGTTTCTATTTAGGTTTTCATATGAATTTAAAGTTACCCTCGATATGAAAAATTCCAGTGTCTGCCTTTAATATGCTGTCAGTGAAGTAGTTTTTTTAAGGTGCCTGCCTTTTCTTATCGCACTTCAATGCATTCTGTTTATTTCTTTATAAGTTTTTGTATTTTTTTTTTGTTTCGAAAACAGTGGCGTTAAATAAAGTTATCACTGACGGAGTTGCAGTTTTTTCGTTTTCGTTTTTAAGGAAAAGAAGATTTCTTTAGTTGCACTGTGATCCTTATCTCTTAAGAGAAAATGAAGTTTGATTGTGTACCCCATATATTAAACTGCATGAATAGGAAGTTGAGTTGTTGCTTTTGGTATCACATGTATCTTTACTTAGTGGCAAGTAGTTCACAATCGAACTTGCTTTACTTCCCTGCCCTTATGCAAGCCTGTCTCCATTTGTTTCTTGGCATACAACGGTGTATGTAAACTTTTTTCTTCGACTATATTAACGCTCCTGCATTATCGGTGGTAACGGTATGCCTTAAACGTGTAGAAAATGTAAGTTATTTATTTTTTTTTTGTTAACCTAACATTAACGGTAAACTTGCATTTTGTTAAGCACTTGGGCAAAGAGTGTACACGAATACTCTTTTACAAAACGTTATTCAACAGCACGTGCATTCAAAAGTATGTGTAAATATTGAGATTGTTTTATAAAAACGCAGCTGCAAGCTTGATCCATTTTATGATCGCCGTAATCGTCCGAGAGAAACGTGATGGATAAATATGCAAACGCTGTATAAATTTGAGTCCACTGGTTCAGTAAACGATTGACCAATACCTGTACACCGACGAAACGGAAGATCTGTTATAAACATCGCCACTGTCCCTGAGCATGTGCAGGAGAATCTGAGGCAGTCGATAACTCAAGCACACGATCCTTTGCATATCACAATATGAAGAATTTAACGTCGTGACTTGGGTCTGCCAAGCCGTAAATAATTCAACTGAAGCTTACCATCAGATAAGCTACCGCTGTCTCTGAGCATGTGCAGGAGCATCTGAGGCAGTCGATGTCTCAAGAACACGATCCTTTGTACATCTCAATTTGAAGAATTTAACGTCGTGATTTGGGTCTGCCAAGCCGTAAATAATTAAACTGAAGCATTAACTGATGGTAAGCTACCGCTGTCCCTGAGCATGTGCAGGAGCATCTGAGGCAGTCGATATCTCAAGAACACGATCGTTTGCATATCACAATTTGAAGAATTTAACGTCGTGACTTGGGTCTGCCAAGTCGTACATAATTCAACTGAAGCATGAACTGATGGTAAGCTACCATAGACAACAACTTGTGGGCCCTGAAGGGGCTGTGAAACGTTATCTTCAGTGATGAGACCCATTTCTGCATGAATAGTACGTACAAAATTGTGCAATTTGTGGCGATACAACAGCAACAGATGGCAGAGCATCCAATGTATACTGAAAAATCACTGTTTGGTGTGCATTTTAGGCTGGCGGTCCATATCTGCCTGAGGACTATGTTGGCCAATCGATCGGCATCAGATGGAAGAGCATCCAATGTATCGTAAGAAATCACTGGTGTGCATTTTAGTCAATATCTGTCTGAGGACTATGTTGGACAATCAATCACTGCTAACGGCGAGCACTATAGACGACTGTCATTCCAAGTGTTAGTGATGTATTCGGGCCACTGGGAACGTGTTTTTGAATAAGCCATAAATCACAGTGGTGCTTGAAGCCATTATAACCAATGCCGTCAAAGAAATTCACACCAAGTTAAGCCGTAGTTTAGGTTAGGTTAGAGGACGTGTACTTGTCAATTAAGACAAGTACAGTACCCGGAGGTCGAATTGACATACAGTTTAAAGTCGACTCCGAACGACAGATTTTTTGAGAAACTTTTTCATGGCAATTTTATTTACTCTCAAAGTTTTTGCCAGAAATATGCTGAATACGCCGAAGAAATACTTTTTGTATTTTGTCTTGATGTCTGGCCTGGGGCTCGAACCCTGGCTTTACGTTTAATAAGCCAACGCACTACCTACTAGACTACGGTGACTTCTGAATAAGCCATAAATCACAGAGGTCCTTGAAGCTATTATAACCAATGCCGTCAAAGAAATTCAAAGTTATACCGTAGAGACCAGGAAACTTGAAAATTTCGAATGCGCTACACTCGGAGAAACCTAGGTTTCGCTTTTAAGTAAAAACAACTGCGTAAGCCCATAAGCATTTTGTCTGCCCTGGCCTATATAACACACACCATAAAATATTTCTACAATTTCCTGCTGGTTCACCAAACCGCATGCAAAATTGTTCCTTTTAATGCCGTCCTCGAAACCAGACGCAATAGCGCCTAATGGTATTACGCTTACGCAGGAAGTATTTTGTTGACAGTAAATATCATCAACACTCTTTTTCTTTCTGCAGCTACAATGCATTTTCTGTTGCATTCTATAAAAAAAAGAAAAAGTTGTTGATTGTCGCTGGCAGCCAATTGAATACTTCTAGGTGGGAATGTGTTAAGAAATTACGCTGTATATGGTATTTATAATACGAGAGGGCGAGAGAGAGAATAAAAACAAAATGGTAAACCATTAATATGGGCTGACCGAACAAAGGATGATAAAGTTCAGCAACAACAACAACAACAACAGCAGCAGCAGCTACAATGATAAAATTAATCAATAATAAAATATAACGTCATCAATATCATTAACTTTGGTTTTCTGCTTCAAAATACAGAAAAAAAACAACAACAGCATGTCAACGATAATGCAAAATAATGGTGATCAATAAAGAAAAGGGAACGAGTACATAAAAATGATGAACAGTTAGTTGTGCTTGACTATTGAATACTCTACAATACCCTTCATTAGTATACAAGTTAGTATACAACACTTATAAATGTTTTTCACGGAACTCCGCAGAATAATAAAGGGTAAGGTGCCTTGGGTAGTTTCCACGCATAATACAAGAGTCTTAAGTTCAATTCTCACAAGAGACTATCGTATCTAACAAAAGCGTAAGATCTCAGTTACGGCGACTTTCTGGCAAAATCTCTGGGAGCAAATAAAATGGCCATGAAAAGTTTCTCAAAAATCTGTCGCTCGGAGTCGTCTTTAAACTGTAGGTCCCGCCGCTCATGTATAAAATTAACACACGCAACATGAGTGGTGTGAGAAGCTAGGCCGTAATCCTGACTGAAGGGTTGTAATGGCCAATTATGTAGTGACTTCAACTGCATGATAGTGACTTCAACTGCATGATTGGGAATTCAACTGCATGATAGCCATTCGCAAGCTTTGCCTTTTGCTACATAACGTTGAACATGTTTGCCCTTTACGTAGAAAAGCGTAATCTCTGCGGTTTACACTTTATATGAAATCTTTTTGCATGAGTGTCAATGTCACACACAACAACATTTAGGGTTTAAGCAGACTTTCAGTGCGTCGCATTATTCATTTCTGTTCAAATTTTCTGTGTTATATTGTTTGAACCCGAAGCTAATATTTAATCGTTAGCATCTTTAACATATTCAATTCCAATGTAGAAAGTTTTTCTGCATGTTGTGTCATAACCGGTTAGTTCATATGCTCTGCAGTTACCTGGAATGTACCTATTACCAGCGACAGCTGAATTTTATTCTGCTCAAGCTAGATATCATTTCATGGAAACATGGAGCTGTTACAGCTGCCTAGCTTCATTAAACGGCAATATACTGCCTTCAAGAGAAATGACTCATTCAACCGAAAACAAAAAGTACTTTTAAAAGCACTAAACTCTTAGTTCCTCCAGTCTATAGTATGTTGGTTTATAAGACGTGAGGCCGCGGTTTAAATTCCAGGTCAGGAGATCTCCAACAACTCTGGCACAAAAAAAAATCAATTATGCCATGGAAAGTTTACCAAAAAAAAAAAAAAATTGTCGTCTGGAGTCGACTTTAAACTGTAACTCCCACCACTCATGTATAAAATTAACACATACAAAATGGGTGGTGTGAGAAACTAGGTCGCGATCACGGCTGATTGCTAAGAAGAGATATTTGAGCCGGGGGTGAACCGTGGACTTTCGTCTAATGCACTAAGCTCTACCTACTATACTACGGCGACTTCTAAGCACTACTCCTTCCATATTAATCAACATGACTATACATACATAATTGGTCATTACAACCCTCCAGTCAGGATTACGACCTTGTTTCTGACACCACTTATGTTGTGTGTTAATTTTATAGCGGACCTACTGTTTAAAGTCGACTCCGGGCGACAGATTTTTGAGAAACTCTTCATTACAATTTTTTATTTACTCTCAGTTTTTGCAGAAATCTGCAGAGAGGATTTGCCGAAGGAATACTTTTTGTATTTCGTTTCTAAGTGTCTGACCCTTGCTTTACGTCCAACACGCTACCTACTAGACTACGGCGGCTTCTTCACTATACTAACCTTATTCTTAACCTTCTTATCCTTTCAAAGAAGAGAACATAACTTTTGCTTTTATTAAACGGCGATCTTTCTAGAACAAGGACTCATGGTTCTTCCTCTAACGAAAGCAAAAACTCCATTCAATTGCATTATGCATAAATAAGATGTCTGTTGCTTGTCAATCAAATCTTGCAACATATATTACCGATCCTAGTATAGCGGCCACATCAATATCCATAAAAAATTAAAAAAAAAAATTAAAGTAAACATCATCAACCATGATGATGGCGTTGACAATGACAGCTACAACAAGGAAAATCGGTTATTGAATGGTGTAGACTTCGAATTCTACATTGTATACATGTACGTTTTACCAACAACTAACCACGAGTAGATGCAATAAACTTTGCAGCACAAAAAAATAAATAAAAAACAAAATTAATAAAAAATGAAGGGAAAGCAGGCATACACAATGCTCCATAAACGAAACTACCAAACCATATCCATTTCATTATAATTTACTGCACTTTGCAAATTGTTGTGGTCAATTAATGTCAGCATGTTACCATAAAAAAAGAAAAAAATTCCCAAACTGTACTACCAATAGTTTTAGTGTCCTCAGAGCGATTCCTTTAATGTTTGGTTGATGTTGTTTGCCGTACAACATGTTGTAATACAACAACAATACTGCCAATATATTGCAAATATTAATAAATAATGTTGCAACATTTTCAACATTTTTACTTCAAGTTTATTTAAAACGCATGAATTCTGCCTGAAGGAAATTTACTACATACAACATGTAGAAGAATTCATAAAAATCTGGAGGGGAGAGTTGGTAATTGGGGGCATATTTTTATTTAAAATTACAAGCATAATGGAACATATTTAAATATTTAAGTTCTTGGAATGGCAATATTTAATGTGGAAAACTCTGATTTCATTTGATTCAATTTTCCTCCTTTAAAGATTGCTTCTCTGAAGAATCTACCAAAATCGTATGACTGGCAAACAATTCCATCAATATGTTCGCCATGTCAATTTTTAAGAGGAACATACATACATACATACATAATTGGTCATTATAACCCTTCAGTCTGGATTACGACCTAGCTTCTCACACCACTTATGTTGTGTGCTTTAATTTCATACATGATTGGCGGGTCCTACCGTTTAAAGTCGACTCCGAACGACAGATTTTTTAGAAACTTTTCATGGCAATTTTATTTATTCTCAAAGTTTTTGTCAGAAATCTGCCGATAGGAAGTTGCTCAAGAAATATTTTCATATTTTCGTTTTGATGTCTGACCTATGGTTTGAACCGGAGCTTTACGTCTAATAAGCCGTCACTTCAAAGAGGAATACTGGAACGCAATCTACAATTTTTTCATGGCTCTACAGTTGAACGCAGGAAACAATTAATAGATGATGAAACCACACCAGAATATACAATTGAGGACTGTGTTGGCATTCGAGCCCAGTAAAGTGAAAGAGCCATCATGAATCATGAAGCCTTGCCGGAAAAGTTTTTTTTTTTTTTTTTTTTTTTTGAAAATTCCACTTTACGGTCAACATACTGGAACCTTGGGTGCAAGCAATTTGTGCAATTATTGAACTAGGCATGCCGAAAATAATATAACCGCTGTGACATGCAACCTTGAAGAAACATTGAAATATTGATTTCTTGTCACCCTCAACTCGTTTGTCTTGAATCTTGGCTTAACAACTTCTTGCCTACAACTTCAGCTCTTATAAGAATTGCAGCCCGACTACCTTCGATTGCGTGGCGTCATTGATAATTGCGATCATTTAAACTGACAGAAAATAAAAATTCTCATTGCTACATTATCTTTTTCAAGTATAGACTGGTTTTCGGCTTTCTTGTCGGTTCCTCTTTAAGATCGGAGTTGTGTTTTCTCAGAATATGCGCAATCCATCGCGATTTATTTGCGACAATTTCCTTATAGAAACTTAGTAGGGGTTTTAACATAAGAAATATGTACTGTCACGAACAGATATTGGAAAGTAATTATTAGAGATATCAACTGCATTCAAGCGTTTAAAACGGCTATTGACAGTACATTCCGAACATGATCTGACTAATCCCAGTAGCCTTTGAATGTATTTTTCTTTAAATATTTAATTGGAGGTTATCGCACTAAGATACCATTCTAAAGTTAGGGATATGAATGGCATTCGTTCACGTTGATTCGTGAATGACATGATTTGCTCCTTTAGTCGCCGTTCGTAAATTCACGTATGTCGAGACTTCATAAAATCGAGATCAAATATCAATAAAAATTATATTCCAAATATGTCTGTCTACGTGGGTAACTCAATAATGGCTGTCGATTTAAGTCATGAGCTAGTTTGCTATCAATGGCTAAATAAATAGCAACACTGTGCTCATTGATAGCTGTTCACCAAAAATGGTCGGAAGTACTCTCCTCCTTGAAGCCGACAAGAAGGAAATTTTTCTCAGTGTATCGCCTAAACGCGATTAGACTGATAAGTGCCTTTAGGACAATATCTGATGAAGCGGCACTAAAGGGTGTTTTTTATAGAGGTATAGAACTTTAAGTTGGCATTACTTTTCAAGAAGGCGACCGATTTAACAGCTGTCAAGTGATTTATTCTCAGTTTGGTTTGGTAATTCAGCATGAATAGACTCACGCCTGAACAACGCTTGCAAATAGTGCAATTTTATTTCGAAAATAATGGTTCTGTGCGGAAAATGTATCGCGCACTACGTCCATTTTATCGTCGACAAAATCGTCCATCAGAGCAGTTAATTCGATTAACCATGGAACGTTTTCGCACCACGTTTACTCTTATTGATAACTCGCCCAGAGACGCTGTACGGTACGTACAGAAGAAGCTATTGCTGCTGTAGAGCGTAGCATTGAGGAAGACCCGAATGAGTCCATCCGCCATCGAGCACAGGAATTGGATCTGTGTCCATCCACTTTATGGAAGATTTTGCGGAAGGATCTTGGATTGCGTGCTTACAAAATCCAACTCGTTCAAAATTTTAAGCCAAACGATCATCAAGTAAGGCGTAGATTCGTCGAATGGGCCCAAAACGAGATTCCCGTTGTTCCCGATTTTCATAAGCGCATTTTGTTTAGCGATGAACCGCACTTCTGGTTCAATGGCTACTTCAACAAACAAAACTGCCACATTTGAAGTAAAGATAATCCTTAAGTGTATGTGGAAACACCATTACATCCAGAAAAACTGACTGTTTGGTGCGCTTTATGGGCTGGTGGAATCATTGGTCCGTACTTTTTCAAAAACGATGGTGGCCAGAATGTTACAGTCAATGGTGATCGGTATAGAGCCATGATTACTAACTTTTTCATTCCTGTGGTTTCAACAAGATGGCGCAACATGTCACACAGCTCGTGCCACAATAGATTTATTGAAAGACACGTTTGGTGACCGCCTAATTTCATGTTTTGGACCTGTGAATTGGCCTCCAAGATCTTGTGATTTAACACCGCTGGACTACTTTCTGTGGGGCTATGTAAAGTCATTGGTCTATGCGGTAAAGCCACAAACGCTTGACCATTTGGAAGACAACATTCGCCGTATTATTACCGATATACGGCCACAAATGTTGGAAAAAGTCATCGAAAATTGGACGTCCAGATTGGACTACATCCGCGCCAGCCGTGGCGGTCACATGCCAGAAATCATATTTAAAATGTAATGCCACAAGATTATCTTTCGAATAAATAAAATTCATGTCAATCGAATAATCCATCGTTGTTTTATTGCAACTTAAAGTTCTATACCCCTGTAAAAAACACGCTTTAGTATTGGCAAAGACCATGCCGATAGACATATTGGTGAATGAAATGAGACATCTTGAGGTCTTATGGCAAGCTGCGGCTATAGAAAAGGGAAAGCGATGGATTTCCATGTACAAATGGCCTCCACGATTGTAGTACAGTTTGAAGAGAACGGGGACATCTCACCTTATATCCGTAATACGATACTATACGGCATACGGCATGTTATCCCATGAATTTATTAAGAGAAGAGTTTGGCAAGCAGTGGATCTCATCTTATGGGGTACTGTGAGTAGAATTTCTACGTTACCCAGTTCTTTAGCAGGCATGGTTTCAGAAAAAAAAAATACATAGATTTGGATGTCCCAACTGTGTGGATACCGATGAACTTGTGAAACAGATTCCACTATCCTAGATGGCCCAGAGAAATAGAATCAGCTTATAAATGAGGTGGTTTGTAACCAGTACAGTCAATGTATACATACATACATAATTTGTCATTACAACACTTTAGCCAGGATTACGACATAGTTTCTCAAACCATTTATTTAGCGGAAGTTAATTTCATACATGAGTGGAGGGAATTACAGTTTAAAGTCGATTCCGTACGAAAGTTTTTCTTTTTTTTGAGAAACTTTTTCATGGCCTCACGTCTAATAAGCCAACACAGTACCTACTAGACTACGTTGACTGTAGTCTAAAGCTGATGTTATATTGGTACTCCAACCGTTGGAGATACAGAGGCAGAATTTGAGAGAACTTTAAAGCTAACCAGCTTTTGAAAGCTGTTATATACCTGCATCTTCGCGGAGAAAGAATGGTTAACTGATATATAGTAGTGGATTGGTTTACCCAGGGATGGTGAATCGTACACGCGTATGATGGAACATATGTAACTTTGTTCTAAAATATTCGCCAGTTTAGAACAAAAATATATTAAAAAAGAAGATGGTGTATCACCTAGAAAGATTTTTACGCTGCAACCCCTAGGGAATATATTGTCCAATGCAGCCAAGGTTGTATAGAGTAAATCAACTGAATATAGGGTGATATTCAAGTCGTTATTACATTACCAACGACTCTTTTCAACAATAAATTTAAAACAACCAATTTCAGTTCACCATGATAAAATCAACACCCAACATGTCCTTAAAACTGCAAAACTTTTAAACCACAGAAGCCCAAAATAATTACTGCGGACAAGACAAGGAGGTGATTAAATGCGAAAAAAGTATGTGAACTGTTAAGAAATACAAAAAAAAGAGAAGTAAAGTAAGAACAATTAATGAAAAAATAAACAATAATTATAAACACTATAAAATTATATATATTTATGAGCCATATACCTACATACATGTGGATACGACGTGGAATAATTTATTATGAAGTACGGCAAAAGAAGTTCACTTTAAAATAAATTCCGTTTTTAACGAACCCAACGTTAATAATATTCTTTTAGAGGGATTTTATTGTTTATGACTGGCAATTATCATAATGACAGTCTTGTTAACATTATGAACAGATCTGAACGTGTTTAAATAAAAGAAAAAATAAGTTTTAATACTGCAATAAAAAGCTGCCAATACTGGCATGTCCTATGTAAGGTTAAATTATAATCTCATGTGCAGAGATGAAGCACAAGTTAATGGTGTTTAAGAAAAAATGTCTACATTAGTCGACTACTCAAAATTCCTTTCTACAACAAGGCCTTGTGTACGTAGACTATTCTGAAACCCCTGCAAAATAAAATACCATTTAGAGATGGGCTTTCAATTTAAAGCAATTGGTAGGTGGGTAGGTTGGAGTGGTAGTTTCGATATCAAAACTCACTTAAGCACGCATAGCATCCTGTTGTGATGCCACAGATAACCTACTATTGCGTGAAATTTGTTGAAAATTATTTCACATTTAAATTCTTTTACCCTCTAATTGTCGAGACACTATCATTTGATACAAGGCTTTGTCTCAATTTATGTCTTCCAGAGAGGGAGCAGTTATCCCTAAAGTATCTAAAGTTCCCAAAAAAAAACGGCTTTTGCAGGGTGTTTTGTTGCGCCTCTTTTGGGAAGAAAACTGTATTGTTTCCTTGGGGAATTATACACTGAAAACGCTCTATCAAAAACACAATGCATCAATTGATTTGCGCGTTTTAAAATTTAAGATTTTTGTATCAAGACAAAGAGCATTCCGTACATCTGCAAAAGGTTGAACACCGAAATTTGAAAAATTGATAAATCATTAAGCTTGACCCAAGCATCATTTTTAAAGCGTTTGAAAGCAGTTGAATTCTTTCGAAAGCATGAAAATTTAATGCAATATGAACTGAAGGCTGGTTTCAGGTTGTTTTATCACAGAAAGAAATCATTTTATCACTGGTGATGAAAACCGCAATCGTTACGATAATCACAAGAGCAAGAAGACATATATGGAGTGCGGAAAATATGCAAAAATCTACGACCAAGCAAAATATTTATTTAAGCCAAGGTAATGCTCTGTATTTTGTGGGCTCAAAAAGGTCTGATCCATTATAAGCAGTTAAAGTATTTCACAGAATACTGGCCGAGGCATAATTGTGATAAAAAAATCAATCGCCAGCAAAGATGAGAAATTTTTCGGTAAGTAAAGTATACTTATTTATAAAACTCTAACAATATGGCCTTGTGTATATAGGGTCTTCCGAACTCTCACAGTTGTTAACGGCCATCTTATTTGTCATTTATTCAATCTGCTTCGCAAATCACCATGAACCACCATACACAATGCCGTGAGTTCGCTGAATGGAGTATTTGGAAACTGACCATAATTTTGACCCCAATTCTGGTTAAATGGGTACATGAACAAACAAAATTCGCAAATATGAAACAATACCAATCCACATGAAAACCAAGATCATTCAATGCTTTTCGAAAATGTCACTGTTTGGAGTAGATTTCAGACTAGTGGCGTCATCGGTCAATGTGGGTTTGAGAACGATAACGAGCATTATAGATCAACGATTACCAACCTCTTTTGGCCAACAATATGTCGTTTTAAAAATACACCGTTACGTGCAACACAATCATGCCACATTGGATACTTCGCACGAGAAATTTTTTTATTTATTTATTTTATTTGCCTATGGAAATATTCCTTGTAGGCAATTTTGTAATGTTACAAAATATCAATTTTTAAAACTATGAATTTAAATATACAATTACATTATTTTTTACAACATTATTCGATGAGGGAAAATCTATTAACATGTACAATTTATTAAATTCTTTACACATTCTCCTTATTGGATCAGCACCAGTGTAGTTGGATCTAAAAAATTGTATTGATAATGGGAAAAAATGACGTGACGGACGTTGAGGAACATTAAACGTGATATTATGGATTAGAAAACTGGAGCCTATATCACCAGTAATTGCATTGAATATGAACGAGATATTTAACATAGTTCTGCGGCTTTTAAGTGTCGGAAGTTTAATTAATGCTAGTCTGGCAGAATAAGAAGGTAAACTTGTGGGATTAAAATTCAGTCCTCGGAGACAAAACATCAGTAATTGCTTTTGTACAGATTCGATGACGTCGGAATATTTTTTATATAGAGGATCCCATATTATGGATCCATACTCGAGTATAGGCCTTACAAGAGATGTGTAGAGCGATTTAGTAACATGAGGATCGTTAAATTCTTTAGCCCACCGTTTTATAAACCCAAGTTTTATATTCCAAGTACGGAATAATATTTGGTTTGGTATTAAGTTGAACTCCTAGATTCAGGAAGTTATCTACAAGCTCTAGCTCGTATCCATCAAAAGCATAGTTTGCAGAAATCGGATTCTTTCTTACAAATCTCATGTACTTACATTTTTTGAGATTAAGCTGCATTAGATTTAAATTACACAATAAATGAAACGAATTTACGTCATTTTGAAGAAATTTCTGATCGGAACTTTGGCGATAACTTAAGAAAATTTTTACGTAATCAGCGTACATTAGGATATTGGAATAGTGAATCGTATCAGGTAAGTCGTTAATAAACAATGAAAACAGAGGCGGTCCAAGATGGTTACCCTGAGGTACACCAGAAAGGACATCAATACTTCTGGAGCAGTAGTTATTAAAAAGTACGGTTTGTCTTCTGTTAGTTAAATATGAGTAAATCCATTTTAAACTAAGATTAGAAAATCCCAATAAATAAAGTTTCTTCTTCAAAAGTACATGATTGACTTTATCGAAGGCTTTGCTGAAATCCGTGTAGATAACGTCTGTTTGTTGCTGATGAAAAAATCCTCGATAAACAACATAAACAAATTTAAGAACTTGAACACTTTTTTTATCCAATAGCCTGTAGTTAGTCCCAATGGCATACTCCTAATGAATGATTTCAACGTCCCAAAATAGTCTAGAGGGTTAAACTTTTACAACAAAAGTTTCTAAGAAAAAATATATTTATATTAGTATGTATGGCAGCTTAAAACATGATATTCAACTGGAATTTTATTGCCCCCCATACCCATAATTATTTAAAGTCTGTGAAATTAGTTTTGGTCAACCGTTTTCTTTCTTCAAAGCGTCTTCTGTTTTGACTTGTGTTGTATAATATTTTGATCGGTTAGACCACACACATGCCGTTATTAAACTCATTTGCATAAGACAACTAAGTGAAAAGGAAAAAAAAAAAACTCCGAAAACAAGCAACAAACATGTCATCATGTGTCAGAAATTATGGAAAACATATTTTGATGTGAAGTGGAAGAACCATTAAGATATTATCAGGTACAAAAAACAACAGAAAAAACTTGAGATACAACACCTTTAAACCAAATTACTCAAACGTAAAGGTGAGAAAAGAGCGCTTCTTAGGGATACAAGTTTTTAGTTTCACAATTAGTAGGTTGTTGTGTGAATAACACGAACAAATTGGTTGATTTGTTTCTTTTTTTCTGTTTTAAATCGATATTTTATATGGGGTTTTTGTTTTATTTATTTTTATTGGATTTTCCATAGAATTTCGGTATGATGGGAAAATAAAAATTAAATTTGTAAAATGAACGCAATTAAGTAAAATTAATAGATTGTCACTAAATAACAATGTTATCGATAATTAATAAAGAAAAAAATCTCTATGTGACATAGAACTCTCAAATTTCAATTTAAAATACAATGCCTGGTATTTATCGATAAAGGAAAAAGAGCCCAAATTTTGTCAAGTGAAACATTCATAAATTATTTTCAGAGGCCAAATATCAATTATTAACATTCATATGCTCTTGTAGTAATCGATAACATAGGGTGGGCCACATCTGTCGGTTTAAATTTGAACCATTGGTTCTTTCGAATCTGGCAGTACTTTTTGTCATTATATTCTGTCACAAAATTCAGTATATTATCTCGACTGAACGTAATAAATCGATTTACGATTAAGCAACGTTAGGACTTATTGGGAGAAACTGCACGGTGATGTCGATTTTGCCTAAAAAATTATGTTTTCGGTTGAGGCTCATTTTCATCTTACTGGGTACAGCTATAAGCAAAATTGCCATATTTGGGGCTCATAAAACACACACGTGGTCCTATAGAAGCCAATGCACGCATTACGAGTTACGGCTTGGAGCAGCATGTGAAGCGGCTGCATCATTGGCCCATATTTCTTTGAAAATGAGAATAGCGCAACCATTACGGTCAGTGGAGACAGCTATAGCACCATGATAACTAAATTTTTTATACCCGCTCTTCATGGTATTGAGGTGAACGATGTTTGGTTTCGTCAGGATCGTGCAACTTGCCACATATCTCATGCCACTATCGTTTTTTGTGTCAAACGTTTGATGGCTGTTTAGTTAGCCGAAATGCTTGTGTCAATTGACCGATCAGAAGCTGCGATTTGACAACGTTATACTATATTCCGTAGGAAGGAAAAGTGTTATGCCAACAAGCCAGAGACAATTGAGCATTTGAAGGCCAACGTTCATGAGGCCATGTGTATGTAGACTTTTTTCTTTGACTGTAAATACAAACTGTACAAGTTTAATAACAATAAAAAACTACAAATGAAGTCAGTGAGTAAAGGCACTCTCAATACAATAACGCACACAGATATATCGTGTGTTGGATATTTGGGACCACACATAATACAACAGCAACGAACAGAACAGGACACAATTTGCAATTCGTATACGAATACGATAACCAAATATGAGATGAGTATTCTGAGTGAATGTTGATTTTATTTAAATTGAACTTTAAACATCACATTTGGTACAGTCCCTGTGTAATAAATCCTACTTTTGAATTTCGAGTCAAAGCAGGCTACCCAGTTAAGGCTGTTCATAAGGTATAAACGTTGATGACGGCGCCAAAAACTCTATGACTTTTTCCTTTTGCTGCTGCATTTGGGTGCCGTCATCAAGTTTATGCTCCTCATTTTTTCTTTTGATTTTATTCTGAAGATATTTTTATCATCATTTCTGTGTGTATGCCAAGGTAAACTTATCTGGCAGACGTACATACATATTGTTGGTCGAGTGTTGCTTTACTGCGAGTACTGAGTACACACGCAAGTTGCTAGTAAGCTGAAAAGGTACGAAGCTCTTGATGATATTTTAATTTCATTTACTTTTCGTTATGATTTCCTTATCAATTTGATTCCTCATACTGTGTACCATGCATGCCTGATATTATGTTGTACTTTTAATGCTTTTTTGCTGTCCATTTACAGACGTTTTATTGTATTTTTTGCAACTTTTTATTCTCCTCTGTTAATCCTATTTTATTGTTGCAATGTTTCATTTACAAAGTATGCAGAACATAATGAGAATTTGTAAACAGTTTTTAAATACAGAGAAATACAATAATTTTTGAAATATGTGTTTTCAATAAATTTTAAAAAATTTTCTCATTTGATCCTTAAGTTTGTGCAAATAATAATATTTTCTTTACGCAACTTTACTCAGCGTCAAAGTCTAGATTCACCTGCAGTATCATCAGTCACAAGCAATATATTTTTAGCGACGTAGACATTCAAAATTGACGAAAATTCTTAATACTCGATGTTAGGGTATAAAACAACTGGGAAATCTATTTTTAAATATTATTACGTTTTTATCTTTTAAAAACGTTTAAAATATGAGCTCATAGATTGCAAATAAAATAAAAATAAACTTGTGTTACATTTTAGTTAAATTTTTTTATTGTTGGCACAATTCATAACTTGATGTAAACAGCAACAATTGCTTTTCTTTGTTATTCCTCTATTTATACCCTTTCCATAAACAATAACAATTACTAGACAATTGTTCGACTGATCTTTGTCACGGAGTTCTTCAAACGATGATTACTTTCTTCAAACACACCGTTTCTTCACACAAAACTGACTGAACTTTTACTAACTGCTTGCCTTGCCTTTTATATGGCAGAGTAAAAAGTCTGATGAATGTTCTTGAAGGCGAATGTTCGCTGCTTCGCCTTCTCGAGATCTGGATAAATGTAAACATCGTTGTTTCATTATTGTTGTTTGTTTATTTTGTTTTCATTTATTCTTGTGGTGTTTGTTGTTGTATCTTTGTTTACTTGTTAAAAATTGTTTTTATGCTGGTGTTTGTTGTTGTATATTTGTTTATAATTTTAATGTTAAACGATGTAAAAGCAAAGCACCAGTATCTAAATTTTTTTCATTTTCGTAACAATATTTTCTGTATACAACTTTACTCAGCGTTAAAGTCTAGATTCGCCTGCAATATCATCAGTCATAAACGATATATTTTTAGTACAATGGTTGCGACGTAGCAATCCCAAATTGACGAAATTTCTTAGTGCTCGATGTTAGGCTATAAGATAACCGGAAAATCTATGTTTAGATATTCTATACATCATCACCAGCGACGATTTTAACGCAAATATCACAAGCAAAACTGTTATGTCGACTCTTGGAAAGTTTTGCGATTCATATTGATTGATTCCAACAGGCCTTTGGAACTTAAGTCTTTATTTAATCTGTTTTGGACGTATAAAGCATTCAACAAAATGGGTATTCGGTTCCAACTGGAACTTTTGAACTTTGAAAGTTAATAACGGTCAACTTTTTAAAGCTAAATTTGTAAAATAGTTGTCATTTATTTAGTCTGTTCTATCAAATCAGCATGTATGGATAAAGCATTCAACAACACTCGCCTATTTTACAATCGCCATAATGGTCTTACTGAGTGGACTATTGATAATGCGCTGGATAAATTCAAGTCGACTGATTCAATAAGCGATCGACTTAAGCATGTAAGCGTACAAAATTCAACTGGCGCCAAAGACAACGACGTGTGTTCGATGAGAGGGCTCTGGAGTAGTTAATAGAATAGTAGTAGTAGTAGTTGATCCTAATTTTCATCAAAATATCATCTTTAGCGATGCTGTCTATTTCTGAATGAATGGCTACGTGAGCGTACAAAATTATCGAATTATAGGCGTTGCCAATCCAAATAAGATTTCAGAGCATCCACTGTTTGGTGTGGATTTTGGGCTGGCGACGTCATTGCTTCTATTCCCTACACAACCACGTTGGCCAAGCTATCACTGTCAAGGCGAACATTACAGGTCAATTATTATTAAATTTTTGTGGCCTGAACTCGATGATCTGGACTTATCTCATGCCACATTGAATATTTTGCATGAGCGATTTGAGCGCATTAGAATCTCACGTGAAGGTGAAGTAAACTGGCTACCGAGTTCGAGCGGTTTAACCACGTTCGATTTTCTTTTGTGGGGTTTTCTTAAGTTGTAGGTCCTCAAATCATAGTTGTTTTCAAAGCCAGCCCACATAACCCATGCCATCGGTCATATCTAATCCTAATTTATGATTGAGCGCAATGGAAACGTTACAAACCTTATAACCCACATCAAGAAGTCTTTCAAACGTATGTATTATCACACATGTTTAGTTTTATTTAAATTTAAAGACAAAACGTGCATTATGAAAGACCCAATAAACGATCGATATGAATTTGGAATATGTGCTTTTCAAAATTGTCAAAGCAGAACTGACGTTTACAAAATTTATAGCATCTTTCAAAAAAGTAATGACATTTGTACTACATTGTATGGATTTTATGGATTATACGGGGGTCCCTTACTTCATTAATTTACTGGCAAGTCAAAATAGACGAAAATACTTCTGAGTAGTTATAAATTGTATGTGTTTTTTAAAGCGTGCGACTAAAAATAGAATATTTTTATCTGATTTCTTTAGTTCTGTTAATGTTTTATAATTACACGCATATACTATACAGTATCCATATACATATGTACATACCTTCTTTAGTAGTTTCATATGCCGACAGAAGATTAAAGCAAATATTTTTGCATCATTAATCAGTAAATCATTTTGTGTGTTAATATTTACGGGAATAAGAAAAATGGAAGCAAATCTGTGTACAGTGTAGTAATGTAAGAAAGTGAAAACGTAAATAAATAGTTCTGTGGATGGATTGCATGTAATTAATATTTATTCTTAACGATGACAATTAAGGCAAATATTTTAAGTAAAAATTTATTCATTTTTTCAGTTTTATTAAGATGTTATATTTGCTAAATATACATATACATACTATAGTTATGTTAATGGGATACAAGTCTAACATGATATAAATCAGCAGCCGCCATGACAAAATTCAATGACTGTCAGCTCCTCCCTTAACGGTGACATACATAGTACCAGTATACTCTATAATTTTGAGAAATACTTCGTAAAAAGAATGACCATTCTGTGGTATGTGGATGGCTCACAAACATACATATTGTTACGCAAATGGAAATGGGGTATTGCTTTTACATCGTTTAACATTAAAATTATAAACAAAAGCGATAAAACAAAAACAATGAAATTGTTTACATAATAAACAAGTAAACAAAAATATTCCAACAAAACACCAGTATAAAAACAAGGCGATAAGTAAGTAAACTAAAAAGCAACAACAAAAACCACAAGAATAAATGTAAACAGAAATACAACAACAAACAAGAAACATGTTGTTTACATTTATAGAGATTTCGTGAAGGCGAAGTTATTCGTCTTCAAGACCATTCATCAGACCAGGCAAGACAAAGCAGGCAACAGAGTTAGTAAAAATTCAGTCAGTCTTGTGGGAAGACGCGTGGTTTAAATATCTTCGTTATAAAGACCAGTCGAACAATTGTCTCGTAATTGTTATTGTCTACGCAAAGGGTGTAAACAGAGGAATAACAAACAAAGCAATTGTTGTTGTTTACATCAAGTTGTGAACAGGTACACACAAATTAATTTTTATCTTCTTTGCAATCTACAAGCTCATATTTTAAATGTTTTTAAAAGATAAAAACGTAACAATAGTAGCACAATACCAAAGTGAAACATTTAGAGTGACCTACAGTTTAAAGTCTATTCCGAACGAAAGATTTTTGAGAAACTTTTTCATCACAATATTATTTTTTACTCTCAGAGTGGGTGCCCTGGTAGTCTAGTGGGTAGTGTACTATTAGCGTAGGGTCGTGGGTTCGATACCCACCAGAGACTCCGGTCTGTGACACTACACCGAGCATATGGTCAAAGTTACTCTACTCGTATATAATTTGTAATTATATTGTAATAAATAAATAAATAAATACTATCAGAGCTTTTGCAAGAAATCTGCTGAGAGGAAGTCAGTGACAAAATATTATTTTATTTCGTTTTGTTGGTGGTTTGAACCGTGGCCTCACGTCTAACAGGTCAACACATTACGTACAAGACTACGTAATAGACTTCTGACATTTCTTTGATTGAATAGATTTGACATGTTATGGTCAAAAAATATAAAATATTGGCACGAATAAGCAATTTTCCATCGCTGTTCTGATAATTTTGAATAAACTGTGAATACCCTTGCATTAGTACGAATACCTAGTTCAACTTACTTCTATGGAATGAACCTCAATAAACATGTACATTTAACAACATTGAAATCATATGTGTATGTATGTTCAAACATATGTGTGGTATATACGTCCCATTATCATTCAAATTCTAATTATGATTGATTTTTAATGGATAATTGGATTGGTATTAAATTTTTTTATTTATTTAAATAATAAAAACAATAAAAAATAACAACAAAATTGTTATTGGACTTAACAAGGTCTACACAAATGCCCAAATGATTTCAATAAATATTCATGTTGAGAACTTTTCTATCAAAAGACAATACGTTTATGATGGCGATACAACATGTAGAACAATGCATGATCGCCTTTATGTAGCAGCTTGTCTATTCAATTGTCAGTATTGATTGTGCATGTGCTGTTCAAAATAATTTATAGCCTGAAGTAAATTCATATGAACATAATAAGTACCACAGATTGGTTGGTAAATGGCTCAAGGTAAACTCTGAATATCTTCCACGAAGAGTAACAATAGGCATTTGAATCACTTTTTCCTGCTTGAAGTTAAGGTATTCATTTTTTTTTTTGCCCAGCTAAATTGTTCATGCGCGATGTGAGATTGTAATCTTGACTAAAGCGTTGCAATGCCCAACTAAGTAGTTGGAGTAGGCTGTTCCTCCTTTCTTTTTGATTTAAAATTATGGATTAGAAAATTTGATTTCAGTTTTCAGGAAAACTCGCTCGTGTAACTGTAAGGAAAACTTAATTCACTTTGTGAAAGGACTTCCAGGGCAATGTTGTAATAACGACTTAAAATGTTCGTTGTGAAATCTGTTTCATAATCATACTGAATTTGACTAATGGCATGGATTATGTTGGCTTTGAGGACTGCAGTGGTTTGCGATTTATTTGAATTCATCTTCAACAAACAAACATAATTGGTCGTTACAACATTTTAGTGAGGTTTACAACCTAGCTTCTCACACTATTTATGTTGTGTATGTTAATTTTATACATGAGTGGCGGAACAACTCAAACGACATATTTTTAAGAAGTTTTATTTGATTCTCAGAGCTTTTGTCTGAAATATGCTGAGATGAAGTCGTTGAAGAAATATTTTTTTCGTATTTCATTTCGTTACTGATGTCTGACCTGGGGTCTGATACTTGGTCTCACGTCTAATAAGCCAAAACACTACCTACTAGACTAGGGTACAGAAAGGAAATCTCCCCAAGAAAAAGTATAACTACGTCAAATCGCTCGTGTAGAACATTCAATATAGCATAAGCTGTGTGATACTTAGCGCCGGTCTGTTGAAACCACTAGTCGTTGGTGTCCATATTGTGCAGCCCTTGCGCTGACTAACTTTTTCTTTTTCCCTGATTTTGGTGGAACTTGGTTAGTACAGGGACTGCGTTCACCCGTGGCATCACAACGGGCCGCTATGCGTGCTCAAGTGAGCTCAGAGCTACCATTCCGACCTAACCTAACCTGGTGTCCATTTCAACCAATTTAGGCCAAAAAGAAGTGCTTGCGTTGAGAAACTTGCCTTTAAAGAAATAGGAACCGAAAGCCGCCAGGCCAAATAATGCTTGTTTCAGTAGATGCTATTGAACCGTATGTGAGTTGGATACTGGTGTTTTGCTTTTACGTCGTTTAACATTAAAATTATAAACAAAAGCTACAAAAACAAAACAATGGGCTTGTTTACAAATTATCGCACTGCGTAATATAACAATAAACTCCAGCATAAAAAAATAATAAGCAAATAACCATAAATAAAAAAACAACCACTACAAGAATAAATGTAAACAAAATACATACATACATACTTGGCCATTACAACCCTTCAGTCAGGATTACGGCCTAGATAACCGGTTATGACACAACATGCAGAAAAACTTTCTACATTGGAATTGAATATGTTAAAGATGCTAACGATTAAATATTAGCTTCGGGTTCAAACAATATAACACAGAAAATTTGAACAGAAATGAATAATGCGACGCACTGAAAGTCTGCTTAAACCCTAAATGTTGTTGTGTGTGACATTGACACTCATGCAAAAAGATTTCATATAAAGTGTAAACCGCAGAGATTACGCTTTTCTACGTAAAGGGCAAACATGTTCAACGTTATGTAGCAAAAGGCAAAGCTTGCGAATGGCTATCATGCAGTTGAATTCCCAATCATGCAGTTGAAGTCACTATCATGCAGTTGAAGTCACTACATAATTGGCCATTACAACCCTTCAGTCAGGATTACGGCCTAGCTTCTCACACCACTCATGTTGTGTGCGTTACTTTTATACATGAAAGGCGGGACCTACAGTTTAACGTCGACTCCGAACGACAGATTTTTGAGAAACTTTTCATGGCAATTTTATTTACTCTCAGAGTTTTTGCCAGAAATCTGCTGAGAGGTAGACGCCGAAGAAATACTTTTTGTATTTTATTTTGATGTCTGACCTGGGGCTCGAACCCTGGCTTTTCGTCTAATAAGCCAACACTCTACCTACTAGACCACGGCGACTTCAAATAACAATAATGAATGTAAACAACGATGTTTACATTTATAGAGATTTCGATAAGGCGAAATCAACGTCCGCCTTCACGCACATTTATCAGACTGTTTACTCTGCCATATAAAAAGCAAGGAAAAGCAGGCAAGTTAGTCAGTGAAGTTAAGTCAGTCTTGTGTGAAGGCGCTGTGTGTTTGAACAGATTAATCGCTGTTTAAAGATCTCAGTTACAAAGATTTGTCGAATAAGTGCCTAGTAATTGTTATTGTCTATGCAAATGGTATAAACAGAGGAATAACAAACAAAGCAATTGTTGTTGTTTACATCAGGTTATGAACAGTGGCACATAGAATTGTGCGAATAATAAAGTATTTTTATAAAAACTAAACACAAATTTAATTTTGTTTTATTTCCAATGTACGAGCTCATATTTTAAAAATTTTTAAAAGGTAAAAACGTAACAATATATTTTATGAAATAGGGGGTCTTAACAGCACCAGTGAATCCAAATAAATATGTAGATTTTATTAACTTAAAATTCCCAAACAATGGAGCCATACATATGGAGTAAGTGTCTCTACTAATTTCTTTTTTTTAACCTTTAATATCACAGTCTATTGTCTATTTTGCAAATACTAACTTCATTAACTTTTAATATGTGAATGAATATATTTGCATTGGCCATTGACCATCAGTAAGCATATGTATAATTAGAATTTAATTTAAATCGTATAACAAATAATATTTATTTTTAATTGCATTTATTTATTCATACTTTTTTCCCCTCTCAATACTAGACAAATATAAAATAAACAAAAAAAAAAGCATAATAAGTAATATGCCCCCAATACAATGAAGAAAAGTGTTAATAAAATATAATCAATTAAAATATTTTCTATGAAATAATTTATTATTATAAAATAAATCAGTTTTATGAAGGAGTTTGAGTAAATTTTAGTTATATTTACGCTTTTATATGCATACACACATACGTTTATAATATGAAATTAAAGAGACTAATTTAAAAATTTTAATTAACATTCCATATTAATTAAATTAAATTGCATATGGTTTTGTTTTCGGTATTTAAATTGAATAAAATAATCATAATAACAACAATATTAGCATCAATATTTAATGCACACACACACACATACAGGCAGCACACACACAGGCTACAATTATGCATCATAATTATGAAAAACAAAATTAATGTTGGGCCTTCCAACAAGGCAGTTAATAATTACTATAATAACGAAGACGCCGTAGTCTAGTTGGTAATGTGTTGGCTTATTAGAAGTGAGACCACGGTTCAAACCACAGGTCAAGCATCTCCAGTAAAACGAAGCAGTTTCTCAAAAACCTGTCGGTGGGAGTCAGATTTCAGTGTGAGAAGCTAGGTTGTAAGCCTGACTGAAGAGTTGTAATGACAAGTTATGTACATATGTATGCATGTGATAACAGCCATCTTCTTGAAGTATCAACTGTCACATTGGCTGTCATATATTCAGTCTACTTTTGTTAAATCATTAACAAGTGCCGTAGTCTAGCAGGTAATGCGTTGGCTTATTAGATGTACGGCCAAGATTCAAACCCCAGGTCAGACATCAAAACGAAGGAGACAAGAATTGACTACTGAAATAGAGCGATTTGAATCCTTTGAACTTTCCCTGGGGGGTGTTTTTGAGCCGCGTTTATATGCGAATAAGCTAAAGATAATCTCTCGCAATGAAATTTGTATTCTACTCTGAAATAAATCCCCTAAAAAGTATAAATTTTCAGTGCTTTTGGCAAACGTTTTTGTGTTCAATTCCACAGTTTACATAACAAAATTTATGTATGCGTACATGCACCATAAGCATATATTGTAACATTTATTTTGTTTTGATTTTTTTTTTCAAATCACGTCATGGAATACAACGGAAACCCAAAAACAAAAAAAAGAAAACAGCATATGATACCATTTATAATTTAGTAGAAAGTGATAAATGAGTTCCTTCCATAAAATTGATGATATTGCGGCAAATAGATTCAATTTATAAGTAATCAACACAATTATTGGGTGTACATGTATAAACAAAACATGAATAAATAACAACGCCAACCCCAAAGATACATGGATTGTGGAATCTACAAAATACTCTACAGTTTGTATGACAGCATCAAACGATTAAAAATATATTCTCATGGTTTATACACAACAAAAAACATATGATTTCTGTGTGTACGTAACTTAAAAACTCATTTGAAAATTTCCTCTTCCGAAATTGAAAACTTTCCAAGCCATGTAGTTCATCCATGCTCATCTCACCGAAATATATTTCAATTGGTTGGACGGTCCATTGCATTGAATACACACAAAATGATTCATAAATTTTTGTTTGTAAATCTATAACGAAAAGGCACGCATGTTTGCGCATATTTGTCGATAATTCTTGTTCTGAATTGATACGTATTTTTGTTGTGAATGCATTGCATGCCGGTTCCTTTCACAATCCATACAATCAATGCAATTTTCATTACATTTAACACGAGTGTTATCAGCATGATTGCCTTACAAACAGTAAATAAGCGGACATGTTACAACATGCTCTATATGGTGAGGCGAAATTAGATTTGATAACCTGTACTGACATTAATGATAAATCAACACGTTTGATACACTATTTCTAGCGACTCTCGTAATAACAAACATTTATGGCAACAAAGTACCTCATTGCAGTCGTCTTAGTCTAGTGAGTAGAGTGTTGCCAAGATAAGCAGTTTTCTAGCAAAAGCTTTGGTAGTAAAACCATAGCCACGAAAAGGCCTCTCAAATCTGTATTTAAAATACAAATTTAAACTGTTGATTTCACCATTCTTGGATAAAATTAATACACACATCATGTTTGGTGTTAGAAGACAGGACGTATCCTTGACTAAAGGCTAGTTCCGGCCAAAAATAAACGCCTGTATGTAAATAAATTATTCAGTAGAGTGACTGAAAAAGGCGTTCAATGATTGTCTGCTTCTTTTGGTCCAATTTAAGTGATATTGTGGTTTCAACAGGCCGGCACAAAGTCCCGGATAACTCACGCCACAATGAAGATTCTGCTCAAGGGATTTGATTTTCTCACGTAGAAATAATGTGAACTCGCCACCAAGATCGTGAGATTTAGGTTATGTTAGGTTAGAGGACGTGTACTGTCAATTAAGACAAGTACAGTACCCAGAGGACGAATTGACACATTGTACAACGTCCTAGTTTTTCACACCACTTATGAGTGGTGGGACCTACAGTTTAAAGTCGAATCCGAACGACAGATTTTTGCGAAACTCCTTCATGGCAATTTTATTTACTCTCAGAGTTTTTGTCAGAAATCTGCCGAATCTGAAGTCGCCAAAGAAATATTTTTTGTATTTTGTCTTCATGTCTGGCCTGGGGCTCGAACCCTGGCTTTACATCTAATAAGCCAACACACTACCTACTAGACTACGGCGACTTCGTGAGATTTGATTCCATTAAAATTTTTCTTGTCGGGTTTTTTTAAGTCGTATACGTATGCGAATAAACCATAAAACACAGCCGTCTTCAAAGCCAGTTTAGCCCATATTATCGGTCAAATTCAGCCTGATTTATGCGCCAGAGTTATGGAAAATTACCCAAAAAAATATGGCGGACATTTCAGTGAAGTTATATTGGATACATAAGGGCATCAATAGGTCTTTGATACGAATAAAAAATGTTCGGTAATATTCTCGCACACTTTGTTTTATTTACATTTAAAGATAGGAAGCGCTTACTGTCTGACGTCATCGTAGGCTAATAGTTAGTGTGTCGGTTTATAAGACATGTGGCTACGGTTCAATCGCCAGGTCAGACATATTTCTTCGGCGACTTCTACTCAGCTGTCTTCTGGCAAAAACTCTGCGATTATATTGCAATTGCCCAGAAAAAGTTTCTCAAAAACTCTATCGTTAGAAGTCGACTTTAAACTGTAGGTCTCGTCGCCACTCATGGAAAAAATTCCCGGTGACCTGAGGAAGATAGATTTTGGAAGATTATACCAAGTACAACGCAGCTCCTCAAATGCTATCTTAGAAAACATTAATAATCTTCCTGCTAATCTTTAGACTCTCAAGGTTTAATTAAAAAGATTCTTTGAGATTAAAGGGTGCCAACCGAACTCTGTCAGGTGCTTAATACGTCGTCAATACATTTTACAATCGAACAACGAACAGATTACTTAACGTGTACTTCACATCAGTGAGAGTTTAGCTGAGAGGCCTAATAATATTTAAAAAAAATTTTCTTGACACATCTTAACCCTTTCATGCCCGAATTTTTTGGGCCAGAGCTAAAATTTTTTTAAGGACATGTGTTTGTTAGTCATGGCCTAAATATCAAGTGATATTAAATTTAGAGTCCTACGTATTCTGGTTTTACACGTTTTTAACCAAGCTTATTTGCAAAAAAAAAAAAATCATTTAAAAAAATTAAAAATTACGGAATTTATGAACAAAAATGTACAATGTTGCCTATAGGCACCGTCGGTCATGAAAGGGTTAAAGAATACGTTAAATGAGGACGTCTTTGGAACTTTTATAGAGTCTGAGATATTCTGCGTATTCCTGTAGTCTCTTTTCAGACAAAAAAATATATTTTTCACATTTGACAAATCCAGGATTTACTTATGTATGTAGTCACCGTAGTCTAGTAGGTAGTGTGTTGGCTTGTTAGATGTGAGGCCACATTTCAAACCCCAGGTTACACAACTGCAACTAAACGAAATATGTATGAACATATATTTTTCCGGAGACTACGTCTCAGCAGATTTCTGGCAAAAACTTTGAGAGTAAGTAAAGAATTGCAATGAAAAAGTTTCTCAAAAATCTGTCATTCGGAGTTGACTTTAAACTGTAAGACCTGCCACTCATGTATAAAAAATTAACGCACACAACATAAGTGGTATGAGAAGTTAGGTCGTAATCCTAACTGAAAGGTTGTAATGACCAATTACACTATGCGACAAAATAAAAAAATGAAATACACCCAGCTAATGACAAAGTGTAGGTTGTGAGTTTAAATTTCTTGATTCCTCCAAACTTGTTTTATTTGACTAAAACTGTTTTTTGGCCTTTACGCACAAATTTATTGATTACACAAAAATTTCCTAACCGATGTCCAAAATTTAAACCTTATTAGAAAACATAGGGATGGGCCTTTAAAACGATATACATGTTTATATTATTTGACTTAATATACTATGAATTTTGATGAGGTAAACTTGACAAATACAAATTTTTTTTCATATTTTTTGATGTTTGTCCGTTCATAGTAGCAAACTTTAATTAAAAAATACGAAATAAGTGATGACATTCTGAAAGTGCATTATCTTGTGAAGAGCTTGACACTTCGTTTGATCAAATCGGACAAAAATTACCGTAGTCATTATTTAAAGAGCCTAACAGTCGAGTTATATTTTACATATATATTTTCATATATTTTTTTCAAAAATTTTCAGAATTTTTGATGGATCTTGATTGTTTATCAGAAAATGTGTCAATTTCACGTTTGAGCAACCATCAGAAGTTGGCTAATGTTTGCGCAAAGAGAAATAATAATATTTAGAAAAAACATAACTATTAGCCGACTTATGGTATTCGTGCGAACATGGAATTGACACATTTTGCGATAAAAAACCACAATCCATCACAACTTTTGAAAATTTTTGAAAAAAATATATGAAAAATATAACTCGACTGTTATAGTTTTTAAATAATAACTACGGTAATTTTCGTATGATTTGATCAAACGAAGTGTCAATCTCTTCGCAAGATAATGCACTTTCAGAATGTCGTCACTTATTTTATATTTTTTAATTAAATTTTGCACTTAAGAATGGCCAAACTTGAAAAAAAAGAAAAAATAATATTTTCTAAGTTTACTCGATCAAAACTCATAACATGTAAATTTGAACAGTATGTTTATGTATAGGATTTTAAAGGTTCATCTGTCCCCTTTTCAAAAAACTTTAGATTTTGAAAATAAGTTTATAAATACTGGGGTAAACAATAATTTTGTGTGAAAAGATCAAAAATACGGTTTGGAGAGTTCGAGAAATATGGAAAAAATATTTTTGAGTTCTTCGCAACGAAATTCACAACCTACACTATGTCATTAGATGGGTGTATTTTGACTGTCACAACGTGTTATGTATGTATGAATGTAGCCTCAATGAGAAGGGCTCTATCAACCGTCAATGTTCGTAAGTCCCTATTGCAAGACACCATAGTAGGTTTCCGATTCCACCATAAATATCTACTCATGAATATTATGGGGGGTTTGACGAAAAACCTCTTCAAGTTTTATGAGAATTTATTATCAAATTTATTCTCTTCTTATTCTCAAGTCCAATTAAAGTTAATGAATACAAACAAAACAAATTTAAACAAAATTATTTTTTATTAGTATTACGGTCTGATAAAAGTTGTAAGATTAAGTTTTGTATAAAAAATATTTAAAACTTTCGCAAATAAAGCAACAAAATCTATAAAAAAAACATATATTTTTCAAAGATATTGATCCCTAAAGATTTGGAATTTTTTGTAAAAGTTGTAAACGTAAACCTTTGGAAAGTATTAAATGCATCGTAATAAATGAAAAGAATTTGAAAACAATATTTATGTACGAGTATATGGTAGAGTTTTCTGTTCAGTAACATAAATAATTATATTCTTCAAAAAAAAAAAAAAATTGTTTTACATGTGATTCACACATTCAAAAATTATTATTTTATGAAACTTTTCAGAAGCAAAATCAGGCGTTGCCGGCTGATGGCTGCAATGAAATCAAAATCAAATTAAACTTTATATAAGCACTTACATACATACATAATTGGTCATTATAACGCTTATGTCAGGATTACGACCTAGCTTCTCATACCACTTATGCTGTGTTAGTTAATTTTGTTACATGAGTGGCAAGTCTTACAGTTTAAAGTCGACTCCGAATGACAGATTTTTGAGAAGAATTTCTCATTTAAAGTATTCTTTATGGTGTTTGAAAAAAAATTTTAAATATTGTTACGTTTTTACCTTATATAAACGTTCAAAATATGAGCTCGTACACAGCAAAAAAGCAAAAATAAATCTGTGTTTAATTTTAATTAAAATGTTTTATTATTCCCACAATTCTGTGTGCCACTGTTCACAACTTTATGTAAACAACAACAATTGTTTTGTTATTTATTCCTCTGTTTACACCCTTTGCATCTGCTTTGCCTTGCCATTTATATGGCAGAGTAAACAGTCTGATGAATATTCTTGAAGGCGAATGTTCGTGGCTTCGCTTTCTCGAGATCTCTATAAATCGTTGTTTCAATATTGTTGTTCGTGATTTTGTTTAATTTATTCTTGTAGTGTTTGTTGTTGTATTATTGTTTATTTATACTGGTGTTTGTTGGTATATTCTTGTTTACTTGTTTACCATTTTTATGCTGGTGTTTGTTGTTATACTAAGCAGCGCGATAATTTGTAAACAAGTACATCGTTTTGTTTTTGTAGGTTTTTGTTTATAATTTTAATGTTAAACGATGTAAAAGCAAAATACCAGTATCTAGGTCTTTCCATTTGCGGCCAGTGAGCTAAACTTTAACTGATCTGAAGTACACTTTAGGTTATCTGTTAGTTGTTCGATTGGAAAATATATTCACGACGTATTAATCAGATATCGTATTAATCAGCTAACAGAGTCCGCTTGGCACCCTTTAATCTCAAAGAATCCCTTTCACTGCTGCTTTGGAGCTGCTTTGTACTTGGTATAAACTTCCAATATCTATCTTCTTCAGGTCACCAAGAGCACACATAATAAAATTTAAAAATAAAAACCAACAGATGCCCACATAATATATGAAGTCTAGCAAAAATGATATCCAATATTTGTCAGTTAATAACGACTATCTTGTTGAAACCAAATGTGTCAAACCGAATGTCTCAAACCAAGTGTGTCAAATTAAATGTGTCATTTGCTCAGCAGTTTCACACATACCTCCATGTATGGTTACATCATTCAACAATACGCTGCAAAATTTCATTGTTTAATTAAAATCTCTGTTCTATTCGGGCAACGTACAGGGCACTTTGTGCATACCGCGACCGCCACTGTACAGAATTGAAATGACCCAGAAACTAAAGGCCATAGAAAACAATATACATATGTTTGAAACAGACTTAATAAACAGACAAATAGTTTGCAGTTATCAAAGTTCAAAAGTTTCTGTTGGACACCCAATGCTATATTACTTTGTGTAGCTGCATTTCTACCACTCTGCTTTTCTTACAAGGACATTGTGGTCATTATGGCATTGATGGGATATTGTATTTTTCATACAACTACATAATACACTGTTACGTTTTTACCTTTTATAATCGTCTAAAATATGCGCTCGTAGATTGCAAATAAAAATACAAATAAATTGTTTGTTTAATTTTAATTAAATTCTTTATTGTTTGCATGATTCTCTGTGCCACTGTTTACAAGTTGATGTAAACAACAGCAATTGCTTTGTTTGTTATTCCTCTTCACACTCATATTCGTAAACAATAAAAATTGTTCGACAGATCTTTATAACGGAGATCCTTAAACCACGATTATTATATTCGTACACACCTGCGTCTTCACACAAAACTGACCGGATTTTTACTGACGCTTTTGCCTGCTTTGTCTTGCTTTTTATATGCCAACGTAAACGGTCTGATGAATGATCTTGAAGTCGAATGTTCGTGGGTTCGACTTCTCGAGATCTCTATAAATGTAAACATCGTTCTCTCATTATTGTTGGTTGTGTATTTTTGTTTACATTTATTCTTGCAGTGTTTTGTTGGTATATTTTTATTTACTTGTTTATCATGTAAACAAGTTCTTTGTTTTTATTTTTGTAGCTTTAGTTTACAATTTAAACCATGTGAAAGCAAAAACCCTTTTCTATTTTCGTAACAATGCACTCCACTTACGTTATGTGCGTGAATTTTTTTCCATGAGTGGTCGGACCTACGGTTTTAAAGTCGACACCAAACGAACGATTTTTGAGAAACATTTCATGGCAATTTTTATTAACTCTCGGATTTTTTGCCGGTAATTTGCTGAGAGGAAGTCACCCAAGAAAATTTTTTCGTTTTGTTGGAAATGTATGACCAGAGGTTTCAACCTCAGGCCTAAAGTGTAATAAGCATACATACTCCTACTAGACTACGGCAACTTTGGACAAGGCATCATGCGTTAAAACTTCATTTGTTGAGAGTGAAAGATGTAATAGCGTCGTTTCTGCCGTGTGTTTTATTGACACTTGTTGTTGTTTAATTTTAACAACCAGGCCAACCATGTTAGTTGTTTTGATTTTTGCGACTGTTTGTTGCTACATTCATTATTTATTATTTAAATAAATATAAAATAAGAAAATAAAAATGGTTTTGTTTTAAAAGTTTTATTCATGTACCATCTGGAGATAATAATCCACAATCATATGAACAATACGAAATGTATGAACGCACATACGCAAAGTAATATATTAAAAAGAGTCTAAATATGATAGTTTCGTATTCTAAATGGAATAAATCTTTACATTCATTCCAATAATAATATTTACAAATTCATATATAAAGGGTTTGCCAAATAACGTTTTTTTTTTTTTGAAAATGCTGTAAAAAAACTACTGAATATTTTCTCAAATTTCTTTTTTTATTTGAAAGTACAATCCTTCCGTTTAATAATGGAAATAATTTCATTCAAATGGCTGCCTCGGCTGGCCATGCAGTAGCCTACACGATCGGTCCAATTTTTAAGCACAGTATCGATTGTGTGCAGCTGTATTTCACCAATGGCTTCACGAATATTGTCCTTTAAAGCGTCAATTGTCTCTGGCTAGTCGGCGTAACACTTATCTTTGACGGTACCCCACAAATAATGGTCCAACGGAGTCAAATCGCAGCTCCGAGATGGCCAAACGACATCAGCTCTGCGGCTGATAAAGCGATCTTCAAAAACAGATCGCAAAACATCGAGTGTAGCTTAGGCTGTGTGGCACGTAGCGCCCTCCTGTTGAAACCAAATGTTGCCAATATCCTCCCCTTCAATTTTTGTGAACACAAATTCGTTCAATATGGCCCGATAACGATCGCCATTGACTGTAACGGCCACTCATTGCTCATTTTCGAAGAAAAATGGCCCAATTATGCCTCTGGACCAAAATCCGCACCAAACAGTGACTTGTTTTGGGTGCGTCGGCTTTTCAATGTATGCCTGCAGGTTTTCTGTGCCACAAATGCGACAATTTTGCTTGTTTACATACCCGCCAAGATCAAAATGAGCTTCATCTTCTGTAAGTCGATCGCAGGCCCACTTAGCGAAGCGAAAACGCATTGGATTGTCAATTGGCTTCAATTCTTGAACCAATTGGACTTTGTATGGTGTCATACCAAGGTCTTTATGCAAAATTCGTCTCAATGATGTCTCCGAAATGTTCAATTGTTGAGAACGACGGTGAATTGATGTTGATGGCGCTTCACGCACACTTTCTGCCTCAGCAGCAATGTTCTCGGATGTACGCACTGTTTTTGGCTTTTCGCGGTTTGGTTTATCGATGAGGATGCCAATTTCTTTCACTTTTTTTCACAAGACAACGAACATACGGAGCTGACGGTGCTTCTCTTCTTCCAAAATCCGTTCGCAAGTTTCGCACACATTCTGCAACATTACCATGATTTTCAATGTAATGTCGCAATATTTCCCAGCGTTGTTCAAGCGTATACACAACCATATTCGTTCAGCGGAAGGATAAAACTAATTATCTATCAAATCAGACATGTTACCGTTCACGAAATAAGTACTAGTTGAAAAAAAGTTAGATGGCGGACCCGAACATTGGCTCAAATGTATTTTATGAACAGGCAAAATAATTTATTACAAAGCCATACATATTTAAATAATGTCTATGAAAACCATTTTTTTCAAAACTCATCATATAAATCGAAATCTTTCGCAAATTTATCACAACACAAAGCATATGAATGTGCAAAAAATTTGCAAATATGCACGCAATATTCAAATTGATATTTTAATTATCTTACAATTACAAATTACATACATACATAATTGGTCGTAACAGCCCTTCAGTAAGGATTACGAACTAACTTTCTCCCACCACTTTTGTTGTACGTGTTAATTTTATACATGAGTGGCGGACCTACAGTTTAAATTCGACTTCGAACGCTAAATTTTTGAGAAATATTTCGTGACAATTTTATTAGCGTTTTTGCCAGAAGACTGTTGAGTAGAAGTCGATAAAGGAATATTTTTTAATATTTTCTTTTGTAGGAGATGACTGAACTCGGGTTTGAACACTGGCCTCACATCTAACAAGTCAGGACATTATGTACCAGACAACGGTCACAACAACAAATTAATATAATTATTACGAGTGTAGTGAACACATGGTCGTTACAGTGTAACAGACAACAGCTAACGGCTCCAATAACAGCGACACTAGCACACTATCGTCTAGACTACCAGACCGCTAATTTGATATTGTGATTTGAAGAATTCCATAAAATTTCCGAATTTGTTTCGATTCCAATCCAGTTGAAATCCAAACCATCTAATGCATCCCGAAAAAGTCACTGTTTGGTATAGATTTTATGCTGCCGTCGTCATCGGTTCATATTTCTTTGGTCAAACCATTACTGTCAACGGAGAGCACCAATCTTAATTAATTGGCCGTTATCAACCAGATTAACGAATTTCGGCCTGCCGTAACACATCCTTCCAGACGCCTCTGCTTCTTCCGCGCCTACTCCAGTTGGTCACACCAACCGGTGACAGGGCTTCCTCGATTTGGTCCTTCCAACGCAAACAAGGACGCCATCTTCAAATACCCGTCTCGCCGGCGCATCATCTTTCATTCGAACGATAATGGCCGAGTCAGCGCAGCCGCTGGATGTTAATACGCTGCATAACGTCCATGTCGTTAAGGAGCTTATACAGCTCACTGTTAGATCGGATGCGGATATCCTCGCCAACTCGCACTGGACCGAAGATCTTACATAGGCCTTTACTTTCGAACACTCTCAAGGCTGCTACATCAGTGCTTAATAGGGTCCATATAGCTGTAGAGTAGTAGTTTTGTCGTACGAGAGAAGTCTCTACTACTCAATTGTCTATTGAGACCATAGTAGCACCTGTTGGCAAGAGTGATCCTGCGCATGATCTCCAGACTAAAATCATTTTTGGTGGCAACGGCGGAGTCAAGATAAATAAATTCCTTGACCATATCTAAAGTATAGTTATCGGACGTAATCTGAGATCCAATACGCAGTATGTCTCTATTACTTCGTTTTGTCCTCATTTACTTCCAGACCCATCTCAGTAGACTCCCGTTCAAAAGCACTAAAGGCAGAAGTAACATCTCGCTTGGTATGCCCTATTATGCTAATGTCGTCAGCGCACGCAAGCAACTGGACGCTTTTGTGAAAAATAGTGCATTGCGCTGCACTTCCGACTTCCGCAGAACACTCTCCATGACGAAGTTCAAGAGGTGGCATGATAAATGATCGCCTTGTCTGAAACCTCGAATGTCATCAAAAGTTTCGGGGAGATCCGTTCCTACCTTGACGGAGCTGCAGGAATTGCTCAACGTCATTCTGCATAGCCTTAACAGCTTCGCAGGTATATCGAGCTCAGAAATTGCGACAAAAACACCATCCCTTATGGGGCTACCGAAGGCTGCCTTATAGTCGACAAAAAGATGGAATGTGTCGAGTTGTTTTTCGTGGGTCTTTTCCAGGATTTTTAATTTTAAAATTTAAATTTCACTTGCCGCAGTCTAATAGGTAGTGTGTTGGCTTATTAGACATAAAGCATCGGTTCAAACCCCAGGTCAGACAACTGCAACGAAAGGAAATGTGAAAAAAATATTTCTTCAGCGACTGCCTCTTAGTAGATTTCTGTCAAAAACTCTGAGAGTAAATCAAATTGCCATGAATAGCTTTCTTGAAAAAATCTGTAGGTCCAACTACTCATGTGCGAAAATAGTACACAACATAAGTGGTGTGAGAAGCTATGTCGTAATTCTGATTGAAAGGTTGTAATGACCAATTATGTATGTATGTAAATATATGTACATATGTAATACATTTAAATTTACATTGAACATGTACGTACAGTTATACGCATCGTATAACTAATAACAATCACTGTACTTAGGTATTGCTCATACCACCCAATATACATGCGGCGTGGACGTTACCAAAAGATCCTACCGAATTCTGTTTACATTTAGGTTTTATACCTCTTTTCTGTTTTAAAGTGTCATGTCCTGCCAAACATTTCTTGTTCTTTCTTTTGATTTATAACTCAATTGTGTTTACGTCAGTATAGATCTTTGAAATGTTTTTCATATTCGATCAAAGTTGATAGCAGGCCAATCGGTGCTAACTGTAGCTGAATATAGCGAGTCTAGAGATATATTGAAGATGATACTTCATAGGCATCTTTAAGATATAAAAAGCAAAAAATACTTTCCTACACTTGACAAGATTTTAAGTCAAAATCCATAACTCTTGGTTAAAAGAAATAGATGTAATGTTAAATAAACGGAAAAGAAGAATGTAGTCGCCGTAGTCTCGTACGTAGTGTTTTGGCATATTAGACATGAGGCCTCGTTCAAACCCCAGGTCAAACATCTCCTACAAAACGAAATACGAAAAAATATTTCTTCAGCGACTGTCTCTGATCAGATTTCTGGCAATAACATTCTCAAAAATCTGTCATTCAGAGTCGACTTTAAACTGTTTTAAATAAGATTAGTGTATGCAACGTAAGTGTTGTGAGAAGCTATGTTGTAATCCTGACTGAAGAGTTGTAATGACCAATTATTATATCAGCAGTGAATCGTTCTTTCGCTACTTATAAGCACTCGTGAAATTTTGAATATAAGTGCGTCAATAATATTGAAATTTGACTGCACTGTTTCATTCGTACTCACTACAACATTGATTTATAAGTACAGGTTGCACTGAGTATGCGCAAAACGTTGATAACACTCATACCATACGAAATATGTTTGATTCATAAGCCTAGTCATTTAGATTCATAACTTTAGAAAAATAGTTATAATACTTATAAATGATTCGAGTCACTCGTATCATTCATCAACATTCATTTGCAGTTTTAGTTATTGTTACATTTACAAAAAAAGAATAAAGACACATAAGCAAAAAAGACAGAGCAGCACCAAGCAGAGGAAACACACAACCTTCTAGTGAGTAGTTTAATGTTCGTACGCGAATCATACTTATTTTGCGATTCGTGTATATGTTGAGTTATGGAGTGTCGAAATCAACAACATCTTACGTGGTGTTAAGTACGAATATGATGAGTACTTCAAACTTTAAATATGAATAGAGGTTCAATGATATTAAAATAAGTATGAATGCGTATAAGTATCAAAAATTATGAGTATGAAGCGATTCTACTCATCTTTTTGAGTACTAATTACTGATCTCTGGTATGTATGCATGTATGTATGTGAAGAAGGAAACCATAAACTTAAAAATTATCTTCACCACACCAACGGCACCAAACTGCTGAGCCGAACACATGATATTCTTTTGCACTAACTGCACTAAACTTTAATTCAAATAAAATAAAATTCACACACTGTGTTTATTTTCTAGCAGACTATAAATATACGTTTTAATAATTAAACAATTTGAGTAGAAATTTATTGACATTAACATACAAAAAATAAATATAAACAGCCCTACACAACTGCTACAACAAAGATAGGCTTGTATATATACATTATCTGAGCACTCTAATGTAATAATTGAGGGTTTAGCTATTAATGCTGCTGGTAAGTAAATGGTTATTGGGCCACAGTTAATTAAGAGTCTACTAAAAGCAATTGTAAGAAATACAAGAAATCATCTGTAATCATGTTTTGTATTAAACGGGAAATACGAACGTTTAAAGCATAGTATCGGTTAATTTCTGAAGCAAAAGAAACAACAATTAAATCAAATTCAGTTTAAAACATTTAAAAGCAAAATAACTTAAAAACCACAGTTTTAGTGCATACATACGTGCATTTCTACGTTCTGTATTACACTCCCTAGAATTACTTAGATCATTAGATTTGCGGACGATATTGCCCTGGTGATAAGGGGAAAACGTATGGATGAATTGGTGAGAACGTGTAACACTGCGGTTGGCATGGCCAGAAGCTGGATAACGGGAATAGGTCTGAAACTTGCTGATAACTTGTGAGTAGTAGGAAGAGGATGGAATTTATTACCATAACAGTGGGCGACCAGCACATAACATCAAAGCAGGCAATTAAGTATCTGGGAGTAATGATTGACAATAGGCTCACTTTTAGGGAACACCGTACATCGGTGGAAAATGTGCGGCGACGTCATGTGCACTTGCCCGAATAATGCCTAGTCTAGGAGGCCCAAAACAGGATAAGAGACGGATACTGATGAAGGTAGTGACATCGATCGCTATATATGCAGCCCCTATATTGGCAGAGGCTGTGATAAGAGGACATATAGAGAAGCGGCCTGCAGGAGATCCGCTCTCAGGGTAATTTCTATCTTTCACACGGTGTCTACTGATGCAGCATTGGTGATTGCGGGGGTGATGCCGCATGGCTGATGATGGATATGAATAGATGGCAGCAAGACTGCTCCAATTCCACCAAGGGAAGATGGACCTACAGACTCATAAGAAGTATAGGCGAATGGACCAAAAGGAAACACAGCCAGGTGAACTTCCACCTGACACAGTTGCTTACCGGCCATGGATGTTATAGAGCATATCTCTAAAAGTATGGTCATGACATGGATGAAGCATGCCCTAAATGCCGAAATGGAAGGGAAACGGCAGAGCATGTTTTCTTTATTTGCCCGCGATATGATGATCAACGAAATTGCTTGGAGAGGGCAATAGAATATCAGATAACGCGCGATAACGTGGTTAACCTGATTTTAACCTCATATGACAATTGGAACGCAGTATGTGTTTTCGCAAGGAAGGCATATCATGCCGATAGCTGGAATGCTAATGTAACGCCAATCATAAAAAAAAGATGTGAACTACCTTTCAATATCAATATGTTCGTCACTTTCCAAGTTTACATAATTGATGATAAGGAACAAACTTGTAAAAATCTAAAGTCCAACAACTTGATCATTACGAGGCGGTAAGGTGTCCGTAAAGTTTGTTCTACTTGTGACATGTTGAAGTTACTTTCAGAAAGGTAGCAGAACGCCTTTTTGTTATCATTTATTTAAACTGTCAATTAAGATGTTAAGCACCACCTGAGATGTTGCACAAGTGAATGCAACAAATGCCGTCATTGATAAATAATCGACGACAAACACAAAAAATCTCCAAAGAAAACATAATTTTAAACGTTAAAAAAGCAAAGACATTAAATCAATTTTGTTGTCAGCACACACAGGAATATGGAAGACAAAAAATGTAACAAAAATTTCATACAAAAAAAGTACCAGCAAATAAAAGTATTTTCATGCATTTGATAACTTGAGTGGTTGCATGCAACATGATAATGTTAAAAGCACCATAAGAAAAAATGTTGAAATAAAAAACTAAAAATAAAAAGAAGAACGGCACAGAATACAGAAATTAAAAATTGCAACAGCAACAATCGTATTGTCAATGTGAGACAACAGCAACAGAACATCGAAGACAAAAAAAATTGGAAGAAAATATGCCAACAGGACAAAGACAAGTCAACTGACGGCAAACCGTAACTGCTTTTGACTTGTGTATGATGTTTGCAGTTGATGTTGCAAAAAGCATACAATTGTTTTGACTTGGTTTAGGTTTTAGGCATTTAGCCAAAAAACCATCCAAAAATAAGAAGAAATAAAATGGTATCCAACAGATATTGCAAAAAAAAAATTCAACAAAAAATGTTTTGAAAAAATCAATTTTAAAGGTCAAAAGACGATCGGTATGTCAGAATGTTGACAGGCAATCATGGTTTTCGATAAGTTTGGCCCACAGGCAGCACGCAAAAAAAGGGATTTTGTAAAACTGAAAGTGAAATGATTGGATAAAATGGCCCAAGCGTTTATTATTCAATACTAAAATCACTCGCGGCTAAGCCACTGTGCAGTAGAGTAAAGCACTCTTTCTTAGTCCTAAGACAGTGCAAAATAATTGGAGAGAAATCGAATGAAAATTTAATCAATGAAAACAAGTCATATTGCGTATGCTGCAAGCATATCGGATGTGTCCCTATTTCTAAATAACCAATAAACACCTTAACCACCATTCTTGGGTGGCTTCTTTGAAGAGGAAATCAATTCAAAAGAAATCTTACCATCGTAGAGTAAGTAAACATATCCTAAAATAATACATAGAGATTTCTAAACAGAGAATGTGACATGGAGTGTGGCAACTATTTGGCAACAGTGGACAGCAAACGTTTTAGTACTCCAATATATTTTGAAAAAAACAGTCCCCACAGGTTTAATACTCTTGCACAAAGTCCCGATATGACTTCAAGACGGTATTTAGGAGATCATTTGAAAGAACGGTTAAGTAATCGCTAAACCTCAAATACAAGTCAACCGAAAAACTTGCTCATGGTGCCACCAGAAAACACTAAAGAAAACTTGTATATTCAATTCCAAATGGGTTAAATATAGTGCTTGACCTTAAGGGATATTCTACTAAATACAAGGAGTAACATTTTCATATATTAGGCCTTTGCATTTTAAATTTAAAAAAAAAATTTTGTCTCTGCAGCTTTCTGGCAAAAACTCTGAAAGTAAATAAAAAATTGCCAAGGAAATTTTCTTACAAAATCTGTCATTCGGAGTGGACTTTAAACTGTTAGTTCCGATACTCATAAGTGGTGTGAGAGACTAGGTCATAATCTTGACTAAAAGGTCGTAGTAACCAAATTATGAACGTACGTAACAGAAATCAGCAATGAGTATTCAAAAAGATGAGTAGAATCAAATCATACTCATAATTTCTAATGATTATACGCATTCATACTTATTTTTTATATCATGGAACCCCTACTCATATTCAAAATTCGAAGTACGGATCATATTCATGCTTAACAACACGTATGATTATTGATTTCGACTTTCCATAACTCAACACATACACGAATCACAAAATGAGTATGATTCGAGTGCGAACACTAAAATACTTACTAGAAGGTTGTGGTATGCTCTGCTTACTGTCTTTTTTCTTATTTATTTTTTTGTAAATGCAACAACAACTCAGACTAAATTTTGATGAATGATTCGAATCACTCGACAAAAGTATTAAAGTGAGTATTAAACGCATTTTTCTAAAGTTATGAATCTAAATGAGTAGGCTTAAGAATGAAACATATTTCGAATGGTATGAGTTTTATATTAACGTTGTACTCATACTCATTGCAACCTGTACTTACAAATGAATGTTGTAGTGAGTACGAATGAATCAGAGCAGTTAAATTTTAATATTGTTGACTCACTTATATTCAAAATTTCATGAGTGCTTATGCTTTTCGCTGGTACGTATATTCTGACAGATTCCCAGTTTAGGTAATGTCTCCCTTTAAAACATAGCTCTGTTATACAATAAACAAATTCAGAGAGTAATTAAAAATTTTATTGAAATTGATTGGTATTTGTACTTACTATTCCTGCTACATACTATACAATCATGTACTACACCCCCTTAAATTAAATCCTTAACTTGTGTAAAAATCACGCCACAATAAAAGAAGTTTTTTACTCAATTAAAATCAACGGTTTTGCTTCGTAAAAAAACAAAAGAATTTCGATAAATTGCAATTGTATTGCCTGTTAAAAAGTGGCCGGGCTGAGTTCCAGCAATTTATTTTAACACCATTTAACGTTTCTCTCATTCTTGAGGCATTTCTGCCTTGTTTCTGTTGTTGAAATTTTCTCATCCTTCGTTTGTTTTCATTTGTAAATAATTACTGTATAGTACACAACAATTACCCGATGGTAGTGTGGTAACAATACAATGCAACAGCCGCAAACAAATCAGCAACAATCAAAACCATCGTTTAGCCAATGTTTTACAGGCTGTCTTATAGGCTGAGAGCGGGAGAGAGAGAGAGAGAAAACGATTTCGTAAAACCCTTTTCACTTGGTGTAGCTATAGCGATACCAACTGGTATTTTATTGTTTGTAAGGGCGCTACAGTTTGTAAAGACTTTCAATCTGAAATAAAATCTTAACTGCTACATAACGGTTAACCTTCAATCATATGCACTGATAACCAACCATGCATTTAAGTAACCAAAGTATGAGTATGAGGATCCTTCTTTTGCTTCTTCCTAACCTTGCTTAACTTAAGAATGGTTTGTAAAATAATTTGTACAGATTTCTAGACTCGAAACCCTTGTTACTAGTCGCTGGTAAAATGCTTAGAGTGCTCCTGCAGTTGCTATTACTATCCAGTAACTCCATAAAAATTTATTTTTATTTTTAATCTGATGCTGTTGTTTTTGTTGTTCCTGCTACAGCGCGTAAGAATCAATAATTTATTAAAAACGATTATTAACGCTCTTGTTTGCGTGTTGGAGGCAATTTGCTGCCCAGCCTGTTTGACTGCCCTACATGCAGCCCAGTTGTGGTGGCGGTTGTTTCTTTATTACTGTTGGTTACTGCCTACGTTATTGCAGCATAATAAGGCTTTATTTTGCGTTGCATTGTTTAAAGTAAAAATACGGTGCTATTGCTTGGCTGCTAGTATTTGCATAAAAGTTTTAATATTGTAGAGTAGAAGAGCTGAATTTAATTTAAGTTTTTAGATGATAATTCTTGACCATACATAGGCTTGTTATAATTTTAAATTTTTTTTGGTAAAATTAAGGCCCATAGGGCATTTAAGTTGTTAAATTTTATATATTAAAAAAAGGGCTTCAGAATGTTTGCTGATAAGAGTGATGTGCAAACCGTATGAAGCAAAATATTGAGTACAGTGAGCAGACAAAAGTTAGGTGAGACTATGTACATTTAACGGTGAACTAGTTAAATATGCAAATTTCGCTAGTGTAAGCAGATAAAACAAAAACACAGCGTTTCCTAAAGCCAACATAGCCCACGCCATCGTTGTAATCCTGATTCTGATTTATGTGCCAGAGACATAGAAAGTAAGGAGTTGCCGTAGTCTGGAAGGTAGAGTGTTGGCTTATTAGACGTAAGGACACGATTCAAACCCCAGGTCAGACATCAAAACGAAATATGACAAAATATTTCTTCGGCGACTTCCTCTCAGCAGATTTCTGGCAAAAACTCTGAGAGTAAATAGAAAATGCCATGAAAAAGTTTCTAAAAAATCTGTCATACAACGACTTTAAGCTGTATAAAATTAGTAAGAAGCTAGGCCGTAATCCTGACTTAAGGGTTGTAATTGTCAATTATGTATGTATTATGTAAGTATTATATAGTATTATGTAGATATTACGGAGGAGCTCCATCCGCATAAGCCATGACAAAAAATTTAACGAGGATATCTTCGACAATAAAGAGCACAATTAGTTCTTTCATACGAATAAAAAATTTCGATAAAAGGAAGCGCTTAAAATTAGACCCATGCATACGTAAATATACACATGATTGGCCATTGCAATATTACGAGTTTCTAACACCTATTTCGTTTTGATGAAGATGCCTGACCTGGGGTTTGAACCGAGGCCTGACGTCTAATAAGCCAACACAGTACTTACTAAACCACGGCGACACATAAATACACACGTGATTTGTCATTACAACCTAGTTTCCCATAACACTTATGTTGTGTGTGTTAATTTTATACATGAGTGGCGAGAGGAAGTCGCCGAAGAAATATTTTTTTATTTTCTTTTGTAGGAGATCCTGTCTGTGATTTATCAGTCTGAGGATGTATACAAAAAATAATTATTTAAACCCGAGATTTTAGTTGCGCTAGTCAACAGCGAATCAATTTTTATTATTTTCTGTAAGAGTAACATTTCTGAATAGGCAGGTAGTTAGTTTAGCTGGTAGCTTGCCGTTCACAGGCAAGTTCAATCGGTGGCCCATATAACCTATTTTGTTACAGTGAGAGGTAAGCCCCCTTGTCATGATCCGTTAGTGGTGGGTTTGAACCATTTCGAGCTCCGGATGAAACCGGCCAGTTCCCTTAGCGGCGCGTTCGCAGATTTCTGGCAAAATCTCTGAAAGCAAATAAAATTGCCATGAACAGTTTCTCAAAAATCTGTCGTTCTTAGTCGACTTTAAATTGAAGGTCCCGCCACTCATGTATAAAATTAACGCACGCAACATAAGTGGTGTGAGAAGCTAGGTCTTAATCCTGACTGAAGGGTTGTAATGTATGTATGTTATGTATTCTTGTAGAGGCTCATATATCCCCCCATAGCCTCCTGCTTAGACATATCCGATCCCTTTTATGAGTATAAAATAATAAATATTCTCACAGTTATGCACCCCGTTTTAAAGATATTTTCACCTTCTACTACACGTTTATAAGTGAGTGAATGTATACGTTTCAATACTTAGCTTCTCTTTGTTTTAACTTTTATTGTTTTTTATTTATTCTTTTTTGTTCAACTCGTGTCTTGTCCTTTATCTCAAGTTATTTATTTTATTTGCCTTTACTTTGGCCGTGTGTGAAAGTGAATGTGAATGAATGAAAGAAAAGTTATTGATGACATGGTTTTAATAGCGTATTTAACCTTCTTGTATTGAAAAGTAATTCATCATATATTTTTAAATGTAAATAAATTGCATATTTATGTACTTCAATTATTAATTTAAATATGACGTCCATTGATTACACATACAAATTGAAAAAGAAAACAAGACATTCGCAGAGAAGAAAGTAAAATGATTGAAGGAAAACAAAGAAATTAACTTTTTTCTCTTTGAATTCAATTGTAAATTAAAATAAAAATTATTGTCTGCCTGACCAACGAGAAGAATAAGAAAAAGTATAAAATAATTACAGATGAGCGTCAGCAAACATCGATAACATAAATTAATATTAAATAATGAACATTTGTTGTCATCTGCTTTTGCAAATACTAACAGACAGTGTAGGCCAAAGAGCAAATCATACCTTAAACCTTCAGAAAGCTGAATGACTTCACTGTACTAATTACAATATGCGACAAAATAAAAAAAATTAAATACACCCAGCTAATGACATAGTGCAGATTGTGAGTTTCTTTTTTTTTTTTTATAATTTACATAACACAACAAGATTTTAATCTTATAAATTATAGTGCTATGCATAGGATCAATAAGATATAAAACATAAAAGAATAATAAAAATTGTGATATATAAGAAATTAAGTAAAAATAACAAATTAATATCAAAAACAATTTGATTAAAATATTAAATTTAAGTAGAAATATAATTTAAAGCAATTTAGAAAAACTAAAAATACTACAGAAATAAAAAGAAAATAAAAAGTTAAAAAAATAAAGAATTCCAATAATATAAAAAAGAAATATTTACAAAAATCGATATAAGAAAGCAAGGATAAATATTTAACCGACATAATAACCATGCTAAGAACGTAACAAGCTTTTGAACGCATTTGCATTGCCTATCTTTTGGATGTAATTTGGTAGGGAATTCCAGAGACTAGTGATGTGTATAAAGAACTGTCGCTGTGACAAAAGAGTCCTGTAACTTTGTTGAATAATCTTCATGCACCGGCATGACCTAGCAAACTTAATTCGGCCTAATAAATATTCCGGCTGTCCCGTATTAATAATTTTATGGAATAGAATGAGGCATTTAAGTTTCAGAAGATTATCAAATTTCACACTAAATATCTGGTACGCTAAATGAGAAATATGATCCCGGCGACCTTTAAGAAAGACGTATCTTGCTTTATTGTTGTATGCCAAATTTAGTTTCCGATTGTAATTACTATCGCAGTTTGCAAAAATTTCGCACCTATACAATAGCACAGGAATTAAAAAGTTTTAGCAAGTTGCATACGAATTGCAAACGGAATTGAATCAATGACCGCCCATAGATTTCGAAGCATGCTATATATTCTGCCAACAACGACACTTATATGGCCAGACCACGATAATCTGTCATTAAATACAATACCCAGATTGGTAGCAGACTTGACAAAGTCAATTTTATTTCCCCTGATACTCAATCCAGGTAAGGCAAGATTTGTCGAGTTTTGTTGAGTAGAACTCAAAAAATATTTTTTTATATTTCTTCAACAATCCAAACCTGTTTTATTTGACAAAAACTGTGTTTTAGAAACGGGAGAGACTAGTCTTTAAAACGATATACTTAAACGTTTTGATCAAACTTATATGTTTTAAGTTTTGATGGGGTAAACTTGGAATATATTATTTATTTCTTATTTTTTCGAGTTTAGCTATGCTTAATTGCAAAATTTAGTTATAAAATATAAAATAAGTGTTGACATTCTGAAAGTGCATTATCTTGTGAAGAGATTGACACTTCGCTTGATCAAAAAAAAATTTTGAGTTCTACTTATCTAAACTCCCAATCTACACTATGTCATTAGCTGTCATTAGTGTTATCTGAGTTTAATTTTGAATGCAAAATTGAGATGAAAAATAACTTCCACGTGTTTTAGTGCTTCTATAGGGTGGGTGATTTAGATGTTTAAATTTAAAAATACAATAAAACGAAAATGCTTTGAAATTTTGCCAAATTCATTTTCTTCTTGTGAAGTACAATTGTTTCGGTTAAAAAAGGAATATTATTTCAAACAACTGCCTGCCGCAACTGGCCTCACAGTATCTCATTCGTGCGGACTAATTTTTGTGCACTTTTTTCAGTGTATGAGGTCGTATCTCAGCAATAACATCACAAATGTTGGCCTTCAAATGTTCAATTTTCTCTGGTTTGTCGTCATAACACTTTTCTTTAATGGCGCCCAACTGTATCAAATCGCAGCTTCTTGGCGGCCAATTGACTTCACCATTTCGGTTAATAAACGGCCAACAAACATTTGACCCAATAAATCGATTATAGCATGAGATGTGTGGTAAATTGCATCATCCTGTTGCAATCAAACATCGTTCACATCAATACCATGAAAAGCGAGTACTAAAAAATCGGTTATCATGGTGCGATAGGTGTCTCTATTGACAGTTATGGTTGCGCCGTCCTAATTTTCAAAGATATATAGGCCAATTATGCCTACATTACACAAGCTGCATCAAACATTCATTCTTAATAGGAGTATTGGCTTCTGTAAGACGACGTGTGGGTTATTAGCCTCCCACCAAGATGAAAATGAGCTTCAACGGAAAAGATTTTTCTTGATATCAGTAAAAATGCAATCAGTCTTTTGTGAAGACGCTTGGTGTTTGAAGAGAATAATCGGTGTTTGAATATCTCCGTTATAAAGATCTGTCTAGCAATTGTTATTGTTTACGCAAAAGAATGCAAAGAAGAATAACAAACAAAGCAATTGTTGTTGTTTACATCAAGTTGTGAACAGTGGCACACAGAATTGTGCGAACAATAGAGAAAATAGGACGTTGTACAATGGGTCAATTCGACCTCCGGGTACTGTACTTACTTTAATTGACAAGTACACGTCCTCTAACCTAAGAACTTTCTTTAAGCGAGTTTAGGTGTACTTTGTAGTAATCCAAAAGGAATTTCGTAATACTCTTCGTTGACAAAATAATACTGGTACTACAGCTTCAAATACTATCTGCCCAATTCAATCTGAAGAAGAAAAACAAAAAATGTTTCCTTATTGTATGCCTTTTCGTCTTCAATTTACCGCCGTTGCATTAGAGCCTCTTTTAATGCCACTTCCTCCCTACACTTCCACTTCTATTGGTTCATTGTTTTTAGTGTTGAAAAATCTACTTCATAATCATTTTGTTGTATTTTACTAATGATCTAAAAGCCAAGATAATTCCAGCACTTCCTGTCACTCCCAACTGCAGGTTTTTTTTAACTTTACTCCTCTCTCCCATATACCCATTCTTGCCATTTTTGCATATTATTCACATGCAAATATTATTACAATTGTAATGCTGAGCATGATAAATTAATTTTTATTGCATTTTCAACTATAATTTGAACAAAACAAATATTGTTTTCACATCAAGCAAAAGGAGAAAAAAAAAATAACTGTAATAAGGAATGGAAAAATAAAAATGCTGAATAATGCATGTCTTCAGAAAAATGTAGACATTCATTTGACTTCTCCTTCCTGTGCACAAAAAAGAACGTTTGTTTATTTGTTTATTTGAAAGGAAATTCTTATCTCAACTCTTTCTCTCTCTCCATGTATCTCGGTGTACGCATTATTCTTGAGGCACTTTGAAGGCAGTTTAAAGAAAAAAATGGCTTATTTTTTATAAAAGAAAAATATGAATGAAATTGTCAATAATAGGATTTTTTTTAAGAAATTATTGACTTTAAACTTTTCAAAACTTTCTTTTCTTTCTTTCTTTTCACCATAAAAGGAGGATTAAAAATCCTTAATTCCATGTGGATTATGTCTCTATAGAAAGTTCCGTACGCCCATTTGATACACGTATAGTACCATGTATCCTCTAGACAATAGAGCTACATACATTTCGTGAGCAACTTCTCTAACTCTCAAGAGAGTCTTCAAGTACAAGAGTTGAGTTTATAGATGCTGTATAGATTATCTTTTCAACACATATAATACTTTTCATACGTTTTAGCCTTTTTGGTTGCATTACAATTGCGCTACTGATTCTCATCAAATACAGTCAAATATCAACAATATGGACCAGAGATCAGCAATGAATCGTTTTTTCGATACTCATAAGCACTCATGAAATTTTGAATATACATAAGTGAGTCAACAATATGTTCTCTGATTCATGCTTACTCCCTACAATGATGATTTATAAGTATGAGTACAATGTTGACATCAAACTCATACCATTCGAAATATATTTGATTTAGATTCATAACTTTACAGAAATACTTATAATACTTATAAATGATTCGAGTGACTCGAATCGAATGACTCGAATCATTCAACAAAATTTACAGTCATAGTTGTTGTTACAATTGCCCCATTATTTATCATTGCAGTCCAGCTTGGATACGACCTTAGAGGCGTTCAGGCATAATCCAACGGACGTAGCGTCATACCACTGTTCGCTCGAACAAGTATTGTGCCATAGGTCCGTACCTGCGGTTCCTCTCGTACTACGCAGGAATGCTGTCGCAACAACATATTGTCATTAGTAGGGTAAAACTAACCTGTCTCACGACGGTCTAAAAACAGCTCACGTTCCCTTGCATGGGTGAACAATCCAACGCTTGGTGAATTTTGCTTCACAATGATAGGAAGAGCCGACATCGAAGGATCAAAAAGCGAAAGAAAGATATATAAATATATCCGTGTTGTTGCATTTGCACGAGCAAAAAACACAACCTTCTAGTGACTATTTTAGTGTTCGTACGCGATTCGTACTTATTTTGTGATTCTTATAAATGTTGAGTTATGGAAAGTCGAAATCAACAACATCATACGTGTTGTTAAGTATGAATATGATGAGTACATCAAATTTTGAATATGAGTAGAGGTTCCATGATATTAAAATAAGCGTGAATGCGTATAAGTATCAGAAATTACGAGTATGTTTCGATTCTACTCATCGCTTTAAATACTCATTGCTGATATCTGGTTAGCACCAAACTGTGAAATCTTTCGGATATCTTGGATCTCATAAGGATTGGCATCATCACAAATTTTCTAATTTTATTTGTTCACGTACACTTTCCTCCAGAAATAAGCCTCGTTAGTTGTTAACAATTTCAGACCTTTTTCAGAAAAAACGTGTAGTTGACTTCAGTTGGCCTTCAGTTCTTGAAATTTCCTACTGGTGTAGGAACAAATGACTAAGCAGAATTTGTAAAATTGTGGTTTACCGACCTACAGATATTGATCGATAGACCACATTTTGAGAATTGTCTCTTCGATAGGACGTTTGTGTTGATATTAGAATGGACGAAACTCCCAGTAGGTCGTCCAAATAGAATATGCATTCTGCACATGTTGTTGAATGCCATGTCTGTTCACATTGCTTTGGCAAAACTGACCGAATAAATTACAACTAATTTGATAGATTGCCATCATAATTAATACGCCTCAGTTTGAAAAACCTATAAAGACGCAAAAAACGGAATTTAATTTTATTTTTTTTTTAATTTTAAAATTATTTTAAGAATCAGAATCCTTTATCATTCCTTTTTGGCCTTAAACTATTTCTGTGGAAGTGCTGAATATTTTCCAACACAAAAACACCCACAAAATGCATTTCATTTGTTTTTAAAAATTCCGAGGAAACTGAAACACTGGAAACCTATAAAAAACAAAAATTATAGGAAGTAAACACATAAAAAAATATAAAACCATCAACAACAAATAGTAAAAAGAACTTTTACAAGAATAAAAAAGAAAATAAAAAAGCTGAGTGAATGCAACATCATTCATTATTATGATTTTTCATTATAAAACATTGCATTATAAATTCATGCGTTTTTTGCATTGACTTATGGATTGTTAAATACATAAAAAAGGAAGTGAGGAATAAAGGATGAAAATAAATAATGGCATGAAAAACAGACACTGACATCATCAATCCCAACTCTGAAATTCAAGGATAATGATGTTTAAGTAAATATGCATACAATATGAGTACATTATTATCAGATAACAGAAAGCTGAAAAAATTTATGAAAATTTTTTGTTTAATGCACAGTTTTGAATAGTTATACTCGTACATTATAAAAAAGTAATGAACTAAGCATACACATATACATAACTCAATGTGTAAATTTTTATATATTGTTATGAAAATGGAAAAATCTAGATACTGGTGTTTTGCTTTTACATCGTTTAACAAGAAAATTATATATAACAAACAAACAGCAGCATAAAAAATGGTAAACAAAAAATAACAATAAACACTACAAGAATAAATGTAAACAAAATAGACAAACAACAATATTGAAACAACAATGTTTACCTTTATATAGATCTCGAGAAGGCGAAACCGAAACTGAAGAACATTCATCAGACTGTTTACGTTGCCATATAAAAGGCAAGGCAAAGCAGGGAACTGTGTGAGTAAAAGTTCAATCAGTCTTGTGTGAAGACGCTGTGCGTTAGAAGAGAGTAATCAATGTTTGAATATCTCCGTTACAAAACTCTGTCGTATACTTGCTTAATGATGGTTATTGTTTATGCAAAGGGTGTAAACAGAGGAATAACAAACAATGCAATTGTTGTTATTTACATCAAGTTGCCACACAGAATTGTGCGAATAATAAAGAATTTTAATTAAAACTAAACACAAATTTATTTTTATTTCATTTGCAATCTACGAGGTCATATTTTAAACGTTTTTAAAAGGTAAAAAAGTAACAAAATTTTAACATGTAATTTAGTGGGAATATTCAAACCCATACGTCACGGATTGCTGCCATTATAAAATTGTGCAGATATGACTCACATGGGGATCGTACATTCCACTGCACTACCACTATCACTGCAACAAATACAATCTATGCCTGCAGAAAATCAATTATTAGGTTACCCCTGGCTATTTAGCCAACTTTGGAATTTAGGCTAGATTTAATACGTGAGATTTTTTCCCGATATTTATAGGTAACATTAAGGAATGCAATCCCAATACTAACCGATACACACATCCATACATACATAATTGGTAATTACAACTTTTCAGTGAGGATTATGACCTAGCATCTCACACCACTTAAATATGTTGTGTGTGTTTATACATGAAAGGCGGAGTTTTGAGAAACTTTTTATGGCAATTTTATTTACTCTCACAGTTTTTGGCAGAAATCTGCTGAGAGGAAGTCGCCGAAGAAGTATTGAAATTTCGTTTTGTTGGAGATGCATGAACTGTGGCGTCACGTCTAGTAAGCCAACCCACTGCCTACTAGACTACGACGACTTCTAGTTTAGTTTAATAGCTTGTGTGTATTTGGAAACTCCCATATATTTCTTGTGGTAGGATTGTGATTTGAACCGGCAATTATTACTTGACTAGAAGTGCATGGACACTTTGATTATGAATACACTTTTATTAGAAAAGATGCTCTGAAGGTAAATTCCTATATAAATTGCTTGTATCAATAAAAACATTGTTTAGTGAGGATTCCCAATTTCTTTGGAATTAACATAGGCAAGCAATATATGTATATGAATGAATTACAACTTCTTTAGGTTTAAATTGAATGATCTGCATACCAACAACATATCGTTTCAATAGGTTGGCATTACGTGCCACACCATTTAGATCACATCTATAAGGGTGATTTTAAAATATGATCGTTTCACATGAAGCTAGTAGGAGCTGGCCATTGAGATCATGCAATTTAACCTCATTAGACTTTTTCTTGTAGGGTTTTCTTCAGTTGCAGACCACAATGATAATCAAAGCCAACTTAACTCAAGCATTTGTAATACGCTCCACCCAAAGCAGCCCTGACAAGCATTTAAACGATATTGTATTCCATACATGGCTAGTACAACTTAATTCATTACAGTTCATTTAAGACGTAACTAGGAAAGTGAGCGAAGACATCACATCAGAATTGTTGTGGAATAATAAAATAGTAGGAAGACTTACAGACATACTTTGGAGCAATCGTAGTGAGTAGAGAACCATGAGTATTTTAAAATTAAATTAGAGCGTACTCAGGACGCTAATGAGCGTATTCACGAGACAAGGCCTAATGCGTATACTTGAACTCTATTTGGAGGATTAAGGGCATGTGGTGAAGACATCAAAACATCAAGATTCCAATATTTTGAGGATTATACTATACCCGACATAACTCGTATCAGTGAAGAGGATTACATACATATATACATCCATAATTGGTCATTACAACCCTTTAATCAGGATTACAACCCAGCTTCTCACACCATTTATTCTGTGTGTGTTAATTTTATAATATTTGGGCTTTACAACCCTTTAGTCGGGATTACAACCTGGCTGCTCACACGACTTATGCTGTGGGTGTTAAAATCATACATGAGCTGCGGGTCCTAATATTTAAAGTCGACTCCGAACGACAGATTCTTTTGAGAAACTTATCATGACAATATGAACTGATATGTAGGGCTTGTAGCCTCAAAAATTTACTTGAATTTTCTGCATGACAGTATCAGGTGCTACGTACACCCTTGTGAATTTCTTGCGAATCTTTTCATTTCGTATAAAACTATGGTTCGTAATATATTTGATGTCCTCCTCTGTATCTTATTTAATCCAATTATACACACAGTTTTCCCACAGCTGGATGCTGTGTGTCCATATTGGTTTCAATACTGTTCCTAAGCTTAGAAATACGACTTCAATTTCGAATACGACTGAGTGAAATGTTTGTGTATATAGGTGGAGTGGCCGTAGGCTAGTAAATAGTGCGTTGACTTATTAGACGTGAGGCCGTGGTTCAAACAAGAACCCAGACATCTCGAACTAAACGAAATACGAAAAGCAATATTTCTTCTGCGACTTACTTTCAGCAAATTTCTGGCAAAATTCTGAGAGTAAAAAAAAATTGTCATGAAAAGTTTCTCAAAAAATTTGTCATTCGGAGTCGACTTTAAACGTTAGGACCCGCTACTCATTTATGAAATTCACACACAGCATAAGTGGTGTGAGAAGCTAGGTTGTAATCCTGATTATAGGGTTGTAATGGCCAATTATGTATAAATGTACATATGTATGTATTTCAAGTAAAAATTAAAATTTTTTAAATTATACTGCCATTAATAGTACACCACATCTAACCTACAATGAATTTTATTGTATTCACGTGAAATACACTTTGATTCACTGTTAAACTATTTTATGGCCAAAACTATTATGGGAGGTAATAAAAAACTATATTATTTTGCCAAATATTTGCCATTTCAACAACAGCATCATCATTATAAGCATAAGCAGAACAACGAAGCGAAATGCGTTTATTGGCAATAAATATTGAATTTTTATTCAATTTTAGAAATTATTTGAGATGCAAATTGTAAAAAAAAAATAAAAAAAATGTATAATAATAGACAATTTGAACATATCTAATGCACCGTCAATACTATCAATACAGAATCAGTTCTTTAGGTAATAAAATTTTTTTTAAATTTAAATCGCAATCGCTCCAAAGGATACATGGGTGTACCTGTAGTTTATGGAGTATTTGAAAGGAAATGAATTAAAATTGAAATTCTTAACATTAAAATTATTGGAAAATTGTTGCAAATTGCTACTAAAGAGCTGGGAAAAATTGGAGAAAAACTTTAAATTTATTGCACATGAATTTCATGTAATAATCATCAGCATATTCACTATGCACAATCATTAAATACGTTTGTTTACATTGACAAGAAATTAGCATACAAAAGAGAAGCACAGATGAACAAACCATAGTCCCCTTGGAGAACTGCAAGTATAATGATTACGACAACGTATACAATTAAAGTCGCCGTAGCCTAGTAGGTAGTGAGTTCGCTTATTAGACGTAAAGCCCGGGTTCAAACCACAGGTCAGACATCAAAACGAAATGCGAAAAAAAAGTATTTCTTAAGCGACTTCCTCTCAGATTTCTGGCAAACCTGCCATGAAACAGTTTCTCTAAAATCTGTCGTTCGGAGTCGACGTTAAACTGTAGGTCCCGCCACTTACGTATAAAATTAAGGCACACAACATGAGTGGTGAGAAAAGCTAGGCCGTAATCCTGACTGAAGGGTTGTAATGGCTAATTATGTACGTATGCATGTGTATACATTGGATTTTTTTATTCCCTGTATTTAATCGAGACAAATTTTAATTTAATTACGTACCCTTAAGGTTTCACGCTAGAATTTTTAAAGATTTTACAGTTGAAAGTATAGTTAAAATCCTTGGCCTCTCCATAAGGCTCCAAGAAAAAAATCAACTCACAAAATAGTCCAGCAAGAAATAACACGAGTTGGAATAGCCAAAGAATAATATAGTTTCTAGTACCTCCCATTGGAAACACTAGGCCCTGTTTTCACAAGATTATTTTCCTGCATATTAGACGGCACAGATGGCTACCATCATCAACGAAACAAATGTTAAATTGTTAGTAGCGTTAACAGAGTCTAAACAGCTGGTGGTCACAGTTATCAAGCAAATGTTTCCTCAACGTGCGTTGGCTGTCGCATTCTACTGGCTTCATGAATCGGCCCTTGTAAACATAATTGTATTTTGCTGTGACCCCACTTTGTGGATAATAAAAGAATAATACCATGTAGTTGGTTGAAAAGGTCAGAATGCAACACTCTTATAGCAAATCGACTATCTTGGTCAAATAGATCCATGCAACAGATACTTGCGGATAGTTCTGAATATGGAGATGTGACAGGACTATGTATCCATATAGAAGTGGAGTGGAGATAAGCGCGACCATGGTTATAGTAGCCATTTGTTAAACTTGACTTATAGGGACCTTAATATCTCTACAGATAGTCAAATTTCAATTCGAGCAAGAATTTAGGAATACGGGATCGAAGATCGTCCTATAAATAAATATAAATTTGTATTTATTATTCGCACAATTCTGTGTGCCACTGTTCACAACTTTATGTAAACAACAACAATGGCCTTTTTTTGTTATTCCTCTGTTTATACCCTTTGCATAACCAATAACTTTTACTAGGCAATTATTCGACAGATCTTTGTAACAGAGATCTTCAAACCACGAAAAGTCTCTTCAAACACACCGCGTCTTCACACAAGAAGTCTTCTCGAAATCTCTATTAATGTAATCATTGTTGTTTAAAAATCGTTATTTACATATATTATTGTAGTGTTGTTTGTGTATTTTTGTTTAATTGTTTACCAGTTTTTTATGCTCGTTATATTACTGCATTGTTTTGTTTGTGTAGCTTTTGTTTACAGTAGGACGAATTACAGATATACTTTGGGGTGATCCTAATGAAGCAGTAGCCATGAGGATTTTAATGTTAAACAAGGCCATTCTGAGTATGCTAATGAGAGTATTCACGGGACAATCCTCCTTACATTTACACTTGAACCGTATTGTAATGGAGGAAAATTGTGAATGCAAGCCATGGGATGAAGACAAGAAAACGATGGAATATTACTTTTGGTTTATTGACAGGCTTTCGTAAGCTCAAGATCTCAGTATTTTGGTGGTGGCACTATATTGAATATAACTCGTCTCAGAGGAGTCGACTACATAAATACATACATAATTGGTAATTACAACCCTAGCTTCTCACACCAGTTATATTGTGTATGTTTATTTTATAGATGGGTCGTGGGACCTACAGTTTTAAATCGATTTCGAACAACAGATTTTTGAGAAATTTTCATGGCAATTTTTTATTTACTCTCAGGATTTTATTTCAGAAATCTGCTTAAAGGAAGTCGCCTAATAAATATGTTTTCATATTTTTTTCGTTTCGTTTTGTTGGAGATGTCTGACCAACTAGACTACGGCAAATTCAAGAGCAATGGATTGCAAGAAGTTGAGGTAGTTTGTACATGCTACAGGCTTCCTATAAAAAGTAAGGTGGTGGCTGAGTTGTATTTCGATAAGTATGTAACCCTTTGTTGGTCTCCACTTCTTCAACTCACATTGTGGAAGAAAATTCTAAGTGTACCTGTGATTGCTTAGTTGGAAAGGTGTTTAGAAAAGACCTGTAGAAATTTTATAAGACATATGTTATAATAACTTGACAACCACTCCGCGTAATTCTAATCGGATACACCAAAATGTATCCGACCCGTCTGTAGTCGTCCAATATTCTTCAGAATATTAGCGACCGCTCATGTGTAGGCTTGAATGTGCAACAAAATTGCACTTCTTTGAATCACAAATAGAGTTTTTAAGCGTCTGATAAATGAGACTTCACTTACCACTAAGCCAACCAGACAAACAAATAATATGGACAGCAAAACTACCAACCAACAAGCAGTCCAACAGATCAAAACCAAAAATGAAACAGAGAGTGCAGCTCATGGTTTCTTAAATAGATACGTGCATATTTTATTAACAATTTTACACATACTTATACGGACGTAATTTATTCGTCCACCAAACCAATCGATAGGTTGTTAAAAAGTAATAGCAACAGGAGAAAAAACATGAAAATCAAGTGGCGATCACTGGTAAGCATGGAAACACAAGAATTCATAGAAAAAAAATTTAAAATGTATGTATGTGTGTGTCTGCGTAGCAAATTATAGATCAACAATGGTTTTCAATTTCATGGACTTACTTTTATTGGCAATATTTGCATGACATAAGCATGGATTTTATAACATCAGCAGACATATGGAGAAGACAGAAATGGTTGCCATTATGTATGTGCAAGCATTTCCAATCTGTTTTTAATTTACATTACGTATGAGATTTTATTACATGAACGTAAAGTAAGAATTAAATTCACGTTAATGGGAAATAAATAGAAGCATAAATAGCCAGTAAATGTGTTACATTTTGTATCATTTCCAGGAAAAAGGGTAAAATATAAGAGAATGAGAATATAATGTCTAGTTTAGTGGCGTAAGAATGACACTTTATGATGCTAATTATGCACATATAAGACATAAAGCTGTTTAAAATATGATGCCGGCATATAAATGAGTAGAGAACAGGAAGAATTTTACTTCATAACATAATATTTTAAAATTTATAGGATCTCTTCTTTAGTTTTCTAGTTTTAAATTGAAATAAAACAATAAAACAAAGTGTGTTTGAGATATCATTGAACACTTTTTATTCCTTCGAAGACAAAATACCTTTCAAAACAATGAAACGGCTTCTCTGTGCAGTGTTTAATCGAAATGAACAATTTTCCAAGACTCTGACACATAAATCCGACTAAATTTGATCGATGGAATGTGTTGTGTTGACTGTGAGCATTGCTATGGCTGATGGCTTGTCTCATACACCTGTGACTTAAGAAAATCCCACAAGGAATAATCTTATCGCATAACCTTGATGGCTAAAATCAACTCCACGTGGTATAACTAAGATATTTGCTCCTGCAGAAAATAAAAAGTTTTGATGGGCCAAATCGCATAATCTCGGTAGCAGATTCACATCACCTACGCGTTATACCCTGTTATACATATATAATTGGCCATTACAACCCTTCAGGCAGGATTAAAACCTAGCTTCTCATACCACTTAAGTTGTGTGTGTTAATTTTATACACGAGTGGCGGGACCTACAGTTTAAAGTCATTTGTTTGTGTTAATTTTATACATGAGTGGCGGAACATACAGTTTAAAGGCAATTCAGAATGACAGCTTTTTGAGACACTTTTCATGGCAATTTTGTTTGACGCTCAGAGTTTTTGCCAGAAATCTACTGAGAGAAAGTCGCCGAAGTAATATTTTTTCATATTTCGTTTTGATGTCTGACCTGGGGTTTGAAACTCGGCCTTACTTCTAATAAGGCAACACACTACCTACTAGACTACGGCGACTAGTAACTCCCTGTTACAGGATACCCAATTTGGCATAAGCTGCGTATTATGTAACAATGTTCTGTTGAAAACGCATGACGTTACTGTCCAGATTATTCAATACAGCCAAAAAAAATTGGTAATCATCGACCTATAGTCTTTGCCGTTAACAGTGATCAACGTCGAACTCAAAGAAACATGAACCGATGACGTTGCCAGCCTAAAATCCACATCAAACTGCAACTTCTTTGGGGCGCTTGGATGACATGTGGATTGCTATCCTTCAATAATTCAACAATTTTATTTGTTTACCCATTCATCCTGAAACGGGCCTCTTGACTGAAGATAAATTTTGGGTTAAAATCATGATCAGTTGCCAGCTGCTCCAGATCCCATTCAGCGAACTAGGCCATTGTCTGCAGTTGTTTACTCTCAGGCCCTTGGACAGTTGAATTTTGTACAAGTGGTGGGCTAAGTCACAACTCAAATTTCCAGCATATCATTGCATATAACGTAAGCACGTGGAGAGACTGCGGTTACATGTACAGATTGTTGATAAGTTGAGAAGTAAGACAGAATGAATGTTTTAATCATGGCCTCACAGTACACAGTACCTACAAGACTATGGCGGCTTCAAAAATCGTTTACATACATACATACATGTTTACATGATCAACAAATAAACAAAAATATAGCAACAACATCAGTATAAAAGAATGGATAAACAAGTAAACAAACAGGCAACAACAACACTGCAAGTACAAACGTAAACAAAATACACAAAAAACAATAACGAAAACAAAATGTTTACATTTATAGAGATTTCGCGAAGGCAAAGTCAATCTCCTTTAAGAGCACTCATCAGACTGTTTACCGTGCGATATAAAAGGCAAGACAAAGCAGGCAACGGATCACAAAAAATTCAGTCAGTCTTATGTAAAGACGCGTTGCGTGTGAAGAGAATAATCGTGGTTTGAAAATCTCCGTTGTAAAGATCTAACGAACAATTGTTAGTGTTTACGCAGAAGAGTGTAAAGAACAATAACAAACAAAGCAAATTGTTGTTGTCTACAACAAGTTGCGAACGGTGGCACACGGAATTGTGCGAACAAAAATAATTTAATTAAATCTAAACACAAATTTATTTTTATTTTATTTGCAATCTACGAACTCATATTTTAAAAGTTTTTAAAAGGGTAAAACGTAGTAATACTTAATTGGTCATTACAACCCTATAGTCAGGATTACGGCCTAACTTCACACACCACTTATGTTGTGTACGTTATTTTTTATACATGCATAGCGAGACCTACAGTTTAAAGTCGACTCTGAACCACAGACATTTTTTGAGAAATTTTTCATGACAATTTGTATTTACTCTCAAAGTTTTTGCCAGAATACTTTGCCATACTTGGTTTTGTTGTCTGGAATGGGGTTTGAATCATGGCCTAACATTTAATAAGCCACTTCAAAAACCCATTATTCATATGTAATTTCGATCGGCATTGATTTTTAACGAGCCTTTATGAATGTGTTCCATAACACATAAATACACATAGGAAACACATTTCCATTTCCATTTTTTAAAATCATTTAAGCAACTTCTTCAGCTTCAGTCGCTTCCAAAGCTTCAATTATGGCTTCTACTGTATTATACTTGAGCTACACCTCGAACTAGTTAAGCTGTGTTGGCAAATATATTGCAATTAACATTGTCTGGAAAGTATAGTGTGCTCTGTTTAATGTAACATAAGAAGAAATACAAAATAATTACAGGCGCTTTAGGTAGACTCTCTCTTTTCTATTCGAGTTCAAATACAAAAACAATTTATCATTTACAAATTTTATTGCATGCAATATATTTTGTAACGCGGGATAAGGTTTTTAGTATGTGTAAGGAATGTGTGGTGTAGTATAGGAAAAACTCTACAGCGAACATTGACAAGTCGATATGCAAATTTGAGTGTCTGTCCTTTTGCAGTTTACAGTTTAGGGCATCATCCAAAAACTAGAGCAATAACGCTGAATAAAATTGTGCATACAATGGCAGTATCTTTCTTTCTATATTAGGAGTTGGCAGTGGTGAATGTATATATGTGTCTATGCGTTGTGTTTCGGAATCCAATTAGTCCACTGAATAATTTAAAGCAGGAAATAGAAACGGTGTGCTATAGAGTTTTATCATGGAATTTCTTATCACGCGTTATTAATTATCGATGAAGTGGCAGCATTTTATTTATTTCAGCAACGTATTCTCTATAAATTGGGTAACATATAGTTTATTATGTGGAAACTTGACAGCTGCGTGCTACTGCAAAGGCCAACGAAATGTTGACCATTAAAAATGAACACACTGTATATATAGTGTTTGTGTTGTTGTGTTTAATGCAAGAAAGCAATTTGAAAACTCCGACATTGTGAAACCTACTTTAGTTTTAGTACAGTAAAAATGAAAAAATAAATTTGAATTTAATTTAAAGCAAAGAAAAGAAATGAGCCTCATCGCTGCAGATAGTTTTTCGATAAAAATTAGGTTCAGTTGCTGAATGCACCAGACCCAAATCAAAGAACACATAGCCCAGAGCATGGTACATGGTTCTCCAAGTTGTGGTCGAGTTCTTGTGAGCGAAATGGAATCAATTGCCTTGGAGTCTCCTCTTTACGGGCTGAGAATGTTATTCGATGGTTTACTAAACCACAATTTACTGACATTGCGTATAATTAGAACAGAGTCAATAAATGACAACTAATTTAACAGATATACCTTCAACAAGACGATCGTCAAATTTCAGAATACCCTGCCGAAAGACACACTGTAAGATTAAAAATAAAATAAATAACTATGGACCTTTGTTCAATGAACGCAGTCACCTAAAACTGCTACCTTTTGTAAGCATTTAAGGCTGGAGCTTCATTATAAAATGGATGCAGCATTATGCAGATGGTATTGGATTTTGGAATTGCCATGATACACCCTTCGGTAGGGATGGGTTGAAAATAAATGGCGGACTAGAACTCATGGCGTCAGGTTTTAGTTTTGTTATAGGCCAGTTGACATCAAAGCAATGTATTTCAGGCGGCATTGTTTGCCTTGTGGAAAGCTCTTAACCTCGCTCTTTCCAGTGGAAGTTCTTATGTAATTTTCGTTGATTGTCAATCGGCTTTGAAACGGATTGAATCTGTATGGCAGATAATTTGTTAATGCAAGAACTCTCCTAACACATTAAAACAAATCGTATTAGTTTGCTGCAGGTACTTCAAAAGCGATCAGGATAATTAATAGAGCAGTGCAATGGGCACCATGACCTCGGTTAGTATACTCAGCCGTCATTGTACACGAAGACTGCTTATTTCCTTAGGCCGCAGTTAAAGAAATTCCTTCTTACTTACTTAATTTGTCATTACAACCTTTTAGTGAGAATTACAACTTAGTTTCTTACACTAATGTTGTGTGCTTTAATTTTTGTCCAAACTTACAGTCCAAACTTAAGTGGGGGCAGTTTTACGAAAATGGAAATGGCGTTACATCGTTTAACATTAAAATGATAAACAAAAGTTACAAAAAAAAAGCAATTTGCTTTGTTTGCTATTCTTCTTTACACTCTTCTGCGTAAACACAACAATAATCACAACGTGTCTTCACACAATACTAACGGAATTTTTACTGACTCCGTTGCCTGCTATGCCTTGCTTTTTATACGACGACGTAAACAGTGTGATGAATGATCTTAAATGTAAACATCGTTATTTCATTATTGTTGTTTGTGTATTTTGTTTATATTTATTCTGGTAATGTTTGTTGTTGCTTTTTGTTTACTTGTTTATATCTTTTTTATACTAATATTGTTGCTATATTTTTGTTTATTTGTTGATCATGTAAACAAGTAAATTTTTTGTTTTTGTAGCTTTTGTTTATCATTTTAATGTTAAACGATGTAACACCATTTTCATTTTCGTAACAATAGTCTCCGAACCACAGAATTTATTGAGAAACTTTTCATGGGACTTCTTATCTACTCTCAGGGTCTTTTGATAGAAATCTGCTGAGGGAAAATCGCCGTAGTAATATTTTTTCACATTTCGTTTTGTTATTCCCTCTCGCGTAATAAGCCAACATAATACCAACTAGAGGACATCAACGTCAGGAAACCAAATAAGTCGGCAACAATACATGCAAACAATTGGGCAATTCACACGACTTTGTATCGTGTATATTGTATTGAATAAATTTGTTTGTTTGTGAACGCTCAATGTTATGCTGTATTGTGTATAACAATACAAACAATTTGATAGCCCGAAACCAACACCACTTTTAAAAAACATATGAAAACATAATTTTTTTCATTCCCAAAATTTGATAGCACAAAATCAATACAACTTTTAAAAACATATTGAAAAAATGTGTATAAGTGTATCGGATTTTTATATGAAAAACATCAACAACAATCATACACCATTGTATGTTCTTCCAACAATACAATGTTTTTGTAGCTTTCGTATTTGGGTGTAGCATATTTAAAGTGTACCATATTTTAAGTTTAACATATTTTAAATGTAGCATATTTTCTTTATTAGTTTTTATCTGACATTTTTTCGCACAATTTTAATGACACTTTTTGTATATTTTCCTACATTGTTTTTATAGAAAAAAATAATTTGTTTTTATTATTGCCACCCATATCAAACAGATTTCTACAATTTGTATGTGTTGCACAATGCTGCTTCTGTTTTTGCACTGAACATATTTTTTATGCTCTGTTTTAGCACACAAATAAAAAATAAAGAATCAAAAACGAAAAACATTATTTTTATGAATATAAGAAGTCATAAATTTGGACATTTTTATGATTGCAAATTGCAAAGTTTCCCTATAAACTTATTAAGTCTTTTCAAACACTAAGAATGCAAATTATTTCCAATAAGACAAGGCATGTGTATGTGTGAGGGCGGTAAGAGAAGAGGTAATTGTCAACATGAAGTAAAATAATGCAAAAGATTTAATTACCCACCACTAATGGGACTGAATGTTAAGAGTTATTTTACGATTTCTAGTGAAATATACATTAAACTGATGAATAATTGGCGGAATTAACGAGAAAAATGAGGATTTTTATGATTTTATTAAGGAAATACAGACAAAATGTACAAACTAACCACAACTCTTCATGCCGCATAATACAGCATGGGTGGTAAAAAATGTAAATGAATGCGTATTTGATACAATATTTTATTATTTTTGAAAAAGATAACGTATTTTATAATAGCCAGAGGAAGGAAAATCAGAAAATGATGGATTAGTTGGATTAGGTAGGTTAGAACCAGAGATCAGCAATGAGTATTCAAAAAGATGAGTTGATTCGAATCGTATTCATAATTACTGATTCTTATACCCATTCATACTTATTTTAATATGACACTCATACTACTCATACTCAAAGTTTGAAGTACTCATCGTACTCATACTTAACAACACATGATGTTATTGATTTCGACTCTCCTTTACTCAGCATTTACAAAAATCACAAAATAAGTATGATTCGCGTACGAACACTACAATACTCACTAGAAGGTTGTGTGTTTGCTTTGTTTGCTGTCGTTGTCTTTTTCTTTCTTCTTTTTTTTTTTTTTTTGTAAATGGAACAACAACAACTAAGACTGTAAATTTTGATGAATGATTCGAATCACTCGAATCATTTATGAGTATTATAAGTATTTTTCTAAATTTGTCTGAATCTGAATGAGTAGGCGTATGAATCAAACATATTTCGAATGGTATGAGTTTGATGCCAACTTTGTACTCATATTCATTGCAACCTGTACTTATAAATCAATTTTGTAGCGAGTACGAATGAATCAGAGCAGTTGAATTTCAGTTCTGTTGACTCACTCATACTCAAAATTTCATAAGTAGTTATGAGTAGCGAAAATACGATTCATTGCTGATCTCTGATTAGAATATGATCCAACTGTTTATATTGCCCGTAGACCTACCAGATAAGCTGAAAATATCGTAGGAAAACACCCAAATATATTTGAACCTGACCTTATAAAGACTTAAACTACTTAATTGGTCATTACAACCCTTTAGTTAGGATCACAACCTAGCTTATCTCAACAACCATTTGTATGGTCATTACAACCCTTTAGTTAGGATCACAATTTAGTTTCTTGCAACATCCTTGTTGTATGGCCATTGCAACTCTTTAGTTAGGATCACAACCTACCTTCTCGCACCACCTCTGTTGTGTGCTTAATTTTATTCACAAGCTGCTGGACCTACAGTTTACAGCAATTAAATTTACTCTGAGAGTTTTTTGCTAGAAGACTGCTGAGCAGAAGTCTCCAAAAGAAATAAGTTTTCATATTTCGTTAGGTTTGAGATGCCTTAGATGGGATGTGAACCACTGGTTTTCGTCTAATAAGCCAAAACACTATCCACTAGACTTCACTGACTACTAGACTACTTGAAGTGATATGATGAATGAGAATACAGGAGTTTTACCTTGAATTAATAGGTATTCTCATTGCTTCCAACGATTCTTAACGTAGTGATGTGGAATCTATTTGATGTCAGGTGGTCGCACCGATTTCCCTGGAAAGCAGATAACGAGCGACCCTAAACTAATGACATTTTATGACTAAATAGGGTGATACGGTGCTGAAATTCAAAGCAGAAGGTTATGTTTGTGTAAAAAATCAGAAATTAGTCTTTAACGATCTCCAGCTAATGTAAGATCAACTTAGCCTAGGCACTACAAAGAAAATTCCATGAGTTTGATATAGTGGTCACAATAGTTATAGTCTCCTAAAACTTATTCATACATACATAATTTGGTCATTATAACCTCTTAGTCAGGATTACAACATAGCTTACCACCTACGTTGTGTGTGTTACTTTTATACATAATTGGCGGGGACCTACAGCTTAAAAGCGACTCCGAAAGACAGATTATTGAGACGCTTTTCATGGCATTTTTATTTACTTTCGCAAAGTTTTTGCCAGAAATCGGCTGAGAGGAAGTCGCCGAAGAAATACTTTTTGTATTTTTGTTTTGTTGTTTTGCATCTAATAAGCTAACACACTACCTATTAGACTACTACCAAACAGAATCTAATACTCAACGATCTCCAACTAATATAAGCTAAAACTAACCTAAGCAATACGAAGGAAATTCCATGAGTTTGATGTCGTAGTCACAATAATTACAGTCAGTTATACAGCGATTTTCAGCCAGAACTCCTGTAAAGCACTTTTGGAAAAAAAATTCTATCAAAATAAAAATGTTTCAAAAATTATTCCTTTATCCTTACGAGTCCTTTTGGTAATTTTCTCCTCTTGAAAATTATTTCTTAAAGTGTTACATGAGTCATCATCAAGCTAACATATTTTAATTAGTATACAAATGGTGGAAAAGAGTTTATTTCACAAGAATGTGAAATGTGGCAAAGGTGGGTCATAGCCAGCTGTAGTATTTATGCACATACCATCTATTGCTAACCATATGCGACCTATCATTTCCAATTTTTTTTTTATTGTTATCAAATAAGCACGACTAACCGAAAAATTCGATACCAAATACAGTCAGATTACATTGGCTTAGTGGAGTTTAAACCAATACTGAGACACTGTCAGATGTCAATAGTCAACCAATAACAATAAAAATTATTTCCAATTAAATGAAATGATTATCGGTAAACATATTTGGAAAAAATAAAAAATAAAAACTGAATACGTTCATGGGTATATTGTCTATAAATGGCAGTGCGAATATCAAGTTTACACGGCAACAAACAAAATAAATTTTTCTTTGCATATTCGCAGCATATTTTTACAGCTAGTCTGTGTACCATTTATTGTTTTAATAAATAACGTGTGTATCATATAATCCACATACACTCGTATTGCATACTGGTCTACATACATTTTTATGTGCATAAAAATTATTTAAACGTTTAATATTTTTTATTTTTTAATTGCAATTGAAATAAAAGAAATTATTTACTTTGTTTCAATATCTAAACAAAAAAACGAATTCAAGCCATAACTTACTAAGCACTAGACTACCAGGCCATCCAATTTAAGTTTTTCCTCTTTTTGATTCACTACATGCTCATATTACGTTTATGATTTGAATGTATGTTTCTGTCTGATAAAAAAAAACTTCTTTTTAATATGAATTATGATATGCGAGCATCAAATTTCTTTATTTTCAAGACTTGCTTCTTTATACAGTGGGCGTCAAAAGAAACTGTACACTATGGATTAAATTCTACGTACTTGCTTACTTAGGTTAGGTTAGAGGACGTGTACTTGTCAATTAAGACAAGTACAGTACCCGGAGGTCGAATTGACTTATTGTACAACGTCCTAGTTTCTCACACCACTTATGTTGTGTGTGTTAATTTTATACATGAGTGGTGGGACCTACAGTTTAAACTCGACTCCTCTCAGAGTTTTTGCCAGAAATCTGTTGAGAGGAAGTCGCCGAAGCAAATATTTTTGTATTGTGTCTTGATGTCTGGCCTAGGGCTCGAACCTTGGCTTTACGTCTAAAAAGCCAACACACTACCTACTAGACTACGGCGACTTCAAAAACTACTTGCTTACTTAATTGGCCATTAACAACCCGATAAACGGATTTCACCCTGCCGCAACACATCCTTCCAGGCGCCTCTGCTTCTTGCGCACCTACGCCAGTTGGTCACACCAATCGATGACAGAGTCCTCGATTTGGTCCTTTCAGCGCAAACAACGTCGTCCGCTTCGTATCGCTGTAGCATTCTCCTCCATTCGAACGACATGGTTGAGCCAGTGCAGCCGCTGGTTGTGGCTCCCGTTCAATAGCACTAAAGGTGGCAGTAACATCTCGCTTTGTACGCCCTATAATGTCAATGTCATCAGCATATGCAAACAACTGGAAGCTTCTTCGAAAAATAGTGCCATTGCGATGAACTCCCGCAGAAGGCTCTCCATGACGAAATTGAAGAGGTCGTATGATAAGGTATCGCCTTAACTGAAGCTATTAAAAGGTTAGGAGAGGTTAATTTCTACCTTGACGGAGCTGGAGGAATTGGTCAACGTCATTCTGCATAGCCTTATCAGCTTCGCAGGTATACCGATCCCTTAAGGGGCTATCAAGGGCTGCATTATAGTCGACAAAAAGATGATGTGTGTCGACTTGTTTCTTGTGAGACTTTTCCAGAATTTGATGTGTGAAGATCTGGATACAATTCTAACAATCACCAAACTCAAGGATCACCAACTAAAGAGAGTGCCCGAAAAACTTTGTCAATATTTCGAATTTTTTTGCAATTTTTTTGTTTCAATTTTAAAAACTGGCAATGAATTAATTTTAAAATAAAAATAACGGTGATTTATTAATGTATAAAATTTTTTTTATGTACAGTTCCTTTTGAAGCGCACTGTATATATGTTCGTAAGTGGTTACCACAAGGCAATAGACTCCAACAAATTTAATTAATTAGACTCACATTACACCGCTACATTAGGCTCATATGAAACGAATTTCCTTGGGTGCACACGCAATGGATATCAGTAGACTTCTTAACGACACGCCTTGAAAGTTATTTTTGGAAATAAATCAACTCGAAAAAGAAAAAATATGGAAACTCGTATGCTTTTACATGTTTTACCAGGACAACAGACATCGAAAAGTTCGTTGTGAATACATGCCACAATTTTCCTTTTTTTTTGTTTTTTATGTCATTAACAAATGTTGCAAGATAATAAAAAAAAACTCCGGAAAGAACGTTAAAAACATTAAAGTTTGTAATTGTAACTCATGTTGTAATAGTTAGACAAACTTAAGTAAAATTACTCTGTTATGAAAACAGAATATTTTTTCGCTTTTGCGTAGGGTTACTGAATTATTAGCAATTTTTATCAATTATTACAACATTTGCAAGATTACGAAATTATTTATGTGATTCAATTATTTACCTTACTGTACAGGGATGTTCCAACATCAATTATAAGTATTTGAAGGAGGCATTTAACTTATTCGCCAGACTTCATAATTTTAAAACTAATCAAGCCTGTAACGTTGATATTTGGAGGAGACATAAAACAGAAGCAGTCATTAATAATAATTATGCGGATTGGGTTGCAATTGTTCAACTATTTCAACAGTCACCCACAACTATGTAACAATAGACGTCTATATTAATGAAACATACACTGATGGTTTTATAATTAGCACATCCTTCTAAAAGATCCTCATATAGTACCAAACCAAGATGAAATATTTTTCGAAATACCGTTACGAAAATGGAAATGGTGTTTTACTTTTACATCGTTTAACATTAAAATTATTAGCAAATGCAACAAAAATAAAAACAATGAACTTGTTGCCATGGAATCCACAAACTGCTAGAAAATTGGAAAAAAATGTGAGGCCGCCACCAATGGCCAGTATTTGCATTCAAGTGTTTTTTACTTTCCCTTAAACGTCGTCATAGTGTATTAGGAAGTAAGTTGACTTATTAGTTGCAACACAGTAGTTCAAATCCCAGCTCAGACATCAATAAAACCAAATAAAAAATATTTCTATCGGCGACTTCCTCTTAGCAGTCTCCTGGCAAAAAAAATTTTATAAATTCGTTTTGAAAAGTTCCCTAAAAATCTGTCGTTCGGAGTCGACTTTCAACTGCAGGTCTCGCCTATCTTGTACAAATTTAACACACACAACATGGGTGGTGTGAAAAGCTGTTTGTTTTAAGAACTCTTCTCCCTTATAGCGTTGGCTTAAAATGGATTAGACTTGCCGATAAATCCTCTGTAATCTGTGTCGTTTCCTGCTCATATCACAGCACAGTATTTGAAATAGTGCATCATATTGTTACGTTTTTACCTTTTTAAAAACGTTTAACATACGAGTTCATTGATTGCAAACAAAATAAAAATAAACTTGTGTTCAGTTTCAATTAAATTCTTTATTGTTCATACTATTTTGTGTGCCACTGTTACTACTTGTTGATACAACAACAATTAGCTTAGTTCGTTATTCTTCTTTGCACTTCTGTTTCCGTAAGCACTAACAACTGTTCGGTAGATCTTTACAACGGTGATCTTCAAACCACGACCAAGGCGAATTCATAGAAGGTGGGAGTGTTTTACCAGCTGATGAAAATAACAATGTCAAAAAATTTTTGTTTTTTGTGTATTTTGTTTTGATAATCATTTTCGTTGTTTCTTATTGTGTCAGAAGTTTGTATATTTTTCGTCCTTTTCTTTTAATATTTTTCTTCCCATCGTCATTCTTTTAAGATGATCACATCTCAACAAAAAAATGCCTGATGTTTTTGTATTGTTGTACTTATTGTAATACTAATCCCACCTTATATGAATTTGCCTTGACCGCGACTGTTCTCTTCATACGCAAAGCTTCTTCACACAAGACTGACTGAAATCTTACTGCTCTTTGTCTGCTTTGTCTTGCCTTTTTACATGCCCACGTATGCAGTCCGATGAAGGTTCTTGGAGTCGAACGTTCGTGGTGTCGCCTTCTCGAGAACTCTATCGCAACTTCCGTGTTGTTTGTGTATTTTGTTTACATTGCTTGTTGTTGCGTTCTCGCTTACTTGTCTATCCCCTTTTTTTCATACTGATGTTGTTGGTTTAATTGTAACAAGTTCATTGTATTTGTTTGAGTAGCTTTTGTCTATCATTTTAATGTTAAACGATGCTACACCGTTTCTATTTTCGTAACAATATTCTTAAAGAAAGGATGAAAAACTAATTAAAATCAATGGAACTTTTCCAAATTTTGTCTTTTTGGTATATTTATACCCATACGTATTTATTTCTTCTTTTATTTAATTGTTATTGCTCTCTTAATAATTAATCTTGAAACAATTGTGTGTCTTTAGTTGAAATCTTCCTTCCAATTAAGTTGCCATTAATTTGAATAAAACCCCACCATTTGGCATGATGCCCTCTCTTTATTGGCGGTTTTTCTTGAATCTTTTCTTCTTAAATGTATTCCACACAAAGATTTTAATAAATGCTCGAACATTTCATGAGTGCATGAATTTGTATGTGTGTGTACGCATATATGCATTTAAAACTTATATAATATAATTTATAAGCATTTAAATACAAAGCTTGGTTGTGTGAATGCCTGCCTACATATACAATAGTATGATTATAAAGATTCAAATTGTATACAGAATATCATTAATTAACAAGAAATAGCTGCTTCTCTGGCGAAGGAATATACATACATATACATATATATGTACATATACCTACATATGTCACTCTGACTGTGCATGCAAATGACATGCAGAAGCATACAGAAACGGTTGATAATATGCATAATTTATTTGGTGGTCATTTTACAATTTCTGCAAAACGAAATGAAATGTATAGAGATACAGAAGGACAGAAAGAAAAGAAAACTGTCAAAAGTAAAATGGTACATAGCGGTCAGTCTCACAATACTCGTATAAGCGACTATTTTATTGTCGACAATTATACAATAAAAGTTTAAAATGGAATGAATGAAGCGTAATTAATTTGAATGGAATTGCTTTTGCAAATGTAATGAAGAAACAACCAAACATCTTAACCCATTTACGGTCGCTGTGCCGATTTGGGAACACTTAATTATTTAAGCTTTATAAAAAAACTGTTTACTCTAGTTTATTCATTTTTGCATTATTGAATAGTGGAAAGTGCTCTGTGGAAAGTGCTCATTTATTAACTACATTTATTGTTATTGTTGTAATAATCCATTAAACTTCATTAACAATACACATGTAGAGGTCGGTCAATGGTAATCAAAGTTATATTTTCTACCTAATGCTTATAGTCGTTATTTGTATTATAATATAAAATTCAATCAACAGTGAAACATTGAAAAGCATTTTTAGTTTCATACAACAAATGTATAAGATCTTAGAAAATATATAATAATGCCGTTCCAATTTTGGTACAATGGCCACAAGTATACTACTAAAATGTTTACTACAAAATGTTTAAAGTACGTCAACTTGCTGATATTCTTATCAGAAAATTTAACCAATGGGGTGTTTTCCACGAACATATTTCTATCGACGAATCCATGGTGAAATATTACGGTCGTCATTCAGCAAAAAAGTATATTCGAGGTAAACCTATTCGGTTTGGTTATAAAAACTGGGTTGCAGCAAGTTCCTCTGGATATTGTTACTGCTTTGATATTTATTGTGGTAAATCAACTGCACTTGTTTCTGAGTCATTGGGTACTAGGGTTGTGAAAAAGTTGCTACAAAAATTGACCATGAATCCCGCCAACCACAAAATCTTTTTTGATAATTTTTTTACAAGTTTTGAGTTACTCAAACTCAACGCGTGTGCGTTGTGTCATCTGCCAGAATAGAAGCCGCTGGAATTGCAAAAAATGCAAAAAACACTCTGCGTTGAAAAAAATTGTTTTGCAAAATATCACTCATAAGTGGCCATTGTACCAATTTAGGTACGCCCCTCTAATATCCTGAATATTATTTTTTTTACGTTTCTGTCTTTTTTGCATTGTTAAAAATAAACAAACATTGAAATTTAAAAAATTGAACTTGTAGTTTTTGTTTGGCTGTAGATGGGTTAAATATGTTATAAATATTTAAATACTGCTACTGGGGTTATTATTTGCCGTTTTCAAATTGAGAGGATGGTTAGGTTAGGTTAGGTTAGAGGACGTGTACTTGTCAATTACGACAAGTACAGTACCCGGAGGTCGAATTGACCCATTGTACAACGTCATATTCTCACACCACTTCTGTTGTGTGTGTTAGTTTTATACATAAGTGGTGGGACCAATTGAGAGGATACTTATCACAATGAATATTTCATGAGTATGGAGAATAAATTCTGATTGATGTTAGTCCATAATAGGTAGTGTGTTGGCTTATTAGACGCAAGGCCTCGGTTCAATTCCTAAGTCAGAAATTAAAAAAAAATATATTTCTTCGACGACTTCCTCTCACCAGATTTCTGGCAAAAACACTGAGAGTAAATAAAATTGCCATGAAAAGTTTCTCAAAAATCTATCGTTCGGAATCGACTTTAAACTGTAGGTCCCACCACTCATGTGTAAAATTAACACACACAACATAAGTGGTGTTAGAAACTAGGTTGTAATCCTGACTGAAGGATTTTAATGACCAATTATGTATGTATGCTAGAAAACTAAATTGGAATATTTTGTCCTGTTTTTTCAGGTAGGTACATTGGTAGGTGGGTCGGTTGAAGTGGTAGCTTTTATTACCAAAGAACATTTGAACATGCATAAGCAGAGTTCCCGTACTAATCGACTTCCCCAAACTAATTGAAGAAGTTGATTAGCGCAGAGGCTACACAAATTATTCCTGTTCTCTATTTCAAGAATACTTAGCTTAAAGTTTAAGCTGATTCCGGTTGTACAAATTTATAGACCTTGTCATCCACCAAGGTTCTTTAGTTTAGGTTACGTGGTCTCTACGAAACCCAGCAATTTACCAACATCGATGGTACCAGACTGTAACTTTCTAACTTGGAAGTGAAACTCATGCATTTACCATGATTTTATGGGAAGTATAGTTTAATGTGGTAGTCGCCATAGTCTAGTAGGTAGTGTGTTAACTTCTTAGACGTGAGCTTACGGTTCAAACCCCAGGTCAGACATCTCCAACAAAAAGAAATATGAAGAAATTTCTGGCTACTTCCACTCAGCACATTTTGTGCAAAAAACCCTGAGTGTAGCATAAAATTGCCATGAAAAGTTTCTCAAAAATCTATCGTTCGGAGACGACTTTAACCAGTCGGTCCCTCTACTCATGTATAAAATTAACGCACACAACATAAGCGGTGTGAGAAGATACGTCGTAATCCTGACTGAAAGTTTGTAATGACCAATTATGTATGTATAGTTTTATGGGGCAACTTTTACGTTTCCATTAAGCTAAGGTTCTTTAGTGATTATTAGAATTTTATCCTTAGTGTACAGTTTCTTTTGTACTTGCGACTTCAGAAAACTCCACAAGAAAAAGTCTAACGTGGTCAAATTGCACAATATCAGTTGCCAATTCCCATCGCCTATACATGAGATGAACAATTCTGAAACTAATCGCTCGTGAAGCATATCGAATGGTGCATATGCTCTGTTGAAAATAGCATCGTCCTGGTCCGTCCTTGCGCAGGTTTGTCTCAGTCCTGGCCAACGTCTTTCTCAAAGGCCAATGCTCGACATTGACAATATTAAACTGGCCAGACTCGTTCGCATAGAACTATGAACCGATGACGCCGCCAGCCCTAAATCCGCACTAAATATTGAGTTTTGATTGGTTGTAACTTTCAGACCTCAGGGGACGTGGTCTCAAATTTGACCATTTTATCTGAAATGGGCAACCCCTCAATGAAAATTTTAATCTGATACCAACTGCTCTGCGTGCCAATACAGGGAACACACGTAGTTTTTTATGGTCATTTACCATTAGTTCTCGAGTCAATTGAATTTTGTACGACTGCAAGCCAAAGACGCATGACAAAATTCGCTAAGTTGTGGTCTACGAAAGGATGAGTTCTTATAAGCCTCAAAAAATCGAAGGTTTGGGATTATTTTGCACAGTCTTATAGCAGCCGTGAAGTTTTCAGCAGATCTTCGAAATTGACTACGTGGGAGTCTCCTAAAAACTCTTATAAGCAGCGGCTATATATTCGGCTGATCTTTCATTTTTTCTGTCTCTGACATGGTGCTAGTTTTGTAAAAACCGTTCAGGGCATAATGGTCGTAGGTCAACTTGTCCAAAACCTTGTATTAATATGAGTAAGTTCCTCTATGGGCACTATGGGTTGAAAATACTGTTACGTTTTTACCTTTTAAAAATGTTTAAAATATGAGCTCGTAGATTGCAACTAAAATAAAAATAAGTTTGTGTTTAGTTTTAATTAAAATTCTTTATTATTCGCCTAATTCTGTGTGCCAGTATTCACAACTTTATGTATACGACAACAATTGTTTTGTTTCCTATTCCTCTGTTTACAAGCTTTGCATAAACAATAAGAATTACATAAGACTGACTGAACTTTTACTAATTCAGTCGCCTGCTTTGCGTTGTGTTTTATATGGCAACGTAAACAGTCTGATGAATGTTCTTGAAGACGAATGTTCGTGGCTCCGCCTTCTCGAGATATCTATAAATGTAAACATTGTTGTTTCATTATTGTTGTTTGTGTATTTTGTTTACATTTATTCTTGTAATGTTTCTTGTTGTATTTTTGTTTGCCATTTTTATGCTGGTGTTTGTTGATATATTTTGTTTACTTGTTTATGATGTAAACAAGTTTATTGTTTTTGTAGCTTTTGTTTATCATTTTAATGTTAAACTATGTAACACCATTTCCATTTTCGTAACAACAAGTTGGTAGTCAACGACCTATAGTGCTCGCCATTGACAGTGATGGGCTGGATAATGTCGTTCTCATAGAAATATGAACCGAAGACACCGCCAGTCTAAAATTCACACCAAAAGTGACGTTTTCGGTATACAATCGACTGTTTTGAATCTCATGTGGATTGAAATTATCAAAGATTTTATAATTTTTATCCAAGAATGGTTCTAATTGCTGAAAATGATTTTTCTATGAAATTGAGGTTGAGTTGCTAACTGCTCCGGAGTATATTCAGCGAACATACCTCGATGTCTGTAGTGGTATATCGTGATTTGGTAAAGCAGACTGAATATGTAACAACTAGTGGAGTCTCTTCGTAGACTAACTGCTTCGATGTGGATTTATGTGTGAAATTGGGCCGTGGAATTCGGTCAGAGACTGCGCTAACCACTGCGGCCCCAATGGACCGTACTGCGTGCTCAAATTAGTTAAAATTTTTTTATGTTGTTGTTTATAATTTTAATGTTAAACGATGTAAAAGAAAAACACCAGTATCTAGATTTTTTTCATTTTCGTAAAAATACCGTTCTGAGTTTCAACAGTTTAATCGTAAGAGTTTATTACGGCAACATTAGAGATTCCTAAAACCTTGCAGCTGCAATGATGCATTTATGATACAAACTGCAGCATAATCTTAGTTGTTTTCCTTCTTTTTAGTTTTGCACACGTTCAAGAACATTTGCCTAGAGTTTCCGTTGCTGTTTTATTATTCTCTTATCGGATGATAAGTGGAAACCACAAAGAAAAGAAAATTGATGCATTATTGAATGCTCAATGATCCCAACGCTTAATGTGTCAGATGAGGAAAAAGACTGCTTGAACAGCAAACAATTGTTACAAAAACACACCCACCAGATGATGATGATGATTATTGAATAGCACTACCTGCACCTCCTTCAGATGAATTCTGTTTTTTTTTTGGTTTTTGTCTGCCACAATTGTAGTCATTATTACCAGTGAATTGGGAATTGCTTGCAGCAAAGTCAGTAGAATTTTATGTATCAACTCAATAATGGGTCAATAGCTAGCGAACTTCCACTTTACATGGCTTACACTCGTAAAATAATATCGATAGTCATTCACGTAGCAAACCGCACCGTCATAAGATGGCATTCAAATCCTTACACATACGATGTTGAATGCGCGAATGTATAGAGAATGTATAGTGTTGGAAAGTGTTTGTTTTTTTATTTTATTTTTGCGATGCTCAATTGTCTTTTAATACGTTCTGCCATCGTGTACACATCTCCGAGTTGATTGCGTATGGAGGCGCGTTTATTGAAACAGATACTGCTTAAGATGATAACGAAATACACTTGGTTGGGTTAAGACAATGCCGTAAAGTTCATTTTCAATTTCTCGTTATTGTGTGTTTCTTTCCACTTTTTTTCTGTTTGTGCTTGATATCAATAGGCCGTTTAAGACAGGTTGTGACAGTCGCTAAAGTGTTTAAAATTAATGGCAAAGGCTTTGAAAAGATCGATTATAAAGAGAAGAAGTAAAGTAGTGTGCTGATAAAGAAAATGATGACTTATTGGTTAATATAGGGCACAGTAATAATATAGAAAAAGTAATAAAAATTGTAAAGACCCACACTCATGTAATCATTTTTTTTTTGACTGAATAGCAGCTAAGTATTGCACAAAATACGTGTTGAAGAACATACATAATTGGCCATTACAACACTTTTGTCAGGGTTACGACCTATTTTCTCATACCACTTATGTTGTGTGTGTTAATTTTATACATGAGTGGCGGGACCTACAGTTTAAATTCGACTCCGAATGACTGATTTAAGAAAGACTTTTTGATAGCAATTTTTATTTACTCTCAGAGTTTTTACCAGAATTCTGCTGAGAGGATGTCGCCGAAGAAATTTTTTTTCGTATTTCGTTTTGTTGGAGATGTCGGACCTGGGGGTTAGAGCCGTGGCCTCACGTCTAATAATCCGACACACTACCTAGTAGACTACTGCAACTACGACGCTGAATAAACCTGTGCATAAAAACAGTTTTGGCATTCGCGTTCTTCCGCACAACGTAACTAAAAAAGTTCTACGCAGAATCGGCATTGGGGTTCTTCCGTACAACGTAACTCAGAAACCTCTACCGATTTCCATCGTCACTCGTTGGATTTCATATTCGAGAGGGTATTATTTTATAATTATGGACTTCAGGAGGTATTCTCTACATTGCAAACATTTAAACAGAAGACGAAAGAGAAGAATTGGTAAACTATCGGGTCTTCCAACAGTGTCTTCTGAACTTTGACAGTTTCTGACGGATGAAAAATCTGGCAAAAGAGTTGTCACTTATGTCGGTAGGTAGGTTGGAGTGGTTGCTTGATTACCAAAACCAACATACATTTCTTGTAGGTAAGCGCAGACTCTGACCGAATTCCACTACCGAATTCCACATCGAATACCACTTCGAAGAAGTTAGTCTGCGAAGAGGCTGCACTAGTTGTTATATATTCAGTCTGCTGTACCAAATCACGATAAAACACCATAGACATCGATGTATGTTCGCTGAATAGACTCTGGAACAGTTGGCAACTGAACCCCAATTTCATAAAAAAATTATCTTCAGCAATTTGGATTATTTTTGGATAAAAATTATAGAATCTTTGATAATGTCAATCCAGATGAGATTCAAAACAGTCAAGTGTATCCCGAAAAAGTCACTTTGGTTGTGAATTTTATATTGGCGGTGTCATTGATTCATATTTCTATGAGAACGACATTATCCAGCCCATCACTGTCAATGGCGAGTACAGCAGGCCGTTGACTGCGAACTTATGGTTACGAAAATGGAAATGGTGTTACATGCTTTAACATTAAAATGATAAACAAAAGCTACAAAAACAATGAACTTGTGTAAAGTAAATAAAATATACCAACAAACACCAGCATAAAAAATGGTAAACAAGTAAATAAAAATACAACAACAAACACTACAAGAATAAATGTAAACAAACTACACAAACAACAGTAATGAAACAACGATGTTTACTTTATACAGATCTCGAGAAGGCAAAGCCACGAATATTCGCCTTGAAGAGCATTAATCAGAATGTTTACATTGCCATATAAAAGGCAATGAAAAGTAGGCAACTGGTGTAGTAAGAGTCAGTCTTCAGTCAGTCTTGTGTGAAGACTCGGTGCTTTTGAAGAGGGTAATCATGGTTTGAAGATCTCCGTTACAAAGATCTGTCGAACAATTGGCTAATAATTGTTATTGTTTATGGAAGGGGTGTAAATAGAGGAATAACAAACAAAGCAATTGTTGTCGTTTACATAAAGTTGTGAACAGTGGCACATATGTAGAATTGTTCGAATAATAAAGAATTTTAATTAAAACTGGACACAGATTTATTTTTATTTTATTTGCAATCTACCAACTCACATTTTAAACGTTTTTGAAAGGTAAAAAACGAGCGATTTGATAGCATGTTGATATCACGTAGAGGAGATTTCAACTGACCACCGAGTTCACGCGATTTGACTGCTTTAGACGTTTGTTTTTGAGGTTTTTTATGTTGCAGTTGTATACGAGTGGGCTACAAATAAAGCGAATCCAATAGCCAACATAATCCAACATAACCCATGGTCTCTGTCAAATTCGCTTAAATGCGCTCCACCCATTAAAGCCTTATAGGATGTCCTTCAATATGCAAGTTTTTTATATTTTTATTATAGAACTTTGTTAAAATCTTGTTTAATTTTCTTAACAACACTTGTAACAATTTTGCCACATGGATATTATTCATTTCAATTTGCATACATTGTTCTCGTCAAACCAAATGCTTTTAAAAGTTCTTCAAGTAGTCAAGTAATTTCACTTGACACGTACTAAAACATACAATGTTTGTCTGACATATTGTCATAGTTTTTTAAGAAAATTACACTTTATTGTTTCTGTTGTTGTTGCCACAATAAACCATTAGCATAAATTAAAAGCCTCTGTTAACAATTTACATTATTTACACGACGAAGTGCTAAAGAACCTTTAAAAAAGCGAAATGAAAAGCCATGATAACAGTGAAAAGAAACATGGATTTCTAAACATCAAAGGCAAAAGGGCCATTTTTTTTCTTAATAACGGCTTGCAAGTAACAAGTCAGCTTAGATTGAAAGCAGCAAAAATTTGCCATTTTGACAAAGAAAAAAAGCCTGAAAAAAATGAAGAAATGCTGACAACAAAAAGAAAAAAACCGGAAAAACTATACAAGCAAATCTTAAGACTTCAAAGATCTAAAACAACAAAAACAAAATTCAATGAAATTCTGCTGACTAACGAAATGAATAAGTGAACTGAAGTTTTTGATTGAAGGACCTAAACGTTTTGGGGTTAAATGACTAACTATTACACCTTAACGCTACCACTGCTGGCTGACACTCTTACGCCAAAAGGATTGCATGTTTTGCTGTGTGATCATAGAAATCTTTTAAATGTTAGGGAAATCAGAAAGAAAAAAAGAAATATTTTGTAACACCAATATGCCAGTATTACAACTTTGCAAGAACAATTTGTAAAACATTCAAGAAAAGAACACAAAAAACTGAACGCATGCGTTTGCATGCCTTCCAAATAGCATGCAACCCACAACAGCACTTGTCTACAAGAAATTCTCTTACCGCCGGCGATTACACAGCAAGTTTTAAATCAAAAACCTCAACTTACTTCGAAGTGAAAATGCAAAACTAAATACATACTTGAAGTTTATTGGTTAGGGGAAAAAGTAATGTCCAGACTTACACTAACCAAACTGAAATTAAGAAACTTAAATGAATAGATGGTTACGGTAATTAGTTTTTAGATGCCTTTTAGACAGTGTTAAGCTTGACAAAGACTGTTTTCTTGCATTTGTTTTGAGTGAGAAATGGGTAGGCTTTTTTTAACTCAGCTCCAACTATCACATAAAAAATATTAAAATAAACAAGACATTTAGGCAGGAATGTGTTCTGCCCCATTTTCTCTGGATGGAACGCATCCAAAATGTCCAGTTTCCTGTGAGTCTGAAGCACAAATCAAGCTGCATTTAACCAAAGGCAGAGTTATATTGGTTTTGAGGATAACTATGGTTTGTAGCTAATTTGAATACATCTTCGACTTAAGGAAAGTGCATCGGGCTCAAATCTAACGATATGTACGCCCACATAGTATGACCATTCTGCATTCCTGCAGAATATCTCATGAAATGGGTTGCCATTCCCAAAGAAATATGAACCGATGACGCCATCAGCCCACATCCTTACCAAATTTAGACTCTTTCGAGATTAAATGAGTTTTTTTGAATATAATGTTACGTTCTTGTTGTTTTTTTCTGCTAAAAACGCTACGATAACGATAACGCTAACGATAGTGCACAATGGAAATTAGGTTTGTTCAGTTGGTGGCTATGTAGCCAGTTAAGACGCTTGACACTAACATTTTCGGCAAAATTTAAAATTCTTGTCATTTCTGATGCAGTTACTGATTCTGGGTCATTTTCTGATTTCTGATACATTTCCTATAGAAGTCGCTGTAGTCTAGTCGGTAGTGTGGTGTGTGTTATTAGACGTGAGGCAACGGTTTAAACCCCATATGCAATGTCGCCGTGGTCTAGTAGATAGTGTGTTGGCTTATTAGACGAAAAGCCAGGGTTCGAGCCCCAGGCCAGACATCAAAATAAAATACAAAAAGTATTTCTTCGGCGATTTCCTCTCAGCAGATTTCTGGAAAAAACTCTGAGAGTAGATAAAATTGCCATGAAAAGTTTCTCAAAAATCTGTCGTTCGGAGTCGACTTTAAACTGTAGGTCCCGCCACTCATGCATATATAAAATTAACACACAACATAAGTGGTGTGAGAAGCTAGGTCGAAATCCTAACTGAAGGGTTGTAATGACCAATTATGTATGTATGTATGTATGCAATGAAACGAAATAAAAAATATTTTTTAGGTGACTTCCTCTCAGCAAAAACTCAGCCATGAAAAATTTCTCAAAAATCTGTTGTTCGGGGTAGACTTTTAGCTGTAGGTCCCGCCAATCATGTATAAAATGAACGCACACAACATAAATGGTGTGAGAAACTAGATCGTAATTACCAATTATGTGTGTATGTATTGTTACATTTTTTACCTTTTAAAAACGTTTAAAATATGAGCTCGTAGATTACAAATAAAATAAAAATAAATTTGTGTTTAGTTTTAATTAAAAGTCTTTATTATTCGTACAATTCTGTGTGTCACTGTTCACAACTTGATGTAAAACAACAACAATTGCTTTTCTTTGTTATTCCACTGTTGCATAAACAACAATTACTAGAAAATTATGCGACAGATCTTTGTAGTGGAGATCTTCAAAACACGATTACTCTCTTTAAACACACCACGTCTTCACACAAAACAGACTCAACTCTTACTAACTCAGTCGCCTGCTTTGCCTTGCCTTTTATATGGCAAAGTAAACAGCCTGATGAATGTTCTTGAAGGCGAGTATTCCTGACTACGCCTACTTGAAATCTCTATAAGTGTAAAAATTGTTGTTTACATTTATTATTGCAGTGTTGTTTGTGTATTTTATTTTCATTTATTTTTGTAGTGTTGTTTGTGTACTTTTGTTAACTTGTTTTCCATTTTTTTATGCTGGTGTTTGTTTTTATATTAAGTAGTACGATCATTTGTAGACAGGTTTGCTTATTGCATTGTTTTGTTTTTTGTAGCTTTTGTTTATAATTTTAATGTTAAGCGATGAAAAAGCAAAACACCAGTATCTAGATTTTTCATTTTCGTAACAGTAACATAAATTGGTGTGATTCGAATTCGCCAATTTTGCTTGTACCCCACGTGCTCATTCATTGAGAAATATTAGTAATCGCTGAGCATGATTTTGCTATGAAACTTTGGGTTAGTTGCCAATGTCTACGATGCGAAATTCGCTAAGTTGCCAGCCATAAAATAAGAGAGTATAAATAAAGCGTAGTGCCAATATCACCAGTCGAATGTGAGTTAGTCGATTCCAGTCATACTTAGAGAGAGATTTTTGTAATAAAAACTTCTAAAACTTTTAAATTTCCGATAAGAAATGATTTTTTCTCTGCATCGTATTGCAACGTAAATCATTGTATGGTTAGTGTTGTGGTTAGTAGATACCACCCACAGAGTAACCATTCAATACGGTGATTTGCATGCATATCACTGCTACACTGTATTACATACTGCAGTAGTTTTGTTTTAGTTCTCCACTTGATTTCCATGCCATGATTATCGCACAACAATGGTTGGAAGGAATAGAAATGTTTTTCGTGCCAATGCTTGTAGATTTCTAATGAGTATCTCAACAACCAGTTGTGATGGCATACGCGTTGGTATGAAATATTTTAAATTAATAACCGCTAATAACATATTTAGCAAAACTATTCGTTTATAAGGGGCCTTGAAAACGAAAGGTTTTTCTGCAAATAAAAGACTAATAAAGCTAGTGCTAGTGTAGATATCGCCACTCATGCATAAAATTATCACTCCGAACATGGTGGTTATAGTCCTGACCTAAAGGTTGTAATTAAATTAGGTCTATAGGCTATAATAAGAGAAAATCATATCCTACTCCTATTAAAAAGTTTATATTCTTATTGTCTTATTTCTTTTTACAAATTTTATACCATTATTCCCCTGACGAACACAGATATTCCACAAATACCACAATGAAATGAAATCTTTCTTAATTTTTTCTTTTTTTCTTTCTACCTGTTAGAAATTGATCTGACGTTATAGATAATGTTTGCATGGAATAATTTGTTACTGTCAGTCATGCTTGCTACTGCTGCAACATTAAAAAAATTAAGGAAAAAAAAACTAAATATTCAGCACTCTTTGCAATTTAAATAAGGCAACATGATGTCAGGATTTGCATGGACCGTCTACACAGTATATGACGACACAACAGCCGTATCTACTGTGGCATAGAGGCCAACGAATCGTCGGACGAACTGGCACGAAATGGATCGGAGATGTCTGAGAAGGAAACGATAAAAGGGATGTACGAGCCTCTACAACAATACTTTTTATAAATTGGAAAAAGTAGCATGGCATACACCAACCATAGGTGGACCGACATACCTGGAAAACCAAAGAACTACTTGAGATCGACAAGAGAAAGGCTCGCACTGTAATAGGAATTTTAACGGGTCACTGTGATATTGGCAGTGTCGCTGACAAGCTCAGTTTTTCCCACCAAGATTGCTGCAGAAGGTGCCAGGTTGTGGAAGAAATGGAAGCGGAACAACACCTTTTATGTGAGTACCCTATACTTCAAAACAGACTGCATCGGTTTTTGGATGAAAGAACGTTTGAAGGTCTGGGCTGGTTTCATCCAGATCTCACATAATCGGTCATTACGACCAAGCTTCTCACATCACTCATGTTGTGTGTGTTAATTTTATATATGCATGAGTGGCGGGATCTGCAGTTAAAAGTCGATCCACAGACTTTTGAGAAAATGGCAATTTTATTTACTATCAGAGTTTTTGCCAGAAATCTGCTGAAAGGTAGGCGCTGATGAAATATTTTGTTTCATATTTCGTTTTGATGTCTGACCTGTGGTTTGAACCGTGGGCTGCGTCTAATAAGCCAACACACTACCTACTAGACTACGGCGACTTTATAACCCAGATCTCGGTGTGGTTCAAACCCACCACTAACGGATCAGGACAAGGGGACTTACCTCACACTGGGTAACACAATGGACCATATGGGCCAACGGCTGAACTTGTCTGCGAACTGAACTTGCCCGCTAACCACAGGCATCATGGGCTGAAAGATGTTTCTTTTTCTGAGACTTTAAAAATAATTCCACGCTTATATGTATAGCATTTTCAGTTTAAATTAAACCTTTTTCAAAATAAATGAAACCTTTTTCAAAATGAACGAAACCTTTTTCAGATTAAACGAAACTCTTTTTAAATTAAACAAAACCTTTTTCAAAATAAATGAAACTCTTTTCAGAATAAATGAAACTTTACTCAAATTCAATTAAATATTTTCAAATTAAATTAAACCAGTTATATAATTTGTAGGTTTATCATATTTATTGTATTTTTTTTAATTAATTCCCCAAATCCCGGAAAAAATTGAGACGATTGTCGAAAGTGAGCCGGGAATAACTTTGGGAAATATTAGCAAAAAGTTATTTGAACAATTTAATGTAACGCTTGCATTGTCTACAATTTTCAACGGATTAAAAGAACTTAAAATAACGCTGAAAATGGCTTCCATCGAAATGGACCGTATGAATAGCGCATCGACTATTGAAAACCTTCGAGCGTATGCCTCAGAATTTGCAATTTGGTCTCCTGAACATTTAATTTAATTTGAAAAATGTTTAATTGAATTTGAATAAAGTTTAATTTATTCTGAAACGAGTTTCATTTATTTTGAAAAAAGTTTCGTTTAATTTAAAAAGAGTTTCGTCTAATCTTCGTTCATTTTGAAAAAGTTTCATTTATTTTGAAAAAGGTTTAATTTAAACTGAAAATGCTATATATTGTGGTCGACGCAGTTTAATAAGTATTGTGTTGACTTGCTAGATAAGGATTCAAGAGTTCAAATTTCTCCACATTTATCTGAAATACTGAAAAAAATATTCAGTCTTCGAAAAACTCCGTCTAACCAGTATTCTAGCAAAAGCTTATGGACTAAGCTACTTGACATGAAAACATTTTTCAAATCTATCATTCCGGTTAGACATTAAACTCTGGAACCCCTCCATTGATTTATAAAATAAAAGCTCACTACTAAAGTGGATTATTTGTACATAATCAAATATCGTTTAGTGTTAAAGTACCTCAAAATTGATTAAAAGCCACTTGTTGTTGGTTAAGTGCACTCGATAAGTTGTTTGTTAGAGTTCTTTAAACTCTTTTTCAATTGAATTGTGGCTTTTGGTTTAAATGTCAGTGACACTTTAACCCAATTCTGTTGATGGTAATTTTTTAAAATAAATCAATTACGTATTAAATAAATAAAAAGAAATTATATTGAAGTATTTGTATTAACATAAAGAATATACATATTATGCAACATTTTTAATGGACGTGTTTAAACAGTAAATTGAAGAGAGCATTCCTTTCTTTTTTTTTAGCATAAATTGGAAAGGCCAGATGAAGATTATTGATGTGATGATAATAAACCCTTGTTGCTTATATAAATGGTCACATAATCGTGCTTCATGCCCTAATACCCAATTCCATATAAAACCAGCAGCCCTTATGGTGAAAAAGAAACATTTGAGCTCAAATTCTCAATTCTCTCTCTGTAATCCACAGAATATATTGTGGATGAGATATCAACATTATTCGTAGCTGTTTAAACGTAGATCGAGCTTTGTATCAAAAATGATACATTTCAATTTTTGAGACGATATAACTTTAATTCAGAAAAAGTTAGATGTCCGATATTTTTTTATTTCATTAGTATTGTTATCGCCATTATTTTAAAATAAAGAATAAGAAAAAATAATAATAAAGAATAAATAATTTCAAACAGGACTTAAAAAATTCAAGAACTTCATAATTCTGACTTTGGATTCTTTCTTTCTGGATTCTTTGTAATGTGTATGTAATTTTATTAAGTTTTCAAAGATTTTGTGAAATTTTATGGTAAATAATAAATTATTTATGGTAGTTGAGGAGGAATTGACTGTTAAGTGTTGGACGAAAGTGAAGAGGTTGAATTTTCAGTTCTGGATATTGATTGAAGTAGTCGTAGTCTAGTATGTAGTGTGTTAGCTTATTAGACGTCAGACCAAGGTTCAAACCTCAGGTCTGACAGTTTACGAGGAGATTGGTAGCGGATGTTTCTTGGAATGTTGTATTTACATATTATTTGGATATTACAGATGATAATATTTCGGTCAGAAGTCGCCGTGGTCTAGTAGGTAGTGTGTTGGCTTATTTGACGAAAAGCCAGGGTTCGAGCCCCAGGCCGGACATCAAAATAAAATACAAAAAGTATTTCTTCGGCGACTTCCTCTCAGCAGATTTCTGGCAAAAACTCTGAGAGTAAATAAAATTACCATGAAAAGTTTCTCAAAAATCTGTCGTTCGGAGTCGACTTTAAACTGTAGGTCCTGCCACTCATGTATAAAATTAACACACACAAAATAAGTGGTGTGAAAAACTAGGTCATAATCCTGATTGAAGGGTTGTAATGACCAATTATGTATGTATGTATGTAATATTTCGGTCAACTACGTACGTACGATATAACAGAATCATTCGCTTTGGTAATGTACTACTCGGAAATGATGAGCCTAGTCGAAAAATGAGCTGAAAGCCTTTCAACTATTAATAATCCCAATAATTTTGTCGCTATAGATGAATAACTAATTGAATTTTCTGATCGTTATAAATATCGTGGTCCACCTTAATCGAATTGGCAGTTTCAAATTCAAGCATATGCTACGTGTGTAGCAAGTACTTCCAGTTACACTTGAGGAAACCTGTATCCGGGGAATCAGAGGGAATCAAGGTAAGAGCATTGCTATTGATAGAGCCGATGTTCTATTGCATAGGGAAATTTTTTACCTCACATGACGTTGACAAGAAATTTGTATAACGAAATATGACAATGGTTTGTGCTATCAGGTTTCAGCTGGACCTCTATTAAGAGCGTTACTGATGCGAGTGACACTAAGCTGACTCATCTAAACAATTGAGAACTCATAAATCGCCACAAAGGAAGAGTTCTAGATGTCAAAATATTACCATTTAGAAAAAAATTAAACCAAGCTGGCATGAAGTGTTTGATTTTTACGTAAAAAACCATGCTGCGATGTATATCATATCAATATACATACAATTTTGGCGTAAATTTCATAAAAGTGATAATAAGATGTAATAATATAAAATGGTTTTATGATTTAAAATAAATAAAAACATTTAAATTTTCAACAAAATCTATTAACAATCGCGACACTTCTATGCACTGCAAACATGTATCGAACTTAAAATTATAAAGTTTTTTAAGGCTCGATCTACGGTTAAACAGAATTGGAGATCATTTGCGCCTCGAAAAAATGGATCATAGTTAAGCCTTAAATTGCATGTGGCATATAACATGGCTTCTCTGAATGGTTCGTATTCGAAATACCAATTTTTTTTAATTTTTAGCGCTTAAATCTGCTTGAATTTGATCGATGGCATGGATTATGTTATCCTTGATCATCGCCGTAGTTTGTGACTTTTTCGAATAGCATACTGCACTAGAAAAGGCCAAAGCAGTCAAGTCTAATGATCTCAAGGACTGGGTGACATTACCTCCATTTGGGATGGGTATGCCGTCAAACCAATATCACCAGTCGAATGTGAGTTAGTCGATTCCAGTCATACTTAGAGAGAGATTTTTGTAATAAAAACTTCTAAAACTTTTAAATTTCCGATAAGAAATGATTTTTTCTCTGCATCGTATTGCAACGTAAATCATTGTATGGTTAGTGTTGTGGTTAGTAGATACCACCCACAGAGTAACCATTCAATACGGTGATTTGCATGCATATCACTGCTACACTGTATTACATACTGCAGTAGTTTTGTTTTAGTTCTCCACTTGATTTCCATGCCATGATTATCGCACAACAATGGTTGGAAGGAATAGAAATGTTTTTCGTGCCAATGCTTGTAGATTTCTAATGAGTATCTCAACAACCAGTTGTGATGTCATACGCGTTGGTATGAAATATTTTAAATTAATAACCGCTAATAACATATTTAGCAAAACTATTCGTTTATAAGGGGCCTTGAAAACGAAAGGTTTTTCTGCAAATAAAAGACTAATAAAGCTAGTGCTAGTGTAGATATCGCCACTCATGCATAAAATTATCACTCCGAACATGGTGGTTATAGTCCTGACCTAAAGGTTGTAATTAAATTAGGTCTATAGGCTATAATAAGAGAAAATCATATCCTACTCCTATTAAAAAGTTTATATTCTTATTGTCTTATTTCTTTTTACAAATTTTATACCATTATTCCCCTGACGAACACAGATATTCCACAAATACCACAATGAAATGAAATCTTTCTTAATTTTTTCTTTTTTTCTTTCTACCTGTTAGAAATTGATCTGACGTTATAGATAATGTTTGCATGGAATAATTTGTTACTGTCAGTCATGCTTGCTACTGCTGCAACATTAAAAAAATTAAGGAAAAAAAAACTAAATATTCAGCACTCTTTGCAATTTAAATAAGGCAACATGATGTCAGGATTTGCATGGACCGTCTACACAGTATATGACGACACAACAGCCGTATCTACTGTGGCATAGAGGCCAACGAATCGTCGGACGAACTGGCACGAAATGGATCGGAGATGTCTGAGAAGGAAACGATAAAAGGGATGTACGAGCCTCTACAACAATACTTTTTATAAATTGGAAAAAGTAGCATGGCATACACCAACCATAGGTGGACCGACATACCTGGAAAACCAAAGAACTACTTGAGATCGACAAGAGAAAGGCTCGCACTGTAATAGGAATTTTAACGGGTCACTGTGATATTGGCGGTGTCGCTGACAAGCTCAGTTTTTCCCACCAAGATTGCTGCAGAAGGTGCCAGGTTGTGGAAGAAATGGAAGCGGAACAACACCTTTTATGTGAGTACCCTATACTTCAAAACAGACTGCATCGGTTTTTGGGTGAAAGAACGTTTGAAGGTCTGGGCTGGTTTCATCCAGATCTCACATAATCGGTCATTACGACCAAGCTTCTCACATCACTCATGTTGTGTGTGTTAATTTTATATATGCATGAGTGGCGGGATCTGCAGTTAAAAGTCGATCCACAGACTTTTGAGAAAATGGCAATTTTATTTACTATCAGAGTTTTTGCCAGAAATCTGCTGAAAGGTAGGCGCTGATGAAATATTTTGTTTCATATTTCGTTTTGATGTCTGACCTGTGGTTTGAACCGTGGGCTGCGTCTAATAAGCCAACACACTACCTACTAGACTACGGCGACTTTATAACCCAGATCTCGGTGTGGTTCAAACCCACCACTAACGGATCAGGACAAGGGGACTTACCTCACACTGGGTAACACAATGGACCATATGGGCCAACGGCTGAACTTGTCTGCGAACTGAACTTGCCCGCTAACCACAGGCATCATGGGCTGAAAGATGTTTCTTTTTCTGAGACTTTAAAAATAATTCCACGCTTATATGTATAGCATTTTCAGTTTAAATTAAACCTTTTTCAAAATAAATGAAACCTTTTTCAAAATGAACGAAACCTTTTTCAGATTAAACGAAACTCTTTTTAAATTAAACAAAACCTTTTTCAAAATAAATGAAACTCTTTTCAGAATAAATGAAACTTTACTCAAATTCAATTAAATATTTTCAAATTAAATTAAACCAGTTATATAATTTGTAGGTTTATCATATTTATTGTATTTTTTTTAATTAATTCCCCAAATCCCGGAAAAAATTGAGACGATTGTCGAGAGTGAGCCGGGAATAACTTTGAGAAATATTAGCAAAAAGTTATTTGAACAATTTAATGTAACGCTTGCATTGTCTACAATTTTCAACGGATTAAAAGAACTTAAAATAACGCTGAAAATGGCTTCCATCGAAATGGACCGTATGAATAGCGCATCGACTATTGAAAACCTTCGAGCGTATGCCTCAGAATTTGCAATTTGGTCTCCTGAACATTTAATTTAATTTGAAAAATGTTTAATTGAATTTGAATAAAGTTTAATTTATTCTGAAACGAGTTTCATTTATTTTGAAAAAAGTTTCGTTTAATTTAAAAAGAGTTTCGTCTAATCTTCGTTCATTTTGAAAAAGTTTCATTTATTTTGAAAAAGGTTTAATTTTAACTGAAAATGCTATATATTGTGGTCGACGCAGTTTAATAAGTATTGTGTTGACTTGCTAGATAAGGATTCAAGAGTTCAAATTTCTCCACATTTATCTGAAATACTGAAAAAAATATTCAGTCTTCGAAAAACTCCGTCTAACCAGTATTCTAGCAAAAGCTTATGGACTAAGCTACTTGACATGAAAACATTTTTCAAATCTATCATTCCGGTTAGACATTAAACTCTGGAACCCCTCCATTGATTTATAAAATAAAAGCTCACTACTAAAGTGGATTATTTGTACATAATCAAATATCGTTTAGTGTTAAAGTACCTCAAAATTGATTAAAAGCCACTTGTTGTTGGTTAAGTGCACTCGATAAGTTGTTTGTTAGAGTTCTTTAAACTCTTTTTCAATTGAATTGTGGCTTTTGGTTTAAATGTCAGTGACACTTTAACCCAATTCTGTTGATGGTAATTTTTTAAAATAAATCAATTACGTATTTGTAACGAGTAATTACTTGTAACAATTTGATCCTTTTACCAACACTGGAAATATTTGTAGCATATGGCAACGTACTGATTGAATTCAACGAAACTCGTTCAGATTCTATTGACCAATCAGAATCAATCTTTAATGTTTTAAATACTCGTTCAGTTGCTATTAGCCAATCCAGGCTAATCTTTTATATTTTCATAAACTTTCAGGCATTTTTTAGGGTTGATGAAGGGATCAGAACATAATAGAAAAAAAGAGAAGCTTGGAAATTAGAATCGAACGCATTAAAATATTGCGTACTGCAAAAGTTTTTTTTTCATTAAAATAAAATTAAAATATTGCATACTGCAAAAGTTTGTTCATTAAAATAAAATTTAAATATTGTATATTGTAAAAATTTTTCATTTTTCAATTAAATAAAAATAAAAAAAATAAAGTGATCATCAAGCGTATTAAAGCTCAGGTGTGGGGTGACATTGAAAAAATATAATATGACGTCGCGTTTATCAAAGCAACAGCTACTGGATGGCTTAAAGTATGCTGGTGTGGAAATACCATCAAATGCTTCTTCTGCTCGCCTTCGGGAATTATATGAGAACGCAGTGACTACGAATATAAAAAAAGATGTTGAACCATGTGCCGAATTAAGTAAAACTACCGCTGTATTATGTCTGGAAGATTCTGCTGCAAACACAAAAACTGATGTTGATGTTGCCTTTGAATTGGGTATGGAAAACTCCGCTGCAAACATAAAATCTGCTGCTGCTCGTAGATTCGATAGCGAGACTAATACTGATGCCAAATCTGATGTTTATGCCAAATCAAATGTTGACGCAGAATGTGAAGACGATGCTAAGAGAAATTCCGATTCCAATTCCGATGCTAATGCGGGTCCTAACTGTAGCCATGAGGTAGGTCAGTTTGGTATTAGAAACATCATTACATCAGTTGAAACTGAAGCCGCTGACTTAGACCATCAGCTTCAAATTCTACGTAAAAACATGAGTTATTGAAGCTACAGCAGGCTATCGCTGCTTTAGAAAATGGTGAAACATCGACGCCCGAGGAGGTACAAGTAGCAACACCGCTTGTCGCTTCGAACCGATTGACTTTTCGGGACATAGAACACGCCATTGTGCAATTTGACGGCGAGAATCGTGCATACAGTGTGTACGATTTTCTTCGGAATTTTGAACGTGTAATGCAAATGGTTGGTGCTGATGAATTGTTTAAATACACATCCCTGTGCAACTCGTTGACAGGCACCGCAAGACTTCTCCTGAACAAAACGGAACTTTTAAGCTACGCTCAGCTGAAAGCAACACTAATAAAAGAATTTGGTCGGGCAGTAAGTCGTGGCGAAATTTATAAAACTTTGGCAAATTTTAAGTGGAATAAAAAAGATAATGTCCGGCGTTATGTATTAGAAATGGAAAATATTGCATCCCGCTGTAGTGATATCGATGAGTTTGAACTAATTGGTTTCATAATTGATGGAATGCAGGACAATACCCCAGATGCCTATTTGCTTATGAGTGCACGAACTATGAACCAATTTAAAGAATCTTTAGACTTATACGAACAACGCCGTGCAAATCGCCTTAATGTCAACCGTGACGCTACTCTGTCAAACACAACAAAGAAACCTGTTCAACTCAATTCATCTTCATCAGATACCACCAAAATACGATGCTACAATTGTACGCAGATGGGACACTACCAAAGTAAATGCCCTTTTGACAAGCGACCCGATGGAAGCTGCTTCCGATGCTGGCAAACAGGACATGATCATCGCAGTTGCACCAACCCGAAGAAAATATTAATGGCCCGTAAAAATGAAATTGCCGCTGTAAATCCCGATGAGGTAGATGCCAAAGAAGATTTTTATGGAAAATACATAAATGCTGTAAACAATGTAAGTATTGCTTTTTGCGATAGTAGGATCAAGTGCAAAAAATTTATAAAGTGTTTTTCTCTTTTCGATACCGGTAGTCCAACTAACTTTATACGGAAATCTTTTGTTCCATTTACTGTAACTAATGCTGCTATGAAATCGATGTACCGCGGCCTAGGAAAATCTTATTTAATAACCTATGGAACAACTGAAGTAGAAATCAAATTTAGAAACCAATGTAAGAAAATAATTTTACATATTGTGTCGGACACAACTATGACAATTCCACTTATATTGGGAAGAGATTTTCTCAATAAATTCAATATACATTTATGTCAGGAACTAATTAAAAATACTTTCTCAAATAAATGTCATGAAATTCTTAATGAATCGCAATCATTTTTTTGTACCCTTGATCCAAACAGGGGAAATGAATTTGAAAGTCGGACAGATATTATTAGTGATGCGGACAAATTATTTGTGAACTGTTCTGATTGTGACTTAGAGAATTCCAATGGCAGTGAATTTACTATTTCTCATTTTGAGAATACTGAATCAGGAAAGAATAACTCAAGTAAAGATTATAAGATTGAGACTGAAATTGTGTGTGAAGCCGACTGTAATCCCGCTGATTTTTGTAATTTGGAAAACTTATTACATGAAGTTCATTGTGTTAATGTGACTTCATCAGATGTTGATGTTAATCCGAATCTCAGCCAAAAACATCGCGAAAAATTGTGCAATATTATAAATGTAGGCTATCTTGAGGCAAATGATGTAGAAGTAAGACCATATGATTATGAAATGAATATTAGGTTAACGAGTGACATTCCGTTTCATTTTTTGCCCCGACGTTTATCCTATTATGAAAGAAATGAACTGAGGAATATTACAGATGACTTGTTGTTGAATAATATCATTAGACCTAGCGAATCCCCTTATGCGTCTGCTGTAGTACTAGTAAAGAAGAAAAACGGGGAGCTCCGTAAATGTGTTGATTATCGTGCTTTGAACAAAATAACTGTTAGGGACAATTTCCCATTGCCATTAATTGAAGATTGCATAGAATATCTTGGCGGGAAGCAATATTTTACAACCCTCGATTTACGGAACGGATTTTTCCATGTAAAAATGGCACCAGATTCCATAAAATACACTTCGTTTGTAACACCATACGGCCAGTTCGAGTACCTGTATATGCCTTTTGGTTTAAAAAATGCACCCGCTGTTTTTCAGAGGTATATTTATAGTATATTTAGGGATTTGGTTGATGAAGGTTCAATAATCATTTACATGGATGATATTATTATTGCTACTACTGATTTTACGTCGCATCTGTTATTGGTTTCTAAAGTATTGCGAAGAATGAAAGAGAGAGGATTGAAGTTACGTACATCCAAATGTAAATTTGGCTATAATAAAATTGACTACTTAGGATATTGTGTATGTCCAGAGGGAATTCGCCCAGGAGATTCTCATTTGTCTGCAATTAGGCTTTATCCTTTTCCACGTAATCAAGCAGAAATGAAAACATGTTTGGGTTTATTTTCGTACTTCAGGAAATTTGTACCAAATCATGCAAGTATCACAAAAGTTTTGAGGCAGTTAACGCTAGATGGAAAATATGAACCCACAGATGAATGTTATAAAGCTTTTAATTTATTGAAATATATTTTGTCATCTGGTCCTGTTCTAGTCATTTATGACCCACAAAAACAAACCGAATTACATTGTGACGCAAGCTCATCAGGATTCGGGGCAGTACTTTTGCAACGTCAACAAGACGGAAAGCTACATCCCGTCATGTATTTTTCTAGGGCAACTACAGCAGCTGAGATGCGATATCATAGTTTTGAATTGGAAACGTTGGCCATCATATATGCATTACGCCGTTTTAGAGTTTATCTTCAGGGAATCCAGTTTAAGATTGTAACCGATTGTAACTCGTTGACACTAACTTTAGGAAAGAAACAATTGAACGCCAGAATTGCTCGGTGGGCTCTTGAACAAGAAGACTACAATTATACCATACAACACCGTAGTGGTAACAATATGGGACACGTAGATGCACTTAGCCGTTGTCCAACCGCTGGAACAGGTAATCCCGTTGATGCTTGTGCCGCTTCTATAGAAAGTAAGTCGAAGAGTAGAAAATGTGACTTGGTTGCTGCTATAGATCCCGAGGAAGTAGATTTTTATGTTCAGGTTGCTCAAAGTCGCGACAAAACAATTTTGCAATTGAGAAGAAGACTAGAAAAGGAAAAAGTTGAGAACTATCAGTTAAGTGATGGATTAGTTTTTAGAATAGGTAGTGACGAGTCCTTGCAGTTGTACGTACCTTTTGAAATGGAACAGAATGTAATTAGATTAATACATGAGAAAATATGTCATTTGGGTGTGGAAAAGACTTGCAATCAAATAAGGAAGAATTATTGGTTCCCGGGAATGAAGCGAAAAGTGGATAAGTTTGTGAGAAATTGCATACGTTGTATTATGTATTCCGCTCCCGTGCGCATTAATGAACATAATTTACATAGCATTCCTAAAAGACCAGTTCCTTTTGATACCTTACATATTGACCATTTCGGGCCATTACCCTGTATTAACACAAAACGAAAGCACATTTTGGTCATTATTGATGCCTTTACGAAATATGTCCGCCTGTACCCAGTAATTTCTACAAGTACAAGAGAAGTTATAGCATGTTTGGACAAATATTTTAGTTGTTACAGCAGACCAAGACGTATAGTATCCGACCGTGGGACTTGTTTTACCTCTATTGAGTTTAATGCCTACCTATTGAGAAACAATATATCACATGTTAAGGTTGCGACTGCCTCTCCGCAGGCAAACGGACAAGTAGAGCGCGTTAATAGAACAATTAGAGCCATGTTAAGTAAGGTAACGGAACCTATTAACCATGCCAACTGGTCCATTATGTTAGGTAAAATAGAATACTGTCTGAATAATACTATTCATTCAACCACTAAAGTAGCCCCTAGTAAATTACTGTTTGGTGTTGAACAGAGGGGTGAAGAAATTGACGAACTTACAGAATATCTTGAGGAAAAGCTAGACGCGAATTCCGAATGTAATTTGGATGAGATTCGGTCATCGGCATTTGATGCGATAGAAAAGTCACAAGATTATAGTCAAAAATATTTTCGGCAGCATAACAAGCCAGCAAAGCAATATTGTGAAGGTGATTTTGTTGTTATTCGTAATGTGGATACAGTAGTTGGAACAAATAAGAAATTAATCCCAAAGTACCGCGGTCCATATGTAATTCATAAAGTTTTGCCACATGACCGATACGTTATTAGAGACATAGAAAATTGTCAACTTACTCAAATACCATACGACGGTATTGTAGAAGCCTCTAGAATAAGGAAATGGCTAACAGACGATAGCGGCATAGAATGACATTTAGAAAAAAGGAAAACTCCCCTTCGCAATAAGCAATACCTTTAGTGTTAGTACTAGTGATAAGTATAATATTTAAAATGATTCCAAGTAAATTAATTAGTACTAGTGATAAGTATAATATTTAAAATGATTCCAAGTAAATTGAAAGTTTCAATCGAGGTCGATTGATTTGTCAGGTCGGCCGAAGTTGTAACGAGTAATTACTTGTAACAATTTGATCCTTTTACCAACACTGGAAATGTTTGTAGCATATGGCAACGTACTGATTGAATTCAACGAAACTCGTTCAGATTCTATTGACCAATCAGAATCAATCTTTAATGTTTTAAATACTCGTTCAGTTGCTATTAGCCAATCCAGGCTAATCTTTTATATTTTCATAAACTTTCAGGCATTTTTTAGGGTTGATGAAGGGATCAGAACATAATAGAAAAAAAGAGAAGCTTGGAAATTAGAATCGAACGCATTAAAATATTGCGTACTGCAAAAGTTTTTTTTTCATTAAAATAAAATTAAAATATTGCATACTGCAAAAGTTTGTTCATTAAAATAAAATTTAAATATTGTATATTGTAAAAATTTTTCATTTTTCAATTAAATAAAAATAAAAAAAATAAAGTGATCATCAAGCGTATTAAATATTAAATAAATAAAAAGAAATTATATTGAAGTATTTGTATTAACATAAAGAATATACATATTATGCAACATTTTTAATGGACGTGTTTAAACAGTAAATTGAAGAGAGCATTCCTTTCTTTTTTTTAGCATAAATTGGAAAGGCCAGATGAAGATTATTGATGTGATGATAATAAACCCTTGTTGCTTATATAAATGGTCACATAATCGTGCTTCATGCCCTAATACCCAATTCCATATAAAACCAGCAGCCCTTATGGTGAAAAAGAAACATTTGAGCTCAAATTCTCAGTTCTCTCTCTGTAATCCACAGAATATATTGTGGATGAGATATCAACATTATTCGTAGCTGTTTAAACGTAGATCGAGCTTTGTATCAAAAATGATACATTTCAATTTTTGAGACGATATAACTTTAATTCAGAAAAAGTTAGATGTCCGATATTTTTTTATTTCATTAGTATTGTTATCGCCATTATTTTAAAATAAAGAATAAGAAAAAATAATAATAAAGAATAAATAATTTCAAACAGGACTTAAAAAATTCAAGAACTTCATAATTCTGACTTTGGATTCTTTCTTTCTGGATTCTTTGTAATGTGTATGTAATTTTATTAAGTTTTCAAAGATTTTGTGAAATTTTATCGTAAATAATAAATTATTTATGGTAGTTGAGGAGGAATTGACTGTTAAGTGTTGGACGAAAGTGAAGAGGTTGAATTTTCAGTTCTGGATATTGATTGAAGTAGTCGTAGTCTAGTATGTAGTGTGTTAGCTTATTAGACGTCAGACCAAGGTTCAAACCTCAGGTCTGACAGTTTACGAGGAGATTGGTAGCGGATGTTTCTTGGAATGTTGTATTTACATATTATTTGGATATTACAGATGATAATATTTCGGTCAGAAGTCGCCGTGGTCTAGTAGGTAGTGTGTTGGCTTATTAGACGAAAAGCCAGGGTTCGAGCCCCAGGCCGGACATCAAAATAAAATACAAAAAGTATTTCTTCGGCGACTTCCTCTCAGCAGATTTCTGGCAAAAACTCTGAGAGTAAATAAAATTGCCATGAAAAGTTTCTCAAAAATCTGTCGTTCGGAGTCGACTTTAAACTGTAGGTCCTGCCACTCATGTATAAAATTAACACACACAAAATAAGTGGTGTGAAAAACTAGGTCATAATCCTGATTGAAGGGTTGTAATGACCAATTATGTATGTATGTATGTAATATTTCGGTCAACTACGTACGTACGATATAACAGAATCATTCGCTTTGGTAATGTACTACTCGGAAATGATGAGCCTAGTCGAAAAATGAGCTGAAAGCCTTTCAACTATTAATAATCCCAATAATTTTGTCGCTATAGATGAATAACTAATTGAATTTTCTGATCGTTATAAATATCGTGGTCCACCTTAATCGAATTGGCAGTTTCAAATTCAAGCATATGCTACGTGTGTAGCAAGTACTTCCAGTTACACTTGAGGAAACCTGTATCCGGGGAATCAAGGTAAGAGCATTGCTATTGATAGAGCCGATGTTCTATTGCATAGGGAAACATTTTTACCTCACATGACGTTGACAAGAAATTTGTATAACGAAATATGACAATGGTTTGTGCTATCAGGTTTCAGCTGGACCTCTATTAAGAGCGTTACTGATGCGAGTGACACTAAGCTGACTCATCTAAACAATTGAGAACTCATAAATCGCCACAAAGAAAGAGTTCTAGATGTCAAAATATTACCATTTAGAAAAAAATTAAACCAAGCTGGCATGAAGTGTTTGATTTTTACGTAAAAAACCATGCTGCGATGTATATCATATCAATATACATACAATTTTGGCGTAAATTTCATAAAAGTGATAATAAGATGTAATAATATAAAATGGTTTTATGATTTAAAATAAATAAAAACATTTAAATTTTCAACAAAATCTATTAACAATCGCGACACTTCTATGCACTGCAAACATGTATCGAACTTAAAATTATAAAGTTTTTTAAGGCTCGATCTACGGTTAAACAGAATTGGAGATCATTTGCGCCTCGAAAAAATGGATCATAGTTAAGCCTTAAATTGCATGTGGCATATAACATGGCTTCTCTGAATGGTTCGTATTCGAAATACCAATTTTTTTTAATTTTTAGCGCTTAAATCTGCTTGAATTTGATCGATGGCATGGATTATGTTATCCTTGATCATCGCCGTAGTTTGTGACTTTTTCGAATAGCATACTGCACTAGAAAAGGCCAAAGAAGTCAAGTCTAATGATCTCAAGGACTGGGTGACATTACCTCCATTTGGGATGGGTATGCCGTCAAACCGCACGAGCAGATTATCCAATATGGCAAGAGCTGCGTATCACGTAGCGCACTCCTGTCGAAACCACATGTCGTTGTTGTCCACATCAATCAATTCAGGTCAAAAGAATTAGATTATCATCGATTGACAAAGTCCATATCAAACGTTTTGGATTTTGCTTGTTCATGTACCCATTTATCCAGAACCAAATCGCTAAAGATGATTACTCGATTAAAAAGAAATGCTTTACCTGATTGGGTTTAAAAGTTGAAGACACGATTCACTATGGCTTGGAGTTGCATAAATACAAGTACTTTTCTCTCATACATACATACATACACACATAATTGGTCATTACGACCTAGTTTCCCACACCACTTATGTTGAGTGTGTTTATTTTATACATGAGTGGCGGGACCTACAACTTAAAGTCAACTCCGAACAACAGATTATTGAGAGACTTTTTATGGCAGAGTTTTTGCTGAGAGGAAGTCACCGAAGGAATATTTTTTATTTCGTTTCATTAGATATGTCTGACCCGGGGTTTAAACCGTGACCTCACGTCTAATAAGCCAACACACTACCTACTAGACTACGGCGACTTCTGCCGGAAATGTATCAGAAATGAGAAAATGACTCAGCCTCGGAAATGACAAGAAATTTTAAATTTTTGACCAAAATTTCAAAGTCAAACTTCTTTAGTGTTTACGTAGGCACCACTTGAACAAAATGAAATTCCATAGTGTACTATTTTTTACCAAAAGTATGCTATCGGGCTGGTTAGGCAAGCGTTTTTAGCGGAAAAAACAACAAACAACCAAAAACAACAAAGTAAGTGAGAGCTTCACTGGATAAGAAGCAATAAAACAAACAAACAAACAAAACCAGTATAAAAGAATTGCATACACTGCACTCTTGCAAATTGTTGCATGACTCAACAAGAGGGGGCAAGTAGCAAGCATTGGTAAACGAAACGTAAACATATTATTTCAACGTCGCTAACAACTGAGTACAGAATGGATGCGTTAAAATTTGCGGCCATTTTTATTTGATTTCAAACAGTTTTCAGAAGGAAAAATAAGCAACCACACTACAACATACACACACACATTTTTACTTGAATTAAGAGGAAAACCGGCAAAAAAAATACCAACAAACAAACAACTGCAAGGAACGTTGGAAAATTTGATGGGTGAGTGAATGAAGGAGTAAAAAATAACCCAAAAAAACGAGAAAAAATTGCAATGAAAACAAATGAAATGACAGCAAAACCCATCCACTTTAAGGAAAATGCAATTTGGCCATAAAGTTCACTGTACTATGAACATATTTCATATTTTCATATTTTAAAAAAAGAGATAAGATCCTGGACTCTACAATCATGAGTGATTGAATTGTTTCGGCTTGATGGATTCAATTCTTCAAACTCCGCGATTATTTCCATAATCTGCATATCATGGGCATGTGAACGGCGCTATGTGCCACACAGGTCATGCCACATTGGATATTCAGTACGAGCAATTTGAGGACATGATCATGTCACGTGGAGGTGAAGCGAACTGGCCACCGGGATCGCGAGATAAACACAACGGACCTCAAAGCCAACATTACCTATATTACCGATCAACTTTAGCCTAATTTCGGCACCATAGTCAGCATTCGAATGGATAACAAGTTGTATGAATTTGCCAAAGATATGCAACATTTTCAGCGTGTTAACATACGTACACGTATCAGCAAAAGACGACGAAAGAATGACCTTCGCTAGGTTATAAGTACCAAGTCGAGGAATTCATGTAATCGAACCAAGACAGCCTAGAAAAAAGAGCAAATCCGAAAAACGAATTTTTAAAGCCTATTAAGTAGGAACGTAATTAGAAGTGGCTACTTATCTAAGAAAGTTGGATGGACACACTAAGGCCACATAGGGTCCATTGCATTAAGCCTATTAAGTAAATAAGTAAGAAAAATAATATTATTTGGCAGCAAATAATCCTTCAAGATAACTACATTGTATCCTTCGTTCAATTTGAAATATATTTACGTATTATTTAGCCGGTCTTAATCGCAAATAATTTTTTTCCCGCAGACAACTGCTACTTCCACTTCCAAAATTCGAAACCAAAGAAAAATCGATGAAAATAGTATCTTCTTGCAACAAAAACATTGTTTCAAGTACGTACTCACTGTCAGTTTTGTTAACTTCAGAAAATGTAGTTTTAAGTTCAGAATTCAACTTCACAAAGAAACTTTCATACATATACACGTAAACAGTCATCTCAACTTTTAATCTTCAATTACAGGTATTAAATTGCTAGTTTGAGTAAAATTACGTATGTGTTCTTTAACTTTTCATGTATTAAAATTAGGGTTGCCAGTGGTAATGCAGTATCAAAATATTTTGCAAATATTTTTTCTACAAAATATTAAAAAAGTTGGATAAGTTTTTCTTACTTAAACATAAATGGTATATTTTTTCTGCAACTACTTTGGCATCCCTTCTATGTGAAATATCACTTGTTATTGTGGCACTTGATAGCACTTGGTTAGCAAGCAACAGCACAGATATCATGAAATCCTGATGGTGGCAAACAGTGTTGAAAAAATTCAGTACTTTAGTACTTTTTACAGTACCTTCTCATTCCAAAAATATAGCAGTAACCCCGCGACGCTTCCAGTACATTTTTATTGCCTTGCAGTTTTCAACTATTAATGCATTAGCAGCATGTTCAACGTAATGCTAAAAGTAGAGTTAGGCTAAAGGTAGAGTTAGACGAAAAGCAATGAAAACGCTTGCCGAACCGTAATGTAATTTCATATGCTAAAAAGGAACGTATGTTACATTACGTTCCATGTACATTTGACTAAAAGGGGCTTTTACGTTTTGTTACGTTCGGAATCCACTGTTTTTGTCTTGTATGTGAAGAACAGAAATAAGACGTAAGTTTTTCCGCTCCGTGCCGTATGTGTATTAAATATAAATAAATAAATAGTCTAGTAGTTAGTGTGCGGGCTACCTGGCGTGAGCTAACGGTTCAAACTCCATGTCAGACATCTTCATCAAAACGAAATATGAAAAAACAATTCTCCGGCGACTTCCTTCTGGGAGAAACTCTGAGAGTAAATAAAATTGCCGTGATAAAGTTTTTTAAAAATCTGTGGTTCATATCATTAGGGACTCGCAACCCTCTTTGACTGTCTTTTTTGTGCATTTTGGATCAAACTCTTTATTGGCAGGACGACGTACAAAACATTTTCCGTCTGATGGAGCATTTTGTCCCAATTTTTCCGACTTTGGTGTTATCTGGCAAATTGTAACCTTTTTTGTATATTTTTGTTTTACTTAAAAGGGGTACTGACCTTGGACTTTGAGCCTATTTCTTATACTACTGCTTGTTACTGGAGCATCTAGTATATTTTAAGCCCATTAATTGACTTAAAAAATTTTTTTTGGAATGACGTACTAAAATTTGATCAAAACGCGTGGAAGTTTTGCTCTTTCTTCCTGTAGTTTCGATACTTTTGTATAGTGAATCACTTAAATACTTTATGTTTAGAACACTTCATTATGTGGGCTATTTTTCCAAGTGATAAGCCATCAGATTTTAACTTACGGATAACATTTCTTTCAGCATCAGTGGTATGAACACCTCGACCCATTTTTTGAAAGATTTAAAAGACACACTCTACCCGAAAATAAAATGTAAAATGTTTATTTATTTTAAATTTAAACACAGTTTTAGAAAAACGTTTCTATTAATTTTTCCAGCTAAATTACGTATTTTCTTACTTTTTCCTGAAAACTAACAAATTAAAAGAGAACAAAGCAATAAAGAAAGCAAATAATAAAATCCCGTTACATTAGCAAGAATTTCACAGTAATTTCCAACTATAAAAGTTTATAACGAAAAAGTATACAATATTTTAATGATGAACTAGTAATCGTTTCTATTATTTTTTCCAACACTGTATGTATTACAAGACCACCTGGAGAACAGGGTTACTATGTCATAGGTATCCTGCCCGGTATCACTGGTAATGCCGACAATGTGATTTACGCTTCTACAGCCAAACTCGAAATAGCGGATCACATAATTTCAAGTTGCGACAGATACAAATCGATTTGCAGATTTTATGCAAATCGATTGGCAGATGAAATGCCGGCCAACTGGTAAAAACTCTGAGAATAAATAAAATTGCCATGAAAAGTTTCTCAAAAATCTGTCGTTCGGAATCGATTTTAAACTGAAGGTCCCGCCACACTCATGGATTAAATTCACACACAACATAAGTGTTGTGAGAAGCTAGGTTGTAATCCTGACTGAATGGTTGTAACGGTGTCACGATGCAAAATTTTCAAAATTGTTATATGCAATTCTAAATTGTTATATGCAGATCTAATAAGCGATTTAAAATCGACTGACTCGAATTCTCCTGGGTTTTGTCGACGTATGGCTCTTGATTAATTGTTAACTGAACCAGAGGACGGCCAGATTGTGAAAGTATTCCTCTCGGTAGGAAGAACATGTCGAAATTAGTGGGCACATAAAGTACTACGGAACTGATAGCCTTGCGTCATGAACACACCAGATATTTGCCAGCCTGTTCTAAGTAGGAGATTTGTTATGTCTATGTTGTTATTGTGTTCGGGACACCTCTCTGAGCAGGGTTTTCAAATTCGATTCTTTTTTTCAGGAACTTCCAAGTGATTATCAAGTGGAACTATGGAAGAGTAGGTGACCTTTTTTTATAGGATGCGAGCTGGTCTCTTTTAAATATGTACGTAGGGTCAAAGGAATAAACTGCTGGTCTTTCCAACAAGTTCGAATTGGTTTTGTAAACTTACATTGCCTTTCCCCTCCTGCACGCTGTAGAATAAGAAAAACATTTGGCAAGATAGTTCTGCTCGTATTGATATATGTCAAAAAAAACTAAATTTTATTTATTCAGAATCCAAATTGAAACATTTAAACTAACAAGATCACACAGTTAAAGCTCCAATTACTTTTGCGCTGCCAAACAAATTATTGGAATCATAATAATCGAGACCAAAAGTAAAATTGCATGCTGGTGAGTAAACTGGTATATATTAGGTCTTCATTGTAAAGTTATTCACTTTATACACAACATTCTAAAAAAATTATATAAAAAAAACATCAAATATAAGAATTTTACTATCATTAGCCACCACGTCATACTTGCACCCTTAAAAGGACACTGTTGTGGTAGATTGTTGGACTTTTTGAATTCCTGCATAACCACACGCAGAAATTGTGTGAATTGTAAATCGAAAAAACTGCACGCCTCAAATTTCACATCAGCAAAGCGAAAAGTCTTCTTAGCAAACGTTGGTCTAGCATCGATCCAAATGCGCACTTTCAACTCTGTTTGATTGAAGAGATAGTGTTCGTTGTTTACCTTCAGGTAGCTGCAATCGAAAAGCTTAAGACGTTTGCCAAAGGCTTGGCAAGTGAAATTATAGAACTCCATGCTAAATTGGCGTTTGGCTGCCTAAGTGATTAAGAAATAAATCATATGACACTGTTTTAGTGTTTAAAATTTCGTTTTAAGGTATACAACTTTTTACCTGACATGTCATCAAGAGGAAACTCAAAGCGATAAAAATATTTAAAATTTTAAAAACCATACTCTTCTATTTAGGGTTTGTGTGAAACTAATTGTGGCATTAAGACTTACAAACCAGACAGTAATTAAAAACCCAATTTATTTTAAATGTTTTTGAATGATAAATCATTTAATTGTCCGTAATGGTTATTAGCCGAAATAATACACTGAAAGAAATTCGCGGTTAACCTTTATCGAATGGCAACAACCACCACAACGTTCACATCATTTGCGAGTGTCGAATGCAGTTACCGAAAACTTTATTCTGGCCTCAGTGGCAATAATTTTGTTAAGTAGTCAATTCAAGTTAAATAACACGTTGGGTAAATCCATTAAGCATTTTAAAATTTCTCTACTTATTGAAATCAGTTTATCCGGGATTTCGCTGTCGAAAGTCTCGAACCATTGGTTCTGGCGCCTGCCACAATTAATACGAAATTTTCTTTTTTCTTTACCTGATATTATTATATTTCATTACATTCAGGCCAACAAATTTAATCTAATGTGAGCGTTAAAGTTCCTTAAATTGCATACCATAAGTAGCTGTAGTCTAGTAGGTAGTGCGTTGGCTTATTAAACGTAATGCCAGGGTTCGAGCCCCAGGTCAGACTTCAAAAACAAAATAGAAAGTGTTTCTTCGGCGCCTTCCTCTCAGCAGATTTCTGGCAAAAACTCTGAGAGTAAATAAAAATTGCCATAAAAAGTTTCTCAGAAATCTGTCGTTCGGAGTCGACTTTAAACTGTAATTCCCGCCACTCATGTATAAAACTAACATACACAACATAAGTGGTGTGAGAAACTAGGTCGTAATCCTGACTGAAGGGTTGAAATGACCAATTATGTATGTATGTATGTATACCATTTTCGGGGAAGGTATATCATACCTAAGAACCCATACTAATTGGAAGTCTTTACCGTTATTGATAATCAGCTGAAAAATTTTTGTTTTGAAGGGAGTGTCCCGAAAACAATAGCAGAGGCATTACGAATCTCATTTGAACAATAGGATGATAACTATCTGCTGTGTACCTTCTACAAGTCTAAGAGTTCTGTCGTACTTAGTGTGACTATTTAACAAACGACATATTCTTCCTACAGAAAGGAATACTCTTAGAATACGGTGATCCTCTGGTTCACTTAACGATTAAGACGATAAGCAGAAGATTTTATGTCGTTTACTAGACTTTCCCGCAGTCTAGTAGATAATGTGGTGGCTTATTAGACACGAGGCCACTGTTCAAAACACTGGACAGAAAAAAAAATTAAAAAATATTTCTTCGGTGGCTTCCTCTCAGCAGATTTCTGGTAAAAACTCTGAGAGTAAATAAAATTGCCATGAAAAGTTTCTCAAAAATCTGTCATTCGGAGTCGACTTTAAACTATAGGTCCCGCCACTCATGAATAAAATTAACACACAGAACTTTGGTGCTGTGAGAAGTTAGATCTCGTAATCCTGACTGTATGGTTGTGATGAGCAATTATGTTTGTATATATGTATGTTACTGGAACAATTTGGCGAAGTTTGCGTCGTGACTTGGACCTGCAATTGTAGAAAATCTAACTGATACAAGACATAAAGGTAGGGGATCAGAGACATCGACGTGTAAGCGCCGAATGGTCTCTGCAGCAATAGGCTGCGGACAGTAATTTTCATCGAAAAATCAACTTCTGCTATGAAACCCATTTCTGAATGAATGGGTACGTGAAGAAGTAAAATTTGTCGAATTGGGTTGCTTCCTATGCTAGGAAAAAAAGTTTAGTGTGGAGTTTCAGCTGACGGCATAATCATGCCATATCTCTTTTTGGTTAGACCACTACTGTCACCGGCGACCTGTTAGATCTATGATCACCAACTTTTTTTTGCCTGAATTATGAATGGTGAATCTGAACACCGTACCGCAACAAGTCAGGCAGCTCAGGACAAATTGAATATTCAGCACGAGAAATTTGAGGGTATTTTCATCTCCCGTGGAGATGATGTGAGCTTGCCACCGAAATAGTGAGATTTGATCCGGCTAGACTTTTTTTGTTTGGTTTTCTTACGTCCCATGTGTATGCGAATAATCAACAAACCACAGCCAATAAATTCAGCCTTGTGCATTCACTATGTATGTATGAGTCCTTGGATGAAAATTGGACATTACGTATGCACTCCGCACAGAGATTTCATGGCAGATATTTGTATTCCACACATTGAGGCATCAATAAGTCTTTCAAACGAATAAAAAATGTCGTTGATTTTTCACTCCGTGTCGTTGTAGTCAAATAGATAGTGTGACGGCTTATTAGACGTGAGACCACGGTTCAGACCCCAGGTCAGACATGTCCAACGAAGAATGACAAAATATTTCTTCGGCGATTTCCTCTCAGCAGATTTCAGGCAAAAACTCTGAACTCTCTGAACTCTGAAGAAATAAAATTGCCATTAAAAGTTTCCCAAAAATCTGTCGTTCAGAAACGACTTTAAATTGTAGCTCTCGCCATAAGTGGTGTAAGAAGCGAGGTCGTAATGCTGGCTGAAGGTTTGGCAAAAGTCTGAGTTCTAGTAAACGATACAAAATCATCTGCCTCGCATTCTCCTCCGTTTTGTCAATGTACGGACGTTGGATGATCGTTGGTTGAACGTTAACTGAACCAGAAGACCGCCATATTGTTAGTTGTCCTCTCGGTAGGAAGAATATATCGATTGTATGTATGTACTATAGTTAACACTCCCTTTGTTTTCTTTAAACTTAAAGATACGATGCGCCTAATGAAAGACCTTATACATAGTGAAACATACTGATAATAGTTTAATAGTTTTCTATATGACTGATTCATTTTATTGTATTATAATTGTGTTATTGTTGTTGGTATTAAAACTGTTACTGCAAATGTTTATTAAAAATTAATACGAAATCAGTTTAAAAATTAGAAAATAATTTCGACTGTAATTAAAAACTTGCCAAGTGTAAATAATTATAAAAAAATATGAGTCATCTAAAATATGCTTTCACATGTTACTCCAGTACAGTCGTTAGAAAATTATAAACCAACGATTGGTTTAAATTGTAGAGCAGCATCTGCTTTTTCGTGATCACACTTTGTGTTCGTTATTGTTTGTGAACATTATAAATTATTGAGAAACGTTTCAATTGGCACTTTTGCTCCAGTTATTGGTTGTTTTTATTTGTGGCATGTCCACGATTTAAACAACAAAAATTTTCGTACGTGCCTGTCAGTGTGCTTCTTCTATACAAAGTAACTTAAAACTAGATGTACAGTAGCAGTAATGACAACAGAAGCATTAATTTAAGTGAATACAAACAGACTTAAAATTTGTGAATACTAAGGTGGTAAGTAACTGCCGCTGCGTTTGCATATATTCCTTAAAAATTAAGTTGTAAGTCAAGATAATGGTGATGACTTTTGATACCGCGTGCAATATAAAGTTATAAACCAGTTGAGATCCAATAGGTTAGGTTGGGTTGTAGTGGTAGCTTTGATACCAAAAGCTCACTTGAGCACATAGCGGCATGTTGTGACGCCAAATTACGAAAGCAGCCTCTGTACTGACCAAGTTCCTCCAAACCAAGGAAGAAGAAGAAGTTGGTCAGCGCAAAGGCTGCACATTTAAAGCACGACTAGCCCATGCTGGAAAACCAGTCCGAAAGTTTGATAAATGAAGCTATATCCTTGACATCAGTGGACGGTAGCTCCGTAAAGCTGAGCTGAGGTTGGATAGCAAATAACATAAATCTGCACTTCGTAAGAGATGGATATTGACAAAGAAAATGGATAACAGTCTCCTCTTCCTCAGCGAATCTACACCCAAGGCAGAAGCCGTTGGATGGGAGCTGCATTCTTTCTGCGTGTCTTCCCATTACACAATGACCTGTGATCGAGATGACGTTACGTCTTAGCCCAAGTAACTGGGCCAAGCCATCGAGAGCCAAGTGATCCTAGTGGTGGAGCAGGGCTCCTCATTGACCCAGGATAGGACGGCATTTCGAAAGAATTTCCGTGCAATTGCCAGCTTGAACGAGGCGATTCAGGAGGATTCCGGATGTTGTGCACTAGCCCTAACCAGTTTCCCAGAATATTACTGTGACCGGGGACCCAGATAAGTGTGACACTGAAGCGCCCAGAAAGAAGGTCGAGACAGCGGCGACATTTCCTGACATCCTGGAGTTGTTCACAACATTCAGCGACAGAGATCTTATGGCAGCCTGACTATCAGAAAAAATTAAGATGCGGGTGAAAGGAACACCGTTGACGGGGATCCATTGAGCTCCCCTGTAAATAACCATTACTTCCATCTGAAACACGCTACAATAATCCGGCAGTCGGATGGAAATGGAAATCCAATAAATTCAATCAAACTTTTTAATTTCTGCTTTCAATTACTGACACATTAAAGATCGCTAAGAGTATCAGTCCAACCTAGATTAACAACATCCAGTCTTCAATCGAATAATATTAGGGAATTTGCCAATCCATACGTATTTAATAAGGCAGTTGAAGTAAGTTGTAATTGGTCAACACTTTAGTCAGGATTACGAACTATCTTCTCACACCACTTATGTTGTGTGTGTTAATTTTATCCATGAGGGGCGGGATCTACAGTTTAAAGTTCAGATATCTGCTGACTAGCAGTAGCCGATGAAATATTTTCGTTCTTTATTGGATATGTCTGACCTGGTGTTTGAATCGTAGCCTCACCTCTATAAGCCAACACACTACCAACTAGACTACGACGACCCGATGATTACCAACCTTAAGTTATTCCAGGATAGTTTGAAGCATGACTAAGATCGAATTTAACAACAAAACTTTCGATTGCCCGAAATCCACTTGGTTGGAGAAGAGCTCTTGTCCCTTTGTTGAACATTCCCATTCGAAAATCCTCTTCCTACTTGCTTTCTTAACTAATCATTACAATCACTTTAGTCAGGAATACAACCTAGCCACCACCACTTATGTTGTGTCAGTTAATTTTTTCGTAAGTGACAGGAGCTACAGTTTAAAGTCCGCTTCGAACGACAGAAACTTTTGAGAAAGTTTTCATGACAATTTTATTTTACTCTCAGAGTTTTTGCCAGAAATCTGGTGAGAGGCAGTCGCCGAAGAAATATTTTTTCATAATTCGTTTTGGTCGAGACGTCTGACCTTTGGGTTGAACCGTGGCCTCACGTCTATTAAGCCTAATACACTACCTTTCAGACTACGGCGAATTCAATATGTAAAGGGTGTTTTTATAGAGGTATATAACTTTAAGTTGCAATAAAACAACGATGGATTATTCGATTGACATGAATTTTATTTATCCGAAAGATAATCTTGTGGCATTACATTTTAAATATGATTTCTGGCATATGACCGCCACGGCTGGCTCGGATGTAGTCCAATCTGGACGTCCAATTTTCGATGACTTTTTCCAACATTTGTGGCCGTATATCGGCAATAATACGGCGAATGTTGTCTTCCAAATGGTGAAGCGTTTGTGGCTTTACCGCATAGACCAATGACTTTACATAGCCCCACAGAAAGTAGTCTACCGGTGTTAAATCACAAGATCTTGGAGGCCAATTCACAGGTCCAGGTCCCCTTGTTGTATGTGTGTTAATCTTATCCCTGAGCTCTTATTATCATTCTTCATTGCATGTTTATAAAAATGTTCCCAAAATTTTATTTTTTTTCAAAACCATTTTTGTTAATTCAATTTTTTCTTAGAAAATTGCCTTGGCTGATGGCCAAAAAGATTTTTGCATTCATATCCTTGTTTAGTAATATTTTTATAAGTGAAATCCCATAAGACTATCACGTCAAAATTGTTGATAAATTTGTTTTAATTTTCAATAGATTTTAACACTGATATGAAAAAACAATAGGATTTCGTAAACAGTTGTGGTGAAATAATGAGCCCTGGTTTTTAATTGAAAGCATAGGGGGAAGTTTTAGCATGAGGTATAATTAGGAACACTTACATATATGTACGTTCTGTAGAATACAAAGAATCTCACCGCTCGTGACAATTACACAAAGACCTCTTCTTGGTCAAGAAGGCGGTTTATCGAAGGTTAGAAAGGCAAGCGAATATTTGTACCACACAGCGCCAAGTGTCAAGCAGTGGCCTGAATTTACCATATGCACACTATATTGAGCAATCTTAAACGTAACACTTAAACCATCAAGGTCTCGTATTAATATATTGCCAAATAAGTACAGCACAACGATCTTACTCAGCCTATTGTAGGCAACAAATTGGCGAATTTTGCGTGGTGACTTGGACCTGCACATGTACAAAATCCAACTGATTCAGGACTTAAAGTTTGATGACCACATATATTGACGAGTATGCACTGAAAGGGCTTTGGAGCAGTAGGCTACGGACTCTAATTTTCATCAAAAATCAACTTAAATGACTCGGCCCATTTCTGGATAAATGTTTTGTTACGTTTTTAGCCTTTTAAAAACGATTGAAATAAGAGCTCGCATATTGCAAATAAAAATAAATTTGTGTTCAGTTTTAAATAAATCCTTTATTGTTTGCACAATTCTGTGTGCCACTGTTCACAACTTAATGTAAACAACAACAATTGATTTAATGCTTATTCTTCTTTTCACTCTTTTGCGTAAACAATAACAATTGTTCAACAGATCTTTATAACGGAGATTTTCAAACCAGGATTATTCTCTTCACGCGCGACGCGTCTTTAAATAAGACTGACTGAATTCTTTCGGATTCCGTTGCCTGATTTGTCTTGCCTTTTATATCGCAGGGTAAACAGTCTGATGAATGTTTTTGAAGGAGACTGACTTCGCCTTCGCGAAATCTCTATATATGTAATGTACATGTTGTTTACGTTATTGTTGTTTGTGTATTTATTTACGTTTGTCTTTGCAGTGTTGTTGTTTTTATACTGATGTATAGCAATTTTTGTTTATTTATTAATCATGTAAACAAGTCCATAGTTTTTATTTTTGTAGCTTTTGTTTATCATTTTAATATTAAACGATTTCCATTTTCGTAACAGCATACATGAACAATCCGATTTTGGTACGTTACTAATCCACAAACAGATTCTAAAGCTTCGCATATACATATATAATTTGGTCATTACAACCCTTCAGTCAGGATTACGATCTAGCTTCTCACACCACTTATGTTGTGTGCGTTAAATTTATACATGAGTGGCGGGACCTACAGTTTAACGTCGAATCCGAACGACAGATTTTGAGAAACTTTTCATGGCAATTTTATTTACTCCCAGAGTCTTTGTCAGAAATCTGCTGAGAGGCAGTCACCGAAGAAATATTTTTTTCATATTTTCGCTTCGATGTCTGACCTGGGATTTGAACCCTGGCCTTCGGTTCTAAGGTTTATAGAAATTAATCAGATTTGCTTGACCGCCATATTGGATCCGCCATTTCGAATTTTTTAAATCTGAATGAAGATCTGTAATCAGCGACCCCAAAAACCCCTGAGTAACAATTTTCAAGTAAATCTGATTAATTTTTAAGGACCTCCGTAATGTATTTCTTTTTCTTTTGCACCCCTTGACATAAACCCACCCCCTACTTTAAAGGTGCATGCAAACAATTTGGCTTTGGGCTCATTATAAAGAGCAAAGATCAATTGTCAATATCTGACAATAGCGATGGTTCTAGCCCATCAGTGTTTAGCTCTACAGTGTTTCAAAAATGGCCAAAAACGCTATTTTTAGGGGTTCCAACCCCCTTTTTCTCGAAAACCTGACGTGATGGAAAAATTTTGAAACCAGATTCGTGTTCAGCGCACAAAATGCCTTCGGAAACACCTGGTGCAATCTTATTTGCAAAACCCATGCAGAGCTGTGTTATTAATTAGAAAAGAAATGCAAGTGAGTAAGAAAATTATGAGGCAAAAGGTTTAAACGGTTTGCCATTGAATTTATAATAACACTGGCCTCCTTAGAGACATGATAACCGTGTTGAATATGTTTTTTTATTAAGAATTTAACACTCCCTACACTTTATTTTACATATTGTTCGTATCTTAAGAACATCAAGGAAAAATATGACGAATTTTCGAAGGAAGGCTACGATATGCATCCATTCGATATACTAAAAGCGGTGTAAAACAGGAAGAATGACATACAAATTAATTCCGTATATCGAGGGATAGGTAAGCCGCAAGCAAAAAAAATTTAGTTGTCACCGAACTAATGCAGGATACAGAAGATACCTTTACAGATTCCGAAACGATGACTCACCGAGGTGTCTAGTCTGCTTAGAACAGGGCAAATGTTTGGAACATGTTAAGACAGCAATTAACATGTTTAGATTCGACACAGAACACAACATGTTTAGAGATTTAAAACGCAATTTGTTCGTAAAAAAGTCGTAAAAGTCTTAATAGTATGAAGAAAACTGGAGCCATATAAAATGGTTCATAATATTGTTACGAAAATGGAAAAATCAAGATACTGGTGTTTTGCTTTTACATCGTCTAACATTAAAATTATAAGGGCACCCCGGTAGTCTAATGGGTAGACTAGAATATTAGCGTGAGGGTCGTGGGTTCGATTCCCACCAGAGACTCCGGTCTGTGACACTACATCGAGCATATGGTCAAGTTACTCCGCTCGTATATAATTAGAATATTATTTGCACTTTTATTATAATTAATTAAATAAATAAATAATAAAATTATAAATAAAAGCTACAAAAACAATGTACTTCTTTCCAAATTATCGCACTGCGTAAAATAACAACAAAAAATGATAAACAAGTAAACAAAAATATACCAACAAACAGCAGCAAGAATAAATGTCAGCAAAATACACAACAACAATAATGAAACAACGATGTTTACATTTATAGTCCCTCGAGAATGCGTCACGAACATTCACCTTCAAGAACATTCATTAGACTCTTTACGTTGCCATATAAAAGGCAAGTCAAAGCAGGCAACTGAGTTAGTAAAAGTTCTTGTTTGAAGACGCGCTGCATTTGCAGAGAGTAATCGTGGTTTGAATATCTCCGTTACAAAGATCAGTCGAACAATTGTCTAATAATTGTTATTGTTTATGCAAAAGAGTGAAAAGAGGAATAACAAACAAAGCAATTGTTGTTGTTTACATCAAGTTGTGAACACACAGATTTTTTATTTTATTTGCAATCTACGATGTTAATGTTAAACGTTTTTAAAAGAAAAAAAAACTAACAATATCCTTTAACGAAGTACAATCATAAAACCTACAGCTTCTTAAGAAGCTTAGAGCACCATAATCATGAAGCCTGTAACGAAAGTAAGATAAGGAAAGTGAGTTGCCACATCCTGAGAAATAATGGTATTTCCTAGAAAAGTTGAGTTAGAGATATACACATTTGGTCATTGCAACCCAACAGTCAGGATTACGACATAGTTTCTCACACCACTTATGTTGTGTGTGTTAATTTCATACATGAGTGGCGTGACCTACAGTTTAAAGTCGATTTCGAAAGAAAGATTTTTTTGAAAATCTTTTCAAGGCAACTTTATTTACTGCACGCAGTGCATTTTCCTTGGCTAAAGTGTGGTAACAAGGCAGACCTTGGTTTGAGAAATACTATGCAAAAAGGAATTTTTGTACTACAAGTTAACTTGAATGGGTCAAAGGATCTAACCGCCCACTGCAATTGGCTTGGGGTAAGAGTTAGGAGGAAGTAATTTTCAGGTGGTGGTTCATTAACCTGATAGAGAGCTTGACTTCCAAATGTGACACTCCCCGGAAACTGAGTGACAAGGAGAAGTTCAAGCGTCTCTAAACAGCCGTCAGGCCCTTGGATGCAGTCGAGAGATTTATGTTTGGAACTTAGAATTTTGCGAAGATGGCTGGTTTCGGCAGAGGATTCCACGCTCGCGCATTAGTTCCTCCACAAAGTCCTCTTCGCCCGCCTTACAGCGCATTTAAGTCCTCTCTTTTTGGCCTTGTATATTAACCATTTACCAGGGGTTTTTGCATTGTTAAAGAACCTGCCATTGGATCGATGGAGATCACCGATCTCCTGGTTTCACCAGGGAACGTTTCGACTTGCCTCTGTGGGTAGAGGGTTTGACGGAAGATATGGCTGCCGACCTAAGGGTCGCTGTCAGTGTGTCCGTAGTCCTGTCTACATATATTAAAACGGGTTACAATAGTTGGGGGAATCTTGGGAAGGCAGATACTCAATATCTTCCTGATAATGGTCGAATTGGAGTTTTTCCCATTGATCGGAAGTATCATCCTATGTGGAGACTGTGCCATGTCAATATTAAAGGTAATGTATCTATGATCTGAAAAGGAGCACTCCTGGAATACAAACCAGTCCCTAAGGTATTCAGAGAAATCGGAGCTGACCAGGGTGATGTCCAGCACTTTCCTTTTATTCGATGTAAGAAAGAATGGTTCATCTCCTCGATTAGCTATAACCAAGCTATTACTCTCACTACGTTCATTGGTACCGGAACTGCCCCACATCCTATGGTTGGAGTTGGCATCAATTCCGATAATAACCAGAATCCTATGTAGTCGCGCATCCGCTACCAGTAGACCAATGGGTTTTTAAGGAGGAGAGAGCCCATAATCATGCGCCGGGTACGATGACGCGATCTAGATGGTGTTCATGCTGACGATGTCTTTATCGCTAAACCTGTGGAGGAGAAGAGCATTAATACCAGTCTTAACCATAACACAAGCTCTAGGCTTACCTGTATTATAGATATACGCAATGCGATATCAGTTGGTGTTGAGTCCACAAATCTTGCCGTCTACGACCCAGGTTTCCTGGACCAGAATGTGCTCTACATCCTGTACTGCTAGACGGAGGAGTAAAGCGGCGGAAACAGTTTTGGAGTGTTGGAGGTTAATTTCAATAAATCTCAACCATTGTCACTTCTGCGTCCTCTTCGTCCGATAACGGAGAGGTTACACCCGCGTCAATATCTATACCAATTCTCCAACCAGCTCAGAATTTGGATTTTTTGCTGGCCGAGGAACGTCGCAAAGAGTGACTGCACACGCCTTGGCATTTGATACCCTCGACGGTAGGTTTCGAACCGAGAGGTTCTGGGATGGGGTCAGATGGGGCGAGATCCTGTGGGGTGGGGTCTGTAGGGATTTTATCTACCGAGACGAGGTCTGATGGGGATGTAATGCAGCTCGGGCCTTAGCTCAATTGAGCCAAAGCCATAGTTTATCACACCCCCGCGGGCATCGATAAGCGAAAGTGATTCCTCATTTAGGATGATCACCGCCTCACTGTAGTCACCCCACTGGTCAGAAACATTGGCCATTCTCCAGTTGTCAGTGGGTAGGTCGGTGCTGCTGACCTTAAGGATCTTCAATATAGCTTCCGGGAAACTTAAAAGTATTTCCTTCAATATTTAAATTGAAATTAGTTTAGTTAACACATGTAAAATACATATGTAAAATACATACGTAAAATACATATGTAAAATACACATGTATAAATGTATTTTCAAGTAATATTTACAAAGTATTAATGCAAATGTAAAATTTATGTATGTATGTATTTATGTCTGTAAGGTGTACATACATTTTTGTATTTGTGGATTAGAAGACAGTATTTCTGCATATATTTGTGCTGCAAACTAAAATTTTTAAAAAGTTTTCTTATTACTTTACATAGTAATAAAGAAATAGTATTCAAATTAATATTAAAGACATGCATTTCTAAATACCCTATGTATGTAAGAATATTTTTTTATTTCCTTATGAAAGATTGAATTTTAAAAATGAAATTTACTTTTCAAATACTATAGCATTTCCCTTATTTATTATTATTATTTATTATTTTAGTTGTAGGTATGTAAGCTATATGGGTATAGATATGTGTGGTTTATCTCTCAAAATTGTTCATTGTGTTGTCAGGTTTCCTGGCATTTTCTGTCATTTAAAAAAATATTTTCAAGACAATTTTCCTTTTGTCATCTTTGTCATTTTTGCAAAAAAGCCACTTGTATGTGTACTCATGTTATGTTTTTCTATCAAAAATTTTAAATTACCCGTTATTATTGAATTGTTTTTGGCGTCTTTACTTTCGGCTCAATTATTAACAAAACGGAGTTGGATAACAAACAGAGAATAACACATGTTGCTATAATAAAGACAAGGGGACCTATTCCACAGCGGAAGCTAACTGAAGAACAGGTCAGGTTAATGGGGACTTCGTGATCTCTCTCTCTCTCTTTAACTGTCCCCTGAACAAAACCAGTTGGCATTGGGAATTGATTTTGGCAATTTCTTCATATGGGACTTAGTGACAAAAATTAATGGAGTAATCTGAAAACTGCAGATTGGTCAAGAACGAATCTACGCCACCAGAAATAATAATGTCACATTTTTACTTTTTAAAAACGTTTGAAGGTTATGAGGTCTAAAAATGGTGGTGGTGTTCTTATTTCCATTTGCTCTAAATACACATCTGAATTGGTTGAATTGTGTTCTTCTGAGAATATTGAGTTTATTTGCGTTAAGGTCTATGATCGTGGAAAGTCTATATACATTACTTGCTCGTATATTCCTCCCTGTTCTGACATTCATATATATAGGGCTCATTTCGATTTGATTTCTAGAGTAATTGATTCAATGGGTCAAGAAGGGATTATAGTAGTCCTTGGTGATTTTAATCTTCAGCATACATCTTGGAATTTTTCACCTGAGACTGGCTCATTGGTGCCATGTTCTTCAGTTCCATTCTATGATGAAATTCTGTCCACTATGTGTGATCTGGGTCTTTTCTAAGTGAATGGTGTATTGAATTCAATGGGTAGAATTTTGGATCTTGTATTTTTAGAGGATCCAAGTATTTCTTCGTTATTTCGCATTGATCCTATATCTATTCCTGAGGATAGTTATCATCCTACGTTGTTACTTTCTATTGAAGTTGATCTTTGTTTACGTCCTTTAATAAATCGCCCATTTAGTGATGAGGGGCGCTTTAATTTCCATCCTACGGATTTTAGTCGTTTGAATACACTACTAGCCTCTGTAGATTGGCCGTCTGTACTAATTTCACCACCATATGACTCTCTTTCACTTGACAGGATCTTGGATAGCTTTTATGAGGTATTATTTAAATGTTTTAGGGAGTGTGTTCCATTTGTAAATAGTCGTTTGGAGCGTTCTGGTCCTCCGTGGAATTCGGCTAGACTGTCAAGGTTGAGGAACAGAAAATCAAGATTATTTAAGAAGTTTGTTAGATCAGGTACTGATATTGATTATGCTCTTTACTCCAGGGCGCGTGCGGATTATCGTAGAATGAATCATTACTGTTATGAGGAATATATGATTAGAGTCAGGTCGAACTTCGCTAGCGATCCTAAGTCGTTTTATGACTTCGTTCGAGCTAAACGTAAATCATCGTTGTTTCCCACTGAGATGTTTTATGGGGAAGTATCGTCCTCTAGTTACCTTGATATTTCTAATATGTTTGCCGACTTTTTCCAGTCTACTTATAGGCAATTGGACCCGGGATCTGATCTGAGTAGCGGCTTTTCGTATCCGTATTATTGAGTCTTTGTCTGGACTGAAACTTATATACTTGCCGGGCCCTGACGGGGTACCGGCCTGTATTTTAAGAAAGTGCGCTGTTGTTTTGAGTGGTCCTTTGATCTTTATGTTCAATGGGCTTCTGAGGGCTGGTCATTTTCCATCTATTTGGAAGAGTTCATTTATAATTCCTTTGCATAATTGGGGTAATAAATCCAATATTTCCAATTACAGGTGTATTGCCAAACTCAGTGCTATTCCCAAGTTAATGGAGAAACTGACGGATGACGGATTATCTCTTTTTTAATACGAGATCTTTAATATCTCCTTTCCAACGTGGTTTTTTGAAAGGTAGGTCGACTGTCACTAATCTTCTTGAATTTACTACGCATGTTTTCAGGGGTTTTCTTGCCAGAGCTCGGACTGATGTAATTTATACTGATTTCAGTAAAGCTTTTGATAGGGTTGATCATAGAATTTTGCTTCTTAAACTTTCATTAATCGGTATTCCTGATATTATTCATCGTTGGCTAGACTCCTACCTCTGCCTTAGGACTCAGAGGGTAATGTTTAGGAATGTATTGTCTAAGACAGTATATGTTACTTCTGGTGTTCCGCAGGGCAGCCATTTGGGTCCTTTACTGTTTTCATTGTTTCTTAATGATCTTCCTTGTACTATTTCTGATTGTAATATTCTGATGTATGCTGACGACGTTAAATTATTTTATACTTTTGATGATGATCATGGTCAGGCTGTTCTTCAGCGAAATATTGATTTGTTTGTAGCTTGGCGCAGAATTAATTTAATGGATCTTAACTTGAAGAAATGTAAATGCATGGTTTTCTCTCGCGGGGGCGTAATTTCGTCCACTTATGTGATTAATTCTTGCCCTTTGGAAACTGTGACTACATTTCTTGATTTGGGAATATTATTGGATATGAAATTGTCTTTTATTGATCATATTAGTATGATGATAGGCAAGGCTCGGGCTGCTCTTGGTTTTGTGAAAAGATGGGCTAGGGAATTCATTGATCCTTATATAACGAGACTGCTATACATTTCACTTGTTAGACCTATTTTGGAGTATGCGTCTATTATTTGGAATCCATACTATTGTTGTCATAGTGATTCAATAGAGTCTGTGCAAAAGCAGTTTTTATTATTCTGTTTACGTGGCTTAGGATGGGATTGTGCCAATGGGTTTCCGTCATATGAGGATAGATTAGGTTTGATAAAACTTCCAACTTTGGAACGTACAAGGACTGTTTTAGGGGTTTGTTTTGTTTTTAATCTGATTAAAGGTGATATCGATTCTGAATTTTTGCTTTGTAACCTGAATTTCAGTATTCCAGCAAGATTTTCACGGCACTATCGTCCTCTTTCTTTAGATTTTTATAGAACGTACTATGGATGTAATCTTCCTTTTCGTAGATTATGTAACGATTTTAACTTATATTATGATTTTATTGATTTTAATTGTAGTGTTTGTAATATAAAATGTAGCTTATATGCTGGCATTAATTTGTAAATTATTATATAAAAATGTATTTTCGTTCTTGTCATAGGTAGTTCATGTTTATTGTAACTATATTTAGCTTGTGATTAAGTTCTGTAGCTGTTTTATGTTCTCGTTGCCATTACTTTTCCCTTACCCGCTACAGTCCGGACTGTAGTGTGTACGTGTCCCTACGTAACGGGGACGAGCCCTCCGCGGTCGGGTGAAGGTGGGTTAGTGTGAGGCCGGGGACGTTCGAAAAAAAAAATATGCGCTTGTAGATTGCAAATAAAATAAAAATAAATTTGTGTTTGGTTTTAATTAAAATTCTTTATTATTCGCGCAATTCTGTGTGCCACTGTTCACAACTTTATGTAAACAACAACAGTTGCTTTTTTGTTATTCCTCTATTTATAACCTTTGCATAAAGAATAACAATTACTAGATAATTATTCGACAGATCTTTGTAACGCAGATCTTCAAACCACGATTACTCTCTTCAAACACATCGCGTCTTCACACCAGACTAACTGAACTTCACTAACTCAGTCACCTGCTTTGCCTTGCCTTTTATATGGCGACGTAAACAGTCTGATGAATGTTCTTGAAGACAAATGTTCGTAGCTTCGCTTTCTCGAGATCTATATAAATGTAAACTTCGTTGTTTCATTACTGTTGTTTGTGTTTTTGTTTTCGTTTATTCTTTTAGTGTTTGTTGTTGTATTTTTGTTTACTCGTTTGTCATCTTTTTATGATGGTGTTTGTTGGTATATTTTTGTTTACTTGTTTACCCTTTTTTGATGCTGTTTGTTGGTGCGATAATTTGTAAACAAGTTCATTGTTTTTGTTTTGCAACTTTTGCTTATAATTTTAAGCGATGTAAAGCAAAACACCAGTATCCAGATTCTTTATTTTCGTAATAATATATACATATATAAAAATACTGTTTGTTGACTTTGAACTTATTAGGTAGGTAGGTACACACACTTAGGATAAGCATACATAGGTCCACATACATAGGTCCACATCTCTGCAGTTACCAGGTATATCAAATTATGTCCTGGTACCGATATAATATGGATATAAAGTCGATCTGCAACTTCATTTAGATAACTCCGTCCAGGGGTTCATCACGTATCCTGTCTGATTATCATCACTTGTCTTTTTGCCTATATTTTCGTCTCTAATAACTTTCAGCTTGTATTGTCGACACTACTGCCTGAAAATCTAAATTAGCCTGCATAAGTCTGCGAATGTCGAAAAAGCAAAAGCATTGAATATAAGCTTGATGTGAATGAATCAGCATAAAAAGAGAGGGAAAATCGACTGTTTTTATACTTTTTGACATACATATTTAGGTCGATGAGCTTTAAAACGTTACAATTTTGTTCTAAATTTTACGTTCGCCAACATCAAGAGATATTTTAAGTGTTTCATTTTTAACCAAAAACATAATCTATGGTACCTATTGTGGACATAAGCCGTGTTTTGCAAATAAAATGTGGCAAAGGTGGGTCATAGCCAGGTGTAATATTTAAACACATATCATATATACTTATCAATTGTTTTCCATATAGAGGCTGGTATTTTCAATTTTTGGGTTTTTGATGTCAAATAGGAGTGAATAACCAAAAAATTCAATACCAAATATTCTCTATGTTGTCAAGCTGTCTGTTGCAGCCATATTACTGCAGATCATATTGGAGTTTAAACCAATACTGAGGCACTGTCAAATGTCAATAGGCAACCAATAACAATAAAAATTATTTCCATTTAAATGAAATGATTATCAGTAAACATTTGGAAGAAAATAAAAAATAAAAACTGAACCCGTGAATGTGGTTCTATTGTCTATAAATGGCAGTGCGAATATCAAAGTTAAACGGCAACAAATAAAATAATTTTTCTTTCCATATTCGCAGCATATTTTTATTGTTATTCTGTGTACCATTTATTGTTTTAATAAATAACGTATGTATTATATAATCTATGTATGCACTCGTTCTGCATACGGGTCTACATATTTAAGTTCATAAAAATTATTTAAACGTTTAATATTTGTTCTTATTTTTAAATAAATATTAAAACAAAAAGGGGAATTTAATCACAGGATTACTGTGGCTTCAGTTGTAATATGGAAATGTATACGTAGTAGAACGAATAGTTTTGATTATTCAAACGAATATGAACACTTTGATAATGGTAAGTGTGTACCTAGATTCTCTTGATACATTAGAGAAATTTAAGATTGTTGTATTCGATTGAGTTCCTGGATATAAGGGTAATCTGGCGAACTAGGAAGGGAGAGCAAAATTTAAGAACAAATGTAGTCTGATGAACCACTTGAAAATAAAAATTTGTCTCTCTAATGCCAACATCTGAGAAAATTGCGCTGGGCAATTCAAAGCGCATTTTCTACGATTATCCTTCATTCAGCGGATAAAGAGTCTTCTCTTTAATCCCTTTAATCACGATTACAATCTAACTTCTCACACCGCTTATGTTGTGTGTGTTAATTTTATAAATGAGTGGTGGGGGACCTTCAGTTTAAAGTCGACTCCAAACGACAAATTTCTTAAAAAACTTTTCATGTTAATTTTATTTTCACTCAGAGTTATTGCCAGAAGACTGCTGAAAGAAAGTTCATATTTCCTTTGATTCGAGATGTACGAACTGGGTTTTAAACCACGGACTCCTCTCCGGCCACAACATAACTGCCACACAACATAACTGCCACAACTGGGAAGCATCGTAGGTCTATGAATATCAACTTCTTTTGACCAGAATTTGGCTAAACTTTTAAAATATGAGCTCGTAGATATCAAATAAAATAAAAATAATTTGTGTTTAGTTTTAATTAAAATTCTTTATTTTTCGCACAATTATATGTGCCACTGTTCGCAACTTTATGTAAACAACAACAATTGCTTGTTATTCCTCTATTTATAACCTTTGCATAAACAATAACAATTATTCGACAGATCTTTGTAGCGGAGATCTTCAAACACCGATTACTCTCTTCAAAGGCACCTCGGCTTCACACAAGACTGAGTGAACTTTTACTGCCTCCGTTGCCTTCTTTGCTTACCTTTTATATGGCAGGGTAAACAGTCTGATGAATGTTCTTGAAGGCTAATGTTCGTGGCTTCGCCTTCTCGAGGTCTCTATAAATGTAAACATTGTTGTCTCTTTATTGTTGTTTGTGTATTTTGTTTACATTTATTCCTGTGGTGTTTGTTGCTATATTACGCAGTGCGATAATTTGTAAACAAGTTCATTATTTTTGTTTTTGTAGCTTTTGTTTGTAACTTTAATGTTAATCGATGTAAATGCAAAACACCAGTATCTAGATTCTGCTATTTTCGTAACAATGTGTAGTTTCGACAGCACAGCGCCACGTGTCACACAGCTCATTCTACATTGGATATTTTGCAGCAGTGATTTGAAAGCACATTCATCTCATGTGAGGGTAATGTGAACTAAACATCGAGATTATGTAATCTGTCGTCAGTTAGACTTTTTATTGTGGAGGGTTTCTTAAGCCGCAGATGTATGCGAAGAATTCACAAACCACAACGTTTCTCAAAGATAACATAACGGTTTGATCGAGATGTATGACCAGGAGTTTGAACCCTGGCCTCACGTCTAATAAACCTACGCATTGTCAGCTAGACTTCGTCGACTTATCTCCCATCTGTCATTTATTTTGTTTTAGTTAAATTCAAAGATAGAAAGCGCTTACTGAAGGACCCTGTATAATATTTAACTTAAATAAATGCCAATGCCTGCATTGGCCTAAAGTACAATTCATTTACGATTATTTCGCAGAACTTTTTCACTCACTAACCCATTCATTCGTATTTTACAAATTATGTTCATGTCTACACATGTAAAACGTTTATCTGTTTATGTACATCACATATAAAAAAAAAACATATCTTATATGTTTTGTAGGATATAAATGTTTACATACATGCAACTTGTTGTATGTGTTGTAGTTGTAACATATTTTTGTTGCTCATATAATACCCAACCCAACAATGTTGGAAGAAATCCCATTTAATTTTATTAAAAACACAAATAAAATTACAACAACAACTACAAAATAACAATAACTGCATCCATGTGGTTGGTATGTCTCTCAAACTCTGTAAATGCAAATGCAAAAAAAAATGTGAAAATTTAATGAAATTGTTTATGAAATACATGAAAAATTTATGAACGAATTGTATGCAAAAGTGCTCTTATAATGTATGACTAGCATACATAACATGTATACATTGTGAATACTATTGTATTCGCTGTTGTACTGTATTATTGTATTACAATTAATTACACGGTGCGACAGTCCATATACACCCTAGTAACTGCATAGTCTAAGTTATTCACTAGGTTGAGTAGAACTGAAAAATATTTTTTTATATTTCTCGATTCCACCAAACTTGTTTTATTTGACAAAAAAGGTTGATTTGATCTTTTCAGACAAAATTATTGAATAATCAAATATTTGTTAACCTATTTCTAATATCCAAAGTTTTTTGAAAAGGGGAGAGAGGAGTATACATAAACATATGGTTCAAATTTTCATGTTATGATTTTTGATTGGGTGAACTTGGAAAATATGATTTTTTTTCATATGATCTCAAGTTTGTCCACTCATATATAGAAAACTTTAATTAATAAATATAAAATAAGTGGTGACATTATCAAACGAAGTGTCAAACTCTTCACAAAGAACGCCATTTAAGAATGTCGCGACTTATTTCAAATTTTTTAATTAAAATTTGGTACTATGAATGGAAAAACTAGAACAATATGAAAAAATCTGCATTTGCCAAGTTTAGCTCATCAAACCTCATGGATCATTGAATTTGACTAATATATATATGTACAGTGGGGTGGGAGGGATGCATGCAAACAAGGTAAAGTTTCTGATTGTGGTCAACGTGGCGACCACCAGGATGATCCTTGTCTTGCTGTATTCAAGTTGACACGCAGCCTCCTCGTGGTCCCTCCTGGGGCACGCGCTAGATGTTAACTAACGCGTGCAGCGAATGTCCAATCCCCTGGACGTTAAATTTGGGTTGTGCGTAGGGCTTGGAACCCACCACGTAAAAACAAATATCCAATGAAAACCAAGACAGAATCCTATGAAAAGATCCCCTCAAAAGTTGACGACCACGGCAAACGTATAAAGGACTATGATTTACGTATTGGCACATGGAACGTCCGCACCCTTTACAGGGTAGGCGCTTCCGCCCAGCTGGCGGATGCCCTCATTAAATGTAGGACTGACATCACTGCCATTCAGGAAATGCGATGGACAGGACAAGGATGCAAAAGGCTTGCATCTTGCGATGTATACTACATCTGCCATGAAAACAAGCACGAATTTGGATGCGGATTTGTGGTTAATAAGAGACTTCGACACTTTGTCTCTGGGTTCACACCTGTGAACGAAAGAATAGCCACAATCCGCATCAAGGCCAAATTTTACAACATCAGCCTAATATGTGCTCACGCCCCGACGGAAGAAAAAGACGATGTGGTTAAGGATGCCTTCTATGCTAAACTCGAGGACGTATACGATGAGTGCCCGGCCCATGACGCCAAAATCGTCCTCGGGGATTTTAATGCAAAGGTCGGGCGGCAATGTATCTTTGGCCCCACTGTCGGACAGTTCAGCCTCCACGCAAACACTACCTCCAATGGTATGAAGCTGATCGATTTCGCCGCGGCGCGTAACATGGCAGTATGTAGCACTAAGTTTCAACATCTCGACATTCACAAGGCCACATGGATGTCCCCTGATCGCTCAACATCTAACCAGATCGATCATATTGTGATAGACGGAAGGCACGTATCCAGTGTACTAGATGTGCGCACATTCAGAGGTCCAAACATCGACTCGGACCACTACCTTGTCGCAGCCAAGTTTCGATTGCGCATTAGCGCTTCGAGGTCTGCGCACTCTAGTGCATTGCGAAAGCTGGACTTTAAGAAGCTGCGATCACAAAGGACAGCCGAGGCGTTCTCCGCTCAACTCTCGGATAAGCTCCGTCGTTCCCCATCTAATCTCAACGACATTGGCGGACTGTGGGCCAACATCTCCCACTCCTTGCGCACTACTGCGGAAACAGTCCTTGGTTTCGAACGCCCACCCCAACGAAATCAATGGTACGATGAGGAGTGTCGCGAGGCAACTGCAGCGAAAAACACCGCATACAAGAAAACGTTGCAGTCAGCCGCTACGCGAGCCATTTTCGAGAACTATAGAGAGAAGAGAAGGGATGAGAGACGCCTTTTCAGACGCAAGAAGAGGGAGCAGGATAGGCGTGAGCGTGAGGAAGTCGAGATGTATAGATGTAGGAATGACGCTCGAAAATTCTATCAAAAAGTTAAGCGTCTAACCGAGGGTTATAAACCTGGAGCGTCTTCCTACAAGGACGAAAATGGAAACTTAGTAACAGATCCGCAGGAAGTACTGAGGTTATGGAGGAAACACTTCTCTACTCTGCTACAAGGCGATGACGACACCAATACCGCCTTTAGAGATGATGTTCCGAACCCGATCGATGATGACGGCGTGGAGTTTCCGCCGCCTAGCCATGAAGAGGTCAAAGTCGCGATTACGCGACTTAAAAACAATAAAGCGGCAGATCCAGATGACCACCCCCCTGAATTGTTTAAGACCGGATGTAATGAGTTGGTAGGGCGCATGCACCAGCTTATTTACAAAATATGGCTAGAGGAAAGTATGCCCAACGATTGGAACCTCAATGTCCTCTGTCCTGTCCTGAAACAGGGAGACCCTACTATATGCGCCAACTATAGGGGTATAAGCCTTCTCCCTATCGCATATAAGGTTCTTACAGGCGTATTGTGTGAACGACTGAAGCCACTCGTCAAAACACTGATTGGACCTTATCAGTGCGGCTTCAGACCTGGCAAGTCCACCATCGACCAGATCTTCACACTACGCCAAATCCTGGAAAAGACCCACGAGAAACAAGTCGACACACACCATCTTTTTGTCGACTATAAGGCTGCCGTTGATAGCCCCATAAGGGATCGTGTTTTTGCCGCAATGTCTGAGCTCGGTATACCTGCGAAGCTGATAAGGCCATGCAGAATGACGTTGAGCAATTCCTGTAGCTCCGTCAAGGTAGGAATTGACCTCTCCGAGCCTTTTAATACCGTGCGAGGTTTCAGACAAGGCGACCTCTTATCATGCGACCTCTTCAACTTCATCATGGAGAGTGTTCTGCGAAAGGCAGGAGTGCATCGCAGTGGCACTATTTTTCAAAAAAGTGTCCAGTTGCTTGCGTACGCTGACGACATTGACATCATAGGGCGTACGAAGCGAGATGTTACTGCTGCCTTTAGTGCTATTGAACGCGAGTCTACCAAGATGGGTTTGGCAGTAAATGAGGGCAAAACAAAGTATATGTTATCGACGAGTCGAGACGAGCGGCGTATTGATTCTCAGATTACGGCCGATAACTATACTTTTGATACGGTCAAGGAATTCATATATCTTGGCTCCGCCGTTACCACCAGAAATGATATCAGTCTGGAGATCAAGCGCAGGATCACTCTTGCCAACAGGTGCTACTATGGTCTCAATAGGCAATTGAGTAGCAGAGACCTCTCTCGTACGACAAAACTAACACTCTACAAGACACTCATCCTACCCGTGCTTCTTTAAGGCGCAGAGGCATGGACCCTACTAAGTACAGATGCAGCGGCCTTGAGAGTGTTCGAGAGAAAAGTACTGCGCAAGATCTTCGGTCCAGTGCGAGGTGGCGATGATTTCCGTATCCGATACAATAGTGAGCTGTAAGAGCTCCTCAACGACATAGACGTTGTACAGCGTATTAATATCCAGCGGCTGCGCTGGCTCGGCCATGTCGTTCGAATGGAGGATGCGCCGGCGAGACGGGTATTTGATGCGGGATTCTGCGAAAGTCGGCGAAGAGGACCTTGCATCCGTTGGAAGGACCAAATCGAGGAAGCCCTGTCATCGATTGGTGTGACCAACTGGCGTAGGCGCGCACGAAGCAGAGGCGACTGGAAGGATGTGTTGCGGCAGGCCGAAATCTGATAAACGGGTTGTTATGGCCAATTAAGTAAGCAAGTAAGTAAGTAAGTAAGTATATATGTACACAGTTTTATAGGCCCATCTCTTCCCTTTCTAAGAAAGTTTAAATTTTTGACATCAGTATAGAAATGTTTATGCAATCAATAAATTTGTATGTAAAGTCAAAAAACAGTTTTTGTCAAATAAAACAAATTTGGAGTGTTCAAAAAATATAAAAAAATATTCTTGAGTTCTACTCATAGTGTATTCGGTCACTAGTAATGAATAGGAATTCCTATCTCTCTGTCCCTCATAAAGTTTATGAAAGTTTCATGTATACTAATATATCGCGCATCAAGTTGTTAGTTGCAGCACAGTTGATTTTGATTTCGCGATTTTTAAAAAAAACTAAGTTCAACAGGCATTGTGATGTAAATTCCAGGCCCCCGATATATCTCACCAATGACGAGCTTTCATAAAATCACAGTAAAAAGTGCGCAGAAGTCGCCGTGGTCTAGTAGGTAGTGTGTTGGCTTATTAGACGAAAAAGCCAGCCTTCGAGCCCCAGGCCAGAGATCAAAATAAAATACAAAAAGTATTTCTTCGGCGATTTCCTCTCAGCAGATTTCTGGCAAAAACTCTGAGAGTAAATAAAATTGACATGAAAAGTTTCTCAAAAATCTGTCGTTCGGAGTCGACTTTAAACTGTAGGTCCCGCCACTCATGTATAAAATTAACACCTACAACATAAATGGTGTGAGAAGCTAGGTCGTAATCCTGACTGAAGGGTTGTAATGACCAATTATGTATGTTATGTATGTATGTATTAGGGCTTTCATTAAGTCCTTAAATATTCAAATTTAAATGAAATAAAATGTGTGTTGAGATATCATCCAAATATTTATTTGTTTGCAAGATCTATTGATGCAATAATGTGTGGAATACAACAGCATTTAAATATCCACCACGGCATCTCTGTTTAGAACGCATTCGAAATGTGGAATTTTCAGAATGAATGCCTATTCGCATATACTTGCGACTTAAGAAAACCCCACAAGAAAAGGTCTGACGACACCAATCGCACAATCTCCATGGCGAGTTAACATTACCTTCAAGTGGGCTGACCATGCCCTCAACTGGCATGTACATCGTATATCAAGGTGGCATAGGCTGTGTGACATGTAATGCTGTCCTGTCATTAGTATCCAAATCATGTAATTCATCCCCGGAAGATGTTGGTAATCATCGATCTTTAGCGATCGCCCTTGGCTGTGATGGCGTGGCGAACGTTGTTATCATAGGAATATGACTGGATGACGCTGCGAGCCGAAAATCTACACAAAACAGTGACCTTTTCCGTATGCATAGGACGCTTTTGGATATCAGGTGAATTAGTATCATTCCGTAGTCAGTAATTATGTATGTACACGTACCCATTTATCCAGAATTGAGCCTCATAGTTGCAGATAATTTTTCAAAGAAAATAAAGATCAGTTCCCAACTGTCCAGAGTCTACTCAGCAACAACACTTCATTGTCTATGGTTATTTGTCGTCAGTTCCTGTGTTATTTGGATTTTGTAAGCATGTGGACTCAATTCAAGTCAAATTCACCAAGTTGTGGTCTGCGAAAGGTTGAAATGGGCTGCCTCAGATTCTCCTGCACACTTTTATGGACAGCAGCGATGACCTTGGCAGATCGAATAATTCCTTTCTTTCTTTTTTTGTAGGATGATAATGTCGTTTAATAAAGCATAAGAGACTATAGCGGCCGTAATTACCTGCCAAAGTTGGGAACTGCCTGCTGGAAGACCAGACATATATTAACCCATTAATGCCCGAATTACTTTTTCTTCTAACAGTTACCGTCTTGTTTTTTACACTCAATTTGCTCTCAGAGTATAAAAACTAAGGCAACCTTTGCTGGTAACTTAAGTTGCTACTGGGCACTAATGGGTTAAGGAAGCTGAAGAGCTTTAATTTTAAGCGCACTTAAGGTGTCTCTACGTAGACGGCTTTTGAAGGCCGGCTACACTAACTTGAAAACCTACACTTACCTAGACTATTTTGCCATATGCCATGCCATAGAACTGATGATAGACAGGTGAGGTCGTATGTCAATTTATTAATACAGCCACTACGTTATTTTCTTATATTGAATAACACAAATAAAACTTAGTCAACGGCAGCCTCTTTGAAATCCAATAAAACACAGTTTGACGTTGTTTGCCTTGCTCTGAATTTAAGTAAAATTAAGTCGGGTTTTTTTCTGGTACTGTACTCAAAAAGGAAATTCAAAGTGTTTTGTTTTTTTTCGCCAACATTTCGCTTGGCTTTTAGAGTATATTGCTGTCAAGTTTCCATACAAAAACTATTCGTTCCAATTTAAAGAAAGCTTTTGCCAAACTATGCCACTTCATCGATAATTAATAACGTGTGATAACAAATTTCATGATAAGACTTGTGTAACACACTCTTTCTAGTTCCTGCTTTAAATTATTCAACGGAGTACTAATTGGATTTCTATACGCAATGATTAGACACATACACTTACTATAAACGTAATAAAGAAATAAAAATTCGCTCTCTTTATATACACAGTTGCGCACTTGGTAATTGGTTTAGTCCTATAAACTATAGGAGACAGACACACACACAAATTTTGCATATCTACTCGTCAATGTCTGACAAAAAAAAGTAATAAATATATTACTGCTGTACCATTTTTATGCCCTACACCATTACAGATGATGTATATTATTCTTTCATTTGAACATTTTAACCACATCATGTTGCTATAACATTTCTTCCTTAATTTGTTGCAAGATAAAGAAGTATTCGACCTTATAAAACCGTATATTCCTTCATATGCACATTTTTACTATATCACGCTGCTGTAAAAAAATTTCGCATGCGATAAAATTTAATCCCTAATTGGTTGTAAAATAAACTTTTTATATAACTAAACTTCAAGATAAAGTAGAAGTCGAACTTAAACGTATATATTTTCATACGCACATTTTAAACATATCATGCCGCTGTAAAAAAAATAGCTCATGCGATATAATTTATTCCTTGATGTGTTGCAAGATAAAGAAGTATTCGATATTATCAAATTGTATATTCCTTTATACGCACATTTTATCATATCTCGCTGCTGTTTTAAAAAAATTATATCGCATGCGATAAAATTTAATCCATAGTTGGTCATAAAATGATAAACATTTTATGCAACTAAACTGCAAGATAAAGAAGAAGCCGAACTAAATCGCCAGTAGCTTTGTCGTATTTTTTTCTTTTGCTACCATGAATCATCAACAGTTGTTGGCTTATCGGAACATGAAACAAAGCACACTAAGTATTCCATGCAATTCATTGCAACTCGTGTACCAACACAGTTCAGCTAGTTAGAGGTGGAGCACATGCGGTGTTAAATAATTACAGAGTCGACTTAAAAGGAAGCACAATAAAAAACCGTAGCTTAAGCTTTGCAAGCGGCTTTAGCTGCCGAATTAGTTTAAAAGGTTGTAAAGCATAGCTGGTATTGAAAAGATGTTACCTACAATGCCGCTGATATTTATTTGGCAGTGAGTTTAACAAATTATACTGAACATATTATGTTTAATGTACTCAATAGTATTCAGTATTCTTGTAAGAGAATAAAACAAAAATGTTCTTACAAGCAACAAAGACGAACATTTGAGAATTTTACGACAAATTGGCACTCAACGTGGTCATACAGATTTCCTAATCAGGCTAGCGTATTTCAGGAGGAGATTTTTGCTATCGAATAAGCTGCGCGGATGATTGAAACCAGGAATCCACTTCCTTTGAACTTAATCATGTGTGTGACATTCAAGTAGCAATCAAAGGGTTGGATCCTACCTTTTCAAATCAAAGAATGTAAGGAGTTACTTTACTGGATTCCGGGCCACTGTGGCATAGATCGGACGAACTAGCAAGTAAGGGATCGGAGATATCTAAGGAATAGAGGATATAGGGAATATGTATATGCGCCCCTGTAAAAATATTCAAATATCCAATTTCTGTATGGTAACTGAATTTTTAAAAGATATTGTTACGTTTTTACCGTTTAAAACATTTCAAATATGAGTTCGTAGATTGCAAATAAAATAAAAATAAATTTGTGTTTAGTTTTAAATAAAATTATTTATTATTCGCACAATTCTATGTGCCACTGTTCACAACTTTATGTAAACAACAACAATTGCTTTCTTTGTTATTCCTCTGTTTATATGCTTTGCATAAACAATAACAGTTACTAGATAATTCGACAGATCTTTGTAACGGAGGTCTTCAAACCACGATACCTCTCTTCAAACACAGGACTGACTGAACTTTTACTAACTCACTCGCCTGATTTGCCATGCGTTTTATATGTCAAAGTCAACAGTCTGATGAATGTTCTTGAAGGCGAACGTTCATGATTTCGTCTTCTCGAAATCTCTATAATGTAAACATGGTTGTTTACGTTTACTCTTGTAGTGTTATTTGTGCATTTTTGTTTACTTGTCTACCATTTTTTATGCTGGTGTTTGTTGTTATAGTAAGTAGTACGATAATTTGTAAATTTACTACATTGTTTTGCTTTTGTTTATAATTTTAATGTTAAACGATGTAAAAGCAAAACACCAGAATCTAGATTTTTTTCGTTTTCGTAACGATATATAACGTCCAGGAATAGAATTTAGTGCCAGATTGGGGTCAGAAAAACTTATTATTTTTTTTTGTTAAAATGATCAGTATTTACGCAGTGCATTGTGTTGGAATACAGGAGAGAAAGTTTATGTGATGTATTTTATTTAACGCTACTTAACCTAATTTATTTTAGGTTTCATAAAAATAGACAGTCTTTCCTATTATCGAACTTGAACAAGTTTTTAAATATATTTCCTATCTTTCACTTTCATTTTTCAACCAATGTTGCAATGGAGAATTAAACAACTCTAAACTCAATAGAAATTTTTCCAGTGAAGTTATTTTAATTACACCATGATCCTAAAATCTAAATTCAACGCTTATTTAGTTATAATGGTTGGTACGTACTCAACGTAACACAATTAAAACGCTAGTATGACTGACCACCAATGGCTAGTGAAGCATGGCTAATGGCAATCCAATTAAATTGTCCGTTTTATTCTACTGTTCATTTTGGCATTGCCACAAATGTTGCTACCTTTGTTGTTGTTGTTTTTATTGATAATGCTGTTACAAATTTTGTGTTGTCGGCGACAAAATGTCTCTTAGCTTTCAACCTAAAAAAAAGTAATTTGTTATACGTGTATAGTGACAGGCAAATTGAATTGAAAAGTAAGATTTGTGATTAAAATAAAAAATTGGGGCCCAAAGAACGTATACCGCTCGCTGATTGTTATTAGCGTAGAGAATTTAATAGGATATTAACTTTTGTTAGCCAATGTCAATGGCTGGAAATGCTTATTGGTGATGCAATAAGAAACTTTTATTTTTACACAGCTTTGGATGAAACCGGCCAGTCTCTAAGTGGCTCTTTCGCTGCCATAGTCAAATCTTCAAACATTCTGCCACCCAAAAACCTATAACCTATGCTCTGAAGTGCAGGGCACTCGTTTAAAAGTTGATGCACCGACTCCGTTTCTTCTACAACCTGGCAGCTTCTGCAGTAATCGTAGTGGAGCAAACGGAGTTTGACAGGGAAATTGCCAATAGTGCAGTGTCTCGTTAGAATTCCAATGTTAGAGTGCAACACGTTCTCTTGTTGAACTCAAGTATTTCCTTAGTTTTCCTGCTGTCCACTGCCGGACACAGCAGTTTTGAAATTCAGCAATCAGGTATGTTGGGCCACGCTCGGTTTGTTGAATTCCATGCTGCTATCTCCAATTTGATAGAGAATTCTTGTAGGGGCACATACATCCCCTCTATCATGTCTTTCTCAGACATCTCCGATCCCTTTATTGCCAGTTCATTCGCCTTTTCGTTTCCCTATATGTAACAGTGGTGCGGAGCTCAGTACAGATAGGTGTTGTGTTGACTTATATGGTGTAGAAAGTCTATGCAACTCCTGACACTCTTTGATTTGGTGAGTTAGGAGCCCAGCGTTTTGATTGCTGCTTGACTATGTGACATATGATCGAGCTCAAGGGAGTTAGGTTCCCTGGTTTCAATCATATGTGTAGCTTGTTCGATAGCAAAAATCTCCGCCTGAAATAAGCTGGCCTGGTTAAGTAGCCTGTATGTCTCGTTCAGTAACAGCTTATCGGATTAGAGCCCAAATTGAGTTCAACATTCCAATTATTAAGCCATCGGTTAAGATCGTCATATCACCGTCACCGATGACAGCATCAACTAATCATTCTTGCAGGTGAGACTGTGAGTGCGAGTGTGAGTAACTCTGTAAGGGTAACAGTGGCCTTAAAAGAAATCAACATTCCTTAATGCTGTTCAAACTGTATCACTTTTTACAACAAGCGCCCACATTTTACACGTTTACTTTTAAAGCCTTCAAGCAGACACTAAACATTCCTTTTCAATTTATTTTCTCTGGCCTTGTAATCAAATTTAATTAATTAACATCAAAGAGTAATAGCGAACCAATTTACCTTTCAATTGACTGTCCAGCATTCTAGCATTGGTAACAACGTTTAACGAACGAATGACCAATGTAATCAAACAAAAACAACAGAAAAAATCGGAAGAAGTGAATACAGAACATGACATTGCCACCCAAGCCCAAATCGACCAATACCATGTACTGTGCATGCAGAAACACATTTGATTCCAGCGGACAACAGCCACAAGTACGCCTTTGCAGCCAAATTCCAAAACAACCCATTAAGTCGTTGAGGAGAAAAAATTTAATGCTTTCTTTGCCTTCTTATTATACTTGGTCAGCGCACAAGAAAACAAAAAAATAGAGTGGAAGACCCCGTAATTATATGCATCACAAAAGAAAGGCAGCAGCTTTTTTCGTATTCTAAAAACGTTAGAATTTAATGTTTTAATTTGTTGGTTACATTGGCACGTTGTTTAGAACACAAATGGATTTTTTGTTAAAAAAAAACTTTCGACGTAAAAATTTTGTAATGAATTGAATGGACTTAGACGCAGGTGTTTACCTAAATTACAGGAGTTTGCGGTACAAACTATCAATCTGTGATTCGAGACTTTATGCAGCGTTCAACGGATCTCATAACTTACGCAGAGCTTTGTTTTGATACTAAAAAAATGGCTTGGGAAGTGACAACTTGTATGTATTGTTGATCAATCGCATACACCTGCGACTTTAGAAACCACCTCACAAGAAAAAGTCGAACGTGTTGAAATCGCACGATTTCGGTGGCTCACATGAGGTGATCTCGATTATCTCGTGCAGAATATCCAATGTGGCGAGAGCTATCTGCGCCATATTGGCGTCCTGTTGAAACCACATGTCGTTGGTGTCCAGATTATCCAATTCATCAAGCTCTGGTGTTCACCAATGTCGTTCTCAAAGAAATATGAAACGATTACATCGTCAGCGTAGTCTTGTAGGTAGTGTGTTGGCTTAATAGACATGAGGCCACGGTTCAAACCCCAGTTCAGACATCAAAACGAAATATGAAAAAATATATTTTCGGCGACTTACTCTCACCAGATTTCTGGTAAAAACTCTGAGAGTCAAAAAAAAATTGCCATGAAAAGCTTCTCGAAAATCTGTCCTTCGGAGCTGACTTTAGGTCTAGCCACTCATGTATAAAATTAACACACACAAGATAAGTGGTGTGAGAAGTTAGGTTGTAATCCTAGTTGAAGTCATTGCGCGGAAATTCTTTCTATCCTGGGTCAATGACGAGTCCTGCTCCACCACTAGACTCACCTAGCTTTGATGGATAGAAGGATTAGACCAATAGACCACGAATTACTTGGTCTTTCTCGTGACGTCATCTCAACCACAGTGGAAATGCTTATAGATCATTGCGTTGTGGGTAGGCACGCGGAAAGAACGAGGCTCCATTTGACGACTTTTGCCATGGATGCAGATCCGCTGAGGAAGAGGAGACTGTTATCCACTTTCTTTGTCAGTACCCGTCTCTTGTTAGGTGTAGATACAGGTTATTTGGCTCTCCATTTCTTGTCAGCTTGACGGAGCTATCATCTATTGATATCAAGGATATAGCTTCGTTCATCAAACTTTCTGGCTGGTTTTCCAGTGTAGGGTAGTAGTGCTTTTGATGTGCAGCCCTTGCGCTGACCAACTTCTTCCTCTTCCCTGGTTTTGGTGGAACTTGGTCAGTACAGGGACTGCGCTCACCCGTGGCATCTCAACGGGCCGCTATGCGCGCTCAAGTGAGCATTGTGATATTAGAGCTACCACTCCGACCTAAACCTAAACCAAGTTGAAGGGTTGTAAAGACCAATTATGAATGTACATCGTCAGCCCAAAATATTTAGTTTCAATTCAATGCCTATGCTTTGTCGTATGCGTTTCAGGAATCAATGTTAACTGAAATTTTCATCCGAAAATCATCTTCAGCTATAACATCCATTTCCGGATGAATGGGTACGTGGACAAAAAAAATTGTTGAAATTGGGATGACACCAATCCGCTAGAAATCCAAAAGCGTCCAATACATCTTGCAGTGAATTTTTTCTTGGCGACCACATTGGTCGATGCTTCTTTGAGAACGAAATTTGGTGAGGTCATCAGTGACAACGGCAAGCACTATAGGTCGATAATTACGAACTTCTTTTGGTCTTTAATTCGATTATCTGGATACCAACTATATGAGGCTTCAATATGGTGGCGGTTAGTGCCACATATTTCACGTTGCATTATATTGCACAAGCGATTTGAGGGAATTGTCATCTCACATGGAGGTGGTATGAAATGGCCACCGATATCGTGCATATCAGACATTTTCTTGTAGGGTATACCTACAGTGAGGGTCAAAAGAAACTATATACTGTGGATAAAATACTAACAATCCCCAAACTAAACATTTATAACTTAAGGAGACTGCCTGAAAAAATTTCACAAAATTTTGTAATTTTTTGTAATTTTTTTTTGTCTCAATTTGAAAAACTGGCAATGAAACAATTTTGAAATAAAAATAACGGTAATTTGTTAAAGTATTTTTTTTAATGTGTAGGTTCTTTTGACGTTAAATGTAAGTCGCAGGTGTATAAGAATAAGCCGTCATCTGTAAGGGCCTCAACCTTAACATAACCCATGCTATCGGTTAATTTCTGCCTGATTTATGCGCCTGAGCCACAAAATGCTTCCTTTTCTCTCCTAATTTATGTACTGGCATCATAATTTAAAAATTTTACTTTTTATGCGTGCATAATTACTTCATTCATTCATTCATTTTTGCATCCTTCCTCCTCAGAAATTTATGAGAGTTTTGTAACATTTAATGACATTGCATAATTATTTATTACTCGTAGACAATTTAATTCTTACGTGTAATAAAATCGTCTATAAAATGTTAAAAAACTAATTAAATATGCTTCAATAGTATTCACCATCTGTCTGCTGATGTTATTAAATCCATACTTAGGCCATAGAAATGTTGCAATAAAAATAAATCCTTGAAAATGAAAACCATCGGTTCAATTGAAGATTCTCTATGTCTAGTCATTGTAAAACTAGAATCTTCGATACACTAAATAACGCCTTAAGGCGTCTTTAATTCTTTTAATTCATTTTCTTTGCATTCTTGTTTTCTATGTTCTCCACAGTGGTGGCATTATCAACAGCGTGGTGCATTGTTACGACGATTTTTCTTGTTGCTTTTACTAGTTTACAATCCATTGATTGCTTTGGCGAACTAATAAATTACATCACATACGAATCAGTAAAATTGTCAATTCAATATCTACGTTCCCATAAAAAAATTCTATATTTTTGGTTTTGATCTTCTGGCCTTATGGCTGGCTAGCTAGCTGGTGTGTGCGGCCTTATTTAATAGGCCTTTTAGCTGACAACATGGAAGCAGTAACAGGCACTTAAACACTCAATCGTATTAGAAGCAAAAAACACCTTGCGGCATATGTTTTGAAGTTAAGGGAGACAATACCATGGTGGATACAAACAAAATTACGTGGGATGTTTATCAAATACACAAAAGCTTATAGATTTATAGATCGGTTTTTTAAGTTTTGCCAAAATAAAAACTTAAAACAAGAACTGACAAAGCTCCTTGTGTTATTTGTTCCCAACGAGTTATTTTTCCACTCCATAAAATTAGTTTATCACTCCACCGAAATCAGCAAAAAGATCACCAGGAAAATGTTAAAGTCTACACAAATTTAGTTACTTACTTACTTACTTAATTGGCCATTAACAACCGATTGACGGATTTCGGCCTGCCGCAACACATCCTTCCAGGCGCCTCTGCTTCTTGCGCACCTACGCCAGTTGGTCACACCAATCGGTGACAGATCTTCTTTGATTTGGTTCTTCCAACGCATACAAGGTCGTCCTTTTCGAATCAAATACCCGTCATCCTCCTCCATTCGAATGACATGGCCGAGCTAGAGCAGCCGCTGGATATTAATACGCTGCACAACGTCTATGTCGTTGAGGAGCTCATACAGCTCATAGTTCGATCGAATGCAGATACATATCATTGTCAAATCGCACTGGACTGCAGATCCTACGTACGACTTTTCTCTGAATTACTCTCAAGGCTGCTGAATCGGGGCTTAATATACTATTCATGCTTCTGCGCCGTAAAAAGCGCGATAAGGCTGAGTGCCTTGTGGAGTATTAGTTTTGTGGTACGAGAGATATCTCTGCTACTCAATTGCCTATTAGCACCTGTTGGCAAGAGTGGTCCTGTGCTTGATCTCCAGACTGACATATTTTTGGTGGTAACGGCGGAGCCATTATAAATAAATTCCTTGACTATATCAAAAGTATAGTTATCGGCCGTAATCTGAAAAACAACACGCCGCACGTCTCTACTTGTCGATAACATATACTTCGTTTTGCCCTCATTTGCTGCCAGACTCATCTTAGTAGACTCCCGTTCAATAACACTAAAAGCAGCAGTAACATCTTGCTTGGTGCGCCCTATGATGTCAGTGTCGTCAGCGTACGCAAGACCTTGTCTGAAATCTTGAATGGTATCAAAAGATTCGGAGAGGTCCAGGTAGGACGCAGCTGCAGGAATTGCTCAACGTCATTCTGCATAACCTTATCTGCAGGTATACCGTGCTCAGACATTGCGGCAAAAACACGTTCCCTTACGGGGCTATCGAAGGCAGCCTTATAGTCGACAAAAAGATGGTGTGTGTCGACTTGTTTTTCGTGGGTCTTTTCCAAGATTTGGCTTAGTGTTAAGATCTGGTCGATGGTGGACTTGCGTTCACACAATACTCCAAATATTTAGTTGGGCTTTTCAAATCAAGCAGGCAAGTTATTTGTGATAATTATGGCCACTCTAGGTTGTTAGAAACATCGCATAAACAATCGGAATTTGTGATACAACAATCTCGCCTATACGACTATTTAATAATAAGCCACTAATCAGCATTAGATGAAAAACGCCTCAGTTGCAGATAATTTAAAAGAAAATCACCAACAGAAATTGGTCTGAGATGCCAACAACTTTCTCGTCACTGCAGCTCTAGCAATAAGCCATAACCACGATTCTCATTAGGTTAGATTAGGTTAACAGCTATCTTGTGCGTTCGCAGGCTAGTTCACTCGGTGGCCCATTGTGTTAACCAGCGTGAGGTAAGCCTCCTTGTCTTGAATCGTTGGTGGTGGGTTTAAACCACTCCGAACATACAATAAAACCGCCCAGTGCCAGAAATGCTTATTGGTGATGCAATAAGCAACTTTTATTTTTACAGAGTTTCGGATGAAACCGGCCAGTTCTCTAAAAGGCATGTCCGCCACCATGCCCAGATCTAAAAGTTCTTTCACCCAGGAACCGATGGCATATATTCTGAAGTGCAGAGAACTCGCATAAAAGTTGATCCATCGATTCCGTTTCCTTCACATCATGCCAGCTTCTGCAATAATCCTGGTGGGGCAGACCGAGCTTGTCAGTGAAATTGCCAATAGCGTAGTGTCGTGTTAGAATTTCTGTTAGAGTGCGAACTGTTCCCTTGTAGAATTCAAGTAGTTCCATGGTTTTCCTGCTGTTCACTGCACATCAGTTTTAAAATGCGGCGATGAGATATGGTTTGTTGAATTCTATGCTGCTGTTTTCAATTTAGAAAAGTATTCCCCTCTACCGCTCCGATACCTTCCATGCCAGTTTGTCCGCCTCTTCGTTGCCATCTATGCCAAAGCGGCCAGGAAGCCAGTAGTGGTTGGTGTTGCGTCGTAGAGAGCATCTTCTGACGGCCTTTGATTTAACGAGGTGGTTTTCCAGCGTTTTGATTGCTGCCTGACTATCCACACATATGATCAAAATCGAATTAAGTATGTAGGTTCGTAGCTTCAATTACACGTGCAACTTGTTCAATAGCCAAGATCTCCGCCTGAAATACACTGGGCTGGTTAAGTAACCTGTATGTCCCGTTCAGTGTCAGCTTATCGGAATAGAACCCAAATTCAGTTTCACATTCCAATTTTTGAGCCATCCGTAAAGATCGTCATATCACCGTCACCGATGACAGTTTCAACTAACCATTCTTCCCATGTGGAAGTGCGATTGTAAGTAACTCTGTAAGAGCAAGATAGCTGACAGTGCCATTAAAAGAAATCAACATTCCTTAATGCTGTTCAAAATGTATCACTTTTTAGCAACGAGCGCCCACATTTTACACGTTTACCTTTTAAATCCTTCAAGCATGTTCAGATCCAGCTTGTCGGAATAAACCCCAGATCCCGTTCCACATTCCTTGATCAGGATAACTTTATCAAGTAATGTAATGTCCTACATCTTAAATAAAGAGGTACTCCTTCAGAATACTTCAATTATTTTCCAGCAGAGACTTTCATTTCATTCTTACAATTACTGCAGAAGAACTAACTTAAAAAATACTTTTTAGTGACTTTTAAATCTACCCACATGTACACCGGAAGCATAAAAATGGCTACGCGTGCAACAACAAAAATAAGTAGATATTAATGGTTACGTTCAATTATTGTAATCTTCTTAGAAGCGGAATTATACGACTGCGCTCATACATAAACTCGTATTTCTTCATATGCAGTGCATTAATAAATACAAGTCTACCTGCTAGTCTCATATGTATGCTGTTGACATGTTACATTTGTATTATTGGTTGTTTCGTTTTGCTGTTGTTGTTCTGCAATTGCTAAGAACATAAGATACGAGGGTACAATTTAATAGTTTCAGCAGATGCTGCTTTGCCTAGCTCATCAAAATATTGAAATTATTGAAAACTTAACAGGAAATTTATGATGCATTGTATTGATTTGATCTTTGCATTGATCATGCCTTGTGGTGGCTTATTTTAAACTTGAAAGATAAAATGTAAAAATTTCGATAACATAATGCCCAGGATAGAAACCTCTGTGTGGTACACATGAGAGATACGGTACTGACTATTTTGGCACTCATAATAGTTTTTTAGGCAAGTAAATTTAAAAATTCATACAACTAAATATTGTTATGTTTATACCTTTTAAAACCGCTTAAAATATGAGCTCGTAGATTGCAAATAAAATAAAAATAAATTTGTTTTTAGTTTTATTTAAATTCTTTATTATTCGCATAATTCTCTGTGGCACTGCTCACAACTTGATGTAAACAATAACAATTACCGTTTTTGTGGTTATTTCTCTGTTTATAACCTTTGTATAAATAATTACATGTACTAGACAATTATTCGACAGATATTTGTAACGGAGATCTTCAAGTCACGATTATACTCTTCAAACGCACTGCGCCTTCACACAAGACTGACTGAACTTCACTAACTAACTCGCCTGCTTTGCAGAATTGGCCATTACATTACATCCTTCTGTCAGGATTACGGCCTAGCTTCTCACACCACTCATGTTGTGTGCGTTAATTGTATACGTGAGTGTCGGGACCTACAGTTTAACGTCGACTCCGAACGACAGATTTTTGAGAAACTTTTTCATGGCAGGTTTATTTACTCTCAGAGCTTTTGCCAGAAATCTTCTGAGAGGAAGTCGCCGAAGAAATATTTTTTTTTTTCATATTTCATTTTAATGTCGGACCTGAGGTTCGAACCGTGGCTTTACATCTAATAAGCCAATATACTCCCTACTAGACTACGGCGACTTCATTCCTCTGTTATCACCCTTTGCATAAACAATAACATAACATAATAACATAATATAATAACTAGACAATTATTCGACAGATCTTTGTAACGGAGATCTTCAAACAACGACTACTTCTTCCCACAAGACTGACTGAAATTCACTAGCTCCATCGCCTGCTTGTCTTGCCTTTTATATAACAAAGTAAACAGTCTGATGAATGTTCTTGAAGGCGAACGACTTCGTTGTTCACATTTATTCTTGAAGTGTTGTTGGTGCATTTTTGTTTACTTGTTTACCATTTCCTTGTGCTCTCGTTCATTTAATTTTCGTAACAATATGGAAGGAGAGAAACAGTTTTAAAACTATTTTAGTTGTCATTCCATAAAGAAAGCTTAGTTAAGTGAAATAGGAGAAGGCAAGCATCACTTAACCATCAGTGAGCGAATCAAAGCGATCTTGTATAATCAGCATGATTTCTGTTATAAAAATTCCAGAAATGCGATTGAACATGAAATTCAGCGTAAGAGAAGCACAAGCAGGTATTTCCCAAGCACGTCATTAAGTTGAACTAATCCAGAACGATGGTTAATGCAACTACAACAACAACAAAATTCCATACATAATCAACCCATAATCGTCCATTTTTTGAAAAGAGTTCAGGTCGAGATGGGTGAGACGAACTCTGATTGAAGACCGTTAAATGATTTAACTTCGTCACATGCTGTAGAAAAGACCAGGGTAATTGAAACTTTGGTTAAATTACTGTGAGACAATTCTAACGCGAGATTCATCGGGAAGCATGGTATGTGTTACAGTTCCCTGCTCAAGTGTTTCTTAGCTAGTCACAGTAAGCCGATGATTGAGATTGGGAATAAGAGTGAAAGAAATAATTTGATTGCTACAGTGTATTTCCAGAGGGGAACCGTTCTGTGATAAACCAGAAATTTATGGACAAATAAAAAACAGAAACGGGATATTCAGACACGGCTTCAGACCCCTTGGGAAAATTGGCAGTTGCTTTCAATCGAAAGTTAAGCCACTAAAAGATGGTCTCAATTCAGTTGGAACAGGAAGCATAAAAGATGTAACACAATACCATCTGACAGTCAGATTGTCATGCGACTACTCAACTCTTAAATCCTTGTTTAGAATACAAGTTGTTGTAATAAGCAGGTATATGAACGTGGAAAGAAGCTGCAGCTTCTATGCCACTGATGAGACCACAACCGTACTGTGGATTGGAAAGAAGGGTTTGAAGAAGAAATATGAAAGGTAGAGCAGGCACTCTTCTTAAGTCAAACGAGTGTAATTGGGTAATTACAAAGGGAAGTAATTTGAGTTGCGCAGTCGCCGTAGGTAGTGTTGTTGGTTTATTAGACCCCAGGCCAGCCATCTCCAACAAAATGAGAAATATAACAGATATCTGGCAAAAACGCTAAGAGAAAATAAAATTGTCGTGAAAAGTTTCTCGAAAAAAGTGTGTCATTCCAAGTCGACTGTAAACTGTAGGTCCCGCCATTCATCGATAAAATTATCGTATAATCGATATTTAATTTTAATGTTTATCACTACTTATGAGCTATTAGGCAATGATAAGGGAGTCAATAAGTTTCTGGAACCTTGTTTCGGTCTATATTATTGCGCAACCAATGGATTTACACGGTATTTCTATTAACATTCGACCGCAAAAACTCTTGAGGTACTGTAGTGAATTTGTAAACCCAATGTATACTTTGTAACAAATGTTTTAAGTGTTTAGATCTACTAATTTGTTCACCTGTGAGTTAACTTTTGTTTTGTACTGTAAACTTTTTCTAGAAACTTCATTTATTTGATGATTACATCATGTACATTCTGGAGCTGATTATATTATTTTATTCTCATGTGCTTATTTTTTATTCTTCCTATCGTTTCAGCCGTTTGGTATTCACAAGATTTTCCAATAAATTTCCAAACAATTTTAATCGCATTCAACAATAAACGTATGTGTTCGTACTACAGAGCTCATGATTTAATTAAAAAAAAATTATTAACATAACAGTACATTAGCTGTGTTAATATTCTCGATGATTATAAAAATAATTTTCATTTTGCATAATTTGCATGTCAAATAATTTCTAAAATTGAATAAATATTCAATATTTATGGCCACACAACAATACATTTCACACACACACATTTCCCATAATGATGGTGATGATGATAATGCCTTCAATTATTTGCTTGTCGTTGATATGGAACATCATGAAAATATTTCGCATCGATTTTGGCCATTAAAAATATTTGAAAGATTTTATTTCGTTGTAACGAAAAAGGCTTGAAAATAAAAATGCAACTTATGCCAGAGCAACAGTGAATTGAAAAGTATTTCGCAACTATAAACTACTGGCAGCTATTGTAGAATAATATGAAATTGAACCAAATGCTTTTGATAGTTAAAAATGTGAAATATATAGGTTCTTTAATTGAGTGCTATCTATATTGAGAAGCAAATAACACAAAGTATATGTGAAATATTGAAGTCGTCGTAGTCTAGTAGATAGTGTGTTAACTTATTACACGTAAGACCACGGTTCAAATCCCAGGTCAGACATTAAAACGAAATATGAAGAAATATTTCTTCGGCGACTTTCTCGCAGCAGATTTCTGGCAGAGTATTAAGTAAATAAAATTGCCGTGAAAAGTCTCTCAAAAATCTGTCGTTCGGAACGGACTTTAAACTTCATGTATAAAATTCACACGTTGATTGCTGCTGCAATTTTCAGAAAACTGGCCACACAAGGAAGCTTTAACTTTTGGTCTTTTCCCAGAAGCCATTTATTGATACTAGCACTGATATAATACGATTTTATTCGTAGCTACACAAAAATGGCAGGTTTAGTGAGTACGAGATGATTCGTAGTTGGCTCCCTAGAAGGGAACTTAGTCTACGAGTTATCTCGTAGTCGGCAGTCAACGTGTTAACTCACACAACGTAAGTGGTGTGAGAAGCTAGGCCGTAATCCTGACTGATGGGTTGTAATGACCAATTATGTATGTGTGTATGTATGTGTATGTGGAAATCATCAAAATCTTGTATTCGTTTGAAAAAATCTAGTGATGCCATCGTGCGTGGAATACAACATCTTTCAAAGGTCAGCCATGGCTTCTTTAGGTGGATTACACCAGAAATGTTAAATTTTACATGGCCCAGACGCGCTGAACTTGACCGATTCGACCGGTCAAGTCGGTATGCTGGTTTTGAGGAACACTGTGGACTATGGCTTAGTTGCATACACCTGCGACTTAAGGAACCTCCCTGCCACTTAAGAAACCCCCCCACAACATGAAGTACAACCGCGTCAAATCGAATTATTTCGAAAGCAAGTTTACATCATCCCAACGCGAGACAACCACGTCTTCAAATCTTTCATACAGTATATCCAATGTAACATAAGCTGTATGTCATGTAGCGCCATCTTGTTGAAACCACACGTCGTTGGGCTCCAAAGCCAAAAAAAGTATGTAATCATCAACCGGAAATGGAGTTCTCAAAAAAATGTGGAAAGCTGACGCCACAAAACATTGATTTTTTCGTAATGTATTGGACGCTCTAGGATCTTATATGGAAATGAAATTTTGTTCGTTCACGCATCCAACCATTCAGAAATGGGCCTCAAGATGATTTCTCGATGCAAATTAGGGTCAATTGCCAACTAGCCAGAGCCCAGGCACCGATTATACATTGTTGTTTGTGATCATTGGCCTTCAGTTCTTGGGTTTGTTGAATTTTTGTACGGGGCCAAGCCTTACTTACTAACTTACTTACTTACTTAAATGGCCATTAACAATCCGATTAACGGATTTCGGCTTACCGCAACACATCCTTCCAGGCGCCTCTGCTTCTTGCGAGCATCACACCAATCGATGACAGGGTTTCCTCGATTTGGTCTTTCCTCTTCTCCGACTTCCGCATATCCCCGCATCAAATACCCGTCTCGTCGTAGCACCATCCTCCATTCTAACGACATGGCTGAGCCAGCACAGCCGCTGGATATTAATACGCTGCACAACGTCCATGCCGTTGAGGAGCTCATACAGCTCACTATTGGAGCTGTAGAGAGGGATGGAATGCATGTATACAATGTAAAGTTTTTGACTGCGGTCAACGTGGCAATCACCAGGACGATCGATGTTTTGCTGTATTCATGTTGACACGCAACCTCCTCGTGGCCCCTCCTGGATGGCATTATAGCATCCGCTAGATGTTAATTAATGCATGCAGCAAAGTCCAATCCCCTGGACTTTAAATTTGGGTTGTGTGTAGGACTTGGAACCCACCACGTAAAACGAAAAATCCAATGAAAACTAAAGGGGCCAAGTCACAACACAAAATTCGCCAAGTTGTGGCGTGCGAAAGGTCAAGTTCTTCTGAGCAACGCCAAATCATCTGCCGCGGATGCTCCTGCGCACTTTGCATTAGATCTTGTTTCGTCAACGTATGGGTCTCGGACGATCGTTTACTGAACCCGTGATATTGCATTTTTCGAACACAATATACATATACTCCATTAAACTCATTAAGTCTTTTCGAGATTGAAATATTAGTATTTTGTTTTCTCATAACATCACAGCCAACGAGACCTTGTTTTATAGATTTGGCTTCAATTTTTATTCGTGATACGCATTTCCCGTGTTGTTTCAATATTTTTATACCGTGTGTGCGTTTTCGCATATATTTACATTTCGCACTTAATTGTAACTTGTTCTCATCTCTAGCAAATAAAGAGTTTGCTGTTGATGAAGTGCGAAATTAAAATCTGAAAAGTTTTGACTTTGACTTTTAAGAATTTTTTTTCTTTTTATTTCAGTAAAACAAAGTGCTTTAGTTGTTGAGATAATAATGAGTAGAAAAGTATGTCTTGCCACATGTTGCATTATTAAATTTTGAAAAAGTTTTTCGCACCCCAAACGAAATATACACGGCAAAAAAAAAACACAAACGAAATATTGTCAGTAAACATACTCATGTCTAACAGTCTTCACAATTGGAATGGCCTGTAAAAAAAATTGTGGAAAAGTACTTTCAGGTCAAATACGATTTGTCCTTGGCACATGTTAAAGTCGCCGTAGTCTAGTAGGTAGTGTGTTGGCTTATTACACGTAAAGCCACGGTTCAAACATCAAAACTAATATATAAAAAAAATTTCTTCGGCGACTTTCTCTCATCAGATTTCTGTCAAAAACTCTGAGAGTAAATTAAATTGCCATGAAAAGTTTCTCCAAAATTTGTCGTTGGGAATCGACTGCAAACTGTAGGTCCCGCCACTCATGTATAACATTAATTGACATAACATAAGTGGTGTGAGAAGCTAGGTCGTAATCCTGACTGAAGGATTGTAATGACCAATTACGTATGTATGTATGTATGTACACGTTAAATATAAAACCAAGTAAGGCTGTTAGTAAAAGTTCAGTCATTCTTGTGTGAAGACGCGGTGTGTTTGAAGAGAGTAATGCTGTAGTTACGCACACGTAACGTAACGTACCGTAGAAAACATTGTCTTTTACATGACATTTAAACATGAGAGATGATGTGCAGTGTTGCCACGATAAAATATTTCGTAACCAACAGTTGTGAAAAAATTACCAAATAAGGAAAAATATGACCAAAATAAATTCGCAGTTTTTTATTTTATTTTTTTTCAAATTTAAATTATAATTGAGAAAAAAAAGAAACAAAATAAAATTATAGTCTTACTAATTAATTAATTTTAACAAACAAAACAAAAGTTATTTTTATAAGAAAAATAATAACCAAATCCAGAAAAATCTACTCATTGAACAAAAACGGCAACATTGATGATGATTCTGTATACCAATTTCTTTGCATTGTGTTGTGTTCGTTTGTGTGTTACTTTGTGCTCTGTTTCGTTTTTACTTACATTCTTCGTTGACATATGTCCCGTTTTGAACGTTTCTATAACTACACAAACGTTTTTAAGGCTACGTACGTTACAATTTTACGTTTCTTACGCTTGGGTAACCAAGGCATAATTGTGGTTTAAAGATATCCGTTACAAAGATCTGTCGAACAATTGCCTAGTACACAGAGGAATAACAAATAAAGCAATTGTTGTTGTTTACATAAAGTTGTGTAGCACACAGAATTGTGCGAATAATAAAGAATTTTAATTAAACCGAAAAACAAATTAATTTTTATTTTATTTGCAATCTACGTGCTCATATTTTAGGCGGTTTTAAAAGGCAAGAGATTTAAAACTAAGAATTAAAAACTAAGGTAATAACGCATCATGTTGCACATTTTGTCCCAGCCAACCGAAGTCGTTCTATCAAAGTTCAAGTGAAATGATGTCTGTATGCTTAGGTCGTTCCAACCTGAGTACTGAATGAGATAAGCCTGATAACAGCTTCAATGGCCAGAGCTTACTTGGGGCCTATGCCATCTCTTTGTAACACCGATAGTACTCATTCCGTCATTGGTGTTGGCCTTTTAAACATGAGTCCATGGTTAAAACAAACCCCAGATCAGACATCTTGAACAAAACGAAATATAATATAAAAAAATATTTCTTCGGTGATTTCCTCTCAGCAGATATCTGGAATAACTCTGCGAATAATAAAAAATTGCCATGAAAAGTTTCTCATTAAAATGTTCGTTCAGAGTTGACTTTAAATTGTAGGTCCTGCCACTTATGTATACAAATTAGGACACACAACATTAGTGATGTGAGAAGCTACATTTTAATCCTGACTAAAGGGTTGTAATGGCCAATTGACGTATGTATGTATGTATAGTATTTTAGTTTCTTTACAAGACTAACTTGAAATTGAAAATGAAATGAAATTCTCTTTTGCTTGCCAAAGGACATTTTTTATTTGCAAAGGAGGTACAAAATTACTGATTAATTCACAGTAACTGTATGCATACAATTATACAAGGACATGCACATAGGAACACATCACAAAATAGTGTTAAACGTGAATAGAAATGGAGATGGCACAACTAAGGAATGCATTACGAAATGAATGCCTGTTTGCAATAGTACACGCTGTAATCAACAAAATAATCAACGGCACGGCATTGTACAAAGACGAGTGTATGTTTTGGCAACTCTCTATCAGTTTGTCATTAAGTAACTGAACTTCGCTTGTTGTGTCTTTCATTACAGAAATGGAACGTGAAATGGTAGAAGATAAACGAGAAATGATGCGAAATTGTTCAAGGTTTATATGGCAGCAGTGCAGGTGAATGTTGTATTCATCCACTCTCACAATTAAATTACTTGTAGCTACTCTGAGATTCGAAATGAATAAAAAAAGCTATTGGAAACTCTCAGTAAAAAAAAACAATTTGTCTGAGCAAATATGTTGTTAACAGAAAACGACTGTCACCATGGAGCATGTTGTGTGTATTAATTTTATCCATAAGTGGTGGGAGCTACAGTTTAAAGTTGAATTCGAACGACAGATTTTTTGAAAAATTTTTCATGGCAATTTTATTTTCTCTCAGCATTTTTGGACTGCTGAGAGGAAGTCGCCGAGAAAATATTTTGTTCATACTTCGTTCTGTTGAAGATGTCCGAGCTGGTGTTTGAACCGTGGGCTCCGGTCTCATAAGGCAACACACTGCCTACCAGACCACGACGACTACTCTCGGCGATTGCAATAAATAAATAAGCCAAAACACTGCCAGCTAGACTAAGGTGACTGAAGTCTTTTTGTTCTGTTAACTGCGCCTCAGAAACCTAAGGCCTTACGATAGTTTGATGCATAACTGAAATCATTTCTCATTTTAATTACCCATCAAAATTTAAGATTATTTAAAATCCGTCCAAGTCGAGATGAGTGTATGCTTCGCTTCAATTTTCTGTTAACCAAGAATACCCATCCATAACACTCTTTATACTCTACAGAACAATTCTGGTCTTATTAAGTGTAAGCTACTCTGTCCGCAAGCTAATCGTCCAGTTTATTGCTGCAAATTCCTACATGACTAGGGATTTAATTATCATTAGGGTGGTCAGATTGGCAGATAGTATTGCTATGTCCTGTCCAACTACCTTTACAAGTTAAATACAGCACATCTTTCAATAGAGTCAACTTTCGCTGTCCCAATGTATTCTGAATATTTATATTGCTACGAATATGGAAATGATGTTACATCGTTTAACATTAAAATCATAAACAAAAGCTACAAAAACAAAAACAATGGACTTGTTTACCTGATCAACAAATAAACAAAAATATAGCAACTACATCAGTTTTAAAAGTAAACAAACAGGCAACAACACTGCAAGGACAAACGTAAACAAAATACACACACAACAATAACGTAAACAACATGCTTACATTTATAGAGATTTCCCGAAGGCGAAGTCACTCTCCTTCAAGAGCATTCATCAGACTGTTTACCCTGCGATATAAAAGATAAGACAAAGCACGCAACGGAGTCAGTAAATATTCAGTCAGTCTGGTGTGAAGTCCCGGCGTGTTTAAGAGAATAATCGTGGTTTGAAGATCTCCGTTACAAAGATCTGTAGAAAAATTGACTAGTAATTTGTTATTGTTTACGCAAAGAGTGTAAAGAAGAATAGCAAACAAAGCAAATTGTTATTGTTTACATCAAGTTGTGAGCAGTGACATACAGAATTGTGCGAACAATAAAGAATGTAATTAAAACTGAACATGGATGACCTGGTAGTTTAGTGGGTAGTGTGCTAGACTATTAGCGTGAGGGTCGGGGTTCGATTCCGATTGTATGTAGAAGCCATGTTATTCCCTTCACTCTTATTATTAAGTTTCGTTGCGAGGTATTTCGCAAAATCAAAGTGTTTACTGGTACGAACAGCCTACCATTCTATTTGGCAGATCATGATGCCTGCTGTTTATTGTACTGTAATCTGACAGTACAAACTGCCATAATTTGATTAATATGGCGTTAAATTTGTGTGTTATGAGCAATAATCACTGGGTATCCCAAAATGTGAGAGCTTAGACAATCAAAACTAAAATGTTTCTTTGAACATTTCCATGGCAATACAAGAAATATTTTCTCAAAATTTTAACTCAGTTTTGGCAGACATTATAGAAAACTGTTTAAAATTTCCATTTTCTCAGACAAAAAAATAACACCCAACAAATAACAATTTTCCCAAGATCTCTTCATCTTTTTGGATAATAAATTAAAAAACTTTATTCAATGCATTCAGTGCCACATTAAAGGCTGAAATAAATATTTCATTACAAGGCATTAAGGAGTACACAGTAACGCGCCTCCTTAATGACGACTTCTTTTGCAACGATTAGCAGTTACGAGTTTGAAAAATTATTGATGACTTACTTCTACGCTTGACTTCGTCGTTTAACACTTGCCACCAGCAAAAACAAATGAAGTGACTTTACAATTGTGTGAAGCGAAGAAGAAAGTAATTTCAATAATAACAGGAAAAATAAAATAAAATGAAGTTCAAAAGCTATAGGCGGTTAGAAACGACTATGAGAGAAGCTACAGCAATGAGACTTAACATATGGGTCCACTAGGGTTGTGTGATTTAAATTTATGATGAAAATTTTCTTAAGTAAAGTTGAAATATATAAAAAAATATTTCTTCAGCAACATCCTCTCAGCAGTCTTCTCGTAAAATCTCTGAAAGTAAATAAATTGTCATGAAAATTGTATCCAAAAATCTGACGTTCGTAGTTTTTAAATTGTTGAATTCGCCATAGTTTAGAAGGTAGCGTGTTGGCTTATTAGACCTGAAGCCATGGTTCAAACCGCAGGTCAGACCGCTTCAACAAGACGAAGTATGAAAAAATATTTCAGCGGCAACTTCTTCTCAGCAGATTTCTGGCAACAATTCTGAGCATCAAATAAAATTGCCATGAAAATGTTTCTCTAAAAATTTGTCGTTCGGAGTCTATTTTCAACTGTAGGTCCCGAAACTGATGCATAAAATTAAAGCACACAACAAAGGTAGTGCGAGAAAGCTAGGTCGTAATCCTGACTAAAGTGTAGTAATGACCAGTTATGTATATTTGTATGAATGTAGGGTACAACAAAAACACAATAAAACACTTTGTCTTCCAAAAAAAAAATAACAGAAAAAGTCCTTCATTTAGTTAAGCCTCACACCATACCACTGACGTTAATTACCAATATTACAACAAATATTCGATAATTTCCTATTTTACAATAAACAAAATTCAAAATAATGGAAATGGAAAATTAATGGATTTTTGGTTTTCTCTCTCTCATATCTCTTAACTTCTTGCCATTGAGAACATGTCATGGAGAAATTATCTGTCTGGGCACTTTTCGTTTCTTTACAGTCTTGTTGTGTCTTCCGAATACTTCCACAACTGCTGCAGAAATCTATAAAGAAAACAATTGCTTAACAAAAAAACAAAAACAAAAAAAAAAAAAACTTGTTATTGACTGGTAATAAACTGTTGCTTTTACTTCATTTATCATTCGTTATGTTATGCCACGTAGTTGCTTGGAAATAAAGTGTGACCAACAGTTTAAGTCACGGGACACTGATAAAATCAAGTGAAGTATAGAAAATACAATACATTCATGCACAATTGTGCATTACAGCCCTTTATTCATGATTACAACCTAGCTTCTCACACAACAATTTTATGCATGAGTGGCGATCCCTAAAGTTTAAAGTGGACTCCTAGCGACAGATTTTTGAGAATCTTTTTCATGGCAATTTTATTTACTCTCTGAGTTCTTGCCAGAAATCTTCTGAGAGGCAGTCACCGAAGAAATTGTTTTTTATATTTCGTTTCGTTCGAAATGTCTGACCTGGGATTTGAACTGTGGCCTCACATTTAATAAGACAACAGACTACCTACTAGACTCCGACGACTGTTCATATAAATTACAATACAGTACTTAATTACATTTTATTTCTTGTAAAGAGAAACTTTACATTTTAGATTGGTCATTACAATCCTTTAGTCGGGATTACAACCAGGCTTATCGCACCAACCATGTTGTAAGTGAAAATTTTATTCATGAGTGGCGATACCTACAGCTTAACATCGACTCTTAATGAAAGATTTTAAATAAACTTTTTTCACTTTTTGCGTCCAACATACCTGGTTGCCGAATTACAAAACTGCTGTGTCTAGCAGGACATACATGAGTTCGACAAGTGAACGGTTCGTAATCTAACCGGAATCCTAATGGAAACCACTGCGCTACTGGCAATCTCGCTGTGAATCTTCATCTGCCGTACCCGGATTACTGCAGTAGCTGCCATGTTGTGAAAGAATCGAAATTGATACAACACCTTATACGTGTACTGTACTTCAAAACAAACGTCATCGGTTTTTGGGTGACAAATCATTTGAAAATCTAGACATGGTGACGAACGTGCCACTAACGGAACTGGCAAGTTTCATCCGGAACTGGAGATGCTGCATGCCCACCACTAGTGGATCATGACAAGGGAGGTTACCTCACACAGGGTAACGCAAACGGCCATATGGGCCACCGAGCGAAGTTGTCTATGAACAGCAAGCTACCCGCTTACCTAACCTAACCTAAAGTCCAGATGAGGAAAGAACATTTGATGCCTTGATAATGAGACTACTGGATAGATTTTTATGCGGATGAACCAAAATTCAACGCTATATTGGGACATAATGTAGTCTGTGATACACGAACAAATACGATTACACATACAGTGCAGCTTTTTTACAACAAATTTTTGTGCTTTAACACGGCTATGTTTTCTGGTTCTCTTCGCGGTGTCTAAGTTAAGACTTGAACCACGGGTTCTCGTCTAATAAGCAAACACACTATCTACCACACAACGGCGTCTACATCAATAATGGCTTCCCTTTTCTTCTATTTTCTTTTTATTTCAAACAATTTTAAGAAAATAGTTGGTCCCATTTGTTAAACTATCAGGTTTTTCTGTGCCGTCTGTATTAATTGCTTGGCTGGTATTTTTTACCCTTTTGTGGCAAGAATAAATGTAAGGAGATGGCAAATAATTGCATTGCGGACTATGATGTCAGCTTAGCGTACTTCTATGTTGGTTTGAAAGAGTGTGACTTAAGCATACTACTTCCTTAGTGTGCCCTAGTTTTGTTGTCATTTATGTCATTATAGCCATTAGCTTATGCGCGTTTTTTTCATTATCTTTTCCATACACTTTCCTTTATCTACGCTTACTACTATATTCGCAGAGTTTAGGCGTATAAAAAAAAACAACAAAATTTGTAATGCAAAACTGTCAATAATTTGATAAACGATGTACCACCACTAACCACTCTCTTCGTTCGTGACGGTACATACATAAGTATTGTACGCTAGTAACAGCGTTGTCGGATAATTGGGTTCGTGTTGATGTTGGTGTGTAGAGTAATGGTAGCCAATCCAGAATCAATTCTCTTTTAATCACTGTTCTTGCAGTTCTGCAATACTTCTAAGAAAGTTAAAAGGACTTCTCAAAAACAAATACACAACCTAACTTTACTTAAGGACTTACATGGATGGCACTTTTCTTGTTTTGTGGAGCTGTATTTGGTATCACTTAAGAAGGCATTCTATGTAAAGCCAAAGTCAGTATCTTTTATCGTTTTCTAGAATATAATTCGAAGTTCATACCTCCTTGAGAATGACGTTGGCCAGTCCGTAATTGTCAACGGCGACAAAAGACATTCGGTTTCAATAGGACGGCGCTACATGCAATATCGTTAAGTCAGGCATAGCTTCTCACAACACTCATGTTGTGTGTGTTAATTTTATACATGAGTGACGGGACCTACAAGTCAAATCCGGACGACAGATTTTTGAGAAACTTTTCATGGCAATTTTATTTACTTTCAGAATTTTTGCCAGAAATCTCTTGAGAGGAAGTCGCCGAAGAAATATTTTTTCATATTTCGTTTTGATGTCTCACCTGGGGTTTGAACCATTACCTTACGTCTAATAAGCCAACACACTACCTACTAGAATACGGTGATTTCATTGAGACAATCCACATGGGAAAAAGTCACTTTTTGGTATGAATTATCAACGATTACATTTAACGACGAGCACTAGAGGGCGCTTATTACTAACTTTTTTGGATTTGAATTGTATAATGGACACACATGTTGTTTCAACAAGACATGTTAAATACTGTGCACGAACGATTTGAGGGCATGATCATCTCACGTAATGGTGATATGATGACGACCACCGAGATCGTGCGATTGGAGCCTATTAGACATCTTCAATCACAAAGCGAACATAACCCATAACATCGTTCAAATTTAGTTTGATTTATGCATCAGATTCACAGAAAATGTAACACTTTGGATGCGCCACACCCAGGGAAGCCGGGTATTATAATTGATCATTACAGCCCTTCAGTCAGGATTACAACCTAGTTTCACACACAAGTTGTTTTGTGTGTACATCTTGCACATGAGTGGCGGAACCTACACTTTAAAGTCGATTCCAATAACAGATTTTTGGAGAAACATTTTCATGGCAATTTCTTTATTTACTCTCAGAGATTTTGTCAGAAATTTGCTGAGAGAAAGTCGTCGAAGAAATATTTTTTCATATTTCGTTTTGATGTCTGACCTTGGGTTTGAATCGTGGCCTTACTCCTAATAAGCTAACAATGTTATCTTCCACACATAATCTCATCAGTAGGTCTTTCAAACGAATAAAAAATTACGATTATAGCTCAAACACTTACTTTGTTTTAGTTGAATGTAAAAACAGGAAATTTTTAAAGACCAGCAGATGCATGGACATATTGTGACGTTTTCAGCCTTTTAAAAACGTTTAAAATATGAGTTCATAGATTGCAAATAAAATAAAAATAAATTGGTGTTTAATTTTAATTAGAATTCTTTATTGTTCATACAATTCTATGTGCCACAGTTCACAACTTAATGTAAACAACAACAATTTACTTTGTTTGCTATTCTTCTTTACACTCTTTTGTGTAAACACTAACAATTGTTTGGCAGATCTTTATAGCGGTGAACTTCAAACTACGATTATTCTCTTCACACGCAATGCGTCTTTACACAAGACTGACTGAATTTTTACTGACTCCGTTGCCTTCTTTGTCTTGCCTTTTATATCGCAGGGTAAACAGTATGATGAATGCCCTTGAAGGAGAAGGACTTCGCCTTCGCGAAATCTCCAGAAATGTAAACATGTTGTTTACGTTATTGTTGGTTGTGTATATTGTTTACATTTGACGTTGCAGTGTTGTTATTGCCTGTTTGTTTACTTTTTTATCCTTTTTTATACTGATGTTGTGGCTATACATACATATACATACATAATTGGTCATTACAACCCTTCAGTCAGGATTACGACTAGTTTCTCACGCAAGAAATCTGCTGAAAGTCGCCGAAGAAATACTTTCTGTATTTTGTTTTGATGTCTGGTGTGGGGCTCGAAGCCTGGCTTTACGTCTAATAACCCAACACACTACCTACTAGACTGCGGCGACTTCTATTAATTGATCATGTAAACAAGTCATTGTTTTTGTTTTTAATGCTTTTGTTTATCATTTTAATGTCAAACGATGTAACACCATTTCCATTTTCGTAACAATATGATTAGTCCTACGATTGCGTATATAAAAATTGAAGTTGTCCTACCAATTATGTTTTTAACAACTACTACACATCACTGTCACCATCACCATCACCATCACCACCACTATGTCCACATTGTCGTAATGTCGACACATTGATGAGAACTTGTAGTAAAGTTGTCGTGGAAATAATTTCCACGTCATATGACAACTTGACTTGCGACTGTTAAATGTTGCATGGTTTTCCCCATTTGAATAATGATTCATGTGTAAATTTTCCAAAAACGTCTGTCCTAACTGTCTATCTACATTTATTCATGTATATATGTGTCACTGAGTAAATAAACGAACACATGAGTGAGTGAGTAAGTGAATATATATGATAAATATACGTGATGTTCACACTTGAAAGAGATGTCTTTAAGGCACTGGCTGTCACAATATTTTTGTCATCAATTTAATGTCAGTTTCAGCGATGTATGGACGCTTATTTTTAAAATTTTTTTGTTTTAAAAATTGATAACACTGTTCATGGTATTGGTTTAAATAATAATTAAGTAAGGATTTTTAAAGGTGTATTGAAAAAAAAAGTAAACTAAGCAGTATAAAAGAATATTGTTCTTAGGTCTGGACACAGACTTAAGAAGCCAATTCGTCTATCAGATGAATTATCATAGACCCCATTACATATAAGGTACAAGGAAAAACACTCAAGATATCTACATTCGATGGCTATATCAATGGACAACTGTCTAGGGGTTAACCTTTCAGGTTTTTTACAATGAATCGAATTTCCACAGTGGTCTTATAGAGCTGATGCTCAGTAAAAAGGTTCCGATATTTAACTTTCTTTTAGGCTGCCTAACCACTACAGTGTTTTCCAAGCAGAAGTCATCGCAAGTTTGAAAGCGGCGCAATGCTTGTTAAGTGACAGGATTTTTGTCTCATTTGACAAATACACGTCCTCCAACCTATACCTAAACCTAAGAGATAACACCTATATGGGTACCAGAACATAGAGATATCGTTGGAATTGCATTGCTGGCGAGTTGGCCAAGACCAGTAAAGAGCCTGCAATTTCCGATATGTTTCTGGGTATACGTATTCCGATTGCGTTCTCCAGATATATGTGGGTCTAGCTCGTTTTTCTATACCTCTCTGGCTTCAGTCATTTGCTACGTACATAAATACATACATACATACATTTTTGGTCATTACAACCCTTCAGTCAGGATTACGACCTAGTTTTTCACAACACGTATGTAGTTGGCATTAATTTTTATACATGAGTGGCGGAACCTACAGTTTAAAGTCCACTCCAAATGACAGATTTTTTTTGAAAAACTTTTTCACGGCAATTTTATTTACTTTCCGAGTTTTGGCCAAAAATCTGCTGGGAGGAGATCACCGAAGAAACATTTTTTTCATATTTTTTTCATGTTCGTGGAGATATCTGACCTGTGGTTTGAACCGAAGCCTCACGTCTAGCAAGCCAATGCACTACCTACTAGACTACGACGCATGATTGTTGAGATTTTTTTGTTCGTTTTTTCTTTGCCTTTCCCTTACCTATTTTATTGATCATTACAACCCTTTTGCCAGGATTACGAATTAGCATCTCACACCACGCATGTTGTGAGCGTACATTTTATACACCACTGGCGGTATCTGCAGTTCAAAGTCGTCTCCGAATTATAGATTTTTGAGAAGTTTTTCATTGTAATTTTATTTAGTTTCCAGTAGACTGTTGCGGAGAAGTTTTCAAATTTCATTTTGTTTGAGATGTCTGAGTTGAGATTTTAAGCACGGGCTGTTGTTTAAGAAGCTAAGTCCTTACCAGAGATCAGCAATGAATCGTTTTTCGCTACTTATAAGCCCTCATGAAATTTTGAATATAAGTGAGTCAACAATAGTGCATTTTAGCTACTCCGATTCATTCATACCCACTACAACGTTGATTTATAAGTACAGGTTGCAATGACTATGCGTACAACGATGACATCAAACTCATGCCATTCGAAATATGTTTGATTCATAACTTTAGAAAAATACTTATTCGAGTGATTCGAATCATTCATCAAAATTTACAGTCTTATTTGTTGTTGTTGCATTTACAAAAAAAGAAAAAAGACACATTTGCAAAAAAGACAGAGCAGCAAGCAGAGCACCATTTAGTGAGTTTTTTAGTGTTCGTACGCGAATCATACTTATTTTGTGATTCTTGTAAATGTTGAGTCATGGAGCGTCGAAATCAACAACATCATACGTGGTCTTAAGTATTAATATGATGACTACTTCAAACTTTGAAAATGAGTAGAGGTTTCATGATATTGAAATAAGTATGAAGGCGTATAAGTATCAGAAAATATGAATATGATTCGATTTTACTCATTTTTTTGAATACTCATTTTTAATCTCTGATTCCGACTAATGAACGAATTTAGTCCGTAATGCTGCGTGCGATGCACTGGCGATGCACTGGCCAAACAGACCACAAACGAATGGATACGGCGAGAAGGACGAATACTTGATACTCGAGAACAAGTTCCCTTATTTCGTTCGAACAAAATCCGTTGTAGCAGCGATAGAACAGTGAAACACAAGTCCTATTGCGACGACGATCCAATGAATCAATAGAGTTGGATACCCTGCCGTCAATAATGAGCACCTTGGCGCTGCTCCTGTATGCCGTCGAGAAGCCTCAAAATAGACTTCGAGGCACCGGACTATAGATGAGTGTTGAATTCCATTTTCTCACGGATATGAGTGGCATTAATATGTAAGGAGATCAGATGAAGTGAAGTATTTCTTGTACTGTCTTAAGAACAGCGAACATCACACTGAATTTTCATGCTCAGAACATCAAGAGCTTTTGACTGCTACATCTATTGCAATAAAATTTTTTGGTTTCAATCGTAATTAAACCATTTTATACACAACAACAACACATTTCAATATTTTAAAATCAAATGATATAAAGAAGTATGAATGCTTATAAGTATTATAAGTAAATTATGAGTAGGATTCGATTCTACTCATCCTTTTGAATACTCATTGCTGATTTCTGGTCCCTACCTATTAGATTATGGCGTCCTTCTCACCAATTCTATACAATCTTTGTCATAATTTTCTGCAAAACATTTGGTATCTCAGTTCCCTATGCCTGCTGTTCTAGCAAGGTCTTGTTGGCTTTTTGAAGGGCTTTTTGAGGTTTAAATTGTTTTGTTGTGTGTTTTCTGTATATTGCATGACTTGAAATTTGCCACGTTTAGAACCAGCTTTAAAAATCGCCTTAAAGACTGTTTCTTTAGGTAAAAAATTTCTTAGAAAACTATCCTTTATCTCTCCTTTCCTTTAAAATTATAACTTAAATGCTTATCCTGGTAGATATTTATAAAATTCCAATGATATAAAAGGAGTATTTTTTTGTGAGCAAAAAGTTTTTTGGTGTCAATTTGGCATTCTTTATGGGCATTCACTATTATTTACTACCCAACATACAGATCATCATGCCCTGATGCAATATATTCGCTTTGCTTGTTAGCATTTACTTTGGTTTTCTATTAAAACGATTCCCATTTCCAACTCTTTTTTATTGTACAATTTTTCTTCTATATCTTCTTGCCAATTTTCTTTTCTTTAAATCTTTTCATTTAGCAGTGAGTGACCTGATAATATCGCTGCTATAAACTCTTCTTTCTTTTCTGCAGTTTGCCAAAAAATGCAACACTTTCACAGCTTTTTCCCGTGAGTGATTCTAATTCTAATACTCCGTGAAATTCTTGGTGAAATCACTTCTTTATGCAGTTCAGTTTCCTTTTTGGCAAATTATTTTTATTGATTTCAATCGCTTGTCCCTAGCCGAGACTAATCAGCTTGATTTTAAAGGAAATTTTGTTTGTTTCCTTAATGAAATGACACTAGGCGAAATATATTCGTTACAAGGTGTTAAAGGATTAGGGATTATTTTATAAAATAGTAGCGAAATCAATTGCAGGCTTTAATTGCAAGTAAGTAAAGAATACAGAAAATTTATCACCTTATTCTAGTTGGTAGCGTATTATGGAATATTAGACGTGAGGCCATGGTTCACATCCCAACTCAGACATCTCCAACAAAACGAAATTTGAAAAATATTTCTTCGGCTACTGCCTCTCAGCAGATTTCTGGCAACAACACTGAGCATCAACTAAAATTGCCATGAAAATGATTCTCAAAATTCTGTCGATCGGAGTCGACTTCAAACTACAGATCCCATTACTCATATGTTTTAAAATTAACACGCACAATATTAACGAAAGAAACGTGTGATTATTAGACACCAAAAATTTTTTTCAATAAAATTAAATACGAAAAAAATACACAACACATCCCCATTCCATTGGCAGCGTATCAATTAAACATATTGAACAACACAAAATTAAAAAAATGTTTGCTCTATTAAAATAATTCTCAACATTATTTACCACAAAATTAAATTAAAATCGTAATCATACTACATATTTTTTTTCCCTGTAATTATAATTCCAATGAATTTATAAGTTTTTGCTCATTTTAAACCAAATATTTTTGTGCAATGCTTACTACGCATTAGGGCCAGATTCATCTAGATGGTGCTTGCTTGGCCTAATTAAAACACTTGGTGCTAATTTAAACACACATTTTTAATGAAATTATTTTCGTGGCACAAATATGATTTTAAAATATTGAAATGTGTTGTTGTTGCGTAGAAAAGAGTTTCATTATGATTAAAACCAAAAAAAATTTTCTTGCAATAGATGTAGCAGTCAGAAGCGCTAGATATTCTGGGCATGAAAATTCAGTGTGATGTTCGGTGTTCTTAAGACAGAACAAGAAATACTTTACCTCATCTGATCTCCTCATATATTCCCGCCACTTATATCCGTGCGATATAATATCTAACTCTATTGATTCATTGGAACATTGTCGCAATAGGGCTTGTGTTTCACTGTTCTATCGCTGCTACAACGTATATTGTTCGAACGAAATAAGGGAACTTGTTCTCGAGTATCAAGTATTCGTCTTTCTCGCCGAGCCGATCAATTTGTGGTGTGTTTGGCCAGTGCATTGCACACAGCATTACGGACTAAATTCGTTCTTTAGTCGGGATCAGAGATTAGCAATGAGTATTCAAAAAGATAAGTAAAATCGAATCACAGTCAGAATTTCTGATGCTCATATTCATATTTATTTATACTTATTTTATTATCATGGAGCCTCTACTCATATTCAAAGTTTGAAGTAGTCATCATATTAATACTTAAGACCACGTATGATGTTGTTGATTTCGACTCTCCATGACTCAACATTTACAAGAATCACAAAATAAATATGATTCGCGTACGAACACTAAAATACTCACTAAAAGGTTGTGTGTTTGCTCTGCTTGCTGCTCTGTCTTTTTTGCTTATGTGTCTTTTTCTTTTTTTGTAAATGCAACAACAACTAAGACTGTAAATTTTGATGAATGATTTGAATCACTCGAATCATTTATTTATATTATAAGAGTATTTTTCTAAACTAAGTCAACAGGCTCATGAATTAAACATATTTCGAATGGTATGAGTTTGATGTCAACTTTTTACGCATACTCATTGCAACCTGTACTTATAAATCAAGGTTGTAGTGAGTATGAATGAATCAGAGTAGTTAAATTTCAATATTGTTGAGTGCTTATGAGTAGCGAAAATACGATTCATTGCTGATCTCTGGTGGGGATACTCCCTTCCTGTAGAGGTCTCTCCTATCACATGATATAAAGAGATTGAAATCTATTGTCCACAAACACTACTCCCTCTTTCCCATATCGTATTTTTATAGTTGCAATACAATACACTGCATGAGTAGGGGCTATACCCTGAGTGTTGGTCGTACCAAAAAAAAATTATCACAATATGAGTCAAAATTGCATGTGTGATTATGTCGGCACTAAATAAAACTTAAATTGCTCCCCAAACGGGTTAAATAATCGTTCTTCCTCTTTTATGCTGAACAATGTCACATTTTTCTAGAAAGACTTCGACTAAAATTAGTATTTAAGCTTTTATTAAGGAGATGTATCATTCCACTCCTCAGTAAGATATCACCATTAGCTCTCCATATTCCTGGTTATGAAAGTCGTCGTAGTCTAGTAGTTAGCGCCTTAGCTTCTTAGACGACAACTCGTGGTTCAAGCCCATGCTGAGACATCTCGATTTCTTTTAGCGTCTTCCTCTCTTCAGTATTCTGCTTGCCCCCCGGGGTTTTTCTTACGTTGATCTGATGTAAACTGGCCATCGTGTTCGTGCTGTTTGACACAGTGAATGCAGTCTGAGGCATCTAGTCATTACAACCCTTTAGTCTGGATTATAATCTAACTTCTCGCGCTACTTATGTTGTGTGACTTAATTTTATACATGGGCAGCGGGACCTACAGTTTAAGGTAGACTTCGTACAACAGATTTGTTGAGAAACTTTTCATGGCAGTTTTATTTAACCAGAAATCTGCTGAGAGGAGGGAATTTGCTGAAAAGATATTTTTTCATATTTCGTATTGATCGAGAAGTCTGGCCTGGGGTTGAACCATAACCTCACGTGTAATAAGTGAACACAATATTTTCTACACTACGGCGACTTTCGCTTGTACAGAACATTCAAAGTGGCATTCACAGTAGCACGTACTTAGCATCATTTTTTGAAACCATATGTCGCTAGCTCAACAGTTGGCCTCGTCTATCGTAAATTTTGCTATCATAACCTCAGCACAAACGAATCCAAATAGGAATAAAGTTTTAGTGGGAAATATTCTCCTAATTAGCAACCTGCTAGCAGTGCCTTGAAATATGTTGCTCAGTTTCCATTTTGTTAAGAAATTTTTGCTGTGCTTAGTCCTGAGAATCTTGAAACCTTAAATTTGGATTGAATAACTGGAAGATATGATAGAATATGGCGACTTGGAAAGTGATATGTTAGGCCATACTGGCATACTTACGAAATTTTCAATTTCTCTTTCTTATCTTATTTGCACTTCAAATTTATAAAATTTTCCATATTCGCTGATTGATTTGTGTTCAAAAGTAATTGAATTTATTTACTTGACCGCCTACGCATGCAGACTGTTTACGCCCATCTTTATTATGAGTTTAAAAAACTTCGAATTTATGGGATGGTATCCCATGTGAAGCATTGAACAAATCGTAATGAATTATTACAGTTCATTTACTATTTAGACAACTGTGGATAAAATTTTTATCAGAGAGCAACCTCTTTATTTGTCGCATGTAGTCTGCTAAATCGATAATAACTTGGAATGCCTGTTACAAGTTCAATTAATAACCACAATAATCGTTTACAAAGGATTCTGTCCCCTCTTTTATTTTCGAAATGGTCAAGTTTTCTGTCTTAATGCTTAGTGCAGTTGCCTATAAAAGTGGTGTTAAAATTGAAGAGTGAAATATTGTTTGCCATTAAAGAAATAAATTGAGTTGTCAGCTGCCGCTTGCCAAGGCGTTAAGGCATTAATTAAAAATTGTCTTCTCCTATCACAGGTTTTGTCTCGAAAACCCAAATGCTAGACACCAGCTAATTTACACAGACTTACAAGTCTTTGGACATTATTTACAGCGACAACAACTGTGTAAAATTAGCACAAACATGTGCTATGTGGATGACAGTTCATGTCTGATGTAAATTAAAAAGGTGTGAACGTAATTTAAATGAATTTTTTATATGCAAAATAATGGACAAAACAATTACCCAAGATCTCAACAAACCTGTATGTTTGTTATACAAGGAAAAAACTCTGAAAGTAAAATAAAATTTTCATGAAAACTTTCTCAAAAATCTGTCCTTCAGTGGCGAAAATAAACTGTAGGCCTCACTGCTTATAAGTAAAATGAGTACACTTAACATAAGTGGTGTGAGAAACTAAGTCGTAGTCTTAACTGAAGGGATGTAATAATCAATTAAATAAGTAAGTAAGCTTTATAGGTTCACACTGGCGCGTTTTTTTTTTCCTTTTAAAAACGTTTAAAATATGAGTTCGTTGATTGCAAACAAAATAAAAATAAATTTGTGTTTAGTTTTAGATAAATTCTTTATTGTTCGCACAATTTTATGTGCCACTGTTCGCAACTTTATGTTACAGCAACAATTTGCTTGGTTCGTTATTCTTCTTTACACTTCTGCTTGCGTAAGCACTAACAACTGTTCGGTAGAATTTTACAACGGCGATCCTCAAACCACGACTGTTCTTTTCACACGCAACGCGTCTTCACACAAGACTGACTGAATTCTTACTACTACTGGTTGCCTGCTTTGTCTTGAGTTTTTATATGCCCACGTAAACAGTCTGATGAAGGTTCTTGTAGTCAAACGTTCGTGATTTCGTTTCCTCGAGAACTCTATCGCGAATTCATTGTTGTTTGTGGGTTTTGTACACATTGCTTGTTGTTGCGTTCTCGCTTACTTGTCTATCTCCTTTTCTTTTATACTGGTGTTGTTGATTTACTTGTAACAATTTCGTTGTATTTGTTTGTGTAGCTTTTGCTTATTTTAATGTTAAACGATTGTTTCGTAACAATATTCATTGCGAGTGATATTCGTCAGGCCATAACTTTTACGGCGATCACTATAGATGGATGATTATTAACTTCTTTTGGCCTGCATGGTATGACCTAGACATCAAACACATGTAGTTGCAACAGCACATGTCATATGACATATTCGGCAAAAAGCAAGGTAATGTGAACTGGCAACCAACATCATGCCATATGACCTCGTTTGAAAGTTTTCTCGTGGAGTTTTCTAGTCTAGCAGGTAGTGTGTCGGCTTATTAGAACCTAAGGCCGAGGTTCAAATCCCAGGTCAGACCTCAAAAAGAAAATATGAAAAAAAATTTCTTCGGTGACTGCCTCTCAGCAGATTTCTGGCAAAAACTCTGAGAGTAAATAAAAATTGCCATGAAAAGTTGCTCAAAATCTGTCGTTCGGAGTCGACGTTAAACTGTAGGTCCCGCCACTCATGTATAAAATTTAATACACACAACATAGGTGGTGTGAGCAGCTAGGTCGTAATCCTGACTGAAAGGTTGTAATGACCAAATTATGTATGTATGTATGTTTTCTTATGTCGCATGTGTATTCGAATAAGTCGCAAACCAGGCAGGTCCTCAGAGCAAATATACCCAATGCCATCGGTCAAATTCAGAGTGATTTATGCGCCAAAGTCATGGAAAATTTTACATTTCTAATGCGCTCCACCTAGAGGCTGTGAAGGCTATAATATTCCTCACACAATGGCATCAATAGGTTTTACAAACGCATAAAATATTCTTATGATATCTCGCAACATATTGTTTGTAATTATAATTTCTGCAAGTATTTTATTTTGTTTTTATTGTCGATATTTTTAAAATTGTTATTCGCTCTACCGCAATGCAGATATGAGAACACCTACCCAGTACTCATATACTCAAACATGTGGCTGTACTGCAGCCAGTCTAAATAAAACACAGAAAAAAAACCTATTCAGCTGTCTGTTAAAGCGTTCCATTTGCAAAGCCTTGCCTTGCCTGCGGTTGATTTTTGTTACACTGAAAATTTGCAATGCGTATGTGAATTTGATTTCATGCAAATTTTTTTTTGTCAGTTCATTTGGGTTTGTTTGCAAACTTTTCATCGCTTATAACAGTTTCTGTCATTCAAACAAACATTTTCAAGTCAATTACAATTTCATTTAATTTTTCATTCATATCAGAAGAGAAAAATTAAAATATTTTAAAACAAAATTATCCGTATTTGTGTATATGTATTTTTGCAATTTTATTTGACTCTCAAAGTTTTGCAAGAAGACTGTTGAGTGGAAATCGACGTAGAAATATTTTCTTATATTTCGGTTTGTTGGAAAGGTCTGACCTGAGATTCACGTTTAAGACGCATACACAATATTTATTAAACTACGGCGACTATCGCTCGTACAGAGCATTAAAAGTGTCATAAGCCGGTACGTACCGAAACCACGCAATACTACGACGACTATTGCTTGTACAAAGCATTCAAAGTGGTATTAGCAGTGTATCACGTAGCACCACATGTTGCCAAATCAAGTGCATGCCTCCTCTATTGTATTTTTTACTATCGTAACCTTGTTACTAACCAAACCAAAAAGCACTCCACACACACAATTGGAATACATTTTTAGGCTGAAATGTTTTCCTAACCTGCAACCTGCAAGCAGTGCCTTGAAATATGTTGCTCAGCTGCTCTACATTTCCTTAAGAAGTTTTTGCTGTGCTCAGTCATAGGAATCTTCAAACCTTAAATTGGTTTGGATGAGTACAAAATTTCACTTAGAAGTTCGTCGATATCCCGGGATACCCAACACAGCTTTTCAATAACCTTAAGGCAGACTGGATAAGGTTCTGTAGGACTAAAATCTGTTGTAACTAGAGTGACAGCCCTTGACTTCAGTGATATATTCCGAAAGGATTGCTTTTCAGCAATAAAAAAACTTGATTTGCCATGTAGGAGTAGAGCTCTTTTGTCTATTGTACTCCTTTGGTTTCATTACTTTACATTGCATACAAAAACAAACGTCAATATTATCGCCTTCATTTTCAAATTCAACTCTCAGGAATTTATGCAAATGAAATGGCAGTCGATTACTTAAACCGTGAGCGTAACCGCTTTAATATTCATTATTATTGAGTGGGTTTTCTCTCATTTAAAATAATGATGTTTGTTGTTGTTGCTAACTAACGCCGCTGCTGCTGCATTTCTTCTGGTTTAAGGTTACTTTGCGTAGAAGAATCTCACTGACAGGCACGTAGGAGATGTTTGTTGCATACGTCAGATGTGAGAAATGGAAGCAAGAAGTAACTGTAGCAATTGCTCTGTAATTATCACGTACGACAACTACAATGTGTGAATTTTTAAAACAGTTGCTCAGCAATTTGAACCAATCGTTGCAGTATAATTTTCTAATGGACGCTCTACTGTAATATGCTTAAGTTCAACTGCATAATCTAGTTTTAAATGGCATTGGAATCGCCAACAAGTGCAATAAATTTGGATGTACTCTAGATGTACTGGATGATCTGAAATGCATGAGCCTGAATAACATTTTAAATCCACACGTAGACATAATACGCAGTCTGCCAGCTGTCCTGTTCAACAACGCACTATTCCACTTCTACCAAGGCAAACTGCTATTCAACTAAAGGTTTCTTTTCAGAAGTTAGCAATGGAACCATTGAAGTTTATCCCGCATGAAATGGTTGGCTCTGGCATCAATATTGTTTCGTTTTAACCTTTTAAAAACGTTTAAAATATGAGCTCGTAGATTGCAAATAAAATAAAAATAAATTTGTGTTTAATTTTAACTAAAATTCTTTATTATTCGCACAGTTCTGTGTGCAACTGTTCACAACTTTATGTAACCAACAACAATTGCCTTTTTTGTTATTCCTCTCTTTATAACCTTTGCATAAACAATAACAATTACTAGACAATTATTCGACAAATCTTTGTAACGGAGATGTTCAAATAACGATTACTCTCTTCACGCACACGTCGTATTTACACAAGGCTGACCGAACTTCACTAACTCAATCGACTGCTGCCTTTCATATGGCAGAGTAAATAGACTGATGAATGTTCTTGAAGGTGAATGTTCATCACTTGGCCTTCCCGAAATCTCTATTTATTTTTGTAGTGTTGTTTGTATACTTTTGTTTACTTGTTTTCCATTTTTTATGCTGGTGTTTCTTGTTATATTAAACACTACGATAATTTGTAAATATGTTTGTTTACTGCATTGTTTGGTTTTTGTAGCTTTTGTTTATAATTTTAATGTTAAGCGATGTAAAAACAAAACACCAGTATCTAGTTTTCATTTTCGTAACCATATTAAGGGTTCTGATATTAAACTTTCCTATAGGTTGCCTACAAAGTTCTCCATGCTTTTTGGGTGGAAGCAGTTTCCATAAAAATCTTTTGAAATTCTCCAGAATATGTCGAATCAATGTAAGGTAAGCTCTAAATCGATTCCCGCCCAGAGGGATATCATTGGAAACTGTATTGTTGATGAGCTGGCCAGGACTGGTATGAAGATTGTAATCTCCGACACCACCACCTTCTGCATAACTTAAAGTCTTTATGCTCGAAGACGATATTAAAATGACATTAAAATGCCTTAAATGCCATGACTTGATGGAAGAGAAGGGTCTTAGAAACATATGTTATACGAGCTTTATGCTTTCTGAGGTGATGTTATTAATTCCATTCGCCATAGTCTAGTAGGTAGAGTGTTGGCTTATTAAAGGTGAGGCCATGGTTCAGACATCTCCAATAAAGCCAAATATGAGAAAATATTTCTTCGGCAACTTCCACTCAACAGGCTTCTGGGAAAAAATCTGAATGCAAAATTAAATTCCCATGAAAAAGTTTCTCAAAAATCTGGCGTACAGAGTGGACTTTAAACTGTAGATACCGCCACCCGTTAATAAAATTAACAATTAACTGACTGAAGGATTGTAATGACTAATTATGTATGTATATATGTATGTATGAGCGATAAAAATCATTTCATGAAATCATGGGCATCACATGTAGACGACTTGCCCCTTTACACATTTTCTTGTGGAGGTTTCTTAAGTCGCTGGTGTAGCGAATAGGCTACGAATAACAGCGGCCCTTAAAGTCAAGATAACACTTGCCATCGTAAAAATTCAGAATGATTTATATGCCAGAGTCAAGGAAAATTGGACCTTAGAGAAGCCATGGCGGCAACTGAACGATGTTATCATATTTCACACATAACGGCATCAGTAGATCTTACAAACAAATAAAAGCTCAGGAAACTACCACACACACTTAGTTTTATTTACAGTAAAATATAGTAAACCGTTCATAAAAGACCGGGTACAATTGATTTCATACAATTTTCATTTTTAGTGTTAGACTAGATTATTGGTAAATCACAAGAGCAAAATAATTAAACTGTCGATGGCAATTAAGGGTTGTCTTTCCCCATTAACTTTAGCTTTCATCAGCGTACAACAACAATAATTGCTTGTCATGGAAACCATTTTCAACGTCAAAAAAATCTCAACCGCAACAGTAAATGCCAGTCAATCAAAAACAGCGATTTCCTGGAAGAAATACATAAAGTCCTGTACGTAAGAAATAAAAGGTCAAGAGTAACATTTAATGCTTATGTTGTAGTTTCGTAATGACGTTTATTTTTAGATTTAAAAAGTTTTTCTTTTCACTGAGGAGATGTAATAACCAATTAGATATGTTATGTAGGTATTATTTTATTTTTATTTGTTCCCAGGGATAGATATGAAAATATGCCCACAATCATTATTTGATTTGAGCACTTTTAATCAAACTCCAGAATGTGTTAGAAACATTTCTGGTCAGAATGTCAAAAGGAAATGAAATGATACGATATGTGAAAGTCAGTTTCGGAGTTACAGAGTTTTTAAAATTTAAAACATAATCGGGTATGCAGGTTAAATGAGTTCAAATTTCACTGTGCGTCACCTCGTATGAATAATATTTATTGAATGCAACACATCGTGTGTAACTCATACGTCTGGGGTCACCAAAACTAAATTTTTTTCTTACAATCTTTAAATCAACTGTTTCTGGTTTGTCGACATAACACTTTTCTTTAACGGTGCTCCACAAAAAATATTAAAACGGTATCAAATCGCAGCTTCTTGGCGGCCATTTAACATCACCATTTCGGTTAATTAAACGGCTATCCTACGTTTAAAGCAATAAATTTATTGTGGCATGATATTTAGGCATGTTGCAGCAACCTGTTGAAACCAAACATCGTTCACATCAATACCATGAACGGCGAGTATAAAAAAACTCGGTTATCATAATGCGATAGATGTCTCCATTGATTGCGCCGTCCTCATTTCCAAAGAAATATGGACCAATGATGCCTCCGCTTAACAAGTCGCACTAAACAGTCACTTTTAATGGCTGCATTAGCTTCTGTAAGATCACGTGGGGGGTTTCCGAGCCTCAAACGCAGAAATTTTACTTATTAAGGTAATGGAAATGAATTGCATCCAAAAAGATACTTTTTTGCAAAATCGACATCATTGTGCAGTTTCTCGTTGACCCAATAAATCTCAACGTTGCTCAGGCGTAAATCGTGGAGATAATATACTGAATTTTGTTTCAAAATAGAATGACATAAGTATTCCCAGATTCGAAATAACCGATGGTTCAAATTTAAATCGATAGATGACCCACCCTATACATCAAGTATTTCCTTCCAATTTTCATAAAATTAATCCAGTCAATTTTTAAATAATTTATCAGCAACAAAATCAAACTTCGATTACAATAAAAACCATTTAATATTGTTTTATTTCTTTATTTATTTCTGTAATAATGTTGTACATACAACGAAAAGTCAATTTTTGCGTAGGAGCCAACGCTGTTGATATTGAATTTTCGCTGGTAAAATGGCTTACAGCGTAGGGTAGTGTAATGGTCTGGCCATATTAAATATGGCTCTATAACTCCCATTAGTAGGCAGAGTTAGTACTGCCACCATATCTACTTGATTGTATTGCTGTTCCCTTTTATTGCCCGAAAAAAGATAAATTTTGAACGTGGCTCATTAACTGGTAAATCAAGGCATTCCGATATTCAAACACAAATATTTCAAGTCGTTCGTGTCGTATTTTATATAAAAAAGCAAATAATAGGAAAACCCCCGGGTCAGACATCTCAATGAAACGAGAGATAAAAAAAATATTTCTTTCGGCGGCTCTTCCTCTCAGCAGATTTGCCAAGAAAAGTTTCTTAAAAATCTGTCGTTCAGAAGGAACCATAAACTCTAGGCACACCGCCACTTATGTATAAAATTAACACACACACACAACCTAAGTGATGTGAAAAGCTAGGTAGTAATCCTGACTAAAGGTATGTAATGATCTCAATTAAGTAAATAGAAGCCTAATAGATTCTCTTCCCAAAATCAGGTGGGAGTGTCAGAGCTTTACTTTAACAGAACAGCTTGGAGGGCTTAGGAGTGTTCTGTAAGCATTGATACTAGCTTGTGTCTATCAATTCTATCTTTCGCGTATTCAACAAATAAGTTCGATAACAAAACTAAGGAAGCATATGTTGCCACATAATTAGTCTTTGAGAAAAAGCGACATTTTTTTTCCAAGAGGTGTGCTGTGCAAATCACGAGCAGTGTATACCAATGTATATCTCCCGGCGTGGAGTTGAAAATATGTATATGTCCTTAGTAGCACATTTAACGGCAATAACATTTCTGCGCATGCTCGAATGTCTTATAATATGTTCGAAATGAGGCCGCTAAAACTGGGTCACTGGACGAATGTTGTTAAGAGGCACTTGGTTGTTCAAACGTTGGAGTTGAAAGCATTGATCAGTGCAACTTTGAGCGCGCATATATTACTTAATTCTTCAGGCAGGACATATTAGTAGCTGGACATACAGTTTAAAGTCGACTCCGAAAAACACATTTTTTGAGATACTTTTCATTGCAATTTATATTTACTCTCAAAGTTTTCGCTAGAAATCTGCTGAGACGAAATCGACGAAGAAATATTTTTTGGTATTTTTTCGAGATATCTGGGTTCGGGTTTGAGCCATGGCCTTATGTCGAATAAACCAACACACTACCTACTAGACCACGGCGACTTATACTTGATTACAATTGTTTATAACAACTATTTTTCAATTTTAGTTTTGTTATAATTTTTTAATTAATTTTCAGTTTTCCTTTTCATATTTGTTTTTAATTTTAAAATTGTTTTATTTATTTTTTTATTTTTTGTTTGGTATTTTTTATTTCTTTGTCAATCATTTCTTATTTACCATTTTATTTTTTTACACCAATTATTCTACTTTAAATTTATATTTCAGTTTCGTTTTTGAGATATTTTTTTTTATTGTTTGCCCTTCATAGCACAAGAATTGCGGTAAATGGGCGCTTTTTTCGTTTCTTTTGTAAGCCAAAAGCAACTACATGTTTCAGTTTCATTTCGTTATAATTTTTATCCCCATTTACGTAAAATCTTTGGTGTGTTATAAACAGCAAACATTTCACATAAATTTTGCCAAACGAATACCAAATTGTTTGAATATCCCGTCAATACTGAATTCATTCTGTTTATCAAATTATGAATTGGCACATATGGCTGATTCAACGAGTATGAGTTCTAGTGTAGTGTAGAGCTTAAATTTGTGTGTGTAATCGTTTCAAAGAAAATATTTATTTAATTCACACATACACGTTTTTTGGAATTTCTACATTAAAAATCTATAGTAAATAATTAAAATTATTTGAAAAACTTATTGCAAACGATAAAAAATTATAATAACAATTTATAGAAAGATTTCTAAAATTCTGTGAACTAAAGGAATTTTAAAGCCTGGAAAATAAATTTGGTGCCGCTATATTGCTTTTCTAGTAATTGTATTAAATGCATTCCAGTTAAATTTGCTAGAAAAAGAAGAATAACGGAACTTTTAGCGGTTTGTTAAAAAAAAAGAAAAATTAAAATATTTAAAAACAATAACATCCATTTAAAACAATAATGCAAAGGAATTTTGCTAAAAGACAAACTATTCAACATACAAAACCTTAAAAGTGATTGACAAAAAAGGCCAAATCATTGCGTAAACCTATACAGAAATGCCGGAAAATTCATGATTATAAATGGATCTGGAAAGTATGAACGACGTGAACTTATTGCCTGCGCCCGATGAAAATCCTCCCACACAGTCGGACAATAACCCGAAGCGGAAGAGGATCGATGGGCTTTCGCCCACAAATATTGACGTCACCCAACTGGGTGAGAATAGATTTGCCTTACTTTCAGGACTAGAGGTCGAGAATACGGAGGACAGCCCTAGGACGAAAAAAACAGTTAAAATTACCAACACAAAGCCCAAGAATACGAACAGCTCATATTGTCCACCCATCTTCTTGTTTAACGTCAACATTAAACGGTTAGTCGAGCAATTGGAAGCTAAAACGCCAAAAATTACATTTAAAATAAAGAATGTAAACCAACGAAAGAGTAAACTTTATCTCTGCACACAGAAATGATGGCCCTGCTAAAGGAAAAGAATATTCACTCATATTCTTATACACCAAAGGAGTTTAAACAAACATCATTTATTCTAAGAGGTCTCTACCATGGTACCGAGGTAGATGAGGTAAAGAGAGCCCTGGAAAAAACAGTCGCAGGTGTCGTCTCGAAGGTAACGCGTTTCACAACACCATATTCTACTAAAAATGCATATGATACAGGATTGTTCCTAGTAACACTTAACCCCGGTAAAAGCCTTAGCGATATTTCTCATATAAAATATCTCCTAAGTCAGACAATTCTTTGGGAAAAGCCTAAAAGAAAAGAAAAGGAGGTGCAGTGCCACAGATGTCAGCGTTGGGGTCACATAGCCAAAAACTGCAATTCTGAGTATAAATGTGTCAAATGTGACAAAAATCATCTTCAAGGTGAGTGTCAGCGAATGGGATCAGAAACTGAAGCTCCTCATTGCGTAAACTGCGGACAAAGTGGACACCCAGCAAACTGGAGAGGTTGCCCTACATACAAAAAATATATTGGTGCGCGTAAGGAGCGTTTGGAAAAAGCCAGAGAAGAAAAGTTGATTGCTAAATCCAACGTAAGCCGAACAATAAATCAGTCCCTACGATCCCCTGGGAAAACTTTCGCTAATTTATTCCATCAACATGAATCAATGCAAAAGTCTACAATAATTGATGATTTCCTAAAACTTGCAAACGTCTTTCTAACACCGGAGGAGCTGCCACTGGAGCAACAAATTTCAAATTTCTTATCTGAATATAAAAATATGCCACAACATGAAGCAAAGTCAGAATTTCTTCGTCTTTTAAATAAGGTAAATACTAAATATGGTCCATAGAGTATACATTTTATGACTTTCAATGTTCGTTCTCTAGCAAGTAACAGTCGTCAAATAGAGCTATCAAACATACTCCACCATTATCAAATCGACATAGGATTTATACAAGAATGCCACTTACAAGCGAACAAAAAAGTAAGAATTGATGGCTATAATTTCATTCACGACAACTCAGATATTGGCGTAGCTGTAGTCATTAAAAACACAATCCATTTCAACAAAATAAACTTTTCCGGAACCCGCCTTAATAATTCCTTTATTCAAATTGAATTGTACATAAACAACACTTGCAAAAAATACCTTATAGGTTCTGTATACATTCCATGCGTATATCCTTCCCACGAACTACATGATGACTTGAATAAAATCCTTCGCCTCACTAAAAGCTATGACGAATTCATAGTCGGAGGTGATCTTAACGCCAAAAGTCCTAATTGGGGAGACACTTTCGAGAACTCTAACGGTAAAGTACTTTATGACTGGCTACAAAAAAATTGTCTGGATGTCAAGCGTATATGTGATATATCTCCATCGTTCCCGAATGGTTCCTCTTTCCTGGACCATTTCTTAAGAAGCTCCAGCGCAATCAACTCCATTTATCCCAACTTCAAGATCAAATCAATACCAACATTCTCTGATCATTTCCCCTTAATTTTAGAACTTGACGTTAATGGGGGCCACTTACAATTACGAAGTCCCCAAATAATAACGTCTTACAAAAACACTAATTGGAGTTTATTTTCAAGGGATTTGGAAGCAGCCACTCTCAGCATTCTTCCTCCTAAAAACTGTAATATAAATAATAATGAATTAGATGTACTGATTAACTGTTTCAACAACACACTTACCTCGATACACGATAATCATTCGGATAAATTCGAGATTAATGATCGGAAGCGACCATACCCTGAAAATATCAGAAAATTCTTCAGAATCAAGTACACTTGGCAGAAAGACCTAAAGAAAATATTTCACAGAACTGGCAACAAAATAAGTAGTGAGTATAGAATCCTATCAAAACAAATACAACTATTGAAAATTATTATTAACGACCTTGTCAACATAGAAGACGCCAGGAATTTTAGTAATAGACTCACGAAAATAGTTCCAGGACCTACGGCCTTTAAAGAAGTTCGCCAAATATTAGGAAATCCAAAATCTCCATTTTGTACACAGCTCATCCGCAATGATATCTCTATAACAAATAATCATCAAGTTTCTGACATATTCAAAGAGTACTATACCAATGTTTTCCAAGAAGTGATACCTGAGAGGCCAGTCCCCGATATCGAAAATCAAATTTTACAATGTGTTAATGGGATTCCTCAACATATCTACACTTTTGATGACAACGTCCAATCTGACGAAAATTCTGACTCCTTCCATTTTACAAATGTAAGCAATATCAGAAAACATATCGACACCATCAATAGTAAGAAATCGTCGGGATTTGATGGCGTTTCTAATTTTCTGATTAAAAAATTTCCTGACACAACATTAAAACTATTAGCCACAATTTTCAATAATTGTATTAAAAACGGCTATTTCCCTGTTGAGTGGAAAAAAGCAAAAATTTTACCCATAAAAAAGAAACTGGACAGCAATAAACCTGAGGATTTTCGACCAATATCTCTTTTATCCAACATTGGCAAATTATTTGAACACGTCCTGAAAGAAAAACTTGAGAATGAATTTATTATAGAACCAATTTCGGACCTCCAGTTTGGATTTAAACGATTTCACTCTACAAATCATGCATTGTTGAAATTCCATAATGATGTTATCCAAAACCTAAGGAACAAAATGTGCACTATTGCTATATCTTTGGATATAGAGAAGGCGTTTGACTCAGTATATCACAACGGTATACTTTATAAACTACTGAACCTCGGCGTTGATCCATTTCTTTTAAAGCTATTTCTTAGCTTCTTCTCTAATCGTGAATTTGGAGTCTGCATCAACAACGTAATTTCTCCCTATTAAAAGTGGGGTCCCACAGGGAAGCGTTCTAGCTCCATTACTATTTAACCTTTTTCTCCATGACTTCCCTCATCTCTCCAGATGCTCCCGGGCTATTCTCTACGCAGATGATTGTCTAATATACTCTCACAACACATCGCCAATAGAAGCGTTGAATAATGCAGCATTTCATCTCGGCGAAATAAGCGTCTTCTACAAAAAATGGGGTATCAAGATCAATGCTGCTAAATCGGAAGCAATCTGCATCAGGAACCCCTCGGGAAAATGTCCGAGGTATGTAGTTCCTGAGAGCAAATCGCTAAAACTCTCCCTAGATGGTGTGAACATACCTTTTAAAAATTCTATAAAATACCTTGGGATCCATTTTAATAAACTTCTAAAATTCAATATACACGCCAGGAACCTTTTACAAAAAACAAAAAGAATATCCGGTATATTTGCAAGCTTAATGAATAATACATACTTACCCATGAACACCAAACTCCTACTCTACAAGGTCGCCATTAGGTCGGTACTCACTTACGGATTTTCCATCTGGTTCCTATAGTGGCTAAGGAATTGGAAGCATTCGAAAGGAAGATCCTTAGAAAGTGCACCGGAAAAAACTATGAAAATTTTGTGAAACGTTTTTCGAATAGTTATGTGTACAAGACCGCAAATGTGGTACCATTCTGTAGATACGCCTTGTCATTGTTGGAAAAATTTGTTCTGAAAATCCCGGACCACGACAACATTCTAGTTAGACAAATATATGATTACGAGAGAAATGCAAACTGGAGTGGATCTGCTTACCTGTCTCCGTTTGGGATTATGAACGAGAATCATGACAACGATCCTGACCCTTATAACGTACCATCATTCTACTTGAAGTCCACTCCCGGCACGCATAGGGGCTGAACATTTGGATTTTACTACTACGAGTTCATTAATTATTTAATTAATTATCTTTATACAGGAGTTTTACTCCATTCGTTGTTTTATATTATATTATTTATCTCATACATGAATATTTATTCGATGTTACTTAGTTTACTTGAGTACATTCGTTCTACACTCGTATTTATAACATAATATGTATGCATATTGTGTATTAGTTATGTTTGTCAATGAATTTAACAGACAATCGTTATTTATTGTTTAGATGTTATTTAGTTTTAAGAATGTTATCTACAGACATTTGCTCTGTTTGCGATATTGAAAGGCCGGAAGCAAGCCTTGTCAAACTTTCGTTTTTATGTACAATTACATTTTGTATACATATACTATTTCATTTTAGCAATGTAGCTTTACTCAATCAATGTGTTATTAGAGCAAGACGTATATAACTCTAAGAATATTGTTATTCTCCTCGTATGTAAGAAAATCAATGTTATCAGAAAATGAAGAAGACTTAATAAAATATACTTACTTACTTACTTACTTCACACATACACAAGTGAGCCGCACTCACATGTGATTCTCTCTGTTTTTGTTTGCTTTTATGTGGAATGTATTCTAAACTCCCTTGCTTGTATATATTCAGTGTGACCAAATTAACGTTTTGAGAGCAAAAATCTGGTCAAACTGTATATAACAACACATGTGTATCTAGTTCAGTTGTGTTCATTTTTGATACCACAGAGAGTTTCTTTCCAATTTTAATAATTTTAATAAGCAAGAGAGTTTTTATTTCTCCATTCTCCGTTCTCAGTTCTCTAAGCTTTTGTTTGATGTGTATTTAGATTTGTAAGCTTCTGTTAATCATAATTTAGTGGCAGTTTGAGCAAACAAGTAATTTTAGTTTCTTCTCTTCTATAAAATTTTAGAGCGTTTATTTACAGATGTTTTTGAAAAACACTTCTATAGGAAGGAGAGGAGAGGGTTTTAGTATTAAAACAACAAGTGAAAGTTTTAATTTATCACAGGAGTTCCACACGAGTGCTTGTACTGTATTTTCTTTACATTTTATTTTAACTCTTTACTGTCTCATGTGCTTTTCATTTGTGCTTTTAATTTCGTAGTTAACAGCTTGTTTCTGTAAGACGAATGGTATTAAATGATCGTGTGTTTGTATGCATAGTATATGCAAACAAAATTAAAAACAACTTTAATATTCAGGAAACCATTGACAAAGTAGGGCATTATTGAGATTAAATGTTGCAGTTTGTGATATGCAAACTATGTAAACCATACTTGTCTACATATTTTGATTCAAATTCAATGTAAATTTATTACAATACTGTTGTAAACATTTCTTTTTCAGAGGAACAAATGTAAATAAGCTTTACCTGAGAAGCATAAAATATTATGATACTCTGACATAATGGAGCCATGTTATAAAGCAGCTTTTAATATAATAAACAACATGTTGCTTTACCTTCGTATTGTTACAGCAATTCAATCAAACAAAATGTTTAACTTAAAACTGTTACACGGAATATGTATCTTAACATTGCTTTATACTAAGAGTATGTCTCTCAACTTGTTGATATAAAAGTTTTCTTATGTTAAAGTTGAACATGAAGACAATGTTAATGTTTATTATATTCGACTGTAATGCAACATGTTGATATTTTATTCAAAGCTTTAACAACTTGTATATTTAATGTCCTCTGTTAAATTTAAAATGTTCCATTGTTTTTAAAGAAATCAACATGTTGATAATCATATTGTTGATATTGATGTTGACATAATGTTAAACAATGGATATTAATATCAACAGTATCTCAACATGTTGCAATATTCCTTATTTAAAGAAATTTCTGTTGCTACATTCAATCTGTTATACACCATAAACAAGAGAATGGTACATGATTTCATAAAATTTTGAGTAAAATTAACTTGATTGATTTAAGCAATGTTGCAATGCAGTTTCATTATATCTGTAAATAAATTTAAATAAGCAACTAAGCTTTGTTGTAACTGTTGACTATGAGTTGATTTAAAGTCTTATTGAACTGAGACATGTTGCTTTTGTAATGTTGCATTAAATTTGCTTCGAAACCATGTTATAATGTTGAAAATATTTTTTTAAATTAATTCACTGTTCGGTTGAGCATTTACTGTCAGTTGAAAAGAGAAGAGAATTGGAATTTTTTAAGTATGTTCATACATACATATATAACATACATGTTTGGTTATTACAACCCTGCAGTCAGGATTACGACCTAGTTTCGCCACACAACTGCTACAGACAGATTTTTCAGAAACTTTTCCATGGCAATCTCATGGCATCTCAGACTTTTTGCCAGAAATCTGCTGAAAGGAAGTCGCCGAAGGAAATATTTCTTTCATATTTCGTTTTGTTACAGATGTCTGACCTGGGGTTTGAACCGCGGCCCCACGTCTAATAAGCTTTATGGCTGATTTAAAACCCTATTCAGTGATCACATTCCATGGCCTATGATCGTTTCTCTTCCGTCCATAGTGATTTGGTAAGACCGATTTAATATGTGACAACTAATTTGACAGATGTAGCTTTAGCAATAAGACCGTTATCAAATATCAAAGTACAGAAGTCTTTGTTGCAAGACCCGATACAAAAAGGCAACTTTTTAAGAAAATAAATAATCTTCGTTTTACTAAAGATAATGTATTTTTTGCTTTGAAAATTTTTCTGAAATATTTTTGCACTTAGCCCTAATCTTACTTTAAGCTGTCCAGTTCGCTTGTATTTAAACCTTCTTGGTCAGCTGTCTTACCCTGCTGTTTAAGATAAACATCTTAGTTTTTCAAAGTTATTTCTTTTTGTTTTTGTCTACGCTTCTTTCAAGTAAACAGTGCCTTTAAATGCCTTTAAAATATTCTTCAGTGAATTAAATTTTTATTTTCATTTTTTGTTTTTTACGGTCAAGATTAATTCAATGTTTAAAGGCGTAGAGTGTAAACTGATATGGGGTGTTGAGTTTATATTATACGCCAAATTAATTGACGTTCGTAAGCATTTAGAAATGTGAAACAAACAAAACAAAAATTAATTAAAACTTTAAAGACATCATTAAGCTGTGAAAAAGGGTGTTAAATAACGAAGACGAGTTTTTCTTTCTACAGACTGTTATCGTTAACTTGCAAAGAAAGATTTCAATGTTAATTTCCTGTGATAATTACAGACAGTAGTCAAGATTAAAGATAAGAAATAAGAAATCAAGGCAACAGTTTCTTTTCTTTTTTATACGTTATATGTGACACCAAACAAATTACAGGAATTGTTTTAAAAAAATTGTTAAACTTTTTACAAAAAAATTATTTTTAGAGATTTATTCACAAGTCAACGTAATTGTTAAAACCATTGTAAATCTTTCTAGATGTTGACAAGATCAAGGAAACACATCTAACACATCTAGCTTCTCATACTACTTATGTTGTCTGCATTAATTTCATACACAAGTGGCAGGACCTACAGTTTAATGTCGACTTTGAACGACAGATTTTTGAGAAACTTTTTCATAGAAATTTTTTTTCACAAGGAGTTTTTACGATCCAACAGTGAGCTGTATGAGCTCCTCAACGACATAAGCGTTATGCAGCGTATTAATATCCAGCGGCTGCTTTGACTCGGCCATGTCTTTCGAGTGAAAGAGGATGCTCCGGTGAGACAGGTGTTTGATGCGGAGACCTGCGTCTGCGAAGAGGACGACCTTGTTTGCGTTGGAAGGACTAAATCGATAATCTCTGTCATCGATTGGTGTAACCAACTGGCATAGGCGAGCAAGAAGCAGAGGCGCCTGGAAGGATGCGTTACGGTAGGCCGAAATCCGTTAATCGGGTTGTTAATGACCAATTAACTAAGTAAGTAAGTAAGACAGTTGAGTTGAATTTGTCCACAGATATATATTTCCTGATTTCAGGGGCTTTTTGTATTTCATGGGGCTCTCGCCTAATAAACCTACTACCTACTAGACTACGTCAATACCTAATTGGTACTGCTTCTTCAAATTGTTACTGGATTAGAGCAATATGTTGAGCAGTAATGTGGAATATTTGAAAAAAGCAATGACGATCCAATATTTCTCTCTGTTGCAACCTGAACTCTCTAACAGGGATTCTCCTCAGCAGACTTCTGTCAAAAACTCAATAACTGTATACAAATTAACGCACACAATATAAGTGCTGTGAGAAGCTAGAGCGTAATCCTGACTAAAGTGTTGCAATTGCCAAGTATGTATGTATGCGCAGAGGGACCTACAGTTTAAGGTTGATTCCGAATGACAGATTTTTTTTTGTGAACCTCTTTATGGCAAATTTTTATTTACTTTCTCAGAGTTTTTGCCAGAAATTTGCTGAAAGAAAGTCGCCAAAGAGATATTTTTTTTATTTCGTTCGAGATGTGTGACCTGGAGTTTGTATCGTGGCCTCACGTCTAATAAGCCATCACACTACTTCCTAATTAGTTGCCATTTATTCAGTCTGTGGTTGGAAACAGCATCCAGCAATACTTGTGCAAATAATAAAATTATTTTATCAAACTGAGATGCTTTGCACAGGCAATGTACGATTCGCTTATTTTACAACAGAGACCCATTTCTGTATGAATAGGTACGTGGACAAATAAAACTGTCAACAACTAGGGTTGAGTGTGTGCCACTTAAAGCCATCCTATTGAAACCACATGTCATTGGTGTCTGGATGATCCAATTCACGTCAAACGAAGTTGACAATCATCGACTTAAGGTACTCGCTGTAAACATTCATGACTTGGACAATGTCCTTCTCAAAGAAGTATTGAACCGATGAAGATCAGCCAAAAATCTACACCAAACAGTGGAATGAATTGGATGCTCTTGGATCTCATGTTGATCGCAATCGACCCATCAGTTTTCAATGAAAATCAGTGTCAGTTCCCGACTGCTTCAGGGCCTATTAAGCGATTATACTTCGGTGCTTATTGTCGTTCTTGTGCGAGTGCGGACTCAAATTAAGGCAAAATTTCACAAGTTGCGGCCGGCGAATGGCTGAGTTCTAGTCAACGACATGAAGTCGACTGCTTCTCATTGTTTTCGGTAGATTTGGTATTTCGTTGACGTACTTAAGGAAGAAGAAAAATCTGAGAGTCAAATAAAAATGTCATTAAAAAGATTCTCAAAATAATCTGTCGTTCAGAGTCAACCTTTAAACTGTAGGTCCTCATGTATCATGTACCCCTCATGTATCAAATCAATTATGTGTGTATGTATATCTAACAAAGATCATATTTGTTATATCGTTTGACATTCTTTTGAAGTCGCCGTAGTCTGGTAGGTAATGTGTTAGCTTATTAGACGTCAAAACGACAATGGAAATCCTAGGTCAGACATCTCTAACAAAACGAAGTATGAAAAAATATTTGTTCGGCTTCTTCCTCTCAACAGATTTCTTTCAAAAACTCTGTTAAAAAATTTATCATGAAAATTTTCTCAACATTAAACTGTAAGTACCGCCACTCATATATAAAACTAACACACACTATATACATAAGTGGTGTGAGAGGCTAGATCGTAATCCTGACTGAAGTTTTGTAACGACCAATTATGTACATGTTGTTACGTTTTTACCCTTTAAAAACGTTTGAAATTTGAGCTCGTAGATTGCAAATAAAAATAAAAATAAATTTGTGTTCAGTTTTATTTGATTTCCTTATCATTTGCACAATTTTGTGTGCCACTGTTCACAACTTGATGTAAACTACAACAATTGCTTTGTTTGGTTATTCCTCTTTGCACTCCTTTGCGTAAATAAGAACAATTAATAATCAATTTCTTCAGTAGATCTTTATAACGGAGATCTTCAAACCACGATTACTTTCTTCAAACACCGCTTCTTCATACAAGACTGACTGAATTTTAAATGCAAATTTTAAATGTCTGATTTGTCTTGCCTTTTATATCGCAATCAGCGTTGCCATTTGCCAAGTTTTAACTTTATTTCTAAGTATTTTGAGATGCGAAAAAGTTTTCATTAAAATTGTTTTCTAACAAAACAAGTTTTTCGAAAAATTCAAAATTTCAATAAATTCAACAATAACACGAAATATTTACATTTTTATATAAAATATTGTGCATTTTATTCGTCCCGGGCATAAGTAGCAAAGAACACCAATAGAGGATACCGTTCTCCGGTGTTTCCTTTAAAAATGTTGATACTTTTGTAGAAAACAAGTTTTTTTTGTAAAAAAAAGTTTTTTTTCCCAGAAATAAAAAGTTGTTTAAAAAAAAATTACTGACAAGACTGATCGCAATGTAAACAGTCTGATGAATGCTCTTAAAGGAACATAAGTTTGCCTTCGCGAAATCTCTCTAAATGTAAACATGTTGTTTACGTTATTGTTGTTTGTGTATTTTGTTTACGTTTGTTGTTGCAGTGTCGGTTGTTGCATTTTTGTTTACTTCTATATCACTTTTTTATACCGGTTTTTTTGGTTGGGATATTTTTGTTTACTTGTTTATCATGTAAACAAGTTCGTTGTTTCTGTTTTCTTTTGCTTTTGTTTACAATTTAAACGATGTGAAAGCAAGACACTATTTCCATTTTCGTAACAATATGTTGACACCGCTGAAACTCACCTTTTCAAAGAATGTGAAATTCTAAGACCTTACCCCAGGACTTTATAAAAATAATTTGGCTATACAACTTGAGGCTCCAATTAAACAATTAGTTGAATGGTTGTAATTTCGAGGTAATGAGGACAGGAGTTTAGTGGAATATTTGTCTTCTTCAGAGATATTTATTTCGAGTAGTGCATAACATAGTCGACTATGTGCAGTAAATTTACTGCCTTTAAACATTGAATGATTTTTGTTAATTTCCGTACCTTTTCGTTGCTGGTTGGTGTCACTATTTTTTTTTTTGTGAGTTTGCATGTAAACAATCATGGCATATGCTTCACTTTAAACGACCAAAAATCCGCTTTAAATGATCAGAGATTAAAATCAAAAACTGAAATAAAACTGATTTCCGATAACTGATAAGAATGTTTTTCAGTTTGTTTCAATCGTTGAGGTTCGGCAGATTTTTTTCATTTAATTTCACTGCTTTGATGTTTTTTGTGTTCAGAAGTTTTTTTTATTTTGTGTCTTTCGAAATATAAATAAAAAGTTTTTTCTTGTTGGCCATCAGTTGATTGCACTTTTGGGAAGCCCAATAAGCAGCCAAAGACAGGAACAAATAAAAGCAATGAGATGTCATTGCTTTTCGTTTTAAATGGATTTTATTGTACCATGATATTGTTTTGTTTCTTTCGGTAAATTTTGTTTTTGTTTTTGCCTTTTTTTTATTTAATTTTGCCTTACCTGTCTCAGAAATTTGTTGTTCAGATTATTTTCGTCGTTTAGTTTGTTTGTCTGTCATATGATGATAGTTATATTTGATTACATTTATTTGTAAAGCTGGTGTATAATAAAGATTCTGTCATTCGATTCGAACTCCTTTTTTTGTACACCAAAAACACTCAGGGGATGCATAGTACATTGTGTTGGAACTAGGAAAATATGTTATGGGAAGGAGAAAAGAGGGAGTAGTGTTTGTGAACAATAGATTTGAATCTCTTTATATCATACGTGATAGAAAAGACCTCAGCTGGAAGGGACTTCCACAGTCGAATAGTCCTCTTAAAGAACGAATTTTGTCTGTAATGCAGTGTGCAATCCACTGGCCAATCGTCCACCAACGAATGTGATCTTTGAGAAAGACGAGTGTTACGTATGAATACAGGATTTTCGGGAACAAGTTCCCTTATTTCGTTTGAACAAAATCCGTTTTAGCAGCGATAGAGCAGTGAAACACAAGAACTTTTGGGACGATGATAGAGTTGGATACCCTGCCGTCATTAAAGAGCACCTTTGCCCTCTCCTGTACGCGGTCGAGAAGCCTCATGCATGAGAATTGTAGTCCACTCTCGCAATTATATATAGGCTGTAAATATGTTAGATCAGATGAAGTGAAGTATTTCTTGCACCATCTTAAGAAACCAAGATACTTGAATGCCTTTTTTCAACACTTGTGCTAGTTCCAGCGAACATCACACTGAATTTTCATGAACATCAAGAGCTGCTGACTCCCATAGGTACAGAAGATGCAATAATATTGCTGGGCTTATATTTCAATTGGGTCTTTTACTCATTTGAAATCGACCCTATTAATTGGATTCCATTCGGAGATTGACCATCCGTCGGATGAGAGTGAGTCATTCATAATATGCCTTCCTGCCTCAATATCCAAAGTACTCGGCCTACAATTAAAAGAATGCGAATGACAAATATTGCTATCCTCTTCATATGGAATTTTTTTTATTTCGGTCACTTTTTATGGTCTTCACAAAATAACAAGAATATTTTTGGTATTAAAGTCATCAAAATCCTTGTAAAATATTTTACTTCATCAAAATCGTATTTCGTCTATCAATCATGGTAGCACATTATAAATGCATTCTAAAAATACTAAAAATAATGCAGAAGCAGAATTAATACCGTGACTTTATTGCAACGTCATGCCAAAGATCATCATATCATAACCCACAGCAGCAGTAAATATGGTATCCAGGGCAAATAGAAAGGGAATATATTTTAAAGTAGTACGTGACCTTTTTGCATTTACTAGATATTTTTACAGCAGCAGAATTTTCTTCTCAAAGATAAGTCATATTTTTCGTTTTGTGTTCCATACAGTCTGCTTTTTTATTGCAAACATTTGTACCATACCGCTCATGTAGGAGAAGTTATCAATACAGGCTAAAATATTATCGAATCAGGCTAAATTAGCATTTTACTTAACAACACATAACGTGTTTTATCAGAATGGATGTTCTCTTCAAGCAACGTCTCGAACGCTTCGCCCACTTTACAATAGCCATAATCGTTCTACCGGAAAGACTATTTAAAATGCATTGCCTAAATTCGTGCCTACCAGTACAGTAACCGATCGAAAAATACCCGTACTTCGACGATATGCAAAAATATACCAAAAACATAGTCGCTGTCCCTGAAAGTTTGCAGGAGAATCAGAGCCAGTTGATTCAGCGTCCTTCACAAGAGCTTGGCATTTGGCGTACAACAATTGACCCAGGAGCACAAGGTAAACGTCAATGCCATCTGTTTGCTGAATGGGCTCTGAAGCTCTATTGTCATCGAAAAATCATCATCAGCGATAACGTCTAAATGGGTACATGAACGAAACAATACAAAACCATAAGAGATTTAATGTATTGGTACGAAAATGGAAATGGTATTTTGCTTCCACATCGTTTGAATTGTAAACAAAGGCTATAAAAACAATGAACATGTTTACATGACAAACAACAAAAATATACCAACAAAAAACCAGTACAACAAAACGTAACAAACGTAAACAAAATACACAAACAACAATAACGTAAACAACACGTTTACATTTATAGAGATTTCAAGAAGGCGAAGTCATTCTTCTTCAAGAGTATTCATTAGAGTGTTTACCCTACGATATAACAGGCAAGACAAAGCAGGCAACGGATTCAGTAAGAATTCAGTCGGTCTTGTATGAAGACGCATTGCGTGTGAAGAGAATAAACGTGGTTTGAAGATTTTCGTTATAAACATCTGCCGAACAATTGTTTACGCAAAAGAGTGTAAAGAAGAGTAACAAATAAAATAAATTGTTGTTGTTTACATCAAGTTGTGAACAGTGGCACACAACTAACACAAATTTATTTTTTTTATTTCCAAACTACGAACTCATATTTTAAACGTTTTTAAAAGGGTAAAAACATAACAGTATCCTGAAAAAATTCACGGCTAGTTGTGGGCTTCCTAAGAACGACCTTGGCCAGGCCAATACAAAAGTATTATTATTAAAAGTATTATTATTATTATTTTGACCTGAATTAGATGATCTATGCAACAATGAAACGTAGTTTTAACAATACAACATAAGTTGTGTGAGAAGCTAAATCGTAATCCTAACTTAAGGTTTATGTATGTAAGCTAATAAAGGGTCCGCCAAATAACTTTTTTTTTGAAAATGCTTTAAAAAAACTACTGAATATTTTCTCAAATTTCTTTTTTTATTTGAAAGTACAATCCTTCCGGTTAATAATGGAAAATAATTTCATTCAAATGGCTGCCTCGGCAGGCCATGCAGTAGCTTACACGATCGGTCCAATTTTTAAGCACATTATCGATTATGTGCAGCTGTATTTCACCAATGCCTTCACGAATATTGTTATTTAAAGGGTAAATTGTCTCTGGCACCCCACTTTTTTTTAAAGCATTTTCAAAAAAAAAAGTTATTTGGCGGACCCTTTATAACCTGCTAGTAAGGTTCAATAAAAATTTTCAAATAAATTGTCTAAAATCTGAGGGTCTTTAGGGAAAAAAGACGAATTAAATCAAATGTACGATAAGTGGCACACAAAACACTTTTTTGGAAGATTTTTTCACAACAATCGTACTTTTTTCTAACATTTAGCTGTGTTTGCATTTGTTTATCTATTTTTAAATGGTTGCCAATGCATCGTCACCTTTAAAAATTCCCACAGATTTTTGGAATTTCCTTTTTTTGTATCGTCACACACATTGTTTTGATAATCACAGTTTCAAGTGCTCACAATTATTGTGTATTTATTTCTCTTTTGAGTTCAAGTACTTAAGTTTATTATAGCACATGAGTTCTTAAGCGCTTGTTAGACTCTTCACTCAAAAGAAAGACACTTGAAATGTTAGAAAAACTCATTTTAAGAATGTTAATTGTCCATCATTTCCTGTAACAAAAAATTGTTTGTTTGCCTCATAAGCATATTGCATGTTACTCTCTCTAAAGCATGATGAAGCACTCGTCTGGTTGTAAATATTTATTAACCGTTAAACACAAATAACTTTGATCCTTGCAAATCGATTATAAAAATTATTTGCGTTGTATTTCATTTCGTTCATTTCGTTTCTTATGTTTCTATTCCACATTTTAAATGCAGAGTTTGTTAAAGACTAGAATCACAGGAAAAATCGCGTAGATTTTTACTAAATGGCTAGCAACGGCTGCTACGCAACAGCTATCACGGCGACAGAACGTGACCCTTGCATTTTACGCACAATTACTTGTTGTTTTTCATGCGAATGACTGAATGAATGCAAGTATGGTCGCACAAATGTTGCAATAGCTAGAAGGGAGACGACAGACAGAGCAGACCATTTCCAATTGCAAGTGTTAAACGTTTTGTTTAAATTTTTAAGCTGCTGTGGCAAATTGTAGGCACATTTCAACGGAATAAAACGAAATATTTGTCATTTTATTTAAGATTCATTGATTGCCAATGCATTACTGAACTGCAAATGTAAGGCGGCAATTTTCTTCCTTAATACATACCTACTTACAGCCATAATTGATTATTATAACCCTTTAGTCAGGATTACGACTTCGTTTCTCACACCACACATGCTGTGTGCGTTAATTTTATACATGAGTGGCGGAACCTACAGTTTAAACTCGACTCTGAATGACAGACTTTTTTGAGAAACTTTTCATGGCAATTTTATTTGACTCTCACAGTTTTCTTCTTCCTTAATTTCGCCAACGGAATACAAAATCTATCGAAAACAATGAGAAGCAGTCGACTTCAAGTCTCTCACTAGAACTCAGCCTGTCGCCGACTGCAACTTGGAAAATTTTGCCTTAATTTGGGCCCGCACTCGCACAAGAACCAACTGCCCTAAGAACTGAAGGTAAACGACCATAAGCAACGAAGTATAATCACTTAATAGACCCTGACACTAATTTTCATTGAAAACTGATCTGGGTCGATATCCATCAACATGAGATCCAAGAGCGTCCAATGCATTCCACTGTTGGGTGTGGATTTTTGGCTGGTCTTCATCGGTTCAATACTTCTTTGAGAAGGACGCTGGCCAGTTCATGAATGCTTACAGCGAGTACTGTAAGTAGATGATTACCAACTTCTTTTACCAAGAATTGGATCATGTAGACACCAAAGACATGGATGGCCCTAGTTGTTACATACATACAGAAATGGGTCTCGTTTAATAAAATAATTTTATTATTTGAAAAAGTATTTCTGGATGATGTATCCAACCACAGACTGAATAAATGGCAACTAATTAGGAAGTCACCGTAGTCTAGTAGGTACTGTGATGACTTATTAGACGTAAGGCTACGTTTCAAAGCCCAGGGTCAGACATCTTGAATGAAATAAAAAAAAAAATCTCTTCGGCGAGTTCCTTTCAGCAAATTTCTGCCAACAACTCTATGAGAGTAAATAAAAAATTGCAATGAAAATTTTCTCAAAAAAACCTGTCGTTACGAGTCTACCTTAACTGTATGTCCCGCTGCTCATGTATAAAATTAACACACACAACATAAGTGGCGCGAGAAGCTATATTGTAATCCAGACTAAAGGGTTGTAAAGACTAGATGCCTCAGACTGCATTCACCGTGTCAAACAGCATGAACAGGACGGCCAGTTCACATCATGTCAACGTAAGATAAACCCCGGGGGCTGTCCACAACAATTTTTTTTTGCCGGAATACTGAAGGGAGGAAGAGGTCAAAAGAAATCGACGTGTCTCAGCATGGGTACGAACCACGAGCTTCCATCTAGTAAGCCAAGACGCTAACTACTAGATTACGATGACTTTCATAACCAGGAATATAGAGAGATAATGCTGATATTTACTGAGGAGTGGAATGTTACATCTCCTTAATAAAAGCTTGAATACTTATTTTAGTCGAAGTCTTTCTAGAATAATGTGACCTTTTTCAGCATAAAAGAGGAAGATCGATTATTCAACCCGTTAGGGAGTGCCGACAAAATCATACAGACAATATTGACTCATATTGTGATACAAATTTTTGTTTTTGTACGACCAGCATTCAGGGTATGGCCCCTACTCATGCAGTGCATTGTGTTGGAACTAGAAAAATACAATATGGGAAGGAGAAAAGAGGGAGTAGTGTTTTGTGGTCACTAGATTTCCATCTCTTTATATTATAACTGACAGGAAAGACCTCAACAGGAAGGGAGTTCTACATAAGTCTGTAAGGCAGTGTGTGACACATAACATACATAATTGGTCATTACAACGCTTCAATCAGGATTACGACCTAATTTCTCACACCACTTGTGTTGTGTCTGTTCATTTTATACATGAGTGGCGGGGCCTACAGTTTAAAGTCGACTCCAAACGACAGATTTTTGAAAAACTTTCAATGGAAAGGAACACGACCACATGAATCCTCCCACCATATGTAACTCGCACATATGGTGATGGTGACTTTCCCTTAGAAAGTCCGTACTTCAATTTCTAATTTCAGGAAACAGTGTAGCATCTCTTGTCTGCAATGCATGACAAACCAATAGCGGTTTGCCCATTTCAGTGTTTAACAATGAAACGTTTTTTCATTTCAAAAAGTCTATTCAGAGGAACTGTAAATTTTTCAGTTTTTTCTTTACCTATGCCTTCTATTATTGTTGTTGTTGCTGTGGTTCCCGTGTAACAAGGGGTGCAAATATTGGCAGTGAGCGTTTACGTACAACAATAAAAGCAACAGAAAATTAATCATACCTCCTGGAAAAAAACACGCATTCACTGTCAAAACCAATAAAATCTCGTCCTTTAACGGACTAGACCAGAGGACAAACAAATGAAAGAATAACAACAGAAGCATTGTAAAACTTTTACAACCAAAATACTTTGTTGTTGCAAATAGTAAAAAAAAAAAACATTGTGCAGATGTGGCCCACTATTGTATTGAAAAATCGGTTGGCAATATACTGTTGGACTTAGAGTTACTGATTCTAAAAAGCACAGGGTCTCTGAACTTATCTGATGGTATATTTCAATGTACCATGTTTTTTGCCACCAACTGTATTGTGTGACACAATGAAATAGAAAACTAAAAATGAAAACAATTGAATTCATTCTACGAAACAGTTGCAATACAATTGCGACCACCCCTCTATGGTCGTATGTTATTGTTTTTCTGCTGTTTTTGAAAGCAATCGCTACAAGCCTTTGATGCCTTAACCATAACGCTTTACGTCCGCCACGACAAAATTTTACAATTAGGTGTCGTCAATAAATGTTTCAAGATCATAAAATCTTGCCTCTTTACCGGGTGATATTGTATGCCGTTGAGAGGCGGAGGTTTAGGGAAAATATGAAGTAAAATATGGACGTTGAAAATTAACAGAAATAGAAACGCATAATGAGTAGGTAGGATTGTAAAGGCTATGAAATGATTTACAAGACTACTTTTTGCTAAAATGTACGTATATTTTTAGTAAGCACTGTATACTCACTCAAATGAGATATGTTCAGAATGGGAATCGTCTCGAATTCACTGTATAGATTCTGTCATGAAAAGGATGAACATCAGAAAACATTCTTCGAACCTGTAAGACATTAAAACATACAGGGGGAAGCACCTTCCATTGCAGGGAAGGAAATTGCATTTGTTGTTAGGGATTAACAGCTGAAATTTTTCTCAGTGCAATAAGCTAAGAGGTGACCTTATGAGGCTTGAGAGAGACATTTTAAGGCTTGGAGGAGACACTATAAGGCCTGGAAGAGACATTATAAGGCCTGGATTATACATTATAAGGCTTGGAGGAGGCATTATAAGGCTTGGAGGATACACTACAAGGCTGGAAGAGACATTATAAGGCCTGGAGGGGACATTATAAGGCTTGGAAGAGACATTCCAAGGCTTGGAGGAGACACTACAAGACTGGAAGAGACATTCTAAGGCTTGGACGAGACATTATAAGGCTTGGAGGAGACACTAGAAGCCTGGAAGAGACATTATAAGGCTTGGGAAAGACATTATAAGGCTTGGAAAAGACATTGTAAGGCTTGGAGGAGACACTATAAGGCTGGAAGAGACATTGTAAGGCTTCCAAGAGACACACTACAAGGCTGGAATAGACATTATAAGGCTTGGAGGATACACTACAAGGCTGGAATAACATTATAAGGCTTGGAGGAGACACTACAAGGCTAGAAGGGACATTATAAGGCTTGGATGAGACATTATAAAACTTGGAAGAGACATTAAAAGGCTTGGAGTAGACCTTAAGAGGCTTGGAGTAGACATTGTATAGATAGAGGGCAATACATCAGTTTGTATAGTTAGTAGCACTACGATACGTCTTTACATCAACAGTGACATGGCGTCATTAACCTTTAGTTTGAAGAGTTCGAGAAGAATTGTTCTCTTGGCCAAGGAACTTTGCCAATTCAGGTTAACAGCTGGAACCTAACATATAGTATACTATAGATTATAGCTCTCTCCTCAGATTTAAAGCTACTGCAGAAGTCAAGTCAGTGAATGCCGAGTTTATCGGTATGCTTTTCAATGTCTCTTGTGACAAACTCAGATAGATGGGCATGTGATTGAAGGAATAAATACAGATTAGTTCAGCAGAGTTTAATAATACTTCACCTATCCATACACCTGCCAGCCAGCTATAGCCCCATAAAATATCGACTAGGATACCTACTGTACCTGAGATAAGCGGAATGTCTACGTAACGGTAATAGGTCGTAAGTTGTGAGTTCTGTAGCTGTTATAGCCTGGCCTTGCAATTTTCCAGAGAAATCCATTAGTCTTGATGAAGATGGTCCTTGCGGTGACATTCGTAAAGGACTATTGGATTAATTCAGAAGATTTTCAGAGAAAATTCTATCATTCGGTGTCATGGAAACTGTCACTGCATCGATCAGGCACCCAATACGAGTATCTAATGTTGGAGCCCATATATCAAAACGTCTGAAGTGAATGTGAAGGAAGTTCTTTTGAAACAAGATCTGGTATTACGAATCTGACATTGGTAACTCAGGAATTTCACAAAGTTCTATTTTAAGACCCCCTTTACTTGATTGTGCTTTACAACATTTTAGTCAGGATTACAACCTAACTTCTCACACCACTCATGTTGATCATGTATCTATTAGAGGCGAGACCCAACAGTATAATGTCGATTCCGAACTCCGAAGCTAATGCACTACCTACTAGACTACGATTACAAAATACGATGGACATTAATGGTGGAAGTTGAAGTGAATACAATGATATTGTTACGTTTTTACCTTAAAAACGTTTAAAATATGAGTTCGTTAAGTGCTAACAAAACAAAAATAAATTTGTATTTAGTTTTAGATAAAATTCTTTATTATTCGCACAATTTTATGTGCCACTGCTCACGACTTGATGTTACAACAACAACAATTTCTTGTTCGCTATTCTTCTTTGTTGCAACGCAGATCTTTACAATGGCTATCCTCAAACCACGACTGTTTTCTTCACACGCTACGCGTCTTCACACAAGACTGATTGAATTCTTACTGCTCGTTGCCTGCTTTGTCTTGCCTTTTTATATGCCCATGTAAATAGTCTGATGAAGTTTCTTGCAGACGAACGTTCGTGGTTTCGCCTTATCGAGAACTCTATCGCGACTTCATTTTTGTTTGTGTATTTTGTTCACGTTGCTCGTTGTTGTGTTCTCGCTTACTTGTATATCCCCTTTTCTTTCATACTGATGTTGTTGGTTTACTTGTAAACAAGTTCGTTGTATTTGTTTATGCTTATCATCATTTTAAGGTTTAACGATGTTACACCGTTTCCATTTGGATTTGTAAAAAAGCTAGAGTAGAGGATAAATCCAATAAAAGGCTGAAACCATTTTAATAAGAAAGAAAACTAAGTTTTACAATTACTGCGTGTAATAATTCTTACAGAACATTTGCGTATTTTCAACAAATGGAAGTTCTTCTGTTCCAAATTGCAAGTCGCAATAATCTTCCACCGTACATTTTAAATTACTGAACAATTGCGCCACCTACTTTGAAGGTACGATGATACGTTATTTGACCATGTATGCAATCATACATGTATCATTGTGGGTTTTATATGAGCAACATATTTGCGTTTCAATAATTGCATACGGCCCCATAAATTTTTAACAGCAAATGCAGTTGTTTTGCTTGGCTTTACATTTCGTAGGTGGTGACGTATTTTAAACGAATTTAGTTTCAATACGTACGTACGCACTCACGCTTATTTACGTTGACCAAATGTCAACACTTTCTCTCCATTTTTTTCAATTTTTCGTAAAAGGTTTTGCAATTTGTTTCTCGTTAAACTGTAACTTTGTGTACTTCGGTGGCATTGTGGTAGCAGCTGCTGGGTAAACAAATAAGAGTGTTAACAGTGTGACAAAGAAATTTACTGGCAAGTTATTTGCAGCAAATGACGCTTGTGGTTATTTAAGGGAATTTAATTGAATCCATAAGATTTGAAAACTGTTGAACACACAGAATTGGTTTTAAAAATGTCATGTAAATTCATTCTCCAGTCAATTTGTATTTTAAAAAATATTCTCTGTGATTGATTTAAACATATATTATGATGACACATCGGCGCCACATTAACAATTGACATGCAAATGTAATAGATTTCAAAATGGCATACCATTAAAGCTCTCTCTCTCGTAGGCATTGAATACTGTGATATAAATAAATGTTAGGGTGTTAATAATTTTCCCGTTATTGGCAATATAAGAAGGTAAGTTGGAGTGGTAGCTTTGAATACCAAAGCTCATTTGAGCACCCATAGGGGCCTGTTTTAATGCCACAAGTAAGCGCATTCCCCGTACCATACGAATTCAATAAAACTCATCGAAGATGTTGGTCATCGCGAAATATTAATATCGGTTAAATGTTGTTTTCTAAGCACGAGAGATAATAATCTTAGAAGTCGCCGTGGTCTAGTAGGTAGTGTGTTGGCTTATTAGACGAAAAGCGAGGGTTCGAGTCCCAGGCCAGACATCAAAATAAAATACAAAAAGCATTTCTTCGGCGACTTCCTCTCAGCAGATTTCTGGCAAAAGCTCTGAGAGTAAATAAAATTGCCAAGAAAAGTTTCTCATTAATCTGTAGTTCGGAGTCGATTTTAAACTGTAGATCCCGCCACTCATGTATAAAATTAACACACACAACATAAGTGGTGTGAGAAACTAGATCGTAATCCTGACTGAAGGGTTGTAATGACCAATTATGTATGTATGTTAAATATTGTTACGAAAATGGAAATGGTGTTTTGCTTTTACCTCGTTTAACATTAAAATTGCAAACAAAAAGCTACAAAAACAATGAACTTGTTTACATGATAAACAAGTAAACAAAAACATACCAACAAACATCAGCATAAAAAGTGATAAACAAGTGAACAAAAATGCAGAACCGACACTGCAAGAACAAACGTAAACAAAATACACAAACAACGATAATTTAAACAACATGTTTACATTTATAGAGATTTCGATAAGGCAAAGTCATTCACCTTTAAGAGCTTTCATCAGACTGTTTTCCCTGCCATATAAAAGGCAAGGCAAAGCAAGTCTTCTGTGAAGACACGGTGCGTTTGAAGAGAGTAATCGTGATTTGAAGATGTCCGTTAGAAAGATCAGTCGAACAATTGTTTAGTGATTGTTATTGTTTATGCAAAGGGTATTTTTTATTTTATAGGCTATCACATACAACAAGAAATTAATCTTTTAAATTACAGTATGTGATTATATAATGATTACAGAAAATAGAAAAGATGTTATACAACAAAATAAAAGTACAAAAACAATATCAAAATATTAATAAGTACAAACAAGAATACAAATATATGGATGTACATACATATGTAATAATTTTACTTTAAATTTTAGAAAATAAAATTTTTTTAAATTACAATGCGTTGCCATTGATATGTAGTGGGTTTGGTAACGAGTTCCACAGCCGTATTGTATTCGTAAAAAACTGCCACTCGTATATTAAAGTTCGATATCTTAACTTAATGATCTGTTTTCCTCTGTTTGATCTTGCAAATTGAATACGATTAAATAAATAAGATGGTTCTTCAGTGTAGATACCTTTGTGTAGTAAAAATTAATACTTAGATTTTAAGTAAATTCATTAATTCAACACCATATAATGATTTGAAATACCGAGAAGTACCGTCATATCTTATTATGCCGCAGACATATCTAAGAATCGCCTTATACGCTACAGTTAATCTAGTTTTACTTGTTGAATCGCAATAAGTAAAAATTTCGCAGTCATATAACAACTTGGACATTAAGTACGTTTTCGTAAGAAGCACACGAATATTAAGAGATGTGATCTTTTGTAGAGGATGTAGCGTTCTAAAAAGAGAAAAAAATTGTTTCGGAGGCAGAATTAATGTGGGTATTCCATTGAAGAGATTTGTTAAAAATTATACCAAGGTTCTTTGCTGATTCTACTATTGAAATGTTTTGATTTTATAAAGTGATCGGGATATCAACGACAATATTTTGATTTCGTTGGGCTATAATTAGGCCTTTTGACTTTGTAGAATTTAGGTATAAGCCATTTGAAGATGCCAGTTAATGTATTTTGTCAAGATCATCATTAAGTTGTGCACAACAGTGATCAATTGAGTCCTTTTTACAATTTATATACATTTGTGCATCATCAGCATAAATGTGGATATCACTATGCAAGAGACAATTATGTAAATCATTTATGTACAAAGCAAACAGTAGTGGTCCAAGAATAGAGCCCTGCGGTAGACTCAGGCATGGGAGCAGATACGGTTTCGCCAGCAGAAACAGACTGGTATCTATCAGCGAGATAGGTTTTTATTAGCGATGATGAATTCGAAGAGAAATAAAAATTGTTGCATATCTTTTTACAAAGTATATCATGGTTTACAGAGTCGAACGCTTTTAAATGGTCCAGGAGTACCATAAGGTTGATACCACCATTATCGACATTGGATCTTAAATCCTCAGATACACTTAACAGCGAAGAAACACAGCTATGACCTGTTCTAAATCCACATTGTTTGTTAAAAAGCAGCTGATGGCCATTTAAATAAGTACGAATTTGGTTGTGTAGCAGTCGTTCTAATACCTTAGATAAAAATGGAAGTATCGATATGGGGCGACACTCATTTGATGATTTAGGCACGGGAATGACCTTAGCATGTTTCCAACAGTTAGGAAAGAGGCTGGTAGTGATAATGGTGTAAAATATGTGCGTAATATAACGTGGTATTTTAGGTAGTAAAAGTCTTATGAATTTAGGATTGATTTGGTCAAAGCCAACTGCATTCGAAGTCACTGATTTACAGCATAAAATGACGTCATCTTCAAACACTCGGAAAACTCGAAACGGTGTAAGGCAGAAATTCCTGTGGGCTGTTGCGGTGGCTCAGAGACAAGAGCTGATTGAACTTCATTTAAAGGCATTGCATATGGAATATAAACAGAGGAATAACAAAGAAAAGCAATTGTTGTCCTTTACATCAAGTTGTGAACAGTGGCATACAGAGTTGTGCGAATTATAAATAGTTTTAATTAAAACTAAACACAAATTTATTTTTATTTTATTTGCAATCTACGAGCTCATATTTTAAACGTTCTTAAAAGGTAAAAACGTAACAATATGGTAGTCATCTCATTCATATTGCTTTTAACACAAAGCAATGATGCTTCAAATACATCATACAGTCCACTTAAACAGCCAACCAAATGCATAATCATAAAGGCCATGACACCTAATCTTAGGTTTGAATACTGACTTTAATTTGGCCTCAATATGACGTCATGAAATGTAAAAAAACTTATACAGTTTTTTTATGTTTCATTTGTTTTGCTTGTAAATTGTTTTTTGGTCTTTAATTTGTCAAATGTCACATGGTCGCCAACACAACGGCACTCTTACAAAATTATAAATCAAGAAAAATGGAAAAATGCTGCTCCATTCTAATCAAGAACAACATGGTGCGTTAGTTGATATATAAAAAATCACATAAAATACATGAAAAACAGTCCCTCAAAAATTTTGCCATACAAACTAAATTCATTTGATTTGGTTGGTAACTCCCACTTTGAGGTTTTTTTCCGTTTGTCAGTAAAACAATGTCAAACGCATGGCTATGCCAGTGACATTGTGACACAATAGATATTGCAAACGAAAGAAAAAATAAAAAAAAATTGGTACGGTAATGAAAATAGAATAGAAGAACTATTTCTAAAGGATCTTTGACACAGTCAACCACCTTCAGAGATGAATTTGTGTTGATAGAAGAAGTCAACAAGAATGATGACAATGTCGTGCTGTTTCCCATGTTCACTAACATTTTCAAGTATTGTTATCAATGTCGCCTCTAATGAATATATGAAGGACTTGTGTGATTAGTTTTTCTGGGTTATTTTTCTTTTATGCTAAACTCCCATTGTTATTAACTTTTTTAAAAGTCAGTAGCATTGTAATCCTTAGGATCATAAATAATTAATGCCAAAGCAGCAAAAACTTTATAAACTGTTCTCGACAAATGCGAATTTAATGGATTTTTGACATTTTGCCATGTAATAAAGCACAAATACAAGCAATTTTTAAGAAGAAATATTTCTTTCGGTAAAAGGAATTCAGCAGTCTTCTGGCTATTTATGTAAGACTAAATAAAATTGCCATGGAAAGATCCTCAAATCGTTCAATCGTTAAGAGTCAACGTACGACTGTAGTGACTGCTACTCATCATTAAAATCAACATACACAACATGGATGCTGTGAGCAACTAGGTTGTAATCCTGACTAAAGCATTGTAACAACTATTTAAGAAAGTAAGTGAAAGGACTTAGAGAATAAACTTCCAAAAAATAAGACAAGCAGATAAGCCAGCACATCCAAACAGTCCTGCAACTGTCCTGATCTCAATAGTCATCGGGATTTTTATATCAACAATGGCTCAACTTTGTGGAGTGTAACTAGAAAATGAAGGTACTATTACCTAACACTTTTTACTATAAAGACAAAATCTATCAAGTCTGCAACAAGTAGAGCAATGCGTCATGTACGCTCATTATATTTAGAGTAGCGTAATTCTAAGTTACAATGTAGATGGCCGTAGATTGGTATGTTGCCTTATTATATGTGACGCCAGGGTTCAAGCCCCAACAACGAAACGATATATTAACAAATATTTCTTTGGCAACCGTTTTTTTAAACGTGAAAAAATCATGTAAAGACACTGTCGCCACTACAACAGTAGTGTGAGACTTTAACCCACCAAAAAACCACCTCTACGATTCGAACCTATTTGTCCTATGGTACCACCGTTAAGTATTTCATCACAGGACGAGTTCTAGCCTATTAACTACTACTATTTATTTCCATTCTTTTCAATCCTACGAATTCTCTCTATCCTTCTCAATCCCTGCATCACATTTGCAGACAGCATTTTGACATATTGCCAAACTTCAACAGACCGCAGCATATGCGGGACTATATTGTCTGGTGTCACCATTTCATTTATCATCGTCTGTAACAACTCGCGTTCCAATCTAAATCTATCGCAATAAAATAAAATATGCTCAGCATTTTCACTTCCATTATTGCAGAAGTAGCAGGACACCTCATTGTTGTGGCCATATTTACAGAGATATTCCCTGAAGCAACCATGTCCTGTCAAAAACTGTATCATTTGAAAGTCAACATGATCGTGTCTCCTTTCAACCCAACTTTGTACCTTTCTGATAAGTCTATGTGGCCATCGCCCTTTCGTCGCAGTATCCAATCTGCCATTCGTCTAATTCGTCTTTTGTCTTTCCTCCCTTCGTTCCCCATTCGTTAATTATCTATCAACAATACTAACTCTATCCTATATCCTTTTCAGTTCTATAGCCATAACATCAGGGGGAGTTATATCAGATATGACACCAATAGCCTCATATGAAACTGTGTGGAAACCACTAGCAACCCTAAGGGCGCTTAGACGAAATAAAGATCTTGCAGCACTAGCGTAGCTTTTAATACCCAATGCCGATTCCCACACAGGTGCCATATACATCACTGTCGACTGACTAACCTTTACCAATAACAGTCTTCTGCTATGATTTGGCCCTCCTTTATTAGCCATAATGCGGTATAATGCTGCATTCACTAGAGCAGCTTTCTCACAAGCCCTCTCAATATTTGTTCTAAAATTTAATCTTACGTCAATCATTCCTCCTAAATATCTAAGCGCTAGCTGAGAAGTTATAATATGTCCGTCTATATTAAGCGTAATACATTCAATTTTCTTTCTGCTCGTTATCAAAATAGCCTTAGTTTTCCGTCCAGCCAGTTGACCGCCTCTCAACAAATTTCTGGCAAAGACTCTGCAAATAAATAAAAAATTGCTATGAAAAAGTTTCTAAAAAAATCGGTCGTTCGAAATCGACTTTAAACTGTAGGTGTCGCCATTCATGTATAAAACTACCCCACACTGTAAAAGTGGTGTAAGAAGCTAAGTCGTAATGCTGACTGAAGGGTTGTAATGACCAATTATGATTATGTATGTATGTGTGAACGTATGTAGGTTGAAACAGAGGAGACCAACCAAGAATATCATGCATATGTTCATACACCTAAGACTTGGTAGGCTTACTGTACGTTCACCATTAACGGACTCCAACTATAGTTTAAAACAAACTTTAAATCCCTAAAATTTTGGAAAAGTTTTGCCAATTGCATAAAAAGTGCTCCATCGTTTCGATATACAGTGAGCGTCAAAAAAAAGTAAACACCTTAAAATCTTGTAAAAACAGTTTTATTATATTTACTTTGATGACAAAGTTTTGAAAAAAATTTACATAATTCATAAATAACTTAAGAGAAATTAAATTCATTAACGAGAAATTGAAAAACTAAGGAACTTAACAAATTAATTCACTTTTAGCGGAAATGTACTATATTTTTCGCATCAAAATAAAGTAAACAGATATATTAAAATTGTCTAAAAAATTGTATTTAATATTTGTTTGTAATCCTTTTGACTTTATCACAACTGATAATCTTCTAGGCAATGAATCAACAAGTTTTTTCGTAAAAGCAGGTGGAATTTTATTCCATTCATCCTGTAAAACTGCCTTCAGGAAATATTTCTGTCTCTAATTTTTTTGTCGAGATATTCCCACAGATGCTCGATGAGATTAAGGTCTGGGGATTGTGGTGAATGATCCAGAGTTATTAGATAAAGCAACCACTCTTTCACCATTTTGGAGGTATGCTTAGGATCATTGTCCTATTGAAACATCCAGTTTTGTGATAGTTCTAATTTCTCTACACTAGGGGCTACATTTTGCTTCAAAATATATAGATAATCTTCCTTTTTCATTGTAGATTCTATCAATACCAGATTACCAACCTCTGATGCCGCCATAGATCCCCAGGCCATTACTGATCCTCCGCCGTGCTTTACCGTCTTTGTAACAGGCTTCGTTTTTTATTTCGCCATACTTTAGGTGGTTTTTTTATACCAAATATCTCAAACTTGGTTTCATCAGTGATAAAATTATGAATGAATTATGTAACATATTTTTTAAAACTCTATAATTAAAGCATATTTAATAAAACCTTTTTTGCAAGATTATGTGGTGTTACTTTATTTTGTCGCTCACGTATGTACCAGAGATCAGCAATGGATCGTTTTTTCGCTACTCATAAGCACTCATGTAATTTTGAATATAAGTGAGTCAACAATATTGAAATTTAACTACTTTGATTTATAAGTATGAGTACAATGAGTATGAGTACAACATTGACATCAAACTCATACCATTCCAAATATGTTTGATTCATAAGCCTACTCATTCAGATTCATAATTTTAGAAAAAAAACTTATAATACTTATAAATGATTCGAGTGACTCGAATCATTCATCAAAATTGTTGTTGCATTTACAAAAAAAAAAGAAAAAAGGCAAAGATAGCAAGCAAAGCAATCACACAACCTTCTAGTGAGTATTGTAGAGAACGTAAGCGAATCATACTTATTTTATGATTCTTGTAAATCTTGAGTCATGGAGAGTCGAAATCAACAACATCATACGTGTTGCTATGTAAGAGTATGATGAGTACTTCAAACTTTGAATATGAGTAGTATGAGTCTAATATTAAAATAAGTATGAATGCGTATAAGTATCAAAAATTATGAGTATGTTTCGGTTCTACTCATTTTTTTGAATATTCATTGCTGATCTCTGATATGCACCATATTACACTGTTTTCATAACTTTCCACCTCACCAATACGGTGCAAGTGTTCATATAATGTGCATGAGTGTACCATGGGTGTGCTCATTAGTTTTGTTCAAATACTTATGGTTTTTTTTATCGTAATTGGCCACGAGTATCTTTTTGTAATCCATCCACCTCATTGTACTGCCTGATAGTCGATGTGACGTATACTCTCACTTTCTCAGCTATGTCTAGCATGGCATGTGATTATCCAAGCTGATGGCATGTTATTCGTTTCCACATTTCAATCAAGCTTTCTAGATTATCCTTGACCCAAATAAACATTCCCTAATCGTACATACTCTTGCTTGAAACATCGTATTTTGTGGTTTAGTAGCCGGAAGCACGCTTTGGTTGCAGATCCTTCTATAGCAACGAGTATCTGCACCATGCATCCGTTTGACCAAGTCTGTCGATCAGGTATAAAGGTGGTGCAAGTGACCGTAAGCGCATCCTGTCTTATAATTAAGCGTTAAGTGAGTATTCATCGAATATCCTAAATTTTCTCCGATAAAACGGTATGTGACTCTGGTTGATCCGTAAAATTGTATTCTGAAAGTCGCACTATGTGGCATTTTGCCTGAAAACCTGGCCAAAATTAATAGAAGTGTTTTATGAATTAATGGCTGGAATTTTGTGACAGTGTTAGTGATAATTAGGCCCAAGGATGAACCCAACTGATTTTGGTTCAAATCGGCCCGTGATTTCGCCTAGCCCCCATACAAATTCCCCTCAAAATTGCACTTATTTACATATAATTATGGTAATTATGCAAGAATCATGATAAAATTTAGCTTGGATTAGTTCTGTGTACTAAGAAATCATGGTGTAAAGTTTGGTGAAAATTGGATCATATTTGACCCTGGTCCCCATACAAAGTCCTCTTTAGAAATTCACGTTTGCGCTTATAAATGGATTAAAAACATCGGTATCGTGATGAAATTCGGAATGAACGTGTATTTTGTAAATCTAAATCGGTCCATAATTGCCCCTTGGTCCAAAATAGGGCCCCTTAAAAAAATATGTTTATCAATTATAATTGGCTTAAAAATTTTATTACCTCGATGAAATTCGACATGAACATGTTTAATATGAATGTGAATCATTTTAGCTCATTTTATTATGATCGGATCATAAGTGCCCCTAGGTACCACTACTACGGTCCATTAAGAAAATCAAACATACATCTCATATTGTTATAATAGTCGATATACATATGTAATTAAGTTTTTAAACTTCTATGAAATTAATATTTATTTATAATATTTATTTTACCTTATTTAATACTTAACTTAAAAATACTTAAAAAGTGAAACTAACTACAATCGTTAAAATCGTTATCATTTTCATTATCAATGTCAGGAAGGAGCAATTTAATAGTACCTGATGAAAATGTGTTATGCGTCTCCACGTCACATATGTAATGCGGTTTTATTTTTTTTAACTGTTCGACTACCTACATGTAACGCGTCATATACATATTTAATAACAGACCCATGTAGGCCGATATACCATATGTATAAATTTCAAATACAGAAGTTAAGAGACATGAATATCTGTTTACCCGCTAGCTCTACACTAAGTTTCGTTGGTTCTCAACCCGATTTGACGCATTAACATATAACACACTCTATATGTCACCAGAGTGTGCAAAAATAAAGCAAAAAAAATATAAAAGAAAGTATTTTAAACAAATGAAACGATGGCAAGATGAAGATGCCAACGTAGGGTACACTTTTCCCATCCCTTTATTATAAGAACACCAATGACAGATATAATACCCCTAGTTTTAGATCTGTCCCATAAAAAAAATACAAAGGCTACTTATATGCTCACATCCCAGTCTAGGTCATCCTTCCCCATTTAAAATTTTAATGATTCATATTTACAGAATACAAACAAACAAATTTATTATAATAAAATAGAAAAAAAAATGAAATTAACATAAATCATATAATATCTTTACTCGGTAAGTTTAAAGAGCAAACTAAAGTTTTTAATTCTTAAATGCATTATGATTGAGAAATAAACAATAAATACGGATAGAGGGACAAAACTGAATTGGACCGACTATATTATATTACTTAATGAAATAGTAAAATTTAAAGAGAAAAATATGAATAAAATTTTATAATCATCACTTACAGATCATGGTTATCCACAGCAATTGAGATGATGGGCCCAGCAGTCAATGTGTGTTGTTTTTGTTATCTAAATTTTGTTTCAGGGATGATTAGTAAAGATTATTCATATATCTTACAAATGTAAAGGTTTAACAAAAAAAATTCTATTAAAAAAAGTATTAAAAAAAATAACAATATTCAATTTTAATGCAAATAATTACAAAATTAGTTTAGCAAATTTAAAGCATTTAAAAATTAAATTTAATTCATTAGAGACATTTTGATGTTACATATTTAATTAATATTTTAGGTTATAATTTACAAATTTATGAGGAACTCCTTTCAGATTATAATTACAAATAATTATACAAAATTAAAAGTATACAGCATTAGTTTAATTCGATCATTTAATTTTAAATACGGTATCGTTATTTTATAAATTGAACATTTTGGCTTTGGGTTATGGTTGAAACAAATGATAATGAGTTTTAATGCAGTTTAAATAAAAATTACATTCTTTAAAAATTAAAGATTTAAATCAATTTTAGATTCAAATAAACTTTAGAATTTAAGAAATTCTTTTAAACAAAAAATAACCTTTTTAGAAATTGTTATAAATAAAATATGAAAAGGAAACAGGTTCACGTGATTATTTGCAAATCCATAAACTTCTCGAAACTTCTTTGGACAGTCAAGTTGAGTCCTGTTGCCTCTGGCCTATGGTTCGTGGAAGATGTAACCCATAAAATTTTCCAAAGATAGATGATTTGATGGCACGATAGTAAAATTATTCTTTGTGGTCTTCTAATTTCTTTCACATTTCTTTTTTTTTTAATATTTTACATTTCCACTTTTTATAATACAAAAAAAACAATTTGCTCTCTTTTTTTTTTTGATGTACTTCCAAGCTTCTGCACTTTTTGAGTTTTGTTTCACCACTGATTCTTCTGCCAGACATCATAATCTAATAAACCTACTTCAATTCCAATGCAAAATGTTATTTCAATGGAATATGCAAAGCCTACTTCAATTCCAATATAAAATAAAAATTCAATGGAATATGCAAAGCCTACTCCAATTCCAATTTAAAATATCATTTATATATTCAAGATAGAGAGGGATGAATATATATCCATTGGTAATATTATATATATACTGGAATTATAAATAACGGAACTAGACATAAGTCTCTCATGATATAAAAAAAAATGTAATGATACAGTGTAAACATTACAGTATGTAGCAAAAGTTGTGTAATAAAAAGAAAGCAACTATAAGTTAATTTGTACAGAAAAAAAAATATTGTTTTTTCGTAAAATCGTAACAAATGCTTTTCTATTCCTTCGCGATTTTTGTGTAATTCAGCTTATAAAAGGGTCACTGCTTAAAAGTAACCTATTCAGGACATCTCGATTGGTATCGCTTCTACTGAATTTCTTAGCATAATTCGTACACCATATGGCTTTATGGCCTATGGCTTTATTACACTGCGTTAAATTTTTTTTAATTTTTCAAAAAAAAGCAAAATTTTCAAAAAATCGCCAAAAAAATTGCGCAAATTTGCGCAAACTTTTTTTTTGTTCCTGAATGCAGAGAGTTCGTATTTTCTTGTGGTGTATAACATTAAACTACTAAAAACTACTTTCACCTTTAAAATCCTTGTCTTTTTTTTGGGTTGGGTAAAAAAATGTGAAGTTTTTATTATTTTTAAATTTTGACCGAATAATTTTACCATTAATATATGAGATATATATATAAAAAAAACTGAAAGTAGCAGTTGCTCATATCTTTCAAATAAAAAAAATCAATATAAAACCTCTATTCGTTTACCCACAAAAAAATATCATATAAGCCTATTAAAATTTCAAAAAAACAACAAAAACGCATATAATTTTCTTCACTTTCCTGACTTTGACATCGTCGCAATTCTACAAATCTCATCCTAATGTCGTGAAAATTCACTATATAATGCAGAATTTTGTTGTCTATCGAACTGCATTCTCAGTTTCTTAAATTTCTTTAAATTCATTTTTGCCTTTTTGGCCAGCTTTTCAGGGTAAATGCCACATAGTGAGTCGTTTTGTTTTCCAGAACTTCCTGAGGAAACAAGGTAATGCAACACAAAGCAAACCAGTTAAACGACAGGCGATGGGACAGGCAAATGAAAACACAAGTAGACAAAACAACAACAACAAATGACCAAAAAAAACTTACATTTCATAACAACAAAGCAGCGCAAAAAACGTAAAAATCTCATTGAGTACTTAAAGAAAGAAGTTCAAACACAACAACCTACACATAGATTTGCTGAACATTTAAATTGTGACCCGGCATGCATGAAATACTGTAACATATACAAATTACATGCAACTGTATTTAGAGCGACATCTCTGGTATCTTAAATACGAATCAAACATAAGTAGGCATTGTGCAGCAACATGCTCTTAGAAGCAGTACCCGTAGTATTGTTTGCTTAATCCAAGAAACTTGACTGCTTGTTTTTCTTCTTCTGCTTGTCTGACAAACGGTTTATTTCTATTATTTTACTGTTTAATGCTGTATTTGGTACTCATTTCTGTGATAATCACAATACAACTCCTTTTTTCCTATTTTGTTGTAACGGAAAAGAAAAAAGCTTAAAACGTACAGAGGAGTTTACGCGTGTTCAAAGTAAAAGGTGCTTACTATGTGGGAAATAGTGTTCAAACAGTAGCTAAGCTTCCAAAAAATCTGCTCAACAAACAAACACGATGTCCGTCCATTTGTTTGTTTATAACTCATCTTGCTTTTTTATATCTAAGATTTGTGATTGATGGTTCAAAGCAATTGTTAACATTATTTTTAACAGTTTCCAGTAGTTTCTCTCAACAGTACGCTATAGTAAGCCAATATATTTGAAATGAAAACTGTTTACCTTCCATCATTGGCTCACGTTCATCTTAATCCTGTTTTTAATATTTCCTCGAAAATAGCTTAAAGGACAGCTAAGTCGGTCAGTCCAATCCAATAGATAGCACCAATCAATAATACGTCATTTCAAAGAGTAAAGCCCTGATTAGCCAAACGTCCACGGAACGTAGATTCGTTTTTAACAGATGAAGTGCGGTATAAATGCTTATCAAAATTACATTAAGGTGATGCAATCGCCCTCATTGCTTTTCGTATTCTAAAACCGTAGTCGGGCTTAATTCTTGTACTGTTGAAATCAGTTCACATTATTTGGGTTGGGTACTCACATTATTATTTTTTTCACGATGTATAATCTTTCAATTTACAGAAGGTTTCTTGAGCCATTTCTTTTCACAGAAAATTAAACGTGCGGGTCAACATTTGTTTGTGGAATTATACAATCGGCATAAATACTTACATAATTGTTCATTACAACCTTTAAGTCAAGACTACGACCTAGCCTCTCAAACCACTAGCGTTGTGTGTGTTAATTTCATACATGATTGGCGGGACCTAGACTTTAAAGCTGACTCCGAATGACATATTTTTTGGAGAAACTTTTCATGGCAATTTTTCATTCACTCTTAGAGTTTTTGTCAGATATTTGATGAGAGGAAGTCACCTAATGTCTGACCTGGGGTTTGAGCTGTGACCCCACAAACTACCTACTAGACAACAACGAATTATGTTGGCATATTTTATCAAAAATGTAGTTCATCGAGTAGGTTGCCCAAAAATAGTAATTTTAATTCGTGTCAGATGCAATAAGAGCTTACATAATCATTCGACTTCATTGAAGCAGCCACAAAGTGTGTTGTAACAGATATCATCGCAATTTTTTATTTGTTTGATAGTTGCGCCACCGATTCCATGGGTGGAGTGCATCCGAAATGTTACTTTTTCCATGGATCTAGTACGTAGGTTTAGGTTGAGCTTAGAGGACGTGTACTTGCCAATTTTAATAACCATACAAATAACAGTATCAATACCTACAACATACACAGTAACAACCATAGGATCAACATTATCGATACCAACAACTTCTTGCACAACATCTACACAAACAACAGCAACAGAATCTACAACAATGACAGTCATAACAGTACCAATAGCAACAATATTAGTACCCACAACTACAACAACAATAATAATATCGCCAATGGATCCAGATACCTCAATAACAACAACAGAATAGTCAACAATACAGTTCAAAATAGTAGCCTAGCAAAGGAGCAGCGTATATTAAATATTAAATCTATTTTTTATACAACATTAGCAACAGAGATCTATAATGATTCAAGGTTTCTCAAAAAGATTGATCATCAGCACAACACGAGGCGAAGAGCGAGAGGTAGATTTAAAACTGGTAGCTTCCATAATAATTACGGCAAAAACACATTAGAAGTAACTCTGCCAAAAATTTTCAATATGTTACCAATAGAACTTTTAAATATTCAGTACAAACAAAAAAGAAAAAAACTTTTGAAAAACTTTTTCGTAAGCTCGCAAGATTAACTTATGTTATTTCATTTTATTTTGTATAATTTTCACTTTTTTTTTCCATTTAGTTAGTATTTTATTATTTACTTTTTATTTTTTTATTCTATTTATAAATATCACTTTTAGTGGCAAAACCTATTTATTTAATACTTCTGCAGACAAGCTATATTGCTTCGCGGAACTAGTAATTAATAAATAGTAATGAATTAATAATTTTAGTTTATTTTTTATTTTATTTTAATTTTGTTATTATTTCGATATTTATTGTTATAATTTTAAATTGTAAACCTAATACAAGTTGTATAAAACATGAAGTAAATAAATAAAACATGAAGTAAAAAAAAAAAAAAAAAAAAAAAAAAAAAAAAAGACGAGTACAGTACCCGGAAGTCCAGTTGACCCATTGTACAACGTCCCAAAAGGGAGAGGATAATAGGGGAGATAGAGAAAAAGGAGAGGAAGTAGGAAAGGGAGAATAAGAAAGCAGAGGAATTACACAGATACATACGGATGGTACATAAATCAAGCTCAGTTTTATCAATGGCATGGGATATTTTGGCTTTGAGTACCTCCATGGTTTGTGACCGCATATCATTGCTACTTGAGAAAACCCCATAAGGAAAAGTCAGTCAAATCACATGTTCTCGGTCGCCAGTTTATGCCACCACTATTTGATCGCTTTCATCGAGTATCCAATGTGGCATGAGCCACATAGCTTCGTTCTGTTAAAACCACATGTCTTTAGTGTCCCGGTCTCTTATAGCTCGTTCTCAAAGTAAAATACATATATGATGCCGCAACTTCTACAGCAAACAGAAACTTTTTGAAGATGTATTGGACATTGGACGGTCTTGGATACAATTTAGTTTGTCCACCTATCCATTCATTTAGAAATGGAAGATGATTTTTTGACAGAAGTTAAGGTACGCTGCCAACTGCTCCAGAGCCATTCATTGCATAGGGTCGCCCATGATGATATGGTAAAACAGACTGAATAAATGACAAGCAATTTAATAGATGTTAGTTTTAACAAGATGGCCGTCTTCAAGTGATACAGTTCGGCAGTCCCTGTTGGAAACAAACTCCACCCCAGACTCTGAAATCTAAACGAAATTTTAAAAATTAATTTTTTGGCGAATTTCTCTAACAGTTTTCTGGCAAAACGTTCTGAGGGTTAATCAAATTGCCATGAAAAGTAGATCCCGTTATTTGTGGATAAAATTAATACACACAACATGGATGGTGGGTGAGAAGATAGGTTGTAAACCTGACTTAAGTGTCGTAATGACCAACTAAGTAAGTAAAAAAGAAAGTAAAGTATGTGAAGCGTAGATATCATCATGGTAATCAACTTATATAAGGTTCTTACGGGCGTATTCTGTGAACGAATGAAGCCATTCGATTGGACCTTATCAGAGTGGCTTCAGACCTGGCAAGCCCACCATCGACCAGATATTGCCCAGTTGCTTGCGTAGGCCGACGACGTTGATATCATTGGGCGTACCAGGCGAGATGTTACTGCTACTTTTAGGGCTCTTGAACGGGAATCTACTATGAAGGCAGTAAATGAGGGCAAGACGAATAAGTGAGTCAACACCCACTATAATTTTAAATTTTCTATTATGTTCTTAAGTATAAAAAAAGTTCCTTTATCATGAATTGTTGCTTTTGTTTTAACATTTTATAAGTAATAGATAACGTTTTTATTATTGGAAATTTATTCGATTTACTTTTCTCGCTATCATAAGAAAATGAATTATTTCAGTGGTGTTTACTCACTTTTGACGCTCACTGTATTTGTTGTCGACAAGTAGAGACGTGCAGCGTATTGAATCTCAAATTACGGCCGATAACTATACTTTCGATATAGTCAAGGAATTTATTTATCTTGGCTCCGGCGTTACCACCAAAAATGGTGTCAGTCTGGAGATCAAGCGCAGGATCACTCTTGCCAGCAGGTGCTACTATGGGCTCAATAGGCAACTCGTACGACAAAACTAACACTCTACAAGACACTCATCCTACCCGTGCTTCTTTATGGCGCAGAGGCATGATTATACTAAGCAATAATGCAACAGTTTTGAGAGTATTCGAGAGAAAAGTCCTACGTAAGATCTTCGGTCCATTGCCTGTTGGCGATGATTTCCGCATCTGATCCAACAGTGAGCTGTATGAGCTCCTCATACCTCGACGTTGTGCAGCATATTAACATCCAGCGGCTGCGCTGGTCCGGCCTTGTCGTTCGAATGGAGGAGTATGCTCTGGTGAGACGGATATTTGATGCAGGGATTTGCGGAAGTCGGCGAAGAGGATGACCTCGTTGGCATTGGAAAGACCAAATCACTGTCACCGATTGGTGTGACCAACTGTTGTTTTGATAAAGATAAAAGATAAAAGTTCATCCTACGTTGCTAGAATATGATGTTGATGCTGTGTACGTATGGCAAATAGTGATACAATCATGCAGCCGTATATGACAGACAATAGTTATTATTTGAAAAAAAGTCTTTTCTACAAAAACTAAATGCATAATAGCAGACAGAATTAATAAGTGGAAAAACAATAGAAGATGAATATCTCACAAAACAAAAGAGAGAAGGGGAAGAAGAATAAAAACTTTTATTTCAAACAATTTAAAGACAACGAAAAGCAAAAGATTTATTGTCTCTCAACTCTTGCTAAACAAAATACTTGAAATGGGGCATGAATAGAAATGAGTATGTTTGTGTGACCATGAATTTTTTCAATTTGATTTGTTTGTTTTTCCAGGGAAATTTATTTTTTAAATAAAAAGCAACGAAGATTTTTCATTAAACTTTGATACGACTGGATAACAAGGCAACATCAATTGATTATTTTTATTTGTTTCTCTTTCTCTTGCTTATAAATGATGATGAAGTGTTGATGAATTGAGGAAAATCGAAAATTGTTAAAATCCATGAAAAATATGAAAAAAAACTTTTGAAAAATGTTTCATGGCTCTTTTGAATACCATTTTGAATGTAAATGTCACACACGTCATATTTAAGAAATAAAAAAAAATACGAAAGAGTCCCAACGAAAGAAGAATGGAAAAGAAAAAAGTTTCATGCTTAAAAAAGAAGAAAATATATGAATTTAAATAAATAAGATGGACCGACTGATTAAACAATGCATGGGTGTAATAAAAGGGCAGGCAGGCTTACATATTGCATGACTGAACACAAAAAAATTTATTTTCCACATTTTTAAATCAGGACTGATGTTCATATTCATGTGTAATACACAAATAAAAAAATACTACTAATCTGCAGAGTCTGCAAGAACTTTCATAATAAAGCACACACACTGTCATAAAGGTGAATAAAGTCCGTCGTAAGACTAGCTTTTTAGTTAACGAACAATTCTAGTTACTTAGAACTGTTACATTACACATATCAGTCAGGTTTACAACCTAGTTATGTTGTGTGTGTTAATTTTATTTATAAGTGGCGGGACCTAGAGTTTAAAGCTGACTCCGATTGACAGATTTTTCTAAGAAACTTTTCATGGCAATTTGACTTACTCTCAGAGTTTTTAACAGAATTTTTAATCAATTTGTCAGAAATACTATCACTTTCCGGCGAGAAGTTAAGCTCGGAGCCAAATGGATCCCAATAGCTTAGTCTAGGGTCCTCATTCAAACTTCTTCAAAGTGGAACAACCGTGCTTATCGTTACGAAAGACTCCTTAAATCTCGAGCAGCGCATCATACGTTATTAGACGTAACACCCGATTCAAATCCCAAGTCAGACATCACGAAGAAAACGAAACGTGAAAAAATACTTCTTCGGCGACTTCCTCTCGAAAGATTTCTGACAAAAACTCTGAGAATCAAATAAAATTGCCATAAGAGAGCTTTTCTAACATCTGTCGTTCGCAGTCGACTTTAAACTGTGGGTCACGCAACTCCTGTATAAAATTAATACACACACCATAAGTGGTGTGAGAAGCTAGTTCGTAATTCTGACTGAAGGGTTGTAATGACCAATTAAGTATGCTTGTGTGTATGTATGTGGTACGATTTAAGTGATCTAGGTACAAGTGATGTATATATTGTAATTATTTGTTGTTGATAGGCCATTAACCATCCGATTATTGGATTTCGCCCTGTGTTCACACGAGTGAACAAATATTTAGCACATCCTTCCACACCTCTGCTTTTTGAGAGACTCCATTTTTCTGTTTTCTCAATTTGTGCCTTTCAACGCAGGCATGGTAGGCTTCTCAGCCGACTTCCAAAAATCTCCGCATTAAATGTACCCCTCACCGGGTTATCCTCTTTCATCCGAACAGCATGGCCAAGTCAGCACATTGCCTGTGTGTTAATGCGCAGCACAACTTCCATGTCGTTGAGGAGCAAGTACAGCTTATTGGAGGGAATGCGGAAATCATCGCCAACTCGTAATGGTCCAAAGATCATACATAACATTACAACCCTTCAATCAGGATTACGACCTAGCTTCTCTCACCACTTATGTTGTGTGTGTTAGTTTTATACGTGAGTGGCGGCACCTACAGTTTAAAGTTGCCTCCGAAGGGCAGATTTTTCAAGAAACTTTTCATAGCAAATGTATTTATTCTGAGATTTTTTGCCAGAAATCTACTAAAAGGAAGACGTCGAAGAAATATTTTTATTGGGGATATCTGACCTGGGGCTTAAACCGTCGCCTCATGCTTAATAAGCCAACACACTAACTACTAGACTACGGTGGATATTTCTCTCGAATACTCTCAAGGCTCTTGCAACTGTGCTTGATAATGTCCTTGCATCTGCGCCATAAATGTGCACGGAAAGGGTAAGCGACTTGTAGATTATACGTTTCATAGTACGATAGAGGTCTCTGCTAATCAATTGCCTATTGAGACCATAGTAGCACTTGATGGCAAGAGTAATACTACGCTTGATCCCCGCGCTGACAATATTTTTGCTGGTAACGGCGGAGCCAAGATAAATAAATTAATTATCGGCCGGAATCTGGTATCCAATACGCTGCATGTCCCTGCTTTCTTGCTCTATTTGTATTTAATTTGGATTCTCTTTACTGTATACAAGCTTTAGTTAAACAAACATTGTTAGGAAGGAAGACAAAAATAAACTTAACCATTACAGTGCAAACCATTGTTAGCATGTGAATATTCCACTATTAGCGTGTTGCTTAAGGGTTAGGGTCACAATAAAAAAATTTTCATGTACGAGAATTTTTTTTAAAATGTTCACAAAGTAATAAATTTTGATTTAAACGGCTCAAATATTTAGCAAAAAGTACACATTAAAATGTATTTGAAAACGAAGTAAACCTTTATCGCCTTTAAAAGTTCACTGTATTTCACAGAAAACTAGAACATGTTCACACAAAAATCTACTACTTAAACAGGCTCTAATATGTGAAATAATTAACCTGGTATACAAACAAGTTTATATAGAATAAAACCATTAGCAACTGAACAACGTTAACAACGTAAACACTAAAGAATGGAAAGGGAGGTAGCGTGCGGCGTGATATGGCTTTTGTGTGTGTGGCATAGTCTGTCAGGTCTAGTCCAGCCTAGCTGACAAATAATGGCCAACCGGAGTGTATAATAAAGAATAATTGAATACTGCATACGTTGCCACTCTTTAGTAAGTGCAGTCAGACACGTTGTGGCATTTGGCGGCAAATGAGGGGAAATGCCTTTTTTAAATTTTTTAGTTTCCCTGGAAAACGAGTGGATAATTATTGAGGCAATCGACATACCTGTACCCTGTAACATGTTAGAGATAGCGAGCTCTGTACAGGCCCTGGCCAGCTCGCCAGCAATGCAATTTTCAACGACATCGCTATGTCCTGCAACCGATATAAAAGTTACTTTTAAATGATTGTAATTTCTCTGAGAAATTCCCGACATTTATGGACAAGGACGGATATTGAAATGGTGAAATGGGACTTAATCGCACTCTGGCTGTATGAGTAAATCAAAAGGTTTTCAGAGAAAATCTCACCACTCAACAAGCATTACGCCGCTTTTAAAATTACAATGACCTCTGCTTGGAAAACACTGCTGTGGTGAAGCAACCTATGCATACATACATACTTTCATACGTAAATGGTCACTACAACCTTTCAGTCAGGATTACTAAATAGCACTTACTAATAACACTTTTTCCAGACAATTTAATTTTTTTCTCTCAGAATTCCTACTTAAAATCTGTCACCGAAGAAATATTTTTTAAAATTTCGTTTTGTTGGACATGTATAAGCCAGGAGTTATACCGTGGCCTCACGTCGAATGAGCCAACACACTACCTACTAAACTATGGCAGCCTGTAAGAAAGTTTAATATCAGAAGCGTTGGGCCAGGATTTGACTGCATTGAGTCTCACTGCCACCAGCTCAGACTTCTGAATTAATAGAAGGTTAGAAGGAAACCAATTTAATATAAGAAATAACGCCTTAATTGGAATGGAACAGAGCTTACTGGTCATCAGAACAGCTGACTGCCTGCATACTCTGTTTATCCGCTGACAATGGTATTGATGTGTGCACACCATCCACATAGACATTATACTCCAACTAATAACGAATGTTGCATACATTTTTCAATGGTATAACTTATACACATATTGCGTTTTTATCCTTTTAAAAACGTTTAAAATATGAGTTCGTAGATTGCAAATATAACAAAAATAAATTTTTGTTTTGTTTTAAATTAAATTCTTTATTATTCGCACAATTCTGCATGTCACTGTTCACACCTTGGTGTAAACAACAACAATTGCTTTCTTTGTTATTCTTCTTTACACTGTTTTGCGTAAACACTTACAATTGTTCGGCAGACCTTTATAAAGGAGATTGACAAGCCACGATTATTCTCTTTACACGCAACGCGTCTTCACACAAGACTGACTGAATTTTTACTAACACCGTTACCTGCTTTGTCTTGCCTTTTATATGCCAACGTAAACAGTCTGATGAATGTTCTTGAAGTCTAATGTTCATGGCTTCGCCTTCTCGAGATCTCCATAAATGTAAACATCGTTGTTTAATTGTTGTTTGTGTATTTTGTTTAATTTTTGTTGTTGCATTTTTGTTTACTTGTTCATCCACTTTTTATACTGATGTTGTTGGTATATTTTTGTTTACTAGATTATCATGTAAACAAGAACATTGTTTTTTGTTTTTTTAGTTTTTGTTTATAATTTTAATGTTAAGCTATGTAACACCATTTCCATTTACGTAACAATATTGTCTTAGGGTAAAAGTGGTAGGGTCAACAGACTACATAAAAAGAATATTAACTCCACGGAATTAACCCATTAACACCAACAAGGCGTAGGTGTATAATTAATATTCAACGAACGTCTTTTAACAAAAGCATGTTAAAGTCGTATTAATGAACAATTAAATAAGAATAATAATAACAACAACAAATATAAGCACTTAAAATCAACAAAACCATTAAAGGAGAATACAAACAAGTGGATTTACTGGTTGCCTATTGTCGCGACTATCAATGCATTTGAGAGTAGAGACATTCAAACACCAGCAGCAAATCGAATCAAAAATTCCGAACAGGTACGTGTGTTAAAAAGTCGCCAGCAAAGAAGAATAATGATGGACATTTAAGACACTTGTAGATGTAGATTGTGGCATATTGAAATGAAATTGAAATCTGGGAGAATCAATCAATGCAAACATACACACACACTAGTATTTACAAATAATTATAGAAGTACTAGTGGTCAAAGAAGCCTCTGGAAGAAGAACTTTTATAGTTGAATGTCTCAACCTGCATAATTTTATTGCAATTTTTGTTTTGCGATGTGAAGGAATCGCTCAACTTTAATTGAGCATACATAATTGCTTCAGTTAGGATCATGACCTAGTTTCTCACACCACTTATGTATAAAATTAATGCACACAACATGAGTGGTGGGACCTACAGTTTAAAGTCGACTCCACACGACAGATTTTTGAGAAACATTTCATGGAAATTTTATTTACTCTTAGAGTTTTTGTCCTAAATCTGCTGAGAGGAAGTCATCGAAGAAATACTTTTTGTATTTTATTTTGATGTCTGGCCTGGGGCTTGAACTCTGGCTTTTCGTCTAATTAGCCCACACACTACCTACTAAACCACGGCAATTTCAAATAATCGCACTGCGTAATATAACAACAAACACCAGCATAAAAAATGATAAACAAGTAAACAAAAATATACGAACAAACACCACAACAGTAAATGTAAACAAAATACACAAACAACAATAATAAAACAACGATGTTCACATTTATAGAGATCTCGAGAAGGCGAAGCCCCGAACATTCATCAGACCATATAAAAGGCAATACAAAACAGGCAACTGAATTAGTAAAAATTCAGTCAGTCTTGTGTGAAGACGCGGTGTGTTTGAAGAGAGTAATTGTGATTTGAAGATCTCCATTACAAAGATCTGTCGAATAATTGACTAGTAATTGTTGTGGTTTATGCACAGAGTGTAAACAGAGGAATAACAAAGATAAGCAATTTTTGTTATTTACATCAAGTTGTGAACAGTGGCACACAGAATTGTGCGAATAATAAAGAATTTAATTAAAACTAAACACAAATTTATTTTTATTTCATTTGCAATCTATGAGCTGATATTTAAACGTTTTTAAAAAAGCAAAAACGTAATCATACTCGTGAATGATGAGTGGCGGAACATACAGTTTAAAGTCGCATCCGTTTTTTGAGAAACTCTTCATGGCAATTTTTTTTGACAGAAATCTGCTGAAAGGAAGACGTTGAAGAAATATTTTTGTTGTAGATATCGGACCTGAGGATTGAGCCCCAACACACTATCTACTAGAGTACGATGACTTACATCAAGTTTAAACACTCCAACTGAATCGAGGAGACTTTTACGTCACGTTTTCTACGTTTATTTGATATAAATTTATTGATTGTTTTTTCAAGAGGCTAACGAAGTGACTGCTGGTCCTAGTCCCCCATATACTAACAATGTTCTCATCATATAATGACTGCGGGCGAAGGAGCAGAGGCCATAGAAGAATAAAACGAATTGTTTTGTTGCTTGAAACCAAAAGTTTGACGACACTTTATAAACCGAGCTTGATATCAGTAACTGAGTACCTTACCGGACATTGTGATGCAAAACATTTTCGCTAGATTTCTACAGAGCATTTCTGATGATGATGAGATATCTGACATGGGGTTTGAAGAGTGGCCTGACGCCTAATTAGCCAACGCAATACCATCTAGTAATTAGACTTCAAATCGTATTAGTCTCAACCTAATACTATGTTCAGATATGCACTTTTATTGAGTCAATATTCGGTTGATTGAGTACAATATTTTAAGCGTCCAGGCATAATAATATACGCAGTTTAGCTGCTCATTCAATATTCATTTGACAGCTGGTCAGTAAAACAGCAGGTTGTTTCAAAAACATTTTTTATTTTGTTTTTTGTTTTTTTGTTTTTTTTCCTTGTTTGTCGTTGTTGATATTTGACAGACATTTGAGCTGTCAAATATCAACAGAATGTGTTCGAATAATTGTAATATGCTCACTAAGCACATTTATGACAGTGCTGCATTTTAAGTTTTACTCAATATTATAACAATTTGCGTATTTATTGCGCAGTTATTAATTGAAACTTTATATGAAGTGTTGAGCTCAATAATGGCGTTTATAGCGATTTACGCAATAAAGGTGCATATCTGAACACCGTATAAAACTGAAATTTGTGTACGGAAGTGATGCTCTTGCAACAGTGAACGAATTACATTGCCAGTGTAAACACTTTTCGTATTTTATATACACATGCATATATTTATTATTTATTCGTATAGTAAACAATACTATTTAATGCAAATTTTTATTGTTATTGTTTTCATTTTATAATGACTTTTTTTGGTGTTGCATCGCACGTTCTCTCTGTTAAAATACACAAATCACTTTAAATGTGGTTTCAACCAAAACAAAAGCAAAAACAAAGAAGTAGCAAAACGCAGTGTATGCCAGCATAAATATTTAACCTCTTGTTCCATTTTATTTCTCTTTCCATGTCATGCACTTGGTTTCGTTTTTTAAAATTTATCCCGAATGCTTAAAATTGTTTCAATGCAAATGAATTCACTTTAAATGGTTCAATAAAATTAACAATTTTTATGGTTTAGCATTCTATATAGCCGAAAATAATTAAAAACGCCCACTTTTTTCCAGGCATAAATCAATAGTTGACAGTAAATAACACCGGCTGTCGTTTACAATCTTAAATAAGTTTTCCGCAAAAATGGATTAAATACCGCGTCTGTTTTTTTTTCTTTTGTACAGAAGATTCATTTTAATTGGTTATTAAAGTTTAATCTTTTAAAACTAAAAAGGTAAAGAATTAAGGCTGTTTAAATACAATTTAAATCGAAAAGCATAAGAGGACAACAGCGTTTATGGAAAACAGCGTTTAGGAAAAAATCTTCAAATAAGAATTGAAATGGAAAGTGTGTTTGATGCGCTTAAATTCCTCGCATGTCGATTAATTGCATGAAATACTGGTCCAGTAGCAGATTGTGCATAATATTTGCCAAGAAGACAGAACCAAATTTTGTCATTAAATTTTGTATTCCCCAGAAAGCTACATTTCAGCTTCAGAAGTATTTCCCCTTTACAACTTCTGCAGAAGTCCTCGCATATGCTTTCAAATGCCTGTAACCCGTTCCTAAGGAAAACTTTGATCAGGTTTAACACAAATTTTATTCTATAGTCGCCGTAGTCTGGTAGCGAGTGTATTGGCCTATTAGACACGAGGTCTCGGTGCAAACCGCAAGTTAGACATCTCCGACAAAACGACACATAAAAAAATATTTCTTCGGCGACTGCCTCTCAGCAGATTTCTGACAAAAACTCTGATAGTAAATAAAATTACCATGAAAAGTTTCTCAAGAACCTGTCGTTCGGAATCGACTTTAAACTGTAGGTCCCGCCGCTCATGTATAAAATTAACACACACAACATGAGTGGTATTGAGAAGCTAGGCCGTAATCCTAGGTCAAGGGTTGTAATGGCCAATTATGTATGTATGTACAATTTGCTTTAATCGTTATTCTTTCTTTTACACTCGTTCGTTAGATTTTCAAAACAGAGATCTTCAAACCACGATTCTCTTCACACGCAACGTCTTTACAAAAGATTGACTTAATACTTGTGACGCTTTGTCTTGCCTTTTATATCGCTGGGTAAATAGTCTGATGAATACTCTCGAAGGAGAATGACTGCCTTCGGGAAATATCTAAAAATGTAAACAAGTTGTTTTCATTACTGTTGTTTGTGTATCTTGTTTACATTTGTCCTTGCAGTGTTGTTGTTGCTTGTTTACTTTGTTTACCCCTTTTTTCATACACTGATGTTGTTGTTATATTCTTGTTTATTCTTTGATCATGTAAATAAACCCATTGTTGTTGTTGTTGCTATATTTTTGCTTATTCTTTTGTCCATTGTTTTGTTTTTGGAACTTTTGTTTATCATTTTAATAACACCATTTCCACTTTCGTAACAATATGTATGTATGTATGCAGATCCTATTAAAATCACCTTCGGCTGATACATTTTATTATTAGGAATTCTTCACTTTAAGTTCCCAAGTACCATGCAATGACAGAAAAGATGTTCCGTTGTCTCCTTTTTTGTTTCTTGCCATTACAATTTCTGCTGAAGTTGTTGTGAGGTAATTCCAGTCTCACAGAATGTGATTTCGAGGTCAGTAATTGCAATTGCTTTGGGGTTCCTACGAGGAACTCTGGTCTGGTTTAACAAAAGTTTTGTTCAGCCCAAATTCATATCGTTGCAGATCTATCGGATCCCTTTAAAAGTGAGTTCATTACTCCGTCATGAATGAGTGAAGTTTGCTTGAGACCCTAGTTTCTTCATCATCAGAGGAATGCCAATCTCACATATGAATTCAATCTAACCAGCCTTTGCAAGTGGGTCAGTTTCATTGTTACCCTTAATGTTCCCATATTCAGGAACCAATATGAGAGTCAGCGCCGAATATTTCGCTTTCTACTTCACAGATGGTCATCATTATTGAACAATCTTAAATGTGGTGAAAATGTAATCTAAGGATCTAATAGTTAATGAATTGTCTTTAAATACCAATCGATATACTTTGATATCGGATTCTCACAATGGCAGTCTGTGTAGTCAAAATCATTTTGACTGCACGAGACTGACTTCCTTCACTTACTTAGCGATTGTAAACCAATCTCTAAGTCAAACTTACGACCTATTTTCTCTTACCACCGATGTTGTGTGTGTTTACTTTATCCATAAGCGGCATAACCTGCTGTTAAAAGCCAACTCCGAATGCTATATTTTCGAAAATCATTTCTTTTCCATTTTATTTTTCTACTCCTACAGTTTTTGACTAGACGACTGTTGAGAGGAACTCGCCGGGAAAATATTTTTCATATTTCGCAGCTGAACTAGGAGTTAAACCACAGCCTCGCATTTAATAAGCCAACGCACGACCAAATAGGCCACGGCAACTTTGACTGAACGAAACGGTGGAAGTTTATTAGGCTAAATGAGTTGCAGTGAATTAAAGGTTTGTTATTAGAAAGTTTCCAATGTTTCCTATGAAACTTCTCTACATTCTTGTGTATGAAACGAGTATGGCTTTCAGAGATCAGCAATGAGTATTCAAAAATATGAGTAGAATCGAATCGTACTCATAATTTCTGATACTTTTACGCATTCATACTTATTTTAATATCATGGAACCTCTACTCATATTCAAAGTTTGAAGTACTCATCACATTCATACTTAACAACACGTATGATGTTGTTGATTTCGGCTCTCCATAACTCAACATTTACAAGAATTACAAAATAAGTATGATTCGCGTACGAACACTAGAACATCGAATCATTTGTAAGTATTATAGTATTTTTCTAAAGTTATGAATCTGCATGAGCAGGCTTATGAATCAAACATATTTTGAATAGTATGAGTCAAATCAGAGCAGTTAAATTTCAACATTATTGCCTCATTTATATTTAAAATTTCATGAGTGCTTATGAATAGCAAAAAAAAACCATTCATTGCTGAATTCTGATGGCTATGTATCTTCCTTTGAACATAACCTAACATTGGTTATAATTAATGCTCATACGAGTAAAATAAGGGTACGAATCGGCTGTTATGAGCCGTTAATATTATTTTCTTAAAAAATATATGAAACTCAAGTGTTGAAGTGTTGCAAAATCACACACACGCAGAGCGTTAACAAGTTTTCGATTAAAAAGAATAATTTAAAGGAAAGTTTTTTTGATTGTATTTCACTTCAGTAAAATTTTAAAATCAAGGGGAAAGTACAGAATGCAACGAGATATGCATTGTTTACTTAGCCAGGTTGTGCAATAAGTTTCTTTAAAGGAAGTGATGACCCCATAATAAACAATACCACACAATGGTTACCAACTACTCACTCATACATGTGAAACAATGAACACTACAGACTATGTTCGAGTTGCAAGAGTATACGTGTTTCTATTTATTCCCATAAGTATGTGCACTCAGCTGATTAGCATACGTTTGAATGAAACATTTAGTGGCCAAAAATTCTTGGTCTACCATACACGTACCAATGATGACATCATTGATGATTTAAACTGAGTCACACACTTATACTTCCAGTCATTATGATTCCACATGAAACTTTCGTATCCAAAATAAATCTGAAAATGATGATGACCGCTATCAGCAGCACGAGCAATATTTGCTTAAATACCACGATATTGCAAACTACATTCATTGTGTACAACAGACAAATGTTGTTTTGTTTGTTTTTTAGTTGTTCTTACGTTTTCGTGTTAAAATTTTTTAGGTTCAATGGAAAGAAACCGCCCTTATTGAAGATTGAAAAATAAACAACACAACACAGTCATAAATTAAATGATTTGAAATTGAGGGCTTCTTTATGTCTGGCAAAAGAAAAAAAACTGAGGAACACTAAAAATATTACTTGGAGTGTGATGTTTGAGAAATTTGCGAACTAATATAACAATATAAACGATAGCTTCAGAATCTATCATTAACTTCAATTTGAGTGGACTTTGTTGATGTTCAGAACCGAGAGTTTAATTACGCCCTTCCCAACTTTGAATTGAAATGCAACAAAGTGTGTGTATGAGAGATATCATCGAAATTCTTTATTTGTTTCAAAGGCCTGTGTGAATGTACATACTGTTACGTTTTTAAATTACCCTTTTAAAAACGTCTAAAATATGAGTTCGTAGATTGTAAATAAAAATAAAAATAAATCTTTGTTCAGTTTTAAATAAATTCTTTATTATTTAACAACAACAATTTGGTTTTTTTTTTGCTATTCTTCTTTACACTCTGCTGCGTAAACACTAACAATTGTTCCACAGATATTTATAACGGAGATCTTCAAACCACGATTATTTTCTTCACACGCAATGTGTCTTCACACAAGACTGACTAAGTTTTTACTAACCCCGTTGCCTGCTTTGTCTTGCCTTTTACATAGCAGGGTAAATAGTCTGATAAATGCTCTTGAAGGAGAATGACTTTGCCTTCGTGAAATCTCTATAAGCATGGTGTTTACGTTATTGTTGTTTGTATATTTTGTTTACGTTTGTCCTTGCAGTGTTGTTGTTGCCTGTTTGTTTACTTGTTTATCCCTTTTTTATACGGCTGTTGTTGCTATATTTTTTGTTTATTTTTTGATCATGTAAACAAGTCCATTGTTTTTGTTTTTGCAGCTTTTTTATCGTTTTAATGTTAAACGATGTAACACCATTTCCATTTTCGTAACAATACACAACATACATATGTACATCACTGGCCATTACAGCCATTTAGTCACGATTACGGCCCTATTTCTCTTACCATTTATGTTGTGTTTTAATTTTATGCGTGAACGGCAAGACATACAATTTCAAGTCGATTCCAAATGGCAGACTTTTGAAAATCTTTTCATGGCAATTTTATTTACTCACAGAGTTTTTGCCGGCAATATGCTGAGAGAAAGTTGCCGAAGAAATACTCTTTGTACTTTGTTTGATGTCTGACCTGGGGTTTGAAACGTGGCCTTAAGTTTAATAAGCCAACACACTACCTACTAGACTACGGCAAGTATAAAATCTTACATGAATTCTCAGGGTGAATGGCATTTTCAAAGTTAAATTTTCCATGAATCAGGCTGAATTTGAGCGATGGCATGAGTTATGTTGGCTTTGAGAAATATTATGGTTTATGGCTTAGTCGAAAGAAAGAAAACTAACGAGGTCAAATGGCACTATCTCGGTAGCCAGTTGAAATCGCTTCCACGTGAAATAACCATGCCCTCAAATCACTCGCGCCGATTATCGAATATGACATGAGCTGTGTGGTATGTAGCGCTGTTCTGTTTAAACTGCATAATGTTAACATCGAGACCTTTCAATTTGGGCTAAGAGAAGTTGATAGTCATCGACCTATAATCCTCGTTGTCATCCGTGATGGCCTAGTCAATGTCTTCTTTAAGAAATATAGACCGGTGACATTGTCAAACTAAAATCCACATCAAACATTGACTTCTTCGGATGGTATTGTTCTCACGCCTCATCTAAAATTCGAAAGTATGCTCATGTACCTCTTAACCAGCATTGGGCTTCATGAGTGAAGATAATTGTTATACGGAAACTAGAGTCAGTGCGGTACTGCTCCAGAGTCCATTCAGCGAGCATATGCCGTTGTCTATGATCGTCTGCCTTCAGTTCGTGAGGATTTGGCAAAACAGATTGCATAAATGACATCTAATTTGACAGATGTAACTTCAATTGGCTTATTAGACATGAGACCACGGTACAAAACAGAGATCAGCAATGAGTATTCAAAAAGACGAGTAGAATTGAATCATGCTCAATATTTCTGATACTTATACGCATTCATACTTATTTTAATATCATGGCACCTCTACTCATATTCAAAGTTTGAAGTACTCATGATATTCATATTTAACAACACATTTATAAGAATCACAAAATAAGTTTGAATCGCGTACGAATACTAAAATTCTTACTAGAAGGTTGTGTGTTTGCTCTGCTTGCTGCTCTGTTTTTTTTTGCTTATGTGTCTTTTTTTCTTTTATTGTAAATGCAACAACAACTAAGACTGTAAGTTTTGATGAATGATTTGAGCGACTCGAATCATATATAACTATTATAAGTGTTTTTCCAAAGTTCTGAATCCAAGTGAGTAGGCTTATGAATCAAACATATTTCGAATGGTATGAGTTTGATGTCAACGTTGTACTCATACTCATTGTACTCATACTTATAAATCAACGTTGTAGTGAGTACGAATGAATCAGAGCAGTTACATTTCAATATTGTTGACTCACATTCAAAATTTCATGAGTGCTTATGAGTAGCGAAGAAACCATGCATTGCTGATCTCTGGTACAAACCACAGGAACGAAATCTGAAAAACGTATTTCCTAGGCGAATCCCTCTATACAAGATTCTGCCGAAAACTGAGAATTAATCAAATTGCCATGAAATGTTTCTTAAAACATCTGCTGTTCCGAATCGACTTTTAACTTTAGGTCCCACCACTTATGTATAAAATGAAAACACAACATCATGGGTGGTGTGAGAAACTAGGTCGCAATCTTGACTAAAGCGTTTAATGATCAATTATATTATGGCACCCAAACTTAAAAATCTGCTCTAAATTAATGAGCCTTCATTTATTTTTCGATAATTTAATAAATTCCCTTCAAATGATTTTCTCTTACACTTGTGCTGGAATTAAATCTCTTTCAGTATGAATCTGTAAATGCGTGTAATTGTCATGTTTAATCACGTGTTAAAATAAATACTTTTGAAAATAATACAAATACTTGGTAAATATTTGCCAACAGCATTATACTGTCTCCATTGTTTTGGTTGCATAAGGACAAACATGCTGATGGTATTCCAACTATCATAGCCGTTGTAATAAGATTTGTAACGCAGTTACAAGTTATAAGCCATTGTGTAAAACAAATTAATTTTATTTGTTTTAACCATTTGACGTCATTCTGATGGTTTTGGGATTATAATTGAGTGCTCTTCGCTGTCGAAAGAGCAGAAACTAAGGAGGGATTAAAGAAGCCTATTTGTTAGACAATATTTATTCGTTTTATTTTTATTTTTTTCTTGAATTGTTTGTTTACTTTTAATCTATGTTTTGCTATTTTTGTTTTTGTATTATTTTTATTGTATGTTTTGTTTTTATTTTGTTTTACTATCATTTCTATTATTTTAAATGGAGTATTTTTTAACACCTGATACAAAGCAAAAGGATGTGATGTTTCACTCATTGGAGCGTGTTTCGTGGAGTGTATACATTTTTTAAAGAAGAAAAAAAGAATCCTTTTGATCCCCAATTCCAATTTTAATGAACGAATTGTAAGGCGATACAACGTCTATGCGACAGTGAAAATAAACCTGAGTGATTACATTGCAGTCTAAGTTTTTCACTAGGTTGAGTAGAACTTTTTTTTTATTTTTCTCGAACCCTCCAAACTCGTTTTATTTGACAAAAACGTTTTTTTTTTGATCTTTTCACACACAAAATTATTGATTACGCAAATATGTTTGAACCTATTTTAAAAATCCAAAGATTTTTAGAAAGGGGAGATATTATCCCTTAAAATGGTATACAGAAACGTTTTGTTCAAACTTATATGTTATGAGATTTGATGGAGTAAACTTGGAAAATATTATGTTTTTCTTATTTTTTCAAATTTGGCCATTCTTAATTGCAAAATTTAATTAAAAAATGTGAAATGAGTGCAGACATTCTTAAAGTGCATTCACTTGTCAAGAATTTGACACTTTGTTTGATAAAATTGGACAAAAATTATCGTAGTTATTACTTAAGGAGTATAACAGCTTAGTCATAATTTGTATATATGCTGTGTCATCAAATGAACTTTCATTTCAAAAATTTTCAAAATTTTTGATGGATCTTGATTGTTTATCTGAGCTGTTTATCTACCAAAAGTAGTCTAATACTTCGGTTTTTCGTAAATATTATTATGTCAGGATTACGATCTAGCTTCTCACAACAGCTTATGCTGTGTGTTAATTTTATTCATACGTGGTGGAATCTGCAATTTAAATTCAACTACAAACGGAGATTGATAAACTTTTCATGGCAATTTGATTTACTCGCAGAGTTTTTGATGGAAGATTACTGAGAGGAAAATGCTGGAGTAATATTTTTTCATATTTCGTTTTATTGATGTCTGAGCTAAGGTTTGAACCCTAGTAAAACAAACGACACATTTTTGAGAAGCTTTTCATGGCAATTTCATTTACTGTCAGAGTTTTTAGCAGAAGACTGCTGAGAGAAAGTCCTCGAACAAATATTTTTTCATATTTCGTTTTGTTGGAGATGTCTGACCTGGGGTTTGAACCCAGGTCTCATGTCTAATAAGCCAACACACTACCCACTAGACTATGGCGACAATGGAACAAAATTTGTATTAAACCTGATCAAAGTTTACCTTAGGAATGGGCTACAGACATTTGGAAGCATGTGCGAGGACTTCTGCAGAAGTTGCAACGGCGAGCTAATTGGGAACGTGAGATGAAATGCTCTTGGGAACCCAAACCCTATTGACAGAATTTAGTTCTGTCTTCTTGATAAATTCTATGCACAATCTGCTACTGGCTCCAGTATTTGAAGCAATTAATCAACTTGTAAGGAATTTAAGCACATTTTTTTTTTTTTTTTTCATTTATTTTTTTTTTTTTTCTTTATTGAATCTTCATTAATAATGAACTAACAATAATTATTCAAATCTTAAAACTACAAAGAAAATCTTAAAACTAAATGAAAATCTTAAAACCAAAACAAAAATTATATATTTATTTAGCCATTGCCAAATAAAATAAAGTATTCAAAAATAATAATTCAATAATAATAATAATAATAAATAAAATATTCAAAAATAAAATTCAATAATAATAATAATAAATAAAAATTCAAAAAGAAAGTATCATGTCCCTCATCTTCGGCCGAGCGCAAGAGTATCCTTTCTCTTCAAACGAATATGGCCAGCGTGACGTAAGATACCACGGACTAACGGGTTTATGTGGCCATCTAGGTTATCTAAATACTTTTCAGCACATCTTGTAATTTCCATTTTAACCAGCGGGACGTCCAGATCTTTGTGAATATTTGAGTTTTTGATATACCAAGGGGCGGCAGTGATCATTCGTAAAATTTTATTTTGGCGCCTCTGAATTTTCTCCACGTTTGAAGCACATCAACCACAATTTCTCTTTCAATTCTTATTTGAAGATTTTTTCTTGAAGAAAAAAACTGCGAACACATAAACGCCGTTGTCCTCTTATGCTTTTCGATTTAAATTGTATTTAAGCAGCCTTAGGGCTTTTAATTCTTTATCTCATTAAGTTTAAAAGTTTAAACTTTAATAACCAATTAAAATGAATCTTCTGTACAAAAACAAAAAACCCGACGCGATATTTAACCCACTTTGCGGTAAACTTATTGTGAGTGTAAATGACAGCCGGTGTTATTTACTGTTAACTATTGATTTATGCTTGAAAAAAGTAAGCGTTTTTAATTATTTTTCGGCTATAAAGAATTTGAAACTGCTGCATTAGTTTTTGAACCAATTAAACAACCAGTTTGAAGTCGACTACAAATGATGGATTTTTGGGAGTATTATGTACAAACATTATTAATTAGTATCTTTTGGTAACCCTGTTTAGGTTAAGTAGCCGGTATCCATTCACTACCTGTTATTAAAATAATACTCATAGAATTATACCGTTTTTGTAAAGTGTAACATTCATTAAATAAGGAGTGTTCAAAAGTATAACAGGGACATTTTTCAGAGTTTGTTTTCCAGAAATCTTGCTGAGAGGAAGTCGCCGAAGAAATATTTTTTCATATTTTGTTTTGTTTTAGATGTCTGTCCTCAGGATTCAAGCGTGGCCTCACGTCCATTAAGCTAACAAACTACCTACAGTGTACGGCGTCTTCAACGTTAATTTATTTTAACAAAATTTGGAAGATTGTAAGCACATTTAAGTCTGTTTCCAATAAAATCTTTCATTTATTAAGAGTCTTAGAACAGGGACTTTTCAAATTTGATAGCTGACAGTCATCTTGTTGAAGCTACATCTGCCAGAATATTTTTCATTTATTCAGTTATTCTAGTCGAGCAAAATACCTCGCGATTTTCATCGATAAATCATTTTCAGAGCAGAGATTTATTTTTGTTTGAATGGATACGTAAACAAACAATCAATTGTCGAATTCGAGACGAAATCAGTTTTAAAAAAATTCAGGATTCGACATCGTGTCGTGTAGTGTGGATCCATCAGTAGTTGTTCGATGACATTCTCGGGGATGTATAAACGACTCTCATAAAAGAATGTATCGATTGAAAGCGCTGTAGTCTAGTAGATAGTGCGTTGGCTTATTCGACGTAAGGCCGAGATTTAACACCTGACTCAGATATTTCCAACCAGCAAAATATACTGCCAAGGAAAACGTCTTAAAAACCTGTCATACGCAGACGATTTCACAATGTGCATAAGAGACACAATACTGTAGGTGTGGGATCTAAGGTACGTTCATACTGATAACATGACTGCTGTATAATGACTTTATGACTGACTTCAGGGTTAAGATATGGAAAGTTGCAAGATTTCTCTCTTCATATCTTTTATAAGATGAGTAGTTAGTAAATTTCTCTTACGGCTCTACAAATCATTGGTTCTCTTCCACCATCGATGCCATTAGCTAGTTGGTGTTATTGCCAGTACTTTGATTTTGGTGGGCTGTTACACAATTTGTTGGCTGTTGTGATGCTGTGACCATATTGTCCTCCTTTTGTCGCTTGTTTGTGTTTCCCTTTAATGTTGGCTCTTTAGTATCGAACTGTGTGAAACAGTAACTTTCTTTTACACTGTGAATCTTGATCGTCTTCGAAGAGGCATTAGTCTAGTCGGTAGGTATGTTGGCATATTAGACAAGAGCCCTCGGCGACTACCTTTCAGCAGTTTTTTGGCAAAAGTTGTTAGAATAAATCACATAGCCATGAAAAGTTTCTGGAAAATCGAAGTCGACTTAAACTGTGGGTCCCGCCGCTACTAGATAAAATTAACATTTACAACATAAGTGGTGTGAGAAGCTAGGTTGTAATCCTGACTAAGGGGATAATTTATGGGCATTTATTTTTTAAATATGATTTTCAAGATGCGAACTTATTATTTATGGTACATACGATGAATTTTTTAATATTTTTTCCAATAAATCTAGCTAAGGGGTGCTGCTGCTTTGCCGTCATAAACCAAAGGCTTAGCTTAGCTCCATAAAAAGTAAAACACGTGAATGAATTTTTTTTAAAATAAAGTTTTTGTATAAATTTCTACGTGTAATTTAAAACGAAAAATAATTTGTTTCCAAACTACCTACACTTCTTTCCTTCTCTTGCCAATTCTCTCCGTGTTCTATAATAAATTTCCTGATGCAATATCCTTACGTTTTAAAATAAAATACGAATAAAATGTATGGAAAAAAATTATTTATTAATATTTACATTGACAGCATTGTTGTAGTTGCAACATGTTGCCAGCGCAAACAACCATCTAAGCAGGCGGCAGGCAATCCGTCCGAGAGGAGTAAAAGTTTTTGTAGTCGAGTTTGGTATGTTTTATGGTAACATGCTGACGTTAATTGACCACAACAATTTGCAAGTGTAGTAAATTATAATAAAATGTATGCGGTTCGGTATACTCTCTCTCTCTCCGTCTCACTTAAAGCATTTTGTTTATATTGCCTTCGCATTATTGTTTTATTACTTTTTGTTCTCTTTTTATCATGTTTTTTGCATCTACGCGTGGCTATTTTGTCTGTGTTTTGACTTATAACACACAGGTATTGGTTTTGAAACCTACGCCATCGGTTAACCGATTTTCTGTGTTGCTTGTTTCTGCTTGTTGTTGTTCATTTTAATTTTTAAACGTTTGCTCACTAGTTTGTGTGTTTTTCACGCATTTTTAAAATTTTTGTTTTTGAAATAATCGCTATACTCAAATGGGTTGCAAGTTTCGATTGGTTTTGATAAAGAGGCCTCTTGTATGATTATTATCATACGCTGTTTACTTCCTTGCTTATTTGCACGTGGCAACTTCTAGAACCCTACTGTTGGTCTTCAATTGCTATTCTTTTGTTTTGAAGCCGCCGTAGGGTAATATATAGTGTGTTATCTTATTAAACGTAATCGGTTTGATTGATCTTGACTTCAAGAGTTGGAAAACAAAAAAGTTTTTGTGGATAATTTTCGACCCAAAACTATTCTAGAGCGTTAGTGTAATAGAGAGGATGAAAAAAGCTTATGCCTCCAAAAGACCCAAGAGCAAGATTAGGCAACTTAAATCTACCACCACATACTGACTTTACTGTTTACGTTTGGAAGGTTGTGTCCAAATGCCAATACCAATGTCGACTGATAGACAAATTGCGCAGGTTGTCAGTTGTACTAGCCACCAGTGCACTCTGTTCCATTCTAATGCATTTTTTGCTCAAATAACTCCGATCTGACCTTATATTAAACCAGTGGACAGAGGAAGCTTAAGGTAAGGCTTAAAGCCAGTGAATATAACCGTATAACCTAAACTTTTTAGAGTATAAATCTACAAGTGGGAAAAAACTTCTGTCAAAGCGCAAGCAACAATTAGATTTAAGATTACAGGAATATAATGTAGAATCCTGGCTTAACTTGAATTATTTATATGCTGCGATAGGAGATTTTATTTCAGAATTCCATAAAGAGGCCTCTTGTTTGATTATCCGCCTGATGGAATCCTTACATTATTGTTACGAAAATGAAAAAATCTAAAGACTGGTGTTTTGCTTTTACATTGCTTAACATTAAAATTATAAACAAATGCTACAAAAAACAAAACCATGCTTACAAATTATCGTACTGCTTAATATAACGACAAACACCAACATAAAAAAGGTAAACAAGTAAACAAAAATACAACAACAAACACCATCACAAAAAATGTGAACAAGTAAACAAAAATACAACAACAAACACTAAAAGAATAAATGTAAACAAAATACACAAACAACAATAATGAAACAACGATGTTTACATTTATAGAGATCTCGAGAAGGCGAAGTCACAAACATTCGCCTTCAAGAACGTTCATCAGACTGTTTACGTTGCTATATAAAAGGCAAGGCAAAGCAGGCAACGAGTCAATAAATGTTCAGTCAGTCTTGTGCACGGACGCGATGTGTTTGAAGAGAGTAATCGTGGTTTGAAGATCTCCGTTAGTATGATCTGTCGAACAATTGTATAGTAATTGTTTATGTAAAGGGTGTAAAAAGAGGAATAACAAACAAAGCAATTGCTTTTGTTTACATAAAGTTGTGAACAGTGGCAAACTGAATCGTACGAATAATAACGAATTTTAATTAAAACTAAACACAAATTTATTTTTATTTTATTGGAAAACTACGAGCTCATACTTTAAACGTTTTGTAAAAGATAAAAACGTAACAGTATATAACGATTCAAAAATTTTATATTTATAGTTTATATTTATATATATATATATATATATATATTATATATATTTCCTATAGGCTGACTAACCACTCAAATGACAGAACTGAGTCTGAGGAGAATAAGCCAGTGCCCTTGCCATGAAGAAGCAGAGGTAACAATAACAACATTTATTTGGAAGACAAAGCTAGTAGTTCAGTCACTACCGTGCTCTAAGACATTACGACACGATGACTACTTATACTCGAAGGATGATATATTTAGGGAATTCTAGACAACCTCTGCCATATTTCCCACCAGGAAAAGTCTTCAAACCTGCAAAATCCTAATACAAAATGCACCACTTTTTGCAGCATTATTCAAACTGTTCGTCGTGAACTACTTGGGCAGTACTTGTTAGTATGACTCCTCAATGTTATTCAAACTGCTTCCTGAATAAGCTATTGTTACGTTTTAACCCGTATAACACAACATACATACATACATAATTGGCCATTACAACCCCTCAGTCAGGATTACGGCCTAGCTTTTCACACCACTCATGTTGTGTGCGTTAATTTTATAGTGACGGGACCTACAGTTTAACGTCGACTCCGAACGACAGATTTTGGAGAAACTTTTTCATGGCAGGTTTATTTACTCCCAGAGTTTTTGCCCGAAATATGCTGAGAGGAAGTCGCCGAAGAAATATTTTTTTCATATTTCGTTTTGATGTTTGATCTCTGATACGAACCCGGGCTTTACGTCTAATAAGCCAACACAATACCTACTAGACTACGGCGTATAATACAACAGTGTTTTACTATTCTCTGGAGATATTACTGTACGCTGTTTATTTCCTTCCTTATTTGCACATGGAACTTCTAGAATCCTACTGTTGATTTGTAATTGTTATTCTTTTGTTTTGAAGTCGCCGTAGGGTAGTAAGTAGTGTGTTGGCTTACTAGATGGGAGGCTCACAACACAGACATCTTGAACAAAATGAAATATGAAGAAAATATTTCTTCGACTTCTTCCTCTCAGCAGATTTCCAGCAAAAACTATGAAGCAAACAAAAAATTGCCATTAAAAGATTCTCAAAAATCAATATTTTGGAGTCGACTTTAAACTGTAGACCCCACCGCTCATGGATAAAATTAACAAACCCAACATAAGTGGTAATCCTGATTGAAGACTTGTAATGACCAATTATGTATGTAATATGTGTCACATGATTAATATCGCTTAAGGTTTCCCAGACCTAATGTATGGAGCGGTCAATAGTAGAGGTAGAATGACTGTCAACATTATTTTTTTAATTTTTCCATTATTTTTGTATTATCGTTGAAAAGCTGGTTGTGTCGTTTGTATTTTTGAGCCAACCAACCGAAGTTGATGATATTGATGATGTTGTTTTTATTATTGGTAAATTTCATTGCTTTTGTTGTTGTCGTTTTTATATATTTTATCATACTTTGTTCGGTCAGCCTGTATTAATGAATTTTCCAGCGTTTATTTTATTTGTTATTAAGGCACCGTGTAATTTTTTAAAACACGTTCAATTGGCTGCTGCTGACATCATGACATTGCTGCTGCCTAAGTGAAATGTTAACAACAACAACAAAAAAGTCTTGATGACAAAACTGTCAACAAAACACTTCAAAAGCAAAATGCCATTAGGCGCTATTGAGGCTTGTTTTTTATTTTTTATATGCGGATACAGAGTCAAGGATTAAAGCCGGGCACGGTTTGGTGGCTAAGTAGGAAATTGCACAAGTTTTTTTAAAGTGTGCATAATATAGTCCAGAAAAAAGAGGCTTAAGTTTGACTATATATTGAAGAAGAAATTAATGATGAGAGTGCTTAAAAGCTTACATAAATGGCTTAATTTAAGGACGAGACTCTTTAAAATATTGAATTAAAAAACTATAGAGTCTACTCTCAGGTAGTTTCGAACTTTGATAGTTTATAGCAGCCATCTTGTTGAAGTTACATCTGTCAAGTTAGATGTCAGAGTCAGATTTTCACAGATTTTTAAATTGAAATTCTGTAGTTCAGGACTAGTAAGCTTACATCCTATCCAGCTATTGTTTGCAGATGCAAGAAATTAGTGAAATTAAAATTAAAGCTGCATCTGTCAAGTTAGATGTCATTTACTCAGTCTAACACCATTGGGTGAATATAGCATTCAAGAATACAAGTATGCGTGCTCGCTGAAAAGGTATTCTGGAGCTGTTTGTCTTTTGATTTGAATTTTCATCGGAAAATTCTTGGATGAATAGATCATCCCACTTGAATAAAATATGAACTGGTCATCGAATCGTTTAAACTTGAATATAAGCTAACTTCAGGTACATATTTAGAACTTACTTTTGGCATAGTACTTGGGCACTTTATAAGACTCCATTGTACCCTTGTGCTTGTCACAACTACGACTCCTGGTTAACAGGAATTGATTCCTACATTTTCTAATGGGTTTCGTACAAACCACCATAACAAGTAGTTTGCAAAGATTTTTATTATTTTATTAAACAAATTTCGTTTATTGTCATTAATTAATAGAGCAAATGATGAGTGAAATTTCTGAAAAAAATAAAATCTTTTTCAATTTTTTTTTTGCGGTATATTGATAAACACCATCACAATTGAATGCGCAAACAGTGGTTTGCGACAAAAGAAAAAAAACAGGAAATCTTTAGTATCAACAGATTTGCAAAAAAATCTTGTTCAGATAAATGCAGAATGCTTTAAACGGTTTAAAGCTAATGAACTGCACAGATAGTATTACAATAAAACCAAAAAAACTTTCAATATCTGTCCTTGGCATCAACAGAAAGAGGACAAAATTTGTTATTTATAAACGTACATAAATAATTGGTCATTACAAACCGTCAGTCAGGATTACGACCTATCTTCTCAAAACACTTGTGTGTGTTCATTTTATACATGAGTGGCGGTACTTGCAGTTTAAAGTTGACTCCGAACGACAGATTTTTGAGAAACTTTGCCAGAGTGTTTGCCAAAAATTTACTGGGAGAAGAAATATTTCTGTTCATACTTCGTTTTGTTGAAAATGTCTAACCTGGGGTTTGAACCCCGACATCACATCCAATAACCCAACACACCTACTAGACTACGGCGACTACAATTTATTTCAGAATATTGACCAGTCTATTAAATTTACTTGAAACAATTTTAGATGATTTCGTAATACTCGGAGAATTCTAAAGCGAAAGGAACTTTACATATATTTTCGAAGATTCCTGCCATATCTGTATGATATATTCGCTTCCTATGCCAACAATAGATTGTTAAAATAGTAGTTATTCCGCTATATACTCATACTTCACTGGCTTATATACTTAGGATGTAAGATTTTAATCGATGAATAAGTGCCAAAGCACTCTTACTGAAAACTCTGTTATTGAGGATAAGTATGGAAACCTTATTTACTTACATAATAGCTCGTTACAACCCTTTTTTCAGAAGAACATCATTCAGGGGACGGTCCCTACTCATGGTCCTAGGTATAAGAGTACAGACGGAGTATTGTGTTAGTTTTTGTGAATCTTTTTATATTATAAGTGGCACGAGGGTTCCACACACCGATAGTCTGGCTAAAGAACGAATGCTTTGACCACTCGACCACAAACGGATATGCCTCTGCCAGAAAGACGAGTGCTACGTAAGGAAATACGATTTTCGGGAACAACTTCCGTTATTCTGTTAGAGCAAAATCTGTAGTATGAGCGATAGGACAGTGAAACACAAGGCAGCATTACGAACTAGTTTCTAACACCAACCATATTGTGTGTATTAATAAGTACAGTTTACTTCATCTTCATCTCTTTCTACAAGAGCAAAAACACAGGTTTTTTCGACAGCCTTCGGCACTCCCATTTTTCCAAACACAACAGAAAAAAAAAAATGCCTGTATGCCACAATGCTTATGCCACCTGAAATATTCTGCACGAGTGATTTGAGGGCATGGTCATCTCACGTATAGGTAATGTGAATTGGTCACCGAGATCACGCGATTTAACTCCTTTAGGCAGTCTCTTATGGTATGTTTTTGAGTAAAAACGAAAAATGAGTAACAAATTACAGCGTTTCTCTAATAGGTAGTGTGTTTACTTATTAGACGTGACTAGGTTGGAAATCTCCAACAAAAATATTTCTTCATGCCACAAAATGGCAAAAAAAAACAATACCAGCCAAGCAATTAATGCAGACGCCAAAGAAAAGCCTCAAAGTTTAACAAAAATGACTAACTATTCTCTTATATTTGTTAGAAATGAAAAGGAAAGAAAAGAAACGTAATTTCAGTGTACTATTCACTTGTGTTGCAACACAAGTCATTTTTCGTGTTGTCGCCGTAGTGTCGTAGATAGTCTCTTTGCTTATTAGAACACATCGAAAACATCCAAATTTAAAAAAAAAATATTTTTTTCGTTCAGTATTACTACTCAAAAATGTTCTAGCAAAATCTCTAGGTTAGGTTAGGTAAACGGTTAGCTTTGTGGTTACCATTGTGGTATCCTGTGTGAGGTAAGCACCCCTGTCATGATTTGTTAGTGGTGGGTTTGAACCACTTCGAGATTCGGATGAAACGTGCCAGTTCCCTAAGTGACACGTCCGCCACCATGCTCAGATCTTGAAATGTTTTGTCACCCAAAAAGCGATGACGTTTGTTTTTTTTTTAATTACACGGCACTCACGTATAAGGTGTTGTATCAATTCCGATTCTTTCACAACATGGCAGCTTCTGCATTAACCCTGGTGTGGCAGACCGAGATTGTCAGCACGATTGTCAATAGCGCTGTGTGTTCCATTAGAATTGCTGTTAGACTGCGAACCTTTCGCTTGTCGAACTCAAGTCGGTCCTGCTGGACACTGCAGTTTAGCATTTCGGCAACCTGGTATTTTGGACGCAAAAACTTTAAAAGTGAAGATAATTGATATGAAACGCTTCTTAAGTATCTTTCATTAGGAGTCAATGTTAAGCTGTATGTGTCGTTACTCATGAATAAAACTGTCACTTACAAAATGGGTGGTGTGATAAGCTAGGTTGTAATCATGACTAAAGGACTGTAATGACCGATCTAGTGTGTAATGTTTCTCTTTACAAGAAAAAAAAGTAATTACGTACTGTATTGTAATTTCTATAAATAGTCGTCGTAGTCTATTAGGTAATCTGTTGGCTGATTAAATGTGAGGCCACGGTTCAAACACCAGGTCGAAACGAAATTTAAAAAAATATTTCTGGTAATCCTGATTGAAGACTTGTAATGACCAATTATGTATGTAATATGTGTCACATGATTAATATCGCTTAAGGTTTCCCAGACCTAATGTATGGAGCGGTCAATAGTAGAGGTAGAATGACTGTCAACATTATTTTTTTAATTTTTCCATTATTTTTGTATTATCGTTGAAAAGCTGGTTGTGTCGTTTGTATTTTTGAGCCAACCAACCGAAGTTGATGATATTGATGATGTTGTTTTTATTATTGGTAAATTTCATTGCTTTTGTTGTTGTCGTTTTTATAAATTTTATCATACTTTGTTCGGTCAGCCTGTATTAATGAATTTTCCAGCGTTTATTTTATTTGTTATTAAGGCACCGTGTAATTTTTTAAAACACGTTCAATTGGCTGCTGCTGACATCATGACATTGCTGCTGCCTAAGTGAAATGTTAACAACAACAACAAAAAAGTCTTGATGACAAAACTGTCAACAAAACACTTCAAAAGCAAAATGCCATTAGGCGCTATTGAGGCTTGTTTTTTATTTTTTATATGCGGATACAGAGTCAAGGATTAAAGCCGGGCACGGTTTGGTAGCTAAGTAGAAAATTGCACAAGTTTTTTTAAAGTGTGCATAATATAGTCCAGAAAAAAGAGGCTTAAGTTTGACTATATATTGAAGAAGAAATTAATGATGAGAGTGCTTAAAAGCTTACATAAATGGCTTAATTTAAGGACGAGGCTCTTTAAAATATTGAATTAAAAAACTATAGAGTCTACTCTCAGGTAGTTTCGAACTTTGATAGTTGATAGCAGTCATCTTGTTGAAGTTACATCTGTCAAGTTAGATGTCAGAGTCAGATTTTCACAGATTTTTAAATTGAAATTCTGTAGTTCAGGACTAGTAAGCTTACATCCTATCCAGCTATTGTTTGCAGATGCAAGAAATTAGTGAAATTAAAATTAAAGCTGCATCTGTCAAGTTAGATGTCATTTACTCAGTCTAACACCATTGGGTGAATATAGCATTTAAGAATACAAGTATGCGTGCTCGCTGAAAAGGTATTCTGGAGCTGTTTGTCTTTTGATTTGAATTTTCATCGGAAAATTCTTGGATGAATAGATCATCCCACTTGAATAAAATATGAACTGGTCATCGAATCGTTTAAACTTGAATATAAGCTAACTTCAGGTACATATTTAGAACTTACTTTTGGCATAGTACTTGGGCACTTTATAAGACTCCATTGTACCCTTGTGCTTGTCACAACTACGACTCCTGGTTAACAGGAATTGATTCCTACATTTTCTAATGGGTTTCGTACAAACCACCATAACAAGTAGTTTGCAAAGATTTTTATTATTTTATTAAACAAATTTCGTTTATTGTCATTAATTAATAGAGCAAATGATGAGTGAAATTTCTGAAAAAAATAAAATCTTTTTCAATTTTTTTTTTGCGGTATATTGATAAACACCATCACAATTGAATGCGCAAACAGTGGTTTGCGACAAAAGAAAAAAAACAGGAAATCTTTAGTATCAACAGATTTGCAAAAAAATCTTGTTCAGATAAATGCAGAATGCTTTAAACGGTTTAAAGCTAATGAACTGCACAGATAGTATTACAATAAAACCAAAAAAACTTTCAATATCTGTCCTTGGCATCAACAGAAAGAGGACAAAATTTGTTATTTATAAACGTACATAAATAATTGGTCATTACAAACCGTCAGTCAGGATTACGACCTATCTTCTCAAAACACTTGTGTGTGTTCATTTTATACATGAGTGGCGGTACTTGCAGTTTAAAGTTGACTCCGAACGACAGATTTTTGAGAAACTTTGCCAGAGTGTTTGCCAAAAATTTACTGGGAGAAGAAATATTTCTGTTCATACTTCGTTTTGTTGAAAATGTCTAACCTGGGGTTTGAACCCCGACATCACATCCAATAACCCAACACACCTACTAGACTACGGCGACTACAATTTATTTCAGAATATTGACCAGTCTATTAAATTTACTTGAAACAATTTTAGATGATTTCGTAATACTCGGAGAATTCTAAAGCGAAAGGAACTTTACATATATTTTCGAAGATTCCTGCCATATCTGTATGATATATTCGCTTCCTATGCCAACAATAGATTGTTAAAATAGTAGTTATTCCGCTATATACTCATACTTCACTGGCTTATATACTTAGGATGTAAGATTTTAATCGATGAATAAGTGCCAAAGCACTCTTACTGAAAACTCTGTTATTGAGGATAAGTATGGAAACCTTATTTACTTACATAATAGCTCGTTACAACCCTTTTTTCAGAAGAACATCATTCAGGGGACGGTCCCTACTCATGGTCCTAGGTATAAGAGTACAGACGGAGTATTGTGTTAGTTTTTGTGAATCTTTTTATATTATAAGTGGCACGAGGGTTCCACACACCGATAGTCTGGCTAAAGAACGAATGCTTTGACCACTCGACCACAAACGGATATGCCTCTGCCAGAAAGACGAGTGCTACGTAAGGAAATACGATTTTCGGGAACAACTTCCGTTATTCTGTTAGAGCAAAATCTGTAGTATGAGCGATAGGACAGTGAAACACAAGGCAGCATTACGAACTAGTTTCTAACACCAACCATATTGTGTGTATTAATAAGTACAGTTTACTTCATCTTCATCTCTTTCTACAAGAGCAAAAACACAGGTTTTTTCGACAGCCTTCGGCACTCCCATTTTTCCAAACACAACAGAAAAAAAAATGCCTGTATGCCACAATGCTTATGCCACCTGAAATATTCTGCACGAGTGATTTGAGGGCATGGTCATCTCACGTATAGGTAATGTGAATTGGTCACCGAGATCACGCGATTTAACTCCTTTAGGCAGTCTCTTATGGTATGTTTTTGAGTAAAAACGAAAAATGAGTAACAAATTACAGCGTTTCTCTAATAGGTAGTGTGTTTACTTATTAGACGTGACTAGGTTGGAAATCTCCAACAAAAATATTTCTTCATGCCACAAAATGGCAAAAAAAACAATACCAGCCAAGCAATTAATGCAGACGCCAAAGAAAAGCCTCAAAGTTTAACAAAAATGACTAACTATTCTCTTATATTTGTTAGAAATGAAAAGGAAAGAAAAGAAACGTAATTTCAGTGTACTATTCACTTGTGTTGCAACACAAGTCATTTTTCGTGTTGTCGCCGTAGTGTCGTAGATAGTCTCTTTGCTTATTAGAACACATCGAAAACATCCAAATTTAAAAAAAAAATATTTTTTTCGTTCAGTATTACTACTCAAAAATTTTCTAGCAAAAACTCTAGGTTAGGTTAGGTAAACGGTTAGCTTTGTGGTTACCATTGTGGTATCCTGTGTGAGGTAAGCACCCCTGTCATGATTTGTTAGTGGTGGGTTTGAACCACTTCGAGATTCGGATGAAACGTGCCAGGACGTGACACGTCCGCCACCATGCTCAGATCTTGAAATGTTTTGTCACCCAAAAAGCGATGACGTTTGTTTTTTTTTAATTACACGGCACTCACGTATAAGGTGTTGTATCAATTCCGATTCTTTCACAACATGGCAGCTTCTGCATTAACCCTGGTGTGGCAGACCGAGATTGTCAGCACGATTGTCAATAGCGCTGTGTGTTCCATTAGAATTGCTGTTAGACTGCGAACCTTTCGCTTGTCGAACTCAAGTCGGTCCTGCTGGACACTGCAGTTTAGCATTTCGGCAACCTGGTATTTTGGACGCAAAAACTTTAAAAGTGAAGATAATTGATATGAAACGCTTCTTAAGTATCTTTCATTAGGAGTCAATGTTAAGATGTATGTGTCGTTACTCATGAATAAAACTGTCACTTACAAAATGGGTGGTGTGATAAGCTAGGTTGTAATCATGACTAAAGGACTGTAATGACCGATCTAGTGTGTAATGTTTCTCTTTACAAGAAAAAAAAGTAATTACGTACTGTATTGTAATTTCTATAAATAGTCGTCGTAGTCTATTAGGTAGTCTGTTGGCTGATTAAATGTGAGGCCACGGTTCAAACACCAGGTCGAAACGAAATTTAAAAAAATATTTCTTCGTTGACTGCCTCTCAGCAGATTTCTAGCAAAAACTCTGTACTCTTGAGTAAATAAAATTGCCATGAAAAGTTTCTCGCAAATCTGTCGTTCATACACGACTTTAGACTGTAAGTTCCGCAAGTCATGTATAAAATTAACACACTCCAAAAAAGGTTGTGGGCAGCTATGATGTAAACAGAGATCAGCAATGAATATTCAAAAAGATGAGCATAATCAAATCATATTCATAATTTCTGATATTTATATGCATTCGTACTTATTTTAATATGTATGGTGGAACATCTACTCATATTAAAAGGTTGAAGTACTCATCATATTCATACTTAACATCATCATACGTGTTGATGTTGTTGATTTCGACTCTCCATAACTCGAGTCACTCGAATCATTTATAAGTGTTATATTTTATATTTTTCTAAAGTTATCAATCTAAATGAATAGGCTTATGAATCAAACATATTCGAATGGTATGAGTTTGATTCCAAAGTTGTACGCAACTCATTGCAATCTGTACTTATAAATCAACGTTGTGGTGAGTACGAATGAATCAGAGTAGTTAAATTTCGATATTGTTGACTCACTTAAATTCAAAATTTCGTGAGTGTTGTATTGCTGACCTCTGTTTGTAATCCTGACTGAAAGGTTGTAATGACCAATTATGTATGAATGTATGTATGTATGTAGTCCTGTGTCTTATTTACGAAATAGTTTGAGTCAATGCTTTTGCATAAAAGCTACCAAAAATTTGCACGCCTTTTAAAGTTTACGTTTTTAAATTTACCGTTAGTGTAAGTTCTCTTCCTATTAAATAAAAATTGGGTTACCAAGTATCGGGTCCGCCATCTAACGTTTTTTTTCAACTAGTGCTTATTTCGTGAATGGTAACACTTAGCTCATGTCTGATTTGGCAGATAATTAGTTCTGTCCGTCCGCTGAACGAATATGGTTGTGTATACGCTTGAACAACGCTGTGAAATATTGCAACATTACTTTGAAAATCATGGAAAATCATAATTGAAGTCGCCGTGGTCTAGTAGGTAGTGTGTTGGCTTATTAGACGAAAAGCCAGGGTTCGAGCCCCAGGCCAGGCATCAAATAAAATACAAAAAGTATTTCTTAGGTGACTTCGTCTTAGCAGATTTCTGGCAAAAACTCCGAGAGTAAATAAAATTGCCATGAAAAGTTTCTCAAAAATCTGTCGTTCGGAGTCGACTTTAAACTGTAGGTCCCGCCACTCATGTATAAAATTAACACACACAACATAAGTGGTGCGAGAAACTAAGTCGTAATCCTGACTGAAGGTTTGTAATGACCAATTATGTATGTATGTATGTATGTATGGTAATGTTGCAGAATGTGTGCGAAAATTGCGTACGGATTTTGAAACAAGAGGAGCACCGTCAGCTCCGTATGTTCGTTATCTTGTAAAAAAGGTGAAAGAAACTGGCATCCTCATCGATAAACCAAAACGAGAAAATCCAAAAACAGTGCGTACACCCGAGAATATTGCTGCTGCGGCAGAAAGTGTGCGTGAAGCGCCATCAACAGCTATTCACCGTCGTTCTCAACAATTGAACATTTCGGAGACATTATTGAGACGAATTTTGCATAAAGACCTTGGTATGACGCCAACAAAGTCCAATTGATTCAGGAGTTGAAGCCAATTGACCATTCAATGCGTTTTCGCTTCGCTAAGTGGGCCTGCGATCGATTTACAGAAGATGCCGATTTTGGCAAAAAAATCATCTTTTCAAATCATTCAGATGATCTTGGCGGGTATGTAAACAAGCAAAATTGTCGCATTTGGGGCACAGAAAACCCGCACGCATACATTGAAAAGCCGACGCACCCAAAACGAGCCACTGTTTGGTGCGGATTTTGGTCCTGAGGCATAATTGGGCCATTTTTCTTCGAAAATGAGCAAGGAGTGGCCGTTACATTCAATGGCGATCGTTATCGGGCCATGTTGAACGAATTTTTGTTCACAAAAATTGAAGAGAAGGATATTGGCAACATTTGGTTTAAACAGGACGGCGCTACGTGCCACACAGCCGAAGCTCGATGTTTTGCGCCCTGTTTTTGAAGATCGCATTATCAGCCCCAGAGCTGATGTCGTCTGGCCACCTCGGAGCTGCGATTTGACAACATTGGACTATTATTTGTGGGGTGCCATCAAAGATAAGTGATACGCCGACAAGCCAGAGACAATTGACGCTTTAAAGGACAATATTCGTGAAGCCATTGGTGAAATACAGATGCACACAATCGACAATGTGCTTAAAAATTGGACCGATCGTGTAGGCTACTGTATGGCCAGCCGAGGCAGCCATTTGAATGAAATTATTTTCCATTATTAACCGGAAGGATTGTACTTTCAAATAAAAAAGAAATTTCAGAAAATATTCAGTAGTTTTTTTTAAAGCATTTTCAAAAAAAAGTTACTTGGCGGACCCTTTATATGAAATTAAATCTGATGAAAAAAAAACAGTGTAATGAACAAATGAACTTCTGTTAAGACAGACATACAAACAAGACAACTACTTGCCACATTTAACAAAAAACAATTCAAATTCATGCAGTTTGAGGTATATGATGTAAACAATATTTTAAACATACTTTCGTTTTATAAAGACACACATCACAAAAGACCTATAGAGAAGTAGTTCGCCGCCAAAAAGTGGAAAACGAAAAAAAGCCAACGCCAGCAGTGATAACTTTATTTAACGCTATTGTTTCAAAAGAAAAGCAAACAAAAAAATGTGGGAAATCAACAGAATACAGAGAAGTGAGACAGACACTAAAGAAATTTGTGCAGTGATGGCAGGCATAACATTATGCCAGGCAGGCAAATCGAATATAAAAATAAGGTGTCGGTCGACTAAAGTCAATGTTGCCGTTTTAATGTCGTTTATAATTTTATTCATGCATCATGAAGTGTCATATTGTGCTTGCAGGCCTCATGCTAAAGCTACAAAAAAATTTTTTGTTTGGTTTTTAGTGCTGCTGTTGCTGCAACACAAAGCCAAAAACAAAATTTATATGCATTTAGGTGAACAGGTGGGACAACATAAAAGCGATGAAAAAAACTATATTTTGGTGTGTACGATACGCTTTCAACATTATTGTTTGCATAAACTGATGTGATTATTTGCACAGCCTGTAAACAGCATACTTACTGTATTCCTTCTTTAGAATGTCTTCATATTCGTATTCAGATAATACAGTTGTATGCTGTATGAAGTTTTAAATAAGCAAAGAACATACAATCAAACACATATACCGCGGTGTTTGTAGACCTTTTTTCTTTGCCTGTGAAATATGAAAAGCTTAACAACACCATTCTTTTTTAAAAGTATTGTGCGAAATCGATTCTAGATACGGATTATTGATGGGTTGTTCCAGGAATTTTTAATTTTTCGCAAAATCGTAAGACCACATTTCATATGAAGCACCTCTAAATAACTGCACCTTAAAACACTGCGCCACATGTAAACTACATACATCACATGCAAATGTAAATCATCTTTAAGACCTTTCTCTCTATAGTAGAAAGCGAGACATTTGGTCGTTATCATCACATGCATACTTGCGAATTTCTTTATTTAAGATAACAAACAAACTTAAGTACTTGCGAACACGGCTGACAGCCGAAAATTCGAATGAATTCATATACTGTTACGTTTTTACTTTTTAAAAAACGTTTAAAATGCGAGCTCGCAGATAGCAAATAAAAAAAAAATAAATTTTTGTTTAGTTTTAATCAAAATTCTTTATTATTCGCTCAATTCTTTGTGCCTTCACAACTTGATGTAAACACCAACAATTCCTTTTCTTGGTTATTCCTCTGCATAAACAATAACAATTACTAGACAATTGTTTGACTGATCTTTGTAACGGAGATTTTCAAACCACGATTACTCTCTACAAACGCACCGCGTCTTTATACAGGACTGACTGAACTTTACTAACGCACTCGCATACCTTGCCTTGCCTTTTATATGGCAAAGTAAACAGACTGATGAATGTTCTTGAAAGCGAACGTTCATGACTTCGCCTTTTCGAAATCTCGATGAATGTAAACATCGTTGTTTACGTTTATTATTGTAGTATACTTGGTATATTTTTGTTTACTTGTTTACCATTTGCTTATGCTGGTATTTGTTATCATATTAAGCAGTACAATAATTTGTAAATATTTATAAATATTTTGCAGGTTTTTTTACAATTTTAATGTTAAACGATGTAAATTCAAAACATCAGTATCTAGATTTTTCATTTTCGTAACAATACAGTCAAAGAAAAAAGTCTCCATACACCACTGTATGTTGAATTTTTTCCCGCTGATTTTCATTAAATCGAAAAAGATTTTAAAGCCTTGTTAAAGGCATTTACAATTAAGAATGTTTGAATGTTTTGAAAAAAACCTAAAAATTATTAGGAAAAAGCATAAAAATACAGTGATATATGTAGGCTTGTTTCTTTGACTGCATGATCTTCACTCATATTCAAGAGAAATACGGGACAAGTAGAACAAACCTTTACTTAAACCTAATCTAGTTGTCAGTTCTGGTCTGATGGTGATAATAGTGGTTGTGAAATTGAATAATTCAGAATTTGTCCAGAACGACTACTTCTATCTTTCGGTTATTCTTAACCAAAAAAAAAATTAAAAGTTTATTTGAAATGATTCATTTGAAGTGATATTGACTAAAAAATTGGTTAAAGTCTAGGCTAACGATGGCTATTGCTTTCCCGAAATGAATTTTTTGGAAAAAAGAAAACAGCAACGCTAGGGTTAGGAAAATGGGTTGGAGATAAAGCTCCCTTTAACATACATACATACATACATACATAATTGCTCATTACAGTCCTTTAATCAGGATTACGACCTAGTTTCACACGCCACTTATGTTGTGTGTGTTAATTTTATGCTGAGGGGCGAGACCTACAATTTAAAGTTGACTTCGAACGACAAATTTTTGAGAAACTTTTCATGGCAATTTTATATACTTCTTGGAGTTTTTGCCAGAAATCTGAGTCACCGAAGAAATATTTTGTCATACTTCGTTTAGTTGGAGATGCCTGACCTGAGTTGTAAACCGAGGCCTCACGTCTAATAAGCCAACGCACTATCTATTAGACCCTGCAACATACGAAATTATTTTAAATTTTCAAGAATTTTTTTTATCTTCTGTACAGACTTATTCATCCTCTGCAGTATTAAAAAGAGTTTATGAATTCGTTTATTTGAAATATACGTTAACCTTGAACGAAATCCATAACATTTGCCAATAAATTAAAACTGACCAGGTTTAATAATAAAACAAAAAGACATGAAATGAAATCAAAAAGTGAAAACGCCATCAGTGGCATACGCATAAAAATATCCTTTTTTGAATTATTGGGACCACACACAATGTGGCAGCAAGCAATGCAAATCAAACTATCTGTGAAGATGAGTACATAGTATTCTCTGAGCAACTGTTGATTTTATTTAAATTGAACTCGAAACATATTTTGGTACTGGCTCTGTCAGTGTAATAAATCCTACTTTTTGAATTTCGATGCGCAGCAGGGGTAACATGTTGAGTCTCTTCATTAGGAATTAACAATGATGACGGCGCCAAGCCGCTTAAGCTTGTACGTTTACTGTTGCATTTGTTGCTATTGCCTCTTGTTGTGTTCCCCCCTCCTCCCCTTTGCAGTAGGGAAAGTGAAATGAATGTCTCGTATATGGCAGTTTGTTTGTTTACCAACTAAAAGACTACCATCATCGTCAGGCTTGTGATTCCCTTTTTTCCTTTTTTTCATTTAAATTTTTGGATTTTTTTTTCTGGGGAGATGTTTTATCATCATTTCAGTGCATAGGCCAAGGTATTTGCGTCTGTTGTATTGTTGTACCGCACGAATACATACACGCAAGTACGAAATGAAACTGTTGACGATATTTTAATTTCATTTTCTTTTCATTATCATTTCCTTTATTTCTGCCTCTTGATATTCTGTTGTTGTAAATTTAAAGTCTTTTTTCGTATTCCATTGGCTGTTGATTTCATTTCATTTTTGTAATCTCTTGAGCTGTAGATCCTGTGCCCTGTTTTTTTATTTCTTCTGTTGTAATACTTTATCCCCGGTATGTAGAACACGATTAAAGCCTGTAATCAGTCTTAAATTTCTATAGCCATCGTCGCGTAGTAATTTTTTTGCAATAAAAAATCGTTTATAAATTTTTTTTCTTGCAAGTCATAAAGGCATCGTATTTAAGAGTTTATTTTAAGAATTACCAAGGTATCGTGGCCACCATGCTTCAATAGAAAGAATAGAATAACAGAAAAAATTTGGGAAAACACATATCTTAAGTCCCTTATTATTTATGTATCGGATGTATATTAGCTTAGATAACCTAACTAAGTCAACGTTTTTCAGGCGGAGACTTTTTCTATTGAACTAGTGGTACGTATGATTGCAACCAGGGATGTACTTCCTTCGAACTTGATCATATGTGTGGACAATCAAGCAACAATCAAAGCAATAGCATCCCAACTCGTCAAATCAAATGACATCAGGAGTTGCATGGACTTTCTCCACCGTAAACCTCGACACAACATCCGCCTCAAATGGGTTCCATACCACTGCGGCATAAGGGGATAAGAAAATGCGAATGGACTGAAACGCAAGGTGTCGGAGATGTATAAGGAGGAGATCATAAAGATATATGTGCCCCTACAAGAATAGTTTCTCAAATTTTGAAAAGCAGCAAGCAGAATTCAGGAATTCAACAATCGCTAGGAGGTCCAATATACCCGACTGATGAATTTCAGAACTGCTGTGTCCAGCAGTGGACAGCAGAAAAACCAAGAAACTACTTGAGTTCGACAAAAGAACGGTTCGCACTCTGCCAGGAACTCTAACAAGGCCCTGCGCTATTGGCAAATTCGCATGAGGTGAAAGACAATCTCTTCCTGCTTCTCAGATGTACAGCTCATGCAGAAGTCAATGTCGGAATGCCAAGTCTTTCACCATGTCTAAACAAAAGGAGATTCAGAATCATCATTGTGTGATGGAGCTCCTTGCGATTTAAAGACACAAGTGAGTCGGTATCCAACAGAGTCTAGTAATTTTACGCGTACTATTCTGCTAAAAACGAGATGGAGCCTCCTCGTAAAACGAGTGGACAATTTCAAAATTAACAGAAGCAATAGGAATATCTAAACCCTGTAATTTGTTGGGGATTACAAGCTGCGTACCGGCTCTGGCCAGCTCGTCAATAATTAATTTTCCAACGATATCCCTTTGCCCTGAAACTCAAGTTAGAGTTATGTTAAAAAAATGCGAAAAAATTTAGAAATCCTTAGCATTCCTGGACAAGGACGCAGGTTGAAACTATCGTTTCGTTAGTTACTTCATCGCACCCTGGCTATCCGAATGAATCAAGAGTTTGTCAGGGATAATCCCGCTATATAACAAGCATTGCGCCGATTTGAAAATTGTCCTGACCTCTGCTTGGAAAACACTGCAGCGATCAGGCAGCCTATAAGAAAGTTTAATATTAGGACCCCTAATAGTACAGCCTCCGCGCTGACCAATTTTTTCTATAAATTCTGTGGAATTTGGTCAGTACGTGAACTGCGCTTACCCGTGGCTTCACAAAAGGCTATGCGTGTTCAAGTGAGCTTTTGGTATCAAAACTACCACTTCAACCTAACCTAACCTAAGGACCCCAAATAAATATATCAAAGACCACCCTTTCACTCATCTTTGAGCCATCAGTGTAAACTACAAGGGTACCATTGGGAATCTTCGGTTGTTCAGTCCAGAATTCTAAAATCGAACGTTCTATTCAGAAAGTTATAAGGAAACATATAATCGACTATAATATGCCTACGTCTTCCTAGAATAGCAGCATGTCCGTAGTCCAGGTAAGATCAGGATTTTACTGCATTGAATCTAACTGCCAATAGACCTGGCCACCTCATCAGAACTGCACTTTGCAGCTATACTCCTATCTTCCTTGATCTTGAATGAACTAAAATTTTCTTGAGAAAGCCTCGGTACTCAAGAACGGATGGATGGAGACCTAATCGTTTTTTTTTATCGTTGATTCGAGAATATCGTTTAAAAAAAAACTCGAATAAAAAGTGCTACAAAGATCAAACTTCATACTGTATAATACAACGTGTTTTATACGTCGCGATTTTTAATGTTTAAGTCTTTCTGATCTTGTACTTCATCCATTTGCAGTGTGGCAACTTCTAGAACCCTAACACAATTTGTTATTGTGTTCTCTTGTTTTCCTTTCCAATCTTTTTAAACAAAGGAAAGGAAAGAAAACCGAAACTAAATTTGTTTTTTAAGAAAGCACATTAAAAAAAAAAAATTCAATACCAAAATTTACTTATTTTGGTACAATTTGGCAACCCTTTTGTCACAGTGGTAAATATATTGTATGTTTTTAGATCGTGTTTATTAAGACCTTCAGTTAAATATTTATCATTTTTATGCTGATTTCTTTAGTTTTTCTGAATGTTTTATAATTACACATACACACACATGTAAACCCCATTGACTTGTTATGTATTTTGCCAGGAGTTTCATATGTCCACAGTAGATTAACGCAAATAATTTTGTATCCATTAATCAGTAAATCATTTTGTTTTTTAATATATTACCACGGGGTAAGACAAATGAATGAAAGAAGTCTGTGTAAATAAATGGTTCATCAGATGTATGGCATGTAATTAATATTCATCATTAATGATGGCAATTAAGACGAAAAATTTAATTTCATTTGTATACTAAGTTACGGTAAATCATATGCGAATAAAATGTGTGTGTGAAGCATATGTGGATGCAGGTTTTACGGCTTATCAGGAAAAACGGAATTTATGATGGAAGGCTTTCTCAGTCAGAAGCGAAACAAATAAGTGCCGTGAAGTATAACCGCATTTACAAATTTTCGTTTATTCAAGCGACCACAATCCTCAAAATTGCCAAGTGAGTAACCGAGACTATTAGGGCACATTAGGGAGCTTTAACACGGTTTCGTTGGTTTGAACTTCTGGTCATGAGGGCAATGAGGGTAATAAGTTGGCGAACCATTTCAAGAAAGTAGTGGTAACTAGGGTTCTACAAATACTTGAAAAATGGAATACTCAGGGATTGAAGGGAAAGTGAATGTGCTACTTACAAATAATTCCTATCATCTTAGGTTAGAATCTCAAATAAGTTACATACATACATACATAATTGATCATTACAACTCTTCAGTTTTGATTACGACCTAGCTTCTCACACGACTTATGTTGTGTGTGTTAATTTTATACATGAGTGGCAGGACCTACAGTTTAAAGTCAACTTCGAACGACAGATTTTTGAGAAACTTTTTTGTTAGAAATCTGCTGAGAGCAAGCCGCCAAAGAAATATTTTTCTTAATACTTCGTTTTGTTTGGGATGTCTGACATGGGGTTTGAACCGTGTGGCCTCACGTCTAAGAAGGCAACGCACTACCTACTAGACTACGACGAGCTAAAATAATTTGCTTTCGCTAAGTAGAGCAAATTTAAGCCCTTAAGCGTGGTACTTTTGGGGACATTGGCCTTATGAAAGTGGTTTTAACAGCCCACAGCATATTATGTTTATGGTTGCCGTAGTCTAATTAGTAGTGTCTTGACTTATTACACGACGTGTTGAGGATCCAATCTTGAGCGTGAAATAAAAGAAAAAATGTGAAAAAATTATTTCTTTCTGTAACCACCTCAACAATGGCCGTGAACTAATTAATAAAGAGAAACGTGATCCGAATAAATAAACAAACACTACCTTAACAATAGCAAATTAAGGTATTACACCCTGAAAGACGCCAGATCTGGCAATTTCAGATTGAAAAAGATTTGTTAATGAGAAGCAAAAGCATTCAAAATTTGGTGGTCTTCGAAACAATTATATTTTAAAGTATTTAAATAAAAAAGGCATTGCAATGACGTGGTACGCGAAGCGTGAAGAACACATTAAATGGCAACAATTAAATCCAAACTTGCTGTCTACATATCGCGGTAGGTGATCTGCGTTATCTAGGCCTGTTTGTAGTTGTCTATGTAATCCCACTGCATTGTATCTCTTTCCAAGAAGTTTATCTGAATACTTATCTCGGTTAAAATTAAACTAAATTTATTAAATGTGAAAGTGTTAACAATTTTGTTCCACTCATACTACATCATAGCTTTGCTTAGATTCAATTTACACTCAAGTAACGGGTGGGCCATCTATCGGTTTAAATTTGAACCATCGATTATTTCGAATCTGGCAATACTTATGTCATTCCATTTTGTCACAAAATTCAGTATTTTCTCTACACTAAACGTAATGAATCGAATATAAAAAAACCGAAAATACGGTTGAGGAACTTTTGATGATGTGGATTTTGCAAAAAAAAAATCAGCTTTTGGATGAAAATTGCTGTATTTGAGGCTCAGACAATCCATACATGGTCTTACAGAAGCCCATTACGAGTGACCGTTCGGTGCAGAATGTGGAGCGGAAGCGCAACAGTTACAGTCTCTTCATGGTGTTGATTTGAGCTTTGTTTGGTTTCAACAGGATGGTGCAACTCGCCACGCATCTCATGCTACTATCGATTTATTACGTCAGGCTTTGATGGCCGTTAAATTAGCCGCAATGGCGGTGTCAATTGGCCACAAAGAAGCTGCGATTATCAAACATTCGAGATGCCAACATTCGCGATGCCATTGACGGGATGCGAATCCACACTCTCGAAAAAGTTGGAATATTTTCTGTGGGGCGCCGTTAAAGAAAACTGTTATGCCGGCAAATCAGAGACAATTGAGTATTTGAAGGCCAATGTTCGTGATGCCATTGACGGGATGCGAATGCACTCTCTCGAAAAATTGCACTAGTGCTGATGCTGGAACAAATATTTAAATTTTTGTCATTCCCTTGGAGGTAGTACCTGGTAAAAGTATGTATAACACAAGCTGCACCTACAGAGGACAGCAAAATTCTTAGTACGGTAATATATTTTGACAAAAACAAAGTCCTCACACACTTAATACTCTTGCACAAAGTCCCGGTATGACTTTAAGAGAATAACGGTTACGTAATCGCTAAACCTCAAACAAAACTCAACCGAAAAACTTGCTCATGGTGTCACCAGAAAACACTAAACAAAACTTGTACAATCAATTCCAAATGGGTTAAATGGAGTGCTTGACCTTGAGGGATATTCTGCTAAATACAAGGGATAACATTTTCATATATTAGGCCCTTGAATTTTAAATTTACTCCGGGTTCTCCTTGGGGGTGCCTATGGCGTCATCTGAAACTTTTCCTTATTTTTCTCTTGTTTTATGAAAAACATTAAAAAATTGTTTTGTAATAAAAACAGAAATAAACTAATAAAATAAATATAAAAACCTTAATTTTTTATACAAACTGTTGCTTAAAATTCATGAAATTGTCAAAACATATTTGAGTACTATGACTTTTGCTGTCCACTGTACATCTGTGTGCCTAGGCTCTTAAAAAGTTAGAAATTCTTTGTAGTTTTTACATGAAAAAATAATGACGACAAGACCTTATTAACATATGAATTTTATTGTTATTATTTTACTTGTAATTGAATTTAACAAGATCTACAGCAATCTATGATTTCTGCCGACCTATAAATATATGTATGTATTTATGTATGTATGGTATGTATGTGTACAAAACAAAAGTTGTTGAAGACTTTTCTGTCATAAGACAATACGTTTATGACAAGGAAAACAATAAATTTTGTTTTCTAATAGAGGTTTAGCATATTGAACGATGGATGACGGTTTTGAGAGACGCCTGTCATTTGACTTGTCAGTGTTTCTGTTTTATTCGAACTGATTTGTAAACATCTGGGGCAAAGTAATGTGGGTTGTTTAAGAAATAGTTCAAGGTAGCCTTTCTTATGAGAAAAATTCAAATTTAAAAACAATTTTTATCGTTCAGTGCTATTAATAGTAGTCACCGTAGTTTAGTAGATAGACGCACTGTGTGTTTAATAAAATTCTTCTAGAACTGGGCACCGTAAAGACAATTTCCACGTATATAAGTTTCAAGTCCATTGTCCTTATTAAAGCAAAATTAACACAAACTTTCGCAAGCAATCTCAATTAAGTCTCCTAGATAATTCAACGAAAAGTAGCTTTTGCTGTGCTTATAAATTTTTAAGTTTTTAAAATAAGTTTTGTGAATAGAGTCTCTGTTACTCGTAAAGTCATCAGAAGCATATAGAATATGTGTTGTAAACCATTGTTCACGTTGCATGAATGGAAGTGTTTTATATCACATGAGTTTAGCTGGTCCATATGGCGTTATTTGTTCAGGATAGCACCCTACGATGGGTAATTTATGAAAAAGTTATTATTTTACTCCAGACATTTACTGTGGTACTACGGATTTCATTTATAATATGTATGTAGGATATAAGGAAACTTTATATGAAATTTCTTTTTATCTGTTTATGTTAAATTTGATGCTTCATTTTGTTGTAAAGTAAACTATGGTTCAGCTAATGAACTTTATTTAAGAAGCTTAAAGGCATTGTGTGGAAAAGATCATATTCAGTGGCAACAAAAATAATTACTACGTTATATATACACACATGATGCATACACAAGAGATACAATGTCTCTGTATGTTGATATACAGTGGAACAATGATTAAGGGGATACAACTGTTTAGTCAGGACCTACATAGCTTCACACCTCACTTATGCTGTCGTGTTAATTGTATCCATAAGTGGCGGGACCTACAGTTTAAAGTCGACTCGGAATGGCAGATTTTCTTTTCAGAAACTTTTCATGACAATTTTATTTACATTCAGAGTTTTTGCCAGAAATCTATTGAGGGGAAGTCGCAGAAGAAATATATTTTCATACTCCATTTTCTTCGAGATGTTTGACCTAGGGGTTGCACTGTGGCTTCACGTCTAATAAGTCAACATACTACCTACTAGACTACTTCGACTGAAGGGGGTTTATAGTTGCAGAACAGCATTGCTGACATATTCAGATTCTATCGAGATTACCCACAAATTTTATTTTAGATCGACTTAACCGAATTGACTACTGAATAAGTTATTGAGTTTTCTGGTAATTTTTGTTTTTTTTAGTTACTTTTCATATCTCACATCCCACTGTAATAACTTAAATAGCATATGGCCACTCTATTCAATACAGCTCATCATTTTATCTGCGGTATTCATTTGCTAGACTGTATGAATACATAGAATTACGTTACTTACGCTTACAATAGTCTGTCTGCTTGTAAATTATGACATAAGAATCACTAACGTATGTACAATAGGGATGTGTGTTACTCCTGCAATAGCAATATTCACCCACACATACTCCGATACTTGTATGTGTAACGTAATATGATTTTTATTCAAGCAAATATGGATTTAAGCCACTGAACCTTCAACTAAAAAAAAAACGAAATCCATTATGGTGGCTCAATTTCTTGTTTGTTTTGGGGTTAGAAAACATTTACAAAAAAAATTTGAAAATTAAAATTTATAATATTTTTTAAGGGCAAATATAGAGACGGTGTGTGAACTATATACGGTAGTGTATACAATAAGAGCGTTCAAAAATTAATACCTGCAAAACAAACCATTAGAAAGAGTTGTGACTTATGTATGTATTTATTATTCTACTAAAAAAGCAACAACCTTTACTAAAGTGTATCGCATGTAAAAGTTTACAATTTATTAGAATTGGATTTTGGGTCTTTCTTTAAAAGCTTTCTATTTTTAGTGTGTGTGAAAAATATTTTATTTCTTTTTTTATTTATTTGTCGGCCTATTAACTTCATTATGTGTGGAACATAACATTGTTCAAATGTCCCCCACAGCTTCTCTGGGTGTAGCGGATCCGAAATTTCCAAATTTATGTCCCTGGATCATAAATCAGGCTGAATTTCCCCGATGTTGTGGGTTATCTTAGCTTTGATGAATGCTGTCCTCTGTAGTGTAATGGCATAAACTTTCTGTCCTAAGAAACCCCTACAAAAAAATCTTTAACAGTGTCAAATCGCACTATCTCGGTGGCTAGTTCTCATTACTACATACATTGTACATACATACGTAATTTATCATTACAACCCTTCAGTCAAGGTTACAATCTAGTTTCTCACACAACTTGTATTGTTTGTGTAAATTTTATACATCAGTGGCGGGACCTACAGTTTAAAGTAGACTCCGAACGACAGATTTTTTAGAAACTTCTCATCACTTCAACTTGAGATGACGCTCGTGCAGAATGTCCAAAATTTGGTTCAGATAATTCAATTTAGGCCAAAAAAAGTTGATGATTATCGAAACTAAGATTGCTGATTAATCGAACTGGGATGGTCTGGCCAACGCCGTTCATACTGAAAGATGGACTGATTGGCTCCCCCAGGCTCAAAATCCATACCAAACAATGACGCATTAAACGCTCTTGGACCACATGTTTAATTTTCTTTGTTCAAGCACTCATTGATCTCGAAATGGGAGTTATCGTTGAAGCTGATTCTTCGATAAATATTAGGGTCAGTCGCCAACTGCTACAAAACTCATTCATACAAACATAAATACATACACACATACGTCGTTAGCCATTACAACCCTTCAGCCAGGATTACATTCTAGCTTCTCACACCACTTATGTTGCGTGTGTTAATTTTATACATCAGTGACGGGGTTTACAATTTAAAGTCGACTCCGGACGACTGATTTTTGAGAGACTTTTCATGGCAATTTTATTTGATTCTCAGAGTTTTTGGCAAAAATTTATATTAAATATTTCTTCAAATTTCGATATGTCGGATATGTCTGACCTAGGATTTGAATCGTGGCCTCACGTCTAGTAAGCCAACACTCCATCTGCTAGGCTAAGGCGACTACCCATTCACAAATAACCGCCCACAGTAATTTGGCAAAACAGACTGGAGAAATGACAACTAATTTACAGTTGTAAACATCGTAAGACATGAAGTCGCCGTAGTCTGGTATGTAATGTGTTGGCTTATTAGACGAAAAGCCAGGGTTGAACTCCAGACATCAAAACAAAATACAAAAAGTATTTCTTCGGCGACTTCCTCTCAGCAGATTTCTGGCAAAAACTCTAAGAGTAAATGAAACTGCCATGAAAAGTTTCTCAAAAATCTGTCGATCGGAGTTGACTTTAAACTGTAGATCCCGCCACTAATGTATAAAATTATCACACGCAACATGAGTGATGTGAGAAACTAGGTCCTATTCTTGACTGAAGGGTTGTAATGACCAATTATGTATGTATGTATGTATGTAAACATCGTTATGATATGTGAAGAGACCTCTAGGATTCATGTTATTAAGCCAATATCTCTTAAACACTGTTAAAGCTTTTCTATATGTTTTGCAAAAATGTCGCTCTTATTGTGTTTAATGTCCTTCAACATGTGCCAACAGGGTTGCCCATATTCATGGCTATTAGGGGTCGTAAATATTTCAATAACAATTTAAATTAACTGAACGAACAATTTCATGCTAAAACTGTAATGTTACGGTGTGGTGGGCTGTGTTGATTTCATTTGCCTTCAAAATGACTCTAACCTTTAGCACGTGCTTGATTTAAGGGTCTAGCTCGCCGGATGGGGTGGGGGTCTTGTTAGGTCACCTTGAAACCTCACTACAAAAGAAATATCACGTGCTAACTCTCTTAGCTGTCTCAAATTGGTTTTACTTCAGATTCGGGGAAATTAGATGTTGTATTTCCATATGCCCTATCCCTACCATGTTACCATTTATCCAAGGGAAATATTTTGGTAACCCATATACAAATCAGAAGTAAAACCAATTTGAGACAGCTAAGAGAGTTAGCACGTGATATTTCTTTTGTAGTGAGGTTTCAAGGTGACCTAACAAGACCCCCACCCCATCCGGCGAGCTAGACCCTTAAAGCAAGCACGTGCTAAAGGTTAGAGTCATTTTGAAGGCAAATGAAATCAACACAGCCCACCACACCGTAACATTACAAAAGTGGCGCCCAACGTGGGGCAAATATGGGACAGTTCAACATTCCACACCAATTAATATACATTTTTATGTATTGACAAACATCTTGGTACCGGGAAAGCCATATGTTGTTCCACAATTACCACTTTCGTGCCTGTGGACTCCTATCAAGTCTTTAGCTTCGGAATTATAATTAAATAAGTTATTGAACTATTTACATTGTACCAAATTAGAGCTGATTAGAGAGTTTACAATCACTTAAGTGGTTTTCAAATTAATATTATCAAGTGATGCTATTCAATGATTTGGTCTAAAAGATTAATCTCTGGAATACAAGAATTTCGTTCTTAAGGAACTGGTGACTTGTCCGAATTAACTCTACAGGACGGTTTTCAATCATTTAGTAGAAAGATTATATAATCACAAGATAGAAAAGACTTATTTTGGGGTGTGTTTTACAATTCAGATAATTTTACAGTTTTGGTTTGGTTACACTATATTAAGTTATGTTTTAGCAAATTTCAAAAGAAGAAAACTTAAATTTCGTGGGTTCGACTAGTTTTGAACTTGAATAATTTTCATTAATATATATAATTTAATTTAATTTGTTGAATATTTAAATAATTAAAAATGGCAGTTAGACATAGTCCTGATCATTTAGTTGCAGATTTGCAAACTGAAAACAATATTTGCTTAATTTAATATAAATTATAATTCATCCAGTACTTTAGTATCAACAAGATGTAAGCATGTATTTCATCGTGAGTGTGCTTTAGAGTTTCTAAAAACAAATCCTAATTGTCCAAAGTGCAATAGTGCAGTTACAAAGACTAGTTTATTAGAATTCGTTTTTCAGGGAAACAATGCGAATATACGACAGGATACAGGAACCATAAATAGACCAGAGGAAAGAATACTATCAGGAAGAAAGAAGCTTAGTAGGCAATTTAATGACAATAGGAACATTTCAGGCCAACATAATAGTATTGGAGAAGGTGGAGTAATTGCTAACTCGGAAATGACTATGTTGGAAAACAGAATTCGTTCTAGTGTTCAGAGTAGTTTACATGAGGAACTAGTTCAACTTAAGAATGTGGTAGAAAGGTTGTCGCAGCAATTTCTTGACCTTAATTTACATGGATCTAGAGAGCCAGAATGGCCTAGGGATCACTTTCAAATACCTGCAAATGGACAGAATGTAAATTCTCATTCTTCGGGTATACAAAGTTCAACAGAAGCCTCTGCGCATATTATTCAAAATGAATACAAAAATCCTCCTCCACGTTCAAATGTACCACAATCAACTGCTTCTTCTATAAATGTAAGTCGTGAGAGACCCTCTGTATCTATTACAACTATTAACAATAGTGGTAAGATCGCCAGTCTAATAGCAAGCTGGAATATTACTTTCAGTGGATCGAACATGCCTGTAGAAAAATTCATTTATATGATAACTTCATTAACAAAAGATTGTTTGGGTGGAAATTTCAAGTTGTTATGCGAACACAGTCACATATTATTTACGTCAAAAGCAAAGGAATGGTATTGGCGTCATCGGAATAGTGTAGGCCAAATAGAATGGGATGGTTTATGTAATGCTCTTAGAGTACATTTTAATGATCACCTGTCAGATCTTGATGTTAGAGAAATGTTAAGAGAAAGAAAACAAAATTTGAATGAATGTTTCGATGATTTTTATCATTCTATTTTACAACTATGTGATCGATTAAAATATCCATTAAGTGAACAGGAAATGGTAGAAATTTTAAGAAGAAACCTCAAACCTTATTTGAGAAGGGAATTATTTTATCTTCAAATAAACAGTGTTTCACATCTACGCCAATTGATTTTGAGAAGAGAAACTTTGGGCCTTGAATTAGATAGAAATCAAAAGGTATTTAGAAGACAAATTAATAAGGTGGATTTGGACGAAAACTTGGAAGATGATAAGTTATTCGAGGACGTATGTGAAATTGGAAAACAAAGAGAAGAAGGAAGAGGAAATGAGAAAACAATTTGTTGGAACTGTAGAAAAGATGGCCATAGATATATAGATTGTTTGGAAGACAGAACCATATTATGTTACGGTTGCGGGTTAGTTGGTGTTTGTAGACCCCAGTGCGAGAAATGTCAGGGAAACGCCAAAGTGAGCGTCAGCAACAACATCAGCTTACGCTCGAAAATCCAATAGACTTACCACCTGTAAGGGAAACCTTGGCCCAGAAAAGTGAAATTTTGGACAATTACAAATTGGATTCTGGTACTCAGACACAAACACTACCCGATAGAGATGATAATTATGAACCAATATTGTTTCCATTAAAACCATACCACGAGAGATTGAGATTATATGAATTAGCTAGAAAAAGAATATTTTGTGAATCCATAGATAGGTCGTTCCATAATAATATCGAGCGAAGAATTCCTAGAAGAAGTACACGAAGAATAAGACAGTTTTATAAAATTTTAAAACAGAATAGACTCAAATTCAAATCATGCCTTGAAGCAATAGGAAAATCTGAATCTGACATTAGACCTTATATTCAAGTAGACATTTTTGGAATGAAATTACTAGGACTTTTAGATTCCGGTGCTTCATTGTCTTGTTTAAGTGGTTCAGCAGCAGAAAAATTTCTTAGGGAAAATCGTCCTTATAAAAAATTGTCTAATTTCGTACAGGCTGCAGGTGGCCAACAATATAGAATCCTTGGTTATGTAGATACGAATATCAATTACAAAAATACAACTAAATTAGTAAGATTATACATTATACCAGAATTAAAACAGGATTTATACTTGGGTATTGACTTTTGGCATTCATTTGGACTAACGAGTAGGATTTTTGGAAATATTACGGGTGAAATAGAAGAGCTTAATCAAGCTTGTGACGAACACTTTTTGACTTATGATCAGAAACAAGTTCTATCTAAAATGGTATCACTGTTTCCGGATTTTCTTAAAGAGGGACTAGGAAAAACGACTGTGTTGGAACATAAGATTGAAGTGTTGTCAGGAACACAACCTATTAAGCAGAGATATTTTTCTGTATCTCCTGCCGTGGAAAAGAGAATACATGAGGAAATAGATCGAATGTTAGAACTCGGTGTGATAGAATCAGCTCCACCTACTTGTTCGTGGAGTAGTCCAATAGCTTGTGTGCAAAAAGAGGGAAAATTCAGACTTTGCCTTGATTCCCGCAAGCTTAATAGTGTGACAGTCCGAGATGCTTATCCGCAGCCTAAAATTAATGGTATCTTATCAAGATTGCCGAAGGCGGAATTCATTTCTTCTCTAGACTTAAAACATGCTTTTTGGCAAGTGAGCTTAGAGGAATCATCTCGTGATATGACAGCATTTATGCCATTCGGCTTAACGAATGCACCGCAGACGCTTTGTCGTCTGATGGATGTCATTATCCCCCCTAACCTGAAAAACAGAGTTTACGTCTATTTAGACGACCTGCTTTTAATTAGTGATTGTTTTGAAGAGCATATGTCATTGTTGCTTGAAGTTGCAAATGTAATGCGTAAGGCTGGTCTTACATTGAATATTGACAAGTGTAAGTGGTGTGTAAAAGAAGTACGATATCTCGGTTATATTATTGGTAACGGTTGTATTAAACCTGATAAAGACAAGGTAGCTGCTATTCAGAAATTATCTCCTCCTCGTTCAGTTAAAGAAGTTCGCCAGTTCTTAGGTTTAGTAGGTTGGTATAGGCGATTTCTAAAAAATTTTGCATCTTTAACTAGTCCCCTTACCGACCTTACGAAAAAGTCTAAAACCTTTCAATGGAATGGAGAAGCCCAAAAGGCTTTTGACCTTATTAAAGAAAAGTTAACGACAGCTCCAATCCTGGTTACTCCAGATTTTGATCGTCCATTTATAATTTCTTGCGATGCATGTAAAACGGGAGTGGGCGGTGTACTTGCACAAGAAGATGCCAGTGGTGTTGAAAACCCCATTGCATTTTTCTCCCACAAATTGAATAGGGCTCAACAAAATTATTCAATAACGGAATTGGAATGCTTAGCCGCAGTTTTGAGTATAGAAAAGTTTCGTGAATATGTTGAAGGCCACGAGTTTAGCGTTATAACGGATCACGCGTCGTTAAAATGGTTGATGCGTCAATCCGATCTAAATGGTAGACTCGCACGCTGGTACTTAAAGCTTCAAGGCTTTAATTTTAGCATTTTCCATCGTAAAGGAGGTCTGCATGTAGTACCTGACGCTTTATCGCGGTTACCATCTGAAAATGAGAATAGTTTAGTTCCTGATGATATTGAGAGTGTAGACATTTTAGAACCTGAGATAGATTTATCCTCTCCAGAATTTGCTTCGGAACAATATATTAAACTACGTAAGGAAATTGAGAATAGGCAAAGTAGTTTACCAGATGTGAAAATAGTAGATGGATTCATCTATATACGCACGGAATTTTCTCGTGACGATATTTCAGAGGCTCGATCATGGAAGTTGTGGGTCCCACAGGGACTTACCTCTTGTGTGATCGAACGCTCTCATAACCCCCCTATGTTTGCCCATGGAGGAATAGGCAAAACGCTCGAAAGGCTAAGGCGAAACTTTTACTGGCCTAATATGGCATCTCAAGTAAGATCATTTGTTTTAAATTGCGAAATATGTAAACAGAGTAAAGCTCCTAATTCCATATTGAAGCCACCAATGGGTTCACAAGCAAAATCAATTAGACCATTCCAAAGATTATATCTGGATTTTATTGGACCATATCCACGCTCCAAATCTGGAAATGTAGCCATTTTCTTAGTTCTAGACCACTACACGAAATATCCCTTATTTAAAGCTCTTCGTAAAATGTCAACGTCGTCCGTAATAGAATTCTTGGAGAATAGTGTTTTCCATGTGTTTGGAGTTACAGAAACTGTTGTAACAGACAACGGATCCCAGTTTCGTTCATCACAATTTGAAAGTTTTTTGACAAAATATGGTGTAAAGCACATATTCACAGCCATTTACTCTCCTCAAGCCAACAGTTCGGAAAGGGTAAATAGGTCAATAATATCAGGAATAAGATCATATCTAGGCAAAGATCATAGATGTTGGGATAATAATCTGAGTCAGATTGGAGTAGACTTGAGAAGTTCCTATCACAGTTCATTAGGTTTTTCACCCTATTTTGTATTATTTGGACAGCAGATGGTCACTCATGCCAAATCTTATGAACTTTTCAGGAAACTAGATACACTGGAGGAAGGTTTAGATACCATAGATGACAAGGACAAATTACATTTTATTCGACAGAAGATTCAACAAAATTTGGAGAAAGCTTACGAGACTAATAAAAGGTTATACGATATGAGGACTAGGACCAATAATTTTTCTGAGGGTGAAATAGTGTACAGACGTAATTTTTCTCTAAGTAATAAAGCATTAGCATATAACGCCAAATTAAAGAAAATAGGCTATTGTAACTATAGGATAGTAGACATGAATGGTAAAGATGTCGGGGTTTATCATGCTAAGGACCTTCAAAAATCACACCGACTCGAAAACCCAACTTAATATAACCGTTTCCAGAATATTTTTCATATAAAAAATTAATTTTTAATTCAAAATCTTCTGTTTTGTGACGGTTGTGCTAAAATTGTGATCACAGTTGTTAAATTACTAATTTCTATCATTCCACTTTCTCTTAAATCCAAACCTCTCTTAAATAAGGAGTTGATGAAATGTAACCTTTTCAAGGTTGTTCTGTTATGAATGGAATTTGGTTTCATTCATAATCCCGTTATATTGTTTCAATTCCATCAATGAAATTGTTCTAAATTTTTTTTTTCTTCAAAGTTGATCTTAACAACTTCATTGAAAATTTCCATTAAAGGGTATCAACTCATTGATTAAGAAACTGTTCAAGTGAAAAGTACTATTTCTTGCGAAATAAATTAAATTAAAAAAAATAAAAATTCAGTGAATAGTTAAGCTTTTATATAAATAAAGTTCGGTGATTATCATCCCAAAAGTTATAATAGAAAGTGACCTCATCATATACATATAATTTCATCTGGTATTGAATTGTGGAAGGTAAGGAAATATTCCAATCAAGAGTATGGTGAACAATAACGAATATTTGGTCCTAGGATATTTTTATCCGATATCCACAAAAGACCTCGTGGTCCCACATTACTGTTGGACAGAAGTCCTGGTACTCCATTATTACTCCTGGAGAAAATACATCGTAGTTCACCTTTCTTTTGGGACAATAAACATCATGCTCCAAACTTTTCTTTGGACCGAACTCGGAAAGCTAACTTTTCTAGAACGGTAGTATGAGGAAAAAGAAAGGAAAACCGTAAGTTGAATATAACCTCACATTCACCCATTACGTCATAACACGTGAAAGATTCAGTTTCTTAATATTTGAAAAAAGAACAAAAATTTTAATTATTTAATACCACATTTTAACTATGAAGTAATCCAATTGAACCTAATATAAGATAAGCTTAAATTATAAAATAATAATAATCTTAAAAGAAAAAGAAAATTTAAATAAGAAAAGAATTTGAATTATATAAAAGACAAGAACCTATATACTTAATTAATAATATGAAAAGTCGTAAATAAGTAATTTAATTAAACTTTCTCTAAATATAGAATAATTCTCATTTAACACGTTTCGAATAACGAACACTTTTCTTTGAGTTTAAAATAATATATAAAAAAAAAAGAGAGAAAAAAAATTACATTGTAGTAAGTTACTTTTCATTCATAATTTTATTCTTTCCTTTGTCTCATTTCATTGATCCATTTTGATCAGCTCTTACTTAAAGAGAACTTTCGTTTATTTGCACTCCTTCAACATTATGAAAGCATGAGTGAGAGAATGGAATTATGAATCAAAAGCAACTTACATAGATAAGTACGTAAATTTGTAATTTAGCTTTATTTTAAGTTGTTGTAATTAATATTTAAATTCTCACAAAAAAATTATTAGTATTGTACTCTTAAAGAAATTCTCTAAAAGGCCAGAGATATCGATACACTGAAAGAAATTTGTAGGTACTATTTTTTTTGTAAATTAATTGTAATGTGAATTATACTATAGACTATAATGAACTTTTATGTTCGACATGATTTAAATTCTTTTATAAAACCTTTTTCTGAAATTTTGATAAATATGAATTATTAATAAAAATTTGTTAAACAGCTTAATGTAACCAAACCACTTCTGATTTGTATATGGGTTACCAAAAGATTTCCCTTGGATAAATGGTAACATGGTAGGGATAGGGCATATGGAAATACAACATCTAATTTCCCCGAATCTGAAGTAAAACCAATTTGAGACAGCTGAGAGAGTTAGCACGTGATATTTCTTTTGTAGTGAGGTTTCAAGGTGACCTAACAAGACCCCCTCCCCATCCGGCGAGCTAGACCCTTAAAGCAAGCACGTGCTAAAGGTTAGAGTCATTTTGAAGGGAAATGAAGTAGTCAACACAGCCACCACACCGTACCATTACAAAACAGCAGCGACATATCTAGGGATACAGCAATGGAAACACAAAGTAATTTATGCCGTTCCACTTGAAACACAACCAACAACTGTTAAGTGACTCAACCAAGTCTTTAAGAAGAAGAACACAACATATATTGTAGGCTGTTTTATGGCCTTGGGATTTATAAAGAGTTTTATAAAGGTTATGAGCTTTGACTTTATGGCCGTAAAGCTAAGTGAAAACTTTTCTCTCTGTTTATTTCCTCTATAAAGCAGTCGCTGTGCGTAGGGTAGCGGAAAAACGCTGAAACACTGTCTTACTTGCTGGTTAATTTCTTATCATTGCAGGAAATAGATTTCTTATTTCGAAATAATGAAATAATGTTTCAAAGTTTTCCTAGTAACTTACTTTCCTTTGCGAGCAATGCACCCCCCAAAGTTGAGAAATTTCTCTGGCATAAGTTATTGCCGTCTTGGGTTCAGTTATTTATGCAAATTTCTATTCATTCTTTAAACTTATGGAGACCAAAAATTCCAACCAAAAAAATTACAAAAACAATAACAAGAACAGAGTAAAAGAAATCAAACACTAAGAAATTTAATTAAAAGTGAGGTTAAGACCGTTCTTTTATTTTTTCCCACAAGTCATATTTCATGGCATTTTTCTTAATCTCATATGATAACAGACTTTTCGTTTTGTAACGGTCATTTAGAAGTTCCGCAATCACAAAATCACCACACAGTTCATGTATTCATTTTCAAGATGGCCATTTAAATGTCGTTTATCCTTAAGTTTGGTAAACTTTAAGCCTAGTAAGCTACAAGATTGTGATTAATTGCTGAGATAAACCAACAACTGTTGTCTTTAATGGTTTTTCCTTTTCATTTTTTTATATTTTCAATCTTTTACTTTTCTTGTTTGCATTGTAATGGCCATAAAACTGCCAACAAGTAGGATTTCACTTCACTTCTTTATGCCACATACAATTCCTGCGAATCTTTTACTATTTTCCAAAGAATTCTTTGTGTAATTGAAGTCACATTTAATAGGAAACTTGGTAACAAAGTGTAAAAAAATGTACCCTTCAGTCAGGATTACGATCTAGTTTCTCGCACCACTTATGTTGTCTGTGTTAATTTTATACATGAGTGGCGGGACCTACAGTTTAAAGTCGACTCCGAACGACATATTTTTGAGAAACTTTTTCATGGCAATTTTATTTACTCTCAGAGTTTTTGCCAGAAATCTGCTGAGCAGAAGTCGCCTAAGAAAAAGTTTTTGTATTTTATTTTGATGTCTGGCCTGGCGCTCGAACCCTGACTTTTCGTCTAATAAGCCAACACACTACCTACTAGACCACGGCGACCTAAAAAAATGTAGCGTAGTTTTAAACTTGTGTGGTAATTAAGCTTATGATTGGCAAGAAGAATTAACCAAAAGGAAAGAAAAGATTTTTCTTTGTAATATGCAGATAAGCATATGAGTAGAATCGAATCATACTCATAATTTCTGATACTTATACGCATTCATACCTATTTTAAAATCATTCATCCAAGGTTTGAAGTACTCATCATATTCATACTTAACAACACCCTGTTGTTGATTTTGACTCTCCATAACTCAACGTATACAGGAAGCACAAAATAAGTATGAATCGCGTACGAACACTAAAACACTCACAAGAAGGTTGTTTGTTTGCTCTGCTTGCTGCACTGTCTTTTTTGCTTATTTTATAAATTCAACAACAACTACGACTGTAAATTTCGATGAATGATTCGAGTCACTCGAATCATTTATAGGTATTATAAGAGTAGTTTTCTAAAGTTTTGAATCTAAATGAGTATTCTTATGAATCAAACATATTTCGAATGGTATGAGTTTGATGTCAACGTTGTACGTATACTCATTACAACGTTGTAGTGAGTATAAATGAATAAGAGTAGTTAATTTCAATATTGTTGACTCACTTATATTCAAAATTTCAAGAGTGCTTCTGAGTAGCCAAAAACGAACTCTGATATGCACGTCAGGAGTGAATTTTTTATGGGTCCCCCGCGAAAATTAAGCTTCTTATTGAACAAACTTCAAACTTTCAAACTTTCATAATTGATAACTGCCACCTAGTTGAAGCTACGTCTCTCAAATTAGTTGACATTTATTCAGCCTGTTTTGCTAACTTACCATACGCAATGAAATGAGCTGAATGGCATCTGACACAAACGTAATTGCTCAATACAACACTTCAGTCAGGATTACAACCTAACTTTTTACACCATATATGCTGTGTGTGCTAACTTTATCCATAAGCGGCGCGAACTACAGTTTAAATTCGATTCCGAACGACAGATTTTTAAGAAACTTTTCATGGCAATTTTATTTTGTACTCAGAGTTTTAGTCAGAAATTTGCTGAGAAGAAGTCGCCGAAGAAATCTATGTTCATATTTCGTTCTGTTGGAGATATCTGACCTGGAGTTTGAACCGATGCCTTACGTCTACTAAGATAACGCACTACCTACTAGACCACGGCGAGTACAAATGGGGTTACTAATAAATTTTTTAAAGTATTGACCATCGTCAACTTCAACTTTTTCTCTCAGCTTGCAGTTAGTATACGTACGTTGGCCACCCATCTTTTAACCCTGGATGGTTATTCTTCATTTTTGTACATTAAGGTTACTCTTCGTCGCAATGACGAAAAATTAAAAAAAATATGCCTCTACTGACTACTAGCTTTCGTCATCATCGTTGTTAATAAAAAGAGCGAAATTTGGTCAAGCCTAAAAGAGTTAAATGATAAAGAGTAAATGAGCTTTATCATTTCGACGAACAATAACCATCCATAAAACGTCAAAGACACGTGCAACAGCCAAATCTGAGTGGGAGGCCTCATATTCCCTATACACATATGTACATATATCTTTTGAATTTACTTCCTGTTACATTTGGTTATCGCTTATTTACTTAATCTAATTGGTCATTACAATCCTTTAGTTAAGACTACAACCGAGCATTATTCATGTCATTTTTGTTAATTTTTAGCCATGAGTGGCTTGACCTTCAACTATAACTGACAGATTTGAGAAACTTTTGTTTGCAATTTTATTTATTCACAGAATTTTTGCTAGACCACTGCTTAGCGGAAGTTGCGCAAAGACGCAATTTTTCTTCAAATTTCGTTACGTTCGAGACGTCTGAGCTGGGGATCGAACCACGGGATTTCGTCGAATAAGCGAAGACAGTAGGCAGTGTAGGCTACGATGACTTGTGTAGGCTTAAAAAATTGAAAGTGTAAGGATGAATACGTCTTTTCTTCTTAAAATATATACCCTAGTAAAGAATATAGAAATGAAGGCCTATCATATAGTTACGAAAAGGAAAAATCTAGATGCAGGTGTTTTGCTTTTATATCGATTAACGTTAAAATTATAAACAAAAGCTACAAAAACAAAACAATGCAGTAAACAAACTCGTTTACAAATAATCGTACTGTTTAATATAACAACAAGCACTAGCATAAAAAGGGGTAAACAAGTAAACAAAAATATACCAACAAACACCAGCATAAAAAATGGTAAACGAGCAAGCAAAAATACAACAATAAACACTACAAGAATAAATGTAAACAAAACACACAAACAACCATAATGAAACAACGATGTTTACATTTATAGAGTTCTCGAGAAGGCCAAACCACAAACATTCGCCTTCAAGAACATTCATCAGATAGTTTACCGTGCCATATAAAAGCCAAGACAAAGCAGGCAAGTGAGTTAGTAAAAGTTATGTGAACAGGCGGTGTGTTTGAAGAGAATAATCGTGGTTTGAAGATCTCTGTTACAAAGATCTGTTGAACAATTGACTAGTAATTGTTATTGTATACGCAAAAGAGTGTCAAGAAGAATAACAAACAAAGCACTTATTGTTGTTTACATCAAGTTGTGAACAGGGGCACAACTAAAACTAAAAACAAAATTTATTTTTATTCTATTTGCAATCTAGGAGCTCATAATCTAAGCGTTTTTAAAAGGTAAAAACGTAACAATATTGTTGACTTCCTATCTATCACAACATTTTTCTCACCTTTGTATCTATAACTGTTCGTGCATCAATATTTATGTTCGTTAAAAATACGCAATCAGTTAATTTTCTGTCGAAACTAATTTCTGTTTTTCTGATAACTGAAATGAAAGCGCACTTATTATGATGACTATACCAGGTATTTGAAAAATAAAATATTTTCATTCTTTCATTTTTATAAAAAAAAAAATTCTATGAAAAATGTTGTCCATACGCCTACGGCCATTTATCATCATTGTCAAAATGGTTTAAAATGACGGTTCTTATACGCACAAACACAATTTCAAATTACCGTTATAAACTATTTTACAATGTTATCATAATTGCTAAACCACTTACACACACATGCACACACACAAATTTGAAAATTTAATATTTGCATGCAGCATGCAGCACAAAGTTAATGATGTTGTTGTTTTATAATTTCGGTTGAGTGTATATCAGCCAGCTTGTTAACTTTTTAGCCGCTGCATTGCGTGGTTAACAATATTTAGCTTTGCAGTGGCCTATGATTGCTGTCTTAACAACTTAACTGCGTGTTGTTGATTCTTTTCTTTCTGGTTTTTGTTTTTGTGTGAATAAAATTTACAAATAATTTGAAGTAAATTGTGCTAAAAGGAGTTTCAATTGTGCAAAAGCTTATGTTATAGCCGTTAATGTGAATGCAGTTTTGCCTTAATGAAGACGTTTACTTGGGGTGGGAAATTGTAAAAGCAACATTCTTCTACAAAAAATGTTAATATTGTTATGTAAATGGAAAATCTAGATACTGGTGTTTTGCTTTTACATCGCTTAATATTAAAATTATAAACAAAAGCTACAAAAACAAAACAATGCAGTAAACAAACCTCTTCATAAATTATCGTAATATAACAACGAATACCCGCATAGAAAAATTGTAAACAAGTAAAAACACTACAATAATAAATGTAAACAATGATATTTACGTTTATAGAGAATTCGAGAAGGCGTTCGCCTTCAAGAACATTCATCAGACTGTTTACTGTACCACATAAAAGCCAAGGCAAGGCAGGCGACGGAGTTAGTGAAGTTCAGTCCGTTACAAAGGTCTATTGAACAATTGACTAGTAATTGTTATTGTTTATGCAAAGAGTGTAAACAGAGGAATAATAGACAAAGCAATTGCTGTTGTTTATTTAAAGTTGTGAACAGTGGCACACAGTATTGCGCGAACAATAAAGAATTTTAATTAAAACTAAACACAAATTTATTTTTATTTTACTTGAAATCTACTATGAGTTCGTAAACGTTAAACGTTTTTTAAAGGAAAAAACGTAACAAAATGTATCTCTACTTACGATATATTTTCCCACAGCGACAATCATTTTAGACACTATTTCATTGGTTACTGCGAGCCACAATCTACGGTTCAGCTGTTCTGAAAAGATTCCACATCAGATTTCTTTTTCGCCTAGTCTGAATCGGTTCAAGAAATGTGAATGAAGTTCTCGGGGAGGCAAGACCATAGCTTTTACAAAGCTACAACCTTGATATTAGGGGTACCAAAATTAATTTTTGAAAATTAAACTTCAGTATATGTCACTGTCTAATATAATCTATTAAAAATATTGTTACGTTCATACAGTTTAAAAACTTTCAAAATATGAGCTTGTAGATTGCAAATAAAATAAAAATAAATCTGTTTTGTTTTAATTAAAATTCTTTATTCTAATTCTGTGTGTCACTGTTCACAACTTTATGTAAACAATAACAATTGCATTTAAACAGAGGAATAACACTATTTATACCAATAACAATTACTAGACAATTATTCGATAGATCTTTGTAATGGAGATCTTCAAACCACTCTTTTCAAACACCGCGTTTTCACATAAGACTGACTGAACTTCACTAACTCAGTCACCTGCTTTGGCTTGCCTTTTATATGGCAAACTAAACAGTCTGACAAACAAGGATCCTTGTTTACATTTATAATTGTAGTATTGGATTTTTGTTTATTTGTTTTTTATGCTGGTGTTTGTTGTTATATTAAGCAGTACGATAATTTGGTTCGTTTACTGCATTGTTTTGTTTTTTCAGCGTTTTTTTTATAATTTTAATGTTAAGCGATGCAAAAGCAAAAAACCAGTATCTAGATTTTTCCTATTGTATTCATATAATTTTTGTTTTATATTATGCGGTGATATCAGAACAAAACCTTTTTTATTTGAAATTGTTTTTCTTTACAAATCATCATCACATAAAATATTATAAAATCGTGAAACAGGCAACATCATTCGTTATATCATTTCTTGTTTAATAGAAAATGATTAACGAGTACGATTTATAAAATTGATGATTTTGCGGGAAATGGATTCAATTTTAAACGATTCAACACGTATATAAATAACAACACCAACCCGAGGCTAACTGAATTTAAAAATCTCTGAAAGATTTTCAATGTTTTTCTTTGAAAAAATTGTTTGTAGTGGATCCATATCTACAAGAGTTTATTTATGATAGCTTTGATTTTAAAATTCGTATCTGAATTTTACAGTTTTTATACTTCCTAAGCCACGTGGTTTAATTTCGCTCATCTTGTAAAAACATATTTCAAACTCTCCAATGCATTGAATACTCGAAATGATTCATACGTTTGTATATAAATTTACGTCTGCTTGGGAAAAATTTATTGTTTGTTTTCGTTAGGATTTCATGTGTAAATTGTTTTGGCATGGAATTCCCATGCTTTCTATAATTTGCACAATCGTTGCAATTTTCATTACCTTAACAGATGTTTTATTGGCATGATTATGGCCGCAAGAGTAAATAGGCAAACATAGAGAAACATATTTAAAATGGGCATGGGCGTTAATATATCGGGTGGACCATCTATCGGTTTAAATTTGAACCAATGCACCCATTAGGAGACACTGTTTGGCGCGGCTTGTGAGCGGAGGTCAATGGAAACACCTATCGCAACACCGACTTTTTTGTACCCGCTCTTCATGGTATTGATGTGAACGATGTTTGGTTTCTCCAGGATGGTGCAACTTGCCACACATCTCATGCCACAAGTGATTTATTGTGTCAATCGTTTGATGGCCGCTTAATGAGCCGAAATGGCCGCCAAGAAGCTGCGATTCAACACCTTTGGACTATTTCTTGTGAGGCACCGTTAAAGAAAAGTGTTATGCCGACAAATCAGAGACAATTAAGAATTTGAGTTGCCGAGATACGACCCCATGCACACGAAAAAGTGCACGAAAATTATTTTGATCAAGTGAGGTACTGTGAGGCCAGCAGCGACAGCGGTATGAATGAAATAATATTCCATTTCTGGCCGGAATTTCTAAATTTAAACTTTTAAATGACCCGCAATATATTTCTCTTATTAAAGAAAACCATTTTTTTTAACCAAACAGTAAGGCGAAAAAGTTCGTAGACTAACATAAAAGAGTGCTTCAATAACGCTATGCGCACTCAAAAGATAGTGGATGAATATTAACCCGTGTGTATTAGGGTGGTTTTAAAAAATCGATGTCCTATTTTTTTGAGGCCACCCCCCTAAAATGTTTCATTTTGTTAGATTTTAAGATTGCCAAAGTTTGAGCGTGATTGAAAGATGTTAACACGTGCCACTGGGGCCTCAAAGTTTTGAACAAAATAATTTTTTTTTGGCAGTTTGGCGACTTTGCCGACTCATATCTCGAAAACGGTTTAATATATTTGACCGTGTCATACATCAAATTGAAGTCGATACTGTTTATAATATTTTATATGGAATAAAAAATACATAAATAGTACTGAATTCGAGATAATGAACCCAATGTCCCTAAAAACGTGACTAGGTACCCCTAAGAGCGAAGATGGAACCTATTGTGAGAAAACCAATTTTCCTTCCTATCAATTTCCTTATCAATTTTTGGAATGAAAACAATTATGTATTTAAAAATCCAGTATAATAAATGTGTTTTTTCATTTTATTCTTATTTAAATTTATTCAAGGGACTGCAATAATGTGGTTTTGGAGTTGTCTGGATACAGATGACGGCATCTGCTGACTACTTGGAGAACGTAAAATCATAAAAGCAAGAACCACCTAGCTATGGTTTTCTTTTTTTAATAACAGACTCTGAACCCCTGGACTTCTACTTAAAATATTACAATAAATTTTCAAACTAGTTTGGTTTTACTTGCTTGTGGTCGACATTGATACCGTATGTGGGTCTAAAATTAACGGTATACCATAGCAAACATATTTAAATGAAATGAGATTCCAAAGTACAAGTATTTGTTCATAATAACCAATAATAATACAAATAACGCATCTTCGTTCTCAGGGGTACCTAGTCACGTTTTTAGGGACATTGGCTCAATTTTTTCGGTTTCATATTTATTTTGTAGAATATAAAATATTATAAACAGCATGGCCTTTAATTTGATATATGACACGGGCAAATAGCTTTAGCCGTTCCAGAGATATTGATCGCCGAAGTCGCAAAACTGCCAAAAAATCGAGATTTTCAAAACTTTGAGGCCCCAGTGGCACGGCTTAACATCTTTCAATTGTGGTCAAACTTTGGCAATCCTAAAATCTGACAGAAAGAAACATTTTAGGGGGGTGCCACCAAAAGAATTCTGAAATTTTTTTTTACCCTATGAGATAAAACCACCCTAGTGCGTATTCTAAAATAATCATACTTACCAGCTTACTATTGCTCCTTTACACGTTTTGACAAACATAAGGTTTCCTGGACACAGGGGCATCCTAAGTGGTAACAAGGAAAAAGCAGTTACTAAAGCCAGCTTCACGGAAAATTCAAATGAATTCCTACATAATATTGGTGATCCTCTGCAGACAGGCAAACAAATAGACAGAAATTCCATTCATTGGCAAAGGTAAGTGGGTTGATTTACTTGTACAGGCACCAGATATATCTGGCCGGACATAAATATATTTAGAAGAGAATTTACATTGAACTTAACAAGATTACATCTAAGGACCTTTACATCACTGGTAACGGGTGAGTGTTTACGCCTGGAGACTGGGAATACTTCATAACGCCTTTTGCAGAAGTTGCAACGATAAGGAGAACGAGGAGACCACATAAAATCTTCTCCGTCATTGTCCAGCGTTTGGGAACCTGAAATCTAGAATTCTTGGACTCCCAGAATTAAGTGACAAAACATATCATGTAGCCGCCGTAGTCTAGTAGGTAGTGTGTTGGCTTATTAGACGTGAGGCCACACGATTCAAACCCCACGTCAGACATCTCCAACAAAACAAGAAATATGAAAAAATATTTCTTACGGCGTCTTCCTCTCAGCAGATTTCTGGCAATAACTGAGGAGCAAAATAAAATTGCCATAAAAAATTTCTCTAAAACAAAATCTGTTGTTCGAAGTCGACTTTAAACTGTTAACACACACAACATAAATAGTGTGAGAATCTAGGTCGTAATCCTGACGGATGGGATGTAAAGACCAGTGATGAATATATGTGTGCATGTATGTTTTTTTCGTCTTGGACCGGAGTTGGTCTTGGTGTATTCGAAAGACACTTTTGTTCCAACAAAAGAGTGCGCGAGTCACCATAACCTACGTACTAAATCCAGCCCCTTTATTCTTTAACCACTTCAACCACTCGAATTACCTCGCGGAGGGCTGGTTAGGTTTTAAGCTTTATCAGACTAAATCAAATTTCACTTCCGTTCCTCCAGCCTTTGGAGTGCTACAATAACTTCAGTCATTCTCTGGCTGCATTGACTCCATAGAATCCTGGAATTCAACACTTCTTCCTTTAGCCGATTTAGTCCAAAACTCGTTTCCCCTGGCGATCTAAATCTGGGGCAGCATGTTAGAATATGCTCCGCATCTTCCTCCTCATCAACACAGTTTAGGTATATAGGGGAAGTATCATGTCCAAATCTGTGCAGGTACTTCCTGAAGCACCCATGACCAGTTGGGAACTGGGTCACGTAGCAGTTCAGCTCGCAATGTTCGTCTCCATCAGGGAAAAGGCGAAATGTCCATCTTCCATTTAAACTGTTCTCCCATCGTGACTGACATTTGCGCATGGAATGTATGTATTTATGCACGTATGTTTGTATACCTGTCTTGCTAAAGGCGATCTGAGAGAAATTCACATCCGCATAAGACTGTCGGAATGGTTGAGAAATGCCAAACAGAAGCTACAATTATATGACGGACTAGATACTATTGGTGTTAGCATGGCGCCATATAGAACCCAAGTAAGCTAGGTTCATTGAAGCCTACACCTAGTTGTGATCAAACTTTATTACGATATTTCGTTGCTTGCTTTCGTCTGTTTATTACTGTTTGTGCAGCAATTGCATCAGTTGTCCGTCATTTTCGTTAAACATTGGCCAGATGTGACTTACTAACTGCATCCATTTTGTTTAAAATTCATTAGAAAGTAAAGTTATTTTGGTAAAAAAAAGAATTTTCCTTTTTAAGTTCATTTAAAATTTAAGGAAAAATTCAAGACAAGAATACACGAGTAGCTTGCGCAAAATGACATGCAAAACTCTTGACACAAACACTACAAAAAAAATTTGAAAAAATACTAGAAAGCATAAGAAAATGCTTTTGCAGAAATTGTCTAGAAAATATTTTAAATGACAGATAATGCCAGAAAATATGACATTTGAAGTAAAATTTTGACACACAATCCAATTTTATATAAAAACCGTAGTAAACAACATGTATAGTATGTATGGAATAAAAGAATATGTTCTTTTGAACAGTTAAACTTCTTTTAAAATTCAATATTTTTGATATGGAAAATCGAAAATATTCTGACATAAAATATCCCGGCGACATACATGTCTTTTAGTACTGACGTCTGTAGATGAAATACAATTCTTTACCTTTTTTTTTGATTTTTGTTTGCATTATATAATTTATATGTATGCCGTAAAGTATATCAAGGTATTTTACATTTATTACATGAGATTGTAAATATTTTAAGAGTGCATAGTTACTTACATCTGTTAAATAAATTACATTTGATAGAAGGATTGCGCAATGCAAACTAACAGGCTCTGGTCACAGCAATGTAAAGACAAGAGTTTTGGGTGATATGCAACTGCATTGCATATCTGCAATAACCGCAAATGAGTAAATTATGTACCACACAAGTCTCCTGCAACAACCTGCATCGCTCAGGTACCAAATTATTCCCTTTCTTAGACGGGCCTCCCATACGTATTTTTAACACATCCATTTATCCTCGCCACTAATGATGCACGATACATATTTTCTTCTTTTTATGTTGCTCAATCAGCGATTTCAGTATCAGCTTGGAAGATAAGTCATTTCATCATTTTGGTGTCCAATGATTTTACAAGTTTTCCTAGAGTTTGACAATAATCAGGCTTTCTGTGAAAACAATACACTTTTTTACACAAGTAGTGGAATTCACTAACTTTTTTAACGATTATCGAATCGTTTAAAATACTAAACAACAAAATTGTCGATTTTGGTATTCTGTAAAATTTTTAAACGATATTCGAAATCGTTATTTCAGCTGTTGTCGTAAACTAAACGACAATAATTTTTGTATTGTTTATTCAATCGATTCAATCAATTTAAAGCAACATTTTAAGATCAAAATGGCTTTTGAATTCTTAGGGTATAATTTATTAGTGGATGAGACAATTTTCAACGCTCGAAGGGTTGACAGACGTGTTCTTCGAGATTTGGAGAACTCATTTAATTTAAATGCATTGGAATTTCGAAAACTCTACCGTTTAACACCACCCTTGGCTGAGGAACTTGTTTTTCAGGTTAACGGATAATTAAATGGCACCAGAATAACTGAGCAGTGGGGGATATCCATGAGCTAGTCGTCCATAAGACGTTGCATACATCGTGTAACGGATGCAATTAACAATACCATGTTTTACGCAAAAGTAAAGTTTCCGATGACTCAAGTGGAACGACAAGCTGCAAAATTAGGTTTTGCATCAGCAGTATCACCCTTTGTAGCAGGTACTATTGGGGCAATCGATAACACACATGTCTCGATTTTGGCTCCAAAAGGTCATGAGGAGGTTTATGTCAACCATCACGGGTACCATTGTATTAATGTTCAAATAGTAAATCCAAAGTTTTTTGACAAGAGATTCATAATATAATTATTTTTGTTGAAATTGCAGATTTGTGATTCAAATCTAAAAATTTTAAATGTGAATGCCAAATTCCCGGGAGCTCGACACGATTCATACATTTGGAGCTCTTCAGCAGTCAGAAGAGTTATGCAAAGATGTTTTGAAAATGGGGATCACAATTATTTGGTACTTTTTCGTAGTAAGTTATTTTTTTTTAATTTGTCACAAAAATATCTATAGGTGATTCTGGGTATCCATTGGAGCCGTGCCTGATGACTCCTCTACCAAACCAACCAGAGGGGACACCAAAATCCCGTTATAATGAGGCACTGTGTAAAGCACGTAACCCAGTTGAACGTCTTTTTTGTGTTCTTAAACGAACTTGGCGATGCTTATCACAGCAAAGAATGCTCCTGTATATTCCCGAATTTGCTGGAAAAATTGTAAACGCAAGCGCAGTTTTACATAACATAAATTTAGATGAACAAAGATTAGAGCCTAACAATGAGATCACAGAGCCTGATTCAAGTGTTAACATGGTACCCCAAGATACACCATCTTCAATAGCAAAACGTGTCCTAGCCTATCTTGGAAACTTTTTTACTTAAATAGAAACTACAAAATTTAAATCACATAATTAGTAACATTAAATAGTTTTATTATTATAATTTTTTATCAATAAAATATTATAAGGATGTTTTTCTTCAGTCTTATATTTAAAATATGTACGTTGCATAAAATGACTTCATATGTATATACACATGTATGTATAAATTACTTACCTCATACAGCAAAATAACGAAAATCGAAAAAAAATTTTAATATTTTGTTTTGAATTTGTTTTTTTGATTTTTCATTACACAGAGTTGCCACTTGATTTTAATTAAAAAAGACTTTATCAACAGTCGTTAAAGTGTAGTTTGTGAATCACTTAATCGTTACTGCAAACAACAAATAATGTCGACATTTTTAACGATTGTCGAATCGTTAAAAGTTACTGAATCCCACTACAGAATATGTCTTTAAAAAGAGAAAGCGAGGTTTAGATTGCAGTTCCACTGTTCTGCTGTAGTCTTGTAAGGGAATAATTGTTTATGCTGGATACTGGAATCTTTCCTAATAATCCTGTAGGTTAATCAAGTAATTTGAACACGATATTTACCATCACTTTTCCTCTCATACTACCATGTTCAATCTGTATTATTGCTGCGCAGAGATGCTACAGTATTTCTATTCTGCGATTCATTGTACATACCTCCATCTATACAGGGTATCCCTATATTGCTCCTCCCCAAACTCGTTTACCAGGAAAACTTTAGGATATCTGTGTCAGAAAGGATAACTTCTCTGCCTAGCCATTGATAAGCACCCAAATGTTTCCTTCTGAAATGTTAAAGCTGCACATTTTTTAAGCTATGTAGTCTGATATAAAACTCAAATTTCTTTCTCTCGTAGGTAATCAGCAAAGGTTAAGTGTGTCTGAAGCGGATTTAAATTCAGAAGAGTCTACGCCTTACTACACCCTTCCCTTAGCCGTGAATTCACTAACACATCTGCTTGCTCATTAGCATTACTTACCACCCGAAAGTCTGACTGTCAAATTTTTTTTGCTCTGTCCCAACCGGTGCACTCCTATTTAAGTTGAATTATACAGATCCTTGGTTGGGAATATTTCACTTTAGGATCGAACACCTCTATGCCTGTTTCTTTAACTATAACGGTTCCTCTCTTAAAAAGTTTGTAGCTTTGAATTTAATTGATTGCCAAAAAAATTAAATTTACTCGTGTGATTCAGGTTAAGGAGTTAAGAATGGAGGAGTCAGCCACAAGAGCTTTCAGGTCACAATGCTCTCATGCGGCTGTTCGATTTGTCTCGCATTATTTTAAGCACAGTCTTCACAGATCTGGTACTCGCCACCATGTACAACTGGCTTAAATCCAATATAGTTTCTAGGTACGCTGTAGAAGAGGTTATCAATACCTCGGTTGTACCAATACATGCTAATCTCTGTGTCCTATATAAATCCATTTCTAATGATTTAAAATTCGTTCTGTTTGTCCAAACAATGGCTCACTATTGGCTTGACAATCATGGTATATTTGATACCTAGTGGTACCTGCACGCTCGGCACCCTTTTTTGAAATGCTCACCATGTGGGATTTTCTCCATTATTCCTCTTGGGAGCACATGGCTTCCACAACGCATCCAATGTAAGTTTAGTGGCCTATATTATTCCCAGATATTGCCTCCAATTTCTACTTTATATTGACAGCACCGCCGTAGTCTGGTAGGTAGTGTTTTGGCTCAGGTCCCCAGGTCGGACTTCCCTAATAAAAATATTTCTTCAACGATTTCATATCAGCAGATATCTGGCAAAAACTCTGAGAGTAAAAATAAATTGCTATGAAAAGTTTCTCAAAAATCTGTCGTTCGGAGTTCACTTTAAAACTGTAGGTCCCGCCACTCATGTATAAAATTTACACACACAATATAGGTGGTGTGAAAAACTAGGTCGTAATCCTGACCTATGTGTTGATACTACCACCTTATTCAGGAGTCGAATATGCTTCCACTTATGAAGTTTCTCATTGAATGATTAGCAGTAAGCGGAGGAGAACGATAACAAATTTCAAGTTTTTAGATTGTGTATGGTTCCACTGGTTGGTATAGTGGCGTTTAGAATATAACAAATTGACTTTTTGCTACAGATTGCACCAAATCTCAATACCTAGATGGATATGACTTCGTTTATGTTAAACAATTTCCTCTGTTTTCTTAAGAATTGATAGAAAACACACTTCGGCCAATTATTTGTTGTTATTTCCATTAATTTCTCTTGAAATTATGAAAAAACTTATAACGAACTATTGCTGGTTAATTAAACTTTCCATTCTCTTATAATTTTCTGTTGACAATTAAACATTCGGATGCCACCCAATTGTAGCACTTTCGAACTTAATAAAAACAAATTTGCATTCTTAATACTTTTGCCTCTTCTGAAGAGGTTTGCAAAATAAATGATTCTGAAGAAAAACTTTAAAATTTGCGAGCATAAAAATATACAAAATTTATGAGTTCTTGTCATACGTTTATAAAAATAATGTTTCCATTATTCTTCTTTTTTATTTGAATGCAAAACCAAAAACAACAGAAAATTAAGCAGGAAAACAGAAGCATATTAAGGCAGCAAACAAAGATTGTTGAGATCCAAGTGTTATGATTGGGCAATAAAAGTACAAAATCATCATAAAAAGTGCCTCGGAGAGAAACAAAACATATGCTATTGTCCACATATAGCCGAGACACAGTAGTAAACTTAATAGCGTACATTTGCCAAGGGATTTTTTAGCGCCCGCTTTTACATTTTTTTGTTTCTTGCCACCAGCCAAAGGGCCATTTGACTACAAATAATTTTTGTTCCTTTTATGACACGATAGGATTTAAAGGCACCTTTATTAAATGGTTTAGATCCGTAGATTAGTAGCTAGAGTGGTACAACACCTGGCTTAGCGAACATAACAAAATACGAAAAAAAATATTCTTTAGGCAACTTTCTCTCAGCAGTCTTCTGGCAAAAACTCTGAGAGTAAATACAAATTGCTTTAAAAATCTGTTGTTCGAAGACGACCTTAAACCGTAGCTTCTGACATTTATGGATAAAATTAACACTTACAACATGGGCTGTGTGAGAAGCTATGTCTTAATATTGACCAGAGATCAGCAATGAGTATTAAAAATGATGAGTAGAATCGAATCATACTCATAATTTCTGATACTTATACGCAATCATACTTATTTTAATATCACGGAAACTCTACTCATATTCAAAGTTTGAAGTACTCATGATATTCATACCAGAAATCAGCAATGAGTATTCAAAAAGATGAGTAGAATCGAATCATACTCATATTTTCTGATACCTATTCACATTCATACTTATTTTCACATTATACTCATATTACTCATATTCAAAGTTTGAAGTACTCACTGTACTCATACTTAACAATACGTATGATGTTGTTGATTTCGAATCTCTATGACTCAACATATACAAGAATCGCAAAATAAGTATGATTCGCGTACGAACACCAAAATACTTACTAAAAGGTGTGCTCTGCTTGCTGCTCTGCCTATTTTGTTTATGTGTCTTTTTTATTTTTTGTAAATGCAACAACAACTCAGACTATAAATTTTAATGAATGACGATGAGCCACTCTAATCATTTGTAAGTATTATAAGAATTTTTTTTTCAAGTTATGAGTCTGAATGAGTAGGGTTATGAATCAAGCATATTTGGAATGATATGAGTTTGATGTCAACATTGTACTCATACTCAATGCAACCTGTACTTATAAATCAATGTTGTAGTGAGTAAATCAGAGTAGTTAAATTTCAATATTGTTGACTCACTTATATTTAAAATTTCATGAGAACTTATGTGCAGCGAAAAAACGATTCATTGCTGATCTCAGGTCTTAATAATGACTAAAGGAACCAGCTTTGAATGTTTTAGCAGTAAAAATTTTATATTCTCTTCGTTTTTGCAAGATTTTCACTCAATTCATTCCTTTCCCTAAAATGCTTAAATGAATGTAAGTTTCATAATGTCATCACTTATTTGCTGCAATCATGCATATTATGTTGTTCACACACTCTAAAGGATTTATAATTACTTGCGTACACTTTGTTAAGAAGATTAATTGCCTTTTGAGTCTGACAGGAGTACATTTGTGAAGTGATTGTTTTACATTGGTTTTGAGAGAGAATTTCGAAGAAAAAACATGCCAAAGGGGAGGGGAGCACATGTGCGGCAATTTAAAAATTTCACTGTTTGTTTATAAAGTCTCGCTAATAGTTCTAAGAATTGGTTTATGATGCTAACAGCTGTTGAATTTTTAAATGTATGGAGTAAAGTTTTGTAGTAAATTTAAATTTATGAGTTTCATTCATGTAATGGCTCATTAGTAGTTCAGCATATATTTGGCAAAAAAAAATATAAAAAAATAAAGTAAAGTCGGTCGTTGTCGACTTTAGATTGTCATCAAATGTATGCTACATCGTTGTGTTTGGCATGACATCAACATTTATGAGCAGCACAACTTTTTCTTGTCATCTATTTTTTTCTAACATCGTGTTGTGCTCGAAACAATCTCTATGCTGTATATATTTACTCTGAGGCTAAAGTGCCTTAATTTCAAAATTTTGTCGGAAAATCTTTCATTCAAAAACAGTTCAGGTACACTGTTCAGGTACAATGTTGAAACATTCATTTGATGCAAATGAAGCGGGTATTCAGCTGCAAGACTAAATAATCTCGTAGCGAATATCAGGCAAAATGTTTCCGTGTAATTTACACCATACGTTTGTGCGTAACCCTTTGCAGTTATCCTCGCCTTAAAGCGCTCAATACGATCTTCAATTTCTCTCAACACATCAAATACGCATTTACCCTCTTAAAGCACTAGCTACCAACTGTGCCTGAATGGTCTGATGCATGACTCAGACATTCTCTTATTGTAAATTTATCTTCCTTTTTACTGACAATATCGTCCAATCCATAGAAGAGTTCAGGACCCATCAATGGCGTAGGAGCTCTTTACAAACTCGTCTGCTTCCTGATGGTCGAGAGTCTTTGTCCCTCTTTATCTTCCTTTTCACTGACAATAACGTCCACTCATAGAACAGTTCTAGACCCATTAATGGCGTAAGAGCTCCCCTCTTCGCAAACTCGTCTGCTTGCTCATGGTTGAGATTTTTTGCCCCTCTTTATCTGCCTTTTCACTGACCATAACGTTCACTCCATAGAACAGTTCTGGACCCATCAATGGCGTAAGAGCTCCCCTCTTCGCAAACTCGTCTGCTTGCTCATGGTCGAGAGTCTTTGCCTCTCTTTGTCTTCCTTTTCACTGACTATAACGTCCACTCCATAAAAGAGTTCTGGACCTATCAATGGCGTAAGAGCTCCCCTCTTCGCAAACTCGTCTGCTTGCTCATGGTCGAGAGTCCTTGCCTCTTTTTGTCTTCTTTTTCACAAAGCATACCGTCCATGCCGCAGAAAAGTTCTGGTCCCATCAACAAAATTGGAGCTTCACTCGTTGAAAGCTCGGCTGCTAGCTCATTGTCGAGAATTTCCACATGATATGGAACTTAGCAGAAGATAACCTTGTTTTCCCTACTTAGCCGATTTAACTTCTCCTGATAATCCCATAATGTCTTCGATTTAACCTTATACGAGCTGAGTGCACCAATGGCAATGTCAGCTAGTATTACCATGTCTTGTCTTTTGTAGATTAGTATTATCTTTGATAAGTTTAATGGAATTCAGTCAGTACAGCAACTACGCCTACTTGTGGCGCAACTCACGGGCACTTGGCGTGATTCAACCTACCTGCCTATCTACCTGTCTTTTGTGCTTCCATTGGTATTGGCTTCCGCTTGGAATATACCCGCAAGATTCTCAATGAGCTAGGAATATTTCGTTACTTGCTTCTGTTCGAATATCCTTTCCTGACCTTTGATACCACAAAACAATCCCCCTTTTAAGAGAAAGTATACAGCATCCAGATTACTTTATACTTTATACGCTGCAAAGCATTTCCCAAAACCATAGAGTCTACTGGTTCTGATCAGGGGCCAGTTAAAGAAGGAACTGTTAGCCAATCAATTACTTAGGTACGCAATTTTCTAATGAATTTGATATTGGACTCCAATGAACCTTATACTATGCTCAGATATGTACTTTAATTGAGTACAATATTTTAAGTGGTCAGGCAAAATAATATACGCAATTCAGCTGCTTATTCAAGATCCATTTGACAGCTGGTAAACAAAACAGCTGGTTGTTTCAACAACATTGCTTTTATATTGTTTTTTGTTTTCTTGGCTTTTTTTGTTTGTCGTTGTTAACATTTGAGTTGTCAAATATCAACAGAATGTGTTCGGTTAATTGTAATATGCTCACTAAACACACTTGTGACAGTGCTGCATTTTAAATTTTACTTAATATTATAACAATTTGCGTATTTATTGCGCAATTATTAATTGAAATTTTATACGAAATATTGAGCTCAATAATGGCGTTTATAGCGATTTACGCAATAAAGGTGCTTATCTGAACGCCGTATTATTGCCAGGCCTTTTTTTATTTCAACACAATACCGTAGTAGTTATGCTCTGAATGCTAATTTTACTTCAATTGAGTTCCTAATGTTGCTAAATTATATCCTAAATTCATACCAAATTTTGGTATGCAAACCCAGTTAACTACAGAATTAATTAAAAAATTAATTAATTAATTAATAAAAATTAAATTAATTTTTTGCCGGAACATAAAACGTTTCTGGAATACTCAAATACCTGATTGCTTTTCGTCTTTCGTTTGTATATGCAAATAATTGCAGGCCGGTCAAGTTTGTCATGAAAAAGACAAAAAAAAAATCTGAATTCTACACCTCGATAGTGGTCGCTTGCACAGGAATATAGTTGAACTGGAGCTGTGTTCCTTTGTAACAAGCATTTTTGAGAAAATACTTTGTTGTACTGGTTTGTACTGGTTTGTACTTTATTTGTGTGGCATGTCATGGCATGTCTCTCTTCTCTCTATTTTTCATCTGCTTTTTTCCTTTCTTGGATTTACGAGTACATTTGTTTAATCGTTTGTGCCAATGTTGTCTCCAGACAGACAGACAATTGAAAGGTACATTGGTTTTTATTACATGTTAATGGTCTTTAATTAAATGATTAAAAAGGAGAACAAATTAACAACATAAAAAATGTTCAACGATGTTCACTTTAAGGCCATTAACGTGAACGTGTAAAAAGTGAAGGCGATTGGCATACAGCAGATGTAGAATTTGGACCACCAATTAAATTTTTTTCTGTGTTTTTAAAATTATAGCCACTCACTTTAGCTGGTGGGTATCAGAGATCAACAATGAATCGTTTTTTCGCTACTCATAAGCACTCATGAAATTTTGAATGCAAGTGAGTCAACAATATTGAAATTTAACTTGTACTCTGATTCATTCGTACTCACTACAACATTGATCATAAGTATAGGTTGCAATGCGTATTAGTACAACGTTGACATCAAACTCATACCATTCGAAATATGTTTGATTCATAAGCCTACTCATTTAGAGTCGTTTGTTGCATTTATAAAAAAAGAAAAAAGACACATAAGCGGAAAAGACAGGTCAGCAAGCAAAGCAAAAACACAACCTTAAAGTGAGTATTTTAGTGTTCATACGCGAATCATATTTATTTTGTGATTCTTGTAAATGTTGAGTCAGGGAGAGTCGAAATCAACAACATCATACGTGTTGTTAAGTATGAATATGACGAGTATTTCAAAATTTGAATATGAATAGTATGAGTATGATATTAAAATAAGTATGAATGCCTATAATTATCAGAAATTATGAGGATGATTCGATTCTACTCTCATTTCTGATCTCTGGTGGGTTTATATCGAGTTACTGTTGATATGAATTAATCGCTGTCCCATGAACAAATGCGGCAATCTAATGATGATCATACATACATTCATACACACACAAATTTGGGCCGAAACACTGGATGTTAAGAAGCGGACAAACGCACTGGTAGCGGTACAGAGAACGGCTGCATTGCGTATCGCGTCGGCATATCGTACGGTATCCGCTCCAGCCGTAGTGGTGATAGCGTGTATTATCCCTGTGGATCTGCTGGCAGCGGAGCGGATGGAGATTTATAAGACTAAATCGGCTGGAAGTCTCGTAACCGCTCATTTCAGGGAAAACACCATTTAAAAATGGCAACAACGATGGAACGAGGAAGATAGAGGAAGATGGACGGCGAGACTTATTCCAGACATAAGGCCATGGATTGGTCGGAAATTTGGAGAGGTAAATTACTACGTTACACAGATGTTAGCGGGTCACGGATATTTTAGGAAATATCTGCACAGAATGGGAAAGACCTCCTCACCTTACTGTCTTTACGAGGAAGGGGAGATAACTGATGACGCAGAGCACACCGTTTTCGAGTGTGCACGCTGGCAGACCTATCGCTCTGCACTGACGTCGATAGTTGGGACGATCACGCCCGGTAACATTGTCGGGGTTATGACCGCGAGTAGGGAAAATTGGACCTCAGTGGCGAATTACGTGGAGAGGATTCTAAAACTGAAGAGAGATCTTGAGCCTGCGGAACAAGTGGGCACGCCGGAATAGATGAAACAGGCACACGTGTCAAACGAAATTCGAAGCAGGGACCTGGAGGAAAGGAATAGTGGAGACACCTAGATGTCTCTTCAAATTTCGACACGCAATCCGGACGCGGATATGAACATGCAGGTTCCAAAGAGCCAAAGGGACTCCACTCCGAAGTAATACCACCGTAGTTCCGGAGTGGACACAACAAGTCCATGAGACGAGGGGGGGATTTAGTGGGTGAGGGCCCCACACACGGAGGATGTGACGACTTCCTCTATGGTGCGGTTAGGTACATTTACCCCTCCTCGGCGTGAAAAAAAAAAATCTCTCTATTAGACTACGGCGACTTCGATGGTGATGATGAAAGATGATCATAAATCAGATTATTTTCAAAGAAAGTATTTCCAATTCTGTAGACGATATTTTAACATAAGAATATACTTTTCTTCCTTAATTTATGTTTAGGCATCATAATTATATTTAATGTCTGTATAACTACTACCATAAAGTGTCATGTAATTCTAATCACATACGTGCGTCTGCTATATGCCTGCCACTATAATTAAATCCATGTTTATGTCATAAAAATGTTACACAATAAAAAGTTAATTTAAATGAAATTAAAACCTCCCCTTGAATTGAAACTTTACGCGGACAAACACTTGAATACCATAATTTTCTACACAATAATAACGCCTCAGGATATCTTTATGTGTGCAATTCGTTTTCTTTGGCTTCTTGCTTTCCATAACCATCAGTGCAACTGTTTCATGAAAATCATCATCTTCATCAGCACAATGTCTAGCATTTGATTTTGCCACCTTGATTCTGTTTCCATTTGCTTTCTGTTTCCATTTCTTTTTAACCATCAATTGTAAGTCTACGACTTACTAAAATTTGTTAAACACGTTCCCATAAACAGAATCTATGGCGATGTGCTGCTCTACACTATACCTTATCTTATATTTGGGTTTTAATCTGTTGTCTGGATGCATAGGAGTTGGCTGGTAGTACTACTTGGTAGATTATTTGTTTGACTGCTTGGCTGCTTGGTGCGGCCTAATTTTAATGGTTCCTTTAACCTGACAACACATGTACACAACAACAGGCACTTAAGCACTATATTGCTGATTCAATAAACGTACAATTATGCTGCACATTTATATCACACCAGATGCTGTTATCTACACCAACTAGTTCTGGTAAATACTGAATTGCAATAGTAACTGCAGTAGATAAGTGTACAATTTTTGCTGGAATACAAAAATTGCTGAGTGGGATTATTGTCAAGTTCTTAAAGACAAAAGGCGCGTAGTCTAACAGGTGGTATGTGAGGCCACGGTCAGACATCTTCAACAAAACGAAATATAAAAAAATATTACTGCGACGACTTCCCCTCAGCAGATTTCTGGCAAAGCATCTGAGAGTAAAAAAATTGCCATGAAAAGTTTCTAAAAAACCCCGCCGTTTGTAGTCAACTTTAAACTGTAGGTCCCTCCACACCTGGATAAAATTCATGCACACAACATGGGTGGTGAATATTTTTTTCAATTTCTGCTTGCGCATCAGGAATGATCATTCCTTGATGCGGTTTACCCATCCTAATTTTTGGTATGTATGGCTTAATCCAGATCGAGTGTTAGTGCCTCTTTTTACATTAAGAGAATGTGATAAGATAATTAGCTTCAGGCTTAGGCTATCGTATGCTTCAGTTACTGGCTCTTAAGTGACTAAAATATTACCGCGCAAACATAAGAGATAATCCTTGCAGCCTTGAAGGCATTGTAGGATGTTTACATGGAATCCATCGTGATAAAACTAACAAACAAAATGAAGAGATACTCTAAGGACATTCCCTTGACAATCGGATCTATGCTCCGGAAAAACGCCACCACACATCGGCCAAGAAATGTCAAACCCAGCGAAAGCTGTATCAAGAGGAACTTTTTTTGCCAAGGGGAAGAGTTCCGGACACAGCAGCAGAGTTGTTACAACAACAACAACATTCTAAAGGTTTACTGGTAACAGACTGCACGTGCGTGGAATGAACGGAAAACAAACACCTCACCAAGGTGTAAGTCGCTAAACTAACCCTGTCCCTGTAGAGGATAAAATCAGCAATGAACCCCCTTGTCAATTCAAACACAACTCTCTCTTAAGAGATTATAGGATTCAATCCTTACCTCAACACTCAACACATCTTTATAGATGGCTTTGTTTTTATGTAACGACCCTATGATTCTAGAACTTTTCACTGCCGATCAATCTAACGATTAGCTGGAAAAATTTCATACTTACTCCTCCACATCTCCACTAAAAATATTTCAATTAATTTCAAATTAGCCTACGTTAACCCTGGTAGCTGAAAGCATAAAATACCAAAGCGTACAGCAACAATAATAAGTACTTATTAATAGTTACATTCAATTATTGTAATCTTCTTAGAAGTGGAATTATATGGCTGCACTTATAAATGCGGATTTGTGTATGCATATGCGTTGCATGAATAGTTGCAAGTCTTCTGCCTGCCAGACTCAAACGTTGACATGTTACATTTGTATTCAATTCATAAATGTTGTTGTATTTGCTGTTCAAACATGTATGCCATTTAATAGTTTCAGTAGCTGCTTTTGCCACAAGCTACAACAGTTTTGTTTTGCTTTGCTCATGAAAATATTCAAAATTATTTGCAATTTAACTTGAAATATTATGATGCATGTGGCATTGATTTGATCAATGCATTGATCTTGTCTCATGGTAGCTTATAAGTGTGAGGGCTTATTTGAGTCTCAGCTTATAAAATGAAGGAATTTTAAAGGTTTTATGCCTCAAGCACAAGCTATAAGCATTATTTAAGAATTCACATTTCTAAGATTTGATTAAAGTTATTGATCAAACTAAGTTATTAGGCTAATTAAGACTAAGCCGGGCTTCCGTTAAAAAAAATACATATATAATTGATCATTACAACCATTCAGTCAGGATTACAACCTAGCTTCCCACGCCACTCATGTTGTGTGTGTTAATTTTATATATGAGTGGCGGGACCTATATGTTAAAATCGTCTCCGAACGATGAATTTTTTTATTTTACTGTCAGAGTTTTGGCCAGAAATCGGCTGAGAGGCAGCCGCCGAAGAAATATTTTTTTATATTTCGTCCGAGATGTCTCACCTGGAGGTTTGAAGCGTGACTTTACGTCTAAATAGCCAGCACACTACCTGCTACTACCTACTTACGACTTCAAAACTCTGCCGTTGAATATTATGTAAGAAGATGTAGTTGGTCCACCAAGTGTTGAGTGTAGAGTATAGTGTTGGTTTTACAGGAAAATATGTTAAACGGGACCAAAGGCTGTAATACAACGAGGCTGGTTTCGCAAAAAGAAAAAAAGTTAAGCCTTCAATAATCTTGGATTTCTTTTGCTATGTTCAGAGAATATTGTAAGCTCCTCTGTTGCTTTATGAGCTGCCAATAAAAATTTCCATTTCTAACATAACTTGGTATTTCCTTCTAAGATGCATTAACGCCGCATACATTCCTTGTATATTTTTCATATTGAGATTTAAGCGACTCTTGTGCTAATAAGTGTTCATACAGTTCATACATAAATCTCAATATGAAAAACATACAAGGAACCTATACGGCGTTAATGCATCTTAGAAGGTAATACCAAGTTGTGTATCAAATGGCAGGAATTTTTCCTAGCAGTTTCTAAAGCAAGAGAGGAGCTTAAATTATTCTCTAATTAAAGCAAAAGAAATCCGAGAGTATCGAAACCTTTTTATTTCGGCGAAACCAGTCTAGTTGTATTACAGCCTTTTGTCCCCTTTAAATTTTTTTTTTGTAAAACCAACACTATACCCGGCGCTCAAAACTGGGTAGACCAACTACATCTTCATGCACAATTTTCAACGGCAGAGTATTGAAGTCGCCGTAGTCTAATAGGTAGTGTGCTGGCTCATTAGACGTAAGGCCACATTTCAAACCCCAGGTTAGACATCTCGAACAATATATAAACAAATATTTCTTCAGCGTTTTCCTTTCAGCAGATTGCTAGCAAAAATTCTGAGAGTAGAAAAAAAATTGCCATGGAAAGTTTACTTAAAAATCTGTCATTCGGAGTCGACTTTAAGCTGTAGGCCCCGCCACTAATGTATAAAATTGAGACTCTTAACATAAGTGGTGCAAGAAGCCGGGTTGTAATCCTGACTGAATGGTTGTAATGGCTGATTGTAAATATCGGGTCCGCCATCTAACGTTTTTTTTTTTCAATTAGTGCTTATTTCGTGAATGGTAACACTTATCTCATGTTTGATTTGACAGATAATTAGTTTTATCCTTCCGCTGAACGAATATGATCATCCAATGCGTTTCCGCTTCGCTAAGTGGGCCTGCGATCGACTTACAGAAGATGCCGATTTTGGCAAAAAAAATCATATTTTCAGATGAAGCTCATTTTCATCTTGGCGGGTATGTAAACAAGCAAAATTGTCGTATTTGGGGCACAGAAAACCCGCACGCATACATTGAAAAACCGACGCACCCAAAACGGGCCATTGTTTGGTGCGGATTTTGGTCCTGAGGCATAATTGGGCCATTTTTCTTCGAAAATGAGCAAGGAGTGGCCGTTACAGTCAATGGCGATCGTTATCGGGCCATGTTGAACAAATTTTTGTTCACAAAAATTGAAGAGGAGGATATTGGGAATATTTGGTTTCAACAGGATGGCGCTACATGCCACATAGCCGAAGCTACACTCGATGTTTTGCGCCCTGTTTTTCAAGATCGCATTATCAGCCGCAGAGCTGACGTCGTTTGGCCACCTCGGAGCTGCGATTTGACACCGTTGGACTATTATTTTGTGGGGTACCGTCAAAAATATGTGTTACGCCGACAAGCCAGAGACAATTGACGCTTTAAAGGAAAATATTCGTGAAGCCATTGGTGAAATACAGCTGCATACAATCGATAATGTGCTTAAAAATTGAACCGATCGTGTGGGCTACTGCATGGCCAGCCGAGGCAGCCATTTGAATGAAATTATTTTCCATTATTAACCGGAAGGATTGTACTTTCAAATGAAGAAAGAAATTTGAGAAAATATTCAGTAATTTTTTTAAAGCATTTTAAAAAAAAAAGTTAATTGGCGGACCCTTTATAAGCAACCCAAGAAAAAAATGTGTATTATTAAGCGAAGAACATAAATTCTTGTTCTGTGTGTTAATTTTCATTATCTTAAATCTTTTCAAAAATTAAACCCCAATGAATATTTTCTCATTTTAATGATAATCACAGAGACATTGTACAATTTCGTTTAATAATTTAGACCTTTTAAGGAAGCATGTTATGGGCTTATTAAGTTGCAAGTTTTACTTGTCTATTACTGCTAAAGACGAAGTTAATGGACTAAATTATTAACTTAACTTAAGGAAATGTGTAGGTATAGGGGTACGTGCTTGTGTTTGTGTTTAAAATTCCTTTATCAGTAGAAATGTTGTACCGAAACTTTCTTTTAGTTTTGGTTGGTAACGTTAACATTTTTGTGGTTAATTATGATGATGATGTTGGTGTTGTTGTATTCTCTTATAAATTATGCCTTGAGTGTAGAAGAGGAAGAAGAGAATCCCAACTGATAATGGAAGGAAGAATTAAAATAATGGCAACGGAAACAAAACAATGACAATAACTTCTTAAGCGGTTAGCAGAAAATAAAGTTGAAAAATTTATGTTCAAATTATCAGCATAACAGATTAAAATGTTTTTAAATTTTTTTCTGACAAACTTTCGTTTGTAAAATGAGGCTTATCACCATGAAGAGATTTTATGGCTACATTCCCTATTTAAAGTTAAAATTTAAACAATGAACTTTACAGTCCCTTCCAGTCTTTCAATACAAATATTCAAACGCATATAGCAACTCTAGTAATCCTCTTTAAATATGGCACGCACAAGCAATTTTTTTTTTTTGTAACACAAATTGCAATTCCCCCTGCCGTAGGTGTGAAAATGTGTCATTTAAAGCCGGTATTTTATAGTTGCAGTCATAAAAGTAAGACATTGATATGTACATGCATGCATGCAATATACTGCTGTGGCCCAACACTTTTATGACACCACAAAGAACTTAAAATTACTTTCAGTTCTTCTTGCCTGTCATCTTAAGTAAGTGATAAAGTTTATAAAAAAAAGAAAAAAAAGCGGAATTTAATTTAAAACATTTTTGCATAATTAATCTCTTAAGCAGGGGATTTTAATAAAATAATCACACACACTTTCTAATTGAAAAACAATTTTAATGCAAATGCCATGCTCCCTCAACTTGTAAGATGGTGAGCAGGAGGGTTTTAAATGTATAAATTAATTGAGTATCATTAACTAAAATACAACGAAATATTTACATGAAATATAATGTAACAAACACGTCACAATTTACGTGACATAACAGGCATTGGACAGCATGATAGGAAATAAAAAAAATTAAAATTTCTATTCCCTTCAAGTGTTTTAAATAAAAAGAAAACATGAATAAACCATTTAGCCATGTAAACGGTGACAATATGTATTAAACATCAATGTAAAGAAGAAATTTATCTCCAAAAAAATATTGTTACGTTTTTACCTTTTAAAAACGTTTAAAATATGAGCGCATAGATTGCAAATAAAATAAAAATAAATTTTGTGTTTAGTTTTAAATAAAATTCTTTATTATTCACACAATTATGTGTGAAACTGTTCACAACTTGATGTAAACAACAACAATTGCCGTTTTTGTGGTTATTCCTCTGTTGATACCCTTTACATAAACAAAAACAATTACTAGACAATTGTTCGACAGATATTTGTAACGGAGATCTTCAAACCACGATTAGTCTATTCAACCACACCGCGTCCTCACACAAGACTGACTGAAGTTCACAGATTCAGCTGCCTGCTTTGCCTTGCATTTATATGTCAAAGTAAACAGTCTGATGAATGTTCTTGAAAGCGAACGTTCATGACGTCACCTTCTCGAAATTTCTATAAATGTAAATATCGTTGTTTAATTTGTTCATGCTGGTGATTGTGGATATATATTTGTTTACTTGTTTATCATTTTTTATGCTGTTGTTTGTTGTCATATTAAACAGTATGATAATTTGTAAACAGGATAGTTTACTGCATTGTTTTGTTGTTCTTTATAATTTTAATGTTAAGCGATGTAAAAACAAAACATCAGTACCTTATTTTTTTTCATTTCCGTAACAATATCATGACTTATAAATGAACACATGCAGCCTCTAAATTGACCAACTCTTCAATCAGTTTGTTGGAATTCACTCAGTACAGGAACTTGTGACATCGCAAAAGGCCGCTCTGCATACTCAAGTGAGCTTTGATACCAATCCGACCACTCCAACCTAACTACCACAAATACTCACAATAAGAGTGCAGGTTTTCATATTAGCCATTACAGTCCTTTAGCGAGAATTGCAACCTAACTTCCCATACCACCCATATTATGCGTGTTAATTTTTTCCGAAATTCTCAGAACCTACAGTTTAAAGTTGACTCCGAACGACAGATTTATTTTTTTTCGTCACAATTTTATTTTGCTGTTAGAGTTTTTTTCCAGAAATCTGTTGAGAGGAAGTCACCGAAGATATATTTGTTCATATTTCGTCTTATTTGAGATGTTTGACCTTTGGATTGAATCGTGACCTCGCGTCTAATAAGCCGACACCCTACCTACTAACTACGGCGACTTACAACCTACCTAGCAAACCTACCTACATACATACATAATTGGTCATTACAACCCTCAGGATTACGACCTAGTTTCTCACACCACTTATGTTGTGTTTGTTAATTTTATACATTAGTAGCGGGACCTACAGTTTAAAGTCGACTCCGAACGACAGATTTTTGAGAAACTTTTCATGGCAATTTTTATTTACTCTCAGAGTTTTTGCCAGAAATCTGGTGAGAGGAAGTCGCCTAAGAAATATTTTGTTTTGATATCTGGCCTGGGGCTCGAACCCTGGCTTTATGTTTAATAAGCCAACAAACTACCTACTAGACTACGGCGACTTCTACCTACCAAGCCCTAAATGCATATAATACGAGTGCACGGTTTCATAGTACCAACTCGTGAATTATTCATTACTTCATTGCCCATTACAACCCTTTAGCCAAGGTTATAACCTCCCTTCTCATACTACCCATGTTGTGTGTGTTAATTTCAAACATAAGTGACGGGACCTGCAGTTTAAAGTCGACTCCGAACGACAGATTTTTGAGAAACTTTTCCAGACAAATTTATTTACTCTCAGAGTTTTGCCAGAAGTCTGCTGAGAGGAAGTCAGCGAAAAAATATTTTTTACAGTGCGTTTTTCTGGAGATGTCTGATCTGGGGTGTAACCAGTACACTATCTACTTCTAAGGAGACGTGCCTACCGGAGGTCAGCAATGAGTATTCAAAAAGATGAGTAGATTCGAATCATACTCATAATTTCTAATATTTATACGCATTCATACTTATTTTAATATTATACTCATACTACTCACATTTAAAATTTGAAGTACTCGCCATACTCATACTAAACAACACGTATGATATTGTTGATTTCGACTCTCCATGACTCAACATTTACAAGAATCACAAAATAAGTAGGATTCGGGTACGAGCACTAAAATACTCACTAAAAGCTTGTGTATTGCTCTGCTTGGTGCTCTGTCTTTTTTTACTTTTTTGTAAATGCAACAACAACTAAGGCTGAAAATTTTTATGAATGACTCGAGTCACTCGAGGCACTCGAATCTTTCATAAGTATTTTTCTAAAGCTGGGTTTACCAAAAAATTTTTGGTTATGTATTAGTAAGTAAGAGAGAGAAAATAAGTTGAGAGAATTTATTTATTTTCAGCCATATAAAAGTGTTAGTAATATACTCTATTTTTATTTTCATTTCATCAACATACATATGTAAAGCTATCTATCTTTGGCTTAATAATTTTAGATAAATAAAAATAAAATAAAAATCCTTTTTTTTATTAAAAGAACATAAAGCTATCCATCTTTGGCTTAAAAATTAGGCCATGTTTTTAGATAAATAAAAATAAAAAGAATAAAAAACCCATTTTTTATTAAAAGAAAAAAGCGAGCATTCCAAAGCATTTTAAAAAATTATACTATGCGGCAAAATAAAAAAAAAATTAAATACGCGCAGCTAATTACATAGACCATTTTTAATATAAAATATTTTTTGAGTATCATTCTGCAATAAAATGATAAAGCATGTGTTCTTGTCGCAGTCTGATCGACAACTAAATGAAAAAACACAAGAATGCGTGTGAGTTCCCTCTGCACATCTGTGTTATGAAATGATAAACGCTGTTCTAAAGGAATGAATCTGAATGAGTAGGCTTATGAAGCAAACATATTTCGAATGGTATGAGTTTGATGTAAATGTTGTACTCATACTCATTGCAACCTGTACTTATGATTCAACCTTGCAGTGAGTAGGAATGGATCAGAGTAGTTAAATTTCAATGTTATTGACTCACTTATATTCAAAAAACGATTCATTCTAGATCTCTGGTGTCTTCCAAAAAGACAGTGGCCCATGAGAATGGTTTTGTACTATGTATGGCCTTGTGATTTAATGTCAAAAGAGAGTCAATTGTCTTTTGATCTATAAGGACACGTATGTCTAGCGACTACTACCCATCTCACACACACTTATAATAATTTTTTTAAATTTTTTCAATTTAAATATGAAGACAAAAATGCCATGAAAAATTTCTCAGAAGTCTGTTGTTCGCAGTTACTGTTCTAGTCTTTATTTAATAAACTACTAGCGAGTATTTTCACTGTCGGAATATGTTTTCATTGAATCGGTTTTTCTTTTTCCTGCAAAGAAAACTGCCTTTTAATTGATTAGAAATAAAAAGTAATTAAAAGTAATCAAATAATGATTAACGATTATTATTTGCGTGATTATTAATTCATTTATTGAATATAGTTTGCCTTCCAAGAGGCGGAGGGGGTTGGGGGTGATGCCAAACAATCATTTGCTACTTAACGCATTATTAATAATGACGGCTCTCTTAATTCATTTGGCTAATCAAAGCAAATTATTTACCATGACTTTGTACGTCAATACACAGTCAGCATAAAATAGAAGACAAATGAAAAAAGGCAGAGAATAAAAATTAAATAAATAAACGTCTTTTTGTTAGAATATTATTTTTAATTACCAGAATCCTTTAGCATTTTTTTCCCAAACAAATTTTTATGATAGGAACTGCCAATGGATATAAAATTTACTCAAACAAATAAAGTATTTGTTCAGGGAAATTATGAAAATGAATGAGGAAAGCTGTTGGAGAAAGACTGACAAATATATGCAACATCATTGCTTACTTATTATTCGTTATAAAATATTGCATAATTATTTCATTTTGCCATTCATTTATCCATTTATGCTGGATAAGCCAGGAAAAAAATGCAAAAATTAAAAGGAAAATTAAACTGAAGAATGAAAATAAATAACGAGACTCAAAAAAAATTCCATGATAATGATGGTGAATAAATGAATATGCTCACGCAATATCTATTTTAATTATAATAAGACAATATTAGCAAAAAAAGTGTTAGTAATATACTCTATTTTTATTTTCATTTCATCAACATACATATGTAAAGCTATCTATCTTTGGCTTAATAATTTTAGATAAATAAAAATAAAATAAAAATCCTTTTTTTTATTAAAAGAACATAAAGCTATCCATCATTGGCTTAAAAATTAGGCCATGTTTTTAGATAAATAAAAATAAAAAGAATAAAAAACCCATTTTTTATTAAAAGAAAAAAGCGAGCATTCCAAAGCATTTTAAAAAATTATACTATGCGGCAAAATAAAAAAAAAATTAAATACGCGCAGCTAATTACATAGACCATTTTTAATATAAAATATTTTTTGAGTATCATTCTGCAATAAAATGATAAAGCATGTGTTCTTGTCGCAGTCTGATCGACAACTAAATGAAAAAACACAAGAATGCGTGTGAGTTCCCTCTGCACAACTGTGTTATGAAATGGTAAACGCTGTTCTAAAGGAATGAATCTGAATGAGTAGGCTTATGAAGCAAACATATTTCGAATGGTATGAGTTTGATGTAAATGTTGTACTCATACTCATTGCAACCTGTACTTATGATTCAACCTTGCAGTGAGTAGGAATGGATCAGAGTAGTTAAATTTCATTGTTATTGACTCACTTATATTCAAAAAACGATTCATTCTAGATCTCTGGTGTCTTCCAAAAAGACAGTGGCCCATGAGAATGGTTTTGTACTATGTATGGCCTTGTGATTTAATGTCAAAAGAGAGTCAATTGTCTTTTGATCTATAAGGACACGTATGTCTAGCGACTACTACCCATCTCACACACACTTATAATAATTTTTTTAAATTTTTTCAATTTAAATATGAAGACAAAAATGCCATGAAAAATTTCTCAGAAGTCTGTTGTTCGCAGTTACTGTTCTAGTCTTTATTTAATAAACTACTAGCGAGTATTTTCACTGTCGGAATATGTTTTCATTGAATCGGTTTTTCTTTTTCCTGCAAAGAAAACTGCCTTTTAATTGATTAGAAATAAAAAGTAATTAAAAGTAATCAAATAATGATTAACGATTATTATTTGCGTGATTATTAATTCATTTATTGAATATAGTTTGCCTTCCAAGAGGCGGAGGGGGTTGGGGGTGATGCCAAACAATCATTTGCTACTTAACGCATTATTAATAATGACGGCTCTCTTAATTCATTTGGCTAATCAAAGCAAATTATTTACCATGACTTTGTACGTCAATACACAGTCAGCATAAAATAGAAGACAAATGAAAAAAGGCAGAGAATAAAAATTAAATAAATAAACGTCTTTTTGTTAGAATATTATTTTTAATTACCAGAATCCTTTAGCATTTTTTTCCCAAACAAATTTTTATGATAGGAACTGCCAATGGATATAAAATTTACTCAAACAAATAAAGTATTTGTTCAGGGAAATTATGAAAATGAATGAGGAAAGCTGTTGGAGAAAGACTGACAAATATATGCAACATCATTGCTTACTTATTATTCGTTATAAAATATTGCATAATTATTTCATTTTGCCATTCATTTATCCATTTATGCTGGATAAGCCAGGAAAAAAATGCAAAAATTAAAAGGAAAATTAAACTGAAGAATGAAAATAAATAACGAGACTCAAAAAAAATTCCATGATAATGATGGTGAATAAATGAATATGCTCACGCAATATCTATTTTAATTATAATAAGACAATATTAGCAAAAAAAATTATCGAAAACTTAAGTTGACTAATGCAGGTAAGTAGGTTGAAGTGACAGCATTGATTACCAAAGTTTACTTAAGCATGCTAAACGGCCCGTTGTAACAGGTAAGCGCAGTCCCTGTACTAACCGAATTCCATCAAACTCAGCGAAGAAGTTGGTCAGTGCAAGGACTGCACTTCCAAATAGTTTTTGACAGGTTCTATCTGCCATATGTGGCTAAGCATTGTCATGTTGGGAAATTCCGCCAAAGTATCTAAGTTCCATATTCCAAGCACTTTCGTGCAATGTTTGTTGCAAACGGCTAGTCACCATAGTCTAGTAGATAGCATGTTGCCTTATTAGACATGAGGCCGCGGTTCAAACCCCATATCAGACATCTCTAACAAAACGAAACATAAACAAATATTACTTCGGCGACTTCCACTTAGCAGCTTTCTGGCAAAAACTCTGAGAGTAAACAGAAAATTTAAATGAAAAGTTTCTCAGTAAAATCTGTCGTTCGGAGACGACTTTAAACTTTAGGTCCCGCCACTTTTGGATAAAATTAACCCACACTACTGAAGGTTTGTAATGACCAACTATATATGGACGTCGATTTAGCATTCCAGCAAATGCCTTCTGCAAAAGTTGTTGACCTCAGGAGAAGGAGACTGAAGAGTGAGGTCCTTGCTCATGTAAAAAAATGTGGAGGTTTTTGACCTCTCACTTTCCGATATTCTTAAATGAACTGACTAATATGAGGATTGCTGCAATAACAAGGCACACAGGTTGGTTTCCTCTGGGAAATGTTCGATCACCCAATTGAATATGGATTGTGATATCACAATGAGCCCAAATGCTGGACTATATTTGAACTGATTCTTCGAGGGGGTTTCTGTCACCTTATCTAACCTAGGCATCGCCTTTTTGTTTTTCTACATTTAGAATTCTTAACAAAGGACCGCCCTATTCTTCCCTTTTTTTACAAGGGGGTCGTCTGCCACCTTATCTATCCTAAGAGGCGCCATTTTAATGATTTTTCTCCACATTGTAGGGCATAAGGACCTCCAAAACAATCGCCATATTGTTGCTACGCATTGTAAGGCATAAGGACCTCCTAAACATACTCACTATCATCGTGTTAAATAAAGTCTTAACTAAGTGCCGCCTTTTTTTATTTCTTCACACATTGTAGGGCATAAGGACCTCCTAAACAATCTCTCTAGCATCGTGTAAGTACAACATTTTTTTCGCTTTTTAAAGGAAAAAAGCAAGAGTACTATGGTGTTACAATAAACACCCATGTAAAGCATTTTTTTAAAAGTCTTTCACTATACTGTTTGATTTTTTTAACGCCGCTGTTGAACTCCTCTTAATGCCTTCGTAATTGAATGTTCATTTAAAAAAGAAACAAAATATTGAAGTCCAAGAAATTCATAAATTTTATTGACTTCAACCCTATCATCATGGGTGATGCCTTATTTATTTAAAATACTCATCAATTGCATCCGTATGCATCATTGCTTTCATATTTTTAAAACAAGAAAAGAAAGGAAAAAACGAGGGTACAAAATTAATGAAAAAGTAATCTTTTCAATCGTGTCTTTCTTTTCGTCGATTTTCTTTTATTTTTCACCAATTGGTGCGTAATCAATGGGGCTTCATTTAAAATTAATAAACAAAGTAACGAAGTTAATATGCAATTTGCTTACGTAGCGCGTATATTGAGAAAATATGATGAATTACTTGGAGACACGAAGTTTAAATACAAAATAAAAACCCAATATTATCGATAACTTTTCTTTCAATTACAATCTCGTTTGCCATGCCAGCGACCGGAGCCAGTATGACTTCACTAAGGCACAGAAAACTGAAATAAAGGACATGTAATGAAGGAAAGATGAAAACAAATACAAGTAGGCCATCGAGACATTTAAATTCACTTGTAATCGTGTAAGAAGAAGAAAAAAAACGGCTTAAAATTAATAATAATTTTAATTGGAGATGACACAATAAAGAAAATAAGACAGAAAAGTAAGAAAATGATTTTCAAAAAAATCTTTACACCACCAATCTTTTTGTTAATGAAGCTTTTTACAAGAGGAGACATTCGATTAGAAAAAAAATATTTTTTTAATCTGGATAATCTGGTTATAAATTAGCTGTAATGGCCATGACAAGGATTCAAGCAAATTTTGATTTTAACAAAGCTGCCATTCTTTCCTATCCCCTTCTATTAGCGGTGGTTCAATAGAAACAGCTCATGAAATATAGGCTCGTCTCTACAAAAACCTGCGGAAATATTTCACTTCATGTTCCTGTACATCTCAGAAGTACTTAAGGTCTCCAACATAGAAACTCGATGTATTCAGTGTAAAGTACTAACAAATTCGATTATTTTATGTAAGACTTTCTATCGGGTTTTCCAACAAGAATTTTCGAACTTTGACACGTGATTACGACCTTTTTGATGAAGTCACATCTGTCAAATTAATTGGCATTTAATCACTCTCTGATGCCAAATCACCATGGACGGTAATAGACAACAACGTCTGTTTGCTGAATGTAGGTAGGCTGAAGTGGTAGCCTTGACACCAAAAGCACACTTGAGCAGTTATAGCGGCCCGTTGTGACGTCACGGATACAACGCAGTCTCTGTACTGACCGAGTTCCACCCAGCTGGGGAAGTAGTTGATCAGCGTAATGGCTGCACTAGATGAATAGATACGTGTACAAACAAAATTATAGAAATTGAGATTCAAGAGCCTGCAATGCATTCCAAAACAGTCACTGTTAGGTGTGGATTTTCATTTCTCTGAGAACGATGTTGACCAAGCCATTACTATTAACAGTATTGGTCGATTACTAACTTCTTTTGGGACTGAATTGGATGATCTGGATAAAGACGGTGCTATGTGGCACACACGTACGGTTTGAGGGCATGGTTATCTCACATAGAAGTGATGTGATTTGGCCATCGAGATCGTATGACTTATCCGCAATAGAATTTTCTTGTGGGGCTTGCTTCAGTCGCACATATATGAGCGGCAAAATTTTCTTAAACAATGAGTTACACTTTTCATTCGGTGGTTAAGTCAAGAAGTGGTCGTAGTCTAGTAGACGCAGAAGTCTAATAGTCGCCGTAGTCTAGTAGTAGCCATAGTCCAGTAGTCTCCGAAGTCTAGTAGTTGCCGTAGTCTAGTAGTCAACGTAGTCTCCGTAGTCTAGTAGTCACCGTAGTCTAGTATTAACCGTAGTCTAGTAGTCGCCGTAGTCTAGTAATCGCCGTAGTCTAATAATCGCCATAATCTAGTAGTCGCCAGAGTCTAATAGTCGCCGTAGTCAAGTAGTCGCCGTAGTCTAGTAATCGCCGTAGTCTAGTAGTCGCCGTAGTCTAGTAGTCGCCGTAGTCGAGTAGTCGCCGTAGTCAAGTAGTCGCCATAGTCTAATAGTCGCCGTAGTCTAGTAATCGCCGTAGCGTATTAGTCGCCATAGTCCAGTAGTCGCCATAGCCCAGTAGTCGCCATAGTCCAATAGTCGCCGTAGTCTAGTAGTCTCTATAGCCCAGTAGTCGCCATAGTCTAATATTCGCCGTAGCCTAGTAGGTAGTGTGTTTGCTTATTAGACCACGGTTCAAATTCCAGAACAAACATCTCCAACAAAACGAAATACTTCTTCGGTGACTTTCTCTAAGCAGATTTTTGCCAAAAATTCTGCGGGTAAATAAAATTGCAATGAGAAGATCCTCAAAAATCTCTGGTTCGGAGTCGACTTTAAACTGTAGACCCCGTCACTTATGTGTAAAATTAAAACACACAACATAAGCTGTGTGAGAAGATAGGTTGTAATCCTGACTGAAAGGTTGTAATGACCAATTATGTTAAGCTTTTACTTTTGGAACCGGCCAATGGATAACCGTTTACACACCCACACATGCACTTCCAAACATTTGCTTAAATTTCCACATCTCTAGATGCATGGACTCATTAAAAAAAGCCATTACGTCTCATATCATTTGAATTGGACTCATAGAAGTCGTGAAAGACATGAACAGATAGAAGGCAAAAACAAGCAATAATTTAAGAAATAAGTGCTTATTGTTGCAGTGCTGCATCGATTGCGGCAGTAATCGATAAAACAATAAACGTCAATAAACAATGATGAGTACAACTCATGCCTCTCTTTAACTAATGGAACACTGATGACAAGAGCAATAATAAATTATGGGCATCTCTTTGTGACACTCATCACAAGTGGACAGTAAAACATGAGCGGAGGAAATGTGCATTTGGTTTTGGTATGAAAGCAGATTGAAGTGTCGTCGTATGCTGCTGCGGTGCGACATTGTCATCAACTATTAATGATGCGTTGTAGTTAAACACGAAAGTTGATTATTTTTCTTATTATCATGCGAAAACGTAACAAACGATGGTCACATCGCTATGTTGATATAACCCAGCAAAATTATTTGGGGGCAAAAAGTATTTGGCTTGTGGTGCATATATTCATCACTTAGAAATCATTTTTAGGCACATGGTGTTTAAATGCCTTCTTTGTAGCAGAATATACTGAATTATTCGGAAAAAGGGCTCTCCATAAAGTCCCTCTTAAAAGTCACATCGATGACCGAGATTGTCCATGATAATCGCCCATTATTCTGCGATGTATGCATGAGATATGTAGGTTTTACTACTGCAGCAATTTTTATATTAGAGCGCTCTGTCTAGGATATCAGAAAGTGAGAAGACAGAAACCTCCACATTTTCATGACAAAGGTAGGGCACTAACACGAGCAGAAACACAGTCTCTTCCTCCTCCTCAGACACACAGCTCCTGAAAATTTTTTTGACGATGTGTCAAGTTGTTCGACATGCCTGTCAAAAGGACAGTGACTCGTTACAATCATTACTATGCGACGGAAAGCCATGCGATTTAAGAACTAAAGGAAGTCGACGCTCTACTTATCCAAACGTATCGAACACAGACCAGCAATACATATGTACGTACATACATAATTGGTCATTACAACTCTTTAGTCCGTATTACAACCTAGCTTCACACACCACCCTTGTTGTGTGTGTGTTAATTTTATACATGAGTGGCGGGACCTATAGTTGAAAGTTGATTCCGAACTACAGATTTTTTAGAAACCAACAATATTACACGTAAATATTGCTACCAATGAGGCTCTCGGTAAAACGAGTTGAGAGTACACAATTTAGGTGAGGCAATCGGACTATCTAGTATGCCCTGTAACTTGTCGGAGATTACGAACTCAGTACCGGCTCTGGTTAGCTTAGTTGCAATATACTTTCTATGTCCCGGAACCCATGTAAGAGTTACCTTTGAATGATTAAAAATGTCTATGGGAAATCCTTGACGTTCGTGGACATTTACGGATGTTTAAACTACGTTCGTTAAAAGCTTAATCGCAGCCTAACTCTTTTAGGTAGTCGAGAGATTTCTGGGAAAATTACGTCACCCATAAACATAAATCATCATGGTAAAACCTACTATTCAAAACCTATTGCATACTCTGACTTTCATTGAAAAATAGTATCATTCACGACTGATATGTCGCACTGCGGTTGTCTCAATGGTGTCACGAAGCCATATTGTGCGTGTTAATTTTATACTTGAGTGGCGGGACCTACAGTTTAAAGTCGATTGCGCACTACAGATTTTTGAAAAGCTTTTGCATGGCAATTTTTTATTTACTCTCAGAGTTTTTACCAGAAATTTGCTGAGAGGAAGTCGCGCAATTTATTATTATTATTAATATTATTTCATATTTTTGCTGTTGGAGATGTCTGACCTGGTGTTTGAACCATGGCTGCACGTCTAATAACCCAACACACTACCTACTAGACTATCATCCATATGTCGCTGCTTTGTTTAAGTTTTTCAAATTAAGCAGGCCTTCTTATCATGTTCGAGAGTGATAAGTGAATAAGATTGAGCATAATGAACAGACTCCGAATGAATGATTTTTGAGGAACTTTTCATGGCATTTTTATTTTAGAGTTTTTGCCAGTAGTCCTCTGAGGGGAAGTCGCCGAGGAAATATTTTTTATTCATATTTCGTTCTGTTGGAGATGTCCTATCTGGAGTTTGAACAGTGGCCTCACGTTTAATAAAAAAACACATTACCTACTAGACGGTGTTTCTTTCTAGGATACATTAATCCCTCAATTAGTTCAAACAACATGTTCCAATGATTCATTTTCATCGTAACAAAACATACATACATGTTAGACTCAAAATGAGGAGTTCATCCATTCGAATACATTCTGATTGCGGTCTTTGTGTACTGGTTGGAGTTATTGCCAAGTGTAAAATAGTTTGCTTTGGGCATTATGGAAATGTGGCGGAGACTTTGCGGCTCTCCAGCTATAAAAATGCTTCAGAAATTTATAATCACTAGCCTTCACAGAAGAGTCGATTGCTTTTGTATGAGACTTTCATCTTGAACATAAATGATATAAAAGGGATTTATTATGTGTTAGAGTTGAAGACTTTCATATCACACATAGAGACATTAGGCATATCTGTATTTAGTCAATATACCCCGGCTTGATATGCCGCTTTAGGATTAATAAAATATTATTCGGCGGTTTATACCGCCTTCAGCTATTGTTTTTCTTGTTGCATTTGCTATAAATATTCAAACTTTTGTTTGTTTTAAATGAAAACCACAAAAAAATTCTTTGGCGTTTGGGATCATCACTCTTAATTACTGAAGTTGTTAATGCCGGACAACAAATTCTACCAGTGCACGGGAATAATTGCAAGCAAATATTTATGCATTTACTATGTGAACAAACAGACAAACAAACATACAAAATATATTACGAATTAAATTAATCAAAAATATTTAAACTATAAAGGTTTTTGTGGCTGGCTTTAGCAGAATAACTTAATAAATGGCATACGGCAGCCGAATAGAATCAAGTGCAGCAAATGTGGTAAATTGTTTCCATGAAATTTTTCATTTTGGCTTGTGCTATTTATTATGGTTTAAAAGGATTTTTGTGTGGTGAATACAAACTTACAAACTATAATTTTATATTAAAATTTAAATTGTTCAACAATGCCCTATTTTTACATCATTACATCATCAAACAGCCAAAGGCAGTTTAGCAGATGTCAATGTATTGTGAGAGATGCATCGTTTGGTAAGGTCTGTTCACTTGCAACATTGTTGGAGTCTACTCCTTCAAGAACCGGTACAGTTAGTTGACTGACTGACTTTTTTCCCATAATGGAACAGTTGGACTTGGTTGTAATCAGAGATCAGCAATGAATCGTTTTTCGCTACTCATAAGCACTCATGAAATTTTGAATATAAGTGAGTCAACAATATTGAAATTTAACTTGTAATCTGATTCATTCGTACTCACAACAACGTTGATTTATAAGTATGAGTACAATGAGTATGAGTACAATGTTGACATCAAACTCATAACATTCTAAATATGTTTGATTCCTAAGCCTACTCATTCAGATTCATAACTTTAGAAAATTACTTATAATACTTATAAATGATTCGAGAGACTCGAATCATTCATCAAAATTTGAAGTCTTAGTTGTTGTTCCATTTACAAAAAAAGAAAAAGACGAATAAGCAAAAAAATACAGAGCGGCAAGCAGAACAAACACACAACCTTCTTATGAGTATTGTAGTGTTCGTACGCGAATCATACTTATTTTGTAATTCTTGTAAATGTTGAGTCATGGAGAGTCAAAATGAACAACATGTTGTTAAGTATGAGTATAATGAGTATATAAGTAGAATATAAGTAGTATGAGTATAATATTAAAATAAGTATGAATACGTATAAGTATCAGAAATTAAGAGTATGATTCGAATCTACTCATCTTTTTGAATACACATTGCTGATCTCTGGTTGTAATGTGGTTTTGATATGGCAAGAACTAATATTATACCTTAAGAATCGAGTAGCAATTTATATTACAATTTGAAGCACTCCAATAACCACCAAGATCATACAAGCATATGAGATGAATACACTCAGGTCTCGTTTTATGCGATAGATGCGTTCCAAAAAAAATCGCATGAATTAAATTCGCATGAAACGATACTCTAGCTTCATATAAACATTAATGATTCATTCCAAAATCCTGAAAAACCGCATGAATTCAAATTTTAATTGAAAAATCAAAGCAAGATCGCATAATAAAAATCAATAAAAGTATACTTATTTAATTTTCTTAAACAATAAAAACAAAAACATCTAAAAAATAAAATATTAATTCCTTATTTACAGAAAAAAACAAAATGATCCAAAAATGAATAAATAAATCATAAACTGTAGTCTATAATTATTAATGTACGATCAATCACTCTGCATCGTTTTGGATTTGGTTCGACGTCACTTTTATCATTACATACCCATCAGGTAGTGCATACATACATATGTAGGGTACTAGATCAACGAATTTTTAGAAAGTTTAATTGTTTCTTTTATTGCTGGATATGTAGTCAGTTATTAAACTTTGTGACTTTGAGTTCTTAAGTTACCTATGCAACTCATGATATCCGAAAAACAGACCAGTCAATCCGCGTTGAATCTTCAGTTCTCTTCGGTATCTGGGTCCATACTAAGAATAATATTTGGTAACCATTAACTTTGTTGAGGATATAACCAATTTGTTTTGAATTGAATTGTACAACTCTTCGGAATCACTCTGTTCATTATTCACACACTATAATGATTATATCAGTGGTGCAAACTTGTTTTAATTTAAAAATGGTGCAAAAGTTTAAAAAGTATCATAACATTTTAAAATCTATAAAAATTTAAAAAAAAAAAAAACATTTTAAATCGCATAAAAAAATCAGCATAAAACGAGACCCGAGTGTATTATTAGTGTATTGTCGTGAAGAAGTGTCTTTGTACTGCGACCATACGATATATTGAACTCCCCTCCTACTTTTTTTCCCGCCAAGCTGCTGCTATGAAACCAGGTGTTTCTTAATTTAAATTTTAATGTTAATTTCATACATGAGTGGCGGGACTTATAGTTTCAAGTCGACTCCGAACAATAGATTTCTGCTGAGAAATTTTTCTTGCCAATTTTTTATTTACTCTTAGAGTTTCAGCCAGAAATCTGCTTAGAGGAAGTCGCTGAAGAAATATTGGTTCCTATATCGTTTTATTTCAGACGTCTATGCTCAATGCTGGATTCTTTTAGGTCCGAGTTACATGTATAATTTCATTATAATATGTTCAAATTCGCTTCTTTCCATTAACATGATCGTATTCACATGAACACCTGTATTCATTATATTCATTCACGCTTTATATCCAATAAGCAATTGCGAAAAGGCCGATTGTTGTGATCCAGTAAATTATAAAAAAAATTTTTCCTTTGTTTTGATTTCTGTTGTTGTTTCTACTAAGGCTAGTATTGTTGTTGCTGCTCGCCAATGCGAGTGAATCAATAATTTATTAAAACCAATTATTATCGCTTTTTGTTTGCGTGTTGGGGGCAATTTACTGTAGACAGCCTGCTTTACTGCTTTACTGTACCATCCAGCTTCAGTTGTGGTAGCAGCCTTTGTTGCGGGTGATTGGCTTTAATTTAACGTTGCAAAGTATGTGTTAAATGTTGGTCGAATGTATTGTATTTTGCATAAATATTTTTTACTTGGCCAGGGCAGAAGAGACTGTTTTTTGGGTTTGTGTTTTAACACGTTTTATTTAATAATTCCATACCCATACATACATTGGCTTATTAATAATAATATTTCACTTCTTTTTTGTTTGTTTGTAACTTTTTTTTTCTGAATTCATCTACTTCAGGGTATTTTAGTTGTTAATTTTTTTATTTCATAAAATACGTTGTAAACGGTTAGTGGGTTGTGTGGTTGTTGACTGTGCTATAATTATACAAACAGTGCAGGAGAAAATATTAAATGCTGTGAATATGGAAAAACACTGCTAGGGCAGAAAAGGAACGAATGGAAATTACGAGTTATCTCAGTTAACGTGTTAAGTCAGTCAATAAAGAAAGCAAGATTCTCTACTAGACTTCCGCCTACTTTCAGTGCCAAAAGCAACACCACAGTAAGGCCTTAATACTCATCGACTTTGCAAAACTGAATGGAGCTCTGACTCCAAGACTGAATCTTTTCAGTATAAATAATGAAGACATGTTGCAAACACTACTACGAGTATGAACCAATCTTCTTTACATACATATATAGTTGGTCATTACAACCCTTCAGTCCGGAGCTTCTCATGGCGGGTATCATAGCTTAAAATCTACTACGAACGACAGATTTTTAGAGAAACTTTTAATGGCAATTTTATTTTACTCTTGGAGTTTTTGCCAGAAATCTGCTGAGAGGCAATCGCTGAAGAAATATTTCTTATATTTCGTTCGAGAGTCTGGGGTTTGAAATGTGGCCTTACGTCTAATGAGCCAGCACACTACATACTAGACTACGGCGACTTCAATACTCTGTCGTTGAATATTGTGCAAGAAGATATAGTTGGTCCACCCAGTGTTGAGTGTCGGGTATAGTGTTGGTTTTACAGATAAACATGTTAAAGGCGACCAAAGGCTATAATAAAAAGAGGCTGGTTTCGCCAAAAAAACGTTAAGCCTTGGATACTCTTGGATTTCTTTCGCTTGTTCAGAGAATATTGTAAGCTCCTCTGTGGCTTTAGGAGCTGCCAGGAAAAATTCATTCCATTTAATACATAACCTGGTATTTCCTTCTACAGTTTAACGTTGACTCCGACAGTTTTTTTAAAAAACTTTTCATGCAATTTTATTTTACTGTCAGAGTTTTTGCCAGAAATCTGCTAAGAGGCAATCGCTAAAGAAATATTTTTCACGTTTCGAATTATTGGAGATGTCTTACCTTAAGTTTGAACCGTGGCCTCACGTTTAATAAGCCAACACACTACCTACTATACTACGGCGACTCCCTTAGAGTCAACGTTATCCAATGATAAATTATAAGAAACCCTAAATATCAACATTCAGCAGAAAGTTTTAATCGTCAGAACATGTATTCAAAACAAAAAACAATCTCCTTCTACGAAAAATCAGGACAGTCGGAAAGACATCTCCACATATCCTCCCGAAGTCCATCTCAGATCATTTGCCAGATACTTGGTATCACAATGTGCAGTAAGACAGCCAGTCACTAGTCTATCGTTGATTATATGGAGCCAAAGCAATAAGACATCCGTCTAACATTGTTAATTAATGAACCAAGACTGCTAAGAATGCAACAATCCGATTTATCGTTCCAAAGTCTCTGTACGTTTTTGAGAACCTATTTCCCTAAGGTTAAATCACACGAATCTTCATCACTAAAAACATTTCTTTTATGAAAATGTTTGTTTTCTGCCATTTTTAATAGGTTGGCTCGACCAAAGGGTAGTTTGGTTTCATTTTTTGTACCATGTAGCCTAGATTTTTAAGCAAAATTGTTCACGTAGTCTAAGCATAAAGTTGGTACACACATTTTTCTTTGTCTTGTTGTTGCTTTTTAATTCGCAGAAACTGGTTGTAGACTCAACTGATTATTCTTTTCAAAGTAACTTTTTACAATCCTGAAGCGTGTTTTTGGCTTTAAAGGAATCATGATGACTTGCCTGGAATGTCTGAATGTGTGTTACTGTACGGTATGGCAACAAAGTTTAAAATTGTTACGAAAAGGAAAAATCAAGGTACTGGTGTTTTGCTTTTGCATCGCTTAACCTTAAAATTATAAACAAAAGCTACAAAAACAAAACAATGCAGTAAACAAAACTGTTTAATATAACAACAAACACCAGCATAAAAAATGGTAAACAAAAATACAACAACAAACACCAGCATATAAAATGCTAAGCAAGTAAACAAAAATACAACAACAAACTCTACAAGAATAAATGTAAACATCGTTGTGATTTAGAAAAGGTGAAGTCATTAACATTCGCCTTTAAGAACATTAATCAGACTGTTTACTTTGCCATATAAAAGGCAAGCCAAAGCAGGCGACTGAGGGAGTGATGTTCAGTCAGTCTTGTGTGAAGACGCGGTTCGTTTGAAGAGAGTAATCGTAGTTTGAGGATTTCCGTTACAATAATATGTCGAATAATTGTCTAGTATTTGTTATTGATTACGAAAAGGGTATAAACAGATGAATAACAAAGGAAAGCAATTGTTGTTGTTTACATCAAGTTGTAAACTGTGGCACACAGAACTGTCCGAATAATAAAGAATTTTAATTAAAACTAAACACAAATCTACAAGCTCATACAATTCAAAACATAACAATATTCACTGCTGTCAAGCTATAGCTATCTATAGTTCTGGTGCAAATCAAAATCGGAAGAGTAATTTTCTTGTGTCCTTAAACATCTTGCACCAACTGTAGCTTAAAAAAACTGTTCTTAACACGCGTTAGAATATAATTTTTAAAACATTTACCATGTCTGTCTGTGTGGGTATATTAAACGTTTTGTAAATATACATAGCTATGTGTGTTGCATTCTTAAAACGTCTGAGTTTTAATTGAAAATAAAAAGAAGAAAAAAAACCTCATCCATTTTATATTCATCCGTGCTTGTAGGTGCCTGTGAAGGACACAATAAATTCTACTCTTGAATGTAGATATCCTGTCTGTCTGTCTGTCTGATTTCGATGTTACCTGTATGAAGAAATTTACAAATTCGGCCAGTTGTTGTTCTTCAAGGCGTAGTAATTAATTACACATGATTTATGGCCTTGTCCATGATATTGTTGTTGTTGTTCATGTTGATGTTGTAATTGTTGTACGAAAATGTTTGTTTATTTTAGAAAAAATTAATGTTTTATGTACACGAGCTGTTCGAAATATGAACGACGAAAATATGAATTTGAAGAAGTTGAAATACTGTTTGCTTGTTGAGGTCTGCTCTCTAAAGTTTGTTAGTTTGACTGGTTAATTTGACTTTTGCAGAATGGGCATTAAGTGCCTCAGTGTATGTAATTGCCGCGATGCAAAAATATTGGAAACTGGTTTGCGATAGGGATAACTTGGTATTAATGTGAAAGGGAAAGTTTTCAATTATTAAGACGTAGTTTTTTCCTTTCTAGAAGAGCTTCAAATTGGAGAACTTCCTACTGCTCAGGCTTAATGGTATTGAACTGAGGCTTTCTAAAGGTAGTCTGCAATTGGTAGGTGACGGGATTTTCTCCCGAAGATGGCGAAATGGATTTCCGAATATATAATCTTATTCCATATGAAATCAATATAAGGTTACCTTCTGTTATATGAGAATACTCGGCAATAAGCAAGCAGACGAGCTTGTGATGAGAGGAGTAGGAGCGGATGTTTGGAAAGATTTGCTTAATCAAAACTGTTTATGAGGAGAAACAGAAGAAGAAGGAGAAGCAATATTTTTAACGAAATTTTCTTTTCCTGCTGACAAGCCAATGGCTTAGCGGGTTATATTAATTTTAATTTTTCAATGTATTATATTAATGATAAATAAATAGGAGTTATAATAAGAGGATAGCTAAATTATGCCTCAGACTCTTCAAGAGTAACCTAAGGTTGGTTTTGCCTTATGAAATGGCACTGTAGACTCAAAGTACGCTTATTTATAATGGGGGTTGTTTAGAGCCCAACAAGAATGTTTTGTGACAATGAAAATGAATAATCGGAACACGTTCTTTGAACCAGTGGAGGATTAATGCGTACCAGAAAGAAACACCGTGGTCTAGTAGGTAGTGTGTTAGCTTACTAACTGTGAGGCCATGGTTCAAATCCCAGCTCAAACATCTTCAACATAACGAAATATGACAAATATTTTTTCGGCGACTTCCTCTCAGCAGATTTCTTGCAAAACTTCTGTAATCCTGTAATGTAAAAAATTGCCATGAAAAAGTTACTCTAAAATATGCCCTTCGAAGCCATTTAACTATAGGTTAATGTATTAAATTACCACACACAACTTTGGTGGTGTGAGAAGCTAGGTTGTAATACTGACTGAAGGGTTGTAATGACAAATTAAGCAAGCAATTTCCCCACAAAGTTTATTTTAAACCATATTTATTTAAAAAGGACGTCCTAAACTCCTCTTCCAGTCCCACAGACGCAAATTGACTTGGGATCCAACAAAAGGATGAACATGTTTACTTTGCCTATCTGAATAAACTTTCCATTATAATATGGAGTCAAGCATATAGAAACTGAGTTTTCGAATGACAGCCTGTTTAGCAGATAGTGTGTGCTTTCTGTTGATCTCTGTACTTCTGGTTCGAGTTTAATGGAGCACATCTTTCAAAGGCGTAAATTTGTGAATTTGAAGTCGCCGTAGTGTAGTAGGTTCTACTTTAGCTTATTAGACGTGACCCCTGGTCAGATATCTTCAGCAAAATGAAATATGAGAACATATTCCTTCGACGACTTCTTTTCCAAAGATATGTAGCAAAAACTCTGAGAATAAAATAAAATTGCCAAAAAAAAGTTTCTCAAAAAATCTGTCGTTCGGAATTGACTTTAAACTGTATGCCCCACCACTCATGTATAAAATTAACACACACAACTTAAGTGATGTGAGAAGTTTGGTTGCAATTCTTGTCAAAGGGTTGTGATGGCCAATTATGTATGTACACATCTATGTAAATTTGTGCTTGAAAAAAAGTTTGCTGCTGCCCCACCAAAAGTATTTGAGTCCGATTGTATGTTACAGAATGAACTCTCTCTTGTAGCAATCAAGTTGAATCCTTCACTCTTAATACTTATTCTAGTTTTGAATCATTTCCTAAAATCGTAGGGTTTATTAGCAAATCCGTGCTATTGAGGTTACCGTTGTCGCCGTAGTCTAGTAGGTAGTGTGTTGGCTTATTAGCCATGAGGCCACGGTTCAAGACCCAGGTAAGACATTTCGAACGAAATATGAAAGAATATTTCTTCGGCCAATTCCTCTCAGCAGATTTCAGACAAAAACCCTGAAATGCCATGGAAAATTTCCAAAAAAATCTGTCTTTCGAAGTTGACTTTAAACTGTAAGTCCCGCGACTCATGCATAACCTTAATACATACAACATAAGTGTTGTGAGAAACTTGATCGCAATGCTGACTAAAGGGTTGTAATGACCAATTTTGTATGTATGTTTAGGGAACAGTAAAAGAGGTCTGTCATGCTATTTGTTAGGTCACGATACGTCCTGATAAAACTCGTGTTAGACTTGTCTCCCATTCTCCCTAATCACACTTTCCATGGCTTGCTGCTTAGCTTTTATATTTTGTTGAAGTCCTTACAATGTTCCTTTAAGTGCATAAAAACTGCATCTACATATCTATCTATATTATCATATCATTTGTGTGCCAGTATGTGCACAAACAAACCATTGTATGGCATTTGTAAGCACAGAGCTATTGTTGTTGCTACTCATTGTTGTTCATGCATTTTATATTCCAAATCTCACGGGCCAAGAGGTAAGCAGATCATGATTAGGTTTTACTACGTTTAGTATTTGTTGTTATAGTTGAAAGGGGGTTGCCAACTTGAGAATGCAAACAAAAAATTTTGGGTAAAACGACGATCTAAAATATGCCTGCCTGTGAAGAAAATATAAAGTTTTACTAACCTTGGTACCTAGTGGTGAAAAATAGGAATCAACGGTTAGCAAGGTTCCCTACCACTACAGCATATTGACCTGCACCTAGGACCTGATACAGCAGACCAATCACCTGCTTAGCTGGAGCAACAATAAATTAATGGAACGGAAACAAGGCTGAATAACAACCAAACGGCACTTATGACGACAACAGCTCCCAAGAGGGGTAATGAAAAAATCGAATCCTAGCAGACAAAGCACAGTCAGAGAAATATTTTGTGCATATGATGCCACACTACTGCACTGTTCCAATTGGAGATCAGATTCGAAAAATGACGCAAAATTAATACTCGTTTGGTATTCACTTAGAATAAGTATTTGTGTTCAACAGAGAAGGTTATTAGACGATAAAGTCTCTTGGTGGACCACTATGCTAGACGCAAGATCAAAAGATTGCCTAGAAATTTAAGGAAACTTTGTACTGTTCTATGTACCAACTATCACTGCGTACCCAATTTACTACCACTTTTTAAAAAATTTTTTCTTTCACTTTGGCAATGCTCTTCAATCCATGCAGTACACATAATACACACACATTATAATGGCATATTCCCGTTTCATTTACACTCAGCATTCGTTTAAAGTAGAGATTTACAAAATAATTGAAAACTTTTCTGCTTTTCTGCTTACGAACAGAGGAAACCTAATGATACAGAATATTAAACAAAAACAAGAAGTGAAAAATACAAACTCATCTCGATTTTCTCATTAGAAATGTTGTGTTAGAGCATGATTATCATAGGATATGTACAGGGATTTGAGAACTTAAAAAAACATTCTTTTGTTTCATTTGATTAAAATTAGGTGTACCAATTTACCTACAAACGATGTTATTTCGATTTGTTACACTTAATGATTGATTGAGTTGTAAATGATATGCAAATGCAATTGAATTCTATTGTTATTTTTGTTGTTGTTGTTATGATATGAAAACATAAATTCTTAACATTTGAAATATGTTAACAGTTGTCAGTCCTATTTTTTTTTTTAAATAAATTGAAAGCTAAGCAGTGTTCCTGGAAAATGAGTCATCAAGACAAGCAGTATAAACATATCATTAGAAAACTTTGATTCGAGAAGAATTAAGCGCATCCCTAAAAATATAATACAAATCCTTTAAGCAAATGTAGGAACTAGTGTATCAGGTAGTCTCAAAGTAGAACTCAAAGTGACTCATGATTGTATACGATACTGTTACGAAGATTGGACACTTGGTTGTTAACTTACTTACTTAATTGGTTATTACAACTCTTCAGTTAGGATTACAACCTAGCTTCTCACACCATTTATGTTGTGGGTGTTAATTTTATACAAGCGCTCGGCGGGACCTACAGTTTAAAGATCGACTCTGAACGACAGATTTTTTGGGAAACTTTTCTTGGGAATTTTATTTACTCTCAGAGTTTTAACCAGAAATCTGTCGATAGGAAGTCCCCGAAGAAATATTTTTATAATATATCGTTCGAGATGTCTGACTTGGGGTTTGTACCGACTAGACCACAGCGGCTTCATGAGCCAATATTAATATGATCTTATGTAAGTCATTAAAGTTGGAGTTGAAGTTTTTTGCTTTTACCATAAGAACAGGATCCATACAGTAGATTACTAGAGTGTTTAGTCAACTATAAGCTGCTACAGTCTTATTTTTTTTGTCTTGCAATAGAAACGGTGCAAGTGCCTTGCACTTCTGTACAGACGTCATCGGTTTTTGTATGACAGATCGTATGAAGATCTGGGCATGGTGGCCAACAAGCCACTATGAGAACTGCTCCGTTTGATTCGGAGTTCGCGGTGGTTCAAACCACTAATGGATCGTAACAAGGAGGCTTACCTCACATTGGATAATACAGTGGGCCATTTTGGCCACCGAAAGAACTTGCCTGTGAACAGCAATCTACACGCTTAACTAACATAACCTAGCCTAATCTTGTTTTACAATACTAAGACGACTCGAGAGAAGGCAGCAATGAATTTAAACTTCAACACTTTCTTTATTAATTGATTGATTTCCAGTATTTACCCTACCTTGCTTTTTAGTTTGATTAGGTCACACGCTAAGGCAGAAGGTTATGCAAATTTTTATAACACAAATTAACATTTAACCCGGGGATCAAACATTGCCTATAGGCCGCGTTCATCGTTTCTCATTCTCTGTGATCTGACTGTAACATCAAGTTTAGTATTCTAAGGATCCTAATTGTGGAGAGTTCAGTTAAACATGATGAATATACAAATGACAAGATACGGTCACTAAGAATTGTAATGAAAGGTAGCCACTACCACTACCTGTGAGTTACAACACTTACAAAAGTAATTTTAGAGAATGTGAAGTCTATCGTCATGGCTTCTAATAGAGCGGCACTCAGTGAAAACCATAAATAATACAGTTGCGATTTAAGGAAAGAAGACAATTCTTTTCAAGCAGGCAGAGCCGAGCAATACACGAGCAGTTGACAGCGTAATTGAATCTCCTTAGAAAACATCGGATAATATTTAGTTTAACTAAGGTAGCTATTAATAACTAAGCAAGATTAATATTCTGACCACATTCCTATCCCTAGGAACCCGTATAAGAGTTAGCTCTGAATAAAAAAAAAAAATCTGGCGAAAAATCTCCCTACACAACAAGAACTGCTGCGCTTTTAAAATGGTCATGACATCCACTCGAAAAACTTCATAGTATTCCCGCTGCCGGTATGAAAGTCTAATGTTGAATCCCTAACATATCATATAGCCTACTCTGTCTAGCATTTGAAAGTCATCCATACACATACATAATCAGTCGTTGCAACCCTTTAGTCAATATTACGACCCAACTTCTCACACTACTTATGTTGTTTGTGTTAATTTTACACTTGTGTGGCGGGACTTACAGTTTAAAATCCGAGTGACAGATTTTTGAGAAGCTTTTGCATGGCAATTTTTTATTTACTCTCAGAGTTTTTGCTAGAAATATGCTGAGAGGAAGTCGCCCCCAAAATGTTTTTAAATTTTGTTTTTTATAGTAGATGTCTGACCCGGAGTTTGAACCGCCAACACACTACTTAGGCTTTGTTAGGTAATCGCTTGCTTAATTGGTTATTACATACATACATACATAATTGGTCATTACAAACCATTAGTCAGGATTAGGATCTAGTTTCTCACACCACTTATGTTGTGTGTGTTAATTTTATACATGAGTGGTGGGATCTACAATTTAAAGTCGACTCCGAATGACAGATTTTTTGAGAAACTTTTCATGGCAATTTTTTATTTACTCTCAGAGTTCTTGCCAGAAATCTACTGAGAGGAAGTCGCCGAAGAAATACTTTTTGTATTTTATTTTGATGTCTGGCCTGGGGCTCGAACCCTGGCTTTTCGTCTAATAAGGCAACACACTACCTACTAGACCACGGCGACTTCACTTAACTAAGTCATGATTAATATTCTGACGACATTCCTATCTCCATATAAGAGTTAGCTCCAAATAAAAAAAATCTGGCGAACAAGCCTTGCAGCGCTTTTAAAATGGTCATGACTTCCACTCGGCTGAAAATCTAATCCTTCAATCCTTAACATATTCTATAGCCTACTCTGTCCAGCATTTGTGAGCTATCCATACACATACATAATCAGTCATTGCAACCTTCTCACACTACTTATGTTGTGTGTGCTATTTTTATACAAGAGTAGTGAACGACAGATTTTTGGAGAAACTTTTTGACTCTCAGAGGTTTTGTCAAACGGACTGTGAGAGAAAGACGCCGAAGAAATATTTTTTATATTTCTTGTTTTGTTGGAGATGTCTGATTTGGGTTTTGAACCGTGGCCTCATTCCTAATACACAACCTAGTTCACCACGGCGACTACCATTTTTCTAATTAAGCAGGAGATTTTTCTTCCATATCATGTTCTGGTGTGATGAGTGAGTAGAATTGAGTATAATGATCAGACCTGTGTCTTTCCATGGAAAGGATGAATCACTCACCGTAATCTTCAATAAAAGCCCTCTACGATAATTCTCTGCTCCAGAACTGTACGAATTCTTCAAATGTCGTTGATTTTGATGATTAGGCATACATCTTTGCTAGAACCCTAAGAATATTAGAATTGCTTCAAGGATTGTATTAATCGAAAACCATTTTCTTTGGAAGAAGATGGGAAAAATTCTCCATTTTTTGCTATGCTAGGTCTTATTTGCTTTTAATTACTCATCTTGTGTTGCCATTCGACAAATGAAAATGAGCAGAGATTTGCAATCTACTGATGCTGATGAGCTAGCAAAAGGCATTGGGGATAACATTCTTGCTTTGTAATCACAAAACATGAGATGGCATTTGTAAAAGTTTTTTTTTTGCTTAAATAATGTTGTTTGATGCAGAATTTTCTTCCCTAATTATGAAGTGGAGGCAATAGAAATGTGTGTTAAAGAATTGTATTGAAAAAACTGAAAGGAAAATGTGCTTAAATTATGTCAAATTGTATGAATGATTAAAACAAACGTGTGCGAGAATTTAAAACTGATTTTGTTTTCGGAACCTATCATATGCTATTGATACTCTAGGCCTATCAGAATTTTCTTTCATAATGCTAATTGCTCAAGAGAGTCATAAGTAAATACTTTTTCAGACTGTTTACGTGGGATATAAAAGGGCAAGACAAAGCTCTCGTTTTTTATGAGCAATTTTTGTTGCCAATTCCTTGGCCAATTCCTGTTGAGTATCGTTTTATTTTTGTTGCAACAATTGCAAGTTCTTTTGCAACTCAAACAGAATTCATCACATATGAGTCAAAAGCAGTTACAGTTTGTCTTCAGTTTGTTAAATTTTTTTACATCGATTGTTGCCTCATTTATACCAAACAATTGCTGCCGCTAGTATTTGTTATTTTTGTATTTCAAGCCTTTGGTTGATTTGCTGTTCTGGTTTTTCTTTCCACTTTTTTAAGTTGTTGCTTGCGGACCGCTTTGCAAATAATTTTTATTTTTAAATTTTTTTTTATGAAATTCCTTTCAAATTTTTTGCCTTCACCTTACTGTGTGTGCTGACAGCTAAATTGATTTAATGACTTCTTTGAGTTTTGATTCTGATTGCTTCTTATCCACTGTTTGGTTACAGATGACACTCGTTGCTTTCGTTAATGCAACATGCCAGGTGGTGCTTAACATCTTCTTTAATTACCAGTTTAAATGAAAGAAAAAAAATTTAAAAAAAATATTCTGAACATAATAACCTTGACCATTGGCCAATAACTGAGGCTCCAGACAGTTGCAATGTATTTGGGAACACTTAAAATAAATCGTGATAGCCTTCCAACTAACATACATACCTATGGAAAGTATTAGAAAAGTCGATGAACACACCACAGTGAAGGAACTTTTTCTTTGTCAACCAACACCATTGAAATTTAAAAGCGTAATGCCTCCACACTTTAGTAAATTTAACGGTACTTTCTTTAGGGACTACAAGTTTTTTGACAGTTGATAACGGCCATCTTGTTGAAGCTACATTTGTCAAATTAGTTGTCATTTACTCAGTTTGTTTTGTCAAATCTCCGTGGGCGATCACAGACAATGCCATGTGTTTGACGAATAGGACCAGTTGCCAATTAAAACAAATTTTTATTGAAAAATCATCTTCAGCGCTCGATTACTGGTTACAGTACCAATCCTTACGAGATCCAAAATCATTCAAATTGCATCTCGGAAAAGTCACTGTTTGATGTGCATTAACAGCTGGCGACGTAATTGTTGGCTGTTGGGCTGCCATTTATTGTTCTTTGAATATCACGTTGGTCAGACCATCACTGTCGACGTACAGCCCAATAAGACGATGACTACTATAACTTCTATGACCTGAATTAGATAGTCTGGATACCAACGAAATGTGGTTTTAACACGACGCCAGTATGTACCATACAGCTCATACCATAATGAATATTATTTTGGGGCCATTTTGAGGACATGATTTTCTAACTTGAAGGCAATGTGACCTGGCAACCTAGATTGTGCGATTTGACTCCGTTAGACTTTTTCTTGTAGGGCTTAATTAAGTCGCAATTGTATGCGAATAATCCACAAATCGCAGAGGTTTATCCTCAGATCCAATATAACGCATCTCATAGAAAAAATTCGGACTAATTTATAAACCACAATTATGGAGATCAAGCGCAGTATAACTCTTGCCAACAGGTGGTTACAGGCAATTGAGTAGCAGAGACCTCTCTCGTATGCCGAAACTAATACTCTACAAGACACTCATGGCACAGAGGCATGGACTCTATTAAGCACTGATGCAGCAGCCTTGAGAGTATTCGAGAGAAAAGTCCTACGTAAGGTCTTCGGTCCAGTGCGAGTTGGCGATGATTTCCGCATCCGATAAAACAGCATGAGCTGTATGAGGTCCTCAACGACATAGACGTTGTGCAGCGCTGGCTCAGCCATGTCGTTCGAATGGAGGAGGATGCTCCGGCGGCACGGGTATTTGATACGGCGATCCGTGGAATTCGGCGAAGAGGACGACCTTGTATGCGTTGTAGGGATAAAATCGAGGAAGCCCTGTCATCGATTGGTGTGACTAACTGCCGTAGGCGCGCAAGAAGCAGAGGCGCCTGGGAGGATGTGTTGCGGCAGGCTGAAATCCGTTAATCGGGTTGTTAATGGCTAATTAAGTAAGTAAGTAATTATGGAATATTGAACGTTTCCGATACTCTCCAACCAGAAGAGCCGAGGCGGCCAAAAGAAGTTGGTAATCATCAACCTATAGTGTGCCCAGCTTTTATAGTGATGGCCCAGACAATGTCGTTTTCAAAGAAATAGGGACCCATGAAGCCGTAGGCTGAAAAATACACACCAAACAGTGACTTTTTCTTGGTGCATTAGATGCTCTTGGATCTTAGACTAATTGGCATCGTCCCAAATGAGTAATTAAATACGTAACCATTTATCCAAGGATGGGGCTCATCACGGAAGGAAACTATCTTAAAAGTGTCCATTAAATAATGTGAATTTCTTTAGAATTGAAGTCGTCATAGTCTAGTAAGTAGTGTGTTGGCTTAATATCTCAGTTCTATATCTCAGGTCGGACATCTCCAACAAATAAATATTTTTTCGGTGATTTCCTCTCTCAGCAGATTTGTAACAAAAACTCTGAAAGTAAACCAAAATTGCCATGAAAAGTTTCTCAAAAAAATTTGTCGTTCAGAGTAGGACTTAAACTATAGGTGCCAGCACTCCTGTATACAATTAACACAACACAAACATAAGTGGTGTGAAAAACTAGGTCGTAATCCTTATTGAAGGGTTGTATGTGTTTCTGAATTTATATTCAATATTTTTTCTTTAAATTTTTAATACCTTCTGCAATTGTTTTCATTTTTTGTTTGCCTCATATTAATTTTCTTATTTAAAGAGAACAAATGATACTTCCTTTATGGCCTGCAATCAGCCAAGAAGGAAGAATACATATATGCATTGAACTAAACGAATACATCAGCTCTTGCATGGCCAATAATAAAACTAAAATTATGCGATATTAAAATTATGCCCCCGCGGCATAACATTTCCATTCCATTTAATAAAACAAACCAATTGCACGAAATGAATTGCAATGTAAAATAACTTAGTGGGCCACCATGAGAAGAAAGTGGGCATGAAATCTAAAATTTTTATTTCTGTTTTCGTTTTGTACAATTGAACTGAAATTTTGACTCCTTGTACTTGGCAGTATTACATGGTCGTAAAGTGCTATTCCCTGTTAGTGGTTAAGGTAACACTAGGTCAATAACAAACAAAGAAAAAAAAAGCGAAGAACGTAACATGAAACCCATAGTATAAGTTTTCGTGGTAAGTAATCACGTAGAAACACTACCTTAAGTATGATTACCAGAACTAAAAAACACATGTGGTCATAATACAGTTGTATCAAAAAAAAAAAAAAAATAAAAAAAATAAAAATAAAAAATAAGATTTAAAGGCGATAATAAATAAAATTGGAAAAATAAACTTACTTTCATGCGGAAGAGAAGTATCCAAAAAGTAAGGAGTTTAACATTTCCAGACGATTTGCATTTGATTTATGGCCTTAGAAAATTACCCACCATATGTAATGTATTCCAGCACGCTAGAAACATAAGCAAAATTGTTGCTAGGAAAACAAAATTTATGCGATAAATAGTTAAATGGATTTGGCTTGGGTTTTTCAAATTATTTGCCTTCCATTTCGATTTTGTATGTCGGTTCTAATTGCTTGGTATGCAACAATAAAATTAAAGAATTATTGAAAAATCAATGTTGCAACAAATGTTGTGTTGCTTCATTTCCTCTCTTTCTAAACATATATGACAAAGACTATTTTGTGTACAGTAAGCATTATCGAATATGATTTTTTAGAAGTTTGAAGATGAACACGCGTAATCTTGATTCAAACCGTAACGTTGAGAGCGAATCACCAGAAAGCATACCATGAATCTGAGCGACATTAAGGGTCCATAGAAGAAAATATTTGAATTACCAGCACTATTGAAGCATCTTGATGTTATTAGAGCAAAAGCATTGAGGTGGACAATATAAGAGTATATATACATATAACAGTCAGTATAATAGATTGCCCGATCGGTGTGCTATTAATAGAAGAATATGTTTGAAAAGTCGTTTACTACCCGGAGAAATTAATAGAAAAATCAACACGACATTCAAAAGAAACTTCAATTTTATTCTTGAGTTGGCAGTCATTTAATCGCCTTGTGAATAGCCGTGACTTCCACCATAATCTGGAAGTCTATTTGAATGTTGCATGTCTAAGTCTTCGATATATACATACATACATATACGCCGCCATACTTAATAGAGTTTCTGAATGATTGTTTTCAGGACAGGAAGGTAATATACCTAACGGATGATGGAGAAAAGAATACGTAGTGACGGGAGGTGTCTCTCAGGGCTCTGTACTTGGGCCACTACTGTGGAGCATTATGTACGATGGTGCATTTCGACTGCAATTGCAAAAGGGACTACAAGGAAATAGAAGAGAAGACGAACATAGTGATTCGAATAGTTGGAGCATGACTTGATGACGCAAGTTGGACACTTGCTGCACATAAAACGGAGGCCGTCTTGATAAATGGCCGGAAGATAGTGGAGAAGATGGAAGTGACCGTTGGAGACACTAAGATCGAATCGAAGAGGGCCATAAAATACTTGGGAGTGATTATCGACGACAGCTTGAACTTCGAGGAGCACGTGAAATACATCGGAGAAAAGGCATCTGTAACCCAGGGAGCACTGACAAGGATGATGCCAAATATTGGAGGACCAAATCCATTTAAGAGGAGAATAATATCGAGGGTTGTAACGTCGATAATGTTATATGCTTGCCCAATATGGTCGGTGGTACTCTCCGTGGGGACGACACGGAGGAAACTGTCCTCGGTGTATCGTCTAAGCGCGATTAGACAGATAAGTAGCTTCAGGACAGTATCTGATGAAGCGGTGCTGGTATTGGCAAAGACAATACATACCGATAGATAAAAGCGGAGGAAAGAAGGACTTCCATGCATAAATGACAGTTGCGATGGGAGAATAGCTTAAATGGAAGATGGACATTTCACCTTGTCCCTGGTATAACCCCTTGGATGGAGAACAAACATTGCGAGCTGAACTACTACGTGACCCAGTTTCCAACTGGTCATGGATGCTAGAGTCAATACAGCCAGAAAATGGCTGAAGTTATGCTGGAACTCCGAAGTTTGGAGGAACGAATGTGAAATTTGATTTAACGTGATAATGCTTTAAAGCTAACCAGCCTTCCGCGAAGTAATACTTTACGGCAGTCCCGCGTGGCGAGATTGTCACCGGTCATGGTGAATCGTGCTCTGTTTCGTTGGAACAAAAGTGTCTTTGGAATATTCCCACCTCCGGCCCAAGAAAAAAAACATACATACATACATGCATACATACATACATATATAATTCGTCATTATATCCCTTCAGTTAGTATTACGACCAAGGTTCTCACACCACTTATGTTGTGTGTTAATTTTTATACATGAATGGCGTTACCTACAGATTACAGTCCGCTCCAACTTTCCGTTCGCACAATTCTGTATGCCACTGTTCACAACTTGATATAAACAACAACAATTGCTTTGTTTGTTATTCCTCTTTGCACTCTTTTGCGTAAACATTAACAATTGTTCGGCAGATCTTTATAACGGAGATCTACGAACCACGATTATTCTCTTCACACGCAACGCGTCCTCAGAGAAGACTAAATGAATTTTTACTGAGCCCTTACCTGCTTTGTCCTGGCTTTTATATGCCAACGTAAACAGACTGATGAATGATCTTGAAGTCGAATGTTCGTGACATCGCCTTTACGAGATCTCCATATGTGTAAACATGGTTGTTTCATTGTTGTTTGTGTATCTTGTTTACGTTGTTTGTTGTTGCATTTTTGTTTACTTGTTTACCCCCTTTTTTCTGATATTGTTGGTATATTTTTGTTTACTTGTTTATCATGTAAACAAGTTCATTGTTTTTGTTTTTGTTGCTTTTGTTTATCATTTTAATGTTAAACAATGTAACACCATTTTAATTTTCATAATAGTATAATAGAGAATGTGTTACAATAACAAGTCAACAGTAAATTCTAGAAGTTGACAAATGGAGAATAAATGTTGCACAAATAGAGCGAAAGGTAACGGTGCCACTTAAATAATTAAAATCAGATAAAATTTAAGAATTTCTTCTATTACAGTCTTCGAATCCACATATATGCAATATTTTTATAGGATTTTTAGAAATTAACATGATAATTTGCGTAAAGAATTCAAGAAAAGTTTGTATCACTACAAAGAATAAAAGCCACTGCATGACATATTAATGTATTTAATAATTTGTTTAAGGTATTTAAAAAATTACCTCCACTTTATGTTTTAAATATGTCTCTTATTACACCGGTATACCTGTCACAGTAATTGTTTAAGCTTAAATAATAAAAGAAATCCCCTTCGATAAAAGAAAAAGAGCAAACGATAACAAATGACCTCTTTAACTAGTCTTCAATTCATTCTTTAGTGAATGAGGGAGTATAACAGAGCATGACAAATTATCTTCAGTACAAGTAAACCAATAACAAGTCCCTCGTATACATAAACCACATTTCTATCAAATTTATTGATGTTAACAAATTTAACGATATGGTCAATAGAAGAAGGTTACCTTTTTTATTTCTTCTTCTTTCATTTTTATGGTCCTCTACGTTTTAAGCTCACCTATGGTTGCGTTGTGGTAGATGTATGTGGCTTGTGGTGTATGACGTTCAGATGATGGTCGCCTCTAAAACGTAAAAATACTTAAAAATGTTTAGTACTTGAATGAATGTATTCCGCAGGGAATGTTGATGGCATAAAGGCGGTGTACGAACATGTGCTCATATGTCTTTCATTGTGTTTGGCTAAGAGTGATCTTATAAGAGTAGCTTTTAAGCGCCACTTAAATCGGAGGGCATATGTAGACATGATGAGATCAGATGTTGAGTAGCAATTATGTTTAAAAAAAACCTATTTGCTTATCATTTGTCCTCAAAGTGTAAGTGTAAGGTTAAGCCAAAAACCTACGGTTTACTAATCCTTTACCACTATTTCTTATGCTACAACAGACAAATTTCCGGTGAAGGACAGAAGGAAGATTAAAATGTGATTCTAGAACGATTCTTATGCAAAAGAAAGGTAATAGTCCTGGACCCCATAGAAACTCGTTGATTCTTTATTAAGAAACCTTATTGACTTTAAAAATGCTTGGGGTAGATATAGGTCAAATGAGATTATATGTATATGTAGCAAAATCTTTGGACCCATAGTGATACCCTTAGAAAAATGCAACTCTCTCTCCTTCATTTTTCAAAACATTTTCGTATGCCCTTATCACAACGATCACCCACTCCTATCATATAGCAAATATTCGTTTTTCAAGAGGTTAAAGTAAACCAAACAAGTTTATTAGATGGAATCCGTCCTTGGCTGAGCAAAATCGTATCTGTTGTTATACTAAGCGTATGAGCAATAAACGTTTAAAATAATTATCGATTGTTCATACCATTTGCAAATGTTGAACTAATGAAAACTGCTGCATAAAATTAAGCTCAGATTTTACCAAATCTTCGATTTCCTCAAAACGATCCTTCACCTTTCTTAATTCCAAATTCCATCTGCACTACTGATTCATATTATTTAAATGAGTACCGTAAGATAATTAATTGGAAGAAGTGTAAGATATTGAAGTCTTCATGATGAGAGTACCTAATAAGCATATACGGGTGGTTTAGATAAAACCCCTTCCATCCAAATACGCAGTTTCAAAGTAGAGTACAGTATAGTGTAGTACAGTATAGTATAGTATAGTATAGTATAGTATAGTATAGTATAGTATAGTATAGTATAGTATACTATAGTCTAGTATAGTATAGTATAGTATAGTATAGTATAGTATAGTATAGTATGTGGGATAAGGCAGTATTTAACACTGACATACGAAAGAGGAGTACTAAATAATGCAACTCAGACGGACAAGGAGAAAAGAGAGAAGTAGAAGTTGAAAGAAGTGGGAAAAGGGAGACAGTTCTTCTTGAAGCATGCTAGTTGTCGGAGCTAGAGCGAATTGGTTTTTTAATAAACTTGAAAAGAGGAAAATATATAAGTCAAGTTGTGTGTTGAATTTTTTAAATTGTTAGAATTGTTTGAATTAAAGTTGCTTTTGAAAGTTGAAATTGAAGTGTTAAAGGGTTGAAATATTGAAACTATTACATTGAATTAATCTATATTTTTTCTGTATTTTAAATTTAATCTTAGTATATAATAAAACTGAATTAATTAATTAAGAAACTAAAATTGACTATTATTATATTATCCCTACATTTGGGGGCTCGTCCAGAGCCAGATTAATTACCGGTTTTAATTTACATGTTATTGTAAAATAAAGTGTTACATTTGTGCATAATAATATGTCTCGATAATATTTCAAGGTCAAAATTTTTCCAAAAACGGTAAATTTCATTTAAATTAAAAAAAAAAAGAGAAACACAAAGACGAAAATAATATTCCTCCTTATAAATAACGATTAAACGAAAAGAGAATGTTTCGTTAAAAAGAGAAAAGAGCTTAATTTTGTAAAAGGTAATGAAAAATAACAAAACTTACATAGATAACTCTAAAAAACTGAAGACTATATAGAAATAAAAGAAGAGTGCATAGAAAACGTTACGGAGAAAAATAATATAAAAGTGTAATGGAAAGCGAAGAAGTAGATAAAGTGCAAACAAGATCAAGTAGAATCAAAACAATAGATACTAAAAATTTTGAAGAAGCATCAAAACAAACCTGTCAAAATATATGTAAAGTGAACAATAACGAAGTGCAATTAAAACAAAATAAGAAAATTGAAGAATCTGTTTACCAAGACACAAAAGAAATAGAAACAGTAGGAATAGAAAACCATAACAAAGCCATGGAAGATCAAAATATACAAGAAACCAAAATTAATAAAAATATGTCTGAAAATAACCAAACAATATTTAATATAATTTCAGAGAATAATGTTGAAAAAACTATCCCAGTTTTTGAAGGTGATTCAGGTATGACAATAGATATGTGGATAAAAAATTTTGAAGAATATGCTGTAGCTTATGGTTGGTCAGAAGTGCAAAAATTTGTATTCGCGAGAAATAAAATGAAAAAATGTGCGGAATTGTTTTTGCAATCAGTTTCGTTTTGTGATTACAACACTCTAAAAAAATTACTGATGGATGAATTCCATAGAGATTATACAAGTGCTGAAATTCATTTGCAACTACGCGAACGAAAGAAAAAGGACAGTGAAAATATTCACGAATACATTTTACACATGCGTCGGATCGGATCTCTCGGTATGGTGGACGAACGGTCAATAATACGCTATATCGTTGACGGTATTAAAGGAAGTCGGGAGTCCAAAATTGGATTGTATTGTGGGCGTAATTATAAAGAACTAAGGGAACAGATTGAAGTGTATGAAACAATTTATAGACGTATAAATGAATCTACATATAAAAACAGAAATAAAATGGCAAACTACAATAATAATAATAATAATAATAAAGACAACGCCAAAATAATTCACTGTTTTAATTGTGGGTCTACAGACCATAAACGCGCAGAATGTACTTTGAAAATACCAATATGCTTTAGATGCAGCAAAAGTGGCCATATATCTAAAGACTGTAAAACAACCAATGCCGTGAACTGTACGATGCACAATGCACAATTAAGAGATATAATAATAAATAATAAAAATTTTAAATGCTTTATCGATAGTGGCGCGGACATTTCGGTGATAAAAGAAAGTGTTTTTCGGAAATATTTTAATGCAAATATTACAGAATACAAAAAAGAAATAACTGGTTTCGGTCGCGCGGTAACGATTCCTAAAGGTATTTTCGGGGTGAGATCGAACTTTGATGATCTGGACATTGATCATAATTTAGTAATCGTGCCAGATGAATCTATTAACTATAATATTGTGATCGGTTACGATGTTCTAAGTAAAATGCGTTATACGTCGGATGAAAACGGCTACACTTTTCATTCTATAATACCACTCGCCGAAAAAAAAGAACTTAAAAAGCTTATGAATATAAATATTGATCAAGAACTTGATATTATTGCTCCTGTTAAGTATGCTGAAAGAATCAAATCTATAAGAGACAACTATAAACCAGAATGCAACACGGTAAGTCCCATCACAATGAAAATCATACTGGAGAAGGAAAACCCAATATACTCGTCGCCAAGTCGTTTATCACCACCTGACCAAAAGATAGTGGAACAATGGTTAAAAGAAGGTATAATTCGCAAATCAACATCTCAATATTGCAGCCGTGTAGTGTTGGCTAATAAAAAAGATGGTACCAAACGAGTGTGTATTGATTACAGACGATTGAATAAAATCTGTTTTAAAGATCGGTTTCCTGTACCACATATGGAAGATTTAATAGACAGTTTATCGGGTTCATCTGTTTTTAGCGTATTAGACATCAAAAATGCATTTCTACACGTACCTATTGAAGAAAGTAGCAAAAAGTATACGGCCTTTGTAACCAAACAAGGTATTTTCGAATTAAATTTTGCACCGTTCGGGTTTTGTAATTCTCCAGCAGTTTTTATACGATTTATTAACTCCATATTTAGAACACTGGTAAATGAAGAAATTATGCAAATATACATGGATGATATAATAATATACTCTAGTGACAACGAAACAGGTATAACAAATTTAGAAAAAGTTATTAACGTTGCTGCTCAGAACAATTTAATTATTAATTGGAAGAAATGTAAATTTTTACAAATTCGTGTAGAGTTCATAGGTCTAATTATTGAAGATGGTGCAATAAAACCGAGCGAAGATAAAATTAAAGCAGTGGAAAAGTTTCCAAAACCTCAAAATATTAAGGGCGTACAAGTATTTCTCGGTTTAACAGGATTTTTTAGAAAATTTGTAAAAAATTACGCAATAATTGCCAGGCCTTTAACAAACCTGTTGAGAAAAGATGTTGAATTTCAATTAAATACGGAGGCAGAAGTAGCAATCGCAACGCTAAAGAATATATTGGTAAGCCAACCAGTTTTAAAGATATTTTGCAGAGAAGCAATGACAGAGCTGCATACAGATGCATCCAAATTTGGATTTGGTGCAATTTTATTACAAAAGTTTGATGAGCAATGGCACCCCGTGTATTTTTATAGTCAGAAAACATCAGATTCAGAAGAAAAATTGCATAGTTATCACTTGAAAAAAAGGCTGCATTTTTAGCTATGAAGAAGTTGCGACATTACCTTTTGGGATTACAGTTTGATCTTATTACAGATTGCTTAGCATTTCAGCAGACATATAGAAAAGATTATTTATTACCTTCTATATCCAGATATGTAATGTATATGCAAAATTTTAATTACAACTTAAAGCATCGAAAAGGGAAAAATATGAGCCACGTATATGCGTTAAGCAGGTATTCAATAAACATTGTAAGCGTGGAATCAGAATTAAAATGTCGGTTGCAGAAAGCACAAAACTCAGACGAATCATTAAAATGCATTATTACCATATTGAAAATTCAACCCTATGAAAATTACAAACTAGTTGGAGGTGTTCTATGTAAAGAAATAGATGGCCATGAAGTATTTGTTGTTCCACGTCATATGGAGAAAGAAATTATAACTAAAGCGCATGAGAACGGTCATTTTGGTACCCTTAAAACAGTTCATCAAATAAAGCAGCAATATTTTATACCACACGTAGAAAATAAAGTAAAAAATATTATACAAAACTGCATCAAATGCATATTATTCAACAAAAAGCAAGGCAAGCTCGAAGGGTTTCTACAGTGCATCGACAAAGGAGACAGGCCGTTAAATACAATACACATTGACTACTTGGGGCCAATGGATGCTACTTCTAAGATGTATAAACATATTTTGGCAATTGTAGATGGGTTCACAAAGTTTGTGTGGCTTTTTTCAACGAAAAGTACTGGAGCAGATGAAGTCGTTAGTAAGCTTTAATTCTGGCAATCAATATTTGGAAATCCACAACGCATAATAAGTGACAGAGGACCAGCTTTCGTTTCGAATGTCTTTGAAGAGTTTTGTAAAAGAAACAACATCGAACATATTTTAATAACTGCAGGCGTACCAAGGGGCAACGGTCAGATAGAGCGAATTAATAGAACAATTTTATCGGTCATCTCAAAGTTGTCATCAGATAAACCACAACATTGGTATAAATATTTAAGTGGCGTACAAAGAGCAATTAACAGTACTTATCACAGATCTATAGGTCGATCGCCATTTGAAATACTATTCGGAACAAAAATAAACGATAATATATGCAGTAATGTAGTCAAAGTTTTGAAAAAAGAGCTGATTAATGAATTTGACAAAGAACGAGAAAATCTGAGAAAGGAAGCCAAACGCCAGATTGAAAAGGTTCAATTGGAGAACAAGCAGAATTTCGACCGTAAAAGAAAACAAAACTTTGGCTATAAAGTTGGTGATTTAGTGGCTATCAGAAGAACGCAATTCGTCGCAGGTAGAAAGCTTGCAAACGAATATCTAGGACCATATGAGATCGTGAAAGTGAAGCGCAATGGGCGGTACGAGGTTCGGAAAGCGGCATCAGTTGAGGGGCCGAATATTACAACCACAAGCAACGACTATATGAAGTTATGGCGTTACACTGAAGTTGAAGATGAAGAGAGCAGTTCCTCCGAGACGGATGAGTAGTCGGATGGCCGAATGTGGGATAAGGCAGTATTTAACACTGACATACGAAAGAGGAGTACTAAATAATGCAACTCAGACGGACAAGGAGAAAAGAGAGAAGTAGAAGTTGAAAGAAGTGGGAAAAGGGAGACAGTTCTTCTTGAAGCATGCTAGTTGTCGGAGCTAGAGCGAATTGGTTTTTTAATAAAGTTGAAAAGAGGAAAATATATAAGTCAAGTTGTGTGTTGAATTTTTTAAATTGTTAGAATTGTTTGAATTAAAGTTGCTTTTGAAAGTTGAAATTGAAGTGTTAAAGGGTTGAAATATTAAAACTATTACATTGAATTAATCTATATTTTTTCTGTATTTTAAATTTAATCTTAGTATATAAAAAAACTGAATTAATTAATTAAGAAACTAAAATTGACTATTATTATATTATCCCTACATAGTATAGTATAGTATAGTATAGTATAGTATAGTATACTATAGTATAGTATAGTATAGAATAGTATAGTATAGTATAGTATAGTATAGTATGAGTTTTCGTCAGTCTATCTTATAAAGCTGAATACCGTTCTTTACCTACACGAGTTCCTCAAGAAACATGAAAGTTTATGAAGACTTTAAATCAGAGGCTAACTGAACAAAGCGAAATCCAGCAAAATTTTATGTGTGATTGCTTATTTCCTATTGCAATCTTTCAATATGAATGGATATAAGGGCCTCAAAGTTCGATAAGAGAACGGTTCGCATTCTAACAGAAATTCTAACGGAACACCGCGTTATTGGCAGTTTCGTGCACAAACTGTGTCTGTCCCACCAGGATTGCTGCAGTTGCTGCCATGATGTGGAGGAATCGTTGCAACACCATTTTGCGAGTGCCCTAGACTTCAAAACAGACGTCATCGGTTTTTGGGTGGCAGAACGTTTGAAGATGGTGGCGAACTTGCCACTAAGTTTACTGGTCGGTTTCATTCGCAGCTCGGGGTGATTTAGACCTACCAATAACGAACCATGACAAGGAGACTTACCCTACACTGGGTGACGCAATGGGCTACAAGGGCCGACGGGTGAACTTGCCTGTTAACGGCAAGCTACTCACTAACCTAACCTAACATAATCATATGTAATAACCCAACAAAGTGCCGATTTAATCCAGGCGTTCTGCATTTTAATGTCATTTCACTTACTTACTTAATTGGTTATTACAACCCTTTAGTTAGGACTACAGCCTAGTTTCTCCCACCACTTATGTTGTGTGTGTTAATTTTATACATGAGTGGTGGTACCTACAGTTTAAAGTCGAATGCGAACGACAGATTTTTGAGAAACTTTTCATAGCAATTGTATTCTGAGAATTTTTACCAGAAAACTACTGGGAGGAAGACGCCGAAGAAATATTTTTTCATATTTCGTTTCCGGGGTGGGATGATTAGGGTTTGAATCACAGACTCTCAACTAATAAGCGAACATACTACCTGCTAGAATACGGCAACTACTAATCAGCTTAATTGAGTATTATCTCTAAGTTTAAATCTGACATAATAGGAGTTTTAAATTCCTCCGCTAAGTGATATAGATTTCCTTTATTTTCCATTAATTTTTATAATTTAACAAATAGAAAAAAATCTGGAGATTTAAATTTATTAAATTTCGCATTAAATTCTAATTTTCATTCTTAAAGTGTTTTCGTTTCATAGTTTCATTTACTTTTCCAAAAATTAAATTTTTTGCAAAAAAAAGTCATGCAAATCACAATCAAAAAAGAGCGCATCAATAATTTCCTTTAAAAACCAAATTTGTTTCAAGAAATCTCCCATACTCTTAGTCCGTGGAATACAAATTTTACTTAGTTTTGTGGTTTAGTTTACGTGGCGTATTATTTGCAATATAAATACAAATATTAACACACATACAAGAAAAATAAAGAAGTAAAGAGAAGAGTTTACAATAACTGCACATTATCTTACACACACACACACATGTAGAAAAGTCAAGGATGTGTGTTTTTCTCAATTATACTCTCTGGTTTATATTTGTATTAAAAGCAGGAAAACTTTTCACTTTTCTTTGTTATGTTTTGCGTTTTTGCTTGCTTTTCTTATAGTTTTCTTCTCTCTGCATGTAATTGTGTAAGTGAGGTGAAGGAGTGAGGAAACAATAAAATGAATATTGTTTTTATTATGGTTTTCGTTTTTTTCTTATTGTATACAAATACAAACATAACTAAATTTACAAGTGCACACACACATATATAGACTTTGTTTGAAGTACATTGTCAAAAATGTAAAAAAAAAGAAAGAGAGAGTGAGAGTGTTTGCTGTGCTGAAGAAATCAAGAAAATACCCCAATGGCTAGAGTTGTTGTTGTTTTGGTTCTTATATGAAGTATTTGTTTATTTGTTTTAATAGCTATGTGAGTACATAAAGGTGTATGTATGTAACAACAGTTGTATCATTGTATGTGTGTCTGAATTTCTACCATACATATGTACTTCGAAAATGTTTGTGTAAACTTTTGTTTTTATATTCAAACAATACCAGGAACATACAAACAAAACAAATGCAAATAAAAAAGAGGGAAAGCTGGTAAACGACGATCACAACGATGCTTTACAAAATATTTCAAAGATTGTTCAAGTGTCCTGCCACGGATTTTCTGTCTGGAACGCGTGTGAAATAACAAATTTTCGTTGACTCTGAAGTATAAATTTGGACGCAGGCATGCGATATGCTGGCCTTGAGAACCGCTGTGGCATGTGTTTTATTCTTATACACCCACGAATTAAAAAAACCCCACAAGAAAAAGTCGACCGGGGTCTAATTGCACTCTACGTGAGATGACCATGCCTAGACAATGTTATATGCTTGCCCAATATGATCGGAGGCACTCTCCGTGGGCGACGACGTGAACGTGTATCGTCTATGCGCGATTAGACAGATAAGTGGCTTCAGGACAGTGTTTGATGAAGCGGTACTGGTATTGGCGGATGATATGAGTCGGATATACTTTCGCCGTCTCCAGTATCCAAGACAAACAACAGCTATAAAAGCGGACATACGAAGGACTTCCATGCACAAATGGAGAAGAGTTTAAAGGAAAGATGGACGATTCACATTGTCCCTGGTATAACCTCTTGGATAAAGAACAAGCAATGTTGTTTGTTTGATGAAAACTATGGTACCACAATTCTCCTGAATTCTTTGAGGAGACGGCCACCTCTACATACATAATGTCGCCGCCGACCTAAAATCCACGCCAAGCAATATGTACATTTGATGCGCTCGACCAATTTGTTGTACCTATTCATCCAAAAATCGTTCTAATCGCTGAAGACGAAAAGCTTGTGGTATGTTGCCCATTTTGATAGAACAATTTTGTTATTTGTATATCCCTTTTGATTTGGCAAACAAAAATGACAACTAATTTGTCAAATGTTGCTTCAACAGCTGTCAAAGTGTTAACAAAGTGTTAAAAAACCCGATTGAAATTTCTAATGCAATAAAATCAAAATCGATGTATTGTGTGCCTCATGGCACCATGTGTTTGCAATCATATACCGGCATATTCATAAGCTTCAACAAGGCCTTTCCGTGCTGAATTGAGAGTTAATAGTGCTTCCTTGCTTCCTTGTTTGAAAATACGCGGCACCATAACACATTCAGATCCTAGTGCACAAGAAGCTTTATTTTTACTGGGTATCCGAGTCGTGTATGCAACCGTATTACTTTTTGATGTAATCACGTAGTGGAAGATAAAATCGCCGTAGTCGTGTGTTGACTTTTTAGGCGTGAGCCCCTGGGACATACCCTAGGACAGACATCTCCAGCAAAACGAAATATAACAAACATTTCTTCGGTGACTTCCTCTCAAAAGATTTCTGGAAACATCTCTGCGAGTAAATAAAATTGCCACGAAAACTTTTTACAAAATCTGTTGTTCGGAGTCGACTTTAAACTGTATGCCCCGCCAGTCGTGGATAAAATTAACATACACAACGTATGTGGTGCGAGAAGCTAGGTTGTAATCCAGACTAAATGGTAATTACCAATTATGTATGTGGCTGTTCATGAAGCTGTATTCTCGGTAGAGTTGCTGTCAATGAAAATGAAATGGCGATGGATGGACCTTCTTTATTATTGCGAGACTAACTTCGCAAAAATCAGATCGAAGCTTATGAAATCCTCAATACGTTTCTACTTCTGAGTAGGGCGGAGCTTAGGCTATGTCTGGGGAAAAATGAAATTACAAGACACAGTTTGTGCAATTGTATTGTTTTGACTAGTGCCAGATTGTATAGCTACAAACGTAGTCAATTATATTCGATAGGTATCAGATCTGCTGGAGATGTAGTGTAGGTTGTAATCCTGACTGAAGGGTTAATAACCAATTAATTTTCAGCCAAGCGTCTAACCTTCAGTACAATACCGCATACACTATTGAGTCACTTTGAGTTCTAAACTTTGAGACAACCTGATACGCTAGTTCCTACATTTGAGTTATTTTTTAGGGATTCGTTGGATTCTTCTTGAATTAAAATTTTCTATCAAATTGTTTATACTGAGCAGAGCTGTCTTATTTACCAGAAAAACTGCTCAACTTTCAATTTATTTTTTTAAGAAAATATGGTTGACTTGTTAACATATTTCAAATGTTAAGAATTTATGTTTTCATATCATATCAACAACAACAACAACAATAAAAATAGAATTCAATTGCAATTGCATATCATTTACAACTCAATGAATCAAGCAATCAATCAATTGCTCAATCAATCAACCCTTGAGTGTTACAAATCGAAATAACATCGTTTGTAGGTACATTGGTACACCTAATTTTAATCAAATGAAACAAAAGAATGTTTTTTTTTAAGTTCTCAAATCCCTGTACATATCCTGTGATAATCCTAGTCCTCTTTAGTAAAATAAGAAAATGGTTTTTGATATACTATAACCGTGTTAAAGTCAGTACTTATTTATTCTTATTTCTTTATATCGTTTGATTTGTGTTATTTATTATTATTTCTAATAGTTTAATTATTTTGAATTTTTGTTTTTCTTGGTTTTAATTTTGTTATCCCGAAAATATTTACTTTAAATTTGTAAATAAAACAAGACTATCTGTTAACTTTATAATCCCTTATTTTTAAAATAAAAGATGTGTAAACAGAAGATTTAATTTAATAGCTATAATATTTGTATAAATTAGGTTTTATAATATTGTACTAGCAACATAAGCGTTACGAATAAAATAAATATATTTGGAAAAATCATGTTCTAACACAACATTTGTAATGAAAAAATCGAAATGAGTTTGTATTTTTCACTTCTCGTTTTTGTTTAATATTCTGTATCATTAGGTTTTCTCTCTTTGTAAGCAGAAAGGAGAAACGTTTTAAAACCTCTACGTAATAATAAAGAACTCGATATTCAAATATTTACAACTTATTACCACAAGAAGTTATAACAAATGCTTCAACCGGGTGTACCTGACCCATCGATAAATGGTAGGGTGTTGTAAACTCTATAAAAACAAAAAGAAAAAACTACCCCAAGTAAATTGCAGTATTTACTTGCCAAAAACAATGGAAAAACTAAAGAAAAAATGTAAAATGAATTAAAAAAAGCAAATAGCCCGACTGGATATTTCAATTTTGAATATGCGAACTGCAAACAATTTCATTTTCAATTCAGAAATCCAAACAGAAAAGATTTTCTAAATAGAAAAAATAAGAAAATGTTATCATAAAACAGATTAAATTCCAGTTAAAATTCATTTAGAAACTTGAAAAAATAAATGTTTTTAAGAAATTATTTTAAACGAGTGATTTTGTTTAGTTTAACAGTTTCATTTAGTTCAACAGAACTACTGGGCAGTTCAACTATTTGCAAAGGAAAAAAATATTTTTTATTTTATTGTTTTAAATTATGTATGAAAAGTTGTATGATTTTGTCATAACATTGTTTCCTAAACAATCCATAATTGTTTGACTTCCTCTTTCCTTTCAAATATTGGAAAAAAATTGAAATTTCTTCACTTCAACAATGACTTTTAATCGGGCCAAGTGGGTCAGGAAATTAAAGTGAAATTAATTTCTCTCCTTTTTTTGCATTTTTAATTGAAATTTATTAATTGAAATTCAAGATTATAATTGCCAATAAACTAAACCAAATTGAATTGAACGGAAATTATTTAAAAAGGAAAAAAAGCGAAATTATTGTCGGCCACATAGATGAACTCAATTACAATGAAAAAATTAATTGAAGGTAATGTAGGCCACTAAACTTACAACATTTAAATAAAAAATAGTTTTTGAAACATAAAGAAGTTTTTATTTGAATACATATTTCAGGACTCGAATTATTACATACATACATACATAATTGGTCATTACAATCCTTCAGTCAGTATTACGACATAGCTTCTCACACCATTTATGTTGCATGTGTTAATTTTATACATGAGTGGCGCGACCTAAAGTCGAATCCGAATGAAAAAATTTTGAGAAACTTTTCATGGCAATTTTATTTACTCCCAGAGTTTTTGCCAGAAATCTGTTGAGAGGAAGTCGCCGAATAAATATTTTGTCATATTTCGTTTTGATGTCTGACCTGGGGTTTGGACCGTGGCCTTACGCTAATAAGCCAACACACTACCTACTAGACTACGGCGACTTAATTATAACTAACTCGAATTACTATTAACTATTGTTACACACATACATACATACAAATATGGCCATTACAACTCTTCAATCAGGATTACAACCTAATTTCCCACACCACTTATGAGAGTTATATGACATTGCCACGAAAATTTTCTCAAAAAAAATTCTATCGTTCGTAGTCAACTTTAAACTGTAGGTCCCGCCACCTTTAGTCAGATCTACAACCTAGTTTCTCACACCAACCAAGTTGTGTGTGTTAATTTTATAAATGAGTGGCGAGACCAACAGTTTTTGAGAAACTTTTCAACGCAATTTTTTATTTATTCTTAAAGTTTTGGCCAAAAGACACTGAGAGGAAATCGTCGAAGAAATATTCTTTTTTTTTTCTTCATATTTTGTTTTGATAGAGATGTCTGAGCCAGGGGTTGCACCACGGCCACATGTCTAATAAGCCAACACACTATCTAGTAGACTATGGCGACTTCTCGTAGTGTGGCTTACAGAAAGCTGAAAACAGCTTATTTATCGATTTCCTAGCAGAAAAGATGTGTCACGTTGCATTTGAATCGGTAGTCCTTTCGCTCTATTTATTACGAAATTTCTAAGGAATCGCACTATAAGCTGTGAATGTCGGTGATTTTTGATGTTAAGATTTTTTGACAGTGAAAGAAGCTTTTTTGGAAACTGAAACCGATGGCATGGGTTATGTTAACTCTGAGGACCGCTGTGCTTTATGGCTTATTGGCATACATCTGTGTTTTAAGAAAATTTTGCAAGATAAAGTCTAATGAATTCAATTAGCATGATAGTGATGGCCATTTCACACGAAAGATGATCATGCTCTCAAATTGCTCGTGCAAAACATTCATTGTGGGATTAGTTGTGTGGCACGTAGCCACATGCTATTAAAGATTGTTCAGAGCATACAGTTCATGCCAAAAGAAGTTGGTAATCATGGACTTATACTGTTCGCCATTGACAGTGGTGACCTGGCCAAGACCGTTCTTAAAGAAATATGGAGCGGTGACGCTTCCTTCTCAAACTCCGCACCAAACAGTGACTTCATCCATGTATTATTGGATTGTATATAATGTTAAGTAACTTTACTTATTAAGTCTTACTTCTCAAGTAGTAAGTGACTGGTAAGGTCGTCACAACGGGCCGCTATGAGTGCCCAAGTGAGCTTTTGGTATGAAAGCTACCACTCCAACCTAACCTAAGTGACTGATTAACGAAATATTGAGGGACTTATGATTCTGTTTCCAACAAACTAATCAAGTTTCTTGTGGGACATAGGGGCCACAGGCTTTATTTAAACCGGCATTGAGCATGTTAGCAAGTCGTCGTAGTCTAGTAAGCAGTGTGTTGGCTTATTAGACGTAAAGCCAGGGTTTAATCCCCAGGTCAGTCATCAAAACGAAATACATAAAAAGTATTTCTTCGGCGAACTCTTGAGTCAGCAGATTTCTGGCAAAAACTCTGAAAGTAAATAAAAACTGCCATGAAAAGTTTCTCAAAAATCTGTCGTTCGGAGTCGACTTTAAACTGTAGGTGCCACTACTCATGCATAAAATTAACACACACAACATGAGTGGTGTGAGAAGCTAGGCCGCAATCCTGACTGAAGGATTGTAATGGAAAATAATGTTATGTATGTATGGTATAGCAATACATTACAGTAGAGTACGGTAAGAGATCCGTAATATTGCCACATAGGAAATACAATCCGTGTGCTTAACCGTGGATCGAGCCTTAAAAACTTCATAATTCTAGCTTATGTGTCACTTTTGATACATACTTGTAGTACATAGAATTCTCACGATTATTGATAGATTTTGTTAAAAAATTTTAATATTTTTATTTATTTTAATTCATTTAAAACTTCAGTAAAACTTTTTTATATTCTAACACTTTATTATCACTTTTATGAAAATTGCGCCAAAATTTTTGACATGATGTAAATTGCAGCAGCGTTTTTTACATAAAAATCAAGCACTTCATGTCAGCTTGGTTGTATTTCTTTCTAAATGGTAATAATTTTACGTCTAGCACCCTGCCTTGTGGCGATTTATACGTTTCAAATTGCTTAGATAGGACAGCTTATTGTTACTCGCATCAGTAACACTCTCAGTTGAGGGCTGGCTGAAACCTGATGTTACAAACCATTCTTGTTATTCGTTAGAAATATTTGTTGTCAACGTCATGTGAGGTAAAAAAGTTTTCTGTTGCAATAGAACATCGATTATGTCAATAACAATTTTTTCTCTTTGATTCCTCTCTGGTTTCCAGAATACAGGTTTCCCCAAATACGGTTGTAAGTAGTTGCTACGCGCATAGCATGTACTTGAATCTAAAACTGCCAATTCGACTTCGGTGGACCACGAAATTTATAACGACCATCAAATTCAATTAGTTACTCATTTACAGCGACCAAATTAAATATGAGTTGAAAAGGTAATAAAACAAAACAAAAGGAAAGAAAACATAAATCAATACCAAGCATTACTCCGTAAATCTCTTTATGCAGCTTGATTTACACAAATATCCTTAAATTAATTTCCCTAACAATCACTGTACGTGTTCAATCAGTAAGTATTAAATTTCAATTAAAATCACTGCAGGTAATTTTCATTTTCCACAATAAAACAAAAAAATTTTTGAATTCAGTTGCTAAAAACTTTAATTTGAAATGAAAATATACCAGAAAGGAACATGAAAACATAAGCATCATTATTTAAATATATTTTCTTTAATTTTCTTACCTTTTAGGCGAACAAAAAATTAAATTTTTAAATATCTTAAAAAAAGGATATATGGGCTGCTTTGAAAGTATGATAGCTAATTACAAACTATTTATACAGTATTATTTCTTACATAAAACTACAAGTTGTGTGATAAAAGCTTTATGAAAATGGTAGACATTTTCCAACAAAAAGTTAAGACAAATATATATATTTTTTTTTAGAAAAATAAAATCCTTTTTATTCGAATTTCAAAAAACGCTTTAAGCATGATTATTAAAGCCTGCAAGATTTTCAGCTCAATTTTCGAAAAGGCTTAATAGGTATCAAATGATTCTAATAGGTATCGAATGATTCTGTTATCTCATACATACGTAGTTGACCGAAAAATTATCATCTGTAGTAAAACATGGGACGAAACACATGTTTCTAATGTTTGTCTGTCACGTCAGATAAATATGAGAAGAGTAGTAAGAAACTACTAAATTTTTCCTTCCCAAACTACTAAAGGGAGTTTGTTCTGTTCCAAGTAGTACCATCTTTTGCGATAAACATTCTGTTGTCATGTTTGTTGCAGCCAATACTCTCTCCAGTTCATAAGACGAGCTTCTATTTTCTTCTTCTTCAAAGTCTTTAGCAGCAGGAATATTATATATTTTAATAAATATGTAATCGGTCTTTAAAACCTTTCGGTGTAAATTGGAAATGTTTGACCTGAGGTTTGAACCTTGGTCTGACGTCTAATAAGGTAGCACGCTACATACTAGACTACGATTACTTCAATCAATTTCAAGAACATATCAAGAATAGAAAATTCAATCTTTTCACTTTCGTCCCACACTTAACTTGCAATTCTTTCTCAAAAACCATAAATAATGTACTATTTACGATAAAACTTCACAAAATCCTTGAAATCTTAAAAAATATTACATAGACGACACCAAAAAATCTCTAGGAAAGTCGTATGTATCAAAAATGATACATAAGCCAGAATTATGAAGTTTTTGCATTTTGTAACCCCTGCTTGAAAGTTTCTTTTTTCATTTGGTTTAAAATAAGGGCGATAACAATACTAACGAATTATAAAAATATCAGACATCTAACTTTTTCCGAATTAAAGTTATGTAGTCTAAAAAATTTAAATGTATCATTTTTGATACAAAGCTCCATCTACGGTTATTACATATTTCAGGACTCGAATTATTACATACATGCATACATAATTGGTCATTACAACCCTTCAGTCAGGATTACGACCTAGCTTCTCACACCACTCATGTTGTGTGCGTTAATTTTATACATGAGTGGCTGGGGACCTACAGTTTAAAGTCGGGTCCGAACGACAGATTTTTGAGAAACTTTTTCAATTTTTTCAATTTTATTTACTCTCAGAGTTTTTGCCAGAAATCTGCTGAGGGAAAGTCGCCGAAGAAATATTTTTTTCATATTTCATTTTGATGTCTGACCTGTGGTTTGAACCGTGGCCTCACGTCTAATAAGCCAACACACTACCTACTTGACTACGGCGACTTCACAGCGATAACACAGCAGAGTAATATAAAGACAATGAAATTGCGAAAGAAGTTGTATGTAATTACTGGTAATACGGTATAGCAATACATTACAGTAGAGTACGGAAAGAAATCTATTATGTTGCCACATAGGAAATACAATCCACGTACTTAAGGATTAAGAAAAATAAAATGCTCATTAAATTGCCTTCATGATTACCTCAAAGTGTGTTGGAAAATAAAATGAAAGAATTTTTTTCATTCAATCATTCTACGTTTCTTGACATTTGCAGAGCAAAATAATTTTTTGTTGCATTTTTGTGGCAGAATATTTGTGTCTTTAAAGTTGTTCATATTTTTAAGAGAAACTGCATATTCCATGGGGCATTTCATTCAAGTGAATATTTTTCTATTTTTATGGAATATCTTTTATCTTTGCTGCATATATTTCTTTTATGATTCTTTTTTTATTAAGGCTTCCAAAGATTGAGGTCAGCCTCTCCTATATGATGAGAAACAGAGAGGCATAAATGAAAATAAAAACGGCTTAAGTGTTAAGGGAATTTTTATTGAAAAATGAATTTCAAGCATAAAGTTTACCGAACATCTCTGAAGTATTTATGGCTGTCAAAAATAAAATAAAAAATAAGACGAATAAAATTTTATTAGCATTACCTCAGTACAAGAAAATTGTATATTTTTGTTTATAACCTTAACCTACATTAAGCATTGAGGCATGATGATAGGAAGTCTATAAATTTATAAGAACGTGGTATTATTGCTTGCAAAAGTCTAGGTTAAGCTTTAAACAAATTTAAAAACGGTCCTAAATTGTTTTCAAATACATAAATTTGCAATAAATAATTGTTGTGGGTGGTATTCAACTGTTGTATTTCAAAGATTCTGACTTTAATCCCATACCACGCAATTCTGTATTGAAAGGGGCAATTAAGTGTTAAAATTTATTAATTATTGTATGGTTTTTGTTGTTGTTCTTGTTGTTTTAGCGCGTACATATATTACAAAAATCACGCCATCTTTATTTATTTAATTACATACACTTCAAATACCATGTGAACAGAGGAATCACTAAACAAATAGGAGTCGCCGTAGTCTAGTGGGTAGTGTGTTGGCTTATTAGACGTAAGGCCACGGTTCAAGCCCCAGGTCAGACAGTAAAACGAAGTATGAAAAAATATTTCTTCGGCGACTTCCTCTCAGCACATTTCTGGCAAAAACTCTGAGAGTAAATAAAATTGCCATGAAAAGTTTCTCAAAAAAGAATCGACTTTAAACTGTAGGTCCCGCCATGAGTGGTGTGAGAAGCTAGGCCGTAATCCTGACTGAAGGGTTGTAATGACCAATTATGTATGTATGTATGCAAACAAATAGGGCCCTACTTTTAATTAAAAAAATGAGTTCTTTTCTAGTTCAGTAAAATTGACTGAAAACTGGGCTTTGAGAGAAAATTCATTCGTATACAATTGGACACTGAAAATTAGCTCTTCGCAGCACTACCCGTATGTGGAATGCTTTTCCTGAAGAAATTTTGCCTCCTTTTAAAGTGCAGGGTTCCGCCACTCACGTATAAAATTAACACACTCACACATAAAGGTTTTGAAAACACCAATTAAGTAAGTAAGTGGGTTGAATGCAATACATAGTGTGTTGTAATAATAATGCCGTGGAGCCGATAAATTCATACTATCAGCCAAATTTTCTTCAACAGATAACATATGATAATGTGTGGGTCTAACCACATCTGTAGTTCTACCAAATCGTTCAATTTATGATAACCCTAATGCTCGTAAAATGGACACGTTTGAATCGAAACTGTTAGTGTAAGTGCTCCGATGGGTTGTAATGAAAAATTATATATGTATTGTTACGAAAATGAAAAATCTAGCTACCGGTGTTTTGCTTTTACATCGCTTAACATTAAAGTTATAAACAAAAGCTACAAAAACAAAACAATGCAGTAAACAAACATGTTTATAAATTATCGTACTGGTTAACATAACAACAAACAGCAGCATAAAAAATGATAAACAAGTAAACAAAAGTACACAAACAACATTACAATAACAAAATGTAAATAACGATGTTTATATTTATGGAGATTTCGATAAGGCGAAGTCACGAACATTCGCCTTCAAGAACTTTCATCAGACTGTTTACTTTGCCATATTAAAGGCCAGGTAAAGCAGGCGATTGCGTGAAGTTCAGTCAGTCTTGTGTGAAGACGCGATGTGTTTGAAGATAATAATAATTACAAAGATCTGTCGAGTAATTGTCTAGTAATTGTTATTGTTTATGCAAAGGGTTTAAGCGGAGGAATAACAAAAAAAGGCAATCGTTGTTGTTTACATAAAGTTGTGAACAGTGGCATGCAGAATTGTGAAAATAATAAATAATTTTAATTAAAGCTAAATAACAATTTATTTTTATTTTATTTGCAATCTACGAGCTCATAGTTTAAACGCTTTTATTTAATTTATTTATTTATTTATTATTAATCATAGCACAACAGGATATATAAATGAATGTGCTATGGGAGTACATCAAAGAGGAAAAAATAATGACAAATCGTTGATTATATGAGTAATGAATTGTTTGTTTTTAAAAAGTAAACACATAATAGTACGTATGTATGAACATGTGTGAAATCAGTTGTCATTTATACAGTATGATTTGTAAAATCAACATGGTCGAATAGACATTGCATGTGCTCATTGATTGGGTGCTTGACCTTAATTTTCTTCGAAAAATCATCTTCACCCATTTCTGGATGAACAACTTGTGCGTGAACAAAATTGTGCGAATTTGGGATGATGCCAATCCACTTGAAATCCAAAAACATTCAATTCATCCCCAAACCGCCATTGTAGTAGTAAGGACTTTGAACTGGCGGAGCCTGCGGTTCATATTTCTTTGAGAACACCGTTGGCCAGGCCATTACTCTCAATAGAAATCATTTTAGACCGATGAGTACCAACTTTTTTTTTGCCTCGATTAGGTGGCTGTGACACCGACGACTTGCGGTTTTAATAGGACGGCACTACGTGCCACAAAGCTCATATCATATTGACATTATGCTCTAGCGATTTAAGCGGTGTAAGAGCGTACGATTTCACTCCATTTTATGGAGGGGATTTTTTAAGAATTAGATGTATGCGAATAAGCTATAAACTATAGCGTTCCTCGCAGCTAACATAATCAATCCATGCCATCGGCATTCCAACCAGATTTTCTGCTTATCTCAGGGAAGCCATGGCAGACATTCCACACATTATGGCATCAATAGGTCTTTCAGATGTATAAAAAATTTCAATGTTATCTCTCACGCACGTTGTTTTATTTTAAATTAAAGATAGGAAGCGCTTAATGTAAGTAAAAACTTTCATTTTTGTAGTAAAAATTCCTCGTTCTCATTCCATATGAACTAGAAAACTACAGAAATTAAATGATTTTTCTTACTTCTTCTACACATTTCCTATCGATTTAACTTAAACTTTATATTTGTTTTTCCATTAACATGAGATAGTTTCCCGCCAACATTTCTTGTTTTTTTCTTCTTTCCATACACATTCAACGGAAGTCTAAACATTATATGTGATTTTAAACTTTAAATCTTGCATTAGAAGGTACTCAGGTGTAGTGGATGGAGCTCAAGTATTTTAGTTGTTTTTGTAAAGTTTTTTTCCGCCTCTCCTTTTTGTTTCCTTTAAAATCATAATGCTGCTGAAAAAGGCAACATAAAGAAAAAGAATTTTGCATCGAAAGGAAGAAAATGAAAAAAAAAATATTTCTTTCAGTTTAAGTTAATGTGGGTTCTTTAGGACCAGCAATACAACAAGTTGTACTTCGCTTTAAGGCTCTTCAGTTTCATTTCTTTCTTAATACATATGGCTTTTGGTTTTTATTTAAAAAAGAAAACGAAACTCAAGAAAAACATTTTCAAGTTTAGAGTTTTTTTTTTATTCGAATTTCAAAACACGCTTTAAGCATGATTATTAAAGCCTGCAAGATTTTCAGCTCAATTTTCGAAAAGGCTTAATAGGTATAAATATATCATTATCAAAGCGAATGATTCTGTTATCTCATACATACGTAGTTGACCGAAAAATTATCATCTGTAGTAAAACATGGGACGAAATACATGTTTCTAATGTTTGTCTGTCACGTCAGATAAATATGAGAAGAGCAGTAAGAAACTACTAAATTTTTCCTTCCCAAACTACTAAAGGCAGTTTGTTCTGTTCCAAGTAGTACCATCTTTGGCGATAAACATTCTGTTGTCATGTTTGTTGCAGCCAATACTCTCTCCAGTTCATAAGACGAGCTTATATTTTCTTCTTCTTCAAAGTCTTTAGCAGCAGGAATATTATATATTATAATAAATATGTAATCGGTCTTTAAAACCTTTCGGTGTAAATTGGAAATGTTTGACCTGAGGTTTGAACCTTGGTCTGACGTCTAATAAGGTAGCACGCTACATACTAGACTACGATTACTTCAATCAATTTCAAGAACATATCAAAAATAGAAAATTCAATCTTTTCACTTTCGTCCCACACTTAACTTGCAATTCTTTCTCAAAAACCATAAATAATGTACTATTTACGATAAAACTTCACAAAATCTTTGAAATCTTAAAAAATATTACATAGACGACACCAAAAAATCTCTAGGAAAGTCGTATGTATCAAAAATGATACATAAGCCAGAATTATGAAGTTTTTGCATTTTGTAACCCCTGTTTGAAATTTTCTTTTTTTATTTGGTTTAAAATAAGGGCGATAACAATACTAACGAATTATAAAAATATCAGGCATCTAACTTTTTCCGAATTAAATTTATGTAGTCTAAAAAATTTAAATGTATCATTTTTGATACAAAGCTCCATCTACGGTTATTACATATTTCAGGACTCGAATTATTACAATTACTATTCCATACACATTCAACGGAAGTCTAAACATTATATGTGATTTTAAACTTCAAATCTTGCATTAGAAGGTACTCAGGTGTAGTGGATGGAGCTCAAGTATTTTAGTTGTTTTTGTAAAGTTTTTTTCCGCCTCTCCTTTTTGTTTCCTTTAAAATCATAATGCTGCTGAAAAAGGCAACATAAAGAAAAAGAATTTTGCATCGAAAGGAAGAAAATGGAAAAAAAAATATTTCTTTCAGTTTAAATTAATGTGAGTTCTTTAGGACCAGCAATACAAGTTGTACTTCGCTTTAAGGCTCTTCAGTTTCATTTCTTTCTTAATACATATGGCTTTTGGTTTTTATTTAAAAAAGAAAACGAAACTCAAGAAAAACATTTTCAAGTTTAGAGATTTGAAAAAATGTTTTAAATTCCATTTGTCTTGGCGTTATCGTCTGGCATAGAACCATTGACTCAACTTTAGAAAAACTATCAGGTCTTCCCAAAGGACTACAGTACTTTGACAGTTGTTAATGGCCTTCTTGTAGAAGCAGCATTTGTCAAATTAGTTGCTATTTATTCAGTCTGTCTTGGCAAATTTCCCTGAGGGACCATAGACAACGACAAGTATTCGACGAATTGGCCCAATCGTCAATTAAAATTAATTTTCATCGAAAAATCAACTACAGCAGTGAGGAGCAGTGGATTACTGGGTACAATACTAATCCATACGAGCTACAAAAGCATCCAAATTGCATCTCGACAAAGCCACTGTTTGATGTGCATTTACAGCTGGCTCCGTCATCGATTTATTGTCCTTTAAATATCACGTTGGTCAGACCATCACTGTCGACGTCCAGTCCAATAAGTCAATGACTACTTTAACTTCTAGGACCTGAATTAGATAATCTGGGTACCAACGAAATGTTACCACACAACTCATACCACAATGAATATTATTTTCGAGCAATTTGAGGACATGATTTTCTCAATTGAAGGTAATGTGAGCTGCGCCCTAGATTGTGCGATTTGACTCCCTTAGACTTGTTCTTGTGGGGCATTCTTAAGTCACAAATGTATGCGAATAAGCCACAGTCGCAGAAGTTTATCCTCGGAGCCAATATAACCCATCTCATCGAAGAAATTCAGACTGATTTATGAATGGAGCCTGGACCAGTTGGCAACTGACACAAACTTTCATCGAAAACTCATCGTCGCGATGAGTTCCATTACTGGATGTATGAGTACGTGAATAAACAAAAAGGTTGAATTTAGAACGATAGACATCCACATGACTCTAAGATCTTCCAATGCATACCGGAAAAGGCACAGTTTATCGTGGAAATTAGACTGGCGGCGTCATCCGCTCATATTTCTTTGGAAACGATGATGGCCAAATCAATACTGTCAGTAAAGAGCACTATTGGCTGATGATTAACAACTTTTTTTGGTTTTAATTTGATGATTTTCACACCAAAGGCATGTGGCTTTAACAGGACTGCACTATGTGCCACAAAGCTCAAGCCACTTTGTATATCCTGTACAAGTGAGTTGAGGACATGATCCTCCCACGTGCTATTGATGTGAACTAGATTGTGAACTCTGACTTTATCTTGTGAGATTTTCTTAAGTCAAAGGTTTATAAAAAAACCACATGCCACAGCGGTCCTCAAAGGCAATATCGTTGGTACAATTTCGCCTGATTTATACGCCACAGTCATTGAATGTTGAACATTTCAATTAGATTCCACTCAAAGGAGTCTTAGCAGGTATTTGAACGATGTAATATTCCACACTTCATCATCACCATCAAGAGGTCTCTTAAACGAATAAAACTTTTCGATAGTAGAACACATACACGCTTTGTGTTATTTCAATTTAAAGATAGTAAGCGCTCTGTAGGTAGAAATAAAGCCACTGCTTTTATGTGGTCTTGTCAATTTTGCCCCCAATACCTCTCGGGGATTTGTCTATGCAGTAGCGGTATCTGGTTTTGCTGTTCAATCATAAACTGCAGGACAAATTAATTTTCAAAAGAATACCTTTTACCTGATCAGACATCTCCAACAAAATGAAATACTACGGCAACTACCTCTTAGCAGATTTCTGCCAACAACTCTAAAAGCAAATAAAATTGCCATGGAAAGTTTCTCAAAAATTTGTCGCTCGCAGTCAAAAGTAGCCCGTAGGGCCTGCCACTCGTGGATAAAATTAACGCACACAACATGGGTGTTGCAAGAAGCTAAGTTGTTATCCTGACTAATGGGTTCTAATGATCAATTAAACACGGTATAAAATAAAAATTTGTTTATTTTTAATTATTTTTCCCAAAAATTATAATTATGCCACACTTGCAGCCTCGCATTACGATTTAATTATAAAAATTGGTTTTCAATCTCCATTTGCTAATGCTTGATTATAGGCTCTGAAATTAAATGTATGTTTTAGGCATTTTACCTCCGCCTGATATTAAATGCGATACATTTTTGGTTATTATAATTTAATTAAATAATTATCTCCCATATGCATTAAAGAATATTATTCAATACTGTGAAAAAGAAAAAAAAACAGAACATTATGCTTATCATGTTATAATTATCTGCCTAGAAATATGCACGAATTTTTCCTATAATTACACACCAAAAAATATGCAACACAATACACTGCATTACATAGCCAGTATTAATTAAAAATTTTTTATACGACCAACACAGAAATTTACTAAAAAAATATTTTTTTTTCAAATCACGTTGCAATTAAAATAATCAATTCCCTGTGTTATTTAACACCAAATTAAATTAAAAACAACAAAACAAAACATGCTTTTTAGGCCTATAATCATAATTCCATCCATTTTATTAAATGCTGTTTTTGGTTTTGGAATAAAAATTTTATGAGTTTTCAACGTCGTTACGCAATTGGGAATAGGTTTTGTCCATGATGGTGGCAATTTGTAACACAATTTTAATGAAATTCTTTTTATGGCTTAAAAGTGTTTTGAAAATAAAAATTTAATGATATCTCCAACCTAATGTTTCACAGTTTTCATATGACAATAAGGCTATAATGGAAGCTAGAATATTGGATTTCAAAATTTTGAAAAGAGAATTAATAACTAAACTAAACCTCACAAAAAATAATCCAAAAGCCTTAAATCGTTTGATCAAGTGGGCCGATGAACAGAACCACTTCCAGAAAAAAATTGTCACCAAATTATTTCACCATAAATACGCCCGCTGTATAGCGAATTTAGGCCTCATCTTCGACCAGTTTAAAAAATCCCAATCAGCAAAATGTGACGCAAACAATTGTCGTTTAGTGTCAATTATTCTACGACGAGTATTTTAGAGGCATATAACATGCATACATCGTCAACGCACTCATACGTCATCTTCATACTCATCAGAGATCAGCAATGAATCGTTTTTTCGCTACTCGTAAGTACTCATTAAATTTTGAGTATGAGTGAGTCAACAGTAATGAAATTCAACTACTCCGATTCATTCGTACTCCCTACAACATTGATTTATAAGTACCGGTTGCAATGAGTATGACTGTAACGTTGACATCAAACTCATAAAATTCGAAATATGTTTGATTCATAAGCCTACTCAGTCAGATTCATAACTTTAGAAAAATACTTATTATACTTGCAAATGATTAGAGTGACTCGAATCATTCATCAAAATTTACAGTTTTAGTTTTTGTTGCATTTACAAAACGGATGAATGAAAAAGACAAAGACAGCAAGCAAAAACACGACCTTCTAGTGAGTATTGTAGTGTTCGTACGCGAATTATACTTATTTCGCGATTCTTGTAAATGTTGAGTAAAGGAGAGTCGAAATCAACAACATTATGCGTATTGTTAAGTATGAGTACAATGAGTACTTAAAACTTTGAATATGAGTAGTATGAGCATGATATTAAAATAAGTATGAATGCGTATAAGTATCAGAAATAATGAGAATGATTCGAATCTTCTCATCTTTTTGAATACTCATTGCTGATCTCATTCACCATCATCATACTCATACATCATCATCTTACTTATACATCATCAGCACATTCATACATCATATCATTATACTCACACATTATCACACTCGTAAACCCTACAACTACATAAATTTCATACATCATCATAATAATCTAATATCATACTCATACTCATATATCATCATCATACCTTTACATTATCATCATGCTCACAAATCACAGATCTCAGACATCCTTATCACTCTCATACATCATCATTACTTTCATGTTCATATTCATACATCATCAGCACACTCATACATTATCACCAATTGGTCGAAGGATAAAAACGTTGAGTTCGACAGCGAATCGACAATTCGACGTCTTCTACAACACTAAGCGATCCATCTTTAATATTTTCTTAGGCATGAACATTTCTCTACCTTGTTGATGGTTGGCAATCGAAATGAGTAAAATTGGTTTGAAAGCGAGCAATAATTGCACGAATTACTCGCTCACTAGACCGATGTCGAACATAAAATGGACGAAATTATTTGAGGATTCCATGACAATTTTTTTAATTTTTAAGCGTTGTCTGGTGTTTAATGATTTGTAATCAATTTCACATCGGCTTTGGAACATAAAACAGTTTTTATAAATAAAGATTTGGCCAGAAAAAATAATAAAAAAATACAAGAACTGGCTTTGAATAACTTACTAATCCGGGCAACACAAAAATATAAAATTCTGAGATTCTATTTAAAATTTTATTTTTTTTTTTTTGCTTTCATTTTCCTTTTTATTGATGAGAAATTCAAGAAATTAAACTTCTTCTTCACAACACTCGACACCCTTTTCTAGAAATTAACTGCATTGGATTTTATTTTTGGTTTCCATTTTCTATTTTATTTGCTTTCTTAGGTTTTTATGCCATTTTGGGTAATAAAATCAACAACAAAATTTGAAGGTGAAAAGAAAATAAAACAAAAAACAAAAAATTTCACTTGATACCGGAAAAGAATATTGGAAAACAAAATAAAAAGTTACGGAAAAACTTTTTGTTTATGATTTGCAATAAAGTATAGAAAGAAATTAATCTGTTGGGAATATTGAAAACCATAAAATGCTTGCTTTCTCCTTTGCAATTTCATTATTTATTCTGTTGTGAAATACGATTTCGATTCAGAAAAAATAGGACATAAAAAATCATCAGTTTAAATTGTTTTATGGGTAAACATAACCTTAAAATAGTTGTTTAAAAATGCCAGCTTTTATTACAAAAAAGAATAATTACAGTGCAATACAATACAAACAATACAAACTTGCATCATCTAAAATTGTTCATTTTAAAAACATTCCTATCAAACCACAGAACACTTTACAAAGGCCCATAATCTAACCAAAGTGTGGCTTTTTGTATTGAAACAATAACTTCGATTTACATTATTTAAAGCCAATAAATTTTTACCCCTTGGGGGCTTTTAAAACATGATGGTCATCCCAGGTGTTTGGTACAACAAAAGCGGAAAAATTAACTTTAGTTTTATGCGTCGTTTCCGTAACACTATTGACTATCAACAAAATAAATGGCATACTCACAACTTTTCATTTTTAAAATTTGAAAGCCACCTTTTACGATGTTTGATCCCGGATTTGTTCACTTTGTAGCCAAGCATTTTAATCTTACATGACGTGTAGAACAAAATATGATTAATTGGACAATTTCATTATTTTTGCAACATCACCAGCTCTCTCATACAACACCATACTCATACTTCAGTATCACAGTCACACATAATGTATGATGTTAATCAACATACTCATAATTCTGCATCGCAATCACACATCACGATCACACTCATACATCATCATCATACTCATATAACAGCAACACATTCATACATCATAATCACACTAATACATCAGCATCACACTCATACATCACCATCACCATGTAGTCGAAGCACAAAGGCCAACAATTTGAATACGACCATGAATCGAAAATTCGACGTCTTCAACATTTAGCGATACATCAATAATATTGTTACGAAAATGGAAACGGTGTCCATCATGTTTAATATTAAAATGAGGAAAAGCTACACAAACAAATGCAACGAACTTGTTACAAGTCAACCAACAACATCAGTATGAAAGAAAAGGAGATAGACAATTAAGGGAGAACGCAACAACAAGCAATGTGAACCAAATACACAAACAACAATGAAGTCGCGATAGAGTTCTCAAGGAGGCGAAACACCGAACGTTCGACTTCAAGAACCTTCATCAGACTGATTACGAGGGCATATAAAATGGTAAGACAAAGCAGGCAACGATTAGTAAGAATTTAGTCAGTCGTGTATGAAGACGTGTTGCGTGTGAAGAGAATAATCGTGGTTTGAATATCTGCGTTGTAAGCAAAGAAGAATATCGAACAAGCAATTATTGTTATTGTTAAGTTGTAAACAGTGGCACACAAAAATAGTACGAATAATAAATAATTTAATTGAAACTAAGCCCCGATTTATTTTTATTTTGTTTGCAATCAAAGAACTCATATTTTAAACGTTTTTAAAAAACGTAAAAACGTAACAATATACTCTTTGATGCGCACATTTCTTTGTCTTATTAATGGTTTCAAATCGAAAAGCGTAAAATTAAAGCAAACACGATCAATAACTGCACAAATTATTCGCTCACTAGACTAATTATTTTGAGCATGAAATGGACGAAATTCTTTTTGAATGTTATCAAGGGCGTCACCTTCCTTACGAATTCAAATGAATTTTAAAAAATTTAACAAATTTTGGTTTGTTTTTACACTTTACGTGCCTATAGTTTGGATTTTAATATTCTTTGATTTTCTTAGAGAACAGAATCAGTGTAGAAGGAAAGTTTAAAACTCATACAAAACAGAAAACTAAATAATAAATCAAATTTAATCCAAAAGCAAAAACAACTTTAAGTACAGTTGAGGGCAACTAACAGGATGAAAATTTAATTTAAAACACATAAGGAACTTAGTTTAACAAAGATTCCATTTTTATTCACTTGCCTTCTGCTGTGGAAATAAAAGGAAGAGCTGAAAACACAAACAAGATCAGCGAATACATATGCAATTACATTTACGAGTGTTTTTACTTTTCATATACGAGTATATGATGGCTTTGTTTACAGTGTATGAATGAATGTGAATGTATGTGTATGAGTAAGCACACGCTAGAATTTATGTCTGAAAGTAAGTAATTCCTATATGTACACACAAACTGAATTAAATTTATTAAATAAACCACAAAAGTTTGGCCGCCAAAGAGTTGTTTAAGATATTTTTTACGATGGCTATTCCTTCTCCGAATTTCTCGGGAAATGTAATTGCACACTACACAAGGAATCCGAAATTGACATTGTTTTCATAAGTATTAAATGGACTTTTTTATAGCTTTCCAATGTAGAATTCTTAGCATATATTGCCCGTCTTTCAACAGCGACTTCCGAACTTTGACAGTTGATAACGGCCACCTTGTTGATGCTACTGTCTACTGAGTAATTTATTCAATTTGTTTTGCTAAGCCATCATGGCCGAATAAAGCATTTAAAAACACGTGCAAGTAATAAATTTATTTTCGCATAATTGATGTACAGTTTGACCAACCGGTGCCCGGTACTTTTACCATTTTACGATCACCATAACAGTAATACCGAGAAAACTAATCGCAATGTAATTGATAAATATGGGTCTACTGGCCCAGTAAACGAACGAGCAGCACCTACGTCTACCAAAAGTTAAATCTGCCGAAAGAATTCGTAATACACGTGAGAGTTGGCAGGAGAATCCGAGACATAATTCGATCACAGCTTAGCGAATTTTCCTACGTACCTTGTAAAGGGTCCGCCAAATAACTTTTTTTTTAAATGCTTTAAAAAAAAACTACTGAATATTTTCTCAAATTTCTTTTTTTATTTGAAAGTACAATCCTTCCGGTTAATAATGGAAAATAATTTCATTCAAATGGCTGCCTCGGCTGGCTATGCAGTAGCCTACACGATCGGTCCAATTTTTAAGCACTTTATCGATTGTGTGCAGCTGTATTTCACCAATGGCTTCACGAATATTGTTCTTTTAAGCATCAATTGTCTCTGGCTTGTCGGCGTAACACTTATCTTTCACAGCACCCCACAAATAATAGTCCAACGGTGTCAAATCGCAGGTGCGAGGTGGCCAAACGACATCAGCTCTGCGGCTGATAATGCGATCTTCAAAAACAGGGCGCAAAACATCGAGTGCCGCTTCGGCTGTGTGGCACATAGCGCCGTCCTGTTGAAACCAAATATTGCCAATATCCTCCTCTTCAATTTTTGTGAACAAAAATTCGTTCAACATGGCCCTATAACGATCGCCATTGACTGTAACGGCCACTCCTTGCTTATTTTCGAAGAAAATGGCCCTCTGGACCAAAATCCGCACCAAACAGTGACTCATTTTGGGTGCGTCGGCTTTTCAATGTATGCGTGCGGGTTTTCTGTGCCCCAAATGCAACAATTTTGCTTGTTTACATACCCGCCAAGATCAAAATGAGCTTCATCTGAAAAGATGATTTTTACATTCTGCAACATTACCATGATTTTCAAAGTAATGTCGCAATATTTCCCAGCGTTGTTCAAGCGTATACACAACCATATTCGTTCAGCGGAAGGATAAAACTAATTATCTGTCAAATCAGACATGAGCTAAGTGAACTAGTTGAAAAAAAACGTTAGATGGCGGACCCGATAGTTATTACATTACAAATTGAAATTGAAAATTTGCTCGCTGAATGGACTTTGGAGTACTTGTCAACTACTACATTATTTTTATCGCAAACTGATCCTCAGCTATGAGGTTCATTTTTACGTGACCAAACAAAATTGTTGAACTTGGGATCCAAAAGCATCTAATGCTTCCCAAAAAAGTCACTGTTTTGGTCTGAATTTGGTACTAAGAACGTCACTGGTCTTTATTTCTTTGTGAACAAGATTGACCTGGCCACCAATGGCAATGGCAAGCACTATAGGTCTATGATTGCCAACTTCTTTTGACCAAAATTAAATCATCTTGTAGCCAATGCCTTTAGGCACGCCATAACTATCAGCTTCATAAAGTAGCTTGTGGCTTATATTTTAGGCGTTCTGATATTAGACCTTTGATCTTTGCAGTGTTTTCTAGACGAAGCTTATGGCCATTTATGTAGCTGTGCAATTTTTATTTGGTGATAGGATTATTATTAAAAATCGCAGATTTCTCCGAAAATTCTCGGGAGTTATTATTATGTGGATTCGATAACATAGCGATATGAACAGATATTGCATTGCTGTTGAACTGGCCCGAGGCTGATACGGAGCTCAACATTTAGATTAACTCGGTTAGCCTGTGTATTTTCCTATCGTCTTACAAGAAGACTCAACTTCAGTGGGAGTAGTAGAATATGTGAAATATTTTTAGGCTTTTTTGGACTGATCTTAGTAACAAGAAAGACTAAATGTTTTCTATCCCTTAATCATTATCACAGGCTATTGCACTTTGTATTCTTTTGCAGACTTTGTATTCCATCGAATGATTTTTGCAGGAGCTTTGGATATAAAGCAGAAGAGGAGACTATCTTTCATTTGCCACTGTCCAGTTATTGTAATAAAAGGGTGGCTGTTGTTGAACTCTTGTTTTTTGTCAGCTTTGACGAAACTGTACAAAATAAAAATGCGACTTTTCTTTCGGTACGTAGATAGCTTCCTATGGGGTCGGTTTTGTTCCCAGATTGGATATTGATTTATAGCATCACCAATAGACTTAACCTCTGATCTAAGTAGGTTCTTATCCTTTCGGTAACCTTCGATGTAGATTCCAATTCTTAATGTTACAAACCTTACACCACTTCCAAGTATATTGGCTTATATAGGGCTTGAAAAGAAAACCAAAATGTAATCTTTTTTATTCCAATTTTCGTTTTATTGAATTATAAAACAATATATAGTTCCTACGTATTTATTGCCTTGCTCTAGCAAGTTTATTAAACATATTTTGGGAGGGTGGTATATGAAGCAGCACTTAAAGATGTATAACTTTATTGTTTCTGCCTCATTGCAGTAGCTTCATTGCTATTGTTGTAAACATCAATAAGAAATCTTTAATAAGAAAAAGGTTAATAACTTAATAATAAAACAACAACAAATTTGGTAATAAAAATACAATTTTAAGAATATTTTTCTACAAATGCATCATAAAATTAAAAATCATATTTTTATTCTCTTTTTGGTTTTCTTTAGAATTTCTGAAGAATTGTTGAAAAAGTTGAGGATTTGCTATTCAATGGCATTGATTTACTTGCCTGCAAGGTCGTTTCTATTGGCACAGTACGCGACTGAATTCTGATGAAGCTTTATTTATAAAGGCATGTCTTTTATTTCTGCTTTCAATTAGAAATTGGTCATGAGAATATCTTATTACATTTTAAAAACATTTAAAATATGAGCTAGTAGATTGCAAATAAAATAAAAATAAATCTATGTTTAGTTTTAATTAAATTCTTTATTATTCACACAATTCTGTGCGCCACTGTTCACAACTTGATGTAAACAACAACAATTGATCTTCCTTGTTATTACTTTGTTTACACCCTTTGCATAAACAATGACAATCACTAAGCAATTATACGACAGATCTTTTTAACGGAGATCTTCAAACCACGAATACTCTCTTCAAGCACACCGCGTCTTCATATAAGACTGACTGAACTTTTACTGCCTCACTCACCTGCTTTTTCCTTGTCTTTTATATGGCAGGGTAAACAGTCTGATGAATGTTCTTGAAGGCGAATGTTCATGGTTTTGCATTCTCTAAATCTCTATAAAAGTAAACACCGTTGTTTCATTATTGTTGGTTGTGTATTTTGTTTACATTTATTCTTGTAGTGTTTGTTGTTGTATTTTTGTTTACTTGTTTACTATTTTTTATGGTGGTGCTTGTTTATAATTTTAATGTTAAGCGATGATAAGGTTGAATCAGAGGCTTGACAATTTGCTTTAGTTGCGTATACAATATGTTCGTAAGATCCTAATAGAGAGAGGGTTTACATCCCTATACATACACAATGGGTCATTACAACCCCTAAGTCAGGATTACGACCCGCTTTCTTAGACCACTTGTGTTGTGTGTGTTATTTTATACATGAGTGGCGGAACATACCGCTTTAAGTCGACTCCGAACGACTTATTTTTGAGAAATTTTTCATGGCAGTTTTATTTTACTTTCAGAGTTTTTGCTAGAAATCTGCTGAAAAGAAGTCGCCGAAGAAATATTCTTCATATTTCATTCAGTTGGAGATGCCTGACCTAGGGTTTCAACCGTGGCCTCACGGCGAATCCCTATAGTTGGTGTCATATCCTGGGGTCTTTCTCCCCAGCATAGAACAGGGGACAATCAATTTTTGGTCATGATTTCCTCCAATCATGCCAGATCAATAACTTTTATTAAACTTGTCAGAGGACAGACTATCAGAAACGGCAGCCTTGTGGTTTTTAAATCACAGAACTCACTTGGCTTTCTCCTTGTCATGACTCTGATAGAGAAATTAGTAACGTCACCGCAGTAGTGTATAGAAGTGTTGCCCACATAATGTCAATTTCTTTGGGAATCTGTAACCATGTCACCGCTTACATCGTTGCAGCCTTTTCTGCTCGAGAAGCGTTTCATTATACCATTGGAATGCAAGGGTTTTGATCAGGTGGTGCCAAACCAAAGGCAGTCTTTTAATGATGGCGCAATTATTTTTATTCATTTGACAACCAAACGTAAAACAGCGGGTTATAGCCAGCCTATGCTTCGTATGCTTTTTCAGTATCTAAGTAAGTCATTGGATTTAAAGTAATGTCCACGAATAAATCACCGCTAAGTTCCACGACTAGTAGGTAGTGGTAGTTCAAACCCCTGGTCAGACATCTACTACAAAAACGAAATTTGAAAAATATTTCTTCGGCGACTTCCAGTTAGCCGATTTCTTCCTAAAACTCAAAGTCGACCTTAAACTGTAAGTGCCGCCACTCATGTATAACACTTTCACACACAACACAGTATGAATGGGAGAAGCTAGGTCGTAAGCCTAACTGAAGCATTTAATAACGAATTGTATATGTATGTATGTAAGTGAAATACTCCCTCAATTCCTTCCTATTGAAGCAGTAAATATTTGTATATTTTAGCGAAACTATGGAAAATTCTATTGCATTGGCTTACAATAATACTCTGCGAATATAGTAAAGTGTGAAGATGTATAGTGTAGCAGCATATTGTGTTTATTAGCCTGCTGAGTTATATGTCCCAGTTGTGGTATACTTTACGAGCTAAGAGGCGGAATTTATTTCCATTTTATGCTGTACATTATGGAATATATTGTATAAATAAAATTATAATATTAGAATATGGTCTAGAGTGAAAGAGAGACAAAAATACTACATATAAAAAAAGCGCGAGTAAACAAAAGCAATATTAATACACAACAATTATTAGAAGAAAATTTTCTGTGGCTTCTGGCCAATTAAAAATATTCCTCTCAATATTTTCTTATTTATGATATGCAATAATAACCATAGTAAATTATTACAAACAATATCATTAAATACTTAAAATTGAACGGGTAAAAAATTATAAAATTATAAAATTATTAAAAATTTATATACTGGTGTTTAGCTTTTACATCGCTCAACATTAAAATTATAAGCAAAAGCTACAAAAATAAAACAATACAGTAAACAAATCTGTTTACGAATTATCGTACTGCTTAATATAACAACAGGCATCAGCATAAAAAAGGTAAACAAGTAAACAAAAATACAACAACAAACACCAGCACAAAAAAATGGCAAACAAGTAAACAAAAATGCACAACCAACACTACAATACTAAATGTGAACAACGATGTTATCATTTTAGAGATTTTGAGAAGGCGTCAGTCATGAACATTCGCCTTCAAGAAAATTCACTGGACTCTTTATTCTGCCGTATAAAAGGCAAGTCAAAGCTAGCGACTGAGTGAGTGAAGTTCAGTCAGTCTTGAAGATCTCCATTACAAAGATCTGTCGAACAATTGTCCAGTAATTTTTATTGTTTATGCAAAGGGTATAAACAGAGGAATAACAAAAAAAGCAATTGTTGTTCTTTACATAAACACAAATTTATTTTTATTTTATTTGCAATGTACGAGCTCGTATTTAAACGTTTTTAAAAGGCAAAAACATTACATTACATTGTTAAAAATAACGTTCAAACGTGGTAGAATAAATTTAAATTTAAGCCAGAAGATGTCAATTTTCATTAACAATTAAATTGGAGTTCTTGAAATGACTGAAATTCATAAAAATCGAATTGGCTTCCAATTTATACATTAAAAGCAGATAGGCGTGGTAGATAGTTAATAATGCAGGATGTGTGATGAAGATATCGAAACGATGGAATACTTTTTATGCATTTGCACGCATTTGTGAAGTTCAAGATCTCAATCACTTGGAAAATACACTCCACCACATAGAACTTATCTCAGAGGTGTTGGCTGAAAGAGAATATGAAATTTTAAACAAATAATAGAAAGTATGATGGTTGGAACGAACGCTCAACAAGCCTGATTGTATGAAAATAGCCTTAAAACCCTTCTCTGTTTCAGCTTTTTAAAAATTTATATTCAGTACCCATCATTTCCATTATAAAATTGCATGAAACCCATTAAGCATACCACAGAACAAATTGCCTCCTATGAGGATTGAACTCACAACCTCTGTTTTACAAGACCAGTGCTCTACCACTGAGTTAAAGAGGCTTAATTAAGAATAAAGTTAATTAAATATTAACACCTCTCTTTCCCTCTCTCTCTCTTTATTTTTGCTGTTGCAATGTGATGTCAGGGTCAACATTCCAGGCGTGAAAGTTTTGTTAGTTGAGTTTGGTTTGTTTTATTGGTTACATGCTAACCTTAATTGATCACAACAATTTGCAAAAGACAGTAAATTATAATAAAATGTTTTGAGGTTTTGTATGTTTGTATTTTTGTTGTATGCAGTTTATTTATTATTTCAAACATATTGTTATTGTTAACCCTTTCATGCCCGATGTTGCCTATAGGCAACATTGTACATTTTTGTTCATAAATTCCGTAATTTTTAATTTTTTTAAAAAATTTTTTTTTGCAAACAAGCTTGGTTAAAAACGTGTAAAACCAGAATACGTAGGACTCTGAATTTAATATCACTTCATATTTAGACCATGACTAAGAAACACATGTCCTTAAAAAAAATTTAGCTCTGGCCCAAAAAATTCGGGCATGAAAGGGTTAAAAAGTATGCTGCTTTTACACTTTATTTCAGCTGGACTATGGGAAAAGTATTTTGGTTTACATGACTAAAAAAATTGACATGAAAATTTTCTTAAATTTGTTGTTGGGAGACTGTGATAAACGGTGGCGTGCTTCACTCATAAAAAAATTAACACCAACAACAGAGCTGGAGTAAGAAGTAATCCTGACTAAAGGATTGTAATGACCAAATTCGTTTTTACAAACATAGTTCGAGTAAGCAATTGGCATCCATAAGGCTGAATAGAGGTTACTACATGACTATCGCAAAATTTAAAATAGCTAGGCAGGGGTAATAGGGTTACAATTAGCCGGATCACCTGTTATATGAGAATTCATGACAATGCCTTTTCATAGAGCTTATTGGAAGGGAAGCTTGCAGTTTTTAATAAGAATTGATTCGGTTATTCCAACGCAAAATTTACCATCAAGCCATCTGCCATATCATTATGGCTTGCTTGGCCCTTCTTGACGTGCGCTCTCTACGAACCTTCTGTCAGTTTACTCTTCAGGTTTATTGACATTTATTTTACCTTCATTTTAGTGCGATCACCTCATCCAGGAACAGAATATTCTTTCATTTGGAAACTTTCCTCTTTTTCGTACCTGTTTTGAGATTTTGAGATGAGCCTCCGACTAACAATCTTAAGACTTCATATTTGACTCTTACCATCAGTAGTATTGAGCAAGATTCATCGGCAATTGTGCTCCACAGTGATGATAAACTAATTTCTCCCTTCTGAATGAACCGACCTTTATTATTTTCTTCTCTGCCTTAATTTTTTTAGATCGTGTGATAGAATAGTTTTCATCCATCGAGATGTGAATATCTGAAACGTTTTGAAAGGGAATGGCGGCCAGAAGAGGTAAGACAGTGTAGGTTTTTATCTTCTTGAAGGAACTAAAATCAAAGAGCAAAGTTAGATACCTATGCTTCTGTCATCTATCGATACCAGGTTTTTTTATTCAATTATTTCGAGTGATGTTACTGAGTTGCCCTAGTTTTGTCAAACTTAGCTTCGACTTTTTTCTTTCTCCTTAAATTACACAATATTCGGCTACCAGTGCTTATCAAATAGAATCTAAATAATACCAGTTGTTCTAATTTAGATAAGGGTCAGGACCATTATTGTCGTTAAGGAAAGTTAAGAAAATTCAGGGACTCTTTTTTCATAAATGAAAAAGCTCTTCTTGAATGTAATAAAACATTTTGAGGTCAAGGACCGGTGGATTTCAAAATCAAAACAAATGGCAACACTTACTAACGGTAATTTTAACATGTTCAGAGAGAGCAATATAAAATGAATAAAAAATAACTGAGAGCCCCTTGTAATGTGGATGCCTTTATTACAAACATTTTACACTCTGTTATGGCTCATGCGCCGTCATGTGGATTCTGTAGTATTTTGCAGCAATTTTGCATTCTTCAAAAGAAGTGCTGTAAATGCTGTTATTAGTAAAACGTCCGAACGTTAACCAATAAATAATTAGACATGCGGCAAATAATGTCTGAAGTATAGAAAAGAGGTATTCAGCATTGCTGCGGTTAATTGACAGCTTATCATGAAGATATCGTAAAAAAATTTGTTTCTGCGTCTTGACAACATATCGCAATGAATGGTTTAAGTGATGCATGGTATTAATAAGCACTTAACATTACAATAGAACATGTTGTCTAGTTTAACTCTATGTAGTACTTTTATATGTTTGTTTCTTGCTGAGTAAAAATTGTGGATTGTAATGCGTAGCATGAAAATAAAACCAATGTTCACATACAGTTATAGCAACTTATCTGCAAATGAAGGATAAATGTTGTACGTGCAGTAATGTTATCTTACATTCTGCTGTTGTTTTGAAATTTACAATTTAAACGTGTGAGAAACAATCAGGCAAAGGTAACCATAGCAAATCTTATAATGAAACGTTTTAGATTGCCAATATTCTTGTGTAAAACCAAGATGCATTTTCCTTCCCCGGCGTAGTGCTGCTCATGTATCCAATATATAAAGAACAGCTTTCTTCTCTTCTTCGTCCCTACAGCTTCTGCAGAAACCGTTTGTCAAGTGTCCAAAACCAATGCGCCTTGCATGAGTACACATGATTGCAAGGGCCTGTATTGACTCCAACAAAAAACACACCAAACGTGTTCGTAGGGCGCTTAAGAAGACTTATTGTGCCCTTTCAACCTGTTTTGCAGGATTTTCTATTCCGTTTAACCCGTGGCCGAAGACAGTCAGCGTTAAGGGTATCTATGACCGTGTTATCAATTATAAGCTTGCAGGTCCTCAAAGCAATCCCTAAAGTACAGAATTCTTTGGAAAGTTCGATGGTTGTGCCTTATCTGACCTGAAGATGTTGGAAGATCACAGATCATTTGCTTCTGTGTTTCCCATAAAAACTCCAGTGCAGTTGGAAGAAGAATTTTAACATCTGAGTTGTACGCTAGTAGAGACTGAATGGAATTGTAAACAACTACTAAAAGTTGAACCACCAACAGCTACGTCAGAAATTGATCATGTAGGAGTACCGAAACACTTCGTCGACATGTTCAATTTTACTACCCTCAACCTTTGCTCTGACGAAACTCAGAATACAGTTCAGTGTCGGTGGATAATACTCTGCCTAGTATAAGGTAAGATCACAGATATTTCGCTCTTCTAATCATGAAAGCATACGCATGGCTTTGGAATTTACAAATATTTTTTTAACCTTCCTACCTGCCAGGTAATAAAGCTGATTACTATTGAAACGATATCATTGGGTAGTCTGATGCAAGATTTCCCCTTTCTTTAAAATAACTACAGTTTGTGTAGTTCTGGGAGTAGGAAAAATTTAAAACTGTGTCTATCCCACTTCTTTTTTTCTTTTTCTTCTACCCATCTAAATATCTTAGATTTTAAGGCGTTTCTAGCATTTGGTTTTGCAAAGTATAAAGCCCATGTGGTGCGCATTTGTCATCTGTATACAGGTATTGCTATAATTTTTGGGCTTGGAAACATACAAATAATGAACAACAACAATCCAAATGCTTTATTCTTCTTAAATATGCAGCCAGACTGTAAAAGGCCTGTGGAAAACGAAAGCTGCAACTAAACTAATCCGCTTTTCTGGAATATCGGTTAGGACTAGGGAGTCTAGACGTTTAAGTTTGAAATTGTTGCGTTAAAGTTTGTGTCTCTGTTATGGTTTCTTAATAAAATTTTTGTTTCAATTGAAATTTTTTTGGCATTACATGTGAACTGAGAGGCATAATACAGATTCACGCTTAACTGGTGCATTTGTGGTGCAGAAACTTTAAAATTTCATGCCATCAGTATAGGAAAATGAACATTAATATGAAATAAATTCATGCAAATCCTTACATGCGACATTCTGTATGCAAATCCTTATATCGAGCAGTCGTATAAAAGGAAAACAAATGAAACCAAAGAAAAAAAAATACTAGAAGGCATTGAAATAAAAAAGAGTAAAAGAACTCAAGCAAAAAAGGATTAAAAATGCAATCCTTCAAAGCTGAAAATGCGATTTATTGCAGGATCACTACCAGCTGAATAATAACCACCAACAATAGGAATTTTAAATTCAATCGAGGTAGTAATGATACCAGTACTGTCCACAGGCATCTAACGAAAGCGTGGAAATTATACCCAAAGAAAAAATCTTTCCCCTGGCTTACAGCGTAATTTGTATATTAAGGAGTCAGTGGCCACTGGAAAAAAAATTAAAAATTTTTTTTTTATTTTCAAAACCACTTCACTTGTAAATAACACTGCCAGCAGTCGTTATTATTCTGCAAATTGTTCAAGTGACTGCAGATACTATTGAAATATTTATGAATTGAAATTCATAAACTTTTATTTGTTTGCAGCTCCCATTCCTAGCTAAAATGAAAAGAAATGATAAAAAAAAAATAAAACAAAATGAAATAAAAAAAATATTTCAAACTGTATTCATTTACTGGCTTAAACTTATCCATCCACAGACAGTTAAAAATGATTTTAAAAAATGAAAAATTTTGTACATGTAGTACACACATTTATATGAGCAGTGCATATATCTATTTGATGTACAAAATTGTTAAAAAAAATTATACATAATTTTATAAACAAATCTGTTCAAATTTGGCCTTTGAAAATGTATGCTTTTTTTCATCACATTGTCACGCTTAATGTCTGTTATGGTCATTCGGAATCAGAGTACATGTATCAATGTTTGTTTGATGGTAACTGAGTGTATAGATTTTTGATTTATTTTTGAAATTTATTTTCAATCTCTAAAGCCTCTATCATGTATGGTTTCATATGAAATGGCAATGGGAGTTTGTTTAAAAAAATATATAAACCGAGTCCGACAATCATTCCATCACTCAATTTTTATGAAACAGGCTCGAAACAATTGCTATTATTCACACGTATTAATGGTGGCGTATTAAGGTAGCCGAAGCCGAAGCTAGGGCTGGTTCAAACCAGAGATCAGCAATGAATAGTTTTTTCGCTACTCATAAGCACTCATGAAATTTGGAATATAAGTGAATCAACAATATTTCATTTTAACTACTTTGATTCATTCGTACGCACTACCACATTGATTTATAAGTACAGGTTGCAATGGGTATGCGTACAACGTTGACATCAAACTCATACCATTCGAAATATGTTTGATTCATACGGCTACTCATTCAGATTCATAACTTTAGAAAAATACTTATAATACTTATAAATGATTCGAGTGACGTATCATCATTTATCAAATTTTAAAGTCTTAGTTGTTGTTGCATTTACAAAAAAAAGACAAAGACAGCAAGCAAAGCAAACACACAAGCTTCTAGTGAGTATTTTAGTGTTCGTACGCGAATCATACTTATTTTGTGATTTTTGTAAATGTTGAGTTAGGGAGAGTCGAAATCAACAACATACGTGATGAGTACTTCAAACTTTGAATATGAGTAGTATAAGTATAATGTTAAAATAAGTATGAATGCGAATAAGCATAAGAGATTATACGTATGATTCCATTCTACTCATTTTTTTGAATACTCATTGCTGATCTCTAGTTCAAAACCACCGCTAACGGATCATAACAGGGGGCTTACCTCTTCGCACTGGATAACACAATGGGCCATATGGTCACCGAGTGAACTTGAATGTGAACAGTTTACGCCAATAATCTAGCTAGCTAGCGTACCCTACACGTATTCATTTATACGCCAAAAAAAGTTTTTGACCTGTGCCCCGTATAAAGCTTAAGACTAAGCTCGATTAACATACGCTATACTGATGTATGTTTTTATACTTTTTAAAGACAGATTGGGAAAAGAGGTAGGAGTCAACAATCAGCAAGATTCCCTACCACTACACCAAATCCTCTGAGGGCGTTGTTTCTAGGCAAAGATAGATGGCAGCCCCATTATCCTAGGGCGTGCTACAGCAGAACAATCACCTGTTTAGCTGGACCGACAAAAATAGATTACATACTTACAAACATACATAATAATTAAAACCCTTCAGTCAGGATTACGACCTAGCTTCTCACACTGCTTATGGTGTGTGGGTTAATTTTAAAGTCGACTCCGAGTGCCAGATTTTTTTGAGACACATTTTAATGACAATTTTATTTTACTCTTAGAATTTTTGTGAGAAATCTGCAAAAGTAGATTACAGAAACGGAAAGAAAGCAGAAATTCTTTGTGGAAACCACATGCTCCCAGGAGGGGTGCTGTATGTTTTCAGCTTGATATTAACCACACATTCAGTTGACAACTGACCCAAATTTTCACCAAAAAATTATCTCCAGAGTTGAGACTCATTTCTGGATGTATGAGTACGTGAACAAACAATATCATCGAATTTGAAACGATACCACTTCTTATGACGTCCAACAAAGTCTAATGAATCCCTAAAAAGTCAGTGTTTTATGTGGGCTAGCGGCATCATCGGTTCATATTTCTTTGAGAACGAAATCTCTTCCTTTTAGCCAGAATTGAATAACCTGGGCACCAATAACATGTGGTTTCAAAAGAACGGCCCTACATGTTATGCCACGTTGTATATTCTGCTCAAGCTTTCAGAGTGGCTTATGTATGAAGCCAACAACTTGGCTTCATGATGATGTTGTGTGGTGCTATTGATTCTCACATATGATTGTATAGTGCAATAGAAGGCCTTGGAGAAGTTGTTGAGTAAGTTGCATAAGGGGTAAATCAGGCTTTTGGATGATTTTTTGCTACTTTCCATGGAGATTCTAATTTGAGATTATTTAAGGTGGTTTTGCTAGGACAACAGAGTTCGGTTATGTAAGGATTATGATCTTTGTCGATTTGGTCTCGAAAACCACGGGGATTTGAGATTATTTGATGGGGTTTGGCTTGGTTAAGAGAGTTCAGTTACGCCAGGATTATTATCGCTCTCGATATTGGCTCAAGCTCCATAGGTTCAGGTTTTACGGATTATATGGTCAGGGCGTGTAATATCAACAAGCTGCCGTTGGTTATATTTCTTGATGGGAAGTAATGACGTGGAGTAGGTAGTTTACTCGTATTTGTACGATCTACATTTTCTTACTTAATTTGCCATTACAACCCTTTAGCCAGGATTACAAACTAGCTTCTCACCAGCTTATGTTGTGTGTGTTAATTTCATACATGATTGGCAGGAAGTAGAGTTTAAAGTCGACTTCGAACGACATATTTTTATGTGAAAGTTTTCATGGTAATTTTATTTACTCAGAGCTTTTGGCAGAACGCTGCCGAGAGAAAGTTGCCAAAAGAAATATTTTTTTATAATTCGTTTCCTAAGAAATATCTGAGCCATGGGTTGAAGCCCTACCTACTAGACTAACGTGTTTCTCATCACCAAGGAAGCTGGGGTTGGGAAAGTTTTTGTCAGGTTTTGTCACAAGGCTCTTGGAAGGGTATTGAGAAGTAGTGTGATGGATTCTGTATGAAACAATGAACAGGCAAGGTATGGCGAGAAAAATCAGTAAACCTCTTGGGGGTTACTTCAAAACGAATTATGGCAGGTTTTAGTATTTTCAGGCCCAGTCTCAAAGTAGGAAATCTTGATAAGGTTTTTAGCGGAGCAAGCAACGCTTAGTTTGTGGAACTCAGCTTTTGTAATGGAGATTATCACTCTCTGTCTCTGTTCTGCCTTTAAGAGATGCAAACTCAAATTTCAATAGCCCAATAGCCTTGTGATGTTCAAATATCTGGCACCGTCAGTTTCCTGAAAGACATTAGTTAGCTAGGAATATAACTCTGCTTCTTACTCCTCTTTTAAATTTTTTTCTCTTTTCCTTTATTTCAGACGCTCAGTCAGCTCTTTAATTTCTTTTGATTATATTCCTAGTGTTTTTTTCATTTCATGCTTGGCTTCTCAATGATGCCTATTTTAAGCGACTGTTTATTGAAATTATTTCTTAAAATGTTTACAAATATTTATTGAAAAAAACATTCTTAGGAAATAAATATGATTTTTTAAATTTCTTTCAATGGTTTTGAACATTTTTCTTTATCTTTTCCAATAACATCAACTGTATGGTTACCACAGCAATTGGGTTGACAACGCCAGGTAAGATGATTTTAATATTGAATTGAATTACTTAAGGTATGGTATCGTATACCTTCTCTCTGTTGGATACTTTTTAATTAAGTTTCATTTCTTATATTTGATTTGATTTCTACAACGTGTACATGCCACTTTAAATATGCTGGCTGCTGCAAAGAAACTATATGACCAGGTTGTTTAATGGGTGGGTGATGCTAAAAAGGCAAAATATAATGCGAAAATATTTTGTTGACACAATTTTTAATTAAAATCCATCTCTTTATTTGAAGAAGTTTACATTTAAGATGCTTTTTATTTCTTTTACAATAATTTTTAATTCTTTTTTCTTTTTTTTCTTGTCTACAAAAAAGTTAAACAAAATTTTGTAAAACAAATGTGCTGCCAAACATTTCATACGCCAGATATGATGGTAATTTTTTGCTTTCTTCTAAAAAATTTCGAATAATTATCGCTTTAAAGCATTTAAAGTATCAAATTTTCATACAATTTTATTGGACGAAAGAGGAAGAGAATTTATTCCCGCGATTAAGCTCCATGCATTTTCATTGTATCTCATTAGCCGAAAAGCTAGGCTACATCTTTTTTAAAGCGGTAATGAAAGCGCGTTAATAGTGATACACACGCGTCAAGAAGTCCCCTGGTTTTCCTGGTGTCCAGTGTAGGATACAACAGTTTTTAAATTAAGCAACCAGTTGGACCACCAATGGTTTGCTGAATTCCATAATGCTTATTCGAATTTAAAAAAGTATTCTTGTTGATGTGCATGTGGCTGCACTGTTTTGCAGCAGCACTGTTTTGGGTGTGGTCGACCAAGTAACGAACTACCGAGTACATCCTATAAGAATCTCTTGTGGACACCAAAGAAGCAGCATCGACGGACTTAATTAGAATTAAATTAGATTTGTGCTTTGATTAAAATAAATTGAATTTTGCCTTTATTATAAATTAAATTGGGTTGTGTATTTTTTAACTGGTAATTAGCAACAAGTACCAAATATCCCGTCTATTGTCTCTTCCTCAGACATTTCCGAACCCTTCCGTGTCAGTTCATACGCTTCGGAAAAAAATTTATTGTGAAAAGCCGTTGTATTGGGAAAATGTGACTGGCGTGAATTACAGTCTGTAGGCGTTATTGGGCCGTATTTTTTCGAAATTGACATTTCTTTAGATTGCACTTCAAGATTATGAACGCAATACTACACACAGAATACCATAATTATTGTTATAACTTCCATGTGTTTAGGAATTCATAAAACAAAACATATTGCTACGAAAATGACAAATCAAGATACTCGTGTTTTGTTTTTGCATCGCTTAACATTAAAATTATAAACAAAAACTACAAAAACAAAACAATGCAGTAAACAAACCTGTTTACACATTATCGTACTGCTTAATATAACAGCAGACACCAGCATAAAAAACGGTAAACAAGTAAACAAAAATACAGTAACAAACGCCACAAGAATAATGAATGTAACCAACAGTGTTTACATTTATAAAGATTTGGAGAAGACGAAGACACGAACATTCGCCTTCACGAACATTCATCACACTGTTTATTTTGCAATATTAAAGGCAAGGCAAAGCAGACGAGTGAGTTAGTGAAGTTCAGTCAGTCTTGTGTGAAGGTCTCCGTTATAAAGATCAGTAGCGTGGCCACGATCAAACTTAACTGATCAATTTGCCATTTTTGTGATTGTATTGGTAAAACCGTACTCATACGTAAAGAAAACTGTCGTCAAACATACAGACTGAGAAGAGTTTGAAGAATATCAAAAATACTTTTGATTTTTGCTGCCTGCGTAGCATAAACCACATATCCTTTTCTTCTTCACAACAACAATACATGCATTTGAAGGTTCAATTTTGATGTGTTGCTGTGCTAAGCAAAACAAATATTACCAACACATATGCAAAATTTTATCGTGGCTGTTTACATTAGGTTGTGAACAGTGGAACACAGAATTGTGCGAATAATAAAGAATTTTAATTAAAAGTAAACACAAATTTATTTGTATTTTATTTGCAATCTACGAGGTCATATTTTCAACGTTTTTTAAAGTTAAAAACGTAGCAATATTTTAAAGTTTTAAAGAAGAACGGCATGGAATACATTCTTTTTTGTGTATTTGCAACATAAGCCTTAAGTTAATAATCACTACCTTTATGGGATTCCCCCTAATGGCAAAGACTATTAAAAAATTTAATACCAAAACAGAGGATTAAATTGAATACAACCAGAATTTACTACAGTTAGTTGTAGTACATACCCTTGGGTGCGGTTATTTACTCCGTTAAGACCCATTAGTTCTGGTTGTTATTTGAAACTAATTTTCAGTGCAATTGCTATAAATGTCTCACTAAACTATTGGCACAGTAGTTTATGGTTACTTTATGGAAAATTATTTCAAATTGAAAAACAATTGAAATGCAAATAAAAAGCATTTCAAATGGAATTTTATTGCCCTTAAGAGAATGTGATCCAAAAGAAAGAAAATAATTAAAGAGGCACATGACCAACTGAAAGTTAAATAAGATTGCAAATCAATGTAAAATATTTTTACCTTTTACAAACGTTTAAAAACGTAGATTGTAAATAAAAATAAAAATAAATTTCAGTTTTAATTAACAACATTCACAACTTGATATAAACAACAACAATTGCTTTTTTGTTATTCCTCTTTACACTCTTTTGCGATAACAATTGTTGGACAGATCTTTGTAACGGAGATCTTAAAACTATGATTATTCTCTTCAAACGCACCGCGTCTTCACACAAGACTGACTGAATGTCACTAATTAACTCGCCTACTTTGTCTTGCTTTTTATATGGCAGGGTAAACAATCTGATGAATGTTCTTGAAGGCGAATGTCCGGGACTTCCCCTTCTCGAGATCTCTATAAATGTAAACATCGTTGTTTCATTATTGTTATTTGTGTATTTTAGGTTAGGTTAGGTTAGAGGACGTGTACTTGTCAATTAAGACAATTACAGTACCCACAGGTTGAATTCACCCATTGTACAACGTCCTAGTTTCTCACACCGCTTATGTTGTGTGTGTTAATTTTATACCCGAGTGGTGGGACCTACAGTTTAAAGTCGACTCCGAACGACAGATTTTTGAGAAACATTTTCATGGCAATTTTTATTTACTCCCAGAGTTTTTGCCAGAAATCTGCTGAGAAGGAGTCGTCGAAGAAATACTTTTTGTACTTTGTTTAATGTCTGGCCTGGGGCTCGAACCCTGGCTTTATGTCTAGTAAGCCAACACAGTACCTACTGTACTACGGCGACTTCTTTTGTATTTTTGTTTACATTTATTCTTGCAGTGTTTGTTGGTATATTTTGGTTTACTTGTTTATAATGTAAACAAGTTCATTGTTTTTGTATTTGTAGCTTTTGTTTATAAGCAAAACTCTATTTCCATTTTCATAACAATATTACAATTCAAACAAAAAACTACAGTGTGGGAAACTTTTTTGTACAGTGCTACCAAAACGGTTCGATCAAAACTGTCAACTCATTACTAGGGATTGAACATTTAAAGTCTTAAGTTTTTCATACTTTTGTATCCAATATTGCATTAAAAATGTCATTGCATTGGGTGTATTATACAGTGTCGCTAATAATTTTAAACTTACGGTTATAGGTCTTCATTTCCAATATTTGCTTTGGTTTCCAGTACGATTAGATTTGAGTAAAAATAACTGACGCATGCACATACAATTTCTCTCGAGAGTAATAACTCTTTATGTACATGCATTCACATAAGCTGGAGTTTAATATTTCCAGAAGTGTGTGTGTGTGTATACATGATACTGAATTGTGTGGTGTAAACCTTTCTCGATATGTTTGTTACAGTGTTTCATCTTTAGATTTTGGTCCTGTATGGCATACAACATAATGTTTTTCTAATCACTTGATTAAGTTGTCTGAAGACTGCAGTTATTTCTTGCTTTTCTTTGTGTGTTTCTGTTTCAAATTTTATTTGCTGACCACCGTGTTTGTCTGGAAAATTTTGTATTCATTAGAAAAGAAAGTATTGGTAGAGATTATATGGAGTAACAAGAGGATGTTCAAAGAAGTCTTTTTGTATGTGTTGAAAGCCAAAAGGCTAACGATGACATTTTTGGTCAGTTAAACAAGAATTTGCGAGAACAATTTGATACAAACATACACATTATACTTGTGTCTGGTAAAACAAACCATAACTGTATTGTACAATACGCTGTAGGTTGATTAACCCATGCCGAATAAGAAATTCTCTTGTTTACTTTTATTTCACTCAACTTATGTCTTCCCTAACGTCAGCCAAGTAAAGATGTTTTGCCGCTGTTTAAAGGTCTATTCAACTGCTCATATACAGTCTTACTATAACCAACAATCTCTCTGCTCATTACTTAACTCTTGTAAATCTGTACACGGCTATATTTACATACACGAACATTAGCAGTCATTTGAAATGGTGTGTTGCCCTCCTCTAATTTAAATCACATTGCCATTTCTGTTAAACATGTATGTGTAGTTGAAAGGTGCTGTATATGAACGGAATGACATTGCAGTAGTAGCGATAATAATCATCATTATTATGTTACAAGTACAGCAACGTGTACCTATAGACTGTGGCAATAAATTTGCTGTTGCTCTACGCTACGTACCTTAAAACTGTGGCAATAAGTTGTCATTAGGACTACAAATTTTGTGACAGTTGCACACTAACACAATGGGTGTGAAAATGGAATTATCGACAGGTTATCACTATCTGAGTCTATTTTCTAAGATATAACACTGAACATAAGCTCTTCAATCTTGCAAATGATGTACGAGCAAGGCTAATGTAATTTTGCATGAGTAGAGTAGAGTAGATGTTGTGCAGCATGTTAATATCGAATGGAGGAGGATATTTGATGCGGGCATCTACGGAAGTCGGCGAAGAGGACGACCTTGTAGGAAGGAACAAATGGAGGAAGTCCTGTCATCGATTGGTGTGACCAACTGGCGTAGGGGCGCAAGAAGCAGAGGCGACTGGAAGGATGTGTTGTGGCAGGCCGAAATCCGTTAATCGGGTTGTTAATGGCCAATGTATATCGTCTTGGAATACCGCCATATAAGGTATCCATATTATATGCATGTAGTAAGGCGCTAACATCTGGCAGAGTGACTCATGGAAATCGAAATACCTTATAGAGATCATAAAGATAGTACTCATTAGCTTGACAGCCGCCTGGCTAGGCGACAGTTGAAAGTACAAGTGAGTAACAAATAATTTTCGATTTAGTTCTGCACGGAATAAATGTCTTGAACTTCCCGAAGAAGTCATAGCGTGGTAGCATGTAAACAATAATCTCGAGAGTTTCAAATTCCATCAGCATTCTCGATCTACGCCATGGTTCAGTCCCACAGAGGCATATCGCATATACCCTAACCTGAGGCATCCTGCACCTAATAGGTGCCGCAAGAACTGCCTGAAATTGTAACGACTATTTCATCTCAAGCAGCTGACATTGTAAGTAGTTGCTGGCAAGTCTCATCATATTGCGATGTTGATGGTGGAGCTGTAGGCCGTCTAACAGTCGTTTTTGATCACAATCATTCAAACATCACTTACTTAAAACTCCATTTGATTGACAATCATGCTGTTTGTTTACTCATTATGAACACTTGAGTGTCTAACGTTGTAACAAGAATTGATGTCAGCCAATAGCTCTGTAACAGTGATTACAATGTTAAGTAAAAAGTACATACAGCAGGCTGGCAGAATTCATCAATTTATACGACTTGTAATGTAGAATTAAAGCATCAGAGTATAGGTGTACGAATTTATAATTACAGAAGAACACGTGGTAGTGTTTGATTTAACAGGATTAAGAATGATGAGACGTTAAAGATGTTTTAAATGCATTAGGCAGGAAATAAGAAACTTATTGGTGATTTTTATTAAACTATCGGAATGGGAGAGAGATGCCGGCCAGGAGTTATAGTTGCATGATGTTGCAGCCATTTGAGATGGCTGCCAATATAGTCTAAGATACTTAGACATTGAAAAATCAAATGACTTAATTACTCAATGTAATAAAGACATACGTTATTAGCTATTACAACCCAGCAGGCAGAATTACAACCCAGCAGGCAGGATTACAACCCAGCTTCTAACACCACCCACGTTGTGTGAGTGAATTTTATTTATAAGTATGGGGCAGTAATCGTCGTAGTTTAGTAGGTAGTGTGTTGGCTTATTAGACGTAAAGCCAGGGTTCGAGCCCCAGGCCAGACATCAAAACAAAATACAAAACGTATTTCTTCGTCGACTTTCTGAAAAAACTCTGAGAGTAAACAAAAATTGCCATTAAAAGTTTCTCAAAAATCTGTCGTTCGGAGTCGACTTTAAACTATAGGTCCCGCCATTCATGTATAAAATTAACACACACAACATAAGTGGTGCGAGAAACTACTAGGTCGTAATCCTGACTGAAGGGTTGTAATGACCAATTATGTATGTATGTATGTATGTTGGGCTTACAGTTTATAGAATATTTTATGCAATTAATTACTTCCCGAACTTTTGCTAAAAGTCTGTTAAGGCTAATGCTAATGCATAAAATCATAAATACCAGGTTGTCCATGCAGGGATTTTACAATAGCCGGCCTGTTAAGGATATCAGCTTTAAAATGTTGTTACGAAAATGAAAAATCAAGATACTGATGTTTTGCTTTTACATCACTCAAGATTAAAAAATAAAAAAAGTTACAAAAAGAAAACAATGCAGTAAACAAACCTGTTTACAAATTATCGTACTGTACCAAAAAACACCAGCATAAAAAAATGGTAAACAAATAAACAAAAATCCACAAACAACACAACAAGAATAAATGTAAACATAATACATAAACAACGATGTTTACATTTATAGAGATTTTGATAAGTCCAAGTCACGAACATTCGCCTTCAGGAACATTTATCAGACTGTTTACACTGCCATATAAAAGGCAAGGTAAAGCAGCCGAGTTAGACAGTGAAGTTCAGTCAGTCTTGTGTGAAGACGCGGTGCGTTTGAAGAGAGTAGTCGCGGTTCCAAGATCTTTTTTGCAAAGATCTGTTGTCTGTAATTGTTGTTGTTTATGCAAAGAGTACAAAAAGAGGAATAACAAAGAAACGCAATTGTTGTTGTTTACATAAAGTTGTGAACAGTGGCACACAGAATTGTGCGAATAATGAAGAATTTTAATTAAAACTAAATACAAAATTTATTTTTATTTTATTTGCAATCTACGAGGTCATGTTTTAAACGTTATTAAAAGACTCACGTGTAGTGAAAAGTTTTCCATTTACAAAATTGGATCATGTAACATCCAAAAAAGGCGTACACACAAACATAATTGGTCATTACTACCCTACAGTCAGTATTACAACCGAGTTTCTCACACCACTTATGTTGTGTGGGTTAATTTTATACATGAGTGGCTAGACCTACAGTTTAAAGTCAACTCCGAACGACAGATTTTTGAGAAACTTTTCATGGCAATTTTATTTACTCTCAGAGTTTTTGCCAGAAATCTGCTGAGAGGGACTCGTCGAAGAAATACTTTTTGTACTTTGTTTGATGTCTGACCTGGGGTTTGACAATAAGCCAACACACTACCTACTAGAGTACGGCGACTACGGTGTAACAATTTCTAAAATTGACAACACACATTGAACCCTTTTCGAGCTTTAAAGTGCAAATAAGGTCCTCGTAATCGACCTACCGCGTAAGAAACTGGAAATATTATAAAGAAATCTAGAAAGTGCGCTGGTACTATTACTTCTGTTAGTATCGTGTTTTTCGTATTGGCTGGGAATGCGAAATAAATTTAAAAAATCGCTCAGTTTTAATTTAACAAGGTACATAAACTAGCCTATGTTTCCTATAACAATGGCAGTGAGGACTGGACTGTTAGAAATTATTACTTAAATAGCCGCTACAAACTTTTAGTCCGGATTGGAACCTAGCCTATCACGGGTGGCGGGACCTACAGTTTAAAGTTGACTGCGAACGGCAAATATATGAAACTTTTCATAGGAGTTTTAATAACTTTCAGAATTTTTGCCAAAAAAGTCGCGCGAGAGAAAACTTTTTCAGAATTCGCTGTGTTTGAGTTGCCTAAGGGATGTTTAAAACACGAACCTTCCTCGTCTTATAAGCCAACACTCTACCTAATAGCCTACGTTCTCTTTCAATTCCCATTGAAAAAAATATCATTTTCGTAAACGAAATCTCCATTTCATTGATGTGTTTTAAGTAAGCGAACTGCATTATCACACAAAATAAATTTGTTTTCCTTTTGTTTCCCAACTTTTTTGCCATTATCCGATAAACACTTTTTGCTCGTGTACTATTTATGAACTCCCAAACCAAGATAGTCTAATTTTAAGTAGAATTTAATAGCGGAAAACGTGTAATTATTCTTTATTTTTGTGTTTTAAAATGTTGGATTCCTTTTAGTTTCTCGTGCCGTTCGTTTTGGCTCCGAAAGTTTTTGTTCATTTCAATTTTAATGAATTTAAAGCACTTTTGTAATGTGGGCAGAATAAGTTTCTTTACCACCACCTCAATCACGACCACATTTAAATTTTACTTTCAATTTGCGGTGTTTTTTCTTTACCTCTTTTGAATGGGTTTTTATTCCTCTGGTTTTTAAGCCTTTTTAATGGCCATTACTCATCATTTGCTTATTATAAGCCTTTTGAGAGTTTCTGAAGGAGCATATGTGTGAGTATTTGTGTGAGTGTATTTGTGTGTGTAAGATAATAAAATTAAGGCAATGAATGAAGTAGTAAAAGTTGTAAAATTTAACCCATTTACACACAAATCTATGAAAATATTATGGCTAAACGCTGTCAGCTGCAGCGTATTAATGTATGCACTTAATTTGGTTACAAACAAAAAAGTAAGTGACTGAAGAAGTTTTAAAACTATTCCTTATCCATTCAAGCGCTTAAATGTGTGTTATTGTTCGAGTTGGTTCATTCTTTTATTGCCAAGCCTAGAATGTCTTACCATAATATGGTTTACTACTAGCATTTTAGAGTAAAAAATTGCTTTAGTCCTTAAAGAATTTGTTAGAAATGAAACTCTGGAATATAAAAATTGTTGCAATGACAAGATTTATTCTGCAATTGCAGTCGGTTGCCTGTAGGGAATATTTGATCCCCGGGTTGGATATTGATTATTGGTGTCTTAATTGCTGCTTTTGAAGAGTAGAAGAGCAATCGATTTTTCTTAGAGTATAGTCATCAATTCAATAAACTCTGAGTCTTAAATGTGTTGCTGTAGTCTAGAAAGTAGTGTATTGGCTTATAAGACGTGAGACAGCGTCAGCGCCATGTCAGATATCTCCAACCCAACGAAATATGAAAAAACATTTCTTCGGCGATTTCCTCTCAGGAGATTTCTGGCAAAGACTCTGAGAGTCAAGTAATATTGCCATGAAAAGTTTCTTTAAAAATCTGCCGCTTGGAGTCGACATTACACTGAAGCGTCCACCACTCATGTATAAAATTAACACAAGCAACGTAAGTGGTGTGCGAAGCAAGGTCATAATCCCGACTGAAATATTATAATGACCAATTATGTGTACGTATTTATGGTTGTGGACGTCGTAATTCATTTTCACAATTGAAAACCTTTCAATCAGTCGAAACACATTATTACGACAAACTTTGTTGAGCCACTTTCATCATATCGCGATTTTTTGCGTAGAAAACTGTGAGCCGCTGTTTGCTTGTGGAGTTATGCGATAAGCAGGCTCTATTAAAACCCCAGAGCACCGAGTATTGCGTTCGTCTAAAATGTTGTTACGTTTTTACCTTTTAAAAACACACAAGACTGACTGAACTTCAGAGTAAACAATCTCATGAATGTTTTTGAAGACTAATGTTCATGACTTCGCCTTCTCGAAATCTCTATAAATGTAAACATCGTTGTTTTCATTTATTTATGTAAACATCGTTGTTTCATTTATTCTTGTAGTATTGTTTGTGTATTTTTGTGGACTTGTTTACATCTTTTTATGCTGATGTTTGTTGTTATATTAAGCAGTACGATAATTTGTAAACAGGTTTGTTTACTGCATTGTTTTGTTTTTGTAGCTTTTGTTTATAATTTCAATGTTAAGCGATGTAAAAGCAAAACACAAGTATCAAAATTTTTCATTTTTGAAACAATATTTTACTGTGCTTGTTCTTGTCCTTGATTTTTTTTCTCAAACCGTAACGTATTTTCCTGGAAAATCTCAACATCTTTCAAAAAACAAAAAGAAATAAAAAACTTTGATAGATTAAATAACATGGAAGCACCTTTTTCCCACGACCATTGCTATAACCATACATTGCCATCAGGGATGAAGTATTTATGGGCCAAGTTAGAAAATTTTTGTGTGAGTTTAATAGGAATATTAAATATTAAAAAAATTTTACCCTTTTTATACACTCCATTATATTAAAAGGCATGCAGGGATACTGCGGTATGATCTTGTTATATAGAAAACAGCATTCTTGTAATAACTTTATAGTGAGCGTCAAAAGAAACTGTACATTAAAAAAATAATATACATTAATAAATTATCGTTATTTTCATTTTATTTATTTCCAGTTTTTAAAATTGAAACAAAAAAAATTACAAAAAATTTAGAAATTTTGTTTAATTTTTTCAGGCACACTCCTTATGAGGTAAAAGTTAAGTTTGGTGATTGTTAGAATTTTATCTATAATGTACAGTTCTTTTGACGCTCACTGTATGTACACCATGCATACACACTTAAATATATAAGAACGTATAATTCCATACATATTTAAGTTGGAGTGTATCACTATGATTGAAGCTCAACCACATTTGTAGCCAATAAATCTAAAGCCAACCATCTTCACACATGTTTGTGAAAAGGTTACATATACAGACATATATGAACACACATATGTACATGTATGTTTTTCAAAACCATCAATTTAGCCGTTGATCCTATTTTAACGGCTAAAAACATGTTTGGTTTGGTTGGCTATGCATACAAAATAGCTCGTTGACTACCATCAATCTTCATTTTAGGAAAACTTGTTTGAATTTCTCTTAACTACACGCGTTAAAGCTAAGCCACACATGTACAATTGTTGGTGGCTATATATATGTGTGTTTATGTACTTGTATGTGTGTGTGTAGGATGTGGTTAAGTTTGGCGTATTAAGAGTGTGTAATGTGTGCCCATTGCTTCAGGCAAGTACCACTTTTAGGTTTATTTAGGGATAGATACTGAACCAGTCCATATGAACCACTGGTCCATAAATGCCCTCTCCTTCATTTGCCCTAGAATCACTGAATAGTTATTAAAACTGTTAAGAATATTTTTACATTGTTAGTTAGGCTTTAACTACATACAAAAGTGATTATAATGGTGCTTTAGTTCTGTCAAAGCAAAGGATTATATGAACTAAGAACGGGGGAAACAAAATTAATGAATTTAAAGGCAATGACCATAGTCTAGTAAATCGTATTTTGGCTTATTTGACGGGAGCCCACGGTTCAAATCCAAGCCCTGACATCTCCAACAAAACGAAACATGAAGATAATATTTCTTTCGGCGATTTTTCTCGGCAGATTTTGGCAAAATCTCTGGGAATAAATAAAATGGACATGATAAGTTTTTCAAAAAAATCTGTCTGACGAAGTCAGCTTAAAACTGTAGATGCGGCCACTCATGTATAAAAATTAACACACACAATGTGTGTGGTGTGAGAATCTAGGTTGTAATCCTGACTGAAGGGTTATAATGGCCAATTATGTATGTATTAATGAAGCTGTACGCTATTGCCTCCCGGTTCACTGTAGAGTTGCTGACAATGAAAATGATCATTGAATGGTGATGGAATGTAGACGCCGTAGTCTAGTAGGTAGTGTGCTGACTTACGTGATGACGTGCGGCCACGGTTCACATCCCAGCTCAAATAACAACACGAAATGTAAAAAATATTTCATCGGCGACTTCCTCTCAGCAAATTTCTGGCAAAAACATGAAAACAAAAAAAAAATGAAAACGTTTCTCAAAAATCTGTTGTCCGGAGTGGACTTTAAATTGTAGGTGCCGCCAGTCATGGAGAAAATTAACTCAATTTAAGAGGAGTTGGAAGCTAGGTTGTAATCCTGACTGAAGGGTTGTAATGGCCAATTATGTATGTATATGGCTGTTCATGAAGCTGTATTCTCGGTAGAGTTGCTGTCGATGAAAATGAAATGGCGATGAATGGACCTTCTTTATTATTATTATACTAACTTGGCAAAAATCAGATCAAAGCTATGTCAGGCGAATATAAGTCTTTATGAAACCCTCAATACGTTTCACCTTCTTAGTAAGGCAGAGTTTAGGCTGGTTGTGTGGGGAAGAATGAAATTACAAGACACATTTTATGCAATTGTATTGCTTTGACAAGGGCCAGATTGTACAGCTACAACCGTAGTCAATTATATTCCATGATTATCAAATCTGCTGCCAGTGGAGATTTACTGGAGCTAATTTTTGGTGGCTATTTGCATAGACTTTCGATACGACCTTTCGAATGAAAGTACATTTAAGTTTCCTGCATATATTTTAGAGACAATTATTAGAGACAAAGCAATGGTTCAAATCCCTGCTCAGACATCAGCAAAAAACGAAATATAAAGAAAATATTTCTTTCGGCGACTTTATCCCTGCAGCCTGCTGGCAACAAATCTGAGGTCTCACCACTCATGTATAAAATTAAAACACACAATATGAGTTGTAGTGAAGAATTAAGTAAGTTAAGAAAGCAGCATAGGAGCTGCACTGGTTATTATACATGCGGTCCATTATTTGTGGCTCGCACTTCAGTTAATTGCATACGGAAAATACAGTTACGCAATGGATATGCCAAAGCTTTCTACCGAAAGCTAATCCGCTTACGAAAATCGATAGCCGTTTTGACCTATGTGAGCCTGTCCATTAAATAATGATATTTATTTTCCTTATAAGTCCTGGTAACTCATCTTAAGTACATATCAATTTACAAATTAATTGCTGCAACAGTCTATAATAGATATACACACACATATCTTGTATTTACAGTGAGCGTCAAAAGAAACTACACATTAATAAATTATTTCATTGCCAGTTTTTTAAATTGAAACAAAAAAAAATTTACAAAAAATTTCAAAATATTGTAAAATTTTTTCGGGCACTCGCCTTAAGTGGTAAAAGTTGAGATTGTTAGAATTTTATCTTTAGTATACAGTTTCTTTTGACGGTCACTGCACATTTATATTCCATTTAATTGTGGTTTAACTGAACAATAAGGTTTTCCAAACTTCCATGGCTAAAAGGATAATCAAAGACAAGTTGGTGCTTGTTACAAATTCATTTCGGTGTGCAAAAATTTTGTAAAACGTTAGCCAAAATGCTTTGCTTTGATCTGATTGCGGTTGATTGTTGAATTTTTTTCAACAGAGTTATTCTCAGTGATAAAGGCATTACAAGCCTAAAAGAAAAATGGGAAATGATTTTGTTTTTTTGAAACAAAGGAAAGGAAAAGGCGATTTCAATAGCAAATCGGAAGAAGAAAAACCGCTAAATAGTGTAAAACAAACTGTTGGCATGGAACCAGCACACTCATACAACAGAACGCTTTTGAACGGTTTTTAGAGTAGAATGTGTTTTAAGCGGCCTGTATTTGAGTCCTATTATGTCCTATTGAAACGAATTTCTAATTTAAAAATTTTAATTCATTTTGTATACAAGTGTGTGTAAACTATTGTAGGTAAGGCTCTTGTGTCTTTATTAAGGCTCCCGTACCTTTGGGAGAGTGGAATAGGATGACGGATGCAGATTGTGAAGTGAGTAAAAACGGACAAAAATATTGTGCTGATCCTTATTTGGATTTCGACATCGAAGAGTTCATTCTTTATCCCAATTATACAAATGATGGGAGTCATGTAACACATGATATTGCTATTGTATGCTTGGATTGTTATGCTAATTTCACAGAATTCATAAAGCCTGTATGTTTGCCTATTTACCCGCTGCTGCGTTTTAAAACGTACGATGGCTCACAGATAGAAGTCGTCATAGCCTAGTAGGCTTATTACACGTAAAGCCAGGGTTCGAGCCCCAGGCCAGACATCAAGACAAAATACAAAAGGTATTTTTTCGGCGACTTCCTCTCAGCAGATTTCTGGCAAAAACTATGAGAGTAAATAAATCTGTCGTTCGGAGTCGACTTTAAACTGTAGGTCCCACCAATCATGTATAAAATTAACACACACAACATAAGTGGTGTGAGAAACTAGGACGTTGTACAATGGGTCAATTCGACCTCCGGGTACTATACTTGTCTTAATTGACAAGTACATGTCCTCTAACCTAACCTAACCTAATCTATGGCTCACAGATGGTTGCAACGGCAACGGGTTACTCTTCTGATGTAAAACAGAGAGTTTACCTGTGAGTTGTGAATTGAGATGTGTGCAGACACTCACTTGTGTGCAGACAACAAAGGTGCAGGTATTTGTGCGGGTGATTCTGGTGGTCCATTAGTATATCAGCAAAGTGTTGATTTTCGTGATGATTATGTGTTGGTTGACGGGTTCTACGAAATGCCATCAAGTTGGGGGGTTAGGTATTTTTACCAGATTTGGTCCATTCATGTTACTGGATGCTGATACGCTGCACAACGTCTACGCCGTTGAGGAGCTCATACAGCTCACTGTTGGATCGGATACGGAAATCACTTTTCTCTCGAACACTCTCAAGGCTGGCGCATCAGTGCTTAATAGGGTCCATGCCTCTGCGCCGTAAAGAAGTGCGGGTAGCATGAGTGTCTTGTAGAGTATTAGTTTTATCGTACGAGAGAGGTCTCTGCTACTCAACTGCCTATTGAGACCATAGTAGCACCTGTAGGCAAGAGTTATCCTGCGTTTGATCTCCAGACTGACATCATTTTTGGTGGTAACGGCGGAGCCAAGATAAATAAATTCCTTGACTGTATCAAATGTATAGTTATTGGCCGTAATCTGAGAATCAATACGCCGCATGTCTCTACTTGTCGATAACATATAATTTAAATTTAAACATATAAATCAATCGCTTGAACTCAAATGTTCCATTGTTTCCAGCTATACCTATCACTTGTCAAAACTTCTCTACTTTATCTGCTGTCAGACTGAAAATGTAATACAATTCTCATATCGGGATCAGTGTCTCTATGTATATTTAAAGACTTCTTGATCACCTATAGAAGAGGATAAAAGTGCTTATTAATGGCAGAAGTGTAGTAACTCTGTGCTTACGCAGGACCCGTCTTTTCCATATGGCATATGCTTGGCTTGTGGAGGCACAAGTCATAAAAAGTGTTTTAATTCTTTAGCTGCACTACCCCTTTTTTAGTAGCCGCCGTAGTCTAGTAGGTAGTGTGTTGGCTTATTAGACGTGAAGCCAATATTTATTCAGCAATTTCATCTCAGCAGATTTGTAGCAAAAACTCTGAGAGTAAATAAAAAATTGCCATTGTATCATCATACAATTACAAGGAACTAATAAATGGATTTATACTAACGTCTCTCTCTCTCTCTCTGCTCGTTTTCGGTTTCGGCTTCGTTCTCACTTCTAATGTGAGTGCCGCGATCGAATGCTCGCCAACAGCATCAGAGTATCAGAGACCGTAAGACAGCCTCTAGCGCTAGTTAAAGCCAGGAAGGAAAGTGCATGAAAAAATTTGTGCTTTTTTTTTTTTTGTATAAAATATGTACTGAATGCCAAAATTATTAAAAATTTTCACCAAATTTATGAAAATAGTCTGCGTGAGAATATTCAAATCTATTGTCCACAAACACCCCTACCCTTCTCATAACATATTTTCCTAATTCCAACACAATGCACTGCATGAGTACGGGCCATCCCTTTTGTGTTGGTTGTACGAAAAAAAGAAATAATGGCTCTTGCCTTTGGTCTTCCTAGGACACTATTAGAAGCTGTATTTGTATCGTAAAATCGTCAAGGTGACCATAAATCGTCAAATCTGACAGATTTGTCCATCGTGACTTGACAAAACAGACTAAACAACTAATTTGACATTTGAACCTCAACAAAATATTCGTTATAAACTGTCGAAGCTTGATAGTTTCTGGTAAAAGATCCGATACATTGGAAAAGGAAGTCTCAGTTACAATATTGAGGAAAATTAGACACAGAAAATGATTATAAATCCACTGTACATCTAAGAGAAATCCGATAGTGTAAGAAGAATGATGTTTTACGACTCAAGGAGCAGTAGTTGACCAAGGAACACTTGGGTATAGAGTTACTAGAAGCAAACGCTGTAACATGACCATGCTATGTACGTGGATACATACATACATACACAGTTGGGCAATATAACCTTTTAATCAGGATTACAACCTAGCTTCTCATAACACTTATGCCGTGTGTGTTAATTTTATACAAGAGTGGTGGGTTTCAGTTTAAAGTCAAAACCGAATGAGAGATTTTTGAGAAACTTTTTCATGGCAATTTTATTAACTCTCAGAGTTTTTGCTGAGAGCAAGTGGCCAAACATATATTTTTTTAAATTTCGTTCGATATGTCTGACCTTGGGTTCGAATCGAGGCCTTATGTCTAATAAGCCAATAAACAAACTACAAGATTACGGTGACTTAACGTTTGTCTGCGTTCTGTGGCCAATTCTGTTGTTAGCTGCGGTAGAGGTAATTAATAACCCAGATTTATAACCGTATTTACTATGCTTATGTTGGTATGCGTATTCCGTTATTTATTTCTTATTTTGTTTATATAAGAAAAAATTTATTTCCTTAACAACTTGGGTACACCATGCGCCAAAATTGTTCTTTATTATGCGACACAAGTCGACCCAAGTAAAACGTAAAGTATTGTTTATTGCACAGTCATCATTGTTTATATCACAGTGCCTTTTAGAAGACCACGCGTAAATTAAGTCAAATTGTTTTAATTAATAAATGGCCAATTTAAATAAAGTCCTTAGAAATGTTTGTAATTTGAGAAGAACACATATTTTTTAAGGTGGAGTAAAATATTAAACAAAAGTCCTGTGAAATATGTTTTTTGTTGTTTTGCTTAAATATTTTTTTGTTAATTTATGAGCATTACCTTGGAAAAATTTTTTGAAATGCTTAAGTAAAATATTATTTTGAATTTAAATGATATTTAATGAATTTAAAGGCAATGACCATAGTCTAGTAAATCGTATTTTGGCTTATTTGACGGGAGCCCACGGTTCAAATCCAAGCCCTGACATCTCCAACAAAACGAAACATGAAGATAATATTTCTTTCGGCGATTTTTCTCGGCAGATTTTGGCAAAAGCTCTGGGAATAAATAAAATGGACATGATAAGTTTTTCAAAAAAATCTGTCTGACGAAGTCAGCTTAAAACTGTAGATGCGGCCACTCATGTATAAAAATTAACACACACAATGTGTGTGGTGTGAGAATCTAGGTTGTAATCCTGACTGAAGGGTTATAATGGCCAATTATGTATGTATTAATGAAGCTGTACGCTATTGCCTCCCGGTTCACTGTAGAGTTGCTGACAATGAAAATGATCATTGAATGGTGATGGAATGTAGACGCCGTAGTCTAGTAGGTAGTGTGCTGACTTACGTGATGACGTGCGGCCACTGTTCACATCCCAGCTCAAATAACAACACGAAATGTAAAAAATATTTCATCGGCGACTTCCTCTCAGCAAATTTCTGGCAAAAATATGAAAACAAAAAAAAAAATGAAAACGTTTCTCAAAAATCTGTTGTCCGGAGTGGACTTTAAATTGTAGGTGCCGCCAGTCATGGAGAAAATTAACTCAATGTAAGAGGAGTTGGAAGCTAGGTTGTAATCCTGACTGAAGGGTTGTAATGGCCAATTATGTATGTATATGGCTGTTCATGAAGCTGTATTCTTGGTAGAGTTGCTGTCGATGAAAATGAAATGGCGATGAATGGACCTTCTTTATTATTATTATACTAACTTGGCAAAAATCAGATCAAAGCTATGTCAGGCGAATATAAGTCTTTATGAAACCCTCAATACGTTTCACCTTCTTAGTAAGGCAGAGTTTAGGCTGGTTGTGTGGGGAAGAATGAAATTACAAGACACATTTTATGCAATTGTATTGCTTTGACAAGGGCCAGATTGTACAGCTACAACCGTAGTCAATTACATTCCATGATTATCAAATCTGCTGCCAGTGGAGATTTACTGGAGCTAATTTTTGGTGGCTATTTGCATAGACTTTCGATACGACCTTTCGAATGAAAGTACATTTAAGTTTCCTGCATATATTTTAGAGACAATTATTAGAGACAAAGCAATGGTTCAAATCCCTGCTCAGACATCAGCAAAAAACGAAATATAAAGAAAATATTTCTTTCGGCGACTTTATCCCTGCAGCCTGCTGGCAACAAATCTGAGGTCTCACCACTCATGTATAAAATTAAAACACACAATATGAGTTGTAGTGAAGAATTAAGTAAGTTAAGAAAGCAGCATAGGAGCTGCACTGGTTATTATACATGCGGTCCATTACTTGTGGCTCGCACTTCAGTTAATTGCATACGGAAAATACAGTTACGCAATGGATATGCCAAAGCTTTCTACCGAAAGCTAATCCGCTTACGAAAATCGATAGCCGTTTTGACCTATGTGAGCCTGTCCATTAAATAATGATATTTATTTTCCTTATAAGTCCTGGTAACTCATCTTAAGTACATATCAATTTACAAATTAATTGCTGCAACAGTCTATAATAGATATACACACCCATATCTTGTATTTACAGTGAGCGTCAAAAGAAACTACACATTAATAAATTATTTCATTGCCAGTTTTTTAAATTGAAACAAAAAAAATTTACAAAAAATTTCAAAATATTGTAAAATTTTTTCGGGCACTCGCCTTAAGTGGTAAAAGTTGAGATTGTTAGAATTTTATCTTTAGTATACAGTTTCTTTTGACGGTCACTGCACATTTATATTCCATTTAATTGTGGTTTAACTGAACAATAAGGTTTTCCAAACTTCCATGGCTAAAAGGATAATCAAAGACAAGTTGGTGCTTGTTACAAATTCATTTCGGTGTGCAAAAATTTTGTAAAACGTTAGCCAAAATGCTTTGCTTTGATCTGATTGCGGTTGATTGTTGAATTTTTTTCAACAGAGTTATTCTCAGTGATAAAGGCATTACAAGCCTAAAAGAAAAATGGGAAATGATTTTGTTTTTTTGAAACAAAGGAAAGGAAAAGGCGATTTCAATAGCAAATCGGAAGAAGAAAAACCGCTAAATAGTGTAAAACAAACTGTTGGCATGGAACCAGCACACTCATACAACAGAACGCTTTTGAATGGTTTTTAGAGTAGAATGTGTTTTAAGCGGCCTGTATTTGAGTCCTATTATGTCCTATTGAAACGAATTTCTAATTTAAAAATTTTAATTCATTTTGTATACAAGTGTGTGTAAACTATTGTAGGTAAGGCTCTTGTGTCTTTATTAAGGCTCCCGTACATTTGGGAGAGTGGAATAGGATGACGGATGCAGATTGTGAAGTGAGTAAAAACGGACAAAAATATTGTGCTGATCCTTATTTGGATTTCGACATCGAAGAGTTCATTCTTCATCCCAATTATACAAATGATGGGAGTCATGTAACACATGATATTGCTATTGTACGCTTGGATTGTTATGCTAATTTCACAGAATTCATAAAGCCTGTATGTTTGCCTATTTACCCGCTGCTGCGTTTTAAAACGTACGATGGCTCACAGATAGAAGTCGTCATAGCCTAGTAGGCTTATTACACGTAAACCCAGGGGTCGAGCCCCAGGCCAGACATCAAGACAAAATACAAAAGGTATTTTTTCGGCGACTTCCTCTCAGCAGATTTCTGGCAAAAACTATGAGAGTAAATAAATCTGTCGTTCGGAGTCGACTTTAAACTGTAGGTCCCACCAATCATGTATAAAATTAACACACACAACATAAGTGGTGTGAGAAACTAGGACGTTGTACAATGGGTCAATTCGACCTCCGGGTACTATACTTGTCTTAATTGACAAGTACACGTCCTCTAACCTAACCTAACCTAATCTATGGCTCACAGATGGTTGCAACGGCAACGGGTTACTCTTCTGATGTAAAACAGAGAGTTTACCTGTGAGTTGTGAATTGAGATGTGTGCAGCATAACTGGAAAGGCTTTAATAGACACTCACTTGTGTGCAGACAACAAAGGTGCAGGTATTTGTGCGGGTGATTCTGGTGGTCCATTAGTATATCAGCAAAGTGTTGATTTTCGTGATGATTATGTGTTGGTTGACGGGTTCTACGAAATGCCATCAAGTTGGGGGGTTAGGTATTTTTACCAGATTTGGTCCATTCATGTTACTGGATGCTGATACGCTGCACAACGTCTACGCCGTTGAGGAGCTCATACAGCTCACTGTTGGATCGGATACGGAAATCACTTTTCTCTCGAACACTCTCAAGGCTGGCGCATCAGTGCTTAATAGGGTCCATGCCTCTGCGCCGTAAAGAAGTGCGGGTAGCATGAGTGTCTTGTAGAGTATTAGTTTTATCGTACGAGAGAGGTCTCTGCTACTCAACTGCCTATTGAGACCATAGTAGCACTTGTAGGCAAGAGTTATCCTGCGTTTGATCTCCAGACTGACATCATTTTTGGTGGTAACGGCGGAGCCAAGATAAATAAATTCCTTGACTGTATCAAATGTATAGTTATTGGCCGTAATCTGAGAATCAATACGCCGCATGTCTCTAATTGTCGATAACATATAATTTAAATTTAAACATATAAATCAATCGCTTGAACTCAAATGTTCCATTGTTTCCAGCTATACCTATCACTTATCAAAACTTCTCTACTTTATCTGCTGTCAGACTGAAAATGTAATACAATTCTCATATCGGGATCAGTGTCTCTATGTATATTTAAAGACTTCTTGATCACCTATAGAAGAGGATAAAAGTGCTTATTAATGGCAGAAGTGTAGTAACTCTGTGCTTACGCAGGACCCGTCTTTTCCATATGGCATATGCTTGGCTTGTGGAGGCACAAGTCATAAAAAGTGTTTTAATTCTTTAGCTGCACTACCCCTTTTTTAGTAGCCGCCGTAGTCTAGTAGGTAGTGTGTTGGCTTATTAGACGTGAAGCCAATATTTATTCAGCAATTTCATCTCAGCAGATTTGTAGCAAAAACTCTGAGAGTAAATAAAAAATTGCCATTGTATCATCATACAATTACAAGGAACTAATAAATGGATTTATACTAACGTCTCTCTCTCTCTCTCTGCTCGTTTTCGGTTTCGGCTTCGTTCTCACTTCTAATGTGAGTGCCGCGATCGAATGCTCGCCAACAGCATCAGAGTATCAGAGACCGTAAGACAGCCTCTAGCGCTAGTTAAAGCCAGGAAGGAAAGTGCATGAAAAAATTTGTGCTTTTTTTTTTTTGTATAAAATATGTACTGAATGCCAAAATTATTAAAAATTTTCACCAAATTTATGAAAATAGTCTGCGTGAGAATATTCAAATCTATTGTCCACAAACACCCCTACCCTTCTCATAACATATTTTCCTAATTCCAACACAATGCACTGCATGAGTACGGGCCATCCCTTTTGTGTTGGTTGTACGAAAAAAAGAAATAATGGCTCTTGCCTTTGGTCTTCCTAGGACACTATTAGAAGCTGTATTTGTATCGTAAAATCGTCAAGGTGACCATAAATCGTCAAATCTGACAGATTTGTCCATCGTGACTTGACAAAACAGACTAAACAACTAATTTGACAGTTGAACCTCAACAAAATATTCGTTATAAACTGTCGAAGCTTGATAGTTTCTGGTAAAAGATCCGATACATTGGAAAAGGAAGTCTCAGTTACAATATTGAGGAAAATTAGACACAGAAAATGATTATAAATCCACTGTACCATCTAAGAGAAATCCGATAGTGTAAGAAGAATGATGTTTTACGACTCAAGGAGCAGTAGTTGACCAAGGAACACTTGGGTATAGAGTTACTAGAAGCAAACGCTGTAACATGACCATGCTATGTACGTGGATACATACATACATACACAGTTGGGCAATATAACCTTTTAATCAGGATTACAACCTAGCTTCTCATAACACTTATGCCGTGTGTGTTAATTTTATACAAGAGTGGTGGGTTTCAGTTTAAAGTCAAAACCGAATGAGAGATTTTTGAGAAACTTTTTCATGGCAATTTTATTAACTCTCAGAGTTTTTGCTGAGAGCAAGTGGCCAAACATATATTTTTTTAAATTTCGTTCGATATGTCTGACCTTGGGTTCGAATCGAGGCCTTATGTCTAATAAGCCAATAAACAAACTACAAGATTACGGTGACTTAACGTTTGTCTGCGTTCTGTGGCCAATTCTGTTGTTAGCTGCGGTAGAGGTAATTAATAACCCAGATTTATAACCGTATTTACTATGCTTATGTTGGTATGCGTATTCCGTTATTTATTTCTTATTTTGTTTATATAAGAACAAATTTATTTCCTTAACAACTTGGGTACACCATGCGCCAAAATTGTTCTTTATTATGCGACACAAGTCGACCCAAGTAAAACGTAAAGTATTGTTTATTGCACAGTCATCATTGTTTATATCACAGTGCCTTTTAGAAGACCACGCGTAAATTAAGTCAAATTGTTTTAATTAATAAATGGCCAATTTAAATAAAGTCCTTAGAAATGTTTGTAATTTGAGAAGAACACATATTTTTTAAGGTGGAGTAAAATATTAAACAAAAGTCCTGTGAAATATGTTTTTTGTTGTTTTGCTTAAATATTTTTTTGTTAATTTATGAGCATTACCTTGGAAAAATTTTTTGAAATGCTTAAGTAAAATATTATTTAAGTTTGATATTGAAATGTTTAAACAAACAGTTTGCCGGAGAAAGAATTGAAATTTTTCTTTAAATATATGATTTGTCTGTGACAACTGAAAATTTTAATCACTTAACATGGCAAATTAGTGCTCTACACCAGAGATCAGCAATGAGTATTCAAAAAGATGAGTAGAATCGAATAATACTCATAATATATATATATATTTATACACATTCATACTCATTTTAATATCATGGCACCTCTACTCGTATTCAAAATTTGAAGTACTCATCATATTCATTCTTAACAACACGTATGATGTTGTTGTTTTCGATTCTCAATGACACAACATTTACAACAATCTCAAAATAAGTATGATTCGCGTACGAACACTAAAATACACTGCTAAGTCTTTTTTGCTTATGTGTCTTTTTTCGTTTTTTGTAAATGCAACAACAACGAAGACTGTAAATTTTGATGAATGATTCGAATCACTCGATGCTGATCTCTGCTATACACTGTACATTCAATAGTTTTTTTCTAGCTGAAGGAAAATTTATAGAGACTATTAGGGACCTGGAATGCATAAAAGAGTAAGTACCCAGTGGTCTACTAAATAGTGTGTTGGCTTATTAAACGTTGGGCCACGGTTCATACCCCAGGCCGGAAATCTCCAATAACGAAATTAAACATGAAAAAATTTTTCTTCGGCGGATTCCTCTCAGCAGATTTCTGGCAAAAACTGGGAGAGTAAAATAAAATTGCCATGAAAAAGCTTTCAAAAAATATGTCATTCGACTTTAAGCCACCTATGGATAAACACAAAATAAACACACACAATATAAGTGATGTTGAAAGCTTGGTTGTAATCCTAACTGAAGGTTTCTGAAGATCAATTGTGTATGTATTGTTACGAAAATACTTGTGTTTTGCTTTTTCATTGCTTAACATTAAAATTATAAACGAAAGCTATAATAACAAAACAATGCAGTAAACACACCTGTTTACAAATTATCATACTGCTTTCTAACAACAAGTGGTAAACAAGTAAACAAAAATATAAAAACAACACTACAATAATAAATGTAAAGAAGGATGTTTACATTTGTAGAGATTTCGAGAAGGCGAAATCATGAACCTTCGCCTTCAAGAACATCCCCAGACCCTTTAATTTGCCAAATATAAGGCAATGCAAAGCAGGCGACTGGGTTAGTGAAGTTCAGTCAGTCTTGTGTGAAGACGCGGTGCGTTTGTAAAGATTAATCGTGGTTTGAAGATCTCCGTTAATTAATTGTCCAGTAATTGTTATTGTTAACGCAAAGAGACTAAACAGTGGAATTTCTTTGTTATTTACATCAAGTTGTGAATAGTGCCACACAGAATTTTGCGAATAATAAAGAATTTTAATTAAAACTAAACACAAACTTATTTTTATTTTATTTTCAATCTACGAGCATATATTTTAAACTTTTTTAAAAGGTAAACACGTAACAGTATGTTGTACACATTATGGCTTTAATAGGTCTTTCAAAGGAATAAAAAATGTTGATGAATGCAACCACACTTTGTTTTATTTTAATTTAGAGATAAGAAGCCAGAGGAGCCCTTATTTGAACTAATGGTGGAGTAATTGTGTTCTTCTCTTTCTGTTGCAATCTAATTGATCCGCCCTCGTATATCATTTGCTTTCAATGCTTTTCATACGACTGTCTATTTTAATACGTCAAAGAACTTCTTGCGATTTACGATTATTAAATATAGGGGAGTACGCCATGCTATGGTGCATATTGCAACATAGAGTGTCTCACATATTCCGCTCTTACCGACTGTATATCTGCAACTAATAAATAAACCGTATCGCTATGGTAAAAAATCTTATAACCACTTGGTGTAACTCTAATGAATTATAATGAGGTTTTAGCAATTATTGCCATGGTTGTGAAGATGTGGTGGTAGTATCCTGAGAATAAGTCTTCTTGTTTCCTCCTTGTTATTTTAAGAAAAGGGGTAAAGTTAAGCCCACAATATGCCGTAAAGTGAATCGAATAAATTATTGTAACAAAAAAAAATTGAATTGTATTCATTGTGAAATGAAAATTTCATCTGCGCTGTATTATTAACAATTAACGCCAATGAAGGTGTTACAAGAGGATGTATTTTGTAAAATTCTTGAACATTTTTTTCATCATCTTTTGCTTCATTTGCATTTCGTTTCGCTTTGTGGTGAAATCAACCTAAAAAATCTCATTCTCCATTCAAATTTCCAAAATTTTATTAAATATAGTGGCATGCGTACTCTGGGACAATACTAAAGGTTTATAAAATTAAACTCAGCCAAATTTATTTACTAACTAGTCCGCCCGGTACAGATGAATTTGTTTACTAGTATAATCCCTGCCATGAAGCCTGACTTAAGCACCGAAGTCATTAGCACTTCCCCCAGAGAAGCCGTGGCGGACTTTTACACGAGTACCACACATAGTAGGTGGTTCAAACGAATTTTATATTTCCAACATCAATAAGATTTTGATTCAATAATTACAATTACCTTCAGGCATATGAAGGCCAAACTTTTGCAAAATTTTGCAATGAGAATGAAAACAAACACTTGTATATTATTATTGCAAAGAAAGAAAAAGTTTTATGAATAACTCTTATCACTATTAAGGCTTTCATTTTCAAAATTTTCATTTTGCTTAATGAGATGCATTCTTAATCATCCTAATATCGATTGTTAGAAGTTTATGCTCAGTTTTCATTGAAGTAAAAACTGTAGCTGCACATAAATCATAGCAAAGTATTCGACGGATTTGCTCCGTACGACTTTGCAACGTACACATGGGTGCACCAATGGTCTAGTTGGTAGCGTGCTAAAATGCATGAGTCGAGGCCGTTGGTTCGATTTCCGCCAAAGACTCTGGGTGTTTATAACTGTCTGATTGGTTTTATTGGAATTATAAAAAATTTCATTTCAATTTCAAAATTTCAAAATTGTGGCTATTCTTTCGTTCACAGGCGTGAACCCAGAGACAAGATGGTGAATTCGCTTATTAACCATAAATCTGCATCTGAATTCGTGTTTGTCCGCATCGCAGCTGTAATACACATCGCAAGCTGCAAGCCTTTTGCATTCTTGTCCTATCTATCGCATTTACTGTATGGCAGTTATGTCCGTCCTACATTTCATGAGGGCATCCGCCAGCTGGGCGGAAGCGCCCACCCTGTGAAGGGTGCGAACGTTCCAAGTGCCTATTCGTATATCATAGTCCTTTAAACGTTTGCAATGGTCGTCAACTTTTGAGGGGATTTTTTTTAGAGGCTTGTGTTTGGGTTTTCATTCGATGACATTTTACGTGGTGGGTTCCAAGCACTACATTGAATTTCTCTGCGCGCATTAGTTAACATCTAGCGGGTGCTAGTATGCCATCCAGGAAGGGCCACGAGGAGGCTACGTGTCAACTTGAATACAGCAGGACAAGGATCGCCCTAGAGGTCGCCACGTTGACCACAGTCAGAAACTTTACCTTGTTTGCATCCATCCCATCTCTCCTCAGCTCTTGAGTGTTAGTCTCAAAAAAATCAAAGAAAAAAACACAATACTGAAGAGCCCCTTAAAAGTATGGGCAATTTTTGGTCTTTTACGGCTCAAAGCAGGGCTCATCTGAGGTGATTAAAAATGAAACAATTTAAAAGGAAAAAAAGAGAAGTCGTCGTAGTCTAGCACGCAGTGTGTTGGCTTATTAGACGTGAGGCCTTGGTACAAACCCCGCGTTAGACATCTCCAACAAAACGAAATATGAAAAAAAAATTCTTAGGTGACTCCCTCTCAGCAGTTTTCTGGCAACAACTCTGCCCTGAAAAGTTTCTCAAAGGTCTGTAGTTCGGAATTGACTTTAAATTGTAGGCTCCGCCACTCATGTATTAAATTGACATACACGGCATAAGTGGTGTGAATAGCTCGATCGTAATCCTGATCGAAAGGTTGTAATGACGAATAATGTATGTATATATTGTTACGTTGTTACCTTTTAAAAACATTTAAAATCTGAGCTCGTAGATTGCAAATAAAATAAAAACAAATTTGTGTTTAGCTTGAGATAAATTCTTTATTATTCGCACAATTCTGTGTGTCATTGTTCACAACTTGATGTACACAAAAAAATGCTTGTACCCTTTGCATAAACAATAACAATTACTAGACAATTATTTGACAGATATTTGTAGCGGAGATCTTCAAACCACGATTACTCTATTCAAACACATCGCGTCGTCACACAAGGCTGACTGAACTTCACTAACACAGTCGCCAGCTTTGTCTTGCCTTTTATATGGCAAAGTCTACAGTCTGATGAATGTTCTTGAAGGCGAACGTTCATGACTTCGCCTTCTCGAAATCTCTATAAATGTTGTTTACATTTCTTTTTGCATTGTTGTTGTTATATTTTTGTTTACCATTTTATATGCTGATGTTTGTTGTTATATTTTTGTTTACTTGTTTAACTTTTTTATGCTGGTGTTTGTTGTTATTAAGCAGTACGCTAATTTGTAAACAGGTTTGTTTACTGCATTGATTTGTTTTTGTAGCTTTTTTTATAATTTTAATGTTAAACAATGTAAAAGCAAAACACCAGTATCTAGATTTTTCATTTTCATAACAGTATGTACAAATAATCATCGTAATCCTGTAAGCAGTGTCCATTAGCATTACCGTAGGAAATGGTGTCTTTTACTGGAATTAATATTTTAAGAAACGTTAAGAAAATTACTACAAGAAGAATACCTTCTGCAAAAACAGCTCATTTAAATGATTTTTGTGATACTAAAAAATACCATAAGCATTTGCAAACAGTCCTTTCCATTGTTGTTGCAACACTAAGATGCATTCCATTTTCTAATTACTTATCTGAGCAGGAAAAACAAAAAGACTAAAAAAAAGAAATTCCTTTGTAAATTTCAATGACGATAGAATGATTAACAAAAATATGTTGTATCATATGCTGGCAACCTGCTGCAGTAAGTTGGTTGAAATTGTAAAAAAAAGAAATTAAAATTGTAACCTTTTAACGCCATATGCTGGTATTAACTTAATCATCAACATCTTAAAGCGCTACACTGTGGGAGGTGGGCCTCAGCTTGTTCAAGTTCTCCTTTTAGAGTAAACACTGTTTAGTTTTTAATAATTTTCAAAGCAATCCTTCATCTACTGGACTTAAACATTTTCCTCCGACTATCGGATTATTGCAGCGTGTTTCAGGCAGAGGTAATGGCCCTTCACCCGCATTTCGATCTTCACTGATAGTCAGGTCACCATAAGTTCTGTCGCCGCTGGCTCGACCTTCTTCAGTGCCTCAATGGTCTGGGTTCATGGGCACAGTAACATTCCGGGAAACTGTAGGGCCGACGAGTTCACCAGGGCTCGTACACGCCTTCCGGAATCATCTTTAATCGACTTGAGTATGCCACTTGCCGCGGATATTTTTTCGAGACGGCAACCTGTTGAAGGTCAATGAGGAGTCCTGCTCCACCGCTGCTAGACTCACTTGGCCCCTGATGGATAAAAGGCGCACCAACCAGTTACTCGGACTTGGTCGTAACATCATCTCAATCACTGTGGCCATGCTTATAGGTAATTGTGTTATAGGTAGGTACGCGGAAAAGATGCAGCCCCCGTTTAACAACTTCTGCCATGGGGGCAGATCCACTGAGGAAGAGGAGACTGTTATCCACTTTCTTTGTCAATGGCCATCTCTTGCGAGGTGCAGATATAGGTTATTTGGCTCTCCATTTCTTGTCAGCTTGACGGAGCTATCATCTATTGCTGTCAAGGATATTGCTTCGTTTATCAAACTTTCGGATAGGTTTTCCAGCGTAGGGTAGTTGTCCTTTTTGATGTGCAGCCCTTGCGCTGACCAACTTCTTCTTCTATCGTAGTTTGGTAGAACTTCGTCAGTACAGTGACTGCGTTCACCTCGGGGCATCACAACGGGCCGCTATGCGAGCTCAAGTGAGCTTTTGGTATCAAAGCTACCACTCGAACCTAACCTAATTCTTCATCTATGCAGCTAAAACTTTGGATTTTAAAGGTCAGCATCGCTGCATACAGTACGCTGCATGCAACATGAACTACTTATTTTTTGGTGAACCAAATTGATTGTTAAAATAATCCTATCGAACCGAATATGGTTTCGATATTGTAAGATCTCTCTCTCTCTCTCTCTCTCTCTCTCTCGGCATGAACGTTCTCGGTAAAGGCTTACTTAATTGGTCATTACAACGCTTTAGTCAGGATAATAATCTAGCTTCTAATACCACTCATGTTGTATGTGTTTATTTTATCCATGAGTGTGGGAACCGACAGTTTATAGTCGACTCCGAACGAGAGAACTTCAAGCTCTAGACTCTGAACGACAGAAGACTGCTGAAAGGAAGTTGCCGAAAGAAATATTTTTTCTTTCATATTTCGTTTCGTTCGATCAGCAATGAGTATTCAGAAAGATAAGTAGAACAGAATCATACCCATTGAAACAAAGAAATAGGGGTAGTTTTTCTTGTTTATAATTCTCCTGGGAAGAGCCCGAATGATCTTCCGGAGATATTAATTGTAATTACTCGTAAAGAATTACAATTATTGTAATGTGAAAATTAAGAGAAAAGGAAAGAAATCGAATTAATTTCTAATTTCACTAGTGGAGATAATGAGAGATAAAGAAATTGTCTTTCTTACCTTTTTTGTTCGATGATGTAAATGAGTTTAGTGTTTCACCACTTAGCCACAAACTAAATATTTCAGATATGATTTTTTCCAGGTAAGTATATTATTTCATATAAATTATACAATTTTTTGATAACTTTGGGTAAGTATAATTAATTTATGTTATTTCAATAATTGTATACAATTTAGGTAAGTAAGTATAAGGTAAGTATTAATTCACTTGATAGTTCAATTTATATAATTTATTTTCCTTTTTTATAATTTTAGCACAAGTTATTACTTCTTTACTTTTATTTCTTTTATTTTTGTCACTTCTATTTATTTTTACTATTAATAATGTTTTCTTAGTGTATATATTAAATTAATAATTATAAGCAAAGTATCTTTTGTATTTATGATGTATACATTCAAATGTTCGATATGAAGTCAAGTTTTAGTAGGTTTTTATGTTTTTACCAAACCTCTTTTTTTTCTTAAATAAGGTAACGGTATGCTTGGAGGCATTCCAATAATTTACAAAACTCGGAGACACTCTTTTTATGTTAGTGGATTTAATGTAAAACCAACAAAAGTAAAAAATGGAATGGATTGTCTCTCCACTTATGTTAGTTAACATAAAAATTATTTAACAAAATTAACTGATTTTGTTTTTGTTTGTTAAATAATTTAGGTGTTCAAATCAAGTTTGAACATGGCGCCGGCCTTGGGGTTAAACTCGAGATGCCCTCTCGTCTGGAGGTGTGGTGCATAGTACCTGCGCCAACGATTTAATGGCTTCGGCAATTACTTTGGCATCAGGTGTGGTGGACAAAGTTGATGGTGGCGTTTCTGTTATCGGCTTTCTCCTTTGCATCCTTTTACTTCGTTTAGCTCTTTCAGGCGTTGGATGAAGCAACGTGTGATGAAATTTGTCGCACCTCTTACACATGTCCAAAGATGTGCAGGATCGCAGGTCATGGCTCCTGGCTAGGCAATTCTCACAGTATCGATGTCTATCGACAATTTCCTGCCTTTCGATGACAGACATTTTTAGGAACTTTCGGCAAAACCGTAGCGCATGAAATTTCCGACATACTTTGCACTCATATATTTCCGGGTCTACTCGTGGTTTTGTATAACGATTCCTGCCTATATGACGTCTATTGTTTTTGTGGTTCCGGCGTATGATTATAAATTTTCGATTATTTCTAAGGGAGAAAATTATAACTATTAATGAAGGTTGAGAGATGAAGCTAAAATTAGTGAGAAGTTGAATCAAATTAGCAATGTTGTATGAAAAAAAAATGAATTGCATTGAGAATTTGAAGGTAGTTAGTTTATTTTAAATAGAATTTTTATCATTGATAAATGGAAGACGACGATATGCGAATATCCTCCGTACGCACATTCCTATCCGGTGGAGCACGAGGGGGAGTAAATTTCCATTCACGTTCGAGTGCTCTACTAGCTACGAGAAAACTACGACCATTGTCAGTTACTACCCTTTGGGGTAGTCCACGCCTCCCAAAGAAATGAGAGAATGCGTCTTGGAATGCTGACGAAGACAGGTCCGAGCATAGTTTCAAATGGATAGCTTTCGTGTTGGAGTAAACGAAAGCGCTAACATAGGTCTTTGTAGTATTTGAATTCAGTGGGGCTGAGATTTTAGCAAAGTCAATGCCTATGACTTGAAATAGAGGTGACAGAGTACATCTCTTTCGGGGGAGTGGTGCCATTAACTGAGAACAAGGTTGTTGGCGGTAAATAATGCAAGTTTTGCAGTGTCGTATTATCTTCCCAATGGGATATCGTTCATCGTATGGTAGGGACGACAGAGATAATCCGCCATTTATTCCACGAAGTGAATTTTCATCAAAGGATTTTTGATAGGGAAGTTGAATTTGGTTTCTAATTCTTTCTGTCTCAAATGTTCGCTGAGATCCAGGGTTAATAAGAGTTCGAATGGTGAAGAGTTCACCTTTATATTCTATTTGCTCTAGAGCAGTTTGCAATAGAGTATTTGCATTACTCGTAGAGTAATTAGCGTGTACTGGATTTGATGTTGGGGATTCTGTTCGAGTTTCATCGGGATTGTTTTGGGTAGCATTTGAATATTGCGGGTTATTACTGCTACCTTTATAATTTGAGTCATGACAATCTTGCGGTGGAGTTTCCGAAATTTTTGTCATGTGGAGTAGAGAATGATTGATTTTTTCTGGAAATACCTCTGTATCGCATGGGGGAAGTTTTATAGAGTTATCTGGGGATTCAGATGTATTTTGGGTAAAGGCGTGTGAATACCTGGATGTTCCTAGGTCACCAGAGGAATTTAATTGAGCCATCTTTCCTAATTCGAGGATCTGTGAAGTGCAAAGGCAGTAGGCATCCTCACATGCTTCATAATTTTTCTTCGCCTCTTCCTTAACTTCCGAGGTTACTGTTCTGTTATGGGACAACATTAAGTTCTCATAGGAACTTTCGAGTTTTGCCCATATCGAGTCTAAGTGTTTCAACTTGAGCCCTAGAACCAATTCTGATCGCTCGTCTTTGGGAGTTCGTTGGAAATATTGGCAAAATTGGATCAAATGATCACAATAGAATAAGAAACTCTCTCTAGGAGAGCTGTTTTCCTTGCTACGAGATGATGTAGACATTGCTTCAATATGGGATTGAAAATTTAAATGAATTAAAGAAAGAGTAATGAGGTCTAAATATTAGATTCGAATAGTTTAGAATATGAGAGATTTGGGCCACTGGGAAGTGGTACTAGAACTGCTATCTAGCAAAATTTAAAGATAATGTATATATGAGGGGGTGATATTGGATATTGTATTCCAGAAGAGTAGAGCTACCGGGAAGTAGAACTAGAACTGCTATCTAGTAAAATTTAAGGAGAATATATATAAGAGGGCAATGCTGGATATTGTAATCCAGGAAAAGTTAGCACTTAAGAGATTTGGGCTACTGGGAAGTAGTACTAGATACCTGTTATCTAGTATAAAAGAGTTAAGAAAAAACTCTAAGTGCTAATTTGCGGTGTAAAAAATTCTTTTCTATACTCTATGAATAGGGGTTAGGGGCTATATGGGAATAGCACTAGATACCTGTTATCTAGTTTAAATATAGTTAAAAATAGAATATAGACATGAATTGGTAAAGAAATTGGGTTGTTAAAAAATTGCCATTTGAATTCTCCTATGAAATTGCGAAAGAATTTAGGAATGGGACATTAGAATAAATTTATCTCATTATACATTCGCATATCAATCTACCAATTGTCCGAGATATTAGTTTCAGTAATTCAATAATTTAAAAAAAAAATTTTTTTTTTTTTTTAATTTTTAAAAATATTTTTAAATATTTTTTTTTTTTCGAGTTTCAAATATGGTTTATTATTAGTTTTCGAAATTAATTTATTATTAAATTTTAATTTAATTTCGTAACATAATTTCCGTAGTGTTCGCCTCAATGGGTTAATTTGTAATTGATTTGTATGTTTCTACTGGAAATAAAACCAGTGGTGTAAAAGATATAAATCTTTTCTCTATTGTTACGACTTATGTTCCTGATATTGAATTGAAACAAATTGAAATGTAAGGGCTAAATATTTATTTGTTTATTATTATTATTTTTCTTTTTAATTTATTTATTTTCAAGTATTAAAATTGAGAAAATTAAAATTTTTAAGTTGATATTTATTATAAATATCACTCCTTTAATTCTCTGTTGTGATGTTTTCTCCTTGGGTTTATTTCTTGTTATTCCTCTTTTGCCTCTTCTTTGTTGATTTAATTTTGAGTAATCCGCTATTCTCTTGCTAGACTTTTGTAACAAAGAGATTTGTTACAAATCAAGAGAAATTGCATATGAATTCTCAACACTTCTCTTATGTAATTAAGAGAGTGGTGTATTAATACACTATGTGTTTGATTTACACAGAGATTAAGGTAGATGAGATCACTTATTTTTGTAATTCTTTTTTAAAGGGTGAACTTTTTAAAGTGTTTTTTTTTCACATATACAGAAAAGAGATTTCTATATTTTATTTACGAAAGCGGGAAATAATAAAGCAAAATCGACCAACGGGACTAATGTTTTATGTACATAATATGTGATTTATGTACATATACATAATTAACCGGGTTTTTAAGTACGACAATTTTTATATATATAAATATTGGAATTGTTTTAAAAAGGAGTTCTTATATATAAGTAAAAATAACGGTATTAACGAGATAACGGGTAAAAGGAGAGAAAAAACGGGATAAATGTGTTTTTTTTTTTTTACAAATGTGATGTTTCGTTATAATGTAATTTCACTGTAAGCCTATGTACATCTATATGTACATACGCTTTCTAACCTCTTTTTTCGTGTTTTCGAGGTTAATTTCGCAATGCAATAACACCACTTTTTAGCACTCTTCTTGGGGGTTTTCTTTATATATATTTCCCTTAACGGGTTAAATTTTATATTTAACCTATTAATATTTTCTGTTCACTTTGTGTTTTTTCTCTCTCTTTTTTTGCTTTTACGCGAAATAATTTATATATATGTATGTAAATTTTTTCTTCTCTTTTTTTTTTTTTTGTGTGTTTATAAATATATCACTCACTTTTTTGTAATTATTCCAGATTATTACGTATAAATGTATAAAAAATGTACGTTACTTACTGCTTTGTTGTTTTATGTTGTAATGATGAAATTATTGTTCTCCTTACCTCATTTCTGCTGTTTTTATGTATTGAGTGTTGTTATGATTTTTTCCCACTTGTTTTTATTTTAATTTGAGATTAAAGCGTTTCGATGAGTACCATGAAATGGGAGTACAATGTAACAAATCCACAGGTTGCTGAGAGTTTGCCGTGAGAAGGACCATGAAACAAAGAAATAGGGGTAGTTTTTCTTGTTTATAATTCTCCTGGGAAGAGCCCGAATGATCTTCCGGAGATATTAATTGTAATTACTCGTAAAGAATTACAATTATTGTAATGTGAAAATTAAGAGAAAAGGAAAGAAATCGAATTAATTTCTAATTTCACTAGTGGAGATAATGAGAGATAAAGAAATTGTCTTTCTTACCTTTTTTGTTCGATGATGTAAATTCAATAACTTTACTTAATGAGTTTAGTGTTTCACCACTTAGCCACAAACTAAATATTTCAGATATGATTTTTTCCAGGTAAGTATATTATTTCATATAAATTATACAATTTTTTGATAACTTTGGGTAAGTATAATTAATTTATGTTATTTCAATAATTGTATACAATTTAGGTAAGTATAAGGTAAGTATTAATTCACTTGATAGTTCAATTTATATAATTTATTTTCCTTTTTTATAATTTTAGCACAAGTTATTACTTCTTTACTTTTATTTCTTTTATTTTTGTCACTTCTATTTCTTTTTACTATTAATAATGTTTTCTTAGTGTATATATTAAATTAATAATTATAAGCAAAGTATCTTTTGTATTTATGATGTATACATTCAAATGTTCGATATGAAGTCAAGTTTTAGTAGGTTTTTATGTTTTTACCAAACCTCTTTTTTTTCTTAAATAAGGTAACGGTATGCTTGGAGGCATTCCAATAATTTACAAAACTCGGAGACATTCTTTTTATGTTAGTGGATTTAATGTAAAACCAACAAAAGTAAAAAATGGAATGGATTGTCTCTCCACTTATGTTAGTTAACATAAAAATTATTTAACAAAATTAGCTGATTTTGTTTTTGTTTGTTAAATAATTTAGGTGTTCAAATCAAGTTTGAACACCCATAATTTCTTATACTTACATGCATTCATACTTATTTTAATATTATACTCATACTACTGATATTCAAAGTTTGAAGTACTCATCATACTCATTCTTAACAACACGTATGACGTTGTTGTTTCGACTCTCCATAACTCACCAAATAGAAGAATCACAAATTAAATATGATTCGCGTACGAACACTAAAATATTCACTAGAAGGTTGTGTGTTTGTTTTGCTTGTTGTCTTCGTCTTTTTCTTTTTTTGTAAATGCAACAACAACTAGGACTAAATTTTGATGAATAAATCGAGTCACTCGAGTCATTTATACGTATTTTAAGAATTTTTCTAAAGTTTTGAAGCTAAATGAGTAGACTTATGAATCAAACATATTTCGAATGGTATGAGTTTGATTTCAATGTTGTCCTCATACTCATTGCAACCTATACTTATAAATAAACATTGTTGTGAGTACGAATGAATCAGAGTAGTTAGATTTCAATATTGTTGACTCGCTTATATTCAAAATTTCATGAGTGCTTATGGAGTAGCGTAAAAACAATTCATTGCTGATCTCTGGTTTGAACCGTCAACACACTACCAACTGGACCACAATTACATCAAACTGAGCTGCAAAGAAGTTTACATTGATGCCGCTGTATGATTACTACCTCTAAGCTTGTCTTCTAATTTGCATGGTATATGTAGCCATGCCTTATAATTATTTTTTTAACACATTCTGCTAAGCGCTGAACAATTTTGCTTACAATGCTGACTTAAAACCTCTTCTTAAATTCCCATCTTACACTGTACCTGATAATTCAAAAGAAAAATACAAACAAAGCCACATCAAAGCAACGTAGAAACTATTAGCGTGTCCCAAGAAAAAATGAAACCATCAAAAAGTGTAGAAAGAAATTCCAAATTCTAAAGAATTCTTTTGTCAGGAAAGTAAACCAAGTACGAAAACTGCGAATGGAAAGAAAGGAATCCTCTAACAATGACGTTTTTTTTTTGTAGCTGTGGTGCAATGATTAGTGAAGAAGAGATTGTGAAACAATTCGAAATATCCCTGCAAAAGCTACTTTTTCTTGTTTCTTTAATTGAATAGCGAGTTTAAGTATTTAACGTCGCTGTGATACAAATCTCAGTGGAAAACTATGCAGAGGTTGGCACATAGCCAAACTTTTTCGAGCAAATAAAAGTCTTGTGTGAAGACGCGGTGTGTTTAAAGAGAGTAGTCGTGGTGTGAAGATCAGCGTTACAAAGATCTGTCGAACAATTGACTAGTAATTGTTATTGTTTATGCAAAGAGCGTAAACAGAGGAATAATATACAAACCAATTGTTGTTGTTTACATCAAGTTGTGAACAGTGGCACACAGAATTTAATTAAAACTAAACACAAATTTATTTCTATTTTATTTGGAATCTACGAGTTAATATTTTAAAAAAAGCCCACAAAAAAGACTCTATTATTTTTTCGGATCTAACCGCCTCTGCGCAATCACTTGCGAGTTCTCTGAGCCCTTTATAGGACAATTTTGTCCGTTGATGTAACCACGATGTAAAAAATGAGCCTCAATGCAGAAGAAAATTTTATTCGAAGAATCTGCACTGAAACCCTTTTGCGCCAGTGCCTAATGAGCATATCACGAGATCTAAATTTAGTCCCTCCAGTAGCTAATTTTCAATTCCTAAATAATTCAATTGGAAATGCAAAAATCAAACTTTAAATGCCAGTGAATTTATAAAACTTCGCCATTTCTTTAACCACTCAGTTCAATTGGGTACAACAACATTGTTGTTTCCTATTTTTTATTTTTCATCGCTGCTGTTGTTGAGTACAATACATTGAATACATTGTCGGTTACAATGCCAACAACATCATCAGCATCATCGGTTGTATCATTCACATCATCATCATCAGAATGCCCAGATGCCATTAACAGCTGTATGATAGAGTATTGCTGGAGTGTTCTTATATGCCACAAAAAACAACAACAAAAACAAAAAAATTAATTTCTATTTCAATGTGTTTTGGAAAGAAGGATTTAAATGGTGCTGAGGCATGATAACGATGATGATGATGATAATGATGATGATGATGATGATGATGATGATGATGATGATGATGATGATGATGATGATGATGATGATGATGATGATGATGATGATGATGATGATGAATTTAATGCCCAGAAGGATGGTGGCACTGGTGAAAGTATTGGTAGGAGAAGTAATGAAAAGCTTTTCGAAATTTGCTCGTGTTGAAATTTCTATTCAATGGCGCCTGCTTAACTTTCGAAGGAATGATAATAACGTAGCCAATGTTTTGTGTTTTTTTAGCTGTTTTTGCCGCTGCTTTTGTAATTTGATGGCGAAGAAAAGCAAATGACCGACCTACTTACGTATGTATATACAACAACAACAACAGCAATAATAACATTTTCATTGAAACTTAATATTAAAAAAGACCACCAACGTAAAGGGTTTAAAAATTAAACGTTTTGGTAGAGCATTTAGGTTAAATGTGGCTCCAATTATTTTATAAGGCATTGTATGGCTTTCCACTAAAAGGAATTTAAAAACATATTTGAACTGAACGTTTATATTCCCATAAAAAGACAGTAGAATCACTGCAAACTTGTCTGAAACAATTGAAGCCTCTGACTGCATGTTTGAAAATAGAGCAGCATTTGGTTTTTATTATCAGTTTCTTTCGAATAAAATCGTTCCATTGTAGTGTGCTCTTTCATTACACACTGCTGTACTTTACACAAAACATTAAACACACACACGTACATACACACGCGTCACATACTAGAAACATAAACAAAAATCGGTCAAGCTGCACTTGAATGAAATGTGACGAATCTTTAAAGGGATCATACTGGTAATTGAGTGACATTGATAAAGTCACTCATTGATAAAGTCACTCAATTCCCCAATTTGAAAACAATATGATTGGTCAATTCTTCAAGTTGCGACTGTCGAAATTAGAGTAGGTACATGTATGGAATAGGATTAATCAAGATATAATGTAAATTAGAGTAAGTTAGAATAATATAGAATATATGTAAATTTTTTATAAAAAGAGCCCTTTGGCCACAAATAAAACAGATTCTAATGAAGAAATCGGCAACAACTTCGCCTTGGTTTTTATTATCCAATCTCCTTTTGCCCTTTCGAAGATAAGATCGACAATTGTTATAGCGTAAACAACGGCAAACACTGCCGGTTACAAGAATCCTTTTATTTATATCTTTATTAAAAAGCATTTATCCACCACACCAGAGTCCCTATATATTATATGTATTGTAACCATAAAATCTATTGTACTAATCTCAGCCCATGGCAAGGTATCAATGACTACTGCCATGACAAATTTCATTTCAATTCCCTCTCTTTCCTCTCTTCATTTCAAGTATTTCTTCAGCGGCTTCCTCTCATGCAGTCTATTGGCAAAATAAATGAAAAGTTTTACAAAAATCTATCATTTAAAGCCGTCTTTAGACTGTAGGTCCTGCCATTCATTGACAAAATTAACACACATAACATGGATGGTGTGGTGAACTAGGTTGCAGTCCTAACTAAATTGTTATAGACTGTCTCGTATTGTTTATTTTTCGAAGTCGTCTTTGAGCTGTTGGTTTTGCCGTTCATTAATAAAATTAATACACTCCACATGGATGATATAAAAACTAGGCTGCAGTCCTAGCTAAGATGTTGTAGACTCTGCATTATATTGTTAATTTCTATCTGCATAAAATGTAAATTGATTTCAAAATAATCCTCATGAGTTATAGTGCCAGGAAGTAGGTGATCGGTAGAAGTGGTTGACTACTCAAGGGGTATGAATGGCTAAACTTTTCCCCTTAGTTCCGGAACCATTCGGAGCTACCGATGAAGCTATTCAGACTGTCAATATCAGTTCGTACAGATCTTCTATACAGTAGGCACCCAGATGCCTCTATCTCCTTCAACATAGTGCCCGGTGAAGAACAGTCTCATTCCGTTGTATCAAAAAGTTGTGTAAAAATTATACCCAAAAAGTTTTCCCAATTGTTTCCATCTTCCATTATTACCGCGGTACTTATAGCCTTCAGATTCCTTTCATCCATGAGACAGTAATCTATGGAGTAGGACTGCACACAATGCAACTTCATCAGTGTTGCCTTGGTCTCTATTCTTTAAGCAAGGATTCAAACCCTACAAAACCTTAAAAATTCTGTTTAAAATCGTTTTAAATAGTTAAACGGTTATCTCTTGATGACATTACCAACAAAAAAAGCCGTTGAACTCAATATCCTCTGAAAAAAATGGATTTTTTAAAGCAATTTTGAATAGAAAAATAAACAAAAGAGAGGAAAATACAGAAACAAAAGAAGACAAATGACAGTAAAATTAGTCATTGTGGGAAAATTGTGGAAAGTTAAATAATAAATATCGCAGATACAGGAATGAAGTGTGGAAGTGGGAGGCTGTAGCAAAATATCAAAACAATTAAAATTAGAAAAAAAGAAGTCAAAAACAATGACATGGAAACAAAGAAGCGCAAACTTGTACTTGAAGCTTTGAATATGAGCAGAGGTTCCATGATATTAAAATAAGTATGAATGCGTATAAGTATCAGAAATTATGAGTATGATTTGATTCTACTCATCTTTTGAAATACTCATTTCTGATGTCTGGTATACAACACAGCAAATTGTTATGTTATAACAAATTTATGTCAAGAATTTGCTTCATTATGGGGTACTTTGCATTTGGATTTGTAGATCCATTCATCTGAAGTCCAGCTCATGCAACAACTAGAGCCAGTTGAACATTAACAAAGACGTAGATATGCTGATAAAGTGCCTGAGCATGTATACTGTATACTTAATTGGCCATTATAACCCTTCAGCCAGGATTACGACTTAGCTTCTTATACCACTTATGTTGTGTGTGTTAATTTAATACACTCATGACAGGACCAACTGTGCAAAGTCGACTTCGAACTTTATAGAAAGTTTTCAAGGCAATTTTAATTACTCACCGGGTTTTTGCCAGAAGTCTGCTTCTCAGCTGTTTCCTCTCGGAAGTCGCAGAGAGAAATATATCTTTCTAATATACCAACATGCTACCTACTAAACTATGATGACTTTGAAGAAATATTTCCTCATATTTCGTTTTGTAGGAGATGTCTGACGTGGGTTTTCAACCGTGGCCGCACATCTAATAAGCCAACATGCTGGCTACTAGACCACGACGACTTTTAAGAAATGATTTCTCATATTTCGTTTTGTAGGAGATGTCTTACGTGGGTTTTGAACCGTGGCTTCACATCTAATAAGCCAATACACTACCTACTATACTACGATAGAGCAACTGATTTAAATTTTTTTTAATTTTTTCAACAAAGTTTACTTCAACAACAAAGTTTCCCTCTTTATTGTTACATCCACTAACAAAATTGTCGCATAAAGGACTCCTACAATCCAGAAGTGGTTATCGAAAACCCGGACTTAAAATCTAAGCTTTTGTTTAAATGATCCTGGAAGTACAGGTCTTGATTAGTAGGTTAAACTGGCTAAATACTAACCCAGATAGAACGAAATGATTTATTTTTTGGCCCCCAGATATTTACTACATGGTTTTCATTTTTGCTTAACATTGACTACGAAGGAGATACATCCATCATAGAGGCGCGTCCTTGGGCCTTTTCTGCACAGATTGCAAATTGGAAGAGAAGAAAAACTTCGTCTGTCACTTAATGTGTCACTGCTTAACACATCACAACACTGCCTAGTTCCCGCAAAGGGAATCTCAGTGTTACAAGTACACTAGCGTAGTGTACTTTGACCGAACTATCTAAAGTGAGATTAAAGGATCTTAAAAAACAGAGAGTCTAAATGGCTTAAGTCAGGAAACTCTTCCAAGTGATGTTTATCAGGTTTTTAGCACAATGGGCTTTTGGAATTCGCTTAAAAGGGATTTCCGCTTGACATAAGTATGTGCTACGAAGTGACAATTTTAGCACTCTTAGCACTTTTACATATCGGGAGCTTTGACAGCACTGAGTGTACAGTGTGCTCTGGTACCCTGGTGAACCACTTTGTAGAAGCACAAAGGTCGGATGAGGGATGATATAGGTTTTGTTTTTACCAAATGTCTCCGTATCCAGGAATTCCTTTCAGGGTAAACGTCAAATGTTGTCTACATAATCATGGCTTTCTTAGATCATCTTAGATGTAGATTTAATGTCCATTTTATTGTCAATAAGTCGCCGTAGTCTAGGTAGGTAGTGTGTTGGCTTATTAGACGTGAGGCTACGGTTCAAAAGCCCTATAAAACGGAATTTGAAAAAATATTACTTAGGCAACTTCCCATCAGTAGATTTCTGGCGAAAACTTTGGGAGTAGAATAAAATTGCCATGAAAAGTTTCTTCAAAGTCCGTCGTTTGGAGTCGATTTTAAACTGTAGATTCCGCCACTCATGTATAAAATTAACACACACAAAACGAGTGGTGTGAGAAATTAGGTCGTAATGCGGAGAAATGGTTGTGATGACGAATTAAGTAAGTTTACTGTGTATATGACACTATACGATATGCTCCGATAACAGATTCGGAAAATGTCTGTCTTTTAGGCACTATTTTAGCACAAGTAGCCACGCTGTAACCAGGTAGTGCAAGAGACAATCAAAGATTTTGTTGTTCTAAGGAGATTGCACCTCCAACTTTGTAACGTGTTGTGGATCCTGCAGTGAATTCATCGAGATTTTGAGGTCACCTCCTTCATTAAACATTATTTGTAACAAATTCTCTCTTTTCTGTTATCTTTTCAAATTTCTGCCTACTTTCCACTCTAATCACGTTGATTTTAATAGAAAAATTTTTTTCATGAACCTTATATTAATAAGCGAAATGGTTGTGGGGCACAACCACTGCCTTTCGCCACCATCAGCACAAAAATGCCAAAAATAATGTTCAATGCCAGCTTTGTTAAGGAGGCTTATCGGAATATTTCCAAATGTTGTCTCACGAAAGCTGATTGGCGCCGTCTTTCTTACAAAAAAAAAATCATGAAGTACATAAAAGGTGCTGTTAATAGGAAATTTGCTAATATTCCGCAACCACCAGTAAATATGAATTTTTATGACGGTAACAACAATGTATCTACAATAAATGATTTCCACTTCCGACATCTTAGTTTGGATGACACAATTGAAGGATTTCTAAAAATTAAGTCTAATGCTGTTGGCCTAGATGACATCCTTCCACGTTTTATAAAACTTATACTGCCTTATATAATACGTCATATCAATCACATTTTCAACACGATTTTAACAACTAGCACTTTTCCAATTGAGTGGAAGGCAGCGAAAATTATTCCAGTGCCTAAAAATGATGGTGACTACCGGCCAATATCTATCCCTCCCTACATGTCAAAAGTTTTTGAGAGAATTCTTCATGGACAAATTTATAAACACATACTCGACAATAATCTACTAACAGACCGTCAGTCTGGTTTTAGACCTCAACACAGCTTCACTACAGCATTAACTGAGGTGGTTGAGAATATTCATGGTAATTTAGATGAGAGTAAGTTAACATTTTTGGTCTTACTTGATCACTCCAAGGCATTTGACACTGTTGACCATCAAATGCTGCTATTGAAGCTTGGCAATATGTTTAAATTTTCTCCAACCGCAACAAAATTAATATCTTCATATCTAATTGGTAGATCACAGATAGTTGTCAATGGTAGTTTTGTTTCTTCACCCTTATTTACAAGCAGAGGTGTTCCACAGGGGTCCATACTTGGCCCACTTTTTTACTCCCTGTATGCAAATGACCTTCCTTTGCAGATCAGATATTCCAAAATTCAAATGTATGCTGATGACGTACAACTTTATCTAAGTTGTTCGAAAACGACTATGAATTCTGCTATTAACGAAATAAATTTTGATTTAGATAGAATTTATCAATGGGCGTCTGCTAATGGACTACTTCTTAATCCTATTAAGTCCAAGTTTTTATTAATTGGCAAAATTCCGGATGGATTGAAAAGGAATTTGAATATTTCTCTTAATGGGACAAAAATTCAATTGGTAAATACAGCCAAAAATTTGGGCGTTACTTTTAACAGCTCGCTGACATGGTCGGATCACATTAATCAAGCATGTGGCATAGTTTATGGGAAGATTAGAACCCTATGGCAGACTCAACACTTTACGCCCATGAGGATAAGGATGCTGATTGCAAAAACGTATTTAATTCCTTCTCTTTTATATGCCTCTGAGATTTTTGCTGGATACAATATGACTTTGAAACGAAAGCTCAACATAACGTTTAATAATATTGTTCGATATATTTTTGCTTTGAAAAGATTTGACCATATATCTCCGTATTTAGTACATGTCCTTGGAATGCACCTCGATGACTATATGAAGTTTAAAAATCTTATTTTTTTACATAAAATTAAAACAACAAAAAAACCTGACTCTCTTTACAACAAATTGGTATTCACTTCGTCTGCGAGGAACAATAATATTCGACCATTCAAATACCGAAAGAGTGCTTCTTTTCACCAATTTTATATATATACCATTTATCTCTGGAACCATCTCCCCCCAAATATTCAATTTACTAGCAACGCAGTGCGATTTAAAAGCTTGTTAAGGAATTATTACAAAAATTCATAAATTTATCGTTTTAATTTTCTTTTGACTTTGTTTATTACCTCTTATTTATTCTTTTGTTTATTTTTTTGATTAATATAATTTTTTTGATTAATATAATTTTTTGATTAATATAATTTTTTTGATTAATATAATTTCAAAGTATTATGTAACTTATTTGATTCTGGTGCTGTAATTTATAAGATAATTTGATCTTGTTGCATCAGAAAAACAATCATTATAATAATAAATAAAAAAAAAAAAAAATTAAAAAAAAAAGGTGGAAAGAGAGACGAAAGAACCTAAAAAAGAAGCGACACTTTCAATAATAAACTTTATTTCTACTCTTATTTTTAAAGTGTTAAACGATTAATTTGAAGAAGAAAAAACTCCTTTTTTTGCCACCTATTTTCCTATGACGTTAAACGAGAAGAGCGCTTCAGTTACTTCTCCAGAGGCCAAATTCAAAAGAAAAAAAAAAACAAAAAAAATTCCCCACAAGAAAAATGAGTGAGTTTCTGGCTGCAAACTTCTGATGGCGTTAAGGAAGTGAGTGGAAAAGAAAGTTTTCAAAGAAAATAAAAAAAGTTGTAATCTGACGGATTTTTATAAATGGTTTGCAAAAATCTAAGACAAGAAATTTAGTTAGAACGGAAGAAAATAAAAAAACTTTAAATCACTTAAGCGGGAGGAAATTGTTGAATTCTATTTGCATTTGAACATTCCAAAATAAAATATTTCAACCAAATATTCAAAGTTTTACAAAATTTTGAAGCTTCCATCTTTGACAGACTTATTGACATTACAAGGTTAATTCCTCAGTAGGCGGACATATGGTTAATGGGCTCTGAGCAGTTAGGAAGTGGCTCTAATTTTCATCGAAAAATCATCTACATGATGAGACTTATTTGTCGATGATTGGGATGAATATCAAATATGGGACGATACCACTCTACATAAAATCCAAGAGCGTTCAATACATCCCGAGGAAGTCACCATTTCTTTTGGGTTTTCAGCCCATTTCAGCGTAATGGGTCATATTTCTTTGAGAACAAAGTTGTTCAAACCTTCGTTATCAACGGCGAGCACCAATGATTACCAATCTTTTTTGAACTGAATTAGATGATTCCAAGACATCTTTTTAAGCGGCCTTTGATTTTCAGGACGAGCGATTTTAAGGAAAGAATATCTCCTGAAGTCGCCGTAGTCACTAGACTAGTGAGTGAATTTCAGTCAGTCTTGTGTGAAGACGTGGTGTGTTTAAAGAGAGTAATCGCGGTTTGATGATATCCGTTACAGAGATCTGTCGAATAATTGTCTAGTAATTGTTATTGTTTATGCAAAGAGTATACGCAGAGGAGTAACAAAAAAAGACAATTATTGTTGTTTACATAAAGTTGTGAACAGTGGCACCTAGAATTCTGCGAATAATAAACAATTTTAATTAAAACTAAACACAAACTTTTATTTTTATTTTATTTGCAATCTACGAGCTCATATTTTAAACGTTTTTAAAAGATAAAAACGTAACAATAATAAGGAAGTGTATTATCTAATAAGACATGAGGCCTCGGTTCAAACCCCATGTCAGACATCTCCAACAAAACGAAATTTGAAAAAAAATTATTTCTTCGGCATCTTCCTTTCTCAGCAGATTTCTGGCAAAAACTCTGAGAGTAAATAAAATTGCCATGAAAAGTTTCTCAAAAATCTGTCGTCCCGAATCAACTTTAAACTGTAGATCCCGTCACTCATGTATAAAAATAACACACACAGCATAAGTGGTGTGAGAAGCTAGGTATTAAGCCTGATTAAGGGGTTTTAATGAATAATTATGTATGTATGTATGTATCTAAACTCACGTGAAGGTGGCGTAAACTGGCCGCCGTTGCCGCGCGATTTAACCCATTTAGGGCCATTATTACAACTTCCCGTTAAAGTTGGGTTTAGTTAAAACTATCTGTAGCTAAAGCGAACTTTAAAGTCACCTTTAACTTCTTTTCGTTACAGATAAAATAAAGTTAACTTTTTCAAAAATATGGCAGTGTCGAAGCAATGTCGATAACACTGCTCAATTAAAAAAGTTTTTTTTTAAACGCAGTGGCAACAATGGGCTTCTTTTTTTGTTGTATTTGCTCATTTTGTTTATATTGAAGTTGCCATATTAACGCACCCTTCTAGCTTATTGTCCACTTATAATAATGAAAAACAATTTATCATTTATATGATTAGATTCAGGTCGAACTTCGTTAGCGATCCTAAGTCGCTTTACGACTTCGTTCGAGCTAAACGTAAATCATCTTTGTTTCCCACTGAGATATTTTATGGGGGCGTATCATCCTCTAGTTACCTTGATATTTCGAATATGTTTGCTGACTTTTTTCAATCTACTTATAGGCAGTTGGACTCGGGCCCTGATCTGAGTAGCGGGGGCGTAATTTCGTCCACTTATGTGATTAATTTCTGCCCTTTGGAAACTATGACTACATTTCTTTATTTGGGATTATTATTGGATATGAAACTGTCTTTTATTGATCATATTAGTATGATGATTGGCAAAGCTCGGGCTGTTCCTGGTTTTGTGAAAAGATGGGCTAGGGAATTCATTGATCCTTATATAACTAGACTGCTATACATTTCACTTGTTAGATCTATTTTCGAGTATGCGTCTATTATTTGGAATCCACACTATCGTTGTCATAGTGATTCAATAGAGTCTGTGCAGAAGCAGTTTTTATTATTCTGTTTACGTGGCTTAGGATGGGATTGTGCCAATGGGTTTCCGTCATAGGAGGCTAGATTAGGTTTGATAAAACTTCCAACTTTAGAACGTAGGAGGGCTGTTTTCGGGGCTTGTTTTGTTTTTAATCTAGTTAAAGGTGATATCCATTCTGAGTTTTTGCTTTGTAACCTGAACTTCAGTATTCCAGCAAAATTTTCATGACACTATCGTCCTCTTTCTTTAGATTTTTATAGAAGGAACTATGGATGTAATTTTCCTTTTCGTAGATTATGTAATGATTTTAACTTATACATATTATGATTTTATTGATTTTAATAGTAGTGTTTGTAATATAAAACGTAGCTTATATGCTGGCATTAATTTGTAAATTATTATATAAAAAATGTATTTTCGTTCTTGTCATAGGTATTTCCTGTTTATTGTTACTTTATTCGGTCGGGTGAGGGTGGGTTAGTGTGAGGCCGGGGACGTTCGAAAAAAAGAACGTTCAAATACTACCTTTAGTTAACGGCAGGTTGTAAAAATTACGCTTAGACTTTTTTCTGTGGAGTTTTCCTAAGGCACAGATTTTATATCGGCGATTTTTTTACTCACTCATCCTTTCATCCAGAAGCTCTGCAGCGAAATCTCGTCGATGTCTATTGCCGTCCTTGGCAATTTGACAAAAGAGACTTCATAAACGAAAACTAATTTGACAGATGTGGTCTCAAGTAAAAGACAGTTATGAACTGTCATAGTTTAGAATTCTCTGTTGGAAAACCATATATAAGTTCGTCTGCATAAAGTCTTCTATAATTTTTAAGTTAAAGGGTATACTGATATTATGATCGATTATTTTCAATGTTTGCCGACCATTGAATACAAAATGTTTGTAGAGTGAAAATGTTTTTTTCATTCAACATTTCACTGTCATGTCAACATGTATTAAATGGAATTAAAGTCTCACATTACATTGTGTACGCTGTCTAGTAAAATCAAATAATTTTGTTTTTTTTTGTTTTCCTTTTTTGTTTTATACAATTTTATAATGATAAATATAATGTTTTTGTTTGTTTACAGATTTATGTGGTTAAAAATAAACAAATAATGTATAAAATGCAAATAAATACAGGTGATTCGATAAAAAAGAAGTTAAATCATGTTAATTATATTGTATAATATGCTACCAAACAGACCGAATGAAAGCCCTACAGTTAAAACAGGAATCCGTATTAACATACATCAACCTCTTCGGTGTTCAATACCATTATGCCTAACGCTTACATTGTAATACATCTCCTGGTTATTAATTACAGACTTAAGTCTCATTACTGGCTGGCTATTTGCGACTGCCTCTCAACGTGGTTTGTCACTCTATTTGTACTGCTTTATTTTACGTCTGGTAACTTTGCCATCTATGGCTATAAGAAAGAATGGTAACATCTTGTTCAGAAGTATTGTCGTTCTTAAAGACCATTACCGTTGCTCGTATAGAGGCCACTTGCTCTCGAAAGACTCCGTAGTGATCCGGCAAAATCATTAGCTAAGCACTACCTGCCGCCATCCTCACGTACAGGTCCCTCCGGCTTCAAACCATACCTGAACATATGTAAAGTATCGTTAAGGAGCTGTGTCACATCATATTTCTATTCTTTTATATTTAAAAAGGAAATTCAGTACTTTCCAGAAACATACTGTGGCGTCATGTAATCTATATTTCTGTTGTTTCTCAATTTCTTCCGAGTACTTAGAATACCCACATTCGATACGTGCCATTCCCCAGTAACTAAATCGCAGACGTAGGTGACGTACACAGAGTAGCAGTAATAATATTGCTTGGGGATCTTTCTATCTGCCGTAGCTTTGTGTCGGCCTTACTTCTCCTGCTCTAGGATTCCCTGACTACTGTAACATACTAAGTCAGGGACCATATTTTCTCCACACTTTATTAATAGCAAAGAGTACAGTGCAAGACTCTTGTTTAGTACATTCAGCATTCAGCATCCAGTTTTCTCTCTAAAATAAGCCGCAGTAAGTGCGTTCCATTATTACAACCTTGCTCCGCACATTACTCATATTGCGATTGTTAATTTTATTCATGAATGACGGGTCCTACTATTTAATGTCGACTACGAACGACAATTTGAGAAGCTTTTCATGGCAATTTTATTTACTCTCAGAGTTCTTGCCAGAAATCTGCTGTGAACAAACCGCCCAAGAAAATTTTTTTCATATTTCGTTCTGTTGGAGATGTTGGACTTGAGGTTTGAACCGCTACCTACTAGACTAATCATATCCGACGTAATTGTTTGTGTAATTCTATGTACTGTACAATGTGTGTATTTTGGTGTTACCGGTTTGTTTTGTTTATTTGGAACAATAATTATTAGGGTGAAGTATGATTCTCATCTACATATATTCAAATATTTTCGTGTAGAGGTGTTAGATGTACCACCTGGGATTCAACAAGTTTCCTAGCTCAACTGAATAAGTTCTTCCAGACGGTTCTTTACTATTTCCTTTGATATCTTTATTTAATTTATATCGGCTTAAATGTCCGATAATTTTGTTCTATTCCGCCCTTTGCCCTTCCTTTACATTACTTCGTTTATGGATGCCAGGATTTTTCACATGAATTAAAAATATTTCGCTTTGGAACCAAACACTCTCATACCTTTCACACTACTTTTCGTCAATCCAAATCTATTCCACAGAATGTGTGCAGACTCTAAATATCGCAACTTATTCTTCTGGTTCAGAATTTCTTCGCAGAGATCCTTAAACTATATAGTTTTCTGGCTCTATCTAGGCAACAGCTAGGGAGGGAGTTATCAGCCACTTGATTTGGCAGAACACGCTGCTTCGTACTGAATATCGTGTGATACTTGCCTCAAATTATCTACACAGTCTACACAGCTATGGTCCTTTCTATCACTGGCCTTAAATCCAACAACTTTAATGTAGCGCTGCAGTAGTATATGTTGTTTTTGCTGCAATTATATCAAACCATGGCAGTGTCTGTATCGTATACAACTCTATCTCAACCCTTTCCAAAAGTATTCTGCCTGCCCAAACACTACGCACCCCTAAATATTTTGCTTCCATTTTCCATGATATTGTTACGTTTTTTACCTTTTAAAAACGTTTAAAAAATTAGCTCGTAGATTGCAAATAAAATAAAAATAAATTTGTGTTTAGTTTCAATTAAATTCTTTATTGTTCACACAATTCTGTGTGCCACTGTTCACAACTTAATGCAAACAACAACAATTGCTTTGTTTGTTATTCCTCTTTGCACTCTTTTCCGAATGACTTCGCCTTCTCGAAATCTCTATAAATGTAAACTTGTTGTTTACATTATTGTTGTTTGTGTATTTTGTTTATATTTGTTCTTGCAGTGCTTATTGTTTCATTTTTGTTTACTTGTTTATCACTTTTTATACTGGTGTTTTGTTGGTATATTTTTGATTACTTGTTTATTATGTAAACAAGTTCATTGTTTTTGTAGCTTGTGTTTACAATTTTAATGTTAAACGATGTAAAATCAAAACACCATTTAAATTTTCGTAACTATATTATCTTATCCAGGATTCACATGTTTTCACTTAGGAAATTTTCTCTTTGACGTAAGTGATGCTACTGTTACTGTTTTATTACTCCCCACTAACATGCTTCATTGACTTATAACCTCTACACCTCTTTGAATGATGTTAAGATTTATCCTTGGTGTCAGATTTATCCTTGATTATCCTGTACAACAAGTATGACGGAAACGCCAGTATGTGATGATCTACTATGCGTGTAACCAACAGTGCATGCTACAAACCCCTGAAATGTTGTTTGCGCCCATTGATTACCCGAGGTTTTTAGTAAGGATTGCAGTGATGCACTTTATTTTTCCAAGAATTTTGTGTATTTCTTTTAATCTACCCTGATAAGTTTTTCTATTAATATCTTCATTTGCAAACATTTAAATTATATCCAATTGTGGTACTCAGCACTGAAAATTTTCCAGCTTATATTTTCAATTATAATCTTTAACCTCCGCATATTTTGCCTTGCGGTACAAAAAATTGTTTCAAACAAAACTCGCTTTTATGGCTTTGCCATGTTGTTGCTTTACGCTTACGGTTGATATTTAAGTGCGAGCTTGTTAAACCATTTTCCATGCACATATGTATGTACATACATATGTGTATGTGAGAATTTATTTAATTGGCCACAGGACCTGCTTGCCAACACATTAAACGATAACATTGCAGTGCAAGCTATGACTGGTAGCGTTTGACTTTTGCTACAGGAACTGTTTATTGAATTAAATTTTAAAGCGGGAATTAAATGGTTAAACTTGAAGAGAATTTAATGGTTTTCATTAAAGTGTTCGTGGACCATTAATTAAGGAGGGATTAAGGATTTATTAAACCAGGATGAAAGTTTCAATGAGCACTTACTCAGGAGTCAAGCTTGTTCTCACAAGCTGCGTTTAACAGAATCATGTTTATAAGCTCAGACTATGATTTGTGACAACTGAGCTGACCAGCTACTCGGTATAAGAAGGAAATGGCAATCACCAGACTTTAATATTTAACATGGATATTCGCTGTCAACTTTAGGAAAATTATGACTTCAGGATTGGTAAAGGTAAAGGAAATGAAAGTTATTACAAATACACATGCTTCGCTTGTCCTGTCCTGAAAAAGGGAGACCTTACGATATGCGCCAACTACAGGGGTATAAGCCTTCTCCCTTTCACATATAAGGTTCTTACGGGCGTATTGTGTGAACGAATGAAATCATGAAACCCTGATTGGACCTTACAATGCGGCTTCAGACCTGGCAAATCCATCATAGTACAGATATTCACACTACGTCAAATCCTGGATAAGACCCACGGAAAGCAAGTCGACACACCATCTTTTTGTCGACTATAAGGCAGCCTTCGATAGCTCCATATTATAGGCATACCTCCGAAGCTGATAAGGCTATGCAGAATAACGTTGAGCAATTCCTGCAGCTCCGTCAAGGTAAGAATGGACCTCTCCGAAGCTTTTGATACCGCGCCAGGTTTCAGACAAGGCGATCCCTTATCATGCGACCTCTTCAAGTTCGTCTTGGAGAGTATTCTGCTTAAGGTGGGAGTGCATCGCAATGGCACTATTTTCAAAAAAGCGTCCAGTTGCATGCGATGTTACTGCTGCATTTAGTGCTAAGATGGGTCTGTCAGTAAATGAGGGCAAAGCGAAGTATGGTCAAGGAATTTATCTTGGCTCCGGCCTTACCACCAAAAATGATGTCAGTCTGGAGATCAAGAGCAGGATCACTCTTGCCAACAGGTGTTACTATGGTCTCAACATGCAATTGAATTTAAGAAAAACTAATGCTCTACAAGACGCTCAGCCTATTCCTGATTCTTTATGGCAAAGAGTCATGGACCCTATTAAGCACTGATGCAGCAGCCTTGAGAGTATTCGAGAGAAAAGTACTACGAAAACTACTTCGATTCAGTGCGAGTTGGCGATGATTTACGCATCCGATCCAACAGTGCTCTTCAGCAACATCGACGTTGTGCAGCGTTTTAACATCCAGCGGCTGCGGTGGCTCGGCCATGTCGTTCGAATGGTGAAGGATGCTCCGGCGAGACGCGTATTTGATGCGGCGATCTCCGGATGTCGGCGAAGACGGCGACCTTGTTTGCGTTGGAAGGACCAAATCGAGGAAGCCCTGTCATCGATTGGTGTGACCAACTGTCATAGTCGCGCAAGAAGCGCCCGGAAGAATGTGTACGGCAGGGCGAAATCCTTTAATGAGGTTAGTAGGTCATTCACATTTAGTTCTTTTCTAAGAAATTTTTAAGAATTTCTCTTTGAAAGTATTTAAGAGCACCTCAAAGACATCTTATGGCTAAGAGGCAACAGAAAGTAATTTTATATTGAGAAGCTATCTTAAAAATTCACTGCCATTCGCTGCAACTGGTGAAGGTGTAAAAAAATATTCAACCATTCCAGCAACATACATCATGACGCGGAATAAAGAGGAACTGTGGATATTTAAAACCTATTCAAAACCAGAGTCCCCTTAATACCGAACTAATTACTTCCAGGCCTGGCCCTACCTTCTTCAAAATTACGTACCTAATCATCGTAATCCAAAAGAACTGCATTTCCTTCGATATCGACTTTCCTAAATCGAATACTAAAATCGTTCTTCTAAGATCTGAAATCGTATTCCTGAATATATCCTTATGATCAGAAATTTTTAACCCGATTTCATTGAAATTTATCGCCAAATTCTGTAAAGATGATGGTGCTCTGATACGTTTTAAGACATATTGTTACGCTTTTACCCTTTCAAAAACGTTTAATATATGAGTTCGTAGATTGCAAATAAAATCAAAATAAATTTGTGTTTAGTTTTAAATCAATTCTTTATTGTTCGCACAATTCTCCTCTTGAAGGAGATTGACTTTGCTTTACGTTGTTTGCGTTGTTTACGTTATTGTTGTTTGCGTATTTTGTTTAGGTTTGTCCTTTTAATGTTAAAGAATAACACCATTTCCATTTTCGTAACACTCAGATTCTCAATGGAATTCAGAGTGGTTCTGGAAAGTTTGATGATTGTACCATATCTGGCCAATGCATTCGCTCATTCGCCATTTATATCGCTCTACCCTCTTGTTGAAAACATCACAGTAGCCGAAGGCTACTACAGGCTACAGGTCCCAGACCGCCGCTTTTCTATCAGAAAGTATGGTAACATCTTGTTCAGAAATATTGTCGTTCTTAAAGACCACTACCGTAGCTCGTATATCAGCTAATTGCTCTCGAAATACTCCGCAGTGATCTGCCAAGATCATTAACAAAGCTATACCTACCGCCATCCTCACGTACAGCTCCCTCCGCCTTTAAACCACACGTGTAAATATGTACAGGGTCATTAAGAAGCTGTTACATATCATTTTCCTATTCTCTTCTATTTAAAAAGGAAATTCAGTACTTTCTAGAAACATATTGTGGCGACATGTAATCAATATTTCTGTTGTTTCTTAAATTCTTCAGGATAATTAGAATACTCACATTCGTTATGTGTCATTCCCCAGTAACTACATGGCAGACGTATATAGATGTCGTACGCAGCATAGCAATAATAATATTGCTGGGGGATCTTTGTATCCGCCTTAGCTTTGTATCGGCCTTAGTTCTCTTGCTCTGGGATTCCCTGACTAATGTAATATACTAAGTCAGGGACCATATTTTCTTCACAACACTTTATTAAAAGCAAAGAGTGCAAGGCAAGACTCTTGTTCAATACGTTCAGCATCCATTAGAGTCTTCTGTCTAAAATAAGCCGCAGGCAATGCGGTCCATTATTACAACCTTGCTTCGCACACTACTCATGTTGCGATTGTTAATTTTATTCATGAGTGGCGGGACCTACTGTTTAATGTCGACTATGAACGATCTCAGAGCTCTTGTCAGAAGACTGCGGAGAGGAAATCGAAGAAAACCAGGAGTTGAATCAAGGGTTCCTGTCTAATAAGCCAACAAATTGGACTACGATGACTTTGAAAGTCCAACTCAACAAATAACAATACATATAAGCCAGCAGACCAATCAGAACATACCAAATAAGGTGATTGGATCCCAGAGCAACAGGCTTTCGAGGCAGTCTTCTGGCAAGAAGTCTGAGAGTATTGCGAGTTTCTCAAACTCGTCCACTAGGTTCGACGTTAAATTCCGTGTCGAGCCATTCATGCATATTATTAACACACACAGCATGTGTAATGTGATAAGATCGGTTGTTGTCCCGACTAAGGAGTTGAAATAACTAAATTAACTAAAGGCCATTATTACAACTTGCCATTAAATAAACGAGGATGTTAAAGGGCAGATAAATTGTTTTTCAATATTATAAGTGGACAATAAGATGGAAGTGGGCGTTAAGCTAAACGGAGGAACATACTATCTTCAACTTTTAAAGTTAAGTTTCTGTTTGAACCTGCCATATTATATATTATTTTCAATATGGCAACATCAAATATAAACAACATATACAACAAAAAAACGAAGCCCGTCATTGCCACTGCGTTAAAAAACTTGTGTAATTGAGCAGTTTTATGGATATTGCTCCGCCACTGCCATATTTTTGAAAAAGTTAACTTTATTTTATCATTAGGTTGTAATAAAAATAAGAAGTTAAAGGTGGCTTTAAAATTCACTTTAGCTAAAAATACCTTCAACTAAACCTAACTTCAACGGCAAGTTGTAATAATGGCCGTAAGTAAGTTAGTTCACATCCCTATGGTTGTGTGGTAACCGAGTTTTTTTAGCCTACAATTGAAGACTAATTGAGCGCTGTGTGATTTTAATAAGACGACACAATATGATCTATTTTGGCTGCATTGCAGTTTCCAGAATGAGTAGTTCTCCCGACTTCAACTGGCTACTAAGATCATGAGGTTTGACGCAACTTAAAGTCGTTAGACTCTTTCTTCGGGTTGCATCACAAATCGTGTCTACATTAAATGTCGTGGCTTTGTTAAATTTTAGTCGAAATATCGCTTGAAATGTACGAAAAAGTGCTTGAGAACTACTTCAAGAATATCGCCTGCTGCAGTCAACCTAGAGCGACATTGTATTTCATTTACAAGGGCATTTGAGTAGAAAATTTAAATTTAAATTCAATAAAGTCTCTACTTTACTTTAGTTTTTCATTAAAATTTCCTAATGAAATCCAAGTAGAGAGCAAGCACTGACAAGTAGCTGGCCATTTGCAGTTGAAAGCTTCGAACTGATTGCAATTATACGCCATTAAAATGATTATTTTTATAATTTTTAATTTCAAATTATAATTTCAAATTAATTGCAGTTCCATACTACTATGTTTAAAGCTTTCAGTATATTTCTATACTTTTTAGCTTGTAAACGATTTTCTTTCTGAAAATATTAAGAATTCCTTCACGCTTGTTTGTTCTACATCTTCAAGGAAAACAGCAGTTTTGTGAAACTGCATTAAAACTCTTAACAGAAAATTTTCTTTAATGATTATTTTCTTAAAGGAAAATGATGCCGTGTTCTGAAAGCTTATTTTGCTTATTTTGCATTAAAATTAATTTTAATTTTATGCTGCCTTATGCCTTGTGTTTGTTCACATTTACTTTAAAATGTCATTTGTATTCAAAAACGAAAAAAGGAGGATTCCTTGGCCTCTGCCTTATTCTTTACTTTCGAATTTAGTTTACTTTTATCATTTTTAATGCTTTTCAAAAAAGTCTTTGTTTGTATTGCCAAATATTAAATGGAAATACTTTTTCTCTCCTTTGATTTATATTTCAACCATTTATTCGTTGTTTTCACAACAACCAACAACTGTGGACATAAATATGCTATCTTATGGATATTTTATTGGTTGTTATTGTAATTTTTAATTAAATATTTAACATTTTACAAAAAAATTATTTCTGTTTACAGTTCATATTGCTAGAGTATTTGTATTTCATTCATGCCTTTATAAACCTGCATAAATACTTAATGAACCAGCAAACAATTCATCAAAGCATTCCAGATTTTTTAATACTATTCGCTGGTTTTTTGTGTATGCGAGGTTTGTATGAAAATTTAACGAAAGATTTTTATTTACGCATTAAAATCTTTTTTAAAGCTGACAAAGTTCTCTAGCTCAAGTTCTATTCTCAGGCAAAACCTCCAGATTTCCGGGGATGTCATCAGTTTTGTTAACAGGAAAATATAGCAGGGAGTGTAAAAAAATTGGACTCTGAATAATAATTAAGGACTGGTCTTCCAGAATTGCCAAGCAAAGAACATTTAACCGTTTGACTGCTACGCGGCGAAAAGCGCTGCGTTCATTTGTTACGAAAATCGCATTTGCGCTGCAAATTCCAGTGCAAAAATTTAATCAAAAAGCAAAAATAAAATTAAAAGACTAGATATAGGGTCTTCTCTTTATACATAGGTTATTAGAATTTTGTAGATTCTTTTATTATAATTATTAATTGTAGTTTTCAAGCAGTTTTCGAACGTTCTCACCAGAATCGCTTAGCAGTCAAACGGTTAAGTAAGTACACCTGTTGCACTAAGCTTAACTTGCTTACTTACTTAATTGGCCATCATCAGGACTGCAGATTCTTTCATCACTTACGTTGCCTGTGTTAATTTTATAGATGTGTGGCAGGACCTACAGTTTAAAGTCAACTCCAAGCGACAGATTTTTGAGAAACTTTCATGGCATTTTTTCCTCTCTTTACTACTGAGAAAATGTCGCCAAACATATATTTTTTCCCATCATTTGTTTCGTTCTAGATAACTGAGCTGTGGTTGGAATCATGGGCTTGCGTTTAATAAGCAAACACACTACCTACTAGACTCCGGCGACTTTATGAATGGAATATCAACGTAAAACAGTCTATATAAACTAGGACCTGGCAATAAAATTAACGAGGGCGGCTCGGCTATATGTAGCGAAAGCAATTTCATGTAAAACTATCCAAAATGAGTCAAAATTGGAGCATAAGGGAGTAATGCCTATACATAGGAGCATGGTCGACATATTCTGTTTATAGCATCGAGGGGATCATTTAGTGGGTGATTTTTAACCGTTTGGGTTTTAAAAATAGATAAGGTGCAGAGAACATTTAAAGGAGAATTACATATTTATTTGGGGTGGTAAAGTAGGGGCCTACATTCACTTTTTAAATTTCATTTGATTTAAATGTCTCCGTAGGTGTGTGCTAACATAACATAACATAATTGGTCATTACAACCCTTTAGTCAGGATTACATCCCAGCTTCTCACACCACTTACGTAGCGTGTGTTAATTTTATACATAAGTGGCGGGACCTACAGTTTAAATTCGACTCCGAGTGACAGATTTTTGAGAAACTTTTTCATGGCGGCAATTTTATTTACTCTCCGAGTTTTTGCCAGAAATCTGCTGAGAGGAAGTCGCCGAAGAAATATTTTCTCAAATTTTGTTGTGCTGGAGATGTTTTGCCCAGTGCTTGAACCGTGGCTTCACATCTACAAATTTATGAGAAACGGTTGAGAGTAAATCGCCTAAAGAAATATTTTTATTTTTTCAGATTTCGTTTTATTGTAGCTGGGGTTTGCACTATGGACTCGCATCTAATAAGCAAACACAGCACTGACTAGACTATTACAACTTGCGAGAGAGCAAAACCCTGAAATTTAATTGATTCCACAGTGCTATTGAACTATCCCATGATCTTAGTGCTATTCAGACAGAAATGATGACAGTCACGTAGACATTTAGACACTCACATGTGACATAAAGGCAATCTCCGAATAGGGTCTTATGAATAGTTGTTTATTAACACACAAGCGCAGCAATAATATTGCATCGTCTGTGTCTATTGGGGGTGTAAATATTACTGGTTCTGAAGTTCTTGATATTCTCGGCATGAAAATTCATTATGATGTACGCTTGAACCAGCACATTTCGAAAAAAGCATTCATGTGCCTCGGCTTCTTAAGACCGCCCAAGAAATACTTCGCTTCATCTGCTCTTTTTACATTTTTTATACCACTTATATCCACCACCACTTATGAATGGAATAAAACTCCCATGAGTTGGCCGGAGCCTTGTAGTCTATTTTGAGGCGCTCCGACCGCGTACAGCAGAGGACGGGGGTACTTATTAATGACCGTACGTTATCCAACTCTTTTGATTCATTGGAGCATCGTCGCTATGTGGGTTGTGTTTCACTTTTCTATCGCTACTACAACAGATTTTGCTCAAGCGAATTAAGCGGATTTGTTCCCGAGAATCATGTATTCCCACGTAACACTCGTCTTTCTCGGTGAATACATCCGTTTGTGGTCGATTGGCCACACACTGCATTACAGACATAATTCGTTCATTAGCCGAACTATGGAACTCCCTTCCTTTAGAGATCCTTCCTGTCGCTTATAACATAAAAAGATTCAAATCGAATGTCCACAAACACTACTCCCTCTTTCCTCCTACACATAACATATTTTCCTAGTTCCAACACAATGCACTGCATGAGTAAGGACTATCACCTTAGTGTTGGTCGTACAAAAAACAAAATGATTTGACAGTAGAAAGGCTTTGCTTTTGCTGTAATTTAGTGATCATAATTTAGTTGATTCCGTTGACAGTTACTTATTACCACGCATGATTTCTAAAGTGTGAGATATTCCGGTAAGTATTTCCATAAGAACAGGAGAACGCCACTTTGCAGTATCATACAGAGAATTTTGAATTATTTCAGGACTTTAGAAGATTTCGAGAGCTTCTCGTATTTTTGTGTCACCTCAACATTTTGCTGGGTTGCATAGCAGACTTGCATGCGTTTCTTAATTTATTTATGAACGTACAATGTATGTCCTCCGGCAGTCTGTAAAAGTATTCGAAATAAATTCGACAGTTTTTAAGTTAATAAATAAAGTTTTTCTTTCATTCCACATTCTTTTCCATTCTTACCTTTACTTATAACTTCCAATAAACTTTCATTTCCTTTTTCTCTTTCATTTTATGAATAATTTTCTCCAATTCTTTTTTTTGTTGCTAAATTTTAATAAAGTTGTCAGCATTTAATATGCCAGTATTGTGTTGGCAACACTGCGACTCTAGAGTACACAAGACAGCAAATATTGATGCCCAGTAGGTGGAAGTATGTATACGTATTTGTACTGTTTCATACAATTTGTATGCAAAGAGTGGATGTTAGTTTGATGCAAAACATGAAACATTAATATGGCAAGGAATTGTTTATTACAAGTCGTAAACACAGTCCAAGGAAAATAAATAAAACGGCGCAACATAAAAGAGGAAAAGAGTATACTTTCTCAGCGTTAAACAATCTCAGTAAGAGCGTTCTGATGACCAATGTTGTGTGTTGGATTGGATAAACACAGAACCATAACTTCCATTACAGATTATCAATTAAAAGGAGATCATCCGCGATAACAGTGCTCTGTTTAGCACTGACATAGATGACTAATATATGCACAGAGTCATAAATTCCAGTACAGTTCACATATATTACATAATTGATTATTACAACCCTTTAGTCAGGATTACGACCTAGTTTCTTACACCACTTATATTGTGTGCGTTAATTTTTATACATGAGTGGCGGGACCTACAGTTTAAAGCCGACTTCGAACGACAAATTTTTGAGAAACTCTTCACGGAAATTTTATTTACCCTCAGAGTTTTTGTCAGAAGACTGTTGAGACCATGACGCCGGAGAAATATTTTTTTCGTTTCGTTGGAGATGTCTGATCTGTGCTACGATATTCCACAACAGTGGTTATTAGACAACATCATGAAGAGAGCCTTTTAATACAAGTTTTTTTAGTTGATAAACTGTAATGAAATGATTTCGACGTGGTCTAATAGGCAGTGTGATGGGTTATTAGACGTCAGGCCTCGGTTCAAACCCCAGGTCAGGCATCTCCAATTGAAAAAATATTTCTTCGGCGACTTCCTCTCGGCAGATTTCTGGCAAAAACTCTGAGAGAAAATAAAAGAGCCGTGAAAAGTTTCTCAAAACTCTGTCGCTCAGAGTCGACTTTAAACTGTAAGTCTAGCCACTCATGTATAAAATTAACACACACAGCATAAGTGGCATGAGAAGCTAGGTTGTAATCCTAACTAAAGGGTAATGTAATTCTCAATTATGTATGTGTATGTATAAAATATCATCTAAATTTTGTATATGTTTAACCGACTTATTGAAATATATGTCACGGCTGCTTTAATTTTCCATGACTCTGTCTCATAAATCGGCATGAATTTAACCGATGGCATGCATTTTTGGCTTTGAGAAGAGCTGCGTCTTAAGATAACATAACAAGAATAAGTTTAACATGTCAAATCACATCATCTCAGCAGCCAGTGCAGATCATCACTAAGTGAGATGACAATATACTCAAATCGCTAGTGTAGCATATCAAATGTGGTACTAGCGTGACGACATGCTGTTGAAACATCATGTTGTTGATGTCCAAATCGTCCAATTATTGCCAAAAGAAATTGTGAATCATCATCTTGTAGTGCTAGCCACTGACAATGATTGCCAGGCCGATGTTGTTCTCAAAGAAATATTACCTGATGATGCCATTCCGAAATCCACAACAAACATTAACTTTTTAGGAATGCATTGGGCACTCTCCGGTCTTATGTGAATTGAAATGGTCGAAAATTAGAATATAATGCTGAAGATTATTTTTCGCTTAAAATTAGAGCCCAGTTTGTGGTTCATGTCTGTGCTTAGTTAATGATTTGTAGCGGCAGATTTCATAAATGGCAAATAATTTCACAGATGGGCCTTCAAAATGACTGTCAAAATTCGAAAGTCTTCGTCGGGAGACCCTAAATCTATCTATCATGAGTGGCCCAATGTAGATGGGAATACAACTTTTGAAAGTAAATCATCGTATTACGATACCACGCATCGTCACCTTGAAAATTTCCAAGGAAACGAATATAATATACGTCTTGATCCATTTGACTCCTAGTGGGAGTGTAATGCCACATTAAATCTCTTCTATAATGTCTGCTTACTGCCACCTTCGATATGTCTTGAGGTCTTCTCAAATCCATCGTACCAACTCAATACTCTTTTTGCATTTGATGTTACTCTTGTCGCCGTAGTCTAGTGGGTAGTGTGTTGGCTTATTGTGAGACCTAAGACCACGGTTCAAACTCCAGGTCAGACATCTCCAACAAAATTAAATTCGAAAATATATTTCTTTCGGCGACTTCGTGTCAGCAGATTTCTGCCAAAAACTCTGTGCACACAATAAAAACTGCCATGAAAAGTTTTTCAAACATCTATTGTTCGTAGTCGGGTTTAAACTTTAGGTTGCGCCACTCCTGTATGAAATTAATACACACAACATTAGTGCTGTGAGAAAGTAAGTCGTAATCCTGGCTGAAGGGGTTGTAATGACTGTTTTTGCATGTACGCTACTCTTGCTTTAAGCAGGGAGATTACATATATAAACCTGCAGTGACTTTATGTCGCTTGCGGTGGAATTTCATTTACATTTTAATAGATTCTTGTTCTGGAGTAAATTTCACAGTCTGCAATAACTTGTTTACCTTCTTAGCCTGAAGTCATTCAGGAAGAATTGGCTTTTTGAGAACAACCACATTATTACCTATCTTCCATGTAATGCCTTCAAGAGGCTTCATTTGCATTGGTACAGAAAGTCTTTTTCTTCGTCTTTCCATCACTATTCCGCTGTTTAAACTCTTCAGTGGATATGAGATTAGAACTCTACTTATATCTCCAAAGCATTATTGTTTGCTGCTTTTAATATTTATTTTGTTTTATTTGCTTTACAACAACACTTTGTTTTAAAAAGTTTTCCTCATTTTTCTGCTTTTAATTCCAAACCATTTGGATTCACTCGACTTTGGTATTTATTTTAGAGGATGGCTAGTAATTTTTCTATTCAAGATGACAATGGAATTTGAAAGTTTTGAAACAAGTTTGCACAACAAGATGCCCGCACACCGTGTTGTCATGATGCAGAACTAGGAAATATTTCCTCTCTACAAAACTAAGCTGTTTAATTGTTTTGGTTTTATAACGTCACCATGAATGATCAAAAGAATGTGGATGTGAATGTGGATGACGAAGGTAGACGTTGATAAGAATCCATTATTTTCCTTTCATTTCATCTGCGAAACTTATTTTTGAATGGTTTTTCTTCAAATTGACTGCCTGGCTGTTTGACTAACTGACAGCCAAGACTATGGAAAGAATTGAGTTGAGTTGTATTGACTTGATGACTAAATGACACTCCGCTTTAGAATTTTACAAGAGTTTTGCAGTTGAAGCGGGCAACAACAATTTATGTTGGCTTGTTTTGAATAGCAGCCCAGCAATTTCTTTATTGTATTTCTGATAACGTTGTTAATTTGTTTGTCACTTGGGATGTTTTGTGTCCAGTGAGTCAGTCAGTTAGTTGAATACCCCTTATACAATCAGAGCAATACACATAACGCTTTAGAATTCATGGATTTCTTTTTGCGTGTTTAAAAGAGGACATTAAGCATAAGAAAACAATTACAATATCCCGGCGGAGATCGACTAAATTATTTTCCGTACGTCATCAAAATAAACGCTTAATTTAAGTCAACATAAAATCCTTCATGAAAGTTAGTTTAAGTTACGCGGCTGACCTTACTTGGAAGTTAAAGGGTCTAGCTATCACACATTAATATCCAAACAAGGATCGAACATACCTTTAGGCAACTATCGGGACTTCCAAAAATATTTCGCTAACCTTTGTTTTAGGGATAAGTATAACAAAAAATGTGAGGTAAGGAACCTTCTCCTCAACAAGGTGGGAGCTGAGCACTGGCAAAGGAAGTGAAGAATAATCTTCTGCTTTGATTTGCTGTATCCAAGTTCTGTCAACTTCTAGAACCCTACTGTTATTATTCTATGTGGTACATATCTAATGCAAAAATACAGTCGAAAGAGAATGACATCTCCAAGCAATAAAGATCATCAAACAGTAATTTATTTATTTATTTATTTAAGTCAATGGACAAATTCATTACTGACTAATAACACAAATCAGATTCTTAAAAATAGAAGTAATAGTTACAATAAAAATAAGAAAAGTTACGAATTGAGAAAAACAATAAAGTTATGAATTGAGAAAAACAATAATGTTCCGTTTTATAACTCAAGAATTTAAAGAAAAATCAACAAAGACTGACAAATAATTAAATTGACGGCAAATTTTAGTTAACGGATCAGCAACTGCATAATTAGTTCTGCAGAATTGAATATAAATAAGATTATAACAGCGGAAGTTACGACGAGGAACGTTGAATTTAACAGACCTTAACTGAAATTCACAGCAAATATTACCATTGATTAGGTTAGTCATGAAGGATATATTTAACATTAATCGACGACTCTTAAGGGTAGGCAGTTTGATTAAAGCCAGTCTGCTAGTATATGAAGGCATATCCAAGTAATTCCAAGGCCACGCAAGCAGAACAGTAGAAATTGTTTTTGAACAGATTCGATGTGTTCGCTGTAAACATTATAGTGAGGATCCCATACGATGCATCCATACTCTAAAATTGGTCTGACAAGCGATACGTATAACTGTTTAGTAATAAATGGATCTGAAAATTTCTTTGCCCAACGTTTTATGAAGCCAAGAGTGCTTCTTGCCTTATTTACAGGCAAAGTGATATGATCATTAAAGTTTATTTTTGTGTCTAATAGGATCCCAAGATCAATAAAAGAGTCCACTATCTCCAATTGATGACCTCCAAGCAAGTAATTAACCGCAATAAAATTATTTCTTGAGAACCGCATACATTTGCATTTTTTAATATTCAGCTCCATCATGTTGTACTCGCACCACAAAAAGAAATTATTGAGAGCACTTTGAGGATAAATATGTTCGATGAAATTATTACATCGTCAGCATACATCAAGATATTGGGAAGATCGTTTATAAACAGCGAACAAAGATGTGGACCAAGATGGCTGCCTTGAGGAACACCAGACAGCACATAAATATACTTAGATAAGCTATTGTTCACACATACAGTCTGCTTTCTACCAGTCAAATACGACTCTAGCCATCTTAAACTCCTATGACTATACCCATTACACCCATTTTTGCTGGAAGCAATTGGCTTTTCTACAATAATTTTTGAGTTTCTAAGCAACATATGCGATAATTTTGCTTGTTGACGTAACCGCCATGTAAAGACAAACGTTCACGGAACATAACGGAACGTGTACATTCGTTTATAGCATAGGAAAAGTAATGCAAATGGTTACCGAAATTACATTACGGTTCGGTAATCGCTCTTATTGCTTCGCATATTCTAAAAGCGAACTTACGTTCCGCAAACGCTCAGCTATTTCTACCATAAGAAATGACCTTCAACGCAGTAGAAAATTTTGTACGAAAACTCAGCATCGGAAACTTGGCTTTATTTGTTCAGGGGAAGCGACTCAATGAGGACGGAGTTGCAAATCATAAAATAGGGTCAATTGCTGAAAACTCCTCGAAATTCAGAAATTCGAATTATCCGTTTCATTAACAAGAGCATTACTTTCCGCCGTCCATACATTGTGATGATGCACAGACCTGACTACCGCAATTATCCTAGAGGTGTAAGTACAATTCAAGAAACCTTTTATTCCTACATATACGTCCTCTCCAAGTTCTGTCAACTTCTGGAATTTATGTGTTGAGTTGCTGTCGTTATTCTTTCTTTAGTAACTTTTGTACTCTTTTCTTCAGAATTTGTGTTTTGAAATAAAATTTTCATCTAAAATTTCTTATTCGACTCTCGTTAAATAGTTTTCCTTAAAATTTCATTACTTTTTCATTTGCAATAAAATACAGCACATTTCTGTCAACTTCTAGAACTTGGCTGTTAAGTTGTTGTGGTTTTTCTTTCAGAATTTTTGTGCTGAAATAAAATTTTCTATCCAAAATATCTTATTCGGCTCTCGTCAAATAGTTTTCCTTTAAATTTCCCGTGATTTTTCATTTGCTGTAATCTACAGCCAGCACTTATGACAAATTTCTCTCAACTTCTAGAACTGGACTGTTGTGTTGTTGTTGTTGTTATTCTGTTTTTATTATCTTTTGTGCAATTTTCTTCAGAATTTTTGTAATGAAATAAAATATTCAATCTAAAAATTCTTGTACGACTCTCGTTAAAATGTCTTTCGTAAAATAAAGCACTTAAGCAAATTTAATGCACCCTCCGCATTTCACTTTTGTCTTACGTTAGTATGATTTCTAACCCAAAAATGGCTACAGCCATATTAATTTTAATGTTAAATGTGGGCACGAGTGTAAGGGTACTACTAGGGCTTGAAGGAAAATGTTTATAATACTTCTCCTGCTGCAACTAAATAGAGGATGACTATGTCATCAAGTCTCACTCCAAGTCCAAGTATGTTGGAGTACTTTTTTGTTGTTGTTGTTGTAATAAAACTAAAATATGAAGAAAATGGAAAAGAAACAAAATTGTTATCACCTAAAATATGGACAACAAATGTTGCATTTAAACAAATATTATAATGGCACAGTTTCTAGGCATGCCAGCTCATTCCATTACCAGCTCAGTTCAGTTCCTGCATTCTCCCAGGGAAATATAATGAAACTAAAAACATACTGCATTTTATTTTAATAATTTTGTCATATTAATGTGCCACCATAATTACGAATATTTCATAGAAAATATTACAAAAAAAAAACAGAGAAAAAGTCACTAAAAGGAAAGGAATCCTGTAGTTTAAAATAATGTTAAGTACAGCAGAAATTTGGGGTTTCATTTAATTTTTTTGTTTGTTTGAATATTTACAAATAATTGAAACATCCATAAATATAATGAAAATACTCTTCCGCATCTTTAAGTTTTGGGCCACTAGAAGCAGAGCTAAATAATGATGTTTGTACGAACGAAATGACCAACGTACAGATTTAATCAAATTAATGAAAATGCAAAAATATTTGTGTCATCACAAAATAAATGGAACTAATGCAAAAATAATAGCAAAACATCTGGAAATTAATGTTTTTTCTTTGCCTTAGAAAATAAGTAGAAAATATTAGAAAAATGAATAGAAAGCTTAGAGGAATATTTTGAAAAGATAAAAAAAAATTAAAAAATTAAATTTATATTTATTTAATTTAAAAAATAATAAAAAATACTAAAATTGCTTCTAACAATAGCCACAAACTAAGAATTATTGACCCAGTTGCTAAATATAGAGAGAGACATTCCGGATTTTGCTGTTACCCATTCTTGCATTTCTTCTGCATTCCACTTGTTTCACTATGAACTGCAACCTGATAAGGTTAAATTAAAAGTGATATGTGACGTCATCACACATAAAAATATTACGTCATGATGATCATGCACTCATATCGCTCGTGTAGAGTATCCAATGTGGCATAAGCTGAGTGACACGTAGCGCCATTTTGTTGAAACCACATATTATCAAATCGTTCAATTCAGACCAGTTGATAAGCAGCGCCTTTAAGTGCTCGCCGTTAACAGTGGTGGCCTTGCCAACGTTGTTCTTAAAGAAATATGAATCGATGACATTATTTTTTATATTTATTTTATATTATTTTATTTATTTTTTATACATTTATAATTTTAACGTCCCATTCATACAGATTTAGGCTTCATCGCTGAAGACGACTTTTCGATGAAAATAAGGGCTCATTCAGTGAACACACGTAGTAGTCTGTGGTTCATAGCTGTTCTTCCTTTGTGATTTGGCGCGGCAGATTTCATAAATGGCAACTAAGTTGAGCCTTCAACAAAATGGCCGTCAAAATCGCTGTCCAAATTCGAAAGTATTCGATGGTAGACCCTAAGCTTGAGCGACCCAATGTACATAGGAATACAACTTTTGAAAGTAAATCATCCGATTACGAAACCACTCATCGTCACTCTGGAATTTTTCAAAGAAGCGAGAATTGTTTGATTACTTTGACTCCAAGTGGGAGCAAAGGGTCACAATAAACTCTTCTATCTGTCTTGCACAATTAAATCCACTTCTGAGCACACTGTTCCAATTTGGATCTTCTCCAAGTATAAGCTGATTTAGACCTTTACTGCCATCATCGATATGGCTTGGGGTCTTCTCTAGCTTATTATCGTAACAACTTAATATTCTTTTTGCTTACGATATTACTCTTGTCGCCGTAGTCTAGTAGGTAGTGTTTGGCTTATGAGAACTGAGGCCACTGTACAAACTCCAGGTCAGACATCTACAACAAAATGAAATACGAAAAAACCTCTATAAGAAAGATTTTTTGAGAAATTTTTCAAGACAATTTTTTATTTACACTCAGAGTTATTGCCAGAAATCTGCTGAGACTGGAAATCGCCGAAGAAATTTTTTTCCATATTTCGTTTTGTTGGAGATGTGTGACCTGGCTGTTGAATCAACGCACTACCTACTAGACTACGCGACTTACCATTTACATCACTTATAACCTTGTCTTGGCGACCACATACAAAAGAGGGCCGAGGTGCTTATTAATGACAGTAGGTTATCCAGCTCTATTGATTTATTATGACACCATTGCAATGTGGCTTGTGTTTCGTTATTCTACTACCAATTTAACAGTATGGGCTTGCGTCAAATAAAGGCGTTGTTTACCAAATTTAGCATAGTTTAATGCAATACATGCCTGTCATGTAGAGCATATTCGTTTGTGGTCGATTGACCCTGGAAACACACAATGCATTACACACAGGACTCATTCTTTAGCCGCACTATTCGTAACTATCATTCTGCAGAGGGTTTTTCCTTTAACGTAATCACCCCGCAAAAACCACACTCTCCTCTTTTTCTCTCAAATAACCTATTTTCCAATTTCTAATACAATGCACTTCCATCATCATCCCCAGAATGTTGATCTTAAAAAAAGAAACACGCGTAAGGTTGACACTTAAACCAATTCGTTATTCATGTTGTGCTATCAGCCATTTATACTCCTTCTATACCCAGCAATGTCCATGAAACTAACACTAGATAGTATCATCAATGTTATCATAAATTGGGCTGTCATTACGCCTTTGCGTGGCTGCTAGGCAGTAACACATTAAGTGACTGGCAGTCTTTTCCTCTTCCTCAGACTCACGGCTTCTGCAGAAGTCATTCTTCGGAATGACAAGTAGTTCGACGTGCCTACTAAAAGGCCCTTGCGAATCGCTATTGTGCGATGGCTGGCGATTTAATGGCAGAAGTAAGTCCCTCCTCTTCATGTCCATACGTGTCCAGTAGAGTCTAGCAATATTGTACATATCTTCCAGCTGCCAACGATATTGAGACTTCGTGTAAAACAAGTGGATAATATCCAAATTAACTAAAGTAATGGCAATACGAATGCACTGAAACAAGTCGGAGATTATCAGCCCCGTAACGGTTGTAGTCAGCTCATCAGCAATGCAGTTTCCAATGATATCCGTGTGTCCAGAAACCCATTTAAGAGTTATCTTTGAATGATCAGCAATTTCCTTGAAAAATCCTCGGCATTCATGGACAAGGACGGACATTGAAATTACGTTCTTTTGGGATCAGCATAGAAAACCTGGCTTTATTTGTTCTTGGGGTTGGACTCAATATGGATGAAGGTGCAAATCGTAATATATGCCCAATTGCTGAGAATGCCATGGAATTGATAAATTCGGATTATCTGCCACAGTTTCATTAACAGGAGTGATACTTTCGGCAGTGCATATTTTGTGTTGGTACACTGTTCTAACCAACATAATTAGAGGTGTGATTACAATGCATAAGACTTTTTATTCCAACGTATACGTCTTCTCCAAATTCTTCTAGAACTTGACTGTTAAGTTGTTGCGGTTATTCTTTCTTTATTAACTTTTGTGCACTTTTCTTCAGAATTTTTGTAATGAAATAAAATTTTAAATCTAAAGTTTCTTATTCGACTCTCGTTAAATGATTTTCCTCAAAATTTCCCTATTTTTCATTTGTAATAACAGCCACCACTTAAGCAAATTTAATGCACCCACCACACTTGTCTTTTAAAACATCTTAACCGTTGATAGAGCCTTAAAAAACGTCAAAATTCTAGCTTATGTATCACTTTTGATACATACTTGTAGTACATAGAATTGTCACGATTATTTCAATCCATTTTAATAAAACTATTTTATATTATTACATTTTATTATCACTTTTATTAAATTTACGTCAACATTTTTGACATGATGTACATTGTAGCATGGCTTTTTACATAAAAATCTAACACCTTATGTCAGCTTGGTTTTATTTTTTTCTAAATGGTAATAATTTGACATCTAGCATCCTTACTTTGTAGCGATTTATAAGTTTCCAAATGTTTAGATGGGGCAGCTTATTGTTACTCCTATCAGTAACATTCCCAAAAGAGGGCTGGCTGAAACCTGATGGTACAAACAATTGTTATACAGGTTTCCCCAAATACGGCTGTAAGTAGTTGCTACGCACGTAGCATGTACTTGAATCTAAAACTGTCAATTCGATTTCGGTGGACCACGAAATTTATAACGACCATAAAATTTAATTAGTTACTCATCTATAGCAGAAAGATTTTCAACTCAGTTTTCGAAAAGGAGTAATAGGTGTAAATTTATCATCATTTCCGAGTAGCACATTATCAAAGCTAATGATTCTGTTATTTTATACGTACATAGTTGACCGAAATATTATCATCTGTAAAATAAATCATAGGATGAAACACTTTCGTCTAATGTTAGTCTGCCACGTGAGATAAATATGAGAAGATCAGTAAGAAAGACTCTACAACATTTCAGGAAACAGCTGCTAGAAATCTGCGTGAAAATTGGTAATATTTTCCCTTCCCAAACTACTAAAGGCATTCGGTTCTCTGTTCGAAGCAGTACTGTCTTTGGCGATAAACATCCTTTTGGCATGGTTGTTGTTGCCAATACTTTCGTCAGTTCATTAGACGAGCTTCTGTTTTATTTTTCTTCAGAGTCTTCAGCAGCAGAAATATTACATACATACATACATATATAATCGGTCATTACAACCTTTCGTTATAAACTGGAAAGTTCTGAACTGAGGTTTGGACCTTGGTCTGACGTATAATAAGCTAACACGCTACATACCAGACTACGATTACTCAATCAATATCAAGAGCAGATAATTCAATCTCCTCATTTTCATCCAACACTTAACTTTCAATTCCTTCTCAAATACCAAAAAATTTCAAAGATGATACATAAGCCAGAATCATGAAGTTTTTGAATTTTTTAACCCCTGTTGGGTTTAAAATAATGGCGATAACAATATTAACGAATTAAAAAATATCATGCATGTAACTTTTTCTGAATTAAAGTTATGTATATTGTCTTAAAAATTGAAATGTACCATTTTTGGTACAAAGCTCGATATAGGGTTAAGTTAGTAAGGTTTCGAACCGAAAAACGAAAACAAAATAGATATTACTGCGGTTTGAAGTAAAATGCTTATGATATTTCTCTTCAATCCTAACTGCCATAATTATCCCAGAGGTGAGTACAATGCAAGCGACTAAATACTGGCATACGTACGGTATTGTACAGTCGGTGTTAATCGTTTTTCCTGGAGTTTACAATTGTTTGTGAGTCTACAATTGTTTGCATTTAAAGTTAAACAATACATAAATAATAATAACAATAATAATGGCATAAATTAAAATTGAAATCAAAATGGAAAAGAATTAAAATCTGTCAAAATAATAAGAGACAGGCAAAAGACAAAAAAAAATTCCATCAAAAATTCCCATTTAATTGAAATTTAAAAGCTAATTGAAGAAGCGTTGATAATAAATTCTGTTGTAGAAAAAAAACGGAGAAAAAAATTGATTTAAAATTTGTTTTAAATTCTATACTGTTTTCTTATTTAAAAAATAAAAAATAAAATAAAAAATTTTTGCTTTTTGTTGAAATTTGCATAAAAATCAATTGAATAAATTGACACCTTTTGTGTATATAATTTAGGAAATTTGATGTGATCCTTTTTTTTGTTCTTTTTATTTTCACTTTTATTATCTCTGATATAAATTTAAATATTCATGTAATTATTGTTGTTTTTTTTTTAATTTTCTCTTGCGTTTTTCTGTTTCTCTCTGCGATTTGGGATTAAAAATGAACGAAAGTGAATATAAAAATAAAGGGGGGTTTCAATACAATTATAACATAATCATCAGAGACATATTCATTATTGTTGTTGTTTTTTTTTAAATTCTATTGTAAAAAAATAATTTTAATTATTTCAAAACCGTAGCAAAAAAAAAGAAAAAAAATTAGCATATGGCCCCATAAAATTTAAAACAGTAAAATACTATAAAATTTATGGGAAGTACTTTAACCAAATGTAAGCAAAAGTAATAAAAACATGGCAAAATTTAGTACCATTTGTGGCTCCATATAGAGGGGCATCGTGGGATGTATGATGAATGACAGAGGTTCTATACAAATGAACTGCGTTGATATATGCAGACAATGATGCAATAAGGGTCAGCACAAGCAGTGACTATCCACTACTGTGTACCTTCGCCGCCTGATTAACACCTATAAGACCACAATGGTACTATTCTCCAGAAGGGGAAAAAATAAGAACAGGTGAAGGGGGACGGCAATACTATCTATGTATCAATCAATCAATACTATCAATAAATATCAATCAATACTATCAATCTAGATTGACAGTAATCAATACTATCGCTATAAAAGCAATGTACGAGATTGACAGGAGTAATAGTAATAAACCGTATGGAAATTGAAAGTAATGAGCAGCTAGATAAGCTTACCAGGAGGAAGTTTCCATGTCCCTGATTTCCTCACATTCTTTTGGTGCAGCGAGAAGCGTAATTTGTAATGCCACACTCTGCGACAGCGTAGATAAAGGGAGGTGAAGACTTTTCATAAATTAAACGAATCTGAGGCAATTAACTGAGAAAGTATTTGAATCAAACTATATAAGTGTCCCCTAGAAATAGTAACCAGTTGCCAGTAGACTTAGAAAATTTTTATTCCAAATATGAAGATTCAGTGATGAGTACTAGGCAGAAATTTATACTTACCGACACAGTACATTATGCTGAATATAGTATAGCAACAGGATTGGTAGGATTTTTATAGGCAAGCCCTACATAGCTTAAGGACAGTACAATACATGACATAAATATGGACTAATATTCGGCTCCTGGGTGAATTAGCATAACAGAAACTAACGGCACAAAATCAGGGACTTTTCACAGACAGTACACTGTATTGGTAGACAGAATGCTTGCAGAAAAATCTTGATATGCAGGGAAGCCGTACAGTAAAATGTAATGCACACGGGTATACCCAAGTTCCAAGTTCATTCTCCTTAGTCGCGGGATCTATAGGGTCTTTTACTAAGCACTTTCCCTATTTAAATTTAAAATAAAAACAAGTGTGTATTAGATGAAGTCGCCGTAGTCTAGAAGGTAGTGTGTTGGTTATTAAACGTAAGGCAATGTTTCAAACCACAGGTTACACATTTCCAAAAACGAAATACAAAAAAATATTTTTTCGGTGTCTTCCTCTTAGCAGATTTCTGGAGAAAGCTCTTAAAGTAAATAAAATTGTCATGAAAAAGTTTCTGAAAAATCTGTCGTTCGGAATCGACTTTAAACTGTAGCTGGTGAAACTCATGGAATAAAAGTAACACTTACTACAGGGGTTGGTGTGAGAAACTAGTTCGTAATCTTGACTAAAGTGTAAATATATGAAATCATAATACATCTGTGTTGAAACCATACATCTACCTTAGAACGGTTTTTTTCTAAAAGAGTATGTAGCATAACAAAGTGTCAGATTACACAGCCCTGCAAATTTGGACTTTTTTGTGCAAATAAGATGGCTCCAGGTGACTTTCCATCACGTCAGGTTTTCGAGAAAAAGGGGGTTGAAACCCCCTAAAAATAGCGTTTTTGGCCATTTTTTAAAAATTGTAGAGCTAAACACTGACGTGCTAGAATCATCGCTATCGTCAGAAATTGACAATTGAACTTTGCTCTTTAAAATGAGCCCAAAGCCAAATTGTTTGCATGCACCCTTAAAGTAGGGGCTGGGTTTATGTCATGGGGTGTAAGAGAAAAAGAAACATTACGGAGGTCCTTAAAAATTAATCAGATTTACTTGAAAATTGTTACTCAGGGTTTTTAGGGTCGCTGACTACAGATCTTCATTCGGATTTAAAAAATTCAAAATGGCGGATCCAATATGGCGGTCAAGTAAATCTGATCAATTTTTATAAACCTCGACCGCCCTATTGGATCCGCCATTTTGAATGAATTCGTGTTCAGCGCACAAAATGCCTTCGGAAACACCTGGAGCCAAATTATTTGCAAAATCCATGCATGGCTGTGTTATCTTTCATTGCTTAGGCTTGTTTCGAAACATTACTTAAAATTATGGAGATTGCTGGTTCTGTTCAGGGGACAGTTAAGCCCTCGATATAATTTGGTCGGGCCGCCATAGTCTCTGATAAAACTTATGTTAGATTTGAGTTAAATAGAGTTTACACGACAGCCATACATTGCAATAGCCAATGTAAACAATGTAATTTGAAGTTTTCCTTGCAATTACTGTTCAATCAAAAAGGATATTGAAAAACTACAAAGCAATCGACATCCTTAACTAGTTATATACAGTGAGCGTCAAAAGAAACTGTACACTTTGGAAAATTCTAACAATCACAAAACTCAACTTTTACTTTTTTACCACTTAAGGAGAGTGCCCGAAAAAATTTGACAAAATTTCGAAATTTTTTGTAGATTATTTTTTGTTTCAATTTTAAAAAACTGGCAATGAAACAATTTTAAAATAAGGGTAATGTATATTTTGTTTTTAATGTACAGTTTCTTTTGACGCACACTGTACCCGTGATCAAGCATTGGAAGCTATAAAAATATTTTCAAATAAGAAAAGCATATAAAAAAGGTAATAAAATGAGAAGGAGAGAGTAGTAGAGAAAGAGAGAGAGAGAGAGAGAAAGAGAGAGCGTAAAGGAATTTGTAAAGGACAATCTTAATTTATTGCAAATGTTTTATAGTTGTGGTTGTAATTTTCTTATAGGAATGTAACGGCATTGCAAGAAAGCCCATATAAACTACAATCTGGCAATATAATTGAAGAAGACAGCGCGCGGCCACATATGGCGAAAACAAGTTTATATAAAATCACCTAAAATTAAAACAAGAGCGTAAGGGAGCATGATCTATACATAGGAATACATATGTACATATTGTTATGAAAATAAATAAAAACAGTCTAGATACGGGCTCTTGCCTATTAAGTTGGATGAATTACACTGAATCAAATAAGTCTCCGTACAGATTACTTCATTTTATATATTGATAAGTTAACATCGATTAAAACAAGATATGATTGATTTTTTAAGTTTTATTTTATAAGTCTTGTAATTTAGGAAATAACATAAAATAAATAGAACATAATTGATTAAAAACATAACAAAGGGTAATTTTATCAACTCCTTATATAAAATAACATCAAAAGAGTCTCCGTACAGTTCATTTTTTTACATAAAGAATCCTTCCTTAAACATATCTTAAACTCTAATATATTGTTGGTCCTCCTTTATTGGCAATTACAGCATTTAATCTGCTTTTAATGACATGGACAAGTTTAGTTGTGGTCATAGGGTCTATTTTTTCCCATTCCTCCCTGATAACAGCTTTAAATTGGTCTTTTTATTGTGCTGACGGATCTTTTTTTCTCTTTTTTTTTAAATGAAGTAATCTGTACAGAGACTTATTTGATTCAGTGTATATTCTTGGACTTTATTATTGAAGGAGTAGAGTAGAGCATCGCTATATTAAAACAATGAAATTTTAAAAGATTCGTAAGGTTATAGACCTAAAGTAGATGTCATTAGTATGCCCTGATGTTGAAAATATTATTTTGCTATTGTTACGAAAATGGAAATGGTGTTTTGCTTTTACATCGTTTGACATTAAAATCATAAACAAAAGCTACAAAAACAATGGACTTGTTTACAAATTATGGCACTGCTCAATATTACAACAAACACCAGCATAAAAAATGGTAAACAAGTAAACAAAAATATACCAACAACACTACAATAATAAACTGAAACAACGATGTTTACATTTATAGACATTTCGAGAAGGCGAAGTCATGAAGTCGCCGTAGTCTAGTAGGTAGTGTGTTGGCTTATTAGACGTAAAAGCCAGGGTTCAAACCCCAGGCCAGACATCAAAACAAAATACAAAAAGTATTTCTTCGGCGGTTTTATCTCAGCAGATTTCTGGCAAAAACTTTGAGAGTAAATAAAATTGCCATGAAAAAGTTTTTCAAAAATCTGTCGTTCGGAGTCGACTTTAAACTGTAGGTCCCGCCACTCACACACATACACAACATAAAGTGGTGTGGAACTAGGTGGTCATATTGACTAAAGAGTTGTAATGACCAATAATGTATGTGTAGTCATGAACGTTCGCCTTCAGGAACATTCATCAGACTGTTTACTTTGCCATATAAAGCCAAGGCAAAGCAGACGACTGACGCGGTGCGTTAGATGATAGTAATCATGGTTTGAAGATCTCCGTTGGAAAGATCTGTCGAACAATTGTTTAGTAATTGCTATTGTTTATGCAGAGGTTGTTGTAAAGAGAGGAATACAAATAAAAGCGATCAAATCAAGTTGTGAACAGTGGCACACCGAATTGTGTGAATAACAAAGAATTTTAATTATAACTAAACACAAATTTATTTTTATTTTATTTGCAATCTACGAGCTCATATTTTAAACGTTTTTAAAATGTAAAAAAGGTAACAATACCTAGTTCGATGGCGGCATATAGCGGGTGATTTTTTAAGGGTCTTTATTTTATATATTGATCGAACGTTGAGAATATTTACAAGTGAAACGATTATTCATGTTAGGTGATAAAAGAAGGCTTGCATGAACTTTTCAAATATTCTTTGATGCAAATATCTCCGTACGTGTTCCACATGTTTACTTAAATTTTAAGACACACGTCCTAGTGCAGGAATTATGACTGGTTTATTAAATGTCCATGTCCAATATTTACTGGTACAACAATATTGGACATGGCAATACTATCTAACAGTAAAGTAATAATACAAGCAACCTATGGGACTGACAAGAGAATAGTAAGTGACTGTGCGGAAATTCGGAGTAATGCAGATAAGCTTACCAGGCGGAAGTTTCCATGCCGCTGCTGATTTAGTCAGATTCTTTTGGTGGAGCAATAAAAGGAATTTGTAAAGGTATACTCTGCGATAGACTTTTCACAACTTAAACAGATCTGAGGCAATCTAAATTCTTGTTACGAAATTAAGTGAGAAAGGATTTAAATCAGATTATACAGGAGTATTCTAGGAATAGTAACCAATCTCCAGTGGATTTAGAAAATTTTTATTCAAAATATGTAGATTCTGTGATGAGGAAATCGAATCATTAAACACTTGGGTGGTTAACATATACTAAGTACAAAAATATTCTTACCGACACAAAACATTACGCAGAATTAAGTTCAGTAACAGAATTGTTAAGATTTATTACAGGCAAGCCCAAGATCAGTGCAATAGATCATCTGGTTGCAGTACCTCTATACAACAATATATAAACACTGCACAAGTCACACAAGGGCTTTGTGGCTATCCGTAAGTATCAGTATATCATTTCTGTGTATTCAGTAATGCCCTAGCCAGCAGCCAGTTCAGTAGATTTTGAAAACTTTGGTGTAAAGGACTCATTCATGCAACCTCAAGCCTGATATTAATCCTCTTGTTCGTTCTCCTGATATAAAAACCATATCCCAACTGCACTTGATATAGATTTCTAAGTGTGACAGTAAAAACCGCAGTGAGATCTCTAATGAAAGTTTCCCTTTTATGGGGATCGTTATAAATCCCCACAATCGGGTGATATACGCTGTTTCCTGCTGCACATGTTTCGAGGTTGTTTTCTAGTGATTCATTCTTCAGGAAAAATTCTGTACAAATGTTCATTGGCTCTACAATGTTCGTTCCCGTGGCTAGTAAATATTCTGAAGCTATTTCTGGACTAATAGTCTTATCCAAGACTCAAACCTTTTTTTAATAGAATTATCTGACAAATGTTTGGATTGTCTCAACTCCATCAGGATTCAGGAAAGTCTTTGCTTCACTTCATTTGTCCTTAACTGATAATAAACTTTAATACTCAGGGAAAAGTAACATCATTCCAGTGGAAGTAGATTATAAGAAAATGAAAAAAAAAATGATGACACTGCAAAAGATGAAGTGCATTTAGAGCATCAATATTGGCACACCAACAGCACACTTAAATATTCACACGCTACCACAAACTGTTGCTGTCACAGGGTAAGTGACTCCACCATTATTGGCTGTGACATGTGATTTTAGTTTTCCACTCCTAGTAGATGTAGCAACGAAACTAGTTTTGTTTGTCAAAAGAAAAACAGGAAATAAAAGAAAACGACGTCATGTTTATAAATAAAAACAGCTTGTAATGGAAACTAAAAGTGTCAATAAAAAGTTTTTGACTTGTATACATACATATTTACCTATGCAGTGTACATACTTGAAACATTTACAAAACAGCCATGAAGTTTGTTGAAAGGAAGTGGCAGATCTAAAACACAAAGTTGAATTTTATGCATCCACTTAAGTTGCAAGTTGTTAGAGGAAATCCAGCGTATTATTGTACATGATGATGCAGTATTTTAAAATATTGTTATGCAAATGGAAATGGTGTTACATCGCTGAACATTAAAATGATAAACAAAAGCTACAAAAACAAAAGCAATGGACATGTTCAACGAATAAACACCAATATAGCAACAACATCAGAATTAAAAAAGTATAAAAAGTAAACAAACAGCAACAACACTGCAAGGACAAACGTAAACAAAATACATAAACAATAATAACGTAAACAACATGTTTAAATTTATATTGATTTCGCGAATGTAGTCATTCTCTTTCAAGGGCATTCATCAGACTGTTTACCCTGAGATATAAAAGGCAAGACAAAGCAGGCAACATGATCAGTAAAAATTCAGTCAGTCTTGTGTGAAGACGCGTTGCGTGTGCAGAGAATAACCGTCGTTTGAAGATCTCCGTTGTAAAGATCTAACGAACAGCTATTAGCGTTTACTCTAAAGAGTGTAAAGAAGTATAACAAAACAAAACAATTTAAATCAAGTTGTGAACAGTGGCACACGAAATTGGGCGAACAATAAAGAATTTATCCAAAATTAAACACAAGTTTATTTTTATTTTATTTGCAATCTACGAACTCATATTTTAAAAGTTTTTAAAAGGTAACAATATCAAAATATGGCATCATATAACTTGTATTGGAATTGTTATAGTGCTGGCAGCATCCTTAAGCAATCGTCCACCAACCATCTGTGTATCCGGCACACCCTCAATGTCTTGAAAACGAAGTGCTTTTTCGCAATCTCTATTGCAAAAACCTGCTTGTTCTGAAGTTGCAGACGACTTTTAATTGAGCATCACACGTGCTTAACCATTCGCTTAATAAGAGATATATCTCCAAGACTCCACTTCAAAGTCTATTACGCAGACCACAAGTTTAAAAGTCCTGAGTGTCACCAGACATTAAAAACGCACTGAAATCTCCAGTTGCATAACGAAGCCTACTATTAAGTTGGTTATTCTGTCTGAAGCCGTAGTTTCCTGTCTGAAGCCATAGTTATTTTGTCTGAAGCCACAGTTTCCTAGTTTCATACAACATTGATGAGAATAACTTGCAATTGGTGGTCATCTTTATATGCCAGTGCGTCCACACATTTAAAGTGGTATTGTTTAGCATAGTCTTTCCAACTCGGCATTCAATTCTGATCATTTTCGTGATCAAAATGAAGCTCAATTTATAAAGCCACGGCACAAACAGTTAGGTTCTTCATCCCAATTGAAACGTGGTACTCTGATTATCGCTATTCAACCTAATGCGAAGCATAATTAGTGGAACAGTGATCAGATTACATCCAAAGAAAGCATTTTAATTTCTGTTTTTGCCAGCACATCAGCGTCTAGATCATCTTTAGTGCCTGAGCGCCTACAAACCCATGCATTCGCATAAGGATAAGGGCTTACAGGACAGATACTACATATATCTCATTGAAAACCATTCCAACTTCAAGATAAATCTTGCTATTGCGGTGGTCTTTATTTAGAAGAGTTCAGCTGCATGAGTAAAATAATATTATTCTCCAGCTTTCATTTCCACTTAAATTATGACAAGTTCACGGGCGTGATTTCCCATGTAGTGATAGATTTCGAGGGCCGCAATAGTGCTATGGATTCAAATTTGATTCAATTTAAAAAGAAAATTAGTCGTATTCTTTGCCAGATCGCTCCAGTGGAGCCTAATGAATGCACTCACTGGGTCCCAGTTTTAAACCGATCGGAGAATATCTATTTTGATATTGACCGAACCACCTACATTTCTGATATTGCAAGTCCTGTTGTGGAAAACATCTCAAAATTTATCTTCCAATGTTCCGAAATTTCTTTAACAAAACTTTGGCATTCGCGGACGGGGACAGACGCTGAAATGATTTCTTCAAGGGAACTTATTGCAGTTGGACAATCTTACCACTCAGCACAGCTTAGCATTCAGTATGGCTATAAACTGTGCCAGAAATACGCCATATTTTACAGAGGATGTCCTTCTCTCACTGCATGTGTATTGCACTGAAATACTAAAAATCATTGGAAAATTTTGGATTGTCAGACCAAGCTTAAGTCCTATGACCAAATGTTACGCAATTTATAAGAGGCCATACAGTTTACTCATGTCAACAGACCAGGTTTAGTCATTAGTTAACGGCATTAAGAGTCACTGTCACTAGGCAGTGAAGATAATAGAAGGTCGGTAGGTAAACTATGTTTAAGTTGGATTGGAGCAGTGTGTTTTGATGTTCAAGACAACTAATCTGTTCACACAACCAAAGTAGCATATAATGACAAAGTCATTCGCACCCCGCAAGCCATATGTCAAATACTGTAAAGAAACATAGTGGTAGTGACTATGTGTGGCTCGAACCTTCTTTGTAATGAAATCCTCCAGTACCCTGATCTCCGCCAATCCATACTTTTACATACATACATACATTGGTCATTACAACTCTTCAGTCACGATTATGAACCTAGTCTCTCAGACCACTTATGTTTTGTGGGTTAATTTTGTACATGAGTGGCGGGACCTGCAGTTTAAAGTCAACTCCGAACGACAGATTTTTTTGAGAAAGTTTTCAAAGCAATTTGATTTTATTTACTCTCAGAGCTTTTTGCCAGAAATCTACTGAGACGAAGTCACCGAAGGAATATTCCTTAATATTTCGATTTGATCGAGATGTCTGATCTGGAACCTTGCCTCACATCTAATAAACCAACACAGTACTTACTAGACTACGGCGACAAACGACAAAGTTATTCGCACACCGTAAGTCAAATACCGCAAAGAAACGTAGTCACCACCATGGCTCGAGCCCTTCTCTACGATGACAGTACTCTGTTTTCCGCCTCTCCATGCCTTGAGGTACTTAAAATTATTTTAAATTTTTGGTTTCCTCTTTTCAATTACATTATTACGAACATTACTTGTATGCATGTTTTACATTTTGTTAAACACTATCATAAACAAGCCTATAAACACCTACACATACCCACTCACTCATACACATACACCGACTTTTATATGTTACTTTGTAACTGTAATAATAAAAATAATAAATCTCTCTGCATTTACTCTGCTTAACACATGCCCATAAAAATGTTGCTTATAAAAGAGTAGGAATTATTTAAACAATTAAACTTTTGTTTACAAAAATTTTACACAATTTTCAATTATCATAGAAAAACAATGAAAGCAACAACAATGACAACAACACCGAAAATAATAATTATTTTCATATTTATGCCACTTTATAAGTGCGTGAGCGTGTTAGTGTGCGATATGTCTGCATTTTGTGTAATAATAGAGAGAATAAAGCCAATACAACTTGTGTACCACAAACAAAGTGGACAATGCCAGAGTGTATGCAACAGCAAATGGCACTTTTTGTAAAAATATACAGCAAATGCCAATGGAAATCGTACAGCATTAGGTTAGCGGGCAAGTTTACTCGCTGACCCATTGTGTTACCCAGTGTGAAGTAAGTCCGCTTGTCATGAACCGTTAGCAGTGGGTTTGAACCACCTCGAGCTCCGGCTAAAACCGGTCAGTTCCCTTAGTGGCACTTTCGCTTCCATACCCAGATCTTCCAACATTCTTTCACCCAAAAAGCGATGACGTCTGTTTTGAAGTGCGGAGTAATCTCATAAAAGGTGTTGTACGTTACGTTTCCTCCACTTCCTGGCAGCTTCTGTAGTAAACCTGTTGGGGCAGACCGAGCTTGTCAACGAAACTGCCAATAGAGCAGTGGCCCTTTAGAATTCCTCTCAGAATGCCAACCGTTATGTTATCGGACTACTATAGTTCCCTAATTATGAAATTAGGCAACCAAGTATTCTGGACCACTTACAGTTTGTTGAATTCTTAGCTTTTGAAAACTTAGCTTTTGCTAAGTTGCAAAAATATTTTTATAGGGGCACATACATCCTCTCTATGGGCTCCTCCTCAGATATATCCGATCCTTTCTGTGACATGTCGTAGGTATTGTACCCATTCCGTTTCTTTCACATCCTGGCATCTTCTCCGAGCTTGTCAGCGAAACTGCCAATAGCTTAGTGCTCTATTAGAATTCCTCTTAGAGTGCAAATTGTTCTCTTGCCGAACTCAAGTAGTTACTTGATTTTATAATTCGGCAATCAAGTATCCTTGACCACCTATAGTTTGTTGAATTCCATGCAGCTTTTTCCAATTTTAAAAAATATTCACATACATCCCGTCTATGGTTTCTTCCTCAGATATCTCCAATCCCTTCTGTGTTAGTTCCTTTTGTTTTTTTTCTATGCCACTATGAACCGGAAACCAATAGAGGTGGGTGTTAAGTCAACGTATACAGTGTAGGAAATCTATGCAACTACTGACGTCCATTGATTTGATGAGTTGGGATCCAAACGCTTAGATTGCTCCTTGACTGTCCCCATAAATGATCAAGTTCGAAGGAGGCAGGTTCCTGGTATCAATACATACACACATACATACATAATTGATCATTACAACCTTGCAGTTAGGAATACGCCGTAGCTTCTCACACCCCTTATGTTGTGTGCGATAATTTTATACATGAGCGGCAGAGTCTAAAGTTTATAGTCGATTCCGAACGACAGATTTCTAAGAAACTTTTTCATGGCAAGTTTATGCTAGAAATCTTGTGAGAGGAAGAATGACACATTATTGAGAAACTTTTCATGGCAATTTTATTTACTTACAAAGTTTTTGCCATAAATCTGCCTAGAGGAAGTCGCCGAAGAAATATTTTTTCAAATTTCGTTTTGATGTCTGACCTGGGGTTGGAACAGAGGTCTCATGTCTAATAAGCTAACACGCAATCTACTGGATTACGACGACTTCTATGGTACTAATATCCGCCTCAAATACGCTTACCTGGCAAGGTAATTTGTATGAAACGTTCAGTGCCACCCTATCAGAATAGAACCCAGATCTAGTTCAATATTATATTTGGTAGCCATCGGTGAAGATCATTATATCAAAGATCTGTTATAATTAGCCACAATATTTTTTCTCTTCTACATACATACATAATTGGCCATTACAGCAGTCAGTATTACGACATAGATTCTCGCACCACTTATGTTGTGTGTGTTAATTTTATACATGATTGGCGGAACGTACAGTTTAAAGTCGACGTCGAATGACAGATTATTGAGAAACTTTTCATGGCAATTTTTTTTTCTCTCGGAATTTTTGCAAGAAATCTGCTGAGAGGAAGTCGCCGAAGAAATATTTTGTTTTGTTGGAGATGTCGGACCTAGGGTTTGATCCGAGGCTGCAAAATATTAAAAAAAAACATACCAAAGTTAACCTCACGAAAAATCGTACAGCGAGTCTTTACTATTCCGAATTGAAGGACTCAGTACTTAACCAGTTGACGTTGTATGGCCGCAGTATTTACATCACTGATGTCTCATTGACATTTATTATGTATATCTTTACTGCAGAAATTTTTCAAGCAGATTGCATAATAGATGCCGCTATTTGTCCCACGTACGATTTTCACTGACTTTCACTGTATGTGAAGTACTATTGTAATTGTATTTGTTAAAAATCGATGTAGTAAATGTGGATAAATTGCCAGCAGCAGTGGTTTAACACCAAAATACAACTGTTGTAACAATAATAATAATAACAACTATTGCAGCAACAGCAACAATAGCGCATTTAAAAAAGAACTGCAGACAACAGAATGCTAACCGAGCAAAATAATAACAAACAGCCACAGTATTTAATATTGATATAACCAATAGGAATTACAACAATAACAATAATTGTAACAACACATTTAGAAAGTCAACAGTAGTTTAGAAATACTTTAGAAAAAAAGCTGCAAAAAATACCACAGTAAACCAATAACATGGCAGCAATGGAACATAAATACTACGTGTATTTAGGAATTACAATTGCATTGAGAATATTAAAAATTAATTTTTAATTAAATTTTGATAAAACCAAATGGGAAAAATAAAAATTTAAAAAAAAATATTAAAACTACGCAAACCAAACAATTTAATTGATGTCCCACAAAGGAAACATTATATCGCCATTTCATAGTCCTATGGTGATAGGAAATTAGCAGCAGGACCCATTGCCATACCACAATTAATTCAACCCGGTGGTCAACCATTCCCTGAAGGAAACCATCCCGAGTTCAAAATAAATCTTGATATTGCAGCAATGAGAAGTCGCCGTGGTGTAGTAAGTAGTGTGTTGGCTTATCAGGCGAGAGGCCTCGTTTCAAACATCTCCAACTAAACGAAATATGAAAAAATATTTCTTCGACGACTTCCTCTCAGCAGATTTCTGGCAAAAACTCTGAGAGTAAATAAAATTGCCATGAAAAGTTTCTTAAAAATCTGTCGTTCGGAGTCGACTTCAAACTGTATGTCCCACCACTCATGTCTAAAAATTAACGCACACAACATAAGTGGTGTGAGAAACTATGTCGTAACCCTGACTAAAGGGTTGTAATGATCAATTATGTATGTATGTATGTATTGCAGCAATCTTTGTACAGAAGAGCTCCTTCAACGCTGCCAGAAAATAAGATGGCCAGAAACCTCCATCTCTTCATGACATGAGCAGGCCACTGATACATTAGGTGAAAGGAAGGCTCCTGCTGAAGTCATTTGTCTGAATTCCAAGTCTTTCGGCATGCCTACCAAAAAGACAATGACCCATAAGAATCGCCATTGTGCAGTGGACAGCAGTGGGTCAATCCTCTTCTTGTCTATACGTGTCCAGCAGAGTCTGGCAATATTGCACGTACCTTCCTGCTGTCGACGAGATTAAGACTCCCCGTAAAACAAGTGGAAGCAAGGGGGATGAATGTCGCAGATTGCCATTAACAATGCAATTTCCAACGATATCCCTATATCCCGGAACCCATATAAAGGTTACCTTTAAATGATCCGAAAATTCTCCAAGAAATCCACTGCATTCATGGACACACAAGGACGTTAAAACTACATTCGTTAGGGACTTAATCACAGCCTGGCTCTTCAAGTAAATCAAAAGATTTTCACTGAAAATCCCGCCACTTAACAAGCATTGCGCCGCTTTCAAAAAACTCTGTTTAGAAAACACTGCATTGGTCACGCAGCCTAGCTTCACACACCACGCATGTTGTGTATGTTAATTTTATGTATGGGTGGGACCTATTCTCAGAGCTTTTGCCAGAAGACTGATGAGAGGAAATTGTCCAAAAACCTTTTTTCAAAATGCATTTTGTTCAATATGGGTGAGAGCTGTGGTTTGATTCACGAACTCTCATCTATTAAGGCAACAATATACCTACTAGCCTTGCTCAGAAAACCGCTGTAGGTTATAATGAGTACAACTGCTTCAAAGAGAGCGTATGACTCATTGAGACGAAAACTCGTATTAATACTGCTTAAAGTCCCACAAGAACAGAATTCTGATTACGATAGTGATTCACACACTATCATTTTCAAATATAGAATGGAGGTGCGAAAATAAAATGGTTTGTTGTTGTAGTCTTTATGCTACGTCTTGGAAATATTTAGTTTGAGTCTTCTCTTATTGTGATTGTTCGCTTCTCATTGTCGGACTCGTAATATAATATCCTGTTATTGTGGTGTTTTGACCTGTGCCTTTCTCAATGACTCATAAAATATGCTCTCTTTTTCGTACTTACACTCATTGCAATCTTCAGAGCTTTGCAGAGAAAGCCATTCAACAGAATCAGTATCAGGATAGAAAACATATTCTTTACAGGTCTTTAGTAAATTTCGTATTTGATGCTCCACTTTCTTCTTCCATTTTACTGCTGTTATGCTGTCAATAATATTCTTGTTTCTATTGTCAATCATTCTACATTGGGTTGCAGTGTTACATGAATATGCCTTTTTTAGGCAAATAAAATGTGCCTTATTTGGCACGTATGTTTTAATTATTTTTGCATATGAACTCATACCTCCACTGTATATTGATTGATTTCCTGACAACAAAACAATTTTAATAAATTCATTAAAAAATATGTATAAATTTCTTAAATAATAAAAATATTGTTTACTGGATCGATATGTTTACATATGTACAAATATTCTATAGATTTTCATTTTAAGAATTCATCACAATTTTAATGGAAAACGTGATTTTTTTGTGTTCAAAAAAGAAATAAACATGAAAATATACGATATTTTTTGTAATAAATTTAATTAATTGTAGACGAATGCAAATGCAATGAATATAACAATTAAAACTATTTGACCTGAGCTTCCCAAAAACAAAATTTTCAAAGTATTAAGTGTTCCAGTTTTTTTATAGAAATGAAACGGTCAACATACATACATGCATAAATAGTTGCTCATTACAACCCTTTTGTCAGAACCTTAGCTGTATCTACTATTGTAGGTGTGATTACTATGAGTATACCAGTCGTCTCGATTAGATGTAGTAAAACTACACATTGTATGTGATATTTGCACATTCACTAGCAATATGTTGATATGTTGTTGCATTAAAAATTTAAAATATAAAGGGTTCGCCAAATAACTTTTTTTTGAAAATGCTTTAAAAAAAACTACTGCATATTTTTTCAAATTTCTTTTTTTATTTGAAAGTACAATCCTTCCGGTTAATAATGGAAAATAATTTCATTCAAATGGCTGCCTCCGCTGGCCACGCAGTAGCGTACACGATCGGTCCAATTTTTAAGCACATTATCGATTGCGTGCAGCTGTATTTCACCAATGGCTTCACGAATATCGTCCTTTAAAGCGTCAAATAATAGTCCAACGGTGTCAAATCGCAGCTCCGAGGTGGCCAAACGATATCAGCTCTGTGGCTGATAATGCGATCTTCAAAAACAGGGCGCAAAACATTGAGTGTAGCTTCGGCTGTGTGGCACGTAGCGCCGTCCTGTTGAAACCAAATGTTGCCAATATCCTTCTCTTCAATTTTTGTGAACAAAAATTCGTTCAACATGGCCCGATAACAATCGCCATTGACTGTAACGGCCACTCCTTGCTCATTGATGTTGATGGCGCTTCCCGCACACTTTCTGCCACAGCAGCAATATTCTCGGGTGTACGCACTGTTTTTGGCTTTTCACGCTTTGGTTTATCGATGAGGATGTCAGTTTATTTCACTTTTTTCACAAGATAACGAAAATACGGAGCTGACGGTGCTTTTCTTCTTCCAAAATCCGTACGCAATTTTCGCACACATTCTGCAACATTACCATGATTTTTAAAGTAATGTCGCAATATTTCCCAGCGTTGTTCAAGCGTATACACAACCATATTCGTTTAGCGGAAGGATAAAACTAATTATCTGTCAAATCAGGCATTAGCTAAGTGTTACCATTCACGAAATAAGCACTAGTTGAAAAAAAACGTTAGATGGCGGATCCGATATATTTTTTTTTTTTTTGATTATTTTATACAAAGTTTTCCATTCAATTCCATCCTTGCCACTACCTGTGCTACGCTTAACTTCTTTATCACCAGTCCAGATTAAATATCCATAATCCATACTAGTTCTAGCATCATTCATTTCGAGATTGTGTTTTTTTTTCTTTTGTATATTTTTCATACAACTCTAGGCTACCGATCTATATGTTGTAAATAATTATTGCCTCATATATATGCCACAATTTTATCCTTGTTCTTCGCCTATAGTTTGCGCATAAATTCCTTACAAATTATTGGTTTTAATTGTAATTCAGTAAAAAGTATTGCGTTTATATTTTACTTTAAATGTTTTACCACCCAACATCTCTTTGATTAATACATACTCTACCGCAATGCAGATATGCAACACCTACACAGTTCATATATTCATATGTGTGGCATATGCCGCTGCTCCATGGCCATGCTAGAAATCATGTTAATAAATAAATCCAACTGCATGTTAAAACAAATCCATTTACGTTATCACCCCCCACTTTGCCAACGGCTTGATTTTGTTTGCTCTGAAAATGTTGCACATTCGTTGTGGTGTCATGCGAATTTGCACAGTTTGTTTGGATTTTTGTTGCAAACGTTTACATTTCAGCTATTATTTCAGTTGCTGTCATTGAAACAAACATTTTGAAGTCAATTACAAATACATTTAATTGACGCTGTCAGTTTTATATGAAATCATAGCGATGGAAAAAATTAAAAAAAAATAATTTTTAAGTATTTACAAGTATTCCAAGACTGAAAGTCGTTTCGCAGTTAACTTAACAACAAGGAGAGCATAGCGATGCCATTAAATATGATTTGAAAATTCATCGGGTAAATGATGTACAAAGAAACATTGCCTACTATAATGCAGCCACACAATATGACTCTTTTGAAAATATATTCTAAGGGGATGAATCCTACGTACGTAATTCATTTCCTTACAAAGAATGTACAATTTTAATTTGTTTATATTTTATGAGAAGCCGTCTTAGTCTAATTGGTAATATGTTGGCTTATTAGAACGAGAGCCGGTGGTTCAAACTTCATCTTAAACATCTCGACCAAAAAATATCTCTTCATCAACTTCCTCTCAGCAGACTTCTGGCTAAACTCTGCCATGAGCTTACATACATAACATAATTGGTTTTTACAACCCTTTAGTCAGAATTACGACCTAGTTTCTCACACCACTTATGTTGTGTGCGTTAATTTTTATATATTGAGTGGTGGGATCTACAGTTTAAAGTCGACTCCGAACGACAGATTTTTGAGGAACTTTTCATGGCAATTTTTTGCTACTCTAAGAGTTTTTGCCAGAAATCTGCTGAGAGGAAGTCTCCGAAGAAATATTTTGTCGTATTTCGTTTAGTTGGAGATGACTGACCTGGGGTTTGCCCGACGCCCCACCTCTAATAAGCCAACACACTACCTACTAGACTACGGCGACTTCTATCCCAGGAGCTTACACCTCCCAAAAATGAGGCAGCGTCATTTCTTGAGAAATAATAGACAGAATAACCAAAGTTACTTACGATTGCATCCATTACAACAAACCAACATATTTTAGTGAAAAGAACATGGTTTCTGGGCGCAGTTAGATGGCAACACTATCATTCTAGAACTTGCTAAAAAAAAATCACTTTCTTAGCACAAAAACTTCAAAAAAAAAACAAAAAATAAATAACAAATAAGGACTTAAGAGAGATGGAGAAGGAACGAAAAACATTCGGAAATTACTACACTTCCCATTAACAGAAAAGTGTATAATATTGCAATTTAGTGGTCAATTTATGGATAAGCTCAACTGTAGCTACGCTATAGCGAAACAGTGATAATGAATCAGACTCTGAACAGTTTAGCTATCGAGTGAATCATCATCGATGAAAACTGCTTTATGTCCAGTGTAATACTAGTCTTTCTTGAGATATATGACAGCTTTTTTAAGAGTTCCTAAATATTTTATAGTTTCCATGTTAGATTGTGATTGACTGTTTCCTCTAATGTGAGAATTACTTGTAAATAACTCAGCCTGTATTTCAACCGATTGGGCTTTACAATTATTTCAAAAAGTTTGGTGAAACGTAGTCTACTAACGTATACACGAGAAAGGATACACAAGTCCGGAAGCTATACAAATCAGTGAAACTTAAGCCGATCTGGCAAGATAGGATGCTATTGGAGGGCAAGACAACTGCCCGCGAACCAATGTGATAAAACGTATGGAGGTAAGAGATTCCTTATTCAATTTCACTTCCCTAGACTGAGAGGCGAACAGATATCCAAGGACAAGAAATTATTATTAGAACCGTATTTGTAAAATTCCATCGAATCACCGAGAATGGTCGTGTAAAAATCAGTCTTCCCTGCTTGAAATTTCAAAGTGAAATCTCAATATCCAGGTAAGTTCCAGAGGAGGTATAGTCAAACTCACTCAGACCATAGGAAACTTCAGCGTGTATAGAGGAGTGACCGGAGAAAATAACCTGCCAACGTGCCAGACTATTAAATTGCGTTGCGAGAATAGCGGATGTTGGTTATCAATTGTGCTTAATTATATAATTGCGTTGCGACAATACCGGATGTTGGCTAGGAAGCGTGCCAGCTATAAAATTGCGTTGCGATAATACCGGATGTTTTCTGGTAAGCTGTAAGATTAGTTATTTTTCTGTTGCGTCGATTTTGAAGAGACTATTTTATTTCTTTAGCAATTAAAATATTGTTACGAAAATGGAACCAGTGTACCATTGTTTAACATTAAAACGATAAACAAAAGCTACACGAACAAATACAACGAACTTGTTACAAGTAAACCAACAACATCGGTATGAAAAAAAATGCGATAGACAAGTAAGCGAGAACGCAAGAACAAACAACAATGAAGTCGAAATAGAGCTCTCGCGAAGGCGAACACACGAACATTCGATTTCATGAACAATAATCAGACTGATTACGTGGGCATATAAAAAGGCGAGACAAAGCCGGCAACGAGTAGTAAGAATTCAGTCAATCTTGTGTGAAGACGCGTTGCGTAGGAAAAGAAAAGTCGTGGTTTGAAGATCTGCGTTGTAAGCAAAGAAGAATAGCGGACAAGCAATTATTGTTGTATTCGTCAAGTTGTAAACGGTGGCACACAGAATACAATACAATGTGGTGGCAATAGAATGTGTGAGTAATGAAGCATTTTAATTAAAATCTAAAGAGAGATTTGTTTTTATTTTGTTTGCAATAACAAACTCATATTTTAAACGTTTTTAAACAGATAAAAACGTAACAATATTTTATAAAAAAAGCCTTTAATACGGCATTCAATTAGTTAAAGAACCCATAATTTTTACGCTGCCAAATAAATTGTAAGAATCATAGTAATCCACACCAAAGATAAAATTACATGCCGGTGCATAGGCTGGTACAAATTCGCTGGTAAAGGCGAAATTAACAAATCGATACACATGATCCTAAAATTCAAACGAAATTTCAAATTAACAATTCAAACATCAGACATCAGACTTCAGGTTCGACTAGACTCACACTCTTGAAAGGACATTGATGGGGAAAATTTGTGATTTTTTTCAATTCTTTAAACATGGACCTCAGCAATTGGAATTCAGATGGCCGTTGTAAAAAAGTGCACGCCTCAAATTTTGCATCGACACCACGAAAATATTTTCGTGAAAATTGTGTTTTAAAATCGAGCCATACATGTATTTTATATTCTCCACCCAAATCTCTATCGAATTTGACCTTGTGGTTAAAGAGATAATTTTCGTTGTTAATCTTTAGAAAACTGCAATCGAACAACTTCAGGCGTTTGCCAAATGCTTGGCAGGTGTAATTATAGAACTCCATGCTAAAACGTCGTTTGGCACTCTAAGTTGTGAGACAACATGGAAGACATGGAAATGTTTAGTTTTTTTTTTCAAGTGTTAGAATGGAACAGGATTTTACCTGACTTGTCGCCGAGAACAAAATTAAAATGATAAAAAATTTTACGAGTTTAAAAAACATTCTCCCGATGTAAGGCTTTAATGAAGACTAATGAATGGAAGTTTTATTTAATTTTTCCAAAAATTATTTTACATTTCGAAAGATTGTAAAACACGTAAAACACTGAAAGAAAATCATTTCAAGTCGGTTTGTATTCTTGAACAAATGAAAAAATTGTACTCACTTGACCTTTACAGAATGGTGACCTTGTCACTATCTTCTGACACCTGAAATGAGCGCTACACTGTATACGTTCCTATAGTATTCGGTTTAGTAACATTCGAATCTCTGAGGTCAAAATACTACCCGGTTAAACCGGTAGCTGCATGAGTCTTCCGAAAACAGTTGAAAACGGCCATTTTGTTGAAGCTACTTCTGTCAAGTTACATACATACATACATAATTGGTCATTACAACCCTTCAGTCAGGATCAAAACTTAGCTTCTCACGCCACTTATGTTGTGTGTGTTAATTTTATACATGAGTGTCGGGATCTACAGTTTAAGGTCGACTCCGAGCGACAGATTTTTGAGAAACTTTTCATGGTAATTTTCTTTCTCAGATTTTTGCCAGAAATCTGCTGAGAGGAAATCACCGAAGAAAATTTTTTTCATATTTTCGTTTTTATGTCTGACCTGGGGTTTGAACCGTGGCCTTACGTCTAATAAGCCAACACTCTACCTACTAGACTACGGCGACTTCTGCAAAGTTAGTTGTCACTAATTCAGTGCGATTTACTATGGTTGACCACAGGAAACGACGTGGGATTCTGGATAAGTTGGTCACTGACTTAAATTTTCATCGAAAAATCATCATCGGCAATGGATATTGCTGAAATTGTGGCGACACCAATTCACACGAGATCCAAGAGCATCCTGTACATACATAACTGGTCATTGCAACCCATTCGACAGGATTTCGACCTAGCTCCTTATACCACCTTATGTTGTGTGTGTTAATTTTATCCATAAGTGGCGGGACCTACAGTTTAAAGTCGACTCTGAACGACATATTTTTGGGAAACTTCTGCATGGCAAATTTATTTGACTCTCAAGGAGAAATTTGCTGAGAGGAAGTCGCCGTGAGAAATATTCTTTTTTTATATCATTTATTTGGAGATGTTTGATCTGAGATTTGAAACAAGGCCGCATGTCTAATAAGCCTACTAGACTACGGCGACTTCAGTGCGTTCGAAAAAATCACTGTTTTGTGCTGGCGGCGTCATCGTTCCATATTACTTTGAGGGTGACGTCAGCCAGACCCCACCTCTATCAACTGCGATCACTATATTTCGTTCAAAAGAAACTTTTTTTGGTATGAATTTAATGATCTGATGATGATTTAATGTCTATGTGCGATACAGCTCAGACCACATTGCATATTCCGCACGAGCAGTTTTAGGACATAGTCATCTCACTTGGGATGTGTTGTGAACTAGCCACCGAATTTGTGTGATCTGACCCCATTAAACTTTTTCTTGTGGGGGTTTTCTTAAGTTCCAGGTGTAGTCGAATAAGCCAGAAACTTCTGCAATCCCCAAAGCCAACGTAACCAATGCTATTAGCCATTTCTCCCTAATTTATGAGCCGGAATCATGTATTAATGGCCAATTGAAACCGTGGAAACTTTTAATACGATCAAGCTGAAATTTGTCGTTTTGTTCGGCTCGAAGCACCGTCTAGTTTATAATCTTTAGTTGCAGGCCATAAATCTTTAATCATGCCGCGGCGGTAGCATACTGATGGCAACCATAGACAATAATTCATACCAAGTAATCCCTCTTTTTTTAAATAAAAAAGCTTCGCTATTATCGTTTCTGGATCCGCAGATCCTCTTAGTCAGTAGTTTTGCTTGTTTATATAACCATCAAATGAAAAATGAGATTCACTGTTATTCTACCGCTCAGTCACCATAATGTACGACAATGTTGGTGGGTAACTGGCGTGAGTTGGACTCTAGAAGAACCAACTTAGGTGAGATACAACATCAATAGAGCCTGAAAACTTTGCGTTTTTTTATTTTCACTGCTCTTCTCAGTGTAATTTCTTTACTTATTTTTATTAATGCTTGACGCCTGACAGAAGGTTTTTAAAAGCTTTATGCACTCAAAAACCCATCAGTTAATGACTGACAAATCATAATACATTCGTATTAATTAATTATTTGTAATTTATTATTGGAAAATAAATAAAAATTTTCGAAATCCATCGACTTCTGATAAATTTAAACGACAAGGTAGACAATATTAAAAACTCATTGAATTTTGACCGAAATTTTAATCGTTACGTTTGAAGGACCTATTGATCCATTATGTATGGAATATACTTACTTGCTTATTTAATTGATGATTAGTAGTAGTGATCATTGTAGTCAGGACAACCTACAACCTAGACTTTCACACCACCCATGTTACATACATAATTGGTCATTACAACTTTTCAGTCAGGAATACGACCTAGTTTCTCACACCACTTATGTTGTGTGTGTTAATTTCCTACATGAGTGGCGGGACCTACAGTTTAAAGTCGACTCCGAACGACAGATTTTTTGAGAAACTTTTCATGGCAATTTTATTTACTCTCAGAGTTTTTGCCAGAAATTTGCTGAGAGGTAGTCGCCGAAGAAATACTTTTTCTATTTTATTTTGATGTCTGGCCTGGGGCTCGAACCCTGGCTTTTTGTCTAATAAGCCAACACACTACCTACTAGAACACGGCGACCACCCATGTTGTGTATGTAAATTGCATCAATGACGGACGTGACCTACAGTTTCATATCGCCTTCGAACAACGGATTTGAGGAACTTTTCATGTCATTTTTATTAAGTCTCAGAGTTCTTGACAGACGAATGCTAACGACTTTCTCGTCGTTAGGAAATAGTCTCTCGTTTAATAACAAACCACACCACCAACTAGACTACGGTGACTTCTCGCCATTGGTTATGTTGGTAGCTTATTCACATAGAATTGCGTTTTAAGAAAACCATACAAGAAAAACTCAACATTGTAAAATCACATCACTTCAGCGTGAGTTAACCGTGCTCTGAATCCTCTCGTATCGAATATATGTGCATGAACATCAGCATGAGGTGTGTGGCGATGTTCTGTTGTAAGAGCATCTCGTAGGTGTTCAGACCATTCAGTTCAAACCAAAAGAATTTGATAATTCTCGACCTACATTGCTCGCCGTTGACAATGATGTCGTTCTCAAAGAAATATGAACCGATGCCTGACGGGAGCCTAAAATCCACTCCAAACAGTAACTATTTCGGAACGCATTGGATGCTCTAGAATCTCATGTTTATTGGTATCGTTCCAGAGTCAATGATTTTATATATTCAAGTATCCATTTATCAAGAAATAGGTCTCACCACTGAAGATGATTTTCCGATGACAATTAGGGTCGGTTGCCAACTGCTTCAGAATCCATTTACGGAACACATGTCGCTGTTTATAGTCGTTACCCATTACCGTACTTAGTCCGAGAGATAACCTAATACAGAAGTCAATAATTCTGTAAAGCATCTTAACTAGAAATGGGGATAGGTTGCTGCAGAGAATAGCAATGAGTATTCAAAAAGATGAGTAGATTCGAATCATACTCATAATTTCTGATACTTATATGCATTCATACTTATTTTAATATCATACTCATAGTACTCATATTCAAAGTTTGAAGTACTCATCGTACACATACTTAACAATACGCATGGTGTCTTTGTCTTTTTCTTTATTGTTTTTTGCATATGAAACAACAACTAAGACTGTAAATTTAGATGAATGATTCGAATCACTCGAATCATTTGTGAGTATTATAAGTATTTTTCTAAATTTATGAATCTGAATGAGTAGGCGTATGAATCAAACATATTTCGAATGTTATGAGTTTGATGTCAACGTTGTACTCAACGTTGTACAGTACTCATAAATCAATGTTGCAGTGAGTAAGAATGAATCAGAGTACTTGAATTTCAATGCTGTTGACTCACTTATACTCGAAATTTCATGAGTACTTATGAGCAGCGGAAAAACGATTCTCTGGTCTGCTTTACAGGACTGTCCTGTAAACTGTCAAGTTGAGAGAACATGTGTCGCGGCTAAAAGATATCTATGCTGAATGGTGAATGCGTATAGCATCATAAAGTACCGGTGAAGTGAATTTCTGACAGGGTCACCCAGGAAGCATTATATTTTTAATAACATAGTGGTATTTTAGGACTTTTCAACAATGCCAACTTTTCTCGCAACAATATTTTCCATTTGATATTGAGAACGAAAATGTTGCCAACAAAAATATTTACAATATCCCGCGTATATTGTAAAACATGTTTAAACATTTAATAATTTTCTGCCTGACCAATTCTTTTAATAATAATTTATAAACTTTACAGAATAATTAAAATTGTTATTATTATTTGCTACAGTTGGACATGTTCACGGCAAATGTTTATTCACAACGTTTATTCAAATAAATTGGAAATCAGTTTTAAAAAATAATCACAACAATTATTATTTGAACTGAAATTAAAAGCTCGCCAAGCGTAAATAATTACAACAAAAAACTGTATTTTGTTAAATAAACGAACCCACCTAAAACAGACATCTGTTGTTATACTAGAGGACTATTAGAAGATTAAAATCCAATAAGTGGTGGCTTCAATTTCAGCTCCGCTTTTCAAAGTGCACTGAAAAGCGCAAGAAGCGTTTCAATAGTTACTTCAGTTACAGCTGCAGCTTGTTTTGTTTTGTGTTTTTGGCATGTGCCGCTGTATGCAAAACAAAAACAGGCAAACAAAGTACGGCAGCATCTATAGCAACAGCAACTAAAACAGAGGAAGGAACACCCACTTAAAATTCGGAAATCATAAGTTGGTTTCAGTTATGGTTTAAGCAGGTGACTACGATTTCATTTGCATAACTACACAGGAAACTGAATTTAAAAATAAAGATGATGAGAATGATGACTACGATGTTGGATTTTGTAAGCAATGTAAAGTGACAAACAAAAGTAATGTAACATAGACACACAGGAAAGGCAGTATTATTGGAAAAATAAACACAACAAGACTTCATACATACATACATAATTGGTCATTACAACACTTCAATCAGGCTTACGATCTAGCTTCTCATACGACTTATGTTGTGTGTTTTAATTTTATACATGAGTGGCAGCCTACAGTCAAAGGTCGACCCTGGACAACAGATTTTTAAGAAACTTTTTAATGGTAATTTAATTTACTCTTCGGATTTTTGCCAGAAGTCTGCTAAGAAGGAGTCGCCGAAGAAATGTATTTTCCTATGTCTGAGTTGGGGTTTGAACCATGGCCGCGCCTCTAGTAAGCCAATACACTACCTACTAGACTACGGCGACTTCCATACAAGGCTTCAGTCATAAAAAAAAACGTAGCTAGCCAGCTAACTTCTACAGATTGTTCTTCGAAACCAAATTTTTTATGTTCTTAACCAAGCTCAGGCTTTAAGCCGACAATAAACGCTTCATTGACTGTGTATTAAATAACATAATGTGTTCGTGTCTTCATTGAAAGCTTGGTGTCACGACTTTTTACTATCCGCAGGTTAAAAGCACTAGAAGGACTATTTGTAATTTCAACGTACCTAGTGTGTGAGTGACGATCCAAACACACACTACATGAGTGGTGGAAGAAGCTAGGTTGTAACTCTGACTAAAAGGTTGTAGTGGACAGCGAAATAGGTATTTAAAGTAACCTAAAGTAAATTAAAGGTACTATACTACTGAGTACATATTGTTACGCTTTACCCTTTTAAAAACGTTTAAAATATGAGTTCGTAGATTTCAAATAAAATAAAAATTAATTTGTGTTTAGTTTTAAATCAATTATTGTTCGCACAATTTCATGGGCCACCTTTGGCAACTTGATTTAAACAACAACAATTAGCTTTATTTTTTATTATTTTTTAAACTCATCCGCGTACACTCTAACAATTATTCATCAGATCTTTACAACGGGGTTCTTCAAACAACAATTATTCTCTTCACACGCCATGCGTCTTCACACAAGACTGTCTGAATTCTTTCGGATAACTTTGCCTGCTTTGTCTTGCCTTTTATATCGCTGGGTAAACAGTCTCTGCTCTCGAAGGAGAATGACTTTGCCTTCGCGAAATCGATGTAAATATATTGTTTACGTTATTGTTGTTTGTGTATTTTGTTTTCATTTGTCCTTGCAGTGTAGTTGTTGCCTGTTTGTTTACTTTGTTTATCCTCTTTTTTATACTGACGTTGTTGCTATATTTTTGTTTATTCGTTTATAATGTAAACAAGTCCATATCTATATTGTTACCCTCTTCCTATTCTACTAGCAAACTTCAGGATGTGGTTCGATAACATTAATACTACCTCCCTAGCATTGAATACACACCCAGTTGTATAGTTCCGGTATGCATTAACATTTCAAATAAGTGTTCTAAGATTCATTGTCTTTTGCTTGTGACGATCCCTATTCTGAACAAGTGCTCTTTGAGTCTGCAGAGCGCTTTCCTCAAGCTACTTCGACATAGACTGATGCATAACACAAATCTCTTTTCAATGTGATTACCCAACAATAGATGAGTTTATTTGAAACCTCTTTGACTATGGAAAAGTCTTCGCCTCCCTTTATCTTCATTTTGGTCGAGTAAGGAAGGTCTTTCCATTCCACAAAAAGCTTCTCGCTTATTAGCTATGTGAAGTTTATTTTCTCCCAAGCTCATCTGTGTGCTCTTTGTCCTAAATTCCGGCATGGCATGGGATCTTGAAGACAAATCCTGTGACTAACTGATTAAGCTATCCCAAATGACTTAACATCATATGAGCCGAGTGATAGACTGACTGCTATGACCTCTCTTATGGAGACCACAAGCGAGATACCAGCGAATTTTCCCTTGAGTTTACAATATTTCACTCTGGTGTCGAACACCCGTGCTTTTGTCTCGCTATTTGTCTTTGAGCCATCCCTACACCACAGACTAATTCCTAAATTAAAAGAGTATTAAGCCTCCAAATGCCTTCATGCACTCAGTTTGTTGCAAGCAATTTGCAGTCAAATGCTGCCGCAAATATTTTCATCAAGTGGTCGTTCATAATCAAACTCCACCTTTTTGTCACTTACCATTTTCATTGGCACATTTCTGTTCGTCACTGTACATCCTTTTGAAATACTCATGCTTATTTCGACTACTTTTGTTGCAACATTTGTTGCAAATAGTTTCAGTCTATGATTCAGTATTGTTTACCTATGCCCATCATTACTTTCTAACGAAGCTCTGCGTCTTCAGACCAAGACTAAACGAATTAAACAGTAATGACAACAACAGTAGTATTGATGCTGCAACAACTATACACACTTAATTACAATGTGTTGCCTTAACAGCCGTTCCTTTCATTTGCACACACATTAAGCATTCATACAGTCTTTGCAAAGTACTCATATTGCATTTTCTGTTCCCTGTTTCCTCTCTTTTTTACGTGGCTGCAACAAACATTTGCATTAACGGTTTCAACGCTCGCAGATGCATATTTCAATGCAATTTTCTGATAAATAGAGAGAACTGTAGCAGAGTAACAAGTCTTCAAATAACTACCGCCAGTATAAACAGAAGGAAAAGCAAGTCTCAAATTGCTTACAATCAGCAGATGTTCTAATAGAGTCTTAAAAGGAAGGCTCTCAAAGTGGTAAACTGAATATCAACGTTAAATAGAAACATTAAGCAAAGAGCTATTTTCAACTTCTTATGTTTAATGCTACTATCGTTGCCCTAATTTTTGTCTCAGTAAGAACATCAAAAAACCTATTTGACGGATAAGGAATGCAGAGCAGCCAGCAGAGCTGAGTGGGAAGTATACTTTGTTGACTTGTAATTTAACAGACTGTGTTACTTTCCACACATTGTGCGATATTATCAAACTATAGTTCGATGAGAATCATGGATCAAGATATCATGCAATTTGATCTCACTGGTCAATATTTTGGAGAAGTTATGTAAAGTCTTTCGTACGCAGTGACAATCCAGTAATAATTCCATACATGTAAGATGATTGAGCAGCTTTTATGGCTAAAAAAAATTGTTTATTTCTCGCAAAATTCTGTGTGCCACTGCTCACAACTTGTGTAAACAACAACGATTGCTTTTCTTTTTTATTCCTCTGTTTATAGAAAACAGATTCGACAGATCTTTGTAACGGAGATCTTCAAATCGGGATTACTCTCTTCAAACCCACCACGTCTTCACACAAGACTGACTGAGCTTCACTAACTCAGTCGCCTGCTTTGCCTTTTCTTTTATATGGTAACGTAAACAGTCTGATGAATGTTCTTGAAGGCGAATGTTCATGGCTTCACCATCTCGTAATCTCTATAAATGTAAACATCATTGTCTATTCTTGTAGCGTTTGTTGTTGTATTTTTGTTTACTTGTTTGTCATTTTTTATGCTGGTGTTTTTTGTCATATTAAGCACTACGATAATCTGTATACAGGTTTGTTTACTGCATTGTTTTGTTTTTGTAGCATTTGTTTATAATTTTAATATTAAGGGATGTAAAAGCAACACACCAGTATCTTGATTTTAGCGCAGTGAACGTTGTTTCTAGACACTGTTGAGTGGCAACACTATTATTCCAGAATGCAGCTGATCGATTTCTTCTTTTAGAACTGCAGCTCAAGGGTTGTAATTTTTTTTTTTGGGCAATCGATAAGAAACTAGGTTGTTATATTGTTATAATGGCCAATTAAGTTTTGATTTATTGTTGGATTATTAAGAAGATTCGTTTCAATTAAGTATGGAACAAAGTTTTTGCCAAACAGCCGCCAAGACTCTAATGACAGACATTACTCATTTCAAAAAGTTCTTTATAGTTTGTTCCCGTAGATTGGATTTTGGAGCACGCACATTTGCTTATAAATTGTTATCGATTTATTCACGTAAAGTCAATTCAAGTGAAGTCAAGTCAAGTCTAGTCAAGTCAAGTGAAGTCTAGTCAAGTCTAGTCAACTCTAGGTAACACTGTCTTGCTGTAACCATAGTGTTACGAAAATGGAAATGGTGTTACAACGTTTAACATTAAAATGATAAACAAAAGCTACAAAAACAAAACAATGAACTTGTTTACACGATAACAAGTAAACAAAATATACCAACAACATCAGTATAAAAAAGGACAAACAAGTAAACAAATAGGCAACAACAGACAGTGTAAACAAGATGCACAAACAACAATGAAACAACGATGTTAACATTTATGGAGATCTCGAGAAGCCGAAGACGCGCACATTCAACTTTTAAGTGCCGCGGCCACTTTCAAATTTAGCTGATCAAATTTTGCATATGTGTTGGTAATATTTGTTTGACTTAGCACAGCAACACATCAAATTTCAGCCTTCAAATTTCATTTTAAAAATGTCGTGGAGAAGAAAACATCATATAGTTTCATCGGAAAAAAATCGTTTATGGTTTTCTTTTTTGTTTCGAAAATATTTTTTTAGGAGTTTAGGTTTTCTGAAGGAACATATTGTTTTTGGTTGGGAGATTACTTTGTTTTTGTTTTTTTTTAGTGTCGAGGTTTTTCTTTTAATATGACAGATGATTGTTTCATAGCAAAAAAAGGAAACTGCGAAGCGTCTTTGGATGAAGGAGTGGTTGAAGAAAGGATATGAATTTACGCTATAAAATCTTCTCAATGAACTCAAATTGAGTTCTCCAACTGATCTTCGAATCTTTTTACGGATGGATGAAGGCACATATGTACATATGTAGGAGAAACTTTTAAATTTGGTTGGCCCGAATATTCAAAAACAAGATACTCAAATGTGTCCGATTCAATGTTTATCTATAACATTGGGTTTTCTTGCTACAGGCAATTAATTGCTTTTCTGATCGATAACTTGTCAGCGCTATTTCGGAACGAACATTTGGTCGCATTGTTATACATAAACAAGATTTTAAAATATAATATAAAAGCAATGAAAACAAATTATTAATGGACTTAATTTTTTCGGCTTATAATTAAAATAATTTTTATTAATTTTTATTATTATATGAAACAAAACAAAGTTCATAAAAATAAAGGAACAATATCGTAAAATTCATAAATAAAAACAAAACTACATAAAAATAACAAAAATTTTACTTTTTTATTATTTTTATTATAATTTTTTTGCTACACACTTTTGAAACACCCGCGAAAGAACTCTTTGTTTCGCGTGATGTTACTCCTACGAAATCTGAAGAAAAATGAAATTTGAAGTAATTGCCCGTACACACATCAAATTTGTTTCAATTTTCTGTGGAGCAGGTAGCGAAAATCAAAAGTATTTTGATATTCTTCAAACTGTTCTCAATCTGTACGTGTGAGTACAGTTTTACCAATACAATCACAAAAATTGCAGATTGATCAGTTTAGTTTGATCGTGGCTGTGCTACTTAAGATCATTGATCATTCTGTTTACGTTGGCATATGAATTCTTTCAATCCTTTTCATATGAGTATTTTAAAACGTCGAAGACCTACTTGTGATTTACGATTATTAAATATAGGGGAGTACGCCATGCTATTGTTACGAATATGAAAGATATAGATACTGGTGGTTTGCTTTTACATCGTTTAACATTAAAATTAAAAACAAAACAATGAAGCAAATAAACCTGCTTACAAAATATCGTACTGCTTGATATAACAACAAACACCATTATAAAAAATGCTAAACAAGTAAACAAAAATATAACAACAAGCTCGACAAAAATAAATGTAACAAAATACACAAACAACAACGATGTTTTCATTTATAAAGATCTCGAGAAGGCGTAGCCACGAATATTCGACTTCAAGAACATTCATCAGACTGTTTACATTGCCATATAAAAGGCAAGGCAAAGCAGGCAACGGAGTGAGAAAAATTCAGTCTGTCTTGTATGAAGAGGTGTTGCGTGTGAAGAGAATAATCGTGGAAGATCTTCATTATATAGATCTGGCGAACAATTTTTAGTGTTTACGCAAAAGAGTATAAAGAATAATAAAAAACAAGGTAAATTGTTGTTGTTTACAGCCAGTTGGGAACAGTGGCACACATAATTGTGCCAACAATAAAGAATTTTAATTAAAACTAAACTTAAATTCATTTTTATTTAATTTGCAATCTACAACTCATATTTTAAACGTTTTTAAAAGGGCAAAAACGTAATAATATGATGTTCAGATCCATGCGGTTGAGTTAAGGCCACAAGATGTCACTTATGGTGCTTCTGTAATGATTAGCATTCGAAGCCACTGTAATGCTAAAATTTTTAAGAGATTTTAATGCTCATTTAACAAAAAGAAGGAAATTCTTTAAAAGCTGATTATAATCAGATGCGTAAGGATAATCGCTGTTCAAGCTCCCTTATTGTTATACATCTCCATGCAACAGAAAAAAAAAGTCAAGTAAGAGTTATGTCCAAAGAAAAAATAATAATCGCTTGATAATGATACTTTAACTAAAAGTTGCAACAATTTGTTGGCTTTTATGTTAAACTTTTGTAATTATAAAGATTTTAAAATTATAAAAACAAAGAAATCAACAACAAAGTTTAACAACAACTAAATAAAACCTATTATTTTCCAAAAGAACTTTTGAAATACTTGAATAAAAAAATAAAGAAAATAACAAGGAACGCAGCAGAGTTTAGTACGTAATTAAGAGCTTGAAGATGAACAAACAGTTGCTATACATGCATGAGTGAATTGTGCCACAGATTGTGGCAGCACAATCTGTAACAATGGAAAATATTTACAAACAAGTTTAAATTGAATTAAAAAATATTTCAACATAGGAATTAATAGTGGGTGAAATGGGACCATATGATTGCAATTTGACGGTAAGCCTCTCTCAAGATCTCACCACACTGTGAAATTAGCACATTAAACTCGCCCTTACACCAAATGTTTGCCAAGTACTCCCTGTCCTAAACTGTTGGAATCAGATGGACCGTTTTGAGGATCTTAGTTTCATTAAAAATTAGTTCAGAAAAGTTGCCACAGTCTGGTAGGCATTATGTTGGCTTCTTAGAGATGAGGCCTCGGTTCAAACCCCAGAGTTTCTTAAAAATCTGTCGTTAGGAATCGACTTTAAAATTGTAGCTCCAGCCACTCATGTACAAAATTAACACACTCAACATAAATGGTGTTAGAAGCTAGGTTGTAATCCTGACCTGGTTGTAGTTATTAAGCTAAGAAAAACAAGTTCATTGTTCAAGTCTGAATGCCCCAGGAAAGCTTCATTCTTTGAGTTTCACCCATATTGCTGCGCTGTTTTGAGTTCTCAGAAAAGAACTCGGTCTTCCGCAATCCAAAATTCTATGCGCTTTACTGTTGCAGATAAAAGTCTCAATCTGTAGTTCCTTTCAGTTTGTCATCGGGTACATTTAACAAATATTTGTTAAACATTGACTGAGGCTCGTTGTTTCACAATAATAAATGCAATTTGGTTCCTTTATCTTGCCTGTGCGGTATAAATATTTCCGAAACAAACACACATTTTTTGAATCCATCGTTCTAAGCCGGGTACAAATTTCAATATACACTGTCCGGTAATATCTTCGCTTCAACGTTTTTTAATTGGCAATATGGTTTCCAATTTTATGTCTGCATCGCATTTCCCTGCTTCTCTTGTCGTTCTTTGCTATTGAGCGATGGATATCACTCTACTAGTCATGAAGACTGCCTGGTCTGAGACAATGTGTAGTAAGTTTTAGCACAACTTAACGCCAATATGTGCAACCAGTTCATTGCGCTTAAACTCAGCTCTCATTGCATCTGCTTGAATTTTTGCAGTTCAACGTTTTTGGTTGCTAAAATAAGGGCTATTATTACAACTTCCCGTTAAAGTTGGGTTTAGTTAAAGGTAACTTTAGCTTCTTTTTTGTTGTTGTATTTGCTCATTTTTTTATATTTGCAGTTGCCATATTGAAAATAATATAGTAATATGGCAAGTTCAAACATAAAGTTAACTTTAAAAGTTAAAGGTAGGATGATCCTCCATTTAGCTTAACACTCACTTATACCATATTGAAAAACAATTTAACTGCCCAAGCTGTAATAATGGCCCTAAGACTTATTTTGCTCTGCTTTGGGTCAATTATTCTTTTTGTCATTAACATGCTTAGCATGATCTGTTAGTCTCATTGCCTGTTTGTCAACCCTATGTGTTGGAGAACATTATTTCAAATATTTTTCCATTCTTTTGTATAACTAGGAATGTAATGGTAGAAGCCCCCTCCCCTCTTATTTTATCAGAATAAACTTGTCCTTAGCAAGCTCTAGACCGTAGCTCTTAAGCCATTTTTGAGTTTTTATTACAATTCTCTTTTCAACTTTCTTTGGCCATCCTCTACTTTAAGCGCTGAAATTACTGCCTTCTGTGTGCCGTATTGTAGGTCAGATTGCAGGGATCATGTCTATGCATAGATACCTGGATTGTATCAGATTTGAGTTTTATGACTCTGAAGCATTTGCAGTTATTGTATACTAACTCAAAGGTTATAAAATTTTTGCTGTTAAGCTTTCGTAATATAAACCCAGCGTAGAACTAAATTTAACAATTTTTCGTACAACGTGTGCGGCATTTAAACTTTGTGTTAATAACTGCTCAAACAAAATTATGACGTAGTTTCTCATCACATCTATGTCGAGTGCGTTAATTTTATACATGATTGGCAGGACCTAAGTTTAGAGAGCAAAAACTAGCTTTTAAAAACGATTGGAGATTTTTTAAGAAAATTAAAAACTCCAAAAGCAATTTGATGTTAGTGCTATTGAACGGCAGTCTACTAAGATGGGTTTGGCAGTAATTGAGGGCAAAACAAAGTATATGTTATTGATAAGTAGAGACGTGCGGCGTATTGATTCTCAGATTACGGCCGATAACTATACTTTTTGATATAGTCAAGGAATTTATATTGTTATATTTTATATTGGCTCCGCCGTTACCACCAAAAATGATATCACTCTGGAGATCAAGCGCAGGATCACTCTTGCCAACAGGTGATACTATGGTCTCAATAGGCAATTGAGTAGCAGGGACTTCTCTCGTGCGACAAAACTAATACCCTACAAGACGCTCATCCAACCCGTGCTTCTTTATGGCGCAGGGGCATGGACCCTATTAAGCACTGTTGCAGCAACCTTGAGAGTCCTACGTAAGATTTTCGGTCCAGTGCGAGTTGGCTATGATTTCCACATCCGATCCAACAGTGAGCTGTATGAGCTCCTCAACGATATAGACGTTGTGCAGCTCATTAATATCCAGCGGCTGTGCTGGATCGCCCATGCCGTTGGAATGGAGGAGGATATTTGATGCGGGGATCTACGGAAGTCGGCGAAGAGGACGACCTTGTATGCGTTGGGAGGACCAAATCGAGGAAGCCCCGTCATCAATTAATTTCACCAACTGGCGTAGGCGCGCAAGAAGCAGAGGCGCCTGGAAGAATGTGTTGCGGCAGGCCGAAATCCGTTAATCGGGTTATTATGGCCAATTAAGTAAGTAAGTAAGTAAGTAAAAGCAATGGGACCAGCTATGCATACATACATATATAATTGGTCATTATAACCCCTCCATCAGGATTACGACGTAGTTTCCCACGTAACCCATGTTGTGTGTGTTAATTTTATTCATGAGCGGCGGGACCAGTTTAAACCCGACTCTTAAAGACAATTTTTCGAGAAACTTTCAAATTTATTCTCAGAGTTTTTGCCATACCCATTTTTTTAACCACTTTAATAAAATGATTGTTTAAATAATCAAACTAGAGTAAGCAATAAGAAATAAAAAATAACCTTAAGGCTTTATAACAATAATAAATCCAACATATTTGGCCCCAATTCCAAATACGCCCCAACCTAAGTTGTCCAACAAAACCTGAACATGTCTGTGTAAAATGTAAGGTGGGAGTAAATTATTGCGGTTTTATACATGATTTTGATAATTAAAGGGTGGAAATGTTCAATTCAAGCAGAAGGTTAAAGATTTACTAACACACTGATACACAAATATATAGCCGAGCAGACAGACAGAATGATGTAATGAATGTCTTTCAAACGTTTTGCATGCAATTAAGCTTTAATCATTAGCTGTTAAGAAATATAAGTTTTTGTTTGTGTTTCTTCTTCTTAACTGGTTTATAAGTTTTGGACAAAACAATGTTGTCTTTGTTGTTGTTGTTATTGTTGCTTTTAATGTTTAAAATAAATTTAATAATTTTGACTCCTCTCATAGCTTTAGGTTGGCTTAAAAGTTTTTCAACTGATTAATTCAAATTATCTTGCCTTAGTCCTTTACATGTATGTGCATATGTCTGTAATTGTTTTGTGTGTAAATTTGTTAATAATCTTAAGACAACAACAAGAAACAAACCAACATTTAAAATTTATTTAAGCATGGAATTAAATCCTGTGGTTAATTTATTGTTTTCTTAAAATGTCTTTAACCGAGTTATAAGATTGTGTATTAAATAAGTCTCTACTCGTAAATACAGTGGGTTACAAAATAAATCTCATCTTGAAAATAAATTTATTTTTTTTGTGGAGGAGTTTTGGAGTTTAGACATTTGGAATGTAAATAATTTCTATTGTAGTCGTCGTAGGAAATCACCGTATTCTAGTATGTAACCTGTTGGCTTATTAGACGTAAGGCCACGGTCCAAACTACAGATCGGACATCAAAACAAAATTTTAAAAAATATTTCTTCGGTGACTTCCTCTCAGCAGGTTTCTGGCAAAAACTCTGAGTGTAAATAAAATTACCATAAAAAAGTTTTTCAAAAATCTCTCGTTCGGAATTGATTTTAAACTGTAGGTCCCGCCCCTCATATATAAAATTAACACACATAACATAAGAGGTGTGAGAAGCTAGGTCGTAATACTGACTGAAGGGTTGTAATGATGCAAAATATTTATTCGAAAACATCTTTTCATCAGATTTCCGGCAAAAGCTCTGAGATTCACATACAAATTACCATGAAAAGTCGACTTTAAACTGTAGGTCCCGTCACTCATCTATAAAATGAACGCACACAACATAAATGGTATGAGAAACTATGTTAAGTCGTTAAGATACCAGACGCAAATTATTTTACTTAAGAAACTGTCCTAGCAGTAAATACTTTTGAAGAAGTTTTCGATAATTTTTTCGCACATTTCAGGCCATGTGTCCGTGATAATTTTAAAAATGTTGATTTCCAAATGTTTTGTCGTCAGAGAAGTATCCCAGTAGAAAGAATATTTAATAAAGCTTGACGAATATCACTCAAACCGCTTAATTTCTTTGAAAATTGCTTATGCAATAAAGCCAAAAACGATAGTGTTACGCGACTCTTCAATTGTAGGTCATCCTGCGACCACAAAAGTCTGAAAGGTTTTTCCAGGACTAATTTCGAAAAAAAAATGGTCCAAAGACATTGAAACACCATAATGCACACCAAACAAATATTGCTTTCTAAATCCTCTACGTTCAAGGGAGTTTCCGAAGTAGAAGTTTAACGCCGTCAAACTGCGTACTTTCTTTTGAATATTTTTCAAGCAATAATGCCCAACGTCTGACGTCATGGCAACGTTTTGTTACAACATCATATCGTCCTGCAAAATATATTCAATTGTAGATCATCATACGGCCATTGCCCACTGAATTGACAGCAACGGCTCACACAGGGTTATTTACAAGAAATAACCGGCACAATCTAATGTCTCCTAAACAGTCTCTTATCTTGATCCAGTGGCTTTTTCACAATCTTTCCTAGATTTTCTAAGTCCTGTATGGGATAATTTTGCTGGTTGGCATGGACACCCTGCTTGGAATAGCCATCATCTCTAAAGAGATTAAAATTACAAACAAAAACTACAAAAACAAAAACAGTGAACTTGTTTACAACTTACTGCACTGTGTAATATAACAACAAACACAAGTAAACAAAAATTTACCAACAAACACCAGCATAAAAAAATGGTAAACAAGTAAACAAAAATATACCAACAAACACTACAGGAATAAATGTAAACTGAACGAACGGGTTATGGGGTAGGGTTAGTATGAGGGGTAAGAGGGGTAGGGTATATATGTAAATATATGCAACAAACCTTTTGGTATGTATATATGTGTCTGTATTTTAATATTAAATGTTAGTGTGTATTTTGTATGTATTTTAAAAAACGTTATAAAATGTATTTCTATGTAATTGTTTTACAATATACACCCAAACCTGTTTTTACACGGTTTTTTTTTACGCGAATTTGAAATAACACGGTTTTTTTTTTAACAAATTTACCATTTTTTTTGTTCGCTCCTTTTTATACGGATAAAATCGTTTAATAAAATAAAAACTCTGTGTATACTATTCAACTAAATCTGTGCGTTTTTATAAAGTTATTCAATTTTATAGGCATATGTAGGCTGCTGCATCAATCCTATGTATATTTTTTCAGTTTGTTTATACACTTACATACATACATAATATTTGACTTTTTTTACGCGTTTTTTTTTTACACGGTAACCACTGGAACGTATCTACCGTGTAAAAAAAGGTTTGGGTGTATATAATTTGTTCACTATCGTTCACAGTTTGTTTTAAGTTTGTTTATGTTCACAAAGTTTATTTTATTATTCGAATATATTTCAGATTTCAATATCTTTAATTCACTTCATATAAATTAGTTCAAATGCGTAGGACTCGTTGGGTTTTTGATTAGTGCGGTTTGATGATCGATAATCAACTGACTTTTATAAAGATCAAATAATTATGTTGAAGGTGTTGATGAAAGTGTGTATGTATATGTGTTTATTGTGAATATGATGTTTGTTGATGTGTGTTGGTGTTATCATTGTTATTGTTTGTTAAAGATGTTTGTGTTGTCCTATTGGAAGTCAGGGTTAGGGTTGTGTATATGTTCACTCGTGTGAACATCCTCCCGGGCCGGCAACCTGCGAATAAAAACAAATTATTTGTAATTGTCCAAAAGGTGGGTAAAGGTATTAATTTTTTTCTTTTTTTTCACTCGTGGTTTCAGGGTTTTCCCATGGGTATAGATTTTCAATTCCGACCTGGAGATCAACCATAACTTCTTGTGGGGTGGAACCTGAAATTAGACTTTGGGTGGGTATTAATAATTGTGGGTGTTTTGGGTAAAAATTTGGGTAGGTAACGATGGTGTTCGGGTGAGTATTGGGTAATTATTAAGAGTGTATGGGTGAGTAAATTTGCTCTTTTCAGACCATCATATTCCCCATTGAAACACTGCGTCTGACAAAGATTTATCAGTCTATCACGGGTAGTTTCGATCTCCTGCGCATCAAATTTAATACTCGGGTGGGTTAATAATCTATTGAGTCTTTCGTCAATAGATTGTGGGTTTTTTCGATCCAGAACTATGCTGTCATGTCGAAATTTATTTCTTCGAGTAAATGATACGCAGTCACAAAATCGATAGACATAAGACAATATTCTAAAAGCTTTGGACCATTCAGAAAATCTTTCCAAAATGTCCTGGGTAGGGTGAGTGAAGTTCATAGATGGTTTTGGGTCTACAGTTTCAACTTCAGCTTGAGTTTCGGAGGGTAAATGTGTTGTTGGCCACTTTGTCGGATATTTCTTCAACCAGGTTGGTTCATTCCAGAACTCGTCATCCTTCAGTCCGTCTGCATTGCAACCATGACTGACAACATCGGCTGTGCACATTTCTCCAGTTCCTGGTTCCTACCGCATCTGAAGTTGGAGACACACGGTCTGTCAAAAAGGTGTTCCAAGTAGTTGGGGTTTCGTTGAGCCATGTCAAAACTATTGAGGAATCCGTCTAAAAATTCATTGGGTGTTGGGTTAGCCTTTGCTGGGTAATCAAATTGTGTGCTATTTTTGCCAACAACACTGCACCATAGAGTTCTAATATCGGCGGCAAAATGACTTCGATAGGTGCAACTCTCGCCTTAACGAAGAGTAGGGTTACGGACATAGGTCCACTTACGGGTATAACTCGTGCGTATATAATCACAGAGTATGCCTTTTCAGAAGCATCTGAAAAGTCATGAAACTCAATTCCTGCTGAAGGTGAAAAATGTATCCATCTAGTAACCCGAATATTGTCATTATTATAAAATTCCAAAAGCCTGTGGCATTTAATAAGGGTGAGTGGGTTAATTAATGCCCGAAATGGGTGGGTGGTCAATTTCGGGTGGATACTGTTAGTGGGTTTGGGTAAGTAACGAGGTTAATATTCTGGGTGAGTGAAGAGTATGTAACGGGGTTATTTGAAGGGAGTTGACTAGTGTGTGGGTAGGACTGCGACCTTAGTTATGGGCCGAGTCAACGTTCCGGTTGATGTTCGTAGTTCGATTACTCTAGGTAGTCCATTGGAAAGTGGGTGAATTTTGGTTACTCGTCCGAGTAACCATTCATTCGAGGGTACGTTGTCCTGCTTAATGACTACAATGTCATTGACTTCCACCGGGCGTTTAGTGTTTCTCCGTTTATGGAGCTCTTTTAAATATTCATCCTTCCTTCTCTTGCAAAACTGATGGTGTTGAATTTTCAACCTTTTCCATCGTTTCGCTAGGGTAATATTCTCGTTACTAAAGTAGGGTTCAGCGGGTTCAAGCTTGACAGAACTGTAATAAGAAACTATTCTTCGGGTAGGGTGAGAATCTTGTTAGAATCCAACCAAACTCAGTTTCTTGAGCTATTATTGTGCCAAGAATATCTTTCTTAACACCAGCTCTTATAATTTGTGGGTAAAAATCGCTACCAATTATAATATCAACTGGGTGGCTTTCATAAAATTTAGGATCTGCTAATGGAATCCTGTCCAACTCTTTTATGAAAGTAGGGTTTAAGTTTCGGGTGGGTAAACTTCGGGTGAGTGTTTTGACAACAATTGCCTGAATATTCAGTGAAAATTCCTTATTCGTTTTAGAACCAAGATGTATATCACACATCTTGTTCGAACGTGCTGAAACAACCTCATTTAGACCTGAGATTTCAGCAACTATGGGTAGGGTGGGTAAGTGTAATTTGCGCCTTAGCTCATCAGAAATGAATGAAAAATCTGAAGCTGGGTCAATAAGCGCTCTAGCAGGGAATTCTTCACCATGTATTCTAATATTCAAAGCAGCTGTGCCTAATAATCTAGCTCTGTCGTCTAATTGGGTTTTGCTTGATTGGGTTTGGGTAGAGAAAGACTGTATTGCACTTGACTTAGAGGGTTTATCGTCATTCTGAGGGTTAGTGTTTGGGTTGGGTTTGTGTAAAAGGGTATTATGTCTGCCGCCACAGTATCTGCACGTAAATGCGCTTCGACATTCTGATACCATATGGCTAATGGCCAGACAATTGTAACAAATTGCACTCTTTTTCACAAATTCAATTCTTTCATTTACTCCCAATGAAGTAAATGATGAGCATTGCCTCAAAGTGTGGTTATTTTTGCACAGTTTGCACAATGAACCATCGAGTTTCTCCGGGGTTCTTGGGCAATTATGGGTATTTGGGTGGATTTGGGTAGAATTCGAGGGTTTGCTCTGGAATGCGTTTGTGGATCGGGTATCCTTGCTATTGTTGTGTGTCAGATTATGGAACGTCTTTACTCTTCTGTCAATTCGATTGTTGATGTCCTGGAGGAATTTGGGTTTTGGGTGGGTGTTTGGGTTAGGGTTAGGGTTACTTTCCGGAACATCATTGACAGAAGTGAGTTCCTTGAATGTATTTGTTAGAAATACATCCACATCTGTCCAGGAAGGCATTTCAGCACAATCCTTTAGGGTTTTCTCAAATTCCCTTCGGGTTTCCTTGGGTAATTTTGTCAAACAGAGATATACTATGATAGGATCCCAATTGTCCGTATCTATCTCCAATGTATTCAAATTTGCAATACAGCAATTAATCTTTCTCTGCAGTTTTCTTATTGAAACACTGCACATAGTGTTTACCGCTGGTAAATTTAAAAGGGTCTTAATCTGAGCGTTAATTTGCATCCTTTTATTTTCATATTGATTTACTAGTTGGGTCCAAGCAATAAGAAAACCATCATTAGTTAAGGGTGCATTGTCGACTATTTCTTTAGCTTCGCCGCTAGTCTTATTCTTAAGGTAGAAAAGTTTTTCTACACCACTTAGGCGGGTATTATTGCCATAGATGGCCTTGAATAGGTCTCTGAACGAGGCCCAAGACTTGAAATCCCCACTGAATGTTTGCATATCGCAAGGGGGTACGTTAAATCCAACTGATTGGGTGGGTTGTGTGGGTTGTGAGGGTTCGGGTGGGGTGGTGTTTGAATTTTTGGGTTGAGTTAAATTTTCTATAGATTCATCTATGGAAATCATAGATGACCTATAGAATTTTTTAGCCGATCTCACATTCCTGGAGAGGCCATTAAAATTTATCGAATTGGCTACTTCGGGTTCATTGAGTTGTGGCGACTCTCGGATCTGTCTGAATTTTCCGTCAATATTCGACCACAACTCTTCCAATTCATTCTTCATGAATCTCAATGCGGGTAGTGATTGAGACTTCTCTGTACTGGCCTTAAAATCTTCCTCAAAGGCACTTAAATCCTGTTGGATATAACGTAGAATATCGGCGGCTAAAGTTTTTAATTCCGACATATTTATTTTTCAGAATTTAATACGCAGAGGATTGGAAAAAGTTATTAAATTGCGATAATAAATCGAATTATCGCGGGTAAATTTGGTTAAAAAATGTTTATTTCAAATTTGAAATAAAACTAATCAGCAGACAAAATTGCCTATTGGGTATCCTTTGTGTTTTTGTTGCACTACACAAAGAGAACGGCAATATGTGTTACTCACAATATTTTGAAAATATTATCGAAAAAAAAAGGGTAAATATTGGGTGGGTTTTATAAGATAATATTTCTTATTGTGAGTTTTTTTTTTTTTTTTTTTATAAATTTCAAAAAATTCGCGACAAAATATGCGATATATATAAAAAAAAATGTAAATTGAAAAATATCAACTTACCTTGTCTGCTGAGGGTAGGGTACAAACCAATTTTATTTTTCCAATTCCTCTTTGTGTGATGTTTGTTGTGTTGTGTTCGTGTGCAATGTTAATAATGTTAATTTGTTAGTTGCTTATATTTGTAATTGTTTTTGATTTATTTTTTGTTAGTGAACTGTATTGGAATGCAATTGTTTGTGCACTCTATTTTCTCCAATTTTATAATTTTTGTCACTATGTACTTTGTTGCTATTTGTTTTGAATTTTGTTCAATTTTTTATTTGTCTTTTTTCACTTTTGATTTTGTTTATGTTTTATTTTGAAAACTGTGCAAGATGTGTTTGAACCTTTGTGAACTTTTATGTTTCCTTTTTAATTTATATATACATATATTATATTTATATATTGTTTTGAAAATGGATAATTTTTGTTTCTTTAATGTAATATGTGTTTTGTTTGTATTATTTGTGAACTTTAGTAACTTTTGTGATTTCTTTTTGATTTTAGATTTGTTTTTAATTTTTATTTTTACAGTTCTATGTAATATGATTTTATTTTTGTTCTTTTAAGATGTGTGATAATTTTAAATATGATGTAGTATTATTTTTTTTTTATTTTTGCACTTTTTTTACTGTTTTATATATATGTTGTTTTTGTTAATGTACTATTTCTTTTAATGTGAACTTCTGTGATTATTGTTTGTGTTAATTGTTAATTTGTGTTTTCTGATTTATATATTTAAGTATTTTGTTGATTATCGAGTTATGTATTTTTGTTTTTAGGATATTTGGTTATGTTTTTTGTATAGGGTGATTTATGTTTTACACTATTTTTGTTAGTGCATGTGTGTTTATTTTAATTTCTTTATCTGTTTCACTTTCACTATTTATTTAAGGCACTGTACTATTATTGTTTTAGATTTCTTTTTGATTTTTATTAAAATTTAAAATAAGGGTGGGGTAAAATTTGCACAATTTAGGTGGGTTTTTTGTGGACTGTATATATACGTGTCGCTGTCTCTTCTTTTTCCTTGAAGGACCATGAACGAACGGGTTATGGGGTAGGGTTTAGTATGAGGGTGAGAGGGGGTAGGGTATATAAATACACAAACCTTTTCTGTATATAAATTATGTATATATGCAAATGATAATGTTTAATGTTTTGTGTATATATTTTAAAAACGTTATAAAATGTATTTCTATGTAATTGTTTTACAATATATATAATTTGTTCACTATTGTTCACAGTTTGTTTTAAGTTTGTTTATGTTCACAAAGTTTATTTTATTATTCGAATATATTTCAGATTTCAATATCTTTAATTCACTTCATATAAATTAGTTCAAACTCGTAGGGTTCGTTGGGTATTTTGCTTTGTATTTCTCGAGGATCGATAATCAACTGACTTTTATAAAGATCAAATAATTATGTTGAAGGTGTTGATGAAAGTGTGTATGTATATGTGTTTATTGTGAATATGATGTTTGTTGATGTGTGTTGGTGTTATCATTGTTATTGTTTGTTAAAGATGTTTGTGTTGTCCTATTGGAAGTCAGGGTTAGGGTTGTGTATATGTTCACTCGTGTGAACATAAACAATATACACAAACAACAATAATGAAACAACGCTGTTGGCATTAATAGAGATCTCGAGAAGGTAAAGCCACGAACATTCGCCTTCAAAAACGACAAAGACAAAGCAGGCAACTGAGTTAGTAAAAGTTCAGTCAGTTTTGTGTGAAGACGTGGTGTGTTTGAAAAGAATAATCCTGGTTTGAAGATCTGCGTTATAAAAGATCAGTCGAACAATTGTCTAGTAATTGTTATTATTTATGCAAAGGGTATAAACAAAGGAATAATAAACAAAGCAATTAATGTTGTTACATCAAGTTGTTGTGTGAGCTCATATTTTAAACGTTTTTAAAAGGTAAAAACGTAACAGTGACCTGTGCATGTATGAAATATATGGTCTAGTAGGTAGAGTGTTGGCTCATTAGACGTAAGGCCTCGGTTCAAACACCTGGTCAGGCATCTCCAACTAAACGAAATATGACAAAATATTTCTTCGGCGACTTCCTCTTAGCAGATTTCTGGCAAAAACTCTGAGAGTAAATAAAAATTGCCATGAAAAGTTTCTCAAAAATCTGTCGTTCGGAGTCGACTTTAAATTGTAGGTCCCACCATGCATGTATAAAAATTAGCACACACAACATAAGTGGTGTGAGAAATTAGGTCGTAATCCTGACTAAAGGATTGTAATGACCAATTACGTATGTATGTATGTGTGAAATATACGGCTGGGTGAGGGTATACACATATCAGTGTGAGAGACTGTAATGCTGTATGCACTTGTAAGTAGTTTATGTTTTTGCTATGTATTTCGATATGTTTGTTGCAAGGCAAATGACAAAAAGAAAATCACAACTCATTAGAAAAATTAATAAAGTGAACAATATGCTGCCACTGCTACTGATAATGTTGCTATTGAGGACTGAAAATTACTGAAATTTTCTTTCACATTTTTCACTGCTTTCCGCATATTTTGAAGCAGTAGCAAAAATATTTCATAAATATTTATCTTTCTGTTAAAGAATATACATATGTTTGTTTTAGTGTGTGTGTATATTTGCAATATATTTCGGTATACATGTATGCATGCAATCAGTGTCTTAGTGTGCATGCACATGTGAAAGAATATAATTTTACGAAATAATGCCAACAGAAAATTAAAATTTTTTTGAGGAAAGTGGATATTACAAGTAAAATTTCGTTTTCCATTTTCTGCATCGCTTACTTTAAAAAGAAAGTCAAATAAAAACAACTGAGATGAGGTTGTTAGAGATATGGAAAACTGTTGGGTATTTTGGTTTAATGGAACCAAGTTTCTTAACAAATGTTGGTATAACAATGTTTCATTAAGGCACTGCTTCTTATTTATTTTTCTTGTTTGTTTCATTGTTTTATTATAATCGTCCTACCTAGCCAAGCCTAGCCAAGAGAACTGCCACACTTTCGCTCATTGTGTTGCCCATTGTGTTGCCCATTGTGATACCACAGTCTGTTATATCCTGGAACTATCTGGGGCTTCAGATGAAGGCATTTAGACTCCGAATGTTCGTCCCTGACAAATCAGTAGATTTGCATAGTAGAAACCCAAGTGTCTGTTGCCCATACGTAGTAGCACTGAGCCTTTACCCAAGATCTAAAAAACATTTCCAACTCTTGCTCATTCTACAGAAGTCGTTGGCCATATAGACAAGACCAGTTTGTCAGGCATCATGTGTGCATTTTTTTTCAGCATTGACTGAATTTGTTGCCTGTATCTGCGTATCTACTGCTGCAATATCAGTTCTAGATTTGCAAGTCAACAATGCAGTTCCCAATATAGAGAGCTCACCTAAAGACAATTGGCTAGATATACAATATGGTAATTGACAGGAAACACCATAGCAGCAAACGAAGTGGTAGACATAGCTTTGTATGCTTGGAGTAGATTACTGGAATCAAAGATTTGAAATAAAACCATCTTGATCCGAAGTAAAACTATTTCCGAAAGACTGATCAAAATGGAAACATTTTATTGTGGCCCTTTGTCCTAACTTTATCCCAAGCACCATGGGACATATGAGCCACCGAGTAAACTTGCTACCCTCATTTATAAACTGGAACTAAGCAAGCTTCATTAAATTTTAACTTTTCTCAGACGAATATTCAGTATTCTGTCAGCGCTATATCATTGACAAGCGTTATAGCGACGTTATAGACACGTTTCAATAAGTTCAAAAAGAACTGCAAATATTTGAGAACATATTAAGAGCGTATCCTGATGTGCTGGAATAAAGTGAAATTGATTTTCATTGACAAATAGATGAATGCAAGAAAATGTCCATATCCTAACCTTTCACGTCCTCAATGGGAATTTCCCAAAGCAGAGGATTGACCCGAAAGTTTGTTGCTAGTGCTAGCTCTGGCTAATTCATCCGATCAGCGACTCCCTTAATCTGGACCTCACAATGGTATTCGATTTTCATAATTAAAGTCATTACGTTAGAACGCAGTATCATGACAACCGGCTAGCTATTAGAAAGAAATATCTCCATAGTGGTCATCATCGCATCCTGTATTAGCGACACTTCAGTGTGGAAGATGTTGCAATGGTCTGTTAACCTTAGCGACTAAACTATACCTACCAAAACCAAAAATATGCCTCCACCAATATCTCTATTTAGCCTCCAAACAGTCCAGATGATTAATGCATGACTTGCATAATGCATAATGACTTTTTTTACCATGCATTCTCTCCTGGATGGAAAAGTTATAGTATTCATACATACTGTTACGTTTTTACCGTTAAAAAACGATTAAAAATATGACCTCGTAGATTGCAAATAAAAAAAATTAATTTGTGTTTAGTTTTAATTAAAATTTTTTATTATTCGCACAAATTTGTGTGCCACTGTTCACAACTTGATGAAAACAACAACAGTTGCTTTTCTTTGATATTCCTCTCTTTATACTCTTTGCATAAACAATAACAATTACTAGACAATTATTCGACAGATCTTTGTAACGGAGATCTTCAAACCACGATTATTCTCTTTAAACGCACCGCGCCTTCACACAAGACTGACTGAACTTCACTCACTCAGTCGCCTGCTTTGCCTTGGCTTTTATATTGCAAAGTAAACAGTCTGATGAATGTTCTTGACGGCGTATATTCACGACTTCGCCTTTTCGAAATCTCTATAAATGTAAGCATAGTTGTTTACATCGTTATTTAGATTTAGACAACTATGTTCTATAACATTCGAAGTCGAAAAAGTGTGTTTTGAGTTATGAGCTCTCAAAGTTTTCACGCGATATAATGTGTATTCTAAATAGATTTTTCCCTATAACTTCGGAACGGATCGGCGAATCTTAACCAAATTTTGACAGTATTTAAGTTAGAGAACTTAGAATTTAAAAATTTAAATTAAAAAAATTAAAAACGTTCTAAGTGTTCTTAAAATGGAGGCGTCGATTTATTCTTGCAATGTTGTTTTTTTTTGTTTACTCGTTTACCATTTTCTTTATGCTGGTGTTTGTTGTTATATTATGTAGTACGATAATTTGTTTCTTTATAATTTTAATACTAAGCGATGTAAAAGCAAAACATCAGTATTTTGATTTTTCAATTCCGTAACAATAATTGATCATTACAACCCTTCAGTCAGGCGGTTACGACCAAGCTTCTCAAATCACTTATGTTGTGTGTGTTAATTTACATATTTAAGTGGCAAGGGGACCTACAGCTTAAAGTCAATTCCGAACGACAGATTTTAGACAAACTTTTTCAGGATAATTTTATTTGACTATCAGAGCTTTTGCCAGTAATCTGCTGAGAGGCAGTCGCTAAAGAAATATTCTTTCAAATTTCGTTTTGTTACAGATGTCGGACCTAGTGTAGTGGTAATATGTATTCAATGTTTACGAAAGTTCTCAAGTCCCTTGGGATGCTCGAATGGTCCAGTATTTGATCCATGACACTACCCATCACCCATAAGCGTTGTTTACTATTAGCTACTGATCGCTTTCAATATAGGTCCAGCGGAAAAGCTGTAAAATTATTTACAGCCCCGATGTAGGTGTACAGATAATAACGCTGCAGGCAGATCTTCGTCCTCTCCGTTTTTAGCTGGGATTGGTCATCTTAATAGAGCCGATACCTTATTGGAAGTATAGAATGAATGAATGAATAGAAGATACCATTTTCATCCAGTTCAGTGCAGTAGAGTAGCGTATCTCATCCTGTGCAACTGTCGAAGACACTTTCTCTATTCTAATCTCAGTTAATACTAGTGTATCATCTAAAACACAGGGTCACTCATACAGAATGAAATATTTTTCAACCAAGTATCCAAGGCGAATTCATTATCAGGTGGGAATAGTATTACAATAAGTACAACAATACAAAAACAACAGGGATTTTGTTTTTGTAAAAATGTACACATCTTGTCAAAAAAATTAACCCTCAAACCTCCATAGGAAATTAGTTAAAGCAATTAAAAAAAACTAAATAAATTTTATATATTGAAAATTCTTATGAATTTTATTATTACATTACATAAGGAGCTGCAGTAACCTGTAAATTAAAAAAAATATCAGCTGCAAACGTTATTTCCTATAATAACAAATTTTCAACAGAAGATTGGTCCAATTTGTTTTAATCCCTATATCCCAATCTTCAGAAAGAGAATTTGTTTTAAAAATAACACACAAGTTATTTCAGTCATAATTTAGGCACCTAGTTGGAGACATGATTTTTTTTTTTTTTTTGGTAATTCATCACTCTTACCTAAATAACAATAAATATATGTATTTAGTGTTAAAGGCTTAAATATTGTTAATCATCTTGCAACAATTTTAATATATACATACTCTTCAGTCAGGATTATGATCTAGTTCCTCACACCACTTATGTTGTGCGTGTTAATTTTATATATGAGTGGCGGGACCTACAGTTTAAAGTCGACTCCGAGCGACAGATTTTTGAGAAACTTTTCATGGCAATTTTATTTACTCTCAGAGTTTTTGCCAGAAATCTGCTGAGAGGAAGTCGCCGAAGAAATACTTTTTGTGTTTCAATTTGATGTCTGGCCTGGGGCTCGAACCCTGGCTTTTCGTCTAATAAGCCAACACACTACCTACTACGGCGACTTAATTCTAATATATAATTGGCTTTAAAATAGTAATCCTAAAGAATTTCCAGAGTGCGTATCGTTAAGGATACATGCGGTACATATGAGGGTTTATGACTAATATGAATACGAAATTGAATATCGAAACAAAATACACAAAAAACAAACATTTTTTTTGACATTGTTACTTACACCAGCTGGTAAACAAAACCCACCTGATAATGAATTCGCCTTGCAAGTATCATAATCGTTTGTGAAATTTTCTCATTTCGTTTCTCTTTCATTTTGACATTTCAAATATAATTTCATTTGTTTTTAACTTAATTTGCCATTTTTTTTTTTAATAATTTTGTAAACATTTTTTTTCAGCAATTTCTTTTTATCAATTTATATTTATTATTATTTATTTATTTATTCATCTAAATTCGTGGGAAGGCTGACAATATGCCGCAAGGTGAAATAAAATTGTATCTGTTGAACAATACCGGTGGTAAATTATTCAAATCATCCGGCATAAAAATCGAATATTCCGTATCCGATGAAATGGAATTCTCCAGGCGATTATCGATAAAAACGCGTAAGAAATTGATGCAAAGATTGTTTCGAAAAGATGAAGATGAATATCAAGCTGAACTTGATAATATGGGACGTTTATATTGGAAAGACACGGTCTCTGCGTCTGTGCGTCAGTGTACAAAAGAACACATAAAACCACCGCCCGCAATATTGAGTAATGCACAGAAGACACACTGTGACATTTTGTTTAAAGTGTTTTCCGATTAAACGGAAAAGTGCGGAACGTGTGTGGAAATTGTGGAAAAATATTTGCAAATCAATGTAAAAAAAAAATTAAAGAAAAAAAATATTTTGTGGAAATCATTGGGTCTCCTGGGTAATTCAGCAAATTGATGTTTAAATTTTAAATGTCTGCGCACTGTACAGTGAGCAACAAAAACTATCTGCACTTTAATAATATATGTGTAGAGGATAACCGCTTGCTTGCCATTTTAACTCCTCTGGAAATGTGAAAATTTTTAAAAAACTTTTGTGTTTGCTTTTGTTAAGGACCGTATTACCCAAACTCAGTCATTCAACCAAACGAAATATTAAAGAGTATAAGTTTGCCTAACTCCTACCCAAGTGATATGAATGAACCCATATGATATGAATGTTGTAACTCTCAGCCATTTCTGCGAGAGGCTAGCGTTAGCCAAAAGCAATGCTAAAGACCATAATATTACAACCCAATGCCTTAATTGCCGCTTGGCAAAGTGAAACTATACTCATAGCTCTACCAGAGATACTGTCGTTCTTAATAATCATTACCGCAACTTTTATGACTAAAACTTCCGGCTGGAAGATGTTACAATGGTTCGATAACCCTATGAAGTGAATTATACCTGCCGACACCGAAAATATTCCTCTACACAAGGCATCATTTAGTCATGAGTCGCACAGAGTCATTTACGATAAGCGCCGTATCATTTTTTCATACCCTTCTATTTGAAATGAATGGCTTGAATTAAGTGGCCATGGTCTTGTAGGTAGTGTGTTGGCTTATTCAACATCAGGCCTCAGTTCAAACCCCAGCTCAGACATCTCCAATAGAATGAAATATAAGGAATTATTTCTCACGGCGACTTCCTCTATGCAGATTTCTAGCAAAAACTCTGAGAACAAAATAAAATTCCCATGAAAAGTTTCGCAAAAATCTTTCTTTCGGAATCGACTTTAGACTGTAGGTCCCGCCACTCATGTATTGAATTTAACACAAACACAACTTAAGTGGTGTGAGAAGCTAATGACGCTATAGAAGATGGTAGTAGATTTCGATTTCCGAGTACTTAATAAAGCTATTCATTGCATATAAATCTATTAGATTCGATTCACCTGCCTAAGAATTAACAACTCCTTTGAGTACAAACACGATAAAATGTGGAACCATTTTCATTGATTATAACTTCTAAAAATCCTTCAACTAATTTTGCCAGAGACTATGCTATAAATCATATTGTTACGAAAATGGAAAAAATCTTTTACATCGTTTAACATTAGAATTATAAACAATGCAACAACAAATATTACAAGAATAAATGTAAACAAAATACACAAACAACAATGAAACAACGATGTTTACATTTATAGAGATCTCAAGAAGGCGAAGCCACGAAAATTCGACTTCAATATCATTCATCATACTGTTTACGTTGCCATATAAAAGGCAAGGCAAAGCAGGCAACTGAGTCAGTAAAATTCAGTTCAGTCTTGTGTGAAGGCGCAATGTGTTTGAAGATCTCCGTTACAAAGGTTTGTCGAATGATTGTCTAGTGATTTGTTATTGTTTATGCAAAAGAGTGCAAAGAAGAATAACAAACAAAGCAATTGTTGTTGTTTACACCAAGTTGTGAGCAGTGGCACACAGAATTTTGCGAACAGTAAAGAATTTAATTAAAACTAAAAACAAATTTATTTTTATTTAATTTGCAATCTACGAACTGCTTTGGTTGACATTTTCATTGCTGCTGCATGCGCTCATGCAAATGTTGTCAGCTACTGCGTTATTCTATTATTGTTGCTGTCAATGTTGTTGTTGCCGCTGTAATTTGTTGTTGGTGTTGTTTAAAATGCATTTGTGCAGAAATTTTTGTTGTTAGTGTGTTGAGTACGTGTGTGCTATTTGACGTGTATCGTACTGACAGCTGATATTGTTGGCAAAATGTTGTTCTTGTGGCTGGGCTGTTTTGTAGCATATTTTTTGAACAATTGAAAGATGTTTTGTGCATGCAACTGTATGTTGCATGTCTACACTTGAATTCATATTTGCCTTTTTTATTTTTTTTTCCACTTGAATGTGATGCTCATAAGAATAAATGCTGTATTCTTTTTTCCATTTTTTTGTGTTTTTATTGTGTGTGGCAATGTTTGGGCCAAGTGTTTTACCAGAAGTATTGTTGTAAAAAAAAATTATTTTTTGTTTTAAACAAAAGAATACGAAAAAAAACATCATTTAAAAACGAATGATTCCATATTTTTTACTGTTTGCCTTTTATTCTAATGAAAATGTAAGAAACGAGTCTCATCTGCCGCTTAAAAGTAATGAAAATTAAAATTTTCTATGAATTTTTGTTTATTTTTGATAGAAATTAAATTTAAAAATAAAAATTGTTTTTTGGAATACTTTGGATGTCAACCCATAATGAAGGGTTCAATTACCGGGCTGATGCAAATTGATGTCCGGATGCAATAAGAGTTTCTATTTAGGGCAATGAACAAGATAATTAGGTCGAGGCCAGTGATGAGTGCAGTGTTTCCGTTGTTTATAGAACTGTGAATTAGATAGGGTATCACTGAACATGCATAAGAGATGTTTAGCTTCTCACGGAAAGGATAGTAGCACCAGATGTATCCTCAAAAATACTTTATTAATTATACTGCAATAACACATGCCTGGAAAAGTTCAGATTCGATTGAAGGTTTGTGGTAGGTAAGAAAATTGGCAACCTTGCCTTTGGGTTTACCACTACGAATGAAAAGTTAGCAATAATCCGCATCACAACGAGAAAATATTGTTACGAAAATTGAAAAATCTTGATATTGGTGTTTTCCTTTTACGTTTAAACAAGTAAACAAAAATGCAACAACAAACACTACAAGAATAATTGTAAACAAAATGCACAAACAACAATAATGAAATAACGATGTTTGCGAAGTCACGAACATTCATCAGACTGTTTACGTTGCTATATAAAAGCAAGGCAAAACAAGCAACGGGGTCAGTAAAAGTTCAGTCAGTCTTGTGTGAAGACGCGGTGTGTTTGAAGGGAATAATCGTGGTTTTTCATTTTATTTGCAATCTACGAGTTCGTATTTTAAATGTTTTTAAAAAGTAAAAACGTAACAATATGTATGGGCTCTTCAACGAAATGGATGTCGTTCAGTGGATCTGAGAGTAACTAATTCCGATAAAAAAAGTTTTAAATTTGACTGGTAAATATAAATTTATTAGATTAGAACTTGGATTTCACAATGTAATCCACAATTTATAGAAGGTGGCTCTTTGTCCTTTAACAATTTTCTATTATGTTTTCTACATTTTTTCGTTATAATTATTTTCTATTTTCGTTCCTTTTTGTATTTGGATATTAATAACACAACATGGCAAATAATGTATAATGAAGCTAAAGATGAGAGAAACAAAAAATAATGTTTCATTGTATTAATTAACGCATGAAATATGCAACCTTGCACATACAGCCTCAAGTCTTACAACAACAAAAAATAGCAAACAAAACAACTGACACGCTAAATAAACAGAGGAATATTTAGTAGTCGTCCACCAATTTATTCATGCTTTTGCTTATGCTTCCAATACGCCCAGATACGGCTCTTCTGTGCAGAGTACAAATAATTACTTTTTGTTGTATTTTTTTTTTTTTGTATTTAAAGAGGAACAACAACAAATTATTGTTGTTTAATGTAATGGACACCAAGAAGTAAAGGAATAACAAATAGAAGAGAAACAAACGAAAATAGAGAGAAAAGGTGTTTAATCCTTAAAGCCCAAATAAAATGTACATGGGTTTTTTCTGGTTATGACTCTAGTGCATAAATATCAGACTGAATCAGGCCGATGGCATAATTTATGATTGCTTTGAGAGGATCACTGCAGTTAGTTGTTTTGTTCACATGGCAAGGGGACCTGCAGTTTGAAGTCAACTTCGAACGACAGATTTTAGACAAACTTTTTCATGACAATTTTATTTAAATCTCAGAGTTTTTGCCAGGAATTTGCTGAGAGGCAGTCGCTGAAGAAATATTCTTTCAAATTGCGTTTTGTTGGAGATGTCTGACCTAGTGCTGTGGTAGTGTGTATTCAATGTCTACTAAAGTTCTCAAGTCAGTTGGGATTCTCGAACGGTCCAGTATTTGACCAATAACACTACCCATCACCCTTAAGCGTTGTTTAATATTAGCTACCGATCGCTTTCAATATAGGTCCAGCGGAGAGAGCTGTAAAATTATTTACAACCCCAATGTAGGTGTACAGATAATAACGCTGCAGGGAGATCTTTGTATCCTCCGTTTTTAGTTGGAATTGGTCATCTTAATAGAGCCGATACCTTATTGGAAGTATAAAGACCAATGAAGGAGACCATTTTCATCCTGTTGAGGGCAGTAGAGTAGTGTATGTCATCCTGTGCAACTGTCGAAGACACTCTCTCTATTCTAATCTCATTTATCTAACTAGTATATCTAAAACACAGGGTCACTCATCCAATGAAATATTTTCCAACCTTGTATCGTAATTAAGGGCTTCTCGTAATCGATTTTGAAATTTTCTCATTTGGTTTCTCTTTCATTCTGACATTTCAAATATAATTTCATTTAATTTTCACTTGTTTTTAAATTAATTTGTCTTTTTTTAATAATTTTTTTATTTAAGGAATTTGATCTAAATTCACTGGAAGGCAGACAATATGACGCAAGGTGACATAAAATTTTATTTGTTGGACAATACATCTAGTTCATAATATCAATCTGAATCAGACCTCGAGCACAACTTATGATGGCTTTGAGAGGACCACTGCGGTAAGTTGTTTCTTCACATACATTTGCGATTTGAGAAAACCCCACAAGAAAAAGTTCAACAGGGTGAAATCGCATGATCGCGATGGTATGTACACACCAGCTCAATGTTAGATAAACATGCCCTCGAATCGCTAGTACGGAATATTCAATGTAGCACGAGCTACGTAATGGGTGTCCAGCTCATTCAATTCCGACCAAAAGAAGTGGATAATCATCGACTAATACTACTCGACCTTGGTGTCGTTCTTAAAGAAATATGAACCAATGACGCCGCCACGCCAAAGTACACACGAAACACTGACTTTTTGGGCATGCATTAAGCGTAATAAGGATTGATATCGTCCCTACATTCAACAATTTTGTTTCTTCACGTACCCGTTCATTCAGAAATGAGCTGAAGATGATTTTTCGGTGAAAATCAAGGTGACTTGCCAACTGCTCTAGAGACCATTTAGCGAACACATGTCGTTCTTTATAGTCGTCCGTGATGATTTAGCAAAACAGACTGAATAAATGCTTCAACAAGCTGTTTCAACTATCAAAGTTTGGAAGTAATTATCATCAACCATACTTTCCACCCTGTTTAGGAGCCTACAAACGTAAATAATTGGTCATTTACAGACATGGCTGCTCAGACCACTTATGTTGAGTGCTTTAATTTTATACATGAGCGGAGGGACCTACAGCTTAAAGTCGACTCCGAACGAAAGATTTTTTTAGAGAAACTTTTCATGGCAATTTTCTATTTACTCTCATAGAGTTTTTGCCAAAAATCTCCTGAGAGAAAATAGCCGAAGGAAATATTTTTTCATCTTTCGTTGACCTGGGATTTGAATCGTGGCCTTATATATCATACGACAACAGACTGCTTAAAAGAATGCAAGAACTTATTGTTAAAGAGTCTACCGTTACAAAATAGATGTCTTCATTGCTCTGCAGTCCATTAACGAAGCTGAGTCCTGTTACTAGCATAAGTAAAGACACATACGTTATGACTACAGTTCAAGAAAATTAGTCACCATGTACAGAATTGTTCATTTTTTAGCATTGTTACGTTTTTACCTTTTAGAAACGTTTAAAATATGAGCTCGTAGATTGCAAATAAAATAGAAATAAATATGTGTTTAGTTTTAATGAAAATTAATTGTTATTCTCACAATTCTGTGTGCTACTGTTCACAACGTGATGCAAACAACAACAATTGCTTAATTTGTTATTCCTCTGTTTATACCCTTTACATAAACAATAACAATTACTAGGCAATTATTCGACAGATCTTTGTAACGGGGATCTTCAAACCACGATTACTCTCTTCAAACACACTTCTTGTTCACACACAGGACTGAATGAACTCTACTTATGGCCCTAGAAATAATTTAAATGTTAAAAAATATAAGAAATCTTTAAGTATAGGCTGAAAATATCGACATCGCATTTTTCGGCAACAAGAAACGAAATATGATTACCTAAGAAGCAAAGGTATTTTTATTCTCACTGTACCACATACCCTCTATTATTATATGCCTGCAAATATTTCAATTTCTATGGTGATTGTCTTCACCAAAAAAAAAAAAAATTAAATATTTTATTTTACATTTTTGATTATTAACAATTTCCTACATTGTGAATTTTAAGATTTATTTCTTTCATTCTTTGTGGCAGAATTTATTTTGTAATAGAAATACTCAAAGCATCAGGAATGCATAGCAGAAATAGATCTAAAAGTATTTCTACATGCCTACTACACATGCAGATAAATGTAAAAAAAATTGTTTAAAATAGAAAAAAAGTAATTTTTTAAAATATTTTTTGGCACACAATTATTCAATGGCTTTTATAAACCAAATTTGTTTAATTCGCTGTACATAGAGCTCAACTGCTATTTCGAATCTATTCTGGTAACAATCGAATTGATTGACAGCTCGCCGTCTTGTGTTCTCGTCACAAAACCAACCGAAACTAATACTGTGTAGTATGACTTCCTTCACGGCCTCTCTTACAATGCGACCTCTTTAAGTTAATTATTACAGAGGGTTCTGCAAAAGATGGAACAAAAGGGTCTCTCTTAGCATGCAACTTCTTCAACTTAATCATGGAGAATGTTCTGTCGAAGACGCTAGCTCAATGGCACTATTTTCATTATTCAACCTGACGTGTATCAAGTGAAATGCTGACACTGCCTTTAGTACTACAGAGCGTATAGGAATAGGCAAAGATGGGATCTCATAGCAAATAAAAACGAAGGATATTGTTACGTTTTTACCTTTTAATAACTTTTAAAATATGAGGTCGTAGATTGCAAATAAAAATAAAAATTCATTTATGTTTAGTTTCAATTAAAATTCTTTATTATTCGCACATTTCCGTATGCCACTGTTCACAACTTGATGTAAACAACAACAATTTGCTTTGTTTGATATTCTGCTTTACACTCTTCTGCGTAAATACTAACAATTGTTGGACAGATCTTTATAACGGAGACCTTCAAACCACGATTATCCTCTTCACACGCAACGTGTCTTTACACAAGACTTCACATAAGATTTTTACTGACTCCGTTGCCTGCTTTGTCTTGCCATTTATATCTCAGTCTGATGAATGCTCTTGAAGGAGAATGACTTCGCCTTCGCGAAATCACCATAAATGTAAATATGTTGTTTATATTATTGTTGTTTGTGTATTTGGTTTACGTTTGTCCTTGCAGTGTTGTTGTTGCCTGTTTCTCCCCTTTTTTTATACTGATGTTGTTGCTATATTTTGGTTTATTTGTTAATCATGTAAACATGTTCATTGTTTTTGTTTTAGTAGCTTTGGTTTATCATTTTAATGTTAAACGATTTAACACCATTTCCATTTTCTTAACAATATGTTGCAGATAAGTAGTGATCCGGGTGTAGTCGCCAACGTTACCTTCGACGTTGACAATAAATTTATTTACCTTCCGCCTGCCACTACTAGCGAAAATTATGTCCGTGTCATACGACGGCGGCTAATGTTTCACAAATACTTTATTCTCTCTGAGTATCTGTTTGGCGTAGTAGAACGGACACTGTTACCAGGCTGTTATGCAGCTATCTTCTGAGTATTCGAAAGTGTAGTGTATTATAAGAAAATTTAAAAAAAAATTCTTATTTAAATTCTTTTCCGTGAAATTAAATTTTGCATTGTCTGCTCGAATTTCAATGTAAAATTTTTGGAAAACAAAAAAGTTTTTTTGTTTTAATTCCTAAAGGCACCTGTCAGTTATTGAAAAAAAATTTGGACAACTTTTTCTACACTGCTGCCGAGTATTTCCATTTTTTCCTTCCATATTTTCTAAATATTTTTGTGTTTCTTATTAAACAAATTTGCATTTCGAAGAAGAGAATGAAAACTGTAAAAAAACCTTTAAAAACTTAGAAACTTTTCAGTCCAATATAAATGGATTGTATGTCAAGAGTTTCTCAGTGTTAACATAATAATGATGTTCATAAAAATTCATAGAATATTAGAAAAAAATAAAAAAGAATTTTGGAAAATATTTTTTGAGTAGATGGTATAACATTAAGGCAGATATTTAAAAGATTGCATTATTTTTTCTAAGATCATGGGGTGACTATGTTGTGTTGTTTTTGTTGATAAATATTGTTACGAAAATGAAAATGGTGTTTTGCTTTTAAATTGTTTAACATTAAAATTAAAAACAAAGCTACAAAAACAATGAACTTGTTTACATGATAAACAAGTAAACAAAAATATACCAACAAACATTAGTACAAAAAAGTGATAAACAAGTAAACAAAAATGTAACAACAAATACTGCAAGAATAAATGAAAACAGACAACAAACAACAATAATGAAACAATGATGTTTACATTTATAGAGATTTTAATTAGGCGAAGCCACGAACATTCGACTTCAAGATCATTCATCAGATAGTTTACGTTTCCATATAAAATCCAAAACAGGCAGTGGAGTCAGTGAAAAATTTCAGACAGTCTTGTGTGAAGTCGCGCGGTGTTTGAAGACAATAATCGTGGTTTGAAAATCTCCGTTATAAAGATCTGTCGAACAATTGAACAAAATAGTGTAAAAGAGGATAACAAACAAAGCAATTGTTGTTGTTTACATCAAGTTGTGAACAGTGGCACACAAAATTGTGCGAACAATAAAGAAGTTGAATTAAAACTCAACACAAATTTATTTTAATTATATTTGCAATCTACGAACTCATATTTTAAACGTTTTTAAAAGGTAAAAATGTAACAGGTTATGTTAGGTTAGCAGCTTGCCGCTCACAGGCATGTTCACTCATTGAACCCTATGACCCAAGTTTTCTCATCTAATAAGTCAACACACTATCTACTAGACTCCGGCGACTTCTACATATAACAATACATTGTGAAATAAAAGCTAGTCACTCTCAAACAATTTTGAGGTTCTATAACGTTCACGTATCCTACGTTAGCTAAGCCAAGTACTTTTCTATAAAGTTTTCCCTGTATTATAAACTAGGCTGGACTATGTTAGAGGCAACTCAAATATCAGGTTGTTAGCTGTTTGTAATTACCATAGTCTAGTAGGTAGCGTGTTGGCTTATTAGATGTGAGACCACAGTTCAAACTGCAGGTCAACAGGTCTCAAACAAAACAAAATGTAGAAAAAATATTTCTTCGGCGACTTCCTCTCTGCAGATTTCTGACAAAAACTCGGAGAGTTAATAAAGATTTGCCATGAAAAGTATCTCAAAAGAACCTGGCGTTCGAAGTCGATTTTAAACTGTAGGTCCCACCACTCATGTATAAAAATTAACGCACACAACATAAGTGGGTGAGAGAAACTGAGTCGTATTCCTGACTGAAGTGTTGTAAAGAAAAATCGTGTAGCTGTCAACACGCCAGGATTTAAGCTACTCAAAAATTAAATTAAAATAAGTTTCATTTGTCTGCTAGAATAGCACAAACGGTAGGCACAATAAGTGCAAAATCATTTCATAAACAAAAAGTAACGTAACGTTAAGCTTTAAGCAAACAAGTTACAATAATGTTGCAACGACAAAAGAGAAAGAACAACAAATAAAATAATGAGAAAGAAATCTTAGCGATAAGATAAAAACCAATCTTGGAATTGTCAACCCAACAGTCAAGACAAGCACGTTTTCCTACACCCCGAAATGCAATTGGACACAAACAAACTGGCTGCCATACAAATAACAAATATTGAACAGGAGCACACATACATGTGGTATGTTGCACGGGGGTTTTAGTATGTAAAAAATAGAGAATGAATGGATGGGAAAATTTGAAGCGTTGGTTTAGGCATGTCTAGCTGATGCAAATCGTTTGAAAAGTTTTTTTTTTCTTGGTTTGAGTTTTAAGTTTTGAAAAAATTCTTCAATTTTTCTATAAAAATTTTGTTCGAACAAAACCACTGTATGGCAGTGATGTTGGTGCAACTAAAACATTTATTCCAGTTGTGTACGAAGAAAGTCATTTGATTGGAAAATAAACTCAACTTGGCAAAGGATAAAAAAATGTCTACACTTTTGCAGCGTTCATAGCCAATTCGAGAATTTTTTTTTGGCAAAAAACGACAAAAAGTGCTTCAAAATAGTTACACACTCCGTGGAATGTACAAATAGATAAAGAACAAGAAGAAGAAAAACATTTTTTTATCAAACTGTATAGGCTTTAAACGAATGCCACAACAAATTTCAAAATCGTCAATAAAAGTGCAGAATTTAACATGTTTGCACGCTACACTAGAAAAGATGGAATAACAGGGCAATAAAGAAATGTACTGCTATAGAATCCAACGCTGTAAGTTCTTAGCTCTTTAGTTACAAAGGGTCATAGGGTGTCCCAACAGATAGGAAAAGAATGGTTATTATATTGAATTATGCTCTTTAGCTTACTACGCGATTGAATAAATTTGAGGAGCGTGTCGTGTATTTCCGACGATAGTGAGGTCCTTAGGAATTCAGTCGCTATGGAGCACTTCTCCACTTAAATGTTTGCTAAAGGTACTTTTCATTTGAAAAGACTGACATTACATAGTGAAAGTCAACATCCAAGACACACAGATCGTTAAGCACGCTCGAAATTATGCAATTCGAACACCTAAAGCTGCAAGAATTAAAGCCTCAATACGCTTGTCAAAGACTTGATTTCGTAAACCAGGTAATGAAGACAATTTTTAGTGAAAATTAAGGTCAGTTGCCAACTGTTCCAGAGTTGTTGTCTCTGGTTCATGTCTATACATCTGAACCGTCTAATGTTTTAAATTAATACAATGGATTAGAATTCCTGTGACCTTAAGAAACAATCGTTTATGCTTCCAAGGAGAACAATTACTGGGCTTTACTAATATGTAGATCGACATGTATTCGTTACACTTATTATTGCTTATTATGTGGGAGACGTTAGATTCGGATACCACAACTAAATTTAAAATTTCTTTTAAAAACAGATGAAAATATCATCATCATCGGCTTATCATATCTCCCCTGTAGAGTGACCATATCACAGTAACAGTGCCATAAGCAAATTAAAATGAATTCAATTTAAATGGGGTTTCTGTGGTGAAATCAAATGTCAAATGAAGTGCAAAATGACAATTGAAATGTGTGGTCAACAGCAGCAAAAATTCTCAGACATTTTAAAAACTAAAGCAAAACAGCAAGATTAATATTGTTATGTATTGAAATGAAAAAGAAGAAGATGAAGTTCTTATTTTATTTCATAATAAATAACAATTTGTATGTGTTTTAATTATTTTTATTTTCTTTCCCAGTTTCTAATCAAAGGCCCAACAACTGAAATGAAAAGTGTATGTTTGAATTAGAATTTCAATTCGAAAATTTTATTTTATTTTCCTTGTGAGTAGTATTACTGACTATAGTTGGGTGAATTATGGATTTTGTTTGTGGTCATGGATTTTAAGATTCACGTCGTTATCTTGTTGTCAATGCCAGTAGAGTTGTTTATGGTCTTAAACTTTGGCTTATAAGTTTTGTTTGTTTTAAACGGAAAACGAATAAATAAAATGTACAGCAAAAGGAAGAACATTTTTTGGAAATTTATTTCTTAAAGTGCTGGAGCGCTGTAATGTTTGTCAAGAAAGGAAAGAGGAAATATGCTGCTAGGAAAATAAGGCATTTAAGGCCACAAATTATTGTCCTACGTGATCTACTTTTCATTGTAAATGTTCAGAAGCGTTGTTCTAGCGTTAAACTACTTATAACAGCATGCCAAACCTAACTGTACAGACCTGTGAACACAGTTTGATATTTGCACCTATCAAATCATGGTTATCGATATCGATAGTTCTATAGATAACGAACTATAGATAACTTTACACCAATAAAATATGGTTTGAACAATGTCTTCCAGCAAATCATAGCTTAAATGTCACCATCTGCCACCAATAACAATTATTTCCGCGTATGAACACTATGCCCCCACTGTGCATTTCCACAACTAAGTAAACTTCATGCATTGGACTAGTCTATGACTCTGCTCCATGTGGTGCAGAATTAAATTTAATGTCACATAATACTCGTATTTTAACATTGAATTCCATGAGTCAAAATTTCCTATTGAGGTGCCTTCTAATGGATGTTATAATAATATTGTTACGTTTTTACCTTTTAAAAAACGTTTAAAATATGAAACCGGAGATTGCAGATAAATAAAAAAATATTTTTGTTTAGTTTTAATTAAAATTCTTTATTCTTCGCACAATTATGTGTGCCACTGTTCACAACTTTATGTAAACAACAATAATTCTTTGTGTGTTATTCCTCTGTTTATACCCTTTGCATAAACAATAACAATTACTAGGCAATTATTCGACATCTTCAAACCACGATTACTCTCTTCAAACACACCGCGCAAACACTGCACACAAGACTGACTGAACTTGAGTAACTCAATCGCCTGCTTTGCCTTGCCTTTTATATGGCAGACTAAACAGTCCGATGAATGTTCTATAAATGTAAACATCGTTGTTCTTATATTAAGCTATACGATAATTTGTAAACAGGTTTGTTTACTACACAGCTTTGTTTTTGAAGCTTTTGTTTATAATTTCAATGTTAAGCGGTGTAAAAGCAAAACACCAGTGTCTAGATTTTTCATTTTTGTAACAATAGTTTCTATAAATTTGTATTCGTCTAACCATTGCAGGTTTTAAATTAAAAAATAAAATATATGAACGTTACTATGCTAAAAATATATGTTTGTAAATAGAATTTTTTAATCATTAAAGTTTTAATATCACGTGTACATTGATTTATAATTTTTACCATTGCACGCCACGAATTTGGCTGCTACTTTGCATATTTTATTAGTTTTTTTATTAAATCCATTAAAAATAAAATTATTTTTGCTACTTCCGCCAATTAGTCAACAGTTTTTTTTTTTTTTGTTAATTTCCTTGAAAACATAAATGATCTTTTGAGATCCAGCCAGTGTTGGGTAATTAAATATTTTATTGTTTAAGACTTTGTGTTGACAATTATCTTCTCAGATGCCACCCACCGATACATATGTATGCTCTGACTCAATAAAAATAATTTGCATTCTTGGTATCCATAGGGGCTTAATAACTTAATAAATTTATGGGCTCATAAAGAAAGTTTGCAATTTGCTGTTATACAAATTTTCTAAATTTATGTATTCTTATATTATTTTGTATTTGTTTGTTAAAATAAAAATTATGTTCAGTAGAAAAACAGAAACAATATAATACAATTTATAGAGATCTGTTTGCTATGGGTGGCAATAACGGAAAGAAATTATTTGATGCTCTTAAATTGATGCCATTTATAAAGGGGAAAACAATTTTAATTTCAAGACTATAGCCGTATTAGGCTTTAAATCTCAGGACAGACATATCCATCAAAACGAAATATACAATAATATTTCTGCGGTGACTTCCTCTCAGCAGTCTTCTGGCAAAAACTCTAAAAGAAAATAAAATTACCACGAAAAGTTTCTCTAAAGCCTGCCGTTCGGAGTCGGCATTAAACTGTAGGTCCCACCACTTGTGGATAAAAATAACACACGCAGCATAGTGGTGAGAGAAGCTAGGCCGTAATTATGACTAAAGTTAGTAAGTTTATAGTGGCAGTTGTGGTACCAGGGGAAATGATGCTGGCTAAGAAGTCCTGATTAACCGATGTTAGGAATCATCATCTTGTCTAAAAATTATTCTGAATTATATTGAGAAAGTGTGGAAGTCTGAATCGAAGCAGAAACCGACAAAAAATACCCCAAGTAATACTCTATGACCCGTAATGATAGAAACGGTGACAGATATTCCAATACAATATAGTTTTCTATCAAATTTATGTCTATACTGAGCCCGGAATTTCCCAGAGATCACGAAAAACTTTTGACTAATGGAGCTAAGTCTGTAAGTTTATCAGTTAAACATTAACCTAGGTTGCCACTGTCATCAGGATCGTAGATGAGGTTAATACAAAACAGGGGAGATGTGACAGCTGCAAATCAGTCAAGAACAAAAGATTGCAATAAAAAGGGATCGGATTTCCCCTTGACTGTTAAAGTATATGTAAGGTCTTCCAACAGGGACTTTGATAGCTACATCTACATGTTAAAGGTAGAACTGTCAAACTAGTTGTCATTTATTTAGGCAGTTTTGCCAAATCACCATGTATGACCATAGAAAATGAATTGTGCATTAAATAAAATATAGAGCGATGATGCCGCCAAACCAAAATCTTCACCAAACAGTAACTTCTTTCGGATGCATTTGACTCTCTTGGATCTCATGTGGATTAGTATCTTCTCAAATTCGGTAATTTTGTTTGTTCATCCAGAAATAGAACCCATCGCTGGAAATGATTTTTCGATAAAAATTAGACGGGTCAGGGAAAATACATCGTTGTCTTTGGTCGTTCACCTTTAGTTACTTCGTCAGTTGAATTTTGTACATGTGTAGGCGTAAGTCACGACGCATAATGGTCGATGGTCTCGAATTCTCCTTCCAACCTTCACGGACAGCGATGATGTTGGTTGATTGTTTAGTGAGCCAGTGAACTTGAATTTATCTACTGCATTGCAAATAATAATATTGTTACGTTTTTACCTTTTTAAAAACGTTTAAATATGATTTCGTTAATTGCAACCAAAGTAAAAACAACTGCGTCTTTAGTTTTTCTTAACCGTCTTTATTATTTACACTACTTTTGTGTGCCACCGTATGGAACTTAACGATACAACAATAATAATCTGCTTATTCACTTTATTAGTTCACACAAATATTCACTGGATCTTTACAACCAAGGCTTATTTTATTCACACGCAACTTCACACTAGGCTGACTGAAATTACTCTGACTGCTGCTTGCTTTGTCCAGCCCTTTTATAGTCCGCACGCACGTATGATCAGTATGATGAACGTTCTCGATGTGGAAGGTTCTCGCTCGCGCCTTCTCGAGAACTCTATTGCTAGTACATTGTTGTTTGTGTACTTTACTTATGTTGTCCGTTACATATTTGTCGTAGCTGGTTTGATTCATTCCATGTTGTTGTTGCTACCAGGTTCGTTGCACATATGTGTGTGTGCAGCTTTAGATAATCAACACGTTCGTTGTATTCTTAGTGTTAGTGCGTATTTGTATTGTGTGGCTTTTGTTTATCGTTTTTATTGTTAAACGATATTAGGTCGTTTCGTTTTGCGTAACACTGCCACCCACTTAAGCCTGTTCGTCCCGAATAGGCTCATAATCTCCTTTCCCGTATTTTGCCAGTCGCTCTATGTGTAGGACCTTCATTTTTGTTCGGAGGCTGTTAGCTTTCTGTATCCTGTACACGACATCGTTTAACCGTTTAATTATTTTATACGGTCCATCCCAGCTGGTTTGTAGCTTGGGAGATAATCCTTTCTTCTGCTTTGGGTTGTAAAATAGCACCAGTTGTCCTTCATGGAAACACTTCGTGTTTGCTGCTCGATCATACCTGGCTTTCATTCCATTACTGGCCATATCTCTAAACTCCAAAGGTGCGCCCGAGTTATACTGTTGCAGCTGACCTTGACTGCTTTTTACTGGACCTTTAGATGCAATACATTGGGTACAGTTTGCTATCCAATCCGCTACTGCTTGCTGACATCCAACCCAATAAAAACGTCGTTTTAGCCTTTCCAACGTCTTTATCACTCCCAGATGTTCTCCGCTAGCTCCATTATGGGACTCCTTTAGCACTTCTTTCGTCTTGGAGGAAGGCACTAATAATAGGTTGGATAAGGTCTTGCCATCAGCGCTTTCCCAACGTCGATATAAGCATCCATTTATCAACCGTAAACTGTCCCATAGTGCCCAATACGCTTTTGTAAGAGGACCTTCTCCGGATATCTCATTGCTGGTAGGTCGTTTATCCTCTTCCTTAGCTGCCATTATTTTCGCCAATATTGGGTCACTTCTTTGTGCTTCGGACCAGTCTTCATTGTCTTCGATCTGCATTCGCCGGACATCAACGGTGGATTCCTTCTTCTCAGCCTTGTAAATGTCCGGAGACTTTCTGATTTGCATATTAGCCTCTATTTTTGGTAACTTCGACACAAGATGATCCTCGCTATTCTCAGGCTTTCCGTGCCGTCTTTTGGGACTACTCATTTCAACGTACTCTTCATCAGAAGCCTTAGGCGTAGCAATGGCACGTCGTCTTGTTGGTGAGACCAGTCTTGATCTTTTCCGCGGCGCTTTACAGTTTCTTTGGAAATGGCCACCCTTTCCACAGTTGACGCATTTAGATTTACCCTTTTGTTCGTTTTCTCTCAAAACTTGCTTCAACATCTCTTTAAGTGTGTTTAACAGGCATTCTTCGTCGTCCACGACTTCCATTCTTCGCACTTTGCTTACTCGTGGTCTAGTAATAGCGTGAGCTGTCTCTTGAGCTAGTGCGAAGGCCACGGTCTCTGCAAAGTTTCTCTTCAGTGTAGAACATACCGCTAGTTTAATGTCAGGGTCGCTTATACCATTCACAAATGCCTCGGTCTTAAAGTTGTCTATCAACGGATGGTTTTCTCCTGGGTATGTGAGCTGCACTAATCTCTCAACCTCCATTGCAAAGGCTAGTAATGACTCATTTGCCTTTCGCGCCCGGCATCTCAACTCCATGCGGTATAGTTCCCGTTTGTGCTCATCGCCAAATTTACGCTGCAATGCCACCATTAATTCGTTGTAGTTGTTTCTGCTGCTGGCTGGCATGGTCTCTAGAATCTCAGCTGCGACACCTTTTAACGCCAGAATTAGTTCTAGAGCCTTCTCTCCATCGTCCCATCCGTTTCTGCTGGCTACTGTCTCAAATTGGAATTTGAATACGGATAGGGGTGAGCTACCATCAAAGCAAGGTGTTCTTATCCTGCCGGTACTTTCCGAAACGACTCGCACTGGTTCCGGTCGCTGGCTTTGGAGGTTGTTGATCTTTTCCTCCATCATAACGATTTTTCCGTCGACGGTCCTCTCCAAATTGTTCACTTTAGTGTCAACGGTCTTTTCCAGATTGTCCACCTTCGTGTCAACGGCCTTTTCTAAATGTGACACCCTTTCCTCGACACCAGTGATCCTTTTGCTGGCCGACTCATGGATTTCCTGCAGCTTTCCAGACGTTGCTTCCAGCTCCTTTTCAATTTTTGACAAAATTGCTGCTTGCAGTCGTTGGTTTTCGGCTCTAGAAGCTTCAAATAGCTTCTGGTTCTCAGCTCTAGAAGCTTCTCGTACTTCAGCTAGCAGTTTTTGATTTTCGGTTCTAGAAGCTCCTTGCACTTCAGCTAGCAGTTTTTGATTTTCGGTTCTAGAAGCTTCTTGCACTTCAGCTAGCAGTTTTTGATTTTCGGTTCTAGAAGCTTCACGTACATCAGCAGACAGCCTTTCGTTCGCCTCTTGCATTTTGCGATTTTCGGTTCTGGAAGCTTCTTGTACATCAGCCAGAAGTTTTTTGATTTTCGGTTCTAGAAGCTTCTCGTACATCAGCAAATAGCTTTTGATTCTCAGCTCTAGAAGCTTCTTGTACTTCCGCCAATAGCTTTTGGTTTGCTACTTGCATTTTCTCCATCATAGCTGCTAGGAACAAATTTATGTCAGCAACGTTAGGAGTTGCAGGGGCCTGTAATTATTGTTCCTCTTCTTCCTCGAACTCGTGAGAATCGATGTTAATGCCCTGAAGCTGCAGATGTTCCCTTAACCCCTTTGGAGTTCATTCTTCGTTCCCGTCGTCGGCAGCTCTAGTTTAGCCAACTCTCGTTTCAGTCGTTCCACTCTTAGTTCGGTGAGCTTCATTTTAATTTTTTTTTTTAATTTATTTATTTTTACTTTTGGATTTTGCAATCCCACTTCTGACACCAATTGTTAGGTTTTTACCTTTTTAAAAACGTTTAAATATGAGTTCGTTAATTGCAACCAAAGTAAAAACAACTGCGTCTTTAGTTTTTCTTAACTGTCTTTATTATTTACACTACTTTTGTGTGCCACCGTATGGAACTTAACGATACAACAATAATAATCTGCTTATTCACTTTATTAGTTCACACAAATATTCACTGGATCTTTACAACCACGACTTATTTTATTCACACGCAACTTCACACTAGGCTGACTGAATTAACTCTGACTGCTGCTTGCTTTGTCCAGCCCTTTTATAGTCCGCACGCACGTATGATCAGTATGATGAACGTTCTCGATGTGGAAGGTTCTCGCTCGCGCCTTCTCGAGAACTCTATTGCTAGTACATTGTTGTTTGTGTACTTTACTTATGTTGTCCGTTACATATTTGTCGTAGCTGGTTTGATTCATTCCATGTTGTTGTTGCTACCAGGTTCGTTGCACATATGTGTGTGTGCAGCTTTAGATAATCAACACGTTCGTTGTATTCTTAGTGTTAGTGCGTATTTGTATTGTGTGGCTTTTGTTTATCGTTTTTATTGTTAAACGATGTTAGGTCGTTTCGTTTTGCGTAACAATATTGTACGAAAACGAAAACAGTGTAGTATCGTTTAACATTAACGATAAACAAAAGCCACACAAACACATACAACTAACCTGCTCGCATATACCAACAAGTATGAAAGAAAAGGAGACAGACAAGTAAGAAAGAAAGCAACAACAAACAACATAAGCAAAGTACACAAACAACAATGTAGTAGCGACAGAGTTCTCGAGAAAGCGAAACCCTGAACGTTCTACATCAAGAACCTGTTTGTGTACGACTATAAAAGGGTAAGACAAAGCAGACAACGTGTCAGTAAGAATTCAGTCAGTTTTGTTTGAAGATGCGTTGCGGTTTGAACGTAGAGAGAGAACGCAGAGAAGATCTAACGAACAGTTGTTAGTGTTTGCGCGGACAGTAGTGTGAAATAGAATAGTGAAGAAGAAATTATTGTTCGATCCATTAAGTTGTATACGGTATTACACAAAAGTAGCGTGAACAATAAAGAGTTTAATTGAAACAAAACACATATTTGTTTGCAATCAACGAACTCATATTTAAACGTTTTTAAAAAGGTAAAAACGTAATATTATTCTCGTTATGACGAATATGGACGAAGCTAGCTATACATTGACCAAGCAAAATATCCAATTTTAAAAAAATGTATTATTTGGACCTGTTCTTGAAGGAGATTCGAAAATAGTGACTGAATAAATGACTATCATTTTCACGTACTTATATTGAAAATCAAAGTTCGGAAATCCAGGTGGCAAACCATAAACATTTTACCAACAACACATCCAACATGGACATTAGAATAACAGAAGATTTTTATTAATTTTGTTTTTTAAAAACTCTATTAGCCTAATGCGAAAGATGAAACAACAATTTGCCTCTGAAGTTCGTCGAAATTAACAACACCTGCGACTAATTTCTAAATTTTTTAATTCATTTTCTACAAAAAGTCTGTTAACAAGCCAGCTACTTGTGCTGTAAAAAAAAAGAATACAAATGTAACCAAAAAAGAACACATTTTAAACAATTCAAACGTTTTTGGAAAACGAAATTAGTTGATTTTCATTTGGGTTGCAAATAATTGCGTAGTGTTTTCTCCAAATTTTTTTTCCAGTCAAGTTCACTAAGAACCAAAAAAATAAAATCAACATTTCTCAACTCAACACCTTGATGGGATCTGGTTGTACAGAAGAAAGAAACATTTTTGTGAAAATACTATTGATATTTTTTCCTGAGTGTATTTGTTCATAAGTTCATACAACGTAGTTGCTAATGTTGGGCAATGAACTGAAAGGTAAATTAGTTCGTGTTGCATGTTAGTGTTCATTCATTAAATGAGTACTCAGTTGGATATTACAGCGGTCTTGTCAGGAATACAACTTAATTACCAACTTTCTTACGGCCTGAATTAGATGATCTGAATACAAATGCCATGTAGTTTAAACACGGCACAGCTCATGCTACATTGGATATTTTGCGCTTTGAGGTCATAAGAACTGGCTACCGAGATCCTTTAGGCTTTTTCTTTTAGGTTTTCCTTAAGTTGTACGCAAATAAGACAAACAGTACAACGGTTTTCAAAGCCTTGAAAAATTTAACATCTTGGATGAGTTCCAGATATCGTGGTGGACATTTGAACGATGTTATATCCCTACATAACGGCATTGATAGGTCTTTCAAACGAATAAAAAAATATCGATGGTATCTTAAACATACTCTGTTTTATTTTAATTTAAAGACAGTAAGTAGAGATGAGCGATATTTTCAAAACTGTGATTTAATTACGGTGATTGATAATTCACTGGTAACTACAGTGATTGAAATTGCCAAATAACAGTTACTAATAATGTCGTTCTTTCAAAATTGTTACATACTCAAATTTATTTCATTTTATTTTGAGCGAGGCAGAATTACTATTAGATGATGCTGATTATTTACTTTGTCTTTTATACATGAACTTTCTGTGAAACTTAATTGTCAAACTTCATAAAAAAAAAAAATTACATTAAAAATAATAACATTAATGACACCACTTTGATTCTGTTTAGTAGTCTTTTCGTAGTATGTATCTAGTTGTCTCCTTCTTACGACCTAATAAAATACGTTATTGTCATTATTGTTTTCTTTACTGTGATCACAATCACTGTTTTAAAGAACAGTGATTAACAAATCACGTTCACTGAGAACAACGTTCTTCAAAAATCACTGGATCGCTCATCTCTAACAGTAATCACTTACTGGAAGACCGGATAGTAATGATAGCTCTGTCGGATTGTAGAGGAAATGTTTCTTACGTTGTGACAGAGAGGTCCAGTGACAGAGATATCCCTACGATCCAATTTAAGTAATTAATTGGTACGTTTGAAGTCAACGTAGTCTAGTAGTCTAGCCAACACACTACTTATTAGACGTTAGGCCTCGGTTCATACCTCAGGTCAGTCATCTTCAACTAATCGAAATGAGGAAGTCTTTGGCGACTTCCTCTCAACAAATTTCTGGCAAGTCTCTTAAACATCTATCGTTCGGAGTCGACTTTCAACTCTTGGCCGCGCCACTGATGTATAAAATTAACGCACACAACTTAAGTGGTGTGAGAAACTAGATCGTAATCCTGACTAAACGGTTGCAATGAGCAATTATGTATGTATGTATGTATGTATGTACGTATGTATGTAATTGGTACGTTTGGCATAATTCTCAGTGAAGCATTCGTTAGCGGCCGATGAATAAAATTGCCGTGAAAGGTATCTCCTTTGGAGTCGACATTAAACTGTAGGTCCCACCACTTATGGATAAATTTAACATACACAACATGGGTGGTGTGAAAAGCTAAGACAAAATCCTGACTAAGGGTTTGTAATGACCAATTAAGTAAATAAGACAGCCTGATAGAGACAAGAACTGTACTTATATTAATGTGTGGACAGGTATTTAATACGATTGTGCCTATTCTAGCAAATTAATCATCTGCACGATTTCCTGTGATATCCCTAGGGCCAGGTTCTCATATTAGAATGACAAAAAACGCCCACAAGATGGTCGCTATTAAAGTTCAATCGTCAAAGGTCTGACAACTCTTCCTGTTGGGAAAACTCTGTAGATGAAAAGTAATTTAAAGTAATCATAATATGGTTAACGATTGAGTGAAAAGCATCTTCTTCATCAAATGTGGTGGAATCGTTTTTTCGCTACTCATAAGCACTCATGAAATTTTGAATACAAGTGAGTCAACAATATTGAAATTTAACTACTCTTATGCATTCATACTCACTACAACGTTGATTTATAAGTGCAGGTTGCAATGAGTACGAGTACAACGTTGACATCAAACTCATACCATTCGAAATATGTTTGATTCATAAGCCTACTCATTTAGATTCGTAACTTTAGAAAAATACTTACAATACTTACAAATGATTCGAGTGACAGTCTGACAGAAAAAAGACAAAGACAGCAAGCAGAGCAAAACACGCAGTATATTATTGTCCGTACGTGATTCATACTTCTTTGTGATTCGTGTTTATGTTGAGTTATGGAGCGTCGATATCAATAATATCATACGTGTTGTTAAGTATGAATATGATGAGTACTTCAAACTTTGAATATGAGTAGAGGTTCCATGATATTAAAATAAGTATGAATGCGTATAAGTATCAGAAATTATGGGTAAGATTCGATTCTACTCATCTTTTTGAATACATATTGCTGACCTCTGATGTGGTTATTTGCGTATTATTATGAACGACGGTTCTATGCATTCATTTGACTAATCAAAACAATTTACCAACCATGATTTTGTGTGTCTATAACTTAAGAGGAAAATGTAAAAATCGAAAAATAAATAATCGGGGATGTCACAGAATCCAATAATTCCAAAAATTAATTTTTTATCATACAATCCAAGATTATCGGTTTTGTTTTCGAACTTGAATAAGTGTCGGATTTAGGTGTCACAGAATGTCTTGTTATCGGATTTGTTATTGAAAATAAACCAAGCAGCTAACACCTGTCTGTTTGTTATATGAAATAAAAACAACTTTAATTTGACTTTATAAATAGTAATAATAATTATTTTACCAGTTTTTTATAAGGTGTTGGCTATTTCGTCTGTGATTCTCTGACCTTCACTTTGCTGAGACGTGCTTGATGACAAAATAACATTGTCTTCACTATCAGGTAATGATAAAGTCAGCTCATCCTCACTGGTTTGCACAAAATAGCTCCTGCAAATGTTGTGCAGAGCACAGCAGGAGTTTATAATTCTTACTTCCTTTTCCGGATGAAAGTGTAGTGTGCTCATTAAGCAACGGAATCGACTTTTCAACACTATTCATATTCCTTTTCGATTAAAGTATAAATGCTCGTTAAAGCTGGGCTTTATTATCTTTATATGAGTCCCGTCTATGCAACAAATCATTGAAGGGATTTTAAATTTATTAAAAAAATAGTCCCTTGATCTTTGCTTATCGTTGGAGTTCATTTCTAGTTGCACCCATTGGCGACAAATGAACCGCTCCATAACTTTGGGAACATCCAAAATTGTAGAAACTGCTTCTACCCAGAGATATGCTAGAGTAATTTCCAACAGATCTTTGGCATGACCCTTCAGCTAAAAATCGCAACGTGGCTGCAAGTTGCAGCAATGGAGGGATCTTAGAACGGGAAAAGTGTTCTTTTACTGTGTCTAGGACCATACAAAAAGCGTCTTTGTTCAACCGTTAATATGTTATAAATATGCAAAGCAGCTTTATATATAAATGTACAGTATAACAAATATATGCCTACGGCAACTCAAGCGGGTTGCTGCATTCTCGCAATATTCGTCTTTTCACCTTTTCTGAACGCTCTTCCTCTAACAACAAAAATACGATAACAGCAGTACTCATTTTTTTATTTAAAAAGATTTTTTTATTATTTTAATAAAAACAGCAATTTTTAACAAAAACAATTTATATTTTGTCAAAAAAAATTTATAAAAATTCTACATAAATACACAGCTGTTGTTTACAAGCTGTTTCGCAAATAAAAAACCGACTTGGTTTTATGACAAAAAATGGATCCAATATTGGTTTTCAAAAACGACAAAAGGCAAAACCGACTTGGATTCTATGACACCCCTGAATATTTAACGGTTTTTGTTAAAATATTATTTGAATTACGAGAATCCTTTAGCATTTTATTTTTCATCAACTAATTGTTATGTAACCCTTGAATTCATGCCAACACAACCAAGGCGTTAGGAATACTACCCACACAAATGCATTCTTTATACTTTATGAAAAATTATGAAAATTCTGTGGAAAAAGCAAAATGAGAAATAATACGAAATAACAGGAGAAAAGAACAAATAATAAAAAGAACTTACAAGAATAAAAATAATAATATCATGGAGAAATTAATAGAAAGCAACATCATACATTATTATTTTTTATGATGAAAAGCATTGTATTATAATATTTTTTTATATTGGTTATTAACAAATGCCAGAGGTATTTATTCCTACAGAAGTAGGTATGAAGGATACAAATAAATAGTGGGTGGAAAAATAATTATGTATATATATAGATATTATCAATCTTAACTTTGAATATCTAGGATAGCGATGAGTAAATAAGTATGGAAATATGCTCACAACAATTTATATATTGTTACGAAAATGAAAAGTCTAGATACTGGTATGTTGCTTTCACATCGCTTAACATTGAAATTATAAACCAACTCTACGAAAACAAAACAATGCAGCGAACAAACCTGTTTACGAATTATCGTACTGCATAATATAACAATAAACACCAGCATAAAAAATGGTAAAAAAGTAAAAAAATATACCAACAACACTACAATAATAAAATCTAACAACGATGTTTACATTTATAAAGACTTCGTGAAGGCGAAGTCAACAACGTTCGGCTTCAAGAACGTACATCAGACTGTTTACTCTGCCATATAAAAGGCAAGGCAAAGCAGGCGACTGAGTTAGTGAAGGTCAGTCACCCTTGTGTGCAGACGCGGTGCGTTTGAAAAGAATAATCGTGGTTTAAAGATCTCCGTTACAAAGATCTGTCGAATAATTGTCTAGAAATTGTTATTGTTTATGCAAAGGGCATAAACAGAGGAATAACAAAAAAAAAAAAAAAAAAAAAAAAAAAACAATTGTTGTTGTGAACAGTGGCACACAGAATTGTGAGAATAATAAAGGATTAAATTAAAACTAAACACAAATTTATTTTTATTTCATTTGCTATCTACGACCTCATATTTAAACGTTTTTGTTAAGAGGTAAAAACGTAAAAATATCTTTTTATGTTATGATGAATTTTAATGATATTTTTGACGTCTAGGTTTTTAAAGTCGAAAATGAAACAGAAAATTTTAAAAGTAAATGTAATATTTATCTGCCTGCTGTGTATGTTAGGTTAGGTTAGGTTAGCGGGTAGCTTGCTCTTTACAGGCAAGTACACTCGGAGGCGCATTGTATTACACCTTTTCATAATTCGTTAGTGGGTTTGAACCACCCCCAACTCCGAATGAACCCGGCCAGTTACCTTAGATATTCAAACGTTTTGTCACCGAAAAACTGATGACGTCCGTGCTGAAGTGCAGGGCGCTCGTACCCATTGTACCGATTCTGCTTCCTCCACATCAGCAGCTCCTACAGTTATATTGGTGGCGCAGACCGAGCATATCAGCGAAACTGCCAATAGCGCAATGTCACGTTAAAAATCCTTATCTGCTGTATACCATTTAAAAATTAATTCAAGTAAATGTTGCCCGTTGTTATTTTATAGCCCTTGTAAGTCAATTTACACTGGAAGATACTGTTGTGGTGAACAGGAGCTAATGTAGCACTTATTCACCAACTATGTTGTACTGGTGCACACATAAAAAAAATTTCGTGGCAATTTTTTTACTCTCAGAGCTTTTGTCAAAGGAGTAAAGTATTTCTTTTTTTATTCCGTTTTGGTCGAGATGTCTGAGTTGGAGTTTGAACCAGCGACCATATCTAATAGTCTGCGTGAACTGGATTTGTTGACGCTATCAGTGAAGGAGTACAGTAGAGCATTGATTTATTAATAAAATGAAATTTTGAAATATTTGTGCGGTTATAGTTGTATAGTAGATTCAATTACTAAGCCCTGTACCGTCAAGGATGGTAATTTAGGAAAAAATAGGAAATTCAATTTTCCTATTTCATCAAGAAAGGCAATTTTGGTACATACATTTCATTATTTTTCTTTAAACTAAGTGTGGCTGAACAAAACTTGAAATTTATCGAACACTAGCCATGTAAAGGCTTTTGAAGCCGTACTGAATTTAGAGATGCTCAACCGATAAGTAAGTTTTGGATTGTTAGTTCGTTAAATCTTACTATGCCCTTCTAGATATTAGATGTAATTTTTTTTTATATTTATTTTAAGAACTGTAATGATTCTACTATTCTATTAACAATTGCGCTGTAGTCTAGAATGTAGTGCTTGAAAGACAAGAGCCCGTGGTTCAAACCCTTCTGGTAAAAAGTTGAGAATAAAATAAAATTGCTATGAAAAGTTTCTTAACCCTGGACGGTTACTATTCATTTTTGTATATTAAGGTTACTCTTCGTAGAATCGACAAAGAATTTTATGTTTGGCCAAATTTCGTTCCTTTTTTTCAACAACTTTAGTTGATAACGAAAGCCTGCAGTGAGTAGACTTACGCTGGCCACCTATTTTTTAACCCTGGTTTGTCATTTTTGTACAGTAAGGTTACTCTTCATTGAATCGACGAACAATTTAAAAAAAAAGTTTTTTACGTATGCTCACTGCAAGCTTTCGTTATAAACTAATGTTGTTGGAAAAGAGAGCGAAATTTGGTCAAAAATAAAAGAGTTATAAAAAAAGAGTAAATGTTCTTCTTCGACGAACAGTAACTGTCCAGGGTTAAATCTGTCTTACGTAGTCGACATTAAACTGTAGGTCCCGCAGTCATGGATAAAATATACACACCATACATGAGTGGAGTGGAAAACTAGGTTGTAATTGTAGGGTTGTAGTGGCAAATTAAGTCAATTACAGCATAATAATATTGCATTGAACTGGACTTGGCAATGCAAAAACTGATACATGAGCAGGATGCATCATAATAATAACTGTATGAAGCAAATTACAGATACGATTCTGAATGTTTAGGGACATTGAATGTGACTCATGCCAAATGTTTGAGTTTCATGCTAATACTGCTAAACAAATTTCTAGAAAATTTAAAAAACCAAATGCAAGGCAGCAAATTGATGTTTAAATTTTAAATGTCTGCGCACTGTACAGTGAGCAACAAAAACTATCTGCACTTTAATAATATATGTGTAGAGGATAACCGCTTGCTTGCCATTTTAACTCCTCTGGAAATGTGAAAATTTTTAAAAAACTTTTGTGTTTGCTTTTGTTAAGGACCGTATTACCCAAACTCAGTCATTCAACCAAACGAAATATTAAAGAGTATAAGTTTGCCTAACTCCTACCCAAGTGATATGAATGAACCCATATGATATGAATGTTGTAACTCTCAGCCATTTCTGCGAGAGGCTAGCGTTAGCCAAAAGCAATGCTAAAGACCATAATATTACAACCCAATGCCTTAATTGCCGCTTGGCAAAGTGAAACTATACTCATAGCTCTACCAGAGATACTGTCGTTCTTAATAATCATTACCGCAACTTTTATGACTAAAACTTCCGGCTGGAAGATGTTACAATGGTTCGATAACCCTATGAAGTGAATTATACCTGCCGACACCGAAAATATTCCTCTACACAAGGCATCATTTAGTCATGAGTCGCACAGAGTCATTTACGATAAGCGCCGTATCATTTTTTCATACCCTTCTATTTGAAATGAATGGCTTGAATTAAGTGGCCATGGTCTTGTAGGTAGTGTGTTGGCTTATTCAACATCTGGCCTCAGTTCAAACCCCAGCTCAGACATCTCCAATAGAATGAAATATAAGGAATTATTTCTCACGGCGACTTCCTCTATGCAGATTTCTAGCAAAAACTCTGAGAACAAAATAAAATTCCCATGAAAAGTTTCGCAAAAATCTTTCTTTCGGAATCGACTTTAGACTGTAGGTCCCGCCACTCATGTATTGAATTTAACACAAACACAACTTAAGTGGTGTGAGAAGCTAATGACGCTATAGAAGATGGTAGTAGATTTCGATTTCCGAGTACTTAATAAAGCTATTCATTGCATATAAATCTATTAGATTCGATTCACCTGCCTAAGAATTAACAACTCCTTTGAGTACAAACACGATAAAATGTGGAACCATTTTCATTGATTATAACTTCTAAAAATCCTTCAACTAATTTTGCCAGAGACTATGCTATAAATCATATTGTTACGAAAATGGAAAAAATCTTTTACATCGTTTAACATTAGAATTATAAACAATGCAACAACAAATATTACAAGAATAAATGTAAACAAAATACACAAACAACAATGAAACAACGATGTTTACATTTATAGAGATCTCAAGAAGGCGAAGCCACGAAAATTCGACTTCAATATCATTCATCATACTGTTTACGTTGCCATATAAAAGGCAAGGCAAAGCAGGCAACTGAGTCAGTAAAATTCAGTTCAGTCTTGTGTGAAGGCGCAATGTGTTTGAAGATCTCCGTTACAAAGGTTTGTCGAATGATTGTCTAGTGATTTGTTATTGTTTATGCAAAAGAGTGCAAAGAAGAATAACAAACAAAGCAATTGTTGTTGTTTACACCAAGTTGTGAGCAGTGGCACACAGAATTTTGCGAACAGTAAAGAATTTAATTAAAACTAAAAACAAATTTATTTTTATTTAATTTGCAATCTACGAACTCATATTTTAAATGTTTTTAAAAGGTAAAAACGTAACAATATATAAGCATCCAATTAATTTTTCGACCCACTGTGCACGTGTTAGAAAATTCTGCAAATTTACTGCTTTGGTTGACATTTTCATTGCTGCTGCATGCGCTCATGCAAATGTTGTCAGCTACTGCGTTATTCTATTATTGTTGCTGTCAATGTTGTTGTTGCCGCTGTAATTTGTTGTTGGTGTTGTTTAAAATGCATTTGTGCAGAAATTTTTGTTGTTAGTGTGTTGAGTACGTGTGTGCTATTTGACGTGTATCGTACTGACAGCTGATATTGTTGGCAAAATGTTGTTCTTGTGGCTGGGCTGTTTTGTAGCATATTTTTTGAACAATTGAAAGATGTTTTGTGCATGCAACTGTATGTTGCATGTCTACACTTGAATTCATATTTGCCTTTTTTATTTTTTTTTTCCACTTGAATGTGATGCTCATAAGAATAAATGCTGTATTCTTTTTTCCATTTTTTTGTGTTTTTATTGTGTGTGGCAATGTTTGGGCCAAGTGTTTTACCAGAAGTATTGTTGTAAAAAAAAATTATTTTTTGTTTTAAACAAAAGAATACGAAAAAAAACATCATTTAAAAACGAATGATTCCATATTTTTTACTGTTTGCCTTTTATTCTAATGAAAATGTAAGAAACGAGTCTCATCTGCCGCTTAAAAGTAATGAAAATTAAAATTTTCTATGAATTTTTGTTTATTTTTGATAGAAATTAAATTTAAAAATAAAAATTGTTTTTTGGAATACTTTGGATGTCAACCCATAATGAAGGGTTCAATTACCGGGCTGATGCAAATTGATGTCCGGATGCAATAAGAGTTTCTATTTAGGGCAATGAACAAGATAATTAGGTCGAGGCCAGTGATGAGTGCAGTGTTTCCGTTGTTTATAGAACTGTGAATTAGATAGGGTATCACTGAACATGCATAAGAGATGTTTAGCTTCTCACGGAAAGGATAGTAGCACCAGATGTATCCTCAAAAATACTTTATTAATTATACTGCAATAACACATGCCTGGAAAAGTTCAGATTCGATTGAAGGTTTGTGGTAGGTAAGAAAATTGGCAACCTTGCCTTTGGGTTTACCACTACGAATGAAAAGTTAGCAATAATCCGCATCACAACGAGAAAATATTGTTACGAAAATTGAAAAATCTAGATATTGGTGTTTTCCTTTTACGTTTAAACAAGTAAACAAAAATGCAACAACAAACACTACAAGAATAATTGTAAACAAAATGCACAAACAACAATAATGAAATAACGATGTTTGCGAAGTCACGAACATTCATCAGACTGTTTACGTTGCTATATAAAAGCAAGGCAAAACAAGCAACGGGGTCAGTAAAAGTTCAGTCAGTCTTGTGTGAAGACGCGGTGTGTTTGAAGGGAATAATCGTGGTTTTTCATTTTATTTGCAATCTACGAGTTCGTATTTTAAACGTTTTTAAAAAGTAAAAACGTAACAATATGTATGGGCTCTTCAACGAAATGGATGTCGTTCAGTGGATCTGAGAGTAACTAATTCCGATAAAAAAAAGTTTTAAATTTGACTGGTAAATATAAATTTATTAGATTAGAACTTGGATTTCACAATGTAATCCACAATTTATAGAAGGTGGCTCTTTGTCCTTTAACAATTTTCTATTATGTTTTCTACATTTTTTCGTTATAATTATTTTCTATTTTCGTTCCTTTTTGTATTTGGATATTAATAACACAACATGGCAAATAATGTATAATGAAGCTAAAGATGAGAGAAACAAAAAATAATGTTTCATTGTATTAATTAACGCATGAAATATGCAACCTTGCACATACAGCCTCAAGTCTTACAACAACAAAAAATAGCAAACAAAACAACTGACACGCTAAATAAACAGAGGAATATTTAGTAGTCGTCCACCAATTTATTCATGCTTTTGCTTATGCTTCCAATACGCCCAGATACGGCTCTTCTGTGCAGAGTACAAATAATTACTTTTTGTTGTATTTTTTTTTTGTATTTAAAGAGGAACAACAACAAATTATTGTTGTTTAATGTAATGGACACCAAGAAGTAAAGGAATAACAAATAGAAGAGAAACAAACGAAAATAGAGAGAAAAGGTGTTTAATCCTTAAAGCCCAAATAAAATGTACATGGGTTTTTTCTGGTTATGACTATAGTGCATAAATATCAGACTGAATCAGGCCGATGGCATAATTTATGATTGCTTTGAGAGGATCACTGCAGTTAGTTGTTTTGATCACATGGCAAGGGGACCTGCAGTTTGAAGTCAACTTCGAACGACAGATTTTAGACAAACTTTTTCATGACAATTTTATTTAAATCTCAGAGTTTTTGCCAGGAATTTGCTGAGAGGCAGTCACTGAAGAAATATTCTTTCAAATTGCGTTTTGTTGGAGATGTCTGACCTAGTGCTGTGGTAGTGTGTATTCAATGTCTACTAAAGTTCTCAAGTCAGTTGGGATTCTCGAACGGTCCAGTATTTGACCAATAACACTACCCATCACCCTTAAGCGTTGTTTAATATTAGCTACCGATCGCTTTCAATATAGGTCCAGCGGAGAGAGCTGTAAAATTATTTACAACCCCAATGTAGGTGTACAGATAATAACGCTGCAGGGAGATCTTTGTATCCTCCGTTTTTAGTTGGAATTGGTCATCTTAATAGAGCCGATACCTTATTGGAAGTATAAAGACCAATTAAGGAGACCATTTTCATCCTGTTGAGGGCAGTAGAGTAGTGTATGTCATCCTGTGCAACTGTCGAAGACACTCTCTCTATTCTAATCTCATTTATCTAACTAGTATATCTAAAACACAGGGTCACTCATCCAATGAAATATTTTCCAACCTTGTATCGTAATTAAGGGCTTCTCGTAATCGATTTTGAAATTTTCTCATTTGGTTTCTCTTTCATTCTGACATTTCAAATATAATTTCATTTAATTTTCACTTGTTTTTAAATTAATTTGTCTTTTTTTAATAATTTTTTTATTTAAGGAATTTGATCTAAATTCACTGGAAGGCAGACAATATGACGCAAGGTGACATAAAATTTTATTTGTTGGACAATACATCTAGTTCATAATATCAATCTGAATCAGACCTCGAGCACAACTTATGATGGCTTTGAGAGGACCACTGCGGTAAGTTGTTTCTTCACATACATTTGCGATTTGAGAAAACCCCACAAGAAAAAGTTCAACAGGGTGAAATCGCATGATCGCGATGGTATGTACACACCAGCTCAATGTTAGATAAACATGCCCTCGAATCGCTAGTACGGAATATTCAATGTAGCACGAGCTACGTAATGGGTGTCCAGCTCATTCAATTCCGACCAAAAGAAGTGGATAATCATCGACTAATACTACTCGACCTTGGTGTCGTTCTTAAAGAAATATGAACCAATGACGCCGCCACGCCAAAGTACACACGAAACACTGACTTTTTGGGCATGCATTAAGCGTAATAAGGATTGATATCGTCCCTACATTCAACAATTTTGTTTCTTCACGTACCCGTTCATTCAGAAATGAGCTGAAGATGATTTTTCGGTGAAAATCAAGGTGACTTGCCAACTGCTCTAGAGACCATTTAGCGAACACATGTCGTTCTTTATAGTCGTCCGTGATGATTTAGCAAAACAGACTGAATAAATGCTTCAACAAGCTGTTTCAACTATCAAAGTTTGGAAGTAATTATCATCAACCATACTTTCCACCCTGTTTAGGAGCCTACAAACGTAAATAATTGGTCATTTACAGACATGGCTGCTCAGACCACTTATGTTGAGTGCTTTAATTTTATACATGAGCGGAGGGACCTACAGCTTAAAGTCGACTCCGAACGAAAGATTTTTTTAGAGAAACTTTTCATGGCAATTTTCTATTTACTCTCATAGAGTTTTTGCCAAAAATCTCCTGAGAGAAAATAGCCGAAGGAAATATTTTTTCATCTTTCGTTGACCTGGGATTTGAATCGTGGCCTTATATATCATACGACAACAGACTGCTTAAAAGAATGCAAGAACTTATTGTTAAAGAGTCTACCGTTACAAAATAGATGTCTTCATTGCTCTGCAGTCCATTAACGAAGCTGAGTCCTGTTACTAGCATAAGTAAAGACACATACGTTATGACTACAGTTCAAGAAAATTAGTCACCATGTACAGAATTGTTCATTTTTTAGCATTGTTACGTTTTTACCTTTTAGAAACGTTTAAAATATGAGCTCGTAGATTGCAAATAAAATAGAAATAAATATGTGTTTAGTTTTAATGAAAATTAATTGTTATTCTCACAATTCTGTGTGCTACTGTTCACAACGTGATGCAAACAACAACAATTGCTTAATTTGTTATTCCTCTGTTTATACCCTTTACATAAACAATAACAATTACTAGGCAATTATTCGACAGATCTTTGTAACGGGGATCTTCAAACCACGATTACTCTCTTCAAACACACTTCTTGTTCACACACAGGACTGAATGAACTCTACTTATGGCCCTAGAAATAATTTAAATGTTAAAAAATATAAGAAATCTTTAAGTATAGGCTGAAAATATCGACATCGCATTTTTCGGCAACAAGAAACGAAATATGATTACCTAAGAAGCAAAGGTATTTTTATTCTCACTGTACCACATACCCTCTATTATTATATGCCTGCAAATATTTCAATTTCTATGGTGATTGTCTTCACCAAAAAAAAAAAAAAAAATTAAATATTTTATTTTACATTTTTGATTATTAACAATTTCCTACATTGTGAATTTTAAGATTTATTTCTTTCATTCTTTGTGGCAGAATTTATTTTGTAATAGAAATACTCAAAGCATCAGGAATGCATAGCAGAAATAGATCTAAAAGTATTTCTACATGCCTACTACACATGCAGATAAATGTAAAAAAAATTGTTTAAAATAGAAAAAAAGTAATTTTTTAAAATATTTTTTGGCACACAATTATTCAATGGCTTTTATAAACCAAATTTGTTTAATTCGCTGTACATAGAGCTCAACTGCTATTTCGAATCTATTCTGGTAACAATCGAATTGATTGACAGCTCGCCGTCTTGTGTTCTCGTCACAAAACCAACCGAAACTAATACTGTGTAGTATGACTTCCTTCACGGCCTCTCTTACAATGCGACCTCTTTAACTTAATTATTACAGAGGGTTCTGCGAAAGATGGAACAAAAGGGTCTCTCTTAGCATGCAACTTCTTCAACTTAATCATGGAGAATGTTCTGTCGAAGACGCTAGCTCAATGGCACTATTTTCATTATTCAACCTGACGTGTATCAAGTGAAATGCTGACACTGCCTTTAGTACTACAGAGCGTATAGGAATAGGCAAAGATGGGATCTCATAGCAAATAAAAACGAAGGATATTGTTACGTTTTTACCTTTTAATAACTTTTAAAATATGAGGTCGTAGATTGCAAATAAAAATAAAAATTCATTTATGTTTAGTTTCAATTAAAATTCTTTATTATTCGCACATTTCCGTATGCCACTGTTCACAACTTGATGTAAACAACAACAATTTGCTTTGTTTGATATTCTGCTTTACACTCTTCTGCGTAAATACTAACAATTGTTGGACAGATCTTTATAACGGAGACCTTCAAACCACGATTATCCTCTTCACACGCAACGTGTCTTTACACAAGACTTCACATAAGATTTTTACTGACTCCGTTGCCTGCTTTGTCTTGCCATTTATATCTCAGTCTGATGAATGCTCTTGAAGGAGAATGACTTCGCCTTCGCGAAATCACCATAAATGTAAATATGTTGTTTACATTATTGTTGTTTGTGTATTTGGTTTACGTTTGTCCTTGCAGTGTTGTTGTTGCCTGTTTCTCCCCTTTTTTTATACTGATGTTGTTGCTATATTTTGGTTTATTTGTTAATCATGTAAACATGTTCATTGTTTTTGTTTTAGTAGCTTTGGTTTATCATTTTAATGTTAAACGATTTAACACCATTTCCATTTTCTTAACAATATGTTGCAGATAAGTAGTGATCCGGGTGTAGTCGCCAACGTTACCTTCGACGTTGACAATAAATTTATTTACCTTCCGCCTGCCACTACTAGCGAAAATTATGTCCGTGTCATACGACGGCGGCTAATGTTTCACAAATACTTTATTCTCTCTGAGTATCTGTTTGGCGTAGTAGAACGGACACTGTTACCAGGCTGTTATGCAGCTATCTTCTGAGTATTCGAAAGTGTAGTGTATTATAAGAAAATTTAAAAAAAAATTCTTATTTAAATTCTTTTCCGTGAAATTAAATTTTGCATTGTCTGCTCGAATTTCAATGTAAAATTTTTGGAAAACAAAAAAGTTTTTTTGTTTTAATTCCTAAAGGCACCTGTCAGTTATTGAAAAAAAATTTGGACAACTTTTTCTACACTGCTGCCGAGTATTTCCATTTTTTCCTTCCATATTTTCTAAATATTTTTGTGTTTCTTATTAAACAAATTTGCATTTCGAAGAAGAGAATGAAAACTGTAAAAAAACCTTTAAAAACTTAGAAACTTTTCAGTCCAATATAAATGGATTGTATGTCAAGAGTTTCTCAGTGTTAACATAATAATGATGTTCATAAAAATTCATAGAATATTAGAAAAAATTAAAAAAGAATTTTGGAAAATATTTTTTGAGTAGATGGTATAACATTAAGGCAGATATTTAAAAGATTGCATTATTTTTTCTAAGATCATGGGGTGACTATGTTGTGTTGTTTTTGTTGATAAATATTGTTACGAAAATGAAAATGGTGTTTTGCTTTTAAATTGTTTAACATTAAAATTAAAAACAAAGCTACAAAAACAATGAACTTGTTTACATGATAAACAAGTAAACAAAAATATACCAACAAACATTAGTACAAAAAAGTGATAAACAAGTAAACAAAAATGTAACAACAAATACTGCAAGAATAAATGAAAACAGACAACAAACAACAATAATGAAACAATGATGTTTACATTTATAGAGATTTTAATTAGGCGAAGCCACGAACATTCGACTTCAAGATCATTCATCAGATAGTTTACGTTTCCATATAAAATCCAAAACAGGCAGTGGAGTCAGTGAAAAATTTCAGACAGTCTTGTGTGAAGTCGCGCGGTGTTTGAAGACAATAATCGTGGTTTGAAAATCTCCGTTATAAAGATCTGTCGAACAATTGAACAAAATAGTGTAAAAGAGGATAACAAACAAAGCAATTGTTGTTGTTTACATCAAGTTGTGAACAGTGGCACACAAAATTGTGCGAACAATAAAGAAGTTGAATTAAAACTCAACACAAATTTATTTTAATTATATTTGCAATCTACGAACTCATATTTTAAACGTTTTTAAAAGGTAAAAATGTAACGGGTTAGGTTAGGTTAGCAGCTTGCCGCTCACAGGCATGTTCACTCATTGAGCCCTATGACCCAAGGTTTCTCATCTAATAAGTCAACACACTATCTACTAGACTCCGGCGACTTCTACATATAACAATACATTGTGAAATAAAAGCTAGTCACTCTCAAACAATTTTGAGGTTCTATAACGTTCACGTATCCTACGTTAGCTAAGCCAAGTACTTTTCTATAAAGTTTTCCCTGTATTATAAACTAGGCTGGACTATGTTAGAGGCAACTCAAATATCAGGTTGTTAGCTGTTTGTAATTACCATAGTCTAGTAGGTAGCGTGTTGGCTTATTAGATGTGAGACCACAGTTCAAACTGCAGGTCAACAGGTCTCAAACAAAACAAAATGTAGAAAAAATATTTCTTCGGCGACTTCCTCTCTGCAGATTTCTGACAAAAACTCGGAGAGTTAATAAAGATTTGCCATGAAAAGTATCTCAAAAGAACCTGGCGTTCGAAGTCGATTTTAAACTGTAGGTCCCACCACTCATGTATAAAAATTAACGCACACAACATAAGTGGGTGAGAGAAACTGAGTCGTATTCCTGACTGAAGTGTTGTAAAGAAAAATCGTGTAGCTGTCAACACGCCAGGATTTAAGCTACTCAAAAATTAAATTAAAATAAGTTTCATTTGTCTGCTAGAATAGCACAAACGGTAGGCACAATAAGTGCAAAATCATTTCATAAACAAAAAGTAACGTAACGTTAAGCTTTAAGCAAACAAGTTACAATAATGTTGCAACGACAAAAGAGAAAGAACAACAAATAAAATAATGAGAAAGAAATCTTAGCGATAAGATAAAAACCAATCTTGGAATTGTCAACCCAACAGTCAAGACAAGCACGTTTTCCTACACCCCGAAATGCAATTGGACACAAACAAACTGGCTGCCATACAAATAACAAATATTGAACAGGAGCACACATACATGTGGTATGTTGCACGGGGGTTTTAGTATGTAAAAAATAGAGAATGAATGGATGGGAAAATTTGAAGCTTTGGTTTAGGCATGTCTAGCTGATGCAAATCGTTTGAAAAGTTTTTTTTTTCTTGGTTTGAGTTTTAAGTTTTGAAAAAATTCTTCAATTTTTCTATAAAAATTTTGTTCGAACAAAACCACTGTATGGCAGTGATGTTGGTGCAACTAAAACATTTATTCCAGTTGTGTACGAAGAAAGTCATTTGATTGGAAAATAAACTCAACTTGGCAAAGGATAAAAAAATGTCTACACTTTTGCAGCGTTCATAGCCAATTCGAGAATTTTTTTTTGGCAAAAAACGACAAAAAGTGCTTCAAAATAGTTACACACTCCGTGGAATGTACAAATAGATAAAGAACAAGAAGAAGAAAAACATTTTTTTATCAAACTGTATAGGCTTTAAACGAATGCCACAACAAATTTCAAAATCGTCAATAAAAGTGCAGAATTTAACATGTTTGCACGCTACACTAGAAAAGATGGAATAACAGGGCAATAAAGAAATGTACTGCTATAGAATCCAACGCTGTAAGTTCTTAGCTCTTTAGTAACAAAGGGTCATAGGGTGTCCCAACAGATAGGAAAAGAATGGTTATTATATTGAATTATGCTCTTTAGCTTACTACGCGATTGAATAAATTTGAGGAGCGTGTCGTGTATTTCCGACGATAGTGAGGTCCTTAGGAATTCAGTCGCTATGGAGCACTTCTCCACTTAAATGTTTGCTAAAGGTACTTTTCATTTGAAAAGACTGACATTACATAGTGAAAGTCAACATCCAAGACACACAGATCGTTAAGCACGCTCGAAATTATGCAATTCGAACACCTAAAGCTGCAAGAATTAAAGCCTCAATACGCTTGTCAAAGACTTGATTTCGTAAACCAGGTAATGAAGACAATTTTTAGTGAAAATTAAGGTCAGTTGCCAACTGTTCCAGAGTTGTTGTCTCTGGTTCATGTCTATACATCTGAACCGTCTAATGTTTTAAATTAATACAATGGATTAGAATTCCTGTGACCTTAAGAAACAATCGTTTATGCTTCCAAGGAGAACAATTACTGGGCTTTACTAATATGTAGATCGACATGTATTCGTTACACTTATTATTGCTTATTATGTGGGAGACGTTAGATTCGGATACCACAACTAAATTTAAAATTTCTTTTAAAAACAGATGAAAATATCATCATCATCGGCTTATCATATCTCCCCTGTAGAGTGACCATATCACAGTAACAGTGCCATAAGCAAATTAAAATGAATTCAATTTAAATGGGGTTTCTGTGGTGAAATCAAATGTCAAATGAAGTGCAAAATGACAATTGAAATGTGTGGTCAACAGCAGCAAAAATTCTCAGACATTTTAAAAACTAAAGCAAAACAGCAAGATTAATATTGTTATGTATTGAAATGAAAAAGAAGAAGATGAAGTTCTTATTTTATTTCATAATAAATAACAATTTGTATGTGTTTTAATTATTTTTATTTTCTTTCCCAGTTTCTAATCAAAGGCCCAACAACTGAAATGAAAAGTGTATGTTTGAATTAGAATTTCAATTCGAAAATTTTATTTTATTTTCCTTGTGAGTAGTATTACTGACTATAGTTGGGTGAATTATGGATTTTGTTTGTGGTCATGGATTTTAAGATTCACGTCGTTATCTTGTTGTCAATGCCAGTAGAGTTGTTTATGGTCTTAAACTTTGGCTTATAAGTTTTGTTTGTTTTAAACGGAAAACGAATAAATAAAATGTACAGCAAAAGGAAGAACATTTTTTGGAAATTTATTTCTTAAAGTGCTGGAGCGCTGTAATGTTTGTCAAGAAAGGAAAGAGGAAATATGCTGCTAGGAAAATAAGGCATTTAAGGCCACAAATTATTGTCCTACGTGATCTACTTTTCATTGTAAATGTTCAGAAGCGTTGTTCTAGCGTTAAACTACTTATAACAGCATGCCAAACCTAACTGTACAGACCTGTGAACACAGTTTGATATTTGCACCTATCAAATCATGGTTATCGATATCGATAGTTCTATAGATAACGAACTATAGATAACTTTACACCAATAAAATATGGTTTGAACAATGTCTTCCAGCAAATCATAGCTTAAATGTCACCATCTGCCACCAATAACAATTATTTCCGCGTATGAACACTATGCCCCCACTGTGCATTTCCACAACTAAGTAAACTTCATGCATTGGACTAGTCTATGACTCTGCTCCATGTGGTGCAGAATTAAATTTAATGTCACATAATACTCGTATTTTAACATTGAATTCCATGAGTCAAAATTTCCTATTGAGGTGCCTTCTAATGGATGTTATAATAATATTGTTACGTTTTTACCTTTTAAAAAACGTTTAAAATATGAAACCGGAGATTGCAGATAAATAAAAAAATATTTTTGTTTAGTTTTAATTAAAATTCTTTATTCTTCGCACAATTATGTGTGCCACTGTTCACAACTTTATGTAAACAACAATAATTCTTTGTGTGTTATTCCTCTGTTTATACCCTTTGCATAAACAATAACAATTACTAGGCAATTATTCGACATCTTCAAACCACGATTACTCTCTTCAAACACACCGCGCAAACACTGCACACAAGACTGACTGAACTTGAGTAACTCAATCGCCTGCTTTGCCTTGCCTTTTATATGGCAGACTAAACAGTCCGATGAATGTTCTATAAATGTAAACATCGTTGTTCTTATATTAAGCTATACGATAATTTGTAAACAGGTTTGTTTACTACACAGCTTTGTTTTTGAAGCTTTTGTTTATAATTTCAATGTTAAGCGGTGTAAAAGCAAAACACCAGTGTCTAGATTTTTCATTTTTGTAACAATAGTTTCTATAAATTTGTATTCGTCTAACCATTGCAGGTTTTAAATTAAAAAATAAAATATATGAACGTTACTATGCTAAAAATATATGTTTGTAAATAGAATTTTTTAATCATTAAAGTTTTAATATCACGTGTACATTGATTTATAATTTTTACCATTGCACGCCACGAATTTGGCTGCTACTTTGCATATTTTATTAGTTTTTTTATTAAATCCATTAAAAATAAAATTATTTTTGCTACTTCCGCCAATTAGTCAACAGTTTTTTTTTTTGTTAATTTCCTTGAAAACATAAATGATCTTTTGACATCCAGCCAGTGTTGGGTAATTAAATATTTTATTGTTTAAGACTTTGTGTTGACAATTATCTTCTCAGATGCCACCCACCGATACATATGTATGCTCTGACTCAATAAAAATAATTTGCATTCTTGGTATCCATAGGGGCTTAATAACTTAATAAATTTATGGGCTCATAAAGAAAGTTTGCAATTTGCTGTTATACAAATTTTCTAAATTTATGTATTCTTATATTATTTTGTATTTGTTTGTTAAAATAAAAATTATGCTCAGTAGAAAAACAGAAACAATATAATACAATTTATAGAGATCTGTTTGCTATGGGTGGCAATAACGGAAAGAAATTATTTGATGCTCTTAAATTGATGCCATTTATAAAGGGGAAAACAATTTTAATTTCAAGACTATAGCCGTATTAGGCTTTAAATCTCAGGACAGACATATCCATCAAAACGAAATATACAATAATATTTCTGCGGTGACTTCCTCTCAGCAGTCTTCTGGCAAAAACTCTAAAAGAAAATAAAATTACCACGAAAAGTTTCTCTAAAGCCTGCCGTTCGGAGTCGGCATTAAACTGTAGGTCCCACCACTTGTGGATAAAAATAACACACGCAGCATAGTGGTGAGAGAAGCTAGGCCGTAATTATGACTAAAGTTAGTAAGTTTATAGTGGCAGTTGTGGTACCAGGGGAAATGATGCTGGCTAAGAAGTCCTGATTAACCGATGTTAGGAATCATCATCTTGTCTAAAAATTATTCTGAATTATATTGAGAAAGTGTGGAAGTCTGAATCGAAGCAGAAACCGACAAAAAATACCCCAAGTAATACTCTATGACCCGTAATGATAGAAACGGTGACAGATATTCCAATACAATATAGTTTTCTATCAAATTTATGTCTATACTGAGCCCGGAATTTCCCAGAGATCACGAAAAACTTTTGACTAATCTAGCTAAGGCTGTAAGTTTATCAGTTAAACATTAACCTAGGTTGCCACTGTCATCAGGATCGTAGATGAGGTTAATACAAAACAGGGGAGATGTGACAGCTGCAAATCAGTCAAGAACAAAAGATTGCAATAAAAAGGGATCGGATTTCCCCTTGACTGTTAAAGTATATGTAAGGTCTTCCAACAGGGACTTTGATAGCTACATCTACATGTTAAAGGTAGAACTGTCAAACTAGTTGTCATTTATTTAGGCAGTTTTGCCAAATCACCATGTATGACCATAGAAAATGAATTGTGCATTAAATGAAATATAGAGCGATGATGCCGCCAAACCAAAATCTTCACCAAACAGTAACTTCTTTCGGATGCATTTGACTCTCTTGGATCTCATGTGGATTAGTATCTTCTCAAATTCGGTAATTTTGTTTGTTCATCCAGAAATAGAACCCATCGCTGGAAATGATTTTTCGATAAAAATTAGACGGGTCAGGGAAAATACATCGTTGTCTTTGGTCGTTCACCTTTAGTTACTTCGTCAGTTGAATTTTGTACATGTGTAGGCGTAAGTCACGACGCATAATGGTCGATGGTCTCGAATTCTCCTTCCAACCTTCACGGACAGCGATGATGTTGGTTGATTGTTTAGTGAGCCAGTGAACTTGAATTTATCTACTGCATTGCAAATAATAATATTGTTACGTTTTTACCTTTTTAAAAACGTTTAAATATGATTTCGTTAATTGCAACCAAAGTAAAAACAACTGCGTCTTTAGTTTTTCTTAACCGTCTTTATTATTTACACTACTTTTGTGTGCCACCGTATGGAACTTAACGATACAACAATAATAATCTGCTTATTCACTTTATTAGTTCACACAAATATTCACTGGATCTTTACAACCAAGACTTATTTTATTCACACGCAACTTCACACTAGGCTGACTGAAATTACTCTGACTGCTGCTTGCTTTGTCCAGCCCTTTTATAGTCCGCACGCACGTATGATCATTATGATGAACGTTCTCGATGTGGAAGGTTCTCGCTCGCGCCTTCTCGAGAACTCTATTGCTAGTACATTGTTGTTTGTGTACTTTACTTATGTTGTCCGTTACATATTTGTCGTAGCTGGTTTGATTCATTCCATGTTGTTGTTGCTACCAGGTTCGTTGCACATATGTGTGTGTGCAGCTTTAGATAATCAACACGTTCGTTGTATTCTTAGTGTTAGTGCGTATTTGTATTGTGTGGCTTTTGTTTATCGTTTTTATTGTTAAACGATATTAGGTCGTTTCGTTTTGCGTAACACTGCCACCCACTTAAGCCTGTTCGTCCCGAATAGGCTCATAATCTCCTTTCCCGTATTTTGCCAGTCGCTCTATGTGTAGGACCTTCATTTTTGTTCGGAGGCTGTTAGCTTTCTGTATCCTGTACACGACATCGTTTAACCGTTTAATTATTTTATACGGTCCATCCCAGCTGGTTTGTAGCTTGGGAGATAATCCTTTCTTCCGCTTTGGGTTGTAAAATAGCACCAGTTGTCCTTCATGGAAACACTTCGTGTTTGCTGCTCGATCATACCTGGCTTTCATTCCATTACTGGCCATATCTCTAAACTCCAAAGGTGCGCCCGAGTTATACTGTTGCAGCTGACCTTGACTGCTTTTTACTGGACCTTTAGATGCAATACATTGGGTACAGTTTGCTATCCAATCCGCTACTGCTTGCTGACATCCAACCCAATAAAAACGTCGTTTTAGCCTTTCCAACGTCTTTATCACTCCCAGATGTTCTCCGCTAGCTCCATTATGGGACTCCTTTAGCACTTCTTTCGTCTTGGAGGAAGGCACTAATAATAGGTTGGATAAGGTCTTGCCATCAGCGCTTTCCCAACGTCGATATAAGCATCCATTTATCAACCGTAAACTGTCCCATAGTGCCCAATACGCTTTTGTAAGAGGACCTTCTCCGGATATCTCATTGCTGGTAGGTCGTTTATCCTCTTCCTTAGCTGCCATTATTTTCGCCAATATTGGGTCACTTCTTTGTGCTTCGGACCAGTCTTCATTGTCTTCGATCTGCATTCGCCGGACATCAACGGTGGATTCCTTCTTCTCAGCCTTGTAAATGTCCGGAGACTTTCTGATTTGCATATTAGCCTCTATTTTTGGTAACTTCGACACAAGATGATCCTCGCTATTCTCAGGCTTTCCGTGCCGTCTTTTGGGACTACTCATTTCAACGTACTCTTCATCAGAAGCCTTAGGCGTAGCAATGGCACGTCGTCTTGTTGGTGAGACCAGTCTTGATCTTTTCCGCGGCGCTTTACAGTTTCTTTGGAAATGGCCACCCTTTCCACAGTTGACGCATTTAGATTTACCCTTATGTTCGTTTTCTCTCAAAACTTGCTTCAACATCTCTTTAAGTGTGTTTAACAGGCATTCTTCGTCGTCCACGACTTCCATTCTTCGCACTTTGCTTACTCGTGGTCTAGTAATAGCGTGAGCTGTCTCTTGAGCTAGTGCGAAGGCCACGGTCTCTGCAAAGTTTCTCTTCAGTGTAGAACATACCGCTAGTTTAATGTCAGGGTCGCTTATACCATTCACAAATGCCTCGGTCTTAAAGTTGTCTATCAACGGATGGTTTTCTCCTGGGTATGTGAGCTGCACTAATCTCTCAACCTCCATTGCAAAGGCTAGTAATGACTCATTTGCCTTTCGCGCCCGGCATCTCAACTCCATGCGGTATAGTTCCCGTTTGTGCTCATCGCCAAATTTACGCTGCAATGCCACCATTAATTCGTTGTAGTTGTTTCTGCTGCTGGCTGGCATGGTCTCTAGAATCTCAGCTGCGACACCTTTTAACGCCAGAATTAGTTCTAGAGCCTTCTCTCCATCGTCCCATCCGTTTCTGCTGGCTACTGTCTCAAATTGGAATTTGAATACGGATAGGGGTGAGCTTCCATCAAAGCAAGGTGTTCTTATCCTGCCGGTACTTTCCGAAACGACTCGCACTGGTTCCGGTCGCTGGCTTTGGAGGTTGTTGATCTTTTCCTCCATCATAACGATTTTTCCGCCGACGGTCCTCTCCAAATTGTTCACTTTAGTGTCAACGGTCTTTTCCAGATTGTCCACCTTCGTGTCAACGGCCTTTTCTAAATGTGACACCCTTTCCTCGACACCAGTGATCCTTTTGCTGGCCGACTCATGGATTTCCTGCAGCTTTCCAGACGTTGCTTCCAGCTCCTTTTCAATTTTTGACAAAATTGCTGCTTGCAGTCGTTGGTTTTCGGCTCTAGAAGCTTCAAATAGCTTCTGGTTCTCAGCTCTAGAAGCTTCTCGTACTTCAGCTAGCAGTTTTTGATTTTCGGTTCTAGAAGCTCCTTGCACTTCAGCTAGCAGTTTTTGATTTTCGGTTCTAGAAGCTTCTTGCACTTCAGCTAGCAGTTTTTGATTTTCGGTTCTAGAAGCTTCACGTACATCAGCAGACAGCCTTTCGTTCGCCTCTTGCATTTTGCGATTTTCGGTTCTGGAAGCTTCTTGTACATCAGCCAGAAGTTTTTTGATTTTCGGTTCTAGAAGCTTCTCGTACATCAGCAAATAGCTTTTGATTCTCAGCTCTAGAAGCTTCTTGTACTTCCGCCAATAGCTTTTGGTTTGCTACTTGCATTTTCTCCATCATAGCTGCTAGGAACAAATTTATGTCAGCAACGCTAGGAGTTGCAGGGGCCTGTAATTATTGTTCCTCTTCTTCCTCGAACTCGTGAGAATCGATGTTAATGCCCTGAAGCTGCAGATGTTCCCTTAACCCCTTTGGAGTTCATTCTTCGTTCCCGTCGTCGGCAGCTCTAGTTTAGCCAACTCTCGTTTCAGTCGTTCCACTCTTAGTTCGGTGAGCTTCATTTTAATTTTTTTTTTTTAATTTATTTATTTTTACTTTTGGATTTTGCAATCCCACTTCTGACACCAATTGTTAGGTTTTTACCTTTTTAAAAACGTTTAAATATGAGTTCGTTAATTGCAACCAAAGTAAAAACAACTGCGTCTTTAGTTTTTCTTAACTGTCTTTATTATTTACACTACTTTTGTGTGCCACCGTATGGAACTTAACGATACAACAATAATAATCTGCTTATTCACTTTATTAGTTCACACAAATATTCACTGGATCTTTACAACCACGACTTATTTTATTCACACGCAACTTCACACTAGGCTGACTGAATTAACTCTGACTGCTGCTTGCTTTGTCCAGCCCTTTTATAGTCCGCACGCACGTATGATCAGTATGATGAACGTTCTCGATGTGGAAGGTTCTCGCTCGCGCCTTCTCGAGAACTCTATTGCTAGTACATTGTTGTTTGTGTACTTTACTTATGTTGTCCGTTACATATTTGTCGTAGCTGGTTTGATTCATTCCATGTTGTTGTTGCTACCAGGTTCGTTGCACATATGTGTGTGTGCAGCTTTAGATAATCAACACGTTCGTTGTATTCTTAGTGTTAGTGCGTATTTGTATTGTGTGGCTTTTGTTTATCGTTTTTATTGTTAAACGATGTTAGGTCGTTTCGTTTTGCGTAACAATATTGTACGAAAACGAAAACAGTGTAGTATCGTTTAACATTAACGATAAACAAAAGCCACACAAACACATACAACTAACCTGCTCGCATATACCAACAAGTATGAAAGAAAAGGAGACAGACAAGTAAGAAAGAAAGCAACAACAAACAACATAAGCAAAGTACACAAACAACAATGTAGTAGCGACAGAGTTCTCGAGAAAGCGAAACCCTGAACGTTCTACATCAAGAACCTGTTTGTGTACGACTATAAAAGGGTAAGACAAAGCAGACAACGTGTCAGTAAGAATTCAGTCAGTTTTGTTTGAAGATGCGTTGCGGTTTGAACGTAGAGAGAGAACGCAGAGAAGATCTAACGAACAGTTGTTAGTGTTTGCGCGGACAGTAGTGTGAAATAGAATAGTGAAGAAGAAATTATTGTTCGATCCATTAAGTTGTATACGGTATTACACAAAAGTAGCGTGAACAATAAAGAGTTTAATTGAAACAAAACACATATTTGTTTGCAATCAACGAACTCATATTTAAACGTTTTTAAAAAGGTAAAAACGTAATATTATTCTCGTTATGACGAATATGGACGAAGCTAGCTATACATTGACCAAGCAAAATATCCAATTTTAAAAAAATGTATTATTTGGACCTGTTCTTGAAGGAGATTCGAAAATAGTGACTGAATAAATGACTATCATTTTCACGTACTTATATTGAAAATCAAAGTTCGGAAATCCAGGTGGCAAACCATAAACATTTTACCAACAACACATCCAACATGGACATTAGAATAACAGAAGATTTTTATTAATTTTGTTTTTTAAAAACTCTATTAGCCTAATGCGAAAGATGAAACAACAATTTGCCTCTGAAGTTCGTCGAAATTAACAACACCTGCGACTAATTTCTAAATTTTTTAATTCATTTTCTACAAAAAGTCTGTTAACAAGCCAGCTACTTGTGCTGTAAAAAAAAAGAATACAAATGTAACCAAAAAAGAACACATTTTAAACAATTCAAACGTTTTTGGAAAACGAAATTAGTTGATTTTCATTTGGGTTGCAAATAATTGCGTAGTGTTTTCTCCAAATTTTTTTTCCAGTCAAGTTCACTAAGAACCAAAAAAATAAAATCAACATTTCTCAACTCAACACCTTGATGGGATCTGGTTGTACAGAAGAAAGAAACATTTTTGTGAAAATACTATTGATATTTTTTCCTGAGTGTATTTGTTCATAAGTTCATACAACGTAGTTGCTATTGTTGGGCAATGAACTGAAAGGTAAATTAGTTCGTGTTGCATGTTAGTGTTCATTCATTAAATGAGTACTCAGTTGGATATTACAGCGGTCTTGTCAGGAATACAACTTAATTACCAACTTTCTTACGGCCTGAATTAGATGATCTGAATACAAATGCCATGTAGTTTAAACAGGGCACAGCTCATGCTACATTGGATATTTTGCGCTTTGAGGTCATAAGAACTGGCTACCGAGATCCTTTAGGCTTTTTCTTTTAGGTTTTCCTTAAGTTGTACGCAAATAAGACAAACAGTACAACGGTTTTCAAAGCCTTGAAAAATTTAACATCTTGGATGAGTTCCAGATATCGTGGTGGACATTTGAACGATGTTATATCCCTACATAACGGCATTGATAGGTCTTTCAAACGAATAAAAAAATATCGATGGTATCTTAAACATACTCTGTTTTATTTTAATTTAAAGACAGTAAGTAGAGATGAGCGATATTTTCAAAACTGTGATTTAATTACGGTGATTGATAATTCACTGGTAACTACAGTGATTGAAATTGCCAAATAACAGTTACTAATAATGTCGTTCTTTCAAAATTGTTACATACTCAAATTTATTTCATTTTATTTTGAGCGAGGCAGAATTACTATTAGATGATGCTGATTATTTACTTTGTCTTTTATACATGAACTTTCTGTGAAACTTAATTGTCAAACTTCATAAAAAAAAAAAATTACATTAAAAATAATAACATTAATGACACCACTTTGATTCTGTTTAGTAGTCTTTTCGTAGTATGTATCTAGTTGTCTCCTTCTTACGACCTAATAAAATACGTTATTGTCATTATTGTTTTCTTTACTGTGATCACAATCACTGTTTTAAAGAACAGTGATTAACAAATCACGTTCACTGAGAACAACGTTCTTCAAAAATCACTGGATCGCTCATCTCTAACAGTAATCACTTACTGGAAGACCGGATAGTAATGATAGCTCTGTCGGATTGTAGAGGAAATGTTTCTTACGTTGTGACAGAGAGGTCCATAAGATACAGTGACAGAGATATCCCTACGATCCAATTTAAGTAATTAATTGGTACGTTTGAAGTCAACGTAGTCTAGTAGTCTAGCCAACACACTACTTATTAGACGTTAGGCCTCGGTTCATACCTCAGGTCAGTCATCTTCAACTAATCGAAATGAGGAAGTCTTTGGCGACTTCCTCTCAACAAATTTCTGGCAAGTCTCTTAAACATCTATCGTTCGGAGTCGACTTTCAACTCTTGGCCGCGCCACTGATGTATAAAATTAACGCACACAACTTAAGTGGTGTGAGAAACTAGATCGTAATCCTGACTAAACGGTTGCAATGAGCAATTATGTATGTATGTATGTATGTATGTACGTATGTATGTAATTGGTACGTTTGGCATAATTCTCAGTGAAGCATTCGTTAGCGGCCGATGAATAAAATTGCCGTGAAAGGTATCTCCTTTGGAGTCGACATTAAACTGTAGGTCCCACCACTTATGGATAAATTTAACATACACAACATGGGTGGTGTGAAAAGCTAAGACAAAATCCTGACTAAGGGTTTGTAATGACCAATTAAGTAAATAAGACAGCCTGATAGAGACAAGAACTGTACTTATATTAATGTGTGGACAGGTATTTAATACGATTGTGCCTATTCTAGCAAATTAATCATCTGCACGATTTCCTGTGATATCCCTAGGGCCAGGTTCTCATATTAGAATGACAAAAAACGCCCACAAGATGGTCGCTATTAAAGTTCAATCGTCAAAGGTCTGACAACTCTTCCTGTTGGGAAAACTCTGTAGATGAAAAGTAATTTAAAGTAATCATAATATGGTTAACGATTGAGTGAAAAGCATCTTCTTCATCAAATGTGGTGGAATCGTTTTTTCGCTACTCATAAGCACTCATGAAATTTTGAATACAAGTGAGTCAACAATATTGAAATTTAACTACTCTTATGCATTCATACTCACTACAACGTTGATTTATAAGTGCAGGTTGCAATGAGTACGAGTACAACGTTGACATCAAACTCATACCATTCGAAATATGTTTGATTCATAAGCCTACTCATTTAGATTCGTAACTTTAGAAAAATACTTACAATACTTACAAATGATTCGAGTGACAGTCTGACAGAAAAAAGACAAAGACAGCAAGCAGAGCAAAACACGCAGTATATTATTGTCCGTACGTGATTCATACTTCTTTGTGATTCGTGTTTATGTTGAGTTATGGAGCGTCGATATCAATAATATCATACGTGTTGTTAAGTATGAATATGATGAGTACTTCAAACTTTGAATATGAGTAGAGGTTCCATGATATTAAAATAAGTATGAATGCGTATAAGTATCAGAAATTATGGGTAAGATTCGATTCTACTCATCTTTTTGAATACATATTGCTGACCTCTGATGTGGTTATTTGCGTATTATTATGAACGACGGTTCTATGCATTCATTTGACTAATCAAAACAATTTACCAACCATGATTTTGTGTGTCTATAACTTAAGAGGAAAATGTAAAAATCGAAAAATAAATAATCGGGGATGTCACAGAATCCAATAATTCCAAAAATTAATTTTTTATCATACAATCCAAGATTATCGGTTTTGTTTTCGAACTTGAATAAGTGTCGGATTTAGGTGTCACAGAATGTCTTGTTATCGGATTTGTTATTGAAAATAAACCAAGCAGCTAACACCTGTCTGTTTGTTATATGAAATAAAAACAACTTTAATTTGACTTTATAAATAGTAATAATAATTATTTTACCAGTTTTTTATAAGGTGTTGGCTATTTCGTCTGTGATTCTCTGACCTTCACTTTGCTGAGACGTGCTTGATGACAAAATAACATTGTCTTCACTATCAGGTAATGATAAAGTCAGCTCATCCTCAATGGTTTGCACAAAATAGCTCCTGCAAATGTTGTGCAGAGCACAGCAGGAGTTTATAATTCTTACTTCCTTTTCCGGATGAAAGTGTAGTGTGCTCATTAAGCAACGGAATCGACTTTTCAACACTATTCATATTCCTTTTCGATTAAAGTATAAATGCTCGTTAAAGCTGGGCTTTATTATCTTTATATGAGTCCCGTCTATGCAACAAATCATTGAAGGGATTTTAAATTTATTAAAAAAATAGTCCCTTGATCTTTGCTTATCGTTGGAGTTCATTTCTAGTTGCACCCATTGGCGACAAATGAACATCCAAAATTGTAGAAACTGCTTCTACCCAGAGATATGCTAGAGTAATTTCCAACAGATCTTTGTCATGACCCTTCAGCTAAAAATCGCAACGTGGCTGCAAGTTGCAGCAATGGAGGGATCTTAGAACGGGAAAAGTGTTCTTTTACTGTGTCTAGGACCATACAAAAAGCGTCTTTGTTCAACCGGTAATATGTTATAAATATGCAAAGCAGCTTTATATATAAATGTACAGTATAACAAATATATGCCTACGGCAACTCAAGCGGGTTGCTGCATTCTCGCAATATTCGTCTTTTCACCTTTTCTGAACGCTCTTCCTCTAACAACAAAAATACGATAACAGCAGTACTCATTTTTTTATTTAAAAAGATTTTTTTATTATTTTAATAAAAACAGCAATTTTTAACAAAAACAATTTATATTTTGTCAAAAAAAATTTATAAAAATTCTACATAAATACACAGCTGTTGTTTACAAGCTGTTTCGAAAATAAAAAACCGACTTGGTTTTATGACAAAAAATGGATCCAATATTGGTTTTCAAAAACGACAAAAGGCAAAACCGACTTGGATTCTATGACACCCCTGAATATTTAACGGTTTTTGTTAAAATATTATTTGAATTACGAGAATCCTTTAGCATTTTATTTTTCATCAACTAATTGTTATGTAACCCTTGAATTCATGCCAACACAACCAAGGCGTTAGGAATACTACCCACACAAATGCATTCTTTATACTTTATGAAAAATTATGAAAATTCTGTGGAAAAAGCAAAATGAGAAATAATACGAAATAACAGGAGAAAAGAACAAATAATAAAAAGAACTTACAAGAATAAAAATAATAATATCATGGAGAAATTAATAGAAAGCAACATCATACATTATTATTTTTTATGATGAAAAGCATTGTATTATAATATTTTTTTATATTGGTTATTAACAAATGCCAGAGGTATTTATTCCTACAGAAGTAGGTATGAAGGATACAAATAAATAGTGGGTGGAAAAATAATTATGTATATATATAGATATTATCAATCTTAACTTTGAATATCTAGGATAGCGATGAGTAAATAAGTATGCAAATATGCTCACAACAATTTATATATTGTTACGAAAATGAAAAGTCTAGATACTGGTATGTTGCTTTCACATCGCTTAACATTGAAATTATAAACAAACTCTACGAAAACAAAACAATGCAGCGAACAAACCTGTTTACGAATTATCGTACTGCATAATATAACAATAAACACCAGCATAAAAAATGGTAAAAAAGTAAAAAAATATACCAACAACACTACAATAATAAAATCTAACAACGATGTTTACATTTATAAAGACTTCGTGAAGGCGAAGTCAACAACGTTCGGCTTCAAGAACGTACATCAGACTGTTTACTCTGCCATATAAAAGGCAAGGCAAAGCAGGCGACTGAGTTAGTGAAGGTCAGTCACCCTTGTGTGCAGACGCGGTGCGTTTGAAAAGAGTAATCGTGGTTTAAAGATCTCCGTTACAAAGATCTGTCGAATAATTGTCTAGAAATTGTTATTGTTTATGCAAAGGGCATAAACAGAGGAATAACAAAAAAAAAAAAAAAAAAAAAAAAAAAAAAAAAAAACAATTGTTGTTGTGAACAGTGGCACACAGAATTGTGAGAATAATAAAGGATTAAATTAAAACTAAACACAAATTTATTTTTATTTCATTTGCTATCTACGACCTCATATTTAAACGTTTTTGTTAAGAGGTAAAAACGTAAAAATATCTTTTTATGTTATGATGAATTTTAATGATATTTTTGACGTCTAGGTTTTTAAAGTCGAAAATGAAACAGAAAATTTTAAAAGTAAATGTAATATTTATCTGCCTGCTGTGTATGTTAGGTTAGGTTAGGTTAGCGGGTAGCTTGCTCTTTACAGGCAAGTACACTCGGAGGCGCATTGTATTACACCTTTTCATAATTCGTTAGTGGGTTTGAACCACCCCCAACTCCGAATGAACCCGGCCAGTTACCTCAGATATTCAAACGTTTTGTCACCGAAAAACTGATGACGTCCGTGCTGAAGTGCAGGGCGCTCGTACCCATTGTACCGATTCTGCTTCCTCCACATCAGCAGCTCCTACAGTTATATTGGTGGCGCAGACCGAGCATATCAGCGAAACTGCCAATAGCGCAATGTCACGTTAAAAATCCTTATCTGCTGTATACCATTTAAAAATTAATTCAAGTAAATGTTGCCCGTTGTTATTTTATAGCCCTTGTAAGTCAATTTACACTGGAAGATACTGTTGTGGTGAACAGGAGCTAATGTAGCACTTATTCACCAACTATGTTGTACTGGTGCACACATAAAAAAAATTTCGTGGCAATTTTTTTACTCTCAGAGCTTTTGTCAAAGGAGTAAAGTATTTCTTTTTTTATTCCGTTTTGGTCGAGATGTCTGAGTTGGAGTTTGAACCAGCGACCATATCTAATAGTCTGCGTGAACTGGATTTGTTGACGCTATCAGTGAAGGAGTACAGTAGAGCATTGATTTATTAATAAAATAAAATTTTGAAATATTTGTGCGGTTATAGTTGTATAGTACATTCAATTACTAAGCCCTGTACCGTCAAGGACGGTAATTTAGGAAAAAATAGGAAATTCAATTTTCCTATTTCATCAAGAAAGGCAATTTTGGTACATACATTTCATTATTTTTCTTTAAACTAAGTGTGGCTGAACAAAACTTGAAATTTATCGAACACTAGCCATGTAAAGGCTTTTGAAGCCGTACTGAATTTAGAGATGCTCAACCGATAAGTAAGTTTTGGATTGTTAGTTCGTTAAATCTTACTATGCCCTTCTAGATATTAGATGTAATTTTTTTTTATATTTATTTTAAGAACTGTAATGATTCTACTATTCTATTAACAATTGCGCTGTAGTCTAGAATGTAGTGCTTGAAAGACAAGAGCCCGTGGTTCAAACCCTTCTGGTAAAAAGTTGAGAATAAAATAAAATTGCTATGAAAAGTTTCTTAACCCTGGACGGTTACTATTCATTTTTGTATATTAAGGTTACTCTTCGTAGAATCGACAAAGAATTTTATGTTTGGCCAAATTTCGTTCCTTTTTTTCAACAACTTTAGTTGATAACGAAAGCCTGCAGTGAGTAGACTTACGCTGGCCACCTATTTTTTAACCCTGGTTTGTCATTTTTGTACAGTAAGGTTACTCTTCATTGAATCGACGAACAATTTAAAAAAAAAGTTTTTTACGTATGCTCACTGCAAGCTTTCGTTATAAACTAATGTTGTTGGAAAAGAGAGCGAAATTTGGTCAAAAATAAAAGAGTTATAAAAAAAGAGTAAATGTTCTTCTTCGACGAACAGTAACTGTCCAGGGTTAAATCTGTCTTACGTAGTCGACATTAAACTGTAGGTCCCGCAGTCATGGATAAAATATACACACCATACATGAGTGGAGTGGAAAACTAGGTTGTAATTGTAGGGTTGTAGTGGCAAATTAAGTCAATTACAGCATAATAATATTGCATTGAACTGGACTTGGCAATGCAAAAACTGATACATGAGCAGGATGCATCATAATAATAACTGTATGAAGCAAATTACAGATACGGTTCTGAATGTTTAGGGACATTGAATGTGACTCATGCCAAATGTTTGAGTTTCATGCTAATACTGCTAAACAAATTTCTAGAAAATTTAAAAAACCAAATGCAAGGCAAGTTTTATTTTTTCGACTTTGTTTTCGTGCCACCATAGTTTTGAAGTTTCTCAAAGAATTCTTTTTTTAACAGAAACGAAGGCAAAAATTATTTTTAATTTTATATTAAAATTTAATACCATAGCGTTATGGCATGCATTAGTTCACAAATTCAGTCATTGATTCATTTATTCAGTCACTCATATTTGTTTATTTTATTTCTTGAAGCTGAATGCAAAACAAATGTTAAATATTTCTTTGAACTGCCGTCAGAGTTTCATATTGATAACAAAGATAGATATGAAGAGTAAGATAGAGAGCGAGGGAGAGAGAGAAAGAAAGAACCAGTGAGAGTTGAGGTAAAAAGTAACTTATAAAAAACGTTCGACTTTTCTGTGCCCAGGAAGGAAGTTAATCGAAAGTCTGTAAATTTTTGTGCATTACTCAGCATTTTCATTTTTCAATTCCTTTTTACATTTCTTTTTCCTTCTTCTTTGCCGTTCATGTGACGTTAAAACAATATTTGTTTGTTAAAATTACAGTTAAAATTGCAATAAAAATTCATTTATCATGCTCAGCATTACAATTGTAATAATATTTGCATAAATATTCCTCAAATGGTGAATGGAATAACACCGAAGAATGGCAAGAAAGTTAGAGAAGTGCAGTTGAAGTAACATGACATGCCCGAAATTATTTCTGGTTTTCAAAATTATTTGTAAAATGCAAAATGATTATGAAGTAGTTTTTTTGAAACTAAAAAGAAATAAGTTAAGAGAGCCTTGTAACTTCAAATGTAGAAATGTTTCAGTTCTTTCGACAGGGGCTTTCGAAATTAGATGGTTGATTCCCGCCATCTGGTGAAAGCTACGTCTGATAAATGAATTATCATTTATTCAGTATATTTTGCAAAATGGCCATGAAAAACATGTACAAATAATGAAAACCGTATTGTAGAAAACAAGTGTCTGTTCGGGCAACGCGCCGTTCGTCGACGAGGCCCTAGATCTGCCGAAAATATTGTCGTTTCCCATAAGAGTGTGCAGGGGAATTCGAAGCAGACCAGGAACTTATGCAGGCCACAACTTAGCGAGTTTTGCTTCGTGACTTATAAAATTATAAAAAAATTATAAAATTCAACTCAACCAGGAGCTGAAGATAAACGGCCATAGGAGACATTGTATATTCGGTGAAGAGCCTCTAGAGTATTTGGCAACTGAAAATAATTTCTGCAAGCCACCGTATCATATCACCGTCGCGCTGGAGCATCCTCCATCATTCGAACGACATGGCCAAGCCAGCGCAGCCGCTGGCTGTTAATACGCTGCACAACGTCCATGTCGTTGAGGAGCTCATACAGCTCACTGTTGGATCGAATGCGGAAATTATCGCCAACTCGCACTAGACCGCAGATCTTACGTAGGCCTTTTTTCTCGAATACTCTCAAGGCTTCTGCATCAGTCCATGTCTCTGCGCCAGAAAGAAGCACGGGTAAGATGAAGCGTCTTGTAGAGTATTAGTTCAGTCGTACGAGAGAGGTCTCTGCTACTCAGTATCCTATTGAGACCATAGTAGCACCTGTTGGCAAGAGTGATCCTGTGCTTGATCTCGAGACTGATATCATTTATAGTGGTAACGGCGGAGCCAAGATAAATAAATTCCTTGCCTGTTTCAAAAATTTAGTTATCGGCCGTAATCGGGGATCCAATACGCCGCATGGCCCTACTTGCTGACAACATATACTTCGTTTTGCCCTTATTTACTGGCAGAGCCGTCTTAGTAGACTACCGTTCAATACTGCTAAAGGCAGCAGTAACATCTCGCTTGCTACGCCCTATGATGTCAATGTCATGAGCGTACGAAAGCGACTGGAAGCTTTTTGGCGATGCACTCCCGCCTTCCGCAGAACACTCCCCATGACGAAGTTGAAGAGGTCGCATAATAAGTGATCGCCTTGTCAGAAACCTCGCCCAGTCTCCAAGAGGTTTGGAGAGGTCTGTTTCAACCATGACGGAGCTGCGGGAATTACTTAACATCATTCTGCATAGCCTTATCAGCTTCGCAGGCATACTGAGCTCAGAGATTGCGGCAAAAAGACGCTTCCTTCGACAGCCCCGAAGGCTGCCTTATAGTCGACAAAAAGATGGTTTGTGTCGACTTGTTTTTAGTGTGTTCTCTCCAGGATTTTACGAAGCATGAAAGTCTGGCCGATGGTGGACTTGCCAGGTCTGAATCCTGAATCTCGAACAAAACGAAATATAGAAAAGTATTTCATTCGACATTTCTCTCGATAGTCTTCTGTCCAAAAATTCTGAGAGTCAAATATAATTGCCATGAAAAGTTTACAAGCCGAAGTTAAACTGTAGGTGCCGTCACTCATGGATAAAATAAACACAACTTGGGCGGTGAGTGAAGCTAGGTTGTAATACTGACTAAGGGGTTATAATGACCAAGAGCTACTGAGGCTTGTGTTGTTCAACAGGAGCAGCTTGGCTTAAGCTTGACTGAATACTACGATCACTCAACGTTACTGTGAAGCTTTTTAATTATTATAACCTGTCCAACACAGAATATCGCCACTTGCCCTTTCACTTTCCCTTCTTGAACAATTTTCGCATAGACCATCTTTTTAAGCCGCACTGTTTACTACTTCTTGGTTCTTTGGTGATGCTCATCAATTTCACTTCTTCTTCTTGTTCTTCTCTCATTGTTCAGTCAGGCAATAATTTTTACTTCATTTTTAAATTCATATTTTTAATTCAAGAGAAAGTAAAAATAAAAAAATATTCACTTCGATAATTCCTGTGTCTTCCCATTCATTTTTCTTTCTTCTCACAGAGTTTTTTTTGGATTTCCTTCCCAATTGTTGCGTAATCAACGGGTTTCATTGGAAATTAATAAATGAAGTGAACATGCAATTTGCTTAAGTATATTGAAAATATATGATGGATTACTTGAATATAATATAAAAACAATGTTATCGATAACTTTTCTTTCTCACCATTCACTGTTATAATATCGAAGTATGAGCCAGAAGCTCTACACTTAAGTAAAAACAAATGAAATAAATGACTTGAGATAAAGGCGAAGCAAGGAAATAAGAAAATAAAAAGCAATAAAAATGAAATTAAAACAAATACAAGCTAGCTATCGAAACGATAACGTTCACTTGTAAACGTGTAAAATTGAAATTAAATTAATCATAGTTCATAGGGAAGAACTGAAAACATTAATGTAAGAAATTTCCACGCATAACGTAAGACGTAATTGCTTTCGTATTAAAGAAATTTGAAAATGCTACTGCGTTACTCTAACCTACTGAGGGGAATGCTACACAATTTGATTTGAAGTCAATTGATGTAACTGAAAACTCGTTTTGAAGAAACAATTTCCAATAACATCGGTGTCATTAACCATAGGCAGTAGTTTCAAGACTGTCGATTCAGAATTTGGGATGGCAGAACCGAACAGAACATTAAAAGGAGTATGTAGGGAGCTTGAGTTGGTGCAAGTAATGTAAACTCTTCAGAACCATGGATGTAATAACTGACTAAAGCTCAAGAGCCAAATGAAGTCATGCAGATTGTGAACGTAAGTTCCACGCTGATTGTCTAAATGTTGGTAAAACCACCACGCCAAAAATAGGAGACTACTACATTCACGGTTAACTAACAGTGACACTGTTTGATAGTTCTCATGAATCTACAAACTAGACTGACGTATTAAAAGGAGATAGATGGATTAGTAGAAGTTATGGAGACGTCAACTATCAACTAGTCATTTAACTTTTATTTATCGCTTCGATCCAATGGTAGTGCTTAATAGTTAGAAGTCGCCTTAGTCTAGTAAACAGTGTCTTGGCTTATTAGACGAGAGCCCGTATGTCAAATCCCAGCTCCGATAACTTAAAAAAAAAACGAAATTTCGGAAAAATTATTTCTTTCGGTTACTTCCTGTCAGCGTCTCCTGGTAGAAACTCTGAGAGTAAATAATAATAATAATGAAATGATTCTCAAATCTGTCTTTCGAAGTCAAGGCGATTTCGAAACAGGTAATGCTGACTTCGAATGCAATAAGCCTGCAGAAGTTTTAAGTATAAACCAAGCTTCAACATTTTAAAACTTGAATGCAATTTTGGTTAAATAATGTAAGATAGACATGCTTAAATTAATGATGATAATGAGATCTCATTAGGCAAAAACCAGTAATCATAGCGACCAACACACCTAGGACATCTAAACGCAGTCTTCATGAAGCAGCTGCAATGTGTTGTTTATAGAAGTCGCCATTGTCTATTAGGTAGTATGCTGGTTTATTAGACGTGAGTTCCTGAGGTCATGGTTCAAACTTTAGGTCAGACATCTTTAACAAAACGGAATATGAAGAAATGTTTCTTCGGCGGTTTCCTTTCAGCAGATTTCTGGCAAAAACTCTGAGGGTAAATAAAATAAAATTTCCATGAAAAAGTTTCACAAAAATCTGTCGTTCGCAGTCGACTTTAAACTGTAAGTCTTGCCACTCTTGTTTAAGAATAACACATACAGCATAAATGGTGTGAGAAGAGTGGTCGTAATTTATTTGCGTCGTCTCCTCTGTTTTCTATATTCTTTTAGCAGTTACAAAGGTTTTCGAAATCGTTTGTCTCTCACGGCCTATAGAAATATATCAAACGTTGGCTAAACTACGGTTTTGAGCACTGCACTTGAAGATACAAAATGTTTAAAACGGATATGTTAACAACAAGAGAAACGTTAAATGGTGTTAAAACAATTCAATGGGAACCGCAATGTCAGTGCAGCACTTCGATTGATACAGGGTAGTCGAAAATTAAGTGATTAATAGGTTTGCTTCAAGAGGCGAACAGTTTTATTACCACAAAAAAAAAAATTATTATATAATTCAAATCCCAAATTATTTATTTGAAGTCTCTGTTAAATAAATTCTATTAATTTTTATCTTTTGAGATTCTAGTTTGTTTCCATTTGTTAGTTTGTTAGTTTTGATTTTTAAATAAACAAATGATACTTCCTTTATGGTCTAAAATCAGCCACAACAGAAAAGGTGCATTTAAATTAACGAATACCAGTGTTTTTGGCAAAAAAAAACAAAATGCATGCAATGTTAGAATTAGAACGAGTAATGAAATAAGAAATAAATAAAAATAAAACCGATTTCAGCTAAATGTGCTAAGACTTCGTTAAAAAAATTAAAAAATATATCGGGTGGGCTATATATCGGTTTAAATTTGAATCATCGATTATTTCGAATCTGAAAATATTTATCTTATTCTATTCTGTCGCATAATTCAGTATATTATCTCCACTGAAAGCAATGAATCGATTAACGCTTAAGCAACGTTGGGATTTATTGGAATACATATAAGCCAAAAAAAAACTTCTTTTAGGATGAAGCACATTTTCATATTGGTGGATACGTTAGTAACCAAAGTTGTCGCATTTGGAGCTCAGAAAACCCACCTATGGTTTTACAGAACCCAATGCTGCCACTACGAGCGACTGGCGCGGCTTGTGGTGCGGAGGCGTCATTGTCCCTTACTTCTTTGAAAATGAAGACGGCGCAAGCATTACTCTTAATGGAAACACCTATCAAACCGTGATAACCGATTTATTTGTACAGTCCATTAGTCCGGCATCCCCATAGTCCGGCATCGCTCCGGAAAATTTTAAAAATTTTGGTTTTCTCCAAAAGTGTGCTTTAAAGCAAATAAAAACGCTCGAGAGCTATTCGGAAGATTTCTGTGTAGTTCGGGATCATCCGGAAGCGCTCGTTATTGTTCGGAAATAATTAGTGGCTGGCTAGTCTCAGCTATCACAACAAATTCAGGTGCAGTGCAGCTCCGTTAATCAATCACGAAACGCGTCGCCATTTTTTGTGCGTTGTTGTTTTGTGTCCTTTTACATCGCAGTAAACGTAACTTTTGAAACTGTTTATAAAAAAGTGATTTTCGATCTAATTGTACAGTCACGATGTTTTCAAAAAATAAGCCTTCGGGTTCAAAAGAAGAGAAACGAAAACACATCATTATCAACATTGTATTAAACCTCGGCCTACTCAAAATCTCGAAGAAAGTGACTCAGATGCCGAAACGGAAGAAAATAAAAAACTCAGCTTGGAAGAACCTGCGGGATCACTAAATAAGTCTATATTTTTCGCTGATGTTGGTACTAGCTACAGTGCTTCAGAAATTATTGATTTCCATATCAATAGAAATAAATTTTATACTAAACGCCAATAGTCAAGAAAAAAAAAAACACATTAGTGTACATACTTACATTATATGAAATGTAAAATAAACCTTGTTGTATGTATTTGCATACTGCGTTTATAGTTTAATTATTAACCTAATTGTTCTTATATTTACCGTCCGATAGTCCGGAATTTTCGATAGTCCAGCACTGAGCCGGTCCCGAACGTGCCGGATTACCGGACTTCTACTGTACTAGCTTTTCATGGTATTAATGTGAACGATGTTTGGTTTCAACAAGATGGTGCAACTTGCCACACATATCATGCCACAATCGATTTATTGCGTCAAACGTTTGATGGCCGTTTAAACAGCCGAAATTGTGATGTTAATTGACGGCCAAGAAACTGCGATTTGGCAGCGTTGGTCTATTTTTTGCAGGGCGCCGTTAAAGAAAGCGTTATGCTGACGAATTAGAGACAATTGAACATTTGAAAACCAGCATTCGTGATGCCATTGCCGAGATACGATTCCATACACTCGAAAAATTGCATGAAAATTGATTTCATCGAATAAGGTACTGTGGGGCCAGCAGCGGCAACCATATAAATGAAATAATATTCCATTTCTAACCGGAACAATTGTAGTTCACAAAAAAAAAAAAAAAAAAAAATCCGCAAAATTTTCAAACCATTTTTGTTTTACTGCATTTTTAAATTTAAACTTTTAAATGGGTCACCCTATATAAAGAGCGGCCACTAAAACCCATAATGTTTCATTTCGGTTTTCACTTCTTATAAAAGCTTAAATACTGGAATTATTATCATGCAAGTGGTGTTATAACAAGGCAATAACGTGCCGGTGTGGTGATTAATTCAGGACAAAACAAAACCCTGTGAGAAGAAAACAAATCCTTAACAAGTCTACATTTCATATGGAAATTATTATTTGATGCAAAGAAACCATAACATTCAAAGAAGAGACTACAAAAAATTAAAATAAAAACGTTTAGATTTAAAGGCGATAATAAATAAAATTATTGCTCGTAAAATAAACTTACAAAACACGTTAGAATTCAAAAGAAGCAGAATAAAACGAAGAAAAAGAAAAAGAGTTTTATTTACTTACTAGGCAATGTGCGAATACTTTAGTGGTTTAAAATATTACCAGCCATATGTGTTATGTCTGCAACATGCTAGGCAAATGCGCAACATTTACATTTTGGCTAAAGGAAAAAAACGTCTGTTAAGTGAGTTTGCGTTTTAATTTAGTTTTTAGATACATGCTATTTTAGGTTGTGTATTTAAATAAATTTGTTTCATGTGAACTTAGTATGAGCCAACAGTTGGCGTATTAGATATGAGGCCACGGTTCAAGCCCCGGGTTAGACATCTCCAATAAGGCGAAGTTTATAAATAAACTTTCCTCTCAGCAGATTTCTAGCAAAAACTCTAAAAGTAAATAAAGTTGCCATGAAAAATTTTTCATAAATCTGTCGTTCGGAATCGTCTTCAAACTGTAGACCTAGTCAGTCATGTATAAAATTAACACACCCGACTTAAGTGGTGTGAGTAGCTAGGCCGTAATCCTGACTGAAGCATTGTAATGATCAATTAAGTATGTACTTATGTGTAAATACTGTAACACATTCTCCAAAAGTTTTCCTTTAAAATGATCTACAAATGATTACAAAAATTTATATTACGACTATAAAACCATTCAATAACATATTTTCAACAAAAAATCAATAATTTATGAGAAACTGAAAATTTGGCGTCTTTATGCATGACTTAGAAAACGTTTAAAATCCCCATTGATTTATCAATCACAATTTATTTAATTTTTTTTAATACTTCAACTTTGTTTTTCACCAACAAGAGAATGTATTTTGCATTTTGATCGTTTTCCTGTTGTTGGATATTCAACCAAAGCCTATACATTAAATGTGACTTGAAACTTAAAGTCCTACGCTAGAAAGTACTCATGTGTAGTGCAACTCAAGTATTTTACTTGTTTTAAAAAATGTTTTCCTTCTTTTTTCCCTTTAATGGACCATATTGTAAAACATAAATCACTTAGAGAAAGCAAAATGTTTGGAAAACATCAATACTTGGAAAAGCTTAAATTCTTCGTGAAACACACATTTTGTTAAGACTTCAGTTTAAGTTCATATGAGTCTTTTAAGAATAATAACCCAACATACCTGTTATACTTCAGTGTAAAGCCCATAAGTTTTTTTTTCGTTCTCAGTCTTGATTTTGTGTTTTTGTATTAAAAAAAAAAACAAAATTTCGAACACATTTTTATTCTTTTTAACTTTGGAAATTTAAAAAATAAGGTTATAAAGCATTATTTTTGTTTCCACTGTTTTACTTCCTACAGTAGGTTGGTTAGGTTTGGGGACGTGTACTTACAATTGGGACAAGCGCAATATCCAGAGGTCAAAATGATACATTGTAAATTCGTCGTAGAAGAGAGAGAGAGAGAGCGAGAGTGAGAGAGAAAAGATAGTGAACGTTATAGGGAAATTGGAAAAGGAGAAGAGGTAGGAAATGTGTTCGATAGTTTACAACTCCTCCTAATCGCGACATACCCTGTAATAGTTCAGCTGGGATGTGTTCCAGATGCTTGTCAGCGATCTAATCTCACAGTGGCCTGTAACGAACTACACTAATACCAAAAGCAATGCAAATATCATCACTGAATATTTTATACATTATTTTTTGTTTTTTTTTTAACAAATGCTATTTGCAATTCTACCTTTAAACAATTTAAAGTCTTCCTTTAAACAATTCAAACTGATGGCTTTTCTTAAGCTCTAAGGGAAATTATTACAGCTAGCTAAAACCTCAACACACAAATTTTATAAACAAAATGAATAAACATAACAAATAAGAAGGCACGTCGTTTCCACTGCGTTTTTAAAGCACTTGTTTAATTGAGCAGTCTTATCGACATTGCTCTGACACTGCCATATTTATGAAAAAGTTAACTTTATTTTACCTGTAATTTGTAATACCTTTAATTAAACTCAACTTTAAAGACAAGTGGTAGTAATGGCCTTAAGTGTGTTTGCCTTTGATTTTTCCTATTTAAATTTTATTTTCATTGTCCTTTTGATATTTTAAAAAGAAAAAAAAGAAAACCAAATATTTTATGATTTTCAATATTCCCATGAGAACAGTTTCTTTGTATACTTTATTGCAATTCATAAACAAAAGTTTTTATAAATTTTTCAATTCGATACCAATTTCTTTATTTTACTTTTTCGATTTATTTGTCTTTATTTGCTTTTATGAAAATTTTTGTTTTCGATTTTGTTTGCCTTCAATTCTTTTCGTTTATTTTATTACTAAACGGCTTAAAAACTAAGAAAATCAAATACCATAAACTTAATTTTTGAGAAAAGGGTGTCGAATGCTTAAAAATAGAATCAAGAATTAGTTCAACGTACTTCACAACGCCGGTTACGGTGTTTTGTTAACTTTACTTATGAACTCATTTTTTTGACCAAGTCTTTAAAAAAATTGTACAGCCCAGCGGATGTGAAATCATTTTCTGTATTTTGTTGCGAATTTCTTATGATATATACCAACGGAAAGTCGCTGTAGTCCGGGAGATAGTGTGTTGGCTTATTAGAGGTGAGCCCACGGGTCAATGAAAAGAGAACATAAAGTGCATCAGATCGTAACCGAAGGATCCATGCGAAGTTATTTAAATCAACAGTTCTATAAACACCAGTCGCAGTAATTTCAGCCTTACATGCATTCTGTGGATATCTAATACAATGGGGTTCGAGCCCCAGGCCAGACATCAAAATAAAATACAAAAAGTATTTCTTCGGCGACTTTCCTCTCAGCAGATTTCTGGCAAAAACTCTGAGAATAAATAAAATTGCCATGAAAATTTGCTAAAAAATTGTCGTTCGGAGTCGACTTTAAACTGTAGTTGCCGCCACTCATGTATAAAACTAACGTACACAACATAAATGGTGTGAGAAACTAGGTCGTAATCCTGACTGAAGGGTTGTAATGACCAATTATGTATGAATGTATGTATGTAACTAGGTTGTAGTTCCGACGAAAGGGTTGAAAAGACCAATTAAATTAAGTAAGTGATCGTTGTTCACACGCATCTTCTGAAGATTTAAAATAGCCATCTACTGATTAAATGATGAAAATATTTGATTAATTGCTGGCTTAGAAGCTGAGCATAAATGGAATAAGTATACATGACCACAAAAATGCAGATTATTGTCTACCTGACTTGGTACAACGTAGACAATACAATTGCGTTTTAATCCAGGCGAATGAATAATAAAAATATTTTTTGACAGCTTTATTAATCTGAACAGGGAAGGCAAAACAGGCGAGTGAGTTAGTGAAGTTCAGTCACTCTTGTGTGAAGATGCGTTGCGTTTGAAGAGAGTTATCGTGGTTTGAAGATGTCCGTTATAAAAATCTGTCGTATAATTTCTTAGTAATTGTTATTGTTTATGCAAAGGGTGTAAACAGAGGAATAACAAATGAGAGCAATTGTTGTTGTTTACATTAACTTGTGAACGGTGTCACACAGAATTATGCGAATAATAAAGAATATAAATTAAAACTAAACACAAATTTATATATATTTTATTTGCAATTTACTAGCTCATATTTTAAATGTTTTTAAATTGTAAAAACATAACAATGTTAATACAAATCAAAGTCTCCGTAATCTACTAATTAGTGTGTTGGCTTACTATACTAGAGACCACTTGAGGTTAAAACCCCAAGTCAGATTTCTCCAACAAAACAAAATATGAAGAAAATAATTTTTCTACTACTTCCTCTCAGCAGATTTCTTGAAAAAACTCTGGGAGTAAATATAATTGCCATGCAAAAGTTTCTCAAAAATCTGTAGTTCGGAACCGACTTCAATCTGTAGGTCCTGCCAATCATGTATAAAATTATCACACACAACTTAAGTAGTGTGAGGAGCTAGGTGACGGAATGATTTGGTTTTTAATTTATATGTATGCATTGTACATATGTGAGGTACACTAGAGGCACCTTCTTCAGTTCCCTTACTAATAATATTAAAGTAAACGGCCATCACGTTGGCAACCTAGTATGCGTCACCATCACGTGAGATGACAAAGTTTTCAAACCCCTTGTGCAGAAACTCTAACGTAGCGTTGTCTGTGCGACTCGTAACGTCATTCTTTGGAAACCACATATTTAGATCATCTAATTCACACTAAAAGAATGAATGAATCATTGACCTATACTGCTTGTCGTTGAGAGGGATTTATAGCCGCTGGATGGTCTATCACTAAATTTTAAAAAAGACAATATTTGTGTGAGACAGCATCGTAATCTTTAAAAGACCTACTGATACGATTATGTGTTGAATATAATATCGCTCAAATGTCCGCTACTTCATCTCTGTGGAACACATCATTAATATTAACATTTTATTCCTGTTAAGCCTGTTTTAGATTAGGTTACCGAGTATATTGGCGTTCACCGGCAAGTGCCACCCAGTGTGAAGTAAGTCACCTTGTCAATGATCTCTTAGTGGTGGGTTTGAACCGCGGGAGCTCCGGATGATACCGTCCAGTTCCCTTAGCAGCACGTTCGCTACCATGCCAAGATCTTCAAACGTGCTGTCACCCAAAAACCGATGACGCCTGTTCTGAAATGCAGGGTAGTCGCATAAAACGTGTTGCACCGATTCAGTTTCCTCTACATCATGGCAGCTTCTGCAGTAATTCTAGTGAATCAGACCGATGTTGACAGCGAAACTGCCACTAGCTAAGTGGTTTCATTAGAATTCCTGTTCAAACGTTTTCTTGTCGGTCTCAAGTAGTTTTCAGTCAAGTTCTCCGAAATACAAGTGCAAAATCTACATAAATGTAACCAATGGCATGGTTTATGTTGGCCTTGAAGACCGTTGTGATTTATGTTGTGGTTTATGGACATTTGCGATTAAAAGAAACCCCACAAAGAAGTCGAAATTATTCAAATCGCACCATCTCGGTGAACAGTTCACATCTGCTTCACGTGAGATAACCAAACCCTCAACAACCTGTACAGTACAGCAAGTGCGGAATGAGCTATCCTGTTAAAATTACACGTCTTTCATTAACAGATCAAATTCCGCGACTTATGGTCCGGACGTTGACAGTGATGGCCTGAACAATGTCGTTCTCAAAGAAGTAGGAACCTGGAACCAGGAATAAGGCTTTCTCCTCCTAAAATCGAAAATTTTCTTTGATCATTCATCCAGAAATTGGCTTCATGGCTGAAGTAATTTTTCGGTCATTTGCCAACTAAATTAGAGATCTCAAGTCATTATCTATGGTCATTCATGTTGATTTGACAAAATAGATTGAATAAATGAGAACTAATTTGGCAAATGTCTATATCAACAGTTGAGAAGTATCTGTTCGACGACTAGACACTTTCTAATGGTATTTCCCAGAATAGAATTTTTATTGAATCAGTAGGTGCTTGGTGAATTGATTTGGTCAATTACATGCAACTATCTTTGTGATCATTTATGCCTGGCAAGTTTTTAATTACAATTCAAAAACGTATTATTATTTAAACTGCTTTCGAATTGATTTAAATATTAATTTCAAATACTCGTATATTAGAAATAATAACACTAATTATTTAAATAATTATTTAAATTAATTATTGTAGAATTTTATTATGCTCTGATAAAACGAATGGCCAAATTCAGAAAATAATTGTTTTTGTTAATATGTTTTCCAACATACGTTATACACCTTATTAATTATATTTTATTTTAATAACTGATCCCAAAAGGTTTCATTAGCTTTCATATTGTTACGATTTTATCTTTTAAAAACGTTTAAAATATAAGCTCGTAGATTGCAAATACAAAATAAATTTGTGTTAAGTTTTAATTAAAATTCTTTATTGTTCACACAATTCTGTGTCAACAATTGCTTTGGTTGTTATTCCTCTTTGCACTCTTTTGCGTAACCAATAACAATTACTAGTCAATATGTTCGACAGATCTTTACAACGGAGATCTTTAAACCACGGTTACTCTCTTAAACACACCGCGTCTTCACACAAGGCTGACTGAACTTTTTCTGACTACGTTGCCTGCTTTGCCTTGCCTTTTATATGTTTTATATAACAGTCTAATGAATGTTTTTGAAGGCGAATGTTCATGTCTTCGCCTTCTCGAAATCTCAACAAATGTAGACAACGATATTTACATTTATTATAGTAGTGTTGTTTGTGTGTTTTTGTTTACTTGTTTACCATTTTTTATGTTGGTGTCTGCTGTTATATTAAGCAGTACCATAATTTGTTAACAGGTTTGTTTACTGCATTGGTTTTTTCTTGTAGGTTTTGTTTATGATTTTAATGTTAAGTGATGTAAAAGCAAAACACCAGTATCTAGAGTTTTCATTTTCGTAACAAGATTTAAATTCATTTTGAAAGCGGAGCGTATGTAATAGTTCGATCTCTACAAGTCGAAACCTAAAAAAATTTCTAATGATTGGGGTCACAATATTCTCTCCAGTATATGCTATAAGAATTTAATTTTTGTTTTTTAATCTTATAAAAGAAACAACAACGTATTTTCTCACCTGAATATTTTGTACTCTTTAATAATTAAATCAACTTCGATGAAATTCGCTTAGAAAACTTTCTCTAAAATAGTACATCATCATGTTGAACTTTAAAATCACCTTTAAATTCTTTTCGTTATTACAAGCTACAGATAAACTAAAGTTAACTTTTTCAAAAATATGGCAGTGTCGGAGCAATGTTGATAACACTACTCAATTAAACAAGTTGTTTTTATTGTATATGCTTATTTAGTTTTTGTTTGAACTTGCCATATTGAAAATAACAAGTAATATGGCAAGTTCATACATAAACTTAACTTCAAAATTTACTGGTAGGACGATCCTCTCTTTAGCTTAACGCTCACGTCTACCTAATTGTCCACTTATAATAATAAAAAACAACTAATCTTCCCGTTAACATCCTCTCTTTAGTTAACGGCAAGTTGTAAATATGGTCCTTAGTCTCACATCACCCATGCTGTGTGTGTTAGTTTTATCCATGAGTGGTTGGACCTATTAGTTAATGCCGACTGTAAACTACAGATTTAATGAAAATTTTATTGGCAATTTTATTTTACGCTTAGAGTTTTTGCCAGAAATATGCTGAGATGCGGTTGCCATAGAAATATTTTTTCATACTTCGTTTGATTATGGATGGCTGACCTGGGGTTTGTAAATATTTCGTTTTGTTCGAAAAATTTGGGTTGGAGTTAGCGTCTAATAAGTTAACACTCTACCTGCTAGACTACGGTAGCTTCATTACTGTCAGTAATGTTAATCCGTGCAACATCTACTGAAGTAAGCTCCTGGGAGAAAGAACTCACAAAAGAAGACATGGAATAGTACAGCAGAGCACTTAAATTTGTCTCCGAAATTTATTTTAAAATTCTCCTTCACTTTTTCGAATTGAATAAAAAGCAAATCATCATTTTCATTGATTTGAACCCATAAGTTCTTGGAACACTATGCTACCTCTGGCGACAGCTTCCACATTAAACAAGTTAAACATATCCAGTTAACCATGTAATATAAAACAGAGGTCTTTGGACGTAGTGCCACATTCTACGGAATTCACTTTGAGGTAGCTTGTGGTGCTATATATATGCTTTTGTCTGCTAAATTAGCCTTGACTATAAAATTTTGTCCGTCTAATTGACTGACTGGCTCTGAGCGTATCTATGTTGGTCATGGCTATTAACATCTCATGCTTTATATTCATAATGAATTTCACTTGCTTTTAGATTTAGTGCACAGCGTATTTATCACTTCTGATTCAACAGTGAACAAGGGAAGGCTTTCATGACAGCCAGCCTTATTATAATTTTTCTGTATGTGGTAGATAATTTGGAAATTTGGAACCAAAATTACTGGCTGCAGTGTACAGGCATTATAGAGAAAGAATACAACAATATTTTTTTTACACTTTTTATAGCCTGATAGTATTTAAGTGATTTCAAATAGATCTGATTGCTCTTTAATTGTTTTAATCCATAAAATTAAATATGTGAACTCATGCATTAAAAAACTAAAAATTAAAATAACAAATTTTATTACACCAAAAAAAAATATTGGTAAGCTGCGGCGGTATGTACACTGAAAGACCAAGAGATATTTTTTTATTTCAAAACTTCAAAACATGCATTTGTTTAGAAATGGTATATACACAATAACGCTATAAACACAATAAACACAATGCAGTAATCTCTCAAAGATAGAATACATGGGTGTATTTCGAAGTGATTGTTTTAAAAGCAGCGCGATACGAAGCAAAGTTTCTGCTGCTTTGTTTTTAGGATCTTTGTTTTATTTTTATTCAAAGCAATGAGAGAATTAGTGCTAAAAGCACAAAAGGAACATAGTGGCATCATTGATAAAGAATAAATGCCACTGTCTTTATTATAATTAATACACATACAGCTTACTTTACGCTGCAATTGCAACATTGTTGTGCTTGGTAACAAAATTCTATAACGAAACTCATAAACGCAGATGGGCTGTCGCACAATCGATCTGAACACGGTCACCATACTTGAGTGGGATAGATTTTAGACATTCCGAATTGCTTTATTGAGCTGCCATTTGATTGTGGCCAGAGTTAACGAATTGAGTTAAATAAATATGGGAATGCGCGCAAGAGTGCTTTCTGAAGGTTTGAAATTATTTGAATAGATTACCCAATTGTCGTTGTGTTTTATATTCTCAAATTAAAAAGGTTTACCTAAAAAAACCTTTAAAAACCTTTAAAATATGCGCTCGTAGATTGCAAATAAAATAAAAATAAATGTGTGTTTAGTTTTAATTAAAATTCTTTATTGTTCGCACAATTGTGTGTGTCACTGTTCACAACTTGATGTAAACAACAACAAGTGATTTGTTTGTTATTCCATTGTTGACACTCTTTGCATAAGTAATAACAATTCCTAGTCAATTGTTCTACAGATCTTTGCAACGGAGATCTTCAAATACACCGCATCTTCACACAAGACTGACTGAACTTTACTAACTCATTCGCCTGCTTCATCTTGCCTTTTATATGGCAATGTAAATAGTCTGATGAATGTTCGTGAAGACGAATGTTCTTGACTTCGCCTTCTCGTGATCTCTATAAATGTAAACATCGTTCTTTACATTCATTATTGTTGTTTGTATATTTTGTTTATATTTATTCTTGTAGTGTTGTTTATGGATTTTTGTTTACTTGTTTAACGTTTTCTTATGCTGGTGTTTGTTGTTATATTAAGCAGTACGATAATTTGTAAACAGGTTTGTTTACTACATTGTTTTGTTTTTGTAGCTTTTGTTTATAATTGTTTTTGTTTAAGTGATGTAAACGCAAAACACCAGTAACTTGATTCTTCATTTTTGTAACAATATATAGTCTTTCCTTAGACGCAATGAAATCTGATTTGCAAATGTTAGATTATTGAAGTGACTAGCAGGTCATCATATCTGACTAAATTCGATATAGGAACGCTAAGGTATTTATGGATATGAAATGCACAGGAGAATAACCCGACCGGCAAGAATTAAAAAAATTGTGGAAATAGAGGTCAGTCACCACCACCATGTGTAGTATCTAAAATCGTTATGGAATTTCAACATTTTAGTTATTTAAAGGTCAGTTCTTGATGTGATTTTGATATCTTTGAATATACCAGTTTTCTAATGCAACTCTCGGATTTAAGATGCACTTTTATGGAAGTCGCTGTGGTCTAGTAAGTTGGCTTATCAGATATGTGCCCGAGGTTCAACCCTTAGCTCAAACATCTCGAACAATATAATGTGAAAGATGAGAATTTGAGAGATGATAAAAACAAACAAAAATGCCAAATTAATATCAAAGACAAATTTGATATCAAAGGGGAAGATGTTACCATCAGAAACAGCTTGGCTCTGTGAGGTCAGATAGTCTGCGTCGCTGGTATGCTCGCGTATGCCGGGCTGAAGCTCGCCGGACGGGGTGGTCCATGCCGACTATCTGTCCCTCAATCTCTCTCACATATATAAAAAAAATCATACCAGCTTTGAAAGAAAACAAGAATGATGAAAAAAAGAAAATACATAGGGACCCGAAAGCGACACTGACACTATGGGGACTGAAACCAATCAAGGAACTAATTTACTTACACAAACGCCAATGAGGAAAGCTCACAGGTGTTTTTGGAGCTCTACTGCCCACCCTCAGGAATCCAAAGGATCCCACCATGATAGTTCTAAAACTCTTGAGAACTATCCCAGAAGCTTACTAACCAACCCCCGTATATCCCGCCACTATCCTATCAACTTACCTGTTTTCCCTAACTAATTAGACATAATGCTAATAATTCAATTTCAGTTACATTTATTAATTTTTTTTAAACTAACAATAACAATATACAAATTACTTATACTCTATTCTTAACCCAAAGCAAGTATAACTAAACATATATATGTAGTTCCTTTCCTTTTTCTACCAATTCCCCTCTTCTGAACATAACTCAAATATTAGGGCTTTTACGTACAAAAAAAAAAAAACTTCAACCTCTATAACCGAGCTCCACTATATGGCTGAACTAGGCCCTTACGTCAAAAACTACTGTATGTATCTATATAAATATATCTATTTACAATAGATATACCTATATATCTCAAGGAAAAAGAAACGAAAAAGGAAATACAAAAAGGAACCCTAATCATAAACTAAATTTTACAATCCCTTATTTTTTTTGAATTAACTGAACTAATATTATTTTCTACTATTATATTAATATCGATATATATACTTTTACCTCGGAAGCGGGTCTTCAGGGTTGGGACTGTGCCTCACCGACTTACAGTTGGGGTTGAAAATATAGAGCTGAGGATTATAATTGATGAATGTGTCTGTGTTCTGTTGAGGTTATAGCTGAGGATGATTCTTGATGAAAGTATTTGTGTTCTGTAGAGGTTATAGTTGCTAAACGTGTTCGGTTGAGGTTACAGCTGAGGAGTATTATTGATGAATGTCTTCTGTAGAGGTTATAGCTGATAATTATAGTTGATGAATGTGTTCTGTAGAGGTTATAGCTGAGATGATTCTTGATGAAAGTGTTTGAAGAGATTATAGTTGCTACTGTGTTCTGTTGAGGTTATAGTTGAGGATGATTATTGATGAAAGTATTCGTGTTCTGTTGAGGTTATAGTTGAGGATGATTATTGATGAAAGTATTCGTGTTCTGTAGAGGTTATAGTTGCTAAACGTGTTCGGTTGAGGTTATAGTTGCTACTATGTTCTGTTGAGGTTATAGCTGAGGATGATTATTGATGAAAGTATTTGTGTTCTGTAGAGGTTATAGTTGATACTGTGTTCTGTTGAGGTTATAGTTGCTACTGTGTTCTGTTGAGGTTATAGTTGATACTGTGTTCTGTTGAGGTTATAGCTGAGGATGATTCTTGATGAAAGTATTTGTGTTCTGTAGAGGTTATAGTTGAGGAGGATTATTGAAGAAAGTGTTTGAAGAGGTTGTCCCGTAAAAAAAAAATATAGTTGAGCATGTAAGGCGTGGAGAAGTTGATGAAGTGATCATGAGTATCACCCCTCGTCTCCTCTTTTTTTACTACTTTTATTTATTTTTTTGTAATAACTTCACTATGTTTTTTTTTTTTTCTTTTTATATTTTTTTTCTATTTTTTTTTTTCATATGTTCACCGCCAGACAACCTACCTCCACGCCGGCTCAGAATGAAAAGAGAACGCTCCTCTTATTTTCTTCATCGAAGTCTTCTTGTCGGCGTCTTTTCGATATCCCGTTAATTTTCTTCGTTCCGTTTTTTCGTTCAAAGACATATATCTGTCTCTGTTTGCCTCCCTAAATTTCTCTCATTTATTGCAAACGGCGTTGCCAATCGCTACCACACCCTTTTCAGTGTTGCCGCTTGAATTATACTGAAGCTTAACCCACAAACATAACACACGTGACAAACCCAACCATTCTGAAAACCCACAGCGGTTTCCGAATGGGGGGGAAAAAAACCATCCTTTCCATTTTTCCTCTCTCTTCCGAACCACGGCACTTCTGATACAAATCATTACCACCAAGAACTTAGACTATTGTTTCAAATATTTGGTGTGAAACACTCCCATCGACTTCCCTTGTAGGTTTTCAACTTCATACAGGCTATTACCAACAGAACGTACTATTCTGCATTTCAGGAACTTGCGAGCCAGCTTAGCGTTGAAACCCTTTTTAAAGTCGCTTTGCGCAAAATTTCGTAGAAACACTTCTTGTCCGGGTACAAACTGAATAGTGCGACAGCGTAAGTTGTATGTCTTCTCATTTCTCAGATATGCTTTGTGAAGGTTCTCTCGAATTTTGCTCCGTATAAGGTCTAATTGAACGGATTTTGGTATAATGTTATTTTCCGGATCTCCCAAAGTTTGCAGTTTTCTAGCTATTCTGTATACGCTCCCATGAGAGATCATGTTCATTCCGAAAAGCGCGAAGTACGGCGTTACTCCTGTTGATGAGTGTACTGATGATCTTAATGAGCACTCTACCTCAGATAAATATTTATCCCATTCCGATTGATCCTCCTGTAAATATGACCTGATGGCTGCTATAATCGATTGGTTTACACGTTCTGACGCATTTGCCTGGGGTGCGTGTGATGCAGTCCTAAAGTGCCTTATACCAAAGTTCCTAATCATGCTCTGGAAATCTTTGCTTAAAAACTGTTGCCCATTATCAGAAACTATGATTTCCGGTGTACCAAATTTATGAAATATTTCGCTAATTAAAAACCTCACAATATTTCTAGTATTAGCCTTAGGCATAGCTTTAAGTAAAACAAATTTAGTGAGGTGATCTAACACGATAAAAATGTGACTATTGCCCCTTTTTGACCGAGGGTATGGTCCCAAAAAGTCGACGAATATCCGTTGAAATGGACGCTCGGTAACGGTTTCAACTCCCATCGGAGCTCGCAAGGTGACATTAGCTGGTTTCGACTCTCGGCAAGTTTGGCAATTCGCCACAAATTCTCTCACCTGAGTGTTCTGATGAGGCCAATAAAAGTATTCTTTGACTTTCTGTAAAGTCTTATGAAAGCCACCATGTGATGCCTCTGGAGTGTTATGACATTTCTCAATAATTTCTGTGGTCAACTCCGCGGGAATCCAGAGCTTCCAAGAAAAGTCTTCGTTTAAAGGTACACCATCATATGGCAAGGTACGTTTATACACCAAATTGTCTATAACTCTGATGTCTGGCAGTTGTTCCGAGTTTACTGTAGCGGTCTGTATTAATTCCAGGTAATCCTTTGACTCAAATGCATCTGCCTCCAAGTTAATCAACCCTTTCATGTCTGCGGTTACTTCCTCAATGTTATATCTAGATAATGTGTCCGGTACGACGTTCTTCGACCCGGGACGGTGTATTATATTGAATGTAAATGTTTGGAGATGAAGACTCCAACGAGCCAGACGTCCACTGAGATCTTTGTGCGACATCAACCATTTCAGACTACTATGGTCTGTAATTACCGAAAATGGCATAAGTTCGATGTAAGGGCGGAATTTCTTAACGGCCAGAACCACTGCCAAACACTCTCTCTCCGTGACCGAATAGTTGCGCTGCGGCGACGTGAGTTTGTGGGAGAAAAACGCGATAGGGTGTTCGCCCTCTTGATCATCCATTTGGAACAACACTGCTCCCACTCCTACATCCGAAGCGTCGCATTGTACGTAAAAATGCTTCTCGAAGTCTGGATGAGTAAGCACTGGACTGGTGGTTAATGCTACCTTTAGTTTATCGAAAGCCTCTTTAGGGTCTTCAGTAAAGTTGAAAGATTTAGCCTTTTTAAGGGTGTTAAAAATGGGCGCGGAAATGCTTGCATAATCTGGTATAAAGCGCCTATACCACCCAGTAGCACCCATGAAACTTCTCACCTGCTTCGCCGTTTTTGGATAAGTATATTTGAGGATAGTATTTACCTTTTCGGGATCAGGCTTTACTTGACCTCCTCCCATTATATATCCCAAATATCTTAACTCTTTAAAGCAAAACCTCGACTTGGCCACATTGATGGTCAAACCAGCCGATTCCAAACAACCAGACACTTGCTGAAGCAAACTTAGGTGAGTTTCAAAGTCGGGCGAGACAATCAACAGATCATCCAAATATACGAAGACTCTATCACGAAGTGCTGCTGGAATAACTTTATCCATTAGACGGCAAAGTCTTTGAGCCGCATTGCATAATCCGAAAGGCATGACCGTAAAGTGGTATAGAGGTCTTCCTGGTACCGTGAACGCCGTCTTTTCCTTACTTGTCGCATCTAGGGGTATCTGCCAAAACGCATCCTTCAGATCCACGCTTGAAATGTAATGGGTATCCCCTAACCTACTGAGCAAACCTTCTATGTGCGGCAATGGATAGGCATCCTTGACCGTGAGCGCATTTAACTTACGAGCGTCCAGACACAGCCTATTTTTCTCGCCCTTACGAACGAGAGTAACTGGATGAGACCAAGGACTCTCACTCGGCTCAATCACTCCCAGATCCAACATCCGATCTAATTCCGCATATAATAACTTCTGCACAGCCGGCGAGATGGGATAATGTCTGTCTTTCACCGGTATTGCGTCGCGGGTATCTATCGTGTGCACCTCTAGGTGTGTCTTACCGAGTCCCTTCTTGGTATAGCAAGGAAACTTAGCTATCATTTTGTCAAGTCTGAAATGTTGCTCAGGATTCAACGTGTGAGTTTTAACTCTATCAGCTTCTTCACTCTCTGGGCAAAGATCGGTGACACTAGTGGTAAGGTTGCCGATGTCCGAGAGTAGTCCAAATCGCTTCATAAAATCTACTCCAAGAAATAACTCTCTGTTCAAGGACGGCACTAAATAGAAATCCATCTCATGTGACGACTTGTTGAAGGAAACCGCTGTTCTTACTCGGCCCACTATTCTATGTGAACTGCCATCAGCCGTCTTGACGATGGAAGTAAACCTAATGACTTGTAATCCAGCCCTTTCCACCAGCTCTAAACACCCCCTACCCAGACAGGTAACGGTGGCACCACTGTCAAGTAAGCCCTCTACCTCTAACTGGCCAAATCTGATTTTTACATAAAAACGTGAATCTTCTCCCTCATACAGCGTTGTCGCATTGATCTCGCGTTTTATTTCCTTTCGTTTCCTGTATCTCTCTCTAGCTTTTCTAATCCTATTCGAAACGTTTCCGAATATCTTTTGCCGCGTTTCTATATACTCCTCCACTCTCTGATGAAATGGTTTGATTCTCCTGAAATTCTGAACATCCTTCACCTTTGCTTCCTTGCCCTGCTGGTTTCTCAAACTGTACTTCTCATTTTCAGTTTGCTTTTCGGGTTGTACTGGGTCTAAGTCTGAGTCGAGCGAGTCTCCCCAGTTTGAGGCTGGCTCCGGGTGATGTTTCCCTGGCATTTCGGGCATTTAGGAGTAACAACGTCGTCCAGACCACAACGATAGCAAAAGATCCGGCGTGTGGCTGATGGGCATTCCATAAAACTGTGTCCTGCCTGTCTACAGTTCCAACAGGTGTACTTACTGGTGGCGGTTAAAGCTTCAACTTCCAGGGCTGTTGCTGGCGGTAAATCGAATTCAAGCTCCTGTACCCTCTGTGTAGGGTAAACGCGCTGCTGATACTGAGACCTTTGACTTGCCAATAGGTTTTCAGCTCGCTTTGCTTCCCGACAAAACTCATTTAAGCTTTCTGCCCGAGTCGAAAACAGAAGATGAGAAAGAGACGGCTTTAGATTACCCTTCATTATTTCGACTATGTCCCTCTCCGAATATGGGTTTCGTTGTTGGTTCCTTAAATGCATAACGGCACTAGAGAAATCGTCAAATGACTCTTGTGGAAGCTGCCTACGGTCCATTATCCTCTTCTGCAGTTGAAACTCATTTCCATATATACTAAACTGATTAAGAAACGCCTGTGACAAGTCTTCCCAGGACTGAAATTGCTGTCGTTTCCTGGCCATCCAGAACCAGTCTAAAGCTTGGCCCTCTAATAATAGGTGGAAGCTGCGCCTGATATCGTTGAAAGAACAGTTGAAATCTTGTCGCATCATATCCACACGGAAAATAAAATCTTCGACGCTCATTGTTTTAGAAGTTCCGTCAAACTTGATCCCCCATTTCGAAAGATCTATACGCTGGTGCATCTGCCAATCTATAGGCATGCTAGGAGCCGGTGATGAATATGCTGCTGAACCTTGCGGCGGGGCTGTCCCAGCCGGTTGAGATGTCGGATAAGCCGGTGGATTATCTCTAGGTTGAAAACTCACTAGTGGCGGAATAACCGGAATGGCTGAATTCGGAAGCCTGTGTTCCTGTGAACCTACTCGTTGGTCCCCATCATGCGGAGAAACCATGGTGATAGGTGGCTGATGATGGTTGGATTGGTGCGAAACAGCATCGGTGTGCGGCTGGCTCACTCCGTTGGTGGGTATCGCCTGTACCGACGCTAGACTCGCTACAGCGCTTGCCAATTGCTCTTGCATTCTAAAGATGTCCTGCATACATTTTACCATTTCTCTACTCTCTCGTCTGATGACTTCAGTGGCCGGCGAATTTGGTTGTGGAGGCACATTGGGTTGAGCCTCCTGTGATACATTTCTGGCCGTGTAGCTACCATAACCGACAGCCGCTTCCCGTGAACTCTGGGACTCATTCGACAATTCCGACTGGTCGTGTGCCATCGCCATAAATTGTTGCACCGATGGTGGAATGTTGGCCGATGCTGTAGCAGCAGCTGTTGTTGTGCTCCTAGTTGGTCGTGGTGTGGATACGGACGCCTGAACTGTCAACCTTGGTGGGTTTTGCATCGTCTCTGTGGGGTCTGTCTTTGGCAATGTTGAATATATGCTACCAGAACGCGTTGCCTTCATAGAAAGCCAACCACACAACTCCTCTCACAACTCAACCCTAAGACCGTTTAAGAACCGAATTGGTATAAACACTCCCAATTGTAAATAGCAATATATTACAATATTTATATATATATAAGCTATATATTACAATATTTATATATCTAATAATATCAAGGTTCAAATGGGAGCTACTACTAGGTTCCCCGGCGGTAGCAAGAGTACCTAAAGTATGATATATAAACAAGATATAAGGAAACAAGGATGAAACTTATAATAATAATCCAAAACAAAAACTCAATTTATAAAAAAAAATAAAACAAAATAGTAATAATAAAGAAATAAAAAAAAACAAATTAATAAAAAAAATTATAAAACAAGATAATAATGAGAAAAATAATTAATAATAATAAATAATAATAAAAAAAGAATATAAATCAATATAATAAAGCGAATTTATAAATCAGGATAATACAAATAATAAGTCAAATTAATATAAAAAAAAATTAATACCAAATATCAAAATTCACTAAAGGTAGTTAACAGGATTTTCAAGTGGCATGGATAAACGGAGGCAAGCAACATCGAACCTCAAATGCGAATGTGTAACCAGAAATAATAGGGTGTAAGACTTTTCCCTCAAGTTCCCCATAGTATCTGTCCGATTTAGACAGCAAACAAAATGCTTCTGTAAACCATTTATAACAGAAGTAAAATTGAATGAAAAACATATGCTGTTTTTACAAACATACTTTGCCGCTACCCTGTCGCAACGCGAAAGACTTAGGTTTGAGCGTCAATCGGGACTTACAGTTTAGACCGTTAAGTAGTTTGCAAAATTCGAACTATCGTAAAACAAAGATAAACGTTTTGTTTCATACTCCAGAATTCGCATACCGAATACACGTCGCAACGCGCCAAGATTTCGGAAAATCATCTAGACGGGACTTACGTATATAACAGAACGCCAAACTGAAGAACTACACAAAATCTCACAAATACACTTAGCCGCTACCCTGTCGCAACGCGAAAGACTTTAATTCGAACGTCAATCGGGACTTACAGTTTAGACAGCTGAGTGTTCTGTAAAGATCAATCAGTTGTAAAAAAAAAGAATCTGCTAACGCTTTCGCTTTATCTTCCAGACTCCGCACTCCGCATACACGTCGCAACGCGTCAAGAAATTCGGAAACTTCTCCTGACGGGACTTACACATACAACCGAATACCAAATCTAAAAAGACTACCCGAAAACAGACTAGACTATTCGCCTTCGGGCCCCACGTTGGGCGCCATTTTATAATGTGATAGATGAGAATTTGAGAGATGATAAAAACAAACAAAAATGCCAAATTAATATCAAAGACAAATTTGATATCAAAGGGGAAGATGTTACCATCAGAAACAGCTTGGCTCTGTGAGGTCAGATAGTCTGCGTCGCTGGTATGCTCGCGTATGCCGGGCTGAAGCTCGCCGGACGGGGTGGTCCTTGCCGACTATCTGTCCCTCAATCTCTCTCACATATATAAAAAAAATCATACCAGCTTTGAAAGAAAACAAGAATGATGAAAAAAAGAAAATACATAGGGACCCGAAAGCGACACTGACACTATGGGGACTGAAACCAATCAAGGAACTAATTTACTTACACAAACGCCAATGAGGAAAGCTCACAGGTGTTTTTGGAGCTCTACTGCCCACCCTCAGGAATCCAAAGGATCCCACCATGATAGTTCTAAAACTCTTGAGAACTATCCCAGAAGCTTACTAACCAACCCCCGTATATCCCGCCACTATCCTATCAACTTACCTGTTTTCCCTAACTAATTAGACATAATGCTAATAATTCAATTTCAGTTACATTTATTAATTTTTTTTAAACTAACAATAACAATATACAAATTACTTATACTCTATTCTTAACCCAAAGCAAGTATAACTAAATATATATAGGTAGTTCCTTTCCTTTTTCTACCAATTCCCCTCTTCTGAACATAACTCAAATATTAGGGCTTTTACGTACAAAAAAAAAAAACTTCAACCTCTATAACCGAGCTCCACTATATGGCTGAACTAGGCCCTTACGTCAAAAACTACTGTATGTATCTATATAAATATATCTATTTACAATAGATATACCTATATATCTCAAGGAAAAAGAAACGAAAAAGGAAATACAAAAAGGAACCCTAATCATAAACTAAATTTTACAATCCCTTATTTTTTTTGAATTAACTGAACTAATATTATTTTCTACTATTATATTAATATCGATATATATACTTTTACCTCGGAAGCGGGTCTTCAGGGTTGGGACTGTGCCTCACCGACTTACAGTTGGGGTTGAAAATATAGAGCTGAGGATTATAATTGATGAATGTGTCTGTGTTCTGTTGAGGTTATAGCTGAGGATGATTCTTGATGAAAGTATTTGTGTTCTGTAGAGGTTATAGTTGCTAAACGTGTTCGGTTGAGGTTACAGCTGAGGAGTATTATTGATGAATGTCTTCTGTAGAGGTTATAGCTGATAATTATAGTTGATGAATGTGTTCTGTAGAGGTTATAGCTGAGGATGATTCTTGATGAAAGTGTTTGAAGAGATTATAGTTGCTACTGTGTTCTGTTGAGGTTATAGTTGAGGATGATTATTGATGAAAGTATTCGTGTTCTGTTGAGGTTATAGTTGAGGATGATTATTGATGAAAGTATTCGTGTTCTGTAGAGGTTATAGTTGCTAAACGTGTTCGGTTGAGGTTATAGTTGCTACTATGTTCTGTTGAGGTTATAGCTGAGGATGATTATTGATGAAAGTATTTGTGTTCTGTAGAGGTTATAGTTGATACTGTGTTCTGTTGAGGTTATAGTTGAGGATGATTATTGATGAAAGTGTTTGAAGAGATTATAGTTGCTACTGTGTTCAGTTGAGGTTATAGTTGCTACTGTGTTCTGTTGAGGTTATAGTTGATACTGTGTTCTGTTGAGGTTATAGCTGAGGATGATTCTTGATGAAAGTATTTGTGTTCTGTAGAGGTTATAGTTGAGGAGGATTATTGAAGAAAGTGTTTGAAGAGGTTGTCCCGTAAAAAAAAAATATAGTTGAGCATGTAAGGCGTGGAGAAGTTGATGAAGTGATCATGAGTATCACCCCTCGTCTCCTCTTTTTTTACTACTTTTATTTATTTTTTTGTAATAACTTCACTATGTTTTTTTTTTTTTCTTTTTATATTTTTTTTCTATTTTCTTTTTTTTTATATGTTCACCGCCAGACAACCTACCTCCACGCCGGCTCAGAATGAAAAGAACGCTACTCTTATTTTCTTCATCGAAGTCTTCTTGTCGGCGTCTTTTCGGTATCCCGTTAATTTTCTTCGTTCAGTTTATCGTTCAAAGACATATATCTGTCTCTGTTTGCCTCCCTAAATTTCTCTCATTTATTGCAAACGGCGTTGCCAATCGCTACCACACCCTTTTCAGTGTTGCCGCTTGAATTATACTAAAGCTTAACCCTCAAACATAACACACGTGACAACAAAACAAATATTTCTTTTGACCACCTTCCTTCTTCCAGCAGTCTTCTAACAAAAGAATTTGTACGGAGTCGACGCTAAATTATTAGTGCCGCCACTCATTTATAAATCTTACACATTCCTGACTAAAGTGTTGGAATAACCAAATAAGTGCTTTAGTTATGTTATGAGAAACTTTAAACTCTTGGCAGATTTTACTGCCCCAGAGCAGGTTTATAGTCTATTTTATTATTCTTTTGACCTGGTTTTCTGTAATTGGATAGAGAATCAACTACTGAAGATTTGGTTGATGCCCTGAATTTCTTTCAGTGTTTTCCTTCTGTTATCTATTTCGGCCAATTAAATAATTTGTTATTTAAGTATTAAAAACATTTCATTTGCAAAATACAATCTGATTTATTGTTTTAAATGCCCCATTTAGTCTTGAGTAAACCGTAAAATGAGTGGAATGTTTTTTAAAATTTTAAGTATTTTTATCACTTTGAATTTCCTTTTGATAACATGTCAGGTAAGACTTCCTAACTCAACTACAGTTTGAAAAACAAACACCGTATCATGACTTGTAGTCGCCGTGGTCTAGTGGGTAGTGTGTTGGCTTATTAGACGAAAAGCCTGGGTTCGAGCCCCAGGCCAGACATCAAAATAAAATACAAAAAGTATTTCTTCGGCGACTTCCTCTCAGGAGATTTCTGGCAAAAACTCTGAGAGTAAATAAAACTTGCCATGAAAAGTTTCTCAAAAATCTGTCGTTCGGAGTCGACTTTAAACTGTAGGTCCCGCCACTCATGTATATTAAATTAACACACACAACATAAGTGGTGTGAGAAACTAGGTCGTAATCCTGACTGAAGGGTTGTAATAACCAATTATGTATGTATGTATGTATCATGACTTGTTTTTTTTATGACTTAGAGTGCCAAACGCCAGCTTAACATTGAGTTCTATAATCACACATGCCAAGCATTTGGCAAACGTCTTAAGCTTTTTAAGTGTAGCTTCCTGAAGCTTAACAACGTTCATTATGTGCTTAACCAAACATATAAATTCGATAGGGATATGGACAACGAGTTTAAACTCCGCATTTGGATCGATGCTAAACCAACATTTGCCAAAAAGTTCATACGTTTTGCTGATATAAGATTCGATGCGTGTAGTTTTTTCCAACAGAGCTTTGATTTTCAATTTTTACGTTTGATATCGCAGGACTTTAAAAAGTTCACCAATCTACCACAAAAATGTCCGTTTAAGGGTGTAAGTATGATGAAATATTAAATTCTGATTTTAATATTCTAAAATTTGTTTCCTTTTTACGAAATTCTAGAATATGGTTTATAAAATTAATAACTTTCCAGTGACAAGCCAATATATACCGGTTTATGCGCCAGCATGCAATTTTACTTTTGGTATCGATTATTATGATTCCAGTAATTTATTTGGTAGTACAAAATTAATCGGATCTCTAATTGTTTAAATACGCCATTATTTACATTCGATGAACAATACTGTCAATTTGTACAATTTGCAAAGTAATTAAATGAAATAAAACATGTTATAACAGCCGTCTATTAATAATACCTATACGAGCAGCTTCTGACAACTAAAGCCCTCTCTGGTTAGCCAAACGTCGACGAAACGTAACGCTTTTAGCATATGAAATGCTAAATATAAATGCTTATCGAAATTACATTACAGTTCGGTAATCGGTCTCATGTGGTATTCTAAAAATGAACCTACGTTCCGTGGAGGTTTCGCTAATCGGGGCTTGATGGTTTCTGTTTTCCTAGAGAATATATAGTACGTTGGGCTCGTTTATTTGGTCACTTATGTATGTAAGGAAGGATTTCGGTTAATATCAACTCTTGTAAAGCTTGCTCTTAGGCGAATATAAAAATGCATCAATGACTTAGATTAAAAAGATATTGCATAGATATGTCAACATAAATAAGTTTTCAGGGGAGCACGTGAAATTCATCGGCAAAAAAGCATCTGTAACCCAGGGAGCGCTGACGAGGATGAGGCCAAATATTGGAGTACTAAATCCATTTAAGAGGAGAATAATATCGCGATGTCGATAATCTTTTATGCTTACCCAATATGGCCGGAAGCGCTCTCTGTTGGGGACGACAAGAAAGACACTGTCCTCCGTGTATCGTCTAAGCGCGATTAGTCAGATAAGTGTCTTCAGAGCGGTGTCTGATAAAGTGGTACTGGTATTGGCAAAAACAATACCGATAGACATATTGGCGGATGAGATGAAGCGCATATACTTTCGCCGTCTCGAGTATTCACGACAGATAGCAGCTATAGGAGCGTGGGAACGAAGGACTTCCATGCACAAATGGCAGTCACAATGGGAGAACAATTTAAAGGGAAGATGGACATTTCGCCTCGTCCCTGGTATAACCCCTTGGATGGAGAACAAACATTGTCAGCTGAAATACTACGTGAACCAGTTCCTAACTGGTCATTGATGCTTCAGTAAGTACCCGCACAGATTCGGACATGATACTTCCCCTATATACCAAAACTGTGTAGATGAAGAGGAAGATGCGGAGCATATTCAGTTTTATATGGCCCAGGGAAATGAGTTTGGGACCACATCGACTTATGAAAGAGTTGTTGAATTCTAGGATTCTATAGAGTCAATACAGCCAGAGAATGGCTGAAGTTATGCTGGAACAATGAATGCTGAAGAAACAAAGGCGAAATTTGATTTAATGTTATCAAGCTTTAAAGGTAACCAGCCCTCCACGAAGTAATACCCTACGGCAGTCCCGCGGGTGGAGAGTGGTCGAAGAATATAGGGGCTGGGTTTAGTACGTAGGCACTAGTTATGGTGAATCGTGCACTTTTTTGTTGGAACAAAAGTGTCATTCGAAGATTCCCAAATTTGGCTCAAAACTAAAAAAGGAGAGGGGTGAACGGTGTACTAACACTGCTCCTAAAGAATTGCTCTTCACGGTCGCTCTTCTTTTATGAAAGCTAATTAACTTTTGAAGTCGCTGTAGCCTAGTAGGTAATGTGTTGGCTTATCAGACGTGAGTTTATTGTTAAAATCCCAGATTAGAAATCCCCAACAAAATGAAGTTTTAAAAAAATATTTCTTCGGCGACTTCCTTGAAGCAGATTTTTGGCAAAAATTCTTAGAGTAAATAAAATTGCCATGAAAAGTTTCTAAAAAATCTGTCGTGTGGAGTCGGCTTTAAACTGTAGGGCCTGCCACTCATGTATAAAATTAACGCACACAACATAAGTGGTGTGATAAGCTAGGTCGTAATCCTGACTGTAAGGTTGTAATGATCAATCATGTATGTATGACAAAAAAAAAAAATTGTACATACATATGTCAACATAAAGATGTTTTTAGTCTGGTCCTAAAGAATTGCTCTTCCACGGCCGCTCCTCTTTTATGGAAGCTAATTAGCTTTTGAAGACACTGTACCCTAATAGGTAATGTATGCTTATTGGACGTGAGTTTATTGTTTCAATTCCAGATCAGACATCTCCAACAAAACGAAATTTAAAAAATATTTCTTAGACGACTTCTTTTCAGCAGATTTCTGGCAAAAACTCTGAGAAAAAATAAAATTTGTCATGAAAAGTTGCTAAACAATCTTTCGTTTGGAGTCAACTATAAACTGTAGGTTCCACCAATTACCTATTAAATTAACACAGACAACATGGGTGGCATGAGAAGCTAGGTCGTAATCCTGTCTGAAGGGTTGTAATCACCAATTATGTTTGTATGTACGTTTAGTGTCTCACATTGAGGTACCACTTTATCTGTGCGAATTGCTATGTTGCTGTATAACTCAGCAGAAGAATCGATAAATGTTGTTTGAGAGAGCGTAGTATGGAATATGTTACCGAAACTCATTTTCTACAGTCAGTAGTTAATAGTTTTTATTCAGGCAACTCAGCAATTCTACACCGTAAGTGGGCCATCAAACGAAATGATTTTGAATTCAGGACTATTTCAAGCAAAAGTTCTACCTCTAAATCAGATTGTAGCAACTTTTATTATTCACAAACTTTTGACTAAAAGTCAAATTGAGTGAATATTTCGGAGAGCCTAGCATTTATAGGCACACGTAACTTTAAAAATTTACCATCTGAAATATGAGAATATCTAAAATGCTATAAAAAGGAATATCATGTTAACTAATACATAGAATAGAATAGAATCCTCCAACAGGGACTTCTGAACATTGATAGTTAGTAACGGACATCTTGTTAAAGCGGCCATCTGTCAAATCATCACGGCTGACCATAGAAAACGATATGTATTCGTTGAATGGGCTCTAGAGCTGTTGGCAACTGCTATTCCTGGATGAATGGTACGTACCCCTAAGCTCATGTCGCAATGATATTCTGCACGAGCGATTTTAGAACGTGGTCATCGCACGTGATGTAAACTAACCATAAAAGTGTAACGAATGATATCGATTGGACACCATTACACTTTTTCTTGTGGAGTTTTTAGTCGTAAGTAAATGCTAATAAGTCACAAATCACAGTAGTCTTCAAAGCCAAAATGATCCATGTCATTGATTAAATGAAACCTGCTTTATATGACAGATTCATGAAAAATTATACATTATCACGTCTTGGCGGACATTTGAAAGATGTTATCTTCAACATATAATGGCATAATAGACTTTTCTAAAGAAAAAACACATTTCGATGTTATCTCACACACATCTTGTTATATTGAAATTTTAAGGTAGGTAGCGCTTATTGAAAAATAGTATATTGTTACGAAAATTTAAAAATCTAGATACTGATGTTTTGCTTTTACGTCGTTTAACATTAAAAATATAAACAAAAGCTACAAAAACAAAACCAATGAACTTATTCACAAATTATCGCACTGCGTAATATACCAACAAACACCACAACAAACAAAGTAAACAAAAATATAACAATAGACACTACAAGAATAATTGCAATCAAAATACACAAACAGCAAAGATCTGTCGAATAATTGTCTAGTAATTGTTATTGTTTATACAAAGGGTGTAACCAGAGGAATAACAAAGAAAAGCAATTGTTGTTGTTACATCAAGTTTTGAACAGTGGCACACAGATTTGTGCGAATAATAAAGAATTTTAATTAAAACTAAACAAAGATTTATTTTTATTTTATTTGCAATCTACGAGCTCATATTTTAAACGTTTTTAAAAGGTAAAACCGTAAGAATATATTGTGTGTCGCTGTCTTTCTCGTTACCAGAGTATTCTCATATAAAATATTTTTGTTCTTTTCTTTTTAATTTTTTGTCCCATTTTTTCGATTCAAGTTATGAACTCCTTAAACACAATTGGACTCATTTAGGTAAAATACATCTAATTATTCCTTATAGTTTGTTATCTAGGGGTTTAGTTCGCTTTCCCTTTTTCTGATACCTTTATTTTCTCTTATAACCAAAAGTTTCCATTTCTTTGAATTTTAATGAATTTAAAGTACTTGGGTAAAGCTGGGTGTATAAGTGTGATTTTCCCTCTGCCCTTGAAATTTCTTTCAAACCTTCTTCTGTTCCTGTCCCTGTTTACTGTGCAGTTTTAATATGGATTACAAATAAGTTTCTATTGTAATTCTTGCGGATAGAAGAAGAAGTTGATTTGTTTGCTTGTGTGAGATAAAATAATTAAAGTAATGAAGTTATAAAATTAGACTGCCACAGCCTAATTCTTGCCTCCATTGACTTAGTTATCCCTAAAAGAAAATACACTGAGAAAATAAGAGAAAAAGTCTTCAAACTGTTTCTCGTTTCTCATTTAATGTATTTCAGTGATTGCCGTGGTTCATTATTATGTTGTCTAAACTCGAAATTTTTTCCATAACACTTTCCCGGCCTTTTCATTAAGGCCTGTAATGAGATTACAATGTTATTTAAATTCGAAGCAGTGGTAATAAAATAGTGGCGACAAAACTAATTTCATTCTCAAAGTATTTGGTGTAAAATATGTTTTTGGTAAATGTAGTATTAAATTGAATATAAAAAGAATCAAGAGAGAAATTGTCAGCTCAATTACATCACAGAGCTTCAAAACTATTAGTCATCATTTGTATTGAAATTGTTAAAAATACAAGCAGATTCACACGTTCGAAATAATACTTTACAATTAAGTTTCTGTAGCTAAAGTGAGAATAAGTAGAAAGCACTCTACATCATGTGGATTGTACTGGACTGGACAGTTAAGTATTGCATTTTTGCCTTAAGGTTATTGAAAAGACTTGTAGAATATCCCAATAGGTAAGCAATATTTATGGTATAAACACAATAAACGTAACGTTGCAAGCAGAACAATTTTACAATCGAGATCGTAGCTCGAGCTTTGTATCAGATATGATACATTTTAATTTTTAAGACAATATAACTTTTGAAAAAAAAGTTAGATAACTGATTTTTTCTCAATTTGTTAGTATTGTTAATGTCATTATTTTAAAATAAATAAAAAAAAGAAAATTTCAAACAGGGCTTAAAAAATTCAAAAACTTCCAAATTCTGGCTTATGTATCATTTTTGATACATAGTACGATGAGTCTGTGGTGTTGCTTAAATATATTTTTAAAGTTTTATTTTTTATTTTTTAATTGCAATACAACTGCATATTATATTTAATTATTACGAGCTGAGTCACAGCGACCGGTGTACAGTAACAGACCAGAGTATCTGGTGGGACTCTCACGCTAATAGTTTAACCACTATCCACTAGATACTACGGCATCCAAAATAATACATTATTTATGGTATTTGAGAGGGAGAGTTAAGTGTGGGATGAAAGTGAAGAGGTTGAATTATCTGTTCTTGATATTCCTGATACTGAAGTCATTGAAGAAGAAGAAAACAGAAGCTCGTCTTAAGAACTGACAAATTTACTGCAATACATCTTTGGCGCTGTTTATTGCCATAAGTAATACTACTTGGAACAGTAAACCGTAGTTTGGGAAGAGAAAATATTATCAAAATATACGCATGGGTAGCAGTTGTATCTTGCAATGTTGTAGAGTCATTCTTACTGCTTTTGTCATATTTACAGTGACAGACTTTTATTTAAAAAAAATAGTTTCGCCCTCTGTTTTATTTCATAGATATTACAGGTGATAATATTTCGGTCAACTTTGTACGTATGAGATAACAGAATCATTCGCTTTGATAATGTGCTACACGGAAGTGATGAATTATATGCACGTATTACACCTTTTCGAAAAATGAACTAAAAGTCTTTCAGCTTTTAATAATCCCAATAATTTTGTCGCTGTAGATGAGTAATTAATTGAGTTTTCTGATCGTTATAAATATCAGAATCAGACAGGAATCAAAGTAAGAGCATTGATATTGACATAGTCGATGTTCTATTGCATTGGGAAAGTTTTTTACCTCATATGACGTTGACGAGAAATTTTTATAACGAAATATAACAATGGTTTGAGCCATGAGGTTTCAGCCAGACCTCTGTTGAGTACTGAACTTATAAATCGCCACAAAGAAAAAGTTCTAGATCACAAAATATTACCATTTAAAGAAAAAATAAAATCAAGGTGACATGAAGTGTTTGATATTTACGTAAAAAACCATCCTGCAATGCACGTTACGTCAAAAATTTTGGCGTAAATTTCATAAAAGTGATAATAAAATGTAATAATATAAAATAGTTTCATTCAAGTTAATTAAAATAAATAAAAATATTTAAATTTTTTAACAAAATCTATCAATAATTGCGACAATTATATGTATATCAAAAGTGATAAATAAGCTAGAATTATGAAATTTATTTAAGACACGATCTACGGTTAAGTCGCTAGTGTATGCGAATAAGCCAAAACTGTCTCCAAAACTAACTCAGCCCATGATATTCCCAACATAATGACGTCAATAGGCCTTTCAAACGACATCGGTGACATTTCAAACCACTTTGTTGTATTTAAAGTGAAAAGTAATAAAATCTGAATAAAAACCCGGTTTAACTGCTTCCATTCATTTCTCATTCTTTAGTGTTGGTTTTATTGGTAAATTTAATTTCTACAAAAATCACAAGAGCAAACTAATTCAAGTGTCGATGGCAATTAAGGGATGTCTTTCCTCATTAATTTTAGTTTTCATCATAATACAGCAAAAATTGCTGGTCATGGATACCATTTTCAGCAGCAAAAATCTCAACAGCAACAGTTTCTATGCCAATGTCAATCAAAAACATCAATTTCCTGGAAGAAGCATAAAGTCCTGACGTCTATATAAGAAATAAAAAGTCAAGACTAACACTAAATGGTTATGTTGTATAGTCTCGTAGTAAATTTTATTAGCGGCTTAAAACTTTTTATCATTTCTAGTGGAGCAACAGTTATAAACACTGACTGATGAAAAGCCAAATTAAGCTGATGTTGTAAAAAATTTTATGAGAATTACTTCAGAGGTTAAATGCAAGTAAATTATGTGAGTTTTCTTTAACTTGTCATGTTGTAAAGTATGATGTACTGATGATGAACGACACATTTAATCTATGATCTGTGAACAAAAAGTTACAAAAGGAAACCTGAAATCACAGCCTAGAATAAAGACTGAAATGTTTGTTAAGGAAATTGTTGTGCAACATCGAGCGAGCATTTGTTTCCATGTTCTATTTACTTGCTAAGAGACAACGAAATGATTGTAATAAATGTGAAAAATATTATTGGACGGATAATTTAAAATGAAAAAAAGTAAAATTTAACGTGTGTTGGAAGGTGGTCTAATATGCGTGAAGCAACGGTTTAAACTCTAGGCCAGACTTCTCCAGCAAAACGAACTAGGAAAAAATACTTCTACAGCGACTCTCCTTCAGCAGATTTCTGGCAAAAAATCTGAGAGTAAATAAAATTACCGTGAAAAGTTTCTCAAAAATATGTCGTTCGAAGTCGACCCACAAGAAATACGCCAACGGTGCCAAATCGCAGTTTCTTGGCGGTCAATTGACATCACAATTTCGCAATAAATCGATTGAGGCATGAGATGTGTGGTAAGATGCACTATCCTCCTGAAACCAAACATCGCTCACATCAATACCATGAAGAGCGGGTACAAATAAAATCGGATATCATGGTGCGATAGGTGTCTCCATTATTCGTAATTGATGCGCCGTTATTATTATCAAAGAAATATGGGACAATGCTGTCTATGCTCTACAAGCCGTACTAAACAGTCACTAGTAATGCGTGAATTGGCTTCTGTAAGACCACGTGTGGATTTTCTGAGCCCCGTATACTGCAATTTTGCTTATTAATATACCCACCAACATGAAAATGAGCTTCATCCGAAAAGATAAGTTTTTTTTTGGCAAAATCGACATCGTTGGCTCATCTAGCTAAGCGAAAAAAGCGGATGGTTATGCGGCTTTAACTCTTGAACCAATTGAACTTTGTAAGGCGTCTTACTGAGATATTTTCGCAAAATTCAAGTTAGACTACATACATACATAATTGTTCATTACAACCCTTCAGTCAGAATTACGACCTACTTCCTCACACCACTTATGTTGTGTGCGTTAATTTGTATACACGAGTGGAGAGACCTACAGTTTAAAATCGACTCCGAACGAGAGATTTTTGAGCAACTTTTCATGGCAATTTTATTTACTCTCAGATTTCTTGCCCGAAATCTGCTGACAGGACCTGGACCGAGGCTGACCTGGGTTGAATCGAGGCCTTACGTCTAATAATAGAATAATAAAACTGCTGCGTGAAGTGTTTAATTCTTGACAATGATGACGAGTTGATGTTGATGGATTCTCCTCACGCACACTCTCAGTCACAGCTTCGATATATTTGGCTGTACGAATTGTACGAGTTCGCTCACGTATTGGCCTAATAAATCCCAATGTTGCTCAAGCGTAAATCGATTCATTACGTTCAGTGGATATAATATACTGAATTTTGTGACAGAGTAGAATACCATAAGTATTGTCAGATTCGAAATAATCGACAGATGCGGTTTCTCTATAAAATATAATTCAGATTTTGTTTTCTTGACTAGGCTGTATAATGTCCAGCACCATAGCTAGTACTTGAAGAGTAATCAAATGATCCCTCTGAAATGTATTGATATCGCATAGCTTTTAAATATGTGTTCCCTATTGCACCAAACAATTAAGTTTTGGGGACGCTCTGAATCTCATGTGGATTGATGCTGCTCCAAATTCGTCAATTTTAGTTTTTCACATGCCCATTCGTCCAGATATTGGCCTCATCACTGAATATCAATTGTAAATGAAAATATGTCAACTTCCCTTGACCCCTCAAAAGAAGCTACCTGTCACGAAATACCTGTCGCAGGGACTATCAAATACCTTCTGAATGATGATTATTCTAAAGAAATAACTTCTTAAATTGCGATTTACATATGCCAGAACCATTTAAATTGATTTACTTTAAAAAAAACTCTCTTTTAAGTACTATTTTATACGACTATACAACAAAAATTAAGAACAACACTTATCAATGTATATACAAACACATTAATTTAACCATCATTGCCATTAGCGGTATTGCACATGCCAGGTAGATTTATCCCATTTAAAAATTAGTTCGTTTAGTTCTGGTTGTGCTTTTTTGGGTTTTATTTTTTCTCATTATTTTATGTGCTGTTATGTCTGTTATGCTGGCTATTGACGGTAGCATAATTGAGTTTTATGACACCTCATTTTCCCAAAAATGTTAGACATTATTAGTAACATTCTAACCATAATGTTGGCATTTGTCATTATACTTGTGACAGTTTCCGTTTCCTGTATTATTAGTGGACGCATTTTAATACAATTAATGTTTAAAATATATCAGCTGTGTTGTCTCTAATAGCTTAAAGCAAAAATTTGTCGAAGCGTTAAGCTAAACATAACGAATTGTTTTTAATTCGTATGCGGGAAAATTAAAAGAAAAAAAAGTGATATTAATTCAGAAATCCCCATAAGACCGCCAAAAGAAAAAATGGATTAATCGCCGTTGTTTACTAGGGTAGTGTGATGACTTATTAGACGAGAGCTCGTGGTTGAAACTCTTCTTCAAACACCTTGAAGAAATAAAAAACAATCTTCAGTCTTCGGAGTCACTCTTAAACTATAGTTTCCACCACTTATGTTTAATATTGTTCCGAAAATGAAATATCAGGATAATGGTGTTTAGATACCTTTTAACATGTTAAAGAGATTTTTATTTTTAAATAAAGTGATTTATTCATTGCGCTTCTCAATATTTATGTCAGTGGAAAAGGAAATGAATTGTTTGCTATTTTTTTTAATAATTCCGTAAAATGAAAACGAATGATAAATGCAAATCAAGTTTGTCTTTAAAATTTAACTACGGTGCGAACTCGATTTTCGCAACAAGCAAATTTTTTACATTACAGTCCTTATACATACATAAGTGCAACTTATTTTAAAAGCGAAGTTGAATATAATCAACACCATTATTTTCTTATTGATTTACATAGCATTTTTCTATTGTAGTTCTTGTTCAGAAACCTGGTTTTGTCATAGAGTTCATGTTTAGACAAAAAAAATACCATTTAAAAATGTTCTTCTTCTTACGAGAGATGCTTATTGTTTATTGCGTTGCATTCTTATTGTTATTCAATATCTCATCATTTACCATATTTCCCTCAGTATTATTTTCGACTGGACACAATACTCCTACAATTATTAAAGGCTATGTTGTCCATTCAGGATGATTTTGGCTTGCCGTCATTTAGTCGTTTTTATTTTCTTAAATAAGCGAAATTGTTAAAGAAGAAAACAAAAACCTTTCTGTTGCCGCAATTTATTTCGTTTACAATACACTTTTTGCTTTCATTGCCGTTTTATCCTTTCTTTAGGCTTTAAACACTTAACAGTAGTACCCAAGCTTAATCATTTTTGGCTTAAAGTGAAAAACGAAAATGAACACGGGCATACACCTTAATTGGCATTTTAATTTTTTGCTTTACTTCTGGCCTCTTAAGGAGTACAAAAAGAATTTCTTTGAATATAATATTTCTTTTGTGCAAATAACTTTAATTTTTCGTTCCTACAACATTTTGTGAATTCAGCTTATTTTGTTTGGGTGATGGTAGATATGCACTCTATACAAAGACGGACTACACCACAATGGTCGTCACTCCACTAGTTAATATTTTTTAACTCAGCAATGAGTCTAGTAGTCGCCATAGGCTGTTGGCTATTTAGACATAAGGCCGTGGTTCAAATTTCAAATAAACGAAATAAAAAAGAATATTTCTCACGGTGACTTACTTTCAGCAAATTTCTCTCTAAAATCGCCATGAAAAATTTCTCAAAAGTCTGTCGCTCGGAAACGACCTTAAACAAGTAGTTCCACACCTCTCGTATAAAATGAACACACACAACATAAGTAGCGTGAGAAACTAGGTCGAAATCCTGACGGAAGGATTGTAATGACCAATTATGCATGTATGTATGTAATGAGTTTATTTTAAATGCCGGTAATTAAATGACTGAAGAAAATACTGGAAGCACGGTGAATTATTGAGTTGTTCGGAAAGTAATTTCGCTTTTTCCCGACAGAGAATTTAATTGTATTTTTTTTCACCCCACTTCACACTTAAGCCGTATAATTTTTATATGCTTTGAGAGCTTATATAGCAAGGCTTGTGTGCGAAAAATTCCAATTAATTGTACGCAGTAGTTTTTGGTTGACGCCCTTTTAAATATGGAGAGCGATAAGCAACATTTTCGACATATCTTACCTTTTTACTACAGAAAGATTAAAAGTGTTGTTCAAACCAGAAAGAAATTGGCCGATGTGTATGGAGAAGGTGTGTTGACAGTAAGCCAGTTCCAGAACTGATTCGCTAAATTTCGATTCGGCAATTTTGATGTCGAAGATGCACCACGTTAGGCCGGTTTAAGCCGATAAAGACGCAAAAAAGGCATCAGTTGACGCGAACCGGCGAAAAACAACACGTGAGATCGGATTGAGATTAAATTTATCAAATTCAACAGTTTATGACCACATGATAGATTTTCATTTCCACAAACCAAAAAAAAAAAAAAACGAAATTACTTTTCGAACAACCAATATAAAATTTGATTGAACTTTGAGGCAAAATTAACAGATTGACTTAGAAGGACATTATGGTCTTGTTAATATTGTCGTGAGGGGCATTAGTACTGCGACCATGCGATCAATTGTACTCTCCTCCAAGATTTGAAAAAATCTATTCTGCTACTTCTTTGCTCATCAGTGCAGAATCTGTACGTTGGAATCGAAACAACCTCCATTCTGAATATTGCGATTTCTTTTGGTATGAGAGGAGTCTTTTGCCTTCCTAATATTACAATTCTAAAGTGGTCTAGTCTAGTGGGTAGTGTTTTGGCCCGTGAATCAAACCCCAGCTTAGGCATCTTAAGCAAAAAGAAATCTGGAAAAAAATATTTCTTTCGGCGATTTCCAAGCAGAAGTCTTCTGGCAAAAACTCTGAGAGAAAATGAAATTGCAATGAAAAGTCTTTTAAAAAATCTGTTGCACGGAGTCGACTTTAAATTGTAGGGCCCACCACTCATGTATAAAATTAACACACACAAGAAGTGTGAGAGGCTAGTTCGTAATCCTGACGAAAAATATAAACTGATCATCATAATATAGATCTCGTGCATAACTCCTGGATTCCCACCCCAGGATTTCTATGGAAGCCGTTTGCATATCATTATGACATCTGAGGTCTCTTCTAAGATGCTTTATATATGAACTCTCTTCGATAATTTACTATCCAGTAATGTTCATAAATATTTTACATCTATCTTCTGTGATATTATCCTATTAAAGAGACAAATATGCATTCATTTAGTAAGTTTTATCCATCTTGCAAATGATACGATTGTAGTTTTGCCTGGATTAATCCTCAGGTTCACTGTTTGACCCCAACGACCTACAATTACAGGACTTCTTTGAACGATGTCGCAGACAGTCTCAGAATTTTCCTGTAGGATTTTTAAAGAAGACTGAAGTAACCGTTGGTGTTGTAGTCGCCGTAGTCTAGTAGGTAGTATGTTGACTGATTAGAGTTGAGGCAAAGGTTCAAAGCCCAGGACAGACATCACCAACAAAACGAAATATGAAAAGATATTTCTTTGGCGACTTCCTTTCAGCAGATTTCTGGAAAAAAATCTGAGATTAAATAAAATTGTCATGAAAAGTTTCTCAAAAATCTGACGTTCGGAGTCCACTTTACACTGTAGATTCCGCCATTCATGTATGCAAATTAACACACAACGTAAGTGTTCTAAGGTCTTAATCCTGACCAACTACGTATGTATGTATTGCGTTATTAAACAAGAACTTGTTGTTCAAACCCCAGTTCAGACATTTCAAGCACAATGAAATATGAAAAAGGACTTCCTTCTGCGACTTCCTGTTAGCAGTTTTCTGGCAAAATTCGAAGTCATTCGAAGATGATGTTAAATTGTAGATTTCGCCACTCATGGAAAAAAGGAACTCTCGCAACATAAGTCTGAGGGTTCCAAACTAAATGGTTGTATTAACCTATATAGTAAGTACTTGAAGAAGATGGGAACTCAGACCTTACATTGCGGTATGAGCGGTTAAATTTATACTGAAAGAGCAACCAGAAGCAAAATTCTCCAACTATTTTTGTTATGTTATATAGTGTCCAGATCGATACTGAATTGGTTGCTTCAGTATTAATTTGGACTTGGATAATATTTATTAAATCTCTTGAAATTCTCTTTTCTCTTTTCATCGACTAATCGAGAGCGGAGACAAATACTTTTCGGAAGCATGCTTCCTTCCAAAAATCTCTTGAAGTTCAAAGAGCTTTCTAGGACTTTATTAACAAAAATTTGCTTTACAGTTTGGGGTTCCTATTAGAAAATGGGTTGAATGCCTATGATTTCAAAGTAATGAGGACAGGTTAGGTGGAATATTTGTTTTCTTCAGAGAGTATGAATATTTTATAAAATTTTTACAGTAGAGCATAACGTAGGCGGATTTGGTTGAAAAGATTTTTTTTTTGTTTTATTTGTGCAGATTTGTTAATCCCTTTAAAATTTTAATGGGGTTCTGTGCATTTATTTGTTTATTTCACTCCCTTCTATCATTGCTGGTTTCTGTCATTGGTTTTATTTGTGAGTTTGTACGTAAACAATCGCATATGGCTTCACTTAAAACGACCTAAAATATGCTTTAAATGCTCACACAGATTAAAATCAAAAACTACAACTGATTTCAGGCAACAGATAATTTTTTTTATCAATTTGTTTAAATCGCCTAAGGTATAAAAAGTTGGAGGTATTGTTTGTTTTATTTCCAAACTTGAATGTTTTTTTGTTCAGAAATTCTTTTTATATTCTTTTCGTAAAGCCAACAAAAAGTTTATTTTTTAGACATCAGTTCATTGCACTTTTTGGCTGGTCAATAAGCAGCATTAGACACAAATAAATAAAAGCAAGGAGATGCCATTGTTTTGTTAAATGGATTTTATTGTACCATTTTTTTATTCTGTTTCTTTAGTTTAATTTTTTTTTTGATATTTTTTGCTGTTGTCTTCCATTTCTTTTTTTATTTTATTTTGCCTTAGCTGCCCCAAAAAAATGTTCTTCATTGTCGTTATGTGATTGTGTTTTTCAGGTGTCTGTCTCATGATTTTGAAAATGTGTTGACAATTCTATTTGATTACGTTTATTTGTAAAGCTGTGTCAAACTATGATTTGGTAAAGCTGGTATATAATCAAGATTCTGTCATAAGATTCGAATTCGTTTAAGTAAACTTAAATTTGTTTCCTTCGCTTCTTCTCCCCTGCATGCACTTTATCACAAAATTACGGTGTTTTGATATTTTTGAATCTGCCATACGGTTCAATAATAATTATGTCTGAAAGAAATGAGATACGAAATCTTTAAAACTCATTGCCGTTGTAATGGAGGATAATTGTCCTGCCTTGTTGAGAATATGAAGACAAAGAAAAATCAACAGCTTGTAGGTTAATTCGTTTTTTTTTTGTTTCTTACAAGATGGACTCTCTAACGTTGGCAGTTGCTAACTTTCATCTTGTGTAGCTTTTTGCTAAACTTACTTGCTTACATACATATACACTTTGTCAATAAAGTCTGCGTTCACCTAATGTATTTTTAGAAAATATATAAAAACAAACATTAAGTATTAAATTTAAATCAAAATTTCTTCATAAGGCATTTACGATGCCTGTTGGCCTGTTTAAAGACATCTTTCCAGTATTCTCTGCTTCTTGCACCTTCGTCAGTTGGTCATACCAATTTATGACAGAGCTTCCTCAATTTGGTCCTTTCAACGTAGACAAGATCGTCCTTTTTACCGACTTCCACTAATCCAAGCATCAAATACAAGTCTTGCCCGACCAACCTATTCCATCTGAACGACATAGCGCAGCCGCTGGATGCTAATGCGCTGAAACACGTCCATGTTGTGGAGGAACTTATACAGCTCCTTGTTGGATTGGATACGGAAATCATTGCCAACTCGTACTGGACCATAGATCTTACGTAGGATTTTTCTCTCGAATAGTTTCAAGGCTGCTGCGTCAGTGCTTAATAGTGTCCATGCTTCTACGCCGTAAAAAAGCACGGAAAGGATGATTGCCTTGTAGAGTATAAGTTTCGTTGTACGAGAGAGGATAGGATGTGATGGGATGTGATCTAAGCAACCAAGTCAAAGAGCCTTGCCTTGCTGTATTTAAGCTGACATGCAGCTTCCTCGTCGCCCCTCTTAGATGGTATACTAGCGCCCGCTAGGTGTTAACTAATGTGTGCAGACCAGTCCAATTCTCTGGACTTTACATTAGGGTTATGTGTACGGCTTGGAACCCATCACGTTAAAACAATACTCAATGAAAACTAGAACACAAACCTCTAACCTTTTTCTAAAAGTTTATTTCCCTTCGGTTTATTTCTTTGTATGGCGCACACAATATGGCTTGTGTTTGTTGGTTTTAAAATCATCAAAATCACAGTAAAATATTTAACTTCATCAAAAACGTATTTCCTCTATATCATCAGCATCATAACCCGCAGCAGTCGTAAACACAGTATAAGTGGGTAAAACAAAATCGAATATATTTTAAAGTAGTACGTGACCTTTTTGGGGTTACTAGGGATTTTTTAGTAGAATTTTTCTACGTTAAGTTTTTATTTTCTTTTAATAATCCACACAATTTTTTTTTTTGCTACAAACATTTGGTACGATAGTACTCAAATAATAGAAGTTATCTGTCAATGCAGTTAAAAATATTATCAAATCATGTCAATTATGCCATTTTATTTCTTGTGTATTTAACAATAAAAACATAATTTTGTGCTATGTTTTACAAATAAACATAGTATTTTAATCAGTTTAATATGAGATTTTCCTTAAGCCAACGATTTCATTGCCATGCGGATTGTCAACAAAAATACTGTTGATGATAAGTAAAAAATTTACTTTCACACGAAGTCGATTACGATAAGCCCTATACCATAATGCTATCACATGATTTTCGGTTAAATTACTTGGAATTTATGTTACACTTACACACCTATTTGGTCATTACAAACCATTACAACCAGTATAATGACTTAGCTTCTATCAAAACATATGTTATGTGTATTGTTAAGTTTTTACCTTTTTAAAAACGTTTAAAATATGAGCTCGCAGATTGCAAATAAAATAAAAATAAATTAAAATTTTTTAATTATTCGTACAATTATGTGTGCCACTGTTCACAACTTGATTTAAGCAACAATAATTGCTTTTCTTTATCATTACTCTGTTTATACACTTTGCACAAGCAATAACAATTACTAAACAATTGTTCGACAGATGTTTGTAACAGTGGTCTTTAAACCACGATTACTCTCTTCAAACGCAACGCATCTTCACACAAAACTGACTGAACTTTTTTACTAACTCAGTTGCCTGCTTTGCCTTGGCTTTTATATAGCAAAGTAAATAGTCTGATGAATGTTCTTGAAGGCGAATGTTCGTGACTTCGCCTTTCAGAAATCTCTATAACTCTAATTACTTTTATTATTGTAGTGTTGTTTGTGTATTTTTGTTTACTTGTTTACCATTTTTTTATGATGGTGTTTGTTTGTTTTTGTAGCTTTTGTTTATAATTTTAATTTTAAGCGATGTAAAATCAAAACACCAGTACTTAGATTTTTCATTTTCGTAACAGTATTAACTCTAATCATTAGGAATGGAACCTAAAACAGTTGCCAAGGTAATAGAGCTTTCAGCCGAATCCATCAAATAAGGAGTTAATATGTTAAAATTTAAATTTATAGGTAATTCAATGGTTAGCATTTTGCACACTTTTACATACATACATACATACATACATAATTGGTCATTACAACCATTCAGTCAGAATAACGACCTAGCTTCTCACACCACTTCCATTGTGTGTGTTAATTTTCAGATATGAGTTGCGGGACCTAAAGTTTAAAGTCGACTCCAAACGAGAGATTTTTGAGAAACTTTACATGACATTTTTTTTACTTTCAGAGTTTTTGCTAGAAATCTGCTGTGCGGAAGTCGCCAAAGAAATATTTTTTTCTGTTTTGTTCGAGATGTCTGACCTTTTACACTATTCATAGGGAGGGGCTTTTAATAAGCGCCGCTAACCTATAGATTCAAAGAAATCAAAGTTTGTGTGGGATATCATCGAAATTTTATATTCGTTTGCAGGTTTTATTGCTCACTTTATGTGTGGAATAAAAATTGTCTAAGCGTCTGCCACGGTTTCTCTACATGAATTGTATTTAAAATATTAAATTTTCCATAATTCTGGCGCATAAATCAGGCTGAATTTGAATTATGCTGGCTTTTGTAGTCTGCGGTTTTTTTTTGCATTCAACTGCGAATTAAGAACACCCCCTGAAAAGAAAGTGTAATGGTGGCCAGTGCACATTAGCATGCCGCGCCGTCTCCTTCAAACCATATGTGGTTGGTATTCAAATCATCCATTTCAGGCTAAAGGAAGTTGATTACGATCGACCTACAGGCTTGCCACAAACAGAAATGGCCTGGCCAGCGACATTCTCATAGAACGCCAGTCCATAACCCATACCAAGCACTTACTTTTTCAGAGTCCATTGAACACCCCTGGATCTTATGTGAATTGATATGGCCTTACATTCGACAATTTTGTTTGTTTACGTACCTACTCATCCAGAAACGAGTCTCATTTATCAACCTGATTTTTAAATGAAAACTAGGGTCCCTTACCAACTGCTCTAGAGATTAGCTTTAATAACCACTGTTAACACTTTTATTGCTCTTAAATTATTTATAGAAAGGCTGGCAAGAAAATTCGTTCTCCATACCAAAGCCAAGCTGCGATATACAGATAAAACAACGACAAAAAATTGACAAAGCTATTCAACTGAGGTTCTTTAAATTCCGAATAGTAAAGTTTTTATTACACGCAAACACAGCAAAAACCAATGCAAATCCTTTGATGCTACAGAACATGTCAAAACAAATAAAAAACGAAACAAATCCCAGCCAAAATACACGACACCGCAGCTTAGAAGCTGACGTCAATACAATAAAACTATTTGTAATTCTGTAAAGATAAAAGAAAAATACAGAGGATATGAGAGCGATTTTTCGAAATACGTTAAATATGCGTTAACATGCCACCGTAAGCTGGAATATTTGGATTTCAGCGTTATAAAGTTGGCAACAAAATTATACGTAGTTTTGCTACAAAATATATGCAGTTTTAGGGAAGTGGTTGCAAAGAAACAAATGAAAATCTATTTAGACACATGCTAATCAAAGTGAGCATCTTAGATATTAAAATGGGGAGAAAACATGTTTATGATTGTATATAACATTTTTTATTTTTATTTTTAATAGACCAAATAAAATAATAGACCAAATAAAATATTGATAGGGTAGGGATAGGTTAGATAAGTAAAAGACCAACACTTAGACCAATGTGATACCACGACTAATTCAACATTTCCTATAAGCAGCCAACCTGATTCCAAAATAAATCTTAGTATTGCAGCAATTTTTATATTAGAGAGCTCGGTAAAGGATGGCAGAAAGTCTCTTTATTGCAAGAGCAGGGCACTGGCATGTGATGTAAAACACAGTATCGTCCTGCTGCTTAGACCAACAATTCCTTTTGAAGTTCTTTGCCGTAATGGCGACATACGTCTATAAAACGACAGTGTCCCGTAAATATCACTGTTGTTTTATGGATGGCCAAGAGATTTAAGGGCAGAAGTGAGCCGGTATTCTTCTACGTATCCAGCAGAGTCTAGCTATATTGTGCGTATCCTCCTGTTGCCAACGGCATTGAGCTTTCCTGTAAGTTAATAATATGCAAGTTAACTGAGGCAGATCCGGATACTTGTGCCCTGTAACATGTTGGAGTTTTCGAACACCTTGCCGGCTCTGGCCAGTCCAATAGCAATGCAATTTCCAACGATATTTCTTATGTCGCCGTAGTCTAGTAGGTAGTGTGTTGGCTTATTAGACGTAAGGCCACGGTTCAATCCCCAGGTCAGACATTAATACGAAAATATGAAAAAAATATTTCTTTGGTAACTTCCTCTCAGCAGATTTCTGGAAAAACTCTGAGAGGAAAATAAAATTGCCATGAAAAGTTTCTTAAAAATCTGTCGTTCGGAGTCGACTTTAAACTATTGTATAAAATTATCACATACAGCATAAGTGGTGCGTGAAACTAGGTCCATAATCCTGACTGAAGGGTTGTAATGGCCAAGTCGCGAAACCCATAAAATAGTTACCTTCTAATGATCCAAAAATTCCCTAAGAAATCATCGGCGTTCTTGTACAAAGGCGGACGTTGAATATACATTCGTTAGGAAGTTATTTGCAGCTGGGCTGTCCCAGTAAATCAAGAGATTTTCGAAGAAAATCCATCCACTTAAAAGCATTACGCCGCTTTCAAAATAGCAAAACCGAACTCTGCTTGAAAAACAATACAAGAAGTAAAACATTTCACTGAAGAAGTGAAGTTTTTAATCGTATTTAAAATGCTATTGTTTTACCAATGTTTTTCTGCAATTGTTACAGTAATTACAATGTATTTTAAAAGAATTTAGTTAAAAGAATTTTTGATTTATTTATTAATTTTTCTTTTTTGTAGCAGCCGTCTATTTTCCTGGCTTAAAAGGCTTAAACCATTTGAATTTATTTTTATGTTAATCAAAAGCACTGTATATTCCACCAAAACAAACACATGGCCTTTAAATTCTTTTTTGGTTTTTTTTATGGCCTTTAAATGCATCTGACCATCTCCATTTGTTTTATTTGGTGCTGGTGTAGCTTCGTTTTACTGACAGTGTTGATTTATTTTTAAAATCTTTTTGTTTCTGTTGTTATAATTGCCATTGTGATTTTAAATCCAATGAAATAAATTTTTTTTCGATTTTTTTAATTTTTTTTTTAAAGGTTTTCTTAAATTTTTTTATTTAAAATACTTTTGAAATATTTATTTTAAAATAATTAAGTTAGAAAACGAAATTTTCTACATGAATATTTAACACAATTGACCTCAATTGCTATCAAAATAATTAGAGCAGTGGAGAGATATTTGTAAATGACAGATATTAAATATCAGTACAACGATATTCGTTCCCGCCTATGGTATATTGTTCAGGATCCTTTTAAATATTCTATGGTACAGTTTAATCTTTAAAGATTAATGCGTCCTTAGGCTAACTCGTGTGTACTGTCCACTGGATGATGTAAAGCAATTACAGTTCTGACCTTAATATGGCATTATTGGTGTTCTGTTCTGGTTACATATCGCGCGCTTCGTTTATGTTACGATCACCATAATCATAAAACTGAGAGGACTATTCACAATGTGATAGATAAATTCTTGTTTGGAAAACGATGGACCAACGCTCGTATGTCGACGAATCGCAAGATCTGTCGAAAACGTCGCTGCTGTTTGTAAGCACGTGCAGTAGAATCTGTACTCAGTCGTTTCTTGTACCTGAACTCGTACACAATCCAATTGATCCAGGAATTAACGTTTTGCGACCACAGACAACGATGTGTTCTCTAAATGGGCTCTGAAGCAGTTGGGAACTGAAACTGATTTTCATCGACAAATCATCTTCAGGGTTGAAAAACAGACGTTCATCTAAAAAGCTAACACACTACCAACTAGACTTTAGGTAGGTTTACACAAAAATCCTCGAGTATTTTATTAAATGTTTAATTACAGTGGGTATAAATACTTGCTTTATTGGAACATCGTTCTTTAAGATGTGTTCTCAAACTTTTGTTTAATATCATAAAAATTGTTCATTGCTGGTTTGAATGTGACTTTATTTAAATGTGTGCTTCATTCTAAAGTTCAACAACATTTTCTTTCTTGTAAATATTTCTAAAACGATTGTCAACTCAATTTGCGAAAAAAGAATTGTTCTTGGAGAATGCTAAATATTTTCTCTATTCAGTTCATATCATATAAATCAGCTTACCATTTACCATTTTTGCTTGAGCCATCGTATTAAAAAATTTCTTTGTGATTTAATTACAATTTAGAAGCTATTTATGGTTGTGCCAAAAGATAGTATGAATTTCGAATTGAATGTCGCAGACTTAAAAATGTTGTTTCAGCTTTAAAATATGAAGTTATTTTGAACTGATTTTCGGAGAAACAACTTTTGACATCGCTTTGTATTGAAACATTTTCTGATTTTAATCCTGCTTCAACAACTGAATTAACCTCAGCAGCAGCAAAAAAGACAGTATATTGGTGGCAACTACAATAATGACAATAGCAACAACAACGACAACTAAAATAGCAACAAAAAACAACATTGAAATATAAAATAATTAAAGTATAAGTGTGTAAGTGTATGTAAACGAGAAGTTTTTATCGTAATGCGTGAACGTGTGCTTATTGCTAAGAGTTTAGAAGTATTAATATACTTACGTGTTTAACAACGGCATGCTTAAAAAAGAAGGTGAAAATGTATTTCACACTTCAACAACCAATTTTAAGTTTCTATTTACTGTTCTATTCTCATTTGCGAGAGGTTTCTCAATGGCGAAGCGAACGAATGTACCCTTAAGACACAATTTAAATAAATCCTTATTTTCTTAAGCTCATGCAAATGTAATTAAAAGAAATGAAAGCGAAAACGAGTAGACACACGTTAACAAAAAATTTGCTCACAAATACACAAGGAAATAAGAGCCAAAAAAAAATTGTGGACGAGGGTGGTAGAAAATTAGTGACTCTTAGTTTGGAATGATTGTTGCCCTTATTTTAGAAGTATAAGTTAATATTTTCGAACTGATTTACTGTACTTGTCTTAATTGACAAGTACACGTCCTCTAACCCATCCTCTAACCTTCGCTGGAACCAACACATTTTTCAAGTGCATCGGTTTCTTAAGACGGCGCAAGAAATATTTCACTTCATCTGACCTCCTTACTATTTACACCGCTTATATCCGACCGAGAATGGAATACAACCCATGTACGGGGTGGTGCCTCGATGTCTATTGATTCTTTGAAGCAATGTGGCTTGTGTTTCACTGTTCTATCCTTAAAACAACGAATTTTGCTCGAGCAAAATAAGGGGACTTGTTCTCGAGAATCATGTATTCCTACGTAACACTCATCTTTCTCGCCGAGCACATCCGTTTGTGGTTGATTGGCCAGTGGATGGCATACTGCATTATGAACAATATTTGTTCTTTAACCGGACTATTTGTATGTGGAACTCCCTTTCTGTAAAGGTCTGTCCTGTTACTTAAGATACATATATATCTACTGTCCACAAAACACTACAAATCTGGTGTCCACAAGCGCTACTACCTTTTTCCCCTTTCCAATAATATATTTTCCTGGTTCCAAAACAATGCACTGCATGAACAGGGGCCATCCCCTGAGCGTTGGTCGTGTAAGTGAAAAAAGAAGTTGTAAATTCTCTCTAAAGATATTTAAAATAAATCCAAGTGGCCGTTTTCTAATACGTAGTGAGTTGGCTCATCAGACGAGAGCTCTTGGTTAAAAACCCATCTCAAACATTTCAACAAAACGGGTTTTAAAAGAAATTTTCTTTCGGCAACTTCCTCCCAGCAGTTTTCTAGCTAAGATTTTGCGAATAAATAAAATTGTCATGAAAGGTTTCTTAAAGCTGTCCTTCGGAGAGGTCGTTTAACTGTTGATCCCGGGACTCTTGTCTAAAATAAACATACACAACATGAGAGCTGTGTGGAATTCGACTGTAATCCTGACTAAAGAGTTATAATGACCAATTAAGTAAGTAAGCAAAGCCATATAGCACGCTGTTAAGAGCATCTTGTAGCTGATCTCGGTGGCAGCGTGGTACAGTGGTCAAAAGTGGGTAGTGTGGTCAAGTCCGGGTAGAAAAAGAGAAAATCGTTCATCATGGTTTTCGACTTTCAAATGAAATACAACTTATATTTTCTTAAGCCAGCTATGAATGTCCTGGTAGTTAAAAACTGATTATTGCAGTTCGTTATCAGATAAAATCTTATAAAATAGAGATAGCTGTAGGCATCTTGAAAGCAAGGATTTGTAAAGGATTTCTCGTGCTATTCTGAATCCTTAATTAATTGGAAAAACAAATAATAATTAAAGAACGAAATAGAAAACTTAAAGAGTCAACAAAAAGTACTATCTCATCAACAGATCTAGTGGAAACCAGTGCATTAGTCGGAATATTTCGAATCGAAAGTGAAGTTTTTTTGATATATTTTTTATTTTCTGGGAACGAATAACATTCTTTAAACCAATCAATAGCGGAAGGGACTTTCAGGGATTCTAGACAGCGTAGAGAAGAACGTGATGCTACTCCTTAGAAACAGTAGAGGACACAAGTCTACGGTTTCATTAAAGCTTCTTTGTGTTATACTTGAAAACAGTTAGAGTAGCTACGCAATTCTACTTTATTTCGAAATAGCCATGGTTTTCGTGTGTATTTTATGTTATATTATAGTTATGTTTTTGTCGAACATTTCTTTTCTTTCCACAGTTTCGTATGCCTCAAATGACATACGACGTATGCATACCTCAGTATAAATATAAGCGAATGAACTGTAAGTAGATAGAAGACTCGCACTGCCTGAATGGTACAGCCAACAGAACTACTGCAATAAAAAAAATCATATCGTGTTTTAGTCTCTTTTTAAGACTGCAGATATTCTGTTGTAGTATGTTGTGGTCACTTAAGAAATTACTTTCTTAATTACAAGGCAAAGAAGCAGAAAATTAATAACCTAACACGAACACCAACAGCAATACCGACAACCAAATGAATAAGTAGACTGATGCATACATACCTACTTCCACAACGATGCGCCAAGAGTTCTTACACTAAAATGAAAACAATTTTGATATACATATGTGGGTCAAGTATGGTCAAGAGATGCCTTCATTATTGATTTGGCCGAAATTTTTATTTTTGTACACATAAGGGACTTGTTATTAAAATACTTATCAGTGTGATAGCAGTAAAAATAAAGAAAAAAATTGCTGAAATTGAAGTGTGATGAAGAAGTTAATGAGCAGATAAAAGTATTTGGAGCAGACGGACATAATTAGGGATGTATATAACATACCAAACAAAGCACTTGTTTAGTTGTTTTTAAAAAATAATTTCGCGATATGAATCTCAGAATTAAAATTTCTTTATAAAATGATTACAGTTTCTCTCTTTGTATAAACGTGATATTTCTATACGTGACATTAAAGAGGGACTTTCTCAAGTAAACCTACAACATCTAGTAAATTTAAGGGTATACATACATAATTGGTCATTACAATCCTTTAGTCAGCATGACGTCACCTCTAATAAGACTACGGCGTAGCCTACCAGACTACGCCGACACAATAGTAGTTAAAGTAGCCGAAGTCTAGTGGTGGTTGGTCGGTTTATTGAAAGAGAGTACATAGTTCAACCCCTGGCTCAGACACCTCGAATAAACTGAATTACGAAAAAAAATATTTCTTCGGCGGCTTCCTCTCGGCAGTCTTCTGGCAAAAACTCTGAAAGTAAATAAAATTGCCATAGAAAGTCTGTCAAAACTGTAGATTGGAGTCGATATTAATCTGAAGATCCCGCTGCTCATGGATAAATTTAACACAACATGAGTGGTATGATACAGATTATGGGTTGTAATGACCAATTAGGTAAGTATATAGTAGTCAACCTTGACACTGTTCTTATTGCCCAAAAACTAGATATACACGCTTATAAAATTATGTTTTTCCAAATATGTGTTCTTGTGATGGCTTGACGCCAACACTGATCTGAACAAATGTTGTTTAAGTTTCCAATACCAGATCTTTCAGGCTACTCATAGATAGTCTGATGTATGACTCTAAAAGTTCGTGGTTGGATGATCCGATTGGACCTCTACAAAATTCAGCTGACCCATGAACTCAGGATAAACGATCATAAACAACGATATATATGCGCAGAATGGGCACTGGAGCAATTTAAAACCGACCCCAATATTCATCGAAAAATCATCTTTTGAAACATGGCCCATTTCTGGATAAATGGAAGCTTGAACGGGACAATACAAAACTATAAACGATGTAAGAACGGCCAAGGCATTTCGAAAATGTCACTGTTTGGTGGTTTAGGCTGATACTGCTGGTTTCTTTTGGCCTCAGTTGAATTATCTGGACAACAGCGACATATAGTTTTAAAGAAACAGCGCTATGTGCCATAAATTTCATGCCACATTTCATATTCGTCACAATCGATTGGACGGCTTGGTGACCTTACGTAGATTTTTGACATCGTTCGACTTTTTCTTGTGGTATTGTCTTAAGATGCTAGTGAATGCGAATAAAGAGCTCTCTTCAAAACCACATAATTCCATCAATAGATTTTTTAAGTGAATAAAAAATTTCGATTATATCTCCCACACATTTTTTATTCATATTTAATGAAAGACCTATTATAAGAATTACTTCAAATTAAAACTTTCCTGGAACAGACTTTATATCGCCTGGAGGCTATAATTGCCTACGACGTCAATAATCCGCTACAATAAATCAAACGGTACCAAAGGGTATCAAATGGTACTAAACGGTATCAAACGGTATTACACGGTACTAAATGGTACCATTATTCTAAAGTGGAGCAGCTGGGAAATGGGTATCAAGAATATTAGCAGACTTTCATACACATCCATTGTAATACTCTTGCTTTATCAAGAACCAGAGAACTATATTTGGGATATTAGACATTAGATCGATAGAAGGAACTACAGAAGGTTTAGATTTCTAAAGCTTAGGAGACTAGCAAAATGAAAATGGTGCGATAATCACCATTCTTAGTGATTTTTATTTTTACTACAAGCTGGACCCTTTTCTGTCAAGTCAAATAAATTTATGTTTTAAAGAATGTTGATTATTTAATTTAAATAAATGCTCTTAAAACCGATTAAAAATTATTTCAACAAAAAATATCAACAGCAACTTGTTTCAACTTAAAATTTTTTTTTCTTTTTTACATATGAAGCATGCGGCATTCTGTACATGGTAAGTGTTGTTTTCTTTGATGTTGTTACTGTTTATTTTTTCTTGATATTTTTATTTCATTGGTGACTTGTTTAACTTTCATAAAATTTTGCTTAAGTTGATTTGAAGGCATTTGATTTCATTTACATCTCTTTTGGTTCGCTTTGCTTATTGACAATATTAGAACATACTGCTACAATCACGTATATTCTACATACAAACTTACAATCACACTTATGTACATCTAAGGATATCTTTTTTATTTTCTGTTTACTTGCCCTAAAGGTAGTTAAAAAAGTACAAAAATATGAATTTTAATATGCAAAATTCGAAGTGAATAATGAGTATGATGATGATGGTATTATTCTGTTTCACTTTTCGTATTTGTTTCTTACAAGAAGTTAACAAATGTTTATTATTTTGAGTATTGTTGTTGTTATAAATTGTTTTCGTATGTAAGACATTTGGAGTATTCTCCTTAACATTTAAACAAAATTTTCTTAATGGTGTTCGTATCCTCCCATTAAAGAATGTGAATTTCTCTCTGCAAAAATATAGAAACCCTCCCGAGATTGTCATACATACATAATTGGTCATTACAGCCATTCAGTCAGGATTACAGCCTAGCTTCTCGCACCATTTATGTTGTGTGTATTAATTTTAAACATGAGTGTTATACTTACTCTCAGAGTTTTTGCCGGCAATCTCCTGAGAGGCAGTCGCCCGGGGGGGGGGGGCATTGGGGTTTTTGTGCAGCATATATGCGTTTCAACAATTGCAGATGCCTCATGAATTTTTAACAGCAAATGTAGTTGCTTTGGTTGGTTTGTATTTCGAAGTTTAATTTAGTTTCGTTTCAATAAGTACGTACACACTTGCACAAACACTTATTCACTCACCAAATGTCAACACTTTCTGTCTTTGTGCAAATTTCCGCAAAAGATTTTTAATTTGTTTCTTATTAAACTGTAACTTTGCGTACTTCATTGTTGTTAGCAGCTGCTGGGCGTACAAATAAAGTGCCTTAATAGAGTTTCAAAGAAAGTTGCTGTGCAAGTCATTTCCAGTAATGACATACGCATGTGGTTACTTAACTGTATGAAATTGAATTCAAACTCTTTAACATACAAAATTGGCCATACAAGTTTCATGTAAATTCATCTGTTAGTCAATTTAATTTTAAAAATAAATTTTTCATGATAAATTTAAACATGTTCCTTATTCGTATTCAATTCATAATTTTTTGAATGAATGAACGTACAAGTACAGATGCAAATGTCATAAATTTCAAAATGGCATAAAATTATAGCTCTCTAAGGCATTGAATACTGCGATATAAATAAGTATTAGGGTGATAATAATTTTACCATTTTTGACCATAAATTAATGTAGAGTGAATATTGTTACGCTTTTACCTTTTAAAAACGTTTAAAATATGAGCTCGCAAAATTCAAATAAAATTAAAATAAATTTGTGTTTAGTTTTAATTAAAATTCCCAAGACTGGCTGAACTCAATTAACTAACTCGCCTGCTTTGCCTTGCCTTTTATATGGCAAGGTAAAATGTCTGATAAATGTTCTTGAAGACGAATGTTCGTGACTTCGCTCTCTTGTTGTTTGTGTATTTATTCCTGTAGTGTTGTTTGTGGATTTTTGTTTATTGTTTGCCATTTTTTATGCTGGTGTTTGTTGTTATATTAAGCAGTAACTTTATTTGTAAACAGGTTTGTTTACTGCATTGTTTTGTTTTTGTAGCTTTTGTTTATAATTTTAATTTAAGCGATGTAAAAGAAGTAGCCCTATTCAGGCTTCGAGCCCCAGGCCAGACATCAAAACAAAATACAAAAAATATTTCTTCGGCGACTTCCTGTCAGCAGATTTCTGGTAAAAACTCTGAGAGTAAATAAAAATTGTCATGAAAAGTTTCTTAAAAATCTGTCGCCACTCATGTATAAAATTAACACACACAACAAAAGTGGTGTTAGAAACTAGGTCGTAATCCTGACTAAAGGGTTGTAATGACCAATTATGTATGTATGTATATATGTTCTTTCAGTCTACCATGGCAGGTTATTTGTGGATTGAAAAAAGCCGTTCATTATTGTTTTCGAATTTCAAAATGAAATGGCTTCATTCCCCTCCAATACAATCCATGATAGACGCTTCTTCACCACCTGGAAAGGGAAAAAGTATAATACCACACGACGGTCAGGCCGCCACTTAATAGGAAAAATAGATAGAAATCAATAATCAGGAAGATTCCGCCCCACTACATCAAATACGCGCCGGAAGTTGTTTGTAGGCTATGATAGATGGCAGGCCCATTATGCAAGGTCTTGTTACAGCAAGAATGATATGAAACAATGAAAATCTTTGTGGCAGCAATAAGCTCTCAAGAGGGATACTGAAAAAAATCCTCTCTGAGTGTAAGGGTAAGTCGGTTTCTTGGATGGATTATTGCGGCAGGAAAGATTACTTTTAAAATGCCATCATGAACATTTTATCACACTACACAACCTTGATATGAAGTTAAGCAAAAACGGTTTATCAAACAAACTTCCCATTTGTTTTTAATTTTTTTTTTTTAAATTTAAATATAAGAAACGGTGTCAACGCTGAGATATAGCCTCTTCTGTAGCAGAGGTGCTTCCGGGATGGTCATAAACATAATCAGGTGCTCAAAACAATCAATCAGTGAAGGCCATGAAAACTTTTGCCACGTCCCAACCACAGATCGTGGACCAAAGTAAAAGAAATCAAGTGTTGTTTGAAATATAGAAAGACTTATGCCAACGGTTTTGCAATTTTTTTGTTTTATTTGTTTTACTTGTAATTTTTTTTTAATTTCAAATGTCATATGGTCGCCAACGCAGTTACTCCTCCGAAATTACAAAATCCGGAAAATTTTAAATGTTGCTCCATTCTAATCAAGTATAATAATAATGTTATGTGCTGGTGTACGTTACAATATAAAACTCATCTACTTAATGAAAAAATCCCTCAAATATTGACATACAGACCGAATTCATTTGGGTTGTAACTCCCACTTTCAGGTTATTCTTCTCTTGGTTAGTAAAACAATGTCAAACGCATGGTTATTGCTGCTGACATTGTGGCACAATAGATGTTGAAAAAGAAAACAAAAAAAAAAAACACAGTCACCCGTCTTAAGAGATGTATTTGCGCTGATAGAAGTCAAAAAGAATGACGACAACGTCATTTTTGCCATTTTTAAGCGTTGTTACGTATGATCTTAGAACGTATTTTTTTATTTCATCTATGACTTCTCTAATGAATATATGAAGGATTTACGTAAGTTGTTTCCTGGGATGTGTTTTCTTTTATGTAAGTGTCCCATCATAATTAATTTTTTTCGAAAGTCAATTCCATTGTAACCCTTAGTATTGTAAATATTAAAGCCATCATGACAAAAAATTTATAAATTTTCTTAGCAAATGCGTATTTAATGGATTTTAAACATTTTGTCAACTAACAAAGGATAAATGTAGGGTTTTTTTCGAATTGTAAATTGCTTTACCTTTAATATCAAATTTAATCGCACCACTATTCAACAAGGCAACTGAGTTAGTAAAAGTTAGTCAGTCTTGTGTGAAGACGCGGTGTGTTTGAAGAGAATAATCGTGGTTTGAAGATCTCCGTTATAAAGATCTGTCGAACAATTGTCTAGAAATTGTTTTTGTTTATGCAAAGGAATTAAAAATAAAGCAATTGTTGTTGTTTACATAAAGTTGTGAACAGTGGCACACATAATTGTTCGAATAATAAGAATTTAATTAAAACTAAATGGAAATTTATTTTTATTTTATTTGCAATCTACGAGCTCATATTTTAAATGTTTTTAAAAGGTAAAAACGTAACAATATGAATTTCAAAGAAATATTTTACCTTTTTTGAACGTAATTGTATGTTGTTGCTTTATTGTCTCATGTAATATATGTTTTGGATAAATTAAATCTCATGTGCTAAATATTTATTTATTTATTATTAATCATAGCACAACAAGATAATAAACTTATAAATGAAAGTGCTATGGTAGTACATCAAAGAGGAAAAAGTAATAACAGATCATTGATTATATGAGTAATGAATTGTTTGAAGCACAGTGGAAATAAAAATGAATGAATGAAGTGTTTTAACCTCGAGAAATAGCAATCGATACAAAAAATTAGGATCAGAAAATGAGTATATGTAAAAAATAAATTAGGAAAAATACAAATATAAAGAAAAATACAAACGAAGAAAAATATATACATATAATATATACATATAATGAAACTTAAATAATAAATTAGAAAAATGAAAATTATTAATTACTAATAAAAATGAAGAGTAAAAATGTATAAAACAATCAAAATATATTACAAACTACTTAAACAGAATGTATAGCTCCTTTTTGAACTTAGTTGCATTGCCTATGTTCTGAATATAATTAGGTAGTGTACTCCAAAGACTGATGGTGTGTATAAAGAACTGTCGTTTCGACAAAAGAGTCCTATGCCTTAATTGGATAATTTTCCTACCGCGGTTGGATCTAGAAAATCTAATCCTGCTAAATAAGTATACTGGCTGTTCCAAAGTAATAATCTTATGGAGGAGAATTAGGCACTTAATATTCAATAGATTATCAAAATAAATACCACATATCTGGTAAGAAAATTGTGATATATGGTCCCGACGTCCCTTAATAAATACATATCTGGCTATGTTATTATAAGCCAAGTTGAGTTTCCGCCTATCATCCGCATCACAGTTTGCGAAAATTTCCGATCCCTATAAAAGAACAGGAATCAAAAACCTTTTAGCTAGTTGCTGGGGTATGGCAAAAGGAGTCGAATCTATAACAGCCCATAAGTTCCTAAGCATACCGTAAACTTTACCAACGATGACATTAATGTGGTTAGACCATGTTAGCCGACCATTAAAGATAACACCCAGATTAGGTGCCGATTTAACAAAATCAATTTTATTCCCCCTGATAATAATTTCCAGCACATCAAATGCTCTCTTAGTCCTGGAGAGCAATAAACATTTAGATTTAGAGGGATTTATACAAAGTCCATTAGCACTAGCCCAGTTGTCAAATTTCCGTAAATCATCGTTGATCGTGTCTATACATAGTCCGATATTATCAATATAATTTTAAATATTTTATGGGCGACACAGCATTGTAGATTGTAAAATTAACACAAAAAACTCCTGCGAATTCAGCAGCCGCCTTTTCATTTAAAGGCGTCTCCAGTTTGGTGGTCATAACTGGCTCTAAATCGCATAATCCTCGCGTGGTACGCAAGGTCCCAGCCCCGAAATTGTTCCCTAGTGTTGCGGATCCACCATCCTTATGTTGCCGCACTATTATACGAGGCACCTTTCACTTCCAAATCTGATGGCAAAGCGTTGTGAATATGCACTCTTTGGTTGGCGTCAAGACATTGGCCCACAATTCGGACACGTAAGCGCACTACATCGATTAATCGTCGGATGTCAATAACATCTTAAATGCTAGCGTCAGGGCATATAGAACGCGCAGATCTGCTATGCGCAATATCGCCAAAATTAGCGCCTAAGAACCCGCACTATTATTCGAACGTGAAAAGGAACGCTTGGCTTGGGCTACGGCCCACCAAACCGTCCTCCGCCTTTATGGCGGTCGCTTAGAGGCAGAAATCTGCAGAGCTAAACGCTTCCCTCCAGCCCGTTTGGCATCAAACGACCTAACGCAGTAAGTTCTAGAGCCGCCCTTTGGGCCCTCACAAGAATGAGCAGTAGGCCCTTCAAGCCTTTCAGTAAGGTTACTAAGGGGAGCTTTAACTGGACGATCATAGATCAGAGGGCACCTTCACTCCCTCTAGTTAGAAGTTGGTGGAGCGAACCCTCCTTAAGATTTTCCTCGAGGTCATGACCTCCAACCCTAGCTCTTCACCTAAGTGACGCGATGTAGGTTGGTTTCAAGGGCATATAAAGATGATAACCTGCTCAGATCTCCGATTTTTGCAGCTAAACATGGCGGCTATCAGCAAGATTGGTGAAGTCTGAGCAAGAGCCAAGCTTGCAGATATCTCTCTGGACCAGGTACATCACCGCTACTGGTTAATTGCTAGAACCCCGGCAGACCCGTCCGCCACGAGGCCGTTTTGTAGATTCTCACAGTCAGCAACACGGACATACCCAAAGGTGCCCACCAATAAGTGATTACAGCGAGGCGATACATGAATTTAAGCCGTCCTATATTATTAATGTTCCATTCATGCATTAAATTCCAATCTTCCTTTTCAATTGCTCTTTAAAGTTTCTGTTTCAACAAAATCATGAAGTCATTCGTTTGCATTATCCTGTTTGTTTATGTCTCCCAAAAGTAATTTGTCATAATTTATTTTATTTTTTTCAATTTTCTTGTTACAATTTTTCTATTGTATCGTTTCTATTATTAATGTCGCAACTAGGAGAACAACGACAGGTGTTGTAGGTAGGAGTATTCGGATTAAGCTAAATACAATAATTTTAAGTAAAAAACAGCAACAAAATACAACAGTCTATACGAGCATGAGAACACAAAGTGTCGCAAAAACAATGTCGGTTCGAAACGTCCAGTAATTGACTTAATTTTTCAAAAATAGCAAGAATGCTTGCAATTGTGTCAACTTGTGTACAGTTGCAATGTCATTTTTCAAACAACAATAATAAACAAGTCGTTATTGGCAATTGTGGTATAATTAATCTAGATAAACTCGTTTATCGTCGTTTCCTCTTTCTCTCTCGCTCTCCCTTTCTCTCTTTGTTTTAGAGGTATTTCTCTTAACAATGTGACAAATGAATATTTATTGTAATTGTTATTGTTACAATATTTTTCACTTGTTTTTCTTTCTTCTTTTTGTAATGAAAATAATTTTTACGAGAATATACAAAGGAGTGGAATGTAATAATAGATATTTATGTCAGGAAGGTAAACATTTACAATTGCAGTAGTAATTCACAATCGATTTATTTGCGTTACGTTTCTTAACGTTTTGATAAAATTTATCTTCTTGCATTTCTCATTTTTTGTATTAGACATATCAAAACGCTTGCACTTATTGCTCTTGACGTCGTGTAACAAGTGCAATTTTGGATGGAAATAAAAAGTAATAATGTTGTTTACATTCTATTCAATCACATTTTTCATAATTTATGCTAGCAAAGCATAAAAACTGGCCATTTTTATTGAAAATTAAAAATCTAGATACTGGCGTTTTGCTTTTACATCGCTCAACATTAAAATTATAAAGAAAAGCCACAAAAACCAAACAATGCATTACACAAACCTGTTTACAAACTATCGTACCGCTTAACATAACAACAAACACTAGAAAAAAAAAAGCAAAAATATACCAACAACACTACAATAATAAACTGACTGTTTACACTGCCTGAAGTGACTGTAGTCTAGTAGGTAGTAAATCCAGGGTTCAAACCCCAGGCCAGACATCAAAATAAAATACAAAAAGTATTTCTTCGGCGACTTCCTCTCACTAGATTTTTGGCAAAAACTTTGAGAGTAAATAAAAAATTGCCATGAAAAGTGTCTCAAAAATCTGTCGCTTGGAGTCGACTTTAAACTGCTGGTCCCGCCACTGATGTATAAAATTAACACACCCAACATAAGTGGTGTGAGAAGCTAGTTCGTAATCCTGGCTGAATGGTTGTAATGGCCAATTATGTTACTCTGCCATATAAAATGCGAGTGAGTCAGTGAAGTTCAGTCAGTCTTGTGTTAAGACGCGATGCTTTTGAAGAGAGTAATCGTGGTTTGAAGATCTCCGATACAAAGATCTGGTTAACGATTATTTAGTGATTGTTATTGTTTATGCAAAGGGTATAAACAGAGGACTAACAAGGAAAAGTAACTGTTGTTGTTTACATCAAGTTGTAAACAGTGGCACACAGAATTGTGCGAATAATAAAGAATTTTAAATAGAACTAAACACAAATTTATTTTTATTTCATTTGCAATCTGATAGCCCATATTTTAAACGATTTCAAAAGGTAAAAACGTAGCAATATGAATGCTTTATAAAGATAGGTTTTCAAAAGAACATGTCATTTTAAGTATCGTCCATTGGATGCTACGACTTTTTACCACGTCATCTGTTGTCCAGAATTCCAAAAAAAACGTACTTTTTTGGCCAAGAATGAAACACGTACGTATTCCAGAGAGAATGTTGTGCAAGATATCGAAACAAATCGTAGTCACAAGAGACAAGGCCTGGGTTATCCAATCAAAACGTTTTTCAGACATATAAAATGAAACCTAGAGCAAGCCTTTCTTTCTTCTGTCACGAATCTTGTTCGAGTAATGTTTTAAACTTACGATCTTCATACCTTTTTAACTAAGCCGGACGTTCTTTGTCTTTGACGTCAAAATCATCACCAAACCACTCAGTACACTGTGTTTGTTATACAGCACTGTGTTTGTTCTACGCAAAAAAGTGACTGAACCAAAATTCTCTCAAATGCTGTTTATTGCGGTAGTTTGAAAGATTTTCCATCTCGATAGAAAAATATGACGGATGTTGACAGCAAAAAAATAATTCATTAGAATGACATATACTTTGGTGTCGTATTGATTGGTGCCATTTAATGTAAATGTCCAGATTTTAAGTTATACACGCTGTGATTGATGTTTAATTTATTTTTAATTCGATTTGTTGGAGCTAAGCTACCGTTTAAACAGCATTTCCCACATAGTGGGCGCCTTTTACTTTGTATATAAGTGCACAGTGTTCTTGCCCAACAGAAAAATAGTTGTTTTGGGATTACCACATAAATGAGTACCAAATAGCATCAACCAACAACGGAGTAGAAATAAACAGCTTGTCAGACAGACGAAAGATAAGAAAACAGGCAAGGTACTTGGATTAAACCGACCATAATAATGGTAGAGTTTCTAAGAGTATGTCGTTGTGCAATGCCTACGTATGTTGCCGTGCAATGCTTACATTTGATTCTTATTTAAAATGCCAGAGATAGAGATAAAGTAGCTGTCGCCTCTTTGTCTAAATACAGTTGCATATAATTTGTATGTGTTACAGTATTTGAAAAATGATGTGTCACTCTCTAAACGTACAGCAAATGTGTGTGGGTTGCTTTATTTAAATTTTTTCTTCAAGTATTTAATGTAAACTTTTTGGTTTTTGTTTACTGCACTGTTGTTACTTTTATTTGGAAATTAGTTGAATAAAATTTTAGCACATAATGCATCATGTCTACATGTGTTTTCATTTATGTGTACCTTAACTGTTTTGCTTTGCGTTGTATTACCAGTTTCCTCCAAAATCTTTTGTATTTTGTCCAGAATACAATTTTACGCTGTTTGGTTGATTTTTTTTTTGCTATTTTTTGATTTGGGAAAGAAAATTTAAATAAAAATTGGGACTTATTCGTTTCGAATTTCGTAAAATTGTAATAAGTTTTAAGTGAATTGGCGAAAATTAGAATAATGATATGCTCAGATCTTCTGAATACTATTGTTACGGTTTTAACTTTTTAAAAACGTTTAATCTGAGCTCGTAGATTGCAAATAAAAATAAAAATAAAATTGTGCTTAGTATTAAATTAATAGGAAGCAACAGATACTTTAGGAGTTTGACAGTTGTGGAAACTATATCTATAAAATTATTTGTCATTTACTCAGTCTGTTTGGGATGCAATTCAAGCCAATGGACACGTGCAAATAATAAAATTGTTTTATTATTTTTGAGGCTTTGGCTCGGACCATCGGAGATTAAGATACAGGCCTAATGAAAATATTCACAACGTTTGTCCTTATCCAGGGAAATTTCGTATCTTTCAAAGGCAGGTCTTATATGGGTTGCGGCACATAGGGATATCATTGGAAATTGTCTTACTGAGTAGCAGGTACGAAATTCACAATCTCAATTAAATTGAATTGAATTAAAATAGAATATTATCCACCCGTTTGACAAGGAAGCTCAATCTCGTTGACAGCATGAAGGTGCGTGCAATATTGCTACATTTTGATAGACGCGTATATATGAAAGGAGGACCGTCTCACTTCAATGCTTTTTTTCAATGCCTTTTGCCAGTGTTTTGCCAGTGATAACTTAACACTGTATGGGAGTCACTCGTAATAATTATGAGGTGACAAAAGTAAAATGTAACTGTTCAAACAATCTCTACATGTATGAGCAAATATTTATGTCGCTACTGTTCTGTTCTCTCTCAACAAATTTGTTTGTTTGTATGCTTACCATTGGTAGAAGCTCTTCTGAATGTTTCGCTCGATCTTCCGTCATAGCTACTTATAATGTACTTACATTTTGGTGCAAATATACATGTGGTTACAAGTAAATAATTGGCATGAAACTTACATTACATACTAACAAATATTGACTGAAATCATATTCGAGCTTCCTTTTCTGTTCTTTGATATTTATTTCTGTCATAGTAGCATTTCAGCATTTGTCACTCAAATCAATGTCACCTATTGACATTGAGGTACTAAAATGAATTGGTTAAAGAGAATATGTAACATATGTTATAACATATAACATAACATAAAATAATAATTGTGGAAGAGAGAGAAAGGAGTTATTGTAATGCCCATAAATGGATGTATATATCATACATAGATTTGAAGGACCTAAATTATTATAGGTTAGGTTAGGATAGATAAGATGGCGAATCCTGCATGAAAGAAGAGGTTAGTATTTAGGTCCTTCGACATGCCTACCGAAGGGATAGCAAAAAATCTGAGATGAAAAGTTTTTCAAAAAAAACTTTCGCTAGGAGTCGACGGTAGGTCCCGCCACTCACGTATAAAATTAACACACACAACATAAGTGGTGTTAGAAACTAGGTCGTAATCCTTACTGAAGGGTTGTAATGACTAAGTATGTATGTGTTATGTATGTAGCGTACCATGGCCATTTCATCAGCAATGAAATTTTCAATGATATCGCTAATTCTCCAAACCATATAAGAGTTACATTTGAAAGATCCGGACGGATGTTAAAGCTACACAAAGTTACTAAATTATACGTACGGTTAAAAAATTGCCGAAATTTTTTAACTAATCCGTTTTCGTTGAAAATTTTTATAGTTTCCTTGATGTTAAGACGGTCTTTTGCATTGGTTAAAAAATTTCTGAAATTGAACTGAATTGTGGCCCTGCACAGGCCCACAAAGGTATACATCCGATTTACAAATTTCACAAATTTCGAAACCAAAGCAAAAGACCATCTTAAAATCGAAGAAAGACGTCAAACAATTATAAATATTTTCAAAAAACGGATTTTTTAAAAAATTTCTGAAATTTAGGCCTGTGCAGGCCCACAAAAGTGTACATCAGGCCCATAAAAGTTAACAAATTTCAGAAATTTTTTAACCAAGATCGTCTTAAAATCGAGGAAAGTTGTCAGACAATTACAAAGATTTTCAACGAAAACGGATTAGTTAAAAAATTTCTGAAATTTGTTATCCGTATGTATACTTTTGTGGCTATGTGTAAGTTCGTTAAGGACTTAATAGCAACCTGGATGCTCAAATAAATCTAGATATTTTCAGGGTAAATCCCACCAGCCAACAAGCATTGCCTCTCTTAGTCAATGCGATAATGTACGGCTAAGCCAAGGCGAGAGTATATTTGAAAGATGTATTTAAAAGAAGAGGAAGTATTTTGTTGTAAGACATTCGTTATTTCGTTTCTAATAACCTTATCCCATTATTTCATAACCATTGTTCGAATATGTTGTTAAGAAAAGACGACTTGAGTGCGATTCACCAAGGCATTTCCCGACGCTCGTTATCTTTTCTTCTTATACAGTGTCCCTTATTAAACGCTTCAGTTTGAAAGATCATTTATATGTTGAATATAAATATATAAAATCGTTCAAATATCCTCTGCGAATACTCTGGTTGGAGCTCATCCCAAAAATTCCATATTCCGTGATTATGGCGTATAATTCAGACTGAATGTTATTAATGGCTCGTTGGCTTGTAGCCACGTCGAGGTTTGTGACCGTATACTCCTGATACTTAAGAAAATTCCACAAGCAAAATTCTAACGTTGTCAAATCGCACGTACTCAAATCGCTCATGCAGAATATGCAATGTGGTATGAACTGTGTGATAAGTAGTACCGTCCTGTTGAGATCACATGTCAATTCAGGCCAAAGGCAATAGGCAATCATCCGTTAAGAGTGATGATCTGGCCAAAGTAGTTCTCAAGGAAATATTGACCATTTACGCCAAAGTACAACAAATAATGAATTTCTTCGGGATGCATTAGATGCTCATTTAACTCATATGAGTTAGTATCGTTCCAAAAATATTTTTACGTTTTAACCTTAAAGAAAAGTTTAAAATATAAGCTCGTAGATTGCAAATAAAATAAATCTGAGTTTAGTTTTAATTAAAATTCTTTATTATTCGCACAATTCCGTGTGCCACTGTTCACAACTTTATGTAGACAACAACAATTGCCTTTTTTGTTATTCCTCTGTTTATACCCTTTGCATAAGTAATAACAATTACTAGACAATTATTCGACAGATCTTTGTAACGGAGATCTTCAAACCACGATCACTTTTTTTCAAACTCACCGCGTCTTCACACAAGACTGATTGAACTTCACTAACTCAGTCGCCTGCTGTGTCCTTCCTGTTTTAAAGCAAAGTAAACAGTCTGATGAATGTTCTTGAAAGCGAATGTTCATGACTTCGACTTCTCGAAATCTATATAAATGTAAACATCGTAGTTTTCGTAACAATATTTTAGAATTTTTAAGTTTGTTCAGGTAACCCAGGAATGGGACTCAACGCTGAAAGTGATTTTTCGATGATTTCGAACAGAATACCCGTTTTGATAAATGATTTTATTATTTGCAGGTGGTGTTGAATACTGAAAATACGGCAACTAATTTGACAGCTGTAGCTTTAAGAAGATCACAATTATCAACTGCCAGAGTTGGCAGATCCTTGTTGGACCACCCGATAGCTTGTATTAAAATATTTTTCAGAAACTCTAGAGCTTAGTATTTTAGGTTAAGAGGCTCAATGTAAAAAATCTGCTCGAGACTAGAGTTCAGTGAATGTTAATTAGCGTTGATTTATTTATTGAAAGTTTAACTAATTTCTCTCAAATGACTTGATTTTACACCTGTGCTGGTATTGAATAGCTCGCAGAATGAATCTTTAAATGCATAATTGTAATGCTTATTTACGTGTCAAAAAAAATCTTGTGAAAGCAATACAAGTGATTGGTAAATATTTACCAAAAGCATTGTTTTGTATCTCTTGTCTTCATTGCATTACAGACAAAATCTCATAACGGCAAAGATGCTGACGATTTCCAATTATCATAAACAAATCAATTTTATTTGTCTTAACCATTTGACGTCATTCTGATGATTTAGTTTTATAATTGAGTGCACCGAGGATGGATTATAAAAGCCTATTTGAAATACAATATTTATTTACTTATTTATTTCCACTTATTTTTGTCATTTTTTGAATTGTTTGTTTACTTTTAATCTTTATTGTGTTATTTTTGTTTTATTTCTATTGTATATTTTGTTTCTATTTTATTTGATACAAAATAAGGATATACATAATGTCTTACTTGCTGTCACGTTTTTACCTTTTAAAATGTTTAAATATTTAAATGTTTAAAATACAATTGCTTTTCTTGGCTATCCCTCTGTTTATAATCTTTGCATAAACAATAACAATTACTAGACAATTATTCGACAGATCTTTGTAACGGAGATCTTCAAACCACGATTACTCTATTCAAACGGACCGCGTCTTCACACAAGACTGACTGAACTTCCCTAACTCCGTCGCCTGCTTTGCTTTGCCTTTTATATGACAAATTAAACAGTGTGATGAATGTTCTTGAAGGCAAATGTTCATGACTTCGGCTTCTCGAAATCTCTATCTTTGTTTACATTTATTAATGTTGTTTCTGGATTTTGGTTTACTTGTTTACCTTTTTTTAATGCTGGTGTTATATCAAGCAGTACGATAATAGGCTTGTTACTGCATTGTTTTGTTTTTGTAGCTTTTGTTTATAATTTTAATGCTAAGCGATGTAAAAGCAAAACACCAGTATCTAGATTTTTCCATTTTCGTAACAATATTTGATGTTCATTTCTTATTTAAACCGGAAAATATCATACAACTATACATATTATCTGAATACGAATACAAAGATATTCTAAAGAAGGAATAAAGATATTGTCACAACAGTATCTGCATTAAGTATGCTGTTTGCAGGTTGTTCGAATAATCATATCAGTTATACAAACAATTATGTTGAAAATGTGTGTGTGGTGTATACACCAAAATAATTTTTTTCTTCCCTTTTATCTTATCGCACCTGTACTCCGAAATGCATATAAATTATGTTGAAAGTTAGCCATGAAGCCTTTTGTGCTGCAGCAACAACAGTGTTAAAAAATATATGATTTCAGCATGAGGCAGACAAGTACAATAATCCACTTCATCATGTATGAATTAAATTATAACTGACACTATAAAGGCAACATTGACTTTGTCAGCACCTAATTTCGATTTGACTGCCTGGCACAACGTTATGCCTGTCATCAGTGCATAAGTTTCGTTAGTGTTTGTCTATCTTTTCTTACATCACTTGTGTGCACATTCTGTTGATTTCTCACTTTTTTGTTTGTTTTTTCTTTTCGAAACAAAAGCGTTAAATAAAGTTATCACCGGCGGTGTTTCCATTTTTTGGTTTGTCACTTTTTAAGGAGAGAACTTTTTCTTCAGGTCTTTTGTGTCTTTTAAACCAAAAGTATCTTTTAAATATCGTGCACCTCATGTATTGAACTGCATGCATTTCAATTGTTTCTTTAGTATAGCATGTGTCCTTTATTTCTTGTGTTGTTTTTTAAAATGTGGCAAGTATTTCACGATACAACAACAACTACGCCACACACAAGTTCATCTGTTACTTACACTGATTCTTTATCAGATTTGATTTCATTGGATTGGTAACCCAGTTTTTTTCGACAGAAAGTGCACTTACGCCAACGGTAAACTTGAAAAGGCACACAAATTTTGAGTAGCATTTATATAAAAAACGTTAAGACAATGCATTTCGAAAATGGGAGAAGTTTTATGACTCACGACTAACATAAGAATATTGAAGAACCAAATTGTCTGTTGTTTTCTGTGACTGCCAAACTTTGTCTCCCAACTTTGAATGTCAACTTAAACAAGTCATGTCAGGTAACTTAAAATATTTTTATACATTATAGGTTGGCACTTCAGTGGAATGCAATTCCAACACAATAATGCAATGCAATGCATTGCTATAAAGTAGCGATGAGCGATCCAGTGATTTTTGAAGAACGTTGTTCTCAGTGAACGTGATTTGTTAATCACTGTTCTTTAAAACAGTGATTGTGATCACAATATTCCAAAAGAAAACAATAAAGACAATAACATATTTTATTAAGTCGTAAGAAAGAGACAACTAGATACATACTACGAAAAGACTACTAAACAAAATCAAAGTGGTGTCATCAATGTTATTATTTTTAATGTAATTTTTTTTATATGAAGTTTGACAATTAAGTTTCACAGAAAGTTCATGTATAAAAGACAAAAGTAAATAATCAGCATCATCTAATAGTAATTCTGCCTCGCTCAAAATAAAATGAAATAAATTTGAGTATGTAACAATTTTGAAAGAATGACATTATAAGTAACTGTTATTTGGCAATTTCAATCACTGTAGTTACCAGTGAATTATCAATCACCGTGATTAAATCACAGTTTTGAAAATATCGCTCATCTCTACTATAAAGGCTATAACAGCCTTTAACTGAGAAATGATGCCAATAATTTTAAAGCATCTCAACTCGCTTGCTATGTTAAAACATACATAAATGGTAATTACAACCCTTTGGTCTGGATTATGACCTAACTTTTCACACCATCTATGTTGAGTGTATTAATTTTATACATGAGTGGCGGGACCTACAGTTTAAGTTGACTCCGAAGGACATATTTTTGAGAAACTTTTCATGGCAATTTTATTGCCAGAAATCTGCTGAGAGGAAGTTTTGTTGGAGATGTCTGATCTGGGATTTGAACCGAGGCCAACACCCTACCTACTAGACTACGGTGACTACATCTCTGTTAACAGCACACTCTTTATACTACATATTGCATTACGGCAGTACATACCAGATTGCTCGACATTCTAGATGTTTTTCTACTAACGCTGTTATTCCTATAAACTGTATGACGGCTTATACTATTGTAGCCTTATAGCTTTACACATAACATAATTGGTCATTACAACCCTTCAGTCAGGATTATGACCTAGTTTCTCACACCAATTATGTTTTGTGTATTAATTTTATACATGAGGGGTGGGACCTACAGTTTAAAGTCGACTCCGAACGACATATTTATGAGAAACTTTTTATGGCAATTTTATGTACTCTCAGAGTTTTTGCCAGAAATCTGCTGAGAGGAAGTCGCCGAAGAAATACTTTTTGTATGTTGTTTTGATGTCAGGCCTGGGGCTCGAACCCTGGCGTTAAGTCTAATAAGGCAACACAGTACCTACTATACTACGGCGACAACTTATTTAATAAATTATATCGCGTATTCCATAAAACACTTCCTATCTTTAAATGAAAATAAATCAAAGTGTGTGTGAGATACCAACGAAATTTTTATTGTTTGAATGATCTATTGATGCCATATGTGAACTATAACATCGTTCAAATGTCCGCCACGGCTATTATGGGTAGATCACATCCAAAATATATAATCTTCCATGACTCTGGTGCATAAATCAGGCTGAATTTGATCGATGGGTTATGCTTTTAAGAACGCTGTAGTTTGTGGCGCTTTTTTCGCTTTTACCTGCAACTTAAGAACACCTCACAAGAAAAGTATAAAGGTGTCAGATCGCATGATCTCGGTGGCCAGTTGACATTACCTCTACGTGAGATAACCATGCCCTCAAATTGCTCGTGCAGAATATCCAACGTGGCATGAGTATTGTGGCACACAGGCAATCTTCTTTATGTTGGTTATAGAAAATTTGGGGCGCCAGAGGGTGTCAAGCTAATTCTGTGTCTTGGCTCTTGTAGTCAGTGGTGAAGACGAAGAAAAAAGTACCAGTTACCCACAATTTATTCGCAGAGATCCACACTTTTATAAAACTATCAGAATGTTGAGTGTTGTCGGTTGAGAACACCGAAATGTGTTTTACTTTAAAGCGGCTATTTAACATAACCTAGTTTTCCATATTAGAAGTCACTATAGTATGGTAGTATGTAGGCTTATTGGACGTGAGGCCGTGGTTCAAACCCCAGACATGGGGTGAAAGAAATATTTCTATGGCAATTTTCTTTCTCAGAGGCCTTCTGGCAAAAACTCTGAGAGTAAATAAAACTGCCATAAAAAGTTTCTCAAAAAACTGTCGTGTGGACTAAACCTTAAACTGTAGGTTACGCCACTTATTAATAAAAAATTAACACACACACACTGCTGTGAGACACTAGTTGTGATTTAAGGGTTGTAACGATCTGTTAAGTAAGTGAGTAAGTTTTCCATACTTATCTTCAATAACTCAGCCCTGTGTTATTGAATGATATATGCATTAATGGTAATTTTGAAAAACATACCGAATAAATGAAAACTAATTTAACAGATGTAGCATCCACAAGATATCTGCTATTAGTTGTCGAAGTTGGGGAGTCCCTTTTGGTTCACCCCAGAATTTTGCAGAACTTTCCAGAAAGTGATTTGGATTTCAGGTTTAAGGACGTCAATTAGCGTTGATTTATTTTCAGAGAATTTAGCCACTCTTTATTCAAACGACTTGACTTTACACCTGTACTTGCACTAAATATCTCGCAGAATGAATCCGAAAAATAAAACTTCTGTTGAAAAAAAGAAAACGGCAGACCATTTAGTTCCTTTAATTCATTATTTTAAAGAGTTTCACCCTTAAGTCAAGTCTTTTATGAAAGCTCTTAAGCACTCTCAACATTAAGTTCTCCTCAGGTAATCCAAGTCAAATCATTTTCCAATAAATTGTCTGTGTTAAGCCTTTTCTTTCTTGCCTATATTATCCATACTTTAAAAATATTTTGTCATTTCCTACTTGGCTACCTACTCAACCGTGCACAGTTTTATTCCTTAAGCCTTTAGCCATATAAAAAAGTATCAATAGCGCCTAATAGCATTTTGCTTTTGAAGTGTCTTGTTGACAGTTGTGTCATCAACACTTTTTTGTTGCTTTCATTTCATTCAGGCAGCAATGTATGCTGTTGCATGATGTCAACAGCAGTCAATTGAACGAACGCAGTATGGTGAGAATGTGTTAAAATAAAGTACACGATATATTAATAATACTGGCGAGAATAAAAAAAAACCAGAGACTGGGAAAACATACAGGCTGGCCGAATACGGAATGTTAAAATGAAGCAATGAAACTTACCAATAATAAAAATAAAATTTGGTTACTGCTCACAAGAATACAAACAAGATAACAACAGCCTGCTATAAAATAATGGGAAAGTTAAAAAATAAAAAAGGTGACAGTAATTTCAACTCGACTACTGGATGCTCCCAATACGGCAATATTGTTACGAAAATGAAGACAAGCCATATACTGGTGTTTTGCTTTTAAATGGCTTAACATTAAAATTATAAACAAAAGCTACAAAAACAAAACAATGCAGTAAACAAACCTGTTTACAAATAATCGTACTGCTTAATATAACAACAAATATCAGCATAAAAAAGATAAACAAGTAAACAAAAATACAACAACAAACACCAGCATAAAAAAGTGGTAAACAAGTAAATAAAAATCCACAAACAACACTACAAGTATAAAGGTAAACAAAATACACCAACAACAATATTAAATGTAAACAACGATATTTATATTTATAGAGATTTCGAGAAGGCGAAGTCACGAACATTCGCCTTCAGGATCATTCATCAGACTGTTTACCCTGCCATATAAAAGGCAAGACAAAGCAGGCGAGTCAGTTAATGAAGTTCAGTCAGTCTTGTTTGAAGACGCGGTTTGTTTGAGGAGGATATTCGTGGATTGAAGATCTCCGTTACAAAGATCTGTCGAATAATTGCTTAGTAATTGTTATTATTTATGCAAAGGGTTTAAACAGAGGAATAACAAACAAAGCAATTGTTTGTTGTTTAGATCAAGTTGTGATCAGTGACACACAGAATTGTGCGAACAATAAAGTATTTAATGAAAACTAAGGACAAATTTATTTTTATTTTATTTGCAATCGGCGAGCTCATACTTCAAACGTTTTTAAAAGGTAAAAAACGTAAAAATATTATAGTTTCTAAAGAATGTACACAAATATGAGGGTTTTATCTGAAGAAGAATTACCTTAACTTACCTACTAAAGGCACGAAGGTTGAATTGGACATTTCGTCCTGCACCTAGAGAAGTTGTAGCGGACATTTCAAAGATGTTATGTTCCTGACATGATGGTCTCTATAGGTCTTTCAAGCGAATAAAACGTATGCAATCATATCCCATTATTTACATTTAGAGATAGGAAGCGCTTAGAATAAGGCCTTTTAATAAACACAGAGCTCTGCGGCTCCTATAACAACTTTATAGCATAAATACTTTCTGGGTTATCTGTGCTCCATCAGAATCTCACAAAATTGTGGAGAATTACGGTCACCACTTCCGTAAAAAGTTTTCATGATTTTTATGCCTTTGAAATGAGCTTTATTAAGCAAAATATATATATATGGTGGTTAGATCGATATCGTTTTGTAATCACCCTATCGGCGTAGAACTGGCTAAAGGCTGTTCCATTTAAAATGTTAAACCATTAAAAGAGATCCGCCGAGATTGGAAGAAGTATAAACCCAAGATCTGGTGCAAGGTTGGGGCATTGTGGGAGACAAATGCATCAATATTTCCTAGGAATATTCTTTTAATTTCACAAGTATAATTAAAGCTGTATACAGACTGGATGTAATGATAGAACACAACACGTTTTCTGTTGTTTAATTAGAAGCCGAGAATCCAACATAATTTACACATTTTTTCATATGATAATTTGAATAGCGCTTCAGAAATTGTTAAATTAATTTGTGGTATATGTTATAACATTTTCAGTTTCCCTATTTTACCCTTTAAGAATTAAGATTTTCAAAACGAAAAAACAAATGTAGCCTATGACACACATATTTTATGGAAAAACTTACCGTACAACACTTTGGACCTGCGAAATAAATGGAAATCTACTCAGATGTGCTTGCAAACTGCCTTTTTCTCTGTTCAGCTACCATTTGCTTTTTCTACGAGGCATTATTTATATCCTCTTTTATGTTTTTATTTGCCAGAACTATGCCAACAATGCCAAAGCACAAGGTGAGTAAAAGCAAACGTGTTAACATAATATTATTTTTGTCGCCACATAATAGTTTAAGGTCTTCATATGCAATCTTTCACAATGTATTTTAGTTTATGAAAAAAAAACCTTTTCCACATTTTTATAGAAAACATGCTTTAAGCATACTTTTTCAAGTTGTAGTAAATTCGTGCAGAGCAATTTTCATAAAAACAGGAGATTTCTTATTACAGGACCAAATGACAAAGGTTTTCATCTCAGTAGTTTATAAAGAATAAGCTATGATAATCGCGAATTTAAGAAAAAAATAATAGAACTAGCATCGTCATGACGATAAGTCATGCATCTTAGCCATCTCATTGTCCTATTATGCTCCCACCAATAAAATTTCCAAGCACGTAAAATTCATAGAAAATTCCTATCGTGTATGTTTTTGCCAATTTCTTTTAATCATAGGACAAGAATGTCTTGTAAAGATATGATATAGAAGCATACCTGTCCTAAGCATACCTATCGTTCTATTCAATTCTTTTGTATCCACACATACATAGTGGGTCATTACAACCCTTCAGTCAAGAAACGATCTAGTTTCGCTTTATGAGTGTATTCATTTTATACATAAGTGGCGGACCTACAGTTTAAGTCGATTCCGAACAACAGATTTTTGAACAACTTTTCATAGTAATTTTATTTACACTCAGAGTTTTTGGCAGAAATCTGCTGAGAGTAAGCCACCGAAGCAATATTTTTTCATATTTTCGTTTTGATGTTTGACCTGGGGTTTGAACTGTGGCCTTAGGTCTAATAAACCAACACACTACCTACTAGACTACGGCGACTTCGTTTAACAACAACAAAAAATTACATAAAATATAGGATTGTTTAGAACCATAAGGTCATCCAACAGATATTTCTCCACTTTGTCAGTGGATGACGTCTATTTTATTGACGGATTAGTTGTCATTTGGAGCAGTTGGCAATTGACTCTAATGTTGATAGCAAAACTTTCTTCTGGACTGAGCCCCATTTCTAGATAAATGGTTAAGTGAACAAATAAAATTAAGGAATTTAGAGAAATACCAATTCAAATGAAATCCAAGAGAGTCGAATGCATACTGAAAAAAGTCAGTGTCTAGTGGTGTCATTGGTTCACATTTCTTCATTGTTTATGGCGAGCACTAAAGTTCGATGATTACCAACTTCTTATGGCTTGAATTGAATGATTTGACTTGAAGGTATTATGAACTATCCATTGAGACACTGAAGGTTTTTTCTTGTGGGGTATTCTTAGGTCGCAGGTATTTACGAATAAAACACAAACCATTGAAAACTTCCAACCCGCTTCACCTCGATGTTATATTCTTCACATAATGGCACCAATAGGTATTATGAACGATTAATAAATTTTGATGGTATCTCACACACACACTTTGTATTATATAAATTTAAAGATAGGAAGCCCTTAAATAATACTATACTCATACATAGGACATGTCGAAGACAATGCGCAAAATGAGAGTGGTAATCTTATTTTTAAACCTAATATGTTCTTCTAAATGTAGCCTTTCTATTTTAAAGTTAGTTTAACTAGTGACTTGAAGTCGTCGTAGTCTACATAGTAGGTGGTGTGTTAGACTATTAGAACCACACATAATTCAAAAATAGCTCAAACATATCGACCCTTTCACTCCCGCAATTTTCTCTAAAAGTAAATAAAATTGCCATGAAAATTGTATCAAAAAATTTGTCGTCCCTAGCCGATTTTAAACTATAAGTCCTGCCAATAATTGGTAAAAATAACAGACAGAACAGAGGTCGTAAGAATTATATTTCAGCTGCAATACTATAAGATACCAAGCTTGTGCATTTGATACTGTCCCCCTAATGATTATACAGAAGGTTCTGTATACTACGTCGATACCCTTCCTGATCAGAAAATGTCAGGCATTTCTCACTGTGGTGACAAGACATTTTGTCAATTATACCGGTCATATCCATACATGAAGACTGTATCGAAATGTAATGAATTATAACTGTGCTGTAATATATTTTACGAGTTGGCTGATATACTTTCGCTGATATACTTTTACGATGTCAGCGGGCTTTATAGTTTACTTTTTGCATAATTGCCGACCATAGCCGATAGAACAAGTCTCCATTTTTTAATTGATTTCTATCCGTTTGTGTGTGTAATAGAAAGTCATTCTTGTGTCGTTAAGCCCAATGGGCTTTGGCTTATTTCAATTTATAAAATATCTTTGTCAGCTTTATTCCCTATGCCTAAGAGATTTCATGGAAAATCATTTCATACTGTCTACCAGAGATCAGCAACGAGTATTCAAAAAGATGAGTAGAATCGAATCATACTCATAATTTCTGATACTTATAGGCATTCATGCTTATTTTAATATCATGGAACCGCCACTCATATTAAAAGTTTGAAGTGATCATTATATTCATACTTAACAACACGTATGATGTTGTTCGACACTCCATAACTCAACATATACACGAAGCACAATAAGTATGATTCGCGTACGAACACTAAAATACTCACTAAAAGGTTGTGTTTGCTCGGCTAACGGCTTTTTTTTTTTTTTTTTTTTTTTTTTTGTAAATTCGAGTCACTCGAAACATTTATAAGTATTATAAGTATTTTTCTAAAGTTATGGATCTGAATGAGTAGGCTTATGAATCAAACATTTTTCGAATGGTATGAGTTTGATGTCAACGTTGTACTCATACTCATTGCAACCTGTACTTATAAATCAACGTTGTAGTGAGTACGAATGAATCAGAGTAGTTAATTTTCAATATTGTTGACTCAATTATATTCAAAATTTCATGAGTGTTTATGAGTAGCAAAAAACGATTCATTACTGATCTCTGCTGTGTACAGCAAGTACAATGTCCATGTATATGAGTTTGAGGTCCTTTGCCCTTATTGAGGCAAAAATAACACCTACTTTTTTAAGCTCTTTTCAATTTATTCTACTCGAAAATTCTACGAAAAGTAGTTTTTGTTTGCTCATAAATATTTAAGACCTTAAAATAAATTTTGCCTCCACCATAGGAGCCATGTGAATAGAGTCTGTTAATCGCCAAGTCATATGCATATTGAATATGTGTTGTAAGCCATTGTTAAGGGTTGCATGAATGGAAGTGTTTAGCAGTAGATGAGTTTAGTTGGTCATATGGTGTTGTTTGTTTAGAAGAGCATCCTACGTTCGGTATAGTGTTACGTTTAAAGGAAATTTCATCATAAAATGTGTCGCAAACATTATTTGAGCTACTTCGGTGTTACAATATAATTTGGAAGTAGGATATCACGAAAGTTGATCTGAATTTTTTTTTGTGTTTATGGTCGCTTTGATATTTCATTTAAAGTAAACTGATGATAATGCAGTGGAAACAAAAATTATTTTCTGTACAGGTGTTGTTATATACACACAGAAATAACAAGTGATACAAAGACTTTATTGTGGTGTATAGTGGCACAAAAGTGTGCTTCAAATTCTTCTCATACCCCTTAAAAACATGAAGCCTATTTATCCTATTAAAACTAAACAACTTTATATTTCTATATATATATATATATATATTACGAATCTGTTTAACCCATATAGAAACGAGGACCCTGAGGACTAATAGAGATTGCAAATAAAATAAAAATAAATGTGTTTACTTTTAAATAAACCATTTATTGTTAGCACAATTCTGTGTGCCACTGTTCACAACTTGATATAAACAACAACAATTGCTTTTCTTTGTAATTGCTTTCTTTATACACTTTGCAAAAACAATAACAATTACTACAATTGCTTTGTTTGTTATTCTTCTTTACACTCTTTTGCGTAAACACTAACAATTATTCGATAGATTTTTTAACGGAGACCTTCACACCACGTTGCCTGCTTTGCCTTGCCTTTTATATGCCATCGTAAACAGTCTGATGAATGGTCTTTAAGTCGAATGTTCGTGGCTTCGCCTTCTCAAGATCTCCATGAATGTAAACATGTGGGCAATTCACATTTGTGTCGTGTATGTTGTATTGAATAGATTTGTTTGTTTGTGAACGCTCAATGCTATGCTGTATTGTGTATCTCGCGGCATTCAAACAATTTGGTAGTCCGAAACCAACACAACTTTTTAAAAACATATGAAAACATATACACATTTTTTTCATTCACACAATTTGATAGCACAAAATCAATACAACTTTTGAAAACATATGAAAAAGTTGTGTATAAGTGGATCGGATTGTTATATGAAAAATATCAACAACAATTATACACTGTTGTATGTTCTTCCAACAATACAATGAATACAACGCTACAACGGCTTGTGTGAATTGACCAATGGTTGTATCATTGTTGTTTGTGTATTTTGTTTACATTAATTGTTGTTGCTATTTCTGTTTACTTGTTTATCCCCTTTTTATACTGATGTTGTTGGTACATTTTTGTTTACTTGTTTATCATTTAAACAAGTTCATTGTTTTTGTCTTTGTAGTTTTTTTATCTTTTTAATGTTAAACGATGTAACACCATTTCCATTTTCCATACTCATATCCGAAATGTCCATTGAGGGTAAACAGTGTTGTCTCTACAACCTCAAGAATCGATTCTCTGTAGCCCATTCAGCGTTCATTTTGTTATCAAGATAGCCTGAAGGTAGCTGCAACCTAATAATTCAAAGTTGTAGTACATGCCAGACTTGCTCATTTTCGCAATTTCCAATATGTCAAGGCCCTGGAAAACGTTTTTTAAGGGCTTGGCAATTTAAAATGGCAAAACTACACAGAAATATTTTTAACTGTAATTTTTCATTATTTCGCCTTGGTCTAGATTTATTACTCTGACTTTGACATCTCGAGTAAAACAAAATATGAAAAAAAATATTTCTTTTTGCGACTTACTCTCAGCAGTACTCCAGCAAAAACTAGGTGAATTAATAAAATTGCCATAAAAAGTTTCTAAAAAATTTGTCGTTTGATGTCGATACTCATGTATCAAATCAACACACAACGTGGTGTGAGAGTTTAGGTTGTAATCCTAACTGAAAAGTTGCAATGGCCAATTAAGTAAGTAACTAATCCAATAGATAATTTCATGGCAGTTATAATTGAAATATTTACGCCGCGGCTAAGAGTCTCATAGTCAATTCGATCAGCCCAAAATAATGTAGTCTTATGGCGTTAATGGTGGCTTGAATACTGGTTTTCAATACGTTAAGAGTTGCTGGTCGGCTGATATCAATAAAGTGGCCTCACAAAGTCGCAAGAAGGAGCGAACTGAACCACTTCGGGTAAGAAAGTTGTGAACAAATTGATTATATTAGTCACGCTGTATGTCAAATTACGCTAATGTTTGTCTGATTTTTAAAAAATTCAGTTTCCAAAAATTTAGGCAACATTGCATGGTGGCAGTCATAGAAACGGCAACTCCTCCTTTTTATTTTGAAAGATATAAGAACCGATTGATGTTGCCGTCTTGATTTTCTAGGCGAAAATAGAAACGATGTGTAAGAGTTTATGGTTAGTGATTAAACCTCTAACTTTCTTAGCAGCATAACCGTCATATTTAGAATAATTCTATCAAAGTTAACCATAAGTTTTATTTGAGTTCGATTTGAACTGGTGGATTAATTAATAAGTCTTTGACTTTTATTATTAATTGTTTAATTTATTGTTCAAATTTTTTATAATTATATATATAATTATATAATTATTTAACACGCATATGGTCACTTTATCCACCACAGCTCATCGTTTTATCTGCGATGTTTATTTTCAAGAGTATGTGAGCACATAGTGTTACGTTACTTACCCTCACAATAGTTGTCTGACGTAAATTATGACATAAAACTCAATAAATATGTACAGCACGAAAGTGTGATACTCCTACAATGGAAACATTCAACCACCTAAACTCCCATATAGTATGTGTATGGTACTATAATATGATTTTTATTCATCCAAATATGGATTTAAGCCACTGAACCTTCAACTAAAAACACAACAGCCATTATGGTGGCCTTATTTTCTTTTTAAAGGGTTTTGAAAATATTTACAAAAGAAATTTGAATATGTATTAAAATTCACAAGATTTTTAGGGCGAATATAGAAACTGTGTGCTGTATATACAGCGTGCAGTAAAAGCGTTTAAAAATTAATGTTGCAAAATATACCATCACAGGAAAAGCTATGACTCATGCATTTATAATTCTGCTAAAAAGGCAAGGCCCTTCACTTAAGTATAATTCGTATGTTTTTGGTATCGCTTATAAAATTTAATAATTTACAAGAATTTGCTTTTGGATAGCCAGAATATTAAAATTATCGGGTCTTTTGTTAAGCGCCTCCAATCTTTAAATTTGAATCAAACAAATTATGTGTGATATATCTTCCAAACATTCACCCATCATGCGTTGACATATTTTCTTGTTTTTGGATAAATCCATGATTTGGCAAGTGCCTCTTTTTTGTACAAGTTATTAAAGACAGAAGCCACAAATAAATAAACAACAATCCATGTTATCAAATTATTTACCCAATAGAATATGTTCATATTATTTACTTTACTATCTCAAGAGGATACCGTGATGTAAAAAACTCTGAACACCTTTAACATATTTGCTAATGCTAATAAACACTTGATCTATTAATTTCAACAACATTGAGTATCAAAATATGGATTTTTTAATTAAACAACTATAGATAAGCGCATCTCGCCTTGTTTTATAAAACACACAGTATTTCAATAAAAAATTAAATATTTTTTTATTTATTTGATGGCTTATAATGGCATTAATTACTTCATTAAATAAACTGATGCTTGAGTGGCATATCAATAACAATTTTTTATGACACAATTTTATACATGATAGAATGCGTTAGAAGTAGGATAATGTAGCTTATGTTTCTATTACATTTAATAATTATCACTTCGCAGTGAAGAACTCTAAGAGTAAATAAAATTGCCATGAAAAGTTTCTCAAAATTTGTCGTTAGGAGTCGACTTTAAACAGTAAGTCCCAACAATCATGTATATAAGTAACACACACAACATAAGTGGTGTGAGAAACTAGGTCGTAATCCTTACTGAAGGGTTGCAATGACCAATTATGTATGTATGTAATAAAGCATATATTTTGTGATTCTACGCTAAGTAATAAGAGAAGACAATAGAAAAATGTATTTAAAATGTTTAAATTCTCAACAATATTTTTTCCATAGGTATTAGATTTGCTATAGCAGTTAACTTAAAAAATATTTAACGGCAATACTTTAACAAAAAAAATTTATATATATAACGGGCGATTTTTTAACTATTATCTTTTTGGCAACACTGGTTTAAACAGCTCACGCACGTTTCGTGTTTTGTTTCACTGTCAAACATCTTCAGTTTGGTCTATAATTTAACCATGAATCGTCTTACAAACGAACAACGCTTGCAAACCTTTGAATTTTATTATCAAAATGCGTGCTCTGTTAAGAAAGTTCATCGCGCGCTTCTTCCATTTTATGGTGAGTTTAATCGACCCACTGAAGCGGCTATTCGGGCTATTGTGACTAAATTTCGCGCCAAATTTACATTGTTGGACATTGGCAGCTGTATCGGCCAGTGTTAATGATGACCATCAATTATCGATTCGTCGCCGTTCGCAGCAATTGGGCCTCTGTTACTCAACAACGTGGAAAATTTTGCGGAAAGATTTAGGTGTGAAGCCTTTCAAAATACAGCTGGTGCAAGAATTGAAGCCCAACGACTTACCGCAACGCAGAATTTTTGGTTAATGGGCTCTTGGAAAGTTGGCCGAAGATCCATTTCTTTATCGAAAAATTGTGTTCAGCGACGAAGCTCATTTTTGGCTCAATGGATACGTAAACAAGCAGAATTGTCGATTTTGGAGTGAAGATCAGCCAGAAGCATTGCAAAAGCTACCAATGCATCCAGAAAAAGTCACAGTTTGGTGCGGTATATGGGCTGGTGGCATCATTTTACCGTACTTCTTCAAAGATGCTGCGAATCGTAACGTAACTGTGAACCGTGAGATGATATCCAACTTTTTTTTGCCCAAAATGCAAGAGCTTGACTTGCATGACATGTGGTTTCGACAAGACGGTGCCACATGCCACACAGCACGCGTAACAAGGGACTTATTGAGAAGCGAGTTCGGTGAACATTTTATTTCACGTTCGGGACCGGTCAAATGGCCGCCTAGATCGTGCGATTTAACGCCTTTAGACTATTTTTTGTTATGTTAAAGCTCATGACTATACAGACAAGCCCATTTCAATTGACGCATTGGAAGACAACATTGAAGAATTTATTCGTGAGATACCGCCCGAAATATTGGAAAGAGTATGCCAAAATTGGACTAAGCGAATGGACCATTTGAGGCGCAGTCGCGGTCATCATTTGCATGAAATAATCTTCAAACATTAAATTATATGGACCGCACTATCGATTCAAATAAAAATTTCATGCATTTTTCTGAATTTTATGTGTTTTTTTTTTTTGAAAAACTTTCCTATAGCTCTTAAAAAATCACCCATTATATATACATCGGATGGTTTATATATATCGGGTTGGTTTAAATTTGAATCATCGATTATTTCACATCTGGCAATGCTTATGTCATTCTATTCTGTCACAAAATTCAGTATCACCTCCACTGAACGTAATGAATCGATTTACGCTTGAGCAACGTTGGGATTTATTTCCGAAATTTATGTCCGAAACAAAGACAATTTTTCGGAAATTGAACGAAAATGACGTACAAAATTTGGTCTATTTTTATTGCTAAAATTTGTGGAACTGGTTTCATTGTTGATGCGTCAAAATGTGTGTGTGTTCTTACACTGCGTACACCCGAAAATATCGAAGATGTGGCTGAGAGTATGTGTGAGAATCCATCAACATCAACTCGTCATTGTTCACAAGAATACAACATTTCCCGCACCAGTTAATTGTCAAATTTTATGAAGAGATCTCGGTATCACGCCTTACAAAGTTCAATTCGTTCAAGAGTTGAAGCTGCATGACCATCGGCTTCGTTTTTGCTTCACTAGACGAGCCATCGAGAAACTACACGATGATGGCGATTTTGCCAAAAAAAAAAAAACATTTTTGTGATGAAGTTCATTTTCATCATGGTAGGTACGTTAACAAGCAAAATTGCAGTATTTGTGGAGAACCACAGAGAGAACCCACACGTGGTCTTACAGAAGCTAATGCACCCATTACTAGTGATTGTTTGTTACGGCTTGTAGAGCGGAAGCATCACTGTCCATATTCCTTTTGGAAATGAGGACGGCGCAACCATTATAGTCGATAGAGACACCTATTGCACCACAATAACCGATTTTGTTTTGTACCCGCCTTTCGTGGTGTTAATGTGAACGATGTTTGGTTTCAACAGGATGATGCAACTTGCCACACATATCGATTTATTTTTTCAAAAGTTTAATGACCGTCTAATTAGTCGAAATGGTGATGTAAATTTGCCGCCAAGATGCTGCGATTTGAAACCGTTGGACTACTTTCAAGGGGGCTCAGTTAAAGAAAAGTGTTATGTCGACAAACCAGAGACAACTGAGCATTTGAAGGACAACTTTAGTGATGCCATCGCCGAGGTAGGACCTCATAAACTGAAATAAGTGCACGAAAATTGGTCCGATCAAGTGAGGTACTATGAGACCAGCCGTGGTAGCCATATAAATGATATTATATTCCATTTTTTACCCGAATAATAGTACTTCACAACTGAAAAACTAAATTTGACAAAATTTCATTTGTTTTTTGCATTTTTAAATTAAAACTTTTAAATGGCCCACTCTTTATATATAATTAAAATATATTCAAATTGTGTTTATTTTTAATTGCATTTATTTATGGTACTAATTTAATTACAATTTTTTACTTTTCAATTCTTCGCTAAAATAAATAAAAAACTCATCGCATAATATATCGTATATAATACTCGATGAAATTCAACGATTTAAAATTCTTATTTTTTTTAATTTGTTATTGTAAACGTAAATTATATACACTAAAAAAAGTAAATTAAAAAAGTGAATAAATTTTAATTATATTTCTGCTATTTTTTCCAGAGAAATATTCTAGTCAGGCTAATATGGCATGAGGCGATAATATTTAATTAAATTTTATTATTATGAATGCTCTTGTATTGTATTTTATTATTATGAATGCTCTTGTATTGTTGTTGCGAACGAATGAAATAATAACACAATATTTTGTATACACAAACACAATATTTGTGTTAATTTATCAGGAAAAAGAATTGTTTTAAACAATAGCATTATAAGCAGATTCTAACGTGGCCTATGCACTTTCGTAGGCTTACTATTAAAACATAATATTAAACATACTGGAAATGGTGTAACATCTTTTAACATTCAAATGATAAATAAAAGCTACAAAAAACATATACCATCAAATTCAGTATGAAAGAAAAGGGGATAGACCAGTAAAAAAAGAAGGCAATAACAAGTAATGAAAACGAAATACACGAACAACAATGAAACAATGCTAGAGATCTCGAGAAGGCGAAGCCACGAACATCCAACTTCAAGAACATTCATCAGACTGTTTACTGGGGCAAGACAAAACAGGCAACGAGTAGTAAGAACTCAGTTAGTCTTGGGTGAAGACGCGTTCTGTGTGAGCAGAATAATAGCGTTTTGAAGAGCTCCGTTGTAAAGATCTGCCGTACAATTGTTAGTGTTTATGCAATAAGAGTTGTATACATCAAGTTGTGAACAGTGGCACACAGAATTGTTCGAATAATAAAGAATTGAATTAAAACTAATCACAAATTTATTTTTATTTTGTTTGCAATCAACGAACTTATATTTTAAACGTTTTTAAAAAGGTTAAAACGTAAAAATATCGAGTATTTTTTGTAACTGGCCACCTTACTAGTCTCTATTTCTGTCATAATTTCGTCAATCTTGTTTCTTTGATTTGATATGTTTTTGTTTTATGTGAATATTGGATGACAGACGTTTAAGTTTGACAGCACTTTACGCTTGACTGAAAAAATAACAATCTTGGCAATGTCTTAAAAGGACAGTTACAAATACGAATATTGTCATGTCACCAAAAAACAATATCCGGATGTCATTCTTTCCTTGAAAATGGAAATAAATCCTATCATATCTTTCTAACCCTTCTCACATAATCTCCTCTTGAATTTTAAGATACCAAAATATATAAAAAATTAAATGACAGAAAATGTAAACCACTATTTTGAAATCAACGTTTGAATTATCATCCCCAAATATTGCTAAATACAGGACATTTATTTAAAATTTCCCATCTCTAAATTTAAATAAAACAAAGTGTGTGCGAAATATCATCGAAATGTTTATTCATCTGAAAAACCTATTGATGCCATTATGTGAGGAAAATAACATCAAGCAGGCCTTTGGGAACCTGAGAAGTAGAATTTTTGAACATCCAGAATTTAGTGAAAAACTCCAAAGACGATTTGGAGTTTTTCCCTTTCGGGAAGATTGAAGGATGCCAAGCAGGAGCTGTAATCATACAACGGATTGCGTAATATCAGTATTACAAGAGAACCTTATCGGACCCAAGTTAGCTGTGCCAGTTTAACCTACTTAGGTCGTGTGTATTAATTTAATGAGTAGCTTGACCTTCAATTTGAAGTCGATTCCAAACGACATACTTTTGAGAAACATTGCATGGCAATTTCAATTCCTCTGACAGTTTTTGCCAGTAATCTGCTGAGTTGCCGAAGAAGTAATTTTCCATATTTATTTTTGTTGAAGATGTCTGCTCTGTGGTTTGAACCTAGGCCTCATGTCTAATAAGCCAACACACTATCTACTAGATCGCGGTGACTTCCAGTTTAAACTAACCAACAACAACCTTTATTCCAATATTTCTTCCTTGTTTCGGTTTCTTCATTTCTGTACATTTGGCAATTAATTCCGTTGGCTTTAAAATTCATTGATCGTTGGATCGATACGTATAATTTAGTAACTGCAATTTATTTTATTTAAATCAAAAAAAGAAAATAAAGTTATATTTGCAACAAAATGTAATTTTTTAGTTCATTGAAAATTTAATGAAGCACTCCAGACATGAATACATGAGTAGTTTTTACAAAATGTTATACAAAGCTCTTCATATAAAAACTAAAAAAAGAAAACTAAAAAATTATAGAGAATGCTTTTGCTGAAATTGTGTAAAAAATTGTATTTTAAATGACAGATAATGCCAGAAATTATGACATCTGAAGAAAAATTTTGACGCACACTACATGCACATGCACTTAAGCCCGTAGCAAAAATATGTATGGAAATACTCTAGTATTTTACAATGCTAAACTTCTTTAACATTTCATATGTAAAATTGAAAATAGTCTGATACACGATATTGAAACATGCAAGTTGTTAATACTGACATCTGTAGAAGTAAGACATTTGTATTTGTATTGGCAATATACATAGTATTTCGAATTGAGCGGTCTCCTAATGTATAATTACATATGTACTAACAAACATTAAAATATTTAATATTTATTACACGACTTTGTAAATATTCTTTTCATCTGTTAAATAAACTTTGATAGAAGGATGGTATAATGCAAATTAACAGGCTAGGCTCACAGCTATGTAAAGGAAGATTTTTGAGTGATATGCAACTTATTTCTCCATGAATATACATTTTTGAAGTCGCCGTAACCAAGTAGGTAGTGTGACGGCTTATTAGACGTGGGGCATCGGTTCAAACCCCATGTCAGGCATCTCCATCTAAACGAAATATAAAAAAATATTTCTTCGGCGACATCCTCTCAGCAGATTTCTGGCAAAAACCATGAAAAGTTTCTCAAAAATCTGTCTTTCGGAGTCGACGTTAAACTGTAGGTCCCGCCACACACTTATAAAATTAACGCACACAACATAAGTGATGTGAGAAGCTATGCCGTAAACCAGACTGAAGGGTTGTAATGACCAATTATGTATGTATGACCGAACAAATGTTTTGATAGAAATAATCTTTTTGCAGTACATTTGTAGCAATTTATGAATTCTAAAATTTGTTTAAAGTCACTCTAATAATTCGAAGAATTGGTTCATGATGCCAACAGGTGTTGAAATTTTAAATGTGAGTAAAGTTTTGCAAATTCATAAGTAGTTCATATAATAACTCAGTTATTTTGCAAACAGTTTATTTAAAAAAAAGTACAGTCAGTTCCTTACTGATAGTCTTACGTTTAATTTTATCTTTTAAATATTGATGTGCTATTTTTTTTATTTCTTATGTTTATAAATTTTTACTGACATTTCGTTATAAGTTTTGATTAAAGAAAAGAAACAACCTCACTACTATAACAATTCGATTGACTTAACTGAAATGGAGCATATTAGGTCCCATAGTAAGTCCTATAGTATCTATTTCGGTAAAAATTTATAACTTCTAGCTACTACTCCTCACTCATAACAGCAGATATTTTAAAGATGGGATTTTTTAGGGTGATAGTGACAGAGAATATATCCTGTGACCTCGTCTTCCTTTATGTCATTACAACTTCTGCAGTAATCATTGTGATGCTATCGAAGCAGGAGTCTGGGGCTATGTACTTGATTTATCAGCTTTTCTAACATTTTATCATGCATTACTTCACTATTTGTGATCAGTACAGCTTTTATTGACATCTAAGAAAGTCTAATATTATGTTTAGTTCGAAACAACCAAATTTCTGAATAAGTGTACTGTTAGTCTACATGTCCAAACTGCCATTCCAAACATCCGCATCAGAAGACTTCTGGTTCTATCAATGAACTGGAAACTCATCTGTAGTTCGGAGTCGGCTTTAAGCTGTAGGTTCCGCTATTCATTTTAATGTCAAAGAAAGAGTCGCCATAGTCTAGTAGGTAGTGTGTTGGCTTATTAGACGTAAAGCCAGGGTTCGAGCCCCAGGCCAGACATCGAAACAAAATACAAAACGTATTTCTTAGGCGGCTTTCCATCAGCAGACTTCTGGCAAAAGCTCTGAGAGTAAATAAAATTGCGATGAAAAGTTTCTCAAAAATCTGACGTTCGGAGTCGACTTTAAACTGTAGGTCCCACCACTAATGTATAAAAATCAACGCACACAACATAAGTGGTGTGAGGAACTAGGTCGTAATCCTGACTGAAGGGTTGTAATGACCAATTATGTATGTATGTATGAATTTGTAGACTCAACAATTGGACTTATATGAGGGCTTATAATGTCGTATTTTAGATTTCGAATTACCATTGTTTAACCTCCAACTCATACGAAATTTACAGCCGGCTGATACTCATTGGGTACGCGAACAATTGGCTTTCAGTGAAGATTTTTCGTACAAAATTTTCCTCACCAATTAATCCCACTTCTCACTTGATAGTTGAGTCAATATGCGAAATTGTTTTAGACTCGGAAAACTAAGAATGATTGTGGAAAATTCATTGCATCCAGAAAACGAGACTGTTTTAAACACGTTGTGGTTTAGATTTGTCATTTGGTCGCATATTTTCAAAAATAGCTCTGGAATAACTTTTATCGCCTATAAAGTAACAGACATTTTTGTTTAAGCTTATGTGCTGCACGGTATGTGGTTTCAGCAAGAAGGTGCCTCGAACTACAAAATAAAAATAATTTCATGCTTTCATGTGGCTTGATATCGTTAGAATTTGTTTACAGCTACGTCAAAGACAGTACTTTACGTTGATGCCGTTGAATGCCTGATGCCGTAGGCGGCAAGTGATATTGGATTCCGTACATAATGGTAGGGTATAAATATTGTTACGAGAATGAAGAATATAGATTCTAGTGTTTTGCTTTTACATCGCTTAACATTAAAAATACAACAACAAACACTACAAGAATAAATGTAAACCAAATATGCAAAAAACAATGAAACAACGATTTATGGAGATCTCGAAAAGGCTAAGCCGCGAGAATTCGACTTCAAGATCACTCATCAGACTATTTACGTCGGCATATAAAAGACAAGACAAAGCAGGCAACGGAGTCAGTAAAAATTCAGTCAGTCTTATGTGAAGACGCGTTGCGCGTGAAGAGAATAATCGTGGTTTGAAGATCTCCGCTATAAAGATCAGTCGAACAATTGTTATTGTTTACGCAAAAGAGTGTAAAAAAGAATAACAAACAAAGCAATTGTTGTTATATCAAGCTGTGAACAGTGGCACACAGAATTGTGCGAACAATAAAGAGTTTTAATTAAAACTAAACACAAATTCATTTTTATTTTATTTCCAATCTACGAGCTCATATTTTAAACGTTTTTAAAAGGTAAAAACTTAACAATATTATGATGAAATGAAAGTTTCATCAAATTTATAGCTGAAAGAGTGTTTTTTACTACTGAAATCGCACAATGGTTTCTTATAATTTCTTACATTCACATTGTGTCATGTAATTTGAATTAGACTCATCGAAATCGTGTTAGACATGAATAGATAAACGACAATGCATTAAGAGATGAATGTTTGTTGTTGTAGTACTCCATCGATTGTTGTAGTAATCGATAAAATAATAAATGTCAATATACTATGACGAGTACATTTGTATAACTCAAATCCCTCTTCTACCATTTTGCCTTTAACTAACTAAACATTAACGACACGAATGATAATAAATTATTGGCATCTCTTTGTGACATTTATCACAAATGGACAGTGAAACATGAGTGTAGAGAACGTACATACGGTTATGTTATGGAAGCAGACTGCAGTGTAATATGCTGCACTGGCACATTGTCATCAACTATTAATGATGCGTAGTAGACAAACACGAAAGTAGATTATTTTTATTATTATCATGCGAAAACGAAAGAAACAATGGTCACATTGGTAGGAGGACATAACCCAGCAAAAGATTTTGTGAGCAACACAGGATTTCAAATTAAAGAAGCTTTCGTCTGTTTCCAAGCATTGTTTCAAGTGCCAATGTTAAGCGATATAACGTTTCTAGCTCTCTAGTAAGCTTTTTACGAATGGCTCTCCACAATAAGCAGTTCTTTATGACAACATTTGATGAAATTGAGGATGTTTTTAATACTTTTACGAAAATGGAAATGGTGTTTTACTTTTACATCGTTTAACATTAAAATTTTAAACAAAAGCTACAATAAAAAAACAATGAACTTGTTTACATGATAAACAAGTAAACAAAAATATACCAACAAAACACCAGTATAAAAAAGTGATAAACAAACATGCAAGAATAAATGTAAACAGAGATAACCGTGGTTTAAGATCTCCGTTATAAAGTTCTGTTGAACAATTGTTATTGTTTAAGCAAACGGTGTAAACAAAGGAAAACAAACTAAGCACTTGTTGTTGTTACATCAAGTTGGTAACACAGAATTGTACGAACAATAAAGAATTCAATTAAAACTAAACACAAATTTATTTTTATTTTTATTTCTAATCTACGAGCTCATAGTTTAAACGTTTTTAAAAGGTAAAAACGTAACAATACTATTAAATCACTTGATGTTATGAAAGCCTTTTTAAGGAAGTTGACAATTGTGTCAGTAGCAGCTTAATATTTTCATGCATGGTTACGAACTATTCAACTATTAGGAACTATGAAAGTAACTAGGCATTTAGAATTTGCTAACGAATGCCGTGGGTAACGGTTTTAAGGTGATAGTTAATTTTGATGACCTATCTGTAGATAGCTCTGTTCCTGAAACGCACAACCCAGGCGGGTCAGTTCCTCTTTTAAAATGTTCTTTAAGTGAAACGGTGAAGACTGCGTGAGAGTAAATCGCTAAATAATCAGAACGGAAGAAAAATGGTCTCAAAGTCTCCGTCATGTTGAAACACGAGACGGTCATCCTCTATCCTAAGCAGAATATCCCAGAAAGACTTTAGATATTTCATATGACTCCCTGTAAAGAGGCTGTTGGTAACAGATGTTCGTTTAAACCCTTGTGTATTCAAGGCAATAACTGAATCTGTAATATACACAATGCACCTGTAGATTCGGGGAGTATGGTCAATACGGTTAAAATTTGAGAAGACGTGAGAAAACAATCTAATAGTGTTGATAGCAGATGAACGATACCCACTAGGGCACTTTACTTCATGTTGAATTATCTTATCGGCAATCAGGTTACACTTAATAAACTCAGTCCTTATATCCGATTGATTATGTGGTCTTAATCCAAATAGAGACTTCTAGAAACCGAAGCTAAGTCCTACCAAAAATTTTCTGCAAATATATGCCGATGGCTTTAAATTGGATATGAGTATGACTTGTGATGCATATTGTTACGTTTTTAACTTTCAAAAAAGCTTAAAATCGTAGATTGCAAATAAAAATAAAAATAAATCTGTGTTTAGTTTTAATTACATTCTTTATTGTTCGCACATTTCTGTGTGACACTGTTCACAACTTGCTGCAAACAACAGCAATTCCTTTTCTTTGTTATTTCTCTGTTTATACCCTTTGCATAAACGATAATAAGTACTAGACAATTATTCGGCAGATCTTTGTAACGGAGATCTTCAAACCACGATTAATCTCTTTAAACACACCGCGTCTTCACACAAGACTGACTGAGCTTCATCAATTAACCCAGTGGCCTGCTTTGTCTTGCTTTTTATATGTAAACGGTCTGATGAATGTTTTTGTAAGCAGTACGATAATTTGTAAACAGGTTTGTTTACTGCATTGTTTTGTTTTTGTAGCTTTTATTCATAATTTTAATGTCAAGCGATGTAAAAGCAAATCACCGGTATCTAGATTTTTTATTTTCTTAAAAATATATTCAGGATTTGACGGTTAGACAAAGACTTCCGGATCACTATTTTCCAGGCAGAAAATTAGTTCGTCACCTAAAGTTTTGCTGGGTTTTATTTCACATACAATGGATAGCAGGCAGCACTCATGTTGTTGTTCTTAAAATATTCCTGAATTCTTAATTTAATTGCCAATCACGCAGTCGTGTTTCAATCATTGACTGGCGGCACACTTAAGTGGTTATCGTTGTAGCAACATTATTATCAGTGCCACTGAAACAACTGTGATTGAAACATTTAAATTGAACAATACGTAGAGGAATATTGGTATTACAACCATTCATACTGTGCCGTGACACAGAGATTTTAAATAAACCAGAAGTTTCGCAATATCTAGAAGAGGCTGAGTATGAATCCCAATACACCTTCAACTCTTTGCTGCCAACCACGCTTGGGAAGAATGCGTTTCTTTTTGTCTTTTGGCGACAAGTTAATGTGTCTTAATTGATGGCAGGAGAATTCATTCAATAAGATTTTAAGATGTTCTTTTGGAATCATTTGTGGCCAGAATAGCCTTAAGAAGGCACCACCTTTCACTTAAAACAGACGAATTTTTTTTTTTTTGCAAATGACTCATTTTGAATTTCTCTGAAATGAAGTTTTTAATTCAATTGAAATTTATTTTAATTTGCTGAAGGGGCTTCCGCAGGTTTTTAACTGATGCACTGTTTTAGTTGCGGAATTAGTGGCTGTAGTTCATGAAAACCTCAGAAGATACTTTGCAGGTTTTTAGTTCCATAACTATTGAGACATTGGAGACTGATTTGGTGATTAACTTGCTAGAAACCTAGGTAGGGAGTGCCCAGTGATCTTGTTAGTTGCTGAAGTTTGTGAAAACCAGGCAAGTTTTGGTTGCACAACTACTGGCACATTGGAGACTGATTTATTGTTTGTGTCCCAGATACCTAGTTGCGAAGAAGGAGGTATAAATAATGATTTATGGCCGCCTACCGATTGATTCATTGCTATTTTTAGTGCACTTATTGCATACCAAGTAGATTCTTCTTCATACCTTACTTAATACCAGACATCTCACTATTGTTTGAGACTGAATTCATATGCAGTAATTACAACCGTACGAGTAGATTATGATTGATTATTTAATTGAGTGTTTATAGAACAAAAACATACTAGAAGACCGCCCTATCACTCACTGGGATATTATATATTATCAGCATAAAGTGAATATACCATGGCTTGATATGCCACAATAGAATAAATATTGGGTCGTTCGGAAAGTAATCTGTTTTTTTTGTGCAAATGAAAGACAGTTTTTGTGTAATAAACAAACACTTTATTAAATTATATATTGGCCGTTCTGGTTCAACACCCTTTGCCATCTTTCTGGTAGTAAAGGGTGTTTTTTATAGAGGTATAGAACTTTAAGTTGGCATTACATTTCAAGATAGCGACCGATTTAACAGCTGTGAAGTGATTTATTCTCAGTTTGGTTTGGCAATTCATCATGAATAGACTTATGCCTGAACAACGCTTGCAAATAGTGCAATTTTATTTCGAAAATAATGGTTCTGTGCGGAAAACGTATCGCGCACTACGTCCATTTTATCGTCGACAAAATCGTTCATCAGAGCAGTTAATTCGATTAACCTTGGAACGTTTTCGCACCACGTTTACTCTTATTGATAATTCGCATCCCCAGAGACGCTGTACGGTGCGTACAGAAGAAGCTATTGATGCTGTAGAGCGTAGCATTGAGGAAGACCCGAATGAGTCCATCCGCCATCGAGCACAGGAATTGGATCTGTGTCCATCCACTTTATGGAAGATTTTGCGGAAGGATCTTGGTTTGCGTGCTTACAAAATCCGACTCGTGCAAGATTTGAAGCCAAACGATCATCAAGTAAGGCGTAGATTCGTCGAATGGGCCCAAAACGAGATTACCGTTGTTCCCGATTTCCATAAGCGTTTTTGTTTAGCGATGAAGCGCACTTCTGGTTGAATGGCTACGTCAACAAACAAAACTGCCGCATTTGGAGTGAAGGTAATCCTCAAGTGTATGTGGAAACACCGTTACATCCAGAAAAACTGACTGTTTGGTGCGCTTTATGGGCTGGTGGAATCACTGGTCCGTACTTTTTCAAAAACGATGGTGGCCAGAACGTTACAGTCAATGGTGATCGGTATAGAGCCATGATTACTAACTTTTTCATTCCTGAATTGAATAACCATGATGTCCAGGAGATGTGTTTTCAACAAGACGCGGCAACATGTCACACAGCTCGTGCCACAATAGATTTATTGAAAAACACGTTTGGTGACCGCCTAATTTCACGTTTTGGACCTGTGAATTGGCCTCCAAGATCTTGTGATTTAACACCGCTAGACTACTTTCTGTGGGGCTATGTAAAGTCATTGGTCTATGCGGTAAAGCCACAAACGTTTGACCATTTGGAAGACAACATTCGCCGTATTATTGCCGATATACGGCCACAAATGTTGGAAAAAGTCATCGAAAATTGGACGTCCAGATTGGACTACATCCGCGCCAGCCGTGGCGGTCATATGCCAGAAATCATATTTAAAATGTAATGCCACAAGATTGTCTTTCGGATAAATAAAATTCATGTCAATCGAATAATCCATCGTTGTTTTATTGCAACTTAAAGTTCTATACCTCTATAAAAAACACCCTTAGAATAATACCACGCTCATAAAATTTTTGGTCTTTGTAGGCAAAAAACTGATCGAGGTAGTTTTTGATCTCCTCATTTGAGGTAAAGGTTTTACCATCTAACAAATTTTGAAGTGACCGAAACAAATAATAATCCGATGGTGCCAGGTCTGGAGAATATGGTGCTTGCGTTAGGTCTCGCGTTGTCTTGGTGAAACATTACACCTTTCCTGTTGATTAGTTGTGTCCTTTTCTGTTGAAGTGCATCATTCAGTTTGTCCAGCTGATGACAGTAGACTTCCGAATTAATCGTTGTGTTGTCCGGTAAAAGCTAAAAAAACGATTCCTTTAAAATCCCACGAAACAGACAGCATCACCTTTTTTGTGTATATCAGCTTTGGAAATGGTTTGAGCCGGTTCATGTTTTGTGCTCCATGACCTCTTGCGTTTGACGTTGTGTTGTATACAACCCATTTTTCGTCCCCAGTTATGATGCGCTTCAAAAACGGATCATTTTCGTGACGTTTGAGAAGTGAATGGCAGTCGTCAATGCGGCAACAAAGATTTCTCTCTGTGAGAACTTGGGGAACCCATACGTCGAGTTTCGAGGATAATCCCAGGCCTTTCAAGTGGTCATAAACTGTTGAATTTGATAAATTTTACCTCAATCGGATCTCAAGTACTGTTATCCGCCGTTTCTTATCAACTAATGCCTTTATCGCGTCCCTATCAGCTTCAACCGGCCTTCCCGAACGTGGTGCATCTTCGATATTAAAATTGCCGGATCGAAATTTAGCGAACCACTTCTGGCACTGGCGTAATGTCAACACGCCTTCTCCATGCACATCGGCCAATTTCTTTCTGGCTTGAATACCATTTTTACCCTTTCTGTAGTAAAGCGGTAAGATATGTCGAAAATGCAGCTTATCGCTCTCCGCTGTACTGCATAGAATTAATTGGAATTTTTCACACACAAGCCTTACTATATAAGCTCTCAAAGCATATAAAAATTATACGGCTCAAATGTGAAGTTGGGTGCAAACATAGGCCCCGTTTTTAAGACTTGAATAACATTTATATCGCTTTCAACTTTTGTTTTCCAGTTGTATTGGTTTAAAATGTTAAAACTTCTCGTTGTTTTAAATGCAAAACCACCAAAAATTCTCTGGCTTTTGCATTATCACTCTTAATTAATGAAGTTGTTAATGCTGAGCAACACACTATACCAGGATTAAAATAATTGCCAGCAAATATTTATGCATTTACTATGTGTGTGAATAAATAAACAAACATACAAAATGTATTTCGAATTGAATTAATTAAAAACATTTAAACTACAGAGGTCTTTGTGGCTGGCTTTTTCATAGAGTAACGTAATAAAGTAACGCGCCTAAATTAAATGGCATACACTAGCCAGCAAACAAAAAGAAAATTCATTGTGGTTCATGTTGTTTATTATGCCTTAAATGATTTTTGTGTGATGAAAATATAAATACAATCTGTACAATCCGTACAATCTGTAATTTAATATTAAAATTTAAATTGTTACTCCATACAGATTTGTCAAATTTAGTGCTAGAAGCAATCAGAGGCAGTTCTATGACCACCAAGAACATGCGATTTAACCCCACTGAGCTGTTTTTTTATTATTATTATTGTCGTGAAGACGTGCCTTAATACTGTAACAATGTGATCTGTTATACTCTCGTCCAACTTTATAGAGTATCCCTATAACGTCTCCTTCAATCCTAATGCCCTGGTAAAGTTTACGATGTTGCTCGGTGTCAATAATGACAATTCCCTGCTTAGCATTTGTTGTTTCCTTCTGGAATGCATAAATACCACACTTACTTCAAGAATATTCAATCTGAGGTGATGTCGCATTGGCTTATTAGACGTGAGGCTATGGTTCTAACCCAGTCCCAGGTATTTCGATCAAAACGAAATATGAAATATATTTCTTCGCCGACTTTCCCTCAGCTCAGAGTTGATTTTAAACTGTAACTCCAACTACACATAGATAAAATTAACACACAATAAACAACCACCATTTTTAGTCGTGGTACACTCAAATGAGCGTACAGTGATCTGTGAAAAGACTGATAATCAAGTTTAAGTTATTCCTGGAAAGTTTGATGTATTTGTAATAAGTTTCTTTTTGTAAATTTCCAAGATAAGTTTTGATTTTCTCATAGTCTTTATCTTCTTTTTCGTTGAACAAATCTTTCCAAACATCCTCTACTATGCACTAGAGAAGTCCTGACCCCATCAAAGACATTGAAGCTCCTCTCTCTTCAAGCTAATAAACTTGCACATTGCCTAGTTCTTCCACATGATCAGGTACACAGTAGATGATAACTTTATTTTGATTGTGTGAAAGCAACTGCAAACTGGTTGACAATGTTACAGAATTTTTCTTAGCACTAAGTTAAAGACAAGCATGCTTAGTATTAGTGTCGGGAAGAGGTGCCATAGTGCTGCAAGCATGCTATCTATTATATTCTCGTATTTAACGCCTCTCAGGTACCAATATTTCCATCCAAAATAAGTGTTCTTTGTGTCTATTGTTGCCCATTAAAATGCCGCAATCAAATGTTATTCATGGGTAGTCATGCATGCATGAGCCTGATTCAAACTTACTCCAACTGTAAATAGCCAATAAGTTTATATTGCCTGAAATTCATTTGCTTGTCTCTACCTGTCCTCTCGCTAAGCATAGGAAGATTATAGCCCAATAGCTATATGGAAGCACTTTTTCCCGCAACCTTATTTACCTCATCATGGCCACGAATGCCAGCTGAATTGTTGTTAGTTGATACAGCTTACCCACTATTTTTTATTTCTTTCCTTACTATTTTCAAATTAAGCTTATAATAGCCGAGTGTTTGGATACTTTGCTCCGCCTTATGTTGTCAAAGTTCAATTGAGTATATCTGTCGATGGTATAGACATATACTTCGATTTTCCTTCGATCATATCACTGACTTTCAACATCAGACACTTTAAAAAAAGTCTTTGCACATGAATATAGTAAGTGTGTTGACAACGATTTTGGAGTGAGACAAGTTTCAGCAGAACAAAACTCTGTTTGTCGCAACAAATTGTTGAATATGTTCAGAGTACTACTCGACATGGCGCAATTCCATCAAAGTCCACTCTCTCATATTTATATACACACTCCTAATACTCCTCTGAAGGCTTATCTCAGCAACTGTGTGAAATTGTATTAATCCCAGTTTGAGACATCCTTGTCGCTTTACCCATATACTTGAAAATCCTTGAACTCGATCAGATTTGGTATCATATATTGATAGGATGACAATTAGGAAGTCAGCCTTGACTTTTTTCAGTGGATTTTTAGTTTTTAATTCTTCCTTTTGCATGTTCTGCAATAAGTAATAAATACATTATGGCAACAGAGAGGTCACCGTGGTATAGGTCGCCTTATTCAAATTCTGTATGCACTTATACAAATGCATTGTGAACGTAATGCAGTTTGAGTGCGTGAATCGGTTGTTTGTTGCAAAAGCCAGTAGGTGGATGTACCTATGACTGGTTGTTTAGTAGACTTGGTTTGTCGTTTGTTTGTGTAAATCAATTTTATGCATGCAATGAACTATACGTTTAACAAGTCCCACTCAACACCCTTACCATTTCAATCACTTTCAACTGTGCCATCATTGCCTCCGTAATATATTGACGATAACTTGTAGCCGTCGAATGTAAAAATATTTTCGATATCATAAACCAACTTCATTTCACCAACGATAAAAATATTGCATGGTTTTTCCAATTTGAACAGTGTATTCATGTATAAATATTCGAAATTTATTTCCTAAATGTCCATCCATTTATCTGTGTATGTGTTACGCAGTGTGAGTGACTGAATGAGTGAGTGCGTTAATATTTATTTGCATATGAATACGAAATGATAAATGTACGTGATTTTCACACTTAAGAGAGATGCCTTTAAGGCCTGGCTGTCACAATATTTTAAATCGATTTTGTTATATGTACAAATTTCAATAATTGACAACAATTGCTGATGGTGAAAAGTATGTACAATTGTTTGAAATTTTTGTAAATTAATGTTTACGTTTTTCTAACATTCATGGAGTTTTTTACATTAAAAAAAGTCATTTAGAGAAAATTAGGAACCAAAAACTCCTTTCCACATTTTCAAATTGGATTTTCACAAGGCGGAATTACCATTTGCTAATACAGCCACAATAATATGGAATCAAGGTTTGATCATTCATGGCCGTCTTGGTACTACCGCTATAATGTCTTTTCTTTTTAGAATATTAAGATTGCACAGGTTAAAGCATTTGGAACGACAGGCCTCCTCAGGTGCTCTTTAGCAAACCATTCTATGTCCACTCTAGGGACCCGTTTAGATCTTTTTGCATCGTGGAATTATTTATACCTCATGAACCATTTTTCACTACACTTACAACTTTAATTTATCACGTTTGGATAGGTCCGATGTTTGACGCTGACTGGGTGTAAGTGGCACTGAGCGCTGTAATACCAGATCGACTTCAAAATCGTTGTTGTGCAGAGGTGGCAGACTTTGCGCTCATTTTATAATGCCGTACTCAATCTTTATTTGTACCCAGTAGGATGTCAGTTTCTTGTTTACAAAACATAATTGGTCATTGCAACCCTTCAGTCAGGATTACGACCTATCTTCTCACACCACTTATGTTGCATGGGACCTACAGTTTAAAGTCGATTCCGAGCGATACATTTTTGAAAAACTTTTACCCTCAGAGTTTTTGCCAGAAATCTGTTGAGAGAAAGTCGCTGAAGAAATATTTTTTTTTATATTTTCATTTTGATATCTGCCACACACTACCTACTAGACTGCGGCGACTTCATGCCCCCCGAGCAGTTTCTAGCTTAAGTTATAGAAACATTCTATCGGCGTCTTTAGATTTATAATTCGTTTTTGTTTAAAAACAAATAATAACTGTTTAACCTTAAGCCAGCTTAGGAAGGTTGGTAAAAATGCCACTCATACATCAGAAAAGGTTCATTATGAATACCTTCAGCATCACAGGTAAACCAAATATAATTAAAAATTCCAAAAATTTAATAAAGATGTAATATTGAAGAAAAACTGAAGAATAAAAAAACCATGCTCAGAATGTTTTCCAAAGTTTCTGGTATATCCACATTTCTGCACACCTCAAGTGGTACTTTTGTCCAACAAATTTTCCTTGCCCCCAGAGAAAAATGCTTAGTCAGTAAAGCCTATCAAGATCCCAAATGATGTCTAATTTGAGTCTTGGGCAAATATGTACTCTAGAGATAGTGCCATAAAATGTCAACTCTGCAACTAATATTGTAGTCGACCAGTCTGCAGAAACGTCTCAAACAGTCTAATAGACCTCTTTATTGCATGCATTTCCCCGAACTCTTTTCAATTTATCTGCAATCTCCAACTAACGTCTGAATGTTTTAGAATCCGTAACATTTTTATACTTTTTTTTATTAGAATTGACGTACTATGTGCATTAATGTGAACTCACTTACTTAGGGCTCATTGCAGTCTATGGTATGTTTTGTAATATTAGATTTTTTACATTATCGGTCATTACAACTCTTGTTCAGAATTACAACTTTGCTTCTCACACCACTAATATTGTGTGTGTTAGTTGTATGCATAATTGGCGGGGCTTACTCTTTTAATATAGACTCCAAACGACATATTCGAGCAAAATTTCATGGTGATTTTTTGCTCTCTCAGAGTTTTTTGCCAGGATACCGAGCTTGCAGCACAGGCTAGCACACTACCTACTAGACTATGACGAAGTCGACTTAACTGTTTTGATAAACACAATTCCATCACAAGATGCTCTCATTCATGAAATCATTTCTATACCGACTCCTCGGACTCTCTTGTTAAGGTTCTTAACTGTATCCTCAAAATAAATCTCCTAAAGTCTCTAATTTCTGTCCGTAAAGATCTCACTACCATCTAGCAAACTTCAAACAATTCGCCATTATCCACATACGTAAATATCACCTTATTGAAATCGCATAACCTAACATTCTGCAGTTCGTTTAACTCAAACTCAGAGCATCTTGCATGCTCAAATTAATGTCTGAAATTAGAACTCATCTATGTTACCAAGGCCCTCTTCAAATATGTTCTAAAAGTTTTTAATCGGCAGGCCTATCAGTGATATCTAGGAAAAATAACCCAAAGCAAAGAAACTCAAATGAAATTGGAACACAAGCATACTTCTTCCTCAAGTTTTCATGGACAAGTCCAAGTTAATGTGAATCGTTCTAAAGTCTATTTAAAGAATTTGAAGCCAAGACGGCTCTAAGCTACAGAAGTGATGATGTTTGCCATCCGTTTGTAGTTAAAATAAATCTAGTATTTCTAAATGTCTGGCAATGGATGCGCAGTTTTTATTCCGACAACCACAGAGAATACCCACAGAGCGTATTTAAGCCACCACTGATATGAAGCTTGGGTGTGAATGAACTCTTAATGCAACTATCCGAAGGTATGCAGATGATATAGTCTTGCTGGCTAAAGGAAAATTTGAAGAGACACTTTGCATCACCACAAACGACCATAATATTAGAAAATTTCCTAAATGAAAACATATTCGAGAGACGATATCCAAGAAAGAGAAATCAAAAGATTACTGAATGGCACGGAAGCTGTTTAGGAAAAGCCAGACAAGCCTTTAAGATATGCAGGAGGTACATCAAGGGGGTGTAATTCAAGGATCCAGAGTTGCTTGTCCTGTGAGAATAGTTGGCAGTGGGCAGGCATATATATTCTGAGAAGAGGAGCTTCTAGATCACTGGTGGGTCCAGAATCATTCTGGAGACTCAAAGAGCTTCTGTTTAGAAGATGGATCATTTTGAAATAACACCTTACGTACTTTGGCACTAACACGTAGCGATGTTTGCTTCTAACAAGAGCCATGTGTGTTAAAGACGTCATCGAATCTTGTAATCTTTATAGTAGCTGCTTTAGAAAACTTTCCAAGTCATCTGTACATACGCAAGCAATTCTTTTGATTTCTTATAAAAAGGCTTTAAAATTTTGCAAATAAAGACATTTTTTGCCCCTTACTTAACGCCTTTCTTCAACTTCCCATATTAAGTACTCTTCATCAAACTATGCTGCCGTACCTGAGAATCTCTGAGGCTGTGCGGTTATAAACCTACTTCGCCACTCGCGGTCGAGCATCCCAATTACTTTAACACTGCCTTAGTTCAATCCCACTAATCCTAAGTAGTAGGAAATTCTCCAATTTATAGCTCTTGGAGGAAAGAACCAGCACCCTCTTAACAAAATTTATACCAACACTACTGTAAGACGCCCAAAAAGACAGTTTTCTTAGCGAGAGAGACTACATGAGTTCACTGTAATTAGGAGAAACTTTCCCATTAATACCAAGCTATCACGTAGCAAATAATTTTCCGGTGGTTTAAGGCTACCTTTAAGAGCTTTCAATACATTCTCATCGAGTCAAATACATACACCGAATACTTAACACCCGTCCTACTTCAGTAAAGTAAAATTAATCATATTTTCGTTCTTCATATTTCGAATATTTTGTGTACTTTTCTAAAATAAACAAACTTTTCTTACAAAAATTACAACATCAGCAACAATACAACACGACATACCATGGACAAGGCCATAAATGACTTGTAATTAATTACTACAACATGCAGAACGACTGGCTGAATATGTAAAATTTCTTCATCGAGGTAAAACTGAGAAGACAGACACACAGAATGTTGACATTCAACAGTAGAATTTATTGCTTATGGCAGTCCTTTACAGGGTCTCCATGATGAATATAAAGTAGATGAACCTTTTTGTTCTTTTTCTTTTCAATTAAAATTCAGATGATTTAGGAAAACAACAATACACATACGTTTAATACACAGATATGGTAAATGTTTCAAAAATATTAAAAATTAAGTTCTAACACGAGTTAAGAACGGTTTTTGTTTAAGCCACAGTCAGTGCAATTTGTTTAAGAGCACAGTCAAATATTGCTATGTCCAGCCCATTTAATTATTTCTCCTCCACATTTTGCATAATTATAACAACACAACCCACAAACAATTTACACACATATTTCATAAAATAAAAAATTAACAGCTAACATGCCCTAAGGAGATGAATTAAATAAAAAAAAAACAAAAAAAATTTAAATATTATTATAATAAGGCAATGTATGGACATGAATTATTAAATAAAACGCGTAAAAACACAAGCTAAAACAGTCTCTTCTACGCTGGCTATGTGAACAATTTTTATGGACATAGAATCGAACAACATTTAACACACACTATGCCTTTAAACAGCCACGCTAAAACAAAACTTTCCGCAATAAAGGCTCTGACCAACATGAATAACAGAAAAACTGTTACCACAACTGAGCTAGCTGGTACATCAGTCAATCAGGCTGGCTAGTAAATTGCCCCCAACATGCTTGCCAAAGCGATTATAATCGCGTTTAATAAATTACTGATTCGCTCGTACTAGCATTAAGAATACCAGCCCCACTAGAAGCGACGTCAGAATTCCAACCAAAGAAATTGTTAATGATTTTTTCGATCACAACAGCAATGAGTACCCTAAGCCTTTTCACTTTCAACTATTGGGTAAGGGATAAATGCATATCCTATGCGTAACAGGAGGTTGAATTTAATGCATTAATGTAGTCATGTCAATAGGATTATCATTATTTTAATACGGTTTTAGTGGAAATAAAATGAAGTGAACATTTTGTTACGTATTTACGCTTTTAAAAAAGTTTAAAATATGAGTTCGTAGATTTCAAATAAAATAAAAATAAATTTGTGTTTAGTTTTAGATAAATTCTTTATTGTTCGCACAATTCTGTGTGCCACTGTTCACAACTTGATGTAAGCAACAACAATTTACTTTGTTTGTTATTCTTCTGTATACTCTTTTGGCGTAAACACTAACAATTGTTCGGCAGATCTTTATAACGGAGATCTTTAAACCATGATTTTCCTCTTCACACTCAACGCGTCTTCACACAAGGCTGACTAAATTTTTGCTGACTCCGTTGCCTGCTTTGTCTTACCTTTTATATCGTAGGGTAAACAGTCTGATGAATGCTCTTGAAGGAGAGTGACTTCGCCTTCACGAAATCTCTATAAATGTAAACATGTTGTTTACGTAATTGTTGTTTGTGTATTTTGTATACATTTGTCCTTGCAGTGTTGTTGTTGCCTATTTGTTTACTACCTTTTTTAAACTGATGTTGTTGCTATATCTTTGTTTATTTGTTGATCATGTAAACAAGTCCATTGTTTTTGTTTTTGTAGCTTTTGTTTATTATTTTAATATTAAACGATGTAACACCATTTTCATTTTCTTAACAATATTTTTTAATGAACCATTACCCAAAAAATTCAAAAATTCGCTATGAAAGGAAAGGATTTATTCAACTCCAACACAACCTGTTTCCGGGGGTGCAGGGTAAATTAAACAATATATTTTAATTTAAGCCGACAAAAAAAAGCAAGAATATTAGAAAATATTCAACAATTAATTAAATAATTAATCATAAGGACGTACCTTGGGGGTTGATCGAGAATAATACGATCAATTTTTTTCTTTTATTTTCTTACTCACGTTCCACAATACATAAGCGTTACTTAAATCTCTTACTTAAAAATAGGTTTACCAGCGTAAACACAACCTATAAACTGATCTTCAAAATAGACGTTAGAATTTTAGCAAGTGGACGGGTGGTTTGGCTTTCCTGTGATTTCAAATTATCTTCGGCGCTGTATAGTACGCTTAGAGACCAGTACGACTGTTCACTTCTAATTAAGCAATCTTTAAAGGATCATAATACAGTTTTTCTTAATAAATCGGATCTTACAACAAGGAACAAACTTAACATCTTGTTGAGGGTACAACTGTCAAATTAGTTGACATTTAGTTCATCTATTTTATCAAATCACCGAAGACTCAAGGAAACCGAGACAGCGACATTTGTTCGCTGATAAGGTCTGGAACAGTTGGAAACTAATTTCAAGCGAATAGTCGTCTTCAGCAATGAGACTCATTTTTGTACGATTGGGCACGTGAACAAACAAACTTTTCAAATTTGAAGCGATAACAATCCACATAAAATCCATATCATCTCGAAAAAGTTTCTGTTTGAGATGCATTTTTGGTTAGCGACGTCATCGGTCCATATTTTTTTGAGAACGTCGTCGGCTATCTTTTCAACGGTGAGCGACTTTTACTAACTCCCTTTGCTTGAATTAGATGATCTCGACACCAAAGACATGTGATGTCAACAAGACGGAGCTAAGTGCAGCTCAGTGACCACATTAAATATTCTGCCTGAGTGATTTGAGGACATGATCATCCACGTAGAGTCGATTTGAATTTGACACCGTTAGACTTTTTCTTGTGCGGTTTTCTTAAGTAGCAGGTATATGCTATTAAGTCACATATTACAACTGTTCTCGAGGCCAACGTAACACATGCCAACGATCAAATTTAGCCTGTTTTATGCACCAGAATTATGAAAACTGGGACACTTCGAATGCTTTCCACCCAGAAAAGCCCTAGCAGACATCTAAACGATGTTGCGTTCCACGCACAATGGCTCCTTTTTTATATTTCATTCAAATTTAAAGATATGAAGCGCTTAATGAAAGACTAATTAGGTTGGAAATGAATAATAACTGATTATGGCCGATAATTACTTAGATGTGCGACAAGAGCAATCATCAGACGGTATACCCTGCGATATAAAAGGCAAGACAAAGCAGGCAACGGGGTCAGCAAAAATTCAGTCAGTCTTGTGTGAAAATACGTTACGTGTGAAGAGAATAATCGTGGTTTTAGGATCTCCGTTATAAAGGTCTGTGGAACAATTGTTAGTGTTTACGCAGAAGAGTTTAAAGAAGTGTAGCAAACAGAGCAAATTGTTGTTGTTTACATTAAGTTGTGAACACTGGCACAGAGAATTGTGCGAACAACAAAGAATTTAATTAAAACTGAATATAAAGGTATTTTTATTTGCAATCTACGAGCTCATATCTTAATCGATTTTAAAAGGGTAAAAACGTAACAATATTTAATACAGGAAACACGGTAAAAACTTATGTATTGAAATAAAGATGATTTTGCCCAGTTAAGGATCCATTTTTAGAAAGAAAAATTTGGGTTGTGCACTAATACGAAGCTTTAACGAGTAAAATGCAAGACTGAGCGCAGATTCAATTTTAAAAACGCATATTTTAATAAAGAAAAGTTTTCTAGTGGTTAACCAAAATTAAACACTTTCAATTCCTTCAAATGTAAGCAGAAAGGTGCGTTTACAGCTGCACTCAACAATAACAATAAAAGCAACAATTACCGAAAAGAACAAAAGATAAGTGTTTTACAAAAAGCTTTTACTTTCTCAAAAAACTACTTTACTACTACTTTAAAAAATGTTAAACAAATTTTGGTTTTGATTGCTGTCTCTATTTGTTTGCGGCTGTTGCATTATTTCTTCGGCAATCTACTTCCAATGCAAAGTAATTCTTATGAGGATAATGATTTAACGGCTGCTGATAAAAATCTTTAAAAATTTTTGGGAAGGTAAAAAAAGATAAGAGAAACGATAAATGGTGTTAAAATAAATTATTGGCGTTCAGCCTAGCCACAAGTTATACAAAGAATTGCAGTTCAATGAAAATAATTTATTTTTTTGCCGTCAAACAGAACTTTGATTGCGATTGAGTAAAAAGTTTATTTGTTTGCTATGGCATGTTGTTCACGTCAGAGGTGTACATAATTATGGTACAGAAGTAGAGATTTTAAACTTAATTTTTCAAAATTTTTGTTCTCCAGCAGATGAATGAACATTTAAAAAATCTCTGCCAATTGAAAAAAGCTATGACTAGGTATTTACCATCTTTCTACCAACTGCCTGAAAGAGAATGCAACGAATAGAATAGGATGAACGCCTGTTGGTGCCCAAGGTATGCTCATGTCTTTGATACTAAGAGTAAAAATCTTCGGTGAGTAATATACACTAGACTCGTGTAAAAACTCAACCTTTTGATACTCAACCTCAACAGTTGAGTCTGCTGAAGGTAATCGTGTGCAGGTTAGGTTAGGTGCCAAATACTCCTTGAAGGATGAAGGTTTTCGGCTAGATTTTAAGCCCATTGTAATACCACAATTAATAACCACCATGGAGATCAAATATTTCCTGAAAGAAACCAACCAGGCTCCTATTACAGCAATCCTTATATTGGCGAGTTTAATTAATATGACTCAGAAAGAGAGATAAATGACTTTTCATTGTAAGAGTAGTGTACTGATTCATGAGGTGATTTGTTAGTCTCCGCAGTCATACAGCTCCTGCATAATTCATTCGAAATACCTTCAAATAAAATAGTAATCCACCGAATTTCAATTATGCGATGAATAGGCATGTGATTTAAGGACAGAATTTAAACATCCTTTTTATTTTCCATACAAGTCTAACTGATTAATGCAATTTTGCAGTTTCATTCCTGTTGCCAAGAAAGTTGTTTCTCCGTGTAAGAAAATCGGATAATCTAAGGCAAATGGAATACTTATATCCTGCAACATGTTGGAGATTGTGAGCCCCGTTCCCGCCTTGGTGATTTAAATAGCAATTTAATTTTGAAAGATATCCCTATGTCCTGTAACTGGAACAACTAGGAGAGTTTCTTTCGAATGATCCAACGTTTCTTTAACAAATCCTGGGCATTTATGAACGATGCCGTATATATAAAATACGTTCGTTGGTGACTTAGTCGCATGACCTGCACCATGTTCGCAGTGGTCGTGTAGTCTATATTGAAAATTTAATATCAGAACCATTGTAGTGTGTTGGACTAGTCGAAGTTGCCATACCCTTTGTATGCAATTAATATCAACACATTATTGTTGATATTGTCCACACTGCATAAGTGTTTCAGCATATTCCCCAATACATGGTGTGTTAGAACTTAATATATTTAGCATACATTTAGTTTTAAGTAATTAAGTATAATAAATAAAGTGAAATAAAATTAATAATAACTAAGTATGTGTTTCCTTATTACACCATTACTAAAACTCAAAGGTTCCACTAGTAAGTACAGTCCCTCCGCTGACCAACTTTTTTGGCTTAATTTAGTGAAATTCGGTTAGTACACGGGCTACACTTACCTGTGGCTTCACAACAGGCCGCTATGTGTGCTCAAGTGAGCTTTGGTAATCAAAGCTACCATTCCATCCTACCTAACTACTAGCATCATCCGGATTTCCAGGTACCTCTTGGATTTCTAAAATCAAATATCCTATTCAGAAAATTAAAGGGAACTACATAATCGACATGGACATGTTTAGGCAGCAGTATTACAACACCAGTTCAGTCTTCTGTTTTAGTAGAAGGTCAGAGGGGAGCCAATTGAGTACATCAATATATATCGTGGTCAATGTTTTTTTTTTTTTTTTTTTTTTTGTCTTGAGCCGGAGGTGGGAATCTTCGAAAGACACTTTTGTTCCAACAAAAGAGTGCACGATTCACCATCACTGGTGCCTACGTACTAAACCCACCCCCTACACACTTCAACCACTCTCCCCCCGCGGGACTGCCGTAAGGTATTACTTCGCGGAGGGCTGGTTAGCTTGAAAGCTTTATCACGTTAATTCAAATTTCGCCTCCGTTCCTCCAGTCTTCGGAGTACTATCAAAACTTCAGCCATTCTCTGGCTATATTGATTCCATAGAATCCTACAGTTCAACAGCTCTTCCATTAGCCGGTTTGGTTCCAAATTCGTTTCTCCCGGCCATCTAAATCTGGGACAGCATATTAGAATATGCTCCGCATCTTCCTCCTCGTCTACACAGTTTGGGCATATAGGAGAAGTGTCATGACCAAATCTGTGCAGGTACTTCCTGAAGCACCCTGAAGTTAGGAACTGGGTCACGTTGTAATTCAACTCGCAATGTTCGTTCTTCATCCAAAGGGTTACATCAGGGACAAGACGAAATGTCCATCTTCCCTTTAGACTGTTCTCCCATCGTGACTGCCATTTGTGCATGGAAGTCCTTCGTTCCTCCGCTTTTATAGCCGATATTTGTCCCGAGTACTCGAGACGGCGAAGGTATATCCTTCTCATCTCATCCGCCAGTATATCTATTGGTATTGTCTTTGCCAATACCAAAACTGCTTCATCAGACACTGTCCTGAAGCCACTTATCCGTCTAATCTCGCTTAGACGATACACCGAGGACAGTATCCTCCTCGTCGTCCCCACTGAGAGTGCCTCCGACCATATTGGGCAAGCATACAGCATTATCGACGTTACTACCGCCGAAATTATTCTCCTTTTAAATGGACCTGGTCCTCCAATATTTGGCATCATCCTCGCCAGTGCTCCCTGTGTTACAGATGCTTTTTCACCGATGTATTTCACGTGCTCCTTGAAGTTCAACCTGTCGTCGATAATCACTCCCAGGTATTTTATCGCCCTCTTCGATTCGATCCTTGTGCCTCCAACGGTCAATTCCATCTTCTCCACTATCTTCCGGCCGCTTATCAAGACGGCCTCCGTTTTATGTGCAGCAAGTGTCAAACCTGCCTCATCCAGCCATGCTCCAACATTTCGAATCGCTGTGTTCGTTTCCTCCTCTATTTCTCCTACCCTTTTAGCTACCGAGACTATGGCAATGTCATCTGCAAAGCCCACAATTGTAGTCCCGCTTGGCAATCGCAGCCGAAGTACTCCATCGTACATAATGTTCCATAGTAGTGGCCCAAGTACGGAGCCCTGAGGGACTCCCGACGTCACTACGTATTCCTGCTCTCCTTCATCCGTTAGGTATATTAGCTTCCTGTCCTGAAAGTAATTATTCAGAATCTCCATTAAGTATGGCGGAGTAGCCATGTTAAAGAGGGCTCTCATAATACGCCCCCAATTCGCCGAGTTGAACGCGTTTTTAACGTCAAGTGTGACAACCGCGCAGTACTCCTTGGTGCCAAATCTCCATCTTTCGCCTTCTATTGCATCTCTTGCAATGTCGACCACCCTCCTTATCGCGTCAACAGTGGACCGTCCTTTCCTAAATCCGTATTGCAGGTCCGAGAGAGCTCCTCCAGCCTCGGCACATGACAGTAGTCGATTGTATATTATCCTCTCCAGTATTTTTCCCATCGTGTCAAGTAGGCAGATGGGCCGATACGACGATGGTTCCCCTGGCGGTTTACCAGGTTTTGGAATGAGAACCAATTTCTGCTTCTTCCACCTACGTGGAAAAACACCCTCGACGAACACCTTGGCGAACGTATCCGGTCTGAGATGGATAGCCGCCTTAAGTTACCTATTCGGGATTCCATCCGGCCCCGGTGTTTTCCTATCTCCTATTCCAGTGCATGCCGCTAGTACCTCCTCTCCTGTTACCTCGGGTATGGTATGGATGGCCTCCGGCTCCCTACTTATAAAAGTGTAGGGCTGGCCACGTGGGAATAATGTACCAATGATCTCCCGTAGCAAAACTGGACAACCTAGTTTAGGCTGTTCTCGAGCACCAATTCTCTTGCAGACGACTTTGTACGCCGTCCCAAAAGGATTGATGTCAGCTTCCTGGCATATCCGCTGAAAGTATAGTTTCTTGCTCCTTTTAATGGCTCTTCTAAGTTGACGCCTTAGATCCTCATATGAAGCCCGTTCGACTTCCCATGTCGGTCTTCCTCTCGTGCGCTGGGCCCGTCTTCTCGCCCCAAAGCATGCAGACCGCAGTCTTCGTATCTCGTCATTCCGCCAGTAGCAGGGGGAACGTCCCCTACACACAGTTCTCCTAGGCATAGCAGCATCACATGCAGTGTTGAGGCTTTCGTATACGCCGCTCACTAATTCCTCGACCGTGCTGCCAGTCGTATGAAAAGATGACAACATCAATCTATACGTCTCCTCGTCAAAGCGGGAGTCCTTCCATTTAGGCCCCGTAAACGTCGGCAACCCGTTTCCTCTCGTGTTGCGCCCAGTAACCGTCATCACGATTGCCTGATGGTCACTATTCGTGAAGTCCTCAGTTAGCCTCCATGCGGTCCGCGAAACAAGGCCATCGCTCACAAACGACAAATCTATTATGGAGCTCGATCCAGCTCTCCTAAATGTGCTTCCTCTTCCGTCATTCATCAGCGCCACAGGAAGGGAAGCGAATGTTTCCAAGAGGCAGCGACCCCTGGCGTTAGTATATCTACTACCCCATTCGGTCGCCCAAGCATTAAAATCCCCTCCAATAATAACGGGGGTGTTCAGGCGCACGTGTGACGCCAGCCTCTCCAGCATATGTTGGAACTCATCCATTGACCACCTCGGGGGGGGGCGTAACAGCTGTAGACGAAAACTCCCTTAATCCTGGCCATAACAAAACCAATGTCCCGCGCATAGGTTTGCTGGAAGGGTAATGAACCACAAGTCCATATAGCCACAGTACTAGATCCGTTCGTGATCCAAGTACTATTCCTCGGTACCCTATAAGGTTCGCTTATGATTGCGACATCGATATTCTCCTCCTTTACTCTCTGGACCAGTAGGTCCTAGATCGTGATTTAAGCGCACGTTGAAACTGAGGACAATTCCTACTCCCCGCGATATGTTTGGCGAACTTTGGATTGTCCACTTTGCAGAACATGCAGAGTGGTTCCCGTTCGCAATTCCCAGCAATATGACCATCCTGTCCACACTTGCGGCATGTTCCCGAGCGGTCAACTTTACTCTCGCACAGGCGGGCTATATGTCCAAACTGCAAGCATCGGAAGCATTTCGTCGGAATGTTCCTTTCCCGAATCCTGCATATGACCCAGCCGATCCTAATTCTACCTTCTTTCAGAAGAATAGCTGCAGCGTCTGCATTAAGGCTCACTGTGGCCGTTTGCGTTCCACCATATGCTTTCCTGAGACCAACTATGTCGGCGAAAGCGAAGCTCTCAAGACCTGGAATGTTCTGTATTGCATTATATACATCTTCCTTCTCCGTGATCTCATCAATGTCCTTTATCTCAATTGTCCTCCTCTTTTTTAGAGTGCGGACAGTCGCGCATTCCCCTAGGAGCTCTCCAATGGCCCCTCTGAAGTCCTCCGTTCGCTCGCCGTTCTTGCCGAGCTGAAGTAATAGCTCTCCTTTGACAGTTCTCCGAATTTTCGTAACGTTTTCACCTAATTTGCAAAGCCGTTTTAACCCTCCTCAAAATGTCAGCATACGATGTGTCATCCCTCGTTGCTATCATTATTGCATCAGGTTTTGTTTTCCTCTCCTGAGGTTTCTTTTCCTTCTTTTTCCTTTTAGTGACTTTTTGCCACCCTGGTTCTCCAGTTGATTCCTGAGTGTTTACCTGCCGACCCAGAATCGTCTCAGTAGTCCTCTTTGCCAAAGCTTTTGGTGCAGGATTTGGAGGTCTCCTCTTTGCTTCGGGAGTCTCAACAGTATCCTCCTGTCTCCTCTTCCCCTCATGATTTCTCATCCAGGGCGAAGTCTGTGTTGCAGAACTGCTGCAACCCTTCTCATTGATTGACTGCCAACTCAACTCAGCTGCGTACAGGTCGTATAGGGTCTTAATAGAGTCAATTGCATCTCTCATTGGTTGGTGGATTGATCTCCTCTTTCCATCCTCCATCATATCAACTAAGCTCTTAATTTGGTCTCCGAGTTGACCAAAAACCCCGCTGGTCGATGCCGTCGGTTTGCTTCGCGTTGGTTCCGACTCCGATGCCGCCAATCCTGAATATTCTCCATTCACTGGGGATCTCGGAGTCCTCGTACTCTGACCGAACGGGTTCATTTCCCGATTCCGCACAGGAGATCTCAGAATCCTTGAGCTCTGCCCGAAAGCGTTCAGCTCCAAGGTATTCATATCATTCGTCGTCTTATTTGTAGGTTTATTTTTGTTACTATTCATTTCATTTGGGCCCCAACTCCCGGCCGCTATCCTAATCGTTGTAGTCGTCACGAAAGACCCCGTGGTTATCTATGCACAAGCAGGGAGGCCACGCGAGGGTTGACACATAACCTTATGTGAATACGTGTTCAGAGCCAGGTCGACGTAAACCAGGGATTCACATCTGGTCCTACAACACCAACTTAACGGTGATAAATCAGGAACGTACCGACAGACTTGCCATCATTTTAACGGGGCGGGGGCAATGACAGCATTAGCCCGACAGCCATTTCAGCCAGCTATCACACCGCCTACTAAAGTGCCGGAATACTGCCATCGTCAGCCTATGTCACCAATTCAAATCCATTTTCCGGTATACCATAATTAGAACCTTACCGGGCTCGGTTCTAATGCCCCAATCAAGGGCGTCGTAGTTCGCCGCTTCGGTGGAACTGAGGGAACCACGGAGTCGTTACTCTTCTATTTTCCCATCTCTTGAGGGAACCCCCTGTAGGATGATGCCTAGTTAATGGCGGCATCGATTCGCCATGTCGCAGATAACGTCTTCGGTCACTTGTAGCTTTTTGTAGTACGCCTCCGTATCTGCCGCTCTTGGTCGGGGACTGCTTATTGGTTATTCGCAGCTAGCCTACCTGGGATAGGCCGTTCAGTTATCCGCCACCTACTGACCCCCATGGTAGCCCGAAGCTAAGCGGTCAATGTGGAATAGAGTATTCGGGACTGTTTGTGTACTCTGCTTATTAGTCCGCAGTAGCATTAACATTTGCACGCCAACCACTTAACATGATCATCATAAAGGAAGGTAAGTTCCAACAAGGCTCACTAGAGCTAATATGGGATGACGTATCTAAGCTGGTCGTCTTAAAATAAAACATGTCTTTAGAAATCCCACGTTTTTCTTTAAATACTCAGACAGTAAATTTCTTGAAATCACAGCCTTCAATGCTATTGCCTGCAATGGAAATTATTGAGAAGTATTTCAGATCTATTCAATACACACAATGTACACAGATCGATAGTATAGCAGCCGACCAGCCTCTTGGTGTACAACAATTGTCTAGACCCCCCTTGCTAGCCTTGTTTATTTTTTATTTAAAATTTATAGGCAGGGCTCTGTGCCTATTGTAGCATGTTACAGTTAAGTAAAGCAAAATATTCAAATAAATTCTTTAAACTGCCTAAAGGCAGAGTATATTTCATTCTTTATTTTAACAAAAACCAATTCAGGTACCTGATTATTTGATTAAGATCCATAATCAAGTAGTTAGTAAATGATTATTGACTGCCTAAGTGTAAGCTGCAGAAAAGAGAATTACTACAATACAATCAATGAAAGGCCATTAAATTTAAAGGAGAAAAATTTGAATTGTTTGCTCAAGTTGATGACTCATAAATCATATGGTCAATTCAAGTACTATCAAGTAACAATGCCCAACAATTTACACCTTCGGAGAGCATGTAAGTCGTTGGTTAACGAAGTTTATTTAACTGATGTTAGCGTTATTTTTATTAATTAATCTTTCTGCAGGCCATGGTGTTTATTTTTTAATGATAGAATTTATCATAATCACAAAACGACAGGTTAAAAAATTACTCAGTTTGGGTATTGGACTCCAGCACCATTATTTGATTTATTTGGCACAAAAATTTAATAAAATGCATTGTTAGATAGGTGTAAAAAATTGAAATCGGCAACTGACATTACTTTTGCAACAGTTTTCAACACAATCAGAAAGATAACAGGAACAAAATAATTTTCGGCTGTTTTAACGCTATAAAAAACAGTCGAATGTATTTGTGATGATTTCCTCATCTGCGGTAATGGTCGAAATCCCTAACTTACCCTGTTTATGAGTCTAAAATATTCCAAATAAAAATATAGGCTATAAGACTTAGAGCTCCACTTTGTTGACTAAGCATTTAGGAAAGAATTCGCCATTAATACACCGTCCAAAATCGCCCGCAATTTAACAGAGAAGGAGCCAAGTAGAATAATTGGAATAGACCAGATCTTCTGGTCAGCAATTCATACCCCATGATCCATTCTTACATACATACATAATTGGATATAACAACCCTTCAGCCGAGATTACGACCTAGCTGCTCACACCACTTATGTTTTGTGTGTTAATTTTATACATGAGTGGTTTAAAGCCGATGCCGATTGATAAATTTTGGGAGAAACATTTTTGTGACAATTTTATTTACCAGTTTTGCCAGAAATTTGAGGAGAGCAAGTCGACGAAGAAATATTTTATTATATTTCATTTTGATGTCTGACCTGGCCTTTTAAACGTGGCCTTACGTCTAATAAGCCAACACACTACCTGCTAGACTACGGCGACTTCTGGAAAGGACTAAGACACACTTAATTGTGGTATTTCCCTGCAAGCTGGTGATTCCAACGCAAACGGTGATTCCAACGAGCCGATAAGAAAACACCGATTTTTCATGAAATCTTTTAAAACAAATCGTAACCTTTTTGTCATGAAATACTAAACGAGAATTACAATGGTCATGACAACCCTCTAGTCAGCCCTAGCTTCTCACAACTACACCATGTTGAATGTATTAATTTTATGCATGACCGAACTATGGAGTTGGGTTACCTTTCATGGCAATTTTATAAGCTCTCCAAGTTTTTGCTAGACGACTGAGAGGAAGTCGCAGAAGAAATATATTTTCATCATTTCGTTTTCGTTGGAGATGTCTGATCTGGGTTTTGCATCGTGGTCTCACGTCTAATAAGCCAACACACTGCCTACAAGACCACGGTGATCCATTGTTATTCGTTATAAAAGTAATAAATTCATCCTTGTTGTACTCTAGTGTTCACCACAGTGGTAGAAGATCCAATCCGCCTGTTGAGTTATCGAAGAGCCTAAATATATTGGAAATATCCATTCGAACGACTGCTGTGCTATAAATCTTAGGCTATTATGAAATTTGGCTGTGAATGCACCTAACAGGTCCAAATAGATTTGACCAAAGCATAGGCTGAAAAATTTTAAATTATTCATCTAAACTTGCTAAGAGTTTTTCAGATGTACAAGGCCAAGATATCATGTTTTAGATGTGCTTTGGTGCATAATTCCACGAAAGCATTGAGAACTTTTATTCGATCTACATAGCAATAGTGATTAATTGAATTTCTGTAGGTGTAGGACGTAAAGGAAGTATAGGTTTAAGGACATGTACATATCACTGGGGCAAGTATAATACCCAGAGGTTTAAATGACCCATTGTCCATACGTCCTAGAAGAGGGGAAGAAAGAGGATAGAGAGGGAGGTAGGGAAATGGGAAAATAAGAAGAGGTAGGAAAGTGAGGATATATGTAAGTAGGTTTATATTCGATTATAAAATAAAAATGTTCTGACGAACTTAGTAGGTGACTCCATATAGATTTTGTCTCATGGTTCGAAAGTTAATGAAATAGGTATTATTTAGAATATAAGAGAACTGGAACATTACGGCATGTCTTAGTTGCAGCGTCGGAATTGCTCAGAGAATAATTTACTTATATAATGACCCTTAGAAAAGTTTTTGACCACCGCGATTCATTCAAAAAAGTTGGTTAGGTATCATGGGTATCGCGAGATAGATTGACATTTCGGGAAACTGTGAGGCAAGTTTTAATAGTTTAAAGTTACAGAAGATATCGAGATAATCGAGAATTACACCAAATTATTCAGGAATTTCTATAATTGCACACGATTCCAGTAATGATTCCTCTTGCTTTTCATTCAATATTAAATTGACACCAAAAAAAGGTATTTATTTAAAAAATAATAATAGGAGAGGGTGCTGGTTTAATTATTTAGAGTTCCTTAAATTTAAGGTCATATACATACATTATTGGAGTTGTCTGATCTGGCGTTTGAACCGTGACCTCACGTCTAATAAACCAACATACTATCTACTATACTACGACGACTTGCTTTAGGGCTTACTACCATTGTTTTAATGTGTCGAAACATTGAGTTATACCGTCCACCACTAGTCTAAACATGGGGAGTCACTTGATCATTTCATTGGTACACAGTTTTTATTGTATTTGTCACATTATATAACCGTGTATATGCTTCATATTTGTGCATAGGTATAATTGAACCATTGTATGGCATTTGTAAAATACAGTATAAAGTTTCTGTTCCATGATTTGAGCGTCAATACTAATAAGTTGAGGCCATGTATTTAGAATGCTCTTTAACAAATCGCGTCCTGTTTTTAAATATAACTGTTGAAGAAAAATAAAGTTTTACTAACTATGGTAGCTTAATCGCAGCCGAAGAAATATGGTGGCCTCACTACTGAATTCCCAACATAGTTTTAAGTCTGTTAAAGTATCACTAAGCTGGACTCAAAATCAAAAGATTGGCTAAAGATCGTAAGAATTTTTGTACCTCTCTTTGCAACAGTTAACAAGAACTAACATCAAATCTATTGCCACTGTTTTATATATCGTTAGGAAAATGGAAAAATCTAGATACTGGTGTTTTACTTTTACATCGTTTAACATTAAAATTGTAAACAAAAGCAATGAACTTGTTTACAAATCAACAAATATCAGCATAAAAAAAATGATAAATAGGTAAACAAAACTATACCAACAAACACTACAAGAATGAACGTAAACAAAATACGCAAACGACAATAATGAAACAACTATGTTTACATTTATAGATATCTCTAGAAGGCGAAGCGTCGAACATTCGCCTTCAAGAACATTCATCAGACTGTTTACTTTGTCATATAAATGGAAAAGCAAAGCAGGCAACTGAGTCAGTAAAAGTTCAGTCGGTCTTCTGTGAAGACGCGGTGTGTTTGAAGAGAGTAATCGTGGTTGGAAGATCTTCGTTACAAAGATCTGTCGAATAATTGTTTAGTATTTGTTATTGTTTATGCAAAAGAATGTAAAGAGGAGTAACAAACAAAGCAATTGTTGTTGTTTACATCAAGTTGTGAAAAGTGGCACATATTGTGCGTATAATAAAGAATTTTAATTAAAACTAAACACAGATTTATTTTTATTTTATTTGCAATCTATGAGCTCATATTTGAAACGTTTTTAAAAAGTAAAAATGTAGCAATATTTTTTCTCTTTGGTCATTCATACAAACTCATCTCGATTTTTACATTACAAATGTTTTATTAGAACATGATTTTCACAGTATATGAACAGGGATTTGAAAATTTAAAACGTTTTTATGTTTTATTTGATTAAAACTAGGTGTACAAGGTACAATCGATATAATATTGTTTTGTTACATTGACTAATTGATTGATTGATTGAATGAGCTGTAAATGATATGCAAATGCTATTGAATTTCATTCTTACTGATTTTAATGTGTTTGATATCATAAAATTGCCTAACATTACAAATATGTTAACAAGACATCCATATTTTCTTAAAGAATTAAATCGAAAAGTAAACAACGTTTCTGGTAAAGAAGTCAGCTAACTCTCTCCGCATTATAAACGTACGAACAGAAAATTTTAGTTTGAGAAAAATCCAATGAATTTCGTAAAAATTACCTATTTGCAACAATAGCGTGTCAATTGGCCGCAAAGTAGAACTCAAAGCATCTGATGATTATATACGTTCCACGAAGTTTTGACACATTTCTGTTAACATTTCATTTAAATGGTTTAAAAGTCAGACAATGGACTCTGAGAATAATTTAGTCATAGAAATTCCTGATTACAGAACACTCAACCATCAGTACTTTTTGATTATATGAAGCTTTTTCCCACTTGCGGTTAACTCTCTAGGTAGAGCCATTTAATGCTTTTACCATAAAAACTGTCTATATACCGACTGTTGCTACATTGATTAGTCAATTATAAGCTGCTACAGTTTTATTTTGAAAACATTTTGTCTTACATTCCTGAGACGGCACATGAAGGGTAGCAATTACGAATAAACATCAACATTTTCTTGACTAATACTTCCCGCTTTTAGCCTACTCTGCTTTAGCTAGGTTATGTCACACTTAAGCCGGAGACTAGAACAATTGGGTTATCACAAATTAACATCTAGCGCCGGGATCAAACATTCTCTATATTAAACCAAGTTCTTGGCTTCTCATTTTATGTGATCTAACAGTTGCAAACTAGATATTACAAGAATATTAATTGTGGGTGGTTCAGGGAAATGTGATACAATATGCGAACGACAAGAGCCGATCAATAACACATGTAGTGAAAAATAGTCACTTCCTATCTCTTAGATCTACAGTCTAAGCAGAAGCCGTTACAGATAATATCAAGTTCATCACAAACGTTCTTAGTGACCTGCGAAAACAACAATAATGGGATGTATTGACAAGCGATTTAAAGATAGAAGACAATCAGTCCTCTTTTATCCTTAGCAGTCGATCAGAATCTAGCAATATTGTTCACACCCTCCATCTGCCAACGAAATTGAACCTGCTGTAAAACGCTGGAGATATGACAGTTTAACTTTGGCAACTCGAGCACCGTGTCCTATAACATAACACAGATTAATATTCTATCCATATCTCTAGACACCCGCAATTTCTCTAATTTCCCAACATTTATGGACGAGAGCTGCGTCGAGATCATTTTGGTCTGGGACTTGTCTAAGAAAATAAATTTGATTTTTCAAATTGACTACAATATTCGCTCAAAAAAGACTAGAGCATTCAGGCAGCTCATGTGAAGTTTAATGTTGCAATCCATAACCTACTCTGCCTAAATATACCTGCTTTTGAAATAAGTTTATCACGCTAATTAGGAGATTGGTATACTCTAGTATGTCCTAAGACAATAGGGTTTCCAGTTGATAGGGCAGAGAGTAAGGATCCTTAAGTCTTTAATCTTTTCCCAAATATAGCGCCACCTTAGCTTATTATGACGATCGTTATTGACATTATTCCCTTATTGGCGGTCTGGGAATTTTTGAATGGATTATTTGAAAGGGAAATAAAGTTACTTACTTCTACTGTATTCAAAGCGGAGCTGTCGTAAATTACCAGTACCTCAAATTACCATCTTTTCAAAATTCTTATTCAAAGCATATGATGTCCCAATATCTTCGATCTTTCAGAGCTATGAACCAATGCCTGACCTTGCTACATGTGAGTGCATACGAGTTGGAAAGATGAAAGCACTCTACTCTACCGCTGTTTGGTATTTGAGAGGAGTAGGTTAGGTTAGGTTAGAGGACGTGTACTTGCCAATTAAGACAAGTACAGTACCCGGAGGTCGAATTGACCCATTGTTCAACGTTCTAGTTTCTCACACCCCTCATATTGTGTGTGTTAATTTTATACATGAGTGGCGGGACCTACAGTTTAAAGTCGATTCCGAACGACATACTTTTGAGACACCTTTCATGCCAATTTTATTTACTCTCAGAGTTTTTGCCAGAAATCTGCTGAGAGGAAATCGTCGAAGGAGTATTGTTTAAATATTTTCGTTTTGATGTCTGACCTGGGATTTGAACCGTAATCTTACGTGTAATAAAGCAACTAAGTGATGAACTGTTTAAGATTAGTAAAGTATCGAAAATTTAGAGAAAGAAAATATTTCTTTCCGATAATGAATCTCTGTTCCAGCGAAATAACCCTGTACGGCACTACCGTGTTCCAAAACTGTAGGATCATTTTGATAATTAAAATTATACTCTCGGCATATCGAAATTGCTACAAGGATTGGGCATAAGTCTGGTAGCTAGCATGGAAAATGGAAAAAGCATTCCATTTTTTGTTTGTTTCGAAAACGTCGTAAATTATTTCGGTATAAGGTATTATAGTCATGTTTGACCGCTTGTAACTTTTCTTATTTGTTTTTAATTACACAACTTGATCAGAGATTTGCAATCAACTGATGCTGATGGGGTAGCAAAGCCATAGGATAACAGTCTTAGTTTGTTATCACAAAGAAGCAGATGACATTTGTAAGTAATCTCTTAACAGTTTTTTGCTTAAATAACGTTGTTTAGTTTCATGCAGTTCTTTCTTCTTAATTATGAAGTGGTGGTTGTAGTTTATACAAAATTGCTGGATAAACATAACTTCGGAGTGGAGTTATGATCGCATTATAGGCATCCTCGTTTTGAAAAGCTTGTAATATGTCATCACATGGCGATATTCATGTTAAAGTATGAACGTTTTATAATGATAAGTTAGTCGTTATAAGACTCCAGAAGGTAGATACTAAGTTTGCTGCTTGGGATATCCATTATATGGTTAGTGTCACGCTTTACTTCAGATGGTATAGGTAACTTGCACGTGCTATGACTAGGCAATTTTGCCTTCAATATGTATGCAATTAGTTTTCTATAGTTCAGCACCTTTTTAACAGATGGTTAATGTCTTCGTTCTATAAGGTCTATTATTCAAAAACTTGTAAAGAAGAAACGATTTTCAATATCTTCCAATTTCAATTGGCTTAGGTACATTGAGGAGGACCTTAGCCAATTCAAACTAAGGAATGTTGCCAACTAATTCCATTCCGTTTCTAATCCCCAGGTGAAGATGTTCCATCATGTAACCTAATCTATCATGACTTCTTGGTCAAAATCACAGCGAATTCATTCATTTGGTTTGACTTTTTAAGCCGACTTTCTCTCAGTGAATTTAAAAGATTAATGAAATGATAGAGTTTTGCAACGCTTGACAAGTGGGAGCTGAATGCTACACCAAAATGGTATTAGTCGAGGTATGCTAAAGAAAATTAGCATGTTCTAAATTATGAATGAATACATCAAAGAGAGTAACGCAATATTTATATGATTTCTTGTGTAGTTTTTTAGAATTCCTCTTTGAAATTTTACCAATAATAGAATATTTGTTTGAAATTTGGTGGAATTTGTTGTGGAGAATTACTGTTCATTTGACGTTACATTTTCTGTTTATTTGAATGGCGAATAGTACTTCTTGGAGAATTTTTTAATATTTTCTAAAGGTATTTGCTATGATCAATCCTTTCATCCTGTTGGATGATTTAGAATTATTCGAATACCATCTTAAATTATTTTTGTACAAAACTATCGTGAGAAAACTATCCACTATCACCACAAAATAAGTTCTCAAAAGGATAATACCATAAAGGGAATTAAAGGGAATACCATAATATTTCTCTGTACGATAAGGTTCTTTGTGGCCCTTTGGGGCATCTACATTTCTGAAAATTGCTGTTATTGAGCCACCAACTGCTGATTGTCATCACTATAAAACTCATACCCCCATAGTCCCTTTGCTTATTAGCAAAGTTTACAAAGAATTGTTTTCTTCTTAAAGGATTTTATTCTCCTATTTATCCCTTTTTTATGGTTCTTGTTAAAGTTTACAAGGTATTTGTCTTTCCTTAAATCTTATTATTTAGCAGTGACCTGTGCATATAGTTGCGGTTTTCTTTACTATTTTCTTTGATTTTATTTTTTAGTTTTCCACAAGAAAACGATTTCCCCCGCGTAGTTGTAATTTTACTTAAAGAAATTTTTTCTTACATTCAATTATCTGTCTGCAGTTTTTTCATATTTTTTTTGATTTTTATTTCTTAGTCTTTCACTATTTCAATCGCCTGTGACCATTGGAGAGTCCTTTGTTTAAATTTAAGTGTGATTTTATTTATTCGTTTAATGGAACACACACAGAACTACAGATATTCTACCTAAGGCGTTCAATTTTTTAAAATGAAAGATTGTGAGACTGTTGATAATGAGGTAAATGAGATTAAAATCAATTGTAGGATTTTGTTACGTTTAGCTATGAGATGTACTGGGCAATTCTATTATTTCTTAATTGAATACCTTCTTGAATTTTCATTGTACAAATAAATATTTAAGAATAACCAAAAAAGTTCAGAAATTACCGGCAATGTAGAGATTACTGCCAGAAATAAAGATATGAATATACAGTGCACAGCAAAAGTCTAGATAACCCAATATATTTCTGTAATTCCATGAATTTTAAGGTACAAATAATTGTTGTTTTTATATATCTTTAATTAATTTATTTCTATTTTATTATAAAACAAAAAATCTTATGTTTGTCACCACCAAGGTTACTCCATATTTTTTCACCGCTAAAGTGTTTGTACTCCCAAGAAAATCTCGTGGTTAATTTAAAATTCAAAGGCGAAATATATTAAAGCCCTATTCGTTATACTTAGTAAGATATCCCTTAAGGCCAAGCACTCCATTTAACGTAATTGGCATTGAATGTACCAGATTTGTTCAGCGTTTCCTTTCGTTTACTCATCAGCAGTAATTAAGGTTGACTGCGACTAAATAACCCTCCCTTCAAATGATTTCCTAAATACTCTCTAGCAGTTACTTCGGGATTTTGCGTAAGTGTTTTAAGCCTGTGGGGACTTTTAAAGGCAAATGGCAACATCAAATTAGAATCAGTATGATTGGGTTCATTGAATTGTTGAAAAACATAATTATTACTAATTTTTATTGCTTCTGAATATATGTTGAATTTGTTCTTTAAAAATTATAAATACTCTTTTATTTATTATTGCCTCAATGAATTCCTTACAGCCCACGTCTGGTGCAGACATTCCACACTAGTGTACTTACTCTTTAACAGTAAATTGTAGTAACAACAACAGCAGGACGGAATCGAGCACCTATTAATCCAGAAAAATAACCACTAGTAGCAAACCGCCTTCGAACAGCCATTAATCCAGAAAAAACAACAGTAAGTAGTAGTAACATTAACAGCAAACCGACAGCGAGTAGCTTTAATCAAAAAAAAAAAACGAATAGTAGCAAGTCGCCTTCCAACAGCCATTAATCCAAAAATAAAGAAATAGCGAATACTAGCAAGCCGCAATCCAGCTGCCATTGATCCAGAGAAAAATAACAGTAAATAGTATAAATTACAACAGCAGGCCGCAATCGTGCAGCCATTAAGCCAAAATAAATAACTGATAGCAGAAGGCCGCAATCGAGCACCCATTAATCCAATAAAAGATAACCAATAGTAGCAAGCCACCTTCAAGCAGCCATTAATCCAAAAAAAAGCAATCATCAGTACTAACAAGCCGTAATCGAGCAGTAATATATCCAGAAAAAATAACAGTAAATGGTAGAAATAACAACAGCAGGCCGCAATCCTGCAGCCATTAATCCAAAAAAAAAATGACCAATAGAAGCAAGCCACTTTCAAGCAGCCATTAATCCACAAAAAATACAGTAAATACTAGAAACTACAGCAGCAGGCCGCAATCGTGCAGCAATTAATGCAGAAAAAATAACAATAAATAGTAGAAACAACAACAGCAGGCCGCAATCGTGGAGCCATTAATGCAGAAAAAATTAACAAAAAATAGTAGAAACAACAACAGCAGGCCGCAATCGTGCAGCCAATAATCCAAAAAGAAAAAACCAATAGTAGCAAGCCACCTTCGAGCAGCCATTAATCCAGAAAAAATTACAGTAAATACTAGTAACAGCAACAGCAGGCCGCAATCGTGCAGCCATTAATCAAAAAAAAAATAACCAATAGAAGCAAGCCGCCTTCCAGCAACCAATAATCCAAAAAAACCAATCCTAGCAAAGAGCCCTCGTGTAGCCATTAATTCAAAAAAATAACCAATAGGAGCAAGCCGACTTCGAGCAGCCATTAATCCAGAAGAAAATAGCAATAAATAGTAGTAACAATTAACATTAACCCACAATAAAAATAACCAATAGTAGAAGACCGCTATTGAGCAGCCATTAATTCAGAAAAAATAACAGTAAATAGTAGAAAAAACAACAGCAAGTCGCAATCGAGCATGCATTTATCCAGAAAAAATGAAAATAAATATTAGTAACAACAACAGCAGGCCGCCATCGAGCAGTCATTAATCCAAAAAAGTAACCAGTAGTAGCAAGCCGCCATCGAGCAGCCGTTAATTAAAAAAAATATCAATTAATAGTAGTAACAACAATAGGAAGCCGCCATCGAGCAGCTACTAAGCGAACAATAAATGACAATATATATATGTTCCTCTTCCTCCTCTAGGGAGCATAGGTCCGCAACAAGTTGGTTCCAATAAACCCAATCGTCAGCGCGGTGTTTCACTTCGTTCCACTGTAGATGTAGTTTGGATAATTCGATTGTGATTTGGCGTTTCCAGGTGTGTGATGGTCGTCCGATGCGCCTGCTTCCCTGGGGGTTCCAATCTATGGCTTTTCTTGTGATGTCATCTAATGGCTTGCGAAAAGTGTGCCCAAGCCAGCCCCAGTTACGTCTTCTTATTTCCATCTCTATTGGTTGCTGGTCTGTATCTGACCAGGGTTGGGCATTGGATATTATGGAGGGCCAGTAAACACGCATGATTCTACGCAGGCATTTGTTCACAAATACTTGAATAGACTGGGAATCTCGGGGTGCCATATTCCACGTTTCGCAACCGTAAAGTAATGTGGATTTGACGTTGGAATTGAACATTTTAATTTTGGTGCTTCTCGATATATTAGATGATTTCCAAACGGGGTTAGGTTGGGCAAAAGCTTTGCGTGCCTTATTAATGCGGCTGGCAATATCTGCTGATGAACCGCCGGATTTATCGATTATACAGCCTAGATAGCAGAAGCACTCTACTTCATCAATTTCATTGCCGTATATTAAGAATTTCCCCGTTGCGTGAGCATTCATATTGATTGATTTGGTTTTGTGGATACTCATCCTTAATCAAGCTATCTTTCCGATTTCGCTAACTAAATCCAGTTTCGACTGCATGTCGGAGAAAGAATGTCTTAATAAGCATATGTCATCCGCATAGTCCAGGTCTTCTAATCTGTCTTGTAGACCCCATGTAATCCCTCTCTTATGATTTGTCGACTACATCGAGGAAGCAGTTAAAGAGGAGTGGTGACAGCACACAACCATGACGGACTCCGGTTTTTAATTTGATGCTCTTTCATAGTTGTTTCTCATGTAGTACGCGGCATGTTGCGTTGTTGTACAATGTCTTTATCAAGTTTATTATTTTAGTAGGGACACCCTTGCAAGCCAGTGCGTTCCATATGGCCGTATGGTTGAGCGTATCAAAAGCCTTTTCAAAGTCAATAAATACGAGATAAAGACGCGATCTCCATTCAGCTGACTGTTCCACAATAATCCTGAGACTATTGACGTGGTCGACGCAAGATTTGTTGGCACGGAAGCCAGTTTGTTCCCCTCTGAGAAAAATTGCTTTTAACAGTCTTTTATTTATTATATTCGCTATAACTTTGTTGACCATGCTCAACACGGTCACGCTATTAGGAGATATCCAGGTAACTTTGTGAATCCTCGGATGAGGAAATAGAGTGCCGCCAATAACAAGGTTGTTAGTTCTGCATGCGTCTAGGAGCAGCTTGCCATTTTCCGTCATACGTCCTAACCCATATTTTCGCATGGTGCTCTCTGCTGTTGAGTTATCAGGTCCCACTTGTGCATTGAAATCACAAATCATTATTATAATACCACCCTTGGGTAGGGTTACGAGTACGCTGTCGAGATGTTTATAGAACGTTTCCTTTACTGACTTTTCAGATGTGTCTGTAGGGGCGTAACATTGTACATATGTGATATTTCGGGCATGGCCGCGTAACCTGGCGGTGATAATTCTATCTGAGTGCGGCTTCCAGTCCATAAGCTCATATTTGGCCTGCTTAGAAAGGATTATTCCAACTCCACTGGAGCGGGGAAGCTCGTTTGATGTTTTACCAGAGAAGAGAATGGTGAGTCCATTTGATGTTGTGAATTCTCCAGACTCACTCCATCTGATTTCACAGATCCCAAGTAAGGTGAGTTTGTAAGTCACAAACTCTTTACATAGCTGTGCAAGCCGTGATGGCTCCAAGAGGGTAAGTATATTCCATGTTCCAATTCTAGTCCTTTTTTTCATGCCAAATTCCGTCAACTTTATATCCGGTTCATTATTTTTCCTTCTTGTATTGGTTTCGGTAATAAGAGTTATTTAAGACGTACAGCTTATTAGGCTATAGCGTCCGATCCTGGTGTTGGGGCTGCCAACTAATAAAGGACAATAAATTGTAGTAACAACAATACAAGACGCCATCGAGTAGCTATTAATAAAAAAAAAACAAATCCTAGCAAACAGTCATCATGCCGCCATTAATCCAAAAAAATACAGGAGTAGATTGCAGTAACAACAATAGGAAGCATCCATAGACCAGAAGATAATCAAAAAAACCCAGGAGTAGCTTGTAGTAACAACAATAGAAAGCCGCCATCGAGCAGCCGTTAATCTAGAAAAAAATAACATTAGATAGTAGTAACAACAACAGCAGGCCGCAATCGAGGAGCCATTAATCCAGAAAAAATAACTAAGAGTGACAAGACGACATCGAACAGTCATTAATCAAAAAAAAAAAAAAAATAACAGTAAATAGCAGTAACAACCACAGCAGGCCACAATCGCGCAGCCATTAATCCAAAAAAAAAAAACATATAACTAATAGTAGCAAGTCGCCATCCAGCAGCCATTAATCCACAAAAAAATTGCAGTAAATAGTAGTAACAACAACAGCAGGCCTGCACGATTGCGGCCATTAATCCCAAAAAAAAACATATAAGTAATAGTAGCAAGACGCCATCCATCAGCCACTAATCCAAAAAAAATGTAAAACCAATCCTAGCAAAAAGCCATCGTGCACCCATTAACCCAAAATAAATATAACCAATAGCAGAAAGCCTCTATTGAGCAGCCATTAACCCTGAAAAATATAACAGTAAATAGAAGAAGTAACAACAGCAGGCCGGAATCTTGCAGCCATTAATCCGAAAAAATACGCAATAGTAGCACGCCACCATCCAGCATCCATTAATAAAAAAAAAAAGATACAATCAATGCTAGCAAACAGCCATCGTGCACCAATTAACCCAAAATAAAAATAACCAATAGCAGAAAGCCGCTATTGAGCAGCCAATAATCCAGAAAAAATAACTGTAAATAGTAGAAACTACAGCAGCAGGCCGCAATCGTGCAGACATTAATCCAAAAAAAAAAAAAATAACCAAAAGTAGCAAGCCACCTTCCAGCAGCCATTAATCCAGAAAAAATGTACAGGAAATAGTAGTAAAAACAACAGCAGGCCGCAATCGTGCAGGCATTAATCCAAGAAAAAAATAACCAATAGTAGAAAGCTTTCGTCGTGGAGCCATTAATCCAAAAAAATATAGGAGTAGGTTGCAGTAACAAAAATAGCAAGCATCCATAGACCAGAAAATAATCCAAAAAAATCCAGGAGTAGCTTGCTGTAACAACAATAGAAAGCCGCCATCGATCAGCCATTAATACAAAAAAAGCAACAGAAGATAGTAGCAGCAACAATAGGAAGCCGCCGTCGAGCAGCCATTAATCTAGAAAAAAATAACATTAGGTAGTAGTAACAACAGCAGCAGGCCGCAATCGTGCAGCCATTAATCCAAAAAAAAATAACCAATAGTAGCAAGCCACCTTCAAGCAGTAACAAAAAATTACAGTAAATAGTAGCAACAACCACAGCAGGGCGCAATTGTGCAGCCATGAATCCAAGAAAAAGTATCCAATAGAAACAAGCCGCAATCAAGCAGCCATTAATCCAGAAAAAATTAACAGTAAATAGTACTAACAACAACAGCAGGCCGTAATTGTCTAGCCATTAATGCAAGAAAAAATAACCAATCGTAGAAAGCCGCCGTCGGGCAGCCATTAATCCAGAAAAAAATAACAGTAAATTGCAGAAGTAATAACAGCAGGCCGGAATCATGCAGCAATTCATGCAAAAGAAAAACAAATGGTAGCAAGCCGCCACCTAGCAGCCGTTAATCTAAAACAAGCAACAGTAGATAGTAGTGACAACAATACCAAGCCGTCATCGAGCAGCTATTAATGCTAAAAAAAATTAAATAATAGTAGCAAGCCGCAATCGTGCGGCCATTAATCCAAAAAAATAAAAATAACCAATACGAGCAAGCTGCAATCGAGCAGTTATTAATGCAGAAAAAAATAAAAATAAATAGTAGAAACAACAACAGCAGGACGCAATCGAGCAGTCATTAATCAAAAAAAAAAATAAATAGTAGTGAGCAGCCAGTGAGCAGCCATTGATCCAGAAAAAATTACAGTAAATAGTAGTAACAACAACAGCAGGCCCCAACCGTGCAGCCATTAATGCAGAAAAATAACAATAAATAGTAGTAACAACAACAGCAGGCCGCAATCGTCCAGCCATTAATCCAAAAAAAAAAATAATCAATAGAAGCAAGCCGAGTTCGAGCAGCCATTAATCCAAATATAAAGAAATAACCAATACTAGCAAGCCGCAGAAGATCAGCCATTAATCCAGAAAAAAATAGCAGTAAATATTAGTAACAGTAAATATTAGTAACAACAACAGCAGCCCGCTATCGAGCAGTCATTAATCCAAAAAAAGTAACCAATAGTAGCAAGCCGCCATCCACTTGCCACTAATCAAAAAAAAATAAATAACTAATAGTAGCAAGCCGCCTTCGGGCAGCCGTTAATCAAAAAAAAAAAAAAATAACAGTAAATAGTAGTAACAACAATAGCAAGCCATCGAGCAGCTATTAATCTAAAAAATAACCATTAATAGAAAGCCGCTATCTTGCAGCTGTTAATCTAAAAAAACAACAGTAGATAGTAGTGACAGCAATACCAAGCGGCCATCGAGCAGCTATTAACGCTAAAAAAAATTAATCAATAGTAGCAAGCCGCCATTGAGAAGCCATTAATCCAAAAAAAATAAGCAATAGTAGCTAGCCGCATTCGAGCAGCCATTAATCCAGAAAAAAATAGCAGTAAATATTAGTAACAAAAACAGCAGGCCGCCATCGAGCAGTCTTTAATTCAAAAAAAGTAACCAGTATTAGCAAGCCGCCATCGAGCAGCCATTATTCAAAAAAAAAAAAAAAAATAACAGTAAATAGTAGTAACAACAACAGCAGGCCGCAATCGTGCAGCCATTAATCCAAAAAAAAAAAGAAAAACCAATAGTAGCAAGCCGCCACCTAGCAGCCGTTAATCTAAAACAAACAACAGTAGATAGTAGTGACAACAATATCAAGCCGTCATCCAGCAGCTATTAATGCTAAAAAAAATTAAATAATAGTAGCAAGCCGCAATCGTGCGGCCATTAATCCAAAAAAATTAAAATAACCAATACGAGCAAGCTGCAATCGAGCAGTCATTAATGCAGAAAAAAATAAAAATAAATATTAGAAACAACAACAGCAGGACGCAATCGAGCAGTCATTAATATAAAAATAACAAATAGTAGTGAGAAGCCAGTGAGCAGCCTTTAATCCAGTAAAAAAATACAGTAAATCGTGCAATCGTGCAAAAAAAGGAACAGTAGATAGTAGCACCAACAATAGCAAGCCGCCATTGAGCAGCTATTAGGTTAGGTTAGGTTAGCGTGGTAGCTTTAATTTACCAAAAAGCTCACTTGAGCACGCATAGCGGCCCGTTGTGATGCCACAGGTGAACGAAGTTGGTCAGCGGAAGGGCTGCACATTTTCTAAAAAGCGCGACTACCCCACGCTGGAAAACCAGCCATAATGTTTGATGAACGAGGCTATGTCCTTGATATCAATGAACGATAGCTCCGTCAAGCTGACGAGGGTCGGAGAAGCAAATAAACTATATCTGCATCCCGCAAGGGATGGGCATTGGCAGAGGAAGTGGATGACAGTCTCCTCCTCCTCGGCGGATATGCATCCACGGCAGAAGTCGTTAAATGGGAGTCGCATTCTTTCCGCGTGTCTACCCATAACACAGTGGCCTGTAAGCATGATCGAGATGATATTACGGCCAAGTCTAAGAAGCTGGTTGGTACGCCTCATATCCATTGTGGGCCAAGTGAGACTAGCGATGGAGCAGGACTCCTCATTGACCCAGCTACGGTTCCCATGTTGATTGAGGAAGATTCCGGAAGTAGTGCGCTAGCCCTGGCCAACTCGTCGGCCCTGCAGTTTCCCGGAATATCGCAGTGTCCGGGAACCCAGAACAGTGTGACGCCGATACGCCCAGAAAGGAGATTGAGGCAGCGGCGACATTCTCTGACGATCCTGAAATTATAAGCAGCCATTAATCCAGAAAAAACAGTAACTAGTAGTAAAAACAACAGCAGGCCTTAATCGTGCAGCCATTAATCAAAAAAAAAACAATCCTAGCAAACAGTCATCGCGCAGCCATTAATCCAAAAAATGACCAATAGTAGCAAGCCGCCATTGAGCAGCCAGTAATCCAGAACAAAATAACAGTAAATATTAGTAACAACAATAGCAGGCCATAATCGTGCAGCTATTAATCCGAAAAAAATAGCTAATAGTAGAAAGCCGCAATCGAGCAGCAATTAATCCAGAAAAAATAACAATAAATAGTAGAAGTAATAACAGCAGACCGGAATCGAGCAGCCATTAATCCAGAAAAAATAGCAGTAAATAGTAGAATCAGGGCACAATCGAGCAGCCATTAATCAAGAAAAAAATAACAGTAAATAGTAGTAGCAACAACAGCAGGCCGCAATCGAGCAGCCATTAATCCAGGAAAATTAACAGTAAATAGTAGAAACAACAACAGCAGGCCGCAGACGAGCAGCAATTATTAAAAAAAAGCAATAGTAGCAAACCGCCATCGAGCATTACTTAATTAAGAAAAATAACAGTAAATAGTAGAAACAACAACAGCAGGCCGCAGTCGAGCAGCAATTATTAAAAAAAAACCCAATAGTGGCAAGCCGCCATCGAGCATTACTTAATTAAGAAAAATAAGAGTAAATAGTACAAACAACAACAGCAGGGCGCAATCGAGCACTCAGTAATCCAGAAAATAACCAACAGTAATAAGCCGCCTCCGAGCAGCCATTAGTCCATAAAAAATAACAGTAAATAGTAGTAACAACAACAGCAGGCCGCAATCGAGCAGCCATTAATCAAAAAATAAGAGTAAATAGTAGAAGCAAGAACAGCCATTAATCCACAAAAATAACCAATAGTAACAAGCCGTCATCGGCAAGTCATTAATCCAAAAAAAAAAACAACCAATAGTAGCAAGCCGCCTTCGAGCAGCCATTAATCCAAAAAAATACAGGAGTAGATTGCAGTAACAACAGTAGGAAGCATCCTAGACCAACCAAAAACCCAAAAAAACCCAGGAACAGCTTGTAGTAACAACAATAGAAAACCTCCATCGAGCAGCCATTAAAAAAAAAGAGCAACAGAAGATAGTAGTAGCAATAATAGGAAGCCGCCATCGAGCAGCCATTAATCTAGAAAAAATAACATTGGGTAGTAGTAACAACAAAAGCAGGTCGCAATCGAGCAGCCATTAATCCAAAAAATAAGCAGTAGTAGCTAGCCGCAGTCGAGCAGCCATTAATACAGAAAAAATAGCAGTAAATATTAGTAACAACAACAGCAGGCCGCGATCGAGCAGTCATTAATCCAAAACAAGTAACCAATAGTAGCAAGCCGCCATCCACTAGCCACTAATCCAAAAAAAAGAAATAACTAATAGTAGCAAACCGCCATCGCGCTGCCGCTAATCCAAAAACATAACAGTAAATAGCAGTAACAACAATAATAAGCCGCCATCGAGCAGCTATTAATCTAAAAAAATAACCATTAATAGCAAGCCGCTATCGTGCAGCCGTTAATCCAAAAAACCAACAGTAGATAGTAGTGACAGCAATACCAAGCGGCCATCGAGCAGCTATTAAACCAAAAAAAAAATAATAATAAATAATAGCAAGCCACATCGAGAAGCCACTAACCTAAAAAAATCCAGGAGTAGCTTGTAGTAACAACAATAGCAAACATCCATAGGCCAGCCAATAATCCAAAAAAATCCTGGAGTAGCTTGTAGTAACAACATTAGAAAGCCGCTATCGAGCAGCCATTAATACAAAAAAAGCAACAGAAGACAGTAGTAGTAACAATAGGAAGCCGCCATCGAGCAGCCATTAATCTAGAAAAAAATAACATTAGATAGTAGTAACAACAACAGCAGGTCGCAATCGAGCGGCCATTAGTCCAGAAAAAATGACTAAGAGTGACAAGCCGACATCGAGCAGCCATTATTCAAAAAAAAAAAAAATAACAGTAAATAGTAGTAACAACAATAGCAGGCCGCAATCGTGCAGCCATTAATCCCCCAAAAAAACATATAACTAATAGCAGCAAGCCGCCATGCAGCAGCCATTAATCCAAAAAAAAAAAAGATAAAACCAATCCTAGCAAATAGTTATCGTACACCCATTAACAAAAAAAAATAACCAATAGTAGAAAGCCGCCATTGAACAGCCATTAGTCCAGATAAAATAACAGGAAATAGTAGAAACAACAGCAGCAGGCCGCAATCGTGCAGCCATTAAGCCAAAAATAAAAATAACCAATAGTAGCAAGCCACCTTGAAGCAGTCATTAATCCACAAAACAGCAGGCCGCAATCGTGCAGCAATTAATACAAAAAAAATAACCAATAGAAGCAAGCCACCATCCAGCAGCCATTAATCCAAATATAAAGAAATAACCAATACTAGCTAGCCGCAGTAGAACAGCCATTAATCCAGAAAAAATAGCAGTAAATATTAGTAACAACAATAGTAAGCCGCCATCCACTAGCCACTAATCCAAAAAAAGAAATAACCAATAGTAGCAAGCCACCTTCAAGCAAAAAAATTACAGTAAATAGTAGAAACAACAACAGCAGGCCGCAATCGTGCAGCCATTAATCCAAAAAGAAAAAATAACCAATAGAAACAAGCCGCAATCAAGCAGCCATTAATCCAGAAAAAATTAACAGTAAATAGTACTAAAAACATCTGCAGGCCCTAATCGTGCAGCCATTAATCCAGAAAAAAATAACAGTAAATTGCAGAAGTAATAACTGCAGGCCGGAATCGTGCAGCCATTAATGCAAAAAATAACCAATAGTATATTTTTGAAGGTTCAGATGTGGATTCAGTATGTATCTCAGAAACGTGGTTTAATGAATCTCACAGCGACAAACATGTTGAATTAAGAGGATATAAATTATTTAGATGTGACCGGTGTGGAAATGCTGGTGGAGTGGCTATTTATGTTAAGAGCAATATTTCGTGTAAACTTCTGAGAACTTTCACTGCGGATAGTGATGTTGAGTATATATTGGTGGAGCTATCATCTTATGGTGAAAAATTGCTGCTTGGGTGTGTTTACAAACCAAATAGAAATATCAGATTGGACACCATTATATCTGAGTTAGAACAAGTTTCTGTTGCCTATACCAATATAATAATATCATGAGACTTTAATGCCAATTTATTAACAACTTCACGTTAAAATTTTTGTACAACAATGACTTCGCTCAATCTACACCCTGTTAATAATTCAATGCCAACACATTTCACTAGGACGAATGCCTCTCTATTAGATCTCTTCCTCGTCTCTGATGGCAGTAAAATATCTCATTATGACCAATTAACAGCACCAGTTTTTTCAAGGCATGATCTTATATTTCTGTCATATAACTTCAGAATACAACGTCATGAAAAATCATTTTGTTATCGAGACTTCAATAATATTGATATGCCGTCACTTGGGAATGACCTGTTTTCTGCTAGCTGGGACTATATTTTCTATATTCCATCTGTTGATGCACAAGTCGAACACTTAAATGGTCTTATCTATCAGTTATTTAATAAACACGTCCCACTCAGAACCAAAAGATCTAATAGAAGAATAAATCCCTGGTTTTCATTGGAGACTAAATCAGCTATTGAACGTCGGGATCTACTTTTTAGTCGATGGAAACGTTATAAAACACCACAGCTTCTTGCGGATTGTCACAAGGCGAGAAGAGAAGTTGTAATAATGATAAGGCGGGAGAAACTATTATATTACGGTAATAAATTTCAGAATGCTGTATATACTAAGCACACATGAAGGCAGATTCGTGAAATGAGAGTTGTCAATACCAACCACAAATCAGACACATTAGATGTTAATGCTGTTAATAGGAAATTTGCTAATATTCCGCAACCACCAGTGAATATAAATTTTTATGATGGTAACAACAATGTATCCACAATAAATAATTTCCACTTCCGACATCTTAGTTTGGATGACACAATTTCTAAAAATTAAGTCTAATGCTGTTGGCCTAGATGACATCCATCTACGTTTTATAAAACTTATACTGCCTTATATAATACATCATATCAATTACATTTTCAACACGATTTTAACAACTAGCACATTTCCAATTGAGTGGAAGGCGGCGAAAATTATTCCAGTGCCTAAAAATGGTGGTGACTACCGGCCAATATCTATCCTTCCCTACATATCAAAAGTTTTTGAGAGAATTCTTCATAGACAAATTTATAAACACATACTCGACAATAATCTACTAACAGACCGTCAGTCTGGTTTTAGACCTCAACACAGCTGCACTACAGCATTAACCGAGGTGGTTGAGAATATTCGTGGCGATCTAGATGAGAGTAAGTTAACATTTTTGGTCTTACTTGATCACTCCAAGGCATTTGACACTTTTGACCATCAAATGTTGCTATTGAAGCTTGGCAATATGTTTAAATTTTCTTCAACCGCAACAAAATTAATATCTTCATATCTAATGGGTAGATCACAGATAGTTGTCAATGGTAGTATTGTTTCTTCGCCCTTATTTACAAGCAGAGGTGTTAAACAGGGGTCCATACTTCCTTTGCAGATCAGATATTCCAAAATTCAAATGTATGCTGATGACGTACAACTTTATCTAAGTTGTTCGAAAACGACCATGAATTCTGCTATTAATGAAATAAATTGTGATTAGAATTTATCAATGGGCATCTGCTAATGGACTACATCTTAATCCTATTAAGCCCAAGTTTTTATTAATTGGCAAAATTCCGGCGGTATTGAAAGGGAATTTGATTATTTCTCTTAATGGGACAAAAATTCAATTGGTAAATACAGCCAAAAATTTGGGCGTTACTTTTAACAGCTCGATGACATGGTCGGACCACATTAATCAAGCATGTGGCATAGTTTATGGGAAGATTAGAACCCTATGGCAGACTCAACACTTTACACCCATGAGGATAAGGATGCTGATTGCAGAAACGTATTTAATTCCTTCTCTTTTATATGCCTCTGAGATTTTTGCTGGATGCAATATGACTTTGAAACGAAAGCTCACCATAACGTTTAATAATATTGTTCGATATATTTTTGCTTTGAAAAGATTTGACCATATATCTCCTTATTTAGTACATGTCCTTGGAATACACCTCTATGACTATGTGAAGCTTAAAAATCTTATTCTTTTACATAAAATTATAACAACAAAAAAACCTGACTCTCTTTATAACAAATTGGTATTCACTTCGTCGGCGAGGAACAATAATATTCGAACATTCAAATACCGAAAGAGTGCTTCTTTTCACCAGTTTTATATATATTCCATTTATCTCTGGAACCATCTCCCCCCAAATATTCAATTTACTAGCAACGCAGTGCGATTTAAAAGCTTGTTAAGGAGTTATTACAAAAATTCAAAATTTATCGTTTCAATTTTCATTGGCTTATTATAATATCTCTTATTTTTTCTTTTGTTTATTTTTTGATTAATATAATTTCAATCTATTATGTAACTCATTTGATTCTGGTGCTGTAATTTATAAGATAATTGATCTTGTTGCATCAGAAAAACATTCATTATAATAATAAATAAATAAATAATAAAAATAAATAGTAGCAATCCGCCATCCAGCAGCCATTAATGCAAAAAATAACCAATTCTAGCAAAAAATCATCGTGCAGCCATTAATCAAAAAAAAAAAACAAATTGCCAATAGTAGAAAGCTACTAAACGAGCAAAAATAACAATAAATTGTAGTAACAACAATACCAAGTCGCCATCGAGCAGCTATTAATCAAAAAAAAAAGAAAAACCAATCCTAGCAAACAGAACCCAGACCAGTGTGACGCCGATGCTCCCAGAAATGAGATTGAGGCAGCGGCGACATTCTCTGACGGTCCTGGAATTATTAGCAGCCATTAATCCAGAAAAAAAACAGTAAATAGTAGTAAAAACAACAACAGGCCGCAATCGAGCGGCCATTAATCCAAAAAAAAAACCCAATAGTAGCAAGTCGAATATCGGAAGTCGGCAATGAAAACGACCTTGTCTACATTGGAAGGATCAAATTGAGAAAGCCTTGTCGTCAATTGGTATGGCCATCTGGCGAAGGCGCGCTAAAATCATAGGCACCAGAAAGGATGTGGTCGAAATCCGATAAAAGGGTTGCGGCCAATTAAGTTATGTCATGTCTACATATAAGGAATCTTGTTCTTTACATTGAAAATTTTTTCTGATTTTCAAATTAAAATTCCCTTAAAAACTAAAACCAAGGAGCTGTGAAAGCTGTCCCATATCGTATCCAAAATGGGTGAACAAAATAACTTTTTCCTTGCTGCGCTATTTAGTTGCACTTTTTAATCACCGGACTGCTAAAGCATATTTTAGCAAGGTCTAACCTGTATGGCCAGTATAAAAATGAAGATTCATTTAGAAGCAACGATTCTCCTTTATTTGGATAACAGTTTTCGAACCATAATGTCACCATTTCATTTCATTCTATGTCAAGAAAATGAGTCTTTTTTATATTAAATCCTGGTCTGGAATTGCCGAAAAAGATTCCGATTTGAATATTCAATAATTCAGCTGCTGGTAATGGCTTAGTTTCAATGAATTCTTTGCCAATACCAGAACCCACAAGTAAGCAAAAGAAATGCACTCATTAATGTAAGTGGTGAAATAATTGGTTACATATTCTCTTATTCCCAGATCTGAAAGTTCTCGTGAATTCCTTGCAGTTAATACAGTCTATCGTGTGTGCGAACTTGGCTGTGGGGGTGAGCGGGGAAATAATAAAATAAAATATTTGGCGAGAATACGGGGAAATAAAATACAAAAGTATTAGTTTCAAAATAATTAAATATTATTTTTTTCGATGTACATAAACGTACCTTTCGGGTTGGGGGTTGTTTGGATAATAATATCTCTTTTCTTATATATTTTTGACAAATATGTCATAGTATTAACAATTCACAATCACACAACCGCACGGTTGTACAAAACGTAAGTTAAGCTTAAGATTAAGGTGGCCAGCGTGAACATTGGCCAAAAATAAATTTCAAAAATTTCATAATTTTTTGTAATTTTTCTTCTTCATTTTACGTATCTATAGAGCTGTTTTTTAAACTTATATTGATTTTCATAGAAAACTAAATCACTGAAGAAGAAAAGTTTAAAACTCATGTCCAAGAGAAACGTAAAGATAAATCAATTTTACTTAAAAGTAAAATCAACAGTTAGGAGGAACTAAATAGTAATGCTGATTCAATTTAAGACACGCATGTATGTGGGAAACTTAACTTAACAAAAACCTGATTTCTATTTACTTGTCTTCTGCTGTGAAATAAAACGAAGATGAAACACACAACCAAGAACAATAAACATACATATTCAATTACTTTTGAGAGTGGATTTATTTTTCATTCATGGCTAAGTTCACTGGTTACAGTTTACTGTTATAGTTTACTACCACACGCCGGAATTTATGTCTGAATGTAGGTAATACGTATAAATACAAACTGAGTTAAATTTATTAAGTAAACCACACAAGCTCGGCCACTAAAGAGTTGTTTCAGGTATTTGAAGATAGTTATTCCTTGTCTGTATTTCTCTGTAACAGTACTTGCTCCCTACACAAGTAATCAGAAGTTGAGTTTGAGTTTGAATAAGTATTAAATTGTAACCTTAGAATTACACGTACATAATTAAAAGTCTCCGTAGTCTAGTAGGTAGTGTGTTGGCTCATTAGACGTAAAAGCCCGGGTTCGTATCCTAGGTCAGACATCAAAACGAAATATGAAAAAATATTTCTTCGGCGACTTCCTCTCAGCAGGTTACTGGCAAAAACTCTGAGAGTAAATAAAAATTGCCATGAAAAGTTTCTCAAAAATCTGTCGTTCGGAGTCGACTTTAAAATGTAGGTCCCGCCACTCGTGTATAAAATCAACACACACAACATGAGTGGTAGGAGAAACTAGGCCGTAATCCTGACTGAAGGGTAATGTAATTGTAATGATCAATTATGTATGTATATAGTCGAAGTTGGCAACCCTGCGTGAAAACATTTTTCTTTTTTCTAAAAATAAATATAAAAAACTTGTGCATTATTACAAAAACTTTGAACTTTTAATAAAACAAACAACAAATTAATTAAATATATTCAAATATGGCACCAAAAAGCCGTCGTAGCATTGCAAATCTAAAAATTTTTTGCGGACAATGTAAACTTGAAATTGTAGAAAATAAAGAAGATAATATAGAGTGTGATAAATGCTCCAAAAAATTTCATGCTCTCTGTACGAAACTCGACAAACGTCAATATCAATATTTTATGGATAATGAGAGTGAAGAATATGTATGCCACTTGTGTGCGGGTGTCGATGATATGTCTATAACATCTGAGTTAAGAGAGATCAAAACAATCTTAAAAAAACTAGATCAGCTGGCTTCCATTACACAAGCAATTGAATTTATGTCAAATCAGTATGACGAGTTGTTAAAAAGTGTTGCGGAGAACAATAAAAAATTGGAAATAATGCAAAAAGAAAATCGTATGTTAAAAAATGAAGTTAACACATTGAAAGAATCAATAAAATTTTTAAATTGTCAAAGAGTTAAAAATGACTGCATCGTTAGAGGTGTAGTTGCGGATAATAACTCAAGTGCAGTAGAAACACTTATTGAATTATCAAAAAAAGCTGGTGTTCAACTGGATGAAGACAATATTGATGATGCCTTCTTCTTTAAAAATAAAGGCGATAAAGTGAATGAAAAGAAGACTATTGTTGTTAAATTCGATAACAAAAAATCCAAAGATAAACTTATGATGTGCAAAGCTAAACTTAAAAATACTGAGGATACTAAAAATATTTTCATCGGTGATTATTTAAGCAAAGAAACTTTAAATCTACTTCATTACGCAAAATCCTTAAAATCAATTGGTTATATCCATGTCTATACAAGTAGTTCGAGAGTGTTTGCAATTAAAACGGAAAATGCAAGACCTATGCTAATAAAGAATGAAGGTGATGTTGATAAAATCATGTCGGAAGCTGCTACTATGAAACGAAGGTATAGACCTACAAATCAATCTGATGTTGTTGATGCAGATGATTTAACTCCTGTATAAATTTTAAATGTATTTTATAAAAAAAATTAATTTAACTTATGAATAATAAATATTTTACCAATTTTAAGAATTCAAAAACTTATAATTTTTCCTATTTAAATATTATTTCTGTAAATGTTAGAAGCATTTCGTCGATAAATAAATTTAATAAATTCAAAACTTTTATTGCTAATTTTGAAAAGTTGCCCAATATTATTGCAATTCAAGAAACGTGGTTTCGTGAGGAATTATCTCAAATTTATCAAATACCTGGTTACAATTGTGTACACTGCTGCAGGAAAGATGGATTTGGAGGAACAACTGTTTATGTAAGAGATAATCTGCAGTATAGCGTGGATGTGTGCGAAAGCAAAATGTTTTATGAGGTAATAAATTTAACACTCAATAACTACAAAATAAATGGCAAGCCAATAAAAATATCATCCTTTTATCGATCTCCAAAATGTAACTTGAATCAGTTTTATGAAATAATTGAACATCTTATGCAGGCATATGGTAGATCTTACTGTATCTTTGTCGGTGATTCCAATGTTGACTTTTTACAAAATGTATCAACTGAGTTATTGACTCATGTCATACGTTAATCACACGCCCTATATCTGGAACGTCAATTGACAATGTATTTAGTAATATTTCAAGTTCCCTTTCTGTTAATGCTGTAGAATTTAATTTATCAGATCATAATATAATATCCTGTAAAGTAAAAATGAAAATTCCAAACTCTAATTACACTGAAATAATTCAGAAAAATTGCGATTATAATAAGCTTAAAGAACTTTTATTAAATGATAATTCCATTCAACAAAGTGGCAATCCATCTGTTGACACTTTAAATCTAGTACAAAGTCTATCAAATGCAAGCATAAAGTCAACATATATAAAAAATAAAAAAGAATCCCTTAAAAATAAAATAACGCCATGGATGAATGAATATTTGCAGAATTTAATATTACTGAAGAAAAGAATTTTAAGGCAAAGAAGGAGAAATCCTGATGATGCTAATATCCAGATCAAACTCAGTAGATTAAGCAAAATTATTAAAACTACATATCGCGAATCTATGAATAATTATTATCAAGACCATCTTCACAGTTATCAACAAGATCCTAAAAAAGTTGGAGGTTTTTAAATGAAAGTTTAGCAAGGAACATAAAAACACAAGTAAATCTAAACAATTCAAATGAGGAACTGATAAGAGATGATGAAACTAAATGTGAACTTCTTAATAAATACTTTTTAGAAATACCAATATTAATGAAGGAACAAATTCAGTACTCCGCTAATGATTGCTTTAATGGACTTAGAACATTACGACATTGCCACAACATTTTTAGTTTCACTAATTCAACGTTAGAAGAAATATACCGGGTTACAACAAATCTGGCTACGAATAAAGCTCCTGGACACGATGGCTTATCGCCTAAAATATTTGCTAAATGTAGTATAGAGATATCGCCTTTTTTGTTAAACATTTTCAATAGCATAATTTTAACCTCACAGTATCCCGATGTATTGAAAATAACAAAAATCGTGCCAATACCAAAAATTGTAAATGCTAAAAGAGTGGAGATGTATAGACCTATAGCATTGTTACCTGTAATTGACAAAATTTTCGAGAAAATATTACATCAACAACTTTCGAATTATCTTGAAAACAACAACCTCTTGTACGACTGTCAATACGGGTTCAGGAGGGGCAGTGGTACTGAGAATGCTGTAGTTAATGTTGTGAATTATATATGCCACGGACTATATCAGGGTTATAATGGTGTCGCTGGAATTTTCTACGATTTCTCAAAAGCATTTGAGCTAGTAGATCATGAGATCTTGTTTAAAAAGCTTGAATATTATGGAATTAGAAATGCAGCACTAAGGTTATGAAGAAGTTATTTGACTAATCGCAAACAATATGTTGAATTAAATAACAGACGAAGATTTGTTGGTGATATTCAACATGGTGTTCCACAAGGCAGCGTTTTAGGACCACTGTTATTTACTGTTTATATAAATGACATTGTAAACCTTGAGCTTAATGGAAAAATGTACCTGTATGCCGATGATATTTCTATTTTTTACCCTTATAAACATGAGACAACGTTAAAAGCATACATGCAAAAAGATGCAGACATAATTTTTGAATATGCAAGGATAAATAAATTGGTCATTAATACGTCAAAAACTAAAATCATCCGATTTAAGCTATATTCAAGTATCAATGCTGAAACATTTAGCATCGTTGTAAATGGAGAAGAGGTTTTTGAGTGTGAATCTATAAAATATTTAGGAATTTTATTGCAAAGCAACCTGAGGTGGAATCTCCATATTGATAATATTAAGTCGAAAATATATCCAGTAATGGGAATTCTATATAAATTCAAATACAAATTCAATGAGAACACAAAATTGATGCTTTATCAGACATTGATCCATAGCCATTTAAACTATTTGATAATGATTTATGGCTGGAAAAATAGTACAGAATTACAGTCTCTCCAAAGATTACAAAACAAAGCCCTGAAAACCATACAATACAATACCATACAATCACATTATATAAAGAAGTTAGTAAAAATATCTTGCCTGTAAATGGAATCTATAGGCTAAGGCTACTAACTTTTGTTTTTAAATCTATTAGCAACATTGGTCATAACACAATATCATTTTCAAAAAATCAAACAACGTGCAATACGAGAAACAGTTCAAATTTAAGGACAACAAGATGTAGAATTGAAACGACAAAGCAAAGAATAGAATATATCGGTAGTTTTGAATATAATAATTTGCCTCAATGTATAAAAAATTTAAATACCATATCTGCTTTTAAGATAAATTTAAAAAAGTTTTTGCTAAATAATTTAGAAATGCTTCTAGGATAATTTTTTCATTTTGAATTTATAAATGTATATGTATCAAACAGTTTGATTACATACCTTATATAGTGTATAAGTAAATGCCAACTCGCCTCAACTTGTATATAAATAAATAAATAATAATAAAAAAAAAAATTAAAAGCTTAAAATATGAGCTCGTAGATTGCAAATAAAATAAAAATAAATTTCTTTTTAGTTTTAATTAAATTCTTTATTGTTCGCACAATTCTATATGCCACTATTCACAACTTGATCTGTACAACAGCAATTGCTAAGCAATTATATAAGTGATCTTTGTAACGGAGATCATCAAACCACGATTACTCTCTTCACACAAGGCTGAGTGAACCTTTTCAGTCTGATGAATGTTCTTGAAGTCGAATGCTCGTGGCTTCGCCTTCTGGAGATCTCTGTAAATGTAAACATCGTTGTTTAATTATTGTTGTTTGTGTATTTTGTTTACATTTATTCTTTTGGTGTTTGTTGGTATATTTTTGTTTACTTGTTTATCACTTTTTTATGATGGTGTTTTGTTGCTGTATTACGCCGTGCGTTAATTTGTAAACAAGTTCATTGTTTTTGTAGCTTGTGTTTATAATTTTAATGTTAAACGATGTGAAAGCAAGTCACCATTATCTAGATATTTCCATTTTCGTAACAATATTATAATTCTCAATTTGGGCTCTACCATAGCTTCCCAATAATTGGTAGATCTTTTAATAAGTTCTTAATAAAACCTGCGATTTCTAGCAGTGACTTCAGAACATTGGCTGTGCCAATATCAATGACCAATAACATTGGATCGACCAATACAAGTACGTCGACAAATCACAAGATTTTCCGAGCCAGAATTCGACTTTTTGCAGACCAGAATACAGCGTCGAGTACAGACCAATCAGTTGACCCAGGAATTGAAGGTAAACAACCTGAGACAAAGACAAGCGTTTGTTGAATACGCTATAAAGCAGTTGTTAACTGACTCTAATTCGACGCCTCCATTCTATAACGTTCTAAGTGTACTTAGAAAGTTTTTTTTTTTAAATTCTACGTTCTCTAACTTAAATACAGTCAAAATTTGGTTAAGATGCGTCAATCCGCTCCGAAGTTATAGGGAAAAATCTTCTTAGAATACACATATAGTCGAATGTCGCGTGAAAACTTTGAGAGCTCATAACTCAAAACACACTTTTTCGACTTAGAATGTTATAGAACGGAGGCGTCGAATTATCTTCAAAAAATCACTTTCAGTGTTGAGACCAATTTCTAGATGAATGAGTACGTGAATAATAGTAAGTAAGATTTTTGAGCTTACGGTGTCATAGATCCATATTTCTTTGAGAACTATGTTGGTCAGAACATCACTGTCGAAGACGAACAGTATACGTTAATGAATTCCTGTAATAATTTTGACTTGCATTGGATGTTCTGAACACCAACTATAAGTTTCTTTCCAAAAAGATGCTACTAGCTGTCATACACCTCATGACGCTTTGGATATTCTGCACAACTGTTTTAAGGACATGGTCACTTAAAGTTGCGATAATGTTAACTGGCAACCGATATCAGACAATTTGACCTTGTTATACTTTTTCTTGTTGGGTTCTTTTAAATTCCAGGCGTATGCGAAGAAATCACTAAGCACACGGGCCTCAAAGCTATCATAATCCATACCAATGGTCCAATACAGTGCGCTCTGTTGTAATTCACATGCGGACTGAGTTGTGAATGTGAAGGAGAACAGAAGACCACCATTTACCGCATTTACCATTCATGTACCACTGCCCTTTTTGTGCTATGAAGTGGTGGAGGTTTTTTAATTTACCGAAATAAAGATTATTAAAAAAGCAACGTTGATTTTGGTACCTGGATGAGACCTTATCCTTTAGAATAATACTCTACAAGTCGATCATTCTCCACGTGTATTCGAGAGAAAAATCCTATGCATAATCTTCGGTCCAGTATGAGTTTCCGATGATTTCAGCATTCGATCTAATAATAAGCTATATAAGCTCTTCAAGTCGCCGTAGTATAGTAGGTAGTGTGTTCGCCAGACATCAAAACAAAATACAAAAAGTATTTCTTCGGCGACTTCCTCTCAGCAGATATCTGGTAAAATCTCTGAGAGTAAATAAAAATTGCCATGAAAAGTTTCTCAAAAATCTGTCGTTCGGAGTCGACTGTAGGTCTTGCCACTCATGTATAAAATTTAATACACACAACATAAGTGGTGTGAGAAACTAGGTCGTAACCCTGACTGAAGGGTTGTAATGACCAATTATGTATAAGGTCTTCAACGACATAGATGTTGTGGAACGCATTAATATCCAGCGGCTGCCTTGGTTTGGTCATGTCGTTCGCACGGAAGAGGCAGTTCCGGCGAGACATGTATTCGATGCGTTGGTTAGCGGAAGTCGGTGAAGAGAAGGTCGGCGTCCTTGTTTACTTTGAAGGGACCAAATTGAGGATTGGTGTAACCAACTGGCGAAGGCGCGTAAGAAGCAGAGGCGCACTGAAGGATGTGTTAAAGCAGGCCGATGAACGGGTTGTTAAAGGCCAATTGAGTTACTATTACAAATTTTATACCACTCTTAAGTACATGGGTGTAGGGTATGAAATGGGAATTAAAAGTAATTTTCTTACTCTTATTTTGGTTTTATTGAATTATAAATCAATTTATAGTTCCCACATAGTTATTGCCCTGGTCTATAAAGTTTATTAAACATATTTTTGGGGGTAGTTGGAGCAGCACTTAAATATGCTACTGGCCTGATAACATTTTTGTTTCTGTTGCTTTGTAGTTGCTATTGTTGTAAAATCAATAAGAAATCTTTAACAAGGATTGTTTAACAACATAATAAAAAATGAATTTGGAAATAATAAAAATTTCTCTGAGATTCTGTAAATAAAATTAAATTTTATAATGAAGTCGTATAAAAAGGTATCATAAAATGAAAATCACGTGTTTATTCTTCTTGATATTTTTCGAAGCTGCTGCGGATAACAATTGGCATTGCAAGAGGTTTTACAATGTAGCGCACACGATTTCACATGAAACTTTGTATTTAAAAGGATTCCTTTCATTTTCGAATACAAGTTTATTGCAGCATTAAATTTGAAACTGATCATCCAAAAATCAAAAGAATTATTGTTTGGTCATGCTTACTACATACCACGTAAACATACATGGTTTTCTGGAACAGAAACGCATTCTTATACTAGGGATAGAACAGTACACTTTAGGTTAGGTTTTGTTAGCGGGTAGCTTGCCGTTCACAGGCAAGTTAACTCTGCGATTCGTATGGCCCATTGTATCACCCAGTCAAGTGTAATATATGTTACATTATGACGTTATTCCATGAAATCTATAGAATTGGATACTTTACCATCATAAATGGGCCTCTTCACCACATCAAATATGTCTAAAAACATACTTCGAGAGATTGGCCAATACATTAGAATTGTGTTTCATTTTCGGGTGGCTATAAGTGGAGTAAATGTCATCTGCAAAAATGTAGACATATGCTTAAAAGTTAAAGATCTTGTGTATGTAAAGATCTTAAGGTAGCTGCATGATGATGATCAAAATCGTACACGCTTCCACGCCATAATCTACAGACATAGGTAGCGACTTAGTTTGGTCGACTTTCTGCTGCTCCCTTGCCTACTAAACAATAATTGTGCTACGAAAATGAAAAATCTAGATACTGATGTTTTGCTTTTACATCGCTTAACATAAACAAAACAATGCAGTAAACAAACTTGTTTACAAATTATCGTACTGCTTTGTTATATTAAGCAAAAAATGGTACCAGCATAAAAAATGGTAAACAAGTAAACAAAAGTAAATAAAAAACACCACAAAAATAAATGTGAACAAAATACACAAACAACACTATAATAATAAATGTAAACAACGATGTTTACATTTATAGAGACTTCGATAAGGCGAAGTCATGAACATTCGCCTTCAAGAACGTTCATTAGACTCTAATCTGCCATTTAAAAGGCAAGGCAAAGCAGGCGACTGAGTTAGTGAAGTTCAGTCAGTCTTGTGTGAAGACGCAGTGCGTTTGAAGAGAGTATTCGTGGTTTGAAGATATCCGTTACAAAGACCTGTCGAATAATTATCTAGTAATTGTTATCGTTTATGCAAAGGGTTTAAACAGAAGAATAACAGAGAAAAGAAATTGTTGTTGTTTACATAAAGTTGTTAGCAATGGCACACAGAATTGTACGAATAATAAAGAATTTTAATTAAAAATAAACATAAATTTATTTTTACTTTATTTGCAATCTACGAGCTCCTATTTTAAGCGTTTTTAAAAGATAAAAATACAGAACAATAGTATTCTCTAGAACTTGATGTAGTATGAATACCTGGTTTGATGATGAGCTTGAGCTTTTCAAGTTAAAACCGCACTGACAATGTGGAATTAGAGCCTTAGCAAGTGGCTTTAATTGTTCACACAATATGTTCGTAAGAACATAATAGGCGATAAAGTGAGTGCTTATACTTCTACATCATAGGGTCTCCTTATTCAAGTTGGGGCAGTTAATCTTTAATCATACTTTCTTCTAATTATAGCGAATCATTACATATCTACATTCATACATAAATACATACAAACATACATAACATATATAATTGCTCACTACAACCCTTCAGTCAGGATTACGACCGTGTCTCTCACACCACTTATGTTGTTTGTCTTAATTTTATATATATATCTACAGTTTAAAGTCCACTCCAAGCGACAGATTTTTTTCTGTGAAACATTTTAGGGTAATTTTATTTACTCTCAGAGTAAAGAAGAAAAGATATTGTTTCATATTTTGTTTCGTTCGAGACGTCTGATCTGGGCTTTGAACCGTGACCCAAGGTGACTTCATTACATTTTATGAAACCTTTTCAGGGGACAACCTTGAGAACCAACAGCTTTGCTGTCCTTAAATCACTTAATCGCGACTTTCTTCTTGCCATGGCTTTAATGGCGAAATAGGCATCATCATCACTGTAGCATGCCATGACCTCAGATTTCCTTGTGAAAATGTAACGACCTTATCCTTTTTTTATATATTCGGCTTCCACCATATAACAATGAGGTATAGCTAGCCTGTTTTAAAATATCCTGAATCAGCATGTGCTTCATGTCACTGCCTTTTCAGCAACTAACTGGTCATAGCAAGGTGCACCTCAGATATTGGATTGGCATTGGAATCGAATAAATCAATTCTATTTTTCATCATATTTTTTTCCATTCATACCATATGAGAAAAGAGAGAAGAGGTTGAGGCTCTTCAAGCGCATTATTTTTTATTGTATAAAATTCCGATTTAACATACAACCCGTTTTTAATACCACAAATTTGATGTGGTCTCTTTGAGCAGTATTTTTATATTTTAGCGGAACTATGGAAAGTTATATTGCATTGGCTAGCAATACTCTGCTGATATTGTAAAGTGTGGAGAAGTGTAATGGCGCAGGGTATTGTGTTTACAGCCTTTTGAGTTATGTGTCCCAGTTGTGGTATATTTTACGAGCTTTAAGGCGAAATTTATTTCCATTTTATGCTGTACAATATACCATGTATTCTATAAATAAAATTATAATACAATCAAGAGGGAGAGAGAGAGAGAGAGGAAAAATGCGAAATATAAACACAACAACACAACAATTAGCAGAAGAAAACTTTCTATAGTTTTAATAACATTTTCTATTGCTTTTGTTTTCCTCTGTTTTATTTTTCTAATTAAATTTTATTATATTCTCATTATTTTATGTTATTTATGATATACAATAATAATAATCGTAGTAAATTAGAGCAGACAATATCATTAAATACTTAAATAGGATAAAAAGCAATAAGTTCAATTAAGGTCAATATTGTTTAAAATTACATTACAACGGTTTGGAATAAATTTAAAGCCAGAAAATGTTAATCACTTAAAAGAAATTAAAATCGAATGCCTGGAATGTTTGAAATTTATAAAAAGTGATTGTCTTCCAATTTATGCCATTAGCTTATAGCAATTTAAAATCAAAATGAGATTTTAATATGAAGAACAATCCTAAAACCCTCCTTTTTTATGAGTAGGTTAGGTTAAGTTAGCGAGTAGCTTGCAGTTCAAAGGCAATCCACGTGGGCCCATTGTGTCACCCAGTGTGATGTAAGCCCCGTGGATTTGAACTAAAGGATCCGCCAAATAACTTTTTTTTTGAAAATGATTTAAAAAAACTACTGAATATTTTCTCGAATTTCTTTTTTTATTTGCAAGTACAATCCTTCCGGTTAATAATGGAAAATAATTTCATTCAAATGGCTGCCTCGGCTGGCCATGCAGTAGCCTACACGATCGGTCCAATTTTTAAGCACATTATTGATTGTGTGCAGCTGAATTTCACCAATGGTTTCACGAATATTGTCCTTTAAAGCGTCAATTGTCTCTGGCTTGTCGGCATAACACTTATCTTTGACGGCACCCTACAAATACTAGTCCAACGGTGTCAAATCGCAGCTCCGAGGTGGCCAAACGACATCAGCTCTGCGGCTGATAATGCGATCTTCAAAAACAGGGCGCAAAACATCGAGTGTAGCTTCGGCTGTGTGGCACATAGCGCCGTCCTGTTGAAACCAAATGTTGCCAATTCAATTTGTGTAAACAAAAATTGGTTCAACATGGCCCGATAACGATCGCCATTGACTGTAACGGCCACTCCTTGCTCATTTTCGAAGAAAATTGGCCCAATTATGCCTCTGGACCAAAATCCGCATCGAACAGTGACTCGTTTTGGGTGCGTCGGATTTTCAATGCATGCGCCCCAAATGCGACAATTTTGCTTGTTTACATACCCGCCAAGATCAAAATGAGCTTCATCTGAAAAGATGATTTTTTTTTGCCAAAATCGGCATCTTCTGTAAGTCGATCGCAGGCACACTTAGCGAAGCGAAAATGCATTGGATGGTCAATTGGCTTCAACTCCTGAACCAATTGAAGTTTGTATGGCGTCATACCAAGGTCTTTATGCAAAATTCGTCTCAAAGATATCTCCGAAACGTTCAATTGTTGAGAACGACGGTGAATTGATGTTGATGGTGCTTCACGCACACTTTCTGCCACAGCAGCAATATTCTCGGGTGTACGCACTGTTTTTGGCTTTTGACGCATTATCGATGAGGATGCCAGTTTTTTTCACTTTTTTCACAAGATAACGAACATACGGAGCTGACGGTGCTTCTCTTCTTCCAAAATCCGTACGCAATTTTCGCACACATTCTGCAACATTACCATGATTTTCAAAGTAATGTCGCAATATTTCACAGCGTTGTTCAAGTGTATACACAACCTTATTCGTTCAGCGGAAGGATAAAACTAATTATCTGTCAAACCAGACATTAGCTAACTGTTACCATTCACGAAATAAGCACTAGTTGAAAAAAAAACGTTAGATGGCGGACCCGATACTTCCAGCTCCGAATGAAACCGCCCTGTACTCTTAGTGGCACGTTCGCCACCGTGCACAGATCTTCAAACGTTCTGTCTCATAAAAAGCGATGACACCTGTTCTGAAGTGCAAATCACTCACATAAAAGGTGTTGTACCGATTCCGTTTCTTTCACATCCTAGCGGCTTCTACAGCAATTTTGGTGGGGCACAATGAAGTTATCAGCGAAACTACCAATAGCGCAGTGTCCCTTGAGAATTCCTGTGTGTACTCTAACACACTCTTTTTATAAGTAAATAACAGTCAAATATGTACAAGCTTTTACCCACTATAAAAGTGTACAATTTCGAATATTTTCAAAACTATCGACAACGGCTATAAAACATGATGGTTTATTGCGGAGAAAAATTTCGAATCGAAGCTCACGAGAAAAGATGTCATGTGTATAGGTGTCACACTATTTCGACCACACGATTTATTAAGGTTCCCAAAATCTTCCCTCGTATTTTCCAATTCAATTGCCCTGTTAAAATTCAGTATGTAGTCCGATGTCAATGTGAATAATTCCTTGCACTTTATATACACACAGCTATTTCCTTTTCTGATGCATTAATGCCGCACAGGTTCCAAGTATTTGTCTTGAAGTTTCATTCTCTTATTTATTTATTTAGTTGGTCATTGCAATCCTTTAGTGAGGATTCCAATCTACCTTCTCACACCACCCATGTTGTGTATGAATTTTCTCCATGAGTGCTGAGTTCTACAGTTTAACATAGACTCTGACAAACAGATTTAAGAAACTTTTCTTATATTTTATATATTTTAAAAGTATTCTCTGAAGCCTTCTAGAAGGGTTTTCCATACACAAACTTACGCCACAGAAACATGTACTTATGTTGTCTGAGAGTTAACTCATAGCATTTACAGTGAGCTGCAAAAGAAACTGTACATTAAAAAATAAATATACATTAATAAATTACCGTTATTTTAATTTTAAATTGTTTCATTACCTGTTTTTAAAATAGAAACAACAAAAAAAGAAAAAATGTACAAAAACTTTCGAAATATTGTCAAATTTTTCCGGACACTCTCCTTAAATGGTAAAAGTTGAGTATAATGATTGCTAGAAATTTTATCTTTAGTGTACAGTTTCTTTTGCAGCTCACTGTAGTTCTAATGAACTTGTCAGTGCCTTCAAGGCAGCTTGTCTGTCCACATAAGAAACTACACTAATTAGGGAGCCTATTAGATATCATTGCTATATGGCAGCCTGACTATCCGCATAAAGACTTATCAGGGAGCCTATTAGATATGTTTATTTGCCACATAAGTGATTAAGCAATTAAATATCAATTAGGCTATCCAGCGAGTCATAGCAAACATACTAAACGAATTCATTGCAGTCGTAAATTTTATTATTTTTTCAAGATGTGCTTTTTTTTCTGGTTCCAAAAAAAAGCAGTTCCTTTCAAACCCCTTTACACACTCAACACAAAAACACACATAATTGGCCATTACAACCCTTCAGTCAGGATTACGACCTAGTTACTCACACCACTTATGTTGTGTGTGTTAATTTTATACATGAGTGGCGGGATCTACAGTTTAAAGTCGACTCCGAACGACAGATTTTTGAGAATCTTTATCATGGCAATTTTATTTACTCTCAGAGCTTTTGCCAGAAATCTGCTGAGAGGAAGTCGCCGAAGAAATACTTTTTTGTGGTTTATTTTGATGTCTGGCCTGGGCCTCGAACCCTGTCTTTTCGTCTAATAAGCCAACACACTACCTACTAGACTACGGCGACTTCCTCAACACAAAAAACGAAACATTTTCAAGCCATAAGAGCTGAAAACTTGTATGCCAGCTCAACTATTCCAGTCAAACGGAATTAACAAATACAGTCGCCTTTTTATAAAAAAGGTATCACTAACACTGTGTGGAAAGTGTTTAAAGGACATTGCTTTTATAGGTACGAGTATTTTAAGTTTATTTTTTTTTAAATCCTATTTCTTTTATTGTGTGTGTTCAAACTCGGTTTGAACACATAAATTATTTAACAGAAATAATTTTTATGTTAAATAACATAAGTGTGTCAATTACATTTAAATAAAAATTCCATAATTTCCCATGGGAATGCCTCCAAATACTTGCATAGAATTTCCATAATTTCCAAAGGAATGTCTCCAAAGACACTGTTAATTTAGTTGCTTTAGAGAAGCAGAAGTTTCATAGATAAACAACCTCCAATCATAAGTCACTTCAAATCTTATAATAAGATCGACAACATCATATTTCTCATCCTTTTTAGAACTGTGCAAACCTCTTAAAAAAAATTAAACCCAAAACAAAAAAGAATATTAATAAAATAAACAAAATTCAAATAAAATAAAGTGAAAGAAAATTATATATATTTATTATACTTACCTTAAAACTATTATTTTATACTTACCATATATTGTAACAAAAGGAAATTAAAATTTGTGCTAAAAAAAATATAATTGAAATAAACCAAATTGTGCTAAAATAATAAATTAAATATATTAAATATGTATATAAATTAAAATCTATATACTTACCTAAACTTTAACATGAATTTATACTGTGAACAAAATTGAATTGGAAAATAAAAGTGAATTTTATATTTACCTCAAACCTCTGTTAAAAGAAATTGAATTAAAAGAGTAATATTCTATACATCCATCCTGAAAAAAAGGGTTTTACCCAAAGCAGAAAAAAAGGTAAGAATTCTCTCAGAATTCTCAGAATTCTCTCAGAATTCTCAGAATTCTCAAAAGTGAAATAATATAATTTCTCTTTCTCTTTTTTTCCTCAATTACCCAATGATTATAATTGTTTGCGAGCAATTATAATAAACATCTCGTTCTCTTTGAAGGAGATTTAAAACAAATTGTTCACCCCCAATTTGTTCATGGTCCTTCTCCCGTTCTTTGGTAAAAAGCGAATCTCTTGAACACAAAATAAAATAAACAACGAGTGGAAAAAAAATTAACAAAAACAACTCTACACAACAAAAAATGAGGTAAAGAGATCAAGAAACTCATCACTACAACATTAAACAACAACAAAGCAGTAAGTCAAGTAAATTTTTTTAATATTCGTACATAAAAAAAAAATTGGAATTACAATAAAAAAACTAAGTGATAGATAAATTTATACTCACACATAATTAATATCGTGTAAATCGTAGAAAAGAAAAAAGAAAAGAGAGAAAAAACCCAGTGATTTAACCCGTGATTAAAGAAAAGAAAAAAAATATGTAAAAGAAAAAAAAAACCAAGCAAGAAAAGAAAAAAAGAGTACTCAAAAAAGTTGTGTTATTGCGTTAAAAAATTAACCTTGAACATACTGAAAAAAGGTTAAAAGAAGCGTATGTACATATAGATGTCCATATGCTTACGACAAATTTATATTTGGTTACAAAAACACAACATATATAAAAAGTACATATATAAATACCGTTTTTTCTCTCATATAAGTACCGTGTATATGTACCGTTTTACCCGTTTTACACGTTTATCCCGTTTTTACTTTTATATATAAGAAAACATTTCTAGAATTCCAATATATGTATATCAAAAAAAATTTTTAAACCCAATTAGTTACGTATTATTACATACATTACACACTATATATTACATACATTACCCATTACACATTACACAAATATATAAAAAAAAATATCAATTTCGCGATTACCATTTCCCGTTTTGTCTTGTATACAATGCAGAAATTTCTGTTCTGTATATGCGAGTGAAAAAATATATAAAAAACATCATTTGAAAGATCCCCCTGTTAAAAAAAAAAAAAAAAAAAATTACAAAAAAGTGCAAGTGATCCCGTCTCCTTTAATCTCTATATAAATCAAACATATACACCACTCTCTTAATCACACATAAGAGAAGTGTGTTTGATTTGCTGTATTCCCATTGGAGATTACACAGATCAAGTGAAATTGCAATTTCTCTTGAATTGTAGCAAATCTCTTTGTTACAAAATTCCAACAAGAGAATAGCAGACTACACAATATTAGAACAACAAAAAGAAGAATAACAGGAAAAGGCATAAGGACAAAACGCAAAGCAGATTTATAAAGGAATGATATTTATAATCAATATCAAATATCAAATTTTCGAAAGTTAATTACCAACCTGATCAATTATTTCATTTAATGCTTTTTTATATAAAATAAATAAATAAAATTTCACCCCATCACTCCTTAATTGTTTAAATTTAAATTTTAGGCACATATGTTGAAAAAATAAATAATTAATGTCATTCATTTATACCACTGGTGTTTATTTTTAACAAAACACATACAGTCCATTACGAAGATAAACAAACAGAAATAATTTAACTCATTAAGGTGAACAACACTGAAAAAAAATGAAAAAGGAAAAATTACAAAATTAAATTAAAATTTAATTACAAATTAATTCTTAACATTTTAGAAATTAAAATTAAATTAAAATTTAATACCAAACTATTTTTTAATATTTGGAACTCAAAGGAAAAAATAAATTAATTAGGAATATTTTTGAATTTAATATTTCTAAAAATTTTTTCTTACGAAACTTGAAAAAAAAAATTAATGTCTCATATATGCAAAATTTATAATTAAATAAATACATTCTCATATCTCATTCTCAATCTAAATCACAATTATATAATAGAATTTACATGGCAATTTATTAAAATCCCAAATAACTTTATTCAATTCTATATTCTATTTTTTCTATTTTTAAACTAGATAACAGGTATCTAGTGCTACTTCCTCGTAGCCCCTAACCCCTATTTATAGAATATAGAAAAGAATTTCTACTACCTCAAATTAGCACTTAGAGTTTTTCTTAATTTTTTTTTTTACGCTAGATAAAAGGTATCTAGTACTACTTCCCAGTAGCCCAAATCTCTTAAGTGCTAACTTCTCTTGGATTACAATATCCAGTATTGCCCTCTTATGTATTCTCGTTAAAATTTGCTAGATAGCAGTTCTAGTACTACCTCTCGGTAGCCCTAATCTCTTGGATTACAATATCCTATTACCCACTTTTTTATACACTCTCTTTGGAATTTGGCTGGATAGCAGTTCCAGCCCTACTTCTCGATAGCCCAAAGATCTCATATTTGAATTCGTCGTATCTCAATATACGAATCTAACTCTTAAATCACAACACACTGCTTTATGTCATTTAAATTTTCAATCTCATATTGAAAAAATGTCCATCTCATCTCATAGCGAAGTAAACAGCTCTCCGAGAGAGAGTTTCTTATTCCATTGTGATCATTTGATCCAATTTTGCCAATATTTCCAACAAACTCCCAAAGACGAGCACTCGGAATTGGTTCTAGAAGTCAAGTTGAAACACTTGGACTCGAGATGGGCAAAACTCGAAAGTTCCTATGAGAACGTAATGTTGTCCCATAACAAAACAGTAACCTCGGAATTTAAGGAAGAGGCGAAGAAAAATTATGAAGCGTGTGAGGATGCCTACTGCCTTTGCACTTCACAAATTCTCGAGTTAATAAAGATAGCTCAATTAAATTCCTCTAGTGACCTAGGAACATCCCTATATTCACACGCCCTTACCCAAAATGCATCGGAATCCCCAGACATCTGTATGAAACTTCCCCCCTGCAATACAGATGTATTTCAAGAAGAAACCCATCAGTCTCTACTCCATGTGACAGAAATTTCAGAAACTCCACAGCAAGAATGTCACGGCTCAAATCATGAAGGTAGCAGTAATACCCCGAAATATACAAATGCTACCGGAAACAATCCCGATAAAACTCGAACAGAATACCCTACATCAAATCAAGTACACGCTAATCACTCTACGGGTAATGCAAATATTCTATTGCAAACTGCTCTAATGCAAATAGAATGCAAAGGTGAACTCTTCGCCATTCGAACTCCTATTAACCCAGGATATCGGCGAACATTCTTAACAGAAAGAAATAGAAGCCGATTTCAACTCCCCCAACAAAAATCTGAAATTGAAATTGTCAGCATTAACGGACAAAAGCAGTCCGCAAATATCCCAAGATATCCCATTAAATCACCAGGCAACTCCCGATTTTGCCAGCTTTATCTGAACATATCTCACGCTGCTGGCCCATTTGGAATTAAAAGCTCAGACCTGTCTTCGTCAGCATTTCAAGCCACATTCTCTCGTTTCGTTGGGAGGCGTGGACTACCCCAAAGGGTAGTAACTGACAATGGTCGTAGATTTCTCAAAGCTAGCAGAGCATGCGAACGTGATTGGAAATTTACTCCCCCTCGTGCTCCACCAGATAGGAATGTGCGTACGGAGGATATTTGCACATCGTCATCCTTCATTTCTCAATGATAAGAATTCAATAAAAATATAAAAATATCTTCGAATTCTAAACACAATTCGTATTTTTCTCAAAATTCTAACATTTCTTAACCAACTCACTCTCATTTTTTCAGCTTAAACTTTTAACATTCTCTAATATTCAAAATTTCTCATCTAGAATTAATCGCAAATTTATAATTACCCGGCGAAACCACGAACCCAAGAGACGATATGGAGGCAAACCTCGTTATACTAGGATACGACTAGATCCGGAGATTTACGAGTGCAAAATATGCAGAAAATTCCACGCACTAAGGTTCTGCCGTCGGTTTCTCAAAATGTCGGTTCATAAAAGACAGGAGGTAGTCGACCAGCATAACTATTGTGAGAACTGCCTAGCGAGGAGCCATGACTTACGTTCCTGCAATTCATTAGATACGTGTAAAAAATGCGATCGGTTCCACCATACATTACTGCATCCAACCCCTAAAAGGCAAAAGGGAAATAAAAAGGTTAAAAGGAAACCAGCAACAGCAGAAACATCACCATCAACTTTGTCGGCCGCACCAGATACTAAGATAATAGTTGAAGCTATTAAATCCTTAGCGCAAGTACTTTGTACCACACCTGAAGACAAGAGATCATCTTGAGTTTAACCCCAAGGCCGGCGCCATGTTCAAACTCGGTTTGAACACATAAATTATTTAACAGAAATAATTTTTATGTTAAATAACATAAGTGTGTCAATTACATTTAAATAAAAATTCCATAATTTCCCATGGGAATGCCTCCAAATACTTGCATAGAATTTCCATAATTTCCAAAGGAATGTCTCCAAAGACACTGTTAATTTAGTTGCTTTAGAGAAGCAGAAGTTTCATAGATAAACAACCTCCAATCATAAGTCACTTCAAATCTTATAATAAGATCGACAACATCATATTTCTCATCCTTTTTAGAACTGTGCAAACCTCTTAAAAAAAATTAAACCCAAAACAAAAAAGAATATTAATAAAATAAACAAAATTCAAATAAAATAAAGTGAAAGAAAATTATATATATTTATTATACTTACCTTAAAACTATTATTTTATACTTACCATATATTGTAACAAAAGGAAATTAAAATTTGTGCTAAAAAAAATATAATTGAAATAAACCAAATTGTGCTAAAATAATAAATTAAATATATTAAATATGTATATAAATTAAAATCTATATACTTACCTAAACCTTAACATGAATTTATACTGTGAACAAAATTGAATTGGAAAATAAAAGTGAATTTTATATTTACCTCAAACCTCTGTTAAAAGAAATTGAATTAAAAGAGTAATATTCTATACATCCATCCTGAAAAAAAAGGGTTTTACCCAAAGCAGAAAAAAAGGTAAGAATTCTCTCAGAATTCTCAGAATTCTCAAAAGTGAAATAATATAATTTCTCTTTCTCTTTTTTTCCTCAATTACCCAATGATTATAATTGTTTGCGAGCAATTATAATAAACATCTCGTTCTCTTTGAAGGAGATTTAAAACAAATTGTTCACCCCCAATTTGTTCAGTGTGCAACACTTTTCCTATGGCTTTTTTGTCGCAATAAAATACAAAACTGTTGCTTTTGTTTTTGCGTATGATTGAAAAAGATACGATGTTTATAGCGGAAGGAAAAACACATATAATACGAAGGGAAAACATTTTTTTCTTTGTTTTTCTTATTCGTTCAGTTGTGTGAACAAACCGTCATTGATATGTTTAAAAGTATAACCCAATGAATATATTTTGAAAGCCGATGCAGTGAGTTGCCTATATTCATATGAATATTTGCGTTTTCGAAAATATTGAAGACGGGAATATTAAGCATTTGATGCAATAGCATACAGTAATACAGCACTTCACTGGAATAAAATTGAATTTTTGTGTCGTTTCATAGTCATGAGTTCACCATCACCAACCTGCCACAGACGATTTGATTGGAAGATTCGTATATAAAATCTAAAGACAAGATCATGAACACGGCAGCTAACTTAGGAGTGAGGTTGAAGAAGAGAAGCCCAACCAAGCGACTTATGACTATCTGAATACATCTGAGAAATAAAAAATTTATTTCCTATAGGAAGCATTTATGTTAGGCAAACTTATTTAATTTCTTCCAGTCCACTCTTATTTTTAATATTGTATTGTCTGTCTGGTATTATCCCCTAATAATTGGAACCTCGAATGCTGAGCAATAAAACACATGCACACACACATATGTACGCCGAACCTGGTTGCGCCTGGTACTAACAACAACATGAATGTGACAAAAAGGGATAGACAACATAAGCAAAGTACGCAAACAACAACGTATTAGCAATAGAGCTCTCGAGAAGGCAAGATCAGGAACATTCCACTTCAAGAATGTTCGTTAGACTGGTTGTGTCGGACTATAAAAGGGCTGGAAAAAGCCGGCAGCAGTCAGTTATAATTCAGTCAGCATTGTGTGAAGACGCGTTGCGGTTTGAACGTACAAGTGGTATTGCTTGCAAAAAGGTTGTAAGCAGAGAAGATCTAACGAACAGTTGTTAGTGTTAACGCGGACAGAAGTGTGAGATAGAATAGTGTACAAGCAAATTATTGTTGTATCGTTAAGTTGTATACGGTGGCACACAAAAGTAGTGTAAAGAATAAAGAGAGTTCAACTAATATTAAACACATGATTTGTTTTTACTTTGTTTGCAATTAACGAACTCATATTTAAACGTCTTTAAAAAGGTAAAAACGTAACAATATGTATAAGGCGGAGCTTCCCATGCTTTCCCGTAAATGAAATATTTTTATGTAATATAATTGGGAAACACACAATTCACGCAGACAACAATGGAAATCTTCTTAATATTATTGGAAAAAATTTAAAAAATTGATCCTGATATTGTGGCTATCACAGCAGATTGTTGACTTCGTTCCTATACCCGTTCCAAATCTAATCACAAGTAAAGAAAAAATTTCCGAAACTGCAGAGAACAAAAAGAAATACATTTTCAAACATAAAGCTCCTTAACGAAGAACAACCAGAAATACAAATTATTTGTACTCCTCATCACCCACTCTCTCTCTTCCCCTAGGTTGGTATTTTAATTGATTACATTTCAAATGCATTTGACGGCAACGATAATAATAACAACAACAATAATATTAGCTGATTGAAGGCAAAGAATAAAATATTATTCAAGTTTTTTTTTTACTTGATGGAATATATATTTTTGGATAAAATCATTTTAAAAAGAATAGCAGAAGTTATATGAAAATGAAACCTTTATAATAAATTGCATGCTCTCCTTCAGCCCCCTTAAAAACTTGAAATTCAGTGTCTCTCATTCCTATAATAAAATTGCTGAAAACCACTAAAATATTCCTTGAAAAAATTTCAAATTTCTTAAGTTGCCTCCTGTGAGGATTGAACTCACGACCCCTGGTTTACAAGACCAGTGCTCTACCACTGAGCTAAAGAGGCGTTTTATTTTAAAATAAAATTTATTACGAATATTTTTGCTGTTGCAATATGATATCAGTGCCAACATTCCTCTCGTGAAACTTTTCTTAACCGAGTTTGGTAATGTTTTATGGGTTACATGCTGACCTTAATTGACCACAACAATTTGCTAAAGTTGGAAATTATAATGAAATGGTTTTGAGGTATTGTAGTTTTGTTGTTGTATTAATTTATATTATTATTATTGTTAGCAATTGTTGCTTTTACACTTTGTTTGCTTGTTGTTCTTTTTACTTCATCTGGACTGTAACAAAACTACATATTTCAGGTTACGAGTTTACAAAAATTAAGCGATTTTTTTTGTTTCTTTCGTAATTGAAGCTTTCGTCGTACAAAAAATTTTAATACATTTTTTATGTTGTTGTATAAACATTACAAGGTCGGTGTTGTTGCGTTTCACAAAAGTTGATATAAAATTCGTTTAGTTTTATATTTTACAACTGGCAATATTATATGAGATCGACTTTTTTAATTAAATTGCGTGTAGCTGCTAAATTAACTTCGTGATCGTAGCTACCTTTGATATTGAGTATTACGTAGTCTCAGATTTCTTGGAGTCACGTGCTTTTGAATCCAATTCACTATAGAGTGCCAATTGCCTGTTATAACTACAAGTCCTGTTAAGAATATGTTCAAGCTGTAGTTGTGCCTCTTTCTATTCGTTTTTAGGTAGACCACCTATCGAGATCAATAATTTACTAATGAAAGTCGCCGTACTCTATTAGGTAGTGTTTGGCTTATTAGATGACAGCCTGTGGTTCAAATCTCCGCTCAGATATCTCGAAATAGCAATCAGCAGAGTCACTCATGGAAAAAATTAATACAGTATGGGTGGTGTGAGAGTCTAGGCTTTAAAGCTTTATAATGGCCAATTAAAAGAAATTCTTGTGTTAAAGCAACAAGGTTATTACAATCCTTCAGTCAGGATTACGCTCTAGCTTCTTACATAACTTATGTTGTGTGCGTTAATTTTATATATGAGTGGCGGGACCTAAAGTTTAAGGACTCCAAACGACAGATTATGGAGTAACTTTTCAAGCCAGTTTTATTTCTTCTAAGGGAAACTCGCCGAAGAAATATTTTTTCATATTTCGTTTTTTTGAAGATGTCTGATCTGGGAACCGTGGCCTCACGTCTAATAAGCCAACACACTATCCACTGGACTATGGCTACTACAAAGCAACATTTTCTGAATACAAAAATCTTATCTTTCTTCCTTTTTGCAAACGTAGTGCAAGTAAGACTTGAGCATTTAGCTTTTATTAGGCTGACTGTAGACTTGTACATGACTATCCCAGCAAGCAGGGAAAATAGGGTTACAATTTGCTCAAAGGTCTTATCCGGAGGGAAGCTTGCTATTTTTAATTAGAATTAGCTCAGTTACACCAAGACATAAGATTTACCAGCACGGCAAAGAAAGGCGCTCTGAACATTGTACGTCAGTCTACTATCGACTTATATATCCCCATTATTTTGCCTACAAAAGCGTAGTATAATCCTATTTTCTCTGCAGATGGCAGCAATATTTAAAATTATTTTAATAGAAGGCCCAGCCCTTTGCAGATTGAGGCGAAAAGGCTTAATATGAACGACACTCTCACATCCGACCTACAGTCAATCTCCGAATGGGATAGTATGAATATGATTGATTTTAACGCTCGAAAAACTGTAGTTATGAAAGGTGTAAATATTAATGATATTTTTGATGTTCTTTGCATGAAAATTCAGCGTGATGTTCGCTGGAACCAGCACATTTTTCAAGTGTCGAACGAAACATTCAAGTGCCTCGGTTTCTTAAGACGGTGCAAGAAATACTTCACTTCATCTGAACTCCTTACTATTTACACCACTTACATATATCCGACCGAAAATGGAATACAACTCTCATGTATGTATGTGTCGGCGCCTCAAAGTCTATTTTGAAGCTTCTCGAACGCATACAGGAGAGGGCGGAGGTTCTCATTAATGATGGTCACAATCATGTATTTTTACGTAGAACCCGTCTTTTTACCAGAAAACATCCGTTTGTGATCGATTTGACAGTAGACCGCACACTGTATTACAGATAAAATTCGTTCTTTAGCTGCACTATTAGTATGTGAAACTTCCTACCTGCAGAGGCCTTTCCGGCCACTTATAATATAATAAAGAATTCAAATCTAATGTTCACAAATACTACTCTCTCTGTTCTCCTTCCCATAATCTATTTTCCTAATTCCAACACAATGCACTGCATGAGAAGGGGTCATACCTTTATAAAAAAAGTAGGAACCGAATATTCTTCCATTTGGGAAGTTGCCAGCTTTTAGTAAATGACATTATTTAAATTTTGTTATGCACAACCGACGGACAATTTAAAGAAGTCATCGATTGTTGGCACAAAAAGTCGCCTTAAATTTTTCTCTTACCATAAAAACTATGTCATCTTTATAGCCTTAACAGTCAATGCCAGTGTCAGATTATTTTTTGAGCTTAATCGACAATTATGCTCCGCAGTGGTGGTAAAAGAATTCTTCCCTGCGGACAGCTTCTGAATGTCTCGACCCTTATTATTTCGTTCTTTGCCTTCATTTTTGCAAATCAAGTGATGGAATATTTTTCATCTATCTAGATGAAAACTTTTGTGACGCACGGTATTGTAAAGTGTGTCCAGCGGTCATAACTTCAGCTCTTAAACGTAAATACATCGTCAAAGTGAAAGACTACATTCAGGTGTATATTTTGGTATAGAATTTCAGTCTACCAATGTAGAGCCTGCTGGTGAGAGTAGTATCCTCAGTCAGCCACATTGCCTCTCTCTGGTGCAAATGTGTGTACAAAGTCTCTGTATAGCAATACAACTGATATCTACTTTCGGACAGTTGAAATTTCTCGTATGACCTCTTGCTGCCCCAAACGGTCCCATTTAAAATAGGGAAATATGCTCTATAGTATTCACTACTTCTTTCGCATAATATCTTAATCATGTTCTGGAATGTTCTTTTCAAATTTTTTCAATGTAGAATTTAAAATATTGTTACGTTTTTACCTTTCGAAAATGCTTAATATATGAGCTCGTAGATTGCAAATAAATTAAATATAAATTTGTGTTTAGTTTCAATTAAATTCTTTATTGTTCGCACAATTCTTCGTGCCACTGTTCATAACTTAATGTAAACAACATGTTATTCCTTTTTCCACTCTTTTTTTTGCGTAAACAATAACAAATTTCTAGATAACTGTTCGACAGATTTTTGTAACGGAGATCTTTCAGCCATGATTATTCTTTTCAAATACATCCTGTCTTCACACAGGGCTGACTGAACGTTTACTGACTCCTTTGCCTGCTTTGTCATGCCTTTTATATGGCAGGGTAAACAGTCGGATGAATGCTCTCGAAATCTATATAACTGTAAACATGTTGTTTACATTTATTCTTGTAACGTTTGTTGTGGTATTTTTGTTTACATTTATTCTTGCAGTGTTTATTGTTGCATTTTTGTTTACTCGTTCATCACTTTTTTATGCTGATGTTTGCTGGTAAATTTTTGTTTACTTGTTTATCGGTTTTTTTTTTGTAGCCTTTGTTTACGATTTTAATGTTAAACGATGTAAACACAATTTCCATTTTCGTAACAATATTTTGTTAATGCACCAAGTAGCCTTCTTCACCATATAGTTTACGTTTGAATGACAGAATTCAAAGAAAACCATAAAATCTTAAGAACTTTCTTTAATCATATTTAAATCATTATGAGAACATGAAAACTAAAAACTTTAAAAGAAACATTGTGTTGAAAACTTTATAATTGACCATGAGATTGTCTTTTTCTTTATTGGCAATAACAAAATTATTTGTTCTTTCTAAGCAAATAGAATAAATGGAAAATGTCACTTAAAAGCAAATCCAATTTTCTATTTCTTTGTTGTGAAAAAAAGACCCAAAGCTAACAAACAATGTTTAAGAAAAAGACAAAATTTTGGCAGAAAGAAGATACACATTGACACAAAAACTTATTGTTGCGAAAATGACGAAAATACAACAAACAATACAACAATAAATGTAAACAAAATACACAAACAACAATAATGAAACAACGATGTTTAAATTTATAGGGATATCGAGAAAGCGAAGCCACGAACATTCGCCTTCAAGAACATACATCAGACGGTTTACTCTGCCATATAAAAGGCAAGGCGAGTGAGTGAATGAAGTTCAGTCAGTTTTGTGTGAAGACTCGGTGTGTTTGAAGAGAGTAATTGTGGTTTGAAGACCTCCGTTACAAAGATCTGTCGAACAATTGTCTGGTAATTGTTATTGTTTATACAAAGTGTGTAAACAGAGGAATAATAAATAAAGCAATTGGTGTTGTTTACATAATGTTGTGAACAGTGGTACACAGAATTGTGCGAATAATAATATAGAAGTTTAATTAAAACTAAACACAAAGTTATTTTTATTTTACTTGCAATCTACGAGATCATATTTTATACGTTTTAAGATTTAAAAACGTAACATTATAATAGGGATAGACTATGGTAGACTAAAATTCAATTTATGGACACAAAATGCAGTTTGCAGTTTTCATTTTAAATAAGGTAATCCATTTAACTGTGCTTCGTATGACCTTATACTTGTGGCTCGTAAGAATCACCATTGTGCAATGGATGAATATGCGGTTTATGGACAGAAATGCCAACCGCCAACTAAATTTTGCCTCCTCTTAACACGAGCAATCGGAATATCTGCAAGCAGTAGGTTAGGTTAGATGACGTGTACTTGTCAATTAAGACAAGTACAGTACCCGGAGGTCGAATTGACCAATTGTACAACGTCCTAGTTTCTCACACCACTTATGCTGTGTGTGTTAATTTTATACATGAGTGGTGGGACCTACAGTTTAAAGTCGACTCCGAACGACAGATTTTTATTTATTGAGAAACTTTTCATGGCAATTTTTATTTACTCTCACAGTTTTTGCCAGAAATCTGCTGAGAGGAAGTCGCCGAAGAAATATTTTTTGTATTTTGTCTTTGATGCCTGGCCTGGGGCTCGAACCCAGGCTTTTGCGTCTAATAAGCCAACACACTACCTACTAGACTACGGCGACTTCTGCAACCAGTAACATGTCGGAGATTGCGCGGTCTCTACCGGCCCTGGCCAGCTCTTCAGCAAAGCAATTTCCAAAGATTTTCGGAACTCATGTAAGAGTTATCTTTGAATCAAGATTTGTTCAGGAAATATTCTGAATGCCTGCTCTACAATCATTGTACCGCTTTCAAAATTGTAATGACCTCTGTTTGGAAAACACTGCGGGAGTCAGGCACCTAATAAGAAAGTTTATTTTCACAACCTTTAATAAAAATACCTCAGCACACCCTGCCACATATTTTTGAGTCATTAATGTAGACTTCAAAGAACCCTTCGGGAACATCCAGATCCCCTCTCCATAAGTCCTATGTTATAATTCTAAGATCGAATTTTGTATTTAAGGCTTAACTTTCACTAAAATTCCGTTCGCTCGATAAATTTTTCTCCAGTCATCCCTGCTGGTCGAGAGTTGTTATAGTAGAAAATTGTGGCCCCGTGTCTGATTGTATATCCAGAGCTTTTTCGAGAAATGTTCGCAACAAATATTCGGTTTGGCCGTATATTTTGTCCCTTGGCAGCACTTTAGATATGATTTGTTGCGCTTTGTGTTGTCATATTGAATCTATTTTTTGTGACAACTCGTAATTCGTTGCAAAATGATTTCTTTTTAAAGCGATTAAACTGCAGTTCAGACATGCTAAATAGTCTTTCAACGTCTCACGGTCACAGTTCATTCACTTTTGAATGAATTCTGCTATTTGTGAATGCTTTGAAATGGCTAGGCACGTATAATGACTATGCAATCTTTGTTTGCGTCTCTGATGCGAATCTTAATCGGATATAGTTTTCAATTTGTGGTTTTCAATCTTCTGAGGCTCTCTCGGTCTTTGATGTCAAAATCACCAATTTTAAAATGTGCAAACCACTCGATACATTGTTTTTGATAGATCGTGCTCACCGTATAATTTTACAAGCCAACGATGATTAGTACGTGCAGTGTTTCATTATATATTCTGAATATAAATTCTCTACTACATACATACATACATAATTGGCCATTACAACCCTTCAGTCAGGATTACGGCCTAGCTTCTCACATTTAAATCAAATTCTGAAAAAATGCTGTTACTTTACGTCTTGATTGTCGAAATAGTTTTTTTATGTCCAACAATTCAACGAAAAATTTTTGAAACAATATTGTTACGCAAATCGAAACGACCTAATATCGATTAATAATAAAAACGATAAACAAAAGCTACCAGCTACACCAACGCATACATCGAACTTATTATAAGTAAACCAGCTACAACAAGTATGAGAGAAAAAAGGGATAGATAACATAAGCAAAGTACACAAACGACAATGTAGTAGCGATATAGTTCTCAAGAAGGCGAGAACACGAACCTTCCACTTCAAGAATGTTCGTTAGACTGTTTGTGTCAGACTATAAAAGGGCAAGACAAAGCAGCAGTCAGTAAGAATTCAGTCAGCCTTGTGTGAAGTTGCGTGTGAACAAAACAGTTTGAAGATCGCCGTTGCGAATAGTTGTGTGATAAGAATAACGAATAAACAGATACTTGTTGTAGTTATTGTTATATACGTGGTACAAGTTCGAACAATGGCACATAAGATAGTGCGGATAATAAAGAGTTTAACTGAAATTAAACACATATTTGTTTTTACTTTGTTTGCAATTAACGAACTCATATTTAAAAGTTTTTAAAAAGGTAGAAACGTAACAATATAATTAAGCTGTCGATGGCAATTAATTGTTAGCTTTTTTCAATTCACTACAGTTTTCATCGTAATACAATAGTAATTGCCTGTCATGGTAACAATAATGGCAGCTTCCACAACATTGTCAATCAGAAGCCTCGGCTTCCCGGCAGTTAACTGAAGTCTTACAATATGTTTGAAGAAATATGATGATTTTTTTTTCTTATAGGAAATGTTACGTGGCAACTGATGATAGCCAAATTAAGCTGATGTTGTAAAACTTTTACAACAGTTTCCCCCCCAAGTCTAAATGCAACTCATTAATATGAGACTGTTTATGTGACTGTCATATTGTCAACAATAATGAACTGCTGATAAGCAACAAATTATTTTGATGACCTGTGAGGAAAACTTTAAAAGGAAGTAAATAATACAATAAAAGGCTGCTGAATCATTGTTAAAGCGTTACAAAAACTTTATTTATGATTATTGAAGAAACTGAATGTTTAAAAGGAAAAATATAAGAGTAAAATACAACGAATAGTTGTTCATAATTACTTTAAATTAGGCTGGGTATGACAAGTGGGAAATGGACAGTATCATGGCTGAAAAATTGTGTTCAAAGAACCGTCTGTAATATATAAAGATAAATTTATAGGGATATCGAGAAAGCGAAGCCACGAACATTCGCCTTCAAGAACATACATCAGACGGTTTACTCTGCCATATAAAAGGCAAGGCGAGTGAGTGAATGAAGTTCAGTCAGTTTTGTGTGAAGACTCGGTGTGTTTGAAGAGAGTAATTGTGGTTTGAAGACCTCCGTTACAAAGATCTGTCGAACAATTGTCTGGTAATTGTTATTGTTTATACAAAGTGTGTAAACAGAGGAATAATAAATAAAGCAATTGGTGTTGTTTACATAATGTTGTGAACAGTGGTACACAGAATTGTGCGAATAATAATATAGAAGTTTAATTAAAACTAAACACAAAGTTATTTTTATTTTACTTGCAATCTACGAGATCATATTTTATACGTTTTAAGATTTAAAAACATAACATTATAATAGGGATAGACTATGGTAGACTAAAATTCAATTTATGGACACAAAATGCAGTTTGCAGTTTTCATTTTAAATAAGGTAATCCATTTAACTGTGCTTCGTATGACCTTATACTTGTGGCTCGTAAGAATCACCATTGTGCAATGGATGACTATGCGGTTTATGGACAGAAATGCCAACCGCCAACTAAATTTTGCCTCCTCTTAACACGAGCAATCGGAATATCTGCAAGCAGTAGGTTAGGTTAGATGACGTGTACTTGTCAATTAAGACAAGTACAGTACCCGGAGGTCGAATTGACCAATTGTACAACGTCCTAGTTTCTCACACCACTTATGCTGTGTGTGTTAATTTTATACATGAGTGGTGGGACCTACAGTTTAAAGTCGACTCCGAACGACAGATTTTTATTTATTGAGAAACTTTTCATGGCAATTTTTATTTACTCTCACAGTTTTTGCCAGAAATCTGCTGAGAGGAAGTCGCCGAAGAAATATTTTTTGTATTTTGTCTTTGATGCCTGGCCTGGGGCTCGAACCCAGGCTTTTGCGTCTAATAAGCCAACACACTACCTACTAGACTACGGCGACTTCTGCAACCAGTAACATGTCGGAGATTGCGCGGTCTCTACCGGCCCTGGCCAGCTCTTCAGCAAAGCAATTTCCAAAGATTTTCGGAACTCATGTAAGAGTTATCTTTGAATCAAGATTTGTTCAGGAAATATTCTGAATGCCTGCTCTACAATCATTGTACCGCTTTCAAAATTGTAATGACCTCTGTTTGGAAAACACTGCGGGAGTCAGGCACCTAATAAGAAAGTTTATTTTCACAACCTTTAATAAAAATACCTCAGCACACCCTGCCACATATCTTTGAGTCATTAATGTAGACTTCAAAGAACCCTTCGGGAACATCCAGATCCCCTCTCCATAAGTCCTATGTTATAATTCTAAGATCGAATTTTGTATTTAAGGCTTAACTTTCACTAAAATTCCGTTCGCTCGATAAATTTTTCTCCAGTCATCCCTGCTGGTCGAGAGTTGTTATAGTAGAAAATTGTGGCCCCGTGTCTGATTGTATATCCAGAGCTTTTTCGAGAAATGTTCGCAACAAATATTCGGTTTGGCCGTATATTTTGTCCCTTGGCAGCACTTTAGATATGATTTGTTGCGCTTTGTGTTGTCATATTGAATCTATTTTTTGTGACAACTCGTAATTCGTTGCAAAATGATTTCTTTTTAAAGCGATTAAACTGCAGTTCAGACATGCTAAATAGTCTTTCAACGTCTCACGGTCACAGTTCATTCACTTTTGAATGAATTCTGCTACTTGTGAATGCTTTGAAATGGCTAGTCACGTATAATGACTATGCAATCTTTGTTTGCGTCTCTGATGCGAATCTTAATCGGATATAGTTTTCAATTTGTGGTTTTCAATCTTCTGAGGCTCTCTCGGTCTTTGATGTCAAAATCACCAATTTTAAAATGTGCAAACAACTCGATACATTGTTTTTGATAGATCGTGCTCACCGTATAATTTTACAAGCCAACGATGATTAGTACGTGCAGTGTTTCATTATATATTCTGAATATAAATTCTCTACTACATACATACATACATAATTGGCCATTACAACCCTTCAGTCAGGATTACGGCCTAGCTTCTCACATTTAAATCAAATTCTGAAAAAATGCTGTTACTTTACGTCTTGATTGTCGAAATAGTTTTTTTATGTCCAACAATTCAACGAAAAATTTTTGAAACAATATTGTTACGCAAATCGAAACGACCTAATATCGATTAATAATAAAACGATAAACAAAAGCTACCAGCTACACCAACGCATACATCGAACTTATTATAAGTAAACCAGCTACAACAAGTATGAGAGAAAAAAGGGATAGATAACATAAGCAAAGTACACAAACGACAATGTAGTAGCGATATAGTTCTCAAGAAGGCGAGAACACGAACCTTCCACTTCAAGAATGTTCGTTAGACTGTTTGTGTCAGACTATAAAAGGGCAAGACAAAGCAGCAGTCAGTAAGAATTCAGTCAGCCTTGTGTGAAGTTGCGTGTGAACAAAACAGTTTGAAGATCGCCGTTGCGAATAGTTGTGTGATAAGAATAACGAATAAACAGATACTTGTTGTAGTTATTGTTATATACGTGGTACAAGTTCGAACAATGGCACATAAGATAGTGCGGATAATAAAGAGTTTAACTGAAATTAAACACATATTTGTTTTTACTTTGTTTGCAATTAACGAACTCATATTTAAAAGTTTTTAAAAAGGTAGAAACGTAACAATATAATTAAGCTGTCGATGGCAATTAATTGTTAGCTTTTTTCAATTCACTACAGTTTTCATCGTAATACAATAGTAATTGCCTGTCATGGTAACAATAATGGCAGCTTCCACAACATTGTCAATCAGAAGCCTCGGCTTCCCGGCAGTTAACTGAAGTCTTACAATATGTTTGAAGAAATATGATGATTTTTTTTTCTTATAGGAAATGTTACGTGGCAACTGATTATAGCCAAATTAAGCTGATGTTGTAAAACTTTTACAACAGTTTCCCCCCCAAGTCTAAATGCAACTCATTAATATGAGACTGTTTATGTGACTGTCATATTGTCAACAATAATGAACTGCTGATAAGCAACAAATTATTTTGATGACCTGTGAGGAAAACTTTAAAAGGAAGTAAATAATACAATAAAAGGCTGCTGAATCATTGTTAAAGCGTTACAAAAACTTTATTTATGATTATTGAAGAAACTGAATGTTTAAAAGGAAAAATATAAGAGTAAAATACAACGAATAGTTGTTCATAATTACTTTAAATTAGGCTGGGTATGACAAGTGGGAAATGGACAGTATCATGGCTGAAAAATTGTGTTCAAAGAACCGTCTGTAATATATAAAGATAAATTTATAGGGATATCGAGAAAGCGAAGCCACGAACATTCGCCTTCAAGAACATACATCAGACGGTTTACTCTGCCATATAAAAGGCAAGGCGAGTGAGTGAATGAAGTTCAGTCAGTTTTGTGTGAAGACTCGGTGTGTTTGAAGAGAGTAATTGTGGTTTGAAGACCTCCGTTACAAAGATCTGTCGAACAATTGTCTGGTAATTGTTATTGTTTATACAAAGTGTGTAAACAGAGGAATAATAAATAAAGCAATTGGTGTTGTTTACATAATGTTGTGAACAGTGGTACACAGAATTGTGCGAATAATAATATAGAAGTTTAATTAAAACTAAACACAAAGTTATTTTTATTTTACTTGCAATCTACGAGATCATATTTTATACGTTTTAAGATTTAAAAACGTAACATTATAATAGGGATAGACTATGGTAGACTAAAATTCAATTTATGGACACAAAATGCAGTTTGCAGTTTTCATTTTAAATAAGGTAATCCATTTAACTGTGCTTCGTATGACCTTATACTTGTGGCTCGTAAGAATCACCATTGTGCAATGGATGACTATGCGGTTTATGGACAGAAATGCCAACCGCCAACTAAATTTTGCCTCCTCTTAACACGAGCAATCGGAATATCTGCAAGCAGTAGGTTAGGTTAGATGACGTGTACTTGTCAATTAAGACAAGTACAGTACCCGGAGGTCGAATTGACCAATTGTACAACGTCCTAGTTTCTCACACCACTTATGCTGTGTGTGTTAATTTTATACATGAGTGGTGGGACCTACAGTTTAAAGTCGACTCCGAACGTCAGATTTTTATTTATTGAGAAACTTTTCATGGCAATTTTTATTTACTCTCACAGTTTTTGCCAGAAATCTGCTGAGAGGAAGTCGCCGAAGAAATATTTTTTGTATTTTGTCTTTGATGCCTGGCCTGGGGCTCGAACCCAGGCTTTTGCGTCTAATAAGCCAACACACTACCTACTAGACTACGGCGACTTCTGCAACCAGTAACATGTCGGAGATTGCGCGGTCTCTACCGGCCCTGGCCAGCTCTTCAGCAAAGCAATTTCCAAAGATTTTCGGAACTCATGTAAGAGTTATCTTTGAATCAAGATTTGTTCAGGAAATATTCTGAATGCCTGCTCTACAATCATTGTACCGCTTTCAAAATTGTAATGACCTCTGTTTGGAAAACACTGCGGGAGTCAGGCACCTAATAAGAAAGTTTATTTTCACAACCTTTAATAAAAATACCTCAGCACACCCTGCCACATATCTTTGAGTCATTAATGTAGACTTCAAAGAACCCTTCGGGAACATCCAGATCTCCTCTCCATAAGTCCTATGTTATAATTCTAAGATCGAATTTTGTATTTAAGGCTTAACTTTCACTAAAATTCCGTTCGCTCGATAAATTTTTCTCCAGTCATCCCTGCTGGTCGAGAGTTGTTATAGTAGAAAATTGTGGCCCCGTGTCTGATTGTATATCCAGAGCTTTTTCGAGAAATGTTCGCAACAAATATTCGGTTTGGCCGTATATTTTGTCCCTTGGCAGCACTTTAGATATGATTTGTTGCGCTTTGTGTTGTCATATTGAATCTATTTTTTGTGACAACTCGTAATTCGTTGCAAAATGATTTCTTTTTAAAGCGATTAAACTGCAGTTCAGACATGCTAAATAGTCTTTCAACGTCTCACGGTCACAGTTCATTCACTTTTGAATGAATTCTGCTACTTGTGAATGCTTTGAAATGGCTAGTCACGTATAATGACTATGCAATCTTTGTTTGCGTCTCTGATGCGAATCTTAATCGGATATAGTTTTCAATTTGTGGTTTTCAATCTTCTGAGGCTCTCTCGGTCTTTGATGTCAAAATCACCAATTTTAAAATGTGCAAACCACTCGATACATTGTTTTTGATAGATCGTGCTCACCGTATAATTTTACAAGCCAACGATGATTAGTACGTGCAGTGTTTCATTATATATTCTGAATATAAATTCTCTACTACATACATACATACATAATTGGTCATTACAACCCTTCAGTCAGGATTACGGCCTAGCTTCTCACATTTAAATCAAATTCTGAAAAAATGCTGTTACTTTACGTCTTGATTGTCGAAATAGTTTTTTTATGTCCAACAATTCAACGAAAAATTTTTGAAACAATATTGTTACGCAAATCGAAACGACCTAATATCGATTAATAATAAAACGATAAACAAAAGCTACCAGCTACACCAACGCATACATCGAACTTATTATAAGTAAACCAGCTACAACAAGTATGAGAGAAAAAAGGGATAGATAACATAAGCAAAGTACACAAACGACAATGTAGTAGCGATATAGTTCTCAAGAAGGCGAGAACACGAACCTTCCACTTCAAGAATGTTCGTTAGACTGTTTGTGTCAGACTATAAAAGGGCAAGACAAAGCAGCAGTCAGTAAGAATTCAGTCAGCCTTGTGTGAAGTTGCGTGTGAACAAAACAGTTTGAAGATCGCCGTTGCGAATAGTTGTGTGATAAGAATAACGAATAAACAGATACTTGTTGTAGTTATTGTTATATACGTGGTACAAGTTCGAACAATGGCACATAAGATAGTGCGGATAATAAAGAGTTTAACTGAAATTAAACACATATTTGTTTTTACTTTGTTTGCAATTAACGAACTCATATTTAAAAGTTTTTAAAAAGGTAGAAACGTAACAATATAATTAAGCTGTCGATGGCAATTAATTGTTAGCTTTTTTCAATTCACTACAGTTTTCATCGTAATACAATAGTAATTGCCTGTCATGGTAACAATAATGGCAGCTTCGACAACATTGTCAATCAGAAGCCTCGGCTTCCCGGCAGTTAACTGAAGTCTTACAATATGTTTGAAGAAATATGATGATTTTTTTTTCTTATAGGAAATGTTACGTGGCAACTGATGATAGCCAAATTAAGCTGATGTTGTAAAACTTTTACAACAGTTTCCCCCCCAAGTCTAAATGCAACTCATTAATATGAGACTGTTTATGTGACTGTCATATTGTCAACAATAATGAACTGCTGATAAGCAACAAATTATTTTGATGACCTGTGAGGAAAACTTTAAAAGGAAGTAAATAATACAATAAAAGGCTGCTGAATCATTGTTAAAACGTTACAAAAACTTTATTTATGATTATTGAAGAAACTGAATGTTTAAAAGGAAAAATATAAGAGTAAAATACAACGAATAGTTGTTCATAATTACTTTAAATTAGGCTGGGTATGACAAGTGGGAAATGGACAGTATCATGGCTGAAAAATTGTGTTCAAAGAACCGTCTGTAATATATAAAGATACATATAACACAGGGTCTTTTGACATTACATTTTGTTTCAAAATTCGTTTCACTTTTCAGTGTAGTTTATTTAGGGCTTGACGCACTTTTTATCGTTTACAAAAAAAAAAAATAGATTTATCGAGGTCATCAAAATAAATTTATTTGTGAGATGAATATAATTCAAAAGATTAAGATAATTCAAAAGAAGGTGATTAACCTGTGTGATAAATACGTGACGTGTGAAGTCGCCGTAGTCTAGTAGGTACTGCGTTGGCCTATTAGACGTAAATCCAGGGTACGAGCCTCAGGCCAGACACCAAATAAAATACAAAAAGTATTTCTTCGGCGATTTCCTCTCAGCAGATTTCTGGCAAAAACTCTGAGAGTAAATAAAAATTGTAATGAAAAGTTTCTCAAAAATCTGTCGTTTAGAGTCGACTTTAAACTATTACTATTAATCGACGATTACCAACTTCTTTTGGCCTGAACTGCATGATCTGTATATCAGCAGCATCTGGTGTCACACAAGTGATGTCACTCAAGTGATGCCGCATGGATATTTTGCTTAAGACATGGTGAAGGTGATGTGAACAAGCCACCGAGATCGTGCGGTATATGTGAAGAAGCCCCAAACTACAGTGATCCTCAAAGCCAACATTGATCCATCGGTCAAATTTAGATTATTTTACGCAACTCCCAGACATTTGAACCATGTTATACTCCACTCCTATTGGCATCAATAGGCCATTCAGGCAAATAAAAAATTTCGATAATATTTCACACATTTTTAGTTTTTTTTTTAAGTTTAAAAATAGAAGGTGCTTAAGGAAAGATCCTAAAACTCGATCTGAAGTACCTTCCGAAGCAGACAAAAAATATAGCACTCGATATGAATTGCAAAACTAAACTAAACTGAACTCCATTATCTTGAAAGATTAAGACATTAATCTCATCATCTTTGGCAAGAAACTTAGCTTCAAACAAAACAACAAGTAGAGGGTGAAGGGGACTTCGGTCGCCACTCGAGTGCTGTAAAAAAGCCATTAGAAGGAACTGAGATTTTTCTCCGTGCTTTGTCGACTGTGTTTTCGGCTATATATATAAAAAAATATATACATACATAAATACATACATAATTGGCCATTACAACCATTTAGTCAGGATTACGGCCTAGCTTCTCACACCACTCATGTTGTGTGCGTTAATTTTTATACGTGAGTGGCGGGACCTACAGTTTAACGTCGACTCCGAACGACAGAATTTTGAGAAACTTTTTCATGGCAGGTTTATTTTACTCTCAGAGTTTTTGCCAGAAATCTGCTGAGAGGAAGTTGCCGAGGAAATATTTTTTTTTCATATTTCATTTTTTTATGTCTGACCTGGGATACGAACCCGGGCTTTACGAATAGTAAGCCAACACACTACCTACTACACCACGGCGACTTCATAAAAAAAATATATACATGTACGAAATAATAATAATATATATATAGATTGGTTTAAATTTGAACAATCCATTATTACGAATCTGGCAATACTTTTATCATTCTATTCTGTCACAAAATTTAGTATATTATCTCCACTGAACATAATGAATCGATTTATGCTTGAGCAATGTTGAGATATATTGGAATTTTAATTCCAAAATAAACACAATTGGTTGGAAATTTCACGAATATGTCGCAGAGAAGGACCAACAGTGCCCGGTATACGCAAATTTACTGCTAAAGTTCGTGAAACTGTTTTTATTTTTGACGCGCCAAGAACTGAACGTGCTCGTAAAGTGCATGCCTCCGAAAATATCGAAGATGTGGCTGAGAGTGTACGTAAGAATCCATCAACATCAACTCGTTATCGTTTTCCAGAATTGAACATTTCACGCACCAGTTTGCGTTGAATTTTGCGAAAGGATCTCGGTATGACGCCTTACAAAGTTCAATTGGTTCAAAAGTTGAATCCGCATAACAATCCGCCTTGTTTTCGCTTCGCTAGATGGGCCACTAAGAAACTGCACCATGATGTCAATTTAGCCAAAAAAAAATCATCTTTTCGTATGAAGCTCATTTTTTCTTGGTGGGTACGTTAATAAGCAATTTGGGGCTCAAAAAACCCACACGTGGTCTTACGAATGCACCCATTACTAGTGACTGTATGGTGCTGCTTGTGGAGCAAAGGCATCATTGGAACATATTCCTTTGAAAATGAGGACGGCGCAAGCATTATGGTAAAGGGAGACGCCATGATAATCGAATTTTTTTTGTACCCGCTCTTCATGGTATTGATGTGAACGATGTTTTTTCTACAAGAAGTTGCAACTCGCCACGCATATCACGCCAAAATCGATTTATTGCGTCAAACTTTTGATGGCCGTTTAATTAGCCGAAATAGTTATGCTAATTGGCCGCCAAGAAGCTGCAATTTAAAAAAGTTGGACTATTTTCTGTAGGGCGCCGTTAAAGAAAAGTGTTAAGTCGAAAAAACAAGACACAATTGAGTATTTGAAGGCCAACAGTCGTAATGTCATTGTCGAGATAGGACCTCATACACTTGAAAAAGTGAACGAAAACTGGTCCAATCGAATGAGGTACTGTGAGGACAGCCGCGGCTGCCATATGAGTAAAATAATATTCCATTTCAAGTTCATAGACGTAACAATTGTAACCGTTTTTGTTTTGTTGCGTTTTAAAAATTTGAACTTTAAAATTTCCCACCCTATAAAAATGCATCTGATGTAGTCAAATAATACGAAATACAAGTTACTGCCCACCACCTACAGCACGAGTTTGTATAACCAGGAGTTAGCAGGCATAATGGTGCTAAAATCTTTGCAAGAAGAATATTTTTGTTTTCAAAACCCGTTCGCTTGTTAATAACATGCCCCCAGCAATCGTCATTATTCTGCAATTGTTCAAGTGATTGCAGATACTATTGAAATATTTTTTGAATTAAAATTCATGAACTTTTGTTTGTCCATCTTCAGCTAAAATGCAATGAAATGAATGAGAACAAATTAAAATAAAAAAGATTTCAAACTGAATTTGTTTTGTGGCTTAAAATTTAGTTATCCACAGACAGTTGAAAAACATTTTAAATCAAATGGCAAACTGAGTAATTTGTTAAAATTTTGTACATATAGTATAAACACATATGAGTAGTACATACATACATATATATGATGTATGAAATTGTTAAAAAAAAATATCAAATTTCATAAAAATCTTTTCAAACATGGCCTTTGAAAATGTACGTTTTTATTACACTATTGCACATCATGTATGTGGGTCATTCGGAATCAGAGTAAATTCATCAATTTGTTGAATTTGAGTGTGGCGTTTTGATTTAAGGCTTCTTTCATATGCGTTTTCATGTGATATTTATTTATTTTTATTTTTTATTAGTACAAGTGGGCCTTGTTCGACAATTATTCTATCAATCAATTTCTATATGCATACAACATAAGCAAGTCGCCGTAGTCTAGTAGGTAGAGTGTTGGCTTATTAGACGTGATGCCACGGTTCAAACCCCAGGTCAGACATCAAAGCGAAAATATGAAAAAATATTTGTTCGGCGACTTTGTCACAGCAAATTTCTGGCAAGAACTCTGAGAACAAATAAAATTGCCATGAAAAGTTTCTCAAAAATTTGTCGTTTGGATTCGACGTTAATAAATATATCCCTTTCACGCCCGAATTTTTTGGCCACAGCTAAAATTTTTTTAAGGACATTTGTTTGTTAGTCATGGCCTAAATATGAAGTGATATTAAATTCAGAGTCCTACGTATTCTGGTTTTACACGTTTTTAACCAAGCTCGTTTGAAAAAAAAAATCTTTTAAAAAATTAAAAATTACGGAATTTATGAACAAAAATGTATAATGTTGCCTATAGGCAACATCGGGCATGAAAGGGATATATATATATATTTATATATATATACAATTAACTCATAAGTGGCGTGAGAAGCTTCCTGACTGAGGAATTGTAAGGTTTTTGACTTGGCTAATAATTACGAAGTCTACAGAATTTTGCATTTACAAAAGTTTTTTGTGTCTATAATGTCCACTAAAAATTTGGTTATTATTCAACCAATTTTCCCGGATAGCTTGAAAAAAGACTCAATTTTTCACTCTATAATTACCAAGCAGAAGTCTGAATTGCTACGAACCTACATCTTCGCCAGTTTCTATCCTCTCTTTCATTAAGTATATCCTGTTAAGCTCCTCACTTACTTATTTAATTGGTCATTACAACCCTTTAGGATTACAACTCTTCAAGACTACGACCTAGCTTCTCACACAAAACATGTTGTGTGTTAATGTTTAATATACAGATTTACACAGATTTTTGAAAAACTTTTCTTGGCAATTTTATTTACTCTCAGAGTTTTTGGCAGAAGACTGCTGAAATGATGTTGCCGAAGAAATATTTTCCATATTTCGTTCAAGATATGTGGACTGGGGAATTTTGCCAAATAACAACTGTGGCAAATTTTGCCAAATAACTATGGACGAATATACACAACGACATGTGTTTGCTGAATGTGCTCTGGGGCCGTAGACGACTGACCCCAATTTTTTATAGAAATATGGTCTTCAGCGATGAGTCCCACTTTGGGATGAATGAGTATGTGACCAAACAAAATTTTGAATTCGTGAACCTACCAATTCACATAAGATACAAGAGCTTCTAATGCATCCCTAAAAAATCAATGTTTAGTGTAGATTTCTTTGGGGACGACGTTAGCCAGACCATCACTGTATATTGATTTTAACAATTTATCATCAGAATTGAATGATGTGGACATCAATGATATGTGGTTGCAACAGAACACGCCACATTAGTATTACTTATCTTAATGTTGATGTTGTATACTTATATGTCTCCTTGTTGCTTTTGTTTCTTACATATGGTTGCATAGCATAGTAGGAGACCTTGAAAAATTTTGTTGGTTATGGCGCACATCGGGTAAATCAAGCTTCCTTGGAGATGCTTTATTGGCATTTCCCGTGGAGACGCTGATTAAACTAAGGTGTGGAAGTTTTTGAGAGTATTTAATGAGGTTTTCCTACAACAGGAGAATTCGGTCATGCCAGGATTCTGATCGATGTCGATTTTGGTTCACAAACATTGGGTCCGGGTTTTGCAAATTGTGAATTATCAACAAACGGCCATCGGTGATATTTCTGGATAGTAATAACATGGTGTAGGTAGTTTACTGGTATTCAAATGATCTTTCCATATGGCTTTAAAATGGAAACTGATACGGACGTCTGTGAAACTGTTCTACGGTCTCCCTAACGTGTTTTATATTACAAAGGCAGCTGAAGTAGGGGCGGCCCGCGCTGGGTGATAAGTTAGCTACCTATGTGGATGCTTAGGCTGTCTTAAAGTCACTGATTGGGCATTATGACAGCTGTAGGTTGGTTTTTCTTAGGTTTTTTTGCAATGTTCTTGGAAGGTCATAGAGTAGTAGTGTACTGGTTTCTGTATGTAGCAATGAATTGGCAAGATATAGCAGAGGCAATCAATAAACCTAGTGCTGGGCGCCGCAGTCTAGTTGGTAGTGTGTTGGCTTATTAGACGCAAGGCTATGGTTCAAAGCCCAGGTCAGACATCACCAACAAAACGTAATATGAAAAACAATTCTTCGGCGACTTCTTCTCTGTAGATTTCTGGCAAATACTCTGGAAGCAAATTATGCCATGAAAAAGTATCTCAAAAAATCTGTCGTTCGGAATCGACTTTAAACTGTAGGTCCCGTCACTCATCTATTAACACTCCCAACATAAGTGGTGTGAGAAGCTAGTTTGTAATCCTGACAGAAGGGTTGTAATAACCAATTTTGTATGTAGAGATGGTTACTTTAGAGCGAAATACGAAAGATTGTATAATGTCCGGGCTAGTATGGACCAGTTTTTACAGTTTCAAAGTAGGGAATCTTGATAAGATGTTTAACAAAACAAGAACGAATACAGGTTATTTGGTAGAGGCCTAAAACTTTTACGCACATTCTGTCTCTGTTCTGACATAAAAAATGTAAGCTGAGGTTTCAATAGCCTTGAAATGTTCGGATTTCCGACACTGACAATTTCCTGACATTATTTGGCTGGTGAGTAATTCTTTTTTTTATTTTTTGTCTCTTCTATTCACATATCTGTTTTTAAACATCTCTTTCGTTTATTTCTTCTTTCTGTCGTTTCTTTTTGCCTGCATTCTCAATGCCTAACCTAACATAACCTAACCGACAGTTTATTGAAAATTTCAATTTGAAATTAGTTCTTAAAATTTTTAAAAATAATATATAAAGAAGACATTCTTAGTAATTAAATATAATTTCTTATATTCCTTTCCATGTTTTAAACTTTTTATCTTTTCCAATAATATCAACTGTGTGCTACCGCAGCAACTGGGTGTACCACCCTCGGTAAGATCGTTTTGATATTGAATTTAATTATTTAAGATACAAACGAAGCAATATACCCTGCTCTCTGTTGGATTCATTTTAATTAACTTTTATTTTTATGTTTAATTAGAATTCTACAATGTCTACTCCTACATGCCAATTTAAATATTCTGGCCGATAAGGAGGTATATGACCAGTCACTTAATGGGAGGGTGGTGCTAAAAAGAAAAATAAATTCCAAGAAATATTTTGTTGACACAATTTTTAATTAAAATCCATCTTTTTATGTTAGAGAAGTTTACCTTTAAGATGCTTTATTTCTTTTACAAAAATTTTTTAATTCTTTTTTCTTTCTTTTACTGTCTTGTGACTAAAAGTTAAACAAAACTTTGTAATACAAATGTGCTCGCAAACATTTCATGGGACAGATGTGAAGATATTTTTGCTTTTTTTCTATCTTAAGATTTTCCAATAATTTTCACTTTAGTCTTTATAGTGATCAAATTTTAAAGGACGTATGTTTTAAATTCTAAAATAAAATAGATAGCGTGATTATATTAAGGATAATTCAGACGTCACGTTTATATTGGATACATTCTGTCCGGTCAAAGGTTTGGTTATTATTCAAATGATTTTCCTGGATAGCCTGAAGCAAGACTTAAATTTTTTCATCATATAATTACGAAGTCAAAAATTGGATTGCTATGAACCTATACGGCGTTAAAGTGAGGTGTGCTTCTCTGCGGGTTTTATCTTCCTCTTGTTAAATATACCCTGTTAAACTCCTCACTACAGCCCGTCAGGATTACAATCCTTCAGGATTACGATCTAGTTTCTCATACCGTGTGTTAATGTTACCCATTAATGGAGGGCTTTACAGTTTAAAAACGACTCCAAACGACAGCTGAGAAAATTTTCGTGCAATTTTATTTACTTTCAGAGTCTTTGACATACTTCGTTAGAGTTATGTGAGCTGGGTTTCGAACCATGGACTTTCACTTAATAAGCCAACACTCCACCTATCAGACTACGGCGACTATTTTGCCAAATAACCATGGACGAACGTAGAAAACAACATGTGAATAAATGTGCTCTGGAGCAGTTGGCAACTGACCCGAATTTTTATCGGAATATCATGTTCAGCAAAGAGTCCCACTTGTCGATGAATGAGTACGTGACCATACCATACCACTTCACATAAGATCCACAAGCTTTCAATGCTGGCGTCGTCATCGATTCATGTTACTTTGAGAACGTGTTACTTTGAGAACGACGTTTGCCAGATCACTTTCAACGAGTGACTCGAATCATTCAATAAAATTTACAGTCTTAGTTGTTGTTGCATTTACAAAAAAAGAAAAAAGACAAAGACAGCAAGCAAAGCAAATACACAGCCTTCTAGTGAGTATTGAAGTGTTCGTACGCGAATCATACTTATTTTGTGATTCGTGTAAATGTTGAGTCATGGCGAGTCGAAATCAACAACATCATACGTATTGTTAAGTATGAGTACGATGAGTAATTTAAACTTTGAATATGAGTAGTTTGAGTATAATATTAAATAAGTATGAATGCATATAAGTCTCAGAAATTATGAGTATGATTCGATTCTACTCATCTTTTTTATACTCTTTTCTGATCTCTGATCTGGACATCAAATTACATCACGACAAATTACCATGGAGATGCTGATTAAACTAAGGAATAGAAGTCATACGGATATATTGCTTAGGTTTTGTTTTGAATAGTGGTGGTTGGTATTCTATTCTATGTCGCCCTTACGACATATTTCTCAAAGTACATCGTCATTTACGTGGCAACTGTGTGTACTTTCGTACTGTGTGTACCTTCAGCCAGGCTTACAACCTAGCTTCTCATACTATTCATGTTGTTAATTGTTACTGTTCATGTCTGTTAATTTTATTCATGAGTGCCAGAACCCACAATTTAACTTCGAATCAAAACAACAGATTTGAGAAACATTTCATGACTGTTTTACTTACTCTCAGAATTTGCACCAGCAGAGATGAAGTCGCCGAAACGGGGTTTAAATCACTGGCTCTCGTATAAGAAAATTAGGCATTGACTACTAGATAATCGACCTATAGTGCAAGGAATTGACTGGATTATAAAGAAATTTAATGCAACAAGAAACACTTCAGATGCGTCTAGATCTGTGCCTCGTTGCAATATTAAAAGTTTCGCCTCTGATGGACGTATAATCTGCGGCATATAATCCAAAATTGTCGCTTTCACGGCATTCTCTGTACTTGGATTTCTTTTACGACTTATTAAGGCATATTTTGGAATTGTATTTCTACCTTTATCCGTATAAAGTTCAACTCATGCAATAATTAGACTCTGACCAATGACCGTTGCTGATTGGGATTGCTAGAGCGACTGCTTTTCATTGCTGGGAAAATACACAAGTGGTTGTGGAAAGCCATTACATATGGAAATGTGACTTTTTGGTATGCAATAATCTGGAGGAAGTCGCAGTAGTCTAGTAGTGTGCTGGCTTATTAGACGAGAGCCAGCGGTTCAAACACCAGCTCTCACATTGTAAAATATTTCTTCGGGAATTTCCTCTCAGCATTCAACTAGCAAAAACACTGAAAGTAAACAAAAATTGCAATGAAAAGTTTCTCAAAAAAATATTTCGCTAGGTGCCGACTTTAAACTGTAGGTCCCGCCACTCTTGTGTAAAATTAACACACACAACATACGTGGTGTGAGAAGCTAGGCCGTGTTTTAATGTATGTATGTATGTATGTATATGTATTGATGAATATGAAAAATCAAGACACTGGTGTTTTGCTTTTACATCGCTCAACATTAAAATTATAAACAAAAACAAAACAAAACAGAACAATGCAGTAAACAAACATGTTTACAAATTATCGTATTGCATAATTTAACAACAAACACCAGCATAAAATACCCAAACAATACTGCAAGAATAAATGCAAACAACGATGTTTACATTTATAAAGATTTCGAGAAGGCGAAATCATGTACGTTCGCCTTCAAGAACATTCATCAGACTATTTACTCTGCCATATAAAAGGGAAGGCAAAGCAGGCGACTGAGTCAGTAAAGTTCAGTCAGTTTTGTGTGATGGCGCGGTGTGTTTGAAGAGGGTAATCGTGGTTTGAAGGTCTTTGTTACAAAGATCTGTCGAATAATTACGTAGTAATTGTTATTGTTTAAGCAAGGGGTATAAACAGTGGAATAACAAAAGAAAGCAATTGTTGTTGTTTACATAAAGTTGTGAACAGTAGCACACAGAATTATGCGAATAATAAAGAATGTTAATTAAAACGAAACGGAAATTTATTTTTATTTTATTTGCAATCTACGAGCTCATATTTTAAATGTTTTTAAAAGGTGAAAATGTAACGGTATTATAGTCTGGATTTGTCCTGCAAGAATTATTACCACCAATTCAGAGCAATTCCAACGTTTTTGAAAATGCTCTTTAAGATTATGAGCTACAATTTGTCTATAGTATACGCGGTATTTAATCGAGAGCATGTTTTATTTAAATTTACTTTACAGTAGGTACTGCACACAATACATGTGTTCAGCAATTTATGAAATTAAAACTTATTTTTAAGTTTTAAACAATTGTTAAAACATGGCAATGAGTACACTTGCCTCTACATGCAACGTAAGTCTTAAGTTAATAATCACTGCCTTTATGGGCTTCCCCCATAGGCAAAGCCTATTATAAAATTAAATATCATAACAGAGCATTACAGTGAATACAACCAGAATTACTGCCATTACCATTGCCATCGTTGCTGCAGTTAGTAGCTGTTCATACCCTCTGTTGTGGTTATTTCCTCCGTAAAGACCAATTAGTTCTGGTCGTTATTTGAAACTAATTTTAGGTGCAATTGCTGTAAATGCCCTTCTAAACTATTGGTAAAAGAGTTTATGGTTACTTAATGTGGAAAATTATTTCAAATTGAAAAACAATTGAAATGCAAATAAAGGGTTTCAATTGTAGGTTTATTGCCATAAAGGGAATACAGCTAAAAGAAGGAAAAACAATTAGAGAGGCACATGACCAGCTAAAAGTTAATTATGAATGCAAATAAATTTAAAATATTTTTGATTTAATAAACCTGTAAAGTGTTGGGAAATCTTTTACATCAATTTTATGTAATACGAAATGAAACAAATAAAGAAAGAACAATTTCACTTTAAAATATTCATAGAATTTCAGTCTGTGAATGCTCTTCTTTCTTATTTCCGTCTTATTAGTTTGATTGGCTGCCTACCGAAGGTATTAAGCAGTATCTAAGCTTAGAAATCCGTTTTTTGGAGCCAACTCGTCTCCAGAATCAATATCTTTACTGTACAAGTCTTTTTATTTTAAAGCTTGTGAAGCCAAGAAGCCCCGTCTCCTTATATGCTCAGCTGACACAAGTGGTCGAAATTAGTCTCCTCCTCCATCTTAAGGTCACAGCTCCTCAACAAGTCTTCCGAGGGAAGTTAAGTCATCGGCCTGTATACTAACAACACAATGGTCCATGAGACTTGCGATTGTGCCATAGATAACCATGCGAATGTATTATCCTAATCCATACAAGCAAAAGTCATTTGATGGAAGTTAAGTCATCGGCCTGTCTACTAATAACACAATGGTCCATGACGCTCTTGATTGTGTATGACAACCATGCGAATGTGTTAATCTTATACATACAATCCCGCCAGAGTTTTAGCTACTTAACTCTTGGCTATTCTTGTGGCTTATTAGATTTGAGACCACGGTTCAAACATCAGCTCAGACATCTATAACAAAGCAAAGAATGAAAAAATATTTCTTCGGCGAGTTTCTCAAAAATCTGTGAGTCAACTAGTAGGTCCCGCTACTCAAGTATAAAATTAACACAAACCATATAAATGGTGTGAGCAGCTAGGTCGGTCGAATTTATGACTGAAGGGTTGTCATGATCAATTATGTATGTATGTAATCCCACATATAAAAGAAGAAAATTTCTAAGAAAATGAGGATGTGAAAATAGTCCAAATAATCAGTAAATTTAAATACTGATCCCAGATATTGAAAGGCAGGTGAATATAATTTGCTGTTATATTTATAGAAGACACTTACATTTCTTCTACTTACTATAATAAGTCATTAAAAATATTGCGAATAGCAGAGGAAACTGATAATGTTTATAGAGATTTCGTGAAGACGAAGTCACGAACATTCGACGTCAAGAACGTTCATCAGACTTTTTACCCTGCCATATAAAAGGAAAGGCAAATCAGGCGAGTGAGTTGGTGAAATTCAGTCAGTCTTCTGTGAAGACGCGATGCGTTTGAAGAAAGTAATCGCGGTTTGAGGATCTCCGTTACAATGATCTGTTGGATAATTGTCTAGTAATTGTTATTGTTTATGAAAAGGGTATAAACAGAGAAATAACAAATCGGAGTCGGCGAAGAGGGTTACCTTGCATCCGTTGGAAGGACCAAATAGAGGAAGCCCTGTCATCGTTTGGTGTGACCAACTGGCGTAGGCGTGCACGAAGCAGAGGCGCCTGGAAGGATGTGTTGTGGCAGACCGAAATCCGTTAAACGGGTTGTTATGATCAATTAAGTAAGTAAGTAAATATAAATATAATCTATCAGCTCATATTTTAAACGTTTTTAAAAGGTAAAAACGTAACAATACTCAACCTTGGCTGCTTTCCAAAATGTTAGTTGCTTTGTGTTTGAACAAAGTATCGTGTTTCATAATGCCGCTGCATAAAATATATACAATATATTATATTTCAAAACGACGTCAATGTGTATTTTTAACGCAGTCAAAAAGCAATTAAGCATCGGATTTATAGTTGATGCATTGTTTGGTTACTTTGCATATCTACATAGAGTATATACAGTAGTAGAACTGCATACAAACTTTGTATTGATGCATTTTGGAAGGCAGCCCTTCTATAGCTCAAATGCCTCCCTAATACACTTCTTTACATTTGATTTTAAAATTCTATCAGAGGATTCCTCACCTGGAAATCTGAAAGTTTTCAGTGGAACCCTTGAGGCTTATACCAATCGCTCCAACATCAATACTGAACAGAATAGGCTGTGGTATTTGTATTTGAGGGTTTAGTTACTAAACTTTAGTGATCATATCAGTATTTTATAGACGGAGACCGTAGTCCTGAAAATCCAGACAAGCTGCGATTAAGTCCGAGTTCTCTTTTGTTACTGTCGTGTATTTTTCAGAACATCGCTTAAATGTAACATACAGTACAACATTAGTGAATTTTTTTTGTTAACAAACGCCCGCATATACCTGTTAATGATGTCTGGTAGGTAGTTTATTGGCTTAATCCCTGGCTCAGACATCTCGAATTAAACGGAAATTGAAAAAAAAATTTTTGCCAAAATCTATCAGAGTATCTAAAATTCCCATGAAAAGTTTATCAAATCTGTCGTTCGGAGTCGACATTAAATAGGAGGTCTTGCCACTTAAGGATAAAATTCAAACACACAATGTGAGTAGTGTGAAAAGATAGGTTATAATTCTGACTAAAGGGTTGTAATGATTAAGTACGTAAGTAACAACTGCCAAAAGAGTAATTTTTGTCAAAAGAGTAAAAACATTATTTGAAAGGACTTTAAAACATCCTGGGAGTTTGTAATTCTCTATGCGTAGAACTAATTCTGTTGCTCCCTGTTCGTTAGCGTGTATCTTAACTTCATCTTTACCCAGATCTAAGTATTACAATAACGCTGACAATATGTCATATTGTGCTTTCTATTTAAGATAGTCCATTGCCCCTTTACACTTTTAATTATTCGATGTAAACTTATCTTAAAAAAAATTCTGTTATGCGGGGAGTTTAATATGCAGCTGTGTTTTTAGGTCTTAAATGGACTTCGGAACTTCGGAATAAAACACGTAAACTGTTCTTAAATAAATTCTACCAAATTGTTTAAGAAACAACATAATTTTGCGTCATTACATTTACACTATGCGACAAAATAAACAAAATTAAATACACCCAGTTAATAGCATAGTGTAAGTTGTGAGTTTTGTTGAGTAGAACTCAAAAATATTTTTTTTATATTTCTTGAACCCTCCAAACTTGTTTTATTTGACAAAAACTGATTTTTGGAGTTTACTCACAAATTTATTGATTACACAAACATTTCTGAACCGATGTCCAAAATTTAAACTTTATTTGAAAGGAGAGGAATAGGCTTTATATATTATATATTATATATTATTTGACTTAATGTGCATTGGGGTTCGATGAGGTAAACTTGACAAATGCGATTTTTTTCATGTTTTTTCAAGTTTGTCCGTTCATAGTAACAAACTTTAATCAAAAAATATAAAACAAGTGATGACATTCTGAAAGTGCATTATTTGTGAAGAGATTGACACTTCGTTTGATCAAATTACCGTAGTTATTATTTAAAGAGTCTAATAGACGAGTTATATTTTTCATATATATATTTTTTCAAATCAACTTTTAGTTCAAAAATTTTTTTAGTTTTTGATGGATCTTGATTTTTTATCGCAAAATGTGTTATTTTCACATTTGAGCGACCACCAGCAGTTGAGCAATGTTTGCGCAAAGCGAAATAATAATATTTGCAAAAAACACAAATATTATCCGATTTCTGGTAGTCGTACAAACGTTTACGATAAACAATCAAGATCCAACAAAAATTTTGAAAATTATTGGACTGAAAGTTCTTTTGATAAGATGACATGTATAAAAAATGTGAGACGACTGTTATACTATTTAAATTACAACTACGGTCATTTTTGTCTGATATGCACTTTCAGAATGTCATCACTTATTTTATATTTCTTAATTAAATTTTGCAATTAAGAATAGCTAAACTTGATAAAATAAGAAAAAAATATTATTTTCCGAGTTTACCCCATCAAAACTCATAACATATAAGTTTGAACAAAATGTTTATACCGTTTTAATGGCTAATCTCTCTCCTTTTTAAAAAACTTAGGATTTTTAAAATAGGTTCAAACATATTTGGGTAATAAATAATTTTATGTGAAAAGATCAAAAAAACCGTTTTTATCAAATAAAACAAGTTTGGAGGGTTGGAGAAAAATAAAAAAGTAATTTTGATTACTACTCAACAAAGTGAATAACTTAGACTATGTAATTACTCGGGTATATTATCACTGTCGCACGGTGTTATTAGCGCCCTTTAGGATTGTGCTTACAAAGCCATTCAAAAATGATGAGAATATATTGTTACGAAAATGGAAATGGTGTTCTGCTTTTACATTGTTTTACATTAAACTTATAAACAAAAGCAACAAAAACAATGGACTTGTTTACATGAGAAAGAAGTAAACAAAAATATACCAACAACACCAGCAGAAAACAAGGATAAACAAGTAAACAAAAATGTAACAACAAACACTACAAGAATAAATGTAAATAAAAATACACAAGCAACAATAATCAAACAACGATGTTTACATTTATAGAGATCAAGAGAAGGCGAACATTCGCCTTCAAGAATATCCATCAGACTGTTTACGTTGCCATATAAAAGGCAAGACAAATCAGGTAACGAGTCAGTAGAAATTCAGTCAGTCTTGTGTGACGACGCGTTGTGATTGAAGAAAGTAATCGTGATTCGAAGATCTCCGTTATAAAGATCTGTGGAACAAATTGACTAATAATTTTTATTGTTTAGGAGTGTAAGTTTAAGAGTATAGAGGGGAATAACAAACAAAGCAATCGTCGTTGTTTACATCAAGTTGTGAACAGTGGCACACAGAATTGTGCGAATAATAAAGAATTTGAATTAAAACTCAACACAGATTTATTTTTATTTTATTTGCAATCTATGAGCTCATATTTTAAATGATTTTAAATAGTAAAAACGTAACAATATTATCATAAGGCATTCAGGCCTTGCCACCACGAGCAGTAAAGCACATTTAAGGACTTCAATTAGAAAAGAATAGTCTAAAAACTTCTTCAGTCTTTTTTCGTTCATTTTATTTTTTCCTTCTAAATTAAGTTAATAAAGCCCAACAAACAGCGGGTGTAATTGTTTATTTTCATAGATTTGTGTGTAAATGGGTTAAATTTTACAACTTCATTCATTCATTATTTTAATTTCATTATCTTACATACACACATATACACTTCTTCAGAGATTCTTTTTCAAGAAGACTGGTCATTAAAAAGGCTTAAAAACTGGGAAATAAAAGCTCAGCCAAAAGAGTTAAGGAAATAATGAAAACTTTATGAAAATAAAACGAAAAATTTAAATGAAGTAGGTGGTGGTAAGTAAACTTATTCTCTCCCAACATTACGAAAGTGCTTTAAATTCATTAAAATTGAAATGAACAAAAACTTTTGGAGCCAAAACGAATCGAAAACATGAGAAAAAGAAAAAAAACAAACAACTGAAACTCTAGTCAACAAATGCATTTTAAAGCACAAAAATAAGGAATAATTATACGTTTACAGCCACTAAATTCTACTTATATTAACCAATCTTGTTTAGGGAGTTCATAAATATCAGACGGACAAAAGTGTTTCGCGCAAAATGGCAAAAAGTTTGGAAATAACAAAGAGAAAACCGAATTTTGTTTGATAATGCAATTCGCTTAAAACATATTAATAAAGTTTTCTTAAAGCGTGATAAAAGTAGAAATTTTATTTTATCTAAATTGATTATTTAATGGGAATTGAAAGAGAATATCAGCTTAAATGGCTGTAGTCTAGTAGTTTAGTGTGTTGATTTATTAGACGACTGCTTGTCATTCAAACCCCAGCTCAGATAAAACTTTGAGTAAGTGTTGTGTGTGTTAGTTTTATCCATAAGTGGTGGAACCTGCTGTCTAAGGTCGACTCCGAACGACAAATTTTTTTGAGAAACTTTTTAGTGCAATTTTTTCGTTTAAGTAAAATTCTTGGATTACGTTACAAATCAAGTCGTTCCTTGGCTAGTTTTTCGTATGTGTGATAGCCGTACAGCAGACGTTAGTACGTGTTGTAAAGAGTTTGAAGTCTTTAGCCCATAGGCACTACTCACTCTTTCCCTAACACCATAAAATTTTTTTTTCTTTTTGCTAGAAAATTTCAGCATCTCTCAAAAAAAAATTAAAAAGACTTTGATTGAATGGAGTTCCTTTTTCTCCAACTATTTTTATAATCATGCATTATGCTTTGGAATCCATGATGAAATATTTATGGCCCAAGTTAGATGGTTATATGAGTTCAATAAGAATATTAAATACTAAAAAAAAGTTTAGCCTTTTAATAAATTCAGTTTAATAGAGAGTATGCATGAAAACTGCGGAATACTCTTTTTACGTATAAGATACCAACCACTCAGCACACACACATAAATGTATAAGTGCGTGTAAGCTTGAACATATTGAGGCTAAACCGCAGTTCAACTAAATAAATCTAAAGCTAACCATCCTTACACATGTTTATGGATCCCTTTTATAATAGGTAACATATACGCACTTGTATAGATATACATGCATACATATGAATACGTTTTCTGACATTATTATTGTATATATGTATATATATACATGGTGGTATGCATACAAAATAGTTTGTTGTCTGCCATCAATCTTCTTTTTGGGAAAACTTGTTTAAATTCTATTAAAATACGCGCACTAAAGCTAAGCACATGTAAAACTATTGGTGTTGAATGTGTTTTTCTTTTTTTTGTCTTTTTGGGATGGGAATCTTCGAAAGACACTTTTGTTTCAACAAAGTTCTATCACACTAAATCAAATTTCTTTTTCTTTCTCCAAACTTCGGAGTTCCAGCATAACTTTAGCCATTTTCTGGCTGTATTGGCTCCATAGAATCCTAGAATTGAACACCTCTTCCATAAGCCGGTTTGGTCCAAAACTCGTTTCCCCAGGCTATTTAAACCTATGGCAGCATGCTAGAATATGCTCCGGATCTTCCTCCTCATCTACACAATTTTGGCATATAGGGGAAGTATCATTTCCAAATCTGTGCAGGTACTTTCTGAAGTATCCATGACCAGTTAGGAACTGGGTAACGTAGTATTTCAACTCACAATATTTGTTCTCCATCCAAAGGCTTATATCAGGGATAAGGTGAAAAGTCCATCTTCCCTTTAAACTGTTCTCCCATCGTGACTGCCATTTGTGCATGGAAGTCCTTCGTTCCATCGCTTTTATAGCTGCTGATTGTCCTGGATACTAGAGACGGCGAAGTATATCCATCCGCCAATATGTCTTTGCCAATACCAGTACCGCTTCATCAGACACTGTCCTGAGGCCACTTATCTGCCTAATTACGCTTAAACGATACACCGAGGTCAGTTTCCTCCTTGTCATTCCCACGGGGAATGCCTCCGTCCATATTGAGCAAGCATATAACATTATCGACGTTACAACCCTCGATATTAGTCTCCTCTTAAATGGATTTGGTCCTCCAATATTTGACATCATCCTCGTCAGTGCTCCCTGGATTACAGATTTCACATGCTCCTTGAAGTTCAACCTGTCGTCAATAATCACTCTCAAGTATTTTATTGCCCTCTTCGATTCGATCTTCAGAAATCTCAAACAAAATGAAAAATTTGTCTTTCGGTGACTTTCTCTCAGCACTCTTCTGGTATAAACTTTCAGCGTAAATAAAATGGTCATGAAAGGTTTTTTAGAAGTCTGTCCTTCGGAGTCGATGTTAAACAGTAAGACCCGCCACTCATTAACTAAATAAACACGTACAACATGGGTAGTGTAAGAAGCTAGTTTATAATCCTGACTGAACCTCCTAAACTTCAAAAATTGAATAAGCTATGATTGTAAAAAGGCAATACAAATTGCGATAACCTTGTCGAAAATACTACGCAATGCAGACGCATTTAGACTGTGCAGATAACTACAAAACTTCAGGATCTCTATTGCGATATATGTGAATCCAAAAAGTTAGTCCATATACTTTTGTCTCTGCATTAAGCTTTAATAGCATTTTCTGCTCTTATTTCTTATTAATCCTTATTGGTCATGCAGCCAATTGGATATTCTCGGGTATAGGGTCCTTAGTAAGCCTTTCGGGCTAAAAGACCTATTGATGCATTTATGTGTGTTTTTTAAATGTCTGATGTATAGATGAGGCAAAATTTAACATAAGTTTTTTTGGTTTGAGTGTCGCGACTTAGGAAAACATCACAAGAAAATGTCCTGTCCAACGTAGTCATATCACACGATCTCGGTAGCCAGTTTTCAAAACCTAATCTTCACTAGAGATTACCATGTCCCTAAATCGCTCCTGTAGAATATTTAATATGGCATGTGCGGTGTGGCACATAGAACCATTCATGTCATTGTTGGCCAGATCACCCAATTCAGGCTAAAATAAGTTGGTTAGAATTAACGATAGTGTAATCTTGGCCAACGTTGTTCTCAAAGTAACGGAATCTCATTCCCATAGAAGATGAGCTTTTGGTGGAAATTAGGGTCTTAGTTAATTAGTCATTATAACCCAACAACATAGCTTCATGTTGTGTGTTAATTTTGTCCTTGACTGGGGGGCGTATAGTCTAATATTGAATCCGAACAACAGATTTTTTTTTTGAGAAACTTTTCAAGCTGATAGGAAGTCGCCGAAGTTTTTTCTTTTTCGTATTTCTATTTGTTGGAGTTGCCTGACCACGGCTTTGAACCATTGCCTCACGTCTAAAGAGCCAATACAACACTTATTACAATACGGCGACTACAAATTGGGATTAATTGATATTGTTACGAAAATGGAATTTACGTCGTTTAACATTAAAATTATAAACAAAAGCTACAAAAACCATGAACTTGTTTTTACAAAATATCGCACTTTGTAATATAACAACAATCACCAGTGTAAAAATGGTAAACAAGTAAACAAAATTACAACAACAAACACTACAAGTATAAATGTAAACAAAATACACAAACAACAGTAATGAAACAAAGATGTTGACATTTATAAAGATCTCAAGAAGGCGAAGTCCCGAACATTCGCCTTCAAGAATATTCATTAGACTCTTTACGCTGCTATATAAAAGGCAAGGCAAAGAAGGCAACTGAGTTAGTAAAAGTTCAGTCTGTCTTGTATGAAGACACGATGCGTTGGAAGAGAGTAATCGTGGTTTCTAGATATCCGTTACAAAGATCTGTCGATCTGTCTAGTAATTATTATTGTTTATGCAATGGGTGTAAATAGAGGAATAACAAACAAAACAATTGTTGTTGTTACATCACGTTGTGAAGAGTGGCACATAGAATTGTGCGAATAATAAAGAATTTTAATTAAAACTAAAACAAACTTATATTTATTTTCTATGCAATCTACGAGCTCTCATTTTAAACGTTTTTAAAAGGTAAAAATCTAATCATTTGAAAGAGTTTGAATTTTCATACAATTTTCTAATCGAATTATGAACATTTTAATAATTTTCTAAAGTACTTTGAGTTTCATCGAACTAAAATTTCTCTAAGTGTATAATTAATATGGAGATAATCCTTAACGGAATGAAAGTGGCAATGATGATGTTTCAGTCAGACGCGCGACGCTACAAATATCATCGTAGGTGATATTATTACTGCCTTTGTAATTCTATTTTTTTTTCTTCTTATGATGTCACATGTTTTTATTGCCGCTAATAATAATATTATGGTAATAAAAATAATGTTGCTTTATGCCTTTGATTTCTTCGATTATGCTTTTTAGTCCCCAGAATTTATTTTCTTTTAGTTTAATGTCTAGTCGTCATAGGAAAACAATAATTTATGAGTTATTAGAATGGATGAACAGTTTTAAGGCAGCTTTTTAAGAGTTTTGCTGTTATGAAACCAAATCTCAGGAAGTGAATATAAAAACATTGTTTGAGAGAAGAAAAGGTCTTCAAACAATTAGAGACTTGTACGTTGTCCGTATACCAATTATTCACTAATTCTGTTATTTTTCTGCTAATGCTAATTAATGCTCAGAGAATGAAGTCAATTTTTGACTTTAGACAAGAGTTGCGTGATAATGCTCTCTAATCGCGTGGAATGAGCTTGAAGTGAGACCGGTGTGATTTGCGGCTGTAACAAGTGTAATTGCATTGAAAGAGTTATACGACTTCAGTGTACCTTCTTCGGCGACTTCCTCTCAGCATATTTCTGGCAAAAATTCTGAGAGTAAATAAAATTGCCATGAAAAGTTTCTCAATACTCTGTCAATCATAATCGATCTATTTAGAGGACAATTCACAATATGGTGTGTATTTTCAAGTGTACTGATCCATATATCGACAATACACGAGATCTGCAGAAAACATAGCTGGTGCCCATGAGAGTGTACAGGAGAATCTGCTGAAATCAATTTCGGAACGTTGCAATCCTTTCGTCGACCAAAATTTGGCGGATGTTGAGTTCTGGTTTAGATCTGTTCCCATATAAAGTTCAACTGAGTGGGCTCTGAAGCAGTTGGCGATAACTAACATAATCATCTTTGGCGATGAGTCCCATTTTAATATTTCTTCTCAGCAGATTTCTGGCAAAAATAAGTGGTGTGAGAAGCGTAATACTGACTGAAGGGTTGTAATGACCAGTTATGAATGTATGTCTGTATTCCCTACTCTTCGTATTGTATAGACTTGTGGCTGCTCTTGAATCTGTATTCTGTTGCTGGTGACTACACAGTTTCTGATAATGGTAAGAACGTCCTTTGAGCGGCTGCCAAAGGGGCTATGTCAGACCATGCACCCATAGAGAAATTAAGTCTTTATAAAATACAAAAGGCGAATATTAGATTTCTATGCCTTTTGAGAAGACTCTTTAGACTATGTCTGTGGAAAGATGAAACGCAAGGCCGATAGCTGATGAACACGTTAGAGCGGGTAAATTTCTTCCGAAAGCTAATCCGCTTACGAAAATAGGTAGTCCTGAAAAAAAAAATTTCTGGAAAAAAAATCTGAGAGTAAATAAATTTACCATGAAAAGTTTCTCAAAAATCTGTCTTTTGGAATCGACTTTAAACTGTGTGTCCCGCCACTCATGTATAAAATTAACACACACAACATGAGTGGTGTGAGAAGCTAGGCCGTGATCCTGTCTGAAGGGTTGTGATGGCCAATTATGTATGTATGTATGTATTGTTCGCACAATTCTGTGCGCCACTGTTCACAACTTGATGTAAACAAAAACAATTGCTTTGTTTGTTATTCCTCGACAGACCCTATCGATCGATCTTATCATATCGCGTCTTCACACAAAACTGACTGAACTTCTAATGACTTGTTGCCTGCCTTGTATTGCCTTTTATCTGGCAACGTAAACAGTCTGATGAATGTTCTTGAAGGCAAATGTTCATGCCATCACCCTCTCGAGATCTCTATACACGTAAGTAACATTGTTTCATTATTGTTGTTTATGTATTTTGTTTACATTGTTCGTTGTTGTATTTTTGTTTACTTATTATCATTTTTTTATACTGGTGTTTGTTTGTATATTTTTGTTTACTTGATTATCATGTAAACAAGTTCATTGTTTTTGTTTTTCTAGCTTTTTTATAATTTTAATGTTAAACGACGTAAAAGCAAAACACCAGTACACTCCCTTCTCTCTAAACACTCCGTTCAATCGGGTACAACAACATTAGATTTCTTATTTCCTGTTTTTAATTTATCATCGCTACTGTTTAGTACAATACATTGAATATCAAAAATTGTTAGTTACAATGCTAACATCACCAGCACCGGCAGTCTTATTCACATTATCAGATTGAGTAAACGTTGCCCGCCATATGCCATATGGTAGAGTATAGCTGGAGTAAAGAAAAAAATTCTATTCTAATGTGTTTCGAAAAAGGATTTAAATGGTGCTGGTATTAATTACCAGAATGCTAGTGGGGTTGGTAACGGTGATGGTAGTAGTAATGAAAACTTTTTCAAAATGTGCTTGTGTTGAAATTTCTATTCAATGCCCCGTTTATTTTCGGAGGAAATGATAATAACGTTGCTATCGTTTGTATTTTTTTCGACTGTTTGATGCCACTGCTTTTGCGATTTGATGTTGGAGAAAAGCTGATGACCGACCTATTTACGTATATACCAAAAAACACAATAACATTTTAAATGAAACTTACTATTAAGAAAAAAAAAAAACAATAACCTAAAGGGTTTAGATAATAAACGTTTTGGTAAAGCGTTTTGATAAAACGAGGGTCCAATTATTTTATGTAGTATTTTATAGCTCTACACAAAAAAAAAAATTTAAATATATATGAGCTGAAAATTTTTATTCCTATAAAGAGACAATATAATCACTTCAAACATATCTCGAATAATTAAATCCTTTGAGTCAATTTTGAGCAACAAAATTTGTTTAACCTCATTAGCTTCTTTCTATAGTAAATCCAGAGATCTTTTGTTCTTTGTTGTCGAAAAGAAGTGCCATAATAGCATGACCATACACTGCACTCAAACTATATGGCGTTCGCTATCTAAACTTATCGATGCCACCAAAAACAATGTCAGCCTAACACCCATGTGTGTTTCGGTATGGTGCTTTACAGGTTCCAAGTTTGTACTCTGGTGATTCATTCTTATCATCACTGAATCTACATCTTAAATTCGAAACAATTCCATTCCATTCTGAACGAGTATACTTTGTGTTTATAGTAGCTCGTCAAATGACCGTTAGTAACTGGTCAGGTTATTTTTGACCTACCCTTTTGATTTAAGAAAAGTTTTTGAATCTCTTTCGCTTGCTTTTCATAAAGTATAATTTTTCCATTCCTCAGATAAGCTTTGATCCAATTAGCGGCGGGTGAAGAAAGCGCAAATTCGCACATGATATCTGGCTCATCTGAAGGTAGCCTTTTTTTCTACATCCCCAACTAGTCCAATGCTATGTTCGAATTAACCTCAAAAGAGAGTAGTCGGATGCTATGATTGATGATGAAGAAGATTACAATGATTTTGAAAATAATTAATAAAACTCTAGAGAAGATTCTGAATTATTGTGGAAGGTTGGCATGCGCGGTATAGGTATCAAGCTGTATTAGAATTGTATTCTAAGGGTTCCAAATACAATCGATTTAGTGGCGTATCCTCACATAGACTCATCATTTTTACTTTCTATCCAAGTTGGATGACACCCGCAACTTTCCCGCATTGGCTTGATTTATTTCAATCAGAAACCCTAAAACTTATATTCAGATCTGTTCTTGACCCATCTGTAAACCACAAAATGGTTGCTCTTTTAAAAGATTACTCGCTACGCTATTGTTAGTAATTATGGTTGCAAAGAATTTCCTATAATCATAAAGTTTAGTGGTTCTGCTTAAGAAACTATTAGAAAGGGCAGCTGGCAGCATTAAGTCACAAGGTCCCCTAATTCATCTGTAGACTTGTCTCATATCATCTCAGAAATAGCTTCCAAAGCTGTGATATTCATTACAATGTTCAGCAGTCAATGGTTCAACCATACAGCCTAATATCACATTTTATTTTCAGCCTAATGTTGTCGTCCTGTGTAGTGTTAACTTTAGTTCATTTTAATTTATTTTTTGTAGATGTGGCCAACAAACGACGTAAAAGCAAAATATTTCCGAAGACGTCGCTGCTGTCCGTTAAAGTGCAAAGGAGAACCCGTACAAAATTCAACTAACACGGCAACTGAAGATAAACGAAAAGAGAAAACAACGTGTGTTCGTTGAATGGACTCTAGAGAAGTCGGCAACTGACCCTCTTTTTAATCGAATAATCATATTCATCGACAAGACCTTTTGCTGGGTGAATGGCAATGTAGACAGACAAAATTATCGAATTTGGGACGATACCAAGCCACATGAGATCCAAGAGCGTCCAATGGACAAATTCACAGTTTGCTATAGATTTTAGTCTGGTGACGTTGGCGGTTGGCAGGCCATCACTGTCAACGGGGATCACTATACGTCGACGATTATTCACTTCGTTTGGCCCAAATTAGATGATATGAACGAAAACGATATGTACCACATTGGATGTTCGACGATTTGTTCGCATTGTCATCTCATATGAATTTGATGAGGACTAGTCACCAAGATCGTGTAATTTGTCCCTCTTAGAATTCTTTTTGTGAGATTTTCTGAAGTCGCGAACCACCACGGTCCTCCAACAGAGTTATAAAAATTGACATTTCTGATGCGCTCCATCTAGAGAAGCTGCTTCGGACATTTGAACGATGTTACTTTTCACAAACAATGTCTTTTAAACGAGTAAAAAATTTCGATCATATCTTACACACACTTTGTTTTTTTTAAATTTAGAGATTTTTTTAATGTTTAATACCCGAAATAATATTCAACGACTCTAAATTCCATTCTGATTTATGCTTGCCGTCATATTTCCGTAGTCTAGTAGGTAGTATGTTTATTAAATGTGAGACGTCAGACATCAAAACGAAATATGAACATACATTCCATAAGTGAACCTGTTTTCTGCCATTTTAATGTCTTTGGAACAGTTTTTATATGGCTATGTTAAGACTTTGGTTTATGCCGACAAACAAACAACTCTTAAGTATTGGAAGTCAATCGGCAGTCCAATTGCCGCTTCACGGCCAAATTTATTTCGAAAATAAAACAAAAATTGAACTGAGCGAATGGACCATGGTGGTGGAAATATTATTCAAAAACTAAATACTATCAATTTATTAATCGAATTATAATAAAGAAAGGTTCATTCTAATAATGTTTCTGTCTCCTATTATCATTTTAAGTGCCAAAGAATTAAAAAAAAATATCCGATATTGTTGGCAAAAACCAAAAGTTAGCCTTTTGTAAGCTTAAATCCATACAAACTTTTTAGTAATTTCATATCACCTCCTTAATAGAACACTATTTGTAAGGAGTCCTGTCTACTTTCTCAATAAATTTTTATCTACTTTCCACTCTATTCGAGTGAAATGGAGAAAAGTATTAACACAACCTCTGCTTTACAGCGCCATCATCAGAAAAAGTGTCAGAAATTTGTTAATGCCTGCTTTGTTAAGGAGCCTTAGAAGGTATATTCAAGGGCTTTTTGTTTGCCGAAAGCTGATTTGCGGCTTGCATACAAAAAAAGAAAAAAAGAAAGAGGGAGAGACGAAGAATAGAGAAACTAGAAAGAGAGACAAGAACTTAAAAACGAAGCGACACTTTCAATAATAAGTTTTATTTTAAAGCTTATTTAAAAGTGTTAAACGATGAAATTGAAAAATTTCTCTTTTGCCATTTATTTTCTTACAACGTTAAATGAGTAGAGCGCTTTAGTATTACTTCTTCAGAGACCAAATTTAAATATGGAATTAAATGAAAGAGAAAAAGTTCCCGATAGTAGAAGAGCTCTAGCCACATAAGAAAAATGAATTTGAGTTTCTTGTTGCCGTCACCTCGACCCCTATATTGCAACAGGAAAATGTTGGCAGTAGGGAATTCAATGAAAAAAAAAGTTTGAAAGAAATAAAAAAATTGTAATCTGAGGGATTTTTATAAATGATTTGAAAGTATAACACAAGAATTTAAGTTAGAAGGGAAGAAGGAAAACTTTGAATCACTTAAGCAGGAAATTGTTAAACTGTATTTGTACATCACAAAAAAAAAACTCAACGACATGTTAGAAGTTTAAAGAGTTTTAAAGTTTCAATACTAGACAGACACACTTATTGACATTTCAAGCTCAAGTGATAAGTTGTCAGATATGTGAGCTCTGCCTAGGGGAGACCTTTCAAATTCCTTTGAATCTGTGACAATTTCTATGGAAAAATATTCTGTAATTTAATTGAAAAAGACCTTAACGGCGATGTTCTATCAATCGAAAATGCAAAAAATATTGATACTGGCGTTTTGCCTTTACATCGTTTAAACATTAAAATTTAAAAACTAAAGCTACAATAACAAAACAATCCATGAAAATAAACCTGTTTACAAATTATCGTACTGCCTAATATAACAACAAACACCAGCCTAAAAAAATGGTAAACAAGTAAACAAAAATACAACAACAAGCACTAGCATATAAAATGGTAAACAAGTAAACAAAAATATGCCTTCAAGAACATTTATCAGACTGGTTACCCTGCCATATAAAAGGCAAGTCAAAGCAGACGAGTGAGTTAGTGAAGTTCAGTCAGTCTTGTGTGAAAACGCGGTGCTTTTCTCTCCATTACAAAGATCTGTTGAATAATTGTCCAGTAATGGTTATTGTTTATGCAAAGGGTGTAAACAGAGGAATAACAAACAAAGCAATTGTTGTTGTATACATAAAGTTGTGAACAGTGTGTGAATAGTAAATAATTTTAATTTATTTAATTTATTTTTATTTTATTTGCAATCTACGAACTCATATTATAAACGTTTTTAAAAGGTAAAAACGTAACAATATCAAACGATTGGAAAAAAGGATCTGTGATAGCAATACCCAAAGAGAAATATTTAAGTCGAAATCAACAAAGTTATATTGATTCTGGTGCTCAGTATTAGTCTCGTAAATCCCTTCTCTAAGTGAATGCAACGTTAGCAGCCATTCTTTTCCGTAAGGACTGCGATCACATGCGACCTACACAATCTGTGTAGCGTATTCCAATACTAATGTCCCCTTCAAGCCTATTATTCTGCCAAACTTCAGTATGCAACTCAATGTCAAGACACACAATTCTCTACCTGGCACCTGATAAGCATGCAGGATTTTCTTCTGGGATACCTTCCTTCAGATGTTCCAAGATTCGAAACATAGAAATCAAAAATACATACATACATAATTGGCCATTACAACCCTTCAGTCAGGATTACGGCCTAGCTTCTCACACCACTCTTGTTATGTGTGTTAATTTTATACATGACTGGCGGGACCTACAGTTTAAAGTCGACTCCGAAAGACAGATTTTTCAGAAACTTTTCATGGCAATTTTATTTACTCTCAGAGTTTTTGCCAGAAATCTGCTGAGAGGAAGTCGCCGAAGAAATACTTTTTGTATTTTTGTTTTCATGTCTGGCCTGGTATTTGAATCCAGGCCTTATGTCTAATAAGCCACTGCCTACTAGACTACGGCGACTTCATGGAGGGCAAAACATAGCAATTATATCTGATAGTTCGGCAGTCATCCGGACTCTCAATGCCTCTGATGTTAGCATAGATTATATAAAATGGTTTGAACAAACTGAATCAGCTAGGCATTGATAATAATGCATACGAGGTCATGTAGAAATTCAGTCCAATGAGCTTGTTAGGGATGCGAGGGGTTTTCGTATTGAACGTTTTATAACTTTTCTGTAAGGTGAAAAGATAAAATGAGGGCAACGAAGGATTTGAGGCAATTTAAACTTGTGGCCTGTGATTATACCGAATCAGACTATCCACAAATAGGCTGAGAATAGGAGGTCACCATCTAATAGGGTATTGTGATACTAAAGAACGTTTATTCATAAAATAAAAATGTTTCAAGCATTTTAGAACACGTACTCGGAACCTGAGTTGCATACTTGTTTATTTACCGAATACAAGGTATCTCACTGATAGCGAACAAAGTCCTGAATTGGAGAAAATGTTACTAACAACTTAGTTTGTTATTAAAAATGTTGTCGAAATAATTAGCACTCCCTGTGAACATAATCCCGATGCTGTTTAAGGCAATAGACGAGAATCCTATATATCTTTAACGGCGCAGCATAGAAAATAGTTCAACTAGTGTTAAATATCAGCTTCTGGGCGGCCAATTAAACAGCCATCAAACGTTTGACTTTATGAATCGATTGTGGCATGAGATGTGTGGCAAGTTGCATCATCCTGTTGAAACCAAACATCGTTTATATCAATACCATAAAGGGGGGTTCAAAACAAAATCGGTTATTGTGGTGCGATAGGTGTCTCCATTGACCGTAATGGTTGCGCCGTCCTCATTTTCAAAGGAATATTGGGCGCTCCACAAGCCGCACCAAACAGTCACTCATAATGGGTGCATCGGCTTCTGTAAAACCCCGTAGGGGTATTTTGAGCCCCAAATACGGAATTTTGCTTATTAACGCACCAACCAAGATGAAAATGAGCTTCAACCGAAAAGATTATTTTTTTTTGGCAAAATCGACATCATCGTGCAGTTTCTTGGAAATCCATCTAGCGAAGCGAAAACGAGTGGTCAAGCGGCTTCAACTCTTTGTAAGGCGGCATACCGAGATCTTTTCGCAAAATTCAACGCAAACTGGTGCTTTAAATGTTAAATTCTGAAGAACGATGATGAGTTGATGTTGAGGGATTCTTTCAAGCACACTCTTAGCCACAGCTTCGTTATATTCGGGTGTATGCTCTGTACGAGCACGCTCACGTCTTGGCGCGTCAACAATGAAAATAGTTTCACGAACTTTAGCAATAAACCTGCCTATACAGGGCACTGTTGGTCCTTCTCTGCGACCAAATTTTGTACGATATTTTGGTGCAATTTCCGTCTAATTGTCTTTGTTTTGGAAATAAATTTCGGAAATAAATTGTTGCTCAGACGTTAATCGATTCACTACGTTAAATGGAGATAATGTACTGAATTTTGTGACAGAATAGAGTGACATAAGTATTGCCAGGTTCGAAATAACCTATGATTCAAATTTAAACGCATTCATAGCCCACCCATCACCAAGCTCACAGCTTTGCTTTGGGAGTAATGTTGTTCAAGTCCTTTTCGATATCCTGCAAAGCCTTTGCGTGTATCTACCAAATCGAATGAAGAGTAGTCGCAGTTCACTTCCCATTAACGCATAATGCTGGCAATAGATACGAAGATATTTTCCCTTTGAAGATAGTGAGAAAACATGCGTATACCAGGAAAGATTGACAGACTTTTTGACCTAAAATCCTTAGGTATAGTGTAGGAATTCTGTTGGAATGAATTTTACATCTTTAAAGCCTCAATTAATAGGTTTCTTTCAAATCAATGGAACTTTTTTCTTTGAGTTCCAGAACTGAACTGCTTAGTCTGCTTGATGATCTTCTGATGACAAAATACCGTGAATATTTTTATATTAAAACACGTTCTATATGTTCTGCACTGTTGAAGAACAAATTTTTTTTTGTCCTTTACTTTAAAAGACAAACTTTTACGTTTTCAAATCGTCTTTAAATCTCTGCTTTTCTATGTTTTTCCAATTTATTACTGGCTTAACTTTATTCTGTGATAAAAATCAATTCATTGAATATATATTTTGTTTATTCTCTTTAGCTGAATATATCCTGGCAGTGAAGGTGGATGGATGTAGGGGATTTTACGTGAAATCAATTTCAATAAATGCTTTTGTATTTCGTATAATTATTTGAAAATCCAAACGCATTTATAAACATCCATCATTTCCTGTTCTGATTTGATTGCCATTTGCCTCTCTTTTCTGCTTCTCCCCTCTTCCTCTTGATCTGAATATTTTACAATAAACGTAAGCCCGGTAGTTTAATTCGATTGTGCGAATGTCAGTGTGTCAATGACAATTCTGCTAGAGAAAGCAAATCACCTGTTTATAAATTTTCAATTTATTCATATTTATATACGTATGTACATAAATCGTACGTATATCATATATTTATTCATTATACATTCATAAATACATCCTCATATACGTACAAGTGTGTGCGATATTTTAAATTTTTTCTTTTTTTTTTGGTGTTGTACGAATTGATTAAATTTTTCATATTTTATCGTGCAAATCTCATTTCCTTTTGCCCTCCTATGGCAACTTCTCTTTTTTTTAAACACAAATACAACTCGAACTCATAAACACACATATAGAGATTATCGAATATCAAAAGTTAATCCATTAAATAATGTCTGTAAAGACATTCATTTATTTTTAATTAAAAAACAACAATAACAGCAAAAATAATAAAATCAATAAAAGATTTACATTTCATTATAAAAACAAGTATGGGAATATATCGGGTGGGCCATCTATCGGTTTAAATTTTAACCATTCGTTATTTCGAATCTGGCAATATTTTGTAATACGTAATGCATCGATTTACGCTTCAGCAAAATAGGGATTTATTGGAAATTTATTTATAAAATAAAGACAATTGGTTAGAAATTAAACGAAAATGTCAACATATGCAAGTTTATTGTTAGAGTTCGTGAAATTGGTTTCGTTGTTGACGCGCCAAGACCTGAGCGTGACAACTGTGAGGTCTAAAACGTTCTAGTTTTGTTTTATTGTGATTTAATTAATTAATTTATTTATTCTAGAAAATTCAGCTATATTCTCTTTCTCCAAATGTTTTAAAAACTAAATTTTCCTTATAGGGATAAAGTAAACATAAGTCATCTGCATATATTACAATCTTCCCAAACAGTCCCAAGTTATTGATATCATTAACATAAATATTAAATAGTAAAGGACCCAAACTCCGTGTCTAACAGTAACCATTGAAAGTATACCTTCGTTAATCTGCACATACTGCTTGCGATTATCCAAATAATTTCTGAAAAATTCCACTTCTCTTTCTCTTACACCATAAAAATATAGTTTTTCAATCAGAATTTAATGATTTACGAGATCAAATGCTTTAGAATAATCATAAAAAATAGCACCTACACCATTGAAGCATATGTGATGGTTTGAACACATATGTATATAATTGACCACACTCACCACAGCGTTATCTGTACCACAACCCTTTAGAAAACCATATTGATTGGATTGATATTAAATATTCGTTATACAAAAAAGTTGCTAATTGATTCTACAAAATATTTTATCAATAACAGATAAAACTGCAAAAGGCCTAAATTGATCAGATGTATCGGGTCCGCCATCTAAGGTTTTTTTTCAACTAATGCTTATTTCGTGAATGGTAACACTTAGCTCATGTCTGATTTGACAGATAATTAGTTTTATCCTTCCGCTGAACGAATATGGTTGTGTATAAGCTTGAACAACGCTGGGAAATATTGCGACATTACTTTGAAAATCATGGTAATGTTGCAGAATGTGTGCGAAAATTGCGTACGGATTTTGGAAGAGAAGCACCGTCAGCTCCGTATGCTCGTTTTCTTGTGAAAAAAGTGAAAGAAACTGGCATACTCATCGATAAACCAAAGCGTGAAAAGCCAAAAACAGTGCGTACACCCGAGAATATTGCTGCCGTGGCAGAAAGTGTGCGTGAAGCGCCATCAACATCAATTCACCGTCGTTCTCAACAATTGAACATTTCGGAGACATCATTGAGACGAATTTTGCATAAAGACCTTGGTATGACGCCATACAAAGTCCAATTGGTTCAGGAGTTGAACCCAATTGACCATCCAATGCGTTTTCGCTTCGCTAAGTGGGCCTGCGATCGACTTACAGAAGATCCCGATTTTGGCAGAAAAATCATATTTTCAGATGAAGCTCATTTTGATCTTGGCGGGTATGTAAACAAGCAAAATTGTCGCATTTGGGGCACAGAAAACCCGCACGCATACATTGAAAGCCGACGCACCCAAAACGAGTCACTGTTTGGTGCGGATTTTGGTCCAGAGACATAATTGGACCATTTTTCTTCGAAAATGAGCAAGGAGTGGCCGTTACAGCCAATGGCGATCGTTATCGGGCCACGTTGTACGAATTTTTGTTCATAAAAATTGAAAAGGAGGATATTGGCAACATTTGGTTTCAACAGGACGGCGTTACGTGCCACACAGCCGAAGCTACACTCGATGTGGTGTGCCGTCAAATATAAGTGCTACGTCGACAAGCCAGAGACAATTGACTTTAAAGGACAGTATTCGTGAAGACATTGGTGAAATACAGCTGCACACAATCGATAGACAGATTTTTGAGAAACTTTTCATAGCAATTTTATTTACTCTCAGAGTTTTTGCCAGAAATCTGCTGAGAGGAAGTCGCCGTAGAAATACTTTTTGTATTTTGTTTTGATATCTGGCCCGGGGCTCGAACCCTGACTTTACGTCTAATAAGTCAACACACTACCTACAAGTGTGAGTGATTAGTACACGAATTAAAAATTTTAGTTAATAGCGGTGTTATAATTTCTTTGCATTAAAAAAAAACACTTCGACGTTATTCCATCACTTCCTGGGCTTTTATTAACATCTAAATGCATAAGTAAATCATAAACTTCATTTTCATTAATATGACTAAAGACAAATTGATTATGATCAGTCGAGTTATATGAAATTGCATTACTTAAACTCTCCACAGAATTCAAAAACTGTTGATTTAAAAATTCAGCTTTGTCGAAATCATTATCAATTATCTGATTCGCATCATTCTTTACAGTAATGGCAGATCTAAAACTTCTTCCAAGCGTTTTATTTATGAATTGCCAACATTTGCGTGGATCGTCACAGATTTTATTCAAACTGTCATGGAAATAATTTGTCATACACTTTTTAAATGCTATTTTCAATATTTTGCTTATTCTCACTCCACTTATGTTGTGTGTGTTAATTTTTTACATGAGTGGTGGGATCTACAGTTTAACGTCGACTCCGAACGACAGATTTTTGAGAAACTTTTTCATGGCAGCCTTATTTACTCTCAGAGTTTTTGCCAGAAATCTGTTGGGAGGAAGTCGCCGAAGAAAAATTTTTTTCATATTTCGTTTTGATGTCTGACCTGGGATACGAACCCGGGCTTTACGTCTAATAAGCCAACACACTACCTACTAGATTACAGCGACTTCATAGAGGGCAAAAGATAGCAATTATATCTGATAGTTCGGCAGTCATCCGGACACTCAATGCCCCTGATGTTAGCATAGATTATATAAAATGGTTTGAACAAACACGACCTCATGTCTAATAAACACACAGTCTACTACGTCATGGCGGTACTATAAGACTACTGGCAATATATCTGCTTTTTGACTATGGAGAGAAGTCAAACTATATTCATTCTAAGCCTTTTTGTTGGATTAAGTACGTAAAACTGAGGGAGGGTGCCAGATCAAATGACTAGCACTGTCTTTCTCCTACGGACATTAAATGAATAGGTAGGCTTTCTATAGCAACACTACTATCCGGCATTTTTTCTATAGAAGGATGACACACAGATATTTTGTACTAACGTATTACTCTCTATAGGAGCATAAGATTTTACGGAATCTCAACTCAACCGGAATCAATTGGATTCTGGGGAACTCAGTTTTAATCGGAGATTTACTTGACTTCATTCGGAGAGAAGTTACTGGTCGTTTCTTTTTTGGGGACAAGTGGGTGGTTGGTTAATTAGACATCTTGTTACAAACACAAGCATTAGCTCAATATGTCTCCTAAATGGTGTATTTAAACAAACATTTTAAAATTCAATTCCGTTAGTCGACAATAAATGAATTTCTCAAAAACAGTTTCTCATCTATATTTCACGTTAAATACATCAGCAGTGAAGTTTTGTTCTTCTGTCACTTTTGTCGAATTAAATGAATGAAAGCTGATTAAATATTTAATGGAGGGTCAAGTGTAAAACACAAAAGTTTAATTACTCTTTAAAATTTGCCATTAAAGAATGATATTTTTATATTCTTGTTGTTGTTTAAGGGAACTTTTTTAACTTGTGCCACATGCTGTTGCATGTAACGCTGCTACTTAACTTGTGCTACTATTTCAAAACACAAAAGGGGAGAACGTTTACTATTGTTCTATACTTAATTTCTTTTCGAAATTTTTTAAAAGTTTTTCGGTTTTTTCTTCATTATTTTTCTTTTTATTTTATTTCAAGAATATCTTTTTAACTAAAGTTTTTTAGAGTAGAAGTTATAAAAGAAAACCGGAATGAAAATTTACACAAAATAAAAAAGAAATTGCGAAAAACACTAAGTGTAAGGATACACTCAGACACTCGCGATAAAACTCATGCAATATGAGTGCCAGTCAGCCTTCATTACCAACCGCCACTTGTCTTGAGAAATTCTCATTTTTATCCTTTTTATCCTTTTTTTTATAATTTTTTTTATAATTTTTTTTTATTACGAAACGATAAACTTTATGCAAAAATGCAGTTTGAAAAAAATTGATTGTACGTTTTTGTTCTCCTTTTGGGCTTTTCTTAGGGGATATTTGTGATGTCATTATCTTTTATGTTTGAAAATACTGTTTTTTTTCTATTTCACCTTCAAGATATTGTCATAATTAGAATGCTACACAATTTTCATGATTGCTAAGTGTTCGACTATGACAAGCTGTAAGTGAAGGTAGGCAACAAGTTTTACTATATCTCCTCCCGTTAAAAATTAGGTTAGGATAGATAAGAGTGGCAGCAGACTGCATTTGACAGTGTTAGATTCCCAGAAGTCGTCTTAGTTTAGAAGGCAGTGTGTTAGCTTATTAAACGAAAGCCTTCGGTTTTTTTTTTTTGAAAATATTCTCCTAATCTAACCTGATGAACAGTGCGCCGCAGATCGTTTCTCCTTGGCGCCCCAAGTTGCTATTACTTTAGCATTTTTCTTTGACTTTCTTCTTTTCATAACACATCACCGCAAGAAAGTGACAAATTCATGTTTATTATTTTTTTGTGCTGGTGGTTGTTGGTTTATTTTTGTTTACTTGTTTTTGTTTTCATAGCTTTTGTTTATAATTTTAATGTTAAGCAAATCTCCAGTATCTAGATTTTTCCATTTTCGTAGCACCAAGAAAAGTTTCTCAAAAATCTGTCGTTCGGAGTCGATTTTAAACTGTAGGTAGCGCACTCATGTATAAAACTAACACACACAGCACAAGTGGTGTGAGAAACTAGGTCGTAATCCTGACTGAAGGGTTGTAGTGACCAATTGTATGTATTTATGTATGTGTGTATGTATGTATGTATGTATGTATGTAATAATAAAAATAAAATAATATTTAAGGAAGAAATACTCCGATTTAGAGAAATTTGCTATCTCTGTTTCAAACATTTGTTAAATTGATTTTGTGTCAGTACATCTATATGATCATATAAATATTGGCTTAAGAACTACATAAGTGATATTATATGAATATGTTCATATATTCAATCTTTGCTTAATACCATATAGCAATTCCAATGAATTGAATTTCTATTATTTACATTTGAATGGAATACATTTATTGTGTTCTATTTAGATAGGAGATTAAAAACGATTTTAAATTCATTTAGTATTGCTATTGCATTTGATGTAGTTACATTTTGTATATTTGCAGGAACAAATACAAAAGATAGATTCATATACGATGCCAATATACTCAAATGGAAATTGAAAGAGAATTCTAAAATGTGGAAAATGTGAAAGTGAGAGTTTCACTCTGGTCATTCGATGGCAATTTCTATAAGATAGCATCACCATTGGTTGTATTATTTATTTCCTAGTGGAGTATTGAAATAATTGAGAATTAATTACAGCTTCAAATGTTAATCAAGCAACTTAGTAATTTCGTTAGAAATTTTAATCATTTTAAAAGCATTGGTTTTAATATTAAAACTTTTTTGCATTAAATGTGATTAAAATTAAATATGTTTTAATATTCTTCTTGGCATCATTAATGATCATTAAATAATCATTAAAATAAAGAATTTAAAAGAGTTTGGGAGATTACTCATTTCGCACTATTAAATGTGGGTCAAAAGCTTACAATCACTAAAAAGCCTCACAACCAAAATAAATTTAGTTTCTGAAGTGCTGTAGGTTATGTTAGGTTAGCAGACATTATGGGCCATAATCATCATCCGTTAGTGATAGGTTTGAACCACCACAAGCTTCAGATGAAACGGATCACTTAACTTAGTGGCATGTTCGCCACCATGCTCAGATCTTCAAACGTTCGGTCACCCAAAAACCGATGGCGTCTGTTTTGAATTGCAAGGCACTGACGTAATAGGTGTTGTACGGATTCTGCAGTAATCCTAGTGGAACAGACCGAGCTGGTCAGCGAAACTGCCAATAGCTCAGTGTGCCATTAGAATTCCTGTTAGCCTACGAACCGTTCTCTTGGCCGAGTCAAATAGTTCCTTGGTTTTGCTGCTGTTGATGACAATTGCCAATCGCTACAGAGGCCATTCATTGAATATACATCGTTGGCCCAAGTCACAACAAAAAATTCACCAAGTTGGGACCTACGAAAAGTCTAGATAACGTGAGCAACGTCACATCGATTGCTTCTAATTATCCTAAATACTCTCAAGGAAAAAGGCGAAGTTTTCGCCGGGTGTTAAATCTCGTAGACATATGGATTTTTGTCGATAGTTTACTGAACAATACATAAATACATTATAGGTCATTAGAACCCTTCAGTCAGGATTTAAACCTAGCTTCACTTATCATATCACTTATTTGTGAATGTTACTTTTATACATGAGTAAAAAGACGTACAGTCTAAAGTCAATTCCGAATGACAGATTTTTGAGAATCTTTTCATGGCAATTTTCGTTTACTCTGAGAGTTTACGCCAGAACTCTGCTGAGAGGAAGTCGCCGAAGAAATATTTTCTCATATTTGGTTCCGCTGGGATTGTCTGACCTAAGGTTTGAATCGAAGCTTCGCGTCTAATAAGCCAACACAGTACTAACTAGACTACGGTATCTTCTACTTTACTGAACCAGTAGAATCGAATTTGTCCAGCACTTTGCGATAGGGCGATTACGGTAATCGTAAAATGGGCTTAACGTGCAGTACGTTGCCCAACAGAACACTCATGTTGATAAAACAATTTTATTATTTGCACGTGTCGTTGAATGCCATATACGTCCGTGGTAATTTAGAAAAACGGACCGAGTAAATGACAACTAGTTTGACATATGTATGTAGCTTCGACATATTAGCAATTTTCAAATATTAGGGTTAGGGGGTATTTGTCTCGACACAGGCTGCGTCTTTGTCTACTCTAACATTTGCTAAAACTTGTTACGTTTTTATCTTTTAAAAACGTTCAAAATATGAGCTCATAAATTGCAAATAAAATAAAAATAAATTTGAATTTAGGTTTAATTAAATTCGCACAATTTTGAATGACACTGTTCACAACATAGACAATTATTCGACTGATCTTTGTAACGGAGGTCTTCAAATCACGACTACTCTCTTCAAATGCACTGCCTCTTCACACAAGACTCACTGAACTTTTACTAACTCGGTCGCCTGCTTTGCCTTGCCTTTTATATTTCAAAGTATGCAGAGTTTTGAATGTTCTTGAAAACGAATGTCCGTGACTTCGCCTTCTCGAAATCTGTATAATTGTAAACATCGTTGTTTACATTTATTATTGTATTGTGGATTATCTATTTTTGTTGCTTACCATTTTTTATGCTGGTGTCTGTTGTTATATAAGCAGTACGATAATTTGTAAACAGGTTTGTTTATTGCATTGTTTTGTTTTTGTAGCTTTTGTTTATAATTTTAATGTTAAGCGATGTAAGAGCAAAACACCTGTCTCTAGATTTTTTCATTTTCGCAACAATATATTCAATTCATGAAAATAGTATGTTATTCCATTTAAATTTAGAATATTTTCGTTTAAATATTTTACAATTATTTATTTATTTTATTTATTTATTTATTTATTCTGTAGCATATCACATACAACAAGAAATTAATCTTTTAAATTACAGTATGTGATTATATAATATATTATTACAAAGAATGAAATATATATAAGACAAGTAATTAAAGTAGTAAAAGCAAATAGTATCGAAATAATAATATGTAAAAACAAGAACGAAAATATATGCATGTAAATATGTAATAATTTTACATTAGAATTTAGAAAATAAAATTTTTTTAAAAAAAGCGTTGCCATTGATTTGTAATGAGTTAGGTAACGAATTCCACAGCCGTATTGTATTTGTAAAGAACTGCCACTCAGATATCAAAGTTCGATATCTTAACTGAATGATTTGTTTTCCTCTATTTGATCTTGCAAATTGAATCCGATTAAATAGATAAGACGGTTCCTGCGTGTAGATAACCTTGTGTAGTAAGATTAATGCCTTGATTTTTAGTAAGTCCATTAACTCAACACCATATAACAATTTCGAATACCGAGAAGTACTATCATATCTTCGTATGCCGTAGACATATCTAATAATCGCGTTATACACTACTGTTAATCTAGCTTTACTAGCCGAATCGCAATAAGCAAAAATTTCGCAGCCATACAACAACTTGGGCACTAAGTAGGTTTTCGCAAGAAGCACATGAATATTAAGAGGTGTAATGTGCTGTATAGGATATAGCGTCCTAAGCATAGAAAAAATTGTCCCGGAGACAGAATTTATATGGGTATTCCATTGAAGGGATTTGTTAAAAATTATACCGAGGTTTTTCGCTGAGTCCACTATCGAGATGTTCCGAGTTCCCAATGTGATCGGTATATCAACGACAATATCCTGATTTCGTCGTGCTATGATCAGGCATTTTGACTTCGTAGGGTTCAGGTATAAGCCATTCGAAGACGCCCAGTAGTGTATTCTGTCAAGGTCCTCATTAAGTCTTGCACAACACTCATCGATTGAGTCTCTTCTACAATTCATATATATTTGTACATCATCTGCATAAATGTGGATATCACTATGCAGGAGACAATCAGGTAAATCATTTATGTATAATGTAAACAATAATGGTCCAAGAATAGAGCCCTGCGGTACTCCCTTAGGCACAGGCAAGGGAGCAGATACAGTTCCACCAGCAGAGACAGACTGGTATCTATAATCAAGATAGGTTCTCATTAGCGACGATGCACTCGAAGAAAAATAAAAATTGTCATTCATCTTCTTACAAAGTATATCATGGTTCACGGAGTCAAAAGCTTTCGAATGGTCAAGAAGTATCAAAAGTGTAATACCACCATTATCAATATTGGATCTTATATCCTCAGACACACTTAACAGTGAAGAAACACAGCTATGACCTGTTCTAAATCCTGATTGTTTGCCACAAAGCAGCTGATGGTCATTCAAATAAGCAATAATTTGGTTGTGTAACAGTCGTTCCAAGACTTTAGATAAAAATGGAAGTATCGAAATGGGGCGATACTCATTCGACGATTTCGGCACGGGAATGACCTTAGCATGCTTCCAACAGTTAGGAAAGTGGCTGGTAGTGATAACGGTGTTAAATAAGTGCGTAATATAACGTGATATCCTAGGCAATAAAAGTCTAATGAACTTAGGATGGATCTGGTCAAAGCCAACTGCATTCGAAGTCACTGATTTACAGCATAAAATAACGTCATCTTCAAAGACACGAGAAAACTCGAAACGGTGTAAAGGAGAAATTTCCGTGGGTTGTTGCAATGGCCCAGTGGCAAAAGCTGATTGAACCCCGTTTGAGTACCTTGGAGACGGAATGTTTATAAATGATTCATTAAGTTTATTTGCATCAATGCTGCAAGCTGGGGCAGCCTTGCTTCCAATACCAATCTCACGGATTGTTTGCCATTTTCTCCTTGAATCTACAGCTGATTTAAAACGGTTCTCATAGTAAGAAGTTTTAGCATCATAAATAGTCCTATTGACGAGTCTACGGGCTTTGCGATATTCTTCGTATAGATCAGAAGTTCTATACCTTTTCCAACGCCTATAAATATCATCACGAGTTTTAATTCGTCGTTTAATAGTAAGATTAAACCAGCTTTTCCCAGGGCCGTTACCGCGGTTCGCTCTCAAGGGTACGGAAATATCACACAGGTCGATAAGGCTACTATTAAGAAAGTAGAGTTGTTCATCAGCAGATGGCATATAATATATGTAGCTCCATTCTACCATGTTATAGCATTCTTCCAGCAACCGATAGTTAACGTGACGGAAGTCGCGATAGTAAGTTAAATTTTCATCCCTTGGAAATTGAAATCATATGATATGAAAATAAGATCATGTCTTGAAAAAGTTGGTGCGCTAATCTGATCGAACAGTAATAAATTAGACATGTTACCTGCTATAAATATATCAAGTAAAGTACTGCTATTATGAGTGAAGTGAGTAGGTTGCACGGTATTTACAATATATAAACCAATAGACTCAAGCTGATCGAACAAGAATGAGCTAGTATTAGACAGTAAATTGCAGTTGAAATCACCTGCAATGATAATGTCGTTGTACTGCATAGCCAGTGACTCCAGGTTACACATAAGTGAATCAATAGGTACACGAGAATTAGGGCGGTAAATGCACCCTAACAACAATTTACTGTCAGCACCAATAATTTCAAGGAATAAGTATTCAATTACGTCGTTATCCTGTGATCTCTCAATTTCCCTGTAACGTATGCCATTCCTGATAAAGATTGCTACTCCACCCGCGTGACCTCTTCTATCATTCCTAATTATTCTGTACCCATTTGCATTAACTAAACTATCTGGAAGGTCCCTCGCAAACCATGTTTCAGATACACATACAATATCCATCTTAGTATCTTCGAACAAAAAACGAAATTCATCCATTTTAGGAAAAAGACTTTGAGCGTTAATGTGGCATATGTTGAGTCCTTTACGTTGTGCCGTGAGTATTTTAATCATAGTTTTTGTACCAGCTGTGGAATTAGAACCATAACTATTTAAGGCTGACATTAAGAATAATTACAGAAGAAAAAGCAACGCGTGTATAATATATCAAAAACAAATACATATTAAAATCTTTTAAAACATGAAGAAAAGTACTAATATTTAAAATTAAAGAATATTTACGAAAAACATTATTATAAGCGTTCCTGTCCATTACATCCATCACGAAATATATTTAAGTCATCAATATCATTCACAAGTACTGGCTGCTCATGCTCTTGGCGCTTAATGTAAACCAACCCACGATTGGTATAAGCTCCGAATATTTGCCTCTTTTTCTTCAAACTGTAGGCCCGCTGGAAGATACGATGATTTCCCGGTGTTAAGTTCTCATTGACATAAAACGGTACAGAACTATCAAAACCAAGCGTGTTCAATCGTAAAACATCCTTACGCATCTTTATATAGGATGAAACAGATCTAAGGACTACGTTTCGCTCATATGGCGATTTGAATTTAATAATTATTGGTGGATCAGTCCTAGATTTCGTATTAACAGGTATTCTACCTGAAGAAATTATTTTATTTCTCAAACGGAAAGCTCCAATAATTTCCGGAGGGCGTACGGCAACAGTCTCACATATTTTTGATAATATAGCAGTAAGATCTTCATTATGTTGTTCCGGAACACAAATAATACGTAGTTCATTAGCGACAACTGCATCATCATGTTTTTTGTTTACTGCTTTTAGGTGGGCAATTTCTTGCTTTAAGATCTGTGTATCATTGGTCAAGGCAACTACCTTATCAGTGTTTTTATTTTTAATATCACTAACGCAGGATTCCAACTCAGCCACACGTTCCATTAAACTGTCCAGTTCGGTTTTCGCCATATTTAGCCTCTTTTCTATTTCATTTAACAGACGTTCCTCATACTGCTGAAACATATCCTTCATAGTAGACTGCAGTTGTTCGGCTAGCTTATCAAACCTTTTATCTATCATCTGCATGAATTTAAAAGGAGATTCGACGTTTGAAGAACGGGCAGATGTTATATTAGTTAAACGCACATTTTTTGGCGTATTTACCAATTCTGCTTGAGTCAGATCAGCTGAGGTATTATCCATTTTTTTTTTTTTGAAATAGAAATGTGGCTTTTACTTTTAGACTTGGATTTGCACTGGCTTCTTAATTTAAACTGATGCATTTGCTCAACTACTAATTTAATTTTAATTTTAATTTCTCTAGGTGTAGTTCAAAAAGTAGAAAAAGAGCAACTCTGTGTGAAAGCACATCCACTTGAAAATTCAAAGCACAGCTTGTTTCAAGCAGATGTTATATATTTAGCGGGAAAAAATAATGTTATGTATTTTTGTTGTTTGTTAACTATTTATTTATTTTTTTTTTTTTTATTTTGCTTTGTTTCTATTTTTGTTTACTTTTTTTGTTTGCTTTATGTTCGTTTATTTGTGTATTTTTGTAGGAAGAAATCCGCTGACTTTGTTATTGTATTTTGTATTGTTTATGTACTAATATATGCTATTGTTTTTATTTGAAATTTATTGTTATTGTTTTGGTATATATGCACTTGTTACTTTGTATTGTTGTTGTTTGTTTTTAAATTACAGTGTTTTTCGGTGTTATCATTAAATATTGCCCAATTATTATTTTAATTTGACAAGTTTTATTAAATAAATTTTATTTTTAATTTTAATTAAATTAACTCAGGATTTGTCTGATCAAATTTGTTTAATCTGTTGTTAATTTATTTAAGATATTTAATATCACACACAATAAGCTCTGAAAACACGTCCGTCCGACACGATGACTCATCACCTTTTCAATTATATGGCCCAAGTAAAGAAGATTGTCCATTAAATCAAGTTACTGCCAACTTTGGTTCTCCACAAATTTATTTGGAGTAAACTTTTCAATTGCATTCATTCATGCAAATCTCACTAGTTCTGTAACTTTATTTATGATTTTATTACGACGCTTTAAAAATCTTTTTTAAAACAAAATTTTCACATTAAAAAATGAATTCCATTTTGACACTGCAAATTCCATTTTAACGTAATTGCCGTAATTTGATTTGGGTTTTCTAAAATTCAATAAAATATTTCGATGTTGAAAAAAATCCCGGATTTATTCTACTACATTCGTAATTGGCATTTTATATGCCACAAGTAAGCGAAAAAAAAAATGAGAAATACTTTCTGTGTGATATTTCATTTTCATTTTCTATGCGCGTAAAAATATTTTATTGTGTGAATCTCTGAAACATTTCGGCACGAATATTTCAATAAAGCTTTTCTCTCACTCTGGTTTAATTATTTTTCTGTGTTTCGTCTTTTTTCTGATATTATATTTTGCTATTGCCAAAAAATATTTGAAAATATTTTTCATTTCCTATGAAATGCCAAGCTCTTGGGGATGGTAGGCTAAAAGAGAAATGGTTGAGGAGCAGGCAAGAAGGTCTAAATTTTAAGGCACGTATAAACAAATAGCAGCATTAGCAGCTCACTGTAATAACAAGTTTTTGAAGCTAGAAAATCGTTAACAAATTAACGGGTTGTTTTCAGTACAATCCTTTGAAAAAAGAGAGGATCAACAAAAAATAAATATTTTACTTACAGAGAAAGAGAGGAAAGACGCCGTGGCCTAGTAAGTACTATGTTGGCTTATTGCACGTGAGGCCTCGGTTCAAACACTAGGTCAGACATCAAAACCAAAATATGATAAATATTTCTTCATCGACTTTCCGTCATCAAATTTCTGGCAAGAACTAGGAGAGTAAATAAAATTGCCATGAAAAGTTTCTCAAAAATCTGTCGTTCGGAATCGACTTTAAACTGTAGGTCCTGCCAATCATGAAAGAGAGGAAACCATTAAAATATTGTTACGAAAATGGAAATGGTGTTTTTACATTGTTTAACATTACATCGGCTAACGATGTTTACATTTATAGAGATCTCGAGAAGACGAAGCCACGAACATTCGACTTCAAGAACATTTATCTGACTCGGCGAATAATCGTGGTTTGAAGATCTTGGTTACAAAGATCTGCCGAACAATTGATATTGTTTACGCAAAAGAGTGTAAAGAGGAATAACAAGCAAAGCAAATGTTGTTTACATCAAGTTGTGAAAAGTGGCACACAGAATTGTGCGAACAATAAAGAATTTTAAATAAAGCTAAACTTGTCGAAGTCGCCGTAGTCTAGTAGGTTGTGTGTTGGCTTATTAGACGTAAGCCCGGGGTTAGAGCCCAAGGCCAGACATCAAAATAAAATACAAAAAATATTTCTTCGGCGACTTTCCCTCAGCAGATTTCTGGCAAAAACTTTGAGAGTAAATGAAATTGCAATGAAAAGTTTCTCAAAAATCTGTCGTTCGGAGTCGACTTTAAACTGTAGGTCCCACCACTCATGTATAAAATTAACACACACAACATAAGTGGTGTGAGAAACTAGGTTGTAATCCTGACTGAAGGGTTGTAATGACCAATTATGTCATGTGTAAACACAAATTTGTTTTTATTTTATTTGCAATCTCCGAGCTCATATTTCAAAAGTTTTTAAAAAGTAAAAACGTAACAATATGAAGAGGTTCCAGTATGTCTACTACAATTTCTAATAATTTGCGGTTATTAGATGTTATTGTCTTGTAAAGATGGCATAATACTGTGACCATACGATCTATTCCATTGCCCTTAATCTGTATAAACTACATTCTAACACCATAACCAGCACTTGATTTGCATCAAGATGGTTTCTTATAGAATGCATTAGTGCTTCACAGGTTCTATGTAACTACGTATTGCGTTCGAGATAATCCTCATGTTGAATACGTGTTCTTTGAATGTAATGTGTCATGTTGCTAAAATCAGATTACATGAGTCAAGTCTACTCTACTACTTGGTTATTACAATCTAGCTTCTCACAGTACCCATATTGTGTGTTAATTTCATCCATCAGTAGCGGAACCTACAGTTTAATGTCAGATTTAAAAAACTTTACATGGCAATTTTATTTTAGTATCAGAAATTTTTAGTATTTTAGTTTATTCGAGATGCCTGCGATGCGGTTTGAACCACGGGTTCTCGTCTAATAAGCCAACACAACATCCTATTAGGCTGCAGAGACTTCTTAGTTGTAATTATTGTAACTACCCAACAAAAATTTAGATTTCTTTAAACCAATTTCGTTTGGTACAATCTTAGGCTCTCTCTAGTTTTTTGTCTTTTGCTAAATAAACATCTCCTCCAGAAATTCCCGCTCGTGACCTAATTACATCCACTTAACACAGAAAGGTGCCTCTTTTAAAAGAATATGTAGTCCCTCGATTACTCCATTAAATTTTCTTACTGAGTTACAAGGCATTACCCATAATTAAAGAGCCAAGAGAGAGTAGAGGAGGGATTCGATTCATTAAATCTCCTAAGCTGACAGCTCCTTGAAGTGTCATTTATACCAGCACTCCTCTAGTCTTTTATGCCTACATAGGCAATCACCACATAGGCGGCTATGGTGGGTTTGGTTTGACCATAATGATTTATATCCAGCGCATAATCCTTGAGTTATATCTACTAGACTTAACTTAACAGTTAACGCCTCTGGACGACTAAGCACAGATCAAATACTGATCACTTGAATGTAGCTTACATGAGACCACACGATGAGGATGTTCAAGATTTTTATTTCCAATAAATGGGAATGGAAAAATACTGTGAAATACGTTGTAAATATCTGAATATCGCTGTGAATGATATCATATGTTCGAAGTCAACAGCATTAACTTAAACGATACAGGCTTCTATGGCTTTCCGGCATTCAATTTTAGTCAGAAGTGCCGATCATACGGACTGCAGTAATGTCAATTGAGGACGAGGGCGAGAAACTACAGAGCAGCAGATGTGACAGAACTATCGAACTTTCGAGTACATTCTCTACATTAGAATTCCCACTTTGAACCTGCACGCCTTGAACTGACAATGCGGTAATATATTCCGTCAATGGGTGCCCTTGTAGTCTAGTGGGTAGTGTGTTAGACTATTAGCGAGAGGGTCGTGGGTTCGATTCCCACCAGAGACTCTGGACTGTGACACTACACCGAGCTCATATATAATTAAATATAATTTGTAATTGTATTGTCTGTATATAAATAAATAAATAATATTACGTGAATGTCACAGAAGCAGCTTTGAGTTAGCAAATCTCTTCACACCAAAATTAGAAAATCTGCTAAACTCCAAAGGACCGCGCCTGGGTTAGTTGTTGCAACAATTACTGGACATTGAATTTTGGGTAATCACGGGAAATGCATTGCTGTTGTTCATGTGATTAATGACTTCTGCAGGCACTTGTTGGTTTTAAGTTGCGAAATTAAATTATAAAATTTTGATTTTGTTCGTATTATTTTGTACACCACTGTATAGAGACATAGTAAGCCAAGCATATATCACACAAGTAGAGGAACATATACTTTATCATGTGCATAGTAAAGCTGAGCGTGGTTGTATGCTTCTGATTTTGTATAAGTTTATATGTGTTCATACATATGTAAATTAGCTGGGGTATGTGTATATGTCTTAATCCTTATGACTGTGGCAGCAAATCTCTACAATTTAATCGAATGGCAAATTGACAATTTTTCTCAAAATACAGTTTCTGGCATAGGAGTGGTATAATTATTAAAAAAAATATTTGAAATTCAGGTGATAAAGATTCATATATTCAGCTTAAATTGGCATCATTTAAGAATTAAAAGGAATTAAAATTAGAATTGAATTTATCAACAGAGGGCTCCAGCTTTAAAGAATTTTTTATAATTTTTCCTATAAAAATGCTCGCAACAACGGGTGGCAAACATAGCTCTGAGAGAATATTGGTACCCTTCAACCATCCTAAGCTCTCTCACAATTGTTTTCAAGACGTTATAAGGAAACATATAATCGACCGGGTTGTTTATATGCTTTCCCAAAATTCCGTCATGTCCGTAATCCATATAGTTTGACGGAGTATTTAATTGTATTGAGTCTTGGTGCTTCTACTCGTCTTTTCTGCTTCAATAGATTGTTAGTGCGGAGCCAATAGAGTAAAGCAATTAACGTCTTAGTTGGAGTGTAACAGAGTGCGCTGGTGATCAGGATAGTTGACTGCATGCATACCCTATCCATCAGTCGGTATGCACTGTCTTACAGTCTTATTGCCACCAGCTCAGTCCTCTGTTTCAACAGCAGGTCAAATGAAAGCCAATTGAATGTAGTAAGTAATGCGTAAGTTCGAGTGATCAGGATGACTTACTATCTCTACCAATAGGAAGATTGTAAAATAAGGTTGTTTCCACTACCGCCTATTAGAAGCAGTTTGTAATGGAGGGTTTGAGTCTCCTTTAAGAGCGGTCTCGTAGCCTCTCAATGATATTTCTATTAACTTAGAACTGAAGTCTAATTCCAGTATTCATTCACGAACGATCTTGAGATAGAGCGATCCTTAAACACTTGACTCCGAAGGATAGATTGTCGTTAAGTGGTGTAAAAATAAACAAGATTGATGAGGTGTTAGTCGTTAGCATCTCATTTAGTTCAACTGATATGATTTTGTGCATATTTTGTGCCCTTTTTTTCGCAAAAACTGTCAAAAGATACGTTATAATCGGACAAGCGGAATAAATAGAAAAGAGAGATAAGACTTCTTATCTCCACCAAATCAAAGCTCTTTCTGATAGAACGTTCTTAATAGAAGAAGTATATTTCACTTGAATAGGGTGGGTCATCTACCAGTTCAAATCTGCACCATCGGTTATTTTGAATCTGGCAATACTAATGTCATTCTATTCTGGTACAATATTCAGTATATTATCTCCACTGTATGTAATGAATCGAATTACGCTTAAGCAACGTTGGGATTTATTGAGTCAAAAAGAAACTGAACGATGATGTCGATTTTACTAAAAAAAACGGATGAAAGTTATTTTCTTCTTGGTGGGTACGTTAATAGGTAAAATTACCGTATTTGGGGCTCAGAAGACCCACACGTAGTCCTACAGGCGCGAAAGCATCCATTACAGGTGACTGTTTGGTACAGCCATATATTTTTTTAAATGAGTACGGCGCACCCATTACGTTCAATGAAGGCACCTATTGCACCAAGATAACCAATTTTTTTGGACCCGCTCTTCATGGTATTGATGTGAACGATGTTTGGTTTCAATGTGATAGTGCAATTTGCCACACATCTCATGCTATAATCAATTTATTGCGTCAAACGTTTGATGGTCGTTTAATCAGCCGAAATGGTGACGACAATTGGCCGCCAAGAAGCTGCGATTTGACATTGTTGGATTATTTTCTGTGGGGCACCGTTAAAGAAAAGTGGTATGCCGACAAACAAGAGACAATTGAGCATTTGACGATTAACATTCGTGATGCCATTGCCGAGTTACGACCTCATATACTCGAATAAGGTACTGTGAGAGCACACTCGGCAGTAATATGAATGAAATAATATTTCATTTCTACCCGGAATAATTGTACTTCATAACAAAAATATAAATTTGGCCAAATTTCATAAAGTTTTTGTTTTATTGTATTTTCAAATCTAAACTTTTAAATGGCTCACCCAGTTACCATACAATTCCTTTTAAATTACTTCCTATTTCTTGCAGAAGTTTATGGCAGCTTGTGCAGCAACTGTTTTAGTTGCAATGGTTAAACAATTTATTTCAATGAAAAAACAAATTCCACATGCTGCTGATATAGATAATGAATATTATATTGTTGTCAGCACATATCAAATATTGTTACGATGTCATTACTTTATCATTTTGTTGTATCATTCAACGCCTTCTTCTTTTTTCAATTGTGAAAGACTTTTGGTTGAAGGCAAGAAGCCAACAAACAGCTGAGCTTTTGTTTTGACTTCACAGCGGAAATACATACTTAACAAATATTTAAGAACAGTATGTGCATATTTGTGTTTGTTTTGTTTATTTAATTATGTTCATAATGTCAAACTAATACTTCCTTATTGTGTGTGTCTTTCTCAAGTTTCTTTGTGCTACAGTTTTTCCCTTTTTCCTTTCTTAAGACCTCATGTCAATCGACAAAAGGCATAAAGTTTTCATTGTTATTTCCATGGATTTGTAGTTTTCATGTAATAAGGGAAAGAGCAAAACCCCGACATTTAAAATAGGAAAGTTTGAAACTCACATAACAGAAAAAACATTTTCATGTTCTATTGTTTTCATTGTTTCTTAAGTTATTTTCGCGCATCTCTCCTTCATATTGCATGTGCACTGTTGTTAAGGCAAAACTATACGGGTGGCAGAGCAATAGCTAAGAAAGAAATTTTTTAAGTTCCTCAAAGAATACCAACAAAGAATACCAACAATGTATAAAAAAACCAAACAAAAAACAACAATATTGTTATTCATCAATATTTTCTAACATATTGCTATGTTTTTACTTTTTAAAAAAGGTTTAAAATATGAGCACGTAGATTACAAATAAGACAAAAATAAGTTTGTGTTTAATTTTAGTTAAAATCATTTATTATTCGCACAATTCTGTGTGCCATTGTCCACAACTTTATGTAAACAACAACAATTGCTTTGTTTGCACCCTTTGCATAAACAATAGCAATTACTAGACAATTGTTCGACAGATCTTTGTAACGGAGATCTTCCAATCGCGATTGCTCTCTTCAAACACACCGCGTCTTTACATAAGACTGACTGAACTTTTACGCACTCAGTCGCCTGCTGTGCCTTGCCTTTTATATCGCAAAGTAAACAGTCTGATGAATGCTCTTGAAGAAGAATGACTTCGCGTTCGCGAAATCTCTATAAATTTAAGCGTGTTGTATACGTTATTGTTGTTTGTGTATTTTGTTTACGTTTGTCCTTGCAGTGTTATTGTTGCCTGTTTGTTTACTTGTTTATAACTTTTTTATAGTGTTTTATATGTTGTTGGTAGATTTTTGTTTATTTGTTGATCATGTAAACAATTCCATTGTTTTTGTTTTTGTAGCCTTTGTTTATCATTTTAATGTTAAACGATGTAAACCATTTCCATTTTCGTAACTATATGATCTGCAAAATTAATCTGGTTAGACCACGTGAGGTTGTTATTAAAATAAATCCCCAAATTGTTTGCAAATCAATCATAAAAAACTCACACTCCCTTGGCAATGAATTGGTTACTGAAGGGGTCATCGGTGACGATGATGACTATCTCGTTGCATTGTTCGCAACGTTTACATGCTCAATCATAAAAAACTCACACTCCCATAGGCAATGAAAAGGTTACTGAAGGGGTCGGTGATATAACGATCTTCACTGATGGCTCAAAAATGGAATGTTGAACTAATTCACAAAGCGGGCAATGCACAGACTATCTAACCAGGCGATGGAATTCAACAAACCGTAGTTGAGCCAACATACCTGGTTGCAGAATTTTAAAACTGTTATACCCAGCAGTGGACTGCGAGAGAACTAGGGAACAAATTGAATTCGACAGAAACGGGACTATTTGTAGTTTCGCTACAGTCTCACACTGTCAGCATTACTAATACCATGATGTAGAGGAAACTGAATCGGTACAAAGCCTTTTATGCAAGTGCCCTGCACATCAGAACAGACGTCGTCGGTTTTTAGGTGATTGAATTTTTGAAGGTCTGGGCATAGTGGCGAACGTGTCACTAAGGGAACTGGCCGATTTCATCCGGAGCTTGGGGTTGTTCAAACCCACCACTAACGGATCATGACAAGGGGCTTACCTCACACTGGGTGACATAATGGGCCATATTGGCCACCCAGTGAACTTCCCTGCGAAGCTACCCGCTAACCTAACCTAACCTTAAAAACTCAGTGGCTTGTCGGGACATCTGAATATTAACTAGCCTTTCTTATTCAAAGTTAGATTTTTCTTTTTAAGAATTTTATTGAAAATAAATGTTACAAAAGGAACTAGTTTTGGTAAGAGAATTTAAATCGATGCAATCAAAAATCTCGTGTTTGGCCACTTAATTATCATATTCAGTGCGAAGTAGCTGCATTGAATAAGGTTATATGTTGGTGGTTCAAACACTAGCTGAGACATTTCGAATAGAAGCATGAAAAAAAATAAAAAATTTTTCAGCAGTCCTCTGGTAAAAACTCTGAGAGTGCAATAAAATTGCAAAAAAGAGTTTCTCAAATCTTCTAATCAACGTTCAAATCAACGTTAACAGTATTTGTAGACTAAATTAACATACAGAACATGGGTGGTGTGAGCAGCTAGCTACGTTTAGAAAATATCTACAACGTAGCTGTCATCATATTGCTGAATTTCATCTTTCAGAGAGTGACACCAACAGGTGACCTGCGGAATAAGTCTTTCGAAAATTTTAGCCTGTCGCTGGTTAGATAGTTTGAGTGTAGGATAATTCACAAGTTTAATGTCCATTCTATTTTCTGTAACCTTCTTAACTTTTCAGACGGAAAAATATCGTCACGAAGTGAGGCACTGAAAATGCAAACTTCTAGATGTCCGAGCAATGTAGTCTCGTCTTCTGGCAGATTAAATGAAATTACCATGAAAAGTTTGCCAAATCTATTATTTTTGCATAGGTAATGTGAAAAGGTAGGTTGTAATCCTAACTAAGGTGTTATAACGACCATTTAACGAAGTAAGTCAGTGTTACCTCTTCGAGCTCGGGTTCCAGTCAGGCTTACTTACAACTGGTCAAGTTAAAAGTTAGCTTTTCCAACGAATGTAGTGAACACATAGTTGTTCTTTATAAGATTAGTAATCATGTAGGAAAATAAAGTAAAAGCTTTTACTTGACCTATGAAAAGATGACGCTTTAGCACTGCTCCAACAGAGAATTTTAGCATCATATTACGGCGATACCATGTGCTGCTTGAGGAGCAAATTGTTGATGACAACAATTGTCATCGCTCCACTTTCCTCCAAGGTTTGACTGCAAGTATATCTTTTTAACTATTCCATTCTGATATTTTTATAATTATGGTCTAGAAAATAAATCTTCTAGTGGAACTCAAAGAAAAAAAATCATAGAAATTAGTACAATTTCCGTTTCCGAACGCCATCCCTTTTTACCTCCTACATAATAATGTCTTACAATTAAATTTTCATTCCATTCATTCAGTTTGAACTTTTATTTACAAATAATCCTTCCATTGATTTCATTTCAGTGTTTAAAATTTAAATAGAAACTGATGTTCATTCAACAAATAAATCCCATTAAATATTTTGAATAAAAAAAATTATTAAATAAATTTTAAACAAAGAGAACATTCATATGTACATACATACATGCATATGTATATGATTTGAATGCTTCTACATACATACATTCATATGTATATAATTTGTGTGCTTCTAATCCCAATAAATTATATCCATTGATGGTATTATTAATTGGATTTCCTTACGGCAATATATTCGATTCTTAAATACGTTTGCGCGTAGGTAGTTGTTAAGTGATAATTCTTATGATTTTTTTATTAAACAATATTAAAATTCTTTAATTATGGTAAATTTATTATGAAACTATATATTTTTTAGTTTTAATATACCGTACTCCAGTAGATGATTGAGATTTTTAACAACGTTTGGTTAGGTTAGCGGGTAGCTTGTCATTCACAGGCCAATTCACTCGGTGGTCTTTATGGCCCATTGTGTTATATAGTGTGAGGTAAACCCCTTGCCATGATACGTTAGTGGTGGGTTTGAATTACCTCCAGCTTCGGATAAAACCGGCCAGTTTCCTTATTGGCACATTCGCCACCATGCCTAGGTTTTAGAGCTTTCTGTCCCCCAATATCCGATGCCGTTAGTTTTGAATTGCAGGGCAGATGTTGTAGCGATTTCGTTTCTTCAATATCCTGGCAGCTTCTGCAGTATAATGGTGGACCCGACAGCACCTGTCAGCGAAACTGTTAATAGCGCAGTGTCCGGTTAGAATTCCTGTTACAGTGTGAATCGTTCACTTGTAGTTCCTTGGTTTTCTTGCTGTGCTCTGCTACACTCAGCGGTTTCGAAATTCGACAACCAGACATTCTGTGCGACCTGTTGAATTCTATGCTGCTTTTTTTCAATTTGAAAAGGTATTCTTGTAGAGCCACATATATCCCCTCTATCGCCTCTTTCTCAGACATCTCCGATTCCAGTTCATTCACCTTTTCGTATCATTGTATGCCACAGTGGCCCGGAACCCCGTAGAGGTTGTAAAGGGCGTAGTGTGGTATACGGTGTAGAAAGTCTATGCTACTCGTGCTGCCCTTTGATATGACAAGGTGGGATCCCATCGCTTTGCTTGCTTCTTGACTGTCCACACATATGGTCAAGTACGTACCAGTGCAGCTCGTTCAATAGCAAAAATCTCCGCCAGCGTTGCAAAAATGATGATTTTATCATATTTTTGATGATTTTTGAACCAAGATAGGATTTGATGATTTTTTTTCTTAAATTATGATTTCCAATTTATAAAAATTATGATTTTTTATTTCAAGTACGTAATATTTTCACTGCAATTGTACTACAAAAAAAAATTATGTTTTGTTTCAGCTTGTTCTTGGTTGCTTTTATTTACTTTACACTTGTTACCCTGTAACAAACACATGTATGCATGTGCATAAAAATGCATGCAAGATATTATTAATAATATGAAACCCTGTATATATTATAGTAATAGTTCTTAATAAAACTTTTTCATAGTACATGTACTTTTTAATCTGAATTTACTTTTTGTTAAGCTTTCTTAAATTAGTAAATATTTATTTATATAAATATATAGAGTTATTGTTCTAATGAAATCAGTTGTGTGTTTTTCTAAGCTTTCTGTTTGTTGGTTGGTGAATGTCTGATTTGTCACCATATAAACATAAGTACACGTTTCTCTATAAATGCTTTAAACAATAATAATTTAAATGCATATGTTAATATATTTTAATTATAATTTTTAAATAAAATTTTGTATTAAAAAATAATGATTTTTTCCATAAAATATGATTTTTTTTCTGCATGTGATGATTTTCTTCTCAAAGCTTCTGACAACGCTGATCTCTGCCGAAAATACGTTGGCCTGTTTAGGTAATCTGTTACCTATGCAGTGCCATCTTACTGGATTACACCCCATATCTAGTTCCACGTTTCATTTTTCGTCGATGATACCATTCTCACCATACTTCTCGTGTGGGAGTGTGAGTTTGTAAGTTCGTTCGACAACAGTATCTGGTATTATATAGTGGCATCTTAAACCCGGGTGAATCTTTTCTACTTCAAGCAGTAAACATATATGAGAACTTAAGCCTTAGTGCAGTTCCAGCAGTCTTGTTTTGGTGGCTAGCCTGCGCCGTGTATTTCAGAGCACCAATGATATCCGGTTTCATCAAGAGCCCGGAGTGGTTCAAATCCACCACTAACGGATCATGACAAGGGGGCTTACCTCAAACTGTGTAATACAATGCGCCGTATGGGCCAATAAGTGAACTTGCTTGTGATTGGAAAGCTACCTGCTAACCTAATCTAATTTAGGTAGGAGAGCAAGTCTTGGGATTAGCAAATGTCACTGATATGCTCAGTCAATTAAATTGAGCATAAAAAATGTATATTCAACTTTCGCAAGAGTTCAACTACTTTAGATAGAAATGAAAATTTATAAAAAAAAATATTCAATGCTGTGCAGTGACTATAAGGAAACAAAAACCATCGAATCTTTTTGAAAAGCAATTAACGAGATTCAGATAAAAATAATTTCTAAAACAACAAAGAAAAAAGCCTCTAAATGGCAAGACATGTGAGTTTTATATTTGTTAGCTGTTACCAGAAGTTGTAACAAATTTAGTAAAAAAAAACAAAGTTTAAAACAGACGAAAATCTGTTTATTTTTGGTAAATTATTTTTCGAGACTTTGGAATTATTTTTATTGTTAAGCTTGTTGAAGAACAAAAAAAGAAACAATTTTACCAGCCAATTTATTTGAAGAGAAATCAAACATTATAACCATCTCTACTCCTTTACGCTCTGGCTTAAACAGCAAATGGCAAAGGGTGTTCGAAATATAAAACTGAGCTATAACAGTTGAAACTAGCGAGATAGTGGCTTTTGTAATATTTTATTATTTTTTTGTCAAGTACCAACTGGGGGTTTATTATAAATTACCTAAACGCTGTTTTCTTTCTGGAAAAGAATACAAGAAAATTTATTTAGTTTAATTTCATGTTCTAATTCAAAATAAAACAATACAATTGGCAATATAAACTAAAATTCAAGTATTACTACTGAGCGAACACTGTTGCGTATGTGCAATATTTACTGTATAAGTAGAAAATTCCACTCTGTTTCATATTACTCATACGCAGGGCATGTCAAATATGTAGTGTCTTAAGAAATCCATTTATTTTATTTGTTCTACTACTACTTTATACATTTTTATGTGTATCATCAAAGATAAAGTAATTTGTCAAACTCATAATATCTTGTTCCCGTTCGCATATTGTTGTCACGATTAGAAATGATGGCAGTTTGTAAAATTTGTCAAAAAACTGTTTACACTGTGTTGGCATTTGACATTCATTTTATTTATAAATTATGGAAATCAAAACAGTTTAAAGAAAAACCATTGTACGCGTATCGTGGTTAACCATTTACACTGTCTTCATTAATTTGCTTACCCTTTGACGTATTGCCTCTGGAATCCTACTGTGGTTTATTGCTTTAGGTTAGGAATTGACCCATTGTACAACGTCCTAGTTTCTCACACCACTTATGTTGTGTGTATTAATTTTATACATGAGTGGTGGGACCTGCAGTTTAAAGTCGACTCCGAACGACAGATTTTTAAGAAACTTTTTCATGGCAAGAGTTTCTACCAAGAGACTGCTGAGAAGAAATCGCTAAAAGAAATATTTTTCTAATATTTCGTTTTGTTTGACATGTCAGAGTTGGGGCTTGAATTACTGTCTCTGCCTAATAAGTCAACATACTACCTCGACTTTTAAGCAGCCTGTATGAAAGTTTAAAATACAAACCCTAATGACGAAGCAGAGTCGTCTAGCTAATGGTGTGGCATGCATACGTAGTCATTAATAATTTATTAATAATTTGGTTGTAATAGTTTGGTTGTCATAATTACCTATGCACTCCACTGCCGGTAAAGGGCAAATTTAATCAAATTTCAGTAAATATGCTGAAGACAGCAAAGTACAAAACGTAGATAAAATTGACAGTCCTGTTAAAGTAGTTTAAAAGTCGACGTAGTCTGGTAGGTAGTGTGTTGGCTTATTAGGCGTAAAGCCAGGGTTCGAGCCCCAGGCCAGATATCAAGACAAAATACAAAAAGTATTCCTTCGGCGACTTCCTCGCAGCAGATTTCTGGCAAAAACTCTGGGAGTAAATAAATTTGCATGAAAAGCTTTTCAAATCAGTCATTCGGAGTTGACATTAAGCTGTAGCTGCCGTCGCTCATGTATAAAATTAATACACACAAAACGGGTGGCGTGAGAAGCTAGGGTTGTAATCCTGCCTAAAGAATTGTAATGGTGTCCAATTAAGTAAGTAAGTAATTACAGGATGCTTGACTAATTAAATGTTTTTAAGGAGGATGTCAAGGCGATATTGAAAGCAGGGCAATGCTGCATGCATCATGAGAGTTTTAATGAATGTTGAAGATCTCTGCAGCATATTTCGAATCATTCAAAGGTAACTTTTATTTACATTCCGTAATATTCACAAAATATCGTAAGAATTTGCTTTGCTGAAGAGCCAGCCAAGGCTAGTGAATAGCTCACAGGTTGCAACATATTTTATGGTATACGTGTTCTGATTTAGTGGGTTAATTGCTGTTTTGGAGCCCATATACGACATAAGGACATAGCTGAAAATTGTGCTGCATATGTCATAGCTAGCTGTGTGTTCCTATCACATCTGTTAAACTCGGTTTTGGGATTACATGATTAAACTAAGTACCCTCAACAGCATGAAGAAGGGATGCATGATGTTCTGTATGCCAGTCCTGGTCCATGAATGGCTGTTTTTTAGTCGGCAAGTAATATCTGAATATAGTAAGGAATTTCATTTCCCCCAAACTGGCTGGTTGAAAGCTACTCGTGAGTTTTCCATTGCGTGGGTTAAACAAGGTGGTCTCTGGTAGTTTTAATAGGACAGTTAACGTCGTTGGTAATATAAGAATACTTAGAATATGGAAGAAGACTGATTGTATTTTTTTCATAAGCAGTACATGTGTCGCGTGAGGAGCTAGTTTATAATTGTAACTGAAGGACTGCAATGACCAACTACATAAGTAAGGAATCCTCCGAAATTATGAACTTAAGAAACAATTTGTTCAGCTTAATCAGAGAATGATGCAGTATTGGAGTAGAATATTGTTACGAAAATGAAAAAATTAAGATCTGGTGTTTTGCTTTTACATTGCTTAACATTAAAATCATAAACAAAATCTACAAAAACAAAACAATGCAGTAACAAACCTGTTTACAAATTATCGTACTGCTTAACAAAAGAACAAACACCAGCACAAAAAACAATTTTAAACAAGTAAACAAAAATATAACAACAACACTACAATAATAAATGTAAACAACGATGTTCACATATATAGAGATATCGAAAAAACGAAGTCACGAACATTCGCCTGCGAGAACATTCATCAGAATGTTTACTCTGCCATAAAAAACGCAAGGCAAAGCAAGCGACTGAGTTAGTCAGTCTTGTGTGAAGACGCGGCGGTTCTCTTCTCTCTAGTAATCGTGGTTTGAAAATCTCCGTTAAAAAGATCTGTCTAATAATTGTCTAGTAATTGTTATTGTTTATGCAAAGGGTATAAACAGAATAATAACAAAAATACGGCAATTGTTGTTGTTTATATAAAGTTGTGAACAGTGGCATCATCAGACTGTTTACTTGAATTTAAAAGGCAAGGCAAAGCAAGCGGGTAAGTTAGTGAAGTTAAGTCAGTCTTGTATGTAGACGAGTTGCGTTTCAAGAGAGTAATCGTGGTTTGAAGATCCGCTACAAAGATGTCGAATAAGTGTCCTGTAATTGTTATTGTTTAAGCAACGTGTGTAAACAGAGGAATAACAAAGAAAAGCAATTATGCTGTTTGCATCAGGTTATGAACAGTGGCACACCGAATTGTGCGAATAATAAAGAATTTGAATTAAAACTCAACACAAATTTATTTTTACTTTATTTGCAATCCACGATCTTATATTTTAAAAGTTTTTTATATTCTTAATTTGAAGCAAATTTAAGCATGAGTCTTATTTTGCTAATTGTTTACTCTTGAAACTCTTTAATAAAATTGAAGTCTTATTTAATTTCTAAAACTGGATATTCTTAGAAAGATTTTTATAGAAAACGAACCAGACTGACCAAAAAGATAGAAAATTAAAATCGTCGAGTAAATGAGTAAAGCACTAATACCTCGAAAGGAACTTATTGTTGTTGGTGATAAACAGTATGCTACTTTAACACCAGCTGAGTCTTTTTATTATTTCATTTTGCTTTATGATTCAAGCGTTGTTTTTCCGTTACACGAAAGGTATATAAAATCTAAACGTATACACGCATACATATCATATAATTTATTACCAAAGTAATAAAGTTATTTTCCATTATATTGCAATGAAGATAAATAAGTATCTGTGTCTATGACTGTAGTTGTTGGGCTGCTTTGGGTTTCTGCCCTTATTGGCAATTTTTGGAAATTATTTTACTTAAGTGTGCCTTTGTTTAAAATAATTTAAGAGATTTTTTTATTTATATGATAATACTCTTGGTTACAGTTTATCGAACCCAAACTGTCAAGTCCAAGTTCAGAAGATTTTGTTTTTGAAAACTGTAAGTTCAGGTGCTCTGTTTGTGGAATCTGAATCAATATTTTTCATAGAAAAATCATTACATGGATACAAAAAATAAGAAACTTCACAACAGAAACGAAAATTCATGTCTTTTAATTTCATTTCTTCATCACCTTTTTTTCATAATTTTTCTTTGATAAGTACTCAATGAATTGTGGCAATAAAAAGGATTTTGGGTAAGAAAATATTTGCCTAAAAATGATTGAAGTCATTAATCATTATTATGTATCATCAGCACAATTTAAAAAGGGATTACAATGAAAGGATTTTATATTCGCAAATAATTTTTGATTCTTACTCTTATGGCTGGGGGTAATAAGTACGTTTTCCTTTATATGACTTCAGCAAAATATGTTCCTTAGTTTAGTAAGGATAGAGTCCGATAAGTGTTCGAAGTTAAATGCGACAACAAAATAACACAATCCTGTAAATGTAGTCATTATGCTTGAGATTTTAACCTATTGAAGTATTCTACTTGAGGACAGTAGATGTGAGTGTGTAAAACAATGAGATTAATTTAGATCGACTTGATGAGCATTATGTTACGTTTTTACCTTTTAAAAACGTTTTAAATAGGAGTTCGTAGATTGCAAATAAAATTAAAATAAATTTGTGTTTAATTTTAATTAAATTCTTTATAGTTTGCACAATTCTATGTGACACTATCACTACTTGATGTAAACAACTACAATTGCTTTGTTTGTTATTCCTCTTTGCACTCTTTTGCATAAACACTAACAATTACTAGTCACTTGTTCGACAGATCTTTATAACGGATATCTTCAAACCACGCGTATTCACACAAGACTGACTGAATTTTTTCTGACTCGTTGCCTGCTTTGCCTTGCCCTTTATAACGCAGGGTAAATAGTCTGATGAAAGCTCTTGACTGCAAATGCTTTTTTAAATCTTAATAAATGTAAACCTGTTATTTACATTTATTCTGGTTTGTCGTTGTATTTCTATTTACATTTATTCTTGCAGTTTTTGTCGTTGTATTTTTGTTTAATTGTTTACCATTTTTTTTTACTGGATTTTTGTTGCTATATTTTTGTTTACTTGTTTATCATGCAAACAAGTTCATTGTTTTTGTTTTTGTAGCTTTTGTTTATAATTGTAATGCTAAGCGATGTAAAAGCAAAACACCATTACCATTTTCGTAACAATAATAGTGTTCCTACTATTCTGTACGAAGATCAGAAATATCATCTGTTTTAGAGGTGGCCTCCTAATGGTGTTTTATCGGAGGTACTCTTTTGAATCGGAAGTAAATTCGAGCAGCCGGCCTAATGTCACCTGATGAAGTCGCCGTAGTCCAGCAGGTAGGACATGAGGCCTAGTTTCAAATCCACGGTCAGACTTCTTCAGCAAAACCAAATACAGTAGAACCTTGATTATCCGTGATGGTCGGGACCGGAAGCATTCCGGATAATCGATTTCCCCGGTTAATTGAGGATAAATTTTGGCTAGTTTTTGAGTAGATATTTTTATTAGTTAATAAATGAATATGAATATATATATATAAACTAAATAATTCAAGGATTTTATATACATACATGTTTCAAAAATATAAAAAACAGCACTTCTCAAATTTCTAAATTAAACGAAACAGGTTTACATGTATGCTTCTGACTCATCGTATACTAAAGAGGGAATTCCCCTCTTTGGCTTGTTTGTCCAAAATAATAGAAAAATATTTTTGCTTATAATCATGGATAATAGAGGTAATCACGGTTAAACGATGCGGAAAAATTTAAGTCGATCCAGCATAAAATTAAGTCGATGCAAAAAATTTTCTTTTTCCATCCCGGATAATAGATGTTGCCGGATAATCGAATCACGGATAATCAAGGTCCTACTGTATACGAAAATCTTTTTTGGCGACTTTCTCTCAGCTGGATTTCTGGTCTGATGTTCCACCGATGTTTATAGAGAATTCGAATCTATTCATGCATATATGGTATATATGTGATAGACCGAAGTAATCTTGTAGGTAGCGTGTTGTTGGTTTATTAGCAGAGGACTTTGTGAGTTCAAAAGAGAATTTGAGTTGAACAGAATCTCTTAATTGTAGAAGATAGTTTGGAAAAGAACCCTGTTCCCTCGAATTGAACTGCCTAATAAAAGCCCTAGTTTTGAACAGAAATACTTGAAGACAATTTATTATGGTCTTACGATGCCTATGTGGTTTACAATATTATGTTTTCAACACAACTCGTATAATAACTTTATTAATCTCATCTCAAATTTTTATTGAGTGAATGTGAACGAATATTTTGGCTGCACTTTAATATTTGAATTTCCAAACGTTTTCAAATTTTTATTTTAACAGTTTATTAAACCAAATCAATAAACACTTAAGGCGGGTTCACCCACGAGTTTCTGAAACATTTTTGGTTCGCACAAAATTTTTTTTATATGGAGTTTGACGTTTCTCTCAGAGAGCGAGAGAAATTATTTTGTGCGAACAACTCTCAGTGTGAATTAAATTAATTTTAAATTTGGTCCGAACCATTTTAGAAAAGGTTGCCTATTGTGTGGCAACCATATATACACAATACACAAATATTTCCAGAAGTTCATCGAAAGTCCCAGGGTCCATGCGATGAAAATTTATAAATGAATTTACGTCATTTAAACGCATTTCGGGAACTAGTGAGTGAAAATACCCTTTGGCTTCTCTTTGTTTCAAAAGTGGTCTTACAGCCGTCCTCTTTTTTATCTTTGATTTTCGTTTTTCATAAATATATTTTGCAAGTAATTTTACTTTGGTCACTTCAATGGCGAACAAGAGTTGCAAATGATTTATATCCATTTTATCCATGTTTTTATTCTTACCAAATAATTCACCACAAATACTGTTTATTTTTTGTTATAAATATAAATTTTTTTATTTCTTTATTTTGACACAAATATAATTAACTTTCTTAAGGTTATGCACATATGTATTTACGTCATTTTCAATTAAATATGGCAGCACTGTTTTTACGAACAAAGTTTCTGAAATGGGTTAATCATGTTGCAGAAAACTCTCAGTAAACAAGAAATTTCTCCGAACCAAAAATGTTTCAGAAACTTGTGGGTGAACCCGCCTTTAATCCCTCTTACCTTAAAAATAATAGTATTTTCCAATATTTCCCTACATTCTGGCATTCGTGTCAAGTAAAATTGCTTTGCTGGATTAGAGGAGACAAACGGAGATGTAGATTGCAATGTCAAGGCAAATTATTGGTATTGAAAACCAATGTTGGTATTGCAAAATCTTGGCTGTTTGCCAAAGATTAGAACGGATGAGGAGTCTTAATAAAATTAATTTCTTTTATCAACTTGTATTCCATTTTTATACAAAAAAAAATATAAGAAAACGTCGAAAGAATTTTAATTTAATGTCAGTATGTTAAGCTACACAGCCCAGCAACAGAAAAAAATGAAGTAGAAGTTGGAAAATAAATTGGTGGCACAAGTTTTACGATCAATTTCATTAATAGAATCTTAAAAAAGAATTAAGAGTCTGTTTGGAAAATAAATTCAGAGCAGCGGACTATAATTCTGTGAGGATCAACAAATAAATAAAATCATTTACCGATTTTGATACTGTTACGTTTTTATCTTTTAAAAACGTTTAAAATAAGAGCTCGTAGATTGCAAATAAAATAAAAATAAAGCTCTGTTTATTTAATTAAAATTCTTTATTATTCGCACAATTCTGTGTGCCACTATTCACAACTTTATGTAAACAACAACAATTGCTTTGTTTGTTATTCCTCTGTATACACCCTTTCCATAAACAGTAACATTTACTAGACTGTTGTTCGACATATCTTTGTAACGCAGATCTTCAAACCACGGTTACTCTCTTCAAACACACAGCGTTTTCATACAAGACTGACTGAACTGTTACTCACTCACTCGCCTTCTTTTCCTTGGCTTTTATATGGCTTACAGTGACACCATCAGAAGGGAAAGTTTGATAGAGAATAACTGAGTATGATCAGCAATTATAACTACATGGGCAAGGCTAGTTAATTATAATTAGGTAGGTAGATATGAGTAATAGCTTTGATAATAACTCTCCCTGTACTGACCGAATTCCACCAAACCCGTTTAAATCTAGAAATCAATGTCCATTTTCACTTTCCAACTCACAATGAAATCCATTACAGGGAACTTCCAGCAATTATGGAATGACTAAAATGATCTCGAAACAACTGGATGCTTTCGATAGGGCCAGATAGTGGATAGAAAGTGATATAAAAATTAATTTCACTATTCATATCGGTGAGTTTTGATACCACATGAAGTGATGTTCCACAGCTAAAAGACATGTTCTCTTTAACCAACTCTGATAATCAGCACCGGGGGCTGGCTTTAAAGCATACATTTTTCAATCAAGCGAGATACCATTTTTTGATGTATTTGTTGATCGATTTGATGTTAATTAAAGATGGCTGTGTTACACTATTTCGAAAGGGTGAGAAAAAACAAAAAAAGCATTTATCTTCGACCGATTAACAACCTCTGCAGAATTCATAAATAAAGTGAAGCATTGCCTCTCCATATCATGCCAAATACGCCATGATCCCTGAGTAAAAACAAATGTTGGCAATGTCTTCAAAGTGAAATTTAAAAAGTTTATTGTAACACCTTAGTCTAGTAAGTAAGTGTGTTGGCTTATTTGACGTGAGACATCTGTTCAAACCCCAGGTCAGACATCTTCAACCAAACGAAAGATGAAGAAAGCACATTACTTGCAAAAATTTTAAATGAAAATGTTTCTTAAAAATCTGTCGATTTTAAACTGTAGGTCCTGTCACTCTTCAAACACACCGTATCTTCACACAACTGAACTTTTACTCACTCAGACGCCTGCTTCGCCTTGCCTTTTATATGGCAACGTAAACAGTGTGATGAATGTTCTTGAAGGCGAATGTTCATGACTTCGCCTTCTCGAAGTCTCTATAAATGTAAACATCGTTGTTTACGTTTATTCTTGTAGTGTTGTTGTTGTATTTTTGTTTATTCGTTTACCATTTTCTTTATGATGGTATTTGTTGTTATATTAAGCAATACAGTAACAATATATTTTCCCTATAACTTCTTCCACCACTGTACCGTACAAAAGCACAAAAAGTTAATTTTAGAGCGTTTGTTTTTGCAATTTTTTAATATTTTTGTTTGTTAAAAACGAGAATAGAAAATAAAAACCATGTAATGCACCAGCCAACAATAAACAATTTAACACATTGACGCTTTTGTATAATAATCGCAAAGAAGAGTGTGAGAGAGAACGAAAACAAGTCTCTGCGTTGCACAGAAAAAACTCATATTTATAGCACTCCCATGCATGCATACGATGGAGAGGAAAAAATTGTTATGCTAACGTATAATTTTTATCTGAAGCAGATTCTTGTTGCTTCTTTTCTACAATCTTCTGCACTCATATCCTTGTAGTTTTTCTTTAAAGTTGTAGCATTTTCCAGTTACTGTTGTTGTTCTGATTGTTAATTTTTGAACATACCCTGTTAAAAAAGAAGCACAGAAAGGAAAATAACGCTAAGCTCACATAGATGCTTTTTTCCATTGAATTTTCTTTCATTTAATATTTGCATATGGAAAATAAAGCATACAACCACACATCCGTTCCTTTTTCATTTCATCCGAAATCGAAATTTTGTAAATTACAGCCTTCCGAGAATTTTGCATATTTTCTGGCTAAATATCACAATAAATATCAACAATAGACTATGAAAACATGCCTAATAAAACGAAAATGCCTAAATAAAAAGAAAATGTCGAAAATGGCGGTAGATTGGACATACACTACAAGCGACAAACAATGGCACAACAAAGAATTCTATGGAATGGAAACCACGGGTCAGCTGTAAAAGAAGGCAGATTGATTCGGCAATAGATTTAATGAGGAAAAATTGGAGCAAAGTGAAAACGTGGGCACTAAGCCGGAATTTATTCGTCCAATTTCTTAAGTCCTTATGATTTTTTAGAAAAACGATGAGAACGAAGCTATATTGTGATATAAATTATTTAAAAATGCCTCCAGTTTGCTAAGAGTAGATCGACATAAGGGATATTTCTTTTTTTCGATGTTTGAGATAAGGCGTGAGCTCTCGAATCCTCGTATAGTAAGTCTACACATTACTTACTAAACTATGACGACCAGTTTTAAAGTTGGCCATTGAAGTTATATTTTTGTTGAAAGCAATTTAACTCGCTGTTCGTGTAAAAAAAAACGATATTTTCTCTGAATGCATGCGATAACTAGGAGTAAGTCGTTTGATTCGATGTTAAAGATAAACCTCGCTTTGTTTGGTTAATTATTAAGAAGGTGGAGATAGAAGACTGAAATCTCTTATCAACTGCCTAGAAAAAGTATAGATTGTCTCAGCTCCAGTTGAAATAAGAAGAGTTCCCGCTACTCCCTTTTCGTCAAGTATATCCTTTCAGACTTGTTTTTCTATAGGCAACCGTAAATAGCTAAACAACAAAAAGGAGATAATACTTTTTAGGATCCCAGCTAATGTGAGAAACATAGAGATAAGCTTTTGTTTAACCCAAACTGTCGTCAATTTATACTATCCAGCAGCATAAGGCTTTAGGTGTTAAATATTTTTGTTTAATAAATTAATATTTTATATTGCATTAATGTTCAATCAATAAAAAAAACACTTTTTAAACACATTTATGACATCATTTTCATTTCAGTATTAACACTGGAAATTATAAAAAATGAGATTTAATCAAAGTATTAAAAAAATATTGTGCATGTTATTAACTTAATTAATAATTGCAACAATTAATATTAATTTTAATGGACAATCATGGTCTTATTTTATTTTATATTATTTTGTTTAAATATTGTGTTATTTCTTGTTGTTAATGATGGCTTTCGACACATTTACATCCCTAATTGTTCCTGATAAAATATGAAATTATACTTGGTGATGAAGACGGCAAAAGGCTCTGCAATATTTATTTGTAACTTTCAATACCATCTAACTTGGGAAACCACAGGTCAGACATCATGAACAAAACAAAATTTGAACAAAATATTTCTTCGGCGACTTCCTCACTTCTGGCAAAAATAAGAGTAAAATAAAATTGCCATGAAATGTCTCTAAAAAAAAGTTGTTGTTCGAAGTCGACTTTAAATTGTAGTTTAACGTCCATATATCTTTTTTATTCGTTTTGTTATTTTTATGGTTTTGAACTTTATTTCCTATCTTCCTTATTTTTATTTCTCCCCTTTTTTATTTACCAAAGGACTCTTAACACTTGTCTACAGTAAAAATAAATGGATGCATATTAATGTATGCACATGTAATATGCACATGCGGATTTGTGTATATATAAATAGAGTATGTGTGTATATGAAAATATAGCAATATGTATGTATATATGTTTGCATGTATCTTCGTATGTGTTGTAGAGAATAAAAATCACTACATATACTATTTTCCTAATAGTCTGGGGATATACATACCACAACAACTGTGAGCCGTTTTAGTAAGTCCGTAAAGAGCTCAAGTGCTTTTTTATTCTTTTAAATTTATTTTTCAATTTTTAATTTTTGTTGGTTTTGTTTAGAATTCAAATATAATACAATATTAATATGATTATATTGTTATGCAAGTATGTGTGTGTAAGTGTAATCGTGGGTTATTGTAGCGGGAGCATGTGATTTGTAAATTGTGTTTACGAAAAAGGCAATTTCATCTTAACCAACCTCTGACACTTCTTTTCAGCTTTTTTTTTTTGTTTTTTTTTTCCTCAGATGTTTTTGCCATATTTTCGCCTTTTTTAATGTACAATCTGTTGTAATAACAATATTCATAAATCGAAACGACCTAATATCGTTTAACAATAAAAACGATAAACAAAAGCTACCAGCAACACCAACACAATACACACGACACAAATACGCACTAACACTAAGAATACAACGAACGTGTTGATTATCTAAAGCTGCACACACACATGTGTACAACGAACCAGGTAGCAACAACAACATAAAGTAAACCAGCTACGACAAATATGTAACGGACAACATAAGCAAAGTACACAAACAACAATGTACTAGCAATAGAGTTCTCAGGAAGGCGCGAGCGAGAACCTTCCACATCGAGAACGTTCATCATACTGATCATACGTACGTTCGGTCTATAAAAGGGCTGGACAAAGCAAGCAGTGGTCAGAGTTATTTCAGTCAGCCTTGTGTGAAGTTGCTTGTGAATGAAATAAGTCGTGGTTGTAAAGATCCAGTGAATACTTGTGTGAACTAATAAAGTGAATAAGCAGATTATTATTGTTGTATCGTTAAGTTCTATATGGTGGCACACAAAAGTAGTGTAAATAATAAAGAGATTTAAGAAAAACTAAAGACGCATTTGTTTTTACTTTGGTTGCAATTAACGAACTCATATTTAAACGTTTTTAAAAAGGTAAAAACGTAACAATATGTTACTGCTTTCTCTTTAATACAACTGTTGGTTTTTTTTTCAAAACATTGACCTCGACAGTGTTCTTCTTTCATCGGCCTAAGCACAATGGTTTGGTTAAGACAAATTTGCAACAGAAAATGTGTGTGTCTTTATATAATATATTTGTAATTTAAGACACAGCGCCAGCGTTTTGAATGCGTTGCAAATCAGGGCAATCAAGCGGATTTTAGATGACACAATTGATAGCAAATCGCATCATGAAATGTTGATCATCAACTTAACGTGGACCATGTAGAATGGCCTATGCTGATGTTATTGCTTCAATATCTTAACGTTGATCTGTTGTTTAAATTCCGATGTTAATCCAATAGCAAGGAAATGAAAAGTATTATAGAATCTATTGGCATCTTAAATACATTAGTGTCTCTTTGTTGTAGCTGCAACACAACAAACCCGAGATCTGTCATAACGGTGGATGTTGACTGGTATGAAATTCAAAGTGTTTCAAATGGCGTAGTGGTTTTGATTTTAAATAATAACTTGGATATGCGTAAAGTAACTTGGATATGCAGTTATTCTCAGTCGCCATTTTCTAGTAGGTACTGTGTCGACTTATTAGAAATGAAACAACGGTTCGAACCCTACGTCGGAGATCTCCAACAGAGCATATTTCTGACAAACTCACTGAGAGTAAGTGAAATTTTCATGCAGAAGTTCCTCAAAAATCTGTCTTTCGGAATCAGCTTTAAACTCTTGGCCCCGACACGCATATATAAAATTCGCATAAACAATATAAGTGGTTAGAGAAGACCAATTATGTACGTACAGTGTGTATTGTGTTGATGTAATATGGATTTCAAACAAAGGAAAACGTTGGTATGCATAATGGCAATGAAAGGGTGAGTATACGTAGAGCACATACATTACATCCTCCTTCACATTATCCTATGAACTCATTGGAAATTAACTTAATAGATGAAGTCATCTCACAAACAATTTCGTATTTTGATGGTTTCCACAAAATTGTTTAAATCTCAAAGGAAATTCTCGTATGGCACTGTAGTCTTACGCGTAAATATTTTCCTTAAATATTCGGTAAAATAATGGAGAATATTTTCAATTACGCATAGATAATCTTTTCTCTGCAATAACACTGCACTCATTATTGAGCTTCAAGATTAATACGGATAAAGCGTTTTCCGGACTCAAGAGTTTCCTCGTAAAGAAAATTGTACCAGACACGAATAGAAAGTATTTCGACAAATCAAATTCAACCTGATTACGACCTCTTATGTAGGATTAAACCTAGCTCACCACTCCAATCATGTTGTGTGTGTTAATTTTATCGATGATTGGGGAAGCCAAAATTTAAAGTCGACTCTAAAAGACTGATTTGAGAAACTTTTCGTAGCAGTTTGTCTTTACTCTCAGGGGTTTTGTCAGAAGATTTCTGGCAGGATGTTGAAGAAAGAAACAATTTTTCATATTTCGTTTTGTTGATCCACTGGCTCTCGTCTAACAAATTAACGCACAATCTACTACACTTCTGTGACTTTAAGCCGGTAGATATTTAGTAATAAACGCTCCTTGGTAATCCCTCTTATAACTGGAAGAGATAGGGCGATAAAGAAATTGGCAAAACGGAGAAAAACTAAAGCGGAATTAAGAATCCTGCAATGAATAAACTAAACTGGAAATCATCTATTGAGGCCTTGCTCTGCTTTTGGGGGTTATGTGACCAATTATGTATATGTATGTTACTGTATTGTAATGCTAAAAATTAGTTTGGCTGTCTGGATTATAATTTTATTTCTAACGTAACAAAATATATCCCATAGTGCATCGTTTGTGGTTTACTGGCTGCAGTATATTCAGATTTCTTCGTCTTGAATACTGTTGCCGTTGCAGTTGCAGTCGTTGTTGGCAACTATAAACAGCCATACTCACACACAACACACTAAAGTTGTTGGCTATTGTGGTTTAAGTAGGAGAAGTAAAGGAAAAAAGGCTGAGAATAATATCAACACTGGGTTAAAGCAGATTGAAAGGGAGCTCTCATAATTGAAGGATAGATGTTCAAGTTCTAAGACTCAAGTTCACATGACTCAATAGAGTGATATATGCAATTGTTAGTAAAACTGTTTACGGTTTATTTGAAAATGTTTGCATCCATATGAGTGTTTATGTTCGCTCGCTTTGTTATCAAAATTGACAGTAAAATACTTCATTTCATACTTGTTACTGTTCCGTCTTTTATGTTTTCAATTAAGAGTTTTGAGGTATTAAGTGGTGAGTAAATAGACTTTAATTATTTTTTTGTCGGATAAAGAATAATTTTCCCCATCAGTTTTCAGTGTTCATTTGAAATAATCAAGGTCAATAAATTAGGTTTTGTACTTGATTACTGAAAACGAGTTTCGTTTGGCTTTTTCTACGTTTTTTATATAAGCATGCCTGAAATTTTTAGATGGAATGGCCCACAAAGGTATGCAACCGATTTACAAATTTCACAAATTTCTTAAAATCGAAGAAAGATGTCAGACAATTATAAATATTTTCAACGAAAACGGATTGGTTATGCAGGCCTACAATCCCAATGTTTCGCAAACAAAAGGCAACATTTGAATAGGATCTCTTTACACTTGCTCCTATTTGCTGCTGGAAACGTGCGAAAATATTTAAAATTTTAAATTTAAAATAAGATTAATTGCTGCGGCATAAAATATTAAATATTTAAACGAAACAGTGTCTCCAGGCCGCTGCTGCCATATACTAGCAATATTATTTGCTCTTTACTCGTGTAACATATTTATGGCCAGCAAGGAATTTAATAAGTTTGTAGGGTGACCAATAAAAATAAAATTAAAGAAGAAATTTTTTGCGATTTAATTACCACAAACATTTTTATACTTATCATTATAGAGTTTGATCAACATAGCGTTCTAAACAAATATCTCCGTTGCGTTTATACCATGAACAAATTGTAAGTGAATTTTGAAAAAAGACATGACCATTGCGTACATTCTCGTTAAATGAATGAAAAGAAAAATAAAAAAATAATTAAAATACAACTGAATAAATAGTGAAAGGCAAGAAAGAATTTTTATTGGAAAATGAATTTAGATCATGAGAGATAATTGAGGTCAAGTTTAAATAGAAGAGTGTTAATGCAATAATTGTTTAAACAGAATGCTTATTTCGAAATAAAAGAAAATGTCAGAAATGATGGCCAAACTATGATAATAATTAATTCCAAGCTTCTTACTCCACCCCCATGGTGTGTTAGGTTTATCCATGAGTAGCGTAACAGTTTAACGTCGACTCTAAATGACAGATTTCAGAAACAGTTTTCTTTTCTCTCAGAGTTTTTGTTTTTGACGTTAAATTTACAGCCTTGGTTCCTATACAAAATTATAGTTTTTGTTCATATTCTCTCTGGCTAGACAAGTACTGTTTATTAGACAAGTGATGTCTCTGGACTCAGATTCCCAAGTGTTGAACAACAAAAAAATTTATTCATACATACATTTTATTATAGCGGAGTGGGTAGCGAAGTCTACTCCGGGAAACTGAACCTGAACATTTCCTTCCGACTGGCAAATTATTGTGGTGTGTTTCAGGCGGAGGTAATTGCCATCTGCCGGGCTGCTCAATGGATTCTCGTCTTTTCTGATAGTCAGGCTGCCATAAGACCTCTGTCGAACGATGTGAATAACTTCAGGGTCGTCAGCGAATGTCGGCTTTGCCTCGACCTTCTTTCTGGGCGTTTCAGTGTCACACTTATCTGGGTCTCCGGGCACAGCAATATTCCGGGAAACTACAAAGCCGATGAGCTCGCAAGGGCTGGTGCACTACTTCCGGAATCCACTTACTTCGGTCAAGTTGCCAATCGCGCGGAAATTCTTTCGAGACGTCAACCTATCCTGGGTCAATGAGGAGTTCTGCTCCACCGCTAGGCTCTCGATGGATAGAAGGCGCACCAACCAGTTAGTCAGACTTGGTCGTGACATCATATCAATCACTGCGGCCGTGCTTACGGGTCATTGTGCTATGGGACGACACGCGGATAGCTCCCACCTAACGACTTCCGGCGTGGGTGCAGGTCTGCTGAGGAAGACGAGACTTTTGTCCACTTTTTTTGTCAATGCCCATCTCATGCGAGGTGCAGACATAGGTTATTTGGCTCCCCAATGCTTATCAGCTTGATGACGTCCATTGATGTCAAGGATACAGCTTCGTTTATCAAATCTTCGGGCTGGTTTTTCAGCATAGGGTCAGTACAGAGACTGCGTTCACCTGTGACGTCACAACGGGCCGCTACGCGTGCTCAAGTGAGCTTTTGGCATCAAGGGTACCACTCCAACCTAACCTAACCTACATACGTACTTTATTGGTCATTCCAACCATTTAGTCAGAATTATGACATAGCTTTTCACACCACTTATGCTGTTTGTGTTAATTTTATACATTAGTGGCTGGACCTAAAGTGTAAGCTTAACTACAAACGACAGAGTTTTTGAGAAACTTTCCATAACAATTTTATTTACTCTCAGAGTTATTGTTAGATGGCTTGAATGCTTCATGTTTATGTTAATGTTTTAATGGAGCTGAACAGTGGAGCTTTTAGCACAGTTGTATTTTCTATCTATAGAGTCTAAAGCCTTTTCTTAATCGATTAACAGCAATTCAATGCTCTGCCAAACAGGATCTAACTCAACGGGTACCGGCTTGCTGGGTTATATGTTAGCTTCGACATGTGATATTTACGTTATTATCCGACATCAATTATTATTATCGCAATTACCTTTCTCTATTAGCCGTAAGTACACGATGTATTCCCACTTGTTTGAGAGCTTTTAGGATATTCGATCAGATATCATCTGGGCCTGCCAATGTGCCAGTTTCAAGAGGTTTTGTTATTTTAAGTATCTCAACTTTAGCAGGAAGAGCTATAGTGATAGCAAATATGTGGTAAACAAATTACAGCATAAGTAACCTTCTTTGTAGACTAGTAGGTAGTGTCTTGGCTTATTAGAAGCGAGGCCACGGTTCAAACCCCAGGTCAGGCATGTGCAACAAAACGAATTTTGAAAAATATTTTATCGGCGGCTGTCTCTCAAGAGATTTCTGGCAAAACTCTGGGAGTAAATAAATTGCCATGAAAAAGTTTCTCAAAAAAACTGTCATTCGGAAACGACTTTAAACTGTAGGTCCCGACACTCATGTATAAAATTAACACCCGCAACATTAGTGGTGTGAGAATCTAGGTCGCATTCCTGACTGAAGAGTTGTAAGGACCAATTATGTATGTATGCATGTGTAAATAACTTCTTTCCTTCATTGTTTACTGATTAGTGTTCAGTAATACTTCGTCGTATAATCAGTGCAGTTCGAAAACAATAAAAAAATTTAATTCCATAGAAAAAATCTTCAAATACTTGCACACAACAATAACTAAGTTTGCTTTTAGAAATGAAAAGTTATATTTTCTTCTTGTATTGTTGTTCCACGTATAATAAAACAGCAACAACAGTAACTAAGAACAAATAGAATACAAAAAGAAAACAAAATAATTAGGAAATTCGACAATTTTATTTGTTCACATACCCATTTATCCAGAAAAAGGTCTCATAGCAGACAATTGTTTATCGATTAAAATTCAGGCAAACTGCTTGAGGGCAAACAAAATAATTAGGAAATTCGACAATTTTATTTGTTCACATACCCATTTATCCAGAAAAAGGTCTCATAGCAGACAATTATTTATCGATTAAAATTCAGGCAAACTGCTTGAGGGCATTCAGCAAACACATGTTTTCCATGGTCTTCTACCTTTAGTTCCTGGGTTAGTTCAATTTTGTGCAGGCCCGAGTCATGACGCAAATCTTCGCAAATTGGTGATGTTTAAGGCAGATCTTACGTTTGCCGACGCACGGTTATTAATTGATAATTGAAACTGAACCAGTGGACTCAAACTTATCCACTTCTATCAGGATTACGACCTAGTATATCATACCACCTCCGTTGTGTGTGTTCATTTCAGCCATGAGTGGCGGGACGTACAGCTTAAAGTCGACTCCGAACGACAAATTTTTTGGAAAAACTTTTCAAGGTAATTTTATTTACTCTCAGAGTTTTTGCCAGAAATCTGTTGAGAGGAAATCGCCAAAGAGCCATTTTTCATATTTGCGTTGTGATGTCTGACCTGGGATTTGAACCGAGGCTTTACGTCTAATAAGCTAACCACTGCGGCGAGTTCAATGACAACTATTTTCAGAAATTCAACAAGACGGTGAAAATCGAGTTCGAAAGTAACTGCCGCGTAAGGCATTGTTGGGATTCTTTCCAATAATCAACGCACTAAACCACCGTTTATGGCAATTTTAATCATCTTACCCTCCTTCAATTCCTCACTTAGCTGATTAGTGAACCAAAACTTTTTTATGATGCTTTGAAGGAGTTGTATGCTTGCGAAAGGTTTACATTTATTAGATCAGAGGATATGTTTTCGATTTAGAGCCTCTTGAGTACTGTGATAGCATGATGAATTTCAAAATCATTGCGTTTTTCCGTGAGTGAATCATGCCTATCAGTGGGTTGAAATCAAGAGCTGGATAATAGGAACCTGAAAAGAATTCAAGAAGATGACCATGATAAACAGCTAAAGATCGATAGTAACTTCCTCTAGCTGTTGGTGTAGGATGCTATAATGCATTGTCAGGACTTTTTCAACGGCTTCTCTAAAAATCGTCGTTCTTTAAAAATTCTTTGGACACAAAAAAGGAAATATGTTCTCAGTATTTTGTTTCCTGAATTCGAAAAATATTTTTACATTTTCTTTCTCTTTCTAAATAGCTGAGCATAGCAACAACCATTTAAAAGAATTCCTTTTTAACAATTTCATTTCTTTCAGCTTTGCAATTTCATCAATTTTTATGCAAAAATGAAAACTAAAGAAAAAGATTAATGTTGACATATTTTGTTAACTGTTCTTCGTTTAGAATTCTTAGCGTTTTGTTTTCTTTTGTGCTTTTAGAAAATAAAAGTTATTGATGCTCATTTGTATGTTGTCATTTACTTTACCGTTCTCTTGTGGCTACACCTACTCTCCTTGGCCATTGGTTATTAGGAGTATGTCATCCTGTAATGATTGTATATTGCCTTGGTATTTACCAGGATATCGTTGTTATCATTATAGTTTTGTCCAATAAAAGAAATAAAATACAAACCCTTACATTTAGATTTAGAGGGAGTATGAAAATACCATGGGTGAATCCTTAAATTGAGTTTTATATGGTAGTCGCAGTTCAACACTGTTGCTATTTGCAATTAGTAGCTGAAATCAGATTTCTTCGGCTCGTTTCGCATAAATTGGCACTGTAGTTTCAGTTGATTTAAAGTGGTAATTATTTCCTCCAAATATAAATAATATTTTTAAACGGCAAATAAATATAAACGCTCAGGTGATCTCAAGGATCCTCTCGAATCTAATAAGTAAATTCCATGTTGATGAGAGCAATTCATCAGGACACATATTTGGAAGCTGTAACGCATTCATTCATCCCAGAAGGAAAAACCTGGTTGACTTTGAAAGCATATTTAAATTTTTCGGGGAAATTAGATTGGAGGAGCACCCATTGAGGATAGTCCAATGGATGGCATGGTCGCAATGCTATGATACCACTTCACAACAGTAATAACAATAAGATTCTGTAATTGAATTTAATCAATTCCAAAGACAATAAACTCTAAACAAAATTTTAAATTTAATTTGAATATCATGACCCAATGCATACGCTTTCACTGTAGTTTTTAAAAATCTCCTGCGTTAGTTTTCAAATTAAAATTCATTAAAAATGGAAACCTTTTAAAGTTCATTCTTTAATTAAATAACTGATGATATTCCTTTTGTTTCGCTTGCATATAATTGTTGCGCATACTTTTTCCTAGAATGCCAAAAGAGTTTTTGTATTTCATTTCAACGGCAATTAAATATGAACATATTTCGCAATACGTTTTGTGTGAAAAAAGAAGGATAAACTTTTGCGTTTATGTTATTTTAAACGCCATATTAAAAATTCTATTTGATTACCAAATGAATGCATATTTCTTACCGTCTGCTGCTGCTAATATTGCTCCTACTACAATTCATCAAATGCTTAATATGCAATAATGCAACTAGAGCTGCAGAACGGTAATAATAACAACAATACCATGAAATAGTTTTAGTTTTTTTATTTTTTAATAACATTTTTTAAAAACTTTTTCGTAATGTGTGAGTGAATATGTGTGTGAATGTGTAGCAGAATATGTAATTTCATGAGCTCTTTATTTACCTTTTCTGAAATAGCACATGCTTTTGTTCTTTTTCAGCAAAGTTTTTCTTTATCTCCTACACGCTCATCAAAAATACTCATATACTCGTTCATGCTCATGCTCATGCTCACGAGCATTTATAATTTATCAAATTTAAGAAAAGAAAAAAGTTCATAAATTCAAAATTTATTCTTTATTAAAAATACTAAAATCCAAGAAGTTGCAAAAGTTTCGCAAAAATGTAAAACTGAGTTAAATAACAAGCAATGCAATAACAAACGCCATGGTATTGTTACGAAAATGAAAAACCTATATACATACTTATGTTTTCCTTTTACATAGTTTTACATTAAAATTATAAACAAAAGATACAAAAACATATCAATGTAGTAAATAAACCTTTTTACTATATATCGTAGTGCTTAATATAACAGCAAACACCAGCAAGAATATTCATCGGACCAGTTACTTTGCCATATAAAAGGCAAGGCAAAGCAGGCGACTGAGTTAGTGAAGTCAGTCTTGTGCGAAGACGCGGTGCGTTTGAAGAGAATACTCGTGGTTTGAAGATCTCCGTTACAATGATCTGTCGAATAAGGGCCTAGTAATTGTTATCGTTTATGCAAAGGGTATAAACAAAAAAATAACAAAGGAAAGCAATTGTTGTTTACATCAAGTTGTGAACAGTGGCACACAGAATTGTGCGAATAATAAAGAATTTTAATTAAAACTAAACACAAATTTATTTTAATTTTTAATATTTTAAATGTTTTTAATAAAGTTAAAGTAAATGAATCTCATTTAGCATAGCCGCCTCAAAACACAAGTGTATTCTCTTTCCTTCTATGGCCTATCAACCTTAAACATCTACTGAAAGCCATGAAAGGGACATCCTGCATAATTATCGTTTATGCAGACGACGTGGCAGTATTAACAGTTTTTTTTTATTGGAAATACTGGATGTGAACTATTGTGATAACGGTTTATACTCTTTAGAAAACGTCGCCCAAGCCTTCACTGACTAAGAAATAGATACATAGAGAGCAATGGTACCCTTTTTAAACCTGTAGACTATATTCGATTTCTAAAACAGTTTTCTATTTAAAATTTTCCCGAAAAAAGTATGGCTTATCACTCAGCCCAAAATCCGCTGTATACAGCCTTAATGGACGAGAAGGTGATAGTTTGTCCTTATATATCTGACTTATCTTGTTCATGTTGTTGCGGAAATCATTCGTCCAAATATTCAATCTCAATATAATACGAAGAAAAGATGTGATTGAGTCATATATGTTTTGTATACTGCAAGGGCTTAGCATTGCAGAGAAAATGGAATCAGCGAACAGACTCACAATTCGCCTTGATGTGTATTAATAAAGGTTATGGAAACATTTTAAGTATTGTTTCAACCTCGCTATCTTAACTGCCTTTGGATACAAATTCAAATTTTATTACCACTAAGTCCCTCAATTTGACCGCTTTTGTATGAGTTGACTTTCTATTTACAAGAACATCGAAAAACACATGTATGCTCAACGCTCAGCAATATAAAGGATACAGATAACAATTGCAATATCAAACACAGTTATTTGGTATCGAATTGGTATCGAACACGTAAGGAACCCCCTGTAATAAAAAAGCTCAGCGTTGCTGCAATTGCAAAGAAAAAAAACATTTTTAACTAATTAACGCTCACACAAGTACGTTATGTGTTTAAATGGTAACAGCAACAGTTTTCACAAATTCAAGGATAATGTCCAATGCAATCACATACATATGTATACTATGTTGTGTAAACATAAATTTTGAATTGTTTTCTTACAGAAGAAACACAAAGGAAAACAATTTATTTTTTTTTTTTGAAAATGCTGAAAATACTTTAAAAATTCCAGACAATTGCTCTCTTGCTTCTTAAGGTATTTATCTTCAAGAAATTAAAATCTTATCTGCAAATAAAGACAATTAAATTTAAATTCTTATTCCATAAATATTTTACTAAAAATTGCGTCTATTTGTCTGGATTGTTTTCCTTAAGCTTAAGGAAAACTGTGGAAATATTTTCAAATAATCTCATCTGATCTGTCATCCAAAAACGCAAAAAAAAACATTTTCTTAAATTCGTAAGACAGACAGTATTACTGTATAAATAAAATCGCATGTAATATTTCTTCCTTAAGACAAATTCAACGCATATACATATTTTAGTACATAGTGTATTACTTAATTGGCTATTACAACCGTTTAGTAAGGATTTCAACCTGGCTTCTCGCACCACCTATGTTTTGAGTGTGAATTTTATCCAAGAATATTAGGATCTACAGTTTAACATCAATTCTTAACGCCTTATTTGAGAAACATTTCATGGCAATTTTTATTTACGTTCAAAGTTTTTGCCAAAAGACTGCTGAAAGGAAGCCGCTGACAGTAATATTTTCTTAAATTAGTTCTGTTCGAGATATGTGAGCTGAAGTTCAAACCACGGACTCTCGTCTACTAGACTGCGGTGACTTCACCTGTATTTGCCTATATTTTAATACACTTAGAGAAGGCATTCGATACCATAAACCAAAATTAGATTTGGTAACCTCTGACAAACAAACACTGAATTGCTCTGGAGAAAGGGATATTCTACTAATACTTTTCTGACAGAGATGCCCAAGCAGCAGTCTTGACTTGTTCGAACACAACCTTCAGGTTTAAACAAGTTAGCATCAAAATCCTGTCACTTTCGTCAAAATGTTGGTTCAATCTCATATCGATTATCATCGCGAGTATTTTTATAGCAGTTGAATTCGCCAATGGAAGTACACGTAAGAATGTACACGCATGGCCTATATTGGAGTGGAAACGTAGTAATCAACTATTTAAAGTGCAACGTCACTTTATTAAGGCATCTTCCTTTTTTTAATTTAAATAAAACAAAGTATGTTTCGCGCATAAATCAGGTTGAATTTAATTGATTGCATGCGGTTTATTCGCGTACAACTGCGACCTAAGAAAACCACACAGAAACTGTCTAACGGGATCATATCACACGATTTCGATAGCCAAATCACGCTACCTAGAAATGGGATGACCACGCCCTCAAATTGTTCCAATGCGAGATTAGTTCTGTGGCATATATTGCCATCCTATTAAAACTACACGTCTCTGGTGTAAAAATCATTCAATTCAGATCAAAAGATGTTGCTAACTATCTATCTATAGTGCACGTCATTGACGGTGTTGGAGTGGCCATCCTTGTTCTCAAACACATGTGCACCGACGACGCTGCCTGCATAAAATCTACACCCAATAGTACCTTTTTCGGAACGCTTCACTCATCGCATTGCCATCGTTCCAAATTCGTCAATGATGTTTGTTAAAGATATCCATGAATTCTGAAATGGAACTCATAGATAAAAATATTTTTTGGTGAAAATAAGGGTCAATTGCCAACTGGTACAGAGCACCTTCAACGAACACAAGCCTATGGTAGTTACCTTCAACTCGTGTTGATTTGGCAAAACAGACTGAATAAATGACAACTAGTTTGACGCTGGTAGCTTCAACAATGTGGTCATTATCAACTATCAAATTTCGGAAGTTGCTGTTGGAAGATCCAATATTTTCACATGTTATTGCATAATGTATAGGATAGATAGGACAGTTATTGTGTTTTCTTTATTATCTGTTCTTTTGATACAGAGTGTAGTCCATTTAACCACAAAAATAAACTGCGATAGCGAATAATAAATTTCTTATCCTTGACACAAAACAGTGACGTAAACAACGTTCAAAAAATTTTTTTTCTTCACTTAACATTCCTATTTCATTCAACAGCTTTTTCTGCTGTTGTGTTACATTTTAAATACCCTACAAGCAGCCATAGAGTAGGTACATAGGTAGGTAGAAGCGGCTGTCCCCTCGATGGAGTTATGAGGGGACACACCGCACACAGAGCCCATTGTGATACCACAGTTCTTCATTTCCCCTATTCCATTCGGAGCTTCCGATGAAGCGACTCAGGCTGCCGATACATTACAGTTCACCCATATCCTCCATGTAGTAGGCACCCAGGTACCTCTTTCTCCTCTGACTAAGTGCCGGGCATGTGCAAAATAGGTGAAGAATAGTCTGATCTTCCTCTTCATCTCCACAGCTTCTGCAGAAATCAAGGTGTCTAAGACCAATACGATTCGCATGTGCCCCTATAATGCAATGCGCTGAGCCTACTTCTTTGGAGTTTGAACAGAGTCGCCGTGCGCCTCCTATCCAGCCTCGGCCAGATCTTTTGCGCCGCTCTGCCCTTATCCGAAGTTGCCCACATTCTGTTGACGAGATCTACGGTTGGATTGTCAATTATAAGTTTGCTGGTCCCCAAAGGGATCCCCAACGTAGAGAATTCATCAGAGAGTTCGATGGTCGTGCCCCTTCTAGCCAGTTCATCTGCTCTGCAGTTGCCAGGAATATTATTATATCCCGGTAGCCATGTGATAAAAACAGCATATCGGTTTGCCACCTCATTGAAATATCTGCTACAGTTGTACACCGTCTTGGAGTTTATTACACTGGAATCCAATGCTTTGATAGCTGCTTGGCTATCGGAAAGTATAATGATTTTCCGTCCGTGAACATTTTTGTTCACAATAATTTTCACCGCAGCTTGAATTACTGACACCTCCGCCTGAAAGACGCTGCAATGATCTGGTAGCCTTATAGACTTGGATATTCCGATTGAATCCTAATAGATACCAATTCCAACGGCTCCTTCCATTTTGGAGCCATCGGTGTAAATTTGTGCGGAGTCCCTTGTGAGGTTCACAGTCCTCCCTTTTCGGAATGGATGTCCTAAAGATCATTGAGAACTAATATCGCGGTGTCATGTAATCATTCCGACAACATCAATTTCTCCCAGTATCTTTGTATGGCCAATGCCCGATGCATGCCATTGTCCAGTAGCTCAGAGACGCCTGCTAACCTTTGCCGCCACAAGGTATAAGATTATCTCCAGAGCGATCGTAGGAGTAGTGCGCAGAGCACCACTGGTAATTATACAAGCAGATCGTTGTAATTTGCGTACAAAGCTCAAGTTCGTTGTCCTATTTTGGGATTCCCACCACACTAGGCATCCATAGGTAAGGTCTTACCAAAAGTGATACATAAGCTAGAATTATGAAGTCTTTTTAAGACTCGATCTACGGCTAAACTCGACTCCAACAAAAAATAAAAAATCAGGTGGAAGAATTGTCGATGTTTCAAATCAAAATTCGAAAAAAAGTGACTATAAATGAAAACCAGACCTAACCAGATACTATCTATATGCAAAATCGTATATTTAGAGAACTTTACCGAGAAGTCTTATTGCTATACGAATAACTCTAAACATAAATATTGGACAGTACTGGATCGGGTAGAACTAGAAAGCAAAGTATGGCATGAAAGTGAGTAATTAGTACCAGAAATAATTTAGTATATTTGACCGCTTGACCGTAATTTTAGTTGACCGTTAGGACATTAACATCCAGGCATACAGAATCATGAACTAGGCATAGAATAAGTACTAAATCATCAAGGAGTGATCGGTTACTTACTTATATAATTGGTCAGTACAAGCTTAGTCAATATTAGCACCTAGCTTTCCACATCACCCATGTTGTGATGATTATTCCCCTCCCCTTCAATCAGCCTACTGATCAATTTTTATTTTTACTGATTTTACTGAAACTATGAAGGATAACCTTTTATAATGCCGTTTAAAACTTTGAAAATTAAAATCTTTAAAATCAAATTTAAAAGACTAGAAAAAAATACTGGGTGCCCCAATGGCCTAGTTGGTAGATTCCCGCCAGAGTCTCTGGGGGTCTGTGATTGTCTGATTGTTTGTCTGACATTATAATTATATATAATGTCACAATGGAAAAAAGAAAGTGAGGATCTTATATATAACGGCTAGACCGATTTTTTTGAAATTTCCACAGTATCTTCCTGTATGTCTGGAAGGAGTTAAAGGCTACTTTTTATTTTAAAATTTCAAGTAGGCGAAGTGCCACGCCCACATACCTAATAAGTATTTAATGTCACATATCTCATAAACTGCAACAGCTAGAGTCCTCAAATTTTGTACGGACGACTTTGACGTATATATGAACAAAATGGGCGGATTGGCTATAGTGGGCGTGCCACCTCTTATAGTTTATATATATAAAAATGAATGTTTGTTTCATCATGTTATGGTCTTTAGCAGAGTTGTTACGCATGAACCGACGAAGGTTTCTAAGTTGGTATGACCAATTTCCGACAGGTAGTGCCACTGAAAATTACTCAAAATGAATTAAATCGTAAACTGTGCAACAAAGTTGTTGCGCATGAGTCGACGGAGATTGGTGTGATTAATTTCCGATGGATAGCGTCTCTGAAAATTATTCAAAATGAATGACAAGCAATTGGTCGACCTGCACCTTAAGCACGGAAGAAGTCGAATGCGTACTACTTAGGCCTGTTCATCTGAATCATCAGGGTAATGGGAAACAATATCAATAAAATGATTCAAAATTAATTGAACATTTGTGTAATGTCTTTCCTTCAAATTTATTTTAGTTGGTGGCGTAGCAACACGCGCTGGGTACAGCTAGTTATTACTAAAAAATTAAATCTTGACGAGAAAAATTGGTCTTTAACAAAAGAAAAAAATTAACGTATCACACTAACTCCTTCATCTTTTTCTTTCCTTTTATTCTATAAACTATCTTTCCTATATTCCAACACAATGCACAACATTAATAGAGGTCATCCCCTGAGCGTTGGTGTAAAAAAAAGGAAAAAAAATATTTAGTGCTTGTAGTTAATGTAGGGTGTTGTTGACTTATTTTTCTTTTTTTCTTAAATATAAAAAATTAAACTTATATTTGGCTTCTTAGTTACATCAACCAAAAAATAAACAGAAAGAGAAGAAAACACTCAACGAAAACAAAGTAAATAAATTACTGAACGTCTTACTCATATTAAATTTATTAAAAAAAAACAAATTTCCTTATATACGAGTATAATAAGTTTACATTTATGTAAAGAAATCCACACACACATGTATATATACCAACAACAGGTCTAGATATGCTTAAATGAGTTTAAATACAGAATCAGCCTAAATATGCTCCACATATATTAACAGTTCCTGAGATTGCATGTGCATGTATGTGTGTGTGTATGTATATAAGTAAATATTCTTTAAATATACTGGATAGGTGTTATTTTCTTATATATAAAAATGAATGTGTGTTTATTTGTTTGTGGGTTTGTTTGAAGTCTATAGACGGCTAAACAGCTGAACCGATTTTCTTGAATTTTTCTCAGTATTTGGTCGACCTCAAGCACGGAAGAAAAGAGTATTACGAGCCTTAGAATCAGACGAGCATTGAGACTGGAAAATCTTCGAGTATATGCCGCTGAGACCACTACAACTAGACTACGGCGACTTCAAGTGCAAGAAATACTTCACTTCATCTGATTTTCTTACAATTTACCCCACTTATATCCGATCGAGAATGGAATACAACTCTCATGTATAGGCCGGCGCCTCAACGTCTTGTTTGAGACTTCTCGACCGCGTAAAGGAGAGGGCGATGTATTTGTTAATGACAGTTGGTATTGATTAACTGGAGCACTGTTGCAATGCGGTTTGTGTTTCCATTTTCTATCGCTGTTACAACGGATTTTGCTCGAGCGAAATAAGGGGACTTGTTCCCGAGACTCATGTAACACACGCCATTCTCGGCGAGTACCCACGTTTGTGGTTGATTGCCCAGTAGACCGCACACTGCATTACAGGCAAAATTCGTTCTTTAGTCGGACTATTCGTATGTGGAACTCCCTTCGTACAGAGGTTGTAAGTTTTTGACTTTTAAGGGATGAGAAAGGCATAAAATACAGAAAAATCTTCACAGGTGGTCGCTAATAATTTAAAAATAAATTACCCTACCTTAGTAACAATTTCAAAGTAAATACAAAGCTTCAAGTGGCTTGTGGTATACTAAAGTAAAGAATATGATGTAAATTTTTAATTTCCAAATATCGTCGAAATAGGGGCATATCATATCGTCAATATGATATTTTTGGAGCTCAAAATCATCATAATGACGATAAATCGTCAAATCTGGCATCCATGGGTATAACATTATTAACCAAAAATCCATACACCCCTCCGCACTAGCACTTAAAAACGAAATAGACTGAAAGTATTTATTAAGGAAAACAACACAATAAGATTTGAGCACCTAGCACTCAGGAGGCTGTTGACATGCAACATTCTTTACAATATTTACAAACACACTTACACATGCATGTACTACATGTACTCTTAAATGTTTTACTTGTTTTTCTTGTCTTCATTTATTTTCATTTACACCTTAAGCTGTCTGCAAAATTTTAGTTCTTATTGCTTTCATTTGTATGTGTTTGTGTGACTGAGTTTTAATAAATTGATGGCAATTCAAGAGAAGCGCTTACATATGCTCTTACAGGAGGTTGGTTATGTATGCCTATAGTATGCACTCACTGTAATTCTCACTGTATATTTACAATTCAGGTGCAAATAAAATCCAATTAAAATAATTAATAGAGTTTTAATTAGTGAATGAATTCGATATTTAAAGAGATAAGAGTATTAGGAACTAATGTGCCGTGTATAGAAATTGCTGCTAGTACGCTGCGTGGTGTATGAAGGGCATGCGGTGAAGACATCGAAACGATGGAACACTTGATGAACCCGAGATCCCAATATTTTGGGAAGTTTATATAAGATACAGTAAAGCCGCCGTAGTCTAGTAGGTAGTGTGTTGGCTTATTAGACGTAAGACCTCGGTTTAAATCACAGGTCAGACATCAAAACGAAATATGAAAAAATATTTCTTCGGTTACTTCCTCTCAGCAGATTTCTGGCAAAAACTCTGAGAGTAAATAAAATTGCCATGAAAAGTTTCTCAAAAATCTGTCGTTCGAAAATCTGTAGGTCCCGCCACTCATTTATAAAGTTATCACATACAACATGAGTGCTGTGAGAAGCTAAGTGATAATCGTGACGTGTAGGGTTGTAATGACCAATTATGTATGTAAAGCCAAGAATACAACAAGTGGGCTAATGCTACTAAAGAAGTTTGGCGTCTTTATACAATGACCGCAGGATATGGAGTTATAGTAGTAGGCGCAAGCCCATAATTGAAATCCCATCTCAAGCACCACGAACGAAATATGAAAAAAAATATTTCTTTTGGTGACTGTTGTCAGCAGTCTTCTGGTAAAAATGCCGAGGCTAATTAATATTGCCATAAAAAGTTTCTCAAATCTGTCGCTCGGAGTCGAATTTAAATTTTAAGTCCGCCCACTCATAGATAAAATAAGCACTCCGAAATTGGGTAATATGAGAAGTTACACTGTAATTCTGACTAATAAGCCAACATACTATCTACTAGATTACATAGAATTCAAATTTAAATTTAAAAGAGCAATATCTCCAAAGGATACCAACTAGAGACATGAGTGTCCTACTATTTTAAAAAAAGTACGTAAAAAAGTTGCAGAAAGTCCAAGAATCTTTGCTGTATTAAAGAAAAAATTAGTCTTTCGTTTTATCCTGTTTTCTTTTCCAAATAGATTGAAACTTCTAAAAATACTTGGAAAGTATCTAAACACGTAATTTAAAGTTTTACGTTGTAATCTGTTTTTTTCTTAACATTATCATGGGCTATGAAGTATTACTTTAGGGTGACCAATAAAATAATACTTTGACAGAAAAAGAAGTATCATTTACAAAGTTTGTTTAAATCACTCTGGAAAATATTTTACTTTCGAATCTTATCATGCATCACTATATCATTGTTATAACTACAAGTACGTTTGACGACGTAAATAAATACCGTACGATATTTCAAATTTAAATGTATAAATATTTGCTTCCATACGGTATTTGTTGACATTTTATGCATTTTGTTGATAAATGTTAGCCAACATACGAAATTATATTCCAATACAAACCATATTTGCTGCAAAACTTAATGTGTGTGGTTGTATTCTAATGTAATCTCCTTAGTTCTTAAATTATAAATTTTGTTAAAGCATTAGTTTAAGTAGAGAATAAAAGTGAACAAATGTATTCGCCAAGTAAGACAAGTAAAATTGTGTACCGTCTTCAATTTCAAAGTCAAGCAAAAGAAAATGCTTTTAACATTATTAAACTGCTTTTTGTACACAAACAGTCTCACTTGTGTAAATACGAATATGCACTGAACACAAATACAACAACAAACAAAACTACATACAATAGGGTGCAATACGCAGTTGTAAGAAAAAATTAAGGAAAATCTAAATTCAGGCAATTCCAATAGAGAGTATTCGGTTGTGCTCCAAATCTCAAAAAAACTGTACGTTTCCAAGTTGCAGATTGCTGTCTAGAAGCAAAGTATTTACCTTGCACTTGGTACAACAATTCGACAGAGAGAGGCGATGATTGAGAGAGAGAGAATGTTTGCCAACTGGCAAGAGGAAATGCTGAAAGAAATATTGTTACGAAAAAGAAAAATCTTTATACTGGTGTTTTACTTTTACATCGCTTAACAATAAAATTATAAACAAAAGCTACAAAAACAAAACAATACAGTAAACAAACCTGTTTACAAATTATCGTACTGCTTAATATAGCAACAAACACCAGCATAAAAAAAACGGTAAACAAGTAAACAAAAATATACCAACAATACTACAATAATATATGTAAACAACGATGTTTACGATGTTTAGTGGCAGCCGCCTAAATTATTCAGAAAGAAAGTGTATTGGATCTTCAAGATATTAACGGCAAATTGGATGAAAAATTCGTTAACACAACAACCAGATTTAGCCAGCCTGAGCCCCTCTATAAATAGGAAGCATTTAAGTCTATTAAACACTGCAATTATAAGGAAGTCTCCTTTATGTTTACAGCATAAAATCGGTGGAAAAAATTTCGAAACCAACATTCTCCATTTTACGCTTGAACTGCTAAACATCCGAATTTCTTTTCGCAGATCAAATCAACCGATACACTAACAAGAGCTGTAGGAAAATTGCAGAGTTTGCCGCCAGTCTCTTAAATTCAAAATCCCAGGGTGATAAGTGCAGATTCACGTCCACAGCGCTTATTGGTTTAGTACTTATAGAACCGATAATACGTATCACTCTCTGCACTCTATAGTCGATATGCATGTTGTCCTCTTCAAAGCAAGACACCATTTCAGGATCCAATATATGTATATATCTAGGAGTCATTGTCATGACACAGTTATCCTTTTTGCCCTAGTAATTCAGAGCTGACAGATCATTTATATTCATAAGCTGAAGGGATGGTTCTGTAGGCACTTAGAAAAAATTCCATTATCCACTGTTTCATTCAGCTCCGAATGGTGTCGTTGATGAGACAATATTTCTAAAAATTACTTTCTGTAATTAGCGCTCTGGACATCATTGCGCAGTGTGGTATCATGTTGTCAATGCTCTTGATAGTTCCATATTATTTAAGGAACTTCGAGTAACTAATATTTGATCCATGCTACTGCTCAGTTTCACAGAGACGTCAATCAGTTTTATTCCACTAAGCTGATCCAATAAATGTACAGCGTTCAGGGGTAAAATTATCGCCAGCGGTGACGTACATAGGTGTAATACGTAAGGGACCACTCATAATGTTTCAGGCTGATCTGTAAATCCATTGTATCAAGTTAAAGTTAATTGTTTTGCCCTCTAAAGAAGCTCCACCCTAAAGTCTTAAAATCGTGTATGTATTAAATAAATATTATTTATAAAATATAAATACTTTTACTTTTATTTATTTATTAATTACAATACAATTACAAATTATATCCTAATTATATACGAGCGAAGTAACTTGACTATTTGCTCGGTGTAGTGTCACAGACCAGAGTCTCTGGTGGGAATCGAACCCACGACCCTCACGCTAATAGTCTAGCACACTACCCACTAGACTACCAGGGCACCCCTCTTTTTCATCTATTTTAAGTGTTATAGGATGAGTATGCGAATATGTATGTAAAGTTTGAAAGAAGAGTTTAATTAATCAAGGTCGACTATTTTATGCCATTCAAAATGATTTCAACTTACTGATGATGATGCAGATCTTGCGCTGACCGACCTACCCCTCCTAGATTCAGCGGAACTTGGTCAGTACAGGAACTGCGTTCACCTGTGGCATCACAACGGGCCGCAATGCTTGCTCAAGTGAGCTTTTGGTATGAGGCTTCCACGCTAACCTAACCTAACCTAACGTACTGAAGATGAAACAATACTGTTACGAAAATGAAAAAAACCTAGATACTGGTGTTTGCCTTATACATCATTTAACATTAAAATTATAAACAAAAGCTACAAAAACAAAACAATGAACTTGTTTAAAAAATATCGCACTGCGTAATATAACGACAAACACCAGCATAAAAATGGTAAGCAAGTAAACAAAAAGACAACAAAAAATACTACAAGAATAAAAGTTTACACTTATAGATATCTCGAGAAGGCGATGCTACCAACATTCGCCTTCAAAAGCATTCACTAGACTGTTTACTCTGCCATATAAAAGGCAAGGCAAAGCAGGCGAGTGAGTTAGTAAAATTTCAGTCAGTCTTGTGTGAAGACGCGGTGTGTTTGAAGAGAGTAATCGTGGTTTGAAGATCTCCGGTACAAAGATCTGTCGAATAATTGTCTAGTAATTCTTATTTTTACGCAAAAGGTATAAACAGAGGAATAACGAAAAAGGCAATTGTTGTTGTTCAGATCAAATTGTGATTTGGCACACAGAATTGTGCGAATAATAAAGAATTTTAGTTAAACCTAAACACAAATTTATTTTTATTTTATTTGCAATCTAAATCTAAATCTTTTATATATATATATATAAATGCTTATGTGTATGAACAAACTTATAAACAACTTGTTAGGCATTTATTTATTAATCATTGAAATAAAAAAATAGAAATCAAAAATAGTCAAATTCTTTTGGAAAATATTTTTTTTTCGCCTTTTGATGTAAAAAATCTTTATTTTCAATGAACTAAAAACAATTAAAATAACAAAAAAATTACTTAAAATTACTAAAACGTAAAAAAACGTAGTTTATACATATTTCATATTTTCAGAGATCATTTAAAATGATAAAAGCATGTAAGAAGTAAAATCAAAAAAATAAAAATCTGCCAAAACACTACATGGAATTGTTGGTTATATTTTTTCTTTGCCAAACTTCTTTGTGGTATTTGCAGTACTCATTGGTATTTGTAGTACTACGTGAAGTTTGGTGGTACCAAAGAAAATAAAGTATAAAGAATGCGCATTTTAACATATTTTGGAATATTTTTCAAAAATATTTCATGACGCGGGGGGAAGATAGAAGGGAAGGTTATAGAAACCAAGAGCGTAACAATGCGTTGTTCTCATCATGCGTTGTTCTCATCGTGCGTTTTTGTTGTTTGACCACTTTTTATTTATTTTTCTGGTGTTAAAAACAAACGTCGGCACCAATGTCGCTCAGGGGAAGAACATCTTCAGCTTTTTACACACATAGGACACGAACATCAAGAATGTTCGTTAAAAAGAGCGTAAAAATCTTGTCAGCTTTTAAAGAAGAACGTTCACGTAGCTTTTTTCAGATTTCAATTATACACCCAAAGAAATATCACATTAGTATTTACTAGTATCAATGAAAAATGATTTCGATTTTTGGAAGAATACTTGCCAAGTTAAATTCGGTGTCTTTAGGGATTTAGTGCAGTACAATTTATTCTATATTTTCCGATCACATATACATATCATTGGGGTAGTAAGTAGGCTTGGCATTATTACTAACAATTTTCCTCTAGGTTAACACATGCCTATGGTTATGGATTAGTGAGTGAGAGAGAGAAAACAAGTTGAGAGAATTTATTTATTTACAGCCATATAAAAGTGTTAGTAATATACTCTATTTTTATTTTCATTTCATCAACATACATATGTAAATGTATAATTTTAGATAAATAAAGATAAAATAAAAAGTCCATTTTATTATTAAAAGAACATAAAGCTTAAAAGCTTTGGCTTAAAGGTTAGGTCATGTTTCTTAGAAAAATAAAAAGAATAAAAAAACTATTTGTTACTAAAAGAAAAAACGAGCATTCCAAAGCATTTAAAAAAAATTATACTATGAGACAAAATAAAAAATAAAATAAGCCCAGCTAATGACATAGAATATTTTTAACACAAAATATTCTTCGAGTGTTATTCTGAAATAGAATGATAAAGCATTCGCTAAACATGTGTTCTTGTCGCAGTCTGCTCGACAACTAAATCAAAAAACACAAGAATACATACACATGTACATACGTACGATGAGAGCAACACATTGTTACGCTCTTTGTTTGTGTTCATTTTCCTTCTGTCTTCCTCTCCCCTCACCCAGAAATGATTTTAAAAAAAATTTTGGTGAGAGCGGGTCGTAATGTCACGACCCGCCATAAGAAATTTTACTTCTACATGATGCGTATTCTTTATATCCATATTCTTTGGTGGTACTCATTGTACTCGACATGTTTTGTGCCGGTATTTTCGAGTAAGAAAGAAAGTTGAACATGTGTTTGTATGAAGCGAACGCAGTCAAATAACAACAAGGAGTTATTCGATAATTTTGTTGTTCTCAAAAAAACTGCTTTTCTTCTTCGGATACTTCGGATAAGTGTGCGTGTATACTAGATCTTATGTACTTTTTGAAGTCAAATACATTTGTGCAGAATAACAAATCTGTTTACAAATTATCGTGTTTAATATAACAACAAACACAAGCATAAAAAAAATGGTTAACAAGTAAACAAAAATACGTAAACAACGATGTTTACATTTATAGAGATTTCCTGAAGGCGAAGTCATGAACATTCGCCTTCAAGAACATTCATCAGACTGTTTACTCTGGCATATGAAAGGCAAGGCAAAGCGGACGAGTGAGTTAGTGAAGTGCAGTCAGTCTTGTGTGAAAACGCGGTGTGTTTGAAGAGAGTAATCGTGGTTTGAAGATCTCCGTTACAAAGATCTGTTGAATAATTGTCTAGTAATTGTTATTGTTTATGCAAAGGGTGTGAACAGAGAAATAACAAACAGAGCAATTGTTGTTATTTACATCAAGTTGTGAACAATGGCAAACAGAATTGTGCGAGTAATAAAGAATTTTAATTGAAACCAAACACAAATTTATTTTTATTTTATTTGCAATCTTCGGGCTTTATTTTAAGCTTTTTAAAAGATAAAAACCGTAACGTAAAGAATCAGTGAATAAACGTTGCTTAAGAACAGAGTAAGGCTGTTTAATTCAAGGCTTATTTGTTTTATCATTTCAGTTACATGTTATTGTAGACCAATAGCCGGTTAAGCTGAAAAAACTAGTAAAAAAGCAAAAGCGGCAACCAAGTGACATAGAAATTCTTTGTGAATATTTATTTATTTATTACAATACAAATACAAATTATATTCTAACTATATACGAGCGGAGTAATTGACCATATGCTCCGTGTAGTGTTACAGACCAGAATCTCTTGTGGGAATCGAACCCACGACCCTCACGCTAATAGTCTAGCACACTACCCACTAGACTACCAGGGCACCCTGCTTTGTGAATAAACCACTATGCTTCTTACGTATACCTATTACTTACTTACTTACTTTATTGTCAATTAACAACCCGATTGACGGATTTTGGTCTATCTTAACACATCTTTCCAGGCGTCTCTACATCATACGCGCCTTCACCAGTCCCATCGAAAGCAGGACTTCGTCGATTTGGTCCTTTCATTGAAAACAAGGTCGTCCTCCTAAACGTATTCCCTGGCATTTTTTTTTATTAAGAATCTCCAACTTGTGTCTCCTTCAAATACTCACTCATTCACATCCCAATATTATCCTTCTCTTATTAAATGTGAATAAATATTTTATGTTTTGATATGCATTATATCTTGTACGAGTACTTGTGTGTGTGCAGGTGTATAACATAAGTAAATGTGTTTTTGTTTTGTATAAAACACTTAAATCGAATTAATTTTTTATGAGTGACTAAAAGTCTAAATATTTGGATCAAAATGCCACAAAATGTATTAAACGCGTTCAGTGCATTTTAATATTTACTGACGGTATACCTATGATATGATGTACCACAGGAATTTAAAAATTTACTCGTAATGCAGTTGAGTCAGCGTTACCGCTGAGCGACTAAAGTCGCAATTTGACACTTTTTCAGCAACCCCGCCACTTTTTGCGCCCCCTTACTAAAGTGAACTAAATCTGACACTTTTCAAGATTTTTTACCCTTTTTTCCCCTTTTTTAGAAAAAGTATTTTTTCTTTTATTTACATTTTTTTCTTTCTTTTATTTACATTTTTCGGAACAATCAGCTTTCAAATATAATTGTTTATAAAAAAAAGTACAGAAGTAATTTATCAAAAAAATAATTTAATCAAATGTAAATACTAATATAACTGAAATATATATTAAAACTCATTTTGTAAAATATATAAACCAAAACAAGCATGGAAAATTAAGTAATATAGTCCTTTTTGACATTGAGAAATATCGTTCCATCCTAATTTCTCAGTATTTCATAGAACTGCGAATAAATTACACGGACTAGTTTCTAGACTTGTTAATAGATTAGTCAATATAGAGTAGATTTATAGGTTATTTAATACACCAGTTCAAAAACTAGTAGACTAGTTCATAGACTATTTAAGAAACTAGTTCAAAGGCTATTTAATAGACCAGTCCACATATATAGTAGTCTATAGAGTAGTAAATATATTATACTAGTATATGATATAATATATTGACCAGTCTATTGACTTCTGTGGTCTTTCAAATAGCATTTGAACTAGTTTTTTAAATAGACCATGAATTAATCAACTGTATTAGTCAATGGTTTATTCGATCGACTATTTTATAGACTACTACTAGTCTATGGACTGGTGTATTAAATAACTTATAAACTATTCTGTTGATTACTCTATTGAATAATCTATAAACTAGTTTGTGTAATTTGATTATTTTGGTTGTTTTGTTTTGAAAAAAATCTAAATTTCAGAATTTTTATTTTCCATGCCTGAACAATAAAGTTTTAAAAAATGTGCCTGCCATTATGATATATTTTTTCATAAAATTGTGATATATTATGACATATAAATTAATAACTGTAGTGAACTCAGAGTTGAGTTCAACTTTTTTTTTTATTTAAAGTAAAGTAACTTATTTATTGTACAAAGATTTATTTATTTATTAATAACTTTTAAATATTTTCACAATACAATAATTTTACTTAGTTTTAAGTTTTAATATGTAGATCTTAGCTTTTATTTATTTCTTAGTTTTAAGTTTTAATTTGTTAATTGTTTAATTATGCGTAAACGTCTTGTTGGCTTGCCTTCTTCCTTGTGAATGCGTTTCTTTTCTGTATAACATAATTTGTATTCTATTTGTTTTTGCTGTTTAACCGTTATTATTTTATTCTTTAAGTGTGTACTAAAAATGTAAAAAAGCGAGCAAGGAAGAATGCAAATCAACAAAAGCATGAGCTTAAAGGTATTCAATCTTACACAATACTACATGACTTCAAAAGTATTAAATCTTAAAAGTATTTATTCTTAAACACTACTACAATACCCCCTCCATATATTGGTTTCTCCATCCATAAATTTTTTTTTTTTTTTTTACTTCAAATTCTGTACTTTTAAAATTCATTACTTTTACAAAAAAAAATTTTTATGGATACGAGAAAAAATATAAATATACAGTAATAATATATACTGATCTAATCCATACACAGTAATAACTTATAATAATAATTAGATTCTCTTTTTCCTTTCCCTTAAATTATATTTTACATTCTTATGTTCATTGCTGTTATTTTCGGTTAACATTTGATTTTCATTGTTTACAATTTCTTTTTCAACAATTTGATTATTATTTTGAATTTTATTTTCATGAACAATATTGTTTTCATTATTATCTTTTGTTACAGTATTTATTTGAAACTTTTGAAACGGATCTGATACGGTAGTTGGAACTTCTGATACCAAGGATTTGTTACACGAAATCAATTGATTGGCATGTCTTTTCCAAATTTTATTTGACACTGTTTTCACTAAATATATTTGTCTGCCTCTAACCTTAAGTATTACGCCCCTTGTCCAAGAAACTTTCCCCGGAACAGAATAATCTTTAATCATAACATTATCATTTTCCCTAAATACAGACTTTTTGTAACCTTTATAATATTTTGCCTGATTTTGCTGTTTGTTTTTCACAAAATTTTTAACATACTTAAGGCTCCTAGTTTCAACTTCCCTTTTAGGATTCAATAGATCTAATCTTGTCCTTAATTTTCTTTTATTAAACATCAAATAAGCTGGTGAAACTCCAGTACTTGAATGTATTGTATTCCGGTAATCAAATAAAAATCTGCACAACACACTATTAAATTCTGACAACTTAGCGTTTCTCAGGCTACGTTTCAACGCATTTTTAAGTGTCTTAACGGAATTTTCTGCCTGACCATTAGTGGAAGGATGTCCCACAGGTGTTGTAATTTGTTCGATACCATTCCTTTTTAAAAAATATTTAAACTTATTGGACACAAAAGATGTGCCGTTATCTGACACAACATATTTAGGCAATCCAAACCGAGCAAAAAGCTCCCGCAAAACCGCAATGACAGCGTCACTTGTCGTATTGGTACCCATATCGACACATTCAACCCACTTGCTAGTACTATCGACCACTACTAAACACCAACGTTTACAAAAAGGACCGAAAAAATCAATATGTATCCTAGACCACATTTCATCAGATCTTGGCCACGGAATTAATTCCTGCTGAATAGGATCTGGACGCGTAATCAAGCAAGCGTCGCAAGCTTTTACAATTTCCTCCAAATGTTGTCTAGGCCCTGTCTAGGCCACCAACAACACTCACGAGCCATTGCTTTCATTTTCGCTATTCCCATGTGTGAAGCATGTAAAAATTTAACTACTTCAGCAATTAACTGTGTAGGTATAATTACCCGATATCCCCAAAATAAACAATTTTCCTCTTCCGATAATTCATTTCGCCTTAAATAATATGGTAACAATTCGGAACTCGGACATTTCTCTGGCCAACCAAACTTCATAAACTTACTAACTTCCTGCAATAACGTATCCTTCGATGTTTCCAGACCAATCATTTTAAAATTTAAAAATGTATCCTCACCGTGGAGATTCTGCAAATAATTAAGGTAAACATTTTCCGGAAATTCATCCAAAACCACGTTACAATCCTTTGGATATCGAGAAAAATAATCTGCAATATTGCCCTTTGACTTAATATGACAAATGTCAAATTGGTATCCGGATAAAATTAAAGCAATGCGTTGCAAGCGACTAGAAGCCATTAATGGTATGCCCTTTTTTGGGTTAAAAATGTGATGTAACGGCTTATTATCGGTCACCAATGTGAACTGACGACCATACAAATAATGATGAAATTTCTTAACACCGAATAAAATTGCAACTGCTTCCCGGTCCAACTGCGAATACCGTTTTTCTGTATCCGTTAAGGACCTAGATGCAAATTCTATCGGTTTTTCCAAACCACCTTCATCTATTTGTGACAAAACAGCCCCTACTCCAACTGGACTAGCATCCACTGTTAATTTGGTTTTAAAATTTGGGTTAAAATGAGCCAAACACTTATCAGCCAGTAATAGAGATTTTAATTGATCGACAGCTGCTGAGCAACTGTCATCCCAAATAAATTTTGCATCTGCTCTAAGCAAATTGTGTAAAGGATGCAACAATGTTGACACGTCAGGTAAAAACCTCCTATAAAAATTCACAATTCCTAAAAATGCCTGTAGCTCCTTTACATTTTTAGGATACGGAATACAATTGATCTCACGAATCTTTTCGGGATTCATATGTAATCCATTTTTGTCTATTATATGACCCAAGTATTTTATTCTCTTAGAAAAAAATTCACATTTGGCACCTGACAATTTAAAACCAGCATCATCTAAAATATTAAGAACTCGCTCGAGTCGTTTAATATGTAATTTCCTATTAGGCGCACTAATTAAAATATCATCTAGAAAAACTACAACGCCATCTAATCCGGTTAGAAGAGAATCCATAATTCTTTGAAAAATTGCAGGCGCTGAAGCTAACCCATAAATAAGTCTTGTATACTGAAATAAACCTTTCGATGTAGAAATCGTAGTATATTTCCTGGAATCTTCATCCAACTCAATTTGTTGATAAGCCATGCTCAAATCTAGCTTTGAAAACTCCTCCCCCCCATGTAATTTTGAAAAAATATCCTCAATTCGAGGTAAAGGATATTTTTCAACATATAAATAAGGATTGAGGGTAACCTTGAAATCGCCACAGATCCTAATGCTACCATTTTTCTTCACAATCGGCACAATAGGCGTTCCCCATTCACAATATTCCACAGGCTGCAATATATTCAACCGCACTAATTTATCTATTTCGCACTCAACTTTTTCCTTAATAGCCAATGGCAATGGACGTGGTCTACAAAATTTTGAAATAGCTCCTTCTTTCACTCTCAATACCGCCTTACTTTTGCTAAACAGTCCTAAACCACCATCAAACAGATTCCTAAACTTTCCAATAATTTCCGATGAACTACCTACTGTCGCCTGATCCGCATAATTTAACCTACAAATTTCAATTTTAAACATTTTTAAGAACTTCCTACCCAATAACGGAGGACCACCGTTCTTAATCACTAATATGGGAATTACCCTAACTTTATTGCCATATTCAACTTCAATGTTACACGATCCTATTGGAGATATGTTTGCACCATTATATGTCTTTAATAACATGTTCACTTTTTTCAATTTAAAATTATTAAAATTTTTTTTATAAAAATCATCAGAAATAACATTATTTATAATAACCAGTGTTTAAAAAGGCTAAAATAATAACCAGCGTTTAAAAAGCTACTTTCATAGTAAATCAAAGCTACGAAAAGACTGTAGTTTTAGTAAAAAAATAAAAACAAAAAACTAATGAGTTTTAAGCGCCACAGAAATTTGTCATCACCGGAACAATTAACCAATAATAATAACAAGAAGCAATTAGCGACTAATATTATGGATAATCAAACTACTCCTGATGTATTTTCTTGGGATAAGCTCTGCAACCTTTTAGATGCAAAATTGAAAGATGTCACCAGAAAGGAAGACCTTGTATCAATCAAAACAGAAATTGAGGAACTTAGAGAAGAAAACGTTAAACTAAGAAATGACATCAACAAACTTACAACCCGCCTTGAATATATTGATCGAAGGACTCGTTCAGCAAATATTGTTGTTAGTGGTTTAAATAGCAATAGTAACAATGAAGCTAAAAATGAATTTACTAAATTATGTACCAACGTACTTAAGGTTAACATACATGTTGTAAATGCGCGTAAATTGCCATCGAAAAATACATTTTTATTTACACTGGAAACAAATATGCAAGCTATCAATGTAATAGCTGCCAAGGGTAACTTGAATGATGGTTCGATTTTCATTCAAAAGGATTATACCAATGAAGAACAAAATGTGAGATATAATTTAAGGCAAATAAATAAAGCTGTTGCAAATCCTCAAAATAATTTGAAGGTCAGGTTGGGTGAATTCTGTATTTTTATTAATAACAAGAGATACACTTGGTCCATGGGAAAAGCTGTCGCTAATTGTAATGATGATGCTGTGTTTTTAAGAAATTTATTGTCTGAAGCCAATTCCTCTATAGATGTCACAGTTCGAAATATGAACAATAATGTTGAAGATGTTGCTGCAACCTCAACAAATGTCCCTGCACAATAGCAATACAACACATGCCGTTTAGTCTCATATAATGTAGCAAACCTTGCAAGTTCCCTTAGTTTAGGAAATTTTGTAACTTTTATAAATAAATTCGATATTTTCTTCCTTTTTGAAACTCATGTCATAGCTGAAAAACGACAACTTTTTACTACATACTTTCAAAATTACAAATTATATTGGATTGATGCAAAGAAACCCCATAATGCTGGTCGTGCTAGCGGTGGATGCTTGTATGGCTTCAAAAAGGAATTACAAAAAGCTTTTAAATTAAAATTTTCGATTCATGCAAATAATAACGTTTTACTAACAGCTAATCTTGATGGTAATTTGTTTTATTTTATACCCCGCTATTTAAACTGCACTAATTGGAACGTGGATTTTGAATCGTTTGAAAATTTTTTACTAGAACTTTCTCCCACAAATTTTTGCATAGTTGGTGATTTGAATGCACGTGTAGGTGATGAGCAAATTTTAGATCCTAACCTTCTACACAACCTTCCACATATTAATAAGATCAGACACTCGAAAGACACAACATGTAATGCAAAAGGAAGCAGGCTTATAGATCTAGTTGAAAACTTGGGAGGCATAGTACTTAATGGTAGGACAGTTGGTGACGAACAGGGTGAATATAGTTTTTGTGGCGGAAGTGGTAGCTCTGTTATAGACTACTGTATTGGTTCTCAGAGTTTTTTGAACTTCGTTGATGATTTTAGTATTGCTTGTAAACCTTACTCTGACCATATGCCGCTTGTACTTAAACTAATTGTTCCAATGTCTTACAATAGAGCTGCAGCCGATTCAGTACCTCAAAGAATACGATGGAACGATAAATTTGCGTTAAAGTACTCAGAAAATTTAACGATTCTTACTAGAAATACAAATTTTACACCAAATATCTCTGTTGATGAAATGGTACTATCTGTTAAAAACAAAATCTTAAAAGCTAATGTTACTACCATCAATAAGTTTTGCTTTGAACCAAAACAAAAATGGTTCAATTGGAAATGTGCACGTTCTCGAAAAAATATGATGAAACTTCTTAACAAGTATAGAAAAAAGCATACAAATGCAAACAAGGCAAAGTATCTTTCTGCCAAAGCCAAATATCTAAGAATATGCAAAAATAGTAAACTTGAATTGTATGAAAAAAATCTAGAACAACTTAACTTTGTTAACTGCAGTAAAGCCTGGTGGAAACTGTCAAATGGTATGAAAACACGAACGTGCATTACGAGGGGTGACTTAACATCAGAAGACTTTCATACACATTTTAGTACTATGCTCGAAAACACAGAACAAGCAAATTTATTACAATGGTGTATGCCTTGTTTTACTGATGCTTTTCTTGATTCACCAATTGAACTCTATGAGCTCTCTTCAGTGCTACGTTCATTAAAACATAACAAAGCTCCAGGTTCTGATGGCATCAGTTATGAATTTTATAGATATGCTCCCGTTTGTTTCGTAAACGAAATTCTTTGTCTGCTTAACCAAATTTTTTTAAAGGAAACCATACCAAGCAGCTTTAAAACGTCAATTCTGATTCCGCTTTTGAAGAAAGGAGATCCAAATAGTCCAACAAATTATCGAGGATTATCGTTAATTGACACATTGTGTAAAATTTTTAATAATATTCTCTTAAACCGTATAACTAATTGGATTGATGTCAACAACATATTAAACGAGTATCAGGCAGGCTTTAGAAAAAACTACTCTACAATTGATAACGTTTTTAATCTCGCAAATATTGTTCATTTAAATAAGCTTAACGGCAAAAACACATACGCTTTCTTTGTGGATTTTTCCTGCGCATTTGATATGATACCAAGGAATTCTCTTTTTTACAAATTATCATGTATGGGGTTATCGTCAAAGATAATTCGCATCTTACAACTTTACTATGAAAATAACACAAGTCAAGTACTTTATGGTAACACATTTTCTGATCCGTTCAGTGTAGACAACGGTGTGAAGCAGGGATGTATACTTAGTCCTATTTTGTTTGCTTTATACCTTAACGACCTGGCTGAAGCATTACCTGGTGGTGTAAATGTAGTAGATGAACCTATAAAAATTCTTCTATACGCTGATGACATTGTCATCTTATCTGATTCGCCAAATATTTTACAGAATATGATTGATAAACTTTATACGTACTGTAACATTTGGTTCCTAAAGGTAAATCTTGCTAAGTCTAAAATATTAATATTTCGCAGTGGAACAAGAATATCGAATAATCTAAAATGGAATTATGGTGAAGATGACATAGAAATCGTTAATAACTATAGATATTTGGGCATGGACCTTAAATTCAACTTGTCTTTCAAAAAACATATAGAAAATAAATTAACTACTTCTAAAATGGCGATTTCTTCAACATGGGCAAGGTACATAAACCACCCCAAAATTTCAAACAGCAACAAACTAAAAATATTTAATGCAGCATCAAAATCTATTATGTTCTACGGAGCCCAAATCTGGGGTTTTAAAAAATATGACGAAGTTGAAAAATTGTTTAGGTTTTTTATAAAAAAGATGCTTCATTTACCAAGCAACACACCAAATTACATGCTTTATATTGAAACTGGCTTAAACTCTTTATACGTTAATACTTTAAAGCTCCACTTTGATTACATTAATAAAGCACTGCACATGCCTAGTTGCAGATTGCCACGTATTTTAGCTGAAAAGGTAATAGCAAAAAAGACGTATTGGGCAGAGGAATGGATCACTTTACGTGGAAATATTAAATTTGTACCCGACAATGCTGAAAATCCTATATGTTTATACTCAAAACAAATTCTAGACCTTTTATCAACTAAGGAAAGAGAAGATTTATTGGCTAACGCAAGAAACTCTCAATTTCACGATTTATATTCGCAGGTTGATTATTGCATGAAACCCCTTTCTGCTTTAGATTTGTCTTCTCGAGCTGCAAGTTTAATAATAAGAGCAAGAGGTGGATTATTAGATATTAATGCCAGAGCCTTCAAAAGTTCATCAGTTGGCCTGTGCTCACTTTGTAACCTAGACGCTACAGAAAACACTCTACACCTAATTGGAATTTGTCCAATATACTACGAGTTCAGATTAAAATATTTTGGAAAAACTACTTTAGATTTGAATGAAGTTCTGAATATATTAAATGGTGCTGAATATGATTACTTTACATTATATAAATATTTGGAAATTTGTCTTAAATACAGGAAACTATTATTAAATGAATTTGAATAAACTCTGTATATTATTGAATTTAATAACCTCTTTATTACAAATTGTATGAAAAAAAAAAAAAAAAAAAAAAAAAAAAAAAAAAATCTAAGAAATTTAGAAACAACGTAATAAATGAAATAACTCATAGCTTTATATATGCCAATCTGGCTCACAACTATCATGTTATGCCAAATATAGATGATATAGTAATATTTAATCTCTAAGATTGTAAATATGTAATATAAATATCTATTAAATAAATAAAATAAAAAAAAAACATTATTTTCCGATCCCGTATCTAATTCCATTTCAAACGGTTTCTTATGTACAAAAATTTTAACTTTAATCGGTCCATCATTGTTACTAGTGATGGAAAATAAACTTAAGTCATTATTTTCAATAAAATTAAAATTATGCGATTTACACATTTTTTTCAAATGGCCCTTTTGCCTACACTTATTACATTTATAGTTTCTAAACTTACAGTTCTCGCTTCTATGGTCACTGTATCCACAAACCTTGCACTGCTGATGTGTTGACTTTTGCGGCTGTTGTGTTGTTTTCTGTTGTTGTGTTGCTTTATATTGCTGATGTTGTTGTTGTTTTTGCTTCCATCCCTCTTTTCGTTTAATAAAATTTAACGACTCCTCTTTAACGTCTGCAACTTCATACTGGCGCTTGGTATATTCCACATTATTGGCAATTTCTACCACCTTATCAAAAGTGCAGTGAATCGATTCCAAAAATATTTTGTCCCTGGCCGGACCTTTTTCCAACCCCATCACAAATTTATCACGAATAGCGGTTTCCAGATTTGTACCAAACTCGCAGTACACCGCTAACGAACGCACTCTAACGGCCCATTCGTTTACCGTTTCAGTGGGTAATTTACATGCATTGTAAAATTTAAACCGCTCTGCAAACCCAGTTGTTGCAGGCTTAAAATGACGACTCATCGCTGCCAAACATACCTCAAATGTGGTTACAGCCTCTTCCACTATTGCTGGACTCACAAGGTTTTGCAACAAGATGTACGAGGTTTCGCACAACGATGTTAACAGAATCGCTTTTTTCTTTGTCGCATCTTTTACATCGTTCGCGATTAAAAATTGTTCTAATTGGTTTTTAAACACCAACCAATTTTTTTGTGTATGGTCGAAATACGGCACTTTTCCAATTATTGCCGTAGCCATGGCTTTACCTTTATGTAAATTTTTTATACACACTTTTATTTTTTAACCTCGTCGCCACTGTAGTGAACTCAGAGTTGAGTTCAACTTTTTTTTTTATTTAAAGTAAAGTAACTTATTTATTGTACAAAGATTTATTTATTTATTAATAACTTTTAAATATTTTCACAATACAATAATTTTACTTAGTTTTAAGTTTTAATATGTAGATCTTAGCTTTTATTTATTTCTTAGTTTTAAGTTTTAATTTGTTAATTGTTTAATTATGCGTAAACGTCTTGTTGGCTTGCCTTCTTCCTTGTGAATGCGTTTCTTTTCTGTATAACATAATTTGTATTCTATTTGTTTTTGCTGTTTAACCGTTATTATTTTATTCTTTAAGTGTGTACTAAAAATGTAAAAAAGCGAGCAAGGAAGAATGCAAAACAACAAAAGCATGAGCTTAAAGGTATTCAATCTTACACAATACTACATGACTTCAAAAGTATTAAATCTTAAAAGTATTTATTCTTAAACACTACTACAATAACATAATATAAAATGTAAAACTATATATCATATTTAACTTATTACAAAATGTTTCTATTTACTTTATGAACCGTTGTAACAAAATTAGTATTTATGTTTAACTTTTTGATCTCAGTTTGTTTAATACAAAAATTTTCCAAATACTATGTACTCTAGGTCTTTTGTATAATTTTGAATTGTTTTTTTTTTATTTTAAAATATATATTATATTTTTTGTTATTTTTTTTTATTTAATTTATTACAAAATACGCAATTTTGTATAATTTTTTATTTATTTTTATTGAACTGTTTTTTAGTTATAATAATAGTTATATTATGTGTTTTGTATTATTATATAGTAGGTTAGCAAAAAAGTTTTATTTAATGGAATTTTTATAAATTTAAAAATGCATTTTTTTTATTATTTTGAAATTTAAATGTCCTAACGTTCATAAATTTGGATGAAATTACATTTTAAAGCTAGAAATAAAACAGAACAAATAATTTAAAAAAAATTTAAATTTTTGTTTAGGTTTGTTAATTTTTGGCTAAAAATTTATTCCTATTATAAAAAATTGGATAAATTATTAAAAATTAAACTTATTATATGTTTGTTAATGTACATTACAAAATCCAATAAAAATGTATTTCTTTTTATCTATCTTAGTTCATTTTCTTTTCTTTTAAAAATGTTGCCCCTTTTTACTGCCAAAATACCCTTTATGTGCGACTTTTTTTCAAAAATCCCCTTTTTGTGCGACTTCTTTAAAATTTCCAGCGGTAACGCTGAGTTGAGTTGCATTCGGTTATTTCGAATTTTGTCTTTGTTTTTGTCATTTGTGTCTGAAAGAAAGTTGTGTTGACGGTCTAAACCAATATCATAATAAAATCGATGGAATATTTAAGTTCTGAAAATCGAATTGAATCTCTATAAGATTTTGGCATACTCAATATTCAATACTTCTTTTGTGGCCCTAGGTTTTATTTGGCGCCTTCGCAGCCTCTTGTTTCTTCAAGAAATCTGTTGGTAGCCCATTTAAGGCTGTCAAGAGGGCCTTAGATGCTGTTCTAAGACCACAAAATTGGACATTACCATCCTTCAGTCTGGACTACGACTTAGTTTTTCCCATCATTTTATATTGTGTGCGTCATTTGAGTGGCGTGGACCATACAGTTCAAATTTGACTGAGAATTATTAGACATCGCTAACACATTTCGAACGAAACAAAATATACAAAAAAAAATTTCCCTGGCGACTTATTCTCCGCAATCTTCAGGCGAAAACTCTGAGAGTAAAAATAAAATTGTCATGAAATGTTTCTCAAAAATCTATCGTTCGAAGTCGAATTTAAATTGTAGGTCTAACCACCCACGGATAAAATTAACACGTTTGCGTCATGATTGATATGAGAAGTTAGGTTGTAAACCTGACTACTAGTACGTAGACAGCCAGCCAATATTGTTTTCAAATCCCGTTAGATGCTATCACTATGCTTTAGATATATCAATTCCTCCACAAAGTTACAGTGATGTGAACAACTATTTCTATTGCTTTTTCTCATACCTAACGGGAATCAGAGATATTTCTGTTCTATTTTTTGATCTAATGTTTAAGAGTTATACCAAAACTCTGTAGAGCTCTCAACTCTCTTGCATTCATGCTTATAATTAGCATCTAAAGGATAAGGCTTTGGCCAAAAGGCTTTTACGATCTAAATCTCCATAAATGTACATGAATGGACTCTTCCTCTATAATCCTATAATCTTTCTTCCAGTCTTGATATAATGTGTTCGATTGCTATGACAACTTCTAGAATTTCCGCCTGACTGGACTCTCGAAGATGATTCTTTCATATTGGTTCAATAAATTAAGACACTTGCTCGTGCACCAAACCATTCGGCAGTCCGATTCCAGTCCGATTCTAAGTGTATCGTAGAAACAAACTTTTGTGGTCATCTTATTCGTCATCCTGAAACGCTAAAGAAAGGAATCATTAGGAACTTATATGAGGGGCAATCATTAATGGCCGAATATAAATGAATTAATGCGTAATGACTGGAAGTAGTGTTGCTGTCAGAAGTGAGAACTAGAAGTAGGGCGATAACTAATAAAAATATAATCCGGCTGTTAAATAATTTAGACCAGTTCCGAGTTTAGTTGTTAATGACATCATGGATCGATATAGGAAATGGGCACTGGACATGATACACAAATGAAATAGAAACACAAGCATACTTCGTCATCAAGTCCTCATCGACAAGTAAAAACTTTCTTTCAGAGCATACCCTGGTTAATGTGAATCGTTCTAAAGTCTATTTTAAGAATTTTGAAGTCAAGGCGGCTGTAAGTTAAGTCTAGTGTTTATAAATTTCTGACAACTGGATACGGAGTTTTTATTCCGAAAACCACAGAGAATACCCACAGATCGTATTTAAGTCAGCGCTGATATGAAGCTTGGGTGTGAATAAACTCTTAATGAAATTATCCGAGGGTATGCTTGATGGCTAAAGGAAAATTTGCAGAGACACTTTGCAAGCCCACAAACGATCATAATATTATAACATTTCCTAAATGGAAAAATATTCGAGAGATAATATCCAAGAAACAGATGGCAAAATACTACTGAATGGTTAATTGGCACGGAAGGTACATATAGGAAGCATTTTAGGAAAAGTCAGACAAGCCTTAAGGATATGCAGTAGGTAAATCAAGGAGGTATAATTCAAGGTTTCAAGGATCCAAGTTTGCTGTTCATGTGAGAATTGTTGGCAGTGTCTGTGTCTGCCCATATCTTCAGAGAAGATTAGCTTCTAGATCCCTGGTGGGCCCAGAATCATTCTGTGAGAACGCGTTTATGGAAACGTATGGGTATATAAGAAGAGGCAAAGTCTCCTCTCAAAACATACTATGTTAGCAAACGGCCTTTTGATAGGCCGCTGCAGACTCAGAAAACCTCTTTTTAGAAGGGGTATCGTTTTGAAACAATATTGATATCCTCTAAATATGAGAATGAATCACATTAACACGTACTTAAACTTACGTACTTTAGCCGTAACACGCAACGAAACAATTTTTTTTCTGCTTGTCTTTAGCAAGACCCATGTGTATTAGATATTGTGGAAGAGTTCATCGAATCTTATAATTGTTTTAGTAGCTGCTTTAAAAACTTTCCAAGTTATCTGTGCATATGCAAGCAATTCTTTTGATTTGTTTTTTTTTACAAAAAGCCTTTAAAGTTTTGTAGAACAAGGGATAATTTTGCAAAAACAAAAGTTAGTAAAACGGATTAAAATTGGCTTATAATGACGACCAAATTGAAAACATCATGCAAAAGTTAATAAATAGGAGGATGATGGTAAAAGACTTCAAGTTAAAGTAGCAAAATTTGCAAAGGTTTTATCAACGAGTATGAATATGTTTAAAATACAAATTTATTGCTTTCAATTCAAGTTTTGTTTTACAAGGGAATAAATACGACTTTTTATGTTATTGCAGCAAAAAACACCTCAGATAGATAGGCAATAGAAATACATTTAATGGCTCAACTCATTTACAATATTTATTTCGTGCTGTCTTAACACATTGTTGACCAGTCACGAGTTAATTCGTGCTTTCAGGCCCAAACGTTGCTGACCGATCACGAGTCAACTCGTGATTGCAGTTGCACTAGCAATTTATGAAACCTAGGGCAATATAGAATACAGCAAAAGCTTTGTTCATCGTACACATAATCCTGACTTCGGAAAGACATTTATGAACCTGCTATTAAACCAGCAAAACCGCAAAAAATAAACGTGCAAGAACATGATAGTGAGAGTGATTTTGAAGATGAGTGGATTGAAGTGGATATTACACCAACTTTGAAGGATTATGTAAATATTTCTGATGTATCTGACGAACTTAGTGATGTGCCGAGTATTAGTAAAGTAACGGATTTACTTCAGTTCCACATTGAATTACGAAGTAATAGCCGGTGCCATGAGATAGTGTCAGCGTAAAATAGGCAGTCAACAATATGTTAAAAAGTTTTTCATCCAACAAAAAACAAGAACCTACAAAATTTATAATACATGTCACCATAGCTATTGTAAAAAGGTATACAACGAATATTTCCAAACTTTCCAAAAACTATACGTAACATAAAATGTAACTCATAAATCTTTATTACCATACCAGTCGTTTATACGTTTATATGATCGTCTATTCATTCTTCCATTCATTTGTTCTGCTGCCTAAAACGTAAAGTGTATGTATAGATGCAAATGTAAATCCGAAATTTACCAGCTCATAAGTCAAAGCTTTAACAGTTTTCCCTTGTTATTATATTAGCATTTCTATTATATTCATGTTCTATTCTATTTTACCACTTTTACACACAACCACTTCTCCATATCTACAGCCACAAATGATGGTAAGCAGGCGGTAAATGTATGTATGCATCTTCAAATATCGTCCATATGGAATACTGTAGACAGTGTATCTTTTCTTCTTCTTCTTTTAAGCTTAGTGGGCTCGTTTTAAAGGTTAAATAAACATAAAGTTGTCAAAAGGCACACACATAAATGAGTATAAAATATATATGTATGTTGGCACCAATATAGCGAACAAAGTGAAAAAATTAGCAAGCCAATCTTAAAGATAAAATAAAATCGAACAAGTCGTTTATTTTGCAACGAAACCAAACAGATTAAGGCAAAGAACAAAAAAAGAATTAATGGGAGTCCATACACTCACGCCTGCGTCTATAAAGACACGAAATATCGGCTGTTTCATAGCTGTTTATTAAAGTTTGTCCGCTGAGAATCTCTAACTGTGTTCACACTTCTATTCAGTAAGGTCTTGGCAAGTAATATTTAATGGTCAGCACAACTCGTCCAATAAAATAAAAATAAATAAATGAAAGCAAATCGGTTCGTGAGTATTTCTTCTTTTACGTTCAACATAATTCCTATCAAGAGATTCATCAGTCGACTAAAATTTCGGGAAGATAGTTACCCAGGCGTAGTATGTGGAAAAATAAATTAGCTACTTACGCAACAAAACCCAGTTATATTCGTACTATTTTCAGGTTCTAATAAAACAATGTAATTTTCCAACATTTGAAGGACCTACAATTTACTATCGAATCCGGACGAAAGATTTTAGAAAATCTTTTTATAGCAATTTTATTTACTCCCAGAAATCTGCTGATAGAAGAAATATTCTTTCATATTTCGTTTTGTTCTAGATGTCTGACCTATGGTCTATAGCTAACACACTATCTACTAGACTACGGAGACAAAACCCAGTTATGCTCAAACAATTTTGAGCCATTGTTTGATGCCAATAAATAAGCAGCCATATGAGCAGCACCGGAAGTCTGTTAGGTAGTAGTTAGGTGAAGGTGACTGTCTACACAAAGGGGTTTTGGTAGACACACTCAGATCATATAAGGCCTACTGTGATACTAAAATACCAGTACTTACTAATGCACATACATACATACATACATCATTGGTCTTTACAACTATTCAATAAAGATTACCACCTAGCTTCCCACACCACTTATAATGTGTGTGTTAACATTATCCATGAATGTCGGGACATACAGTTAATGAATGACACATATTTGAGAAACTTTTGCATGGCAATTATATTTACTCTCAAAGTTTATGCCAGAAATCTGCTGAGATGAAGTCGCCGACAGAAATATATATTCCTATTTCGTTTTATTGAAGTTATCTGACTTGGGATTTGAACCGTCGCACATTGGAGTAAAATGGGAATTAAACGGAAAATGAAATTCTTGAGTACCAAATATTTGTTTACATGAGCTAAATGTGCACAAAATTCTGCTTCACTTTCTTAAAAAAGTGTGCCACTAGTATTTACTGTTACATTACTACGTCTTTTTGAAGTCTGGGCTCAAATTGCGGCACTCGTGATCGAATGAGCATTCGTATCGAGTAAAATTTCGATTCGTATCGAATAACCAAATTACGGCATTCGATAGGTATCGAATCGAAATTTGCAAAAAGAATGTAAAAGATTTTTTGTTTAGTAATAGTACAAAGAGATATGATTGGTACATTTGTAAATAAAGTAAGTAAAATTAGAGAAAAATATTTAAATATATTAATTATAATATTATGTAATTCAATTCTTTGTACTTTGAGAATAGGAATTAGCTAAGAAAAATTATTGTTGTTTTTTAAGAGCTCATGCTCACTCGTTTTAATTTGTAATTCTACATTTTTAATAGCCATGTTTGCAGCATGTTCTTCTTCTCTTAGTTTAAAAGATTTTTCCTGCAACTCCAAAAGGCGATCTAGCTGCGAATTTCACATTTTGTGATATTATTCAATTTTATTTATGCTGAGCGTTAATTTGCTTTTGGCTTTTGAAATCGTTCTTTGTTTTTTAGGATTAGGAGTTTGTTTTCCTATACTTTCAGGTTAAGAATTATCATATTCGCGGTTTTGACCTAAAATTCTTTGTAAACTTTTTTCCACTTAGAAGTCTTTCTTCGTTTGAATCTTTTCCTTTCCAAAAATTTTTACTGTTAGCATGCCTTCAATGCTGGCTTCTATACCGAATGCTTCAATTAATTGTTCATCTGCATGAGACAAAGGTATTTCCTCATAGGACCACCACCGGTTTTTTTCTTTGATTACTTGTTAAATGAAACCTTTTTTACGTTATGTTTTTGGTCAGCGAAAACGTTAAAAATGTGTAAAAAAATTTTATTATAAATAAGAAAGAAAAAATTCACTAGTTCACGTTTCGCCATGTCACATCTTTAATAGGTGGACCACATGCATTCAAACGGTTGGACAATTCTTCCCACAATCTTTTAGTTGTTTCTTTTCCCTGTCCACAATTGGGCAGCAAGTTTCTTAGCTAAATTAACATATATTGTGCCATAACGTCCTTTTGCTCACCGTTTATTTTGTTATTTGTTCTGAAAGGGAAAATTATATTTATACACTTACTTTTTTGGCAATATTATTATAAACAAAAAAATTTGCCGTTTATTTCGTATTAAAAAAAGCGTGTGCAATTTCGATTGCTCATTTAGTATCGAATGAGATTTCGAGAGATATCACTCGAAAGGGTACTCGTTATCGAATGACAAAATCTCAAATTTCGATACACCTGACTCGTTAACGACTGCGGTGATTTCAAATACTAAAATTTCGATCAACTTCATTCGATAACGACTGCGGCGATTTGGCCCCTGAGCTTTTTGATATTTATTTATCTTTCGTGAAAAAACTATATAATGTTTATTATTAAATTTTTTGTATAAAATTATAAGACTATATTTATTCAATCATAGGTACAAACGTGAATACAATATTTATTTCTCGAAGAGAACTTTATGATATAATTGCAAATTCTTTACTGAAAAAATTGCATTTACAGGTTAGATTCGTCAATAGGTTTCCCGCGCCAGTCTGGTGTTAAGCGTGGTCGATCGAAAGTTGATTTCGAGGATTGCAGTGATAGAAGCAAAAACCAAACGACAAAAGAGTAGAGGAAAGAAAATGCCTCATCTTTGCTGGCGCGGACCAGAAGTAATAAACTACTCTTTAACACCAATATGGCAGTTAACTGATGAAGCGCAAGAATCCCGAAACAAAGACTGCAACTGAAATAAAAACTTGTTTGATACTCAAAATGATTTATTCTAATTTGTATTAACATTTCTATGTTCAATTATAATTTTATCTATTGGTAGATAATCTTTGAGAATAGGATTGTAAAACTTTGTCAGAACATATATTTTGATGCAGTACATCAGAATCAATCAAAAACTTAATTTTGAATTTTATGGTTGTTAGGGCCTTATGCATTTCAGGTCACGATTTTTTTTATTATTATTATGGATTTATCTCCTTTAAGCGAAATAAACCAAAAAAAGTTAAAAAAGCAACCAGGAAAGCTCCCACGATTTAATTCCCATTTCAGGCATCAAAAACCTCATTGTGCGTCGCCTCACACTAATAAGTTAATATATTACCTACTAAACTACGGCGGCATTCATCAAGTTATACACCAAACATGTGATCGAGTCTTTGCCTGGTGGGACACACATAAACGTATGCATTTATGTACTGTATGTGTATGTGATTAGGTGGACCGTTACCTATTTGTATATACTCAGATGTTTATTCAAATTCTTGTGTAAATTTAACTGAATTTCTTAACAGACAACCTACAAATTTGGAGGTTTATCCTCATAAATCTTGTTTCTACTTTTGAACTATATTTGTAAGTCTATGTGCCATTGATGTGTGTTTATGTATGAATGCATGTATAAAAAACTTTCCTTACCTTGCCCATTGTGCTACCACACCAATGTTTTAAGTTTTCATTTTCTTCTTTTTGTGTTGTTCAAATCGCAAAATATGTTCCAAATTCTTACACGTTTATCCATTACCTGTATTGTGGCACTTACACTGGCAACAAGTTTATGGAGCCTTTCAACCATGTTGAACGTATGTAATCCTTTTGGTTATGTCTTATAATTAGAATAAGACCATTGCAACCAGTCACTGAAAACAAAATTATTTTGAAGGTGTTTTCATCTGGATATTTATTTCTTACATTGGAGTGTAATTTTGTTATCAAAATAAAATTTATTTACTTTTTCTTTCGATTTGCAAGATATTAAGTTTTCAAGTTAAATTTATCGTTTTTAAAGATAAAATTGGTAGAACAATCAAATTAAAAGGATTCAAAAGATTCATTCCAGGTAAGTTCTCTCAATGTTTGTGATGGGAAACCTTTAATGAGAAACCCAATTTTAAGTTTGCTAGAAAGGAAGACGGAAATCATACAAATTCCGGAATTTCAGACGTAAGCAATGGCTTTCCTCATGACTTAAGGGATAATGTATAATGAATGCTTTTAATGACAATCATTGAATAGTCATCATGACGTCCGTCAAAGTTCAGAACTCCTTGTTGGGGTACCCATTAGTAACCATGCTAAGAGTTTTTTAAGTCCTCAACCTTTATTTATAAACCTTCTGTCATTAATGTTTCTGAGAAACTACTCCAGGGTGTTGAAAAATGTGAAAAGTCTGAACAGTACCAGCTCAGATGCAACTAGATTCTAATAGTAAAGTTTCCGACAGTTTAATTTAGGTCCAACTATAAAGCAATTTTCAAAACAGGACCCATTTCGTCTCACACTGTTGATGAAAACAATAATTATATAAAATAAGCTCAACTTTTTGAAGTCAAGCTGCAGTACTTGCCAAACCATTCCAGTTATTGATCCAAAAAAATAAAATTCCTTTTGACTGTTCCACTTGTTCTTTAATGCTGCCATTTTGCTGTTGAGTGACTGGGTTGTTGTTTTGAAAGTATTTAATTTTTATTAGTTATTCGATGCCAACATATTTTATTTATTGTCTCGAAAATATGATAAATAAAAGAAAAAACAAACTACAATCTAAAATGAATGACTCTTTAGAAAGTCAAAGTATATGAGAGAAAGCGGTAGAGAAAGCGATTGTTTTTGTATCATTTTAAAATACGATATTTGCATGAGATGGCATATTGCGTGTTGAAAACGGTTTTCGAACCAATTTCAATTATCAATTTTTTCTCTTTTTTATTATGTTTCTAATGGCAATAACTGATAAACACCTGAGTAGTGTGATACGGTTTTTTAATAATTTTAATAAAAACAAGATGTTACATTTATGCTTCACTTTTCAAATTTTTTTCTATGTTTCTTTAAAAAAAAGGACCCCTTAAGAGATACACAACTAACCCGTATTTAATTAAATTATAACAGTTTCCATACGTAATTTAACATTTGAGATAAGATTCGTTTGCAGTTTTAGCAGAAGCCACTAAAAACCAGAGAACATAGGTAGGTTCGATAACTTTATTATACATCTAATAAGGAACCATATCGTGAAAACTCTGAGTGTATAGAAAATAATTTAATTATGGCTTCACTCCAAAACGGATACATATCACCTGAGGCTTTTGTATACCTCGACAGGAATGATTATATCTGTTTAGACGGGCCAATATCATAGCAATTCAAAGCAATCAACACTAGCGTTTATACAAAAGATAAAAATATGTTTCCAAACGTAAATATTATAACATTTTGGTGGCTTACAAACTAAGTTGAACATCCTCTTCTTTTTACCCTTAATAACTTTTATTTTTAATTTTTTGACATATTTAAGTAAGGTTTTTTGCTTATTTTTCCTTTACATTAAATAACAAATATGTACATACAAATGTAAATATTGTATAAATAATTGGAATTTATGTAGAAATATAAATATTGTGATAATTATTGTACTAGAGAGCTCCAATTTGGGACAGTGTATGAAAGTCTATTATTGTTTATTTAAGTCTAAGAATAAATATTTTTGTTAAATAAACCAATTAAAAAAAAAAAAAAAACAGAGAACAGGAAGCTAACGTAAGAAAGAGCCAATGAAAAAATATTATTTTTATATTATATATTTTATATTATATTACATATTTTTGAACGAAACATCGATTTTTGGTTAAAAAAAATCATTTTATTTTTTAATACATTGGGTTTTAATTGTTATCGATATTGATAACCATATTTTGAAACCAGACAATATCATATTGTTCGAAACATTGAGAAACATCGATGTTTACATTTATTATTGCAGTGTTGGTTGTGTATTTTTGTATACTTGTTTACCATTTTTTTATGCTGGTGTTTGTTGTTATATTAAGCTGTACGATAATTTGTAAACAGGTTACCATTTAGGCTACCATTTAGGCACATTGTAATATATCCAATATTTCTAGAGAAAACCATTCCGAGTCCAAAATAAATACTGCTATTGCAGAATTCTTTATATTAGGGAGCTCAATCAACGATGTCAGAAAATGAAAGGTCAGAAAATTCCATCCCTTCATGACAAGAGCAGAGCACTGACAAATGATCTTATACCCATTGCTCGCGTAGAAATCATTAGTTGGAGTACAAAGTCTTTCGGCATGACTACCAAGGGGACAGTGGCCCGTAAGAATCCCCCAATTTAGTCAAATAAATATATTATGGACGAAATCTGAATGAATAGTTTGGCGGAAAACTATTTGGCTTTCCAGGCTCTAAGTTGACTATCATGCATTGTGTTATATCTTCGATCAAACGTTTCGTACGACAGACGAAAATAGAAGACCTCTATGGGTATGATTTTAGGGCGGGTGAGCGTTAGATCGTCTATTGGCCCATATCTCCATCCTCGAGATGCTCCATGAGTATGTGCTACAATTGTAAGAAGAACGAGCAACATTGCAATGGGATTTGAATATTCGAATAACAAAACATTCCAAATTCCAAGCAATAATTAGAACTTAATTACACGAAAGTTAGGAGCAAAAATTTTTTATTTCCATACTTTTCCAAAAACTCGTTAATGGCAAGGATACTATAGGATAGTCTATTTTCCCTTAAATTTGCATTCTAAATTTTAAATATTTTTCGACGGAAAACGCATTTTTTTGTCGTTCTCTTACCATTTATGCGGGTTAATTCATTCCACAAGTTTTCCTCTATCACCTCATATACACAATTACCCCTTACCACTAATGACTTTCAAAAATGACTTTGTCGTTGGCCTAGTCGGTCATGTTTATGATTAAATATCTACGCATGTACGACAGTTTGAATGTAAGTTAAGCTAGACTGTGTAACCATCATAAATATTGCAGCTACTGACCCAATATCAAAAAAACTTTTTTTAATTAAGCTTATATTGATGACTCGGAATGACATGTCGTCCATGATGATGACTACCAGCGTGAGTGAGGATGAGTATGGAGATAATCATGTAACATATATTTCATTTTATTTTTTGTCATGTTTAACCAAATTTTATTCTCATCCTAGTGACATCAATGGCATGAGTAATCAGATTTTGTAATTAGTTCTGAAATGCACCAAGTATACCCATAAAAAGAGAGAGTGAGATGGAGATATGTGCACATACCAAAAAGGAGAATATTTTAGAGTGATTGTTATAGTTATTAAGGATGTAGGCAACCCAGAAACAAGAACGAATTATTGAAAATGCCTAAATTAAAGTCGTAAGCATATTGATATGATTCTAAAACTATACAGGTTTAATTCTGACAGCCAAACTAAACATTAACGGCACTGTAATTAAACCAATCGCCGTAGGCTAGTAGCCCATTAGGCGTGAGGCCATACATTTAAAAATATTTCTTCGGCGAGTTCCTCTCGCCAGATATTTGGCAAAAACTCTGAGAGTAAATAAATTTGCCATGCAAAGTTTCCCAAATATCTGTCGTTCGTAGTCGACTTTAAACTTTTAATGGAACTCCCTAGCAAAGCTACTTTCGTTCTGCAAGACTTCAATTTATTTCGGTCTGGCAATTTCCTAAAACATACTGTTGATTTGCTATTGTTCTTAATTTTTTTTCTTGTTATTTTTTTTAATACGTTATTCAGTCTGATTCAATTGTGCAAATAGTTGCCCAGAAGCGCTTCATTTGTTGTGTTGTGATTTGTGGATTTTTCGCATACATCTGCGACTTAGGAAAACAGCTCAAGAAAAATTCTAATGAGCTGATATCGCACTATCTGTATCTCGATTCATATCACCTCCACGTCAAATGACCATGCCCTCAAATCGCTCGTGTGGAATAGGCAATATGGCTTGAGTTGTGTGGCACATAATGCCGACCGGAGAAAACACATGGAAGTTATCGACCTATTGTTCTTCCTGTTGACAGTGATCGACTGGCTAAAGTCTTTCGCAACGAAATAAGTCTGTTTGTTCAAAACCCACACTAAATAGCAACTTTCTCAGGATGCATCGGAATTTATTAGATCTCGTGTGGATTGGAATCGTAACAAAGTCAATAATTTTGTCTGTTTACGTCCCATTAATGCAAAAATGAACCTCATAGATTCCATTCGGGTGTTTGTTGATCGGGTACTGAAACGCTGAGCTTGAATTAATCTGGCACATTGCGAATAGTCTTTAGGGTAGGACGACTGTTGAAGACAGTTAAGGAGCGTACTGGCAAAGCGCGATATATTGTCCAAGTAGAGCAAGTACTGTTGTATGCCGTATATATTCATGGTGATTTGGAAAACTGACTGAATAAATTACAACTAATTGCAGCTTCAATATGATGGCCTTTATCGATTGTCAAATTTCGGAAGACCTTGTTGAAACAACCGATTCTAAATTTTCAAATTTTCGTTGTTATTCTCAGAGCTGCTTTATTTACTGACATGAAGTAGTTAAAAGGTTTTCTACTCTTCGGAGGCGGAATGAGATTAGTAGCTGACGAGCCGACTTCCCTATTACGTTGATATTACAATAAACCTGATCTCTTGAAATGTTTTAACTGGAGTACATTAATGAATAATTTCTTAGAAATAAAATGGACATCACAAACACCCATTCCTACTATACACAGGCGCGCTTTACTTGCCCATATTATATTACGATATGTTTTTGGACAATTGAGTGCACGCATACGAAAGGATTGTAGGCCACTAAGTGTGCAAAGAGCTATTTAAGTAACTGTATTTCACACTATATAACATTAGAAAGCACATACTTACACTTATATACAACACAAATCAAATTAATTAGCATATGAAAATTTACATACTAACATTTCAATAACATGGACAAATCTATGCAAATTAACCACAATTAAAGTTTTAAGCTGCATTGTGTGTTTTCAGAGTATACCTTATTGAATACGGTTTTAGATTTATTTAATTAAAAGAACTTTGTTCATAATAGAACAAATCGAAGAATCACGATTTCCTTTCGATATTAATTGATTGGCTGCCATACGGCAAGCATTTATAGAAAGATATTGTTACGTTTTTACCCTTTTAAAAACGTTTAGAATATGAGTTCGTAAATTGCAAATGAAATAAAAATAAATTTTTGTTTAATTTTAGATAAATTATTTATTGTTCGCACAAGTCCGTGTTCACGACTAGATGTAAACAACAAATTCTTTACACCCTTCTGCGTAAACACTAACAATTGTTCGTTAGATCTTTAGAACGGAGATCTTCAAACCACGATTATTCTCTTCACATACAACGCGTCTTCACACAAGACTGACTGAATTTTTATTGATCCCGCTGCCTGCTTTGTCTTGCCTTTTATATCGCAGAGTAAACGCTTTGATGAATGCTCTTGAAGGAGAATGACTGCCTTCGCGAAATCTCTATAAATGTAAACATGTTGTTAACGTTATTGTTGTTTGTGTATTTTGCTTACGTTTGCAGTGTTGTTGTTGCCTGTTTGTTTACTTGTTTATCACTTTTTTATACTGATTATTATTTTATTTGTTTTTTTTTTTTTTTTTTTTTTTTGTTTATGTTTATTTATTTACAATATATAACAATTTTCTTACTATAATAAACTCTAGTATAATACATATTTACATATATACAAAGTCCCAGAAACGAGCTCTCGAGTATTATGGCTATAATATTAATTTTGATTTGCAAATACAACAAATTTATATATATTAAAAAAAAAAATATAAAATTATATTTATATTTGTAATGAAAAATTGTGAAGAAAAACATTACTTATATATAATACAATATTAAAAAAAAAGTCTTAAAGATAAAAAAGGGGTTTTATATTTTACTACTCCTTTATCCACCAAAACTTTTTGGTTTTTGATCTTTGTAATATAAGAGAATCTTTATTCGATATACTTCTATCATACCTGTTACAGAAATTTGATAAATTATTGCAGTCCACAGCTTTGACATTGGCACGTCTATAATTATGATAAAAAATTGGAATACCATTGTTTTCTTGAATTATCTTTAGCCTGTCTAATAACAAAAATGATTCGGGAGGACCGAAGCCATTTTGTAGAGCATTAGATATATAATTGAAATTTGTATAATACGGTGCCATAATCAAATTATTTTCATTACATGAAATACATCTCAAAATATAATTTCTAATTAAACTTATTATAAAATTGTCTATTCTTATAATATTTGATATATCATACAATTTTTTATTAGATATATATTTTACATAGTTGCTGTCTGATGATCTAAATAATCCTGTGCAAGCTCTCAGGCATTTTCTTTCAAATACCCTTATTTTTTCCATGTAGGAAGGAGCGATATTAAACCATATCGGACACCCATATGTGAGGATTGGCCTAATAAGCGATTGATACATAATTATTTTGATTTTAGGCTTTAAATATTTTGAGTAAAATAATTGTTTGTACATAAAAAAAGCTTTTCGTGCTTTACTTATGGCTTCAATGACATGATTATTATAATATAGGAATTTATCCAATTGAATTCCTAAATATCTAACAATTTGTTTGTTCGGTATATTGACATTATTTAAATTCGATTTAATTCCGAATGATTTCCAATTTCTTTTGATGTTATTGTTACATTTATTAACTGGTGGTCTGAATAAAATTGTTTCGCATTTATTAATATTTATCTTCATAAACCAATTAACTGAAAACTGCTCTACTATATTGAAGTACTCTTGAAGTTTGGAGTTTATTTTTACAATAGTATCATCAGCATGATGTATAATGATATCATCTGCAAAAGCTATAATGTTGTCTATTTTTTTAATCAAATCCAGTATATAAATATTAAATAGTGTAGGAGAGTTTACCGTGCCTTGTTTTAATCCATTAACAATGTTAAAAGATATTCTACTTTGGTAGTTTTGGTAATATACCTTGAAAGATTTATTACTTATCATATTATAAATAAGCAATATCATATAAAAAGGAAATTCAAGATCTATTAATTTATATATTAACCCTGGGATCCAAATGTTGTCGAAAGCTTTTTCCATATCTATTAAACACGCTCCTGTGCATAATTTTTTGTTCCAGTTCCAATTAATATTAGAAGTGAGAAGGTGTATTGCATTGACTGTCGAATGCTTAAATTTAAAACCAAATTGTTTTTCATCTACTTTTCCATTTTCATAACAAAATTTATTTATATTGTTATTAATGCATATTTCAAAAATTTTACTGATGTTAGGCAGTAAGCTTATAGCACGTAGATTTCTTGGATCCGACAAATTTTTGTCCTTTTTTGGTAAAAAAATAACTTTTGCATTTTTCCATGTATCGGGAAAATACGAATTGTTTAACATATTATTAAAAAGAGAACAAAATTCCAAAATCAAAATTTCAGGTATGTTTTTTAGAACAATATTAGGAATACCATCGTTTGCTGACGATAATTTGGCTCTCAACTTAGAAAGAATAAATAGCATTTGGTCTTTAGTTATAAAATATCCATTAGCCTGTAAGTCACTCATGTTATGAGACATTTTTTCCGCATTAAAAAATGTGACAGTAGTTGGATTATTATCGAAATCATTTTTAATTCTTAAAAATCTGTTAAACTTGTCATGTGTAAATGTGTGCTATTATTTCTATCTATTTCTTTATGGGCATGGACTGATTGTAGAAAAGAACCAATCGCATCTAGCATTTGATTATGATCACGAATAATATAATTGTTGCAATTGTCTTTTTCTAAAACATTGGTATCAATAGCTACATTATCAAGTAAGTATTTAAGGTTTTGTGGAATTTTTATGTTGTCCAAATGTAATGGTTTAATTTTTTTAAAGTTTTTTTTTATTTCTTCGAACATTTTTTTGGAATCTTTTGGATCTAATTGGGAAAGTTTATCTTGTATATTTTTTTTAAAACTTTGATTATGTTTTCTTTTAAAAGTTTTTTTATTAGTTTTAGTTGAGATCGAAGTAAGTTTAATGAAGTTTCAGGTAACGTGAATTCTAGTCTGTTATGTTTTTTAATTATTGTTAAAATTTTACTTTTTTCTTGATGTAGTTTCTGCACTATTGGGCTTTTAGTTTTCTTAAAATAGTCGACTTTCTTAGTCTTAGGAGTTACCTTTTCAATAACATTTACAATTAAATTATTTAATTTGTCAATATAATTATCTATCTCAGAGTTAGAAAGATTTCGATTTTTTGGAATAAGTGTATTATTGTCCAATTTTTGAATGATTTTATACCTGAATTTTTTCCAATCCGTTCTCTTATAATCATATGTTACATTCTGAGGTTCCTCAATAAAAGAAAAAAGGTCATATTCGTTATTCATATACGCACATATTTGCAATGCTTGGTGGTCACTGTCATAGTCTAAAGTTTCTAGACAGTTTAGTGTGTTGTTTTTAGTAATTATGTGTAACCTACAATCAGCTATACATACGTCTATATATGAATTTGATTTGGGATATGAAGGCATTTCTGAAGCGTAAAATTTACATCTATAGTCTATCTCATTATCAACTAACCAGTCTTTTAATTTCTTACCTTTAATATTATCAGTAGGGTTACTCCAATCTCTATGACGGCAGTTTAAATCTCCCGCTAATATATAGTAATTGTTGATGTTGCGTAAATCTAATGCTTGGAAAAGGTTACTAAATTCGGAACTAAAACTTGTGTCATTATTTCCCGAAGGATAATAAGCAGAAATAATTACAATATTTTTATTTTCAGCCATAGGTATTCGCACTATACAACTTTCTAAAATCTGAATTGAATTAATTGTATTGTTTGTACATACGGTGTACTTTATGTTACTTTTAATCAAAATGGCTGTACCACCTCCTCTTGTTGCACCTGGTCTATCTTTTCTTATCATAACATAGTTAAAAAATTTAAGCTTATGTCTCGGGTTGAGTTTTGTTTCATTTAAAAGTACAATATCAGGATTGCGTTCTTCAAGAAATTTTTGAAGATTCAACCTTCTACTTAACGATATTAAAGAATTCACATTAATATGAATTATTTTGAGGTTTTTTAGTAAGAATGAATTATTATCCATTTTTTACACTCCTACCATGGAAAAAATAGCATCTATACGTGATGCTTGTAGGTTTAATTGTTTTTGGAGGTTTGCCACTTGATTATTTAGATTTAACAACATATTTTTTAATTCCAATATAAAGGTGTTATTATCTGAATACGAATTCATATTATTATTATTGTTTACTTTTAAAACATTAGCAAAACTTACATTTGGGCTATAAAAAGAATTTACATTAGAAGCATTATTTTTATTTTCTATTAATGATCTTTGCTTAAGTCTAAGTTTTTGTTGCAGTTGCTTATATTTTTCACATCCTTTATACGAGGCTGGATGACCGTATTTGTTGCAAAGCTCGCAGTACAATTTTTCTCTTTCTTCTTCCACTACATTTGTTAATTTACATTCATCTCTTTTATGATCGTCGTTGCATTTAACGCATTTTGAAGGTAAGTAGCAGTTTGCCGCGCTGTGGAAAAAGCCTTGACAATTGCGGCACTGGGGAATCTCTTCTCTTTTTACTTGTTCCCATTTTATCATGCGATAAAAAATTGTTTTAATCTTTTTTAATTCGTTTACACTACTTTCTGGTGTGATTTGTACTAAAAAGAAAGGCAAGTTGTACCCTTTCTTTATAGAATTTTTCGTTGTAAATTGACTAACTTTAACAAATTGTAAATCTTCAGTTTGATAATGGCAAAGTTCATTCAAAATATCGTCCGCTTTTATATCGGAGTCTAAACCCTTTAACAAATATGACTTTGTTTTTAACACTTTGGGAGTAAATGTGAAGACATTTGAATTTGTTTTAATCAGATATGCCTTCACTCTTGAAAAGTCATCTAAAGAATTCATATAAAGAGTTTTTTTATTTCTAAATTCTTTAATTTTGAAGTCTTTTATTTTTAAAGCATTTTTTATAAATTCTATTAATTCTTTAGACTCTATATCAATTATGTTAATAGGAGGAATTTTTTTGTTTTTATTTTTTTCAGAATTAATTGTTGTATTATTGTTAATTGCTGGTACAGAAGTATTTTTTTCATTTATTTTTTGTCTTTCAGGCATTGCAGCTCGTGCTAAGTTATGCTGTTGCGATTTTTTTTTTATTGTTTTTAACATGATCTTCAAATTTTTTCAGTAGTTCACCATCACATACAGTATCATTTTCAGTGTCTAGCACTTGATAATAATTGTTTTTACAATGTATGGATGCTGATTGATCCATTCTTTCGTTTTTTCTTTTGTTCACATTCTCTATGTTGATTTTGTTGGTTGAATTATTATTCTTGTTCACTGAGTCTGAAGCCTTAAGCTCGCTCATAACACAAATGTTTTAAACTTTTTAAAACCGGTTTTTTTTTTCTTTTTCACCGCTGATGCAAAAACAAAATATTATCACTTCGATTTTAAAAGAAGTAAAAATAGGAAAAGAACTTATAATATTCGACTTTTTCTCCGTAATGCGACTGATTCTCATCACGGCCACGATCGAACTCAATTTTGTTGTGGCCTTACAAATATAAATGGTGTTGACATTACTGAATCAACAGTTAAAAAATTCTGCCATATGATGTTGACCTATCGGAGATTCAAAGTGCAAAAGATTCTGAAAGTCATAGGCATCCGCATGGTATAGTAGAACTAGTTCCTGTACCACTACCTACATGAATGAAACAAGCATTTATTAGCGACCAAAAAGCAGTTAGTTTCTCTGGGTGAATAGGCGCCTAAGAAGGCCAAGTTGGGTTTGTAATAAAGTTATGGCGAACGAAGAAGAGCAATCATGGAAGGTGCCAATTGCAGAATCTGTATGAACTTAGAAATAGGAATGAGGTACAGAAGTTCTCTAACAGAGTTAAAATCCAGCGACAGACCTTCATATTCAATTATACCTGCGTTTATAAATGAAAGACTGGTTGTTTGCAATACAACACACTGAATCTTCTGGAATAATAGGAATTGTAGTCGCCTTAGTCTAGTAGGTAGAGTGTTGGCTTCTTAGACGTGAGGCCACGGGTCAAACCCTAGGTAAAACACATTCAATAAAACGAAATAAAAACACCGGACTGCCTCTCAGCCGCTTTCTGGCTAAAACTCGGAGAGTAAATAAAATTGACATGGAAATTTTTTTTTCAAAATTCTGTCGTTCTGAGCCGACTTTAAGCTGTAGATGGTGTGAGAAGTTAAATCGTAATCCTGACTGAAGGGTTGTAATCGCTAATTATGTATGTGTGTATGTCTTGGATAAGCCTTGTTGATCTACATGAGTGCTTGACAGGTGGATAGGTTGTTATTCTTCGCTAACGATGTTCTTATATTAGCTCATGAAATCGTCAAAGAATATAGAAATTGATTGAAACTATAGAGGAGCGCTGTAATATCTGCCACACAGAAGTAAATTTAAGTTAAGAATTTAAACAAATTCTTGCATTTCGAAATGACGGCAGTCTTGAAAATGAAACCGCCTTTCAGATCGCTTCCAATATAAATTTATTGTACCAAACCCACTGTCTTCCAAGGGGTTGTGTTTTGTTGGAAGGCTTTCATTATCTTTTGCTTGCTATAATCTTCAATCAAAAATAATTAAAACTATTTACCCAAGCAATTTAACACCTGTTGCCTTACATAGTTTCGTTTTCTTTCTTTTTAAATATTTTTAGACTTTTGTCTTGTGTGTACGGGCCTACAAAAATAATGTTAAATATTCTTGGGAAAAAAACTTTCTTAACAATTTCCCTACGATAGCAAAAAACGAAACTATAGAACACTGACAAGAGTAACGGCATTAATAAGAAGGAATACATTAATACACCTTTCGTTTCCTGTTACTGTTAGCGTTAAACATTTTTTCCTTTGTTTAACTTTTTTTATTATGGCGCAATGAAAGTTCTATGTGGTACAAGGCGTATTAGGTTTGACGTGAAAGAATTCATTTGTATTTATTATATGTATCTACTAAAATGGTTATCAGACTTTCTGATTCATTGCTTGTGGTATTGTATAATATTGTTACGTTTTTATCTTTTGAAAACCTTTAAAATATGAGTTCGTAGATTGCAAATAAAATAAAAATAAATTTGTGTTCAGTTTTAATTAAAATTCTTTATTATTCGCACAATTCTGTGTGCCACTGTTCACAACTTGATATAAACAACAACAATTGCTTTTCTTTGTTATTCCTCTGTTTACACTCTTTGCATAAGCAATAACAATTACTAGACAATTATTCGACAGATCTTAAATTACGATTACTCTCTTCAAACACACCTCGTCTTCACATAAGACTGACTGAACTTCACTAAGTATGTCGCTTGCTTTGCCTTGCCTTTAATGTGGCATAGTAGACAGTTGATGAATGTTCTTGAAGGCGAATGTTCATGATTTGGCCTTCTCGAAATCTCTATAAATGGCAACACCGTTGTTTACGTTTATTATTGTAGTGTTGTTGGTATATTTTTGTTTACTTATTTACCATTTTCTTTATGCTGGTGTTTGTTGTTATATTAAACAGTACGTTAATTTGTAAACAGGTTTGTTTACTGCATTGTTTTGTTTTTGTAGATTTTGTTTATAATTTTAATGTAAGACGATGTAAAAGCAAAACACCAGTATCTAGATTTTTAATTTTCGTAACAATATGTTACTCTGGTCCAGCTGATATGGAGAGCTGGCAGCCAGCTGGAGCGCTACTAAGAGTCAATGGTGTAGAGTCCTTAGAGCCTCTACCTTAACTTAAATATGTATCTTTCTAACAACTTTTAAAATTTGATTTAATTTTTCGGAATCAATGGTAGTAGACTCATCCAACCCAACATAAGTTTGTTAATAGGGCTTCGAAAGAGACATTTTAGCAGTTAGGAACACTTTGAGATGGGATTTTAAACAAAATTTCTGATTTTATTCGATATTCAAGGAGAGAATATGTGTTGTCAACGTAAAGAATACATGGCTTTGTGATAAAGAAGTCACTGTAATCTAGTAGGAAGTGTTTTGGCTTATAAAATGAGAGCGTAAGTTTCAAAACCCAGCTCAAATATCTCGATTTAAAAGAAATATGAAAAATATTTCTTTCGGCGACTTCCTCTCAATAGTTTTCAAACAACAATTGTGGGAGTAAATAAAATTGCCATGAAAAGTTTTACAAAAATCTATGGTTTGGAGTAGATATTAAATTTTAGGTTCCGCCATTCATGTATAAAATTAACACATACAATATGAGTGTTATATGAAACTAGGTTGGAATCTTGACTAAAGCTTGATCATCACAACTTTCCCTGGGCTTCTTATACAAGATATAAAATTTGCTAAAAAACGTAGGGCATTCCACAGTTAGTCTTTACTTCGTTAATCTTTTCTTACCGTTTTCCTATCCTTAGTAAGTCAAGCTATTCGTGTTATTTTTACAATTCTTCCTGAACTTATTTTCCATCTCCCTAGGAAACGATAACAAGTCTTCTACATTTTACACGCATTGCACGAGAGGGAAGAAAAAAATATAAAAGTTTTGCGGTGCATTATTTTTAAAACATGAAGAAGAAGAAAAAACATGTTTCTTAAGAAATTCTCGCAAACATAAAAAAGTTTTTTTTGCTCTTTTTTTCGCTTAAAGGAAGAGAAAGAATTTAAATACGAAAAAAAAGTGGAATAAAGAAAGTATTGAAAACATGTTAAATGGTTGAAAAGTTTTCATAAGAAAGAAAGAAAATGAAAAAAAAAATGGAACCACAAAAGAAAAATGGGAAAACAAAACGGAAACGAAAACTGTCAAAGACGCCAGATATGAAAAAAAAATATCGGAAAAATAGTGGCAATGAATTTTTATAATGACAGAAAACATGTGGTAAATGTAACTGAAAGAGAGGCGTTAATAGTTTTAATTACAAAAGAAAGGAGACATGAAATTGTAAATGAAGTAGGAAAAGATTACAAAATTAAAATGATTTTTTCCATCAGCGTGTATTGTATTTTGGAAGAGTTTGAGAACGTAAATTTACAATACAAGGCAGAAATATTTTTGGAATGAATATTTTCTTTCGATTATAATCTGGAAGATAATTTATTATGTCATGTCATTTTATTCATTCATCGCGACTAATAGTTACATTGCAAACAGAAATCAGCAATGAATCGTTTTTTCGCTACTCATAAGCACTCATGAAATTTTGAGTATAAGTGAGTCAACAATATTGAAACTTAACTACTCTGAGTCATTCATACTCACTACAACCTTGGTTTATAAGTACAGGTTACAATGAGTATGCGTACAACGTTGACATCAAACTCATACCATTCGAAATATGTTTGATTCATAAGCCTACCCATTCAGATTCACAACCTTTAGAAAAATACTTTTAATACTTATAAATGAATTGGAGTGACTCGAATCATTCATAAAAATTTACAATCTTACTTGTTGTTGCATTTACAAAAAAGAAAAAAGACACACAAGCAAAAATGACAGAGCAGGAAGTAGAGTAACCGCACAAACTTCTAGTAAATATTTTAGTGTTCGTACGCAATTTGTACTTTTTTGTACTTTATGTATATGTTGAGTCATGGAGTCATTGAGTCAACAACATCATACGAGTTGTTAAGTATGATATGATGAGTACTTTGAATATGAGTAGAGCTTACATGATATTAAAATAAGTATGAATGCGTATAAGTTTTAGAAATTATGAGTATGATTCGATTCTACTCATCTTTTTGAATACTCATTAATGACATCTGATTGCAAATTAGATCGTTCATTAAAGTTATCTGTGAAAAATTCTTTCTTGACGGCAACCTATGCTGGCTCAATCACGAATCTAACTGCACTACCAGACTCATTTGTTCCACGATGAATAAGAGGCGTACCAACCAACTACTCAAATTTGATAGCAATGTCATCATGATTATAGTGGCCATGCTTACAGATCATTGCGTTCTCGGAAGAGCCTCAGAATCCCATCGAATGACTTTTGTTGTGGGTCTACTGTGAGTTTGTAAACCACCTCTTGAGAGGTGCAGCTTTAGGTTGTTTGGCTCTTCATTCCTTGTCAGCTTAATGGAGTTATCATCCATTGATATCAAGAATATAGCTTCGTTTGCTTTCAGGCTGATTTCCAGAATAGCGCAGTCGAGGTTAAGTGTGCATCCCTTCCGTCGACCAACTTCTTCGGTCAGATTACCTGTGGCATCATAACTAACCGCTATGTCGAGTGACAGATTTGATACCAAAGCTCACTTGATTATACATAGAGGCCGTTGTACATGGTAGTGAAAGCCACCGTAGTCTATTAGGTAGTATGTTGGCTTTAGACGTGAGGCCACGGTTCAAGCTCCAACTCAGACATCTTGATCAAAATGAAATATCAAGAAAATATTTCTTCGGCGACTTTCTGTCACCGGATTTCTAGCAAAAACTGTGAGTCAAATAAAAATTGTCATGAAAAGTTTCTCAAAATAAATCTGTCGTTCGGAAAAGACTTTAAATTGTAGGTCCCACCACTCATATATAAATAATCATATATATCATATATAAATAATAATATATAAACCAGACCTTTAGAGAGTATACGAGATTTAGAGAATATACGTGAGTACAATATTCTTTAGGGTACTCCGTGATCTAATCAATCGAGTCGCTGACAGCTCCCCCTCAACTAAATAATGATTTTGGGGAAGACTTCGCAAAGAAACATAGTAAGAATATTGCATAGTGTAACCCAGGGGCTATGTACTCCCTTAAAAGTGGCGTCATGTTGGGTAGGGAAATTTTTTGTTCTACAGTGAAGTATTCTGAGTATCTGGAAAAACTTCTTCCGACCAGAACTCTATCTCATAAAAAGATATGCTAATTCAATTTGTATAGAAAATATTAAGGACGGCATAAAGAAATTCTATCTAAATGTTAGGTCACCATTCCAGCACTCGATTACTTTGCTAAGTTCTCGGTCATATGAAAAGCGCGACAATGAGAAGGCGAGTAAAGATGTGAGCGTGTAGCAACTTCGTAGAGGGCTAAAAGCGATGTTGAGAAGCATCTATTAAGCTGAAGGAAGACAGAGAGAAGTCGCCGTAGTCTAGTAGGTAGTACGATGGCTTATTAGACATGAGGCCACAGCTCAAACTCTAGGTCAGACCAAAATGAAATATAAAAAAATATTTCTTCAGCGACTTCCTCTCAGCAGACTTCTAGCAAAATGCCTGCGAGTAAATGAAATTACCATGAAAAGTTTCTTAAAAAAAATCTGTCGTCCAGAGTCGACCTTAAATTGTAGGTCCATCACTAATGGATTAAGTTAATACACACAATGTCATGTTTCAAGGCTCATGTTGGGTAGTAGTAGCAGAATTGACTCATGGTTCTGGGTATTCCGAAGTAACCAGAAGTTAGCTTCGGGCCTTTCGACAGGGTATAGTAGAACCAAAGTACTATTATTCAGAATGAGGATCAACGCAAATCAAATACGAACACAACTTTGAAACCGTGAGACCTGAATACCTCAATAGACTCTTTATCGAGTTTGATTTCAGTATTTGAGAAATTATTTTTTCCCGGTGATATTTATTGTTTGATTTGCCATGGATGTTAGGTTAGGTTAGATTAGAGGACGTGTACTTGTCAATTAAGGCAAGTACAGTATCTGGAGGCCGAATTGGCCCATTGTACAACGTCCTTAAAGAGGGAAGGATAATAGAGGGAATAGGATATAAAGGAGAGGATGTAGAAAAGGGGATAATGGGAAGCGGAGGCCAGACCAGACACAACAAAAGGGGAGAGCACGACTACATTGACGAAGCCCTAGCACCTCTCACCAGCCTATACCACTAATGAATCTGTGGAGAGCCTTGATGTCGGCTTTCGACACAGAATTAAAATTCTCAAAGAAGGTCCTGCCAAGGGTCCTCAGCCTCAACCTACACAGGGCTGGGCAGTTGCAGAGGAGGTGTTCGATAGTCTCTAACTCCTCCTCATCGCAACATGCCCTGCAATAGTCTGGCTGGGATCTGTTGCAGATCCCCGTCAGCGACCTAATCTAGCAGTGCCCCGTGATCAAACCGACAACCAACCTTAAGCTGGCCTTATCCAAGCCCAGCAGCCAACCTGTTCCCTTACTGTCCACAGCAGGCCATAGACACCTAGAAACAAAAAAACGCGATTCATTCCCCCAACGTCTCTGCTCTTCCTCCCTGACCCATCCATTGGTGAGGCCGTAGTAGTGACAGATTGGGGGGTCAGGACCAACTATAAAATCGCCCCCAGAGAGCGAACCTAACCTAGCGAGGGCATCCGCCATCCGCCCAGTATTCCGCTATAACCCGGAACCCAGCATAGACGGATACGATCCAGTCCAAAAGTCCCCAACGACTCCTTGCACTCGCGAGCGAGCCGTCATTTGCACCAGACCGACGCAATGTCCCTAAGGGCAGCCTGAATGTCAACAAAGATCCGCCATGGATGTTACTAATGTCAGACTTTAACTGATTTTTTGAAATTGCCTTTGCTTCAGAGTATTAGATATGCAAGATAGTTTACACCTGCACATATTGAATGCCAGCCTTTGGAAAATCAAAAACTTTGAAGTCCTAAGCTTTAGTTCAAGCAACAGATTTAACTTCTTGTCAAGCAGTAAAAAGGATACTGCCGGACGTTGTTTATGTTGTATCGAAGACTTCGTATACTTATCTGTGTTAGTCAACTGTATTATAAAGTGTTCTTTATAATAGCCCTGTAGGCATTAAGTCACGCTCCCATGTGCTAAAGTTCTTCAAATGCAATCAAACAAATCTGAATTTGAAAAACAAAACAAAACCTTTGTATTTAAAATGATTTGAACAAATATTTTCTGTTCACCATTTACTCTTTAATGCAGTTACCATGTCCCTAAAGTTTTGCTTTATTTTTTGGAAAAAACCAATGAAGATATTAAATTTCATTACAAACACAAAAAAAGAAGAGAAAATCTTGTTAAATGGAATTGTTATATTTCCTGTTTCCGTCTACTTAATCCTTTTTGTACCCACAACATGTTCATGTTTGCTCAGACAAGCATTGAATGCAATTTCTATATATTTTGTCTCCATAATAAATAAATAAATAAATAACGGCATTCGAAATAAAATACAAACATAAACCCACGACCCACCACAAATAAACGTGGGTGGTTTGAAAATTTCTTTAAAAGAAAAATTTCAAAATTAAAACAATTTCAAGATATTGTAACAATTTTTATGACATTTTCGTGTAGTCTACGAATTTTGCAAACCTTTGGCACCGAAGTATTATAGAAGCAGGAAGAATGTTTTACTCGGTCACTAACGAAGTTAAGATGCAGTACGACCCACAGAATTCTGTGGAATAATAGGAAGAACATTGTCACTCAATATGGATGCTAGAAAGGTGGGCTGTTTGTTATCCTTTGCTAATGGTATTCTTATGTTACTTGCTTACTTTTACGTAAGCGTTTATTATAAGCCTTTAGCCAGGATTTCAACCTAGCTTCTCACACCACTTATGTTGTGCCTGTTAATTTTTATTTATGATGGGCGATCTACAGTTTAATATCGATTCTGAACGATATATATTTGAGAAATTTTTTCATGGGAATTTTATTTTACTCTCATACATACATACATAATTGGTCATTACAACCCTTCAGTCAGGATTACGACCTAGTTTCTCACGCCACTTATGTTGTATGTGTTAATTTTATACATGAGTGCCTACAGTTTAAAGTCGACTCCGAACGACAGATTTTTGAGAAACTTTTCATGGCAATTTTATTTACTCTCAGAGTTTTTGCCGGAAATCTGCTGAGAGGAAGCCGCCGAAGAAATACTTTTTGTATTTTATTTTGATGTCTGGCCTGGGGCTCGAACCCTGGCTTTTCGTCTAATAAGCCAACACACTACCTACTAGACCACGGTGACTTCTTTTACTCTCAAATTTCTTTTTTTTTCTAGATATATCTATCTGGTCTGGGGCTTGAACCACGGCTTTATCTAATAATGTCTAATAAGTCAACACACTACTTACTAGAATACTGCAACTACTATGGAGTAATTCGACTAACAGTACTACAATCGTAGGTTTTGCGAATGACAGCTAAGACGGTAAAGAAAAAGATGGACGTAAATGAGCACATGAAATAGTGAGGGCTCAGAATAGCACCGCCTATGAAAAGAAAGAATCACGGATTTCCATATACAAATAGCTGGTAGGATGACAGTTTGAAGGGAATGTGAACATTTCATATTATCCCTAACATAAATTCTCTGATAAAGACCAAATACTATAAACTTCTAAGCATACATTAAACCTTTATTGAGTGATCATGGTTGCTACAGGTAATATCTGCACAGATTCGGACATAATGGATCCCCTACATGCCCTACTTGGCATTATTTAGGGGCCCAAAACAGGAGAGTTACTGATGAGGGAAGTGACATCGATCGCCATATATGCAGTCCCTATATGGGCCGAAGCTATGGATAGGAGGACCTATAGAGCAGGAATAGGAGCGGCCTACAGGAGGCCGGCTCTAAGGGTAATTTCTGCCTTCCGCACGGTGTCTACTGATGCAGCATTAGTGATTGCGGGAATGATGCCGCTGAAACTAGTAGTGGACGTAGAGAAGAGGAAACATGATGCAAGGAGGTGAACAGGCCTTTCGAACCCCGTCCAATTGGTTGACGATGCCATGGATAGACGGCAGCAAGACTGGTCCAATTCCAACAAGGGAAGATGGACATACAGACTCATACCGAGTATTGGCGAATGGACGAAAAGGAGACACGGCCAGGTGAACAGGCCATGGATGTTATAGAGCATATCTCTATAAGTATGGTCACGACGTAGATGAAGCATGCCCAGAATGCCGCAATGAAAAGGAGACGGCGGAGCATGGTTAGAAGTGTGACGAGCTACCAATGTCTTTTGAAGATTCTCAGCTTTTAGCTCGTAAAGATATAAAAAACATGCCCTACTTGGATTCCCTTCAGATGTTGGAAACTAGGAAACTAATTACAGGCCAATTCCAGCTTTCGGTTGTGGTTTGGTATATGACTTTGGAGAGAAGCGATACACAAACCCGATATGAGTGGAAGATTTCTGTGCTCTGACTACATCTTCCAAGGCATTGTTTACTATACTAACCTGCCTGTGCAGCCATCCTTCGAACCAAGGAAGGAGAAGTTGGTCAGTACAAAGACTGCGTTCACCTGTGGCGTCACAATGGGCTGCTATGAGCGCTCTAGTGAGCTAACCTACTAACCTGCCTATCTAATGTACATGTTGCCGCAGAAACTTGCTGAAAACGCTGTAATAAGATTGAGCACCACATAAGCATATAAGCACATCGCCATTATAACCCCTCAGTCAGGATTACGACATAGCCTCTCATACCTCGTATGTTGTCGTGTGTTAATTTTATACATGAGTAGAGGGAGCTACAGTTTAAAGTCCGACTCCGTACGACAGTTTTTTTTAGAAACTTTTCATGGCAATTTTATTTACTCTCAGAGGAGTTTGCAAGAAATTTGCTGAGAGGAAGTTGCCGAAAGAAATATTTTTTCATATTTCGGTTTTGTTGAAGATGTCTGACTTGGGGTTTGAACCAATGCTTCAAGTCTAATAAGCCAATACACTACTACCTACATTTCGGCGGCTTTACCGACTTCACTAAGGTCATTTCAAAATGTGAGTTGATTTCGACCTTTCTATTGACTAGAAGGTACCTGAACTTACTTTCAATTCTGATTTTATTACAAAAATACCGAATAGATTGTATGGAGATAATGGTTTACACAACTGTGAAAACATCACTGCACACAGATCTAGATCAAGCAACCAGATCGCATATGGAATTTTTTCGGAATAGTTGAACCATAATTTGTCTCTTGCAGGACCCCATTACTGTAGTACTTTTCAATCCGGAATAATAGCTATATAGACTGCCATGAATTCCATCATATTGGGTATACTGATCCTGGTGATCTAAGACTGTGCAAGAATGGCGATAGTCTCTAGAGAGGAAGCGAGGCATTCAATGGATGCCTTTTCTGGGTTTCTGGCCATGAGGACATTGAATATTGGCAGAGCAACCTTATCTGACGTAAAGACAAAATAAATAAAATTCCCTCGAAAACTTCAATTGCAGATCGTAGGGTGTCACAACAATATTTTCAGCCAAAACAATTGGACAGACAATGAACATTTTGAAAAGTTCTTATATTTGTTGCCCCATCACCATACCCATGATAAATAGCAACAAATAATGACAATGACATTTTTAGCTTCGAGCAATATTGCTCACTCACTCACTCACTACCTACCTCTACTTATCCTCTTCTAAAGCGACACACAAAAAAATTTTCGTGTCAATATTTTATTATTGGAAAATGGATTTTATAAAGTTTTTCCCGCAGAGCATTAGGATATTTAAAGGATGAACGGGAATGACAATAACAACCAAAACTACAACACCGCTTTTAGTGGTAAAAGAACCACAATAACAAACAATAACAACAACAATAATTGTAAAGAAGAAACGGAGATGATACTAAACGATACCGCCACTGTGCAAACACATGCAAACGGAAACTAAGATTCTACCATTTGAGTGACTCTGCAACACTCTCTCCTGGTTATGCCTGTGGATGTGGCTGATGACGAAAAATAGTTTTTTTCTTCGTCTTCTTCTAAAGACTACATCATGGAGAAGTAGAAAAAAGTGTGTAGCTGATGTTATTTAAGAAAATAGTCAACAAGGTATTGTTGTATTCTAGTAAATACAACAGCATAAATATATCGTATAAAAGAGAGAGAGACCAGGAGAGAGTGTGAGAGAGGAAGATAGAGTATTACGAGAAGACTGCGTCTGTACTAAACGATTGGAAGTATTATGGATTTTTTATGTGTACCAAGTGGCTTCATAAAGAGATTAAAAGGAATGCATTCAAGCCATTTAATATTAAAAGTGACTTAAAGGAAGGCAGTATAAGCAGTATGTAAAGGAAATCGCTCAAAACATCCCTCAATAAATTTTTTTTAATTTTGGAATAAATGACAGGAATAAGGTAACTCCCGCGAAGTCTTCCATTGAGTTGGAAGGAAACTTTATCATCGGTATGCGTTGCGGAAAGTAGGCATACTTGTTTAGTTAGCTACTGATTTTTTCGAGGTAGGATTGCTGTCTTAGCTGGCTCTAGTCTAGAAGAGCAATGGGCGTTTCTCTCTGAAATTTAAACGATTGCTTAAGCCGAGAGATGAGGTATTATGTGAATTCCTTTCGGTTTACAACACTCATACATACATAAATATATGATTGGCCATTACAACCCTTCAGTCAGGAATACGGCCTAGCTTCTCACAGCGCTCATGTTGTGTGCGTTAATTTTATACGTGAGTGGTTGGACCTACAGTTTAACGTCGACTCCGAACGACAGATTTTTGAGAAACTTTTTCATGGCAGGTTTATTTACTCTCAGAGTTTTTGCCAGAAATCTGCTGAGAGGAAGTCGCCGAAGAAATATTTTTTTTTCATATTTTCATTTTGATGTCTGACCACACTACCTACTAGACTACGGCGACTTCTACAACACTGACTTTATGTAATCTTTATATGTCTATCGTCCTTCTGAAAACAATTTTGGAAATTGTGTACCAATCAGCAGTCGGGGGCCTTTAATGTCAACGCTATAGTTGAATTCCCCTTTCACTCAAAGAACTACATAATAACGAAGGGCGAAATGATTTGTCAGTTACAGTACAGTAGTTATCATTCAGACTTCTTTGGGACCATAGTGATATCACTACATACGATGTATAAAGTTTTTACAGGGACAAAGGAACTATCCAGTCTTTCATTAAGCGCTTCCTATCTTTAAATTTAAATAAAACAAACTGTGTGTGCGATATCTTCTAAAACTTTTATTGGTTGAAAAGACCTATTTATGCCATAATGTGTGGAAAATATAACGTCTTTTCAATATCGGCCACGATGTTCGAAATGACCAAATTTCCATTTATCTGGAGCAGAGTTTTCCATAAATCAGTCTGAATTTTATAGTTGATATGGGTTATTCTGGCTCGAAGGACCAACTGTGCTTGATGACTTTTTCGAATACACTTAAGAAAAAGTCCAAACGGGGTCTAATCGCACAATGTGGGTGGGTAGTTCACATCAACTTCACGTAAGATGGCATACATTCAGTTAGGATTACGACCTAGCTTCTCACACCATTTATGTTGTATTTGTTAACTTGGTCCATTAGTGGGAGATCTATAGTTTAATGTCGATTCCAAACGACAGATTTTTGAGATAATTTTCATTGCAATTTTATTTACTCTCAACGTTTTGGGCAGAAATCTGCTGAGAGGCAGTCGCCGAAGAAATATTTTTTCATATTTCGGTTTTCTTACAGATGTCTGACCTGGGGTTTGATCTGAGGCATCACGTATAATAAGCAAACACACTACCAACTACACTACGGTGATTTCACATGAGAAGACCTTCCCCTTAAATCAGTAGTGCAGAATGCGGCATAAGTTGTGCAGCCAGTATCGCAGTGCTGTTGAAACCACATGTCACTGGTATCCAAATCATTCAATTCAGATCACAAGAAGTTCGTAATCGGCAACTTATAGTACTCGCAGTTGACAGTAATGGCCTGGTTAACGTAATTTTCAAAGAAATATATACTGATGCCCCCGCCTGCCTAAAATCCATAACAAACATTAACTTTTTCTGAATGCATTGGACGCTATTGATTCTCATGTAGATTGGTAGCGTCCCAAAATTTGAAAATTTTGTTTGTTCACATACCTATTCATCCAGAAATGGGTCTCATCGCTAAAGATAATTTTTCATTGAAAATAAGGTTCAGTTGCAAACTGCCTCAGAGCCCACTCAGCGAACACATGTCATTGTTGTTTACGTTCCGCTACTGAGACATGTCTTAAGGTATTTTAACGAGTTAAAGTCCTGTACAAAATCATTCGATGATTTCACCTCAATAACAGCAATCCATACCTAATATAATTGTAATACGCGATTTAAATAAAACACATTATTTCAAGAAGAAATGCAAGAATGAATGTTCTTGTCATTTATTAGTTCTCTTTTATACTCTTTTCTTAACGAATATTATTACTTAACGATTATAATTATCTAAGTTACAACGTTGTAAATTTAGGTATTATTTATATTAAATAAAGTATGTACTAAAATTAAGGGGATGCACTACACCTCCCTTTTTAAAAAAAAAATTAAAATACAATAAAAAGTAATTATAATAAAAAGTAATTATAATAAAAACATTTTTTTTTAATTTGAAATATATATATATGTATGTTCTAATTGAATTAAAGTTTAGCATTATAGGTATTGGCCTTACCTATGTACCTCCCTTTTTTTTGAAAAATATTAAATCAAGCAAGGTGATCAATCTTAATTGCTTTAATATTTTTCATCTTTGTAATAAATTGGTTAATAAATTGTACCAATTATATTAATGGTATAATAGGGGAGAAAAAAAAATTGTTTTTATTTGTTAGAGTTTTGTTACAGTTACAGTTTTGTAAAAATATTTAAAATAGTATATTTATTGTATGTATTTTCTTTGTTTTATTATATAAGGTATTTAATTATATGTTTAACATGTACTGATTCTATTTTTGTGTACTGTTTTGTATTTGTTTGTTGTTTTATCATATATTGTTACATTTGTGTTATCAATATTTGTTACATTGTATGGACCCTCGTAAATACTTTCGTGTTTATTATATGGTTCTTTCTGTAATAAAACCGAATCATTAATTTTCTAGGTTATAGGTTTTGAAAGTTTATCATAGCAGTTTTTGTTTCTTGTCTTGTGTTTGTCAATCAGTTGTCTTGCTAGCATATTCGTCTTTTGTAGTCTATACCTAACTTCTTTACTGTAAATGTCTACGTTGTAAACTGGATCTAAATTGGTACTTATCTCATTTGGCATGACTGCTTTCTTCCCGAACACTAGCTCAAAAGGACTAAATTTGTTATCAAAAACTGTACTAGGCGTTGTATTGTGCTAAAATGTGAAGTATCTCAGATATGTGTCCCAGTCAGACATATTTTCATTTAGGAAAGCCCGAAGAAATTCATTGAAAACGCGATGATTGCGTTCCACCGCTCCTATTGTCTGATGATGATAAGCAGTCGAGAATTTTAAATCTATTTCAAAAAGTTTGCATAGTTCCGAAAAAAGTTCGTTTTTAAACTCTGTTCCCATATCTGACTTTATGGTGTTAGCTTTCCCATAGACTAAAATAAAGTTTTCAAAGATTGCACGAGCAACTCTTCGTGTCGACTTATCAGGTATAGCTATTGTAATCAAGTATTTACTCAAATCGCACATTAATGTCAATGCATATTTATTACCGTATACAGATGGAGGCAACGGACCTATTGTGTCTACAACTAATATATCAAATGCTTTCGTTGGGGTTGGTGTAAAAACAAGTTGTTCTAGATTTTTTGGTCTAACCTTATTTAAAGTGCATTTAGGACAATCTCTAACAAATTTTGCGATGTCCTTTGTCATTTTCTTCCAATAAAACTTAGTACGAAGCTTCGCATATAATTTCTTCTGGCCACAGTGTCCGCCTAGGATAGGATCACTGTGGTATATTTGCATTAGGTTTTGCTTCCTTTCGTCTTCAAATATTGTCTCAATTGGTTCAGTCAATATAATCTCTAAAGTTTTCAGAATTTTGGTACCGTGCTGTTTTAATTCCTGTATTGTATAAATTGTGAAAAATAAATCATTCTTTGGCCATTCTGCCCTATATATTTTCAGGTTGTTGACTGTACTCTGCAGTCTCGAAAGCAAGAAATCTAAATTAATTGTTTCGTTAACAAACTTAAATTCAATAGTTAGCAGTTTTCTAAATTTTCTAAAAAGGTTAATGCACAATATTTTACAGTTGTCATTAGTATTAATTATTTGTGTTCTTATTTTTGGAATATTTTTGTCAAAATCATGGGAAAATTTGTCATAAATTCTCAATTGAGCATCATTCTGTTTTTCAATTGGCTGTTTCAAATTAGTTTTCTCTTTTGCTGACATTGAACGAGTTATTGCAAAAATTTGTTCACTTCCATTTTTCAATTCGCTGATTGAAATTCTCGACAAAGCATCGGCTCCTACATTACTCTTACCTTTAATATATTCCACCGTAAAGTTATACTCAGAAAGCTCCAAACGTATTCGCGTTAGCTTTGAAGAAGGATCTTTGATATTAAAAAGATAGACTAGAGGTCTATGCTCTGATCGTACCGTAAACTTAGTGCCATAAACATATGGTCGAAATTGTTTTATTGCAAAATGAATTGCTAAAAGCTCTAGTTCTATTATTGGTTTTTTCTGTTCTGATTTAGAAAAGCTTTTCGAAGCAAAATAAATTGGTAAGTCGTGGCCATTAAAATTTTGGCTTAGAATTGCTCCAGCACCAAGCTTAGATGCGTCTACAGTTATTAGAAACGGCTTTGAAAAATCTGGGTATTGTAGAATTCTTGGTGATAAAAGAGCAGATTTTAGGCTTTGAAAGGAATTATGACATTTTTCATTCCAATCGAATTGAATATTTTTCCTTGTCATTTGATTTAATGGTGCTGCCAAAACTGCAAAATTTGGTATAAATCTTCTGTAATAATTAGCGAATGCCACAAAACGTCTGATTGAATCTTTATCAGTTGGAATCGGATAATCTTTTATTGCCCTTACTTTATCATCGTCTGGTAATAGACCATTTGCCGTACATTTGTGACCTAAAAAGGTAACTTCAGGTCTAAAAAAGTTGCATTTATGCGGGTTTATTTTCAAATTGTACTTCCTCAAAATGTCAAAAACGTCTCTTAGATTATTCAAATGGTTTTGCTTACTACAGCCAGTTATAATTATATCGTCGACATATAAAAAAGCTTTATCAGGTCCAAGACCAGAAAACGCTATAGTCATCATCCGTGAAAATGAGTTTGGCGCTACGTTTAATCCGAAGATTGCAGGTTCGTGTCCTGTCACGGTTGCCATGTAATACGCGATTTAAATAAAACACATTATTTCAAGAAGAAATGCAAGAATGAATGTTCTTGTCATTTATTAGTTCTCTTTTATACTTTTTTCTTAACGAATATTATTACTTAACGATTATAATTATCTAAGTTACAACGTTGTAAATTTAGGTACTATTTATATTAAATAAAGTATGTACTAAAATTAAGGGGATGCACTACATAATAACCCCATACATTTTAACTTTTTGGCAACCCTATTATTCTAGATTTTGATACACCTTCTTTGTTGTACAAAGACAGTAAGTAAGGTTGGTTAGTGTGTTAAAATGTGTTAAAGTTCTGCACAAAATCGTTCGATGATTTCACCTCAATAACAAAAATCCATCCCAGTTCAATAACCCAACAAATTTCACTTCCTTTACAAAAACATATGGCAACCCTATTGTTCGAGGACCTGCTATTTCTTATTTGTACAGAACCTGATACAAGACAGTATGTAAGGTTGTACTTCCTCAAAAAAATAATTTTTACTCATAATTCTCTCACTCGTCGGCACAGAGCTGTCAGACATTGGTTAAAATTCTGTTAAACCTTTCGGCCTTTAAACGCTAGGTTGGCTCCTGGCTAGGTAGAAAGCACTGAAATATATAAACTTCACTAGTCACAGCATTTTCTAGAAAATGTTAAGTTTTTTACTTTCAAAGAATTAATTCCTTTATATTCCTGTCCTGTGCTATTCTTTCTAGCTGAATGATGTTATTAAATAATATTTGTGGTTCTATAACTCGATATACTATACGAGTATCGTTATGTACTTTTGGTATTTGAAATGTTGGTTTATTTACCAACATTTTTTTCCTTAACGTGGCCCCTCTCTATCACTTTTGGGCTGGTTGGCGTAAGTGCAAAAGATGGTTTATTTGTAGTTTCATTTTCTTTTTTTTTTGCTTCAATCGTTTTCTTCCATCTTAAAGGATAAGTATTTGTAATAATTTTTGTTGTTGTTCCTGTTGTTGTTTCTCTGTATATGGATGGGGCTACTGCTGTTACTCGAGCTGCTGTGGCTGATGGTGATCTTCCAAATACAAATAAATTTTGCGTCTACAAACATTGTTATTGTCCTGTTGTTGTTATTGGAAATTAGTGTCATAAATAAAATAGTTTTACAATAAATAAAATAGAAGAAGAAATAAAACTACGCCTGCAGGAATAACGATTTATGATACAAAATATTTTTTATTGAATTTCGAAAGGCTAAAGCGTAGAAGGGACGGAGTATGCTGTGTTAAGTTTTTAAAATAAATTGAGATGCGAAAGCAATAAAATTAAGTTTTTTTTTATTTATTTTTTTGTTGTTTTCTATGGGAAAATAAATGAAATTTATTTAAGCAGCTAAGGATGGTTCGTTTATTAAAAGGAAGGAATGAATAGTTTCTTATACGTTTTTGTCTTAATGCTCTCTTTTATAAACATTGTTCTGTATTCCTTTAAATACACATATAATTGGTCAACTTTTCAGTCAAGATTACAAACTAGCTTCTCACACTACATATGCTGTTAAAGTCGACTCCGAACGACAGATTTTTGAGAAACTTTAAAATGATAAATAAAATGTTCACCGAACTCGCCTCTCAATAAGTCCATTGTTACGCGTGCTGTGTGGCATGTGGCACCGTCTTGTTGAAACCACATGTCATGCAAGTCAAGCTCTTGCATTTTGGGCAAAAAAAGTTGGATATCATCTTACGGTAGCGCTCACCACACAGTTACGTTACGATTCGCATCATTTTTGCAGAAGTACGGTCCAATGATACCACCAGCCCATAAACCGGACCAGACTGTGTCTTTTTCTGGATGCATTGGTAGCTTTTGCAACGCTTCTGGCTGATCTTCACTCCAAAACCGACAATTCTGCTTATTTACGTATCCATTGAGCCAAAAATGAGCTTCGTCGCTGAACACAATTTTTCGATAAAGAAGTGGACCTTCGGCCAACTTTCCAAGAGCCCATTCACCAAAAATTCTGCATTGCGATAGGTCGTTCGGCTTCAATTCTTGCACCAGCTGTATTTTGAAAGGCTTCACACCTAAAAATTTCCACGTTGTTGAGTAACAGAGACCCAATTGCTGCGAACGGCAACTAATCGATAATTGAAGGTCATCATTAACTCTGGCCGATACAACTGCGATATTTTCTTCAGTTCGCGCTCTACGTAAGCAAATTTGGTGCTAAATTTTGTCACAATAGCCCGAATATCCGCTTCAGTGGGTCGATTAAACTGACCATAAAATGGAAGAAGCGCGCGATGAACTTTCTTAACAGAGCACGCAATTTTGATAATAAAATTCAATGATTTGCAAGCGTTGTTCGTTTGTAAGACGATTCATGGTTAAATTATAGACCAAACTGAAGATGTTTGACAGTGAAACAAAACACGCAACGTGCGTGAGCTGTTTAAACCAGTGTTGCCAAAAAGATAATAGCTAAAAAATCACCCGTTATATCAGTTAGAGGGTACAGCTGTCCATGATCTCACAGAGCAAGAGAAATACTTCTCTAATGGCCTAAAACTGTTATTGGTACCTCTTCTGATGTAGAAGGTTGGTTCACCATCTAATACATACATACATACATAATTCGTCCTTACAAACCTTCTGTCAGGATTATGACCTAGCTTCTCACACGACTTATGTCGTGTGCGTTAGCTTCATACATGAGTGGCGGAAACTTTAGTTTAAAGTCGACTCTGAACGACAGATTTTTTGAGAAACATTTCATGGCAATTTTTTTCTCTCAGAGTTTTTGCCAGAAATCTGCAGAGAGGTAGTCTGAAGAAATATTTTTTAATATTTCGTTCTGACCAGGGTTTTTAACCGTCTAACATTGCACCCCAAAGTAAAGCAAACAGAGGAGGATACCATTCCTGAAGTCAAACGAACCAGATATCCGTCATCAAGTCTCTAGAGACGATCATATAAAGTTATGGTAGAAGATTATATCAATTGAGCTATAGTTGATCGCAATACCGATGACACCATATCTATAAGCGATTGGAGTTCAGTTCTCACTACCGCTTTAATTGAGGCGGTCATGAATTTATTACGAAGCAATCTAGGCCCAATATTCCAATATTTTCTGGTATCAAGACTGCATTAACTTAATATCTTGTGCTGACAAGCGTTCAGCGCTGCTGTACAAGGCTGTAAAAGAGCCTCTCAAACAGTCATTAACATATTGTTACGAAAATGGAAAAATCTAGATCCTGGTGTTTTGGTTTTACATCGTTTAACATTAAAATTATAAACAAAGGATACAAAAACAAAAACAATGAACTTGTTTACAAATTATCCCACTGCGTAATATAACAATAAACACCAGCATAAATAAATGATAAACAAGTAAACAAGAATATACCAACAAACACAACATGAATAAATGTAAACAAAATACACTAACAAAAATAATGAATGTAAACAACGATGTTTACATTTATAGAGATCTCGACAAGTCGAAGCCACGAACATTCTCCTTCAAAGACAGCCATCAGGCTGTTTACGTTGCCTTATAAAAGGCAAGACAAAACACGCAACTGAGTCAGTAAAAATTCAGTCAGTCTTGTGTGAAGACGCGGTGTGTTTAAAGATAGTAATCGTGGTTTGAAGATCTCCGTTACAAAGATCAGTCGGACAATTGTCTAATAATTGTTATTGTTTATGCAAGAGTGCAAAAAAGGAAGATGAAACAAAGCAATTGTTGTTGTTTACATCAAGTTGTTAACAGTGGCATACAGAATTGTGCAAATAATAAAGAATTTTAATTAAAACTTAACACAAATTTAATTTAATTTTATTTGCAATCTACGAGCTCATATTTCAAACGCTTTTAAAAGGGAAAAACGTAACAATATGTATGTATTGTTGTTAATTGTTAACAACTGAATTGTTTGGCAATAAAATATTCCGTATGTCCTGGTCCCAATCTCTTTGTCCTCATGGGTGCGCCTGATAATCGGGTTGTATTGCTACAGCTGTCGTCTACTATTTCTTGTAGTTGTACACTTTATGGAAATGGACTAATAAAATAAATTAAATTTACACAAATTTTTTCCTAGAAAAAATTAAAAAAAAAATTACGTTTCAGGCATGTTGCAATTTAACACCACACATTGATGTTGCAATGCTCTTTGCATAGATTATCAGAAAATTCTTAATGAATGCTGTTTGTGGTACTTTTACTTAGAAATTCTTTTCATGCATCTAAAGTACAACAAATTTTCTTAGAATCTACAAAAAATATTTTCCATTTGAAGAAATTTGCCAAAAAAAAAAAAAACACAAATTGCACAAATTTCCGATTTTTTCCGTTTTTTTGTTGTATCCATAACGATAAATTTCGAAACTACAAATTGAAGGAATTTTGTAATAAAATCACGACGACAACAAATTACACATTTTATTTTTGTAACCGGGTAGATGTGTGTGTATATGTGTTTTTATATAAAATCCTTGAAAACATATACATACAAACAAATATTTTTTACCTGTTTCCCTAAAAGCATGATTTTTTATTTTTTCCATATTTTTAATACCCTACACTGATGGGGGGTTATATTGTATTTGTATTGTTTCCTTAAGTAAATATTCGTTGCTCTATGTAGGGCTTACAAAAGATGCTATTCACACTGATAGGCGGTATATTGTTTTTGTATTGTTTTCCCTAACTAAATATTCGTTGATCAATATAGGGCCTTTTTAATCCATGTAGGACTTGCAAAAGATGCCTATTCACAATGAAATTCGACATTGGCAGATGCCTCAGCCTCAATCCCCAATCGTTGATACAAATCTGTAATCCTTAAACGTTGGGAACATAAAAATTTAATTAATTGACCTTTACAACCTTTTAGTCAGGATTACAACCAAGTTGCTCACACGACTTATGTTGTCTGTGTTACTTTTATACAAAAGTGGCGGGACCTATAGTTTAAAGTCGACTCCGAAAGGCAGATTTTTTTGAGAATCTTTTCATGTTCATTTTATTTACTCTCAGAGTTTTTCCCAGAAATCTGCTAAGAGGAAGTCGCCGAAGAAATATTCTTTAAAATTTTGTTTTATGCGAGTTGTCTTAGCTGGGGTTTGAACCATGGGCTCTTATCTACTAAGATAGAATTAAAAAATTTTCAAATAATCTGTCAGAACGTTAGTCTATCCAGTCCACTTTAATTATTGTGCCGTGCTAGGTTATGTTAGGTTAGCTGCACGCTATTACTAACAGTAGAATGCTGTTTTTAGTTCACATCAAGACAAATAGTGTTGAATTACAAAAGAGAAATAGAAAGGAAAAGAATTACAATCACCCTGAACTGCCTAAGATAAAGGCAGCCCTAGCCCCATGAACCTTAACCAAATGAACCAAAACCTAGACATTGACAGAGAAAATTTATTTATTTATTTATTAATTACAATACAATTACAAATTATATCCTAATTATATACGAGCGAAGTAACTTCACTATTTGCTCGGTGTAGTGTCACAGACCAGAGTCTCTGGTGGGAATCGAACCCACGACCCTCACGCTAATAGTCTAGCACACTACCCACTAGACTACCAGGGCACCCAAGAGAAAATGAATTATACTCTTGCTTCTCCCAAGAATTTATGCAGCTTGTCCAGTGAAGTCTGCGGACTGATTGTTTAATGATTCACGTACAATGCATTGAGTTTGAAAATAAAGTAGACGGTGATCTTTAGAAGTTTCAGCATCATAGACCTGTTATGCCAAGGCCAGAGGGTTCTCGTAGCAGCAGAAGAAGAGATGGAGCTTCACCTGTTCTATGGCCTTTCACAGAAAAGTCTTTCGATTTCTTGATGGCTGTCATAGTTCAGTAGGAATCATATCAATAGATAATAGATTTCATATTTATCGAGGCCTTCATAGCAAGCTTATCAACTCCTACATTTCCAGCTATGTCGCAGCCCAGATTAAAGCAATGCATTTATGAAGTCGACGTAGTGTATTGGCTTATTAGACGCAAGGCCATGGTTCAAACCCCAGGTCAGACATCTCCAGTAAAACGAAATAAAAAAAATATTTCTTCATTGACTTCCTCTCAGCAGATTTCTGGCAAAAACTCTGAGAATAAATAAAATTGCCATGAAAAGTTTTTCAAAAATCTGTCGTTCGGAGTCAACTTTAAACTGTGGGTCCCGCCACTCATGTATAAAATTAACACACCAAACATAAGTGGTGTGGGAAGTTAGGTTGAAATCCTGACTGAAGAGCCAATGACTGACTGAATAATCAATTATGTATGTATGTACATTTTGTTACTCAAATGAAGAATCTAGATACTGGTGTTTTGCTTTTACTTCGCTTAACCTTAAAATTGTAAACAAAAATTCAACAACAAACATCAGCATAAAAATGGTAAACAAGTAAACAAAAATACAACAACAAACACTACAAGAATAAATGTAAACAAAATACAGAAACAACAATAATGAAACAACGATGTTTACATTTATAGAGATCTTGAGAAGGTGAAGCCACGAACATTCGAGTTCAAGATCATTTATCAAACTGCTTACTCTGCCATATAAAAGGCAAGGCGACTGAGTTAGTGAAGTCAGTCTTGTGTGAAGACACGGTGTGTTTGAAGAGAGTAATCGTGGTTTGAAGATATCCGTTACAAAGATCTGTCGAACAATTGTTTAGTGATTGTTATTGTTAATTCAAAGGGTATAAACAGAGGATTAACAAAGAAAAGCAATTGTTGTTGTTTACATCAAGTTGTGAACAGCAACACACAGAATTGTGCGAATAATAAAGAATTTTAATTAAAACTAAACACATATTTATTTTGATTTGTTGCTACTAAGCGTCTCACCTCTCCATTCAAAAACTGTCCTTTGCTGTAAGGTACAATACATTCGTTTTTGAACATCTTTAATCGTTTCTGTTCATATTTTATTGTATATTTACACGTAAACGAAAAATGCAATACATTTTTGACAAAATACCATAAAAAAAAATCATATTTTTTATAACAACAAAAAGAAAATACACAAAAAACGTTTACGAAAAAAGTAATAAAAAGTGCATAAAAAGTGAATATTTTTTCGTTTTTATATTTTTTTTTTAAATATTTTTTGCCAACAAAATCAATTTGTTTTCAATTTTTGTTGTTGGCACTTTAACATACTCATGCCGACAAATGCAATTCGAAGCAAATATACGAAAGTACACACACACAGACACAAGCACTCATAAATATGTACACACTCATTCATAATAATCGAAACTCTATACAAATGCAAAAGACACAGAGACTGCATCAGCAGAGACTGGCAACAGCAACAGCAGCAGCAGAAGCAATAGCAACCATAATGGCTAGCAAAAGTGCATACATTGTAATCGGAATATATTTCTTTAAAAGAGAGAGATGATGCACGCACAGTGGGTCTGTTTGTTATTTTAATTTTTGGAAACAATTGATTTCTGTTTGATTATATTGATATGGATAGCCCCGATATAATATAAAGACACTGTCCACCTCATTTAAATCATAAAAATCATGGGGTTACCATCCATGTTAACCATCGATTAATCCATTCTAATCCAGGCTAATCCAGTCATCTTTAAGGATAACGCCTGCAGCCAAAGTACACATTAAACAAAATGTTATCGACGCTCTTGCATCTTGTGTGAGTTGGTGTCGTTACAAATTCGAGAATTTTATTTGCTCACGTAGCCTTCAAGTCATAAATAGGCCTCACCACTGAAGACGATAGCATACTCCTCTGTCTGCGCAGAGAATAGCTGCACTACGAGTGACATCCTCGTATCACACAGTATCGACACAAGCTGTCCTAGTTGTAGCCGGAATGGTTCCCATAGACCTACAAGCATATGAGCGCCGGATGATCTTCAACGCCAGACAAAGTACGACTCAACCACAGAGCATAGAAGCGATAAAGCACGAAGTCTTCCTAAAATGGCAATTTCGATGGAAAAATGAACAGCACGGAAGGTGGCCATATAAACTGATTCCCGAGTTGCAAGTGTGGAAAAACAGAAAAAACGGCGAAGTAGACTACTACATAACCCAGATGCTGACCGGTCACGGATATTTCAGAAAGTACCTGCATCGCATGGGGAAATGCCGCTCGCCATTCTGTATCTATGAAGAGAAAGAAACGTTAGATGATTTCGAACGCACTTTCTTCAGCTGTTGTCGATGGGCCGAAAGCCGTCAGCGACTCGAAGCTGAAATCGGGGTCATTAGCCCTACAAACGTCGTGCTGAAAATAATAAACAGTATAGAGAGCTGGAACGCGGTAAAACACTTTGTAGGGCACGTCCTGCGAATGAAGAAATTTGATCTAGACGCAGCAGACTGAGAATAGAGCGGAGCCTGGACGCAGGCTGACAACGATGGAACTGGAACATATGCCAGAAAAGGGGTCCACCTCGAAGTAATACAACCGTGGTTCCAAGGTGGAATGATTCCCCGGTGAGCAGACAAGGCGGGTTTTTAGTCGGTATACCCAGTGGGAGAGTCCGACATATCATGTTTGGTGACGACCATCATGAATGCATAAAGTAATTTCCCATCTTCCCGCAAAAAAAAATCACTGAAGACGATATTTCAATGAAAATTAGCTTTTCTTTAACGCCTCAAATATACTGTGGTAGGTATCAGAGATCAGCAATGAATCATTTTTTCGCTACTCATAAGCACTCATGAAATTATGAATATAAGTGTGTCAACAATATTGAAATTTAACTACGTACTCTGATCCATTCGTACTCACTACAACCTTAATTTATAAGTACATGTTACAATGAGTATACATACAACTTTGGCATCAAAATCATACCTTTCGAAATATGTTTGATTCCTAAGCCTACTCATTTCGATTCATAACTTTAGAAAAATACTTATAATACTTATAAATGGGGAGTGGGTATGAAACTACAAGGCAACGCCACTGATTGGTTTCAACTTGGCGAAGCCCGGGGCTATCCTTGCAAGTATTACAAGCAGCTCACAGCCTCCGTATCTTAGATCAGGCGCTCCCCGGGTACTGGTACTCAGCATCCGCTGGGTACTTGCTAATGTGAGAAGGCAAGATTGACGATTCGGCACGACCTTGACTATGCATTGGAAATCGATTTTGAAGATGACGCAAGTGGGCTGACGTTTGTTGCATTCTGTTACCTGAGTACACCGAGTGAAAACCGGTCGAAATGGCTTTCAGGCTAATGTTGCAGACGCCTCCGTTCCGTTAAATCCGTGGCAGGGCTTCAAGTACGTTCGATTATCGTCGCCATTTAGTTGGTGATGCAGGTTTAGTTGAGATGACTCCTAATTAGTGTCCGACCTGGCTCTGAACGCAAACTCCCATGAGGATTTGCGTCAACCCTCGCGAGGACCTCACTGATTACCATAGGCACCCTCGGGGTCTTTGAAGGACAACTGCATAGCCGATATGAGATAGCGGCTTGAAGATGGAACCCAAGAGAAAAGATGAATAAAAGAATACTAGAAGTGGAAGAGATGATGCAGGGAGAGGTTGCCTTTATGAGCAGCCCGAAAATCAGGCGATCGCCGGAGAAGAAATCCCAGACGACGACGAACTCTCAGAGCGCGTCTGCGAGGAACACTGGGACTAAGAAGGGTGGCACGACACCGGAATCTGTGCAAGAAGGGGCGCAAACGCAACCGGCGCATAGTGGGACAAAGGAACCGCTTTTGAGGCACAGTTCCCCTAGACAGGAGTTTATATGTAAGATGAGAAACTCCGAGGAGGAGACCCTCACTAAGTGCCAAAATGTTATCCGCAGGATTAGAGGGGCAATGACGAGGGCAAGGAACATCAGCATGGAAGTTCAGAGCGGAGCAGCTGAATTAGAGGAGCTCATCGATATAATGCGGAGCTATAGAGAAAACTGGAAGACTGCGGAAAAGGAAAAAGAAGTGAGTATAGCACCCGAGATCACCAAGAATAACAGGAATGGCTGTGAAGTCTCCACACCTGTTAGTTCCCTCAACAAGAGAGGCGCCTCAAGCCCGCCGGAGAGCCGCCCGAAAAAAAGGCGGAGAGGAAAACCGACGGACACCATACAGCTCAAGGAAACAGTGGACGAGGAATGGAAAACAGTGAGGAGCAAGAAAACGGCAAGGAAAGAGAAAAAGGAGCGAGGAAAAACTGTGAAAGAACGTCCAGAAGCTGTAATCATCCACCCAACCGAGGGGCGCAGCTACGCTGACGTTCTGAGGAATATAAGGAGCAAGATAAGGCCAGAGGAATCGGAGATAGCGATACGAGCCGTCCGGAAGACGAAAACAGGTGCTATTCTCATTGAAATGGGTAAAGGAGGCAAAAGGGACGAGTTCAGGGAGAACCTAAAGAGCGTCCTAAATCAAGAGGCAACAGTAAAGGACCTTGTACCTACGGTCACTTTGGAAATTCGGGACCTGGATGCCCTCACAACCACCGAGGAAGTTATGGCAGCCGTACAAAGAGAAGCGGGCGAAATAAATCCGCATACATCCGTTCGTATAACCGGGGCGAACAGCCGGGAGCAGAAAAGAGCCTTCGTGACAACCTCTGCAAATTGTGCGAAAGCGCTGCTGAAACTACAGAGGATCAAAATAGGCTGGACACGCTGTAGAATAACCATCAGGGAAGAACCGACACGCTGTTTCCGATGCTTCGGAATAGGTCACAAACGGTGGGAGTGTGGTGGACCGGACAGGTCAGACCTATGCATGAAATGTGGAGAAAAGGGGCATAAGCGAAAAGAATGCCGGAACACACCGAAATGTTGTATTTGCTCTGCGGAATCAGGAAAATCTCTGGATCACCTCCCGGGATCGCGGGGCTGCGGGACGAGCTTACGAAAGGCAGCATGAGGATATTGCAGCTGAATATGCACAGAGGGAAGGTGGCTTTTTCTTTGCTGTCGCAAATAGTCAGGGAGCAGGAAGTGGACGTAGCTGTTATAAGCGAACAGTATGCATCTAAAAATAGCGGATTCTGGCTGGGTGATGAAACATCTACAGCAGCTATATGGATAACGGATAACCAGGGCCCCCGACCGAGAAGATCTGGTAGGGGGGATTGTTTCACCTGGATACAGTCTGACGAGATTACTCTAATGAGTTGTTATTTGACTCCCAATGATGACGTGGGAACCTTTGAGGAGAAATTGGCCAGAATCGAGGATGCAATGGCGCAGATTGGCGGCAACTTCATAGTTGCAGGCGATTTTAACTCCAGAGCGGTAGAGTGGGGAATGCAGAATACCAACCCAAGAGGCAGGCGAATTGTAGAGATGGCAGCTCGAACCGGCCTGGTCTTCGCGAATGAGGGGAGCGTAGCTACCTTTAGACGACCAGGCTGCGAGGGCACCATCCCTGGTATAACTATGGTCTCCGAGAGCATGTATCACAGAGTCAAGGAGTGGAGGGTCTTGGAAATATATACGGGCAGTGATCACCAGTACATATCGTACACCTTTGCTCCAAGGAATAGACTTGAGGAGGACAATTACACCACAAATAATCGAATCTGGGATTCACGGAAATTAAATGCGAATCGGTTACTCTTGGAAGTGGATAGACTGTGTAGCAGAGTTGAACTCTCGGACGATGCGAGGACAAGAGTGGAACAAACCATGGAGATAATAAGACGCGGATGTAAAAAGGCAATGCCCTTGCGAAAACTTCCGAATATCAGAAGGAAGGCAGTGTACTGGTGGGACGACAATATCGCAGCACTCAGGCGAGAGTGCCTACGACTACGACGGAGGTACACTAGAGCCAGACCCGATGGACCAGCTGCTGACGAAATGCGGGCATATAAGGAGGTAAAGAAGACTCTGAAGAAGGCTATATCGCGAAAGAAACATCAGGCATTTCAGGAACTACGCGACGACGTAAACGTAAACCCTTACGGACTTGGATACAAAATTGTAATGGACAAACTAAACAGAAGGAAACCAATGGAAATTATGGACGAGCGAGTAATGAGAAATATAGTGGATACACTATTCCCTACTCATGAACCGGCGAACGAACGACGACGGAATACGCGCAATACAGAACCTTTGCCATTTTCCGCAGAGGAGCTGAAAGCAGCTGCAGTCGGATTGAAACCCGGTAAGGCACCGGGGCCCGATGGCAATCAGAGACCGCAATTCCTACTGGGAATGTACAACGCGTGCCTGAGAGAGTGTATTTTCCCCGAAATATGGAAGAGACAACGGCTAGTCTTGATAAATAAGGGAAAGGGCGATCCAGAGGACCCATCCGCGTACAGGCCACTGTGCTTGCTGGATACGGCGGGAAAGCTGCTCGAGAGGCTTTGAAGCCTCGGCTTGCTGCCGCGATTGAGAATAGTGGCGGACTGTCTGCTAGACAATATGGATTTCGACCCGGTCGGTCTACAATTGGTGCCTTGAGAGAGGTGACTGAAGCGGCCAGGGTAACACAACGAGGGAGCAAATCTTCGAGGCCTGTGGTACTGCTTGCGACTCTGGACGTTAAAAATATGTTCAACAGCCTTAGATGGAGCGACGTATTAAATGCTTTGGAGTACAATTTCTCGGTGCCACACTACATCTTGGCCATGATAAGTAGTTATCTGAGTAGCAGACAGCTGGTGTATAACACAAGCTCGGGCCCAAGGGTGAAACATATAACATCAGGAGCGGCACAGGGATCGATACTCGGCCCCGACCTATGGAACGTCAACTACGATGGAATTCTGAAAGAGGATATGCCAGATGGAACTTTTTTGGTTGGATACGCTGATGATATTGCAGCTGTTATCACGGCCAGGAACACGGAAGAGGCACAACGAAAACTGAGACGTGTCATGCTGAGAACGAAAACATGGCTGGATGCCCACGGCCTGGATCTGGCCATGCACAAAACGGAATTACTGCTGATCACTGGTCGTCATATCCCCTTGCAGGTGGACATGAGTATAGGAGACGGAGTAATTAGGACCAAGAGCTCGGTGGAATACCTGGGAATAAGGCTGGATCCCAGACTAACATTTTCACATCAGATCCAGTACTCGGCTAACAAGGCCCAGAGGATCGTTGGACAGCTCAGTAGATTAATGGCGAACATTGGAGGCCCGCTACCGGCGAGACGGAGACTCCTGATGGAGGTCGGAAACAGCATTATGCTTTATGGGAGCGAAATTTGGGCTGAAACACTGAATGTTAAGAAGCGGACAAACGCACTGGTAGCGGTACAGAGAACGGCTGCATTGCGTATCGCGTCGGCATATCGTACGGTATCCGCTCCAGCCGTAGTGGTGATAGCGTGTATTATTCCTGTGGATCTGCTGGCAGCGGAGCGGATGGAGATCTATAAGGCCAAATCGGCTGGGAGTCACATAACCGCTCATTTCAGGGAAAACACCATTTCAAAATGGCAACAACGATGGAACGAAGAAGATAGAGGAAGATGGACGGCGAGACTTATTCCAGACATAAGGCCATGGCTTGGTCGGAAATTTGGAGAGGTAAATTACTACGTTACACAGATGTTATCGGGTCACGGATATTTTAGGAAATATCTGCACAGAATGGGAAAGACCGCCTCACCTTACTGTCTTTACGAGGAAGGGGAGATAATTGATGACGCAGAGCACACCGTTTTCGAGTGTGCACGCTGGCAGAGCTATCGCTCTGCACTGACGTCGATAGTTGGAACGATCACGCCCGGTAACATTGTCGGGGTTATGATCGCGAGTAGAGAAAATTGGACCTCAGTGGCGAATTACGTGGAGAGGATTCTAAAACTGAAGACGAGGGATCTTGAGGCTGCAGAACATGTGGGCACGCCGGAATAGATGAAACTGGCACACGTGTCTATCGAAATTCGAAGCAAGGATCTGGAGGAAAGGAATAGTGGAGACGCTTAGATGTCTCTTCAACTTTCAACACGCAATCCGGACGCGGATATGAACATGCAGGGGCCAAAGAGCCAAAGGGACTCCACTCCGAAGTAATACCACCGTAGTTCCGGAGTGGACACAACAAGTCCATGAGACGAGGGGGGGATTTAGTGCGTGAGGGCCCCACACACGGAGGATGTGACGACTTCCTCTAGGGTGCGGTTAGGTACATTTACCCCTCCTCGGCGTGAAAAAAAACAAAAATATAATACTTATAAATGATACGAGTGACTCGAATCATTCATTAAAACTTACAATCGTAGTTGTTGTTGCATTTGAAACAAAAAGAAAAGGACACATACCATAAAGACAGAGCAGCAAGCAGAACAAGAAAAAAGATTTTAGTGAGTATTTTAGTGTTCCTACGCGAATCATACTTATTTTGTAAATGTTGTTAAGTATGAATATGATGAATATTTCAAAATTTGAATATGAGTAATATGAGTATGATATTAAAATAAGTATAAATGCGTATAAATATCAGAAATTATGAGTATGATTCGATTCTACTCATCTTTTTGAATACTCCTTGCTGATCTCTGGTAGGTATCATGTACCCTAACATTCAAATATTGTGTTGCCTTATTGTCATATCAGAAATATCTCTCAATCCATTGTGTTTCGAATTCTTTTTTATTATTGCATAAAAATCGCTGTGAAAATTTTTAACAACATTTTCTTCAAATTTTCAAAGTAACAACAGCAACAACAATAACAGACAAAAAAGAGAATATATTTAAAAAATATATATGAAAACATCGAGAATTATTACGAAATAACATTTATTCACAGCAATGCAAAACGGAATCACCGTCATCACATAGTTTTTTTTCTTTCGAAACAAAGATCTTTCCTTTGCCGTTTATACCCTACACTATGTAGAGACGCATACGTAAGGCATTTGTGTTAATGTTTAACGATGGATTAAAAAATTGATGTAAGAGCAGCATCTTTTCATACAAGCATCTCTGTATAGCCATATGTACATACATACATACATAATTGGTCATTACAATCCTTCACTCACGTTTACGACCAAGCTTCACAAGCCACTTATGTTGAGTGTGTTAGTTTTATACATGAGTGGCGGCATCTACAGTTAAAGTCAACTCCGAACGACAAATTTTTGAGAAACTATTATTGGGAATTTTAATTTACCTCTAAGAGTTTTTGCCAGAAATTTGCTGAGAGACAGACGCCGAAGAAATATTTTTTCATATTGGATCCTATCCTATCGGCGATTTACTGGACTTTATTCGAAGAACGAAAAAGTTGCTATTTCAACAAGGCTTTCAATTGGCAGAACATTTGGAAGGTACGGTACCGGTGGTCGATTGTGTTTTACTAGCCATTAATTTGCTTTTCAAGTTCTAGAATGATAGGATTGATCTATCCATCCATCTGTGTTTGGCCAGAAGTTATCTCCTCTCAGAAAATTTATTGGGTATTTGTATTCCGTAACCCTTTAAAGAGTGCGACTCTTTCTCAAGATTGTTGATCTACCTTGACCTTGATGAAGAAAAATTTGGAAAACCGCGATAAACATTGTTTTGATTTTCACGAGTATTTAAACCTGCATAGGTCGGATTTGTAATCAAGCACTACACCAATTCGTCTCCTTCAATGGTGGGGTACTCCAGGGGCGGACAGGTGTACCCATCTTCACAGATGTGCCGAAGTTAGGTGGAGGTATAGGTGCTGGGGTTTTCTGAAGGGAACTCGGTCTTGAACTTCACTTCAGGTTAAAGGATGACTGTAGCGTGTTTCAGGCAGAGATTTTCGCAAACTTGAATTGTGGGCATAGCTGGTGGGCCTACTTCGGATCCGGAATCGTATATGATCTTCGTTGACTACCCTAAGGGTCATTGTGTCGATCTGCTGCAAATCACGACTCGTTCACGAGTGCAAGGAGTCGTTGAGGACTTTTGGACCAGACCGAATCCGTCCCTGCTGGGTTCCGGGTCATAGCAGAATACTTGGCAATGAGACGGCGGACGCTCTCGCTAGGTTAGGTTCACTTTCTCAGGGCGATTTAATAGTTGGTCCTGATTCCCCAATCTGCCTCATTAATGGATGGGTCAGAAGGGAAGAGCAGATGCGTTGGGGGAATGGAACGGGTTGTTACGTTTCTATGTGTATATGGCCTGCTATAAGCAGTATAATAACAGGTTGGCTGCTGGGCTTGGGTAAGACCAGTTTAAGGTTCGTTATTGGGTTTATTACGAGGCACTGCGAGATTAGATCGCTATCAAGGATGTGGAACAGATCTCAGTCGGGCTATTGCAGGATATGTTGCGAGTTGGAGACTGTCGAACACCTCCTCTGTAACTGTCCAGCGTTTAGTAGGTTGAGATTGAAAACCCTTGGCAGGGGCTTCTTTGAGGGTTTGAATTCTGTGTCGAGGGCAGACATCAAGGCTCTCAATAGATTCATTATTAGTTTGAGCTGGTTGAGAGGTGCTAGGACTTAAATAGTGTAGTCGCACTCTTTTGTGTGTTTGTTAGTCTGTGTAATTCCTCCGATTCCTTATTTTCCCTTTCCTATTTCCTCTCCTTTTCCATATCCCCTCTATTATCCTCTCCCCTTTAGGACATTTGTACAATGGTCCTCTATTTGTTTCGGTCACGAATAGCAACGTTGTTAACATGAGCTCCTGTATGTATGTAATCATTTAAGGTAAATTAGGAAGAAGGAGGTTAAGAGTTAATAGTTCGCGAGTTATCTTTAACTACTGGTTGAAGTTCATAAGTCGTGCTTAATTTGTTTTATGATGTTGTGGACTTTATCGAAATCTCATCTAGCTAGGCTAGAAGATGAGCTAAGCTCTTATCGTATACACAAATCTTAATGACTTCAGCTAGGTAAATTACTACGTCACACAGATGCTATCGGGTCACGGATATTTTAGAAAATATCTACACAGAATGGGCAAGACCGCCTCCCCTTACTGTCTTTACGAGGAAGGGGAGGTAATAGATGATGAATGTGCACGCTGGCAGAGCTATCGTTCTGCACTGACGTCGATAGTCGGGACGATCACGGTCGGTAACATTGTCGGGGTTATGATCACGAGCAGAGAAAATTGGACCTTAGTGGCGAATTACGTGGAGAGCATTCTAAAGCTGAAGAAGAGGTATCTTGAGGCTGCGGAACATGTGGGCACGCCGGCAAAGATGAAACTGGCACACGTGTCAAGCGAAATTCGAATCAGGGACCTGGACGAAAGGAATAGTGGAGACACTTAGATGTCTCTTCAACTTTCGACACGCAATCCGGAAGCGGATATGAACACACAAGGGCCAAAGGGCCAAAGAGACTCCACTCCGAAGTAATACCACCGTAGTTCCGGAGTGGGCAGGGTCCCACACACGAAGGATGTCACGACTTAATCTATGGTGCGGTTAGGTGCATTTACCCCTCCTCGGCGTAAAAAAAATGACTTCAGTTAGAAGTATTCGTTCGTTTTCCTGTATTGAATATTATGTGGTGTTGAAGGCGCCATAGTCTAGTAGGTACTGTGTTGGCTTATTAGACAAGAGCCCATGATTCAGACATATGAAGCTAAACGACATACGACTTCCTCATAGCAGTCTCATGTATAAAATTATCATGCAAAAACATGAGTAGTGTGTAGAAGTAGTGTAATCAGAGATGAGCAATGAGTATTGAAAAAGATGAGTAGAATCGAATCATACTCATTTGTGATACTTATACGCATTCATACTTATTTTAATATCATACTCATACTACTCATATTCAAAGTTTGCTGTACTCATCATATTCATACTTAGCAACACGTATGATGTTGCTGATTACGGCTCTCCATGATTCAACATTTACAACAACCACAAAATAAGTATGATTCGTGGACAAACACTAAAATACTCACTAAAAGGTTGTGTGTTTGCTCTGCTTGCTGCTTGTTTTTTGCTTATGAGTCTTTTTTCTTTTTTTGTAAATGCAACAACAGCAGCTAAGACTGTAAATTTTGATGAATGATTCGAGTCACTCGAATCATTTATAAGTATTACAAGAGTAGTTTTCTAAAGTTATGAATCTAAATGAGTAGGCTTATGGATCAAACATATTTCGAATGGTATGAGTTTGATGTCAATGTTGTACGCAACCTGTACCTATAAATCAACGTTGTAGTGAGTATGAATGAATCAGAGGAGTTAAATTTCAATATTGTTGACTCACAAAATTTCATGACTGCTTATGAGTAGCGAAAAAACGATTCATTGCTGATCTCTGGTTGTAATCCTGACTAAAGGTTTGTACCAGTATGATTGTAGCAGTATTGTGTTGTAGGGCATATTATATTCGAGAGACTGTTATTTTACCATTCGATGATTTCATATTTTGTCCCATCGTTATTACTACATTCATTCATATATTCATTCATACAATTGCACATATGTATGTATGTACATACATCGCACAGGTTGTATGTAAAAATATAGAAAAAAATTTTATTTTATTTCAGAATAAATACCAAAAGGTACCTCCAGCAATAGCAAATAGTATTAAAAATGAAATAAAAAATAAAAAATAAAAAGGAAAAAAATTAAGTAAAATACACAGAACTGAAAAACAGAAATCATAACGTACAGTTATAGGATTTAACCCTTTAAAGGTATGGAAACATGGAAACCCTTAACAAAAAAAAGGAAAGTAGGACATAAGCACGCATGTTTCCCTTTTTATCCACAGATTGAACGACATTCTTTGAATTGAACATGTATCCTTAAAACAACATTGGCATTTATAGGATTAAATATTAAATTTTCTTAGAAAATTGTTGCTGACACAAATTTTGTGTGATTTTGTTTTTTTTTTGTTGTTTTTTTTTTTGGAAAACAATTTTTAATTGGAATTTCTTTTTTTTTATTTTGAAAATAAAAAATTTTTGTCACACGTTATTATTTTGCAGCATATTTAATGGAATATAAACGATTATAATTGAAGTTGTGAAAAGATCATAAATGCATACACAAAATAAAAAGAAGAGACAATTTACAATGTACAAGATTTGTAAATGAATTATAAAGAAAAATTAAGTTTTTTTTTCTTTCTTTATAAAAATAATTTTTATTGCTTAATATGAGCTTTTAATTTTTATTTTCTGTGAATAGGACTTAATTTAAAAGGCCTTTGAACGTAGACATCTCAATGGAATTTACTAATTGCTCATTACAACTCTTTAGTTAGGATTACAACCTAGCTTCTTACACCACCCATATTAAGTGTGTTAATTTTATCCATGACTGTCGAGACCTACAGTTTAAAGTCGCCTCCGAACGACATATTTTTGAGATACTTTCTCATGACAATTTTATTTACTCCCAGATTTTTGGAAGAAGATTGTTGAGAGGCAGTCGTCAAAAAAATAATTTTTAATATTGTTACTTTTTTGCCTTTAAAAAACGTTCAAAATATGAGCTGGTAGATTGCAAATAAAATAAAAATAAATTTGTTTTTAGTTTCAATTAACTTCTTTATTGTTCGCACAATTCTGTGTGCCTGTACACAACTTGATATAAACAACAACAATTGCTTTTCTTTGTTATTCTTCTTTACACTCTTTTGCGTAAACAATAAACCTGGATTCACCCATTCACAAAAATTTTGTTCCGAAACAATTTTTTTTATATGTAGTTGTAAACAGTCTGATGAAAGATCTTGAAGCCGAATGTTTGTGGCTTCACCTTCTCGAGATCTCCATAAATGTAAACATCTTTCTTACATTGTTGTTTGTGTATTTTGTTTACATTTATTCTTGTAATGTTTGTTGTTGCATTTTTGTTTACTTATTTATCCCTTTTTTATACTGGTATTGTTGGTATATTTTTGTTTATTTGTTCATCATGTAAACAAGTTCATTGCTTTTGTTTTTGTAGCTTTTGTTTATAATTTTAATGTTAAACGATGTAAAAGAAAAACACTATATCCATTTTCTTAACAATATATTGTCTGACCTAGTGTTAGGACAACGGACTCTGGTGTAATACGCCAACAGTCAGATATTTTTACCAGAAATTTTAAAGTGACGTTCCCCCGTCCAAGACATTCATACATAGCATTTTACTAGAAGGTCACACAGCCCAGTTTCTATCGCGGCGGATAGTGAACAAGTTTAGTCACGTTTCTTGTAAGTTATTTTAGATTTAAGAAGCTTCATTCTTCCGTCCAATAATCCGTTTCCTTTCCAAAGAATAGTAAGAAAAAAATGCATAGGAAGGTCAAATAAACCTATCTTTTAATAAAGGAAAGTTGGGTTGAAAACTCCATAGCTAAAATGCTATGGAATAGACGTCGCAAATAGTTTTTCACCTTCCATGTTAGTCGATGAATATTACATCATGCATATCTCAGCATACTGATGCCATAGTCTTGCTAGCCCGACTGTTGCGTTTTTTCACGAAAGCCAGAGCAATGTGCAGTCCCTCTTTTACAGTGTCCTGGATAGAACCAGGAGAAATGGTTTGCAGCAAGAGTAGGAGAGGTACCATTTTATGGCATACGTGGCAAAAAGAAAAATAAAGGAATGCGGAACGTTTCGGAAACTCATGGACACATTCGTGGGTATCTTGAAAGACGAAATTTTCACCATAGAAATACGTGTGTAGAATTTAACTTGGAAAGGAAGTACAGAATGCGCAAATTAACAATTCTATCTGACAGTTACCCCATCGTCAGGACAGTTAGCACCTATAAGTTTGACCAGAGATTACTATTAATTGCTTGAGCAAGCTGACTTAGGGCAAGGGGTAATAGTGGATTCCAGATCATAAAGGAATTAATTGCAATGAGCTTGCTAGGAGGGTAGTTTGCACATTGTTGACAGGATTAGAACCTTTCTGTGGCATGGGAAGTAGAGTTTGGAATTCTGTACTTGCATAGAAGGTAGATAGGGGGAAATGGATTTTAGTGCAAAAATATTTGAGTCGTATATCATACTATCCATAAACATGCTGAGGATAGTAAACGACCATCTAACCGGAAATTGTACACTCAATGAATGCTTTGTCAGCCCTCTATGTAGATTCAAGTCCTTTGTCAGATTCTGGGATAATAAAAACAAATCTTCAAAACAGATTTGGAGCTTGTGTAGCTTATCAAGCACAAGGCACGTCACGGTTGCCGAACAACATACATACATAATTGGTCATTACAACCCTTCAGTCAGGATTACGACCTAGTTTCTCACACCACTTATGTTGTGTGTGTTAAATTTTATACATGAGTGGCGGGGCCAACAGCTTAAAGTCGATTCCGAACGACATATTTTTGAGTAACTTTTCATGGCAATTTTTATTTACCCTCAGAGTTTTTGCCACAAATCTGCTGAGAGGAAGTCGCCGAAGAAATACTTTTTGTATTTTGTTTTGATGTCTGGCATGGGGCTCGAACCCTGGCTTTACGTCTAATGAGGCAACATACTACCTACTAGACTACGGCGACTTCAAACAACATACTGAAGTTTGTAAAACCAACAGATTGAAGGAGATATTATGGAGATAATATTTCCCAAATGTTTTGTTTGAAACACAGTTTATTATTTAAACTGTTGTTGAGATTTTTAGTACTTCCGGTGAACATCATCCCATTTATTATAATAGACTGGAACTTAGGAATCCTATATTTCTTCATTAAAAGTATAAGTTTCGCCTTTCTCTAGATTCTTGGGATAGGGCCTCCCGTCCGCTTTATAAAATATCACGTATAATGGCGATAATGGAGGAGACATTATAGAGATGCCTTATGTATGAATGAAGATGCCTTATTTAGAGTGAAAGCAGTACAATAGATCGTATGTTCTTAGTACTGACAACAAACGACAGCAATCCTATATTTGTAGATCAAAAATATAATCGCTCTTCTCTTTGGCTCGATGCTTCAGGACGCTCTACCACGTATAATGGGGACATATATTATTCTCAAAGCATTTCGCAAGATTATCCACATATGCAACAATATTTCAATCTTTCTTTGGGCTTCAGTACAATCATCCAATACTGATTGTAGAGTTAGATTGCAAAACAAAGAAAGAGGCAATTTCCCCCTCCCCACTCGTAGTGTTCCTTTATTAACAAAATCCGTTATAGTGGTGAGAACCAAAGTAGAGTACTCATCTAGTTACACAGACTCATATCTCACTCACAGCCTTACATTGGAAATAATGTTGTTTAAAGCCTTTTCAATATCCTGGAAAGCCTTTGTGTGTATTCAGTAAAAGAGAAGGATTTCTCAAGTATGATTATCAACAAATGGAGAGTCTTAGTCTATGTTGACTTTCACCCTAACGTATGCATGCTGACAATAGATGCGAAAATATTTTCCTCTGAAGTTAGTGTTCAAGCATATCTTCCAGTGAATGGGTGACAGACTGTTTGGTGACAGACTGTTTGGCTTAAAATCCTAAGGTATAGTTTGGGAACTCTTTCATAAAGAATTTTCCTTTTCTATAGTCTCCGTCAATACAAACTTCTGACTCGAGTACGAGTTTAAAATCTAAACCGCCTGGTTTCAAAGGCTTTGTATTGCTAAACCTTTGATGGCAAAACCTCACCTCTCACCTCACCTCTTATGTGTGTCATCTAAACCTTTATGTCCGACATTGTTGCACAAAACATATCTCTTATGTCATGAACTTTAAAAAGTAAACTTTCCACTCAAAAATACGTTTCCCAAAACGTCTTTAAATCTTTACTTTGCCAAGATTACTCCAAATTTATTGCTGAGCCTACACTTCCTTACATGTGTTTTACTTACATACGTGTCTGACTTATGATGGCTTAACCGTAATCTGTCATAAAAAATCAATTCATTGAATATATATTTTATTCCTTCTTTATCAGAATACCCCCCCCCAGCAATGCAGGTGGCTGGGTGTATATGGTATGTACAACTGTAGGGGCTTTTATATTAAATCCATTTCAATAAATGCTTGTATTTCGTATATTTATTTGAAAATCCCTACGCATTTATAAATATCAATCATTTCCTGAACTGATTTGTTACAATAAACATGTAAACCCAGGTAGTTTAATTCTATTTTGCGAATGTCAGTGTATGTCAATGACAATTCAGCTACAGAAACCAAATCAACTGTTTATACACTTTCAATTTATTCATGTTTATATACACACGTATATACATATAATTATTCATTATATATTCATAAATACATACTCATCTATAAATATGTGCGTTTTTGTTTCTTTTTTTTGTTGGCATTGCACGAATTTATTAAATTTTTCATCTTTTATCGTGCAAATCTCATTTCCTCTTGCCCTCCTATGATAACTTTTTTATGTTTTTTTTTTCATTTTTTTTTATAAAATTCATTAATATGTGACAATAACAACAAAAACAACAACAATGACAGCAAAAACTCTTATAATATATTAACAATGACAATAAAAACAAGAAGACAAATACAAGAATATAAAATTATGAGAGAATATATTTATACTCATATGCACACACACATACATATTGAGATTATCAAAATATCGAAAGTTAATCCATTAAATCATGTTTGTAAAGACATTTATTTTTAATTAAAAAACAACAATAACAATAACAGCAATAATAGAGTCCATAAAATATTTAATTTTCGTTATAAAAACAAATACGGGATAAATAATTACAGTCGAATATGCAAGCATACATACCAGAGATCAGCAATGAGTATTCAAAAAGATGAGTAGAATGGAATCATACTCATAATTTCTGATACTTAGACGCATTCATACTTCTTTTAATATAATGGAACCTCTACTCATATTCACAGCTTGAAGTACTCATCATGTTCATACTTAACAACACGTACTATCCATAACTCCATAGCTCCATAACTAAAATAAGTATGATTCGCGTACGAACACTAAAAGGTTGTGTGTTTGCTCTGCTTGCTGCTCTGCCTTTTTTGCTTATGTGTCTGTTTTCTTTTTTTGTAAATGCAATAACAACTAAGATTGTAAATTTTTATGAATGATTCGAGTCACCCGAAACATTTGAATCTGAATGGGTAGGCTTATGAATCAAACATATTTCGAATGGTATGAGTTTGATGTCAACCTGTACTAATAAATCAACGTTGTAGTGAGTATGCATGAATCAGAGTACATAGTTAAATTTCAATATTGTTGACTCACTTATATTCAAAATTTCATGATTGTTTATGAGTAGCGAAAAAACGATTCATTGCTGATCTCTAATGCATATCATACGCCCACATAAAAATTCCTGGATTAAAAGACAGATATTATGGGTATTGTCCTTGTGGTAATCTCTCTAAGGAACTGTAGGAGATTATTATTATTGTTGTGCAGAGGTGCTACAGTACTGCGACCATACGATCTATTGTACTGCTCTCATTCTACATAAGGCATCTCTATAACATCTCCTCCATTGTCTCTATTATACGTGATATTCTATAGAGGGGACCTGAGGCCATATCCACATAAAAGAAGTGTAATAAAGCAAGTTGGGGGCCACTCTCTTCAGTCGACATCCACCCAGTTTATCAATGAATTAAATTTAAAATTTCGGTGAATACTTGTAAACTGTTTTTAGTGGTTTTCTCCTTAATAGCCCTGAAAACCAGCAGGGACATCTAGATTAATGAGAAACAAATGATAATATGAATGTTGCGAGGTCTGAGCTGGATGTGGTGGATTCATTGAAAGTTCCTAGCTGTGCTCTCTAGGGTTTTGCGTTTTTCAACTTAGAAATATAAAATTCCTAAGTTCCAGTGTTTTTTGACTAAAATGACATCGAGATGTTCACAGGGAGTGCAAAATTTTTTGTCTGCGTTTTGTATAACAAGCGGAGTTTCAAGAAGAACCTCATGGAGGGGACATATCACAAATTCATCTGAATTGAGAAGAGTTTCCGCCTCTCATGCCCTTTCGTTGTATTTACTCTTCCAAACATCTCGTTCTTTTCCACAGGAAGTTTCTGAAAGCTTTCCTCTTCCGAAGCTCATCTGACTACTAATTAATGTGAGTTCTTACATGATGTGGGATCCAACCGACGATCCCATAGTTTTCTCCTGCTAACGTCGTTTAAACTGAGGTATCCGTTGGCGTCCTAAGTGTCAGTTAGTATTGTTATGTTTAGTCCTCTATTCTCCTTATTCAAGTTAAATTTATCACATTTTTCGATGGCGTAGGCCTCCGCTTGAAAGATGCCCGCTGGTTTTGCAATGGGCTCCGAATATTTAATTCTAGAACCAAATATCCTCATTTCGGATCATGTTCATGCTTGCTATGGTTTAACTACTGACGCCTGTGGCTAGTCTACATTCCAGGTAGTTAGAGGGATTCAAGAGAAGTTTTTATACTTAAGAGGTTCGAAAATTTATCCCCATTATATGTGATATTATGTAGACAGGGCTGAAGGACCTGATCAAAAGATGCAATTCTCGTCAAGGCTAACACTATGATACTAGAAAGCATTCCGCATCACATGGTCATGAGTTTGATCACAATCCACATGAATTCTCAATTGGTTTTCGATCCAAGTTTCAAAATCGTATCTTAGTCAAGTTGCACTAAGCGCTCTGAAATTTGCTCAATAAAATCGGGTCTGATTTGGAAATGCTTTGATTATCTTCAACAACTCGATGATGCAAATAAGGTTATACTTTGCTGAGTTCCGGATCGGAACGGCAAATAATTGACAATAAAATTGATGACTGACTGTGGAGGTAAGTCAAAGTGTTTTGGTCTATAGCCTTCTTGTTGGATTAACTTGTCAGAAGTTAGGAGTCTAGCGTGTAACGATATGTACGTACTCCGAAAGTCGTGCATTCGAAGGACGTCAGAGGACTGCGCTAGACCAAACGATTATTACTGCATTCGCTAGACATTGGCAGAATAGGTAGCTTTTCTATTGGGACTTTACTACCTGAGATATAAGCTCAAAAGATTAAATCTGCCGAAAAGAATTGAGTACCGTTTCTGTGTGTACTACAATGACACAACACATTTTGTGCAACTAGATTAGCGGAATGCAGTTATCGTAGTCCAGTAGGTGGTGTGTTGACTTATTAGAGGTGAGGCCACGGTTCAAAGCTCAGGTCAGACATCTCTTACAAAACGAAATATGAAATAATATTACTTCGGCGCCTTTCTCTCAGATGATCTCAGGCAAAACTTTGAGAGAAAATAAAAATTGCAACGAAAAAATTTCTCTAAACTCTGTCGTAAGCTGTAGGTCCCGCTACCGCTCATGTATAAAATTAACACACACAACATAAGTCGTGTAAGAAGCTAGGTTGTAATCCTGACTAAGGGATTGTAATCAGCAATTATGTATGTATGTATGTATACGTGATATTCTATAGAGCGGACTGAAAGCCCTAGCTAAATACCAGAGGGGAAGACGGAACTTATATTTTTAACCCAGAAATATAGGATTTCTAATTTCCAGTCTATTGTCTTAAATGGTATCGAGATTATGTCCACAAGGACAGCTAAATTTCTCGTCAGCATTTTAAATAACAAGCTGAGCGCAAAAATTTAAATCTGTCAAATAAGTTGGAGCAGCGATTCTGTCTGTATTAGGATGACACAACATTACACATTTTATGCACCTGTATTAGCGGAACGTAGTCGCCATAGTCTATTAGGTAGTGTGTTGGCTTATTGGACGTGACATCACGATTCAAAGTCCAGGTCAGACACCTTCAACAAAACGAAATATGAAAAAATATTACTTCGACGTCTGCCTCTCAGCAGTAACTTCGAGAGTAAATAAAAATTGCCATGAGAATATTTCTCAAAATTCTGTGACGTAATGTAAGTGTCGTTATTCTCTCCTAGCTAAAGAGTTATAATGACCAATTATGTATTGTTATGAAAATGAAAAATCTAGATACTGGTGTTTTGCTTTTACATCGCTTAACATTAAAATTATAAACAAAAGCTACAAAAACAAAATAATGCAGTAAACAAACCTGTTTACAAATTATCGGAGCGATTAATATAACAACAAACACCAGTGAAAAACATTGATACACTCGCAATAGAACTCTCATGCAATATGAGTGGCATCAAAACGATAGCCCAGGTTTTAAATGCGCCTTGCTGCCTGTCTCTGTCTGCCTGCCTGCCAGCCAGCCTCCATTACCAAACACTTGTCTTTAGAAATTCTTGTTTTTATCTTCTCTTCTATCGTTTCATTTTACTTTTTCTTCTTTTTTTCATTAGGAAACGATAAACTTTATGCAAAAATGCATTTAAAAAAAACGAAAAAAATTTTTTTTTAAATAATTTTCGTCCTTCTTCTCTGTGTGTATGTATGTATGTAAAACAATGTTTAAATTTTTTTTAAACTACCTGGTAAACATACAGTCTAACAACAGACAGATTTTATAGGTATTTAACTTAGAACAGTTTTAGCTAAAAGCCATACTTATATTCATAGAAGATAAAAGCAACCGTAGATAGAAATAAATTTAAATTTTTGTTTTTTGTGTTTGAATATGTAAATTTATTTAAACGTTACTTACAATGTTCTTTGATTCGTCTTAATTTTAGTTTCTGAAAAAGTTTTTGCCAACACTGGATTTCTTTTCTATTTTTTTCTTGTTGCTGCCTGCATTCGCTCCATTCCTTCTTTATATGCTAAACGATGTCCATCTACATTTTGTTCTGCTTTTTTTTGTAAAAAACTATTTTTCTTCGTTGAAGTTGGATAAAAAGTTTTGTAGGTAAAAAAGGAAAGGCAAAACTATAGAATGGTATGAGGGGCTTAAGAAAAGAACAAAAAAAATGTTGTTGTTCGACTAAAACGAATTTCAAGAGCTTTCGCTCCAATTTATTTATCAAAGCTAATCGTTAGTATGAGGGCATTCGTCCGATTACAGCATTATTTCTCAGCTCTTTGTAATGATTGCGCAAATTAGTCAATGCATTGCGGTCTAAGCTGGTAACCAAGATTTCTCGGGTAATCACAGTCTTTTTAGGCTCGCAATATTCTTGGTTTCATAGTGGAGCGTAAATATATCCGGAGTTTTTATGTAAACGAGAGCTCCCACTCTCAATGCTGACATTAGAAACTTGGAGGCAATTGCATACACACATACATACATATATAATTGGCCATTACAACCCTTCAGTCAGGATTACGACCTAGCTTCTCACACCACTTAATTTCATACATGGGTGGTGGGACCTACAGTTTAAGGTCGACACCGAACGTTAAATTTTTGAGAATCTTTCTCATGGCAATTTTTTATTTACTCTCAGAGTTTTTGCCAGAAATCTGCTGAGAGGAAGTCGCCGCCGAAATACACACAGTTACTAAAGTATACATACGGTTAACAAATTTCAGAAATTTTTTAACCAATCCGTTTTCGTTGAAAATCTTTAGAGTTTCCTCGATTTTAAGACTGTATTTGCATTGGTTAAAAATTTCTGTAATTGAAATGAATTGTGGCCCTGCACAGGCCCACAAAAGTATACATCCGATTAACAAATTTCATTAATTTCTGAACCAATGCAACAGGCCGTCTTAAAATCGAAGAAAGTTGTCAGACAATTATAAAGATTTTCAACGAAAACGGATTTGTTAAAAAATTTCTGAAATTTGTTAACCGTATGTATACCTTTGTGGCTGAGTGTATTTTTTTCAAATTTCATTTTGATGGCTGACCTGGGGTTTGAACCACGACCTTACGTCTAATAAGCCAACACACTACCTACTAGACTACGGCTTCTTCACTTGGAGGCAATTGCCGACGATTAATATCAATCACACGGCATTTTATAAGACGTACAGGAGGTCAAGCATCAGACATACAACGACAGTTACTAACTTTTTGCCGGCGGATAATACCCTTGTCTTAAATAAAGTTGGTAACGCTACCTTTTAGGCTGCCCAGTTTAAAACCTTTGTGAATACAGCAAGGGACAAAGTATCGAACTTAACGGAGCCGCTAAACAAATTCTAAATTCTTCCTCTAGTTATCTAACTATTCAGAACTTAGCACTGCTTTACGTTCTCTGACTCTGAATGTCTCTGAGACGCTTGAAATTTATTGTGCGACAATTACACGTTCAATCAGAACTCAGCTTTTTTCTAGGGTTCTGAACTTGAACCACAAATGTCTGAACTTTAATAAATCGGCATCAAAACAGTTACGATATGGCAACTCTATCCTAAATTTGCAGTAACTTTCTGAATTTTATTTTTCAACGAATGAATTGATTGAGCCCTCTTACAATTTGTCCAGTTAATGTTAGGTGAACCTACAGTCAGTACTTCTGTACGAAGTTATTCTCAGGCCTTTGTTTTTCATATTTAAGCCTTCTATAAGCCAATGGTAAAACGTTTCCATAACATCGGGTATGAGCTTAAGTCTTTGGGCTATCCTTGTAACCTTTTAGTGAGAAAATCCTTTGCTTAAAATTAGAAGGAGACATAGGATTAAGAGTCCGAAATTATGAACCACAGCTCGCAAGATATAAGGTCGTAGATATTTGTAACCAGTACTCCCCAATGTTACGTTGACAACTTATGCTCCACTTTTTTTCCATTACCCCTCTTGCGACAATATAGCTTCCACAAAGCATTTCCATCTTACCAGGTTGGCTGCTATTATTTTTGCTTTTTGGGATGTAGGAATACTCGTTCGTTTTTGTGTGCCAAGGATTGTTGTCAAAATTTCCGGTTATTTGGACTGTTGTGAATTCTCGATATCAACTACACTCATTTAAGCGGAATGGACTTCAAATCGTCTCAACAGTTCCCCAAATTCTCTGTACTTCTTAGAGAGCCAATTAAGCTTTGTCAAGCAACAACTACAAAACTCTTCTGATTGTGTTTTAAAGGCTGTCGATCCGTACTTATCGTTTTTGCACTACTTTTACTCTTCTCGCTCCAAAATCATCAACAAGAAGATAATATTGCTGATGCAGCGTGATGTCCTAATAAAAATGCCGAAATGTTGATTACTCGTTGCTCTCAATTCGCTGGCCTTTCTTCTTTGACTGTCTGGTTATTTGTACGTGAGGATATGGGCTTACATGGGCAGCAAATGCAAGTCTTATAAAATAGCGCTACACAACGTCTATGTCGTTGAGGAGCTCATACAGCTCAGTGTTGGATCAGATGCGGAAATCATCGCCCACTAGCACTGGACCGAAGATTTTAAGCGGACTGAAGATCTTGCGACCTTTACTAAATTGACCGCTAACAAACCGTTTAACGGATTACGGCCTACCTTAACACATCCTTCCAGGCACCTTTGCCAGTTGGTCACACCAATCCGTGACAGGGCTTATTCGATATGGTCCATCCAACGCAAACAATGTTGTCCACTTCACCGGCTTCCACAAACCCATGCATTAAATACCCGTCTTGCCGGAGCATTCTCCTCCATTCGAACGACTTGGCCGAGCCAGCACAGCCAGTGGATGTTAAAACACTGCACAACAATGTTCACGTCGTTGATGGGTGGACCGAAGGTGCTGTATTTAGAGTTGCGATAATCCTAAGACTTTAACGAATCATCCACTAACATTGACTGCTTGATGTGATTCACTTGCTGGCGGCATTATTCTTCCGTATTTCTTTCGAAATCAACAAAAAAAACTGAAGAGAATATTAAGCAGCCCAGTTTGCACCTACGGTAGAGACTCTGTTTAATAAGGCTCTTGTGTTATCATAATACACTTGCCTGTCTAAATGTGTCAAATGGGATGTGCTAACACTCTTACCTAACCTAACATAGCCTAACATAACCTCATTTATGTCAAGAGAGGATATAGTGTAGCCTAACTGCGCATAAGCAATCTCTTTAACAAGTTGCTTGTGTTATCATAGTATAGATGAGGATCTAAGTGTATTAAATGGAGTCTGCTGCCACTCTTACCTAACCTAACCTAACATTTTTTATAACGAGAGAGAATATAGTATACCTGGTTACCTAACTTTTCATAAGACTGGACATAGGTAATCTGTTTAATAAGGCTCTTGTGTTATCATAATACACTTGAGAATCTAAGTGTGTTAAATGGAGTCTTCTGTCACTCTTACCTAACCTAACCTAACATTTTTTATAACCAGAGAGAATATAGCATACCCGTTTGCCTAACTTTTCTGTACAGCTGGGCATAGCCAATCACTTAACGATCATGAAAATTGTGTAGCATCATAAATATGGCAATACCTTGAAGTTGAAAAAACAAAAAAGACATTGACATCAAAAATATCCCTTTAGAAAAAACCCACAAAAAAGGAAAATAAAAACTCACAGGCAGAGAAGAAGGACGAAAATTATTTAAAAAAAAATTTTTTTCGTTTTTTTTAAATGAATTTTTGCAAACTTCGAAAAGAACACCGGTAAAACTAAATAAAGACGCGTTAGAAGAACCCTCAGTAAGGCTGAAGAGCACTACGCCACTAATGAGAGAGAAATGTTGGCGATTATTTGGGCTCTTAATTCATTAAGGAATTACTTATATGGTTCAACCAAAATAAAGATATTCACAGACCACCAGCCACTAACATACGCGTTAAGCAGCAAAAGTAACAATAATAAGATGAAGCGATGGAAGTCCATTCTTGAGGAACATAACTACGAATTACATTATAAACCTGGTCGAACAAATGTTGTCGCTGATGCCCTATCACGACCTCCTCAGATAAACTCAATGACTGCCACAGTTCATAGTGATAATACTTCATCTCACCATCTTATTCCAATAGCTAATGAACCAATAAACGTATTTAAAAATCAAATTTTTCTAAAATTAGGCCCATGCTCTTCATATGAATTTCAAATAGTATTCCCTACTTTCCACCGGCATATCATTTATGAAACCAACTACACGGAAGAAAAATTAATAGCAATTTTAAAAAAATATCTAAATCCTTCAGTCATAAATGGATTAAATACTACTGAATTTGTCCTAGGGAAGATACAGGAAATTTACCCTGCAAATTTCTCTAATTACCGCACTAGATTTGCTCGGAAAATTGTCACTGATTTGATAGACGAAGGAGATCAAGAGAGGGAAATATTAAATGAACACCAACGCGCACACCGCAATGCTGCTGAAAACAAAAGCCAACTGATTGAAAGAGTTTATTTCCCGGGAATGAATGCCAAAATAAAAAGGATAGTCAAACAATGCAAAATTTGTAAAGAACAGAAGTACGAACGGCATCCAATCAAACCACTACTCAATGAAACGCCAATTCCCGAATATCCTGGACAAATAGTTCACCTCGATATCTACCTTACTAACCAAAATGTTGTATTAACAGCAATAGACAAATTCTCAAAGTATGCATCAGCTAAAATCATCAAATCTCGATCAACGCAGGACATCAAAGAACCTTTACGCGAAATATTGGTGAGCCTCGGACCACCCGAGAGGATAGTCATAGATAATGAAAAGTCGTTAGGATCCGCACCGATAAAACATATGCTAGAGAATCAATTCGGAATAATGATATTTAAAGCTCCACCGTACATGAGCAGTGTTAATGGACAAATCGAAAGATTTCATTCAACACTTTCGGAGATAATGCGTTGTGTAAAAGCCGAAAAAATCCATGATTCATTCAAAGAATTGCTAGACATATCTATTAGCAGGTATAATTACTCCATACATTCTACCACGGGGAAAAGACCAGTGGATGCATTTTTTGGAAGAGTAAAGCCAGAAAATGTTATGGAGGAAAGGAAGAAGCATATGAAAAGATTGAAAAAAAACAAATAGAAGAATTAGCTTTCCATAATAAGAATCGAGCACATCCCAAACAATATTCCATTGGGGATACAGTTTATGTAAAAACAAATAAAAGGATAGGAACTAAGTTGTCACCTAGATATAAAGAGGAAAAGGTTGCAGAAAATCTCAATAATACTATAAAAACAGTTTCGGGTCGAATAGTTCATAAAAGTTTAATAAGGACATAAATTTTTCTCTTCTCATCTACAGATTATTCATACAAGTCGTTTGTGCTGAAATACAAATTTTGGACTACTCAAATTCCGAGATCGTGACATTTCAGACAGGACGAGCACTCATACAAAATGGAACCTTTAACTTAATTCACATTATTGACATTGAGACCTATGAACGGGAACTGAGACTTATCAACGAACACATCAATTATGAAATAGAGAAATCCAATCCTCTAATGCCGTTTCTACAGCATGAAATATTAGAACTAGGGAAACTTATGGATCGAATTAGACCCTTCGGAAGGACTAAGAGATCTATAAACGAAATAGGCACCGTATGGAAATGGATCGCAGGTTCACCTGACCGGACAGACTTAGAGATTTTGACGGACAAAATAAATGATAACTTACGACAGACAGAAAACCAGATTGTAATAAATAGGCTTTTTGAACGAAAACTAAATGAACTGACGAATTTAACAAACGATATAACTAATTACTTACAAAAGGACAATAGGGAAAACACTGCGGCACTAGGGTTCAAATTCGAATTACAAATACTTAAAGAAGAAATGTCTAACATAGAACAAGCACTGTTATGGTCAAAAGCAGGTATAATAAATTCTTTCCTCTTCTCTCATGAAGAAATGGAGATGCTGGACGAATTAATTTTAGAACAAAATTTTCCTTTTAATAATCTAGAACAATGTCTAAAATTCGCCAACGTCAAAGTTGCTTCGAATAACTCTATTCTTTTATATGTTATAAATCTACCTATAGTTGATAAAGTTGATTGTGAGACTATGATTGTAAAACCAATAAAGATAAATAGTGAAATTCTTAAACTAGATTATGAAACCATAATAACTTGCAAAAACAGAATATTTGGAATAGGAAAACAATGCGAGAACTATGATGAAATAAATTTGTGTAAGGAAAATAATATCCAAGATATAACCAATTCAAGTTGCATACCGAATCTCCTTAAGAGTATCCCTTCCACTTGTAGGAAAAGCAACAATTTAGATATCCCCTCCTTAGAGCTAATTCAAGATGGTCTGTTATTATTTAACAAATATAATGGATCGATTCTTATAAACGGCAATCATATTAATATAAATGGCACCTTTGTAGTGCAATATAATAATGCCACGATAATCGTTGGTAATCTTACATTTTCGCACTATGGAAAACAGTCAAGCAAACCATTGCCCGCTATTCTGAGCTCGTTGCAGTCCAATCATTATTTCGAAGAATCCTTATCTCTTCAACTTGTTAAAGAGCTCCATTTAAATAACAGTAAAACTATCCAATTGATTAAGAAAGAAAATAATGTAAATTTATGGGAGAGCACAGTAGCCATAATCATATGCGTGATTATTATAATCAAAATAGCTCTCAAATTTGCTACCAAAATGAAATACAAAATTAATTCCAAGAAAAATAATACTTTACCGATCTATTCTGAAATTAAGAAACCAGAGATAGTAGAATTCAATGGAACGGAAGATTGCCAAACAAGTTTTACTGCAAACGGGGACGTTTGCATTTAAAGGGGGAAGAGTTAACAATAAAGTTAACAACAAAATATTTTCTTTATTTCTCTTATTCTTTTTATTGTCTTTTTTTGCAAGTGCAACAAATTATGGGTTGTTGAACTTAGTTGAACAACAAAACTGCTTATCAATCTCTTTTACTTTTATTTAATGTCAATAAACTACTTACTTTAACCTAATTTTATTTAAAAACACTTTTTGCTTACTAAACATTTTTTATTAATTCTTTTGTATTTTTAACTATAAGCACTTTTGTAAATTAATTTAAGTTATAAATATTAAATTTTTTGAAAATAAAGTTCAGTTATAATAAAACTCAAAAACAAGAATAATATTTTTATTCTTAATTTATATTCTCTCTGGTTATAAAAAATGTTAGGTTAGGTTAGGTAAGAGTGACAGAAGACTCCATTTAACACACTTAGATTCTCAAGTGTATTATGATAACACAAGAGCCTTATTAAACAGATTACCTATGTCCAGTCTTATGAAAAGTTAGGTAACCAGGTATACTATATTCTCTCTCGTTATAAAAAATGTTAGGTTAGGTTAGGTAAGAGTGGCAGCAGACTCCATTTAATACACTTAGATCCTCATCTATACTATGATAACACAAGCAACTTGTTAAAGAGATTGCTTATGCGCAGTTAGGCTACACTATATCCTCTCTTGACATAAATGAGGTTATGTTAGGCTATGTTAGGTTAGGTAAGAGTGTTAGCACATCCCATTTGACACATTTAGACAGGCAAGTGTATTATGATAACACAAGAGCCTTATTAAACAGAGTCTCTACCGTAGATGCAAACTGGGCTGCTTAATATTCTCGTCAGTTTTTTTTGTTGATTTCGAAAGAAATACGGAAGAATAATGCCGCCAGCAAGTGAATCACATCAAGCAGTCAATGTTAGTGGATGATTCGTTAAAGTCTTAGGATTATCGCAACTCTAAATACAGCACCTTCGGTCCACCCATCAACGACGTGAACATTGTTGTGCAGTGTTTTAACATCCACTGGCTGTGCTGGCTCGGCCAAGTCGTTCGAATGGAGGAGAATGCTCCGGCAAGACGGGTATTTAATGCATGGGTTTGTGGAAGCCGGTGAAGTGGACAACATTGTTTGCGTTGGATGGACCATATCGAATAAGCCCTGTCACGGATTGGTGTGACCAACTGGCAAAGGTGCCTGGAGGGATGTGTTAAGGTAGGCCGTAATCCGTTAAACGGTTTGTTAGCGGTCAATTTAGTAAAGGTCGCAAGATCTTCAGTCCGCTTAAAATCTTCGGTCCAGTGCTAGTGGGCGATGATTTCCGCATCTGATCCAACACTGAGCTGTATGAGCTCCTCAACGACATAGACGTTGTGTAGCGCTATTTTATAAGAGTTGCATTTGCTGCCCATGTAAGCCCATATCCTCACGTACAAATAACCAGACAGTCAAAGAAGATAGGCCAGCGAATTGAGAGCAACGAGTAATCAACATTTCGGCATTTTTATTAGGACATCACGCTGCATCAGCAATATTATCTTCTTGTTGATGATTTTGAAGCGAGAAGAGTAAAAGTAGTGCAAAAACGATAAGTACGGATCGACAGCCTTTAAAACACAATCACAAGAGTTTTGTAGTTGTTGCTTGACAAAGCTTAATTGGCTCTCTAAGAAGTACAGAGAATTTGGGGAACTGTTGAGACGATTTGAAGTCCATTCCGCTTAAATGAGTGTAGTTGATATCGAGAATTCACAACAGTCCAAATAACCGGAAATTTTGACAACAATCCTTGGCACACAAAAACGAACGAGTATTCCTACATCCCAAAAAGCAAAAATAATAGCAGCCAACCTGGTAAGATGGAAATGCTTTGTGGAAGCTATATTGTCGCAAGAGGGGTAATGGAAAAAAAGTGGAGCATAAGTTGTCAACGTAACATTGGGGAGTACTGGTTACAAATATCTACGACCTTATATCTTGCGAGCTGTGGTTCATAATTTCGGACTCTTAATCCTATGTCTCCTTCTAATTTTAAGCAAAGGATTGTTAGGCGCTAAGCTTCGCTTTTCTCACTAAAAGGTGACAAGGATAGCCCAAAGACTTAAGCTCATACCCGATGTGATGGAAACGTTTTAACATTGGCTTATAGAAGGCTTAAGTATGAAAAACAAAGGCGTGAGAATAACTTCGTACAGAAGTACGGACTGTAGGTTCACCTAACATTAACTGGACAAATTGTAAGAGGGCCCAATCAATTCATTCGTTGAAAAATAAAATTCAGAAAGTTACTGCAAATTTAGGATAGAGTTGCCATATCGTAACTGTTTTGATGCCGATTTATTAAAGTTCAGACATTTGTGGTTCAAGTTCAGAACCCTAGAAAAAAGCTGAGTTCTGATTGAACGTGTAATTGTCGCACAATAAATTTCAAGCGTCTCAGAGACATTCAGAGTCAGAGAACGTAAAGCAGTGCTAAGTTCTGAATAGTTAGATAACTAGAGGAAGAATTTAGAATTTGTTTAGCGGCTCCGTTAAGTTCGATACTTTGTCCCTTGCTGTATTCACAAAGGTTTTAAACTGGGCAGCCTAAAAGGTAGCGTTACCAACTTTATTTAAGACAAGGGTATTATCCGCCGGCAAAAAGTTAGTAACTGTCGTTGTATGTCTGATGCATGACCTCCTGTACGTCTTATAAAATGCCGTGTGATTGATATTAATCGTCGGCAATTGCCTCCAAGTGAAGAAGCCGTAGTCTAGTAGGTAGTGTGTTGGCTTATTAGACGTAAGGTCGTGGTTCAAACCCCAGGTCAGCCATCAAAATGAAATTTGAAAAAAATACACTCAGCCACAAAAGTATACATACGGTTAACAAATTTCAGAAATTTTTTAACAAATCCGTTTTCGTTGAAAATCTTTATAATTGTCTGACAACTTTCTTCGATTTTAAGACGGCCTGTTGCATTGGTTCAGAAATTAATGAAATTTGTTAATCGGATGTATACTTTTGTGGGCCTGTGCAGGGCCACAATTCATTTCAATTACAGAAATTTTTTAACCAATGCAAATACAGTCTTAAAATCGAGGAAACTCTAAAGATTTTCAACGAAAACGGATTGGTTAAAAAATTTCTGAAATTTGTTAACCGTATGTATACTTTAGTAACTGTGTGTATTTCGGCGGCGACTTCCTCTCAGCAGATTTCTGGCAAAAACTCTGAGAGTAAATAAAAAATTGCCATGAGAAAGATTCTCAAAAATTTAACGTTCGGTGTCGACCTTAAACTGTAGGTCCCACCACCCATGTATGAAATTAAGTGGTGTGAGAAGCTAGGTCGTAATCCTGACTGAAGGGTTGTAATGGCCAATTATATATGTATGTATGTGTGTATGCAATTGCCTCCAAGTTTCTAATGTCAGCATTGAGAGTGGGAGCTCTCGTTTACATAAAAACTCCGGATATATTTACGCTCCACTATGAAACCAAGAATATTGCGAGCCTAAAAAGACTGTGATTACCCGAGAAATCTTGGTTACCAGCTTAGACCGCAATGCATTGACTAATTTGCGCAATCATTACAAAGAACTGAGAAATAATGCTGTAATCGGACGAATAGCCCTCATACTAACGATTAGCTTTGATAAATAAATTGGAGCGAAAGCTCTTGAAATTCGTTTTAGTCGAACAACAACATTTTTTTTGTTCTTTTCTTAAGCCCCTCATACCATTCTATAGTTTTGCCTTTCCTTTTTTACCTACAAAACTTTTTATCCAACTTCAACGAAGAAAAATAGTTTTTTACAAAAAAAAGAAGAACAAAATGTAGATGGACATCGTTTAGCATATAAAGAAGGAATGGAGCGAATGCAGGCAGCAACAAGAAAAAAATAGAAAAGAAATCCAGTGTTGGCAAAAACTTTTTCAGAAACTAAAATTAAGACGAATCAAAGAACATTGTAAGTAACGTTTAAATAAATTTACATATTCAAACACAAAAAACAAAAGTTTAAATTTATTTCTATCTACGGTTGCTTTTATCTTCTATGAATATAAGTATGGCTTTTAGCTAAAACTGTTCTAAGTTAAATACCTATAAAATCTGTCTGTTGTTAGACTGTATGTTTACCAGGTAGTTTAAAAAAAATTTAAAAATTGTTTTACATACATACATACACACATGATTGCCCGTTATAATCCTTTGGTCAAGATAACGATCAGCTTCTGACACCACTTATGTTGTGTGTGTTAATTTTATACATGGGTGGTGACGAGACCTACAGTTTAAAGTCGAGTTTGAACGACAATTTTTTGAGAAACATTTCATTGCAATTTTATTAACTTCCAGAGTTTTTGCCAGAAATTTGCTGAGAGGAAGGAAGAAATAAATTTTCCATATTTCGATATGTTCGAGATGTCTGAGCCAGGTATTGAACCACATGATCGAGTCTAATAATCTAACGCTCTACCTATTAAACTATGGCTAACTCTATGCTATCTTCACACCTTCAAAATCGACAATACGGCAGAGCATTTCCGTTTCACCTACTTAGCACTTAGTGCCAGCGTTATTTATCGTTCTATTTTTAATTCTTTTAGATTGACAAGTTCTAGAACTCCCCTGCTGATCTGTTGTTTTTATTTTTTATCTTTCGTAGGTTAGGTTAGGTTAGAGGACGTGTACTTGTCAATTAAGACAAGTACAGTACCCGGAGGTCGAATTGACCCATTAAACAAAGTCCTAGTTTCTCACACCACTTATGTTGTGTGTATTAATTTTATACATGAGTGGTGGGACCTACAGTTTAAAGTCGACTCCGAACAACAGAATTTTTGAGAAACTTTTTCATGGCAATTTTACTTACTCTCAGAGTTTTTGCCAGACATCTGCTGAGCGGAAGTCGCCGAAGAAATACTTTTTATATTTTGTCTTGATATCTGGCCTGGGGCTCGAACCCTGGCTTTTACGTCTAATAAGCCAACACACTACCTACTAGATTACAGCGACTTCAAATATCTTATCTTATCTTATCTTTCGTAGCTTGTTGTTATAATTTGTTCACCATTTTTCTCTATTTCCATAAACTGAAATTTCATATCCATCTTTTTAAACCTAACAGTATGTACCACAATAAGTAATAAAACCTCAGACTCATTAAACCGGACATCTGTACTTAGAGTCCAAAAATCGAACTTCTTATCTCTTAAATTATAAAGAGGTAGTAGTCGCACCGAGAAAGCTAACAAATGTGGCATAAGATATTCAAGACTTGACAGTCGAAAGTCGATTCCGAACGACAAATTTTTGAGAAGCTTTTTTTTATTTACTTTCAGAGTTTTTGTCAGACATCTGCTGAGAGGAAATCGACGAAGAAATATTTTTCCATAATCCGCTTTGTTGGAGATGTATGACCTGAGGTTTAAACCGTGGCCTCATGTCTAATAAGCCAACACACTATCTACTACAACCCTTCTCCATCTATTGATCTCATGTGTAAAGGGATCACGTAGTGTTAAGGCTTCAAGAAATTTTCTCAAACTTTGTGAGATTGATCTTCAGATTTGAGACAGCCTGACCTACTTTTTCTTGACGGAATGGTGAGTGAAGTTGCCACGGTCTAGCAAATAGTTTGTAGAGTTGTTAGATGCGAGTCCATGGTTCAGATTCTAGCTCAAACATCTCGAATAAAACAAAGTATGAACAAATATTTCTTCGTCAACTTTCTCTCAGCAGCCTTCTTACAGAAACTCTGAGAGTAAAATAAAATTGCTATGAAAAGGTTCACAAATATTTTTTCGTTCGGAGTCGAAGTGCTCAATTCATGTTGTATAGAAAGCCGCCATTTGACTATTCGACCCGTACGAGATTAAATCGGAGATGGTATGGGAGTGTTAGGAGAAATTGCACCGACTAGACACCCTCTGCTGGGTGCCATGTTATGTGGAGCCTCTGCAATGCGCCAGCAGACGGGCTTGCGATAGTTATGGATTAGACTATCCAGACTATCAATTCGCTGTAATAAATTTCAGGGGAAGTCGGCGACCTCCATGTTGGACAACTCCAACTAAACGAAATCTGAAAAAATATTTCTTCGGCAACTTTCTCTCAGCAGTCTTGTGGCAAAAACTCTGAGAGTAAACCAAAAAAGCTTCTCCAAAATTTATCACTCGGAGTCGACTGTAAACTGTAGATCCCACCAATCATGGATAAAATTAACACACACACACAACATAAGTGGTGTGAGAAGCTAGGTCGTAGTCCTGACTAGTGATTTGTCAAGGGTAAATACCCAAATGGTAAATTGGGTATTTAAAGGTAAATACCCAGGTATTTACCCAAGCACCTGTGTATTTGCTCAAAATGTGGGTATAAATCAAATTAAAGAAAAATTTAAATAAATTAAAAGAATTTAATTTTTTATTATGAATTAACTTTTTAATAACATATGAAATAATTCATAAATTTAGTCATAATCGCTGTCGTTGTCCGTATCCGATAAAAACTCATATCGAGTAGAGTGCGTGATTCCTGTTGAATTTGAAGGTATATCGTCTTGAGTACATTCTAGTGAAAAATTCATGTTATTTTCAAATTGAGTGGAGTGCGTGCTTTCTGCTGAAGGTGGTAAACTATTTTTAAAAAGCAAGTTCTAGTTGCACGATATATGTATATGTTATTTTTCCTGCTCTTTGTGTTGTTAAAAGGTTCCTTTTTTGAGTGAATAAAGCTGTGGGTGCTAAAGCAGCTGAAGTACAGGGAGCTGTTAAAATTAGAACAGCTAATTTGCTTAATTGCAGGCGAAAGATTTTGCTTAGAAACCATTTTTGGTCTTGTAATTGGCAAAATCTGGCATTACATTTATGTTTACCACTTGTGACATTGTGTGAATGAATTCCAATGCAACTACCTCCTCAGACGGATCAAGATCACTTCCTTGGGCCTTAGGATCTCTCAAGTTCGCAGCTAAATGTATCGGCTTTATGGTTTTTTTAAATTGTGTATTGAATATGGTTGATAGCTCAGTTTTTTCGGCATCATTCAGCATCAAAGTTGTAGCAAACTCTAATTCAAGCTTACTTTTAACTTCCTTAAACGCGAAATATACCCTGTATATATTATATTCATTTGATTAGAGCTTACAAATCCATTCTGGCAACCAAATATATTTGAGCTTAAATTTAATTGCTCCCAAAAGATTTCGCTAAGTAGCTGTGATTTTATATCCGCTTGTAGATTAATGAGTTCATGAACTGCTAAGACCTGAAGGGATGCTTTAGTTTTTATTACACTATGCATTGAATAGAAGTAACTTCTCCACCTTGTTTTGGCTGGCAGTTTTAATTGTTCACCAATTCCTTCCCACTCATTACATTGAGCATTAAGCACGCTGATTATTAAGAATTGTTGGTGTTGAAATGTTGAAAATAAATTCCAAAATGTCCACATTTCTTTTAAGCGAGTATTCCTTATTCAAATAAGTATTTACCCGAAATTAGGTAAATACCCGGGTATGAAAGTGGGTATCAATGGGTAAATACCCAGGTGTAAACCCATCTCTAGTCCTGATTAAAGGGTTATAATAATCAATAAAATATTTTTAAAACTCTTATTTTCTTTTTAAACACCCTGTTACTGTAACATAATATAGAATTAAATCAAGTAATTTTTACTTCATACATGAATATCTATGTACATATGTACTATGTAATTGTGTATATGAAATTTTGACCTTTTTCCGGTAAACCGCAAACAGAAGTAAATTTTTAGAAATTTCACAAATCATTTGCATGCATTTTGTAACTCCATTATTAAAAACGACTCCACTCGTACATAGAGAATAGCAAAACGGGAATATAATTCAGTGGACAATTTATTCTCTTCATTTAACCATGGCCAACATGACTTGCACGAGTGGCATGCAGCAGTAACAAGAGCAGTAACAGCAGCCACAAACAACTTTAAAAAAATGGATTTTGGTTGTGTTTTTTTGTTTTTTTTTAAAGGAAAAGTACCGTTAACGTTATAAAATATTTATTATTTATTAAAAGCGCCAACACATGTGTTGTTTATATTTTTATTTTATTAAATATTGTTATTGTTGCTGATGTTGTTGCTGCTGCTGTCGCAGTTGCTGTTGTTGTTGTTACAGTTTATAAAGCCGGAAAAATATTCAACAAAAAAAAAACGAAAACAGTATCAGCTGTTGGTGACATAATTTCCCCTTTTAGTTTAACCACAAAAATATAGACTTTCTACGTTTTGCACAAATACATGTACACATACAGTGGCTATTACACATACCCATACTTATTCAAGCATATAGTAAAAAAGGATACGTATACATACTACATGTTTGTTAATGTGTACGTGCTTTTACTTTCATCGTTGTCGTGGTTCATGTTTTTTTTTTTGCTTTTGGCCATAAGTTTTGTATGTGAGCAGACACAAAAAAAAGAAGAAGAACATTTTTGTAGAAGCGTATGTTGCTCATGGCAACCACATTTACCATGTGGCAAGAACATTAAAGTGTTTTGATTTATACACAACAAACAAGCCAACAAGCGTGAGAGCGTGACTACATATAGGGTTACCAATTTAGGGTTGTCTTAAAACAAGTCTGTCAACTTCTAATATTTTCCGTTGAAAGCGGCAATTATTTGGTGGAAGGCTCACATACATACTGTTACGTTTTTACGTTTTAATGGCTTTCATTTCATTTACTTTTGTGATTAGAATTAGATCTCGAAAAAAATTGGTCGATTTTTATGACAATAAAATACAAAAAAACGTACATATTTACAGCCGATATAAGATATGAGCTTCATATCGAATTGTTTAGTACAGCAGATAAGAAGGATATTTTCAAAAAAAAATTGCGATGAAGATTGAAAGTTTTATAGAAGACAGCATCAGATTTCGAATGATGATATACCGTCAGAGAGTAACGATTGGTAGAACTCAGCAGAATTTACTTGAGTTTATAATTCAGTGACACACTCTATCACTTTAAGGACTGGATAAGGTACTACCATCAATTAAATTCGTACCGATTAATAGGTCGTCATCATACCTGTGGCTGCACAATGAACCGCAATGCGTGCTCTAGTGACCGACCTAAACCATGTTACGTTTTTACCTTTTAAAAACGTTTAAAATATGAGCTCATAGATTACAAATAAAATACAAATAAATTTGTGTTTAGTTTTAATTAAAATTCTTTATTATTCGCACAATGATGTGTGCCACTTTTCACAACTTGATGTAACAACAACAATTGCTTTGTTTGTTATTCCTTCTGTTTACACCCTTTGCATAAACAATAACAGACAGAACAATAACGACAGAACTTTTTTGTAACGGAGATCTTCAAACCACGATTACTCCCCTCAAATGCATCGCATCTTCACACAAGACTGACTGAACTTTTACTACCTCAGTTGCCTGCTTTGCCTTGATGAATGTTCTTGAAGGCGAATGTTCGTGGCTTCGCCTTCTCTAGATCTCTATAAATGTAAACATCGTTGTTTCATTATTGTTATTTGTGTATTTTGTTTACATTTATTCTTGAAGTGTTTGTTGTTGTATTTTTGTTTACTTGTTTATCATAATTTTTTATGCTGGTGGTTGTCGTTACATTATGCAGTGCGGTAATTTGTAAACAACTTCAACGTTTTTGCTTTTGTAGCTTTTGTTTATAATTTTAATGTTAAACGATGTAAAAGCAAAACTCCAGGATCTAGATTTTCCCATATTCGTAACAATACATACATAATTGTTGATTACAACCCTTCAATCAGGATTGCAGCTTAGCTTCTTACACCACATATGTTGTGTTGTGTTAATTTTATACTTGAGTGAAGAGACTTACAAATTAAAGCTGAAACCGAACGACAGATTTTCTGAGAAACTTTTCTTCACAATTTTATTTACTCTCAGAATTTTAGTCAGAAATCTGCCTGGGGTTTGAACCGAGACCTCATGTCTAATACGCCAATAAACTGCCTACTAGAGTACGGCTAAGGAAGTTTTGCCTTTCATGCATATGGATCGTTCAACAACCGAGTGTTCTTCATTTCCAACAAAAGTTGTGAGTCTCATGTGAGAATATTTGAAACATTACGAGCAGATTATGATCGTAGAATATTTGTGCAGTGACTTTCTCTCAGTAGATTTTTGGCAAAAACTCTGAGAGTCAAATAAAATTGGCTGAAAATGTTTCTCAAAAAAAAAAATCTGCCGTTCGGAGTTGACTTTAAACTGCAGGTTCATATATAAAATTAACACACTTAGGATAAATGGTGTGAGAGGCTATGTCGTAATTCTGACTAAAAGTAGTATTTGCGTTTTCTTTAACTTTACTTTTCAAACCCCATAAATGGATAACCCTTTTCCAAACAAGTCCTCCTATAAGACAGAGTTACTGTTTAAACAAAAAAAACTTCTTCTATTTTTCATTCATTTTTGAATGCTTTTTCCGTTTGAAATCAAAGAAAAAGCAAAAAGAAATATTTTCGGGCAACGGTTGTTGTGTGTGCTCAGTCCCTAAAGGTGTTTCGCATTTCCAGGGGAAATTATGAACAAAATTTTCAAAACCAAATAAACTACTGTGTGTGTTCCTCTGTTTTTTTTTATTTATTTATTCAAGGTTGTGATTTTTATATGATTTTTAATATTTCCTGTGTTTTATTTAATATTTTTTGTTTTGTAAACAAAAAGTTTTTTTTCATTGCAAACAATTTTTTATTACATAATGAGACAAGCTTTTTTGTTAGGAAACTTTTAAGCAGTTGTATTGACTTTAAACGGGGCAACAATTATTAAAGAAAAAGGCTTGATAGAACCGATTTTTTTCATTACCCCTCTTGGGAGCATATGGCTTCCACAGGGCTTGAAAGAAGCGATTACTAACTGGACTAACTGCTTTTGTTATAGCACTTTAGGAAGAAATAAAGTAAAGAAGCGTAGAAAAAAAGTTTGGAAGTATCATGTACGAGTTAAATAATCACTTCTTTTGCCAATTACTTCCTGTTGGGTTTATGAAGGTATTGATTTGATTCATATTACCTTTGTCTAGTCACGTTCTGTCAATAAGTATTGGGTGCCTAAGAATTCTTGAGCAATTCCTGCAGCTCCGTCAAGGTAGGAATGGACCTCTCCGAAACTTTTGATCCCTTATCATGCAACCTTTTCAACTTCGTTATGGAGAGTGTTCTGCGAAAGGCAGGAGTGCATCGCAATGCCACTATTTTTCAAAAAAGTGTCCAGTTGCTTGCGTATGCTGACGATATTGACATCATAGGGCGTACCAAGCGAGATGTTACTGCTGGGTTTAGTGCTAAATGAGGGCAAAACAAAGTGTATGTTATCGACAAGTAAAGACGTGCGGCGTATTGATTCTCAGATTACGGCCGATAACTATACTTTTGATACAGTCAAGGAATTTTTTTATCTTGGTTCCGCCGTTACCACCACAAATGATGTCAGTCTGGAGATCAAGCGCAGGATCACTCTTGCCAACAGGTGCTACTATTGTCTCAATAGGCAATTGAGTAGCAGAGACCTTTCTCGTACGACAAAACGATTACTCTAGAAGACGCTTATCCTACCCGTGCTTCTTTATGGCGCAGAGGCATGGGTCCTATTAAGCACTGATGCAGCAGCCTTTCGAGTATTCGAGCCAAAATGTCCTACGTACAATCTTCGGTCCAGTGTGAGTTGGCGATGATTTCCGCATCCGATCCAACAGTGAGCTGTATGAGCTACTCCACAACATCGACGTTGTGCAGCGTATTAATATCCAGCGGCTACGTTGGCTCGGCCATTTCATTCGAATGGAGGAGGGTGCTCCGGCGAGACGGGTGTTTGATGCGGGGATCTGCGGAAGTCGGCGGAGGGGACGACCTTGTATGCATTGGAATTACCAAATCGGGGAAGCCCTGTCATCGATTGGTGTGACCAACTGGCGTAGGCGCGCAAGAAGCAGAGGCGCCTGGAAGGATGTGTTGCGGCAGTCCGAAATCCGTTAATCGGATTGTTACTGGGCAATAAAAAAAAGGAAGATAGCCTAAGAATTTTTTCGATATTCTCTAATCTACGTTACCTTACCAATATAAAAGTCTATGTCAAGTATTCGCAGCCTCAGGGCTTGTGCATTCAGAGAAAAGTTTTCCAATATAACTTTTATGAGACTCTTTAGATTGACACTGAGCAGGTCTAACGTAAATTACGTCAGGCCAGATTTTTATGATTTCTCTCATTGTCCCATCTTTATTTTACAATTGAGTGGAGTTTGTGTGAAATCATTTGCTGGAATCTTTGCATCTTAATTTTCTGTTATACCAACTGTTGTGTCAGCTTTATTGTTACTTTCAATGTCCCTTTGTTCGGGAACTCAATGGGGAAACACCAAATTTCTTAACTTCTCGGACAATGTGAGATGTTATGTACATACTCTTGAGCGATCTAATGGCTTATATCTCCATTCGATGTATCCTGATACGGCATTCGTTAATTACAATGATTAAAGTCTTTATTTCAGCCTAAATAGTCTAAGGCACAATCTTATTTAAACTACTTCATTGGACATTGCAACCCTTTAGCCAGGATTACAACCTAGCTTCTTACATCATTCATGTTGTGTGTGTTAATTTTATCCATGAGTGGCAAGACCTACTGTTTTATGTCGAATGCGAATGAAAGATTTTAAAAACTTTTCATTGCAGAGTTTTTACCAGACGACTGTGAGAGGAACTTGCCAAAGAAATAATTTTTTGCCCTCGGCTCTCGTCTTATAAGACAACACACTACCTTCTACACCAGGGCAAGGCAGGTCACAATCTAAGATTCTGAAACGACTCTTCATCCAATTTTGTTGCGTAATTTGGAACACAAGAATAACATTCTCTGCGAGATGTAAACTATTATCTTAATAAGGATGAAAATAGGGTTTAGATATCTAGTAGTTAAGAGCTATCTACAGATAAACTGTACTTAAGTTCCATGCTCTTGTTGCTCAAACTAATTGCCGTATTTTCAGCCACCTGTTCCGCTAAGACGTCTGGTTTTACTCATATAAGGATGGTAAACATGATCTCCACTGTCTCTATAATCAATTCAAACTGGGCTTGATGATTTCTTTCTCTTCAAACTTAACTACTAAACCGTGGCCTAGTAGAATGGAGCAGACTTTCAAAGTTGACACCCTTGTTTAGGCATATTCCTCTCGTACAACATTAATTAAGAGCTGTTGCCGTTTTATTGCTTCTAGATTGTATATTTACTTTGCAGTTTGGTTTAGTTTGAAGTCCAATTTAGCGTTATTGGATAAGGAAAGAGGTATGTCGTTGAGTCCGAAAGATAGAGATCCACTCAATCAGTAATTTGTCTTGCTCAGCTCCTTTTTTTTGTAATACTATGTGTAAATGTGGTAGCCGCCGTAGTTATTAGACGTAAAGCCAGGGTTAGACGTAGAGCCCCAGGCTAGACATCAAAACAGCAGATTTCTGCCAAAAACTCTGAGAGTAAATCTAACGTTCGGAGTAGACTTTAAACTGTAGGTCCCGCCACTCATGTATAAAATTAATACACACAACATAAGTGGTGTGAGAAACTAGGTCGTAATCCTGACTGAAGGGTTGTAATGACCAATTATGTATGTATGTATGTATGTATGTGTAAATATACCTGACAGTCGCCATAGTCTAATTGGTATTGTGTTGGCTTATTAGACGTAAGTCCACGGTTTAAATCCCAAGTCAAAGATCTCCACCAAAACGCAATATGGAAAAATATTTCCTCTGTGACTTCCTCTCAGCAGATTTCTAGCCAAAAGCTCGAAGAGTAAATAAAAATAGCCATGAAAAGTTTCTCAAAAATCTGGCGTTCGGAGTCATGTGTAAAATGAACACACACAACATTAGTGGTGTGAGAAGCTAGGACGTAATCCTGACTGAAGGGATGTAATAACCAATTGTGTATGTATGAACCAGAGATCATCAATGAATCGTTTTTTCGCTATTCATAAGCACTCATGAAATTTTGAATATAAGTGACTCAACAATATTGAAATTTAACTGACTCTGATTCATTCATACTCACTACAACGTTGACTTATAAGTACAGGTTGCAATGAGTATACGTACAACGTTGACATCAAACTCATACCATTCGAAATATGTTTGATTCATAAGCCTACTCATTCAGATGCATAACTTTAGAAAAGTACTTATATTACTTATAAATGCTTTAAGTGACTCGAATCAGTCATCAAAATCTATGGTCTTAGTTGTTGTTGTATTTACAAAAAAAAGACACATAAGCAAAAAAGACAAAGACAGTAAGCAAAGCAAACACACAATCTTCTAGTGAGTATTTTAGTGTTCGTACGCGAATCATACTTATTTTGTGCTTCGTGTATGTGTTGAGTTGTGGAGCGTCGAATTCAACAACATCATATGTGTTGTTTAGTTGAATATGATGAGTACTTCAAACTTTGAATATGAGTAGAGGTTCCATGATATTAAAAGAAGTATGAATACGTCTAAGATCAGAAATTATGAGTATGATTGGATTTTACACATCTTTTTGAATACTCATTGCTGATCTCTGGTACATATACCTGATAGTCGCCGTAGTCTAGTAGGCATTGTGTTGGCTTATTAGACGTGAGTCCACCGGGTCAAACCTCTGGTCAAACATCTCCACAAAGACGAAATTTGAAAACAGTGTAGTATCGTTTAAGATTAAAAACGATAAATAAAAGCTACACGCATAGCTGCCAGATAAATGAGGCACCAAATATTTGAGAAAAAATCGTCAAAATCGTCAAAGACGTTTATTGATATCGTCAAAAAATCGTCAGAAAAAATAAATAAATAAATTAAAATTATTTAAAAACCAAAATAATTCTATTGTAGTAAAACATATAAAGTCAATATATGTATGTACATATCTGAGTTTAAAAATAAAACATTTAACAAAGAGTTTAGCGTCCATCATCTTCATTTAATATTTTTTTTTTAAAAAATGGAGAAATTTTATATCATTTTCAGGAAAAAATTGTTTAAGGTTTAAACAATCTATCTCAGCGTTGTTTATTGACACATAAGCGCAGAAATAATATTACATCATCTATATCTATGGGCGGTGAAGGTATCAGGGAATGAGAAGCTTTTGATGTTCTGAGCATGAAAAATCAGTGTAATGCTGACACATTTTTCAGTTCCTTTTTAAGTTCTTATCATCTGATCTTACTATTTACAACGTTTATAACTGACAGATAATGGAATAGAACTCTCATGTATGGGTTGGTGCCTCAACGTCTATTTTGCGGTTTCTCGACCGTGTACAGGAGAGGCCATAGTATCTCGTTAATGACGGTAGTAAATCCAACTCCATTTAATTATTGGAGTATCGTTGCATAAGGTGACTTTTTCCCGGAAATCATGTATTCCTACATAACGTTCGACTTTTTTGGCCAGAACATCCGTATGTGGTCAATTGGCCAGTGGATCGCACACTTCATTACAGTAAAAATAAAAATTTTTAGTCGGACTATCCGTATGTGGAACACAATTCCTGCAGAGGTCTATCCTGTTACTTATGGTATAAAAATATACAAGTCTAGTGTCCATACTTTATTATTATTTTGTTAGGCTATTCAGGAGTTGTGATTTTTCAGCTTGTAAGGGATTAAAAAGAATAAAATACAGAAAAATCATCACAGGTATTCGAAAGTAACTTAAAAATACAATACTTTACTCCTTGTTTCTACTAACTAACATAAATTTCCAATAGAAAACAATTGCAAAGTAAATACAAAGCTTAAAAGTGGCTTTTAATGTATTAAAGTAAAGAATATGACGTAAATTTTTAATTTTTAAAATCGTCAAAATAAGGGCATAAATCTGGGAGCTATGTTTGTGAGGCCAACCGCGGCAGCCATATAAATGAAATAAAAATCCATTTCCAACCGGAGCAGTTGTAGTTCACAGCGAAACAATAAATTTATGAAAATTTTGAACAATTTTTTTTTTATTACATTTTTAAATTTAAACTTTAGATCGCCAACCTATTATATTTACTCACATTATGCTCATATTTAATATGTATGGGCAATTTCGTGTCAAGTGACCCAATTTTTAAAATCGATTTGGATGAAATTTGCACTAAGGTTAGTACTATTGGATAGTAGGCCAGGCACAAATTTTCAGCTCTATCAGTCAAGAACTGCCGGAGTTAGAGGGGGCCAAAGTTGGACATTTTGGTCATACAGGGTTTTTTTTAAAATGTGTGCAATTTTTCACCTATTGGTCCTAGCAAAAATTTTCAAAAGCATATTAGATAGCTATTTCTTCAATCTTTCGAAAAATAATTTGTTTGAATTTATTGAAATTAAAAAAATTTTTTTTTAATTAATATTTTTTTTAAATTTTTTTTCAAAATGGGCCCAATCTTTTTTTTGCTCAAAAGAAAGTTTATACAATTTCCTTTAAGGCCTTTATAATCGCTTAATGGGATGAGAGCGGGATATCTATCAAAAAAAATTATTTTTTAACTCAAGAATAAGATTTTTCAATATTATTTCAATATTTTATGATAAAATTGAGATACTAAAGCTTCAGTTTCGCACGCTAAAGTTTTTGTCTTCTTCTCGTTTGGAAATGTATGAATCCCATGCTCAGCAACCAAGTTTTTAGCAATTCTTGCTTTTCGTTGAGACGTTCTAAACTCGGTCATTATTTTTGAACAACTCCATGACGATGGGGCATCCTTGTGATGTTGGTTTTTTCCACTCATTATTAGGTCTTATAGGTTCTACTGAAAAGTCAGAACAACCATCATCTCCTGCAGAACTGTCATCATTTTCAGAATTGATTTTGTTCTCATCTGGAATAACCGGTAAATGATCTTAAAAAAGTATTTGCATTCTAAGGACATTCGGAAATTAGTTTTTTATAAACACCTGCGTTATTTACTAATTACTTACATAATTAATCTTCACAATGGCTTCCGCTTCCAAAAAGGAAATGTTAACTACTTACAAAAAGAAGCACAGATCATCAGATATGCGAAATATTTCCGACAATTTATTGAAAAAATTCCCAACGCTTTCAAAACGTTTGCTAATTTGTGGATCGTGCAGGAAAATGATGGGAAAGTTGGACACATTACCGGTTATTCCAGATGAGAACAAAATCAGAATTACATGTATTGTATATGCATTCATAATGCAAAGAACATATGTGACGTATGAGTAATATTTAGTTACATTAGTTTCATACCTGACAAAATTGAAATTTTTTTTATTGCATACTTTTCAGGGTAACTATTCCAATATATTTCAAACACAATTAAAAAGAAAGTATACCCCATAAATTTGGAATTAAGCTACATACATGATTGTTCGATTCTATGCAATTCTAGGCTATATTCTAGATTTCGGGAACAAAGAAGGATTCAAATACGTGCTGAATGTGTTGATGGAAAATTTGAGTAGTAACAATTGCAAAGTTAATGCAAGACTTAAAGTGGCTGTTAATGTACTAAAGTAAAGAATATGATGTAAATTTTTCATTTTTAAAAATCGTCAAAATAAGGGCATAAATCGTCAATATGATATTGTTGGTGCTCAAAATCGTCAAAATGACGATAAATCGTCAAATCTGGCAGCTATGGCTACACGACATAAATACACCAATACACCAACCAACAAAGACCATGAGTAAGAAAGAGAAAGGGATAGATAACGAATTGCAATGTAATTGAGCGCAACAACAAGCAGTGGGAACAAAATACACAAACAACAATGCTGTTGCTATAGAACCCTCGAAAATGCGAAGGCAAGAACATTCTACCACCGTATAAGCATTATAGAAATGCAATTTTGACGTTTACCAGCGAATTATGAAAGGGACAGCAAATGAGGAGGTCCATAACAAAACGCAATAATTACACCATAAAATTTTTTTGGATAAATAAAAAATTGTAATTTAAGTAAGTAGCACAACATTTTTTTAAAAAACAATTATTGAGGTGTTATTGTCTACAAAAAACAATATCAATCACAAATTAATTATTTTATCTGACAGTTTGTTTTAAAGTTATTTAGATAACAAATTTGGAATTATTGCGTTTTGGTCCGAATCATAGTATTTATTTCATTTTGCTTTGAACTGTATGAAAATATTGCGTTTTGATCTGAACTAGGGTGGGAATTATACCTTTTTGCTTTGAATAGACTTGTATTATGTCATTTTGATTTAAATTGCAACTACTTGTAGAAAAATGAAAACACTTTTTTACGTTAAACACGTTTATTAAATTAAATTTATGTAATCCAGATTCATTTATTAAGAAAATACAAAAAATTATTATGTTATACTTTCATTTCAACGTCATCCTCCAAACAGTCACATAAAGTTGAATCGTCTTCATCATTGCCGCTATTTCCTTGCTGATTTGAAAATATATGTGCATAATACTCTAACTCCGAAATTTGTGACCACCCTTGGCCATAATGTTTTTCCAGTAGTTTTAAAACAAAACTAATTGCAACACCAAGAGGAATATTATCAAGCGTCTTCGGGGGTCTTTTTCCTCGTTTAAGATAGCTGATAAACTTTTCGTTTCCTTCAACTTTGTATGCTTCAAAAGTTTTGACTACACATTGCTTCTGTTTACTTGAGGAGAGTTTAAGATAAATTCTTTTCATAATTTGTATGTCCTTTATGGGACGATAATATTCTTCCAACGTTTTTAAATCGGGAAAACATTATAACATTTTTTCTCCCTCTAAATTGGCTAGTAATGTTGCTGCTATGAGCGTTTGTCAAACGTCAAAGGTTTCTATACTGTTTATACGGTGCATTCTACTTCCAGCACCTTCATCAAACTGCATACACGAGCATATAAAAAGGCAAGACAAAGCAGGCAACGAGTCAGTAGTAATTCAGTCAGTCTTGTGTGAAGAAGTCGTGGTTTGAAGATCTAGCGAACAAGTGTTGTTGCTTACAAAAAGGTTGTGAGCAGAGAAGAATGACGAACAAGTAGTTATTGTTGTATAAGTATGTATATAAAAGTAGTGTGAGAAATAAATAGTTTAATTGAAACTGAACACAAATTTGTTTTTACTTTGTTTGCAATCAACGAACTCATATTCTAAACGTTTTTAAAAAGGTAAAAAAGTAATAATATTTCTGCTGTGACTTGCTCTCAGCAGATTTCTAGTCAAAAGTTTGGAGAGTAAATAAAAATAGCAATGAAAAGTTTCTCAACAATCTGTCTTTCGGAATCGACTTTAAACTGTAGGTACCGCCACTTAAAGTTGTGAGAAACTAGGTTGTGGTCCTGACTGAATAGTTCTAATAACAAGTTGTTTATGCATGAATGTACTATGCGTTTATAGACCTATTTAAAGAACAATGGTTTTTTAATTAAAAATCAATATAAATAAATAATCTCGACAACAATGTTTTTTTAAACACTTTCTAAATTTTTTTAATACCTTTTTATAATTTTTTTTATTGTTTTTGCTTGTAATTCAATAATAATTTTCCACTTGTTTATTAATTTATAACGTGATATACAATTATTATTGTAACATTATATTCTATTATATTGTATAAATGTTTGTTTTATTAGGCTTATGTGAATGGCGTTATATAAATAATTGTTAAAATAATTTTTTTTTTCTGCTACACTATTAAATCATAATATATTAAATCATTAACAATTTACATGACCTCGTTGGCCAATAAACACATCATTAGAGGTTTTTGACAAAATAACGCGTTTTATCCCTATTGTTTATCGTATGCACGCAGATAATTTATATTCAAACATTTAATGGTTACAGGGTGCTTCAAAATAATGATAAAAAATATTAGAAATACAATGCAATATTGTCATATACTACTGCATAAAATAATTTCCAATTATAGTTACTGCCTCCTAGACGATAATATAATTCATACTATGGAAATATAGGTATTAAGGGAACATGCTTGATATATGGACAGCTAGTCATTAGTCAAAACAATAGTATTACAAAAATGTAAAAACTAGATACTGGTTTTTGCTTTTACATCGCTTAATATTAAAATTATAAACAAAAGTTTCAAAAACAAAACAATGCAGTAAACAAACCTGTTTACAAATTATTGTACTACTTAATATAACAACAAACACCAGCATAAAAAAATGGTAAACAAGTAAACAAAAATCCACAAACAACACTACAATAATAAATGTAAACAAATATATAAACAACGATGTTTACATTTATAGAGATTTCAAGAAGGCGAAGTCATGAACAGTCGCCGTAGTCTAGTGGGTAGTGTGTTGGCTTATTAGACGTAACGCCACATTTCAAACCCCAGACTAGATATCAAAACGAAATATGAAAAATATTTCTTCGGCGACTTCCTCTCAGCAGATTTCTGGCAAAAACTCTGAGAGTAAATAAAATTGCCATGAAAAGTTTTTCAAAAATCTGTAGTTCGGAGTCGACTGTAGGTCCCGCCACCCATGTATAAAATTAACACACACAACATCAGTGGTGTGAGAAGCTAGGCCGTAATCCTGACTGAAGGGTTGTAATGGCCAATTATGTATGTAACACTCAGCGAATGGTCCTACTCATGTTTTGGAATTAGCAGAATAGATTATGTTAAGGAGGACAAAACTGGAAAAACTCTGAAATTCACATAAAAATTCCTCTAAACTGTAGGTTCCACCAGGGATGTATACAATTAACACACACAACATGAGTGTTGTGAGGTTAATCCTTACTAAGGAATTGTAATGATTGATAGTAATGGTGTAGTAGTCATTAAAATATTCACTCAAATGAATATGAATACTAGAGGGGATATAGAATTTATGCCCAAGATCAACATGAACAACTAACACCGGCAGCAGATCATCTACGGAGCAAAAAGTAGGATCCGATCAGCAAAGCATACCACGACTCAATATATGATCCCATTCGTTAGCAGCTGGCGTTCGTTTTGAAACAGTTTTTGTATACTTTTTAAATATTTTAGGCCACATATCGGCGAAAAATTGGTAGATAACTGCATCATCCGTATGAACACAGAGTCTAAGGTAGCATCTAATGTAATCGAAACAGATGATCTTCGCGACCATTGTCCTTCCTTGAAAGAAATTTATACGTTTCTTATGATCATGGTACAACCGCTCTGCATATAAGATCTGCTCTTAACTCATTCGTATACCACAAAATAGTTCCTCTTTTAAGAGAATGCACAGCTTCCAGATTACTCCGTTCATTTTTACTACTAAGTCTCATTGCCGAGCAATTCGCTGGTTGTGTTCAACGGACAGTTAACGATTAAGCTGTTAGTTTTTCGTTCCCGTAATGAATTTCATACTCGACTTGTCTTCTCGCAATATAAAAAAGGCTTCAAAGCCTTGATCTACACTATCATGTGCAACGCGCTTAAATCCAATCTATGCAGGACAGGTTCTCTATGCCCATGATAAGACTCTGTAACTTGTCTAATCGCTATTGAGCTGTTGTCAGATACGTTCTGTCTGCTTAGACAATTGCTCCATAAGTTACTATTGGGTTGATCATTGCGGTATACGAGCACAGATTGCATCCCCAGAACATTCCTGTAAGCCTTCTGCTTATCATTAAGGCATGTCTGGCCGTTCCTGAGATGATCTTTAAAAGGAGACCTTTACAACAATTTGCTATCCTGGGATATTCCCAGATATTTTACCATCATTTAGAAAGCTTTCTTATCCTCAATCCCACCGTCATGTGTAGAAGAATCTAACGCATACAGTGGCTCACAAAAGAGACATTCAATTGAAACAACGTGCAAGTGAAGGCCCAGAAATGACATAGTAATTCACGTCGTGGCCTGCACTTAGACTGCACATAAGTTGAATCGTTATCAGTTGTAGTATTGAGTAGGAGAGTAGTTCTCATTCTGTGGAATGAAAAGAGGGGTTTGGAATGATTAAATCGGTGAAAAAAATGCAGACAGGCGCAGACTCTTCTCTAATCAGACGGATTGAAGACAATCTAAACTTTGGCTAAGTATTTATAGTGGAAAGAGATTTAAGTCTTGCTTCGGAGTATTCGGGAGCAGTATGAGAATGGTACCTGGGGTTTCGTCAAGGAAATGTAAACTTAAGGAATAGGAATTACTTAAAGCCTAATATATAGATTCTGTAATAGAAGAATGAATTACCAGAACAGATACTTAAAACCTATGCCACAATTGTGGATGAAAACACCCTCGTGTTGATCAAGTACTAGACAATAATGGCTTCCGGAGGTTCGTCAGAGCGTTTGTTACAATTGCAACCTACTGCAGTACTGTGGACATAGCGTTTTTTGCAGCTAGGAAGTTGATTAGTATACTGTATCAGGTTCTAGAATGATAGGGTTGCCAATTGTTACTCAATTTTAATATTTTTTTTTTTACATTTCATTGATTTCATGGAACTAGCAAAGTAACTTAATTGTTTATTAATGACTCAACCCTTATTAGTTATTCATGGTTTAGCAATACCCTGTATTCGTTGGATAGATTCACCAGTCCTATGACACGTAATTGTCACTAATGCGTGCATACACTAGTATGTGAATTTAAATGCGGTTTTCATTTGTAAGTTATGAACACATTTTAATAGAAAAAATTAAACAAAAAAAAAAATTGTGTGAATATTGTGGTAAAAATACAATATTGCACATGCATTTAATGTTTGCATGTTTGGATGTATGCAGATGTGTTTATGCAACTAACATTTGTTTTTAATATTTAATTTAATTTCATTTGCAAACACAAATAAACAATTTTTTATGGTTTTTTTGTTGCGGTTTTTATTTTCACTTTTTTGTTGTGCACTGTTAGCGACATTCTCTTAAAAACACATGCTGGCGTAAATGGAAAAAAAATTAAAAATAATGGAGACATGGTAACGTAAATTTTATTTAACAGTTAATTTTTTTGAACACTTAGTCAAGCTCCACCATATTATGCTTTGGGATGTAGTGTGAGAAAGCAAACCTAATTATCGGAGCGAATTTTCACTTTTATTTGTTGTTAATGACTCTCTGAAATATTTTCAAAAATTTGTTGGTTGCCGAAGTATTCTGAAACCCTATCAGAATCCTGAACTTTAAACAGAACGCTAAGTTAATGGTATTCGTAATGAAAATTGCCGAACACACTTCGGTCGTTACGAAAATGGAAATGGTGTTTTGTTTTCACATTGTTTAAATTGTAAACAAAAGCTACAAAAAAAAACAAATCGCTTGTGTACATGATAAACAAGTAAATAAAAATATACCAACCAGTCTAAAAAAATGGGACAAACAAGTAAACAAAAATGCAACAACAAATACTGCAAGAATAAATGTAAGAAAATATACACAAACAACAATAATGAGACAACAATGTTTACATTTATAGAGATCTCTAGAAGGCGAAGCCACGAACATTCGTCTTCAAGATCATTCATCAGACTGTTTACGTTGGTATATAAAAGGTAAGACAAAGCAGGTAACGGGGTCAGTAACAATTCAGTCAGTCTTGTGTAAAGTCAGTGTTTAAAGAGAATAGTCGTAATTTGCAGAGATCCGTTATAAAGATCTGTAGAACAATTGTTATTGTTTACGCAAAAAAGTGTAAAGAAGAATGACAATCAAAGCAATTGTTGTTGTTTACATCAAGTTGTGAACAGTGGCACCCAAAATTGTGCGAATAATAAAGAATTTTAATTAAAACTAAACATTTTATTTTATTTGCAATCTAAAAACTCATATTTGAAGCGTTTTTAAAAAGGTAAAAAACGTAACATTGTTATTGTTGACAGCCTAATTATGGTCAAGAGATTTGATGTCTTAAACTTAATTTGTAAACTGAAGAACGGAAATAATTTCACAGAGATCTGTATGGAAGACAAAATCGTTGCTGTATTCATTTAGGCAGCAGAGGTAGACAACATACTGGCGAAATATTTTAAAATACTGTATCCTCTATGCAAAGAAAGATAACACGAATATTGGAAAGAGGCGAACAGATACATGACGACAAGGAATAATTCTGCGGATATGTGCTAAAAAGTATTCAACAGAACTATCCTGAACTGGATTGTTGTACATTTAAAAGCCTGAGAAATTTGAAAGAACATACAGCATTCAAAGGGTAATAATGGAACGAAGCTTCAAATTTAATTCTCCACTTTACACCAAAGTAAAATACGTTTAGCCAGTATCATCTTTATGCCAACGACCATTAACCTCCCCGGTTTAACTTCGACAGTCTAAACACTTACACGCTGAATTCCCTACTTGCCCTAGTAAGTCCATTAACAATGTAATTTCCAACGATATTTGAAAATTTCCCTGAGCAGGCAAAAAAGACAGGACATAGCAGTACTATCAGACAACCAGGTCGCTATTCGAACACTCGGTTCTTATGAGGTTCAATTCAAGATAACATATGATGATCTGAAGAAGTAGAATAACCCTTTGCATCGGAAATGAGCAAACAGACGTCTTAACAAAGGTTGCGCCGGGTCTAGAACCCTTCTTTAGAGTGGCGGTGGATGATCAACAAAGGGGGATGATAAAGAGAAGGAAAGACTCTTCTCAAGCCAAATGGGTTGGAGGCCATAAAAACTTTTGTTGGGAAATTACAATAGAAGGCGAGCTGCGTCATGCATCCGACTAGCAAGCAATAACATACAGACATACATACATAATTGGCTATTACAACCCTTCAGTCAGGAATACTGCCTAGCTTCTCACTCATGTTGTGTGCGTTAATTTTATGCATGAGTGGCGGAACCTATTGTTTAACGTCGATTCCGAACGACAGATTTTTGAGAAACTTTTTCATGGCAGGTTAATTTACTCTCAGAGTTTTTGCCAGAAATGTGCTGAGAGAAAGCCGCTGAAGAAATACTTTTTGTATTTTGTTTTGATGTCTGACCAGGGATACGAACCCGGGCATTACGTCTAATAAGCCAACACACTACCTACTAGATTACGGCGACTTAGAAAGCAATAACCTGAGGTTAATAACCGGCTTTGTGACGCAGTATTTTAGACTCTGAGTACACTTAATCAGAAACGCAGTTGTTTCGAGCTCAACATTTCAATTCTTTGACGAAGAGAATGAATCATACATACATACATACATAATTGGTCTTTACAATCCGTCAGTCAGGATTATGGACCGAGTTTCTCACACCACTTATGCTGTGTGTGTTGATTTTATACATGAGTGGTGGGACCTACAGTTTAAAGTCGACTCCGATTCATATTTTCATTTTGACGTCTGACATGGTGTTTGAAAGACCACGTCAAACGTCTAATAATCCAACACACTACCTACTAGACTACGGCGATTTCATAAGAGCATGAATCACCGAAGAAAACTCTTAGAACCTATGGGACATTAATGTATATCAGAAGAAAATACTTGGGTGTATACCAAGTGCTCAGATAGTCGCCGTAGTCTTCTTAGAAGTGAGGCTACGATTCCAACCCCAGGTCGGAGATCTCCAACAAAACAAACTATCGACGATTACCTCTCAGGAGATTCCTGGCAAAAACTCCGAGAGCAAATAAGAAATTGCCATGAAAACTTTCCCAAAAAGAAAAAAAAACTGTCGTTTAGAGTCGCCTTTAAACTCTAGCTTCCGCCACTCATGTGTAACATTAACTCACACAATATAAGTGGTGTGAAAAACTAGGACGTAATCCTGGCAAAAGGGTTGCAATGACGTATGTTATATATGTTATGTATGTTGCTGGGAAAAGGATTGACATTGTCAACAACCAGCAGCATACTGAAGTTTGGTAGGGCAATACGCTTGGAGAAGATATTTCAGACTGGACTTTGTGTGTCTTAAAAACTAGTAGTCTAGTAGGTATTGTGTTGGCTTATTAGAAGTAAAGCCACGGTTCAAACCCCAGTTCAGGCATCTCCAACTAAACGAAATATCACAAAATATTTCTTCGGCGACTTCCTCTCAGCAGATTTCTGGCAAAAACTCTGAGAGTAAATAAAATTGCCATGAAAAAAGTTTCTTAAAAATCTGTCGTTCGGAGTCGACTTTAAACTGTAGGTCCCACCACTCATGTATAAAAATTAACACACAACATAAGTGGACGTTGTACAAGGGGTCAAATCGACCTCCGGGTACTGTGCTTGTCTTAATTGACAAGTACACGTCCTCTTACCTAACCTAACACCATAATAAAAAACTGTTATGGTGATAGAACCCAGAACGGTTATAAATGGCTCAGCTATTTTCCCCTATGAATCTGATCATTAGTGAAACTCCTTTATGCCTAAATACACTCTCTATTAATGGAATTACATACGTTGAAATAATTTATTTCACCTACTTTATCTGCATTTAAATCATATTTTTAAATACAAGAATTTTAATTTCAATTTTCTTTATCTTTTTTAATTATCAACATCGGTGATGGTTGTTCTTTTTTTGTTTAATAAATTAATTATTTGAAGGCCACATGTGTGCGTGATTATTTCCTGCAATGCATTGATAAAATTCACACCTGACTGAGTTTTCAATAAAAAAGAAATTATTTTTCAAAGCAATTTCGTAATTAAATTTAAATTTCCATCTCTATTGTTGCATTCGCTTTTTTTTGTTTTTTGTTTTCTTTTTTTGTATATACATACGTATGTATATACATACATACAGTATAACTAATTAAAATTTTAATACCGTTTGTGTATTGTAATTTTTAATTTTTTTTTGATTGTGTTTGTTTTTAATAATTAATATCACTTAAGTAATTAACAATAACAGACCACACCAAAAACAAAAACAAAACAAAAAAGGACAGCAATAACAAGAGTGACAATAAACTAATGAAACAATGAATGAATGAATGAGCGAATGAATGAAACAGCTAATAAAATTGCGCTTTTAAAATGCGGTTATGACACATTTAAGGTTCAATGGCACAGTCTAACGAAATTAATTAGAAAGAAAATTAATTTATTCAAGTACCAAGGACACCCTACACATACGTAATACATACACAATCCTTCAGTCGGGAATACACCCTAGTTTCTCACACCACTTAAATTTATATATAAGAGTCGGGTCCTATAGTTTAAAGTCGACTTCGAATGATAGATTTTTGAGAAACTTTCCATGGCAATTTTTTATTTACTCTCAGAGTTTTTGCCAGAAATCTGTTGAGAGCAAGTCGCCGTAGAAATATTTTTTTATATTTCGTATTGTTCGAGTTATCTGTATTGAGGTTTGAATCAGGGCCTAACGTTTAATAAGCCAACACACTACCTACTAGACTACTGTGACTTCACTAACTACCAACCCAAGCCCAAGTATATAGATTCTGTGATGAAGAAATGAAATCCAGTGTTCCAGCCGAACATTGTGAACTCAAAGTTGTACAGCATATGCCCAAGCCTTTGTGAGAAAAAAAATTCGATTACCAGAAGATATACTTGGAATCTGCTTTATTGTATATTTCAGAAGAATGCTTGTCATGTGCAATATCAGGAATTGAATACCATTGTGTCAGGAAAACGGAACCCAGGGGGGCATATAACGGATGATTTTTTAGCTATTATCTATTTGGCAACACTGGTTTAAACAGCTCACGCACGTTGTGTGTTTTGTTTCACTGTCAAACATCTTCAGTTTGGTCTATAATTTAACCATGAATCGTCTTATAAACGAACAACGCTTGCAAATCATTGAATTTTATTATCAAAATGTGTGCTCTGTTAAGAAAGGTCATAGCGCGCTTCTTGTGTTCAGCGACGAAGTTCATTTTTGGTTCAATGGATACGTAAATAAGCAGAATAGTCGATTTTGGAGTGAAGGTCAGCCAGAAGCATTGCAAAAGCTACCAATGCATCCAGAAAAAGTCACAGTTTGGTGCGGTTTATGGGCTGGTGGCATCAGTGGACCGTACTTCTTCAAAGATGTTGCGAATCGTAACGTAACTGTGAATGGTGAGCGCTACCGTGAGATGATATCCAACCTTTTTTGCCCAAAATGCAAGAGCTTGACTTGCGTGACATGTGGTATCAACAAGACGATGCCACATGCCACACAGCACGCGTAACAATGGACTTATTGAGAGGCGAGTTCGGTGAACATTTTATTTCATGTTCGGGACCGGTCAATTGGCCGCCTAGATCGTGCGATTTAACGCCTTTAGACTATTTTTTGTGGGGCTATGTTAAAGCTCATGTCTATACAGAAAAGCCCGCTTCAATTGACGCATTGGAAGACAACATTGAAGCATTTATTCGTGAGATACCGGCCGAAATGTTGGAAAGAGTATGCCGAAATTGGACTAAGCGGATAGACCATTTGAGGCGCATTCGCGGTCAACATTTGCATGAAAAAATCTTCAAACATTAAATTATATGGACCGTAATATCGATTCAAATAAAGATTTCTTGCATTTTTCTGAATTTAATGTGTTTTTTTTTTTTTTGAAAAATTTTCCTATAGCTCTTAAAAAATCACCCATTATTATAGAAATTCCTTGCATAACTGGTTCCAGCATACTTGCATTTTTTTCTACTGCTTTTCGGAGTAAACAAGCTTGTCCTCATTTACCAGTTAAAGTGAGAATTATTACTAAAAAAGCTCTTCTGAAAAAGAAAAGAGATGAAGTTATATGCATTGGTCATTAAAAATAATTGGTGACACACTACCCCCGCTTTCCTTTCTAAACTATCCTTCATGTAATCCAACACAATGCACTGCATGAATAGGGATCATCTCATTAGTGTTGGCCCAAAAAAAAAAGAAAAAATACAAAAAAGAATGGACGGAAAAGAATCCTGGCTTTACTAAAGTAAGCCACCATGACAAAACTTAACTATACTCGGCTAACAAGAAGATATTTCGCTACGTTGATCATACCAGTGAACTGTCAGTTCAAGTGGTACTCCCGAATTGTTGATATCGATGGTGAACTAAACTAATTGTATAGCAGCACATCGTACTAAATATGACGTCTGTCATAGATTTAAAACAGCTTAATATTGCTCGAAATAATAACATTTACAGTCTTCAAACGTTGTTCAAATTTACGGCGGCTTATCAAAAATTTCAATCATCTACTGTAGTGGGGTTCATGAAAATTAGAAAATTTAAAAATTTAAAAAATATTTTCCAAAAGGATCATAAGGATTACATAAATTATCACTTTACATTTACACACACACACTCAAAATTATTATATAATTGAGCACATTGCCATATGGAAACACAATTCCCATTCATTAATTCCATATTCTTTAGAATCGTTTTTAATCGCATATGGCATCCACTATGGACTGACTTCAATCAAGATTGTTAAACTGGCAAAATACAGTGAACAAATTATTTGACCAAGACATTGGCTTGAAATGTTTTTATTTTATAAATTCTTACAATATTTGCCACCAAATGTCGACCGCCCTTTACAGAGTTGTTAAATTGAATGTAAATTTTGAATGAATGAAGACGATTACCTACTCCATACCTAATATGTGTATATATACCTCCGTCATGCCAACATGCATTCGAATTCATATTATGCCATTCACAGATTATACAGCGTTCTTCAGCATATGTACATCAGGACCCGCTAGAGGCAAAACACAGCATTTGCAGATACACTGGAGAATAAAATTTAAATGAGCACACTCACATATATCACTCACACGGTGTAGGAAGTCTTGGTTCGTTGGTTTAAGAATGTTTAAAGTCATTGTGATCACCTTAAATGGAAAAAGAAGAACGGAAGGATAAACAAATGAAATGGAGAATAAGAGCTTATCAAAGTAAAGCTAAGCTAAGCCTAACATACATATCATTAAACAGTTACTCGGGGATAGACACGAGCCATCTTACATACATAACTGGTCATAACAACCCTTCAGTCAGGATTATGACGTAGCTTCTCACACCTCTTATGTTGTGTGTGTTAGTTTTTATACATGAGTGCCGGGGACACACAGTTCCTATTATTCCGGAAGATTAACCAGTCTTTCATTTATAAACGCAGATATAATTGAATATGAAGATCTGTTGCTGGACTTTAATTCTGTTAGAAAAATTCTGTACCTCATTTCTAAGGGTATACAGATTCTGCAATTGACTCCTTTTATGATTGTACTTCTTCGTTCGCAATGACTTTATTGTTTGACAAAACCAACTTAGCCTTCCTTGGCGACTATCCACCCAGAGAAAGTAACTGCTTTTTGGTCGCTATTGAATGCATGTTTCATCCATGCAGGTCATGGTGCAGAAATTAGCTCAACTGTACTGCGGGACAGTTTGAAGTCGACTTCGAAGAACAGAGAAAAACTTTTCATGTCAATTTTATTAACTGTCGGAGTATTAGTCAGAAATCTGTTGAGAGGAAGTCGCCGAAGAAATATTTTTTCTACTTTCGTTTTGTTGGAAATGTCTGACCTGGGCTTTGAACAGTGGTCGCACGTCTAATAAGTCAACACACTACCTACTAGATTACGAGTCCTATACATAACTCAAGATGAGCCTTATGTCTTCACTTGGTAAACAGTGCAAATCCTCGAAGAATTATATGTGCAGGCTATTCGTAATTCTCCTAACACGGATTGGATAGTTATAGAAGATGTACTCTAAAGTCTTCAATTTCTCGTCATTACAACAATTATACGCGATATATCTAGTGAAGTCGCCGTAGTCTAGTATTTAGTGTGTTGGCTTATTAGACGTAAAGCCCGGGTTCGTATACCAGGTCAGACATCAAAACGAAATATAAAAAAATACTTCTTCGGCGACTTCCTCTCAGCAGATTTCTGGCAAAAACTCTAAGAGTAAATAAACCTGCCATGAAAAAGTTTCTCAAAAATCTGTCGTTTGAAGTCGACGTTAAACTGTAAGTCCCGCCACTCACGTAATCCTGACTAAAGGAGTGTAACGGCCAATTATATATGCTATGTATATATATCTAGTCCAGTTCATCAGTCCTATGCTGGAATTATTAAGTCCCAGCAGTAGATCAATTGCACCTTCGTCAATAGCTGGTCTAAAGCGTCTGTACATGCCAACATATTGTTGCAGAAAGTCCGTACATTCTCCCTTTGCCCATATTCCAATGAGTCCATACAGGTATGTATATTTGTCGATAGCTGATCAAAGGCTTTCGATCCTGCTGTCATCCACTCAAGAAAAACGTTCAAATGTTTGACTAGGGATTTTCAAATAAACCTTCATGGTCTTGGCAATGTAGGCAACTCAAGAAGCTCTATAGAAAAGACCTCCGACAAGGTAAAACAAATCTTCCTCGGATGAATTACGAAATTTAATTTAAGTTTTTGATAAGTTAAGCATGTGAATTAATGAAAACGTTAATCGGTACTAGGGTACCAAATGATAACGTTTTACTTAAGGTTATTAGAAGGGGTTGTGGTTTGATAGAAGGGGTTGTGGCTTATTTTGTATTTTAAAATCATTTCACTGTCACTTTTTCACTTGTTAAGGTATATACACACACATACTCATTCTATCCTTGCCCGCACGATTGTAATGAAATAATATTTTAAAAATAAATACTCGAATGTACAGACATTCGTCAGCACTATTTCAAATAACACAGGTTTGTTTAAGTGATTTGATGTCAGTCACTCTATGATCCTTTAAATATAAGCTTAAGAAGTGTATGTATGCCTATATGTTCTAAATTTAATAGAAAATTAACTGGAACATATATCGGGTGTGTCATCTATGGGTTTAAATTTGAATTATCGGTTATTTCGAATCTGGTAATACTTATGTCATTCTATTCTGTAAAAAAATTTAGTATATTATCTCCATTGAACGTTATTAATCGATTTACGCTTGAGAAACTTTGGAATTTATTGCAGCAAGGAGAAACTGCACGATGATGCCGATTTTGACCCAAAAAAAATCATGTTTTCGGTTGAAGCTCATTTTCGTCGTGGTGGGTACGTTAATAAGCAAAATTGCCTTATTTGGGGCTCAGAAAACCCACACGTGGTCTTACAGAAGCCAATGCACCCATTACGAGTGACTGTTTGATGCGGCTTGCAGAGCGGAAACTTCGTTGGACCATATTTCTTTGAAAATGAGGACCTTTAGGGTCAATGGAGACACCTATCACACCATGATAACCAATTTTTTTTACCCGCTCTTCATGGTCTTGAAGAGAACGATGTTTGGTTTCAACAGGATGATGCAAATTGCCACACATCTCATTCCACAATCGATTTATTGCATAAAATATTTGATGGCCGTTTAATTAGCCCAAGTGATGATGTCAATCGACTGACAAGAAACTGCAATTTGACACCGTTGGACTATTGTCTATGTTACGACGTTAAAGAATAGTGTTATGCCGATAAAGCAGAGACAAATGAGTATTTGGAGGCCAATATTCGTCATGCCATTGCCGTGAGACAACACAATACAATCGAAAAATGCATGAAAATTGTTCGATCGAATGAGGTCCTGTGAGACAAGCCACGGCAGCCATATGAATGAAATCATATTCCATTTCTAATCGCCATTGCACAATCGATTTACTACGTCAAATGTTTGATGGCCGTTTAATGGCTGCGATTTGACACCGTTGGACTATTTTCTATGGGGCAACGTGAAAGAAAAGTGTTATGCCGACAAACCAGAAGCAACCAGAGCAATTGAAGGCCAACATTTGTGAAGCCATTGCCGAGATACGACCCATGCACTCGAAAAAGTGCATGAAAATTGGTTCAATCGAATGAGGTTCAGTGAGGCCAGCCGCGGGAGCCATATGAATGAAATCATATTCCATTTCTAACGGGAACAATTGTTCTTCGCAACAAATATAATAAATTTGGCAAAATTTCAAATCGTTTTTGTTTTATTGCATTTTAAAATTTAAATTTTTAAATGGCCCACCCTATACAATCGTTACTTCATGCCATTTTGCAATTCCAATGAACTTAAATTTCTATTGTTTGAATACGAAAGCAATACCTTGTGAATGTGTGTTCTATTTGGTTAGAAGAATTAAATATTTTCCAATTGTTGCTGTTGTTGCAATTGATACAGTTACATACATAGTAGAGTTGCAAGGAACAAATACAAAAAAGATAAGTCAATATAACGTACTGTTATGGTACTCAAATGGAAATTGAAAGAGAATTCGAAAAAGCAGGCCATTCGATAGCAATTCTTATACGATATAACTATTGCAGGCCTTACTTTACTTATTTCCTAGTGAACTATTAAAATGATTGGAGAATTAAAAACAGGCTTGAAATGTTAATTAAAACACTCACACACACACACTCACGCATACACTCAACGGATGTGGACGATCGGAGCCTAGTCGTATAGGCATCAGAATTGATTCCAGTAAGATTCTGATTATGGTATACTGGACTACACTACTATTTGGATTTGATGACATGGGCTGGCGGATGGGGTATTCTGTTACCAATATGTGCTGGAGTGAAATCTGGTACAGACGGCTTTCAGGCTAATACACCATCTGTCTCCGTCCCGTTAAAACCTGGCAAGCCTTGGAGAACGATCTTGGACTCGTCCCGTTGAGTTGGGGTGTAGGGGCAGTTAAGAATTTCTTCTGTTTAGCTCCCGGTCTGGCTCTGAACACAAGCTCTCATGAGGACTTGTGTCAACCCTCGCATGGCCTCCCTGCATTGCAAAGATAACCATGGGACCACAATAAGGGTAACTACACAACGAATCCAAGATAACGGCTCCAAGTTGGGACCCAATAAAATGGAATTTAACACAAGCAACAATCAATATAACTTTACAGGCGCTACTTCTCCAGCCGGCACCGATGGTGCAAAGGAGACCCAGCAAGACAGCCCTTTCCTGAATCCTTTCCGGAGGGCTTCGAGGTTACTCCACTCACCACCGCTGAAGCAGAACGGCGAGAGATCTCGCTCGTCACCACCGGAGTTACAGAGGAGCAAAGCTCCTGAAAAGGAGGTGGATGATTTCACCAAGCTAGGCGACAGAATCTCGGAACTCGTCGAGATGATGGGCGGAGGAAGGAGGTCCATCCACCAAGCGATGCGCGATTTAGTAGCTTCTATATCGTCACTATACCAGCAAGCCGCTAAGGATAAAGTTGCGGAACAGGAAGTAAAGGTCAGAACCAATGACAGAAGCACACAGACGATCATGCAACAAGGGACACCTTGTGCTTCCAAAAGGCAGAGGGATGAATTGGAAAAACCAAGGAGAACACCTCCAAAGAAGACCAGGACAACCCGTCCTCGTGGACTAGTCAAGCCTGCCGCTGAGGTTAGGAATAGTGACTCGCCTGGGCGACCAGCAACTGCTACGAACCAGACTGTGGTAGTGCCCGCAGCAACAGAGGAAAACACCCAGGAGCCCAATGATTGGATCGTGAAAACTAGGAAGCGCAGAAAACCTCCAAGACCAGACGCAGTGATAATAAAGCCAACCGATAAACTATTGTTTGCGGACATTCTAAGGAAGGTAAGGAATGCCCCGGAGCTTAAATCAGTTGGCGAGGATGTCCAGCTTGTGAAGAAGACACAAAGGGGCGAAATCCTTCTGGAGTTTAGAAGATCGGCAGAGGTGGCTACGGAGATGCACCGTTCTAAGCTAAGGAGCTTATTGGCCGAAGAGATAGAGGTCAGAACAATAACTGAGGAGGCTACATTCGAACTCAGATACCTGGATGAAGTAACAACTGAGGAGGAAATAATCGCCGCATGGAGGGACCAAATCGGGGAAATACAACCGTCGGCTCTCAAGACGATCAGGAACGTTCCAGGAGGTACTAGGACGGCGGTAATCGCAATCCCTATGAAGCTGGCAGGCAGGGCAGAGGAAGTTGGTAAACTGCGTGTAGGGTGGACAGTTTGCCGCTTACTGAGAAAGGTAACCCCAAGGAGATGTTACAAGTGCTTGCAGTTCGGGCATGTAGCAGGAAAGTGTAGCAGTAATAGTGACTGGTCCAAACACTGCTTCAAATGCGGAGGGCAAGGTCACATTGCCAAGGCTTGCGACCGTGACCCTCACTGCCTTCTTTGTAGAGGCGATCCGGACGCGGACGCGAAGCATATCACGGGAGGACATAAGTGCGCACACTATCTAGCGGCACGACGGAAGTTGACATACTCAGGTAAATGAGAGTCCTGCAGTTGAACTTGAACCATTGCGAAGCGGCGCAGGAGCTACTTAAACAGACGGTGCGGGAACAGAGGATAGACTTGGCAGTACTGAGCGAGCACTACAGAGCACCTGAAAACCAACGTTGGATAGCCAGCAAATGCAATAGGGCTTCGATGTGGTCCTGTGGTAAATTACCAATGGGAAATGTCGACGACAGGTGGGAGAGCTTTGTGAAATGCACTGTTAATGGGGTACATTTCTTCAGCTGTTATCTTCCCCCTAGCCTATCAATAGAAGACTATAGACGCAGAATAGATGACATCGTTAAGGAAGCAAGGCACGTGAGACCTGTGGTAATTGCCGGGGATTTCAATGCTTGGGCTGTTGAATGGGGCTCGGCATTCACTAATCCAAGAGGAGAATGCCTACTCGACGCACTTGCAACATTGGATGTTGTCTTACTTAATAGTGGTGATAGGGATACATTCTCGAGAAATGGACGCTGCTCTAAAATTGACCTGACATTCGTCAGCGACTCACTGGCGACCTCATCTACCTGGTTGGTGTCTGACATCTACACACATAGCGATCATCAGGCTATCATTTTTGAGATCCGGGAACGCTCTACGGGACACAACGTTCCTGCCGCACCGCCGAACCCTCTTTGGAAGGACTCCACCCTTGACAGGGAAACCTTTGTCCTTGCATTGGAGGATATTCGGTTATTCGGGAACGCGAATGACAAGGCGACGGAACTTATGCGCTCCATAACGGAGGCTTGCAACGTTTCTATGGCAAGGAGGCGTAATATGTCTGGGAAGAAACACGTCTACTGGTGGAACGCGGATATAGCGGATCTGAGGCGTAAATGCAAGCGCGCACGGCGGCTATTCCAAAGGGCCAGAGGCCGGGATGAATTTGCAGAACTGCGTGAAAGATATAGAAGGTGTAGGACCAGCCTTAATGGGGCCATTGCGCTCAGCAAGAGAAGATGCTACAGGGAAATGTGCGCCGATGTGGACGAGAATCCCTGGGGAACTGGATATAAGGTGGTGATGAGAAAGCTGAACTGCTTCCGACCACCAGCAACGTCATGTGCAGCTAAGCTGCAATCAATCGTTGCGGACCTCTTTCCGCACAAAGCCGAAATTACATACTGCGTGCGGGATATGCGGTCACCGGAGGAAATCCCAGAAGTCAGCAGGCAGGAATTGGAATCAGTCTGTAGGGAAATGAAACTTAACAAAGCACCGGGGATCGACGGGATCCCAAACACTGCGCTTAAGGCGGCCATTGAAAGTAATACTGAGCTGTTTAGACAAGTTTTTAATGCTTGTATTCAGGAGAGGACGTTCCCTAGGATATGGAAGAGACAGAGACTGGTTCTAATTCCGAAGGGTAACAACGCGCAGGATGCATCGGGCTACCGCCCGCTCTGTATGATCGACACAGCTGGAAAACTTTTGGAGAGGATAATTTGTAGGAGACTGGAAGCATTCCTGGGGGCAGAAGGCTTGTCGGATCGCCAATTTGGTTTCCGAAAAGCCCGCTCCACAATAGATGCAATAGAGATGGTTACGACAATAGCAAAGGATGCTATCAGTGGTGAGCGCTGGCTGGAGGGCGATAAGGAGTACTGCGCTATCATCACCCTGGACGTCAAGAACGCATTCAATTCTGCGGATTGGGATGCCACTTTAACAGCCCTAGATGGAAAGGATGTACCGAACTACTTGATGGAACTTATTAAGGACTACTTTAAGGATAGAGTGCTCTTATATGACACAGATGATGGCAGGAAGACATATGCGGTATCGGCGGGGGTCCCGCAAGGTTCCGTGCTGGGCCCAATACTATGGAATGTCATGTATGATGGTGTACTGGGGCTTAGATTCCCTAGAGGTACACAGATCATTGGTTTTGCGGACGATATTGCCCTGGTGATAAGAGGAAAACATTTAGATGAGTTAGTGAGAACATGTAACACTGCGGTTGGTATGGTCAGGAACTGGATCACGGGAATAGGTCTCAAACTTGCTGATCACAAGACGGATGTACTACTTGTAAGCAGTAGGAAGAAGATAGAATTTATTACAATAACAGTAGGCGACCAGCGCATAACATCAAAGCAGGCGATTAAATATCTGGGAGTAATGATTGATAACAGGCTCACGTTTAGGGAACACCTGACGTACGTCGGTGGAAAGTGTGCGGCGACATCATGTGCACTTGCCCGATTAATGCCTAACCTTGGAGGCCCAAAACAGGAGAGGAGGCGGTTACTGATGAAGGTAGTGACTTCGATCGCTATATATGCGGCCCCTATATGGGCCGGGGCCATGGATAAGAAGACCTATAGAGCAGGTATAGAAACGGCCTACAGAAGATCAGCTCTCAGGGTGATTTCTGCCTTCCGCACGGTGTCTACTGATGCAGCATTGGTGATTGCGGGGATGATGCCCCTGAGGCTAGTAGTGGATGTAGAGCGGAGGAAACATGACACAAGGAGGGGAATGGATCTCCCCAGTCCTGTTCAGTTAGTGGATGACGCTATGCATAGATGGCAGCATGACTGGGTCAATTCAACCAAGGGAAGGTGGACCCACAGACTCATACCGAGCATAGGCGAATGGACCAAAAGGAGACACGGTCAGGTGAACTTCTACCTGACACAGTTACTAACCGGCCATGGATGTTATAGAGCATATCTCTATAAGTATGGTCATGATGTAGACGAGGCATGCCCAGAATGCCCCAATGAAAGGGAGACGACGGAGCACGTTTTCTTTACTTGCCCGCGATATGTTGTTCAACGAAATTGCCTGGAGAGGACAGTAGGATTCCAGGTAACGCCCGATAACATAGTTAACCTGATGTTAACCTCAAGTGACAATTGGAACGCAGTATGTGTTTTCGCAAGGAAGGTGTTGACGCAACAAAGATTGGCTGAGAGAGCAAGGTCAGCAGAATTTGAAGGCAGCACTCGCTGAATCTCCACCCCCCCGAAGTAATACTTGATTGTGGTCCCGGGGGGGGCAAATGGTTGAAAGTGTGACGAACTAGGTTAGGTTTAGTACGTATGCGTTTAGCAAGCCGAGAGTAAGTCTTGCGGCGAATCGTGCACATTGGTAGGCCGGGCTACTAATGTCTTTCGAAGATTCCCAACCTTTAGCTCGTAAAGCTATAAAAAAAAAAAAAAAACACTCAACCCATTTATTTCATTAGAAATTTTAATCATTTTAAAAGCATTTGGTTTTTAACATTAAATCTCTCTTTGCATTAATTGTGATTAAAATTAAATGTTTTCAATATTCTTCGTGGCATGTTATCACGATTAAAATTATTGATAAAATATGAAAATATTATCGTATCATTATGAAGAAGAGTTTAGAATCAATAACACAATGCTTAAATATTTAAGAAAAATTGAAAAAGTAATCAAATGCTGTAAACAGAATAGACGTTACGCACAATGGGGTTTTTGATGCCTAAAATTGGAAATTAAATCGTGGGAGTTTTCCTGGTTGCTTTTTTTTAACTTTTTTTGGTTTATTTCGCTTAAAGAAGGTAAATCCATAATAATAAAAAAAATCGTGACCTGAAATGCATAAGGGCCTAACAACCAAAAATTCAAAATTGAGTTTTTGATTGATTCTGATGTACTGCATAAAAATATATGTTCTGACAAAATTGTATAATCCTACTCTCAAAGATTATCTACCAACCAGATAAAATTAGAATTGAACATAGAAATGTTAATACAAATTAGAATAAATCATTTTGAGTATCAAACAAGTTTTCATTTCATTTTGAAGTCTTTGTTTCGGGCTTCTCAGTTAACTACCCTATTGGTATTAAAGAGTAGTTTAATGCTTCTGGTCCGCGCCAGCAAAGATGAGGAATTTTCTTTCCTTTACTCTTTTGTCTTTTGGTTTTTGCTTCTTTCACTGCAATCCTCGAAATCAATATGTTAATTTTAATCAATATTTTTAATTTTTCCATGTATCGTTATAATCTTTAATATTTTTTTATTGCTTGGCAATAAACGCGTAAGCATTTTTTCTTTAAGAAATGCAATTTTTTCATCAAAGGTTTCAAATCCAGAACTTGCAATTATTTCATAAAGTTCTCTTCGAGAAATAAAAATTGTATTCACGTTTGTACCTATGATTGAATAAATATGGTCTTATAATTTTATACAAAATATTTAATAGATAAACAGTATATAGGTGCAAAAATATATTTTCATTTTTTTTAATTACTTGCAAGAAAGTGCAAAATTTTTTTTTTCTATTACTTCACAAGGTGTCTTAGGTTTATGAAAAGAAAAATTTTTTTGCTTTACTTTGCTTAAATCACAACTACTTTTTCATATATGCTACAATATTTGCAAATTTATAGACCTTCACAAAAAATTTCTTTAAAAATAACAAGACTATGTAAACTTAAAAAACAACGAAGCAAATATAATCTCAATCGTCTTTTGTTGAAGGCTCCATATATTTTTTTTAATATTTTTGCTTAAAAACTTGCCGGGAGCTAATTTTGTAAACACTGAAAATTTAGTTTTTTCACAAAAGATAAAAAATATCAAAAAACTCACACTTCAAAAAGACGTAGTAATGTAACTAGAGACACATTTTTTAAGAAAGTGATGCAGAATTTTGTGCACTTTTAGCTGATGTAAAAAAATATTTGGTACTCAAGAATTTCATTTCCCAATTAATTCCCAAATAGGCATTAAAAACCCCAATGTGCGACGCCGCAAACACAGAAAGCTCTCAAAAATAGAATACATGAGTGTACATCGAAGTAGTTATTTTAAAGGCAACGCGAAATCAAGCAACGATAATGCTGATTAGAATTAATACTATAGACACAATACACGCGACGCAGCAAGTGCAGCAATATATCAAGAATGGAATACATGGGTGTACATCGAAGTGGTTATCTACTTTAACGGCAATAGGTGTATTATAGGGTGGACCATTTAAAGGTTTAAATTTAAAACTGCAATAATAGTCAAATATTTTTCTTTGTGTTGCGAAGTATAATTTTTCCGGTTAGAATTGGAATATTACATACATACATACATAATTGGCCATTACAACCCTTCAGTCAGGATTACGGCCTAGCTTCTCACACCACTCATGTTGTGTGCGTTAATTTTATACGTGAGTGGCGGGACCTACAGTTTAACGTCGACTCCGAACGACAGAATTTTTGAGAAACTTTTTCATGGCAGGTTTATTTTACTCTCAGAGTTTTTGCCAGAAATCTGCTGAGAGGAAGTCGCCGAAGAAATATTTTTTTTTTTTTTTTTTTTTTCATATTTCATTTTTGATGTCTGACCTGGGATACGAACCCGGGCTTTACGAATAGTAAGCCAACACACTACCTAGAATTGGAATATTATCTCGTTCATATGGCTGCCGCGGCTGGCTTTACAAAAGCTCATTCGATCGAATCAATTTTCGTGCGTTTTTTGGAATATATGGGGTCGTATCTCGGCAATGACATCACGAATGTTAGGCTTCAAATGCTCAATTGTCTCTTGTTTGTCGGCATAATAGTCGGTGTCAAATTGCAGCTTCTTGGCGGCCAATTGACATCACAATTGCGGCTAATTAAATGGCCATCAAACGTTTTACGCAATAAATCGATTGTGGCATGAGATGTTTGGCAAGTTGCACCATCCTGTTGAAACCAAACATTGTTCACATCAAGACCATGAATAGTCGGTACAGAAAAATTGGTTATCATGGTGCGATAGGTGTCTTCATTGACCGTAATGGTCAAAGAAATATGGGCCAACGATGTCTTCACTCTACAAGCCGCATCAAATAGTCACTCGTAATGGGTGCATTGGCATCTGTAAGACCACGTATGGGTTGTCTGAGCCCCAAATACGGCAATTTTGCTTATTAATGTATTCACCAAGATGAAAATTAGTTCCATCCGAAAATGTGATTTTTTTTTGGCAAAATCGAGATATGAAAAAATATTTCTTCTGCGACTTCCTCTCAGTAGATTTCTGGCAAAACTCTTAGAGTAAATAAAATTGCCATGAAAGGTTGCTCAAAAAATTGTCGTTCGGAGTCGACTTTAAACTGGAGGTCTCGCCGCTTATGTATAAAATTAACACACAAAACATGCGTGGTGTGCGAAGCTAGGGTATATGTATGTATATGTGTTATTTTTATACATGAGTGGCGAGACTTATATTCTGCTCCAAAAACATAATTTAAATTTGGAATATTTTCGTTAATAATTTAACGATTATATGGCTTAAGTCCAAACGATTCTCTTTTTAACGAAATTAATGCCAACTATGCTCAACTAAAACCTGATTTAGTGAACACTTTCGTTTTAAAATAAATTTTGAACGCTTACAGAAAAAAATTTCATTTCTGCCTGTGCAAATTCCATTCAAGTAATTGCCAAAATTTGATTTTGGGTTTTGCTAGAATTCAATAAAACATTTCGGTGTGTTGACAAATATCCCGGATTTATTATAATACTTTTGCAATTGGCGCTTTTACATGCGGCCAAAAACAAGAACAAAAACAACAGCAACAAAAGAAAAAGAGAAATACTTTCTGTGTGTGTGATATTTCCATTTTCATTTCCATTTTCTATGCGCGTAAAAATATTTCTTGTGTGCCATCTCCTAAAAATATTTCAGCACGAATATTTCGTTCAATTTTTGTGTTATCTCACTCTGGTTTTATAAATTTTCTGTGTTTTTTATTTCGGATTTTATATTTTGCTGTTGCCAAAAAAATATTTGAAAATATTTTCCATTTCGTATGAAATGCCAAGAACTTGAGGATGATAGGATAACATAGAATTAAGAGAGGGGCAGCCAGCAGGCATATATTTTCAAGGCACGTACAAACAAATAGCAGCAGTAGCAGCTACTGTAATAACAAGTTTTTGAAACTAGAAAATCGTTGACAAATTAACGGCTTTTTTAGGGCGTAATTTCTTAAAAAAAATAAACAAAAATCACAATTTTATACAGAAAAAAGAGAAAACAGGAGACATAAACCCTTAACCCTAGGGTACATAACCAAAACGTACTACGGAAACCCATAAACGTGTATCCAAGTGTTAACAAAATATTTCTATAACCAGCACCATAACCAGTTACAGGTTCTGAATATGTGTTCTCAACAAGTGTTCATAGAGTCTAAAGTGTCGAATCTTGACTAATGTCAGGCCTCATGCTTGACCCAAATCTATTCCTTCTGTCACTAGCTAACAAAATATTAGATTACCTCAAAACAATTGAGGTTAGTTTAGCTTGCCGTTCACAGGCAAGTTCACTCGGTGACCCATATGGCCCGCTGTGTCACCCAATGTGAGGTAAGCCCCCTTGTCATTACCTGTTTGTGGTGGGTTTGAATCATCCCGAGCTCCAGATGAAACCGGTCAGTTCCCTTGGTGGCATTTTTGCCACCATGTCAAGATATTCAAACGCTTTGTCACCCAAAAACCGATGACGTCTGTTCTGAAATGCAACGCATTTGCATAAAAGGTGTTGATCGATTCCGTTTAATCCAAGTCATGTAATCTTAATGGGGCAGACCGAGCTTGTCAGCGAAAATATTACGTTAGAATTCCATTAGATTGCAAACCATTCTCTTATCTAACTACAGTTTGTGTCGCTGTCCACTGCTAGACATAGTAATTTTGAAATTCAGCAACCAGGTATGTCGGACCACCCACGGTTTATTGAATTCCATGCTGCTTTTTCCAATTGGAAAACGTATTCTTCTAGGAGTGCATATATACCCTCTATTGTTTCCTCTTCAGACATCTCCTATGCCTTTCATGCCAGTTCGTCCGACTTTTGGTTCAAACAACTTTACTTTGAAAAGAATACTTGGCTCTCTCTATCTTATCTTTCACTGCGGACAGCCTTTTAAACATCTCTTCATACTCCATAGAATGATTCGGGGCTCTTTCCCATTTCTCCAGCAGAAGTTAACTCTATTTCTGCTACTTAAGTGATTTAGCTTCCTCAGACTTGCATGCTATTTTTGTGTTAATCTCATAAGTGTTAAATGCTTGGATCCTGAACCCGATGGCAGAGATTTGTCCTTTGAAGATACCTGACCTTAAATTATTTTGCTCTATGAACATAAACTCCCACATCAGTCCCAATTTCCGTCCTTACTACATCCATGTGGTCTCTCCTTTAAAAGAGTAAAGAGTAAAGAGTATGTAACCTATGCAGTCTCGAGGCATATTTATGCAGTATCTAGGTATGTGTATGTAGCCTGTAAGTATGAGTACGCTGCTTCTAGGTGTGAGTATGTAGTCTCTAGTTATGATTATGTAGCCTCTAGGCATGAATATGCAGCCTCTAGGTATGAGTATGTAGCCTCTAGGTATGATTATGCAGCCTCTAGGTATGAGGATGCGGCCTCTATGCGTGAGTATGCAGACCCTAGGAATGAATATGCAGCCTCTAGGTATTAGTATGCAGCTTCTAAGCATGTGTATGCATTCCCAAGGTATGAGTATGCAGCCTTTACGTGGCATCACAACGGGCCGCTATGTGTACTTGAGCTTTGTGAAATCAGAGCTACCACTCAGACCTAAACCTAAAATGTAGTCTCTGTGTACGAGTATATGGCCTCTTAGTATGAGTATGTAGCCTCTATGCATGAGTATGTAGCCTCTAGGCATGAGTATGCAGCCTCTAGGTATGAGTATGCAACTTCTAAGCATGTGTATGCACTCCCAAGGTATGATTATACAGCCTCTAGGCTACGTATGTAGCCTCTAAGTTTGAGTATGTAGCCTGTAAGTATGAGTACGCTGCTTCTAGCTGTGAATATGTAGCCTCTAGGTACGATTATGTACCCTCTAGGCATGAATATGTAGCCTCTAGGTATGAGTATGTAGCCTCAAGGTATGAGTACGTAGCTTCTAGGTATGAGTATGCAGCCTGTAGGTATGAGTATGTAGGTCACTGTGTATGAGTATGTGGCCTCTTAGTATGAGTATCTAGCCTTTATTTATGTAGACATACATATGTAGCCTCTAGGCATAGTATGTATCCAAGTTTTAGTATGTATCATAAAGGCATGAATATGTATACTCTAGGTGTGAGTATGCTGCCTCTAGGTCTGAGTATGTAGTCTCCAGGCATGAGTATGTAGCCTCTGAGTATGAGTATGTACCCCCTGAGTATGAGTATGTAGCCTTTTGGCATTTGACAAAAAAGGACTTCTAGGTATGAGTAGCCTCTAGGCATTTTGCAAAACCAAAGGGTGTACTGGTTCTATTCAGGGGACAGTTAAGAAGCCACTAAATTCAGGATTTTGTTTCCTAAGCTGTGGACCTCACTCCTATGTGCAACGAACTTAAATCAAAGAGGGCCACCAGAGCTGCCGTAGAGCATATTTTTAAGGTGTAGACTATAACAGAATCCACTATTCTCTAACGGATGGGAATACCCTGGTAAAACGGCTAACCTAGACTTGTTGTGGTACGTACAATGATCCATCCTATGCCTATGTTGGTGCTGGAGACAATTTTTAGGATACTTTTCTTGGATTTTTGTACTGAAGAGCACACGATGAATTCTTGAGGAATTTCATCTAGTAGAGAGAAAAGCAAATGTGTTGTGATGCACCTCGTATGGGAATATGTACAAATATTCCCGAATGCAAACTCAAGCTGTGGTTGATATCATCTTTTGGGTGACAGTTCATGTAGCTTGCTTGATAAGGCTGCAAACTTAGGATTGATAATGTCAACGTCATTATAAGACTGTAATCTAAGGGTTGATAATATCAACGTCTCATCAACAGCTTCGAATTAAGGCAACATAGCCTAGGAAATCTCGTCAAAATTAGAAAGTCTGTTGAAAATCTAAGGGCCTTCGACCTACCATAGTTATTGCAGTCATTACTGAACATTAAATTGCAGGTTATTATGACAGCTGCATTGATGTTGGCCATGTGGCGAACGACTTATGCAGATACTTGGCGACTTCTGCAGTAACTTGAAGTTTTTGAAATTAAATTCTAAGAATTTACGATTTATTGTTATTATTTTGTGCACCACTGTATAAAGCCGCATGAAGAAGCCACACATACATATTTCATACGTGTATTGCTACACAGGCTTTAGCATGAGTGTAGTAAAAGCTTGGCATGCATGTATGTAAGCTTGTGTTTTTGTATAACTTTTTATATGTGTTGATATGTAATTTAGCTGGTGTCTGTGTACATGTGACTTAATCCGTATGATTGTGGTAGAAAATCTCTTCGATTTAATCGAAAGGCAAATTGACAAATTTTTCTCCATTTTCATTGTGTGGCAGGCATATGAGGGGGATACAATTACAATTATTAACGAATGTATACGAATAACTCAGGTGATAAGAAGTCATATTGGGCTTAAATTCATATCGTTTAAGAATTAAAAAGAAAATTAAAATTTTAAACGTAATTAATACAAGATTTTACGGACTTTTAAGAAATTTTCATGTAAAGTTTTTGAAGGCTTCTACCTTCCTGCTCCCATTTATTTTCATTACAACTATTTAGTCAGGATTACGACCTAGTTTCTGATACCGCTCAGGTTGTGTGTGTTAAATTCATACATAAGTGGCGGGACCTACAGTTTAAAGCAGGCGAGAGTATCGCTGTACCATGATGGGAAAACTTTCTATACAAGCAGCACTTTCATGCTACAGCTCCTTCTTTTCCTAGTTGAAGTAAAAGCTTTTTTCCAACGTCATTCTTAATCTGTGTTCACTACTACTACTACTAGCTCGTTTTAAGATGCTAACGTTTTAGCTTGACTAGTCTTAACACGAACTTCAAGCGGTAATAGTAACTTACTTACTTGCGTAACTGGTCGTTACAACCTTTTAGTCAAGGTTACGACCAGACTTCTTCTCACATCACCCATGTTGCGGATGTTAATTTTATCCATGAGTTTTGGGACTGATTTTTGAGAAACTTTTCATGGAAAATTTATTTACTCTCAGAGTCAGTGTGGGATAAGACTGCTGAGAGGAAGTCGCTGAAAGAAATATTTTTTCATATTTCGCTTCGTTTGAGATGTCTTAAAGAGGATTTAAACAATGGCCTCTTGTCTTATTAGACAATACTACTTACTAGACTACGTACAGCTGAAACTGTTTTCACGGCCTTCAACATAAACAAGTCTTCTACAATGATTGCTATTCTGGTATTAAGGAAGTACTATACTCTTGGACATCAAATTTTTGATATTTTCAGTGGCACACAATTCTCTAAAATGGGTTGACCTAATAACCCTGACAACTTTTCAAGATTACGCAAAATATGATGAAACTTAATCATGTGAAATCTCTAGACTCAAACAATCTGAACAGAAACTGAACCTGAAGATTCGTTTTACAGATGACCTTTTCATGATATTTTTCGAAAGAGGGAATCCAACATTATTATGTCACTCGGATTGCAATCAGCGTTATTGGCCTATTTTTGCCCACATATTCCTGTCAATGTGCTTGTTCCGTTTACTTCTGCATCGTCTATTGCAAAATTTGCTTACCTGCAGCTGCAGAGTATATAAAGTAAGTTCCATTTTAATTAATCTTCGTTTTTGTCATCAACAGACAGGGGTTTCCTTCATTCCATAATAACTAGTCTCGTTTGCTAGAAGCCCACAACGACCCTCATTTTACTTTACGCCGTACAAAATTGGTTTACTGCAGAGCTTATCCGGTAGCAGTAGGAACGTGCTGCAGTAATAGATCCTCATTTTTCGCTACTTATTGATTACATGGTCTCTCATAACTAACTGAAGAATTATATTTGGTATAACAAGTAGGAACTTTTAGTATGCGAAGCCAAATATTGTTTCAATTCCTTGGAAATATACAACGATGACTCGAAGTTCTATGATTTGTGTAGGATATATTGAGAACTTGAATATCAAATACTCGCCCAGACTCTCAGTTCACTGCAGTGTTTTCCCAGGCGGAGATCATGGCAATCAATGCAGAGAAGTCCGTAATAATACACTGAATTACTCTGACAGTCATTCAGCTTTACAGATTCTGTCAAAAATCCCATTGAAAACTCTAGAATCGCATAAAATCTTCTTAAGAATACACTGAATTACTGTGACTGTCATGCAGCTTTATATACTCTGTCGAATATCCGAAATAACCTTCTAATAACACGTTCTGATATGTTCGGGAGGATATTAAGCGGTTAATCTGCTTAACAGATTTCTTTACATATCGACGCCTCCTTTCTATATCATTCTACGTCGAAAAAGTGTGTTTTGAGTTATGAGCTCTCAAGGTTTTCACCCGACATACGACTATATGTGTATTCTATGAAGATTTTTACATATAACTTCGGAACGGATCGGCGCATCTTAACCAAATTTTGACAGTACTTAAGTTAAAGAACGCGGATTTTAAAAATGCAAGAACATTAAAAACGTTCTAAGTGTACTTAGAATGGAGGCATCGATATTATTACGAAAATAAAAAAAAATTAGATACTGGGCTTTTGCTTTTACATCGTTTAATACTAAAATTATAAACAAAAGTTACAAACACAAAAACAATGAACTTGTTTACAAATTATCGCACTGCGTAATATAGCAACAAACACCAACATAAAAAAGTGATAAACAAGTAAACAAAAATATACCAACAAACACCACAAGAATGTCAACCAAATACACAAACAACAATAATGAAACAACGATGTTTACATTTAAAGCGATCTCGAGAAGGCGAAGCCACGAACATTCACCTTCAAGAACATTCATCAGACTGTTTACCTTGTCATATAAAAGGCAAGGCAAAGCAGGCAACGGTGTTAGTAAAAGTTCAGCCAGTCTTGTGTGTAGACGCGGTGTGTTTGAGGGGTATAATCTTGGTTTGAAGATCTCCGTTACAAGACCTGTCGAAAAATTGGCTAATAATTGTTATTGTTTATGCAAAAGAGTGCGAATAGGAATAACAAAGAAAGCAATGGTTGTTGCTTACATCAAGTTGTGAACAGTGGCTCACAAAATTGTACGAAAAATAAAGAATTTAAATTAAAACTTAACAACAATTTATTTTTATTTTATTTGCAATCCACAAGCTCATATTTTGAATGTTTTTAAAAGGTAAAAACTTAACAATATATACGCTGAAAGCATTTTAGAACTCCAGAATAGTACCGAATCTCATGGCCGCACAGGCAAATTAAGGGGGCCACATCCAATTTTTTTTGTTGTGATTGTACTTACTTCCAGATTACTATTGCTTCTCTACTGATTCTCTCACAATAATTTTTATTTCACTAATATAACCACGATCATGTGTAATCTCTAGCCTGTTGTCTAAGACAATGGGAGGTGAAAGGATTGATTCAAAGTTGCCTAAGATTCCCATACCACATTTTGTTCCATTTACAATGTTTTTTTTTCAATAAAATTTTCTCACATTTTCCACATGTTCAACTGTATCGTTGTTGTTCTTGTTATTTTTATTGTAAAACTTTAAAAATTTCTTTCTTAACTATTGCTCTGCTGTCACCCGTTTAGTTTTTTGTCTTTTCAATGTTGCATACATATGCATTATGAAGTACAGATGCGTGAAAATAACTTAAGAAACAATGAAAACACAATAGAAAATGCAAATGTCTTCACTTTTTTTCTTCTTTTGTGTGTGTGTGTGTGTGCGTTCATGTATGTGTTTTAAAGTTTTCTGTTTTAAATTTCCTGTTATTGCTCTTTCCTTTATTACATGAAAACTACAAATCCTTGGAAATAACAATGAAAACTGTATGCCTTTTGTTGTCACGATTGACATGAGGGCCCAAAGAAAAAAAAAACAAACAACACAGTGTTGCAAAATGAAACTTAAGGAACACAAACACAATAAGGAAGTATTAGTTTGACATTATGAACATACTTAAACAAATAAAACAAGCAAACACCCACACACACACACAATCTCAGTTAAGTATTTGCGTTTTGAAAGACAAAATAGAAGGAAAATAGAAAGCTCAGCTGTTTGTTGACTTTTTGCCTTCAAAAGAAGTCATCGAGAAGTCAAAAATGATGAAGGCGTTGAATGAAGCAACAAAATGACAAAGTAATGACATCGTAACAACAATTTTATTTGTGTTGACAACATTATAATATTCATTATCCTATACCAGCAGCAGCAGCATGTTGAATTTGTTGTTTTTTTTGTATTGAAATGAATTGTTTTTAACAAATGAAAATAAAACAGTTGCTGCACAAGCTGTCAAAAACTTCTGCAACAAATAAAAGATGATACTCTGGCAATAGGAAATAATTTAAAAGGAATTGAATAACAAGTGAAATAAATAGTCGTTCCAGGTCGACTATGTTATACCCCCCAGTCTATAATAAATTAGAACATTGGATAATTGAGGCTAGGGTTAGCAATGGGCACTCACTGATAAAGCGTAATTCTTCTTTATCATATTGTTACGTTTTTATCTTTTAAAAACGTTTAATATATGAGCTCTTAGATTGCAAATAAAATAAAAATAAATTTGTGTTTAGTTTTAATTAAAATTCTTTATTATTCGCATATTTCTGTGTGCCACTATTCACAACTTAATGTAAACAACAACAATTGCTTTTCTTTGTTATTTTTCTGTTTATACCCTTTGCATAAACAATAACAATTACTTGTCAATTATTCGACAGATCATTGTAACGGACATCTTCAAACCACGATTACTCTCTTCAAACGCACCGCGTCTTCACACAAGACTGGCTGAACTTAATTAACTCAGTCGCCTGCTTTGCCTTGCCTTTTATGTGGCAGAGTAAACAGTCTGATGAATGTACTTGAAGGCGAATGTTCATGATTTAGCCTTTTCCAACCCTCTATAGATGTAAACAACGATTAGTTTAGTGTCGTTTGTGTATTTTTGTTTACTTGTTCATCATTTTTTATGCTGGTATTTGTTGTTATATTAAGCAGTACGATAATTTGTAAGCAGACTTGTTACTGCATTGTTTTGTTTTCGTAGCTTTTGTTTATAATTTTAATGTTAAGCGATGTAAAAGCAAAACAATATGATGATCGAAGTCAGTAGAGCCAGCCACAGAGACAGCAAACTCAAGATCATAACGCCTTTTGATCTTCTATTAAATCAGAGGGCAGACGTGGAGACAGTAAGGTTCAATACAGTTGAATGCTGGCCTAACCTGGACTATAGACACGCCAGCATTTTGGGTAGACAAAGACACATTCATTATATGGCTTTTTATAAATTCTTGAGCATGACCTTTGATTTAAAGATTCCAGCTAAAGACTTCTAATCTGAAGATCCCCACAGGCTTGTATCCATTGATCAAAAATGGTGGATCTTGTTTGTGTGGTATATAGATGAAGAATATTGAAAACCATGCAATGCTTGTTTGGTGTTGGGATTTTCTCTGAAAACCTCTTAATTGTCTTACACCTTCTGGCAGTGATTAAGTCTCTAGGGAAGGTAATCTCGATATCTCCCAGAGAAATTTCAGATCATTCAGAAATACGCTTACCTTTGAATAACATGGTTCCACGCTATTGGAATGTTACTAGGTATATATGTATTTTTCGATTGCCTCGGGGTATTCTCCGCTGGTTTTACAAAAACGTTTAACTTCGTTCCTAGCAATACTTTCACACCCTGTAGCACTTTTATTTGTAAGAAGGGGACTTGGCTGCCTTCTGCCTTCTGCCCTTAAATTCTTTGCAGAATTATGATTCTCACGGGCTTTTGTCATATTAGATAGCAGGTCGGTAGGCTTGTTATTCGGTCAAATAATTGAGTTATAGATCTGAGGAGGAGGAGTAAGAGGACTTAACTCTCCAATATATAGATGCAACAGAAAGATTTTAAAAAAAGTCACTTTGGCTTCCTTTAGATAGTGTTTGGTCACCGGGTTGGATATTAATTGTGGTATCACAAATGCTCAACTAAGTGTGACCTTATTCCTTAAGTTATCATATTATCTGCTCTTATCTAAATAGGACTACTTAACTATATTCATGCCTTTGGAGATATGGTCTAAATGTCTAAAGACTTCCTCCTATAACTATATTCTGTTACTTTAGCGGCTATTTCAGAAGGCGATATTCAAAATGTCTTGCTGAAGAATTCCTTGTTTGAAAGGTTCCTCAGCTGGATTGTATATTTTCAAAAGGTATTCCTTATCTATTTCTTTAAAGTCACATACGTCAGCTCTAACCTCAATTTTTTTTGGGAATAGTGTCTTAAACCCAAGCCAAACATAAGCGTATGTGTGCTTGTTTGACAGTGCGAATAATTAAAACAATGCACGAGTGCATAATGTATTGTAAAAGAAGAGTAAACTTAATTGAATTTAATGCTGGCAGAGACGGGAGTGCCCTTGTTCTGTTACTATGTTTAAAATATCATTGAGATTTATGAAATTTATTTCAATGCTGTTTTAAGTATAGAAGTCTTAGACTGATTCTGTACAAGCAGGAAGGACGAACCTTAGCCTCCTTCATTGGATGTAAATGTTTCTTTGGAAACTCGATTTTTGTTTAGACTTTAGGCTGATATATCACGACTGCGACTTAGGGGAACATCCCCACTTCTAAGGAACCCTGAGGTCAACACGCATTTTACTTGGATTTAGTAATCGAGCAATAAAGTTGTTCATCTGAGGCGATAATGTTGGATCATGTTTATCATGCATTCACAGCAACTACTGTTACAAGTGTTTTATACAAAAAGAGGAGTCTTATAATTCACAGATGTTCTGATATTTTCCCAACCATTTTAAAATCACTTAACGTAAGTAAAGCTGTATTCGATTTGGCGGACAGAAAACAGATTTGGAAGGATTATGTAGCAAAACTGTTCACTGATAATGCAAGATCGGCCTTTGAACCTAATTTGGAGAACACCAATAACAAGAAACGAAGTAGAATATGCTATAAAATCTCTTAAAGAAAAAAAGGCAACAGGTCTAGACGAAATCCCCTTTGAAGTTTTGAAATTAATAGACAGCAATAACCTACAACTTCTAGTCAAACTATTCAATTATATATACGACACGGGTCTCTATCCAGAAGATTGGCTAAGGTCAACATTCACCGCCATACCAAAGAGAAATAATGCAAAGAAATGCAGTGAATACCGACTAATTAGTCTGATGAGTCATATGTTAAAACTATTCCTAAAAATTATACACAAGAGGATTTATACCGAATGTGAAATTGCTATGGGAGAGCCGAAATTTGGTTTCAGAGAAAGTACGGGTACACGAGAAGCTTTATTTTGTGTTCAAATATTAATTCAGAACTGTCGTGATGCCCAAAAGGATGTCTTCATGTGCTTTGTCGATTATGAGAAGGCTTTCGATACGGTCAAACATGACAAACTAATTGAAATTCTAACCCCTATCGCAATACAAGATAAAGAACTACGCTGTAGTAAAAACCTTTATTGGAATCAGACGGCACGAATTGATGTCTGTATAGAAAAAACTGACGAAATTGACATATTAAGAGGAGTCAGATAGGGGTGCATACTATCCCCATTATTATTTAACATATATTCAGAAAAAATATTCCAAGAAACACTTGAAGGAGAAAATATAGGGAAAAAAGTAAGCTTGAAATTCATCAACAATATAAGATATGCTGATGATACCACACTTGTAGCTGGTAGTATATCCGACCTACAAAACTGATGGAAAAGCTTGCACGTATAAGTGAGATGTATGGATTAAAAATTAATATGAAAATACGAAATGCATGGTTATTAGTATAAAATATTCCCATCAGAACTTTAAATATACAAAATATAATAAATATAAAAATATCTGGGAGTCTTAATAATCGACCAGTGGGACCCATCAAAGGAAATTAAATGCCGCATAGAGATGGCGAGAGATGCCTTTTTTAATTACAACAAAGTGTTGACCAGTCACGACATCAACGTAGCAACAAAAACACGCTTCATAAAATGCTACATTTGGTCTGTCCTATTATACGGAGTAGAAGTTTGGACAATCAAAAACTCTGATGAAAGCAAATTGCAGGCCTTCGAAATGTGGATAAACCATCGAGTTCTGAAAATACCATGGACTGCCAGAGTCTCCAATGATGAAGCATTAAGAAGGACGAATGTCAACCGACAACTAATATTAACGATGAAAGAAAAGGAAACCTTCATACCTAGGACACGTATTGAGAAACAACAAATACAAAATTTTACAACGAATCCTTAAATGCAAAATTGAAGGAAGACGTGGTAGAAGCAGAAGGAGAACATCATGGCTGAAAATCCAGGACTGGACAGAATATAGTGATGAAAATACCCTCCTTTACCCCGTCAACCAACAACGTCAGTAAAAATTCTGTCAGTCTTGTGTGAAGAAGAATAACAAACAAAGCAGTTGTTGTCGTTTACATCAAGTTGTGAACAGTGGCACACAGACTTGTGCATACAATAAAGAATTTTAATTTAAACTAAACACAAAATTATTTTGATTTTATTTGCAATCTACGAACTCATATTTTAAACGTTTTTAAAAGGGTAAAAAACGTAACAATATTATAAAAATATAGTTTTTAAATCCATAAAAATTGCTATGTTTACCTGCCTATATTACCTATGAATGCTTAACCTACGGTGCGTATGATTTATTTGGTTTCTTTATTCAACAATATTGCGTATATGACGTGTTGGACTTTAATACTTTAATACACTTTGTATAGAAAATTTATTGCAGAAGAAAAATTGTTAAAATTTTAAAAATTGTTTCATTCAACTTGACATACATAAAATAGTTTAAATAGTAGACTGTGTTGCTTTTTTCCAACTGCATGAGAGCTATAGATATCTGTAAATATGGCGTAACAGCTGAAAATGTCAAACTGCTTTGATATTTCTGATTCAGTAAGGTGTGACAAGTCACCGTCATGAGTGGTTTAACGTTAGAATAACGTTCATAAATTGCGAAAATTAAAAAAAGAAAAATATAGGGACAGAAAGGGATCTAGGAACCAATTTATGTGAGAGGATTTGCAAATATTTTTTTCACTATATGATTTATTTTTTATAGTTTCAATATAAAAATACAAAATTAAAAAAAATTCACTTTTTTAATATTTAAAAAAAATAAAATAAAATAAAAAAAATATTTCAAATATGGCTAAACATTCATTTGTACGCATGCACATTGGTTTAAAATTCAGTTTTTTTGGCCAAAATGTAATTTTTTAATTTTCGTTTTTTGTAAATTTTTTAATACAGCATGATAGATAACATTTCAAGTTATCAGAAAATAAATTTTGTTTTTCCTAACCGGTATTTGCCGTAGTCTACAGAGCGACAAACATAGAACTTTTTACTATTATTGAATAATCAAGTGCAAGTAGTTTAATTTAAGTAGTTGGTCAAATAGTGTTTTTGAATAAAATTAAAAAGTTAACAAAAATGTTTTTAATGAATAATAAAGTTTATGGTATGAATTAACTAATTCTAAAATAAAAAGTTAAAAAAATAAATAGACATAGAAATAAGGTGTGTTGTTAACATACATATTCGCGCATTCAATTATTATTTTGTTTTTCCATAAATTTAAACTTTTAAAAAAATGTCCAACTTTGTCCAGTGAAAAAACAAAATTCGAAAATAGCATGTGGTCTTGTGCAACACATTCTAAAGTTTTTTCCTGCAATAACTTGCAATAACTTAAGATATTTGCTTTTTACTAGACTACCTTGGCTTCAGAAATGAAGAGCTCTTCAAAATTTGGCAAAAAACAAATGCTAAAGAAAAGAAAAAGGAGGAACTTTTGAACTTCGTTCTAGAAAAAAGTGGAACTGCAAATCCTCCTGAGGATTATTTACAACATTTAAAAGAAAAAATAAGGATATATTTAATGTATTTATGTCTCATGCTAAATTCTGAAGTATTTTTTAAAAAAGTTTTAACTGAAGTACCAAGCACCTCTAAAGCAGGTCGGCCACGAATGTCTTTAATAAAATGTCGAATCGTAGCAAGAGAAGAGAAGCAGCAATTATGTCTTCATCCAAGGAATTACGACAGATTTATTAGTAAATGCAGCGCGTATGTCTGCTCGTAAAAAGAGAGAAAAAGATTTAGCTGTTGTTCTAAAGGAAGCAGTGCAAAGTCCAACACGACCATCGAAAATACGAAAACTGTGCGGGAAAAACTCAAAGAAGGCTGTTGCTCTCTCTAGCGAGGAAGCATTTGCTTTTCTTATCGAAAGCAATTTCTCAAAAAAAAAACAGTACTGTGCTATCTCTATGGAGAATAAACAAAGAAACTGTAATATATTTCCTCCTTACTATAAGGTCATAGAAGTAAAAAACATGTTCCAACCTAAGAATATATTTGTTAACAAAACGGTAGCAAAAGTACCATTACAAATGCTACTAGAACACACAGCAAAAAGAATTGTAGAAATGCAAAAGATGTAATTTCAGCTGCAATGAATATTAATAAAAAAAATTAAATTTCTGCAGAGTTAATCCACTCGATTTTGTAGGCCTTTGAAATTAGAATTTTTAAAGGAAACAAGAGATGCAATACTAAAGGAAAATTCCGGTTTGGATAATGAAATTAAAATTTGGCTCCAGTAAAATTGCAGATAGACAATTTAAAAACAATAGAAGCAACATTTAAATTATTCCTTACCGTAATAGATGGAAAAGTTTTAAACGTTCTTACAGGAACCAGATCCTACATGTGGTGCTACTTCTAAAGATTTCATTGAAATAAAAAATTACAAATCTGATAAATTTAAGCCAAAAGAAAGTACTCTGAAATATGGCCTAAGTCCGCTTCACTGCCGTATACGGTTTTTCGAATTTTTATTACATTACAGGATGACATTAGGGATGACAAGGATCGGGAAAAAGTGTCAAAAAGAAAACAGAAAATTCAAAATGGCTTTTGGACACAGCTTGGACTTCGAGTGAACATTCTAAAAGTAGGTGGTTTTGGTTCAACAAATAATGGAAACACCTCTCGCCGTGCTTTCACTCATTATAAGGAATTTGCAGAAATTACAGGAGTTAAAGAAGATCTAATTTTTCGCCTACATATTGTAATCATATATTTAACATGCCAGTTTCACAGAATTGACAAAATATGATATTAATAATTAATAATAATTCAAATATTAACAAAAAACTATTATATTCTCGCCGTAAATAATTTTGGCCAAAAAAAATCGATTTTAAACCAATGTGGCATGTTAAAAAACTAACGAATTCATTAAAATTTAAAAGAAAAAAAATAGTTCTAGCATTTTGTATGGCAACCTTTATTCAATATGACTGAATAAATCCTGTTTGGCATTGACTCTACCAAATTTTGAATAGTTTGTATGCGAATATCCTGTCAACATTCCTTTATAGTATATTTTAGCTCATTTACACTTGAAAATTGTCTTCCTTTTTCATAAAACTTGGATGCAAGAATGCTCCATAGGTTTTCCACTGGATTGCAATCAGGACTGCAAGCCGGCCATCCCATTACCTCTATATTTTTTTCCGAAAACCAAGCTTTACTGTGCTTAGATGCATGTATTGCTGCATTATCCTGTTGAAATATGTAATTCTTATCAGGATATTCATCTAACTGTGTTAACAGAACGTCTTCTAGCAGTTCTGTGTACATTTCGGAATTCATTTTGGTAGATATAAAGCAAATAAGAACCTTAAAATCGTATGAGAAAGTTCCCCACACCATTAGACTTCCTCCACCAAAATTCCTAACAACATTTAATCGTGCCAATATCAACTGTAGCAGTCAGGACCATACAAGTTAACCTTTTTTATCAGAAAAAATTATTTGTTTCCACTCCTCCTTTCAAGACATGTGACTTCTTGCAAACTCCAGACGACGTTCCTTATGCAGTGAGGGTAGCCGAGACTTTGGCTTGAGTTTTGCCCATTTTATGGATGGAGTCGCATTTAAAACACGTGCCATGGTTCAGGGAGTTACTGAAAGTTGTTTTTCTTTGATTTCCCTACAGGAGAGGTGATTTTTTAAAGCTTCATGCCGTATTTTACCTTTTTGACGCAATGATAGTTTGGTATTTCCTTTTGTTTTATATTTTATTCCATATTTCTGGCCTTTTTTAAGGTAATTTCGGATGACACCCTCAGAACGATTTATAATACGAGCAACTTCCGTATTTGAATAACGTTTTTTAAGGTATCAATTAAATTCTCTTCCGTTTCATTTAAACGTTTTGCAGAGCCCATTTCTTATAAAAATGTCAATAGAAATTAATTTTTCTGTAGTTATTAAATTTAATACAATTTATTTCACCTTATTTTTGATAAAAATTCCCTCGAGTAAACTTTAATACTGACTATTTAATCTTATTTGTCACTGCGCACAAACGATTGTCTTACTGAAATATGTTGTTTTTATAATTCAGCAAGTGTATTTTTTTAGAAACAGTTACAAGCCTAACGGTACCCATTCTGAGTTACTCTCTCTTTAGTGTATATAAACAGCATGAATTAGAAAAAAATTTTGTTGTAAAAAAATGCCAAACGAATATTTATAAAAAAATGATATGCGTACAAACGATTGTCTAACTTTTAAAAAATTTTAAAATATGATCTCGTAGATTACAAATAAAATAAACATATATTTGTGTTTAGTTTTAATTAAAATTCTTTATTATTCTCCCAATTCTGTGTGCCACTGTTCACAACTTGATGTAACAACAACAATTGCTATTCTTTGTTATTCTTCTGTTTATACCCTTTGCATAAACAATAACAATTACTAGACAATTATTTGACAGATCTTTGTAACGGATATCTTCAAACCACGATTACTCTCTTCAAGCACACCGCGTCTTTACACAAGGCTGACTGCGCTTCACTCACTCCGTCGCCTGCTTTGCCTTGCCTTTTATATGGCAGAGTAAACAGTTTGATGAATGTTCTTGAATCAAACGTTCATGACTTCGCCTTCTCGAAATCTCTATAAATGCAAAAATCTTTGTTTACATTTATTCTTGTAGCGTTTGTTGTTGTATTTTTGTTTACTTTTTTTGCTGGTGTTTGTTGTTATATTAAGCAATACAATAATTTGTAAACAGGTTTGTTTACTGCATTGTTTTGTTTTTGTTGCTTTTGTTTATAATTTTAATGTTAAGCAATGTAACAATATGATCGAAGAAATCAATCTTCTTGTGAAACTAGCGGAAAAACTGACTCAATTTAGTTCAACATACCCTTTCGCCACACAACCCCTTCTTAACCTTTGCAAAACATAATGTTTTACGTATAAATTTTCATTCATTCACATTAAATCCACATTTTCACTTAATTCTTCCATTGATTTGATTTCAATGTTTAAAATTTAAGTGGAAACTGATGTTTATTCATTAAATAAATCCCATTAAATGTTATTAATAAACAAAAACAAAAAATAAATTTTAAACAAAGAGAATATATGTACATGTTTACATATGTATGTACATATGCTATATGTATATGTATGTATATGATTTGTGTGCTTCTAATCACATAAATTATATCCGTAGATGGTATTATTAATTGGGTTTCCTTTTGGCAATGTGTTCGCTTCTTTAATACGTTTGTGTGTGTGCGTGTGTGTGCAACTGTAAAGTGATAATTTATGTAATTCTTATGGTTTTTTTTGAAAAATAAATTTTTAAACTTTTAAATTTTCTAATTTTCATGAACCGCACAACAGTAGATGAATGAGATTTTTGCGGTAAATTTGAACAACGTTTGAAGACTGTAAGTATCATTGATACAAGCAAGAGAAACTTTTTCATGGCAATTTTATTTACTCTCAGAGTTTTTGCCAGAAATCTTCTGAGAGGAAGTCGCCGAAGAAATAATTTTTGTATTTTTTTTTATGTCTGGCCTGGGGCTCGAACCTTGGCTTTACGTCTAATAAGCCAACACACTACCTACTCGACCAAGGCCTACTTCCCTTAGACTTGATATAATCATGGTTTGCATCCCATCAGAATAGCCGCAAGGTGCATTTGAAATTTTTCCTTCTGTGTCACAGTAGCTTGGTTTCAATACCCGAAATCGTTTTGGGTTGTCCAAAATTATATTTCGTAATTCCCTAGCTATCTTTGTTATGTTATTCGCTTCTTCATTTCTCAATTTTTCCTTCAGTGCCACAGTAGTACACTTTCGTAGCTTGTCTGCAGTACACTTAATTGTTTTAGGTTATCCAAGATTATATTTCGTAATTCCTTAGCTCTCGTTGCTATGTTATTGGCTTCCTCAGTTTCGAGAAGTTCTTGATAAGTGGGTACCCATTTAATGCTTACCGTGCCATGCTTGGAGTGGTTGTTAATTGCCGTGTTATATCGCAGAACCGATAGTTTTTGACTGTAAAAGGTGTATTAAGCCAAAGGAACATAATGTTGAGACATAAAAAGAAATATTTACCCAAGCGTTTCAGTATCCTTGAAGAAATCCTTGTTATTTCGATCAAGTCTTGGGATTGCTAAATGCCACTTATACAAATTAAATTATAATTATAAAATTAAATTAAATTGAACATAACATTTTTTATTTTCAATTTCCACAAGAGTTCAACTATTTTACAGTCAAATAAATACTGAATGCTATGAAGAGATTACAAAAAAAATCCTCAAATACTTTCCAACCCTTAAAATCCAAAAGCGGCTAACAAGACTCCGATCAAAATAAATTTCATGTAAAAATCTAAAAAAATAAATGGCTCTGCATAAAAATAACACAAAATAAAGCTGCTAAATGAAGACAGCAGAACAAGGCAATAAAAGGCAATACAAGGCAAAACATGGCAATACATGACAATACATGGCAATACATGACAATTGTTGTTTATTTGTTAACTGTTGCCAGAAAAAATTGTAAAAAATTTAATTAAAAAAAAGAAAATCTGGATTCAAAACGAATAAAAAATCGTTTCCATTTTTTTTTATTTTATTTTATAATTTATTTCGGACTTTAGATTTAAAAAAAAAACCCAGTCTAACCAGCCAATTCATTTGAAGAGAAACCAAACAGTTACTGAAGAATGAATAAAAATTATAAGCATCTGTACTCCTATACCCTCTGCTGGCTTAAACAGCATTTGTTTAACGATGTCTGAAATAGAAAACTTAGCTAAAACTGTTGTTGTAACTGGCGAGACACTGGCTGTTGTAATATTTATACGGGTTTTATGTCAAGTGTCAACTGGGGTTTATTAAAATTGTTCAAATGCTGTTGTTGGAGTGTAAAGAAATACAAGCAAAATTTATTTACAATACGCTAGACAATAATGAAATACAAACTAAAAATATATTTTTAAATATTTAAGAACAACTTAATTGCTGATCAGACATACGTACGTATGAGTAATATTTACTGTATCATAGAAAATATGCATTAAGTTTCATATTACTCATACGCACCGAATGTGTAATATGCAGTGCCTGAAAAAAGCGAATTTTTTTCTACTTGCTCTACACTCTTCTTTCTCCTTTATATGCATGATGCCATTTTTATGTGTATTTCTCAAGGACAAAGTAATTTGTCAAACTTTGTAATGTCTTGTTCCTGTACACATATTCTTCTCGATGTCAAAAAAAAAAATTTTTCAAAAAACTTTTTACAAAAGGTTGTCGTTCTGCATTTATTTTATTTAGAATTTATGCAAATGAAAACATTTTAAAGAAGTTTTTTTTAACGAACATTTCTAAAAATATGTTGAGTGATTAAAAATATAAAATTGTACTCGTATCTTGGTGAACCCATTACACTTACTTACTTACCTAATTGGTCACTACAACCCTTTTAGTCAGGATTATGACCTAGTTTAAAGTTGACTCCGAAAATTGATTTTAAAAGCTTAGTAACCAACAGATTGTTAAAGAAAATTACCTTGATAAGCTTATCAACAATCTGTTAATTAAAATGTCGGGCATGAGGTTTGCAGCGTGGCCTCATGTCTAAAAAGCCAACACACAAACTTCTAGACTACGGTGACTGCACTAACTACCAACCCAAGCCTAACTATATAGATTCTGTGCTGAAGAAATTGATTCCTGTGTTCTGACCGAACATTGTAGACTCAAAAACAATTGTACAACATACGCCCAAGCCTAATATGTAGATTTTGTGATGAAGAAATTGGAGTACCAGAAGACATATTTCAGAAAGACATGAAAAGCAGGAATTAAATAGCATCGTGTCCGGAAAACAGAACCCAGAGGAGCATATATTATAGAAATTCCCTGCATAACTGGTTCCAGCACACTTGCATTTTTTTCTACTGCTTTTAGGAGTAACAAGCCTGCCATCATTTACCAGCTAAAGTGAAAATTATTACTAAAAAAGCCGTTCTCAAAAAGAAAAGAGACGAAGTTATATGCACGGGTCGTTAGAAAAATTGGTGACACACGAGCCCCTCTTTCCTTTCTGAACTATCTTTCCTGTAATCCAACACAATACAGTAATCCCTCGATTTACGTCGCAGTTGGTTCTAAAAAAAGGCGACGTAAATCGAAAGGACGTAAATCGAATTTCATATTGCTCATACATCCCTCGATTTGCGTCACAGTTCGTTCCAAAAAAAGGCCAAGTAATTCGAATGACGACGCAAATTGAAGTAAGAGGGAACAAAATATTTAACGACGTAAATCGAAACAACGTTAATCGAGGCGACTTAAATCGAAGGATTACTGTACACTGCATGAATAGGGATCATCTCCTGAGTGTTGGCAAAATAAAAGAACGGATGGCAAAGAATCCTATCCTTACTAAAGTAGACCAACATGACAAAACCTAAGGATAATCTCAGTATTTTTAGTAGATATCTGACCTGAGGTTTGAATTGTGGCCTCATGTCTAATAAGCCAACACACTAACTAACAGACCTAGTTGAAATTAGAACATGAAATATGCTAAAGTTTTCAATATTCTTGATCTATAAGACACATCAAAAAGATCCAGTATTTTTGATCCATGGGTACAAGCCTGTGGTGATCTTCAGACTAGAAGTCTTTAGGTGGAATCATTAAATCAAAGGTCCTGTTCAAGATCGACTTGAATGTGTCTTTGTCTACTGTCTGATTTGCTTTTACATCGCTTAACATTAAAATTATAAACAAAAGCTACAAAACAATGCAGTAAACAAACCTGTTTACAAGTTATCGTATAACCACAAACACCAGCGTAAAAAAATGGTAAACAAGTAAACAAAAATACACAAACGACACTACAATAATCGTTGTTTACATTTATAAAGGGTTCGAAAAGGCGAAGTCATGAGCATTCGCCTTCAAGAACATTCATCAGACTTTACTCCGCCATATAAAAGGCAAGGTAAAGCAGCCGAGGGAGTTAGTGAAGATCAGTCAGTCTTGTGTGAAGACGGGGTGTGTTTAAAGAGAGTAATCGTGGTTTGAAGATCTCCGTTACAAAGATCAGTCTAGTAATTGTTATTGTTTATGCAAAGGGTGTGAACAGAGGAATAACAAACAAAGCAAATGTTGTTGTTTACATAAAGTTGTGTGCATAATAAATAATTGTAATTAAAACTAAACACCGATTTATTTTAATTTTATTTGCAATCTACGAGCTTATATTTTAAACGTTTTTAACAATGTGAAAACGTAACACTATTGATAGTCCCAAATTCCTTAAGAAATTTCAAGTGTTCGATATCTGATCCGTGCAACTGCCCAAAGATGCCAACCAGTTTTAGCTGTTGAACTCATACAATAAATTTACAGCGAATAGAGGCGTAAAATTATCTCTAGCGTTAACGCACCGTATCAGTTTGACGTTAGGTATTCTGCCGAGTAAGTAAGTTTGTCCTTCAAAATAAACTCTCCCCCTAATGTCTTAAGATTATAAGTGTATGTACTTAAAGACTTACTACTAAACAAATATTATTTATAAAAGATAAATACTTTTACATCTATTTTATGTGTTATAGTATGAGTGTACGTGCGTGTGAATGTAAAGTTTATGTACATATGTATTTCAGAAACATCTTGTATTTCTATTGAAACATTTTGAATGTTGCATTTCACTTACTTTTTGCATCTTAAAATGCAATACACACAACGAGGAAAACAATAAATTTTAATTAGTGTAGGTCGACTTTTGGATATCACTCTACATGGTTATAATTAACAAATAAAGCAAACATAATGTAACGTATTAATACAACAAATAATCAACGATAAAGGAAACGAAAATAAAGACGAAATGCTTAGATCGGAGACGTCTGAGGAAAAGCCAAAAGAGGGGATATATAAGCCCCTATAAAAATACATTTCATATTGGAAAAAGCAGCCTGGAATTCAAGAAACCGTAGGTGCTTCAACATATCTCGTTGTCGAATTTCAAAATTGCTGAGTCCAGCAGTGGTTAGCAAGAAATCCAAGGAACTACTTGAGCTCGACAAGAGAACGATTCGCATTCTAACAGGAATTCTAATGGGACACTATGCTCTATTGGCAGTTTCGCTGATAAGGTCGGTCTGTCCCATCAGGATTACTGGAAAAGCAGCCAGGATGTGTGTGAGTGCTCTGCACTTCAAAGCACACGTCACTGGTTTTAGGGTAACAGAACGTTTGAAGATCTGGGCAGTTTCTAAGGGAACTGGCTGGTTTCATGCGCAGCTCAAGGCGGCTTAAACCCACCACTAACGGATGATGTCAAAGAAGCTTACCCTGGAAGTAACACAATGGGTCATATGGGCCACCTAGTGAACTAGCCTGTTACCGACAACCTAACCTAAGGCAGTGATGCTTTATGGAAGAAGCACTGTGCTCCTGATCGAAACCAACTGCATGGACTTATTTCGACTAAGAAGCTCTTATCAGTGTCTTCTTCAATTACTCAATCTTTCACACCCCAGTATTCTGTTGTTCTGTTGTTGTATGTGAATAAATATTTTATGTTTTCTAATACATTAAAATTTTGTACGAGTGCATCTGTGTGTGTGTGTATGTATATAATACATATAAATATGTTTGTATTTGTATTAAAAACACTTACAAGGCATTAATATTATATGAGTGACTAAAAGTCAAAATATTTGGGTTAAAATGCCACACAAAAACGTATTAAACGCGTTGAGTGCATTTTAATATTTACTAACGGCGTATGATGATATGTATGTGCCACCGGAATTTAAAAGTTTAATCGTAATGCAGTTCACTTGCATGGGGGGTAATTTTGAATGTGGAATCAATGACATTTGCAGATGAAGTAAAATTCTGTTGTAGGGCAAGATCCAAGCAAATTGGATATTAAACAGCGTGTTGGCATATAATGTGGTAAGCAAAACTAAGAAAATAATCAAAAGATTGATTCGCATTTTCAGTTAATAAGCGTTTTATAGCATTTAATAATACCTTTTGTGCTGATGGATAATAAGAAATTTCCAAAAGACATTGTATCTTCAATGATGTGCAGTTTACATTAGAATCATCGCTTTAAGAGGAGTATAAATGCACGGAGTTTTTACTCTTCGACGGTAAACGATTAAGTGTTTACAATTTGAGAATTTTCCGAACACAAAGCAAATCCAGAAGCTCATTAAAAAACCAATTTTACAAGTAATCTTGTAAGTAGTTGGCTCATTGAACGAGAGCCCCTGGTTCAAACCCCACCTCAGACGGCTGGAACAAAACAACTTCCACTCAACAGATATTTGGCGAAAATTCTAAAAGTAAATAAAATTAAAGTGTATCCAATCTGTCTCACGGAGTCGACATTAAACTGTTTCTCTACTAAAATATAAAATTAACACACACATAACATGGAAGGTGTGAGAAGCTAGGTTGTAATCCTTACTAAAGTGTCTTAATGACCGACTGAGTAGATAAAAAACATTGTGAATAACTCCAGGATCATCAGGGAATGTCGCCGCTGCTTCGATCTTCTTTCTGGATGCTTCAGTGTCACACTTACTTACACTGGGACCCCGGGCACAGTAATATTAGCGGAAACTGCAGAGCCAACGAGCTCGTCAGGGCTGGTGCACTACTTCCGGAATCCTCTTCAATCGATTTGGGGATGCCACTTACCTCGATCAAGTTGGCCGTCGAAAATTCTTTCAAGACGCCAACATATCCTGGGTCAATGAGGAGTCCTGATCTACCGCTAGGCTCACTCGGCCCTCGATGGATAGAAAGCGCTCCAACAGGGGCCATGCTTACAGGTCATTGTGATATGGGAAGACACGCGGAAAGAATGCAGCTCCTATCTAACGACTTCTGCCGTGAGTGCAGCTCCGCAGAGGAAGACGAGACTATTATCCACAAAGATGCTGTATGATATTATATGGCGGTATAGTCGCCATAGTCTAGTATGTAGTTTATTCTCTTCTTAGACTAACTTCCACAACCTCTCAGCAGATTTCTGGAAAAATACTCTGAAAGTAAATAAAATTGCCATGGAAAAGTTTGTTAAAAATCTGTCGTTCGTAGTCGGCTTTAAACTCTAGGTCCTGCCCACGTGTAAAATTAACACACACAACATACGTTGTGGGAGAAACTAGGCTGTAATCCTGACTGAAGGTTGGTAATGCATGTATGTATGTATGTATGTAGAGCCACATTCTGCAAAGATGCCATACTATATAAACAAGTAAACAAGAATACAACAACAAATACCAGCAAAAAGAAAATGGTAAACAACTAAACAAAAATACACAAACAATACTACAAAAATAAATGTAAACAAAATACACAAACAAAAATAAGGAATGAAAACAACAATGTTTAAATTTGTGGATATTTCGAAAAAACGAAGCGACGAACATTCGCCTTCCAGAACATTCATCAGACTGTTTACCCTGCTATATAAAAGGTAAGGCAAAGCAGGCGAGTGAGTTAGTGAAGTTCAGTCAGTCTTGTGCGAAGACTTGGTGCATTTGAAGAGAGTAATCGTGGTTTGAAGATCTCCGTTACAAAGATCTGTTGAATAATTGTCTAGTAATTGTTGTTGTTTATGCAAACGGTATAAACAGAGGAACAACAAAGAAAATCAAGAATTAATAAAGAATTTTAATTAGAACTAAACACAAATTTATTTTTGTTTGCTATCTACGAGATCATATTTTAACGTTTTTAAAAGGTAAAAACGTAGCAATATTATATGGCGGCATGGTCAGCATATTGATTAGGCTGGTTTTAATTGATAGAAACCTCCAAAGCCATAGCTTTTTGAATTTTATAAGCTTCCGTTTTAATATCGATTCCCTTATTTCACTATAATGTAGGAATTTTCTGACCTTTCCCAAGCTTCCCGATAGTCCTTTGAAGGTGTAGACTCTGTTGAAATCTCATGATTTGATGAGAGACCTTCTGTCAACAAAACCTAAGCTTTCAAGAATCCTTCACCTCAGGCTCCCAATAGCTGGCAGAGAAATGATTATAAAATGTTTATGGTCTAACGAGGGTACTCCAACCAGAGCAACTGCTTGTGGGATTCTTTAAAGATAAAATCCTGACTATAAATTCAGAATACAATACGAAATTCCAAAACTTTAATTCATTTTATTTTGCTTCAGATTAAACATTTAAAATGTAGAAATGCCATGTGGATACAGATAACGGAGGAGAATTAAAGCAGAAAATGAAATTGAAATGATAAATGTGCGGCATATGTGAATATGTTTATACGGATGGCTTAATATGCGTTAAATCATAGTGAAGGCAAATAAAAAAAACAACAAAAATGAATACCAGCAACTGTGGATACAGTTACAGGCCCACATACACTCCCATGTAAATTTAAATCGTTTCATTTCTAAACACATTTATACAGAAATTTAAATAAAATATGTATACATATACATATATTTATATATATATATGTACGTACATACATACATATGTAGCAATGGCATGAAACAAATTTTGACTTATGTATGTATACTTCGGTTTTTACTACAGGCATGTACCCAGCCAGCATTTTTTGAAAATTTTAATCAAATTCGAGTCTTTCTGCACGATTGAAAAGTAAGAATATGCGCTCATTTTCTGATCATAAAAGACTCATTTGTCGGGAGAAAAGTGTTACTACGGGCGACTCTTCTCAAAAAATCATTTAAGAGTCATTTTCTATATTAATTTCGAGTCATTTTCGATGCGTTTTCGAATAGTTTTGTGATCATTTTTGAATCGCTTTCTGATCATTTATTAGTCGTATTTAACTTCGTTTATGCTTCTTTTTCGAGTCGTCTTTCAGTCATTGTTTAGTCGCAAGCGAGTCTTTTATGAGTAATTTATCAGTATGTTTAGGAGTCCTTTTATTGTCATTTATCAGTCATGTTTGTATTAATCTGGACTCCTTTTTGCGTCATTTATGATTATAATTTGAGTCATTTATTAGTCGTATTTCAAAATGTGTTTTTAGCCGACCCCAACGACTAATCAAGGTGGCAAAAAATTAAAATGCATCTTTAAAGGCATACAACGAAAATATTGTTAAAATCCGACTTTAGCCTAGCCCCCAGGCTAATAAAAGCTTGGGGCTTCATTCATACGAACATACATAATTGGCCATTACAACCCCTCAGTCAGTATTACGACCTAATTTCTCACACCACTCATGCAATGTTCGTTAATTTTATACGTGAGTGGCGGGACCTACAGTTTAACTTCGTCTCCGAACGACAGTTTTTTGAGAAACTAAACTGAAAGGAAGTTGGCGACTACCAAAGAAAGAATTTATATTTATATTTAAAAACAAATTGTACTTCATTTCATAGCCATCTTTTTACATTAATGAAAGTTTATATAGAGAGGGTGAAAAAAAGCATTGTTTAATCATCCATCTGTTCAAAATATGATCATAAATACATACTTATAATCACTTTTCACACCTGCATGATGTGTTTTTGATTAATCGTTTTTCAATCTACAGTATAAGTAGAATATAATAAAAAATAATGTAAATAATAGTTACATTTTAAACATCTGGATGATTAATTTTCGATTGCTATACAATTTTTTATTGTATTTTAAATCGAAATTATTTTACTCATTGGCGCGAATCATTTATGAGTCCTTTTTTAATCGTCTAACTGACTAATAAGTTTTTGATCGCCAAAAGTACTCTAAAAAGACTCAGCAAGGTGATTTTTCAAAAAACAATCTTCCAAATGCTAGCTGGGTACGAGTATGTGTACCATATTGGCATGCAATGCCCATGTGCAGTGTTTTACATTTTCTTAACAAATTTAGGAAGAATTTATTAAATCAACGAGACAATATAGATCCCTTGTAACTTATGTATGTACCATGTCATATGTACATACCATATGTATATACCATATGTACATAACATATGTGTATGTATTGCAGTATGTTTGTAAGAAATAATATAATGTTGGTTGAGTGGATGTGTATTTGTGTGTGTGAGTTTCAATGTTTGAAATTCTAAAAGATGCTCATGTCTGAATGCAGACGAATGCCTTCAAATATGCAGAATTCCATAAGTGCAGGTCTGTTGCCAATACTTTCGTCTTTTGCCGATAAGATGATTCACAAAATCTTGGAATGTTTGCCAATTACTTTTCGCCTGCTGTAGTCTTTAATATACTGTTCGGTTAAATTCTAAGGCTAAAGCTAGAATTAGTTGAACGTTAAAGCAACGTAACGGATGTGCAAAATTGTTTTTTAATATCTCTCGGCCGCATTTCATGTGGCAACCAATTTCCTTACTTTTTAACGAATCGTCTTGCTTTTAAACGACTTCTTAAGTCACGCCTACAGGTTGTGCAAATTCTTATTGCGTCTGAGACATCACTTGAGAGAGTAATGTTTCCAATTTGTCCTGGACGCACAAATCCCTTCAATACATGTCCACGACATGGATGAAGCCAGAATACAAGAAAATCTGCTGAACATGTATTCTTTACATGCCCGCGACAAGATTGTGCCGGAAAAGGACAATCAGATCCCAGGTGACTCCTGAAAACATGGTTAAGTTTTTTTTTATTTTCCAAACGTCCCCTGCCTCACACTAACCCACCCTCACCCGACCGACCCCATTACGTAGGGACACGAACACACTACAGTCCGCACTGTAGCGGGTAAGGGAAAAGTAATGGCAACCAGAACATAAATCAGCTACAGAACTTAATCACAAGCTGAATAAAGTAACAATAAACAGGAACAAGAACAAAAATACATTTTTATATAATAATTTACAAATTAATGCCAGCATATAAGCTACGTTTTATATTACAAACACTGCAATTAAAATCAATAAAATCATAATATAAGTTAAAATCGTTACATAATCTACGAAATGGAAAATTACATCCACAGTTCGTTCTATAAAAATCTAAAGAATGAGGACGATAGTGCCGTGAAAATCTTGCTGGAATACTGAAATTCAGGTTACAAAGCAAAAACTCAGAATCGATATCAGCTTTAACCAGATTAAAAACAAAACAAACCACTAAAACAGTCCTTCTACGTTCCAAAGTTGGAAGTTTTATCAAACCTACTCTAGCCTCATATGACGGAAACCCATTGGCACAATCCCATCCTAAGCCACGTAACCAGAATAACAAAAACTGCTTCTGCACAGACTCTAATGAATCACTATGACAACGATAGTATGGATTCCAAATAATAGACGCATACTGCAAAATAGGTCTAACAAGTGAAATGTATAGCAGTCTTGTTATATAAGGATCAATGAATTCCCTAGCCCATCTTTTCACAAAACCAAGAACAGTTCGAGCCTTGCCAATCATCATACTAATATGATCAATAAAAGACAATTTCATATCCAATAATACTCCCAAATCAAGAAATGTAGTTACAGTTTTCAAAGGGCAAGAATTAATCACATAAGTGGACGAAATTACGCCCCTCCCGGGAGAAAACCATACATTTAAATTTTTTCAAGTTAAGATCCATTAAATTAATTCTACACCAAGTTACAAACAAATCAATATTTCGCTGAAGAACAGCCTGACCATGATCATCATCAAAAGTATAAAATAATTTAACATCGTCAGAATACATCAGAATATTAGCACAAACGAAGATCATTAAGAAACAATAAAAACCGTAAAGGACCCAAATGGCTACCCAAATGCGGAACACCAGAAGTAACCAGAAGTTGATGCTAAGATCATTCGAAAATTGAAACGCGGAGTGTGTCTTCGCGAAAGTTGTTTTAATGCAGCAAAGAATAATAGAGAGAGCAAGGTTAGAAGCCTTGGAAAGCAGCACTCGCTGAATCTCAACACTTGATGTAATGGTTGATAGTGGTCTCGGAATGGGCGACTTTATGGAAGTTTGACGAACGAGATTGGGTTTAGTATGCAGACGAGTAATGTTACAAAATTGTTTTTTTTACTGTCATAATGTGTTTTAATACAATGTGTCTTCAATACACTGTGTTTTTAACAAGTACGTCCACGACGTGGGTGAAGCCAGAATGCAAGAAAAACTGCAGAACATATATTATTTACTTGTCCGCAACAAGAATACCAACGAAATTCCCTGAAAAGGACAATCGCATCGCAGTTGATGCTAACATCATACGAAAATTAATGCGCGACATGTGTCTTATGAAGATTCTCAGCGTTTTGCCTCAAAAAAAGCTGTGTTTTGGACAGAGCGTTAGGAAAGGTTATCTAACAAGTTCACTCGGTGGCCATAAGACCTATTGTGTTACGCAGTATGATGTTGCGTAGCCATTGCGCTTACCAACTGCGAGAGACAGAGACTGCGTTCACCTATGGCATCACAACGGTCCGCTATGTGTGCTCAAGTGAGCTTTTTGATATCACAGCTACCACTCCGACCTACGACCTACAGTATGAGGTAAGTCCCTTTTCATGATTCGTTAGTGGTGGGTTTGAGTTACCCCGAGCTCCGGATAAAACCCGCCAGTTCCCTTAGTAGCATGTTGCCCGCCATGCCCAGAACTTCAAATGGCCTGTCGCGCAAAAACCGATGACGCAACTGCACTTGAGGACAAAGCATTCGAATAAAAGGCGTAGCATCGATTCCGTATCCCCCACTTCCTGGCAGCTACTGCAGTAATACTCATGGGGCAGATCGAACTGCAGTGTCTCGTTAGACAGAACATACTCACCGTATAATTTCACAAACAAACGTTGACTTGCACGTGGAGTTTTCTTTGCAACAATGGTGGCAAACGCTGTTTTGTAGGCGGGTTGAATAATTTTGTGTTATCGTGAAAGAGATACGACAGCTCAAAAATTGCTTTTTCAAATGACGTATGCATCACTGGCCAAACAAAGCTCATAAGCAAGTGATGCCATCTTACATAAGTGACCAGTTTTTAAGCTGTACCGCCTTTAGTGCTCTACACATGCTATACACTTGAACTCGTTCGATAACTGGGTCACATTCACATTCTAATATTTATTATACACTGGCGTATTGTATTTGTTTTACTAAAGCTTTGAAAAATTTTATTATTATTGGGAATCCCCTAAGGTGCCCATGTTAAGCAGGAACTTTTAATTTCTTAAGCATTTTCAAAATATTTTGTTTCTTAAAAACATGAAGTTGTATCTACATTTTAAAGTTTATACGTATGAAACAATATGATTTGTAAGATTTCTAACGATTTCAATACACTACACTTAAGGCTGTAAAATGTGTAGAAAGATTCTCCAGTTCATGCTTATTTTGTGATTTGCTTTTCCTAAAACTTACGAGTAAATTTAAGTATTTCTACCACATTCTCTTCTTGCAACCAACATACACACATACATACTGTTTATTATAGGCCATCATAAGTAAAAAACCCCTAATCGTACCAGAAACTTACAACAAAATAATTGTTCGTGTTAGTAAAAGTAGTTTAATGTGGCCTCAAATCTTTAATACTTGCAATATTTGTTTGTATATATATATATACGTAGAAACAATAGCTATGTTGGAAACAATCATCGTCTATCGCCTATAATTTTGATGAATTCTGTGCGACTATAAATTTTCATCTTTTGGGATGCTTTTGCATCATATTTTGCTTTTATTTTTGAGTACAAGGTAATGCAAAAACAATATTTATTCGGTTTTTCTTGTGCTAATACTTATTACTGATTAGTAGGGTTGTTAGAATAGTAAGACCTTGTCCTGACTATCTTATTTTAACGGGTAATTTTTAGCTATTATCTTTTTGGCAACACTGGTTTAAACAGCTCACGCACGTTTTTTTTTGTTTCACTGTCAAACATCTTCAGTTTGGTCTATAATTTAACCATGAATCATGGACCATGCTTGCAATTCATTGAATTTTATTATCAAAATGCGTTCTGTGTTAAGAAAGTTCTTCGCGCGCTTCTTCCATTTTATGGTCAGTTTAATCGACCCACTGAAGCGACTATTCGGGCTATTGTGACTAAATTTCGCACCAAATTCACATTGTTGGACATTAAAACACCAACACGCTTACGTAGAGTGCGAACTGAAGAAAATATCGCAGCTGTATCGGCCATTGCTAATGATGACCATCAATTATCGATTCGTCGCCGTTCTCAGCAATTGGAAAATTTTACCGAAGGATTTAGGTGAGAAGCCTTTCAAAATACAGCTGGTGCAAGAATTGAAGCCGAACGATCTACCGCAACGCAGAATTTTTGGTGAATGGGCTCTTGGAAAGTTTGCCGAAGATCCACTTCTTTATCGAAAAATTGTGTTTAGCGACGAAGCTCATTTTTGGCTCAATGAATACGTAAATAAGCAGAATTGTCGATTTTGGAATGAAGATCAGCCAGAAGCATTGCAAAATCAATTTGGTGCGGTTTATGGGCTGGTGTCATCATTGGACCGTACTTTTTCAAAGATGCTGCGAATCGTAACATAACTGCGAATGGTGAGCGCTACCGTGAGATGATATTCAACTTTTTTTTTGCCCAAAATGCAAGCGCTTGACTTGCATGGCATGTGGTTTCAACAAGACGATGTCACATGCCACACAGCACGCGTAATAATGGACTTATTGAGAGGCGAGTTCGGTGAACATTTTATTTCACGTTCGGGACCGGACAATTGACCGCCTAGATCGTGCGATTTAACGCCTTTAGACTATTTTTTTTGGGGCTATGTTAAAGTTCATGTCTATACAGACAAGCCCGCTTCAATTGACGCATTGAAAGACATCATTGAAGCATTTATTCGTGAGGTACCGGCCGAAATGTTGGAAAGAGTATGGCAAAATTGGACTAAGCGGATGGACCATTTCAGGCGCAGTCGCGGTCAACATTTGCATGAAATAATCTTCAAACATTAAATTATATGGACCGTACTATCGATTCAAATAAAGATTTCATGAATTTTTCTGAATTGTATGTGTTTTTTTTTGAAAAGTTTTCCTATAGCTCTTAAAAAATCACCCATTATATACGATTTCCATACATTGTCTCCACCAACTCTTACTGGCCAAAGTTTAATCGCCTCAAACGCGCTAAACTTTTGAAAAGACACTGCCTCTCTCCATTTTCATTTCGTTGAGCATGTCAGTAGAAACTCCCTGTTAATACTTATTGCGACTTGCTTTAGTTTGTGCAGTTAGTTGGTTGGATAGGTTGGACAGGCAGCTCCCTACAGACAGTGTCAAACGAAGATGATAACATATGTATGCAATGCTTCCCAATTTAAATTTCAGTCATCGTTTGTCTGTGGAATTACACGGTGAGCACGCTCTATCAAATACGTAGTACATCACGATTTTTACATCAAACACAGAGAAGTTGCGAGACAGCTAAAGACATATGAAAACCATAAGTTCGTGTCAGAAACAAGAAGAATTTTTACAATCATTAGGTGTTACGAAAGCAGCCATTTCATACATGCATACATACATAAATGGTCATTACAGCCTCCAGTTAGGACTACGACTTGGCTTCTCACACCACTTATATTTTGTTAATTTTTTAAATATAAGTGGCACGATCTACAGTTTAAAGTCAACTCCGAACGACAGATTGTTTGCGAAACTTTTCATCGTAATTTTATTTACCATCGACGTCACTTTGAAATCTGCTGAGAGGTAGTCGCCGAAGAAATATTTTTTTATTCGTTTTGTTGGCGTTGACAAGTGGTATAACGTCTAATAGGTCAACGTACTACCTACAAGACTACGGCAACAACAATAGTCAATCAATATTCGAGTCAGACGTCAGAATAACTTTCATAATCATTAGACGTAATTCATTCAAAAGAAACGAAATTGGTTGTCATATGAACAGCAGTCGTAAGATGTTGGAAGACAATTTTGCACGTCTCCTTGAAAGCTGTAAAAAGGATCGCTTTAAAAAGAATTCAATCTATCACTGGCGATTGAAAATAGATTCGTTGCGATAAACTTAAGAGCAAGAAATCCTATGTGAAGCTAGGGCAACCAGCAAAATCTACAGTTGAGTAGAGTATCCCTTGTTTCCAAGTAATGCTCTGTAATTGGGGCGTGGGGGGCGATCAGAAGAGTGTTAGCCATTATGAGCTGCTACAACAAGAGAGCTGTTAGACGGGGACGGAATCACGGGAGACCTGTACATGAACATTCAACGAAAATCAGGCTCGAGGCCATAACTTTCCATCATCACAATGGTCGGCCACATTTTGCGTGCGCAATGTGTACCAGACATAGCCGCATTTGATTACCGTTTGCTGTGATCGATGCAGAACTCTCTTACTGGAATACGTTTGACTTGAGAGCAGGATATAAAAAATTTTGGTCGATTCATTCTTGGCTTCAAAAGACGCCAAAACGATGGTAAAAGTTGTAATTTCCAATGTACAATACTTTGAATGACATGTTCTTTCAAAAATCTATGCTATCCCACAAAATTAACGCTTTCAAGTTATACCATTAAAAATATCTCTTTCACTTTGAGGAAAATTATTTTAAAAATATACGTCAGTGTTCGAGGCATTACATTCAACCACTGAGAATCAAACACAAACCTACTGTTAAGAAAATGAAAAATCTAGATACTGGTGTTCTACTTTTACATTGCTTAACGTTAAAATTATAAACAATGCCGTAAACAAACCTGTTTTCAAATTATCGTACTGCTTAATATAACAACAAACACGAGCATAAAAAATAGTAAGCAAGTAAACAAAAGTACACAAACAACACTACAAGAACAAATGTAAACAAAATACACAAACAACAACGATGTTTTCATTTATAGGATTTCGACAAGACGAAGTCAACACTATTATTGCATCACTTTTGCTACACCCGATACTTTTGTATTGTATTTTCAATTTTTGTTTCAAAGTAATCGAATACCAAAAAAAAATAAAAAAAAAATAAATAAAAAAATCTTCTTTAAAAAGAAAAATTGCTTCCAGGGTATTGAAAATCGTCTTCGAAAATGTTGGCTAAAAATTAGTTTCAAATCCTTTTTCCTTTTCAATCTTCTTTTGGCTGGAATTACAATTTCGAAGATGAAATTGAAACAGAAAAATAAAGAAAACGAAAAATAGTTTCGTAAGTTGTAAGACTTATTAGGCTTTAAAGCAATCGGTTTAGTTTTCAAAACGTTTTAAGAAATACAACAAAAACAAAAAGAAAATGAAAATAAAGCAAAAGAAGACTTAAATTTAAATACACTTCATCAACTATTAAAAGGTTTAGACAGGCGATTAGCGAATAAAATGTTTCATAAGTTTTAAATAAAATATGAAAAGGCTTTGAAATTCAACGAGATATGATGGAGACATGATAATACACTTTGAGATGATGTTATGAGATTCTGTTTAGAAAACTTAAGAATTTGTGGTATTTCGCGAGATATGTTATTTACGGTTTAAAACTGACACTAATCCCTGTTTTTTCCCTCTTAATGACATTAATGCATTCAAAAACTGAGCAAAGGCATGAATAGTGTTCGGTTAGAATGTCCTCCCCAAAATCCGCTACAAACCATGTCATTTGCCACAATTATGATGCTTTTTGATTTTGCCTACTGTGTCGCTATTTCTCAACTCGGGCTTCAACTTGATCTTCAAACACTCCTGGTGATATGTTTACGATCGAAAGCTATGTAACATGCTTATCATTCTACTCAGTTCACCCTTATTCAGAGTTAACAAGCTCATGGACTTTTCAATATCTAGGTTGATCCAAAGTATAGTTAAGTTTTTATCTTTAAAAAACGCTTAAAATATTAGCTCGTAGATTGCAAATGAAATAAAAATATAAAATTCTTTATTATTCGTACAATTCTGTGTGCCACTGTTCACAACTTTATGTAAACAACAACAATTTTTTTCTTTGTTATTCCTCTGTTTACACCCTTTGCATAAACAATAACAATTACTAGACAATTATTCAACTGATATTGGTAACGGAGATCTTCAAATCACGATTACTCTTTTCAAACACATCGCGTCTTCACACAGGACTGACTGAACTTTTACTAACTCACTCGTCTGCTTTGTCTTGCCTTTTATATGGCAGGGTAAAGAGTCTAATGAATGTTCTTGAAGGTGAACGTTCGCCTTCTCAAAATCTCTATAATCGTTGTTTTCGTTTATTATTATAGTGTTGTTGGTATATTTTTATTTACTTGTTTACCATTTTTTATGCTGGTGCTTGTTGTTCTATTTTTGTTTACATGTTTACCATTTGTTGTTATATTACGCAGTGCGATAATTTGTTCACACAGTTCTAATTAGTTTCGATACATCCTTGCCAATCTGCGCTATTTGGACAAACCGTCTCTTTGCGAAAAGTATGTTCTGACATTCCTTGAGAAGTTATGGTGTGGTGTCATGCTGTTAAATACTCTTGAGAGATCTAAATGTGAACCAATATTTGATACATCACACTGACCAGGCTCTCAAAGATGTTTTAGTTAGTTAGTTTTAGCTGGTAAGCTCTTACAATAATGGGTCAGCAGAAGAATTTGTTAAATTATCTCCAGTACCGATTCTCCAGTACCACTTATAATGAGCCAAACAGATCCTTTTATTCGCTGTATTAGGTTGACTGCTGTGTAGATCCAATGTGTCATTCTAGGTCCAAGTTCAAATTTTCTCCAATCCATATTTTACAAACATTATTGGCACTGTAGGACTTTTCCACGTTTCTAAGAATATTCTGTTCCCAGGTCAACTTCCTATCGAGGATAATATCTACGAAGATCTTATCATCCTTAAACTAAATGGGCGCTCAATACAATCGCAATGGACGAAAATGATGCGTTTTATACCTTCTAAAGGAAAAGATCAGCCCTTCGTTTTTCCAGGATGAACACCTAAATTGCTACCAAGTGCCCATTGCTCCCATGTGCCCCTTCCCTATTAACTAATTGAGAATTTGCTTGAAATTATGAAAATTAACTGCGGGTTTATCAATACAGGAACACATAATTTTGTCAAATTGAATATCCTTACTCACCGTCAATTACGGGCTGGTTTGCAACAAACTTAATGTAGTAACTTCTTAGTTGTGTTCTTGGTTTGCAGCTAAAACATAGTACGGTCCTAAACCCATTTTAGTAAAAAAATCCTTATAATGCAAGGACTACAGTTTCGACTAGATAATGTCCCACCGATTCTAAACAAAATTTAAGAGCATTGTCTTAGGGACTTTAAGACAAAATTCCCTGCACTTAAGAATTTAACACAATCGATAAAATTAAAGACTTCTTAACATTTGTTTAACATTAAAATTATAAACAAAAGCTACAAAAACAAAACCAATGAACTTGTTTACATGATAAACAAGTAAACAAAAATATACCAACAAAAACCAGTATAAAAAAGGGATAAACAAGTAAACAAGAACGCAACAACAAACACTGAATGAGATACAAACAAGAATAAATGTAAACAAAAATACACAAACAACAATAATAATAACTATGTTTACATTTATATAGATCTCGAGAAGGCGAATCCACAAACATTCGACTTCAAGATCATTCATTAGACTGTTTACTCTGCAATATAAAAGGCAAGGCAAAGCAGGCGACACAGTCAGTAAAAGTTCAGTCAGTCTTGTATGAAGACGCGGTGTGTTTGAAGAGAGTAATCACGGTTTTAAGGTCTCCCTTACAAAGATCTGTCGAATTATTGTCTAGCAATTGTTATTGTTTATGCAAAGAATATAAACAGAGGAATAACAAAGAATAGGAATTGTTGTTGTTACATCAATTTATGAATAGTGGCACACAGAATTCTGCGAATAATAAAGAATTTTAATTAAAATAAACACAATTTTATTTTTATTTTATTTGCAATTTACGAACTCATATTTTAAACGTTTTTAAAAAGTAAAAACTTAACAATTTGCAATATTCCACATATGTGGCGGTGTAGTTATGAAGAAAACTATGCTAAAGGCTTTACTTTAAGTCATTCTCTCTCTCTCTCTCTCTTACTCACTTCCCCTTATTTTTGCTTCTCGTGTACATACCCACCATATATAAAATTCCAATTAAAGTGACTTCTCTTGCTAAGACACAACGTTGCGTGTTTGCTTGTTAGCGAAGCAACTGACAGGTAAATAAAAACTAAAACAAAAATTGATTTCCAATTATTCTATTGTTGTTGAAAAGTTTTTCTTTTTCCTTTCTTTTGTTAAGAAACAAAATACAATTTATATTGTTAACATGGCCTAAACCCTGCAAAAACATGCTTACTTGTCAGAGCGCCCCATATAAATAGTTTTACAAGCCAAATACTTGAGTGTTTATTTTTATTTCCTGTTCAAAAAAAAAATTGTTTTTGATGTACAAATTTGATTTTCTGTCATGTAAAATGGTTTGTTACTGGGTTTGTTAGTGTGGGGGAAATAATTATGACAACTTTAAATCAAATTCAATAACAGCAACAGAGAAAACGTTCAGTGGAAATGAAGTGATAGTGATAGTGGAGGAATTCCGAACTATTTTAAAATTCCAATGGAAATCGTCCTAGAATAATAACTGAAACGAAGAAGAAAAATACGAAATTTATTTTATTTATAAAACAAAGGAATAATTTAAGTAAAAGGCAGACAGTTAGTGGTGCAGGTTGTAACTTTCTGGAGGAAAGGAAGGAAATCACATTATCATGTCACAATATGTTAGTGGCAGACAGCACAAGACTGGTTCTATTCTAGTAGATGACAAGAGAATACATTGTGGGAAAGCTGTGGCTGTGGGGGACCACATTTAAATAAAAATATCTGAACAAAACCGAATGCAATAAAATGAATTAAGCTCAGGTTCTGATAGCAGTAAATAATAAAAGAAAATTATTTCAAATCGGACTAAACAAATATTTGATGAATATTTTTACGAGAAGGAAAAATCTAGGTACTGGTGTTTTGTTTTTACATCGTTTAACATTAAAATTATAAACAAAAGCTACAAAAAAGCAATGAACTTGTTTACAAATTATCACACTGCCTAATATAACAACAAACACCAGCATAAAAAATGGTAAACAAGTAAACAAAAATACAACAACAAACACTACAAGAATAAATATTAACAAAATACACAAGCAACCATAATGAAACAACGAAGTTTACATTTATGCCCTGGTTACCCAAGCGAAAGAAACGTAAAATCGTAACCTACGTAGCCTTAAAAACGTTTGTGTAGTTATAGAAACGTTTAAAACGGGACATATGTCAACGAAGAATGTAAATAAAAACGAAACAGAACACAAAGCAACACTCAAACGAACACAACACAATGCAAAGAAATTGGTATACAGACTCATCATCAATTTTGCCGTTTTTTGTTCAATGTGTAGATTTTTCCGAATTTGGTTATTATTTTTCTTGTAAAAATAACTTTTGTTTTGTTTGTTAAAACTAATTAATTAGTAAGACTATAATTTTATTTTGTTATTTTTTGTTTCTTGTTTTCTCAATTATAATTTAAATTTAAAAAAAATAAAATAAAAAAACTGCGAATTTAATTTTGGTCATATTTTTCCTTATTTGGTGATTTTTTTACAAATGTTAGTTACAATAATTTTTTTCGTGGCAACACTGCTGACCATCTCTCATGTTCAAATGTCACGTAAAAACGTGGGAGAATTCTATTTGATACAGATCGTTCCGTTTTGCTAACGAGAGAGAACGTTTCGGTAATCGTCTACATTGTTCTCCATATGCTAAAATGAGAACGGTCGCTACGGTACGTTACGTTACGTGTGGGTAATTACAGCATTATTGTTTATGCCAAGGGTGTAAATAGAGGAATAACAAAAAAAAGGTGATTGTTGTTGCTTACATAGAATTGTGAACAGTGGCACACAGAATTGCATAAAAACCAATATCTTTTCTAAAGTTATTGTGTTTCCTATTAAGGTCGCCTAATTTTGGATATGCTATCCCATATATATAGTTATGATTACTTAATATTGTTGCATTTTTAGCTTTTAAAACGTTTAAAATATAAGCTCGTAGATTGCAAATGAAATAAAAATAAATTTGTGTTTAGTTTTAATTAAAATTCTTTATTATTCGCACAATTCTGTGTGCCACTGTGCGCAACTTGATGTAAACAACAAAAATTGCATTTTTTTTTGTTATTCCTCTGTTTATTTATAACAGTCGCCTGCTTTGCCTTATCTTTTATATGGCAACGTAAAAAGTCTGATGAATGTTCTTGCAGGCGAATGTTCATGAATTTATATTTGTTCTTGTAGTGTTTGTTGTTGTATTTTTGTTTACTTGTTTACCGTTTTTTGTATATTAAGCAGTACGATAGTTTGTAAACAGATTTGTTTACTGTATTGTTTTGTTTTTGTAGCTTATGTTTATAATTTTAATGTTAAGCGATGTAAAAGCAAAACAACAGTATCTAGATTTTTCATTTTCGTAACAATATTTTAGATCCTGCATTCGAGATCTTGCGTGCGCGATATGATTCAATACTTCAGATTAACGTTGATGTCAGAGAGACCAATTTTGTTCAAGTGATATCTTAAGCGGTAATGATGAAAAAAGAGCACGATAAGAGGCTTTAGCTTGTTCTACTAAGCGAAAGCAACTTATTTGAGAGTAATGAATTGAGCATAAAAAGCTGGCGCTCTCCTGCTTATTTAAGATCAGTAAGCAGCGAATTTTACTTCTCCAGTTCCAAAGTATTTTGTTGCTGTTGATTTTTATAAGTCTACTGAATGACTCATCCCGTGTTTTATTTGCCAGTCTGCCATCTTATTATCCTCGTAGCCCACCGTCCAAGACTTTAACTCATTATAAAAGTTTTATAGTTCCCTAATGTAATGGGAATGCCTAGCTTCTCAGACCACTCGTGTTGCGTGTGCTAATTTTATACATGAGTGGCAGGACCTACAGTTTAAAGTCGCCTCGAACGACAGATTTTTGAGAAACTTTTCAGAGTTTTTGCTAGAAATGTGGTGAGAGAAAGTCGCCGAAGGAATATTTTATCAAATTTCGTTTTGATGTCTGACCTGGGGTTTAAACCATGGTCTTACATCTAATTAGCCAACACACTACCTTCTAGACTACGGCGATATCCATATATTCCCCTTTATTCACAGTTGAAGCACAGTTTGGGCTTCAAGTTTGTTTTGCTAGTAACCTCTTCAAATGCTGTTCTGGACGGGTTGATTGAAAGGCCGTAGCCAAGGAATAATTTAAACTATGAAACCGAAGAGCTAAGTATGAATAAAAAATTAATCTTTAAACGATGAAAGAAAAGAAATGATTTGACAAACTTCAACACTGAATTAAAAAACAAAAGAAATCTAATACAGTCACCTTTATATTTCAATAATATGTTGGTGCCTGTGCCTAATAATTCAATTAAAATCCTCTTCAATTCTGTTTTGTTCAATTGTAACTCTTCTCATAACTTCTCTGCATTTTCTCATTTTTTATCATTTAATGCTCTCCCCTTCGTAAAACTGACAATTCAATGAACATTTTGTCGGATAAACGTTTGACAACATAAAGTTGTCAAATGTTTTTGAAATACGATCATAAAGTTTTGAAAAACTGTCAAAAACGTTTCTGTAGCAATATGTCAACACTCAGATAACAAACGAAAAGAAAAAAAACAAAGCAATAAACGAAAGCAAATAAAAGTATATGAAGGAACAAATAAAAGGAAAAGACAATGGAAGATTTTATTTCAACATCATCATCATCATCATCATGATATCCTTTAACTTAAAACAATAGCATGGGTTGAGTTAAAGTAATCGAAGAAGTGACGACATACTAAACATTGAAACATATCCGCTGGATGTCCTGTCCTGTTACTTTTCTATAATAAAAGGAAACACCGCCTTAAACATGTGTTTTCGCAATGTGAACAAGGGATACTTCACATAAATGACACTTTGATTGACGCATCGTTGTCAGGCGTTTACCAAACAGGGAGAACATTAAATGAAAAGTAGAAATCCTTTCCTTAAGTTATTATCATTTACCATACATATATATGTATGTATGTATTTACGTAAACTTAAAGTGGAACACAGGTCATATAAAGTAATTGTCATGAGAATAATTTATTCCACTGCATTTACATTTGAATGTAATTGAAATTAATTGTAAATTTCATAAGGATACTGGTCAATTTTTAAAGCTATTGTATGTGACTTTCGATATTACTTTACCCTTAGTAATGCAGGCCTGATCTATTGCAACAACAGATCTAACTCACTGGAAGACCAATGAGGTCAGCTTTAGACGAAGTAATCGACTACATAGAGAGGTCTCTAGATGATAAAGTCTTTAACCTAAAATATGTCAGTCATCGATCAAAAAATGCAAGTTATCGGCCAAGAAATGTGAGTCATTTGCCAAAAAAAGAGATGCAAGTCATCGAGTAGAAAAATGGAAGTCATCGACTAAAAAATGCAAGACATCGACCAAATAAATGCAAGTCAACGACCAAAAATGTAAGTGTGCGACCAAAAAAATGCAAGTTATCCGTCTAAAAACACAAGTCATTGACTAAAAATGCAAGTCATTGACCAAATAAATGCAAATCAACGACCAAAAATGCAAGTCATCTATCAAAAATGCAAGTGATCAAATGATCAACCAAAAATGGAAGTCATCGCCCAAAAAAAACGAAGAATCCACCCACAAACAACCGCAAGTTACCGATAGCCTTGCCTCGTTTATATAGACATTTTTTTTCTCATTTAATTAATTTAATTAAATTTTATCTATTGGGTCCCCTTTTTATTCGATTGGGCTCGATTTTTACTAATTTGAAAAAAGTTAAAAAAGTTAAAGTGAAAAAAAGTTCGTGGCCAATAACTCCGGTCTTAAGTATTGCTCAAACATGAGGAAACCTGTTTTGGAATCCTTGATTCAATAGCTATTCACCCGCTTGTACCAAAAACTACAGCTTTTTTAATTGTATTGAATTTTGCTAAATATATTCGATTTTTCAATTTTATTGCCTCCAATAAGCAAATTGTTATTTTCATTTATTTTCTTTTGTTATTTTTTTGTAAAATTCAAAGGTTTCGCATCGTTTTTCTTCCTTTATTTCTATAATTTATCATTATATTTGTGATTTGTAATAGATTTTCGTACTTTCCAAATTTTTAATTATGTTAACTTAACATGTTTCTGTTAACTTAACTGTTTCTGTTAACTTAACATGTCTCTGTTAACTTAACAGTCTATGTTAACTTAACATGTCTCTGTTAACTTAACAGTCTATGTTAACTTAACAGACTAATAATTGTTAAATTAACAGTCTCTGTTAACTTAAATGTTCCTCTTAACTTAACTGTTTCTGTTAACTTAATTTAACAGACTGTTAACTTAACAGACTAATAATTGTTAACTTAACAGTTTCTATTAACTTAACTAAACAGACTGTTAACTTAACAGACTACTAATTGTTAACTTAAAAGTTAAATGGGAAAAAATGAATATTACTTTCATAGCTAACTTACACCAGAGATCAGCAATGATTCTTTTTTTCGATGCTCGTAAGCACTCCTGAAATTTTCAATATAAGCGAGTCAACAATATTGAAATTTAACTACTCTGTCTGATTCATTCGTACTCAATACAACGTTGATTTATAAGTATGAGTACAATGAGTGTGAGTACAACGTTGATATCAAACTCATACCATTCGAAATATGTTTGTTTCATAAGCATTCATAAGCTCATTTAGATTCATAACTTTAAAAAAATACTTATAATGCCTACAAATGATTCGAGTAATTCGATTCATTCATCAAAATTTACAGTCTTTGTTGCATTTACAAAAAAGACACATAAGCAATAAAGACAGAGCAGCAAGCAGAGCAAACACACAACATTTTAGTGAATATTTTAGTTTTCGTACGCGATTCATACTTATTTTGTGATTCTTGTAAATGTTGAGTCATGGAGAGTTGAAATCAACAACATCATACGTGTTGTTAACTATGAATATGATGAGTACTTCAAACATTGAATATGAGTAGAGGTTCCATGATAAATAATTAAAAAAAGTATGAATGCCTATAATTATCAGACATTATGAATATGATTCGATTCTACGCATTTTTTTTTTTTGAATACACATTGCTGATCTCTGCTTCACACACATTAATTTTGTTTTCTTGAGCCCGTTTAATACAAATTTCGAAATGAATTTCAGTTCCAAAGTACAGAAACTTTTTTTCAATTTTTTATTCGTATGGCAACTTGAAGTAGCCGTAGTCAGCGTCGTAGGTAGTGCGTTGGCCAGGGTTCAAACCCCAGGCCAGACATCAAAACAAAAAACAATAAGTATTTCTTCGGCGACTTCGTCTCAGCAGATTTCTGGCAAAAACTATGAGAGTAAATAAAAATTGCCATGAAAAAGTTTCTCAAAAATCTGTCGTTCGGAGTCGACTTTAAACTATAGGTCCCGCCACTCATGTATAAAATTAACACACACAACGTAAGTAGTGTGAGAAACTAGGTGGTCGTAATCTTGACTGAAGGGTTGTATGGCAACTCAAAGTCGGCTTTAACATACACAATTTACTGCCTTGTTTAATATGTCTCACTTTTGGACCTCTCTTGTTTTCTTTCGACCGCAATTGTTCTTTTGATGCCTAATTTTTTATTTATTTTTGCTTTGTCTACACAATTCCTTTGTTTTAGTCTTAATTATGGTTTTCTATTTTATTGGTTTTATCCGTTTTTCTTTTAAATTTTTAAAGAAGAATAATAAAATTAAAAAAAAAATATTAAAATTTTTATGGCAATTTTATTGAAAATTTAAAAATTTAATTTAATTTAAATTTAAATTTAATACATGTGTAAATTAAATACAGACACTTGGATATAAAATATCTTTAAATTAAATTATAAAACCACAATAAATTCTATTCAAAAGATTGTTTTTTTCATTACAAAATGATAGAAAATGTAAAAATTAAAGAAAACCACATAATTTTATGAAAAAGGACAGAATTTTATTCAAAATGTCTCTTGTATGGGAATTAAAAAATAAATTTAATTTCGAATAATTTAAAGAAAATACATACATACATAAATAATTAGTCCTTACAACCCTTCAGTCAGCATTACGAGCTAGCTTCTCACACCGCTAATGTTGTGTGTGTTCATTTTTATACATGATTGGCGGAAACTGTAGTTTAAAGTCGACTCTGAACGATAAATTGTTTTGAGAAACTCTTCATGGCAATCACAGCTGGTAGGCTTATTTCGGTTTCGGAGTCTTAAATAATTTTCGTTGACAGTCAGGCGTCCCTAAGAGCAATTGCTTCGGTCATGTGCAAATCACGGCTCGTACTCGAGTGCAAGGAGTCGTTAAGGACTTTTGAACCAGACCGAATCCGACTATGCTGGGTTCATAGCAGAATATTCGGTAATGAAGCGGCAAATGCTCTCGCTAGATTAGTTTCAATTTCTGAGCTCGATGTGATAGTTGTTCCTGAATCCTAATCTGCCACCTCTACGGCCTCATCAATGTATGGGTCAGGGGGGAAGAGCAGAGGCGTTGGGGAGATGGATTGGTTTACTATGTTTCTAGGTGTCTATGGCCTATGGTGTAAGAACAGGTTGGCTGCTGGGCTTGTTAAGGTTAATTATTGGGTTTATTACGGGGCACTGCGGGATTAGGTCACTGCCAAAAATCTGGATCACATCCCAGCCGGACTATAGCAGGGAATGTTGCGATGAGCAGGAGTTGGCGACTATCGAACACCACCTCTGTAACTGTATAGCGCTAAGTAGATTGAGGTTGAAGACCCTTGGCAAGGACTTCTTTGAGGGTTTGAATTCTGTGTCATGAGCCGACATCAAGGATTCATTATTAGTTTGAGCTGGTTGAGAAGTGCTAGGGCTTCAAAAGTGTAGTTGCGCTCTCTTGTGTATTTTGTTGGTTTGTGTAATTCCTGTGCTGCCTTATTCTCCCTTTCCTATTTCCTCTCCTTTTTCCTTATCTCCCCTATTATCCTCTCCCCTTTAGGACATTGTGCAAAGGGTCAACTAGACCTCCGGGTACTGTATTGTCTGAATTGGCAAAACCTAAAACATTCCATGGCAATTTTATTTGACTTTCAGAGTTTTTACCAGAAAAACAGAACAGGAAGTCGTCGAAGAAATATTTGTTCATGTTTCGTTTTGTTGGAGATGTCTGGCCTGAGGTTTGAATTGTGGCCTCACGTCTACTGAGCCACCACACCACATGCTCCTCAATTTAGTACTTCCAGCCTAGATAATGTCGTCTTCTTCGCTGACATCCGCAAATACCCGCATCAATTACCCGTCGTGCTGGAACATACTCTTCCATCCGAGTCAGCGCAGCCGCTGGGTGTTAATGAGGAGCACAACGTCTATGTCGTTGGAGAGCATTAGATCGAATGCAGAAATCATCGCCAATTTGCACTGGACCGAAGATCTTACGTAGGACTTTTCTCTCGAATACTCTTAAGGCTGCTGCATCGGTGCTTAATAGTGTCCATACTTCTGCATCGTAAAGAAGCACAGTGGTGATGAGCAACTTGTAGAGCAGAAGTTGCGTCTCTGCTACTCAATTGCCTATTGAGACCATAGTAACACCTACTGGCAAGTGTAATTCAACACTTGATATCCAGACTGTCGTGGTCTGGAATTCAATACGCCGAATGTCCCTACCTGTCGACAACATATACATACTTTGTTTTGCCCTCATTGACTGCCAAATGCATCTTGATAGACTCCGATTCGATAGCACTAAAGGCACTAGTAACATCTCGCTTGGTAAGCCCTGTGATGGCGATCGCGTTAGCGTACAGAAGTAACTGGACTCGTGTATGGAAATATAGTGGCATTGCAATGCCGTCCAGTCTTTCGAAGAATATTCTTCTATTACAAACTGGAAAAGGTCGTATGATAAGCGATTGCCTTGTCTGAAACCTCTTGCACGGTATCAAAAGATTAGGAGAAGTCTATTCCTACCTTGGCGGAAGAATACCTAGCGACAAAAACACATCGAAAGCTACCTTATAGTCAACAAAAACATGGCGTCTGCCGATTTGTTTTTCAAGGGTCTTCTCCAGAATTTGTCGTAAGATAGAGGTCAAGTCGATGGTTTACTTGCCAGTTTTGAAGCCGAACTGATATGGCGGAATCAATGTTTTGACGAGTGGCTTCACATAATACGCTCGTAAGAACTTTGTCTGGGATAGGGAGAAGGCTAATACCCCTGTAGTTGGCGCATATCGTTGGGTCACCGTGGGTTACAATTACAGATATAATGGTAGATGTTTAAAAGGACAATCAAGTGGTTTTAGTGGCCTGCGGGTTAACCTGCAAATGAGAGTCACCCTATTTCCACACACAATATCCATTAATTTTCCATAGTGGAAGGGGGGCCAAAGAAACCTGGCTCAATTATCCACAACAAGTCATTCTTTATTTCAATTTATTTAAAACAAAACCAAGTAATTCTAATACAAACATTAGGAGCGAAAACCGAAAGAAAAACCCGAAACCTGGAAGTAATTTATAACTTCTTAATGACTTTATATTAAATGTGCACATTTATTAAAAGGGAACGTAAGAAAGAAAGAATGAAAGACACCTGAATCTAATTCCTTTCTCTTTTTTTGTTTTGCGTATAATTTAACATTTCAAGTAGCAATAGAGTAGTACGAATAGCCCTAAAAAGTGTATGAAGGTATGAGCAGCGTATGAGCAATTTTTGCCAAAAAAGAAATGTAAAAAAGAAGTGGAATTATTTATGACCTGCCATAATGCCGTATATTGCGTTATTAACATGTACGGCATGAACAAGAGCCGAAATAGCTACTCAACTCAAGTTAACATGCTCGAAGTTGAGTTGTGAGGACCATATGCCAAACATTTGTCATACAAAAAAATGTCATGTGACGATTACACATACGTATGGTTAAGGGTGTTCCATGAATGTTATTCATGTTCATTCTTTAAATGTTATCAAGAAACTCATTAAAGTTAAACTTCGATATTGTCGTTAAGAGCTGCTGATTCCATATATTGTTGATAAAATATCCTTTTAATTGGAAACATAAAACCTCCTGGCTTTGTGGGTTTAATTAGGGTAATCTAAGAAACAATAGAGAAAGATTTTGTACAAGGTGAAGCTAATTTTTCTTGTATTATTGTATAGGTTTTTAAACTATATTTTGGAAAAGCATCTCAGAGTACAATAATAACAACTCTGGAGGCGTGAAGGACTCTTAACTGCCTCAACTAAAAGTACTTTCATAAAGCAGCCTAAGTAGTAAGAATCTAGGAATAGGCAAGACTAAGCTATATCCGTCGAGATCTGTCCGTGCAGTTTGTGATGACTTTTTCCAAAAAATCTGACAGTATGGCCTCAATGGTGGCTTGTATATTGATTATCAATCCTTCAAGAGTTGCACAAAACAATGATTTAATATAACCCAAGAAAAGTCAACAACAGTACAAGTTCTAGAATGTCGTTGGCGTTTTTGTGATAACCTTTGGAAACCAAAACTCATTCACTAGCTCCCTAACTCTCTATCTTGCAATCATGTCGAGATTATGTATTTTTTTTTAATTGGTTTATTTAACAAAAATATTTATTCTTAGACTTAAATAAACAACAGTACTTATATCTGAATAGACTTTCATACACTGTCCCAAATTGGAGCTCTCTAGTACAATAATTATCACAATATTTGTATTTCTACATACATTTTAATTATTTATACAATATTTAGGAGGAAGTGCAACGTAGTTTGTAAGCCACCAAAATTTTTTTAATATTTACGTTTGGAAACATATTTTTATCTTTTGTATAAACGCTAGTGTCGAATGTTTTATTAGTATCTGTAAGTTGATTGCTTTGAATTGCTTTGATATTGGCCCGTCTATACAAATGAAAAAGTATAGGAACGCCGAACTCGTTTTGAATATAATCATTCCTTTCGAGGTATACAAAAGCCTCAGGTGGTATGAATCCATTATTGGAGTGTATTTGTAGTGCTTTTTGAATAAATTCATTGCAAACATAGTGTGGAGCCATAATTAAATTATTTTCTATACACTCAGAGCTTTTCACGATATGGTTCCTTATTAGATGTATAATAAAGTTATCGATCCTACTTATTTTTGCCTCATTATATAATTTTTTCTTTGAATCATATTTTAAAAAATTATTACTATTAGCAGATCTGAAAAGTAGTGTGCACGCTCTCAAACATTTTCTCTCAAAAATTCTTAGCTTCTCCATATATGATGGTGATATGTTGAACCATATTTGAAATCCATATGTTAACAAAGGGCGTATTAAAGATTGATAATGAAAAAATAGTCTTTTATACATATAAAAGACATTCCTTGCTTTAATTATTTGTAAATTAACGTGTGTGTTAAAATACAGAAACTTATCTAGGTGAATACCTAAATATTTAACCGTTTCTTTATTGGGAATAATTGAATTGCTATTATGTTTTATTTTGAATGATTTCCAATTCCTTTTTAACATTGTTGTTGCACTTACCCGTAAAAGAATGGTCTCGCATTTATTACTATTGATTGTCATATACCAATCGATAGCATAATTCTCGACAATATTGAACTTGTTTTGAAATTCTTGGTTTATTTTTTCGATTTTATCGTCAGAATGAAAAACGATTATATCGTCAGCAAATCCAATGCTATTATCTATTTTATGGAGGAGATCATGTATATATAATTTAAAGAGAATTGGGGAGTTAACGGTGCCTTGTTGTAGACCACTAACTATTATAAAACTTTTCGTACTAGATTTGTTGTTGTTAGAGACAATAAAAGATTTGTTGCTTAACATATTACATTAAAGAAATATTAAATGCATGGGAAATTTGTATTTAACCAGTTTATAAATTAATCCTGCTATCTAAATACTATCGAAAGCTTTTTCGAAATCTATCAGGTCGAGATTATGTATTGTATTTCAATATTATGCACTAAGCAGCATAAGACTTTTACAAAAAATCCTACGCTTAGTCTGAAGTGAAGTCTTTATTGTCCTATGAAATGGTGTTCAGAGATCAGCAATGAATCGTTTTCGCTTGTCATAAGCCCTCATGAAATTTTGAATATAATTGAGTCAACTACATTGAAATTTAACTACCCTGTCTGATTCATTCGTACTCACTACAACGTTGACTTATAAGTACAGGTTGCAACGAGTATGCGTACAACGCTGACATCAAGCTCATACCATTCGAAATATGTTTGATTCATAAGCCTACTCATTTAGATTTATAACTTCAGAAAAATACTTATAAATCGTACGAGTGACTCGAATCATTCATCAAAATTTACAGTCTTAGTTGTTGTTGCATTTACAACAAAGGAAAAAGTCAGAGCAGCAAGCAGAGCAAACACACAACCTTTTAGTGAGTATTCTAGTGTTCGTACGCAAATCATACTTATTTTGCGATTCTTGTAAATGTTGAGTTATGGAGAGTCGAAATCAACAACATCATACGTATTGTTAAGTATGAATATGATGAGTACTTCAAACTTTGAATATGAGTAGTATGAGTATGATATTAAAAAGGAGTGAATGCGTATAAGTATCAGAAATTATAAGTATGATTCGATTCTACTCATCTTTTTGAATACTCATTGCTGATCTCTGTTGGAATTTTCAGAAAGTGTATAAATGCAAGTTTCATTTGCATCTTCTCTCGTCTGATTGACATTTGATATGTACACATAGTAAAATTTGTATTGCCCTTAAGCTTCTGGTAATAAAGACCTGTATAATCTCAAAAAGTATTTCTTCGGCGACTTCCTCTAAGCAGATTTCTGGCAAAAACTCTGAGGGTAAATAACAAAATTGCCATGAAAAGTTTCTCAAAAATCTGTCGTTCGGAGTCGACTTTAAACTGTAGGTCCCACCATTCATGTGTAAAATTAACACACACAACATAAGTGGTGTGAGGAACTAGGTCGTAATCCTGACTGAAGGGTTGTAATGACCAATTATGTATGAATAGCCTTAAGGTTGCGGTTTCAGCGTTCTACATCTCAGAATCACACACAAAACGAACAAATGAGATATTGTTGAATATGAAGCTGATTTCCAAACATACGCCAATCGCCCAAATGCTTGCTTTGCAAACATGATACGATTTCCAACGTTTATCGAAGAGCTATCTGCGTTCATTATAATGCTACCCAGACCGCAGAAGTTGCCTATGTGCTCGAGTTATTACTGTCAATTTCGGATTTTGTTTCTCAGGTGAAGTCAGGTTGTTATAGATGAAATTCAATGCGATACTCAAGGACTAATCAAAGTACTTCTATGTTCTGTTTTATGTCCAACTTTTTTTTAACTTCTTTCTATCTTTTCTGTGGTTATCTTCTTTTTAACTTCCAATCCTATGTACATTTTTTTGCAGGTTATAGTAGACCAAACAAGTCGCCGTAGTCTAGTAGGTAGTGTGTTAGCTTATTAGACGTAAAGCCAGGGTTCAAACCCCAGGCCAGACATAAAAACAAAATACAAAAAGTATTTTTCGGCGACTCCCTCTCAGCAGATTTCTGGCAAAACCCTTGAGAGTAAATAAAATTGCCATGAAAAGTTTCTCAAAAATCTGTCGTTCGGAGTCGACTTTAAACTGTAGGTCCCGCCACTCATTCATAAAATTAACACACATAATATAAGTGGTGTGAAAAACTAGGTCGTAATCCTGACTGAAGGGTTGTAATGACCAATTATATATGTATGTAGTATGTATGTATTAAATAAGTATTCTCGACTCTCCGCATATAGAACTTTACCTTGGTACCACGTAAAACTAGCATTAGACCTAATTGAACTGGCTGGATGGACCAAAGTGGCCATAGTCTAGTAGGTAGTGTGTTTGCTTCTTAGTCATTAGGCTAAGACCAATCCCCAATATGAATACTTCTTCGGCGATTAACACTAAGCGGTCCTCTGGCATAAGCTCTGAGAGTCAAATAAAATTGCCATGAAAAGTTCCCCCAAAAAATCTGTTTTGTTCGCAGTCGACTTTAAACTGTGGGTCACGCCGCGCATGTATAACATTAACGTACACAACATAAGTGATGTGAGAAGCTATTTGAAGGGAAACCCTATAAAAACCTGATAAAGAAGACCAACTACAACAAGAATTTAGCCAGTAAGAAAAAAAATATATGATATTAGTTGTATACAGTTGTTTCTCGGCTTTTAATACGGGTATTACACAGTTTTTTTGGTTTACTGTTGTATTGCTGTTGCTACTTCCGGTTTTAAGGCTTTAGCCAAAGTGCTTAAACAAAGGATCTGAAGTTATTTTATACAAAATACAGAGAAAAGTTATGTGGTGGAACACCTCAAATAGAAAGAAATGAACGAAAAAGAAAAAAAAATTGAAATAGAAAAATAACTTGGAAAATAAGGCATGAAAATTAATGTGAGTTTTCATGTTAGAAAAACAAAAAGAAAAAAAAAAACAACAGGAAGAAACATATACATTTATATGCATACATACATATATAAAGAAAAAAACCGTATTTATCATAACAAGTGTAAATGTATGTACACGAGCTTATTCAGGGGAATGAAAAGGAAAATACAATTCCAGTGAAAGGAAAAAAAATTAAATGAAGGAAAATATGCAACAAAATAAAAAGAAAAATTGTTAAAGAAAAACAGTAAAGCAGGATGTTAATCCGAAGTCGATACAAATATAAACAAAAAAAAAAATACACCTACGCACACCATACAATTTGATTTCATCAAAGAGAGAAAAAATTTCATTAAAGCTTGTCTTTCACAAAAACAAAAAACAAGGCGAAGGAAAAAAAAACTGGAAATGAAATATAAGTGTTGTAGGCATACAACTGTATACCATACATGCGTATTTATGCACGTGCAGGATGTACACCTACACGAGTGAATCATTTCATTTTCATTTAAAAGAATTTGTTTTTTTATTAATTTTGTTCAGTTTTTTAATGCCATAAACAGATTCCTTGATTAGGCAATTTGTAGCTCATTTGCAAACAGTAAATATTCGGCCGGACACCAGCGTATGTCTCTTTGCAATCATATTCGGCCAGACATCTGAATCTCACCGTAACTCTTTTCAATCATATTCGGCCAGAAACCTGCGTCTCACAGTAACTCTTTTCAATCATATTCAGCCAGACACCTTCGTTTCAGAGTATCTCTTTCCAAGTAATTTCACAAAAAAACTTTAAAAAATGCCGTGCGGACTACCTGCGTCTCACAGTAACTCTTTTCAATCATATTTGTCCAGACACCTGCGTCTCACAGTAACTCTTTCCAATCATATTCAGCCAGACACCTGCGTCTCAGAGTAACTCTTTCCAAGTAATTTCACAAAAAACTTAAAAAAAAAATGCCGTGCGGACTACCTGCGTCTCACAGTAACTCTTTTCAATTATATTCGACCAGACACCTGGGTCTCACAAAAAAAAAAAAACTTTCAATTAATTCCGTTCGTGCCTCACTTCAAAATAATAATTCTGATCGTCAATCATTTCGTTCATTTGGTGGGGGACCTAATCGCCCTTTACAGGGGCTAATTCTAATAACAATGCATCCCATGAGCATCCCATGAGATGTCAATACATCAGTGTATGTTATCATGGTTCTAATCTTGAAGAAGTCGCCTCCAAATTGTTTACTTCACTACTTTGGCTATGTATTGTTATAAAGCCTTCCCCAAAAATCATAGGCTTTTATAATTTTATCCAAGGGAATATGGCAATCATAATGTCCTTGAAAGCATATGCTGCACTCTTGCGTCAAACTAAACTTTGCATTTATAGCTGTGACCTTTACTACCACGTGGAATGAATGCATTGGGCGCGTAATTAAGCGCATCCTATCTTCATATTTAAATTGAAGATTGCATCACATCAGAAATATTCAATTTTCTATGATTCAGGCGCAAAAGTTGAATTTTATTTCGATGGCATGGATTATATTGGATTCAAGGACCACGATGGTATGTGGCTTATTCCCATACAGCTCCAAATTAAGAAAACCCCACAAAAAAATGTCTATCAGTGCAGAATCGTACAATATGATTTTCAAATTCACATAACCTCCATGTGAGATGACAATGCCTTCAAATAGCTCGTGCAGAATATACAATGCAGCATGAGCTGTGTGGTAGTTAGTGCCGTCCTGTTAAAACCACATGTCGTTAGTGTTCAGATCATCTATTTGAGTAGTAGCCTCAGTAGCCTCAACCAAATGACCATCGTTGTTAACCGTCAAAGTTCGTAGCAGAGAGCAGCAATGAGTATTCAAAAAGATGAATAGAATCAAATCGTACTCATAATTTCTGATACTTCTATTATATTCAAAGTTTGAAGTACTCATCATATTCATACTTAACAACACATATGATGTTGTTGATTTCGGCTCTCCATGACTCAACATTTACAAGAATAACAAAATAAGTATAATTCGCGTACGAACACTAAAATACTCACTAGGAGGTAGTGTGTTTGCTCTGCTTGCTGCTCTGTCTTTTTTGCACCACAACTAAGACTATGCCATTCCGTCTACCATGGCCGAATAGTTCAGCATTTTCGGTTTACAAATGCAAGATTTGATTAAATTGAAGTCATCTTGGTCTAGTAGGTAGTGTGTTGGCTTAATAGACGTGAGGTTACGGTTCAAACAACAGATCGGACATCTACAACAAAACGAAATAAAAAAAAGAAAATTTCTTCGACGACTTCCTCTCAGCAGATTTCTGACAAAAACTCTGCGGGTAAATAAAAAATTGCCATGAAAAGTTTCTCAAAAAATCTGTCGTTCGGAATCGACTGTAGCTCCCGCCTAAGCTAATTCGTAATCCTGACTGAAGGATTGTAATGACCAATTATGTATGTAAATGCAAGATTTTCCTACAAGACCTTTGTTATTCTTCAACTCTTTAAAATGCTGTCTTTGTGATATTATTTCTAAATAGTCTACGGTAACACCCTCATAAAGAATTCAATATTCTGACATATTCTATTACACAAACGATACAAATTTGGTTTTAGTCCAGACAAATTTTCAATCTTGCATACGTACACCGTCGACTTATAATCTTATGTTCGCTTTGAATGTATGTTACAACAAACTCTAGTCTGTTGCCATGCGAACTATCTTGTCTGCATAGCTTTTGAAGTCAATATCCCCACAGACCAGTGCAGATCCCTACAGATTATAGGCAGATTACATATTAATGGTGGTGATGGTCAAACTCCGGTTATATAAACCCTTCTTATAATAGCCGCTGGCTTTATATATGTTGTTATTATGTAAAGACGACGCAGAGAAGATATGGACCGTGTTCGATATTATTTAATGATCAAAGAAGAGTGTAGCGTCAGTTTGTTCAGTTTTTTTGCGCAAATCTGTTCACAAACATTCGCTAGAATATGTTTTAGTTTCTGTTCAAACTATTAATATAAATTTGACCAAGAAAGTAGATGACATGTAGTGAAATTTTTAATCTGCATACCTACAGTGAACGTCAAAAGAAACTGTACACTATGGATAAAAATCTAACAATCGCCAAACTCAACTTTTTTACCACTTAAGGAGAGTGCCCGACAAAATTTGATATTATTTCGAAATTTTTTGTTTCAATTTTAAAAATTAGTAATGAAGCCATTCGTCAAAACACTGACTGGACCTTATCAGTACGGTTTCAGACCTGGAAAGTCCATCATCGACCAGATATCCACACTACCTCAAATCCTGGAAAAGACCCACGAAAAACCACACCACCTTTTTGTCGTCTATAAGGCAGCCTTCGATAGCCCCATAAGGCATAGTGTTTTTGTCGCAATGTCTGAGCTCGATATACTTGCGAAACTGATAAGGCTATGCAGAATGACATTGAGCAATTCCTGCAGCTCCGTCAAGGTAGGAATGGATCTTTCCGAACCTTTTAATACCGTGCAAGGTTTCAGACAAGGTGATCCCTTTTCATGCAACCTCTTTAACTTCGCAATTGAGTGTGTTCTGCGGAAGGCGGGAGTACATCGCAATGCCACTATTGTCCAGTGTCCAGTTGCTTGCTTACGCTGTCGACATTGACATCATTGGGCGTACCAAGCGAGATGTTACTTCTTCGTTTAGTGCTATTGAACAGGACTCTACTACGATAGGTCTGGCAGTAAATGAAGGCAAAACGAAGTATATGTTATCGACAAATGGAGACGTGCGGTGTATTGGATCTCAGATTACGGCCGATAACTATACTTTCGATATAGTCAAGGAATTTATTTATCTTGTCTCGGCATTACCACCAAAAAACTACTATGGTCTCAATAGGCAATTGAGTAACAGAGACCTCTCTCGTACGACAAAACTAATACTCTACAAGACGCTCATCCTTTCTTCTCTATGGCGCAGAGGCATGGGTCCTATGAAGCACTAATGCAGCAGCCTTGGGGTATTCGAGAGAAAACATCTTCGGTCCGATCCAACACGTTGTGCAGCGTATTAACATCCAGCGGCTGCGCTAGCTCGGTCATGTCGTTCGAATGGAGAAGGATTCTCCGGCGAGACGGTTATTTGATGCCGGGATCTGCGGAAATCGGCGAAGAAGACGACCTTGTTTGTGACGATTAGTGTGACCAACTGCTTCGCGCAAGAAGCAGAGGTGTTACGGCAGGCCGTAATCCGTTAGTCGGGTTGTTAATGGCCAATTAAGTAAGTAAGTAAGTAAGCAATGAAACAATTTTAAAATAAAAATAACGATAATTTATTAACGTACATATATTTTTAATGTACAGTTCCTTTTGCCGCTCACTGTGTATAGACTGCTTCAAGCCAATTTATTTATTTTTTGTTTAAATTCGTTTTCATTCGTTTTATATGTGAAATGCCCCATATGTGTTGCATGTTCAAAGTTTTAAAGTATGTAAAGTAGTAAAATTAAACATTCTACACTGACCATTTGTACACTTCAAATATAAAAAAAGAAATGTTTTCCATTTTATATAAACAAAAAAAAAAGAAATAAAAATTCTTTAAAGTGCTGTAAAGCACACCCGGTAAATGAAGAGAGAAAGTTATTCGAAACTAAATTAACTTCTTTGCCAATGAATGAATGTAAACAAGTTGAGATTGTAATTTATTTTTAGTTTTTCTTGTTTTTCGATTGAATAAATATCACAGAGAAAAAATAAAATATTTCAAATGGAAAACAAATTCAAATAATTTTTGAGAATATATTTCCATAAAATTAATCGATTTTGTATCAAATCGTTCAATGAAATCCTTAGAAAACAGGTGAGGGAAATAAAAATTACTTCCCAATGACTTGCATTGAGAATTCTTTGATGCTTTAACCAGGATATAACACATGTCAGAGGAGTGAATTGGAAGAAGATAAGGAAGTTTTTGTTAAATATAGAACGTATGGGTGGCATCCTTAATAGCGAGAGTACAATACGACGATTCGATGGCTTAGCTGTATACCGATAGCTATGGTTAGTTAGTCTCCTCTCCTTAAATCAACTTATTTACCTATCATATCTATTAGGCCGAGGTAAATTTATTTAGAAATCATGGAAGTCGCCGTGGTCTAGTTGATAGTGTGTTTTCTTTTTAGACGTGAGGTCTCTGTTCAAATTCCAGGTCACGTATCAAATAAACGAAATATGACAAAATATTTCTTCGGTGACTTTCTTTCAGCAAATTTCTGGCAAAAACTCTGAGAGTAAATAAAAATTGCCATGAAAAATTTCTCAAAAATCTGTCGTTCGGAGTCGACTTTAAACTGTATGTTCCCCTCTTATGTATAAAATTAACACACACAACATAAGTGGCTTAAGAAGCTAGGTTGTAGCATATCGTCCCTTCTGGTCACTCCTCTATTTTGGTGGTTGATCTTGTGGCCCCTTTGGGCATCCATTATCACCCTACGGAATATTGTCTTGACAGGGATTTTCACTTTCTGATTCCGAGTAGGGAGGACTGGCACCCTGACATGATCGCCCCCCAGGAACTTCTATACACCGACGGGTCTAAACTCTATAAATGGGGTTGGTAGCGGAGTCTACTCTGGGAAACTGGACCTGAACAGTTCCCTCCGACTGCTGGATTGTTGTAGCGTGTTTCAGGCGAAGGTAATGGCAATTTACCGGGCCGCTCTATGGATCCTTGTCAACGGTGCTCCTTTCACCCGCGTCTCGGTGTTCTCTGATAGCCAGGCCGGCATAAGAAATAGGGAACGTCACCGCTGTCTCGCTTCAGTGGGCGCTTCAGCGTCTCACTGGCCTGGATCCCTGGGCACAACGTCGATTGATTTTACGTGGGCGTGGACCTAATCCCATGGTGCTCTTCGCACAGGGTGAAATACAATGCGTCTACCAACGCCCCCAAATGTAGCAGACTGCTACACCTGAGTACCGAAACCATGTATTTGGACATGATTTCCCCCTTGATTAGCGGAGCCTATCTAAAACTCCTTCCGATCTTTGGGTCACGGCACCCGGTTGAAAATGCAACTCCACACCGAGCCTACTGACTTCCCGCGATTTGGGTCCAAACTACAGCCACCACCATGCTCCCAAAAGGGGCCACATCAACAGCCAGGCTGAAACCGAGGTTCCAGGGGCTCCTGGCTTCCGTGGTCTGGCTCCGGTCAGACCTCGTAATCAAATCGATTACTACCAGTTGAACTTCAAACAGTTCGGGAGTGGTGGCCCACAGCAACACAATAAACATACACCGACATAAAGAACAACACTTATAGTACTGAAATTGAACAGCGTCATCACGGACGAGGCTTTGCCTACATGGTGTAGCACCAGGAATGGACAAAACAAATGTAACAGGCGAACACACAACAACGCAGCAGGCTTGGCAGCGGCGGTGACGGCAATGACGGGGATGATGACAGCAAGGGAGAGGGGCAAATTGGGCCCGCACATAACCAGCAGCAGCAGCAACAGGAAAGGCGAAGCGGAGCAAAAGAACCAACAGCAATCGATTCAAAACTGTCAACGATCGCATGCCTATCTGCGCTCAGGGACAGACGAAGGCGGTAATAAGAGCAAGGGGCGCACGACAAGAAGTACACCACGTGCATGATCACATTTCGGGGTTGCCTCCGCTAGGATACCTGGGCACAGTAACATTCCGGAAAACTGCAGGGCCGACGAGCTCGCCAGGGCTGGTGCACTAGTTCCGGAATCTTCTTAATCGACTTGGGTATGCCACTTACCTCGGTAAAGTTGGCCATTGCACGGAATTACCTTCGTGACGCCAACCTATCCTGGGTCAATGAGGAGTCCAGCTCCACCGCTAGACTCACCTGGCTCTTGATGGATAGAAGGCACCCGAAGCAGTTACTCGGACTTGGTCGTGACATCATCTCAATCACTGCGGCCATGCTTACAGATCATTGTGTTATGGGTAGACATGCTGAAAGGATGCCGCTCCCATTTAACGACTTCTAACGTGTGTGCATATCCGCTGAGGAAGAGGAGACTGTTATCCACTTTCTTTGTCAATGCATATCTGCAAGGTGCAGATATAGGTTATTTGGCTCTACATTTTTGTGTCAGCTTGACGGAGCAATCATCTATTGATGTCAGGGATATAGCTTCGCTTATCAAACTTTCGGGCTGGTTTTCGTAGTCGTGCTTTTAATGTTCAGCCCTTGCGCTGACCAACTTCTTCTTCTTTTTCTTCCCTAGTTTGCTAGAACTTGGTCAGTACAGGGACTGCCATCACCTGTGGGATCAAACGAGGCCGCTATGCGTGGTATCAAAGCTACCACACCAACCTAACCTAACCTAATGTATGTAGTATTGCTCTCAGATGTCATGTTTCGAATGAAAATCAGTTGAAATATTTAAAATTTAATGTAAGGCAACTAATTTATATGCTTCGTTTAGTCTCTACTGAATGTATAATTAAATTGTATAATCCATAAGAGAATAATTTTATAACCAACCTTGTATCTTAAGCTCCATAGCAACTGCAATACATACTTCTGTACATAGATTGAATTCTTGACCAGGCAATCGTAATAAAATTATAATTTTCTTGTCCTTCTCATAACATACCCGTACCCATAGCCATACCCATACCATAACTGTAATAATTTAATCAAATTTAGTTTTAATATGATACAGTATCCTATCCCATCCTCATCATATCATATCATAACTTGTATTTAATACTTATGTTTCTATAAATTTATAACAATTTGTTGTTGTTGTTGTTATTCTCTGAGTGCAATTGTAATTTGTTATGTGATATGTATTGTGTTCTGGTTTGAAGCAATTCATTTTATTAAATATTTTGTTAACAATTTACGTTTTACGATTAACCCAACTTGATATATGTAAGTACATACCAGTACCAATAATACATCTTAGTCGGTTTCTTGTCTTGGTCATGTCAGTCAATCAAATCTTCATGTTTCCATGCCTATTTCTAATACAGAGACAGAGAATTTACAAGTATTACCCACAGTCCCTAAACACTTAAATGTTTTCATACATGCTTTAGTTATGATGCTCGATTACATAGTAAAAAACAGTTGTTGTCATCTAATTAGTAACAACTTCAAATATTCCAAAATAAGTAATCACTGCTTCACGCTTTAATACTGTATGAACAAGAACCGAATCGCATGGGTGATGGGACGAAGATACAAAACTCACACTCCCATACGGGAAGAAAGTGATCGGTGATGCTGATACAACGATCTTGACCAATGGCTGGAAAATGAAAAGTGGAACTAAATCTGAGTTCCATTCTGATAAGCTGGCACTGAACGGATGGTACAGATTACCTAACCAGATCAGAGTATTTCAGGCGGAGATTTTTGTTATTGAACATGCCGCAGGAACCTACCTCCTTCGTATTTGATCATATGTGTGTGGACAGTCAAACAGCAATCAAAGCACTGGGATCCCACCTCGTCAAATCAAAGGGCATCATAAGTTGCATGGACCCTCTATACCGTATACGTATACACAACACCTGGCTCTACTGGGTATCGAATTACGGGATCTCTCTTCACGACATGGACGAAGGAAGAAAGAAGAACATTAAACGTCGCAGTAAGGTAACATCATTCCCACGTTTCGATACCCAAAGATTCTCGGGGTCATGCGACCAATATCAACGCCAAAGTGAGAAAGAGAAACAAGGTCCTAAAGGAACGAGCAGGCACTACATGGGGAATGGACAAAAAACTATCATCACCACTTACAAGGCTATTGGACCGTCACTTCTCAATTATGCTGCTCCAATTTGGACATCATTCCTGAGCGATACACAATGGCGGGCATTACAAACTACGCAGAATAACGCCTTACGAATAGCCACCGGATACGTGAAGATGACCAGTATTAACCACCTCCATGAAGAGTCAAAATCCAGACAGTGAGAAAACATAATGATCTACTGACTAAGCAATATCTCATAGCTTGCTACCTGCCTACCCATCCCAACCACCATATGGTCATGAACAATCTTTCTCCTCGCCGCATAAGACAAGACTTCACAACTTACAACTCAGACATCACCCACTCCATAACTTCAATAGTTGACCTACAGTCTGTGAGGGAGGCACAAAACTCCCTTCTTCAGACGACAGTCACGACAGCCAGAGACGAACTCAGCTACAACAGGGTCATAAATCGGCATCCTCCACCAATATCCGATACTGAAGGGCAGCTGCCAAGGATTACCAGAACCATTCTGGCCTAGCTAAGATCAGGATGGTCGAACATCCTGAATAGCTATAGGGGATCATCCCGGGAACCTCGGATAGCTGCCCTTCATGCAATCAGGCACCACACGACACGGTGCATACCTTTAGCTGTCTTTAGACCTGTGGCTGACCGCAACAACAACAGCGGAGTTCCACATAACGTTAGACAACATACACACACAATTAGCAACAAATAATTTTCATCTCTAACCCATTCCATCTCCACCGAATAACACAGGCATACAACCATATACACAAAACCAAAACTAACAATCTTATATCTTATACACAGGGAGAAGCTTCCGGAGACAACAGCAGAACTGTTACAACAACAACTGGGTATCGGACCACTGTAGCATAGGAGGAAACGAAAAGACGGATGAACGAAAGGGACGGAAAGGATCGAAGATGTCTGAGGAAGATATGCAAGCTTATCTGCTTGCTTATTGCCGAAAAGTCCCATACAAACTGAGATCCGGCAGAAAGAGTAATCCTTTTCCTCCTTTCCAGCTGATTCAGTTTGTCCATATAGTCTCCTCAGGATTCGAATGATCGGATAAAGGAATGACTATCAGACTGCATTGCTGTGTCCCGTCCCTTGATATATCTATTCCAACGGAATGGAGCATATTGATAGATACCCGTGAGTTTGTCCCACTTTTCATTCTGCAAAGCTTCCGCTCTTTATGCTCTTTACTGTATCCGTCCAGGAGACAGTTAAGTAGGAAACTATAATGTACTGTTAGGTCATGATGACCTCGAATGAATCTTGTGATGGGCTTTTGTTTCAATATTCTATTCATGTCTCCATGTCAGCAGTCTAAAATCTGGCAAAGCCCACACTGCTATTGTAGTTCAGACATGCATTGCCCCTTTTATGCTAACGCATGTCAGCCAATGAACCTTATCCAGCTCTACCTGGGCTAACTTCAAGTTCGTTCTACAGAACAACAAAGGTCTTGAAAATTCTGGTACACTTCGAACGCATTGTTATTGGTTTGCGCCTTCAAGATTTTAATTGCGTCTTCTGCATGTCATTATCACGTGCTTGGACCTCCTTGAAAAGTACACTCTATCAGCCTTCCATGACCATCTTATTGTTCAGTATTCTTCCTGATTATTACTTCAGCCAGGAGTTGATTGTTTTTCGGTTTTGGGAAGTTTTCTCCTGGTCACATTATTATCGTATTATTGTGGGCTTGCCCGTGTTTATCCTTAACCTGATTCACATGTAAATTGAAGCTAACAGCCTCAAAAGCTTTTTATCTGGTGTGACAAAGTTTCTCGTCAAATTTACTTTAAGCAAAGTATGTCGTCTCATCAGGTAGTTTCGTCAAGAGTTCAGAGTGTACACACAACATCAGGTTGTGACTATTCTTATAATATTGTTACGTTTTAACCTTTAAAAAACGTTTAAAATATGAGCATGTAGATTGCAAATAAAATAAAAATAAATCTATGTTTAGTTTTAATTAAAATTCTTTACTATTCGCACAATTCTGTGTACCACTGTTCACAACTCTATGTAAACAACAACAGTTGCTTTGTTATTCCTCTGTTTATACTCTTTGCATAAGCAATAACAATTACTAGACAATTATTCGACAGATCTTTGTAACGGAGATCTTCAAACCAAGATTACTCTCTTCAAAAGCACCACGTCTTCACACAAGACTGACTTAACTTCACTAACTCACTCGTCTGCTTTGCCTTGCCTTTCATATGCCAGGGTAAAGAGTCTAATGAATGTTCCTGAATGTGCGGGTCTTCGGTTTCTCGAAATCTCTATAAATGTAAACATCGTTGTTTTCATTCCTTATTGTTGTCTGCGTAGTTTGATTACATTTATCCTTGTAATGTTGTGGGTATATTTTTGTTTACTTGTTTACCATTTTTTATGCTGGTGTTTGTTGTTGTATTTTTGTTTACTTGTTTACCATTTTTTTTATGCTGGTGTTTGTTGTTATATTAAGCAGTACGATAATTTGTAAACAGGTTTGTGCACTGCATTGTTTATAATAGAATCCCAGCATCGCTGAATACCTGAGTTTCTTTCCAAAGATCGTATTTATAGCAACACTGTCATGCATCCCGATACTCAATTACCTATGAGCGGAAGAGTTTTTAACACCGATTTTTCAAAAGACAATAGTTTTTTGTAGAAATTATCTTACATTGAAGGCACAGGACGCAAGATCTTCTAGATTAAATTCAAAGATTGGCAATATCAAGCCTCCGAAATTAATCTTAACTCCGATATTTCTAATTAGCTGACACCAAATGTAATTAATGATCGTGTATTAGGAAAGGAACAGTTGAAATACATTTGTTTGGTTAACACTCCTTTTAATTTAACTCATCATTCATGTGGGCATGTATGTGAATAAGGGAATCATATATCCAAGAGTGTATTTATGTGTGTGTATATGTGTGCATATGTATGTATTTGTATGTGTATTACAAATCCATTATCATTTATTGTGTGTATATTTCTTGACACATCTTTCAATTCATTTGCTAACGAGTATATTTCTCACAAATTTCTCACAAATTTCTCTCTCTCTCTCCCCTTACCCCAAGTATTTTATCTTACTGGTGTTCATGTGGGGTATCTTCCTATTGTTGTCCAAACGTTTTGCTGGTACTTTCGAGAACATTTGTTGAATATCAAAAACTGCCATTGTTGCTTATTTTACTTGTTGTTATTGTCCTTGAAATTATGATGACGATGATGAGGTTTTTTTTTCCATTTTCATTTGTTATATTCAACATTCTTATTATTGTTATTGTAGCAGTATTGTATGTATGTATGTGTGTGTGTATGTTTCCATTGGATATGACTGACAGACATATTTTCCAAGTGGAAATTGTGATTTCTTGACATGATTCATAGAAAATCATTTCGTAGACAATACTTAACAGACACATGTTGGGAATTTTTTTTTTTGTTACAAGCAGAGGAGATATTAAATGATCAACTGGACTATTTCGTTAAGTATGACATGTGAAATGGAGTGACATGATAGGGTGTCCCACTTAGTTGTTATGGACATCTTAGTTATTTCCTTCAATCCAAAGAAGAAGTTTAAATTCTAAAGCGTTGTAGAAGTTACAAATTTCTGGTGTTTGTAAACTGGCTACTGGACTGAGATATGTCTCGTCATGGAAGCCCAAAGAACTTTATTTTGATTTGTTTTGATTTCAATCCCCAAAAAGGTGCGATACATTCACGTATAAGTTCAATGCATCTGAGTATCAGAACGTTATCAGAATACTCAAGGGTAATAAGGTATCTCGAATTGACAATATGTCTCCGGAGCTGCTAAATGCAGCACACAAGCATATAGTACGTCCCACAACCCGTCATAAAAGTTTTTATTAACTCATCAACTATGCAAGAAGAATTGAAGAAGAAATTACCACGAAGATTGTCTTAAGACGTCTGCATAAGTCAATAAAAAGCCAGATCTCCTTCAATGCGCACCTGGGCCGCAATGTGTGAAGGCTTATAGCGCAAGAAACAAGCTGACTTCACTGATGGTGTGGGCAATTCCCAAGGTCTCCAATATCATGTTAGAAATCTAGTTGTGGAGCTGTAACTAAGAATTATCCCACAGGCTGGATTTAAGTCTAATGCGACTTGCACTGAAAATCAATCAATATGGAGGCTCTCATAATCTACAATAGCAGAGCCTCTTAAAATGCAAGAATAACAGAAGTTTAGCGGAATGATGTGTTATCTGCATCCAGTTTCACAGTGTTGTTTTTGCCAAAAAAAACATCACCGACGAAGGTGCAATGAAAGAAAGGGAATGGCAGCATAATTCCTTAGCCTTTATAGTGCAGATAATAGATGTTTCTTAAGGCACGTCAGGTAGGAAATACTAACCTATTACTACTACTAATCTATTGAACTCCAGATACAGGGCCAAGAAGTGTAACAATGTGTTCCTTAAGGTGGGTCCAGGAGGGGCTAAGCTCGATTGAAGTCCAGACAATGGACCAAGAATTGAAACAATCTACTCCTTAAGGTACGTCAAGGAGGAAATAACCTCGATTGAGGTCAAGAGGAAGGCTAAAGGAAACAGGGATTGTTTTCCCTCTTCTTTAATTCAAACGAAAGCCAAAGTTATCACAAGCCAGAAGCAGCGGATTTAAAGAAAGAGTCATCTTGATTGTTCTGCCAACAATACAGTGAGATTCGCAAAAAGAATTGCAAGTAACAGGAGGGCTCAAAACGATCAGAATAGCATTAAAGCCCATAGAATACCCTTCAGTTATTTTAATACTCAGAGGAAACTAATAGGAGTAGCTCAGGGATTCACTCATGAATTGAAAATCGTAGGAATCAACTTCTTTTAAAGTCATATTCTGGTTGATTACAAAGACACTCAATACTTTCTTAACGCAGCACATAGTGACTCTTTTGAATGCCAAAATAAGGACCCACCTACACTCATATAGCCTTGCAATCGAAGATAAAGGCAACGAAAGGTGATAACAAACGGCGGATAAACGAAGGATCACTTAATGTAGCCAAGAAGTCAGGCAATGTTATCAGCTACAGCTTTGGTGAGACTCTGTTCAAGGGCTTTCCAAACAGATGAACGAATATCCAACTTCTTAGAAGACTGAAATATGCTAGTGCAGCAAACATAATCTTCGAAAGAGCTGGTTCCGATTAATCCTTTTACGAAAATGAAGAATCTAGATACTGGTGTTTTCCTTTTACATTGCTTAACATTAAAATTATAAACAAAAGCTACAAAAACAAAACAATGCAGTAAACAAACTTGTTTACAAATTATCATACTGCTTAATAGAGTATAATTTCAATATTCCGGACACCTGCAAATCCGGACAACGCGGTAATGCGGACACTTATTTTATTACAAAAATTCGGACAGTTCTTATTCCTATTGCTTTTGCACAAAAACAAAAGCAAGTAAAAAGATATCTCAAAGAAAATAATTTATGAAATAGAGCGCTTTTACTACTAGATAACGCAACATGTCATTCAAAGTCATTAGTAGATTTAAATAATGAAATATGCGTTATGTTTTTTCACCTAACTGTACAGCACTCATGCAGCCAATGGATCAAAATGCCATTCGAATTTTAAAACCAAACTATCGTAAAAGTTTTTTGGTCACAATTTTATCAAGTTCAGAAAATCTAATGGATGCTCTTAAAACCTTTTCATTGAAAAACGTCGCAATTTTAATTGCCAATGCTTGAGATAGAATTGATGCAAATATCCTTAAAAAAATTTTTAATAAAATTTTGTATGATGAAGAATGGGACTCAGATGATGAAATACCTCTCTCAATGCTAAGATGCAGCGATTCCACCGAACTAGTTGATTTATTTATCAACTTAGCACCTAATATTTAATTCTAATGAGGTTACCGAATGGTTGAATGATTAAATTGAAACCACTGATGATGAGACTGATGAAAATGATGAGATTGAATCATTTAATGAAGAATATTGCAAAATGTTCCAACAAACAGCATTCTCATGCCCTATCTGCCCTTAAAATTTGTATAAAATATTGCGTAGGACAGAAACTTCCTGTTGCGGATATTTTAAAACTTTTAAGCCTCAGAGATATTGCGTACAAAAAGCAAAATGAAACTAAACATCGTCAAATGAAAATGTCTGACTATTTGTGCAGCAAATAATGAAAATATTTTATAAAAATGATTTTAATCTACTGGTATATTAATTTAAATGTAAACATTTCAATTTAAAGTGAATATCTTGTAAATAAATATAAGTTAGCAAGTATTTTCTAAATGTTTTCTTTTGCTTCGGGAATTCGGACATTTCGATATTTCGGACACCACATGGTTTTTAATTGTCCGGATTATCGAGATTATACTGTATAGCAACAAACACCAACATACAAAAAAATACAACAACAAACACTACGAGAATAAATGTAAACAAAATACACAAACAAAAATAGTGGATGTAAACAACGATGTTTACATTCATAGATATTTCAATCAAGAATCATGAACGTTCGCCTTCAAGAACATTCATCAGACTGTTGACCCTGCCGTATAAAAGACAAGGCAAAGAAGGCGAGCGGGTTAGTGAAGTTCAGTCAGTCTTGTGTGAAGACGCAGTGTGTTTAAAGAGAGTAATCGTGGTTTGAAGATCTTCGTTACAAACATCAGTCTTACAGTTGTTTAGTAATTGCTATTGTTTATGCAAAGGGTGTGAACAGAGGAATAACAAACACAGCAATTGTTATTGTTTACATAAAGTTGTGAACAGTGGCACAAAGAATTGTGCGAACAATAAAGAATTTAATTAAAACTAAATATAAATTTATTTTTATTTTATTTGCAATCTGCGAGCTCATATTTTAAACATTTTTAAGAGGTAAAAACGTAAAAATACGAAGCATGAAGCAGAAAAGCTGATCTTTCAGCCACAAACTAACCAGTTGAGTAAATACTGTGGCCAGTAGTGCTCACGTTTAATAACAACATGGTCTTGTGTGGCAGGCAATATTTGTGGTATACATTCTCTTTATTTTTTATAATGAAAAATCGCGGAAGACTTGAAATTGGTTATGATAGAGAAAAATGAGATGACAGCCGATCTAAGGTACCGTTTAAAAAACTTCTACAACTGCGACTATAAAATTCCCCCACCCTGGGGATTACCCTGTGATGTTTCTCCCATTCCCTTCCAAATCTGGCATACAATTGATGTTTAAATGCAAACGTTTGTATTTTATTGGACAAAAAGAAAAACTGAAATGTTAACAACGATATCCTGGTAAATACCAAGGCGGCATACAATGATTAGAGGCTAAATTAGTTGTATACGAATGACATGTCATACCATACTCATAATGACTGGAACCGCTAAGGCAAGGAGTGGTGGCAGAAGTAAAAAAGAACAGAAAGAGAGGGAAAGAGACTTTATGGCAAATTAAACGAAAGTAAATTACAACAGACAAATGACCATCAATAAGTTTTATTTTCTAAAAGAAACAACAAAAAACAGAAAATAGTAAAGAAAAGATGAAAAACAAAACGCTAAGAATTCTAAACGGAGGATGACAGTCAACAAAGTATTGTCAACATTAATCTTCTTTCTTTACATTTCCTTTTTTTACATTAAAATGGATGACATTGCAAAGCTAAAAAGAAATGAAATTGTTACGCAGAAATTCCTTTTTAAATGGTTGTTGCGATTTAGCAAGAAATGCGGCTTTAATAAGGAAATAAAATACCGAAGAAATAAATTTTTCATAATGGCGATACAAAGAGTTTGCTGTAAAGAGCCCTAACAGTGCTTATATTAATATCACACACCATAGTTTCAGAGGGAGAGTGGGATATTGTACTTTTACTGTTATTTACAATGACAGAACATCATCATCGTTTGAAGAGAGTAATCGTGGTTTGAAGATCTCCGTTACAAAGATCTGTCTAATAATTGTCTAGTAATTGTTATTGTTTATGCAAAGGAGCAGAGAATAAACAAAGAAAAGCAATTGTTGTTGTTTACATCAAGTTGTGAACAATGACATACAGAATTGTGCGAATAATAAAGAATTTTTGTTAAAAATAAACACAAATTTATATTAATTTTATTTGCAATCTACGAGCTCATATTTTAAACGTTTTTGAAAACGTAACAACTGTTGATAACCGCAATCTTGTTGAAGCTACATCTGTTTTTTTCCAGTCTCTTTTGCCAAATCACCACGGAGGGATATAGTATCAAACAAAACGTGCAAATAATAAAATTGTTTAATTGCCGTTCACGTAACGTAATACTATGTTCAGACATGCACGTATGTATATTGAAAAAATCGCAATAAACGGCATTATTGATGTCAATATTTCATATAAAATGTCAATTATTATTGCTCAATAAATTCATAAATTGTTATAATATTGATTAAAACTTTAAATACAGCACTGTCATAAGTACGTTCAGTGAGCATATTACTATTTTCTGAACACTTTCTATTGATATTTGACAATTCAAATGTCAACAACAAACAAAAACAAAACAACAACAAACAAAAAATGGAAGGTCAGCAGAAAGGAATGAAAAAATATTTCCAATTGATGTCATATAAAAAAGAATTTTAATAACATCACAGACTTGATGTCGTATTTAATTTTTAACTCTTTCGATCCCAATGTTGTTTGATGATAATTTCTAATTTATTTCGAAAAGTTATTTATAATAATGAATGTTATTTATATATAATGAAGAAAGCAGCTTCTGTTCCTGCCTGTCTTCCCCAAGTATGGCTGACCTGCTAGGTCTTGACTGATAATCTATAACAGTTCTCGTAATTTCGTCCTCGGGTTTATGCAGAATATGTTAACTGACCGGTATATTTTGAAAATATGACGTATTCAGCATTTAACAAATAAAGACCTTTGAGTTTCATTTTCCTCTAACAGTGCCATAAGCAAAAGCAAGCTGTATTATAAAATTTTTCTTTCTCATCCTTCTGAGAGAAGCCATTTTGGAGTCAGAAATATTCCCTACTAATGGCAACAGCTCGACGTTTCGGTTAATCATTAGTAAGACCTTTTCCAATGTTAAATTGTGTACCATTTTTCTCAAATTTTGTGGCACTAATTTTCGCGATTAAATTAAAAGCAATGTTGTTAAAGCAATCAGCTGTTTTGTTTACCAGCTGTCAAATAAATTTTGCGTATATTATGTGTCTGAACACTAAAAATATTGTTATCAATAAACCGAATATTAATTCAATAAAAGTACATGTCGGAACATAGTATAACTTTAGTCAGGGATTACGACCTAGTTTCTCACACCACTTATGTGGTGTATGTTAATTTTTATACAAGAGTGGCGCTACGTACAGTTTAAAGTTGACTCCGAACGATAGATTTATGCGAAGCTTTTCACGGCAATGTTATTTACTTACAGAGTTTTCGCAAGAAATCTGCTGAGAGGAAGTACCCATTTGTTCGAGATTTCTGACCTGGGGCTTTGAACCATGGCATTACGTTTAATAAACCAATACACTACCTACTGGACTACGGCGTCATCCCCATTTTGCTATCGCCATAATCGTTCTACTGCAAGGACTTTCCGCAATATCGTAGATTCGAATCCACTTGTCTAGATACAATCGCGCAAGGCTGACGGAACGTAAGACCTGCTAAAAACATACCCACTGTCCGCAAACTTTGTAGGAAAATCCGCTGCAGTCGAGGACTTTTGAAATACGGAACTTGGTGAAATTTCATTCATGACTTCTGCCTGCACACGTACAAAATTCAATTTGTCCAGAAACTGAAAGTAAATGAGTCTAGATAACGGCCTGTGTATGCTGAATGGGATCTGGAGTGGCATGTGCTATGGATCGATAATAATAAACCACATACATAACCACATACATAATTGGTCATTACAACCCTTCAGTCAGGATTACGACCTAGTTTCTCACACCACTTATGTTGTGTGTGTTAATTTTATACATGAGTGGTGGGACCTACAGTTTAAAGTCGACTCGGAACGACAGATTTTTGACTTCTTTTTTTTTTTTTTTTTTTTTTTTTTTTTTTTTTTGACTTCTTTCAACCGGAATTGGATAATCTGGGCGTGTGGTTTCAATAGGACAGTGGTAAGAGCAACACAGGCCACGCAACATTGGATATTCTGTAAGAGCGATTTAATATCGTGGAGGCGAGATAAGCTGGTCAGCAGATCTTGGAATATGACCTTGTTAGACTTCTTCTAATAAGGTTTTCTTAAGTCGTACGTTAATGAGTATAAACCCTTAAGTAATTAATTCCGGCTGATCTATGGTCAGGGAAGTCGCCAAAGTCTAGTATTCTAGTATAGTGTAGGGTTATTAGACTTGAGACGACGGTTCAAACCCCAAGTTAGTCTTCTCCGACAAAACGAAATGTGAGAAAAAAATTTTTTACAGCGACTTCCTCTCAGCAGATTTCTGGCTAAAACTTTGAGAGTAAATAAATCGGCCATAAATAGTTCCTAATGTCCGTCATTTAGAGTCGACATTATACACTAGGCTACCACACACAACATAAATGGTGTGAGAAGTTACGTCATAATCCTAGCTGAAAGGTTGTAATGACATGGAAAATTGTCTCATCTCCATTGATGATATTATTATTTGTATGCAAGACGGTATCAGCATAGATAACCTCTATCTATTTACGAAAAAAACACTTTGAAGGCAAACAAAATATTTCGTATTTACTACAAAATACAGTAAAGATGACAGTTTAGACAGCTTCCATGCACTTTTATAACAAATTTATGTCTGTTATACATATATGGGAGTCATTTTCAATTTCAAAAAGCTTACCCGCTTGTGCTAGAAAATACAATTTCAAATACTGGACCAGTAACCCAATTTTTCATTTCAAATAATTGACACACGAAATAGAAACTGAAAAACTTTATGTTGCCAGCATTTCATAAAACAATGCAACAATTACCTACTCTGGCAGCTAGGCAACCACAAGCCACCCACTGTGGCATCCTCCTTTGTAGTGCTGTTGTACAACACTTGCCGTTTGCCGTTGCCCTGTTATAATAATTTTTGTGGTGGAAAATTTCTAATGAAAATCTCTTCAGCAATTTCCTAATTATTTTGTTTGTTCTTAGTTACTGTTGTTGTTGTTGCAGTTAGTGTTGTTGTTTTATTATTATTTCTGGAACAACAATCTCACTTTTCATTACTAAAAACAGCAAAATTAGTTATTTCTGTTTGCAAATATTTTAACATTTTCAATGGAATTCAAAATTATTTTTTCTTTGTTTTTTGTTTACAAGTCGCACTGATGACAAGTCTTAGTAATACTGGAAACTAATCACGAAGAAGGGAAATGGGTAATGTAGTGGCATTCAACGGCAATAAAGAAGCTAGTTGTGCTGTAATTTTAACACAATATATGTTCCTAGATGCCCTCTGGCTACAGTAGTAGTACACAGTAGTTACCTTACAACGATGTATAGAGAAGTAGTTACACATACGTACATACATAATACGTCATTACAATCCTTAAGTCAGGATTACGACCTAGCTACTCACACCACCCATGTTGTGTGTGTTAAGTTTTTACATGAGTGGCGTGACCTACAGTTTAAAGACGATTCCGAACGAAAGATTTTTGAGAAACTTTTTCATAGCAATTCTGATTTTACTCTCAGAATTTTTGTAGAAGACTGCAGAGAAAAAGTCGCCGAAGGAATATTTTTCAAATTTTATTTTGTTTCAGATGTCCGAGCCAGGGGTATTGTACCATGGCCTCACATCGAATAAGCCAACACACTACCTATTACAGTACGGCGACTCAGTTAGGATTACAGTAAGTTTATCGCCATTGGAATGCTTTATGATAAGCCTTAACTATGAGTGGATGCCAATGCCTTGCTACAGTTTATTCGAACTTTTTATCATTTTTGTTGCAATAAATAACTGTTGATAGAAGCTCGTATAAATCGTCAAATCATGATTGTTGTCGGTTGCTCTATGACGTTCATCTTTACCTAACTTAATTGGTCATTGCAACCCATTAAACAGGATTACGACCTAGCTTCTTTTACGACCTTATGTTGTGTGTGTGTGTTAATTTTATACATGAGTGCCGGGAACCTACAGTTTAAAGTCGACTCCGAACCATAGATTCTTGGCAATTTTATTTCACTCTCAGTATTTTTTGCCATAAATCTGCAGAGGGGAATTCGCCGAAGAAATACTCTTTTTTCATTATTTCGTTTTATTCGAAATATCTGCGCTAGGGGTTAAAGCCAGAGATCAGCAATGAATGAATGCTACTCATAAGCATTCATGAAATTTTCAATATAATTGAGTCAAAAATATTGAAATTTAACTACTCTGCCTGATTCATTTGTACTCACTACAACGTTGATGAAGAGATTGCAATGAGCATGTTTACAACGTTGACATCAAACTCATACCATTCAAAATATGTTTGATTCATAAGCCTACTTATTCAGATTCATAACTTTAGAAAAATACTTAAAATACTTATAAATGATTCGAGTGACTCGATTAATTTATCAAAATTTACAATATTAGTTGTTGTTGCATTTACAAAGAAAAAAAAAGACACACAAGCAAAAAAGACAGAGCACCTAGCAGAGCAAACATACAACATTTTAGTGAGTATTTTAGTGTTCGTATGCGAATCATACTCATATTGTGATTCTTGTATATGTTGAGTTATGGAAAGTCGAAATCAACAACATCATACGTATGGTTAAGTATGAATATGATAAGTACTTTAAACTTTGAATATGAGTACAGGTTCCATGATATTAAAATAAGTATGAATGCGTATAAGTATCAGAAATTATGAGTATGATTGAATACTCATTGCTGATCTCTGCTTGCAACCACGGCCTCAATAATTCAAGAAACAGTGACATTTCTTACCTACTCACTACGCTGCATACCCTTTGAGCCACCTATCTAGAGTACTTTCATATGCATTGGAATTAATTATTATTGCATATCATTTGTTTGACCTTCATTTCATTGGCATTTTTTCTTTCTTTTGTTGCAAACGAAAGCATTTCGTTTAAGCAATTACTGCATTAACACTCACTCAACAATTTAAACTTGACCTCAATTATCTCTCATGATCTAAATTAATTTTCCAATAAAAATTCTTTTATTCCTTTCTACTATTTATTCAGTTTTTCTACTTCTTTTTTTTTGATTTTCTTTTTTGCTGCTCTGTACTGTTCTATTTTTTAATTATTTTTGTTCGTCCGTTTTTTTTTTTTGTATTCATTTAATGCGAATGTATGCAACGGTCATGGATTTTTTTTCTCACAATTCACGTACAATTTGTTCATGGCATAAACGCTACAGAGATAACAGTGAAGTGATGCACAAGGTATAGGGTGACCCATGAAAAATAAAATTATTTCTAATGGAACACTATAGTGAGCCTTTAGCCTGTAGCTCTAAGGGATTAATATTTTGTTGCACTTTAGTAATTAAAAAATTGCTTTTTAATTTTATTTTATTACTGAGTCACCCTATCGCATTCATTGATTTCCTTGCTGGGCATAAATATATTGTAGATCGCAAATAATGTTGGTAGTAAATGGCAGCAGCAGCTACAACAGCAACAGCATCATGTAGACACTATTTCGTTTAAACATTTACATTTTATGCCGCAGCAATTAATCTTATTTAAATTTTAAAAAATTTTGTTTTTAAAATTTTATTTTCGTTTGCACACTCTCTATACACTGAACTTAAAATGCTTGAAAACAGTGAATTTTAAAGTTTAAAGCAGCTTTTAAGTTGCACAAAAGAAATGAAAATTTAAAAAGAAATTAAAATCATTGCCTTCTAATAGAGTGGTTTTCTGGCAACATTGCTGTGACATATGAATGTAGAAGAACTGTCGGCTGCTGCAGGGATGTGGTTTTGAAATCTATGGTTCTGTGATCTAATCATTATGGTAGCATATTTATTATTTCGAGCACTCTCTCTCTCTCTCTTTGAGATGCAACCAGACCCTAAAGTACGCATCGTATTGTTTAAGTGTCAATCTTTGCAAACTGAAGTTGATTCATCTAACATCACAACCCTTTAGTCAGAATTACGACCTAGTTTCTTACACCACTTATGTTGTGTACGTTAATTACTTATACATGAGTGGCGGGATCTACAGTTTAAAGTCGACCCCGAACGATAGATTTTTGAGAAACTTTTTATGGAAATTTTTTTTTCTCAGAGATTTTTTGACAAAAATCCGCTGAGAGGAACTCGCCGAAGAAATATTTTTCCGTTTTTTCGTTTATGCCTCAAGTCTAATAAGCCAACACACTACCTACTAGATTACGGTGACTTCTGATGCTTCTTACAAGGCGCTAGAAGTACTTACTGTCAGTAATTATCAGTTTTCAATGGAGTTAAACTTTCCAACAGGGATTATCTTCCTCTAATCCTGGTAATTTTCTTTTAAAGTCCGTCTCAGATCGATCAGTGGAATCGTCTGCTAAAATACATAGTGCTGCACGTTTACAAAATAGGTAAACAGCAGTCTTCTCCTCTTTTGTGCCTCTATAACTCCTATAGAAGTCATTGGTCATACGGCCAGAACCATTGCGACTCGCATTAATGTCCAGTAACTACGCCGAACATGCTCCTTTGAAGTTTGAGCAAACCATTCGTACACATCAATTCTTTAAGTCGTGGTAGTCTAGTAGGTAGAGTGTTGACTTATTATACATAAAGCTTCGGTTCAAACCCCAGGTCAGACATCAAACCGAAATATGAAAAAATATTTCTTCGACGACTTCCTCTCAGCAGATTTCTGGCAAAAACTCTGGGAGTAAATAAAATTGCCATGAAAAGTTTTTCAAAGATTTGTCGTTCAGATTCGACCCGCCGCTACTCATGTATAAAATTAACACACACACAACATAAGTGGTGTGAGTAACTAGTAGATCGTAATCCTGACTGAAGGGTTGTAATGAGCAATTATGTATGTATTCGTGCACCTTATGTAACCGTGGCCAGATTTTCTTTGGTATCTCTCACATATCCAAAGCTATTTATGGTTCTCTAAACAATTCGATAAGAAGCTCTTAATACTTATATCGGCTGTAAATATATACGTTTTTTTTGAATTTTATTGTCACAAAAATCGACCAATTTTTATGAGACCTAATTCTAATCACAAAAGTAAATGAAATGAAAACCATTAAAAGAGAACGAAACACATACACACACATATTAATAGAAACATATTTTTATGTGAGAAAAACTTGTTGAAATTTCAAATGATGAGGGTGTTTTTAATAAGTTTTTCTCTACTTTCTCTTCCATTTTTTCTTCCTTTTTGTTTCTTTACTTAGCGATAATCGCATTATTCGTTTAAGTATTAAAAAAACAAATTGCATGTCAACAAATTTTATTTGTTTTCTTCTTGTTAGCATAAGACTGCTTAGTGGGCGTTGTTGGCTAGAGGCTGGAAGTTTCAAGCTGCCCATACCTGGTGACGACATACTTTATTATCCATTGGCCATGCTTAACAATTCCAAGCAAATTCTGGTTTCGAAATTTAGGAGCCAAACAAATCAAACAAACAATTTTACATCTATCAGTGGTCTTGTACTACACAATACAATTCCAAGCAAATTCTGGTTTCGAAATTTAGGAGCCAAACAAATCAAACAAACAATTTTACATCTATCAGTGGTCTTGTACTACACAAAAGGCGCCTAGCTTTCATTATGTACTTCTAGATTCTTACAAATGTCATCAACTGCAGATTCTAGCTAGCTTCAAAAGTTCTAAGATTTCTTCTACGGTGGGTGATTTCTACCTCCACTTATAGATCGTCTCTTAGCCAAACAAGATAACATCAAAACAATATGGTACGTCTAAAAGTGTATGCGGATCAATCTGGATTTTTTATCAACAACTTCAGACAGACTGTAGCTATATTTTACGTTTTTACCATTTAAAAACGTTTAAATATGAGCTCGTAGATTGCAAATAAAATAAAAATAAATTTGTGTTTAGTTTTAATTAAAATTATTTATTATTCGCACAATTCTGTGTGCCACTGTTCACAACTTGATGTTAACAACAACATTGCTTTTCTTTGTTATTCCTGTGTTTATACCATTTGCAGAAACAATAACAATTACTAACATAAGAGTGACTGAACTTCACTAACTCATGACCAATTGTAGAATTTACAATGCAGGAGCCTTCTTTAGTAGTACATCACTTTAACTACAAACCTATTTAGTGGCGTTCCCTAGACTGAATGGAGCCACTTTATTAGAGTCAGTAGGTATAGTTCCCCCTATAAGTGTAGTGAACTATTTCAAAGATTTCTAGGAGGAAGTATGTCCATAAGGGTGTCGTGATTATTAAGAAAAACCGTATTTCTTCAAAAGGTATACAATTGCTTTGTTCGTTATTCCACTGTTTACACCCTTTGCATAAACAATAACAATTACTAGACAATTATTTGACAGATTTTTGTAACGGAGATCCTCAAACGCACCACGTCTTCACCCAAGACTGACTGAACTTCACTGCTTTGCTTTGCCTTTTTTATGGCAACGTAAAGAGTCTGATGAATGTTCTTGAAGGTGAATGTTTATGACTTCGCCTGTTCGAAATCTGTATAAATGTAAACATCATTGTTTGCATTTATTTTTGTAACGTTTGTTGTTGTATTTTTGTTTACCTGATTACCATTTTTTTATGCTGGTGTTTGTTGTCATATTAAGCAAATACCAGTATCAGATTTTTCATTTATGTAACAATATTTTTCCTGCCAATACGCGACATCGACTTTCAATCTTTGAAAGTTCCACTTCAGATTAAAGAGCGTCCAATGCATCCCGAACGAATGTCACTGTTTGGTTTGGATTTTAGTCTGGCTATGCCATCACTGCCAACGGTGAGTCAATGATTGCTGACTTTAATTTTGCCTGAATTGGAATATCTGGATGCAGTTGCAACAGAATGTCACTACGTTCCGCACAGGTCATGCCACATTGTATACTCTGCAGGCGGAATTTGAGGTCACGGTCATCTAAGTGGAGGCGTTGTAAACTCCCCAACGAGATTATGAGCTTTTACTTCATTAGACTTTTTCATGTGACGGTTTCTTAAGTAAGGCTTCAAATCCCTTCTAGTAGTCTAATTTGCCTTGATTTAAACGCCAGAATCATAAGAAATTCGCTGGGTGCGCCCCCACACAGAGAAACGACTGCGAATATTTGCAGGGTGGTATACATGCATATATAATTGTTCATTACAACTCTTCAGCCATGATTACAACCTAGTTTCTCACACCACTTATACTGTGTGTGTTAATTTTATACATGAGTGGCGGAACGTACAGATCTTTGGGAAACTTTTCAAGGGAATTCTATTTGACTCTCAGAGTTTTTGCCAGAAATCTGTTGAGATGAAGTTATCGAAAGAAATATATTTTTTTTCGTTTCGACGACTTCAACAATGAACGAAGGTATATAATGGTACATAATGTCACGCAAAGGTCTTTAAAATAAATAAAAAATTTTAATAGATATCTCACATATCCTCTGATATATGTATTTAAATTTTTAGGTGGGAAGTGCTTAAATAAAGGCCCTACATAGAGATTAGAGCCTCGAGCGTTGTAATGTTAAGAAGAAGCATCTTATAAGTTTAAAAGTGGTTAAAAGAATAGATGCTAATACATTACGTTACAATAGATTCATGTTCTTGATGTTGTTCTTGATATCTTTCAAGCATTGGCGAGTAGTGAGGGGCAAATGCAGCTATTTCTCTTATAGGAAGAAGTTGGTGGTACGTTGCCTTAGATGGTGGCTCCATTATTCGATACAGTAGAATACTGTGGGCTAAACTCCTGCTTATCTAAAAATAAATGATAAACATAACCTCAAATTTCTTTATAATCTTGCTAAATGCTTGTTATTATTGTAAGGCACCTTAATGACACCTCTTGCTTCTTTCTTCTTTTTCCTTTCTTGTATTACTATTTCACTAATGCTAGCCATAAAGCAATGGAAATGAAAGCAATACATAAGAAAGAAACTTTTCAAAGAATTTGGAGAAATATTGTGAAAGCAAATGTTATACATGTTTTACTGGATGTCATAAAAACACAATTTTTTTTTAATATTTCTACTGAAATTGTTGAAAATAATGGTTTTTTAAGTGGAAACTAATAAAACTACACAGTAAATATAACAGAAATAGTCAAAAACTAATTATAAACATAAAAAATAATGAATGGAATGGAATGAATGTCATAAAAATCAAGAAAATCATAAATTTGACAGCCTAAATATAGGCAATAAAAATTTGAAGACTTCATTAGAAAAAAAGTAAAAAATAACAAGAACAATAAAATTAAACTAAAAAAGTTTGATAAACATAATGTTCTACTTGATGTATACAAGTTTTGTATATAAAACCAAGCAAATCAACAATTAAAAACACCTAAAATTATGCTATAAAAACAATGCCAGTAAAAATAAACATAAAATTATTCTTAAATAAACTTTAATTTTCACATGGATTTTATGTGCTCCAGGAGCCATAGGGCAAATAAATGTTAATTTTAAAAATATTAACAAATAAATAAAGCGAAATTAGTTTTCCCATATGTTTGTATTTAGCAAATTTATTTAAAGCATATATTCAGGCGTTTTAATATAAATGTTTTGCAAATCTAATAAATTATTGATTTTTTGACTTTTTTTAAATTAAATTTACCAAAAATTTTATTCATTTATTTAGTTAAGCTGTTTGGAAATTTAAAATTAAATATGAACTTTCGTTTTCATGGTGCAAATAATTTGCCTAAAAATAGGCAACAACTTTTTAAATGAATTTTTCATAAAACTTATGCAACATAAAATAAAGAGAAAAAATTATTTTAATGAAATTTAATTACCTGAATAGGCGAAAACATTATAGCATACGGCTTAGGGTTATTTTCTGATGAAAATGAAGACCTCAGTCTGATAATATTGCTACCTAATCTTCAAATAGCCCACACTGCAAACTATGCCATCGGGACCCAGTGTAGAGTAATGTAGTGACTAATGGATATGTTCTATTGATATTGGTATTCTGACGTCCTATCAACTCTAAGCCACTCCTTGCCTCCGCTGGGCTTTCATGTTCCTTCAGTCGGTAATGATTTCCATGACTACAGCTGTAGTTTTCATTAATCCATAGGTTTACATAAAGGCATAAGCTTCATTAAAATGGGCCAGAATACAAGTTTGGGATTGAGTGTGGTTCAGTAGAATGGTTTTAGCTTTAGGCAAAAGTGTACATAATTCAAAGAGCTCTTAAGACTGGGGATAATCCAATCCGTGCAAGTTGTCATTATTAAAAAAGTAAATGGCTTCTACAGCCCCTTACCCTCTAAGTAATAAAAATCTCAACAACGGAAACAACACCAATTTTATTAAATTATTTCAACTCATAAAGCCCTTTAAGTTTTGACCCATTTATTTAGGCATTTAATCTCCTTTTTTTGGAACATCCCTTAAAATATGCAATAAATGTTTTTATTGTTTTTTTTTTAATCTTTCAACAGTTTTATATACTTAAATAGAAACCATTTTACAACATTTTCGTAAAATTTAATTCAAATATTTTCTTTTTTTATTATCAACCCAATAAACACAAAATTTAACACCTCCCCGCCCGAATGTAGGCTATAAAAATTGCACAAAAATCTATCAAATACATGGCATATAATAAAATGAAAATAAATTAAAATGTTTTATGGTTTAATTTAAAGTAAAGAAACATTTTTGTTAATGCAAAAAATAAAGCCATAAAATGCTTGAAAATAGAATTTAAATTGATACGAAGAAGGGAGTGTATGTTCGTTTGTTAAAAGTCTATTGTTGCTTGCAACACCGCATTTATTTTTCAGGAAAATGTTGAACCATTTGATTCTAATTGTAGCGAGCCAGGCTTATATTCTTTTCATGATATCTCAAGAATGCGTGACAGCTCACCTACAAGAACGGGGCATTTGCAGTATATTCCTCAGATCCACAAACGTTTTTTTTCTTTTGTGATGATGCATGACAACTCACCTACCAATCGATTATTAAGATATCAGAGGATTTGCTCCATGGACTAGAGTACTTGGAATGTTTGGTTAGGTTAGGTAAGAAGAGGTTCCACTAAGACCAACATTTAGGCCAATTGTGTTATCGCAGTCAATTCTACCCGAATATTAAACATTCCCTAAAGGAAGAAAACTAATTTTGCCTTTGCAGCAATCCTTATATCGGGTCCGCCATCGAACGTTTTTTTTTCAACTAGTGCTTATTTTGTGAATGGTAACACTTAGCTCATGTCTGATGTGACAGATAATTAGTTTTATCCTTCCGCTGAACGAATATGTTTGTGTATACGCTTGAACAACGCTGGGAAATATTGCGACATTACTTTGAAAATTATGGTAATGTTGCAGAATGTGTGCGAAAATTGCGTACGGATTTTGGAAGAAGAGCAGCACCGTCAGCTCCGTATGTTCGTTATCTTGTGAAAAAAGTGAAAGAAACTGGCATCCTCTTCTATAAACCAAAGCGTGAAAAGTCAAAAACAGTGCGTACACCCGAGAATATTGCTGCTGTGGCAGAAAGTGTGCGTGAAGCGCCATCAACATCAATTCACCGTCGTTCTCAACAATTTAACATTTCGGAGACATCATTGAGACGAATTTTGCATAAAGACCTTGGTATGACGCCATACAAAGTCCAATTGGTTCAGCAGTTGCAGCCAATTGACCATCCAATGCGTTTTCGCTTCGCTAAGTGGGCCTGCGATCGACTTACAAAAGATGCCGATTTTGGGAAAAAAACCTTTTCAGATGAAGCTCATTTTGATCTTGGCGGGTATGTAAACAAGCAAAATTGTCGCATTTGGGGCACAGAAAACCCGCACGCATACATTGAAAATCCGACGCACCCAAAACGAGTCACTGTTTGGTGCAGATTCTGATCCAGAGGCATTATTGGGCCATTTTTCTTCGAAAATGAGCAAGAAGTGGCCGTTACAGTCAATGGCGATCGTTATCGGGCCATGTTGAACGAATTTTTGTTCACAAAAATTGAAGAGGAGGATATTGGCAACATTTGGTTTCAACAGGACGGCGCTACGTGCCACACAGCCGAAGCTACACTCCATGTTTTGCGCCCTGTTTTTGAAGATCGCATTATCAGCCGCAGAGCTGATGTCGTTTGGCCACCTCGGACCTGCTGTTTGACACCGTTGGACTATTATTTGTGGGGTGCCGTCAAAGATAAGTGTTACGCCGACAAGCCAGAGACAATTGACACTTTAAAGGACAATATTCGTGAAGCCATTGGTAAAATACAGCTCCACACAGTCGATAATGTGCTTAAAAATTGGACCGATCGTTTAGGCTACTGCATGACCAGCCGAGGCAGCCATTTGAATGAAATTATTTTCCATTATTAACCGGAAGGATTGTACTTTCAAATAAAAAAAGAAATTTGAGAAAATATTCAATAGTTTTTTTTAAAGCATTTTCAAAAAAAAAGTTATTTGGCGGACCTTTTATTACAGAAATATGTTAAAAAGGGTGAGGTCAAAATCCTTCATCTCAGGGCACTGACAGTGTCTTCCTGCTTCTCAGAACTCCTGCAGAAGTTCTTTGCAGATGTGCCCACCAAAAATACAATGGCCCGTGGGAATAGCTACTGTTCGATGGTTGGTCATGCGATTTAGGGACATAAGTGAGTCTCTAACAGAGTCTAGCAATATTGCTTCTGGAAACCTTTGCTGCTCATTTATGATTGACAGAAAACAAGTCAGTTAACGATATTACAGAGGATACACCTCCGTTGCCTTTTTGATAGCAACAAAATCGTTAAAGATTTTAATTCTGGGCAGTTTCTGTTCCCGAGACCGAGAGTTACTACAGAAGACTGAAAGACTGATATGTATGGAAAATATATGTGGAAACCATTGGAAGGTAACAGAATTAACCAAAACTGAGGCCTAAATGTTAATAGCAAATGCATCTGCAAGAAAATAGAATGGATTAGACCCGGTGGGAGTACTCTACTTGTGGCAAACACTTCAGAGTAGAAGCAGTTTAGATAGCCAGTAAATATCGAAAGATATTCGAGAAATACCCAGGGTAATTGAACCATCGATTGGTAGTCCTACTTAAAAGGAAAGATAATAACACAAGACTTTACGATGGCTAGAAATTTTTTTTTTTATTTTCAATCAAAGGGTTGCGAAGCACATCTGGTCACGGCCTAGTTCCTGGCACATACTCGTATGACAGGCAAAGAGAGTGAAAATTTTAAAACTAATTTCTGTAGTTTTTTCTGCTTCTTTTTTTGCACTGAAATTAGGATTTACATTCGTTTCTCTAACCAATTTGTTTCAAAGCATGTTTGACAGATTTTTTTTTGTACAAAGAAAAAAATATGGAAATTACAGAACATTTTTCTTCTTCTTTTTTCAATTTACTGCTAAAATGTTGGCTTTTGTTTGCGCAACTAGAGAAAAGCATAGAGAAGGGATTGTTTAAATATTTATGATTTGATCGCCATATGACACTTGGTATGTCATGTTTGATTTTGTAAAATACAAAGTAAAATTCTACTACTGCTCTTCGATAGTTAGTTAGTCAGTCAGCCAGCACGGTTAATTTATTTTCTATTTTTTTTTTTGCTTTTTCCATTTCATCCATAAAACGTTGACAGTTTTGTCATGGATTTCTTTTTTAATTTTCATTGACAAATTGCTAAAAAGCATTCGAATAAAAAAGGCCAGCATAAAATCCTACATAACAGTAAAGCATAGAGTTTAACCCACTAACACTAGGCTATACAAGGAATTGCTGATGAGGCTGGCGCTGGTTGGCATTGACTACAAATTCGCTAAAAAATGTTTTATTTTCTAAAAGGAAAATGGAAAAAAATATATCAAAAGGAATGAATATAAAAACAAAAAAAAAATACAAAAATCTGCTACAATTTCCTGATACTTTGATTGATTTATAACACATGCATGTGGCATGTTATGGAATGATGAAAAGAATGAATTTTCGAAAAAAAAAAATAAACGAAAAGGAAGGGAAAATCTAAATAAAATCACGCAAAACGAATCAAATCGAAACAATCAAAAGCGAAAATGAATACAATAAACTGTCAATATTTGATATTAATTTCAAAGCAATATAAACAAATGATAAAATTTTTTATTTAAAAAAAAAACGAAACAAAACCCCGGATGAAAAATGAAAAAATCTTCTCTAAATGCATGGCTGTCAAAAAATATTTTCATTCTATAACAAATCGTAAGAAAGAAAGAGAGAGAGATAGAGAGAGATTTAGTCATCAATATTCATTTTTAAGGTTGCAATTAACGGAACAACAGTAAGGATTTAAATGAATTAATTTCGTAGAGATACTGCGTTTTATAAATAATGCTTCATTTTTAAGACCTTATGAGATCAGTTAGTGATTGATTATTTTCTCAACTACATGTTGACAAGCATTGCCATTCACAACATTGTCTTTCAAAAGCTAATTTTTATAATTGATTAAATTGGAATTTGCATACTGGAAACATTACAATTTTTTCTGAACTACATTTTACCAAGCATTAACATTGGCAACATGTTGCCAAACATTGTCATTTAATGGATAATTTTTTTAATTGTTTGAATTCGTATTTAAATACTGAAAAGCAGAACAAATTTGTTCTCAACTACATGTTGCCAAGCATTGTTAATCGCAACATGAGACCAAACGTTGTCATTTAATTTCGAATACTGATATGCATACCAAAATTATTCGCAACTACATGCTGTCAAGCATTGTCTCTATCAGGTAAATAATAGTTTAAGTCGGCATTCGTATACTAAAAACACAACAAATTTGTTCTCAATTTAAATTTAAACCCTTTTAAAATCGTTAAAAATATGAGTTCGTAGATTTTAAAGCAATACTTTATTGCTCTCACAATTCCGTGTGCCAACTGTCTCGACTTGATACTTGGTTTATCCCCTTCTTTTACACTGATGTTGTTGCTATATTTTTGCTTATTCATTTACCATGTAAACAAGTCCATTGTTTTTATTGCCATATCTTTGGCTTATTCGTTGATCAGGTAAACAAGTCCTTTGTTTTGTTTTTGCAGCTTTTGTTTATCATTTTTATAACACCATTTCATATTTTCAACATGTTGCTAAACATGTTTTTTACTTTATTAACCGTTAAAATCGGGATTTGTATACTAAAAACACCATAATATTTTCTTAACTACATGTTGCCAAACATTGTCATTCGTGGCATGTTGCCTAACAATTCAACTGTTAATTCAACTACTAGTTCAACTGTTAATATTTTTAATCGTTTATATCGGAATTTGGTTACTGAAAAACACAATAAATTTGTTCTCAACTACATGTTGTAATGCACTGCCATTGGGAACATGTAGCAAAGCACAGTCATTTACCAGATAATTTTTTAAACATTTGTATCGTATCGGGATTTGAACTCAGAAAAACAACAAATTTGTTCATAACTACATGTTGCAAAGCATTGTCGTTGGAAACATATTGCTGAGCATTATCACTTAAGGGGTAATTTTTTAGTCGTTTTAATCGTAATTTGAATACTGAAAAAATACAACATAATTGTTTAGATAAGTAGGCATGCAGGTTAAAGGGAAGAATACCAACAACCATAGTGGTTGAAGGCCTCATGCCTATCGCCACTAGGGAAATATTGCATTATGTTTAAACTTTCTTAACTTCTTACATTCCTATCCTCTGAGATGAGTAATGTCTTGTGTAGTATATTATTTTATATATTGAAAACTCGAATATACAAACGTTGCGCAATGACAAAAAGTACTCTACTGTGTGGCAGCCTTCAACAGATACCCTACATTTATTATTCTCTAACATGCCTCTACGATTCAAATGTGTATATAAAGTGGAGCATTAAGTCGTCTTTAATTAGTCTCGTTTTCTTTACATCACAGATCATGGTGTAACACAATGAGTCATATGGGACTCCGAGTGAACTTGCCTAACCTAACACCAGAATAACATTTGCAAATTGTTAGGATTTTATTTTTGCCAAAATTTTGTTTCTGTTGGTCACACTTATTGTACACTTTGTCGACTTTGTAAGGTACATAATCATCCCAATTTGCATAAAAATTCAAAACATGTTTACTCTTAATGATAATGTGCACCTCCGAAGACGTCAAACAGTACTTTCGGAGCCATCAAACAGTAGTCCGCTGTACTGGGATGCCTTGAAGAGGATCCAAAACAATCACAACGTCATCGTTATTAGCAAATGAGATTGTATCATGCCACTGCTTCCTTCCACTTTAGTTGCAAACGTATGAAAATAAGCAGATTTATCATACTTGGAGTGAGAAGAAAGCACAGCATTTGTCCAAACACCATTACAAACATACATATTGGCATTTATAACCCTTTAGTCAGGATTATGATCTAGCTTCTCACACCACTTATGTTGTGTGCGTTTTCTTTTCATACATGAGCGGCGGGGCATACACTTTAAAGTCGACATGGAACGATAAATTTTTGAGAAACTTTTTATAGTATTTTTATTTACTCTCAGAGTTTTTACCACGAATCTGCTGAGAGGATATGTCTTAGCTGGGGTTTGAACCTTTGCCTCATGTCTAATAAGCCAGCACACTACACTACGACTAGACTCCAAAGGCTTTTATTGTGTTTTAATGTCCTTTTAACACCGAAAACATGTATTAAAAATTATATTTTTAGTACCCAAACATATAAAAAGGAGAAAGGAAATGAAAATAAGAAGGATATGGAATAACAACTGTTTTTACAACAGCTTTTGCATGTTGAATACTCTGAGAAATAATGGATTACATGGAAATTTATGTAGATTTTATAGAATGTCTATGTATATATATGTATGTATGTATGTCTCCATGGATTATTTTTTGCTTTTTTTGTATGATTTTTTTATTCATACCAAGCCATTCTAGATTTTATTTAATTTCTTTTTTATACTCAAATTGTAGTTGTAGTAGTTTAAAGATTACAAATGGTTTAGACTCATGCCTTAGAGTGGAATAGGAAAAGAAAATGTTTTTAAAATAAAAAAGTTCTTATAAAAAGACTACAAAATGAATTGAACAATATCCTGGATTGTATTTTTATACAAACAGAATACGGACACACCATAAAAGACAATCATTGTCTGTCAAGTGTTTTCTTTGCATTGGCAATTGAAGACAGACCATTTCATTTGCATTTATTTATTGAAAGCCTTATCATTCTCATCTCGAGTAAATATGACCATGGATGAAGAAGAATGCATGAATTATTATTGAATTCAATAATATTGTCTGATACAATTGATGAATAAGTCTATAGAGTGGAGTCGGGTACATGGGTTTTTCTATTGTTTTTAGTTTTCTTAGAGAACTCATGAGCAAAAAGTTATTAACAACAGAAACATTAGGCTTTTGTTCATATTAGACGAGAGCTCTAGGTTCAAATCCCAATTTAGACATCTCAATCAACAGATTTCTGGCAAACTGGCTCTGAGAGTAAATGAAATCGCCATGAAAATCTTTCCCAAAATCTGCCTTTCGGAGTCGATTTGAAAACCTGAGATTCCTCCATTTATGGATGAAAGTAATACACACAACACTTGTGTATTCGTAATCCTGACTGAAGTGCTGTAATGGCCCATTATGCATGTACAGTGGGGTGCACAAATGAGTACAAGTTTGTTTTAAATTGCTTGAAAATAAAAGTGATAAAGCAATTCAAACAATTTCTTTCGTTTTTAATTTAGTATTTAGTATTTAACAAAATAATATAAAATTTAAAACTAAAATGATCAAATTCTAAGAAAAAAACAATCAAGAGGAAGATAACTCGGATGTACTAAATTGTTCACCATTCCAAAATTTTAGGGAATACGAGTATTTTTAATATTTAGTCCAAAGACCGTTGTTATGTAAAACCTCATTTACGCGACTAGGAATGCTCTCCACCAAATTCTCTATAATTTCTTTCGAAATATGAAATATTTGTACATTCCTGATGAATCCGTTCTCACAGCTCATCTGAATTGATTGGTGCTTATCGGTACTGTGCCAACCGTCTCTTCACGATTGACCACAAATTCTCAATCGGCTTGAGGTCGGGACTTTCCTGCTGCAAAAGTACTTCTTGCTCAGTATAGGCGCTCTTGTCGGAAAAATCGGGAAGATGGGTTTGCAAAATTCTCAAATAATCTTTTTTTTCTTCATAACATTATTGATTCTTTGCAGTGGTACGAAGTGCCACCATGTAAAGCAGCTACAAAATCTTTTGAAGTTTTGTTTATTACTTTTAGTTTTATTCAATAAAAAGCGTCCAAAGTACAAACATGTACTCATTTGTGCACCCCACTGTATGTATGTATGTAGTATATAATGGTGCTTGGATAAAAGCTTGTGGATACTTTTCACTCCAAAAACGGTGGAAGGTGGCTTAGAACGACGATGAAATGATTGGTGTGGATCTTATTTTAATGCTTTCCTGTACAACGGCTACAGCTTATTCTAAAAGTACTGTTTAACGCCTGCCGGAATACAGAGTATCATTAAGAGTAAATGTGGTTTGAAAACAATTCATTTTTATGCAAATCGGGACGGTTATATACGTTATAAAATCGACAAAGTATACAAACAAAATCATTATTTCGACAAAAAAAAAAAATGGAAAAAAAATATAAAAATCATTAAAATTTGCAAATGTTACTCTGTTTTTAGGTTAGGTTATGTTAGCGGATAGCTAGCCGTTTACAAGCAAGTTCACGCGGTGTCCTGTATGGACCATTGTGTTACCCAGTGTGTGGTAAGTTCCCTTGTGTCATGATCCGTTAGTGGTGGGTTTGAATCACCCCGAGCTTTATATGAAACCGGTCAGTTCCCTTAGTGGCACATTAGCCATCATGCGTAGATCTTCAAACATTCTGTCACCCAAAAACCGATGAGGTCTGTTTTAAAATTTTAAAGGACACTCGCATAAAGGTGTTGTACCGATTCTGTTTGCTGCACATCATGACAGCTTGTGCAGTAATCTTGGTGGAGCAGATCGAGCCTGTAAGCGAAATTACCAGTAGCGCAGTGTTGCATTAGAATTCCTGATAGAGCGTGAATCGTTGTCTTGTCGAACTCAAGTAGTTTCTTGGTTTTCTTGCTGTCCACTGCTGAACACAGTAGTTTTGAAATTCGGTAACCAGGTATGTTGAATCTCCCAAGGTTTGTTGAATTCCATGCTGCTTTATTCCAATTTGAAAAAGTATTCTTTTCGTTTCATTCTATGCCACAGTGGTCTGGTACACAATAGAGGCGGGTGTCGACGTATACGGTGTAGAGAGTGTATGTAACTCCTGACACGTTTTGATTTGACGAGGTGAGATCCCAGCGTTTTGATTGCTGCTTGACTGTCCACACACATGTAATGAAATACGAACGAGGTAGGTTCCGGCAGCTTGTTCGATGGCGAAGATACTGCGGCCTGAAATACTCTGAAACACCCGTATCAACTTATCGGAATAGAACCCAGATTCAGTTTTACATTGTATTTTTGCAGCCATTGGTGGAGATCGTTGTATCACCGTCACCGACGACAGCTTTAACAACTTATTCTTTCCATGTAGGCATGTGAGTTTCGTATGTTCGAAAACAATCTCTGGTACCATGTTGTTGTTGTTTTTTTATTCTATTTATATTTTTTTTATTCTATTTATAAATATCACTTTTAGTGGCAAAACCTATTTATTTAATACTTCTGCAGACAAGCTATATTGCTTCGCGGAACTAGTAATTAATAAATAGTAATGAATTAATAATTTTAGTTTCTTTTTTCTTTTTTTATTTTATTTTAATTTTGTTATTATTTCGATATTTATTGTTATAATTTTAAATTGTAAACCTAATACAAGTTGTATAAAACATGAAGTAAATAAATAAATATATTTAAAGAAAAGAAAAGAAAAAAAACTTGTTAGTTATAATAACTAGTTGTAATAATTAATAAATGAGAATTTAATGAGAAAAAAAAAAAAAAAAAGTTGTATATAAACCCGGGTGTTTCTGCTCTAATTCATACCATATTGAACGTATGCTGCAGTACAAGGGCTATCAAACGAGCTATCAAATCAAACATGAAGCAACTACCAGCTGTCGAATCGATTGTCAAGTAAAGCAGTCATGTCAACTCAAATCATTTCATTCAACTCAAATCATGAATCATTTTTTAAACTGTTTTCTTATCAAAGAATTGTTATTTTATTTAAATTTTAATTCTTTCAAAAAGATATTGGCTTTCTCTCTTTTTCTCTCTCTCCCTCTTTCTCTTTTCAATTTTGGTATTTCAGTTCTTTCTTTAAATTGTTTCTTGTCTTTTGAGAATATTTTTTTAGTTTATTTGATTTGATTATATTTTAATAACCACAAACGAAGAAAATCAAAAGTTTTTGCCTTTTAATGAAGTCGTAACCAAGGAGAACTTCTTTTGCATTTTATTTTGAATAAGAAAATTATTTTTTAAAATAAAATTTATGTAATTAAGAGCACTTGTTCAGCAATAATAAAGATTTTCTTTAAAGGATTTTTACTAAAAAAAACTATTCAAGAAAATATTCAACTTTTGGCTCCAAAAAGTTTTCAAAAGATGAATGCATTTATATTGAAAGGATTCAAAATTAAATTGGAATGAATTTAAAAATTTAGAACAGTTTTCTAGGAGGTCGCATATTGTTACGAAAATTAAAAATTTAGGTACTGGTGTTTTGCTTTTACATTGCTTAACATTAAAATTATAAACAGAAGCTACAAAAATAAAACAATGCAGTAAACAAACCTGTTTACAAATTATCGTACTGCTTAATATAATACATGAAAAAAATGGTAAACAAGTAAACAAAAATATAGCAACAACACTACAAGAATAAATGTAAACAACGATTAGAACAACGATGTATACATTTATAGAAATTTCGAAAAGGTGAAGTCATGAACACTTGCCTTGAAAAACATTCATCAGGCAGTTTACTCTGCCATAAAAAGGCAAGGCCAAGCAGGCGACTGAGTGAGTAAAAGTTCAGTCAGTCTTGTGTTTAAAGAGAGTATCGTGGTTTAAAGATCTCCGTTATAAAGATATGTCGAATAATTGTCTAGTAATTGTTATTGTTTATGCAAAAAGTGTAAACAGAGAAATAACAAACAAAACAATTGTTGTTGTTTACATAAAGTTGTGAACAGTGGCACACAGGATTGTGCGAATAATAAAGAATTTTAATTAAAGCTAAACACAAATTTATTTTTATTTTTAAATTTTGTGATCCCACTTCTGACACCAATTGTTACATTTTTACCTTTTAAAAAACATTTGAAATATGAGCTCGTAGATTGCAAATAAAATAAAAATTATCCGATAAATTACTTAACATAGCACTCATGCTCAATTACTTCCATCTGGTATTAAGATCGGTCCATTGTTCAGGATTCATTGCACAGATGTCAGTTATTACTACAACCTTAGACACAGCTTTGAGAATCAGGCAGAAATGCTTCATTGATTATTTGTGAAATGATGACGCTTTAGGGCGTCTCTAATGGGAAAATTCCATGAGTATATTGAGACTGAATAAGCACAACTTAAGTAGTCAGAAGGGAATCGTTAAAGGACACTCCACTTAAACACTTAAACTAAACTATAAATGTGGTAAACGCTTCTTGTATCATTTCACAGCTTTGAAAAAAGGGAAGGATCCTAGCCTAAAGATAATTATTCCAGAACAGTGGAGTAAAATAAAATAGGAAGTTTGTGCAAAACATAGACTTACCATTGACAGTCCTTAAAATGGAATGCACAACAAACATATTTGCTGGCTTGGATGTATGCTGATACGCATGGGACTTTTGGTTGGTCTAATCTCTTTCGACCTATCTACCTATGACCGCCTATAACCAGAGGACATTATTTCAGGTTTAAAATTGTAATGCTGTCTGGCGCAGAATGAAGTCGTCGTAGTCCAGTAGGTAGTGTGTTGGCTTATTAGACGTAAGTCCACTGTTTCAATTCCGGGTTAGACATCAAACGAAAATAAAAAAATATTTATTCTGTGACTACCTCTCGGCAGATTTCCGGCAAAAACTCTGAGGGCAAATGAAATTGCAATGGAAAGCTTCTCAAAAAATCTGTCGTTCGGAGTCGACTTTAAACTGTAGGTCCCGCCACTCAAGTATAAAATTAACACACACAACATAAGTGGTGTGAGAAACTAGGTCCAAAATCCTGAGGTCAGCAATGAATGGTTTTTTCGCTACTCATAAGCACTCATTACAATTTGAATATAAGTGAGTCAACAATATTGAAATTTAACTATGTACTCTGATTCATTCATACTCATTACAACGTTGATTTATAAGTGCAGGTTGCAATGAGTATGAGCACAACGTTGACATCAAACTCATACCATTCGAAATATGTTTGATTCATAAGCTTACTGATTTAGTTTCATAACTTCAGAAAAATACTGATTCTAGTGACTCGAATCATTCATTAAAATTTACAGTCTTAGTTGTTGTTGCATTTACAGAAAAAGAAAACAGACAAATAAGCAAAAAAGACAGAGCAGCAAGCACACAACCTTTTAGTGAGTATTTTAGGCGTCGAATGCGAATGTTGAGTTATGTAGAGTCGAAATCAACACCATAATACGTGTTGTTAAGAACGAATATGATGAGTACTTCAAGCTTTGAATATAAGTAGTATGAGTATGATGTTAAAATAAGTATGATTCTACTCATCTTTTTGAATACTCATTACTGATCTCTGATAGAAACCCATTTAAAATAATCAACTAGAGAACCTAATTTACCTTGATTACTTCTACTGAACATTGAAAACTCTTTCAAATAATTATTCCTGACGCGATCAAAAAGGAGTGATAGAGGTCTTTTAATATGGCCTACAAATAAAACAACTTCTAATACTCCACTCTTAATAATACAAAATCCCTGATTGAAAACTAAAAATTCCAAATTTAAAGAGATAAGGAGTATCAAGCAAAGCTTGAAATTGAAGTGTTTTACTGTCAATTTTGGTAAAAAACATGGAGTAAAACTAACAGTAAAACACGCACACACACATATATATGGCAACAAACACTTTCAAATAAACCGTAAACAATTTTGCTACCAATTGCATACTCATTACTCTCTATAGAGTCCTGTGAGTTCAGTTCACTTTTATTGTTTCACAAGCCACAGACACACACAGGCACGCATTAACATACTTCTTCGAATACATATGTACGTATGTACTATGTCCTTGTATCCTTCAATCTCTTGTACTTGCTTTTAGTCTGCTTTTGTTAAGGCATATTTTGTGAAAAACTAGTGAAGAAAAAAAACGACAACAACCTCATGGCATGGTAGAAAATATAAACGATACTTAACCCAGTTTTAATATTATTTTCTGCCATTTTTGTTTTGCATTCTTTCTCCTTCTTAAACCACAAAAGCCAACGACTTTAGTGTGTATGTGAGTATGGCTGTTTATAGTTGCCAACAACAACTGCAACTACAGCACAATTTGCAATAGCAAAAACAACAATAAAAAAAATGGAAAGTGCTTTAGACATACAAAAGAAGTGTAAGAAAGAGAAAGAAATCTGAATATACTGCAAGCAGCAAACCACATACTATGCACTATGGGACGTATTTTTTTGCGTTAAAAATAAAAAACGCTAAAACCCTAATAGGATTATAGCAGTCATAGAATATCTTAAGAATCAAATTGAGCTGAGAGAATTTAGAGTACAACTGACAAAAGTAGCATAAGGCCTCAATAAATATTCACCAACTTCGTATATCCATTGCTAGTTTCTCAATTTTGCAAATATCTTTATCTATCTGCCTGCTTCAGCTATGAAAGGCATGGGGTGTTTGCAATATCTGGTTATATTGGTTCTCCAAATGTTTTCTCATTCATCGGCCGCTTGGAATATGACTTCTCCGTGCCCATATTCCAACATTTAAGATGACATTTATTAAAACATAAAGCATTATTTCGCAAGCATTTATTACTAAATATGTATCTTGTAACTTTAAATAGACGTAGTCTAGTAGATAGTGTGTTGGCTTATTGGACGAGAGCCCGTGATTCAACCCCCGGCTATGAAATCTCGAATAAATCGAAATAAAAAAATTTCGGCAACTTTCTCTCAGCTGTCATCTGGCAAAAACCCTGAGTGTAACATAAAAGTGGCATGAAAAGTTTCTCAAATCTATTACCATAAAATCAAACACCAGGAAATGTACAACTGGTTTAACCGAGCTGTTAAGAGTAATGCGAGGCGAGATAAGCGGAATTGGGTCAGCAATATCGCAAACGAGTTACAAGCAGCAGCAGCAACCCATCGCACAAGAGACCTATATCTTGCTGTGAACAAGTTCACTAATAGAACATTCTCGACTGGCAGACCCCTGAAAAATGACGTTGGCGAACTTATAACATCAAAAACACAGCAACTCAGCTTGTGGGAAAAATTTTACGCCAATATGCTGAATACAACGTCTGCTCCACAAGATTCAATCTGCACTTGTACCTCGCACGTGTCGAATCAGAACATATCTACTGAGTGCCCAGGAATGAATGAGATCAGCGGAGCAATTGGGTCAATTAAAAACAACAAATCTCCAGGCTTGGACAATATTTCCCCAGAACTCCTTACAACCGACCGCGCTACTAATGCTCGCTTATTGGAACCCGTCATAAGGGCATTCTGGAATAACGAACCTATACCAGACGAAATCACCGCCGGCTCAATTATAAATCTCCCCAAAAAATGCGATTTGACCTACAGGAAGAATTGGAGAGGCATAACTTTGTTGAGCATGGTCAAGGTCAAGGTTGTGTGCTGTCACCACTCCTCTTTAACTGCGTCCTCGATGTAGTGATGCAAAAGTCGACAAATCATAGGAGAGGGATTACATGGTGTCTACAAGACAGATTAGAAGACCTGGACTATGCGGATGACATATGTTTATTAAGCCATTCTTTCTCCGACATGCAGTCGAAACTAGATCTAGTTAGCGAAACCGCAAAGTTAGCTGGATTAAAGATGAGTATCCACAAAACTAAATCACTCAGAATGAATGCTAATGCAACGGGGAAATTCCTAATATACGGCAAGGAAATTGATGAAGTGGAGTCCTTCTGCTATCTAGGCAGTATAATCGATAAATCCGGCGGTTCAACAGCAGATATTGCCAGCCGCATTAATAAGGCACGCAAAGCTTTTGCCCAACTTAACCCCGTTTGGAAATCATCTAATATACCGAGACGCACCAAAATTAAAATTTTCAACTCCAGCGTCAAATCCACATTACTTTACGGTTGCGAAACGTGGAATATGGCACCCTGAGATTCCCAGTCTATTCAAGTATTTGTGAACAAATGCCTGCGTAGAATCATGCGTGTTTACTGGCCCTCCATAATATCCAACGCCCAACTCTGGTCCGATACAAACCAACAACCAATAGAAGAAGACGCAAGTGGGGCTGGCTTGGGCACACTCTTCGCAAGCCATTACATGACATCACAAGGAAAGCCATTGATTGGAACCACCAGGGAAGCAGGCGCATCGGACGACCATCACACACCTGGAAACGCCAAATCACAATCGAATTATCCAAACTACATCTACAGTGGAACGAAGTGAAACACCGCGCTGACGATCGGGTTTATTGGAACCAACTTGTTGCGGCCCTATGCTCCCTAGAGGAGTAAGAGGAACATACATATATATATTACCATTAAACTGTAGGTCCCGCCACTCATAGATAACATTAACACACGTTAACTGGAGAGGTGTGAGAAGCTAGGTTGTAATCCTGACTGAAGCGCTGAAATGACCAATTATCTATGTATGTATGTCAGCAATGGCAGCTGTAAAATTGTCTTCCAGAGTTTGGGAATTGTGTCACGCTTTTTCGAATTTATAAATAAACTACACAACACGAGTGGTGTGGTAAGCTAGGTTGTTATCCTGACTATGGGGATTTAGGCCTCATTACCATATAAAACTATTGATCTAACGTTTGAATTGAAAATCGTGATTTTTAAATTTGTTCGTTAATCGTCCAACTATTTGCTTTTTACAGATGTGGATGCGACATTTTTTATTCATCGAGAAACCTACTGAGTTCGTTTTGAAATAGTATACATTGTAAACATTCTGTACAGCGGCTTTATGAAACACTATACTTTCTTCAAACACAAAGCAACTAACATTTTGGAAGTCAGCCTGTATGTGGCCCACATGTACTCACCCTTCTATTACCCAGGTGCATACTAACGTTTTCCTTTTAGCCAAGTGCAATCGTTTGGTTCAAATCCTTATTAAATCAACACAATATGTTGATGTAACGCGCGGCATTGATTATTTATTAACCCTTGTGGAGTCCCTAGCGGGACATACTTATAGTTGTCGACTACGACCGATAGGCTTGGACTCCCTTGCAGTCGATAAATATGTTGTTGTAATAATTTTAGATTTTGAACGCTTTAAAAAAAAAAAAAAACAGAAAAAAATTTTTTTTCTTGAAATTTGTCCATTGCCAAGCCATTGTGCATTAAGCCGATGAAAGCAGAAGAGTGTTGAGAGCAATGTGTTAAAGAAAATATCAACAGTTGTATTAAAGTAAAAAGCAGTAGCAGATTTACAACAGATTTTACATTATTAAAGGCGAATATGTGGTAAAAAAAAAAAATAGCTGATGAAAAACAAAAACAACCAACAAAGAAAACAAACAGAAAAAATGCTGAAAAGAAGCGACAAGAGGTTGAGGTTGAGATGAAATTGCTTTTTTTCGGAAACACAATTTACAAATCACATGCCCCCCACACAACAATGGACCATGATTGCACTTGCACACATACTAGCATAACAATATAATCATCTTAATATTGTATTATATTTGACTTCTTTACAAAAACAACAACAAAAAAAACTCTGAAATAAAGTAGAAAAAATAAATTAAAAATAAAAAAACCGAACTTGAGCTCATATACTTCTTAAAACAGCTCACAGTTGTCGTTGTATGTCTCACAGACTATTAGGAAAATAGTCTCTGTATAGTAGTGATTTTTATTCTCTACAAAACGTACGTATATGTATGCATCCGAAAACACATACATCCACGTATAGAGAGCTATGCAACAATATTCATAAATTTTCATGTACATACATATGTACACAATTTATATATACATACACACAAACAGCATATACAGTGAGCATCAAAAGAAACTGTACACTAAGAATAGAATTCTAACAATCACCAAACTCAACTCTTTTACCACTTAAGGAGAGTGCACGAAAAAATTTCAATAATATTTCGAAATTTTTTTCTAATTTTTTTGGTTTCAATTTTAAAAACATGCAATGAAGCAATTTTAAAATAAAAATAAAGATAATTTATTAATGCATATATTTTTTTTAATGTACAATTTCTTTTGACGCTCACTGTACATGTGTATATTCTATGTGCATATATTAATATGCATTCGTTTATTTTTACTGTAGGCAAGTGTTAAGAGTCCTTTGGCAGATAAAAAACTAAGTCCTTCATGCTTTCAACAAAAGATTTCAATATTTATGAGCAGCAACAATGCACAAAATAACCGGCGTATAGTTACTTGAAAGAAAAAAAATTAAAGAAAAATAAAATGAAATTGAGAAATAGAACTAAAGATCATAGGAAATAAAGTTAAAAGATGCCAAAAAGCTTAACCAAACGACAACAGTAACAACAAAAGAAAAATTCCATAACAAGAAATGAAGTAAAGCCCATGAAAAAATTTCGACATTCACTTCTCATTTTATTTGAAATTACGTATGAATTGAATACGTAGTGACAAAAGCATTGTCACCAGAAAAGTTTTGTGTAGTATTTCTCACGTATCATGATGTATACAACTTCCGATATATGTTGTCATTTCATTACTTTGCATAATTTTTTATCCATTTTGAAGCATAGCATACATACATACATAATTGGTCATTACAACACTTCAGTCAGGATTGCGACCTAGTTTCCCACACCACTTATGTTGTGCGTGTTAATTTTATATATGAATACTGGGACCTACAGTTTAAAGTCGACTCCGAACGACAGATTTTTTTGAGAAACTTTTCATGGTAATTTTTATTTACTCTCAGAGTTTTTGCCAGAAATCTGCTGAGAGTAAGTCGCCTGAAGAAATTCTTTTTGTATTTTGTTTTGATGTCTGGCCTGGGGCTCGAACCTTGGCTTTACGTCTAATAAGCCAACACACTACCTACTAGACTACGGCGACTAGCATAGCAGAGAATATAAAATTCGTTGATTTTTGACACTGGTCAAAATACTCCTATTTGTTTTTGCGCTGCACCATATTGTCCAGTCTTATGAATTTTTTGTTGGAGATATTGTATCGTGATTTTAACACAGTATAGTGTGGCCACTCAGTAAGCATAGCCATTGCAATACCAATATTTCTCGTTATGTAGACTTACAATTCCCAATAAGTTCCCGCTTAAGTACAAAATTTAAACCATCAGGTTGCCGAGGTTTGGTGGTAGGAAGCTTCCGTTGTCTTCTGAGGTTAAGTACTTGGGTGTTGTCTTGGACAACAGGCTGAACTGGAAAAGAAACACCTAGGAGGGAAGAATGAAGAAGGGACTGAATGCTCTCTACCAGTGTAGGAACTCCATAGGCAAGAGCTGGGGTCTTCCGCCTAGGGCCATTCGCTGGATATATCTGGCTGTAGTAAAACCGATTATTAGTAATGGTTGCATTGTTTGGTGGTATGCCTTGCATAAGAGTTTTCAACGGGAAATCTTAGATAAGTTTCAGCGGATTGCCTCCTTGAGTATCACTGGAGTGAGGAAGAGTTGCCCTCATGCTGCTCTTGACACTATGCTCTGCCTGATCCTGACCTGCTGGAAACAGCGCTCGATAGGTCACTCCAGAGTTATGAACGTCGTATGGACTTTCGGAAAAAGCCACCGATTATATTGTGCCTGAGGTTATGTTCCTGCCTGGTTTAAGGATACTTATACCGGATAGGCCACAATGGAATGGTGGGGTCCTCCACTGGCAGAGAGGTATATCCATCTTCATAGATTGGTCTAAGTTAGCTGGAGGTACAGGTGCTGGGGTTTTCTGTAGGGAACTCGTACTTCACTTCAGGTTGACTGATGACTGTAGGGTGTTCAGGCTGGGACTTTCGCAATCTTGAAGGCTATTGAGGCCATAGTTGGTGGGCCCGCTTCGGATTCCGAATCTTAATGATCTTCGTTGACAGTCAGGCTGCTCTAAGGGCCATTGTGTCGGTTCGCGAATGAAAAGAGTCGTTAAGAACTTTCGGATCAGACCGAATCTGGTTTACGGGTCATAGCGGAATACTCGGCAATGAGACGGCGGATGCTCTTTCTAGGTTAGGTTCGCTTTCTGAGGGCGATTTAACAGTTGGTCCTGATCCCTCAATCTGCCACCTCTACGGCCTCATCAATAGATGGGTCGGTGGGGAAGAGCAGATGCTTTGTGGTGGGACGTTTCGTACAATGGGTAAATTTGACCTCCGGGTACTGTACTTATCTCCTCTAACCTAAACATAAACCTAAACCTACAAATTTGACCTCTGTGTTCTATTTAATACAAATCCCTGATGGCATAATAAAATGCTTCATAATCTTTTGGTAACAGAATGATTAACTCTCATCCTCACAGAATCTACATGTTAGCTTCGAAATAATCCTCATTTTGAATAAGTGTACCCTGAGTCACCAGTGCCCTGCCATTACTCCGGTTACCAACCTCAGGTCATTCTGGATATACTGATGCATAACTCAGATCTCTGCTTATAGTAATCGCCCAACTTGGTTTGAGAAGAGTTTTTTCTCCAATCATTGCAAACTCGTTTGCTTGCTCATTGCCTAGATAGTTCCCACATATTTTGGGATCCAGTAGAAGGGAATATATAGTTTGGCAACCTTCCTTCAACTTCCTCACACATTTCCATACTATCATCGATTTAGCCTCATAAGAGTCGTGTGCTCGATTAGTGGCCTGACTGTCATATACAATTGTTATTTCCTATTTTTTGTACCACCGATGAAAGTTGAATTGAGCACAACTTTCGATGTCATAGATTTCCTGCCTTTGTTTTAAGTTGTTTTTTTGAGCCACAAAGAAGTCCCTCTTTTAAAAGAGTATGTAGCTTCCAAATAACTCCATTCATTTTTGTTAATAAAATTCGTTCCGAATCATTTCCCAAAATAATTGAATTTACTGGTTCTATGCAGGAGGCAGCTAAGGAGAGGTTGTTGTCACGAAATCCTCTAATGAATTTCATGTTAGACTTGCCTTCTATCAACCTAAAACTAGTCTCCAAATCGTTGGTGTTCACTATCATACGCAGCGGTCTTAAGTCCAGCATAATTTCCCGAGTCTCTGTGAGACAAACACACGTTAGTCTCTGCATCTTATTCAAATACATTTGAACAGTTTACATATTTCTTCCACATGCCCTAACACATACCCTTATAGGTCACTATTATTCTGATCATTATGGTAGGCATATAGTGTAAATGCAGATCCACTTTTGAGCCTATAATTTAAAGTCGATTCCAAAAAACAGATTTTTCTGAGAAACTTTGCAAGATAATTTTATGGATGAAGTCTTAAGGGAATAAGAGGAGTATGGGAGCATAGCATTATAACGATCTCATTTATTCCTCGATGAATAACTAAATCGCATCAAATCTGTAAAGCAAATATTTTGGGCGATTCATGAACAAATTTAAAAATCAGGATTTTCAACTCCAATAGTTTTGTATGGTAATGATGCCTAAAAATACTCGGTCAGGATTACACCTAGCTTCTGACACCACTTATGTTATGTGTGTTCATTTTATCCATGAGTTATCTGTCGTACAACGTCGACTCCGAACGACCGATTTGAGAAGGTTTTCAGGGCAGTCTTTTTTTAAGAAGTCGCCGAAGATATTGTTACGCCAACATTAAAATTGTAAACAAAAGCTACAAAAACGAAAACAATGAACTTGTTTACATGATAGACAAGTAAACAAAAATCTACCAACAATACACCAGCATAAAGAAAGTGAAAACAAAAATTCAACATTAAACACTGTAAGAATAAATGTAAACAAAATACACAAACAGCAATAATGTAAACAACGATTTTTACATTTATAGAAGGCGAAGCCACGGACATTCAAGAGCATTCATTAGACTGTTTACCCTGCCATATAAAAGACTAGACAAAGCAGGCAACGGGGTCAGTAAAAATTAAGTCAGTCTTGTGTGAAGACGCGGTGTGTTTAAAGAGAATAATCGTGGTTTGAAGATCTCCGTTACATAGATCTGTGGAACAATTACCTGGTGATTTGTTATTGTTTACGCAAAAGAGTACAAAGAGGAATAACAAACAAAGCAATTGTTGTTGTTTACATCAAGTGGTAGGCAGTGGCATACATTAATTAAAACTAAACACAAATTTATTTTTATTTGCAATTTACGACCTCATATTTTAAATTTTTTTAAAATGTAAAAAAGTAAAAACATATTTATTGGAGATGAATAAGGGAACACACCACGTACGACTCCTTCTACTTCTATTTACTCTCACCATATTTGCATTTTCCGAATTTTGCACTGCATCAGTAGGGCACATCCCCTGAGTGTTGTCCTTATCTATTAAATCATAATATAATCTTTTTAAAATCATTCATGAGTTTAATGACTTTTCGATTAAAAATGAATATTTTGTGCTTAATCTTGCAAATAATTTTACAACAATTTTACAAATGACATTTCAATGACAAAAATATAAAAATTCCGAAATAAAAATTTCTTAAATTTTAACAACAACAACAATGTTTTAATTAAGAAATTACTGAGCAGTACAAAAAGAAAAGAACAACAGAGAATTATTTTATCTTTCAACATTAGCAGGCAATTTAATAAATTAATACGTAAAATTGTTTGTCATTTAAGTGAAAGGATCAAATGAATTACAATTAAGCACAGTAAATCTGCCTTTTTTGCTGTTACTTTTCCTCCTCTCTCTATTCTTTTTCAAAATATTTCCATTTCATAGAAACTGTCATTTCATTTATTTTCTCTCTCTCTTTCTCTCTCTCTCTTTCTCTCTCTCTCTCTCTGTTACAATATCCAGATAGAAATGATAAAGAAGTTGTAAATTTAATAAAATTAACAGCCAACAGAAGATATAGTCAACGCATAAATCATTCGAAACTGTTTACTTTCGAAATACCGTACACAAGGCATATAAATAAAACGTAGAAGTATTCAATGACTCATAAACAGATATAAATTTGAAGAAAATTGAATAAAAAAGATATATTTTGTCCTTCCTAATAACCTAACAAAATTCGGAATGCTAACTTACGTCATAAAGTATGAAAGGCACACTAGTCTTTGATAATCGTTTTGGCCTTAAAGACAATAATGCTTCATAGAGTAAAAGTATGTCTTTTGGTGACAATCAGAGATTAGCAATGAGTATTCGAAAAGAATAATGGAATTCGCCGTGGTCTAGTAGGTAGTGTGTTGGCTTATTAGACGAAAAGCCCCGGGCCAGACATCAAAACAAAATACAAAAAGTATAACTTCGGCGACTTCCTCTCGACTTTAAACTGCAGGTCCCGCCACTCATGTATAAAATTAACACACACAACATAAGTGGTGTGAGAAACTAGGTCGTAATCCTGACTGAAGGGTTGTAATGATCAATTATGTATGTATGTATGTATTCAAAAAGATGAATAGAATCGAATCATATTCATAATTTCTGATTCGTACTTCTTTTAATATTACGGAATCTCTACTCTTTCAAAGTTTGAAATACACATAATATTCATATTTAACAACACGTATGATGTTGTTGATTTCTACTCTCCATAACTCAACATATGCTCGGACTGATGTAATTTATACTGATTTCAGTAAGGCTTTTGATAGGGTTGATCATAGAATTTTGCTTCTTAAACTTTCATTAATCGGTATTCCTGATATTATTCTTCGTTGGCTAGACTCCTACCTATCCCTTAGGACTCAGAGGGTAATGTTTAGGAATGTATTGTCTAAGACAGTATATGTTACTTCTGGTGTTCCGCAGGGTAGCCATTTGGGTCCTTTACTGTTCTTATTGTTTCTTAATGATCTTCCTTGTGCTATTTCTGATTGTAATATTCTGATGTATGCTGACGACGTTAAATTACTTTATACTTTTGATGATGATCATGGTCAGGCTGTTCTTCAGCGAAATATTGATTTGTTTGTAACTTGGTGTAGAATTAATTTAATGGATCTTAACTTGAAGAAATGTAAATGCATGGTTTTCTCTCGCGGGGGCGTAATTTCGTCCACTTATGTGATTAATTCTTGCCCCTTGGAAACTGTGACTACATTTCTTGATTTGGGAGTATTATTGGATATGAAATTGTCTTTTATTGATCATATTAGTATGATGATTGGCAAGGCTCGGGCTGTTCTTGGTTTTGTGAAAAGATGGGCTAGGGAATTCATTGATTCTTATATAACGAGACTGCTATACATTTCACTTGTTAGACCTATTTTGGAGTATGCGTCTATTATTTGGAATCCATACTATCGTTGTCATAGTGACTCAATTGAGTCTGTGCAGAAGCAGTTTTTATTATTCTGTTTACGTGGCTTAGGATGGGATTATGCCAATGGGTTTCCGTCATATGAGGCTAGATTAGGTTTGATAAAACTTCCAACTTTGGAACGTAGAAGGACCGTTTTAGGGGTTTGTTTTGTTTTTAATCTAATTAAAGGTGATATCGATTCTGAGTTTTTGCTTTATAACCTGAATTTCAGTATTCCAGCAAGATTTTCACGACACTATCGTCCTCTTTCTTTAGATTTTTATAGAACGAACTATGGTTGTAATTTTCCTTTTCGTCGATTATGTAACGATTTTAACATATATTATGATTTTATTGATTTTAATAGTAGTGTTTGTAATATAAAACGTAGCTTATATGCTGACATGAATTTGTGGATTGTTGTGTAGAAATGTATTATCGTTCTTGTTATACGTAGTTCATGTTTATTGTAACTTTATTCAGCTTGTGATTAATTTCTGTAGCTGTTTTATGTTCTCGTTGCCTTTACTTTTCCCTTACCCGCTATAGTCCGGACTGTAGTGTGTACGTGTCCCTACGTAATGGGGACGAGAACTCCGCGGTCGGGTGAGGGTGGGTTAGTGTGAGGCCGGGGACGTTCGATTAACAAAAAAAAAAAAAAATATGTATACAAGAATCACAAAATAAGTATGATTCACGTACGAACACTAAAATACTCACTAGAAGGTTGTGTGTTTGATCTGGTTGCTGCTCTGTCTTTTTTGCTTATGTGTATTATTTCTTCTTTTTTGGTAAATGCAACAACAACTAAGACTGTAAATTTTGATGAATGATTCGAGTCACTCGTGTTATTTATAAGTATTATAAGTATTTTTCTAAAATTATGAATATAAATGAGTAGGCATATGAATCAAACATATTTCCAATGGTATGAGTTTGATGTCAACGTTGTACGGATACTTATTGCAACCTGTACCTGTATAAATCAACGTTGACGTGAGTATGAATGAATCAGAGTAAATAGCTAAATTTCAATATTGTTGACTCACTTATATTCAAAATTTCATGAGTGCTTATGAGTAGCGAAAGAACGATTCATTGCTGATCTCTGTTCCTAATAATCTGACGAAATTCGGGATACTAACTTGTTTCATAAAGGATGACTACTCTTTGATAATCGTTTTACCTTTAAAGGCAATAATGCTGCTTAGAGTAAAGGTATGGCTTTTGGTAACAATACAGAATCTACATCTATTGGGCTTGAAGCGAATCGAATTCTGCGCAAATGTTTCTTGGGTTTACAATGCCAGATCAGAAGCTTGTTTACTACCCACAAGCTATGTATACCTAAATATTCCGATGCAAAACTCAAATCTGCTTATAACTCTCCGTCTGGCTCTATCCTATATTGCGTCCAGTATAACCTATATGAATTCTCCTCCCATTCCACCGGAAGATTATGTTTCCACCTACTGTGTAAGAGCGACAAAATGTTTTAAAAAGTTGCTTACATAGTCGGACGTAATGCCAGTAATGCCAATATAGCTCTAAAAGTGATTGCAAACTAATTGTTACACCACAGTCTGGCAATTAAGCGTAGAATCAATAGGCAATTGAGAGTAGCAGAGACCTCTTTCGTGTGAATGTGTACTGCGCTTCTCTATGTCATGAAACTCTTGACGCTGCAATGCAACGATGTAGCGATGTAGTGGGCTCGGTCCTGTTGGAATTAGCGTTTACACTAATGTATGTATATTAAAGACCAATTTGAGGCAGTCTTGTCATTGATTGTTGCCGTACACTGGTAGGTAGTGTGAAGTGTGGTACAATGGAAGATGAAAAAATATTTCTTCGCGACTTGTTCTCATCTGTTTTTGGCAAAGAACTCTGAGAGAAAAATAAAATATCCATGAGAAGTTTCTCAAAAATCTGTTGTTCATGTATAAAATTAATACACACACAATATGAGTGGTGTGAGAGGCTAGGTTGTAATCATAGCTGAGGCGTTGCAATGACCAATTCATATATGTGTACTGTAAGTACTGTACTGTACTTATGAATTCTTTTCCCTCTAAATACGATAATTGTGCTCATTTTCGAAGCCATTCAACCAAAGTTGAACGCACACAACATGGGTGGTGTGAGAAGCTAGTTTAGAATCCTGATTAAAGGATTGTAATGACCAACTAAGTAGGGAAGGAAGGAACTAATGAGAAAGATGAGGTAATCATTGTTCGGCAGTTGGGGTTTTCAACGAAAGTATTGTTTTAAGCAACCAGAGAGAAATGTCTGTCATAAGTTGCATACTTACAGTAACCTTGAAATGAAACCCCAGAGAGTTATGCTTAAGAGGTCTGCAAATTTAATCCATAACCTTAATGTTGAATTTAGTGTGTCACATTTTATTAGGTAGGCTTTCAATGGCGAATATTTTGCTTTTAAAACCCCGAGAATACAGATTTATAGGCGCAAACTTTAGGTTTAATATGGCCCTACAGAAAAAACTCAGAGTGATTGAGTTTGGAAGTTATCTCAGCTCTTCTAGGTATCAGTTTTAAAATAAAAATTTTATCTCGGTGCGATAATTCCTGCAGCTTTTAGATTGTATGTGGACTCCTTCCCTTTTCCCCATTTCCCTATAACATTGGCTATCGTATCTCTTTTCTGCGACACATTTACAATGAGTCATTTTGACTTGTCTAATGAAAAGTCCTCGAACCTAACGTAACCTATCATTGGGTTTTCAAGTTTTCTATCTTTACATACATACATATATACATACAGTCAGAATTACAGCCTAACTTCTGACACAACTTATGTTGTGTGCGTTAATTTTATACATGAGTGACGGGCCCTACAGTTTAAAGTCGGCTCCGAACGACAGATTGTAGAGAAACTGTGCATGGCAGTTTTATTTACTCTTAGAGTTTTTGCCAGAAATCTGCTGAGAGGAAGTCGCCGAAGAAGTATTTTTCATATTTTGTTTTGATGTCTGACCTGGGGTTTGAACCGTGGCCTTACGACTAATAAGCCAACAAACTACCTACTAGACTACGGGGACTACTTCATCCTGAAGGAATTTTAAATGACAGACACCCATGGCGAAATAGTCAAATATTTACAGTTGCAAAAGTGCGCTCTCAATTTCATTTAAAGGACACTCTAATATACTTACCATATATATGTAAATCCGTTGTACATTTTACCTACATTTCAATGCTTGTATGGATTTATGCTCATCGAGTATGTATGTATGTATGTATTCATATCTATTTATGTATTTGTTGTTATTTATTTTAACCTCTTAAAATCTTTGAGATGTTTTAAACGTAATTTATGTTTTGTTTCCTAAAATGTTAAGGAAAAGAAAGAAAGTCTTAATGGATCAAATACAACGACACTGGGGTGCCCTACTTTAAAAAGAAATTTTGGTGCCATTTTTCTTCTATTAATTCTATGCCACAAAACTCTTAATTGCTTAATAGCTGCCTAAATAGAGTACGGTTTGAGAGCATGAAACACATCCATACATATGTATTGATTCCCATGACTCGAAGTTGCATCAAAGGGACCTCAAAAAATTCCTGGATGTGTTTTTCGCTTCTTGCATTTACCACTTCAAATATTGTTCAAATATTAACAAGGAGAGATCATAAAATTAAATGCTTAAGGTATTCCAAATATACTTACAAACATAATATACCTTTGATACTAACAGGAGGGTGAAGGGTATTAACATATAGCACCTGACTGAAATATTAAATGAATTATTATGAACACAAGTTGAATGTAGAATATTTACACATTTTTACTCATGTAACTTTCTTGTAAGGATTTCATTAGCTTTACACAAAATAAAATTTGACATTCCGACAAATTTATGTCAATATACATGTGGCGACGAAAAAAAGTTGTCAAGTTTACACTGATGGCTCAAGGATGACTGACAGTGTGTGCTGTGATAACTTTTTATAGCCTGACTGACCACTGCAGTGTTTATCAAGTATAGGATTTAGTTGTCCATTAATTTCACGGATATCTCAGAGATGTTTCGAATCATTCGCCGTAGTCTAGTGGTAGTGTGTTGGCTTATTAGACGTAAAGCCTTGGTTCAAACCCCAGGTCAGACATCAAAACAAAATATAAAAAAAATATTTCTTCGGCGACTTCCTCTCAGCAGATTTCGGGCAAAAACTCTGAGAGTAAATATAATTGCCATGAACAGTTTCTTAAAAATCTGTCGTTCGGAATCGACTTTAAACTGTAGGTCCCTCCACTCCTGTATAAAATTAACACACAGAACATGAGTGGTGTGAGAAGCTAGGCCATAATCCTGACTGAAGGGTTGTAATGGCCAGTCGCTTAGCGAAAGTATTTTCCGAAAAATATTATATGCGAACTTGTCGTTTGATTCGTTAGTGAATACTTGATGATATTCTCTGGAACATGTAATTTGATCTTTCCAGTGTTTTTTTTTTTGGATGTAGGCGAGCATAGAAAGGGAGATGCCTTAGAAGGATCCAAAGTACCTGAGATTTAAACATACTATAGGCTCTAAGCTTTCATGCATTCGTAGCGTTTAGAGTAATTGACCTATTCGCTGACTTTGTTTTTCCAGCGTGTAGTAAGGGGCGCATAGTTAAGAATATCCTTCAGTACCCTTCAGAGGAATTAGCGTTAAGAGCACCTGATATTGATATTATTGTTGTAGTAAGTTTAAAACGGTGTTTATCAGCGGCCCAATTGAATGGAGTTGATATGAAAACGTTTCTATACAAGTAGTTAACGTGTTGATAGACTAGCACTTTATTGTTTTTAGTCACCCACTGTAGTAGTGTTGTCGTGGTATACGTTACAGAATTGCATGAATATGTATTCATTGGCTCAATCACACACAAGTACTCATGTCTTCATAAATTCATATATCAACAGAAAAACGCAAATAAATTTTAAGTTAAGTTATCTTGGCGGTATAAAGAAGTGTCACTTTGTATTTGAATTGCTTTATTTATATGCACACACACACAGCGGTACTTTTCTATATTTAACCTTACTTTAATTTTATTTTGTGTTGCTGTGTTGTAAACACATGACTTACAGTGGTTGAATGAAGATTTTAAGGAAGCGATATATTATATTAGGAACCTTTAGAACAAATTTTTAATAAATAAATCAATACGATATTCAAGCGATAAAATATTGTTACATTTTTACCTTTTAAAAACGTTTAAAATATGAGCTCATAAATTGCAAATAAAAATAAATTTGTGTTTAGTTTTAATAAAAATTCTTTATTGTTCGCGCAATTCTGTGTGCTACTGTTCACAACTTGATGTAAACAACAACAATTGCTTTGTTTGTCATTCTTTTTAACACTCTTTTGCGAAAACAATAACAATTGTTCGACAGATCTTTGTAACGGACATCTTCAACCCACGATTATTCTCTTGAAACACAAGCGTCTTCACACAAGACTGACTGAATTTTTACTAACACCCTTAAATTTTACTAACGCCTTGCCTTTTATATGCCAACGTAAACAGTCTGATGAATGATCTTGAAGTCAAATGTTCGTGGCTTCGCCTTCTCGATATCTCTATAAATGTCAACATTGTTGTTTCATTATTGTTGTTTGTGGATTTTTGTTTACATTTATTCTTGCAATGTTTGTTGTTGTATTTTTGTTTTCTTGTTTATCCCCCTTTTTATACTGGTTTTGTTGGTAGAGTTATGTTTACTTGTTTATCATGTAAACAAGTTCATTGATTTTGTTGCTTTTTTACCATTTTAATGTTAAACAATGTAAAAGGAAAACACCATTTCCATTTTCGTATCAATATTTTAAAAATGAATTCCTTTTATTTTGCTATCCTTACCACTGTAGAAATCCCAAGTTAAACTACATTTTTGCCATAAAAGATTAGTTGTTTTCTTAATTGAGAGATAAGACATCTGATTTATTATTTCTTCAAGATAAAAAGCAAAATGTGATTATAATTAAATGACACAATATATCTTCTGTTTACACTTTAGGCGTTAAAATATATTTATTACACACCCGAGTGCATACACATGAACGTCAATTCTATTTTCAATTTCTTTCATAATAATTATTTGGCTTTATTTGGCTTTATTTGGCAATGATATGTCAAAAACATAATCATTTAAATATGAATACGAATATGAATTTATTTCAGGATTTAAAATAACTTGAAAATAAATGATGACGTCATACGTCATAGTAAAATTACTATTAATGTCAGAATGTACTCAAAAGGCAACTTTTATTAGCAAACAAATATCACAATGGAATTTTATTTTTCTTTCTCAATTTCCTCAACCTTATTATGGCACTTACATGCAATTGTAGATCATGTAGTGATCGCTCTGACAAACTATTAACGTTTTAGTACCATACATACTACTGAGTACAATACAGTTCAAAGTACAGAGTTTGACATGCCTGGACACCACGAGTGCTCTGAAGCCCTCTCTCTACAACTATCAGACATCTTCCTCCAAAACATGGCTGCTGGAACTACACTTAGGCTTGACTTCTCACATATGTTTACGCCATATACGGTAGGGCATGCGTCAATACTAAATTAATTAGGACAGAAACGCCCGGGTTTTAAATGCAACAAAATGCTACCAGAGACTGTTTTCAGACGAACAAAACTCACACTCTCATATGAGAAGAATGGGTTACTTAAGCTGTCATCGGTGACGGTGTTATAATGATCTTCACCGATGGCTCAAAAATGGAATGCGGAACTGGATTTGGGGTCTATTCCGATAAGGTATGTTTGAGGAGAGTAATCGTGGTTTGAAGATCTCCTTTACAAAGATCTGTCGTATAATTGCTTAGTGATTGTTATTGTTTATGCAAAGGGTATAAACAGAGGAATAACAAACAAAGCAATTGTTCGATAATTATTGTTGTGTTTTTGAAATTTTAGTATAAACAGTTTACCTTAAAAATATTTTCTATGCTTTCATTTAGTACAATAAATCTCAACATAAAAATAAGTTAATTCTACAGTGCACAATAACAATTTTAAATTTATCAAATTGAAATAACGCTTAGCAACAGAATACAACTGTTTCTGCAATATTTAAATTTACAAAAACTAATATACATACAACGGACAATATTATTCTTATTTTTGGTGACTCGTCTACAAAAAATCCTAACACCTACAAAGCAACATTAAAAAAATATATTAAAAATTAATCCAATATACATACTAAACAAAACAATAACAAAACATAAACAATATATAAAGCAATTGAAACAACAATTTTGTGTTAAAACAGTTCGCGCCAAAGGGATAATATTTAATAAAACAGAATTACAAAAGGACAACAATAAAACAATAAACAAAAACAATAAACAAAATACAGTTCTATTAAATCAAAATAAATTCAATGTACAAATCTAAATTGCGTAGTCAAAACAGAATGAAGAAAACAAGTAAAAAAGAATCTAACATGCATAAACAAACCACTTCTACTGAACAACAATTTTCAAGAGAGGATGTAATGGAGAACACTCCAAAAAATTCTCGCTTGTTACGTAGCGACTCTCATCTATTAGCGAACACTAATTCCCCATTTCACTGTATCAAATAAACTCACTATGTAATAACTTTGGAAAAATACTGGATCTTGTATTTGTTAACGATGTTAATCACTGTAGTATTTTACGTTCTGAACCTGTAACTTTGCCTGAGGATCGATATCATCCGACTTTAAAAACTAAATTTTTCTTTACAACTAATTTCAAAGCTAAGCCTTCTAAAGTTAGTAAAGTCTACTGTTTTCATCAGACCAATTACAATTTATTTAACGACATGATGAGAAATACTTGTTGGAATGAAATCTTATCTATTCCTGTTAACAATGATTTTGATATTGACTTGATGATTTCTAATTTTTATAAGAAAGTGCATTCAATAATTGAAATTTGTGTTCCCTTAAAACCTGCGTATACTCTGGCTGGTCCACCATGGAATTCTAAACAACTGTCGCGACTGAAAAATCGAAAGAACAAGTATTACAAGAAATACCAAAGTTCTGGCTCCATTATTGATTATGGAAGATATTCTATTAGCCGGTCTGAATATAATATTCTAAATCACTTATTATATAAAACTTATATGGATAAAATTAAAAATAATTTTATTAAGAATCCTAGATCTTTCTATATGTTTGTAAATTCGAAGAAAAAATCTACTGGCTTTCCATCTTTTATGAAATTTGTTGATAAAGACTCCGGTAGTGTTGATGTCATATGTGATATGTTTGCAGATTTCTTCTCCAGTACTTATTCTAACGCTGCTTATAATGATACAAATATGTACCCTTACTCGCTGACATCAGCTCAAGTAATATCTATTCCAACATTTAGTGACTGTGATATTTTGATGAACCTGAAAAGTTTAAAGATGTCTTTTCGTCCTGGTCCCGATGGGGTTCCAAGTTGTATTTTAAATCGATGTGCAGAGTCATTCATCACACCATTAGTCATATTGTTTAATACCTCGATTAATCATGGACATTTTCCTGCGTTTTGGAAGAACTCGTATATTATACCACTTTTTAAATCTGGCAATAAATCTGATGTTACAAATTATAGGGGCATTGCAAAACTGAGTGCTATTCCAAAAATGTTCGAGAAACTGAATGCTGATTTTTTGGTTCATCATACCTCATTGTTATTATCACCTTATCAACATGGTTTCCGTAAGGGCTGTTCAACAACAACTAACGTGCTTCAGTTAACATCCATGATAAATGCGCACTTTTTTCAACGGAAGCAAACTGATGTAATTTTTACGGATTTTAGTAAGGCGTTCGATAAAGTGAATCACAAAATCCTGTTAACTAAATTAGATTTAATGGGCGTAAATCATAGGAGTTTAAGATGGCTAGAGTCGTATTTGACTGATAGAAAGCAGACTGTATGTGTGAACAATAGCTTATCTAAGTATATTTATGTGCTATCTGGTGTTCCTCAAGACTGCCATCTTAGTCCACTTCTTTTTTCGCTGTTTATAAACGATCTTCCCAACTTGATTAATTTTGCTAATATCTTGCTGTATGCTGACGATGTAAAAGTTTTTCTCTACTTTAATAATTTCATTGAGCATATTTATCTTCAAAGTGGTCTCAATAATTTCTTTGTATGGTGCGAGTACAACATGATGGAGCTGAATATTAAAAAATGCAAACGTATGCGCTTCTCAAGAAATAATTGTATCGCGGTTAATTACTTGCTTGGAGGTCATCAACTGGAAATACTGGACTCTTTTATTGATCTTGGGATCCTATTAGACACAAAATTAATTTTTAATGATCATATCACTTTGACTGTAAATAAGGCAAGAAGCACTCTTGGCTTCATAAAACGTTGGGCAAAGGAATTTACTGATCCATTTATTACTAAACAGTTATACGTATCGCGCTTGTCAGACCAATTTCGGAGTATGATCCATCGTATGGGATCCTCACTATAATGTTTACAGCGAATACATCGAATCTGTTCAGAAACAATTTCTACTCTTCTGCTTGCGTGGCCTTGGATGAAATTACTTGGATATGCCTTCATATACTAGCAGACTGGCTTTAATAAAACTCCCTACCCTTAAGAGTCGTCGAACAATGTTAAATATATCGTTCATGGTTAATCTGATCAATGGTAATATTTGCTGTGAATTTCTGTTAAAATCTGTTAAATTCAATGTACCTCGTCGTAACTTCCGCTGTTATAATCTTATTTATATTCAATTCTGCAGAACTAATTATGCTGTTGCTGATCCGTTAACTAGAATTTGCCGTCAATTTAATTCTTTGTCAGACTTTGTTGATTTTTCTTTAAATTCTTGTGTTATAAAACGGAACATTATTGTTTTTCTCAATTCATAACTTTATTGGTTTTCTCAATTTGTAACTTTTCATATTTTTATTGTAACTATTACTTATATTTTTGAATGAAATTGATTGTAATCCTATTTAATTTTATTCGATTTGTGTTATTAGTCAGTAAGGAATTTGTCCATTGACTTAAATAAATAAATAAAATAAAATAAACTTGTGAACAGAATTGTACGAACAATAAAGAATTTAATTAAAACTAAATACAAATTTATTTTTATTTTATTTGAAATCTATGAGCTCATTCATATCTATAAAACGTTTTTAAAAGGAAAATACGTAACAATATAGATTTCCTAGCCAGGCCAGCGTACTTCATGCGGAAATTTTTGCTATTGAACAAGCAGCGGGAACCTAACTGCTTCAAATTTGAATCAAAATCAATCAAAGCGCTTGGATCCCACCCCGTCAAATGAAAAAGCGTTAGGAGTTGCATAGAATCTCTACACCGTATACGTCAACATAACACCCACCTCTACTGGGTTCCGGACCACTGCGTTACAGAAGGATATGAAAAGCCATACGAAATAACACGGAAGGCATCGGAGATATCTTGAGGAAGAGACAATAGAAGAGATATATGCGACCCGTCAGAAATACTTTTTCAAATTGAAAACAACAGCATGGAGTTTAACAAACCGTACGTGGTTCAACATAACTGGTTGCCGAATTCCAAAACTACTGTGTTCAGCAGAAGGCAGCAGGAAAACCAAGGAACTACTTAAGTTCGATAAGTGAACGGCTTGTGCTCTAACAGGAAGTCTAACGTGCTTTTTCGCTCCACTTAGAGAAGTCGTGGCGAACATTTGAACGATGTTATATGCCATACATAGTGGCAAAAAAATTTTGACGACACACACCTTTTTTATTGTTGAATTTAAATATAAGAGGCACTTAATAATCGAATATACTAAAAATATACGAATCGATATATACTAAGGCTCCTGATTTTCAATTTTCGTAAAGGGTCATGCTCACAATCTTACAATAATTGATCGTTTGTAAGATTTTCCCTGAAAACCTCTTTTTTATTTGGCTTTTCGGCACCCATACCATTTAATGAATGCCTAGGTATTCTCAAAGCAATCATTCAATTTCATAGGCTCCAGGGCATAGGGATATCTCCGTCATATTACAGGTCACATGTGTTTCGGTTGCCTCAGTTAGAATAGGTATTCCTCGCTCGTTTTACTGGGATGCTCAACGTCGTTGACAGCAGGAGGATACTTGCAATATAGCTAGACTGTAGGAGAGTTGTATGGAAGAATGTTGTATGTTCCATGGCCATACTAGTCAGTGTCTTATTATATGAGAAGGAGACTATCTTTCATCCCGGACTTCTTAATCTCTCTATTTCTGTTTTAATTAACTTATCTCTTCAATGTAACGATTGCTGCAATTGCAAGATTTATTTTAGATTCGGGTTGGTTTACTTTACAGGCACTAATCTACTTCTGTAAGAAGATTTCGCCACCTAGCGAAAATGGAAACGGTGTTTTGTACATTAACATTAAAATTATAAACAAAAGCTACAAAAACGTAAACAATGAACTTGTTACATGATAAACAAATAAACAAAAATATACCAACAAAAACCAGTATGAAAAAAGAGATAAACAAGTAAACAAAAATGCAACAACTAACACTGAAAGAATAAACGTAAGCAAAATTCACAAACAACATTACAATAATGAATGTAAACAACGATGTTTACATTTATAGAGATCTCGAAAAGGAGAAGCCACAAACTGTTTACGTCGCCATATAAAAGGCAAGGCGAAGCAGGCAACGTTGTTTGAAGAGAATAATCGTGGTTTGAAGATCTCCGTTACAAAGATCTGTGGAACAATTGTTATTGTTTACGCAAAAGAGTACAAAGAGGAATAACAAACAAAACACTGAGAATAAAGAATTTTAATTAAAACTAAACACTAATTTATTTTAATTTTATTTGCAGTCTACGAGCTCATATTTTAAACGTTTTTAAAAGGTAAAAACATAACAATGACCTCACATTGGACCTAGGCAAGGCATATACATAGGAGGTAGCCGTAACTCTACAACAAGTACAACAATGCAAAAGCAACAGGCATTTTGTTTTTGTTAAAGAGTACTCAGCTTGCCAAAAAAATCAACCCTCAAACCTCCATACGAAATTAGTTAAAGCAATTAAAAAAACTAAATAAATTTTATATATTGAAAATTCTTATGATTTTTATGTCATGCTAAATTACACAATAGAGCAGCACCTGTGAATTACAAAAAGTATCAGCTGCAAACGTTATTTCTTATTTATTATTGTAACAATTAAAATTTGCACCTAATTTATATTTATTTTATGACTGAATTTTGAAATTGAAAATTATTATCTCTTGAATTATATTGTGAATTATAATAACATATTTTCAACAGAAGATTGTCCCAATTTGTTTTAATCCCTATATCCCAATCTTCTGAAAGAGATTTTGTTTTAAAAATAACACACAAGTTATTTCAGTCATAGTTTAGGCAACTAGTTGGAGACATGGAATTCTTTTTTTTTTGTAATTCATCACTTTCATCTAAATACCTATATATATAGTAAATCTAGGTTGTAGTTTAAAATATATATGTATTTAGTGTTAAATGCTTAAATATTGTTAATCATCTTGCAAAAATTTTAATATAATTGGCTTTAAAATAGTAATCCTAAAGAATTTCTAGAGTGCGTATCGTTAAGGATACATGCAGTACATATGAGGGTTTATGACTAATATAAATACGAAATTGAATATCGAAACAAAACACACAAAAAACAAACAATTTTTTTGACAGTCCAAATGTCCTCAGTTGTTGAGATAAGGCTACCTCCTATGAATATGCCTTGGACCTAGGCATACATTGGTTATTTGCTGCGACATGACACTTAGCAAAGGAATTCAATACATAACTCATATTCCATACTCAGACTGTAATCCTCTTTCTACTACATGGCATGACGAGTGTTATTTCAAGTGATCTGAAGGATGGTAATAAGGCAATATGTTACATGACCGCAACTCCTTCAGTTTTAATTCAGTATGTGGCACTCAGAGTTGGCACTAAATCTGAACTCCTTTTTGCCCGGATATGTTTGTTTATTTGACGTATTCAGGTAAATACTGATTTAAGTTAAAAAAATCCTTTTTTCTCTGCTTCAACTTCTTCCACATTTACAAAACCAAACTAAACTGCAATCATTTCTTTTCCTATTCAAAAAGAAAAAAAGGCTGAAAAAATAAGAGAGAAAAAAGTACTAAAAGAAGCATAACGTGTACCTAAAGCCACATTATGCTGTTTCTTTTGATTTCTTTATTCGTATATCATTTTATGGTTTTTCTTTTGTTAGTTTTCTTTTTTCTTTTTTGTGTTGTTTTACTGTAATTTCTATTGTATTATTTTCTTAGCTTTAACCTGCTTAAAAATGAAGAATATGAGGGAAAAAAGAGAGGCAAAAAAAACTAAAGAAAAGTCTTAAAGTACTTCCTATTGTACTGTAAAATGATTATGCATGTGTACTCGTACACATCCGTTTGTGGTTGCAATTTCTTAACCTTTTACTTTAAAAAATTTCGTTCTATTTTTTCGTGTTCTTCCCTTTCATAGATTATTCGTTCATAGAATATACCCTACGGTATACGAAAGTAGTGGTTTAAGGTTATAAGAGGTATTGGGTTTAGGCATTAATTTTGTTGTTGAATAAAGTGGAGTGGATTGAAGAAATCAAGCGCAGGATCACTCTTGCTAACAGGTGCTACTATGGTCTCAATAGGCAATATAGCAGACAAAACTAGTACTCTACAAGACGCTCATCCTACCCGTGCTTCTTTATGGCGCAGAGGCATGGACCCTATTAAGCACTGATGCAGCAGCCTTGAGAGTATTCGAGAGAAAAGTCCTAGTTAAGATCTTCGGTCTAGTGCGAATTGGCGATGATCTCCGCATCCGATCCAAAAGTGAGCTGTTGTTGTTCAGCGTATTAATATCAAGTAGCCGCGCTGGCTCGGCCATGTCGTTCGAATGGAGGAGGATGCTCCGGCGAGACAGGTATTTGATGCAGCGATCTGCAGAAGTCGGCGAAGAGGGCGACCTTGTATGCGTTGGACGGACCAAATCGAGGGAGGCCTGTCATCGATTAGTGTGACCAACTGGCGTAGGCGCGCAGGAAGCAGAGGCACTTGGAAGGATGTGTTGCGGAAGGTCGAATTCCGTTAATCGGGTTATTAATTAAGTAAGTAAGTAAGGATTGAAGTCCAAAATCTCTTCCTAAACTTTGAGGCTTGAAACATACAGGCTCAGGAATATACAGTGAGCGGCAAAAGAAACTGTACACTATGGATACAATTCTAACAATCACTAAATTCAAGTTTTATCACTGAAGCAGAGTGCCCGAAAATTTTTTAAAATATTTTGAATTTTTTTTTGTAATTTTTGTTTGTTTTAATTTTAAAAACTGGCAATGAAACAATTTTAGAATAAAAATAACGGTTATTTATTAATGTACATGTATTTTTTTAATGTACAGTTTCTTTTGATGCTCACTGTACCTGGGAGTGCAAGGTATTTATTTAGGTACTTTATCATACCGTTGGTACTTATTCCGTTAGGTGTGAATTCTATTAAAATCACGTTGAACTAAACTGTCCATGTATCTTTGTCTCAGATTCCCACCGGAACGCACTAGAAGTTTTCAATGGCATCTTTGAAGTGTACACTGAGGGCTCAAAGATTCTGATATTAAATTTTTTTAAAGGCTGCGTGATCACTGCAGTGTTTTACACTCAGTGGACATGGTGATATTGAAAAAGACGCATTGCTTGTTGAGTGGGAGGAGTTTCCTTTAAAATCTCTTGATTTACTCGTATAGCCAGGCTGTAATTACAGCCCTAACGAATGTAGTGTTAGTCTTTGTCCGTGCCCATAAAAGGCGTGGATTTCTTAGAGGAATTTCGAATCATTCCAAGATAATTCTTATATGGTTGGCGGGACTAGGGAAATTGCATTCTGATGAGATGGCTAGTGCCGATATGAAGCTGGCAATCTCCGACATGCTACAAGGCACAGATATTCCCATTGCTTAGGTTTATATGGACATTGTTCACTGGTTTTACGGGGAGACTCATTGCCAGCAGGATGATACGTGTGCACTATTTCCAAACTTTGCTGGACACGTATGTACAAGAAGAGGATTGACGTACTTCTGTCCTTAAATCGTATGACCATCCATCGCACAATAGCGATTCTTAAGGGTCAATATCCTTTTGCTAGGTATGCCGAAAGACTCGACACTCCAACTAACGACGTCTGCAGGAGCTGTAGGTCTGAAAAGGAGGAAGAGACTGTCTTTCATCGCATGTGTTAATGCCTTGCTCTTATCATAAGAGATGGAGCTTTCTGATCTCTCGTTTTCTGACGTCGTTATAAAGATTGATATCTTATATAAAGATTGCTACAAAAGCAGGATATTTTTTGGACTCGGAATGGTTTTCTCTAGGGAATGATGGTTGACCCCCGGTTAGAATTAATTATGGGACCTCTTGAGGGGGTCGGCCATTTAACCTAACATAACCTAACTATCCCAAATTCAAAGCAAAGACAGAGAAAATGTTTTGTAATCCAATCTTCTTTCACGTTAATGCAACTTCTGCTGAAGTCTGTAAAGTATTTGACCGTATCCTGTTATAACTTATGTGTTGCTGCTACGATGGAGTTTAAAGCGGGCAGACTTGATAAGATCTAAAAGCGTTGGGAGAAATATTCCCTTTACTAGAATAACCCAATCAGCGGCACTGCCGCAACTGTAAAGCTTCCACTTTTCAAGCACTTTGTAATGATGCATACAATCAGTCATAACAGAGGGGTTGAAAGGACTTTACTCTGAGGATTAAAAATTTCTTTAGCATTGTGTGACTACTTTTAAGTCTTTTAAGCTATGGATGGTGAGTGGTTACAGATTGCTTAAAGGTCAAAAAATTATACAAACAGTTCCTAAATACACCTTTTACGGACGAAGGCACATATCTTTTAGCTGATAGACTATATTACTTACTTACTTAATTGGCCATTAACAACCCGATCGGCCGGCCTGCCATAACACAATCTTCCAGGCGCCTCTGCTTCTTGCGCTTCTTCGACAGTTGGTCACATTAATCGATGATAGGCCTTCCTTCAGTGAAAACACATACATCGCATCAAATACTCGTCTCAACGGAGTATACTCCTCTATTCCAACGATATAGCCGAGCCAGCGCAGTCGCTAGATGTTAATACGCTGCACAACGTCCATGTCGTTGAGGAACTCATAGGACAATTTCAATGCAGACAAAGTCGTCCTCTTCGCCGACTTTCAAAAATTCCCGCATCAAATACCCGAACCAGAGCAGCCGCTGGATGTTAATATGCTGCAAAACGCCTATGTCGTTGAGGAGCTCATACAGCTCACTGTTGGATCGGATGTAGAAATCTGCGCCAACTCGCACTGTACCGAAAATCTTACGTAGGACATTTCTCTCGAATATTCTTAAGGCTCAGTGCTTAAGGCATGGATCCTGCCTCTGTGCTATAAAAAAGCACGGGTAGGATGAGCGTCTTGTAGAGTATTAGTTTTGTCGTACGGTCTCTGCTACTTAATTGCCTATTAAGACCATAATAGCACCTGTTGGCAAAAGTGATCATGCGCTTGATCTCCAGAGTGACATCATTTCTGGTGAAAACGGTGGATCCAAGATAAATAAATTCCTTGACTATATCGAAAGTATAGTTATCGGCCGTAATCTGAGTTCTAATACGCCGCATGTCTCTACTTGTCGATAGTGTAATTACAATACACTCCCGTCTTCCGCAGACCAAGTTGAAGAAGTCGCTTGATAAGGGATCGCCTTGGCTGAAACCTTGCAAGGTATTAAAGGGTTCGGATAGATAGAATATATAAGAATCTATGAAACCATGAGAACTAATGCTTGCATCCAATAGCTAGTAAAACATGCTCAATATATACGGTCGAAACGAGCTCATAGGCAAGGGAAAGCCATCATACTCATGACATTATAATAGAATTCCTTGTATAAAGCAAAATAGATGCGACTGAAAAAAGCCCATTTGTCCATAAGTTATCCAAATAATTGAACAACTTTTTGTATACGTTTCTTTCTTTTTTCACAAGAAAACTGCATTCAATGTCTTACAAACCAACTTTTAAAATCACACTCCATGTGTTTGTTCAAATTGTCCCATGTTGTACTCTCTTTCCAATACTTTGTATGCCAGGAGTATAATTTCTACTTAAAAAATAAAAAAAGAATAAAAGGAAGATAAAAAGAAAGAAAATAAAAATTTCTATAAAAAGGAACTTTTGTACTCTATTTCAACAAAAAACAACAAAATGTACTCTTGTGACACAAAAAAGGGTTCAAGAATATGTCAATAGAAGTACAAGAAAAGTACAAGATTTCAGGACAGAGAGAGAGCAAAAAAAGGAAATAAAATAATGCTCAGCATAAAAAGAGGAACACTAAAATGGATACAATGTTTATTAAAGATTTACTTCTGCTGCTTTAAAAGAAACACAACAAGAAAAAGCATTCGAAAGAATAAAAGTTTGTTATAGTTTAATACGACTTAGCCAAATTTAATTGATTTTCTTGAAAAATCTAAGAATCTGAGTTACTTCAATCAATCTTTAAGCGATTAGGCTAGGTTAGGTTATGTTAGCTTGGAAAGTCTTAATAACAGACATAGTTGGTTCAGGTTCTATTAGTTAGGGTAGCGGGTTGCTTTCCAATATACAATATCCTGGATTCTATCGTCTGTCTCCTGTTTTCTCTACATTGGCAATTGAAGCCAGAGCATTTCATTTGCATTCAATTATTGAAAACTTTATCATCTCATCTTGAGTAGGTTAGTGCCAATTAAGACAAGTACAGTACCCGGAGGTCGAATTGACCCACTGTACAACGTCATAGTTTCTTACACCACTTATGTTGTGTGTTTATTTTATACATGAGTGGTAGGACCTACAGTTTAAAGTCGACTCCAAACGACAGATTTTTGAGAAACTTTTCATGGCAATTTTTATTTAGTTTTTGCCAAAAATCTGCTGAGAGAAAGTTGCCAAAGAAATATTTTTTCAGATTTCGTTTGTTGATTGAGATGTCTGAATTGGGGTTTGAACCAAGCGCTCTAGTCTAATAAGACCAAGAGCCTACTGTTTCTGTTCTTTATAACTAACTAGGTCGTAATCCTGACTGAAGTGCTGTAATAACCTATTATGCATGTATGTATTTAATTGGGCTTGGATAAAAACTTGTAAATACTTTTCACTCCAAAAATGGGGAAAGGACACAATCTCTGTCTCTAAGAAGGAGAACGAAATAATTGTTGTGGATCTTAATGCTTTCCCGTACAACGGCTACAGGTTATTCTAAAAGTACTGTTCAACGCCTGCCGGATGCTTATTATCATTAAGAGTAAATGTGGTTTGGAAACAATTCATTTTTATGCAAATTGAGACCATTATCTTCATTATAAAATCGACAAAGTATACAAACAAAATCATTATTTCGACAAAAAAAAAAAATGAAAAAATATTAGAAAAATCCTAGCAATCTGCAAATGTTGGTCTGGTTTTAGGTTAGGTTATGTTAGCGGATAGATTTCCATTCAGAGGCAAATTCACTCGGTGCCTATATGGCCCATTTTTTTTATCCAGTTTAACGTTAGCCCCCTGCCATAATTCATTAGAGCTGGATTTGAAAAATCTTGAGCTTGATATGAAACCGGCTAGTACACTTCACCATGCTTAGATCTTTAAATGTTCTGTCACCCAATGACCAATAATGTCCGTTTTGAAAAGTTGTTATAAAAGTTGTTATAGCAATTTAGTTCTTTCACATCCTGGTTGTTTCTGCAGTAATCGCTGCTATTAGCGCAGTGTCCCATTAGAATTCCTGCCAGTTCCGCCCAGTTCCCGTAGTGACACTTTCGCCAGCATGCCCAGATATTTAGACGCTCTGTTTTGAAGTTTGGGACACTCACATAAAAGGTGTTGTACTGATTCTGTTTCTTTCACATTCTGGCAGCTGCTGCAGACCGATACCTGGTGTGGCCAACCGAGCTTGTCTCCGAAGCTGCCAATAGCGCAGTGTCTGATTAGAATTCCTGTTAGAGTGCGAAACGTTCTCTTGTCGCACTTAAGTAGTTCCTTAGTTTTCCTGCTATCCACTGATGGACACAGCAGTTTTGAAATTCGGCAGCCAGATATGTTGAACTATCTACGGTTTGTTGAATTCCATGCTGCTTTATTTCTTGGCCTCTTCCTCAAAACATCTCTCATGTTTTCGGTGCCAGTTTGTACAACTTTTCATTTTCTATTTACTGTTACTAAGTCACAGTGGCCCGTAACCTAGTAGAGGCGGTTATTATGTCGACATATACGGTATACAGAGTCTATGCAACTTCTGAAGCCTTTTGATTGCTGTTTGACTGTGCACACATGTGCACACAGCTTGTTCAGTAGCGAAAATCTCCGCCTGAAATACACAAGCTACACAGTTCAACATTTCCATTTTTAAGCCATCGATGAAGATCGTTATATGACAGTCACTGTCCGTGTGGGAGTGTGAGTACTGTATGCTCATACGAGAGCAGGCTCTGCTACCATAGTCTCTGCTCATATAGTCAAATAAAGTGAGGGAGGTATGTAGACTTAAGCGGCATTCTGATTGAGCTATGCATCCTTGATAATAAAATTTCATCAGGCTCTATGGCTCTCCATTATTTTAAGCATAAAGCCGTTCACTGCTTAGCTTGTTTGTTTTTTATTTATAATGGAGCGAAAGAAATTTTATTGTACGATTGGCTCAGGCTTAGGCTAGGCGTCGTACAATTTTCATAAAGCGAGGTAAATCCAAAGGGGAATGTCATCAGGAGAAGGCTGATAGTATTGATTTTGAAACTTTTTAAGAAGAACTTCTGAACTTAATTTAAAGACTGAATGCTGAATATGGAAACCAAAGACAAGTACAAAATTAAACTTTTTCCAACTGGATGTGCTCAACGCACCTCTTGCTTTTTTCGTTTGACATTATATTCTTCAAGGATATTTAATTTCTTATTGAAATTTTTATTTTAATTTTAATCATCTTACTTTTTATTTTCTTGTTATTTTTTTTTTGTCTCTTGCAGTCAGCAAAATTCTTGTTATTCGATCATTAAAAGTTTTTGGCTCTGCTTGCAAAAAAAAAAATGAAAAACTTTTTCAAAAAAAAAAAAAAAAAAAAAAAATAAAAATATTCGCAGTGATTACTTTACAACATGCTTGCAAAACTTAAAAAACTCTGACACAAGAAGAAGTGATTGAACAAACATGTGGAGTAGTAAAGTCTTTATGAACTTGAACAAGTGGCACATGTGAGTGCAACAGCAAGACAAACTTGTTAAACGTGACATTTTTTTTTCATAATATTTGAGTTGCATATGTCATAGAATTACGCCCATAATGCATTAATTTAAACAGAATGAAGTCAGATCCTCTATTATAATAAAGGGTGCCTATTTTAAGGCCAACATCCTGTAATGTATGGTGAAGTATGGTGTTACCACACAAAAATTTTCTCCGGTAGATAAGACTAGAACCCATTGAATTGATTCGACATAGTAGTGTATTGTCATATGTCATGTAAACATGTAGTTTAATGTCATATGTAATCTACACCTGTAATGAAATGTTTTTTTTTGTCTTGGGCCGGAGTTGGGAATCTTCGAAAGACACTTTTGTTCCAACAAAAGAGTCCACTATTCACCATCATTGGTGCCTACGTACTAAACCCACCCCCTTTATTCTTCAACCACTCACCCCCCGCGGGACTGCCGTAAGGTATTATTTCGCGGAGGGCTGGTTAGCTTTAAAGCTTTATCACACTATATCAAATTTCGACTCCGCTCCTCCAGCCTTCGGAGTTCTAGCATAACTTCAGCCATTCTCTGGCTGTATTGGCTCCATAGAATCCTAGAATTCAACACCTCTTCCATAAGCCGATTCGGTCCCAATCTCGTTTCCCGGGGCCATCTAAATCTGGGGCAGCATGTTAGAATCTGCTCCGAATCTTCCTCCTCGTCTACACAGTTTGGGCATATAGGGGAAGTATCATGTCTGTGCACGTACTTCCCGAAGCACCCATGACTACTTAGGAACTGGGTCACATAGTACTTCAGCTCGCAATATTCGTTCTCCATGCAAGGGGTTACATCAGGGACAAGGCGAAATGTCCATCTTCCCTTTAAACTGCTCGTGACTGACATTTGTACATGGAAGTCCTTCGTTCCTCCACTTTTATAGCTATTTTTTGTCCCGGACACTCGAGACGGCGAAAGTATATCCGCCCCATCTCATCCGCCCCATCTCATCCGCCCCATCTCATCCGCCAATATGTCTATGGGTATTGTCTTTGCCAATACCAGTACCGCTTCATCAGACAGTGTCCTGAAGCCGCTTATCTGTCTAATCGCGCTTAGACGACACACCGAGGACAGTATCGTCCTTGTCGTCCCCACGGAGAGTGGCTCCAACCATATCGGGCTAGCATATAACATTATCGACGTCACAACCCTTGATATTATTCTCCTCTTAAATGGATTTTGGTCCTCCAATATTTGGCATCAACCTCGCCAGTGCTCCCTGGGTTTCCGCCGATGTATTTCACGTGCTACTTGAAGCTCAACCTGTCATCGATAATAACTCCCAGGTATTTTATGGCCCTCTTCGATTCGATCTTAGTGCCTCCAACGGTCACTTCCATCTTATCCATTATCTTCCGGCCGCTTATCAAGACAGCCTCCGTTTTGTGAGCAGCAGGTGTAAATCCTGCCTCATCAAGCCATACTCCAACTTTTCGAATTGCTATGTTCGTCTTCTCCTCTATTTCCCTTACCGACTTAGCTACCGAGACTATGGCAACGTCATCTGCAAAGCCCACAATTGTAGTGTAATGTCATTCATATGAAATGTACACATGTAGTGTAATGTCATACGTAATGTACACATGTAGTGTAATATCATATGTAATGTACACATGTAATGTAATGTCGTATGTAATGTAAACATGTAGTGTAATGTCATATGTAATGTAATTTAGAAAAAATCACAAGCTAATCAAAAATGAATGGAATTTCATCAGAATCGTGGAAGATGATGGAAAAAGTGGGTTCTGAACTTTGGAGGACTAGCATAGTGATAATTCCTCGATAGAACAACTAACTTGCGCCTGATACGGCAGTTGCGTAGATCTGTCATTATTGTTAGGGAAATGAAAAAAATCTAGATACTGGTGTTTCGCTTTTACATCGTTTAACATTAAAATTATAAACAAAAGCTACAAAAACAAAACAATGAATTTGTTTACAAATTATCGCACTGTGTAATATAACAACAAATACCAGCTTTTAAAAATTAGTAAACATGTAAACAAAATTACAACAACAAATACCACAAGAATAAATGTAAACAAAAATACATAAATAACAATAATGATGATGTTTACATTTATAGAGAACATTCGCCTTCAAGAACATTCATCAGGCTGTTTACTCTGCCATATAAAAGACAAAGCAGGCGAGTGAGTTTGTAAAAGTTCAGCCAGTCCTGTGTGAAGACGCGGGCTGACTTCCAAAATGTTAGTTGCTTTGTGTTTGAACAAAGTATAGTGTTTCATAAAACCGCTGAACAAAATGTTTACAATGTATACTATTTTAAAACGGTGTCAATGTGTATTTCTAACGCAGCCAAAAACCAATCAGGCATCGGATTTATAGTTGATGTACTGTTTGGTAACTTTGCATATCTACATAATTTATATACCGTAGTAGAACTGCATACAAACTTTGTATTGATACATTTTGAAAGTTAGCCGTGGTGTGTTTGAAGAGAGTAATTGTGGTTTGAAGATCTCCGTCACAAAGATCTGTCGAATAATTGCTTAGAAATTGTTATTGTTTATGCAAAGGGTGTAAACAGAGGAATAACAAAAGAAGCAATTGTTGTTGTATACATATAAGTTGTGAACAGTGGCACGCAGATTTGTTCGAATAATAAAGAATTTTAATTAAAACTAAGCACAAATTTATTTATTTTTTTTTGCTATCTACGAGCTCATATTTTAAAGTTTTTAAAAGGTAAAAACGTAACATTATTATTAGTGGTACCATGCTTACTACACACAGTTACTAAAGTATACATACGGTTAACAAACTTCAGAAATTTTTTAACCAATCCGTTTTCGTTGAAAATCTTTATAGTTTCCTCGATTTTAAGACGGTCTTTTGCATTGGTTAACAAATTTCTGAAATTGAACTGAATTGTGGCCGCGCACTGGCCCACAAAAGTGTACATCCGATTAACAAATTTCACAAATTTCTGAACCTATGCAAAAGATCGTCTTAAAATCGAAGAAAGATGTCAGACAATTATAAAGATTTTCAACGAAAACGGATTGGTTAAAAAATTTCTGAAATTTGTTAACCGTATGTATACTTTTTTGGCTGAGTGTACATCTATACACGTTGGCACTAGAGACTATTTTATGTTTTCTTACGCTCGATTTTTGTTAGGACTTGGCGGCTGAAATTAGTAGACATTTTTGGTCAATCAGACAACCAAAAATTCTGAAAATTTTTTGGATTATTGGTAGCACATATTGACTACATGGTATTATAATATGACTTCTGAAGCAAGTTCAAAACATCCATGCCGGGATTTGGAAGGGTGTTGCAATTAAAGACTCCATTCAGATTTTCACTGCTGATGTGAAACTAAATGGAAGTGTAGATGGTGGAATTCCACCGGAATCGATGGGCATTCCTGAATCCATAGGAGTACCTAATCACAGCAGTTTATTCAAGTTTGAGAGTCCAGCAGGTTAAAACCGTGCTACCGCACAAACTTCAAGACGGTTTATTGCTGTCGCAGATCTCTTAACAAAAGAGCGAAGCGGTGTGATGTTGGTATCATATGGGTAACAGAACCTAACGATATTTCAGGTAACTGTAGAGTGCATGAACTTACCAGGCCTTGCACTACCATTTTTCTTTGGTAACAACTGTATGGAGATTGTCAATGTCGGTTAGGTGGCTTCAAATACGGGTGGAATTGAGCAACAATGTTGGTAACGTTGTATATAGAGCTAATGGAAAGTCTGCTCTAACTCCAAAGATATACTTTCAGTATAGTTGTACTGGACAATGCATTATAGGCACTTATGCGAAACGTTTGATTGCAGGAGCCGTCGTGATTGGGAAGAGAAGGAAACTTTTTGTCACACAATAAGTGACAATAGGTGTCACACACACTTGTGAGGAATGTAACAAAGGAAACCTTTACGTCTACTAACGTCATAATACATGGAATGTTGTAAGTCCATATGCCTGAACCCATGCTTTTATAGGTAATTGAAAATATTGTCATCCTAGGCAGATGTCATTAGCCTTACGCGGTTTCGTTTGATTAGGTTATATCACTTATCTGAATAAATCTCCGAAGGCGCTATCATTGGGGATAAGCTTTGTATACAAACAGAAATTAAGCGCCTAGTTTTCTCGCATAAGCATGAATTCATTTCATTTTAAATTTTTGCCACACACTTAAATTGCTTTTAACGTTTGCTTGACTTAATAAAACCTTGGCCCTGTGTGTCCTTTCAAATGAATTTTTTTTTGTTAATTATTGTTGTCATATATATTTATTTTTTTTAATTATTTTTCATATTTTTTTAAAGCATTTTTAATTGCTTATTATCGTTTTCATTCAGCAAGTGAATAAATATTGTTCGTATTTTAACCCATTAACACCCAGCATTACAAGGACATGCTTTTGTTAACAAACTTTATTGCCATTGTTGATGTTGTTTTTTTTTTGCAAAGAATAATGCCAAAGCCAAGGCAAATTATTAGCTGTTCGTAATGGTTTAATGATACTTATTTACACCCTACCATTGAGACGAGATCTCTATTCAGTTGCACTTGGTTAGTGTGGTGTGTTCAGCTTAGGACCGTATTAAACAAGGGAAATACCGAAGACATTCAAGTAAATGAAAAGACGTATGAATGCTCAACACTGAGGGAATGCGTCCTCCTCATGCAGTGCATTGCTTTCAATCTAAAAAAATAGGTTGAGGCAGAAAATGAAAGAGGAAATGGTGTTTATGGAATTTAGGTCCCCAAGTGTTGTTTCTTGGCATAAGACATGTTCAATAATATCTTCGTCTTCGGGAGTATATACTTATTTCAGAGACTCGCGGACAATCTTAGATGCGATGTACACACTGTCTAGGAATCTAGAGGTCGTATTACTTTATAGGATTAATAAGACATTAAAACCCTTCAGTAAGGTTTACGGCCAAGCTTTTAACACCACTCATATTGTGTGTGTTAATTTTATACATTATGGCGGCACATACGGTTTAAAGTCAACTCTGAAAGACAGATTCTTGAGAAACTTTTTCATGGCAATTTTATTTACTTTCAGAGTTTTTGTCAGAAATCTGCTGAGAGGAAGTCGCCGAAGAAATATTATTTTTTTCATATTTCCGTTTTGATGTCTGCCCTTGGGTTTGGACCGCGGCTTTGCGTATAATAAGCCAACACACTACCAACTAGACTATGGCGTCTCCTTTTTATGTACAAGAAAATCTTCTGCGAAAAGAATATTTCACAATGTGGCTGAAGAACGAATTTTCCATGTAATATGTAGTAGGTTCCACTGGCCTATATAGGGAAGAGACGGGAACAAGTCTTTTTATTTCTTTACAGCACAATCCGTTGTAGTATGGTTAGAGCAGTGGAACACAAACCACATAATGGCAATGCTGCTACAAATCAATACAACTCTATAACCTGACTAGCTTACTCAATGGGTCATTACAACCCTATAGTGTAGTGTACGGTTTTAAAGAAAAAAGAAATAATCTTAATGTCATTATTCTGACACTCGCTTTAGTCGTTTGAACCACTGTAAAACCTTTTCCTTATATGTTAACAAGAACATAAACTGTTTGATCGCACAAAACTTAATACTTAATCTTGTCAACATGTTGCTAGCATACAGAAACATGTAGCCAATCAAATGTTTATAATGTAAAAGAGCAAACCAACATAAATATTTATTAGATCCTATATGATTTTTCCGGAAATTAAATATGAAAAGATTTTCCTAATATTCATTTTTTTTTTAATATAATGCGAATATAAAATGTACTAACATTTAGCAGAAGAAATTTAATTAGTACAGTACATACATGTATGTTGGTTATAGTGGCAATCATGTTTTATAATTTTTTGATTGTCAAGAGCTTAAACAAGCATTGAAGTTTACTTATACGTGTTTTCCCATTACACCCTTTTTCTGATTGCTAACAGAGGTTTCTTTACTACGAAAATTGAACAACTCGTTCATTTGGATTGAAACTCGGAGACTATAAGATAAAAAAAAGAGAAAGCATAGCAAGAGTAATTATTTATTTAAAGAAAAAAAGTGAGTGATAATAAAATTTTCTTAATAACTTGTGATCTTGGGAAATCTGGAAATATTTAAAAGAAGGTATAGCATAGTGAATCAAATAAAGTGACATGAATATTATTTTAAAATAACCTAAAATTTTCTTGTGAAGTCTGGTGCACAAAATTTCAATTATTGGCCATAGCGCCCGGAATTTTCTTGGTGTCTATTGGATTATATTCGGGACGTCCTAACGAGGAGGTAAATACACAGAAAAAAAAAGAAGAATTTCTATAGGCATTGACACATTTCTTTTTAAACAGGTCCCGGGAATTCTATTTATTCTATTTAATTCTATTTTATTCTATTTTATTCTAATTTTTTCGTCAATTTAATTCGAACTCTACGAGCCGAAAAAAACTGTAATTCGGTGCTGTAAAAACCGTTAATGACAGTTATGTAACAGTTTCACCAACTTGCTTTATTATCTAAAATTTTTATCAATATGCTTAAGATATTTGTCTAAAATATTAAATTATAATCATATTAAATTATAATTATTGTTTCTAGAGATTATATTTGTTAATTTTCCTTTATAATGAGTATTTTTTTTTGCAATTTAAAATGTTAAATTCTATAAAATCTAAACATTAGTAATACATTAATTCTATTATATATATTTGTTACAATAACTGACATGCCTACTGTAGTGATCATTCCAACTCAATCATTACAATAGTTTAGTCAATCTTTCGATTTCTATAATTTCGTTTTTTTTAAGTGTACTTATTCTCTTTCATAAAAACTGGTTTAGTATAAAACACATAAAATAGAAAGAAAAAAAAGAAATAGAACCACAAAATACATTGTGATAATCACTTACAGTTGTAATGATCACATAACATGTCTGAAGCAAACCTTTTTCATATTTAATTTCATCTTATTAATTTTTTTTGTTTGTATAATGTAATTATTCCTAAAACTTATTGCAACAACATCTGAATTTATATTTTTAGTTATAAAAACGATTAATATTAGTATAATTAAGAATATTTATATATATTCTATTGAAATATTGTAAAAATTGTAAGTGCAAGCATTATATATGGCATATTTATCTAGATCAAATTAATCAAATTTATTTAGTCAAATTTCCAGAAAATTCTACAGCAACAACAACATCCGTACCTCGAAATCTTGAAGGCCTTCCAGAAATCGATTACACGTATGTTTGGTGAGTGGTAATTTTATGTTTCACCCTAATATTTAATATGTTCATTAGTGATAATGATATCGAACATGTTTGATCAAACATGATCGATCGCTTAATTGAGTTGTTGTTACATATTTATAATCATTATCACTGATACAGTTGAAGAAAATACAGTTTAATTTATGCTTAAAATGCTTTCACTTAATTTTTTTCATTAGCTTAAATATTTTTTTTATAATTCTATTAATTATTTTTCCTAATTTTATGAATAAATCCTAAGTTAATAATTATGTATGAATAATTGAAGTATACAGTGTTTTCGTAGTTGAGTATTAGTTTTGGTGCAATAGATTATTTGGGGTCCTAATAAAATGACGTCCTTAGGGCCAAGGTTAGTGGCGGGTTTTGAGACAGGCGTATCAACCACACCAGATACCGCTTTTAACTTGGTTATATCAGTAAAATATGTCTTTTTGTATTTACATTTATTTTGCTTTCGTTACAAATGACTGTAATCGGGCATTTGTTTTTTATAACATTACAGTCATTTCCAGTCCATTTAGAGTAAATTATATCTAAAAATAGGGAGTCTTTAATAAAAAAAAACTTCTGTACATGAACAGGGTTTTGTTATTGGAAGGACCTTACCCACACGCCCGACTGTTTGCTAGCGAATCCCGCAGTCCTTTCGTAACAATCTCTTACAGCACTAATTCTTCTGCTATAGTGTAATAATGCGGTTATTCGTCATGCCCTTTTGGGATAGTTTAAATGGCGGATATTGGCATGCATTACAGATAATTAATATGGCATGTGTTCATTACAGATATTATAAATATGGCGCCCAACGTGGGGCCCGAAAGCCATAACAATATAGTGACTAACCTACGATCAAAAGTCATGATAATATAGAGACCAAGTTGGTCGAAAGAAAAAGAAAAACCTTTTTATGCTTTCGGTATCCCAAAAATTTTCATTGTTTTTAAATTTAGAGTTCATGAAAGATCGTTTTCAAGATCGTTACGCATTAAATTTGCGATTCTGAGGGAATAACTTTTAACACTTTTTAGGAGCTTCATTTACTTGAATGTTCAATCGAGTATAATGACCAAAAAGTAAATTAATTGTACTTTCGTCTAGTTTTGGGGTTTATTGCATGGCCATCTTGAATGACGAAAGATGTTTGTGGATGTTTGATTTTTTTTTCTGTCAATGTGGAATTACTTATATCTGAATAAATTTAGGATAACAGAAACTTGCTGTTGCGAGTTTCTGTCCATTTTTATTTCGGCCCATTGATATGGAAGGGGGTCTTCCGTATACAACTATCTATATAGACCAGTTTTGTTACCTACATATTTTATTGGTATAGTGATAATCTATTTAAGCACCTAAATTATTACCAAACTATAAGAAAACACTAAATTCTTATGTATATATATTAGTATAAAATTATTTGAATTTTTATCTTGCGAAAACAACCTATATTTTTATTGAATTATAACTATAAATTATATAGTCTGTCACTATATTTGAATTATTTTTTTGGAACATATTTTTGAATTAATTTTGTTAGATAATATTGTAAGGTTTAATAGGAAATTGAATTTATTTCATATTGTTTGAAGGTTTCTAAAAACTAGATTAGTATTTTTTGAATTTATTTGTCAAGTATACTATTAATATGTCACTTCCAAGAACTCCGCCACTTGAAGCTATGACTTCTAATGTAGCATCAGCCTTAGTATCTGATTCAGTGTGCAGTGTTTGCGATTGCAATATGACAGGAAATGATGAGTGTTTAAGTATAACAAAATGTAACCATTCATTTCATAGGAGTTACATTGAAAAATTTTTGTCAAATAATTCGATATGTCCATCATGCAAAAGTCCATGTGAGTTAGTTGATCTGAAAAAGATTTCTCTTTTAGTTAGTCAAAATCCTACGACTAAAACTACTAACCGTAACAGAAGCCGAGGAGCTTTAGCTAAACTGCATAACACTCGTAGCCAAGCCAGGAACTTAATTCAGCATAATCAATTGCATAATACAAATCTAGAAACAGAAATGAGCGGTACTCCGATTCGAACCACTCAACAAAGTCCTTTAAATTCTCCAAATCGTAATCATCCATTAGCATCAGGATCTACTCAAAATCAAAATGTTACCGTTGATTTAGATCAATTGAACAAACTCATAGAAACAAATATTACCCTGTTATTAAACAATTTGGAAATGATACCAAACCCTAATAATCGCACACAGGCAGTTAGAAATGTGAACAATTACCCTGTACATAGAGGTAGTACTCCTGGTAATAATGACCAGAATCCCACCAACCGAAATGGTAGTCCAATATCAACGAATTCAAACGTTTATAATTTTGACATGGATAAAATAACGTCAATAATATCCAGTTGGAACATAAAATTTGATGGCTCGCCATCAGGACTTAATGTTGTAGAATTTCTTTACCGAATTCGCTCTTTGACAGTTGATAATTTTAATGGAGATTTTGTTCCCATTGTCAAAAATTTGAATGTACTATTAACTGGTAAAGCCAAAGTCTGGTACTGGCGGTACAGAAAACAGGTAGAAACTTTTACCTGGGATGAATTTTGTGTAGCTATTAGAAGTCAATATCGAGATTTCAAATCTTCATTTGATATACGGGAAGAGATTAGAAACAGGAAAATGAAAGTTGGTGAGACGTTTGACATGTTTTTCGATTCGATTTCATTGATTATAGATCGTTTACCTTCACCAATGTCTGAAATGGAATTAATCGAAATTTTAACCAGAAACTTAAGGCCAGAAATTCGTCAAGATTTATTATATGTGCCAGTGCATTCAGTTTCTCACTTGAGAAAATTGGTACAAATGAGAGAAGCTTTCTTAAACGACGATCATGTTAAGAAAAACTTATCGTTTCGTAATAATAATGTAATGGCAAAAAGATATATTGCTGAGGTAGATGATATAAATAGTTCAGAAATTTTGGAAACTAACCACTCCACAGATTAAGAAGTTAATGCTATATTTTATATATTTACAAAATCGAATTCTACGTTGTTGGAATTGTAAAGGAACAGACCATTTGTGGTATGATTGTCTTGAAGAGAGGAAAATATTTTGTTATGGATGTGGAACAGAAAACATATACAAACCGCAATGTCCGAAATGTTCTGTGAAGAGAATTAAAATTTTAAAAAACTTGAAAGCTCTAGAAACAATGAACAGTCCAAAATAAATAATTTTGAATTACCTAAAGATGAATTTATAGAAAGTAAGAATTGTAAAGATATGAAAAGTGAGCTGATAGGACACCCAATTACTCCTTATAATAGAGAGGAGTTGAGCCAATGTAAAAGAAAGGATATAGAATTATCAAGGTTAATATATCCTAGATTACCATATCATTTAAGATTTGATTATTATATGAAAAGGCGCAATGAAATTTTTAATAATAAAGCAGAATTGAATATAAATAAAAGAAAACCGAAAAGATCTACTCGCCGAATAAGAGAATATTATAAAAAGCGCAGATTTTGTAGAAAATTTCTAGTATCAACTATTGTCAGTAATACGAAGGATCAGCGTTTTTATGCGAAAGTCTCCTTTTTGAATTATTGTGAATACGGATTACTTGATACAGGAGCAAACATATCCTGTATAGGTAGTGAACTAGCTATGCAAGATTTTTCAAAACTTAAAAACTTTAATAAATGTCGGTCTTCTGTAAAAACCGCAGATGGAAAGAGTCAAACTGTGACAGGTTGGTTAGCAGTTGAGGTTGAGTTTAAGGGTCAAAGACGCTTAATAAATCTTTTCATTATACCTTCTATTACACAACTTTTAATTCTTCGTATTGATTTTTGGAACGCATTTGGTCTTATACCAAATATTGTAGAGTCTGTAGATATTGTAGACAAATCGTCATTTGATCATTGTCCATCAGACATGATGCAAGATCCCCATGAAGTAAAGTCTTTAGGAACTGATAAGTCCAACACAAAAACCGATAAATCTGAATACCCTTTGACTCCTTATCAAAGGCAACAACTTGACGCTATTATTGCATTATTTCCATGTTTTGAAAATCAAGGTCTAGGAAGGACATCACTTATTAAACACGATATAGATATTGGCAATTCTAAACCCATTAAACAGCGATTCTATCCGGTTTCTCCAGCCGTAGAAAAACTTATGTTTGCTAAAATTGACAGGATGTTGGAATTAGGTGTAATTGAACTATCGCAATCATCTTGGAGCTCTCCAATGAGGCTTGTTATCAAACCTAATAAAGTTCGTCTCTGTCTTGATGCAAGAAAGTTGAATTCAGTTACTCAAAAGGATGCCTATCCGCTTCCTTCAATTGAGGGAATATTTTCAAGATTGCCCAAGGCTAATATAATATCAAAATTAGATTTGAAAGACGCGTACTGGCAAATAGCTTTGACTGAAGAGTCTAAACCATTGACAGCATTTACCGTACCAGGTAGACCATTATATCAATTCGTTGTTATGCCATTTGGTCTTTGCAACGCTCCACAAACATTGTGTCGTCTAATTGACGAGATAATACCACCTGATCTTCGAAATTGTGTTTTTGGATATCTCGATGATCTTATTATTGTTTCAGAAGATTTTCAGAGTCATTTAGCGGTATTAGTGAGAGTCGCTGATCAATTTAGGAAGGCGAATTTAACATTGAATATACCCAAAAGTAAATTTTGCGTTACTAATGTTCAGTACTTAGGATATATGATAGGCAACGGAGGTATTATGACAGACCCAGAAAAAGTTAGTGCTATTGTCAATTGGCCCGTTCCGAAGACATAAAGCAAGTTCGAGGTTTTTTAGGTCTTGCCGGATGGTATAGGAGATTCATCGACAATTTTTCAGATGTAGTTTTCCCAATATCGGAACTCTTGTCTACAAAAAAGAAATTTACTTGGACCACAGAGGCTCAAAAAGCCTTTGATAGAATAAAATTACTATTAACTACAGCTCCAGTACTTGTAAACCCAAACTTTGAAAATAAATTTTGTGTGCACTGTGACGCAAGTGATATTGGAATTGGCGCAGTTTTAGTTCAACAGGATGAACATGGAAATGAAAGGCCAATAGCTTTCATGAGTAAAAAACTTAACACCGCCCAAAGAAACTACAGTGTTACGGAACGTGAATGTTTAGCAGCTATTGAAGCTATTAAACGTTTTCGATGTTACCTCGAATTACAAGAATTTGAAATAATAACAGATCACTCAAGTCTATTGTGGCTTATGAAACAACCCGACCTTAGCGGACCACTCGCTCGTTGGGCATTTAAACTTCAACCATATAAGTTTACGATTAGTCATCGTAAAGGAAAGGACCATATTGTTCCTGACGCATTGTCGCGTAGCTGTTCCCACGATATTTCCTCACTAACATTAACGGAACCTGAAATTGATTTAAATTCGACACATTTTCTGGATGAAGATTACGTTACCTTGAAGGAAAAAGTTCTAGCTGATCAGAGTAAATACCCTGATATTAAAGTAATAGATAAATTCGTTTACATACGTACAGAACACTATAGAGGGGAAGATAACCAAGAAGAAAAATGTTGGAAATTATGGATACCATTGGAATTACGCACCAAAGTTATTAAAAGAGCTCACGATGATCCAATTTGTGCTCACGGTGATATGGTAAAAACAATCGATTTGATACGAAGAAATTTCTTTTGGCCAGGATTAGTTAAGGATGTTAGAGATTACGTTAGGAAATGCGATGTTTGTAAAACTACCAAAGCACCTAATATTAACCTTAAACCAGAAATGGGAAAACAAGCAATATCAATTCGTCCATTTCAAAGGTTATACATTGATCTGTTAGGACCGTATCCTAGAAGTAAATCAGGATATATAGGACTTCTAATAGTGTTAGACCATCTGACCAAATTTCATTGGCTATTTCCTATGCGAAAATTTACATCAACATTAATTATTGAGAATTTACAAAAACAAATTTTTCACGTATATGGTGTTCCAGAAGTTATTGTGAGTGACAACGGATCTCAATTTAGAGCAAATGATTTTAATGCATTTTTAACCAGCTACGGAATTCAACACATGTACACGGCTGTATACTCTCCACAAAGTAATGCATCGGAAAGAGTAAATAGATCAATAATAGAAGGAATTCGTGCATATTTGAAGAAGGATCACAAGCTGTGGGATGAACATCTGACAAAAATAAGTTGTGCTTTACGTAACTCCTATCATCAAGCGATTAAATGTACTCCCTATCACGCTTTGTTTGGACTAGACATGGTAACTCATGGTAGTTCTTATGGATTACTTAAGAATCTCAATTTACTTGATGTAGCATATCATATTTCTCGTGATGATAGTCTAAACTTGATTCGATGTAATTCAAGAAAGCATATTAAAGAGGCTTATGAAACAAATCGACAGCAATAAAATTTACGTACAAGACCACAAAATTTCCAAATAGATCAAGAAGTTTTCAGACGTAGTTTTGTTCAAAATAGTAGCAATAAAGAATTCAATGCCAAATTATCTCCTTTATTTATTAAAAGTCGTATTAAAGAGAAATTAGGTAACCATTATTATCTAATTGAGGACTTAAATGGCAAATCAGTAGGAACCTATCATGCCAAGGATCTTCGATTATAAACCGTTCTTTTTCTATCTAATAATTTTATGAAATTATAATTATTATCTAGTTTTGTAGTGTACGGTTTTAAAGAAAAAAGAAATAATCTTAATGTCATTATTCTGACACTCGCTTTAGTCGTTTGAACCACTGTAAAACCTTTTCCTTATATGTTAACAAGAACATAAACTGTTTGATCGCACAAAAGCTTAATACTTAATCTTGTCAACATGTTGCTAGCATACAGAAACATGTAGCCAATCAAATGTTTATAATGTAAAAGAGCAAACCAACATAAATATTTATTAGATCCTATATGATTTTTCCGGAAATTAAATATGAAAAGATTTTCCTAATATTCATTTTTTTTTAATATAATGCGAATATAAAATGTACTAACATTTAGCAGAAGAAATTTAGTTAGTACAGTACATACATGTATGTTGGTTATAGTGGCAATCATGTTTTATAATTTTTTGATTGTCAAGAGCTTAAACAAGCATTGAAGTTTACTTATACGTGTTTTCCCATTACACCCTTTTTCTGATTGCTAACAGAGGTTTCTTTACTACGAAAATTGAACAACTCGTTCATTTGGATTGAAACTCGGAGACTATAAGATAAAAAAAGAGAAAGCATAGCAAGAGTAATTATTTATTTAAAGAAAAAAAGTGAGTGATAATAAAATTTTCTTAATAACTTGTGATCTTGGGAAATCTGGAAATATTTAAAAGAAGGTATAGCATAGTGAATCAAATAAAGTGACATGAATATTATTTTAAAATAACCTAAAATTTTCTTGTGAAGTCTGGTGTACAAAATTTCAATTATTGGCCATAGCGCCCGGAATTTTCTTGGTGTCTATTGGGTTATATTCGGGACGTCCTAACGAGGAGGTAAATACACAGAAAAAAAAGAAGAATTTCTATAGGCATTGACACATTTCTTTTTAAACAGGTCCCGGGAATTCTATTTATTCTATTTAATTCTATTTTATTCTATTTTATTCTAATTTTTTCTTCAATTTAATTCGAACTCTACGAGCCGAAAAAAACTGTAATTCGGTGCTGTAAAAACCGTTAATGACAGTTATGTAACAGTTTCACCAACTTGCTTTATTATCTAAAATTTGTATCAATATGCTTAAGATATTTGTCTAAAATATTAAATTATAATCATATTAAATTATAATTATTGTTTCTAGAGATTATATTTGTTAATTTTCCATTATAATGAGTATTTTTTTTTGCAATTTAAAATGTTAAATTCTATAAAATCTAAACATTAGTAATACATTAATTCTATTATATATATTTGTTACAATAACTGACATGCCTACTGTAGTGATCATTCCAACTCAATCATTACAATAGTTTAGTCAATCTTTCGATTTCTATAATTTCGTTTTTTTTAAGTGTACTTATTCTCTTTCATAAAAACTGGTTTAGTATAAAACACATAAAATAGAAAGAAAAAAAAAGAAATAGAACCACAAAATACATTGTGATAATCACTTACAGTTGTAATGATCACATAACATGTCTGAAGCAAACCTTTTTCATATTTAATTTCATCTTATTAATTTTTTTTGTTTGTATAATGTAATTATTCCTAAAACTTATTGCAACAACATCTGAATTTATATTTTTAGTTATAAAAACGATTAATATTAGTATAATTAAGAATATATATATATATTCTATTGAAATATTGTAAAAATTGTAAGTGCAAGCATTATATATGGCATATTTATCTAGATCAAATTAATCAAATTTATTTAGTCAAATTTCCAGAAAATTCTACAGCAACAACAACATCCGTACCTCGAAATCTTGAAGGCCTTCCAGAAATCGATTACACGTATGTTTGGTGAGTGGTAATTTTATGTTTCACCCTAATATTTAATATGTTCATTAGTGATAATGATATCGAACATGTTTGATCAAACATAATCGATCGCTTAATTGAGTTGTTGTTATATATTTATAATCATTATCACTGATACAGTTGAAGAAAATACAGTTTAATTTATGCTTAAAATGCTTTCACTTAATTTTTTTCATTAGCTTAAATATTTTTTTTATAATTCTATTAATTATTTTTCCTAATTTTATGAATAAATCCTAAGTTAATAATTATGTATGAATAATTGAAGTATACAGTGTTTTCGTAGTTGAGTATTAGTTTTGGTGCAATAGATTATTTGGGGTCCTAATAAAATGACGTCCTTAGGGCCAAGGTTAGTGGCGGGTTTTGAGACAGGCGTATCAACCACACAAGATACCGCTTTTAACTTGGTTATATCAGTAAAATATGTCTTTTTGTATTTAAATTTATTTTGCTTTCGTTACAAATGACTGTAATCGGGCATTTGTTTTTTTTATAACATTACAGTCATTTCCAGTCCATTTAGAGTAAATTATATCTAAAAATAGGGAGTCTTTAATAAAAAAAAACTTCTGTACATGAACAGGGTTTTGTTATTCGAAGGACCTTACCCACACGCCCGACTGCTTGCTAGCGAATCAATGGCTCCCGCAGTCCTTTCGTAACAATCTCTTACAGCACTAATTCTTCTGCTAAATGGCGGATATTGGCATGCATTACAGATAATTAATATGGCATGTGTACATTACAATAGTCAGGATTACGACCTAGTTTCTTGCAATACATACATATGTTCTGTGTATTAATTTTATACATGAGTGGTGATAGGACCTTCAGTTTAAAGTAGACTTCACACGCCGAAAGTTTCAGAAACTTTTCATGACAATTCTTATTTTCTATCAGAGTTTTTGCCAGAAATGCGCTGAGAAGCAGTTGCCGATTGAAATATTTTCATATTTTCGTTTTGATTATCTGGTTATACCCTGGTTTTAGTGCAGAATTTTTGCAAACAATTATTGGAAATTATAGGGTCTTTCAAAAAGAGACTTTCGAACATTCACTGTAAGAAATACAACCATTTATTCAAGCAACATTTGTCAAATTAGTTGACATTTATTCACCATGAAAGGATAGACATGGATCGCAGATAACGAAGAATGTTTGCTTAAGGGGCTCCACAGAGTCAGTTGCGTAATTTTCATAGCAAAAATCATCTTCAGCGATGAGGGTCATTTCGTGATAACTTGGTACCTACGTGAATAAATAAAATTGTCGTGTTTGAAATTATAACACATGAAATCTAAAAGCGTTTAAAGCACACCGAAAAAGTCACTGTCTTGTGTACATTTTAAACTGGCAGCCTTATCGGTTCATATTTCTTTAAGAACGATGTTGGCCAGGACATCACTGCTAACGACGAGCTTTGTAGGCCAATGATGGCCATCTTCTTTTGGCCTGAATGGGATGATCTGGATAACAAAGACATGTAAGCTCAACAGAACGCAGCTACGTACCACACATCGCATGGCATATTGAATATTCTGCACAAGTGATTATCTCACATGGAAGTGACATAAAATGGCCAACGAGATCATGCTATTTTGACCCCCTTAGACTTTTTTGGTGGGGTTTTTATAAGTTGCAGGTAAGCCACAAACCATAGTGATCTTCAGGGCCATTATAATCCATGCTATTGAACAAATTCAGGCTGATTTATGCGCCAGAGTGATGTAAAACTGAACATTTTGGATGCCCTTTAACCACAGAAGTAGTGGCGAACATTTTAACGCGCACTTTTTCGAGTGTATGGGGTCGTATCTCGGCAATGGCATTACGAATGTTGGCGTTCAAATGCTCAATTTGGTCTCTGGTTTTTCGGTTTAACCAGATAATCAAAACGAAAATATCATAATATTTCTACGGCGACATCCTCTCAGAAGATTTCTGGCAAAAACTCTGAGAGCAAATAAAATTGCCATGAAAAGTTTCTCAAAAAATCTGTCATTCAGAGTCGACTTTAAGCTGTGGGTCCCGACACAAATTAATGCACACAACATAAGTGGTATGAGCAACTAGGTTGTAATCCTGACTGAAGGGTTGTAATTGCCAATTATGTTATGTTGTCGGCATAAGACTTTTCTTTAAGGCCGCCCGACAGAAAATAGTCCAACAGCGGTGTCAAAACGCAACTTCAACATTTGACGCAATATTCTGTTACGAAAATGAAAAATTTATATACTGGTGTTTTGCTTTTACATTGCTTAACATTAAAATTATAAACAGAAGTTATAAAAACAAAACAAACTTGTTTTCAAATTATCGTACTGCTTAATATAACAACAAACACCGGCATAAAAAATGGTACACAAGTAAACAAAAATACAACAACAAACACCAGCATAAAAACTTAAACAAGGGAACAAAAATACAACAACAAACGCTACAAGAATAAATAATAAAATAAAATTGTTTCAAGAATGATGTTTAAATTTATAGAGATTTCGAGAAGGCGAAGTCATGAACATTCGCCTTCAAGAACATTCATCAAACTGTTTACTCTGCTATATACAAGGCAAAGCAAAGCAGGCGACTGAGTTAGTAAAGTTCAGTTAGCTTTGTTTGAAGACGCGGTGTGTTTGAAGAGAGTAATCGTGGCTTGAAGATTTCCGTAACAAAGATCAGTCGCCCAATTATCTAGTAATTGTTATTGTTTATCCAAAGGGTGTAAACAGAGGAATAACGAAGAAAAGCAATTGTTGTTGTTTACATTAAGTTGTGAACAATGTGCGAATAATAAACACAAATTTATTTTTATTTTATTTGCAATCTACGAGCTCATATTTTAAACGATTTTAAAAGGTAAGAAGGTAACAATATTATAATGCAGTGCCCTCTATTGTCGTTAACACTTTGCATTTATAATTTCATATTTTTATCGATAATAATTAGGGATGTAAATGTGTCGAAAGCCATTATTAACAACAATAAATAACATAATATTAAACAAAATAATATAAAAAATAAAATAAAATAAGACTATGATTGTCCATTAAAATTAATATTAATTGTTGCAGTTATTAATTACGTATATAACATGAATATATTTCTTTCTTTTTTTTGATCATTTTTTAACACTCTGATTAATTTCTTTTTATTATTTTTTTAAATAATTTTTATTAATTTACAGTGTTAACACTGTGATGTGAAAATGATGGCAGAAATGTGTTTAAAAAAGTGAATTTTTTTCTTAATTGTTTAAACATTAAAGCAATCAAAAAATATTCATTTATTAACAATTATTGAACACCTTTAAAGCCTTATGCTGCTGGATAGCAGAAAATGATGACAGTTATGGGTTAAAAGAACATTTTTCATAATTATGAGAATGACTTGCTAACACCAAACCTTGTTCATTATGCCATACAAGGTTTACTTTCTACATCGTTTTAGAAGGAAATGAAAGGCTTGTTAGGCATGAGGCCAGGTTTTAAACCAGAGATCAGCGATGAATCGTTTTTTCGCTACTCATAAGTACTCATGAAATTTTAAATATAAGTGAGTCAACAATATTGAAATTTAACTACGCACCCTGATTCATTCGTACTCACTACAACATTGATTTATAAGTACATGTTACAATGAATATGAGTACAACGTTGAAATCAAACTCATACCATTCGATGTTTGATTCGTAAGCCTAATCATAAAACTTTAGAAAAATATGCTAATACTCGAATCATTCATAAAAATTTAAAGTCTTAGTTGTGGTGCAAAAAAGACAGAGCAGTAAGCAGAGCAAACACACAACATACGTAAATCATACTCATTTTGTGATTGTTGTTAAGTATAAACATGATGAGTACTTTAAACTTTGAATATGAGTAGAGGTTCCATGATATTAAAATAAGTATGGATAAGTATGAATAACTATGAAGTGTTCGTAGTCTAGTAGGTAGTGTGTTGGCTTATTATAGTATTTCTTCGGCGACTTCCTCTTAGCAGATTTCGGTCAAAAACTCTGAGAGTAAATAAAATTGCCATGAAAAGTTTCTCAAAAATCGGTCGTTCGGATTCGACTTTAAACATTAAGTCCCACCACTCACGATAAAATTAACACACACAACATAAGTGGTGTGAGAAACTAGGTCGTAATCCTGACTGAAGGGTTGTAATGACCAATTATGTATGTATTTGTGTATGCGTATAAGTATTAGAAATTGTGTGTGTGATTCGATTCTACTCATCTTTTTGAATACTCATTGCTGATCTCGGATTCAAAATTCAGCCCCCATAAAATTTATTTTTTAGTGACTTCATCTCACCAGACTTTCCGGAATAAAAATTCTGAGGGTAAAATAAAATTACGATTAAAAAGTATCTCAAAAAATTTCATATTGGGAGTCGACTTCATATTGTAAGTCCCGCCACCACTCATGTATAAAATTAACACATACACACAACATACAGTTTGCGTTATTTACATTTAGTTACATTTAAAAAAATATACATTAATAAATTACCGTTATTTTTATTTTAAAATTCTTTCATTGCAAGTTTTTAAAATTGAAACAAAAAAAATTTCAAAAAATTTCGAAATATTGTCAAAATTTTTTCGGGCACTCTCCTTAAGTGATAAAAAAAGTTGAGTTTGGTGATTGTTAGAATTTTATCCATAATGTACAGTTTCTTTTGCGGCTCACTGTAAATGGGTGTGAGAAGTTCGGTCGTAATAATGACTAAATGTATACAAGGATTCCCTGTTCCTCAGTTTCCCCGTTTCTTTTAATCCTTTAATCAGTTAGAGCAACTTCTTGCCTGGTACTTGATAAGCAGCGTAGATACACAGTATATGTAAATTTGCTGCTGCAACATTTTGGAATTGAAGTGACTCTAGTTCTTACCAAATGTTCTGGTTTGATAGGCGGTTACCATAACCACCTTGCACCTTGATGGTCTGACAAGACTGTAATCTATTCACAATAATTGTCAGCTTGAGGAATATCTAAACTATTTTCGGTCTTCCACTGCGTATAACTTTTAAAACTCCTATTTCACAGAAAGATTTCGGCCCCGGTTCAGCTGAGATCTATGTCTAGTTGTTTACGGTTGCCGAAATGAAAAGCGCTTTGAATTGGTATACTTGGCGAAAATGTTAGAGAAGTTAGGAGGCGCAAAGTCAATATATACTTTTACTGGACAGTTATGGTGGCAAGCGATTTAGGTCTCCTATCATTCTACACAGGAATAGCTTAAGGACAGTAGTCAAGCTTCTAAACGAACATTCTAAAATCAGGAAACATTTGAACGCTTCAAATTCAAATCAAATTGGAGAAAGAAGCATGGAATTTAACAAAATACAGGTGGTCCAATATATGTGGTTGCCAAATTTGAACACTACTGTGTCAACCACAGTAGTAGTTTTTCCTTGGAAAAACCAAGGAACTACTTAAGTTCGACAAAAGAACGGTAGTAGGAAATGAAAAGTTGCACAAACTGGCACGGAAGACATGGGAGATGTCTCGAGGAAGAGTCGATAGAGGGGATATATGTATGCGCTTCTAAAAGAATACTTTTTAAAATTGGAACAAAGCAGCATGGAATTCAACAAACCTTAGACGGTTCAACATATTTGGTTGCCGAATTTAAAAACTGCTGTGTTCAGCTGTAGACGGCAGGAAAACTATGGAACTACTTGAGTTCGACAAGAGAATGGTTCGCACTGTAATAGGAATTCTAAAGGGACAATGCGCTTTTGACAGTTTTGCTAAAAAACTTGGTCGGTCCCGCAAGGATTAGGTTAAGTCAGGTTAAAGTACGTGTACTTGTCAATCAAGACAAGTACAGTACCCTGAGGTCGAATTGACCCATTGTACATCGTCCTAGTTTCTCACACCACTTTATGTTGTGTGTGTTAATATTATACATGAGTGGTACAGTTTAAAGTCGACTCCGAACGACAGATTTTTGAGAAACTTTTTCATGGCAATTTTATTTACTCTCAGAGTTTTTTCCAGAAATCTGCTGAGAAAAAGTCGCCGAAAAATACTTTTTGTATTTTGTCTTTGATGTCTGGCCTGGGGCTCGAACCCCGGCTTTGCGTCTAATAAGCCAACACACTACCTACTAGACTACGGCGACTTCTCCCGCAAGGATTACTGCAACAACTGACAGAATATGGTAGCAACATAATCAGTACAAACACCTTTTATGTGAGTGCCCTGCACATCAAAACAGACGTCATTGGTTTTTGGGTGACAGAAAGCTTAAAGATCTTAGCATGATGGTGAACGTGCCACTAAGTCAAATGGCCGGTTTCATACAAAGCTCAATGTTATTCAAATCCAGCACTAATGGATTATAGCAGGGGGCTAAACTTACACTGGGTAACAAAATGGCGCATATAGGTCACCCAGTGAACTTGCTAGAACGTCTAAAAATTTCGGCATGCTGGTGAACGTGTCACTACGGCAACTGGCCGATTTCATACGGAGTTCAGATCAACCACCAACAACGGACTTTTCTGGATAGTACAATGCACCATATAAGCCATCGAGTGAACTTGTCTGTGAAGGGCAAGCTACCTGCTAACCTAACCTAACCTAACTTAATTTAAATAGCCATGAATATGAATCTTTAATCCGTCATTAGGTTTTAACATTAAATTGGAGGGGACCAGTCAGTCATGAATAAAAAAATTAATGCATCCAACATGGGCAATATAAATGGACAGGCCGTGATCCTTACTAAAGGGTTGTAAAGGCCAATAATGTATTGCGAATTGGTCGAATTGAAACAATCGAAATTGTTGTGCCTGACGTCTAAACCTCGGATACAAAAAACAGAAATTCGTTTTTCTTTACCTTCTAGTCTTTTAATTTTTTTAATAAAAATTTGTTCAACCTGCTAACAAACCAAGCCTGTAATTAAAAGCTCCAAGAACAACAATAACAATGTAAAAAAAGTAATCAGTTATTCGGTTTTTTTTTCTATGTATTGTACCAGAAAATAGTTTTGGTTGTACAAACATTCCATTGAATGAAAGGAAAACTTTTTTGTTGCAACAATTTTTCTTGTAGAATGAACACATGAACAAAATACAGGGAGGGGAGTGGTGCGAGGTAGTAACTTCTATACAATACACTACAGGAAATTCATTATTATTCCATTATGCAAATCTTTTGAGTAGCAGCCAGTAACGGCAATCACTACAACTATAACGTTACTTGCAAAACAACAGTACTGCTAACAGTAAAGAAAAGTATTAAGGAATAATAAATATACATACATACATACGTGTATCTACATATGTATATATTATATATGTATACATATTTATATATGTGAATATGAGTGTTATTGCAAAAGTGTGATGGTTTTTACTGCAGTTTGGGTAAAAGTTCTGTTAGGTTTTTTGCTGTGCATGAAAGTGGAAACTAACACAGAAAAGGGACTTTATAAAGGCATTAAGGGGTTCCGGTGTTAAACATTTTCATTTTATACGGTTCGCTGCTGTACATATAATATCACGCAGTCCTAGCTTTTCTAAGATCAGTGATCTTCAAATGTTGTTTGGTTGGCTTCTAGGGACTTGATGATTACTTTCTTGTGATTTTGACCATAGCGCTTCCTGCTGACAGTGTAGCCGATATTTGCACTCCGACTGAATTCCTATCACATTAGAGGTATGTTCCCATCATGCCTGTATGAAGCAAAAGGCCATAAGTCACAGCAATCCTCAGAGTCATTATAATCCATGCTACTGGATAAATTCAGGTTGATTTTTGCGCCAGAGTGATGGAAAATTGAACGCTTTGGATGCCATTTAACCGCTAAAGTAGTGGCAGACATTTGAATGAGTTTTTGTTGGCAGAGGGTAGAGAAGAAGTCGCCGAAAGAAATATTTTTCATGTTTCGTTTTGTTCGAGACGTCTGAAAGCTGGCATTTGAAGTACAGACTCTCGTCTAATAAGCCAACACAATACCTGCTAGACTATGGCGACTCCGTATACAAATTCAGATTTTACAAATTCACGTATAAAAGGAAAGTATACTAATTTTCTAAGCTTTCGTAGGGCATTTTTCATCTCACAATCCTTCTGATTAATTTTAAAATGAAACAAAAGCCAATGGAAAAGAAAAATATTCACCTATGTGAGCTCAGGGTTTGTTGCTGCCTAGTTTTTCAAAATCAGGGATGTTCTTTTGTCCTCTTCTAGGGGCCTGATGATTTCTTTCTTGTGATTATACTATAGCACTTCCTGGTAACAGTGTAGCCAATATCTGCACTCCGGCATTAAAGGTATGTTCCCATCATTCCTGTATGAAGCAAAAGGCCTCAAAAAACTGAGAGCGTTCGCACGACATTTGGATCTACGTTCCGGATCGACCCGATTACACATCGGCCAAGGACTGTGAACCCAGCGAAAGCTCTTTCAACCAGAAGTTTTTTCTCAAGGCAGACACTTCCGGAGACAGCAGTAGAGCTGTTACAATAAGAACAACAACAAACTGAGGGAATATATTTTTTGGTTTTGTGTCCGCTCCAGCTTTTCACCATTGCAGCTATTTCCGAATCGATCTGCGTTTTTAAAATATATAAGCTGAGCTGCTTAGGAAAGTTAAGTAGATAAAGTTGTGGTTCACCAGGGCAACACCTTCGCAGTCGATTGCAAGTAGTCTCCCATAGAAATATGTCCAGGCATGGCAGTGGCCTTTCTGCTGTCGAGTTCATTGGCATTCTCTGACATTTAAACACAACATTGAGGCTTTGGTCGGCGTAGTCTAGTAGGTAGTGTGTTGACTTATTAGACGTAAAGCCAGGGTTCGAGCCCCAGGCCAGATATTAAAATAAAATACAAAAAGTATTTCTTCGGCGACTTCCTCTCAGCAGATTTCTGGCAAAAACTCTTAGAGTAAATAAAACTGCGATGAAAATCTGTCGTTTTGTCGTTTTTGGCCCTGTGTGCGGCCTAAGTGTGTCCGCTCATGACTCCATCGAGGGTACAGCCACTTCTACCTACCTAGCTACCTATCCATATCGGGCCAGATTTGTCTTGTCTCTGTACAAGTGGTTTCTTTATTCCATCTGTGCTTTGCAAACTATTTAAATTTGTGTGTTGGCCCTCTGCAGAAGTACATTAATCCATATTTGATGTACTACATACATACATAATTGGTCATTACAACCCTTCAGTCAGGATTAAGACCTAGTTTCTCACACCACTTATGTTGTGTGTGTTAATTTTATACATGAGTGGCGGGACCTACAGTTTAAAGTCGACTCCGAACGCCAAATTTTTGAGAAACTTTTTCGTGGCAATTTTTATTTACTCTTAGAGTTTTTGCCAGGAATCTGCTGAGAGGAAGTCGCCGAAGAATACTTTTTGTATTTTGTTTTGATGTCTGGCCTGTATTTGATGTACTGGCTTTTGAAAAAATCGACACTGCCGCGTGATCTGGATCAGTAGGAAAATACTTGTATGACGTACTGTCTAAAATCTTCGTTGTGTAAACAGATTCAAGAGCGAATTCAGGTTTAGTGCGTTTGTGGTCGCAATCCTGAGTAACGGATTGTAATGACCAATTAAGTAATAATATTAATATTGGACCTGACATTTTATGTCCAAATATGGGTCGTTCATCAAAATCATCAAATGAAATTCCTAGACCACCGAATACCTACCTTCATAGACCACCATATTCATCGCAAATATATACAAGTTTTCAGACAGAACTCTTAAAAATTTTTAAGTTTTTTCATTCGGTTTTCTTTGCTCTTTCACGTCTCACTATTGACTGACTATACAGGACTGACTGACAGCATTATTATCTACCTTTTTATTCTGTTTCACTTCGTGTCTGGTAATTTTGTTATCTTTCTTTAAGCGTTCTTGTTGGAGTACCGTACGATGTTTGTATTTTGTTGCTGTCTGTTTGTCTTGTTTATTTGTATCCGTTTAAAGGTATACACATAGCAAATGGGTATATCCAGACAATAGTTTCAAGCGCTTGTAATGCATTGTCTCTATGCTGATTTCACTGCCACTTGTTTCAGCAACATTTCTAGGACAATCGACTCATAATCGAAAATATTTTCGGGTGCAAAATTATTTCCAAGTCTACCCTGTCGTTCGTTATACACTGTTGTCTTGTTAAGCTTATTCAGTTGCTTCATGAAATTCTGTGATATTGATGCAGTTGGAGTTGCTAAAACAAAAGTGTTTCTGAATGAATTGGACGTAGTGATGTTATTGCAGAAGTTGAAAGAACTTGTGTTTATGTTTACAGCGTCAACATTGTTAACCTCATGGCCACATGCAATCTTAATAATTTTCCATCTCTTTCTATCATTCTCCTATTCATTCTTTCTTTCATCGAAAAAAAAAAGATTGGAAAATAAAACAAACGGTGTTTATTAACACTGGTTGGTCTATAACACATACTCGTACATGTATACAGGGTTTATCATGAACAATCATTCCTTTACAGTCGATTCCTTTACAGTGTATTCCCTTACATGCACACTCATATTCATACATTCATATCTACAAATGAAAGGTAGTGATTTTTCACAGGAATTTTTCTCTGTTTTTTTTCTGTTGCATATGTTGCTCGTCCTTATATATTATTTTTAGGTAAACTTTTCTTTTAGAATTTCGTTCGTTTTTTTGTTATTAACAGCCTGCAATTATATATACCAGTGTTAGTTTTTTATATCCTTCCTTTTGTGTTGCTGTTATTGTTGTTTTATTATAATTTTTTACATACACTACATACATGCACATGCAGTCTAACACTCATTCATTCATTTATTCATTCATTAAGTTACGAACACATCAATGCTTTGATTTACCCAAAAGACACTGATACTCTCAATGCATAGTTAGTGGCAGCAACACCATCTTGATTATTTGTAAAACATGTATGGAAGTTCTCGTCAAACATGGTTGTTTGAATGTTGCCCTACTTTACAGTATAACATGAAATCTCCCACTATGCCGTACGCAGAAACGCATCAATTCTGTTCCACTAGATTTTCAATATCACGTTGACAATGGATTTTATATTAGTGCAGAATTTTTGCAAACATTTATTGGAAATTATAGGGTCTTTCAAAAAGGGACCTTCGAACTTTCACTGTAAGAAAAACATGCATTATTGTTCAAGCAATATTTGTCAAATTAGTTGGCATTTGTTCACCATAAACGGATAGACATGAATCGCAGACAATGAAGAATGTTTGCTTAAAGGACTCTACAGGGTCAGTTGCTTAATTTTCATAGAAAAATCATCTTCAGCGATGAGGCCCATTTCGTGCTAAATAGGTACGTGAATAAATAAATTTGTCCTGTTTGAAATGATACCACATGAGGTCTGAAAGCCTTTAAAGTATACCGAAAAAGTCACTGTTTGGTAAGCATTTTAAGCTGGCAGCCTTATCGGTTCGTATTTCTTTAAGAACGATCTGCTAACGCCGAGCTTTGTAGGCCAATGATTGCCATCTTCTTTGGCCCTCAATGGGATGATCTGGATACCAACGACATGTCGCTTCAACAGAATCCTGCTACGTGCCACACTGCGCATGCCATATTGAATATTCTGCACCAGTTATCATCTCACGTAGACGTGATATAAGTTTGCCAACGAGATCCTGCAGTTTTAAACCCCTTAGCCTTTTTTTGGTGGGGTTTTTGTAAGTTGCAGGTATATGCGAATAAGTTACAAGCAACAGCTATCTCCAGAGCCATTATAAATTCAGGCTGATTTATGCGCCAGAGTGATGGAAAATTGAACATTTTGGGTGCCCTTTAAACACAGAAGCAGTAGCGGGTATTTGAACCAGTTTTTGTCGGTGATTCTGACGTCTATGGTGAAAAGTTTTGTCTTCGCATCCCTTAATTGTGTGCCACTAAACTCATTAAGTCTTTTCGAGGTTGAATAATTTTCAAAAGTTAAGAATCTTCAAGTCATTGAAACTACAAGGGAAGTCGCCGTAGTCTAGTAGGCAGTGTGTTGGCATATTAGATGTAAAGCCAGGGTTCGAGCCTCAGGCAGACATCAAGACAAAATACAAAAAGTATTTCTTAGACGACTTCCTCTCAGCAGATTTCTAGCAAAAACTCTGAGAGTAAATAAAATTGCCACGAAAGAATTTCTCAAAAATCTGTTGTTCGGAGTAGACTTTAAACTGTAGGTCCCGCCACTCACGTATAAAATTAACACACACAACATAAGTGGTGTCAGAAACTAGGACGTTGTACAATGATTCAATTCGACCTCCGGGAACTGTACTTGTCTTAATTGACAAGTACACGTCCTCTAACCTAACCTAACCTATGTAGATAGGAAGTTGCTAAAAGAAAAAATTTTTTTTTATCGTTTTGTTCGAGACTTCTGAAAGCTGGGATTTGAACTACAGACTCTTGTCTAATAAGCCACTACTACTAACTGCTAAATTATGGCGATTTCTTTTTGTGTGCCTGTACAAATTCTGATTTTAAAAATTCTGGAACGTATACAAATTTTCTAAGATTTTGTAGGGCATTTTATTTTCCATATGCAATCCTTACATCTCACAATCCTTGTGATTCATTTCAAAATGAAACAAAAGCCAAGAGGGAAGAAAAAAATATTCAACTATGTGAGCTCAGCGTTATTTTTCCTTTCTTTACCTCTTTATTTAACAGGAAGTTCAAAAATTAACAATCAGAACAACAACAACAACTACTACAACTACGGGAAAATGCTACAACTAAAGAAAACGTGTGTACGAGTATATGAATGCAGACGATTGTAGAAAAGAAGCAACACATCAACCTGCTTCAAATAAAAGTTTTCCGTTAGCATAACAATTTTTTTTCCCTCTCTAGCGCTCGTATAAATGCATGTGTGTGTGTTATAAACATGAGTTTTTTTAAATTTTTTTTTTATTTTTGCAACACAGAGTTTCCATTTTTCTCTTTCGCTTTCTCTCTCTCTCTCTCCTTCTATTTTGCGATTATTATACAAAAGCGTCAATGTGTTAAATTGTTTATTGTTGGCTGGTGTATTGTTTGGTTTTTATTTTCTCTGCTTCTTTTTTTTTTATAAAAAAAAAAAAAATTAAAAAAATATTACAATAAAAAAACAAACAAAGACCATAAAATTAACTTTATATGCATTCGTATGGTACAGTGGTGGAAGAAATTGTAGCTACTAAGTTCTTTATGAAAACTAAACAATAATTTTTTTTATTAGACAACAACAATTAATCGTTTTTTCGCTACTCATAAGCACTCATGAAATTTTGAATAAAAGTGAGACAACAATATTGAAATTTAACTACTCTGATTCATTCATACTCAATACAACGTTGATTTATAAGTACGAGTTGCAATGAGTATGAGCAGAACGTTGACATCAAAATCATACCATTCGAAATATGTTTGATTCAAAAGCCTACTCATTTAGATACATACTTAGTTACTTACAGTACTTTTCTCTCAAATACTCTTAAGGCTGCTGCATCGGTGCTTAAAAGGGTCCATGCATCTGCGCCTTAAAGAAGCACGGGTAGGATGAGCGTCTTGTAGAGTATTATGTTTGTCGTACGAGAGAGGTCTCGGCTACTCAATTGCCTATTGAGACCATAGTAGCACCTGTTGGCAAGAGTGATCCTGCGTTTGATCTCCAGACTGACATCATTTTTGGTGGTAACGGCGGAGCCAAGATAAATAAATTCCTTGACTGTATCAATAGTATAGTTATCGGCCGTAATTTGAGAATCAATACGCCGCACGTCTCTACTTGTCGATAACATATACTTTGTTTTGCCCTCATTTACTGCCAGACCCATCTTTGTAGACTCCCGTTCAATAGCACTAAAGGCATCAGTAACATCTCACTTGGTACGCCCTCTGATGTTAATGTCGTCAGCGTACGTAAGCAACTGGACGCTTTTGTGAAAAATAGTGCCATTGCGATGCACTTCCGCCTTTGGCAGAACACTCTCCATGACGACGTTGAAGAGATCGTATGATCGCCTTGTCTGAAACCTCGCACGGTATCAAAAGGTTCGGAGAGGTCTATTCCTACATTGACGTAGCTGTAGGAATTGCTCAACGTCATTCTGCATAGCCTTATCAGCTTCGCAGGTATACCGAGCTCAGACATTGCGGCAAAAACATGATCCCTTATGGGACTATCGAAGGCTGCCTTATAGTCGACAAAAAGATGGGGTGTGTCGACTTGTTTTTCGTGGGTCTTTTCCAAAATTTGGCGCTGGTCGATGGTGGACTTGCCAGGTCTGAAGCCGCACTGATAAGGTCCAATCAGTGTTTTGACGAGTGGCTTCAGTCGTTCACACAATACGCCTGTAAGACATTTAGATTCATAACTTTAGAAAAATACTTATAATACTTATAAATGATTTGAGTGCCTTCGTTCGTACGCGAAACATACTTATTTTGTGATTCTTGTAAATTTTGAGTCATGGAAAGTTGAAATCAATATGAATATGTTGAGTAATTCAAACTTTGAATATGAGTAGAGGTTCCATGATATTAAAATAAGTATGAATGCGTATCAGTATCAGTATCAGAAATTATGAGTGTGATTTGATTCTACTCATCTTTTTGAATACTCATTGCATATTCCAGCTCAGACATCTGGAACAAAACAAAATAAGAAAATAAATGTTCATTTCGATGACTTCCTCTCAGCTGTCTTCGGGCAAAAACTCTGTGAGTAAATAAAATGTGACTTGAAAAGTTTCTCCGAAAATCAGTCGTTCCGAATCGATGTTAAGCCTTGGGTACAGCTGCCAGATTTGACGATTTATCGTCATTTTGACGATTTTGAGCACCAAAAATATCATATTGACGATTTGACGATTTATGCCCTTATTTTGACGATATTTAAAAACTAAAAATTTACATCATATTCTTTACTTTAGTACATTAAAAGCCACTTTAAGCTTTGCATTTACTTTGCAATTGTTACTAATCAAATTTTCCATCAACACATTCAGCAGGTATTTGAATCCTTCTTTGTTCACCCTATAATATTCCTGGAGTCTGTAAAGGACACATGATTTAACGTCAAACATAAATATTTTAGTATGTATAATTCTTACTTTATCTCAGAGAGTGAAAGTTTCTCCTCTTCTAGCACCAAAAAACGAAGATATACGCTACATATTTTTTAATATTAGTATTTTTCTTTGAAAAATTGTTGAGATGTAATTCACAATAAAAAGTTTTGTTTATACAGCATTTATAACTAATTCACAATAAAAACTTTTACTCCCAATATTTTCGTAATACCGATTTTTTTGTTATGGTAAAAAAAGTTTACTCCCAAATAACTTATTCCCATAATATTCACGATAGGGGTGATTAAGTTGAACTTAATATTATAATATTATCAACGATTTAAAATAATAATTTCACTGATTTAAAGTGTGACTTAACAGGGATAATTATTGAGTAACTATAACACGTATTTAAATTTGTTCAGTTCCTAGTGACGGTAATACTGTTATAAATAAAGTTGTTGTGGCAGCACATTATTTCTATGCTAGTGCTAATAAACGTATGAAAATAAACATTAAATCGTTCTATTTAAAAATAGCAACAAAATATATTGTAATGAAAAGCAAAACACTCTTACCAAATTATTGCCATATGTGTGCAATTCTGGAACATTCAAAAATAGTTCACGTATTGATTGAAAAATACATTTATGACAGTAAATATATCCAATAAATTTCGAAAAACTTACAGTTTGGTTTGTATTTTGGGCTGGCGGAAATATCGGTCCATATTTCTATGAAAAAGCGGTGAACACTATAAGCCAATGATTACAAAATTCTTTTGGCCTGAATTAGATGATCTGGCCACCAGCGGCAAATGGTTTCAATAGAACGACGCTACGTGTCACACAGCTCATGCCACGTTGCATATCATGCAGCAGCGATTTGAAGGCATGTTAATTTCACGTTGAGGTGACCTTAGCTAATTTGAGGAGTTTTCTTGAGTTGCATTTGTATGCGTATAAGCCGCAAACTACAGCTGTTCTCAAACTTAACATAACCAATACCATCAATAAAACTTGGCCTGATATCATGGAAAATTAGACGTTTTGAATGTGATCCACCGAGACAAAAGTCTGTCATGGACTTTTAAACAGTGTTATATTCCACACATAATTGCTATTTCAAATGAATAAAAATATCAGTGATATCCAACACACACTTTCCTTTACTTAAACTAAATAGGAAGCGTTTGGAAATGAGAGTTTATAGCTTTGAATATTCATTAGATTGGAAGATGGATAGTCACCGGCAGCCTATTCACTTCTGACATGAGACCATTAGACCCTCTGGACCATTTAAAAGTTTATATTTAAAAATGCAATAAAACAAAAACGGTTTGAAATTTTGCTAAATAAATTTTATATGATGCGAAGATGTTTAAGATACAGACTATGAAGATACAGGTCATGATGTTTTACCTACTAGAATAGAGCCTAGAGTTGCATAGAATCATTTAGCTTAATTCCAAATTTATGGGGTATACTTTCTTTTTAATTGTATTTGAAATATATTACTCATACGCGTCATATTACATGTACTGGAATAGTTACCCTGAAAAGTACGCAATAAAAAAACTTCGATTTTGTCATGTATGAAACTAATGTAATTAAATATAACTCATACGTCACATATGTTCTCTGCATTATGAATTTTACATACATATTAAATATGAGCATAATGTGAGTAAATATAAATTTTCATAAATTTATTGTACTGCTCCGTTTGAAAATGGATTTTTATTTCATTTATATGGCTGCCGCGGTTGCCCCTAGCTCCCAGATTTATGCCCTTATTTTGACGATTTTAAAAATTAAAAACTTACATCATATTCTTTACTTTAGTACATTAAAAGCCACTTTTAAGCTTTGTATTTAATTTGAAATTGTTTTCTATTGGAAATTTATGTTATTTAGTAAAAACAAGGAGTAAAGTATTATATTTTTAAGTTACTTTCGAATACCTGTGATGATTTTTCTGTATTTTATTCCTTTTTAACCCCTTAAAAGCTTGAAAATTCACAACTCCCAATTGACCACATACGGATTTTCTGACCAAAAAAGACGAGCGTTATGTAGGAATATATGATATTCGGTAAGGGAAGTCCCCTTTTGCAACGATGCTCCAATGATTCAATGGAGTTGGATACACTACCGTCATTAACGAGATGCTATGGCCTCTCCTGTACATGGTCGAGAAACTGCAGAATAGACGTTGAGGCACTAACCCATACATAAGAGTAGTATTCCGTTCAGATGAGAAGAAAGGAACTGAAAAATATGTCAGCATTTTACACTAATTTTTCATGCTCAGAACATCAAAAGCTTCTGATTCCCTAATACCTATGCCGCCCATAGATATAAATGATGTAATGTTATTTCTGCGCTTATGTGTCAATAAACAACGCTGAGATAGATTTTTTAAATCTTAAAAAATTTATTTCCTGAAAATGATATAAAATTTCTCCATTTTTTTTTGGAAAAAAAAATATTAAATGAAGATGAGGACGCTAACTTTTAATTTCCAATAAATTCTCTGTTTTTTTTTTTTTTTTTTGATACATATATATATTGACTTTATATGTTTTACTACAATAGAAATAATTATGGTTTTTAAAAATTTTTAATTTATTTATTTATTTTTCCTGACGATTTTTTGACGATTTTAATAAACGTCTTTGACGATTTTGACGATTTTTTCTAAAATATTTGACGATTTGGTGCCTCATTTATCCGGCAGCTATGCTTGGGTGCCTCCACTCATGGATAAAATTAACACACACAACATAAGTGGTGTGAGAAACTAGGTTGTAATCCTGACTAAAGGGTTGTAATGACCAATTATGTATGTATAAGAAAGTTTCTAAGGAGGGTGTTAACTGCTATACGAAGCTACTCAGCATCTTGCATTACCACCTTATTTGCAATCTCATCGCCCTATACGTAGCAATGTTACGGAACTCAGTGCATTACAACCATATACCTGGCCAAATGCTTTTTCACGGCCTTCCAGCAGAATGAATTCAAAGTTGAGTGTGACTATCTATATAGACGGTATCCATTAATCAGCCAGCTTCACATTATCCCCAAAGTAGACTGCATCATATGTGTCAGGAGCCCGTAAGCTTAAGATAGCTCATGCCTTCCTATTCAGAAATACCACAGAAGACAGCTTTTAGAAATCACATACCCTTCCCAAGCCGTCAACGTTCGTATGCCCACTTAATTGTCTTTGCAAAATATGCTCCAATTTTGAGAGAGAAGGCCCCTATAGCCCCTTCTACATACTTTACAAGCTGTTTTCCTTTAAGCACAGCAACCTATCATAGGTAAAATAGAAGGAAAGTTTCTATCTCCTGATTTAGGCGTGTTTTTTTATTGCAATTTTTTTGATTTTGGTATGCGAAGCTACAAGCTCAGTACCAAATGGTATGACAATGCATTTGTCCCTATTATTGCTCCCAACACTGTATATATATATATATTATTAGACAACAACAATTAATCGTTTTTTCGCTACTCATAAGCACTCATGAAATTTTGAATAAAAGTGAGACAACAATATTGAAATTTAACTACTCTGATTCATTCATACTCAATACAACGTTGATTTATAAGTACGAGTTGCAATGAGTATGAGCAGAACGTTGACATCAAAATCATACCATTCGAAATATGTTTGATTCAAAAGCCTACTCATTTAGATACATACTTAGTTACTTACAGTACTTTTCTCTCAAATACTCTTAAGGCTGCTGCATCGGTGCTTAAAAGGGTCCATGCATCTGCGCCTTAAAGAAGCACGGGTAGGATGAGCGTCTTGTAGAGTATTATGTTTGTCGTACGAGAGAGGTCTCGGCTACTCAATTGCCTATTGAGACCATAGTAGCACCTGTTGGCAAGAGTGATCCTGCGTTTGATCTCCAGACTGACATCATTTTTGGTGGTAACGGCGGAGCCAAGATAAATAAATTCCTTGACTGTATCAATAGTATAGTTATCGGCCGTAATTTGAGAATCAATACGCCGCACGTCTCTACTTGTCGATAACATATACTTTGTTTTGCCCTCATTTACTGCCAGACCCATCTTTGTAGACTCCCGTTCAATAGCACTAAAGGCATCAGTAACATCTCACTTGGTACGCCCTCTGATGTTAATGTCGTCAGCGTACGTAAGCAACTGGACGCTTTTGTGAAAAATAGTGCCATTGCGATGCACTTCCGCCTTTGGCAGAACACTCTCCATGACGACGTTGAAGAGATCGTATGATCGCCTTGTCTGAAACCTCGCACGGTATCAAAAGGTTCGGAGAGGTCTATTCCTACATTGACGTAGCTGTAGGAATTGCTCAACGTCATTCTGCATAGCCTTATCAGCTTCGCAGGTATACCGAGCTCAGACATTGCGGCAAAAACATGATCCCTTATGGGACTATCGAAGGCTGCCTTATAGTCGACAAAAAGATGGGGTGTGTCGACTTGTTTTTCGTGGGTCTTTTCCAAAATTTGGCGCTGGTCGATGGTGGACTTGCCAGGTCTGAAGCCGCACTGATAAGGCCCAATCAGTGTTTTGACGAGTGGCTTCAGTCGTTCACACAATACGCCTGTAAGACATTTAGATTCATAACTTTAGAAAAATACTTATAATACTTATAAATGATTTGAGTGCCTTCGTTCGTACGCGAAACATACTTATTTTGTGATTCTTGTAAATTTTGAGTCATGGAAAGTTGAAATCAATATGAATATGTTGAGTAATTCAAACTTTGAATATGAGTAGAGGTTCCATGATATTAAAATAAGTATGAATGCGTATCAGTATCAGTATCAGAAATTATGAGTGTGATTTGATTCTACTCATCTTTTTGAATACTCATTGCATATTCCAGCTCAGACATCTGGAACAAAACAAAATAAGAAAATAAATGTTCATTTCGATGACTTCCTCTCAGCTGTCTTCGGGCAAAAACTCTGTGAGTAAATAAAATGTGACTTGAAAAGTTTCTCCGAAAATCAGTCGTTCCGAATCGATGTTAAGCCTTGGGTACAGCTGCCAGATTTGACGATTTATCGTCATTTTGACGATTTTGAGCACCAAAAATATCATATTGACGATTTGACGATTTATGCCCTTATTTTGACGATATTTAAAAACTAAAAATTTACATCATATTCTTTACTTTAGTACATTAAAAGCCACTTTAAGCTTTGCATTTACTTTGCAATTGTTACTAATCAAATTTTCCATCAACACATTCAGCAGGTATTTGAATCCTTCTTTGTTCACCCTATAATATTCCTGGAGTCTGTAAAGGACACATGATTTAACGTCAAACATAAATATTTTAGTATGTATAATTCTTACTTTATCTCAGAGAGTGAAAGTTTCTCCTCTTCTAGCACCAAAAAACGAAGATATACGCTACATATTTTTTAATATTAGTATTTTTCTTTGAAAAATTGTTGAGATGTAATTCACAATAAAAAGTTTTGTTTATACAGCATTTATAACTAATTCACAATAAAAACTTTTACTCCCAATATTTTCGTAATACCGATTTTTTTGTTATGGTAAAAAAAGTTTACTCCCAAATAACTTATTCCCATAATATTCACGATAGGGGTGATTAAGTTGAACTTAATATTATAATATTATCAACGATTTAAAATAATAATTTCACTGATTTAAAGTGTGACTTAACAGGGATAATTATTGAGTAACTATAACACGTATTTAAATTTGTTCAGTTCCTAGTGACTGTAATACTGTTATAAATAAAGTTGTTGTGGCAGCACATTATTTCTATGCTAGTGCTAATAAACGTATGAAAATAAACATTAAATCGTTCTATTTAAAAATAGCAACAAAATATATTGTAATGAAAAGCAAAACACTCTTACCAAATTATTGCCATATGTGTGCAATTCTGGAACATTCAAAAATAGTTCACGTATTGATTGAAAAATACATTTATGACAGTAAATATATCCAATAAATTTCGAAAAACTTACAGTTTGGTTTGTATTTTGGGCTGGCGGAAATATCGGTCCATATTTCTATGAAAAAGCGGTGAACACTATAAGCCAATGATTACAAAATTCTTTTGGCCTGAATTAGATGATCTGGCCACCAGCGGCAAATGGTTTCAATAGAACGACGCTACGTGTCACACAGCTCATGCCACGTTGCATATCATGCAGCAGCGATTTGAAGGCATGTTAATTTCACGTTGAGGTGACCTTAGCTAATTTGAGGAGTTTTCTTGAGTTGCATTTGTATGCGTATAAGCCGCAAACTACAGCTGTTCTCAAACTTAACATAACCAATACCATCAATAAAACTTGGCCTGATATCATGGAAAATTAGACGTTTTGAATGTGATCCACCGAGACAAAAGTCTGTCATGGACTTTTAAACAGTGTTATATTCCACACATAATTGCTATTTCAAATGAATAAAAATATCAGTGATATCCAACACACACTTTCCTTTACTTAAACTAAATAGGAAGCGTTTGGAAATGAGAGTTTATAGCTTTGAATATTCATTAGATTGGAAGATGGATAGTCACCGGCAGCCTATTCACTTCTGACATGAGACCATTAGACCCTCTGGACCATTTAAAAGTTTATATTTAAAAATGCAATAAAACAAAAACGGTTTGAAATTTTGCTAAATAAATTTTATATGATGCGAAGATGTTTAAGATACAGACTATGAAGATACAGGTCATGATGTTTTACCTACTAGAATAGAGCCTAGAGTTGCATAGAATCATTTAGCTTAATTCCAAATTTATGGGGTATACTTTCTTTTTAATTGTATTTGAAATATATTACTCATACGCGTCATATTACATGTACTGGAATAGTTACCCTGAAAAGTACGCAATAAAAAAACTTCGATTTTGTCATGTATGAAACTAATGTAATTAAATATAACTCATACGTCACATATGTTCTCTGCATTATGAATTTTACATACATATTAAATATGAGCATAATGTGAGTAAATATAAATTTTCATAAATTTATTGTACTGCTCCGTTTGAAAATGGATTTTTATTTCATTTATATGGCTGCCGCGGTTGCCCCTAGCTCCCAGATTTATGCCCTTATTTTGACGATTTTAAAAATTAAAAACTTACATCATATTCTTTACTTTAGTACATTAAAAGCCACTTTTAAGCTTTGTATTTAATTTGAAATTGTTTTCTATTGGAAATTTATGTTATTTAGTAAAAACAAGGAGTAAAGTATTATATTTTTAAGTTACTTTCGAATACCTGTGATGATTTTTCTGTATTTTATTCCTTTTTAACCCCTTAAAAGCTTGAAAATTCACAACTCCCAATTGACCACATACGGATTTTCTGACCAAAAAAGACGAGCGTTATGTAGGAATATATGATATTCGGTAAGGGAAGTCCCCTTTTGCAACGATGCTCCAATGATTCAATGGAGTTGGATACACTACCGTCATTAACGAGATGCTATGGCCTCTCCTGTACATGGTCGAGAAACTGCAGAATAGACGTTGAGGCACTAACCCATACATAAGAGTAGTATTCCGTTCAGATGAGAAGAAAGGAACTGAAAAATATGTCAGCATTTTACACTAATTTTTCATGCTCAGAACATCAAAAGCTTCTGATTCCCTAATACCTATGCCGCCCATAGATATAAATGATGTAATGTTATTTCTGCGCTTATGTGTCAATAAACAACGCTGAGATAGATTTTTTAAATCTTAAAAAATTTATTTCCTGAAAATGATATAAAATTTCTCCATTTTTTTTTGGAAAAAAAAATATTAAATGAAGATGAGGACGCTAACTTTTAATTTCCAATAAATTCTCTGTTTTTTTTTTTTTTTTTTGATACATATATATATTGACTTTATATGTTTTACTACAATAGAAATAATTATGGTTTTTAAAAATTTTTAATTTATTTATTTATTTTTCCTGACGATTTTTTGACGATTTTAATAAACGTCTTTGACGATTTTGACGATTTTTTCTAAAATATTTGACGATTTGGTGCCTCATTTATCCGGCAGCTATGCTTGGGTGCCTCCACTCATGGATAAAATTAACACACACAACATAAGTGGTGTGAGAAACTAGGTTGTAATCCTGACTAAAGGGTTGTAATGACCAATTATGTATGTATAAGAAAGTTTCTAAGGAGGGTGTTAACTGCTATACGAAGCTACTCAGCATCTTGCATTACCACCTTATTTGCAATCTCATCGCCCTATACGTAGCAATGTTACGGAACTCAGTGCATTACAACCATATACCTGGCCAAATGCTTTTTCACGGCCTTCCAGCAGAATGAATTCAAAGTTGAGTGTGACTATCTATATAGACGGTATCCATTAATAAGCCAGCTTCACATTATCCCCAAAGTAGACTGCATCATATGTGTCAGGAGCCCGTAAGCTTAAGATAGCTCATGCCTTCCTATTCAGAAATACCACAGAAGACAGCTTTTAGAAATCACATACCCTTCCCAAGCCGTCAACGTTCGTATGCCCACTTAATTGTCTTTGCAAAATATGCTCCAATTTTGAGAGAGAAGGCCCCTATAGCCCCTTCTACATACTTTACAAGCTGTTTTCCTTTAAGCACAGCAACCTATCATAGGTAAAATAGAAGGAAAGTTTCTATCTCCTGATTTAGGCGTGTTTTTTTATTGCAATTTTTTTGATTTTGGTATGCGAAGCTACAAGCTCAGTACCAAATGGTATGACAATGCATTTGTCCCTATTATTGCTCCCAACACTGTATATATACATATATGAATGCAGATAGAAGTCTATATGTATGTGTGTGTGTATAAGTACATTAAGATTTGTGGATTTTGTTACGCTATTCACAAACATATTAATTTTACTGAAGTGCTTGTGTGTATATATGTATGTATACAAGTGTAGCACAAAAGTGTTATAGTGTGAGTGTGAAAATATAGCACCTTAAGCGTTTTTAATTCTTATTTTTTAATTCTTTTCATTTAGATTTCAAATTTTAGTTCTTTTTAGTGTTTAAATTTAGTTTCGTTAACAATGAAGAGTTCTTATGTTCGCAATTTATTTCAGTAAAAAAAAGATTTGTGGAAAAAACCAAACCCAAAAACCCTTTTCTTAAACGAGTGTAGCAAACAAAAAAAAAAATCATGGGTTTTGGAGGAAAATTGAATGCTCATTTTGGAAGGTTAACATTCCTTTCTATGGTACTGGCATCGCATTACTCCATTCATTTTTGTTACTCAACCCCGTTGCAAAGCACTGCCCAAAATCAGAGAGTCTGTATAGTTCTGTCAGCCCTAACGTATTTTATGTTAGACTTGTATCCCATTATACTAAACATAATTTCTGGCCTTCACTATCATGGACTTAAATCTAAAAGACTGCTGCTGACTGTATCTTGTCCAAGTCCCTTTGAGCTGTTGTCCAGATTTGTTCTTTCTGTCTCGACAATGGTCCCATAGGTACATATGCAGTGGATACATAATTCCTTGGTTACATACTCAGAATTTCCCTTGAAGACTTCTGCATATCTTTATGACATGTTTGGTCATTCCTGAGACGTTTTCTATATTAGCCATCCCGGACAATGGAAGATAATCACTTGATATACACCCAAACCTTTTTTTACACGGTAGATACGTTCCAGTGGATACCGTGTAAAAAAAATAACGCGTAAAAAAAGACAAATATTATGTATGTATGTAAGTGTATAAACAAACTGAAAAGATATACATAGGATTGATGCAGCAGCCTACATATGCCTATAAAATTGAAAAAAATTATAAAAACGCACAGATTTAGTTCAATAGTATACACAGAGTTTTTATTTTATTAAACGATTTTATCCGTATAAAAAGGAGCGACCAAAAAATATGGTAAATTTGTTAAAAAAAACCGTGTTATTTCAAATTCGCGTAAAAAAAAACCGTGTAAAAACAGGTTTGGGTGTACATTCTTAAAAGATCCTTTGGTGCCTCTAGAAGAGTGGGGTCCTATTATCTGATTCTCCAGGAGCTTTTTTGATAGACAACATGCATCTAGTTCTTAGGTTAAAGACGACACCTAGTCAAAGTCGATTGTTTCTGGATATTGCCAAAAAGAACGAAAGATCGAAATTGGAATTACAATTTTAATAAGGAATATTTGTTCTGAATTGTAGCATCGCCGTAGTCTAGTAAGTAGAGTGTTGGCTTATTAAGCGTAAAGCCAGGGTTCGAACCAGAGGACAGACATCAACACAAAATACAAAAAGTATTTCTTCGGCGACTTCCTTTCAGCAGATTTCTGGCAAAAACTCTGAGAGTAAATAAAATTGCCATGAAAAGTTTCTCAAACATCTGTCGTTCGGAGTCGACTTTAAACTGTAGGTCCCGCCACTCATGTATAAAACTAACACACACAACTTAAGTGGTGTGAGAAACTAGGTCGTAATCCTGACTGAAAGGTTGTAATGACCAATTATGTATGTATGTATGTAAAAACGTAACAATATTATATGGCGACGCCTTGAGAACGATTATAAAGGAGGAAGGATTGTCAATTCGAGCTTTAATCACGATAAATTTCTAGTTAAATTGTGGTTTAATTTTGATTTAATTTTGACCTTTAAAGACTGAAATTGATGACTAAAGACCTGCCTTTAAATCTTCCACTGATTGCACTACCTTACGCCAATTTTTTTTTTGAGCTGCCTCCTAAAGTTCGCCTTTTGCCTAAAGAAAATCATACTGTGAAGAGAAAAACGGAAGACGCTTGATTGCATATTAAATATTTCAAATGCCAGAACAATTTAGTAAAACTATGCAAAAAAATTGCTGTGTCAAAGAAATTGTAGAAAAATGATATTTTTTTTATTCAACTTTTATAAGCCAATGGTCTTTAGTTTTTTCTTGGAGTTTATTTTACACTCGTGCTCAAAATTCCATTCAATTTAAGGCACTTGGTAAGGCAGTCACATAGAAAAACAAAAACTCCAAGCAAGCTGAACTGAAAATTTTATTCTCGCAAAAAAAAAAATAAAAAAAAGTCTTATAAAACCGTTATTTTTAATCAAAAACTTTTCAAAAACACAACTAATTTTTGCTTTTTCATTCCAATCAATTGCCACAATTTGAGTTGCCAAGAAAAAGAAAAAAAAAACGAAGAAATGAACCAAGACCCTTAGAATATTTTTGCTGGTGTTCTTTGCTTCTCCCTTACCAGCAGACTTCTTTGAGCAAGTTTTTCTGTTACAAATCAAATCAAATCTTTGTTATAGAAAAAGAGCCTGTAAGAGACCTTATGAGTATTGTGGAGAAATAAAGTTTTTTTTAAGAAATACATTTTTTTTTCTTGTATTCATATTCAGCAAAAAGTTTTTTGGAAAGTGCAAAACTAAAGACCAGCATGAAATCATTAAAAAAAATTATATTCTTTTTTCAAATTCAATGCATCCAATGCATCCATCCAATGCAGTCATTTGCCAGTCATTGTGTTAAAGGCAAAGAATTTTGTTGTTTTAAACCAAAAAATCTCTTGAAAAACTGAATCAAGAAACTTAAGTGTACGCTTGAAGTAGTTGTTGTATGGTGTTGGTAGACATATTGCAACATCATTTGAAAAAAAGAGAAAAAGTTTTTCTCACTACTTTATTAAATTATGAGATGAAGTGGAAAACAAAAGTTTTGTGCATGTGTTTGAAAATTAAACGAACACTGTGAGAAGGGTTTCTTTTAAGGCACTCAATTGAAAATCAACGTGAAATACTTCAAAAAATCAAAACTCTGCACATCTACTGAGGAAACATTATTGATGATGTCCTTAGAATTCAAAATCGCATAAAAGACTGTATTGTTCACCTAGAGCTGAGATATCTGCTGGTAGCTTTATTCCCAACTGGTATTTAAAATCTCAAGTGTTAAACAGTTTTTCAAATCTGGGTTTAGTTGCTCAAAAGAAACAACATCACCATTGTACTGCATCTGACAAAATTTATTCCCCACATACAAAAAAAAACTGCACTAAACAGCACATGCCATATTGGATATTCTGCACGACTGATTTGAGGTCTTGGTCATGCAAACTTGACTCTGATATCATACTGTTACCTTTTAAAAACGTTTAAAATGTGAGTTCGTAGATTGCAAATAAAATAACAATAATTTTGTGTTTAGTTTAAATTAGAATTCTTTATTGTTCACAAATTCTGTGCTACTGTTCACAACTTGATGTAAACAACAACAATTGCTTTTCCTGTTATTCTTCTTTACATTCTTTTGCGTAAATAATGGGTGATTTTTTAAGAGCTATAGGAAAATTTAAAAAAAAAACACATAAAATTCAGAAAAATGCATGAAATCTTTATATGAATTGATAGTACGGTCCATATAATTTAATGTTTGAAGATTATTTCATGCAAATGTTGACCGCGACTGCGCTTCAAATGGTCCATCCGCTTAGTCCAATTTGGCATACTCTTTCCAACATTTCGGCCGGTATCTCACGAATAAATGCTTCAATGTTGTCTTTTAATCCGTCAATTGAAGCGGGCTTGTCTGTATAGACATGAGCTTTAACATAGCCCCACAAAAAGTAGTCTCAAGGCGTTAAATCGCTCGATCTAGGCGGCCACTTGACCGGTTCCGTACGTGAAATAAAATGTTCACCGAACTCTCCTCTCAATAAGTCCAATGTTACGCGTGCTGTGTGGCATGTGGCACCGTCTTGTTGAAACCACATGTCATGCAAGTTAAGCTCTTGCAGTTTGGGCAAAAAAAAAGGTTGGCTATCATCTCACGGTAGCGCTCACCATTCACAGTTACGTTACGATTCGCAGCATCTTGGAAGAAGTACGGTCCAATTATGCCACCAGCCCATAAACCGCACCAAACTGTGACTTTTTCTGGATGCATTGGTAGCTTTTGCAATGCTTCTGGTTGATCTTCACTCCAAAATCGACAATTCTGCTTATTTACGTATCCATTGAGCCAAAAATAAGCTTCGTCGCTGAACACAATTTTTCGATAAACAAGTGAATCTTCGGCCAATATTCCAAGAGCCCATTCACCAAAAATTCTGCGTTGCGGTAGGTCGTTCGGCTTCAATTCTTGCACCAGCTGTATTTTGAAAAGCTTCACACCTAAATCCTTCCGCAAAATTTTCCACGTTGTTGAGTAACAGAGACCCAATTGCTGCGAACGGCGACGAATCGATAATTGATAGTCATCATTAACACTGGCTCATACAGCTGCGATATTTTCTTCAGTTCGCACGCTACGTGAGCGTGTTGGTGGTTTAATGTCCAACAATGTAAATTTGGTGCGAAATTTAGTCACAATAGCCCGAATAGCCGCTTCATTGGGTCGATTAAACTGACCATAAAATGGAAGAAGCGCGCGATGAACTTTCTTAACAGAGCACGCATTTTGATAATAAAATTCAATGATTTGCAAGCGTTGTGCGTTTGTAAGACGATTCATGGTTAAATTACTGAAAAATTAAGACACACAACATGATTGGTGTGAGAAGCTATGTCATAATCCGAACTGTCCAATCTGATTACAAAATTCACATTTGTTGGATGTCCATTAATATTACGGGTAGAAAAATGTGGAACCTTTTATCTCCTTGTGAATAATACTAACTCCCTCCTGGTTGATTAAGAGTAAGATCAGCCAAGATTGCAGACTTTCTGAAGGTAATTTAAAATTTTTGCACCATATTTTTTCCATATGTTAGAGTAGTTTGTTAAGGCTAAGTTACCAGTGCAAACGTACCTCCATGTTCTCATATTTAAATATTCAAATGCCATTTATTTTCGATACGTTTTTTAAATATTTTTTACCAGTTAAAGAAAACCTGTGACTTTTAAAAAGGATTTAAAAAACATATTTATTAAAACGTATGTGTTTCATTTTCTAGTTTAAAATATTTTATTTCATTTTATTTCATTTTTTTTGGGGGGTCTAAAAACAAACAACAGAAAAACGAAAATAAATCTTTAAAATGCAATTTATTTTGGATTTTTTTCATTTTATTTTTTTGTTGTTGGCTTTAGTAATTTTTACAAGAATAATAAATTTGTATAAATTTGTTACAAATTTTCGATAAAATAAATAGATTTTGTGGTTTTTAGCACAACATACATACATACGTACACATATACATACATACATAAAGTTTTTTGTTTTTTCTTGTGGTTTTTTTTTTAGTAATTCAGTTCTTATTAGGGGAGTTCAATTACAAAAAAATTAAAAGCAAATTCATTTTAAAAAAATTTAAAAAATTTACATGCAATGGATGACGTCATATGCCTCAGGTTATTGAGTTATTGAAAAAAAAAATGTGTGAACATTGAAGTTTGTAGTAAAAAACCGCACAACGGTACGTAACGGAATGCATATTTCAGACTGTATACTAATACACAGTCCAGTTCTAACCTCAGTTGTAACAATTAGTTATCCTTGGGGACTAGGGCCAGAATTCTCTTTGACTAGGTTTGTCAAAGTTATTCAAAGAGTCGTAACAGACATGTGCAATCATATATACATACATACATAATTCGTCATTACAATCCTTCTCTCAGGATTACGACCTAGCTTCTCACACCACTTATGTTGTATGTGTTAAATTTATTCATAAGTGGTGGGACATACAGTTTAAAGTCGAGTCCGAACGATCGATTTTTTTTTTGAGAAACGTTTCATGACAATTTTTATTCACTCTCAGAGTTTTTGTCAGAAATCTGCTGAAATTAAGTCGCCGAAGAAATATTTTTCATATTTCAATTGGATCAAGATGTCTGACCCGGGGATTGTACCGCGACCTGACGTCATATAAGCCAACACACTACCTGCTAAACTACGGCGACTTCTAAATCATTTGCATAAATGCTTCTAGATTCAGATATGCTGATGACATGCTTTGTGGCCCGTGCCAATCCACTGCCCCTTAGTACGTAGAGCTTCAAAAAGAGACATGGAGTGATTGAATTAGTTTTTGCAGTCAAAAAAATTCGCCTAAATCAGGAGATAGAAACTTCCCTTCTACTTTGCGTTGGTTTGTTGCTAGGCTAGGTTGCTATGCTGAAAGGGGAACAGCTTGGAAAGTATGTAGTAGGGACTATAGGGGCCTTCTCTTGAAAATTGGAACATATTTTGCAAAGACAATTAAGTGGGCATACGAACGTTGACGGCTTGGAAAGGGTATGTGATTTCGAAAAGCTGTCTTCCATTCTGCCATTCATAATAGGAAGGCAAGATAAGGTAGCTTACTGGCTGGCTGACACAGATGATTCAGTATATTTTGGGGATAATGTGAAGCTGGCTTATTAATAGATACCGTCTATGTAGATAGTCACACTCAACTTTGAATTCATTCTGCTGGAAGCCCGTGAAAAGCACTTGGTCAGGTATATGGTTGTAATGCACTGAGTTCCGTAACATTGGGCGATGAAATTTGAAATAAGCTGGTCATGCAAGACGCTGTATAGCTTCATACAGCTGTTAAGAAACTCCTTAGAAACTTTCTTAACGCTGATCGGTCTAGTGATCATACGACACATACATATGGACATAACTGGTCATTACAATTATTTAGTCAGCATTACGACCTAGTTTCTCACACCACTTATTATGTGGACATGTTAATTTAATACATGAGTGGCCGGACCTATTTTTTTCTATTTGGATTTTGATACGTTTTTTTTTTTGAAGTCGGCGTAGTCCAGTAGGTAGTGTGATGGCTTATTAGAGGTAAAGCCAGTGTTCGAGCCACAGGCCAGGCATAAACACAAAATACAAATAGTATTTCTTAGGCGACTTCCAGCAGATTTCTGGACAAAACTGAGAGTAAATAAAATTGCCATGAAAAAGTTTCTCAAAAATCTGTCGTTCGGAGTCGACTTTAAACTGTAGGTGCCACTACTCTTGTATAAAAATTAACGCACGCAACATAAGTATTGTAAGAAACTAGGACGTTGTAGAATGGGTCAATTCGACCTCCGAGTACTGTACTTGTCTTAATTGACAAGTACACATTCTCTAACCTAACCTAACCTAGCCTTGATACGTTTTTTAACAAGCCATTGAGCTTTGAGGGAAAGCACCAGATTAGAGGACATATGTATACTCTTGCTTTACATAGGGGTTTGTGGTACTGTAGGCTAGCTTGAAACTAGCGAGCACATTCTGTATCTTGAATCTAGCATGCTTAAGGCAAACATTCGAAATTCATCAAGGCTTGTAATATGACTCTTTTTCTTTTACCTCTCATGTACTTGCTAGTAGGCAAGAGACAATGATCATGAAATAATCCGTTTTTATTCCGATAAATACTTTCCGCCCTAATATTTCTCAAAAACCAAAAACAATACTTCTATATTGGTATAGAATATGGTATGTCTGTCGGTATATATTATTATACACCCATAAACTTATCAAAAGAAAATCCCTTAAAATCTCAATAAAATATTTAAACAGTTTATTTTATTTCATTCTGTTTTCTCTCCGAATCTCTCTCTTTCTCTACAATTTAAGCCTGATGGCAACATTTGCCAAAGAAACTACATACGTACGCCAAAAATATTAATTTCTTTAAGTCTTCTCATGATTTTGGCATGATCCTGGTAGAGGACATGATGCATGTTGGAATTCATGTCCATAAGATGACATGATGAAAATGTATGAAAAGTAAATTTAATAATAAAGACAACAAAAGAAAAAAAGAAGAAAAACCAGGAATAAAAAGTTTTAAAAGAAAATTTGTCTCCTGCATACATAACTACAATGACAATGTGTAGAACATGAATGAACGAACACACGACTGTCTGTCTGTCCATTCATATTTACGTACAATAAAACACAGCCTTTTATAGCAAGCCACAGTAGAAAAACAAAAGAGAGACAGACAAGAGAGGACTTATATTACCACACTTGCATATACAATTCACACATTATTATAAAGGAAAGGATATGCTACACATAGACATGAATATGTCTTTATGCCTGGCAATATTTATGATGTGTATGTGTTTGTATGTATGTGAGTGGAAATTATTTATTTGTCAAAAGGCAGCCACAAGGAAAATTAAATAAAATCAAAAGTGTTGCAAATGTTGCACAGACAATAATAAAAGAAATATAAAGTCTCTCTCTATATAAACAAAACAATAACAACAACAATAAAAACAATGAAAAACAATAAAAACAATGAAAAATAATAACAATAATCGCCACACATATTAAAACAAAAGACATACAATGGATGGAAAAGAAAAGAAAAGACCAGCACGTCTGAGAGAGACTTTCCGAAATTTTATTGAAATTGAAAGGAGAGAAATTTATTTCGTTGCCTCAGAAGGAGTGCATTCTGTATGAATGGCATTGACGATAATTCTGACACGCTTCCTTATTATATTGTTATGAAAATGAAAAATCAAGATACAGGTGTTTTGCTTTTACATAGCTTAACATTAAAATTATAAACAAAAGCTACAAAAACAAAACAATGCAGTAGAAAACCTGTTTACAAATTATCATTCTGCTCAATATAACAACGAACACCAGCATAAAAAATGGTTAACAAGTAAACAAATATACAACAACAAACACCAGCTTAAAAATGGTAAACAATGAAACAGAAATGCAACAACAATAAATGTAAACAACGATGGTTACAACGACGTTTACATTTATAGAGATTTCGTGAAGTCGAAGTCATTCACCTTCAAGAGCATTCATCAGACTGTTTACTCTGCCATGAAATAGGTAAGGCGAAGCAGACCAATGAGCTAGTGAAGTTCAGTCAGTCTTGTGTGAAGACACGGTGCGTTTGAAGCGAGTAATCGTGAAATAACTGTCAAATAATTGTATAGTGATTGTATGGTATAAACAGAGAAATAACAAACAAAGCAATTGTTGTTGTTTACATCAAGTTGTGAACAGTGGCACATAGAATTGTGCGAATACTAAAGAATTTTATCTAAAACTAAACACAAATTTATTTTTATAATATTTGTAATCTACGAGCCAAAAAAGGGAGAGAAAGCGGTATTCGAATGATTACAATCTGTATGGAGAAGCTTACAAATATCCAATGGACGCTGACAACATTGATATTACTGAGCGTAACAAACGAGAAGTTACAGCTAGCTTTAGTGCTTTAGTATGGCCAAAATCGGACAAGTTCCCAGATTATACGGAGAATTATACTTCCGACATTGTCAATGAATTTATTCGTCTTTGGCCCGCAACAAATATGACATTAGTCAGGAGATTTAGCGTAGCATTACTCTTGTCAACAGTTGATATAATGTAGTGGGCAATTGAGTGATGGACACCTCTCTCATGTGACAAATTCGATATTTATCTAAACCGCTGTAAATGTAACAAGTATTTGATGTGAGAAGTAGGGGACTTTAGAGTACAGGTCGACATTGTCTGCATTGGAAGGCCTAATTTCTAGAAACATCGGTTGGTATGCATAATTGGCGAAAATGCTGACTTAACTGAAGCGTCTGGAAAAAAGTATTAAATGAGGCCGAAATCAAAGGGTTGCTGTTGAGGAGCTAAGTAACATACATCTCATATCCTTCAACACGAAGCCTTCTCTAGAATGCCATGGAACCATAGATCCATTTGCATATCTTGATAGTGTAATAAATAAAAACGGCTGCATTATATTCAAGGTTATCTTGTGGATATTATACTTGAATGTCAAGCCCATTATATTGTTTCATTTTTACCTATTAATAAGGTTTAAAATATGAGCTTGTACGTTGCAAATAAAATAAAAATAAATTTGATTTTAGTTTTAATTAAAAACCTTTATTATTCGCACAATTCTGTGTACAACTGTTCACAACTTGATGTAACAACAATTGCTTTTCATTGTTATTCCTCTGTTTATACCCTTTGTATAAACAATAACAATTCCTATTCCATTGTTCGGCAGATCTTTGTAATGGAGATTTTCAAGCCACGATTACTCTCTTCAAATGTACCGCGTCTTTACACAAGACTGACTGACCTGCTTTGCCTTACCTTTTATATGGCAGTGTAAACAGCCCGATGAATGTTCTTGAAGGCGAACGTTAATGACTTTGTCTTCTTGAAATCTCTACAAGTTTAAACATTCTTGTTTACGTTTATTCTTGTAGCGTTTGTTGTTGTATTTTTGTTTACTTGTTTAGCATTTTTATTCTGGTGTTTGTTCTTGTATTCTTGTTTACTTGTTTACCATTTTCTATGATGGTGTTTGTTGTTATATTCAGCAATAATTTGTAAACAGGTTTGTTTGTTGAAACATAACATTGTTTGAGTTACAGGAGATTCTCACAAATAGGCGTGTGAAATATAAAAGTTTTCTTACGTAATGCAACACCATATACAGTTTTATGGAACGTAACTAAACAGGAATTGATTAGTCAGGAATTAAAGGAGCGTAAGTGGTAAACCACACACAGGGAAAGCCAGACATGTTATTAGTGTGCAGCTCATTGTGAATGTGTAACAGCAAACATTGGTACAAAACAGACTGGCTTCTAAAATGTTAGTTGCTTTGTGTTTGAACAAAGTATCTTGTTAAATAATGTCTCTGTACAAAATATATACAATGTATTCTATTTCAAAACGTTGTCAATGTGTATTTTAACGCAGTTTAAAGTTGATGCATTGTTTGGTTACTTTGCATATATACATAGTTTATATACAGTAGTAGAACTGCATACAAACTTTGTATTGATACATTTTGGAAGGCTGCTATACAGTGAGCTGTTGTGTTATCCTTTTCAAAACAGAAAGAAAGGAATAAATAAGTACGTTCCAGTACCCTTGGAAAGGATAGAATTTGTCAAATTCGCGCATGGCAGACAATCTGAACGTTAAGCTTTCCTGATAAAAAATTGGCTGACAGCGTTTGCTTATATGTATCTTTCACACCAAAATAAAACTGCACTACACACTGTCTTTACCAAAAGTAGAGTGAACGAAATTTTATTTCTTATATATGACACTTATTCCTATAACTGTTAAATTGCAATGATGATGTCTATATGCATGTATGTATGTATGTGTCTCTGTATACACATACATGTGTTTATTCACCTTGATTCGAAATTAACATCATTTCGAAAGTGAATGTGTACGATGAATAACAGCGTATGTACGTATGTGAGTCAGTACAATAATAAATTGTTTCTACGTGCATTTGCATTTGTATGGTATTTATGTGTGTGTATTAGCACAATGGGCCCAATGCGGCCTAAGTGTGTCCATCAACAAGAAAAATTTTTCTTGGATGGGCAGCCACCTCTACCTACCTATGTGTGTGTATGTGTAATTATAAAATACATTTAAATTGCCAGGATTGTTATTGTGCACGTTCTCAGAGCCTTGTAATCGTACAGATGAATAATGCAGAATTTCTCTCGTTTTTTCTCTCTTTTTTTTTATCGAAATTAAAATGAATAAAATAGAGAATAATTTTTTTTATTCGTTTTTTGTTGCTTTTAAATAAATAATAAAATAAAAATGAATATAAATTATAAAATGAAAAATATTTAACAAAAATGGAATCTTTTATGAGACGCCTTTTAAATGAAGCTGCAAAATACCTTTAAAGGATACTCTTTCCATTACTTGTAGAATAGATGTAATGAAGAGTGTACTTGAGGGCTTTAAAGATCAACGAGTAGCCAGTTTGTTGTTCGAATTTAATAGAGATTTGAATTTTATCACCTAATTACCCTTAAGAGATAGAAATTTATGTCTGAATCCTATTTTTGCTTCTTTAGATTTCGGTTTAGATTAGAGGATGTGCTTGCCAACTGAGAGAAGTACAGTATCCGGAGGTCCAGTTGACCTATTGTACAACGTCCTAAAGGGAGATAGGAGAAGGAAGTAGGAAAGAGAGAATACAAAAGCATAGGATTAACACAGACTAACAAAACATACAAGAGAGTGCGGCTACACTATTGAAGCCCTAGCACTTTTCAACCAGCTCAAATTAAATATAAATCTATGGGGAGCCTTTGTGTCCGCTTTCGACACAGAATTCAAACCCTCAAAGAAGCCGCTGCCATGGGTCTTCAACCTCAACCTACTAAGAGCTGGACAGTTACAGATAATGTGTTCGATAGTCTCCAACTACTCCTCATTGCAACATACACTGCAATGGTCCGGCTGTCTGTTTCAGATCTTTGTCAGCGATCTAATCTCGGACTGCCACGTAATAAGCCCAATAACTAAACTTAAGCTGGTCTTATCCAAGCCCAGCAGCCAACCTGTTCTTACAATGTCTATACAGGTCATAGACTAGGCCTTAGACATAGACTAGAAACATAACAACCCGATCCATTCCCCCAACGCCTCTGCTCATCCCCCCTGACCCATCTATTGATGAGGCCGTAGAAGTGGCAGATTGGGGGATCAGGACTAACTATTACATCGCATTCAGAAAGTGAACCTAATCTAGCGAGAGCATCCGCCGTCTCATTACCGAGTACTCCGCCATGACCCGGAAACCAGCATGGACGGATTCGGTCTGGTCCTTGCACTCGCGTACAAGCCATGATTTGCACCAGAACGACGCAATGGCTCTTAGGGCAGCCTGTCTGCCAACGAAGATCATATAAGATTCCGAATCCGATGTAGGCCTACCAGATATGGCTTCGAAAGCCTTCAAAATTGCGAAGATCTCTGCCTGAAACACGCTACAGTCATTCTTTAACCTTAAGTGAAGTTCAAAACCGAGTTCCCTACAAAAAACCCCAGCACCTGTACCTCTACCTAACTTCGACCCATATATGATGATGGGTATATCTTTCTGCCTTTGGAGTACCCCGCCATTCCATAGTGCCCTATTCGGTATAAGTATCCTCAAACGTGGCAGAAACATAGCCTCAGGCACAACGTAGTCGGTGGCTTTTTCCGAATGTCCGTACCTCCCCTCAGGAAAGACGACGTTCAGAACCCTGCAGTGACCTGGAGTTATATGGCACTACGCGCTGCATACTGCTTGACATACAAATCAAGCGGAATCAGGCAGAGCATAGTATCAAGAGCAGCCTGAGGGCAACTCTTCCTCACTCCAGTGATACTCAAGGAGGCAATCCTCTGAACCTTATCCAAGATTTTTCTTTGGAAACTCTTATCCATAGCACTCCACCAAACAACACAATCATAAGTAATATCCGATGTAACAATCCCCAGATATATCCAGCGAATGGTCCTAGGCGGAAGACCCCAGCTCTTACCTATGCTTCTTTAAAATGTTTCTAAATTCTCTGCCAATTGACCAACATCCCTTAACTTCTAAAACTGTGGATTAGATCACGAACCCCCTTAAAGCTATCAAATGTAATCCACCACTTTCATAGATGGCACACAGTGGTGTTATTAAAAGCAGACTGATATACAAGTGATAACGTATGCTGCTCATTCATTTTTATTACTGGAGACAAGATAAGTCTAAGCAAATAGTTTTCAGAGAATACAGTAAGAAACATGTGTATCTCAAGATAAGAAAATAGTATTGGCGCAATGCTTACATCAACACAAGATCAAATTGCTGTCTTGAACGTTAGTGTAAGATGACGAGGTAAATACGCGTGTTTCTGCTTAATACAGTGATCGAATGGAACTTAAGTGCATACGTCCACAAAGATTCTTTGCGAAAGAATTTGTTGAGCAACTCTTTTGAAGAAAAAGAAAGCAAAAACTTCAACTGAAAAATCGTGACTTCCGAACCAATGCACAATACTGCAGCACTAACCTACATAAACTATATAGAGGAGAAACTATGAGCGGCTATTTAAAAGGGCCAGGCAACTATACAGGAAGTACTTTAGTCAATCCTCTAACTGAATAAATCACAAGGAAAAAGCCATTTGGGTTCAATAAGAGTTTCTTCCGCTAGGTTACTCCCATAGAAATTATACTTTTCAGAAATCCTCATGGATTCACTTCTGTCCTTAAAGCGTATGGCCATCCAACTCATAATAGTGATCCTTAGGGGCCATTGCCCTTTTGGCAGGCATGACGAAAGGCTCGGCATTCCAACTAATGACTTCTACAGGAGTTGTGCGCCTTTCTCCTCATGCGTCAGTTCCCTACTCTTGTCGTAAAGAGATGAAGCTTTCTGATTTCCCATTTTTTGACTTTTCCTTGACTGAGCTCTCTATTTTAAGATTGCTGCAATAGCAAGATTTGTTTAGGACTTTGAATGATTGATAATGAAGTCGCCGTAGTCTAGTCCACACTACCTAGTGTGTTGGCTTATTAGACGTAAAGCCAGGGTTCGAGCCACAGGCCAGACATCAAGACAAAATACAAAAGTATTTCTTCGGCGACTTCCTCTCAGCAGATTTCTGGCAAAAACTCTGAGAGTAAATAGAAAATTGCCATGAAAAAGTTTCTCAAAAATCTGTCGTTCAGAATCGACTATAAAGTGTAGGTCCCCGGGACTCATGTATAAAATTAACACACACAACATAAGTGGCGTGAGAAGCTAAGTTTAATCCTGACTAAAGGCTTGCAACGACAAATTATTTGTATGTTTGGTTGGAAAATGAGAGCATTTTTCGGTTAGTGCCTGCTTCAAACAAATTAAATTAAGTAATATGCTGAGCCACATATTGTCATCAAAAACGGCTTCGAAAACAATGGACAGGAACTTTCACCACCTTCGCCATATAGTCCAGATCTTGCCCCTTCTGGAATACTTTAAAGTATACTTTAAACCAGATTTTATTTATTTATTTATTAATTACAATACAATTACAAGTTATATTTTAATTATACATATACGAGCTGAGTAACCTTGACCATATGCTCGGTGTAGTGTCGCAGACCAGATTCTCTGGTGGGAATCGAACCCACGACCTTCACGCTAACAGGCTAGCACAACCAGGGCACCCTACAGCAGATTTGAAAAAATTGACTCCAATTCATTCTTGGCCTCAAAACGTAGGCGATTTTTATTAGGAAAGAATTCATGAATTGTTAAAAATATGGGAAAAAGTCATTGCTTTCGGTGGACTATACTTAAATGAATTAAAGTCGTGGAATTTCTTAAATTTCAATTGGCACACAATGATTTTCATTTCATAACCCAGGCAGCGTATTATTTTCCAATATTTTGTACAGAGTTTTTCCCTGGTACTTGCTGGTGGTGTTACTTGAACCTTTTTTAATTTTTTTGTGCAAAATTTTCTTAGCTTGCCTTTAAATTGGAGGGCAACAAACAGCCCAAGGCAATAGAATAAAAAAAAAGAATACAAAACTATGCTGTTTGTGACGGTGTTTCCTTTCTAATGGGGGTGTTTTTTGCTCGTAGACATTGAACATACAACTACCGTGTTAGGGGCAGTTTTATAACACGAGTTATTATCTTATGGAAGGGGATACTAAACTTTACTATTTAAGATACTGACTGAACAGTAAAGCATCGAGGTTACTGTTAAAAGGATTTTCTTCCATCAAGCGAGTGGTGCGTATTTCCTGTAAGAACAAACTATTGGCATACGATGATAACGACAAGGGAAATAGAATAAATCAAATCAAACATATAGCGGTAGTTGAGTAGGAGGTGTCTTGGCTTTTTGTAGAAGCACACCCTAGCTCAGACACCTTAAATATGAAAACATATTTTTAGGCGACTTCCTCTTAGCAGTTTTCTTTTGATAGTCAATAATACTTCCACGTAAATTTCCAATAAAAAAAAACTCCAACTGAAAAATAATAATAAATCGTGACATTCGAATCAATGCACAATACTGCAACACTAATCTACATAAACCATATAACGGAAAGGACCAGGCAGCTATACACTAAGTACTGAAGTCAATCCTCTACCTAAATAAACCACATGGGAGAAGCCATTTAGGCTCAATAAGATTTATTCTTCCGCTCGTTGGCTTCCATTGGAATTTTATTTTTCAGAAATCTTCATGGACGCACTTTTGTCCTTAAATCGTATGGCCATCGAACGCACAATAATGATCCTTGCGGGCAATTGTCCTTTTGCTAGGCATGCCGAAAGACTCGGCATTCCAACTAATGACTTCTACAGGAGCTGTGGGTCTGAGGTGAAGGTAGAACCTGTCTTTAACCTCATGTGTCTGTGGCCTACTCTTGCAGTAAAGAGATGGTGGTTTCTGATCTTCCATTTTCTGATCTTCTTAACTGAGCTCTCTAATTTAAGATTGCTGCAACAGCAGGATTTGTTTTGGACTTGGAATGATCTCTCTAGGGAATGATCGTACGCTGGATGGAATTAATTGAATGGAATTAATTAAATGCTGGTAGTAGGTAGTGTGTTGGGTTGTTAGACGTAAGGCCACAGTTCAAACTCCAGGTCAGACATCAAAATATGAAAAAATATTTCTACAGCGATTTCCTCTCGGCAGATTTCTGGCAAAAAGTCTAAGAGTGAATAAATATTGCCTTGAATTGTTTATAAAAAAAAAATTTTCCTTCAGAGTCGACTTTAAACTGTAACTCCCACCACTTATGGATAAAATTAACATACACAACATAAGTTGTGTGAGAAGCTAGGCCGTAATCCTGGCTAAAGCGTTGTATTAGCCAATTGTGTATGTATTATGTATGTAGATCTCCATCTAAAAGAAAGCTCGTAAAGGTGATTTAAATTCAATTTTATCTCAACAAGAATCAAATTGTTTAAAGAAATTCTTTAATATCGCAAAAGGTTGGCCTTCCTTCTCTTCGCTCGCTCAAAAAATCCACACTGAAATATGAAACTCTCCATATTGACGTAAAAAGTTGTATAAATTTTGTTCGGTAGCAAAAAGAAAAAGTATCACTGTAACCCAAGTAACATTCATAAACGCATTTATTTATTTTTTTTGCCTAGACACCCCTTTACGAAACCAAAATAAAAACACAAACACAAGTTAACACATACACTCATACACACAAATTTCCCCATTTAGATGCCCACAAACCCTTGGCGTCTAATCCAAAAAAAAAAAAATATAAATACAAAAAGAATTTAAGGATACAAGTGCAAATGTTACGTTACGTTACGTTAGGTATCGTTGTAAATGTTTTCATTAATGACACTTGACTTTTTGACTTATGTCTGGGACAAAAATAAAAAAAAAGAAAAGGAAAGCATAGGCAAAAAGAATACATATTTCTTAAACAAAAAAGAAAAATAAAACATAAAATAAATAAATAAAAATGTCTTGGCCAGGATAATTCAAATAAATATTCTGTGTGTGTGTCTGTTCTGTTTCAGTGTAACATTTTAATTAATAAACAATGTCTTGCTAATAATTAATACTGAACTTTGTTTAAAAGATAAATTAACGTGTTTTACACGTTCTCTAATGAACACAGAAAGGAACGTTCTTATGGGGTTTTGCTAACTTTGTGCCACCCCTACACTGTAATGCAGGTTTTTGTTAAGAATTTAGTGTTATTCGCAATACAAACGGTATTTTGTGGTATGTGAAGTTCAGTCAGTCTTGTGTGAAGACGCGGTGTATTTAAAGAGAGTCATCGTAGTATGAAAATCTCCGTTACAAAGATGTGTCTAACAATTGACTAGTAATAGTTATTGTTTACGGAAAACAGTGTAAAGAAGAATAACAAAAAAGGCAATTGTAGTTGTTTACACCAAGTTGTGAATCATAAAGAATTTTAATTAAAGCTAAACACAAATTTATTTTTATTTTATTTTCAACCTACGAGGTCATATTTTAAACGTTTTTAAACGGTAAAAACCTAACAATTTGTACGCGGTATGTGGTATGCGGTACCATACCTCAATTCGATCAATTAAGTTGCAATCCCTGTTGTTCGATTGCAACACGGTCAATCTGCTAATGAAGTCGGATAAATAGAGTCGATTTGAATGCGCATAAGACTCAATATTGCTAATTGATACTCTAGCCCAGCCATAATATTGTCTCATCTGTATCTGTGGATGGATAAATATTAGGGAGCCAGAAGGTCTTGACGTATGCTGGGCATGAAATCAGCACATTTTCCACGTGTCTAAAGTTTTCACGTGTCTCGGTTTCTTAAGACGATGCAAGAAATTCTTCACTTCACTTCACTCCTTACTATTTACACCACTTATATTCAATCGAGTACACAACTCTCATGTATGGGCCGGTGCCTCGGAGTCTGCTTTGAGGCTTCTCAACCTTATGCAGAAGAGAACGAAGATGCCTATATGATACGCTCATATCATAGGGTGTCCAACTCTAAATTCATTAGAGCAACGTCGCAATGTGGCTTGGGTTTCACAGCGAAATAAGAGGACTTGTTCCTGAGAATCATGTATTAGTACGTAACACCCGCCTTCCTCGCAGAGATCCACGTGTCGAAAGAACGATTCATGTGTCTCGGTTTCTTAAGGCGGTGCAAGAAATTCCTTTTATATCCGATCGAGAATGGAAAACAACTCTCATGTATGAGCCGATGCCTCGAAGTATACTTTGGGTTTCTCGACCGCATACAGAAGAGGACGAAGTTGCTCATATGATATGCTCATATCATAGGGTGTCCAACTCTACTAATTCATTAGCGCAACGTCGCAATGTGGCTTGTATTTCACTGTTCTATCGCTACTATAAAGGATTCTGCTCTAGCGAAATAAGGGGACTTGTTCCAGAGAATCATGTATTCGTACGTAACACTCGGCTTTCTTGCAAAGCATATTGGCCAGTGAAGCGCAAACGCAAACAAAATTCATTCTGTTGAACGACTATTCATGTGTAAAACTCTCTTCCTGCAGAGGTCACTTATGATATAAAGAGATTCAAATCTAGTGTCGACAAAACCACTTCCTCTTTCCTACTTCCAATATAAGATGCCTCCCAATTCTGTTGTATCATCAAACTTTAGAATGTTGTTCGGTATCAGCTAAGAGAACTCAATGCCTAGGCTTTTCTATCCGAGATGCATTAACACTGTATATGTTTCAAGCAAGTATTATTCTTATTATCACTGACTCAACGTAAAGGGCTTGAGGCGATACCTATTTTGAGCAGTTATCCCCAGGCTACGTCTGCATACTTCAAAACTATTATCTTTTTAATTACCCAACAAAAGTTAAGACTGGCTCATAATCCAAATGGTTTGTGTTTAGTTTCTCTGTCTTACTTTTTCTTCCCTTTCTCCAAGTAAGCACTTCTGAACGTCTCTTCTCTGACCACAGAAAGGTTCCGACACTATCTACGCCGTGCAAGCTTATCTGCCTGTTTATTCTCGTGAATTCCTATATATAACCTCTAATCCACCAGACCGTGACCCAATATCCCCTGCCTAGATGGTTTAGTTGCCCAAACAGCATATTCTTGGAAAGCTTAGGTTTACTCCGCCTAGAAGATACTACCGAGTTTCCTCTGGATTCAAATATTTTACTTTGGGACAAAAGCCTCTCACAATAACTGCACTCGACAAATCCGTACAAAGAATATGAAGCCTCTAAGTTGTTCAATTCGTTTATGTTACTAAGCCACGTTGTGAAGCATTGTCAAATATCATACACTATACACTGTGCTGTTCAGAAGGCAGTAATTATTAGCCACTCGCCTTATCAGTTCATGAAGTCCTCTGACGATTCCTGTTTAACACTTCTTTTCCATTTGCTAACCATAGTCAAGAAAGCCATCCAACTTGACGGATATTCACTTAACGTGGAATTATCAGGCAGCACATCTAACATATCGTAGTCACCGTAGTCTAGTAGGTAGTGTGTTGGCTTATTATACATGAGGTATTGGTTAAATCCAAGGTCATCTTCAATAGAACGAAATGTTAAAGCAATATTTCTTCGACGACTTTCTCTCAGCAGATGTCTGGCAAAAACTCTTTTAGTTTTATAAACTTGATTCGATGTAGGCTTTTGCCTACATTTTATACATGTTACAATCATTTTAATGATCCTGGTACAAATGAGTTAAACAGTAAAATTCAATATTCATAGTGCAAACATTAAACCGAATTCATGTGTTAATTTAGCTTTAAAATATGCTACGGATTTTTCCTAATGCTGACGTATGAGTAATATAATATTGTGTCAATTAATATTGATCATACGTTTCAATAAGTAAAACAAAATCAATATGGAATATTTCGGTTCGGCTTAAAAATATGCTATACTTTAATGATTTGTCTTAATGCAAAGGTATGTGTTATATCAGACTTTGATAATATATATTGATCATACGTTACGCTGTACAGTTCGAATAAGTAATACCGTATCAATATGCAACAATTTTGTTCCAGGCAGCGATTTACAGTTCAAAGCAATAAGCAGGACATGTAAAATTTCTTGAGAATTTAAAACAGAGCCAGGCAACATTTGCTATTGGTCAGTTGTTTCGAGAGCGAAAAATAAGAAAAGAATAAAATTTATACTCTCACATTCACTACAATACAGGCATGGAAAATGTAAATTTTTAAATTTGTAAAATTCGTTTAGACTTCTTTGATTATATCTATTTCAGAAAGCATTGTAGATTAAAATTTGTTTTTATTTTTAGAAATATACATATTTAATAGAAAACTTTCTGGGAAATTTATACTGTACTCACAAAATGAATGAAAACAAACAAAATCGATCAGTCTCGCTCGAGCTTTCATGAGTGAGGTTTGCTTTACACTTGATGCTAGAGACACACATAAAAAATGTTTAATGTAGAATGGGAAAACAATTTCTTGTTTGCCGAAAATTTGTTTGGTAAACCCGAGTAAACGGACGATGACACGAATTAACAAATTTTATGTAGAAAGACATTATCTTACATGTTTTTATTAGATTTAAAAAAAAAATTTTTTTGAAAAATTTGTTTTAGATTACGAATCTCAAAATAAAGATGATCTTTCGTTAAAAAGGAAAGCTTCATACGTCGTTGCTGCAGCGCTTGCTAAACGATGCCGTCCGTTCGAGGACGGAGAGTTTTTCAAGGAGCTGAGCAATGACGTTTTAGAATGTTTTGGAGCAAAAGCTGATGAAATTCGTAAAATAATAACAGATATTCCGTTATCCTCACGTACTGTGGCTAGAAGAACACAAGATATCAGCTCATTTATATATTCCAATATTAAAAATAAAATATTAAATTGCAAATATTTTTCTGTTTGCTTGGATGAATGCACGGACATAAGTGATACAGCCCAGTTAATAATATGCGTAAGAACAGTAGATGAAAATCTTGAAATCCATGAAGAAATGTTGTCATTGGTTGCCATTCATGGAAAAGTTAAGGGAAAAACTATTTTTGATATAATCCAAGAAACATTTTTTCATTTGCTGTTAGGGAAAAATTGTATACTGTATGCACGGATGGTGCTAAGGTGATGATAGGAAAAAATTACGGTTTTATTGGACATTTACTGAAACATAATTTTAATATATACGCATTTCACTGTATAATTACCAGCAGGTATTATTTGCAAAAAAATTTAAATTTAATGAATACCATGAAAACGGCAACAAAAATTGTAAACAAAATACGTGGCGGGCATAACGCCCTAAACCATCGAAAGTTTAAAGCCTTTCTCGATGAAATTAATGCTGAATATGGTGATTTATTGTTGTATACCGAGATTAGATGGTTAAGCAAAGGGCGTTGCCTTCAGAGACTCTTCAGTCTTCGCGAAGAGGTCATTCTTTATTTTGAAAATAATTCTGCAATGGAAATTAACGACTTACTGACGTCTTTAAAAGACCCTAATTTTTTTTTTAAATTTAGGATTTCTAACTGATATTACAGAATTTGTGAATCACTTAAATCTTCAGTTACAAGGCAAAAATTAAAACATTTTTGAACTTGTTTGCGCAGTTAAACTATTTACAAATAAACAGGAAATGTTAATAATTAATTTAAAAAACAAAAATTTAAATACTTTTAAAAGAACTGCAGAAGTTTTCAATGAAAATTTAAACTTTAAATTAGATGAATATGTAGAAGAACTTGAAAATTTATTAACAAATTGCAGAAAGCGTTTTAGCAATTTTTCAAAAATAGAACACATAATAATCCATTGTTATATAATATAAACAATCAATCAAATGAAATTAAAGTTGAACTTGATCAAATGATAAACGATATATCATTACCATTAGCAAACGGCATCGAATTTTGGAAAAAAGTTGATGAAAAAATTTACCTAAAAACAAAAAATGAAATTTTGAAATTATATTCGATGTTTGGTTCAACTTATATTTGCGAATCCTCATTTTCTTTTTTAAAATTAATAAAAACCAAAACTAGAAACAGTTTATCTGAAAATAATATTGAAAATCTACTTAGGATAAAATGTTGTCCATATTCTATTAATATTGATGAAGTTATAAACAATACAGTATGAATGTGTTACATAACTACATATATTTTTATATAATTTTTTTAAATAATTCCTTTTTATAATCAAAATTTTAGCAATTTTTCCTTTTGTATATGTAAATAGTTTTTATGAATAGTGAAATGTAAGTTATTTTTGTTTTACTAAATTTGTTTTTTGTTTTAATAAATTTCGAAATTTTTTCTCTTTTATAGAATTTTTTTGAAAAATACTTCTTTTTTTATACGTACATAGTTTTTATTAATAGTGAAATATAAGTTGTTTTAATAAATTAGAATAATTTATTTTGAAAAAGATTATAATTCTAAAAACGCAAGAAACATGCGACAACACAACCTCTTTCAATGAATGCTCAAACGAGACTGAGAGTGTTTTTAATACGTGTGAGTACGTTGTTGTAAATTTTGTAAATTTATTATTTATTATTTATTTAGTAAATTTATTATTTATTTATTTAGTTTAGTAAATTTAGTGCTTTAAAACGCTTAGTATTCTGCTAAGAAAATAAGTTTGGAAATAAAATTGCCAAGATTAACTTTCTCAAAAATCCGTCGATCCGAGTCTATTTTAAATTGTACATCTCGCCATTCATGGATAAAATTAATACAGCCAACATGGGTGGTGTGGGACGCTAAGTTGTAAACTTGGATGGAAGATTGTAATGAAGACACCTAAGTAATATTCCATAAGCAACAATGCTTTCAAAAGAAAGGTTAAAGTTTCTTGCCAGTCTGTATGAATATTCTTCAGAATGAGCAGTAATGGTTAGTGAACATGGAAATAGGAAAAGAGTGGGCCTCTACATTGAGATATCATGTCTAAGCAAATTAATCATACTCAAGACACAATATGCAAAAGATGTAAACCTATTTTCTAATCCCTAGTAATGCCATACGGCAATATTCATGCTTGCAACCTCAATACCAATTGGTGTTAAATTCCTTGTTTCTTCTGTAATTTGTTGCCAATTAAAATCAATTAAAAATCTTTACTTTCTAATGCGTTTCTCTAATGCATTACACACAGTCTGTTTAAGGAATTCGAAATCATGAAAGATGCCATCTTAGTGTATAATGATGATCAAAAATTGTCTTCAATCAACCACAATACGAAATTACGACGCTTAACAGCACTCAGGTGTTAAAGCCCTCACAAATAATTGAAATTAAGAAACAAACTTCGGCTGCAAACAAACTCAAGCCTTTCCAAACTGAAAGAAAAGCAAACGTACGAAATGATTTATTCCGTTATTTCATTCATAGTTGACTATGTATGTGTGTAGCATATGTGTTAGGGATGGGAAAATGTTACTCTTAACCAAATATTTGCCAAACCAAAAGAAGAAACTCTATATGGTACGGAATATTTTAAATTAAATATTTTGCTGTGTGGCAAACAGTAAATGCCATGAGAAGAGGAACAATTTTTCATACATATTCAGAAGCAATATCCAGTTTAGAAAACCTGACTTATCACTGTATTTCAATATTTTTCAAAAATATTTTCATCGCTCTACATATCTAAGGTTTCCTAGAACATAAAATTTAACCACAGAGGTATAGAAGGCAAATTACATTTTAGTACGACAATAAAAGGTGCAAAAAACAAAAACAAAAACAAAAACAAAAATGAAAAACTGAAAACGAAATTCTTTCCTTCTGTTTGTGTTAAACGAGTAGAAAATGCAATTACGAGTAGAAAATTCATTTACATTTACATTGTAAATGTAGATTTTCATATAAAAGATTAAATCTATAGAGTATTAGGGGCATAACCATTAACCATGGGTGTAATGCATGCCATTTAAATATAAAACCAGGCTAGAATATAACACTACAAAATTTAATTTCGATAACAGTATCCCCCTTAACACTCACTCCATGTAAATACTTCTTTTAAACGGGATTGTATTAGAATTTAGTGTGAATTCCTAGTATACCGCTTAATATACATACTTATGCTTGTACGATAAATTATTTTTGGTGTTACACGTACCAAACTGGTTGGTTGAAGCTGTTATGCGACATATTCCAGGAAAATCTTATTCTCTGCTCTACTAGTAAAAGATATTGCTTTTTTAGCTCTCCATCTTATTTATAGCTGTCACAAAGCATCTTCCCATCTTATTAGTCCTTTATGTACTTACTTACTTAATTGGTCCCCTCAACACTTTAGTAAGGATTACAACCTAGCTTTTTACACCACCCACGTTATGTGTGTCTTAATTAAAGTCGATTCCAAGCTACAAATTTTTGAATACAATTTTTATTTAGTTTTTGCCAAAAGACTGATGAAGCGAATTCACCGAAAGGTTTGAACCACAAGCTCTCGTCTAATAAGCCAATACAATACTTACTAGGCTACGACGACTTGAAATATTATCGAGGGCATGTTATCGAAATCATAACATACATAATTGATCACTACCAACCTTCAGTCGGGATTGCGACAAGCTTCTCACATCACTTATGTTGTGTATGTTAATTGTATACCTGAGTGTCAGGCCCTACAGTTTAAAGTCGAATTCGAACGACAGATTTTTGAGAAACTTTTCATGACAATTTTATTTGGGCTCAAAGGTATCGCCAAAATACTGCTGAAAGGAAGTCGCCGAAAGAAATAGTTTCTTCATATTTCGTTCTGCTTTGAAATGTATGAGGCATGGGTTGAACCAAGAGCTCTCGTCTAATAAGCCAACACACTACTTACTAGACTACGGCGACTCGAAATATCATCGCGGGCAAGTTATCGAAGTAATAACATGCATAATTATAACATACATAATTAGTCATTGCAATCCTTCAATCAGGATTACGACCTGCTTATGTTACGTGTTTTAGTTGTATACATGAGTGGCGGGCCCTACAGTTTAAAGTCGTAACCGAACAACAGATTTCTGAGAAACTTTTCATGGCAAATTTTATTTTGTACTCAGAGTTTTTGCCAGAAAACTGCTGATAGAAAGTAGCGGAAAGAAATATCTTTTTTTTTCAAATTTTGCTCTGCTTTTAGATGTATGAGCTCTATGAATCATGAGCTCTCGTCTAATAAGCCTACCCACTATTTACTAGAATATCGCGATCCGAAATATTAGCGAGGGCAAGTTATCAAAATAATAACATACATAATTGGTCATTACAATCCTTCAATTAGGATTACGGCCAACTTCTCACACCACTTATGTTGTGTGTGTTAAATTTATACATGAGTGGCGGCACCTACAGCTTATAGTTGACCCCAAACGACAGATTTTTGAAGAAATTTTCATGGTAATTTCATTTGGCCTCAGAGTTTTTGCCAGAAAACTGCTAATAAGTTGTAGCCAAAAAAAATGTTTTCTTCATATTTCGTTCTGCTTTGAAATGTACGAGCGAGGGGCTGAACCAAGGGCTCTCGTTTAATAAGCCTTACAATACTTACTTGATTACAGCGAATCAAAATATCATCGAGGGCAAATTATCGAACTCATAACACACACAATTGGTCATATTGGTCCTCAGTCGGGATGACGACCTGCTTATGTTATGTGTTTTAATTGTGCACATGAGTGGCTGTAGCGCCCGGTTTAAATTCGAATTGCGAAAAACAGATTTTTGAAGAAATTTTCATGGTAATTTTATTTGGCTTCAGAGTTTATGCCAGAAAACTGCTGATACGAAGTCGCCGAAAGAAATATTTTTTTTTTCAAATCTCGTTCTGCTTTTAGATGTATAAGCCAGGGGTTGAATCACGAGCTTTCGTCTAATAAGCCAACCCACTATATACTAGAATATCGCGATCCGAAATATTAGCGAGGGCAAATTATCGAAATCATATCATACATAATTGGTCATTACACATTTGGTCGGTATTCTCACACCACTTATGTTGCATCTGTTAAGTTTATACAAGAGTATCGGGACCTACAGTTTAAAGTGAAATCCGAACAACAGATTTTTGAAGAACTTTTCATGGTAATTTTATTTGGCCTCAGAGTTTTTACCAGAAAACTGCTGATAGGAAGTAGCCGAAATAAATGATTTCTTCATATTTCGTTCTGTTTTGAAATGTATGAGCTAGGGGCTGAACCAGGGGCTTACGTTTGATAAGCCAACACACTACTGACTAGACTACGGCGACGCGAAATATCATCGAGGGCAAATTATCGAAATTACACACCTTGGAGTTAAAGTCCCTGCCCTTATCAATATCTATCAACTTTTGCTTATGTTCGAACTTATCTATTCTAACGAGCTCCCCTACATCGGCACTCCTAAGCGCATAGCAATCATTAAGCTCCAGTTTATGGAAAAACATCAAGATTGCTAGCCTCTTTAAACAACTTTAAATCCAATTTAAACTTCTTGGAGGAGAAAACTAGCTCTGACTTAGAAGGTTCGATACAAAGAAGAGAGATTCCTTAGCACTAAACTTGTAAAAGAAATCCTAAATGGCGTTTGTGACTAAAAACGATAGATATTCTATTAGGTTTTAGGTGTAACAGAAAGAAGTCCGCTTTCATTTTTCCAAACAAAATTAATTTTTTCTGCTTTCTTTCAATTTAGAATTCTGGCAGTTAAAACATTTTGCATTCTTTTCTTTTGAAACGTAATTTAATTAAAACAGAAAAACAAACGCTTTAATATTGTATTTCTGTTATAAAAAAAAAAAATTTAAAAGAATTTTATTTTCAACATCTTAAAATTGGGTTTTAAGGGCAACCTGCCTGCAAAAAGTTACAGAAGAAAACAAAAATAATCAATAAATGGTACTAAATTTTATGCAAATTATGTTTCGAAACAAAACTTTAGGTTTTCAAAAAAAAAAAAAAAAAAAAATATAAAAAGAGACAGCACAACTTGACATTGTTTTAAATTGAACATCATAAAAATATTTATAATCTTGTATTTTGTTTAAAAATCTTTTGTTCGTATATTATTGGCAAAGTGTTTAGGGAAATACGCCTAAAAAAGTAAGCACGAGCTGTCCAACTTTCCTAAAGTTTTGCATGCAAAGTTATTATGCATCACAGATAAGTTAACTCTTAAAAGTTTACATTGAATAATGATTACGGGGGTGTAAACAAAAAGTAACAAGTAAAATATGTTAAATTTCCTTTTAAATTAGATTAGAGGGCTGCTTGCCGTTCACAGTTCCATATGGCCTGTTGTGTTACGCAATATGAGGTAAGCTCCCTTGTCACGATCTCTTAGCCTGAGTTTGAACCACCCCGAGTTTCAGATGACACTGGTAAGTTACCTAAGTGGCATGCTCGCCACCATGCCCAGATCTTAAAACATTCTGTCATCCAAAAACCGTTGAAGTTTGTTCTGTCTCTCGTTATGCGAGTGCACTAGCATTAAAGGTTTTGCAACAATTCCGTTTCCTCCAAATCATGACAGCTTCTGCAGTAATCCTGCTGCAAAAAACAGAATTTTCCTTTTAACTCGATACCCAGCGGCTGCTCTTGAGAATGCAGTTCGGCGTCAGTTAGATGAACTGTCTGCCTATTAGCCACATATTTCCAAGTATGTGTTCGTATTTCGTTTTTCTCATCACATAGACTGCCTATTGCGCATATAACGATACCTTTTTCTGAGTCTACCGTGCCTCGTAAAACACCCGTTACAATCTTAAATAGTTTAAATCACTTGTCATTACAATTATCTAATAAAAGTTAAGAGTGTCTAAAATTCGTTTGAGTTGTTCATCTTTCCTTTGGCCGACCACACTCTTCCAAACCCCACTTCCTACTCTACAGAAAGATTCTGGCCACATCAGAGATGTAGAAGTTATCCTCTTTGCAAGCTGATCTAATCATTACCATGAATTCTTAGGTGTCTTAGGATCCTCAGTAATACCTATCAGATACAATTTTCCATTCTGCATGCTCGAATTACAGCCTAACTGCCAGTTAGTATTGTTATGTTCCGTCTTTGATGGTGTAAACTTTCGCTTGGAAACAATCTAAAAAATGTTCCATGTGCTTCAAAAATATTTAATTCTGGCACTGTCCCACTATTTTCTCTTGACCTATCAGGACATCACAAAATCTGAAAATAATATGTGTCGGCCAAATTATTCCTTATATTTTACAAAATCGTAGAGAATAGTCATGTATAGGGACAATTAAAGGTTTAAGAAGTTCGATTTATCTAGTTACCTTGTCGCTTTAGACTTGTCTTTAAACCCACAATAGCGTCCATGGCTCTGGTTCTCACTGCTTATAAAGCGGTTTTAAATCAAACATAATCTACAGGGTCGTTAAAGGACAGGCTTTCATTTCCACGATTATACAAACGCAAAACCTATCTCTCTGACTTATCCAACTCCATTGTAGATATATTTCAGAAAGTGTTTTAAAAACGTTGTAGCCGTAGTCTAGTCGATAGTGGGCTTATGGAGTGTACTATTTTCACCTATCAGGCAGCATATTTAACGTATCATAGTCACCGTAGTCTGGCAGGTACTGTGTTGGCTTATTAGACATAAGGTCTCAGTCAAACCTAATGTCATCTTTAATAGAATGAAATGTTAACCGTAGAATGAGCTTTAAAACAAAACTTTATAATTCTAGCTTATGTATCACTTTTGATACATACTTGTAATACATAGAACTGTAACGATTATTGATAGATTTTGTTAAAAAAATTTAAAATTTTGATTTATTTTAATTCATTTTAATAAAACTATTTATTTACTATTATTACATTTCATTATCACTTTTATGAAATTTACAATAAATTTTTGCAGCACAGTTTATACGTAGAAATCAAACACTTCATGTTTTATTCTTTTTCTAAATGGCAATAATTTGCATCTAGCACCATTGCTTTGCGGCGATTTATAAGTTTGCAATTGTTTAGATCGGGCAGCTTATTGTCACTCGCATCAGTAACGCTCTCAACTTAAGGCTGGGTAAAACCTGATGGTACAAACCATTGTTACATTTCGTTAGAAAAATTTGTTGTCAACGTCATGTGAGATAAAAAAGTTTCCTGTTGCAATAGAACAGCGATTATGTCAATAACAATTCTCTCTCTTTGATCCCTCTCTGGTTTTACGCATACAGGTTTCCCCAAATCAGTTGCTATGCACGTAGCATTATCTTGGATCTAAAACCGCCAATACGATTTACGTGGACTACGAAATTTAAAACGACCATAAAGTTTAATTAGTTAGTGATCTACTGATACAAAATTATTGGGATTATTAAAAACTGAAAGTCTTTCAACTCATTTTTCGAAAAGACCTAATAAGTGAAAATTTATCATCATTTCCGAGTTCCACATTATCAAAACGAATGATTCTGTTATCTCATATGTACGTAGTTTTCTCCTCCCAAACTACTAAAAGCATACGCTTCTCTGTTTCAAGTAATATCATCTTTGGCGATAAACATCCTATTGTCATGTTTGTTGCAGCCAATACTTTCAGTTCATAAGACGAGCTTCTGTTTTTTTCTTCTTCAAAGTCTTTAGCAGCAGGAATATTACATACAGACATACATAATCGGTCATTACAACCTTTCGGTGTAAATTGGAAATGTCTGACCAGAGGTTTGAACCTTGGTCTGACGTCTAACAAGCTAACACACTGCATACTATACTGCGACTACTTCAATCAATATCAAGAACAGAATATTCAATCTGTTAACTATCGTCCATTACTTAACTATAATTTTCTTCTCAAATTATCAAATACTATAAATAATGTATTATTTGAAATAAAACTTCACAAAATCTTTGAAAACATAAAAAATTACTTACCCAACATCGAAGAATCCCTAGGAAAGTCATGTGGATCAAAAATGATACATAAGCCAGAATGATGATGTTTTTGAATTTTTTAAGTCCTGTTTGAATTTTTTTTATTTGATTTAAAATAATTTCGATAACAATACTAACGAATTAAAAAATATCAGGCATCTAACTTTTTCTGAATTAAAGTTGCATGGCCTCAAAAATTTAAATCTATCATTTTTGATACAAAGCTCGATCTACGGTTAAAGAAATATTTCTTCGACGACTTTCTCTCAGCAGATTTCTGGGAAAAAATTCTTTTAGTTTTATAACCTCGATTTGATGTGAAAACTAATAGCTTTTGCCTACATTTAATACGTGTTACAATCATTTTAATGATCCTGGTACAAATTAGTAAAGTAAAATCAGTAAAATTTTATATTCATAGTGAAAAAATAAAACTGAATTCATATGTTAATTCAGTTTTAAAATATTTTCATGATTTTTCCCAATGCTAGCGTATGAGTAATATCATATTGTGTCAATTAATATTGATCATACGTTCCAATAAGTAAAACAAAATCAATATGGAAGATTTCGGTTCAGCTTAAAAATATGCTACACTTTAATGATTTGTCTTAATCCAGAGGTATGCGTCATATCAGACTTTAATAATAAATATTGATCATACGTTACGGTGTACAGTTCGAGTAAGTAATCTTCTTCTTATACATATATAAAAATGAATGTGTATTTATTTGTTTGTGGATTTGTTTGTTTGTTTGAAGTCTATAGACGGCAAAACACCTGGACCAATTTTCTTAAAATTTTAACAGTACCTTCCTGTACGTCTGGAAGAAACTATAGGCTACTTTTTATTTTAAAATTTCAAGTAGGCGAGGTGCCACGCCCACATACCCATATAAAAATGAATGTTTATTTTTAGGTACCTTATAGAATCGTAAACTATGCATTTGATCATGTTATGATCTTTAGCAAAGTTGTTGCGCATGAGCCGGTGAATGTTTCTAAGTTGGTATGACAAATTTCCGGCAGGTGGCGCCACTGAAAATTACTTAAAATCAATTTAATCGCAAACCGTGGATTTGATCATGTTATGATCTTTAGGAAAGTTGTTGCGCATGAGCCGGTGGGTTTGTAAGTTGGTATGACTAATTTCCGGCAGGTGGCGCCACTGAAAATTACTTAAAATGAATTAAATCGTGAACTGTGCATTTGATCATGTTATGATTTTTAGCAAAGTTGTTGCGCATGAGCCGACGAAGGTTTCTAAGTTAGTATGACCAATTTGCGACAGTTGGCGCCACTGAAAATTACTCAAAATGAATTAAATCGTAAACTGTGCATTCTTTAACAAAGTTGTTGCGCATGAGTCGACGGAGATTGGTGCGATTAATTTCCGATGAATGGCGTCACAGAAAATTATTCAAAATGAATGACAAGCAATTGGTCGACCTACACCTCAAGCACGGTAGAAAAGAGCATTACTAGCCTCAGAATCAGGCGAGCATTGAGACTGGAAAATCTTCGAGTATATGCCGCTGAGACCCGTTCGCTGGAACCACTTGAACAACGAGAAGTGAGATTAGAAACTGATCGAATGCGTATTACTTAGGCCCGTTCATCTGAATCATCAGGACAACGGGGAAAAAATCAATAAAATGATTCAAAATTAATTGGACATTTGTGTAATGTCTTCCCTTCAAATTTATTTTAGTTGGTGGCGCAGCAACATGTGCAGGGTACAGCTAGTACCATATACATATAGACATGTATGTACACCATTTTTATTCTAGGCAGCGATTTACAGTTCAAAGCAAATGACGGAAACATGTAAAATTTCTTGAAAGACTTTAAAACGCTTAGTATTCTGTTAAGTAAAGAATTTTGGAAATAAAATTGCTAGGAAAAAATTTCTCAAAAATCTGTCGTTCCGAGTCTACTTTAAGTTGAAGATTTCGCCATTTATGGATAAAATTAACACACCTTATATGGGTGATGTGAGAAGCTACGTTGTAATCCTGGCTGAACAGTTGTAATGATGACACCGTAGTAATATTTCATAACCAGCGATGCTTTTAAAAGACAAGGTCAAAGTTTCTTGCCAGTTTGTATGCATATTCTTCGGAATGAGCAGTAATGGTTAGTGAGCATGGCATTCATTATTGGCTGTTGTAACCGTCCGCCTATTTTATTCATATTGTTCAGATCTGTTAAATGTAAGAATGTTGTCATGTTGGGTTTAAAATATTCAAATATTTTTTTTTATAGAAAACAAATAAAAGCTGATAATAAAAACATGAAATTGGTAACAATTGTTTTAGAAATTGAAAATCAAATGATAACAGAACGGATATGGCAGAGACCTTTTGTTTGTAACAATTATTCAATAATTCTTAGATATTCTAAGTATTTGTGAAACATTATTTAAATTTTTTTTCTTTTTTTGAAGAGTTTAAAACATTAACTTTGCAATTATTTAAATTCATTTGTTTTGTTTTTATTGTGTATAATTTTTTTTAATATTTTTTATCCTGCCTTGCTAAAGTTAATCGTTCGTAATACTTTCCACTTGAAAAATATTATAAAACTTGAGCTCTATTCTTGTTTTTGTTTTTGTTTTTATTCCTTACCAAACCTGTGTTAAATTCCCAAATAAGCCCACTTAATCTTCAGAAGCTTATTGTTTTTAAAAGAATTATGAAAACCATTCCAGATGCCTTTTTACCCACACTTATTGTGTTTTTCTTTTTAAATTTTTTATTTTTTTTTTAAATCATTTTTAACTTTAGCACACACACACTCTGAAATATGAGAAAAAATAAAAATTTTTATTTTAATTTTCTCACATTCATTATAACTGAGCATTATTTGCGGAAATGCTAAATTAATTGTGCCACAAGAAAAGCCTTAAAAAGCATGTTTAAGCTTGAAAAGTATTGCGAAGAAATCTTTTAGAAAAGTTTTGTTTTTAATAACTTGATTTGAAATATTAAAATTATTAAGAACTTGAAACTTAGATTCACGCTCGTATTATAACACAATGCAAATAAACATCAAGTATTTGTTAATAAAAGCCAATTGCCATCTGAAACGCTAGACTGTAGAAACAGGCTAATGAAAAGCATATTATGAAACGAAATAAAATCTTGAAAATGACAGTGAAGTGGCATCCACAAGAATATTCATAAATCGACACCAGAGATCATGAATCGTTTTTACGGTACTCATAGGCGCTCATGAAATTTTAAATATAAGTGAGTTAACAATATTGAAATTTAACTACGCACCCTGATTCATTCGTACTCACTATAACGTTGATTTATAAGTACAGGTTGCAATGAGAATGCGTGCAATGTTGACATCAAACTCATACATGTCGAAATATGCCTACTCATTCAGATTCATAACTTTAGAAAAATATTTATAATACCTATAAGCAAAAAAGGCAGAGCAGCAAACAGAGCAAATACACAACCTTTTAGTGAGTACTTTAGTGTTCGTACACGAATCATACTTATTTTGTGATTCGTGTATATGTTGAGTTATGGAGAGTCGAAATCAACAACATCGTACGTGTTGCTTAATATGAATATGATGAGTCCCTCAAACTTTAAGAGGTTCAATGATATTAAAATAAGTATGAATGCGTATGAGTATCAGAAATTATGAGTATGATTCGATTCTTCTCATCTTTCATTGCTGAGCTCTGGCACACACACAGCCTATACATGTAAAATATAGTTTGATACCACAATAACTACAATGAAGAAAAGCTCTAGCTTAACAGAAAAGATCCTCTTCTTCTCATTGAAAAAATAGCAAGGACGTAAGCCAGCAAGTGTGAGATTTTCAGTTTTAAAATGGAGCTATTTTTGGCACTGTTGGTTACTAAAATAGTGTTACGAAAATGAAAAACCTAGTTACGGGTGCTTTGCTTTTACATCGCTTAACATTAATCTTATAAACAAAAGCTACAAGAACAAAACACCAGCATAAAAAAATTATAAACAAGTAAACAAAAATATACCAACAAATACTACATGAAACAACGATGTTTACATTTACAGGGATCTCGAGAAGGCGGAATCACGAACATTCATCAGACGGTTTACGTTGCCATATAAAAGCAGGAAACGGAGCCAGCAAAAGTTCAGTCAGTCTTGATTGAGGACGCGGTGTGTTTGAAGAGAGTAATCGCGGTGAAGATCTCTGCTACAAAGATCTGTGGAACAATTGACTAGTAATTGTTATTGTTTATTCAAAAGAGTGCAAAGAGTAATAATAAACAAAGCAATTGTTGTTGTTTACATCAAGTTGTGAAGACTGGCACACATAATTGTGCGAACAATAAAGAATTTTAATTAAAACTCAACGCAAATTTATTTTTATTTTATTTGCAATCAGCGAGCTCATATTCTAAACGGTAAAAAACGTAACAATAGGTTTATAGTCTCTCTCTCTCTCTCTCTTAATTCGCTGGACAAAGTCGTAATACTTTGGAAACGAAAGAATCTAAGATATACGTTAGTTCATAAAAAAATTAAATCCATACGACTATAGGGCAACTTTGAAAACAGCACACAGAAACATATACACATAATTGATCATTAAATTTAGTCACGATTACGAACTCGCTTCTCATACCACTTATGTTGTGGGTGTGTTATTTTGTTCATGAGTGGTGGCAGTTTAAAGTCGACTCCGAGCGACATATTTTTGAAAAGCTTTTCACGGAAATTTCATTTGACTCTCAGCAGTTTTCTAGCAAAAACTCAGCAGTTTTCTAGCTAGAAAATTTTCTCGGAGTCGTCTTTAACTGCCGCCTACTCGGCTGAAGTCGCCAAAGAAATATTTGTTCACATTTTCGTTTTGATGCCTGGTCTGGGATTTGAACTCTGGCTATACGTTTAATGAGCCAACTCACGACCTACTAGACTATAGTGCAACTTGGACAAACAATACCCGTAGGAAAAGGTTGAGTTAACTGTCCGGTATTAGTAGAAGAGGCATAGATTTCAAATCGGGCCTCAATTCTAACATGAACTTTACTAGTATGATGGGTATTTTCGGATGGGAGGAAAAGCAAAATCAAAATGCGGTTATACGCTGCCTAAGTAACTAAGTGGTATTAAGCCGCTCTTACGATTTTTCGGCTTCAAACTATTGGAAAGCAGATAGGTTGGTGGGGCCATAAATTCTACCATTTTAAAGAACCTGCCAGGCTACATCAACAATTGTGAGATCTGGGGCATGACTTTAAGACTATCTGTTATGAGAAATTGCATCATCGGATAGACAAGCCTAATCAAATGTGATCCTAACACAGCAGGCTGTGGAAACTAGCAGCTACACAGTAGGTTCTAAGCATGGGTATGATTTGACGAGGCGTCTACATTGCAGAATTAAATGCTAAGCTAAGCTTCAATTAACCCAAACATAATAGAGTTTTGCAGGCGGATTGTTTAGGATAGGCCAGCAAAAATTTGGTAGGCAGGAATACTAATATTATTACTGATAGCCAGAGGGCAATAGTGACGTCCACTGACATAAGTTATAGAATTATTTGTAAGCTATAAGATAGTGAGTAATGATTTTACATGGTGCATACCTCGAGCAAGACTTTGTATAATTTTTGCAGACAGGAATCCTCATAATAACCCACTCTAGAAACTCTCATCATATACCTGGAGACTACACATGCAAGTACAGTGAGCGTCAAATGCAACTGTACACTATGAATAAAATTCACAATCACCAAGCTCAACTTTTATCACTTAAGGAGAGTGCCCGAAAAACTTTTGACAATATTTCGATATTTTTTGTAAGTTTTTTGTGTCAATTTATAAAACTGGCAATGAAACAGTTTTAAAATAAAAATAACGGTAATTTATTAATGTAAATTTTTTAATGTACAGTTTCTTTTGACGCTCACTGTATATGCCTTGCCTGTAGCCTTACCGATTGAGTGATTCCAACTAACTACGGTAATTAACCTACAACCACAACTGCAAGTAGAAGTGGCTGTCACTTCGATAGAGTCGTGAGCGGACACACTTAGGGTGCACACAGGGTCCATTGTGGTACCACTGTTTAACATTCTCACATAGTTCAGAAACCACTCGGAGCTTTCGATGAAGCGGCTCAGACTGCCAATATCCATGCATGACAGTTCATCCAGATTCTCCATGTAGTAGGCGCCTAGGTGCCTCTTTCTCCTCCGACCAAGCGCATGTACACAGAGGGTGAAGAACAGTTTCATCCTCTTCCTCATTTCCACAGCTTTTGCAAATATCATTAGCAAGGTGTCCAAGACCAATAAGCCTCGCATGCGTTCGTATAATACAATGCTCCGTAATAACCCCGATAACAGTGCTGAGCTTACTTCTTTGGAGTTAAAGCAGTCACGAAACATTGGTGAAAATCTGTACGAAATCACTCCATCATTTCACATCGCCACAGTCACTCATAACATGGTGTCAGTAATCAATATTTCCGATATTTTTCAACACCTTCATTATCCTTGAAATGTGTTAGACTTGTGGCATTATAGAGTCGCTCAGAAGTATTGAATACTCGCAAGCATCGAATAAAGCACCCTTACAAAAATGGTTCTACGGAAAATGGTTTTAAATTGTTTCCAAGCACCGATAGGTGGAGTACTTAATGCACCGGCCAAAATATTGTTACGTTTTTACCATTTTAAAACGTTTAAAATATGAGTTCGTACGTTGCAAACAAAATAAAAATAAATTTGTGTTTCGTTTTAATTAAAATTCTTTCTTATTCACACAATTTCGTGTGCCACTGTTCACAACTTTATTCTTCTTTACACGCTTATGTACACTAACAATTATTCGGCAGATCTTTATAACGGATATCTTCAAACCACGATTATTTACTTCACACGCAACGCGTCTTTACACAAGACTGACTAAATTTTTTCTCACTCGTTGCCTGCTTTGTCTTGCCTTTTATATGCCAACGTAAACAGTCTGATGAATGTTCTTGAAGAGATCTCCATAAATGTAAACATAGTTGTTTCATTGTTGTTTGCATATTTTTTTTACATTGTTTGCTGTTGCATTTTGTGTATTCCCCTTTTTAATACTGGTGTTGTTGGTATATTTTTGTTTACTTGTTTATCATGTAAACAAGTTCATTGTTTTTGTTTTCATAGCTTTTGTTTATCATTTTAATGTTAAACGATGTAACACAGTTTCCATTTTCGTAACAATATTATTGCTCTGATACTTTTTTGTTTGTTTTTGTTTTGTTTTGAAAATCAAATATTTTTTCAAGAAATTCTTTTGTTTTTATTCAATAATTTAAATATTTATGTTATCCTTTCAAAAAAAGAAAAAAAAAGTGTACAAATTTGTTAAAAATATTGTTTATTGTTATTGTTTTTCTATTTTCTTTTTTTGCAATTTTTTCCAGTTTATGGAGTAAATAAATTGGAAATTTTCCACTTGAATGCCTCAACTAAAGATATGCAAATAGAAACTATACTGGTTGGCATATGCACACTAACACTTACAAGTTATTAAAGAATAATTCTAAAAAAGAAAAATTTTAATTTTCTTAAAATAACAAATTATTTGAACAAAAACCAAAATTTACAATTTTAAATCAAAAAATTAAAAAAAGGAATGAGAAGACTGCAATCAGCCTATAGTTGTGGCACAGCAATGTTTGCAAATAAAAGATTTAAACAACTTTTAGTCGATACCAGAAATTTAAATGAAAAGTCATATATTTGGTTAGGTTAGGTTAGGTTAAATCTCCTATTTCATTTAATTCCTTGTGCTTTTAGCTTTTATTCAACGTGAAAGGTTCTGATGCATTAGAAAGCGTAATCTGGCCTAAGCCATTCAGACTCTCTCTCTCATATATTCAGTGATTTTCAATGTATCTTCAGACCAGAGATCAGGAATGAGTATTCAAAAAGATGAGTAGAATCGAACCGTACTCATAATTTTTGATACTGATACGCATTCATACATACATAATACATAATTCGCCATTACAACCCTTCAGTTAGGACGGCCTAGCTTCTCACACCACTCATGTTGTGAGCGTTAATTTTATACGTGAGTGGCGGGACCTACAGTTTAACGTCGACTCGGAATGACAGATTTTTGAGAAACTTTTTCATGGCAGGTTTATTTACTCTCAGAGTTTTTGCCAGAAATCTGCTGAGAGGAAATCGCCGAAGAAATATTTTTTTCATATTTGGTTTTGATGCCCGACCTGGGATACGAACCCCGACTTTACGTCTAATAAGCAAACATACTACCTATTAGACTACTGCAACTTCATACGCATTCATACTTATTTCAATATCATACTCATACTACTCATATTCAAAGTTTGAAGTACTCATCATATTCATACCTAACAACACGTATGATGTTGGTGATTTCGACTCTCCATAACTCAACGTATACGAGAATCACAAAATAAGTATGATTCGCGTTCGAACACTAAAATACTCACTTGAAGGTTTTGTGTTTGCTCTGCTTGCTGCTCTGTCTTTTTTCTCACTCGTATCATTTATAGGATTTATAAGTATTTTTCCAAAGTTATGAATCTAAATGAGTAGGCATATGAATCAAACATATTTCGAATGGTATACGTTTGATGTCAACGTTGTACGCATACTCATTGCAACCTGTACTTATAAATCAACATTGTAGTGAGTACGAATGAATCAGAGTACATAGTTAAATTTCAATATTATTGAGTCACTTATATTCAAAATTTCATGAATGCTTATGAGTAGCGTAAAACTGATTCATTACTGTTGTCTGCTTCAGGCAGCTGCTTACTTTCTGAAAATATTGGCTATTGTGGTATAGGAATGGATTAAGAACGTCTCTTGGAACGAAAGTTTGTGCTCCCAGCATTAAATATTCCCAGCTCATGGGGAAATTGGCTGGTATGCTCTAAATGGAAGTCTATAGAATGGAAAGTTATGAAAAGATGGATGTACTAATTTTCTAAGGGATAGCAGGTACGAAAGACAAGGCATTGCAATATGATGTTACAATTAGGCTCTCATTTAAGCACTCGGCTCTTATGAGATTATATCGAACATAGTATGGCACTGTCTGGCGAATTAGCTACGTATGGAAGAAAAGGTTATCCTCTGCTGGGTTCCACATTCGAGAGGATAAATCAGGCTGTCTGATCACAGCCGCTAACATTGTCGGAGTTATGATTGCATGCAGTGAAAATTCTCAACAGAAATAATAGGACGAAAGATGGCCACGCTAATTCGTTACTACAATAGTCGCCAAAGTCTAGTAGGTAGAAGGTTTACATATTGGATTGGGGTTCCAAGTTCAAAACTCAATTTTTGTACGACCTCTCGACCCTCAGCTACCATCTAGAAAAAGCTCTGAACGCTATGAAACACCTTTTAAAATCTTTACTACGGAGTCGACGTTAAACTGTAGAACATAAACATGATCAAAGCTAGGTGGTAATCGAGTGAGTAAGGGGTTGTAATATTCTTATGGATGTGTTGTTTAGCACAATGCTGGTGATAAAAAATCACTCGATTGAAAAAATGTATTGCATAGGGTACCAAAAACCCATCTTATGTTACTTTATTGTGCCATTTAAGATGATCACCCCTTCAATCATGCGACTTTGATGTTTTAAATGTCCCCCTCTCTTTTTAAGCAATAAGTAATTGAAAAAATAAACAAACTGAGAAAACGAGAGAGAGAGAGAGAAAGATGCCCCTCTCTGAGCCAAAAAAGGGGGAGAGTAAAGAGAGAAAGACTAACCATTTTGTTATCTTTTAATAAAATAAATATTTTATCTCTCTCCCAGTCCCAGCATGAACATAAACAGTTGTACAGTACGTATCTACTTGCACATTATGCATGTTGCATCAGTGTTTATACTGCATGAATGTATGGGCATGTATGTAAGTATTTAAATACATTTACTTACGCATACAGATACATACGTATTCAGCTGAAATTACATATGCTGCTTTCAGTTGTTATTCACAGTTATGCACACATACATACACTTTCAGCATGCATTCGCAATCATTTGTAATTGTATATGTACATCCTTCATTCATATCGTATATATTTCTTGTGAGTTGCCACATAAAACATTGAGAATGTAAGGGAATGCTTGTATACGATGCATATCTTTGCTGTGTATGTGTGTATTTATTTGTGCAAGTGCGGATATTTAAATTGCGTTTGTTATTCCATTTTACTTTCATGCTTAAATGGAAAAAACAAACACAGTTACACACACGCACACACATAGATATATATAAGCACATGCATCCTTGTTTGTATGCATACATGGACAAACGTCAAGTTTGATTTTAAGTAGTTGTACATATGCATACATGAGTAAATACAATATGTATTGTAATTTGCATTATCATTGCCAAACAGTTGAGGGTAAATAATTAGAATAAATATTTAAAACAATTTGTCAACATGATATTATTACGAAAATGAAAAAATCTAGATACACGTGTTTTGCTTTTACATCGTTTAACATTAAAATTATAAACAAAAGCTACAAAAACAATGAACTTGTTTACAAATTATCGCACTGAGTAATATAACAACAAACATTAGCATAAAAAAATGATAAACAAGTAAACAAAAGTATATCAGCAAACACCAGCATAAAAAAATGTAAACAAGTAAACTAAAATACAACAACAAACACTACAAAATAACGAAACAACGGTGTTTACATTTACATCTTGAGAAGGCGAAACCACGAACATTTGCTTTCAAGAACATTCATCAGACTGTTTATGTTGACATATAAAAGGCAAGGCTAAGCAGGCAACTGAGTCAGGAATAGTTCAGTCAGTTTTGTGCAGACGTAGTGCGTTTGAAGAGAGTAATCGTGGTTTGAAGATTTCTGTTACAAAGATCTGTCGAATAATTTTCTAGTAATTGTTATTGTTTATGTAAAGGACATAAACAGATGAATAACTAGTATATAAGGCAGCCTTTGATAGCCTCATAACGGACCGTATTTTTGCCGCAAAGTCTGAGTTCGGTTTACCTGCGAAGCTGATAATAATGACGTTGAGCAATTCCTGCAGCTACGTCAAGGTAGGAATGGACCTCTCCGAACCATTTGATACCGTGCTAAGTTTCAGACAAGGCGATCCCTTATAATGCGACCTCTTCAACTTCGTCATGCAGAGTGTTCAGCGAAAGGCGGGAGTACATCGCAATGTCACTATTTTTCAAAAAAGTGTACAGTCGCTTGCGCACGCTGACGACATTGACATCATAGAGCGTACCAAACGAGATGTTACTGCTCCCTTTAGTGCTATTGAACAGGAGTCTACTAAGATGAGTTTGGCAGTAAATGAGGGCAAAACAAACTATATGTTATCGGCAAGTAGAGACGTGCGGCGTATTGGATCTCAGACCACGGCCGATAACTATACTCTCGATATTTATTTATTTTTTTTTATTTATTTATTTTATTTATTTGTTTATTCAATTCCTGTACAACAAGAATTAATCTTATATTTAAAGTACAAGAAAGAAGTGTTCATAAACAACATTTGGAGATCAAACTTTTCTATTGATTAAAGTAAAACAGACAAAATAATAATAATAATAACAATAGTAATAAATTATGCATAAATTATAAAAATTGTAATCTACTACGGTGCAAAATAATTAAATAAAAATTTCCTAAAACTAATTGCGTTACTATTAAGTTGCTGAGAATTTGGAAGACAATTCCAAAGCCGTGCACCATGAATAAAGAAATGCCATTCAGATACGAGGTAACGGTGTGGTGGAATTATGATCCTTTTACCTCTAAGTGATCTAGCAAATCTTATTTTATCCCTAAGCTATCCTGGAGACTCTGAATAAATGATCTTATGCAGAAGTAATAATACACGGATGCTCAAAAGATTGTCAAACGATACACCATAAAGCTTCAAGGAAAAACGGGACACATGGTCATATGGTTGAGCTTCTCCTTGCTAGCGGAATCGCAACTTGCAAAAAGTTCACAACCGTACATTAAACCAGAAAGAAGATAACATTTCGCAATCAACTGTCTTATATTCAAAGGCGTAAAGTATTGTGTCGACCAAAGACACCTCACCTTCATATAAGTTTGACCCACGAGTGTGTTAACATGATTTGTTCATGTAAGATTGTCATTAAAAGTCAACCCAAGATTTTTGCCAGCATCCACAATCTTGATTTTCTCCCCGTCCATCAAAATATCAAGACCGATATTGGAATCAAGCGTCCACTTACGAATAACCATGCACTTCTGAGGGTTTAAACGAAGGCCATTTGCCTTGGCCCAATGATATATTCCATCCAAGTCATCATTGAGTCTGTTTACATTCACACCAATAGATAACACAGGACTACTCAAATGTAACTGTACATCATCTGCGTACATATGAATTCTGCAGTACTGAAGTTGGCTTGGCAAATCATTGATATACAATGCAAAAAGAAGTGGTCCAAGAATAAAACCTTTAGGCACGCCTCTAGATACGTTTAAGGCAGAAGACTTGGCATTTACCGAATGAACAAATTGTGAACGATTTGAAAGATATGATGATAAAAGCCGTGTCGAAGCTCCAGAAAAGTTAAAAAAGTGCACAAGCTTCATAGAAAGCATGCCGTGATCAACCGTGTCGAAAGCTTTTGAATGATCAAGGAGCACCGAGAAATTGAACTTACCTTCATCCAATTCATGACGTATATTTTCAGATACATCCAAAAGCACAGAAACACAGCTATGGTTTGTAGTCAATATATTCGTGTGACGTCCATGTGTCCAACAAGCATTAGTTTGAATTCATATACATGTATATTGTTTAAGTATTGCATCATCTTTTTTTAAGACACATTGTCATTGTTAAACAACAGTTATATTTCCTTATTCTCATTTGTACTTTCTTTTATATACGCAATGTTAAGCGATATTGCATCATCTGTTTATATACCATAATCTAAGCTAATACATAAGTACTCTTCCTCTCTCTATGTTAACAAATGGTATGCTTAAATGTTAAATGTTTATCTCTACCCTCTCTTTCTTGTAACTGTCAAGTATTCATACGTAACATTAAGCAACTATTGCATTCAGTGATGCCAACTCTTAGAACACCAAACCCGTGAACAAAAACGAAAAACGGGCTAAAACGGGCTAAATTGAAAAAACTACGTTTTTAGTACAATACAATTTAAATTTTTCCAAAAAAGCGCAAAAAAAGGGCTAAAATTAAAATAGTTTTTTCAGATAAAAACACCACAATTTTTAAACAAAACAATTTATTAATAGATATTATTTGAGATCATTTTACATTCAATAGAATTAAGGTACTACAACAACAATCTTTTAAAGTTGGCCATTGTTAAATACGATTTGTACTTCTTGGTCATCCTCTTCTTCATTCCATAAATCACTTTTTATATGGTATTGAGACTTTTTATACGTTTCATTAGAATTAATTTTCACGCAAATTTGATCTGGTATTTCGTAAGTTGAACAACAAAGATTATCTCTTTTGGGACTGTATTTAATATGAATTAGGCTATTGCATGTATTTAACGACATTTTATTTCTGATTTTATTTTTAAATAAGTTCATGACGCTAAAAGTCCTTTCAACTTCAGCGTTTGAGTATGGATATATTAATATATTTAAAACAAAAGTAGAAAGTTTTTAAATGGGTTGTTACCAATTGCCATTTTGTAGCTGTGAACCTCGATCCAAAACTTATCCGTTCTTTCAGTGTTCTTCCATTCACATGTTTTTAAATTTTTAAGACAGTTTTCTAGTTCTTCAATCTCCTGTGTATCATTACAAAATTCTTCAAATATTGGGAGCAGACTTATTACATTATTGGACAAAACATTTTGGGAGCTAAGTAAGGATATTTTTTTAAATATTTGAATATTAGATGGCAGCTTAGCTCTTATTTCCATTATAAGTTTTTTAACAAAATGACGAAGATTTTTTTCAATAACTTTCTTATCACTTTGTGAAATATTGTTGTCTCTACAACTTTTTTCAAAACTGTAACCGAAATTTAAAAAAGTATTAATAAATGTATCAAGGTCTCCATCCAAATAATCAAAATTGTCCATAGGAATAATAATTTTGTTTGTTAAATATTTCAGCAAACGTAACAAGTCATCAAATAATTTAACGTGATCAGCATTTCGTGATTCGAAAGCCAGGTTTACTTCCTGTACTTCTTTTAAGACTGAATGCAGGTATTTTAAATAAATAAAGTTTTTGCCATCTTCATACATTTCTCTAAGCAGAGTTGTTTCCAAATGATTATCATTTACCACACTGAAATGAGTTTTCAATTCTAACCACATTTTTAAAATCGAGTTAATCGTTTTTTTAACGGAAAGCCAACGAGTTGGGCACGACTTGGGAATTTTTATAGGACTGTTAGCATCGCTATTAATAAGTTTATATATTCTTCTATAGGATTTTTGTCTTATAGAAGAATGTGAAAACCAATTGTACGTCTCTCTTACCATATAATTTATATTCGGTGGAAAACTAGTTTGAGTTGACGAACTTACGGCCAGTTGAAGCGAGTGACATACACAGCGTATTAAAACTAAGTTTTTTAGTCCATATTTTCTTTTCAATAGTATATATAACCAGTTGTGAACACCTGTCATATTTGCTGCATTGTCCGTACCTATTGCTACCAAATTTTGTATGTTAAGCTTGTATATTTTTAAAGCTCGTTCCAACCCAAGCAATAAATCCTCTGCTTTTCCCCCATTTACGTCAATTAAAGTCAAAAACGCTGTTATTAAATCATTTTTGGTGGTACTAAAATATCGAATAACAATTCCTAATATTTTCTCAACAGACACATCCGTCCCTAAACAAAGATTTGAGTTATGGTTAATACACAAAAATAACGTCAGTAAAAAGTTATTACATACCTTCATCGAGAATCAGACTAAATTTAGTTTCATTTAAATCCTTCAGTAATAGCTCTATAAAATGTGGAGCTAAAACATTTGTTATTATCTTTGTACATTTTGTACGGTGGAGGTTTATGCTAGCTACTTTGCTGTCACTAAATGTTTTACAGCATATCTCTGTCAAGTGGTCTATGGAAGCAAATGGTGAATGAATTGCAATATATAACGATAGCGCAGCCTGACATTTCTTTTCCGCTGATAACACTGCATGTGTAAAACAAATTTGTGGTTGTACCATATTAATGCTGTTTAAAGGTTCGGACGCTTTTTATGCTTTTTGGTTTCTGAATGTCTGATCAGGTCGTAGTGTTTAGCGGCGATTTGCGTGTTGCAGTAAATACATACTGTTTTACATTCATCTTTGCACGGCTTTATCCATTTCTTAAAAAGGGGACCTGTCTCCCAAATTTTTCGATACCTTTGCGTGTAGCGCTCCATCTAAACATAGCATAACACTTACATTCCAGACACATCCATGAATATTTAATTATAACTTACTCATATACTTATGTTGTTCACCAATGCCTATCAATGTAAATACAATTTTAAATTTTCAGCAAAGCTTGAGTTTCTCAGTAGTTCTATGTAACTGACAATGAAGAAAACGAAAATAGAAAAATTCGACATTGCCAGAGAAACATAAGATAATATTACCATACAGAGTTAAAGGAAAAACGGGCAAAAAAGGCTAAACAAAAATACTGAAAAGCGCTGAAATTGCGCGTTTTTTAGTTTAGGGCTAAAAAAAATTTTTCGCGTTAAAGGTACTTCAAAAAGGGCTAAATCTAGCCCGAAAAGGGCTAAGTTGGCATCACTGATTGCATCATCTTTTGTTTATGTAACATAATTTAAGCTAGCACATAAGCACTCTCTCACGCTATGTTAAGTTACGATATCTTCTGTTAGTTTAAGGAAATTTATCTTATGTTCTCTCAATGCATGTTTGTTCTCTTTTATATAACATAATACTATATAGCGATTGCATCATCCTCTGTAAATTAGGCTAAGCATTATTTGAAATAAAGAACATAATTCATTCTGTGTTGTGCTGTAGAAAAATAAAGACCTACAGGTTCTTGCGAAAACCTGATTGTTTCTTAGTTAACAACTTATTAGCATTAATATATGATGTAATTTGAGAGTTAAGAATTCTCTCCAGGACCTTGGATAGGTAGCACAGATATAGTCAACGAATTTATTTATCTTGGCTCCGCCGTTACCCCCAAAAATTATGTCAGTTTGGAGATCAAGTGCAAGATCACTTTTGCCAACTACTATGAAAGGTGCTACTATGGTCTCAATAGGCAATTGAGTAGCAGAGACATCGCTCGTACCACAGAACTAAAACTCTACAAGACGCTCATCCTCGCCGTGCGTCTTTATGGCGCATAGGCATGGACCCTATTAAGCACTGATGCAGCAGCCTTGAGAGTATTTGAGAGAAAAGTCCTACGTAAGATCTTCGCTCCAGTGCGAGTTGGCGATGATTTCCGCATCCGATCCAACAGTGAGCTGTATGAGCTCTTCAACGACATGGACGTTGTGCAGCGTATTAAAATTTAGCTGCTGCGCTGCTTCGGCCATGTCGTTCGAGTGGAGGAGAATGCTCCGGCGAGACGGGTATTTGATGCGGAGATTTGCGGAAGTCGATGAAGAGGACGACCTTGTCTGCGCTGGAAGGACCAACTCGAGGAAGCCCTGTCATCGATTAGTGTGACCAACTGGCGTAGGCGCGCAAGAAGCAAAGGCGTCTGAGAGGATGTATTAAGGCAAGCCGTAATCCTTTAATCGGGTTGTTAATGACCAATTAAGAAGGTAAGTAAGTAATTAAAACTAAACACAGATTTATTTTTATTTTATTTGCAAGCTACGAGTTCAGAGGTAAAAACGTAACAATATTTAATGATAATTTAATTGGAATTAAAAACAGCGTAGAGAATTAAAAAAATAATTTTTGCCCTTACCTTACTACTATTTAGTTCGTTACAGCTGTGTATTTAAGTTTTATCACCATTACCACTTTGCCAACCATAACAAAAATATTATTTGATTGTATATGTGTGTGTTTATGTGTGTGTAAATAGCGTTAAAAGTATGTATGTATTTGTTTAATAAATTAAAAATAATAAATTTAAACATTTCCATTTATTCTTAAATAAATTATTTACTCAATCAACCATTCATTCCTTCATTGGCTCAAAAAAAAAACGATATTTTCACACACAAACTGCTTTCAATAAATTTGTAGGGTTGTCTTCCCTTACATTTGTTGCAAATTGTTCTTAAACACAAGCAAATATCGTTAAAATGCTATGCATTGTGCCAATGATACTCAAGTATTTTGAATATTTTCTTGTGGAACTCAACCATATCCTAATGGAACTTATGATAGAAACAAAATGCTGTGTCTAGCTGAGTCATTATGGTACAAGAAATGATAAGAATCTGGAGTAGAAAAGTTTGCAAGGTTCCCTAAACAATAAAGCCCAACTACACCCAACTAGAATTTATGGTCTTAGGATGCCTTAGGAAATTTCTAGAGATCTGAGTTAATTACTAGCAAATTAGTAAACTACTCAAGGCCTATAATATCGATAATCACTGTATAGTCTCGGGAATACTGCGAAAGGAAATGAGTACAGTTAGAAATATAAATCCAAATAGACAGAATGCTACAAGAAAATAAGTAGGGCCAAACGTGATAGCTTTAGGAACATCTATAGGGGCCTAGAATTTGTATCAAAGGTAGCAAGCGTATGCAAAACTCTTGCGAATATTGAATTCAGAGGGAGATAATGTCGTAAAGAAAGAAGGAATGGAAAGATGTGATCAACTGGGACATACATAATTGACCATTACAACCCTTCAGATAGTATTACGGCCTAGCTTCTCACGCCACTCATGTTGTGTGCTTTAATTTTATACGTGAGTGGCGGGACCTACAGTTTAACATCGATTCCAAACGATAGATTTTGGAGAAACTTTTTCATGGCAGGTTTATTTACTCTCAGAGTTTTTGCCAGAAATCTGCTGAGGGAAATCGCCGAAGAAATATTTTTTCATATTTCGTTTTGATGTCTGACCGGCGATATGAACCGTGGCTTCGCGTTTAATAAGCCTATTAGACTGGGCTCATTCATCCTAGTACTCGAGTCATATGAGGTATACTATAGAATAGTATTAAATTTTCTAGATGAGATGAATCAGAGAGGCAGAGGAAATCGGACATTCACGGCAATTAGAAGGTAGACATTGGCACTTACCTACCACTTGTACATATTAATCGCAAGAATCATTGGAAAATGTACTTGAAATTCTTATTGATTGAGGGCATTTGAATAGCTCTTATGGTTGTAGTATTCTAGCAGCTTAACAAACGGATAAGCCTACCACTGGAGTATTCAAAAGACTAATTGATTGTCGCTGGACAAGATCTAATAGCGCGAAAAGAGCCTTGTCGTAGTGTTGCTAGGATATAATTGCATTTATTACACTGTATATAAGAAATCCATAAAATTTGATGAACAGAAACAAAGTGTTGACATCTCTGAGAGGTTTAGGTACAGATATACTAAGTATCTACAGCGTATATTTCTTCTGCTTGAGCCTGGTAGCAAATTGGCCAGCCATACTCATTTGACAATATGTTGAAGGTTTGTCAATGACATGTGAGTGAACCAGTTGTCGCTGAAGACTAAAGTGCTGTGGAAAAATTAAGTTGGATGTCACTCCTCTATTTTGGAGGTTGATCCTGTGGCACAATTGAACATCGATTTTCACTTTCTGATTCCAAGTAGGGACGACAGGGACTCTAACATGATCGTCACCCCGGAAATCCTGGATATATACACCGACGGCTCTAAACTCGATAATAGGTTTGATAGCGGAGTATACTCTGGGAAACTGGACCTGAAAATTGCCCTCCGACTGCCGGATTATTGTAGCATGTTTCAGGCGGAGATAGTGGCCATTTACCGGGTCGCACAATGGATCCTCGTCAACGGTACTCCTTTCACCCGCGTCTCGGTCTTCTCTGATAATCAGGCTGCCATAAGATCTCTGTCGAGCGTTATGAATAACTACAGGATCGGTAAGGAATGTCGCCGCTTCCTCGACCTTCTTTCTGGGCGCTTCAGTGTCTCACTAGTCTGGGTTCCTTGGGCGCAGTAACATTCCGGCAAACTCCAGGACTGACGAGCTCGCCAGGGCTTGTGCACTCCTTCCGGTATCCGCTTCCATCGACTTGGGTATTCAACTTACTTCGGTCAAGTTGGCCATTGCGCGGAAATTCTTTCGAAAGGCCAACCTATCCTGGATCAATGAAGAGTCCTGCTCCACCGCTAGACTCACTTGGTACTTGAGGGATAGAAGGCTTACAAACCAGTTACTAGGACTTGGTCGTAACATCATCTCAATCACTGTGGCCATGCTTACAGGTCATTGCGTTATGGGTAGACACGCGGAAAGAATGCAGTTCCCATTTGACGACTTTTGCGGTGGGTGCAGATTCGCTGAGGAAGAGGAGACTTTTATCCACTTTCTTTGTCAATGCCCATCTCTTGCGAGGTGCCGATATACATAAGTTATTTGGCTCTCCATTTATTGCCAGCTTGAAGGAAGTACCATCTATTGATGTCAAGGATATAGCTTTGTTTATCAAACTTTCGGGCTGGTTTTCCAGCGTAGTACAGTCGTGATGTTTGATGTGTAGCCCTTACGCTGACCAACTTCTTCCCTAGTTTGGTAGAACTTGTTCAGTATAGGGAATGCGTTCACCTGTGGCGTCACAACAGGCCGCTAAGAGTGCTTAAGTGAGCTTTTCGGATCAAAGTTACCACTCCAACCTAACCTAACCTAACTTTACATGAATGTCACTGTGAACTTGTTTGGACGGTATGAGTGATGAAATGAGTTTTTAATTCTACAAAATCGATACTCGCTGATGTTCTATGCTAAGCCTACAGTTATCTCAACAAGAATTTAGTCATTCTATAACTGCTTGAAGTTCCTTGAATTTTAAGCACGAATTGTACTTAAGTATTCCCACTTAGTAGCTATGTTTTCGCTTTTGCTTGTGATGGCATGTGTGCCATGGTATCAGAAAAATCGATGAAAATTCTTTGAATGTTTTCATTAACTGTTGACATTCGTTTAATTTTCTTGCCGAGACTTACTTGTTATTTGCTTTTAAATCTTCGAAATTGTGTTTCCGTTTTAAAGCTTTAAAAAGTTTCACAAAAAATTCTCTTTTAATTCAATTACACACTTAATCTATGCCAGGCATCTCTTCACAAAATTATAGCCGGCTGCTCTAAATTTATTTTCCAAGCAGACTCTTTTAAATTTTGTTTTCCTTTTTTTTATTAAGTCTCTATTAATGAAATTGATCGTAAAAGTTTTGCTAACAATTTACTCCCCAACATCTTCTTCTTTTTTTTTGTGCCTCTTCTTAGGCTATGCAACTTAACACAACGACTGACATTAAATTAAAATTCTTTTAACGTTTTTCTTCATGTTTTTTTTTCGTTCATTTTTTGCTTTCCAGCATTTTAGCAAAAAAAAATGGAATCGAAGTTGATAAAAGAAATGAATTTTATTAAGACTCCTTCCGTTCTAATCTTTGGCAAACAGCCAATATTTTCGACACCTAAACATTGGCTTTCAATACCAATATTTTGCCTTGACAATACAATCTTCTTGCTCTTCTTCATCGTATGCTCTTCTTTGCTCTTCAGCAGAATACTTTTTTCTATTTGCTTGCCAAGAGTGCCAGAAGGAAAGGAAATATTGGAAGAAAATTCTATTTATTTAAGGTGAGAGAGGAATTAAGCATTTTATTGATTTCGTTCAATAAACGGTTCAAAATGAAAATTTGAAAACGTTTTGGGAATTCAAAGGCAAAATATTCAATTGCAATCAATGATTAGAAGAGTTTGCAATGAAATTAATAAAGTTATTATACGAGGTGTGTTTAGAAATTAAACAAACAAAGCTCCTTCACTTTAGCATGACATACAGAAAATTACAGTCAAGTACTTCGCCTCAAATACACTCAAATTCAAATGATCAGAAGGCCTATAAGAAAATCAAACATAGGAGCTCTTTATATTTATACCACAGATCTCACTGTCTTGTATTTTGAAGGTTTCAGTGTAGACCTCGAAAGCTTTACCAAGAACATCCGAAACTTCTATCATAACCGTCTTAACTCATTAACGCCTGACCCTAGAATCCGTGGTCCGATGAAATTTGGCACAAATAGTATTTGGAGTATTTATATTGATATGAATATTTTAACTTTTTTTAGGTATCGTGGGGGCCTCTGTAGGGCATGGGTATTTTTCTATCCACTTCGGTAGAAGTGTGTTCTGAAATAAAAATTTTTTCTCCCTATTATATGGCTACTAAACAGCTTAGTTAAACTATTTTTGAGGGTTTTATTGAAAATGTGCCTTAAAAGATAATTGTGGAATCACTCATAGTCTTTCTGCGGATGAACAGATAATCGCATATTATGGTCGCCATTCCCTAAAGATGTACATAAAGGGCAAGTCAATACGATTTGGCTACAAATACTGGGTGTTAGCTGCTATGATAGGATATCGTTATTCCTTTATCCCATATGCTGGCGCTTCTGTAATAATAGTGCTGACTGCATCCTTGAAGAAAACGTGGTTCTACGACTATTAGAGAATATTTCAGATCCAAGCCAATATATACTAAATTGATGGAAGAGAAACCTCAGGGTTCATCAAATTTTTGCTTTGACAAAAATAACAATATTATCGCAGTTCGGTGGAACGATAATTCGATAATTACGTGCACACATATTTATTATCATGTGATACCTATGTACATATATATTTTAAATCTTTCTGAAGATGGTGACTCTGATGTCTAATTTTTTGGATGTGCAAAATCAAAAGATATGACAGTAAACATCGTAAGATGGTTGTCGTTGAACAACCATACATAATACATGCATGTAATCAACGAATGGGTGGAGTTGACTTATTCGATAACAGCGTCAACAATTATCGTATTCGAGTCCGCGGAAAAAAGTGGTTTTGGCCATTACTCACTAACGCTATTGACGCAGCTATGGCAAACGCATGGAAACTAAACTGCATGTGCAGGGGATGTGAAACGCACTGACAAATTTTACCACATGATTGATAAAATTGGAAAACGCGGTCGCTGTGCGCAATGTGGTGGGAAAACAGAGTACGGTTGTACAAAATGCGGTTTAAATGTGCATCCAAGGGATTGTTTTGCACAATTTCTTGACAGAACTCCAAAAAATATAGGAAAAATAAAGAAAAATGAATGATTTGAAATTTCTATTTGAAATTAATTTTTAAAAGTTTTATAATAAAATGAATTGTTTTTTCATACCAATGCCTAAGTGGATATTTTTATACCCAATTCATTTAATCGCACCTGTAGCTTAGGTAAGTAGACCAATTCAAGTAAAAGTTTTTTCATCGGGTAGAAGATATATCATATTACATGGCATCTCAAGGTTTTCCTGAGAACATCATTCACACATGTTCTTTGCACGAAATTTTGATTTTGAAAAATTCGTGATTTTTGACCTTTCTGCTGTCATCCAAAATATGTGAATATCATGCTTTACTAATTTTGTTTAAACCGTTCTATATCTTCTTTATTATATATATTTATTAGTTGAATTTAGCAAGGATTACAACCTAATTTCTCACACCACCAGTGTTGTGTGTGTTCATTTTATACATGAGTGTCGGGACCTGCAGTTTAAAGCCGATTCCGAAAGACAGAGTTTAGAGAAATTTCTCAATGCAATTTTATTTGACGCTCAGCGTTTTTTGCCAGAAATCCGCTAGGAGGAAGCAGCCTAAGAAATATTTTTTCATATTTTGGTTTTGATGTCTGACCTTGGGTTATAGACCTCGGCTAATAGACTATGGCGACTTATTTACTTACGGCTGTAACTTGCAGACATAACGTTATTTGTCATTACAACCTTTTAGTCAGGTATACAACCTAGTTTTTCACACCACCCATGATGTGTGTGATATTTTTATTTATGAGTGGCGGTTCAATGGCATTGTTTTGGGGAATTTTTCATGGTAATTATTTTTACTGAGAGTAAGTAGCCGAAGAAATATTGAACCATAATAAGCCGATACACTAGTTGCTAGACTAGATCATAGGGCCATTATTAATTGTCTTTAATTATGTCTGTTCAAATCCAATGCATTTATTGCATTACAGTTCAAATTCTCTTTCCGTATATCCTCTACTCTTCAACTGCTATCTAGATTACACTCTACATCCGGTCTCACAATATCGCCATTAGTTTACCGAAGAATGCATCAGATTGTGCTCCAGTAGAATAGAGGAACTTGCTACCCCAATTCTAATGTCTCACACGTAGAGCCCATCCATTGGCTTGTGAATCACACTATTTATTAGAATATATAATTTCTGTTGCATAGGTTGGGCCATCTATCGGTTTAAATTTAAACCATCTGTTATTTCGAATCTAGCAATACTTCTGCCATTCTATTCTGTCAGAAAATTCAATAAATTATCTCCAATGAACTTAACGAATCGATTTACGCTTGAGCAACGTTGGGATTGATTGGAATTTTATTTCCAAAACAAAGACAATTGGTTGGAAATTGCATAAAAATATCGTACAAAATTTTAGCCGCAGAGAAGGACCAACAGTGCCCGGTAAATGCAAGTTTATTACTAAATTTCATGAAACTGATTTCATTGTTGATGAGCCAAAATGAGAGCGTGCTCTTACACTGCATGCACCCGAAAATGTAGAAGCTGTGGCTGAGAGTGTGCGTGAGTACCCATCAACATCAACACGTCATCGTTCTCAGGACATTTCACGCACCAGTTTACGTTTAATTTTGCGAAATTTTCTCTGTATGACGCCTTACGAAGTTCAATTGGTTCAATTGACCATCCGCTTTAATTTCGCTTTGTTAGATGGGCCACAAGAAACAGCACGATGATGTCGGTTTTGGCAAAAAAAAAATTCATCTTTTCGGATGAAGCTCAATTTCATCTTGGTGGGTATGTTAGTAAGCAAAATTGTCATATTTAGAGCTCAGAAAACCCACGCGTGGTCTTGCAGAAGTTAATACAGCCATTACGAGTGACTGTTCGGTGCGGTTTGTGTAGCGGAGTCATCTTTGGACCATATTTCTTTAAAAATAAGGACCATTATGGTCAATGGAGACATCTATCGTACCATATTAACTGACTGTTTTGTACCCGCTCTTCGTGATATTAATGTGAACAGTGTGTGCTTTCAACAGGAAGGTACAACTTGCCACATATCTTATGTTACAATCGATTTATTGTGTCAAACGTTTGATGGCATTTAATTAGCCAAAATGGTGGTAGCAATTGGCTGCCAAGAAGCTGCGATTTGACACCGCCGTTGGACAATTTTCAATGAGGTGCCGTTAAAGAAAAGTGTTATGCTGAAAAACCAGAGACAATTGCGAATTTGAAGGCCAAAAATTCGTGATGTCATTGCCAAGATACAATCCCATGCTCCAATTGAATAAGGTACTGTGAGGCCAGCCGTGTCAGCCATATGAATGCAATAACATTTCATTTCTAACAGGAACAATTATACTTCATACATAACATAATTGGTCACGACAACCCTTTAGTCAGGATTACGACCTAGTTTCTCACATCAGTTATGTTGTGTGCGTTAATTTTTATACATGAGTGGCGGCGGGACCTACAGTTTAAAGTCGACTCCGACCGACAGATTTTTGAGAAATTTTTCATGGCAATTTTATTTTACTTTCAATATTTTTGCCAGAAATCTGCTGAGGGGAAGTGGTCGGAGTAATATTTTTCATATTTCGTTTAATTGGAGATGCCTGACCTGGAGTCTAATAAACCAACACACTACCTACTAGACCGCGGCGACTTCACAATTATACTTCACAACAAAAAAATTAAATTTGGCAAAATTTCAAATCGTTTTTGTTTGATTGAATTTTTAGATTTAAATTTTTAAATGGCCCACCCTATAAGTACATAGTATATGTCTTCATTTGCAGTTGATTGCTTTGTGAGACGCACAAAAGAAGTTTTTTCTTTTGCTACACCATCCGTATGTAGCCGATAGTCCTCGTATTCTAGGTAGCGTAGTCTAGTAGGTAGCGTGGTCAGACATTTTATTTTAGTAGGCAACGTATTATTTTATTAGACGCTTATTGGCTTAGACACTTCAAACACAAGAATAGCAGCAGAACTAAACGCTGTAGAGCCTTATCATAAATGAACATACACTTCTCAGAGACGTCAACACTTTGTTTCTGTTCATCAAATTTAATGGATTTCTTATATACAGTGTAATAAACCCAAGGTATTACCATATATCCTAGCAACACTACGACTAGGCTCTTTTTGCGCTATTAGATATTGTCCAGCAACAAGCAATCAGTCTTTTGGAGATTCCATTGGTAGGCTCACCCGTTTGTTGAGCTGCTAGAGTACTACAACCATATGAGCTACTCAATTGACCTCAATCCATAAGAATTTCAAGTACATCTTCTGATGATTTTTCATACTGAGCACATAATCTCTATATATTGCGATCAATGCGTACAAGTGGTAGGTAAGTGCCAATGTCTACCTTGTAATTGCCGTGAATGTCCAATTTCCTCTGCCTCTCTGATTCTAGAAAATTTAATATTTTTCTATAGCATGCCTCATATGAGTCGAGTACTAGGATGAATGAGCCTGAGTGTCAAATGGTATGGCTATGTTCAAGTTGACCACTTCATTTCATTTCATTCCTGCATGTGTAACCTTAAGCTCTGAATATGACACTCTGGGACCAAACACTCCCATCTTTTCGGGACTCCTTACATACACTCTTGTTACTCAGTGTCTTGCGAAATATTTCATAAAATTATAGGCGGACGGTGTTTATCTAAGAGCGAGGTTGTTAATATGTTCTCTGTGGCCTTGTGTACAATAATTTATTTAACTCTCTTGCTCACAAGCATAGCTGCCAGATTTGACGATTTATGCTCTAATTTTGACGATTTTTAGAAAATAAAAATTGATATCATATTCCTAACTTTAGTACATTAAGAGCCACTTTAAGCTTTGTATTTACTTTGCAATTGTTACTATTGGAAATCTATGTTAGTAAAAACAAGGAGTAAAGTATTAAGTTTTTAAGTTACTTTTGAATACCTGTGATAATTTTTCTGTATTTGATTCCTTTTTAACCCCTTAAAAGCCAAAAAAAAAATTACAACTCCTAAATAACCTCGTAGTTGAGAATAATTTATCACTCGTCGTTGCAAACAATTTTGAAAATTCGAGTATAGCTTCTAATATTTCCATCGGAAGAACAAAGTCAAGCGCCGTTGGTTTGTTTCGTACGACCACCATTCAGAGGATCGATGGTATTGTGCTTGGAACTATGAAAATATGTTATGTGAAGAAGGAAAGCGAGAACAGTGTTTATGGACACTAGGCTTGTGTATATTTGTACCACAAGTAACAGGAAAGGCCTCTGCAGTGAATGAGTTCCACATACGAATAGTCAGATTAAAAGACGTATTTTTACTGTAATGCAAAGTGCGATCCACTGGCCAATCGACCACATGCGGAAGTGGAAAAGTACTCTTACTACGTTCGAGCAAAATCCTTTTGTCGAAGTGATAGAACAGTGAAACACAAACCACATTGCAACGATGCTCCAATGATTCAATGGAGTTGGACACACTACCGTCATTAACGAGCTACTACGGCCTCTCCTGTATACGGTCGAGAGACCTCAAAATAGACGCTGAGGCACCGATCCATACATGAGAGTTGTATTCTGGTCTCGGTCGGTTACAAATGGTGTAAATAGTAAGATCATAAGATCTTAAGAAGGAGGCTGCCTTGGTAGTCTAGAGGGTAGTGTGCTAGACTATTAGCGTGAGGGTCGTGCATATGGTCAAGATACTACGCTCGTATATAATCAGAATATAATTTGTAATTGTATTGTAATAATAAATAAATAAATAAGAAGGAACTGAAAGAACTGAAAAATGTGTCGGTTGAAGCCAACATTACACTGAAAGCTCAGAATGCTCAGAATGTCAAGAGCTTCTGACTCCTTATATTTACACCATCCATAGATTAAGATGATGCAATATTATTGCTGCGTTTATGTGTCAATAAACAAGACTGGGATATATTATTTAATCCTTAAAAAATTTTTTCCTGAAAATGATATAAAATATCTCCGTTTTTGGAAAAAAAATTAGTAAATGAAGATTTCTAAATAATTTTTTTTAATGTTTTATTTTTATACTCAGTTATGCATGTACATACATATGTACATTGACTTTATATGTTTTACTACAATAGAAATAATTTTGGTTTTTAAAAACTTTTAATTTATTTATTTATTTTTTCTGACGAATTTTTGACGATTTCAATAAACGTCTTTGACGATTTTGACGATTTTTCTCAAATATTTGACGATTTGGTGCCTCATTTACCTGGCAGCTATGCGTATGAGTGATATTCAATTCTATTAGTTTGATACACGACTAAATGTTATCATTTTTATTGCATACTTTTCGAGGTAATTAATCCAGTATAAGTAATATGAATCGTATACGTAATATATTTCAAACTCAATTAAATATGAAGTATACCGTTAGTTTGGAATTAAACGCCTTTGACGATGTTAACGATTTTTTCTCAAATATTTGACGATTTGATTCCTCATTTATCTGGCAGCTATGCTCACAAGTTCATATAAAAGTCTCAACCTGCCTGCTTGAATTGCCAAAACTTATTTGTCAACTTCTAGATCCTATTATCACTACTTTCTGGGTATTGTGTTTGTAGCAGTAGTTCTATATTTCCAATTCCTATCTTTTGTCGCCACCATCCTGCTTACTTTATGATATTATCTCTCTGTATTCAATTATCGCGAGAGCTTTGTATAAGCTTGCTACCGCTGGTAGAAATTCTATGCCCCTATATCAGATTCGACTTTAAACTGTAGGTCCCACCATTCATAGATAAAATTAATATGCACAACATAGGTGGCGTGAGAAGCTAGGTCGTAATCTTGATTGCAGGGTATTTGATTGGAATATGTTTTTAATTTAAGGCACCTTGTGAGTATCCTTAAAACAATTCTTCTTAACAATTCAGAGTCTTATTTTTCAAACTGTTTATTGTTGAATGATGGTATGAATAATTTTTAAAATTCGATTAAATTTTTAATGAAAACGAACCCAAGTGACTGAATGCAAAAAAAGAAAAATTAAAATCGACAAGTAAATGAGTCGCACATTAAGGCTTTGAAAGGACCAGCTATCGCTGTTGCTAATAAACCGGATGCTACTTAAACACCAGCTACCTATTTATGGCTCAAGTGTTCTTTTACCGTTACACAAAAGGTATATGAAATCAAAAACATATACACGCATACCATACCATATAATGTATTACCAAAGTACACGCAGTTATTTTTCTGCACCATGGCCATGAAGATAAGTAAGTATCTGCATGACCATAACAGAAGTTGAAAGATGAACACAGTGTGAGGGGGGGGGGAGGAGCAGTGTAAATGTATTGTTGTGTTCTTAGTTACTGGCAATTTCTTCGAAATGACTCTTCTTAAGTGTGCCTTTGTTTAAAAAAATTTACGACATTCTTCATTTAATTTTTATGACACTTTTACGTTACAGTTTACCTACTACCCCACCACCGAAACTACCACGCCAAAGTCCAAGTTTATAGGATTTTGTTTTTGCAAAACTGTAAGCTCAGGTGCCTTGCCTTGTTGTAAGCAAACAAAAATCTGTGAAGTAATATTTTTCATAGAAATTTCACAAAAGAAAAACAAAAATTCAAGTCTTTTAATTTCATTTCTTCGTCAGCTTCTTTGAACCTTTTTGTAACAAAAAAAAAAAATTGTTTCCCCTTTTTGTTCCTATAATTATTCCTTCATAAGTACCCAATGAGTTGCGGCAAGGGTTTTAAGAGAAAGCAAAATTTTTGCCTGAAAATGATTGAAATCATTAATCATTGTTGCATGCATCATCAGCACAATTTAAAGGCTTTTTTAACTAATTTTTGATTCTTAACCGTGCTTAGGTACTAAGTACATTTAAGACCCCAAAAAGGTATATTTTTTTTGATGATTTAAGCAGGATATCAATAAGAGTCAGAAGTTAAAAGCCGCAACAAAATACTACAATCATGTATATGTAGTTATTACGCTAGGGATTCTAATCTATTCCAGTACTAATCTATTTTAAGGGCAGCAGGGATGAGTGTGTAGGGGAAAATGTTTAATTTAGGACAACCAAGGACTTAACTGTAGAGTTTTCGGCTTTATTAAAGCTTTTCGTAACACATACGCAGTTTCTTCCATAGAAAACTTATTTCAAATTCTAGACAAAAGAGATTCCATCAATACATACATACATACATAATTGGACATTACAACCCTTTAGTCAGGATTACGGCCTAGCTTCTGACACCACTCATGTTGTGTGCGTTAATTTTATACGTCAGTGGCGAGACCTACAGTTTAACGTCGACTCCAACCGACAGATTTTTGAGAAACTTTTTCATGGCAGGTTTATTTACTCTCAGAGTTTTTGCCAGAAATCTACTGAGAGGAAGTCGCCGAAGAAATTTTTTTTTGTATTTCGTTTTGATGTCTGACCTGGGATACGAACCCGAGCTTTACGTCTAATAAGCCAACACACTACCTAGTAGACTACGGCGACTTCAATGCCTTGGTATTTTTATATACAAGCCACGATCCAAACCTTGTTGTATTCAAATTAAATCTACGAATTTTGAACAGATTGACAAAAAAAGTTTGCATTGGTATTTACAATAAGACTCGAGATATTCCATATCGCTTTAGATGAAGAACATAAGAATTTGTCAGCACCGCGTACCAGTTTTAAAGATTTAAGGTTTATAAGATTGCCGTGATACAAGTCATTGTAATCTAGAAGGTTGTGCACTGAATTATTGGACGTGAAGCCTCGGTTTCAACACCAGGTGAAACACCTCCAACGAAATGAAATACGAAGAAATATTTCTTTAGTGACTTCCTTTCATCAGATATCTGATAAGAACTCTAAGGGCCAGATTATCCTTCTGTTATGGAGCTTGCTAGTCATGAATCTTCAGATAATAAGTTAATAAGTGACTTGTTTGCGGTTTTTTTTTTGTTTTACCTATTCATCATCTTCTTTTAACACCAATAATCCAAATTATATTCCTGAAGTAAAGGCCTTGATCAACATACTAGTTCCAAGTATATACAACAATTAAAATCTTCGCATGTTGCCGGTCCTTATGGGGTTCCCAGCAGTAGTTTGAAACACAATTCTCAATTATTGAGCACTTCATTAACCTACTTATTCAATAAATCGCTTAAATTGGGCTATTTTCCCTCCTTTTGGAAACAATCATTTATAATTGCACTGTTTAAATCAGGATCTAAAGCCGATATTTCAAATTATAAAGGAATTGCTAAACTGAACATTATACCGAAATTATTTGAAAAACTCTTATGTGACACACTGTCATTTCAAGCATCGTCTATTTTATCTGCTTCCCAGCATGGATTCTGTAAGTCTTGATCAACAATCACGAATCTTCTTGAATTTACAACTTTCGTAAATGATGGATTTATTGTAGGCAAACAAACTGACGTTATTTATAGCGATTTCAGTAAGGCATTTGATAAAGTAAATCATAAATTACTTGTTCATAAGCTTATTCAACTTGGTTTTTGTTCATCATTATTGAATTGCATTAAATCGTATTTTATAAACAGAAAACAGTGCGTTAAATTCAGGAATACGCAATTTAACTTAATTGATGTACTGTCAGGCGTACCACAGGCTATTTGCCTTGGACCGATCATTTTTACTCTTTTTATAAATGATCTCCCTTCTGTTATCAAAAATTCAAACACATTAATGTATACGATATTAAAACATTTTTATCATTTAATAACATTGAAGACCGAGTACTTTTACAAGAGGATATTAACTACTTAACCTCTTGGTGTAGTATAAATTTAATGGAGCTGAATGTTAAAAAATGTAAATATATGTGCTTCACTTGATAATCTCCAACCAACATTATTATGTTACCGAGCAATTGTTTACCACACTGGTTCGCCCAATTCTTGAATATGGATCTGTAATATGGGACCCTCAATATGCTGTACACTCTGACAAAATCGAATCAGTTCAAAAACAGTTCTTATTATTTTCTCTTCGTGGTTTAGAAAATGGATAGGGTCCTAATAAAAGGTTACCATCTTATGAAAAACGCCTAGTACTCATTAAATTACCATCTTTAAAAAGCCGTCGTAAAATGCTAAATGATAATGATAAATATAAAATGTTACACAACTAACTATGCGAACTTCGATCCATTTCGTAGAATCTGTAATGATTTTAATAATCTTAACCTTCATATAGATTTAAATAAAAATTTCGAATCCATTAACATTCTCATGCCCGATGTTGCGTATATGCAACATTGTGTTTATGAGCGTCTAGGTACCGCTATTTTAAATATTTGTTGAACCTTTCGCAAAAATATAGCCACATGTGTTGTTTAAGCTTACAGTTGTGCATCTTTTCAGTTAGTAGCTATTCTCCCGAGAACGAAATCGACAAATTAATTTTGCAAAATAACGTTGTTTTGAAAAAGTGTCAAAAACCATTAATATAATTAATTCATCCTAAAACCAAGTTCAGCAAATAAATAAAGAAAGGTTAGTGAGTAATTTAAAAAAAACCCGGCTTGAAAGTATTATTTAGTTTGTCTGTAATAATTTTGCAATTTTCGAAAAATAAAAACTTTGTTATGTATGCACATAATAGTGTACTGGTGCACAAAATCGAGCTTAGTAAACAGCTACCGAGCTTTTGAACGCAAGTCAAACTACAGTTGTCGCAAAAAAGAGAGGCCGTCCATTATCACTCCTTTTGATAATGAATTCAAGAACTTCATCTCCTTCTCCATCGACTCCGTTATCACCAGCTCCTTCTACGGGTTCTAAAGCAAAACCCTATAGAATAGCATATCTTGCAGAGCCTGCAAAATCCCTACGCAAGATGTTTATAATCATTGGCCGGAATGGGGAACAAGGGGCAGATGTAAACTATATAACACTGAGTTTCGAAGCGGTAAATGTAGGAAATGTGGCTCAATAAGCCCAACGTAAGACTGGTATCTTCGAATCCGCCGTAGCCTAGTAGGTAGTGTGTTCGCTTATTAGACATAAAGCCCGGGTTCAAACCCCAGGTCAGACATTAAAACAAAATATGAACAAAATATTTCTTCGGCGACTTCCTCTTAGCAGATTTATTGCAAAAACGCTGAGAATAATAAACCTGCTATGAAATAGTTTCTCAAAAATCTGTCGTTCGGTGTCGATGTTACACTGTAGGTCCCGCCACTCACGTATAAAATTAAGGCATACAACATGACTGGTATGAGAAGCTAGGCCGTAATCCTGACTGAAGAGTTTTAATGGCCAATTATGTATGTATGTATGTATGTAAATGCATTAAATGCAATGTGCATTTGTGGTCCAATCCTCCAAAAAATTGTCTTGTATCCTACCATACATAAATTGAAATAAACTGCATTTGAAAAAAATCAACTTGTATTTAAATTTATAACACCATTGCCCAATGTTGCCTATACGCAACATCCTGTAGCTCTTCAACCAGGACACCAGGATATTGAAATTTTTGTCAGTTGATATTGAGGTCAACTCTATCTTTTATGTCTACTCAAAAAATTTTAGGCATGCCCATTTTAATTCGGGCATGAGAAGGTTAAAAAATATATAATTTTACAATTAAACTCATTTAATTAATAATTTCAATGTTTTCTCTTTTTTAACTTATTTTTTAACTTTTTTTGTATTGAAATCATAATAATAATAATAGTCTGTAAGGATTTTCCATAGACTTGAAATAAATAAATAAATAAAATGAAATAAATTTGATCAGCCAAAAAAATATTACAACTTCCCGTTAAAGTTGGGTTTAGTTAAAGGTAACTTTAGCAAAAGTGAACTTTAAAGTCACCTTTAACTTCTTTTCGTTGTTACAACCTAATTTCAAAAATTTGGCAGCTCCGAAGCAATGTCGATAACTTTGCTCAATTAAACCAGTTATTTTTAAGCGCCGTGGCAACGACAGGCTTCTCTTTTTATTGTATTTACTCATTTTGTTTATATATGAAGTCGCCATATTGAAAATAATAATAATCTTGCAATTTCAGACATAAACTAAACTTTAAAAGCTAACAGTAGGTTGAACCTCCCTTTAGCTTAACGCTCACTTCTACCTTATCGTCCACTTATAATAATGTAAAACAATTTATCTGCCCATTAAAATCGTCCCTTTAGTTAACGGCAAAGTTTCTCAGAAAAAAATCTGTCGTTCGGAGTCGATGTATAAAATGAAGACACAACATAAGTGTTGTGATAAGCTAGGTTGGAATCCTTACTGATGGGTTGTAAAGGCAAATTTAGTATGTAAGTAACGCTCCGTCATATACAACAAGGTATTTTTTGTTGAGAATTTCCAGTGGCACTGTTTCCTTTCTCTTTGATAAAATTAAAGTAGAAATTCATAATAAAAATTCAAGTTTAGTTTACGTATTTTTTATTTTTCAAGAATAAAACAATTTTCACTTACTTACTACAGACTAATAACGACTTTAGTAGACTTGAGCATAGCAAAACATTTTGCTACTGATTATTTTCCTAAGAAAAAACAAACAAAAAATTCTATGAAATTAAAACAGAAAAACAAGCAAAGAAAAACAAACAAAACTAAATAGAGTTGTAAAGAAAATTTTTAAATTAAATTTCCCTCTCAGTTCTATTTACACACATACAATAAAGTCTTTTTCTTTCTCTCTCTAACTCCGAAGCATGCACGCACCCACATACATATATTCATACATATACGCATTACAGGAAACTACAATTTGCAAAACAAACAATTGAAAATAATCCGTTTTTTTCAATTGTCATGTTCTCCATTCATTGTTATGTTTTAGTATGGTTGTATGCGTAAACAAAGTCTTCCCAGACAGCATTTGAAAGATTGTTTCAATTTCTATTCAAACATAATACCTATTAGACTCTGACGACTGTCAGGTATATGTACGCATAGCATTACAGAAAAAAAGAGCTGTCGGCAAGACTTCTTTCTTCGAAAAATGTGTATAAAAATTATTGATTGAGTGGATCTCTATCTTTCGGAATCAACGACATACCTCCTTTCCTATCCAATAACGCTAAATTGGGCAGCAAACTAAGCTAAACTGCAAAATAAATACACAATCCAGAACCAATAAAAGGGGAACAGCTTTTAATTGTTGTACGAGAGGAATATGCCTAAACAAGGATATCAACTTTAAGTTGAGTCTGTAGGATTTTGTAACGAAAAACCTACTTCATTCTACAGGGTCATGGTTTGGTAGTTAAGTTTGAAGGCAAAGAAATTATTAAACCCGTTTTGAATGGATTATCAGAAGAGTGGATATCATGTTTACCATTCTTATATGAGTGAAACCAGACGTGTTTTTGGAACAAGTGGCTAAGAACAAGGTAATTAGTTTGAGCAACAGAAACATGAAACTTAAGTACAGTTTATCTGTAAATCTCTCTTGACTCCATCCTTATGTGATAATAGTTTACACCTCGCAGAGAACATCATTCCAAATTACGCGACAAAATCGGATGAAGAGTCTATTAAGAATCTTAGATTGTGCCTTTTATTGCCCTAGTCTAGTATATAGTGTGTTGTATTATAAGACGAGAGCCGAGTCCAAAAATTATTTCTTTTTGAAATCTGTCATTCGCAATCGACATTAACCATTAGGTCTCAGCACTCATGGATAAAATTAACACACACAACATAAATGATGTCAGAAGCTAGGCTGTAGCCCTTGCTAAAGGGTTGCAATGTCCAATTTAGTAGTTTAAATTAAATTGTCGCTTCCACAACCTGTTTACTCAGGTACTATTTTGGCTGAAATAAAGACTTTAAACTCTGTGATTGACCTCACGTCCAAGAAGCTAATGCACTACCTTCTAGACTACGGTGAATTCTATCACGGCAGTCTTATAAACCTTAAACCATTAAAAGTGGTATGGGATGCCCACAAATTCTTACGTTCTTCATCTAAATCGAAATGTCAATTAAGCGAAATACAATGTTGATTTGAAATGTCTTGAAGCTTATTACATATGCCACAGCAAACTTGTTTAATTTTGTCAACCTATTCTAAATTTGTAGATTTAATTTGAATATAACATGGTTTGGACCGTGGCATGTATATAAAACTACCATAAAACTACCATAAAATTTTTTAATATTTTTCTTGTGTTGCTATTTATTGGGTATATGCATTGATTTTCATTAGGCATTGGTGGAATCTCTCTTTTCTAGAATTTGAAATGTAGTTTTCTATGAAGAAAACTCCATATCTCTTAAGGAAAGCTATAAAAAACTCTACATTTAACTCTACATTTAAATCCTTGGTTTAATAAGAAAAATTTGTTTTTTCATTAAGAATTAATGATTTTATTGTTGCTTTAATATTTATAGAGAGAGTCCCTGTTTACCGGAAACATATTTAATGCAGATTTTAATTTATTTTACCTTCTTTCTCTTTACCATTCAAGGCAGACAGGCAATAATAAATCTTTAAATTTTAATTCCAAATAGTTTTTCGTTTATAAAACTGTGAAGAAGAAGAAAAATATAACGAATTATAAATGCTTAAAGATTTATAAGCAACAATAAATTCATATGTGTAACTATGTGTATGTATTAGTGGGTAAATAACGTACATACAGAAATACAAAAAAGGATTATTACTAAGAAATAAACAGTATTTGGTTGTTAAAATGAGAACAGTTAAGAAAAATTATTACAAAAAATAAAGCAACAGTTATATTATCTTTATTGTGACAACCAAGCACTGTAGAAAGACAAAAGAATATACTTTACATACCATAAACATGTATGTTTAGTGTTAAGAGTGTTTGTATATTTACGAGGGTAATTTCAATATTAACTGGTTTGACATATAAATTAGGAGTAGACCTAGAGTTTCTGTTTCTTATTTTTTATCCCCAGGACATTGTGTAGCACAGTATAAGTAGTCGTAAGATTGGATTCCAAGTATTAAATCAAGCAAATAATAAAAATAAAACTGTTCCCACCTTTGTTCATACGAACTGCTCCGATGTACACCAAGTGATTGTGGTATCCATTCACTGGACCAAACCAAACCGAATTTTAAGTCCCAAATCTAGAAAAGCATAAAACAGAAACTGTTCTCGAGTTTGTTTGAGTGAACGATATAAACTCCTCAGAACACTGAAAAAGCCTGAACATAATGATTCCCAATCTTCCAATTTTCAAAGTCGCTTAAACTATGTATGCAGCTTAATGTTCTGTAGCTACTAATAGGGAGACTGGTTGTGTATGAATTCCTGGGAAAATATGAAGAGTTTCTCTGCGATATCATTTAAAGAGGTGGAAAGTGGGTCTGACTCCGGGGAAGGTGATCTAGTCTCATTTCAAAGAAAGACAAAAACTTCTTAAATGGAAAAATATTCGCCACCTGGAAAAGATAATATCACACAAAATTTATATAAAGTGTTTCGGAATATGGATGGCCTGGGGGGATCACATTGAGAGCATCTCAATTCATGCAGCCCAAGAATTATGCACTGGAGTCGCCGTAGTCTAGAAGGAGGTGTGTTGGCTTATTGGACTTTGAACCCCAGATTAGATCCCGCCAATCATGCATAAAATTAACACTTACTTACTTGCTTACTTGCTTAATTGGCCATTAACAACCCGATTAGCGGATTTCGATCTGCCGCAACACCAGGTACCTCTGCTTCTCGCGCGCCTACGCCAATCGGTCACACTCATCGATGACAGGGCTTCCTCGATTTGGTCCTTCAAACGCATAGAAGGTCGTTCTATTCGCGAGATTCCGGAGATCCCCGCATCAGATATCCGTCTCGCCGGACCATCCTCCTCCATTCGAACGACATGGCCAAGCCAGCGCAGTCACTGGATTATAATACGCTGCACACTCTTTGTCTTTGATTAGCTCACTGTTGGACTGCATGCGGAAATCATCGCCAACTTGAATTGGACCGAAGGTCTTACGTACGACTTTTCTCTCGAATACTCTCAAGACTGCTGCATCAGTGCTTAATAGGGTCCATGCCTCTGCGCCATAAAGAAGCACGGGTAGGATGTAGCACCAAAGTAGCACCTGTTGGCAAGAGTGATCCCGCTTTTGATCTACAGACTGACATCATTTTTGTTGGTAACGGCGGACCCAAGATAAAATTCCTTGACTATATCTAAAGTGTAGTTATCGGCCGTAATATGAGAATCAATACGCCGCACGTCTCTAATTGTCGATAACATATACTTTGTTTTGCCCTCATTTACTGCCAGACCCATCTTAGTAGACTCCCGTTAAATAGCACTAAAGGCAGCAGTAACATCTCGCTTGGTACGCCCTATGATGTCAATGTCGTCAGCGTACGCAAGCAACTGGACGCTTTTCTGAAAAATAGTGCCATTGTGATGCACTCCCGCCTTTTGCAGAACACTCCCTATGGCGATGCTGAAGAGATCGCGTGATAAGAGATCGTCTTGTCTGAAACGTTGCACGGTATCAAAAGCTTCGGAGAGGTCCATTCCTACCGTGACGAAGCTGCAGGAATTGCTCACTGTCGTTCTGCATAGCCTTATCAGCTTTGCAGGTATACCGAGCTCAGACATTGCGACAAAAACACAATCCCGTATGGGGCTATCGAGGGCTTCATTATAGTCGACAAAAAGATGGTGTGTGTCGACTTATTTTTTTAGGGTCTTTTCCAGGATCTGGCGTAGTGTGAAGATCTGGTCGATGGTGGACTTGCCAGGTCTGTATAAGGTTCAATCAGTGTTTTGACGAGTGGATTCAGTCGTTCACACAATACGCCTGATGGGACCTTATTTGCGATAGGGAGAAGGCGTATACTCCTGTAGATGGCGCATACCGTAGGGTCTTCGTTTTTCAGGACACACACATGCGAAAAGCTATGTCGTAGTCCTATGACTGAAGGATTGTAATGACAAATTCTGTTTGCAGCGTGTGTATTAATTTTACAGCAAAAATAATTTCTACCCAAAACTAGTTGTGTTTTCTTTATTAGGTTAGTTAACTTAAAGACTGCCCTCGTATATCTAAACAAATAACTTTAAGTCCTAGTTATTGTTACTGGTAATATTTACATGTCAAACATTTCTGAAAGAGTAACCATTCTTGAGAATAAAGCTGCGGAAAATGATAAGATGCGGGAGGATATAAGAGATCTCAAAATAAAATTACGGGAACGGGAGAATTATCCGGTTTCATCTGAACTTAGGATTAATGAAATCCCGTTTGGACAGGACGAAAACCTGCAGGAAATATTCCAAAAAATTTTTAACACCATCAATACACCGGTACCGAACTTCCAATCCATCTATCGCCTAAGGAATTATAACAACAAACGTAGGGAGAACTCTAAAGATGCCGCCATTATTGTAAAACTGTGGTCTGCATATGATAGGAACTTTTTCTTGAAATCAATGGCAAACTACAGGAAACTACACAATGGTTTTGTCTTCCGCCTTAGGCATATTGGTCTCAATTCAGACGAAAAGTTCTACGTTAATGAGAACTTAACTCAGGCCAATTTCAAATTATTGAGTGCGGCAATTCGTCTAAAAAAGAAAAAAATGTTATCTTCCGCGTTCTTTATGTGGGGTTTTGTATTCGTAAAAAAGGATACGAATGATGACCTCATATTACTATATGATATGGACAGCCTAAATGAGATATTTCCTGGCCATGTTTGAACACCTAAGTTACTTCCTGCTTTTTAAAAACCTCACCATCTTCAACATTAAGTTAAATGATTTGTACTCCAACTATACCTCTCAAAAACGTATGTATAACTCCTATTTATTTGAAAGCTTAATTATTATAACCTCTGATTTACACCTAACTCTTGAAAGCATTGCCAAAACTTTCTTACGATTTAATGATTTCTTGTGGTTATAATTCCAGAGACAGTGTGTATAACATGGTAAGAATTCTTGCTAGGCAAAGGGTAGGTCTCAACATTGTACACATGAATGCTCAGAGCTTGAATAATAAGATTGATGAATTTAGGTATTTATTTATGTCCGCGGGAATTGATGTCATTTGTGTCTCCGAAACTTGGTTTCCCTTAGATATTCCAGATTTAGTTTTTAATTTACAGGGCTTTAAGCTTTTCAGGTCGGATAGGAGAATCTTAGTTACTGGGATAGAGACTAGAGCAAGAGGTGGTGGAGTTGCGATTTATGTTCGTAACGGTGTACTATGCAGGTAAAAATTGTTAACCCACATTGGGAGTGAAATTGAATATTTATTTCTGGATATTTCAATTGGCGATGGACAGAAGCTTCTTCTAGGTAGTGTATATAGACCGAATTGTAGTTTGAATTTTGAACCTTTTATTTCCATTCTTGAGGATATTACCATTCAATATGATGACATAGTTATCGTAGGTGATTTCAATAACAACCTTTTATTTGATAATCCGCTAATTGGACCAATGCTATCGCTTCATCTGAATCCTGTTAATGTTTCGACACCTACACACTTCCATTCAACGTCCAGTAGCCTAATTGACCTGGTATTTGTGAATCATAATGAAAGGGTTCTGTTATATGACCAAATTTCTGCTTCTGGTTTCTCTAACCATGATCTTCTCTTTCTGAGTTATAATATGGCTGTAACTTGTGCTGTTGATAGATATATCACTTATCGTGACATTAAGAATATTGATTGTGTAACGTTGGATACTGAGTTGGATAATATATATTGGGACCAGGTCTATACACTGGTTAATGCTAATGACCAATTGGCATTTATTCAGGAGAATATTCGTCAGCTTTATGACAGATGCGTTCCTGTCAAAACCAAACTTATCAAACCCAAGCAGAATCCATGGTTTACTACTGAGATAAAAGCACTAATTGAGAAGAGGGATAGTGCCTACAGGCGGTGGAAGAAATACAGAACTGATGACTTGAAAGCTCTTCATAAATCCGCACGGTCAGAGGTTACTAGGCAAATAAGAATTGCGAAAACGTTGTATTATGGTAGAAGGTTTTGTAATGCGATGGACAATAAATCCAAATGGAATGTGATTCGTGAAATAGGAATTGGTGGAAAATGTCCTAGAACTGATTTTGATGTAGATGTGAATAAACTTAATGACCAGTTTGTACATTCAAGTGTTCCAACGGCAATTGGTGATATGTATGATGACCTTTGTTGTGTCCCTCCACAATACTCCTTTAGTTTTCGTTGCGTGGATCAGTTCGAAGTTTTGGAATGTATTTCAGCGGTAAAATCGAACGCAATTGGTTCCGAAGATATAGATCCTGTGTTTTTGAAAGTTTTGACACCTAGACTTTTGCCATATTATACCCACTTATTTAATACAGTGCTGACTAAGTCTACTTTTCCTAATGAATGGAAACTTGCCAAGATCCTTCCCATTCCCAAGTCAAACAATGAGTTTAGGCCAATTGCCATTCTTCCTTTTTTGGCGAAGGTAATGGAAAACATTATAGCCAGACAGATCAATGGTTATCTGGAAGGTCATAATTATTTAACAATCAGTCAGTCAGGTTTCATGAAAGGTAGGAGTTGTACTACCGCTCTATTAAATGTAGTTGAGGATCTCAGGTTGGAGCTGGATGTAAATAATGTAGCGTTTTTAGTTCTTCTCGATCACACAAAGGCTTTCGATACAGTCAATCATAAAATTTTATTGAATAAGCTCCGGAAGCTGTTTAATTTTTCTAATTCTGCCGCTAGTCTAATTTGTTCTTATTTGTTAGACAGATGTCAGAGGGTTCACTTAAATGGGAAGATTTCTGATTCGCTTAATATTTGTAGAGGTGTTCCCCAGGGATCAATACTGGGGCCACTGTTGTTCTGTATGTATATTAATGATCTACCGGATGTTTTGGTTGACTGCCGTGTTCATATGTATGTTGATGATGTGCAGATTTATGCCAGTACTCGTAAGGAGAATATTGATTCTTGTTTACATTCTGTTAACCGTGATTTGGATAGGATTGACCGTTGGGCTTCGGCGAATGGACTGTGTATTAATCCCTCAAAGTCCAAATGTTTAATGCTTTCGAAGACCAATGTTTCGTTTGCCATACCTGGATTGAGTATCAGGGGAAATAAAATTGACTATGTCAAGTCTGCTACTAATCTGGGTATTGTATTTAATGACAGATTATCGTGGTCTGGCCATATAAGTGTCGTTGTTGGCAGAATTTACAGCATGCTACGGAATTTATGGGCGGTCATTGATTCAACTCCTTTTGCAATTCGTATGCAACTTGCTAAAACTTATTTGATTCCTGTGCTATTGTATGGGTGCGAAATTTTTGCAAACTGCGATAGTAATGACAACCGGAAATTAAACTTGGCATACAACAATATAGCAAGATACGTATTTCTTAAAGGTCGCCGGGATCATATTTCTCATTTAGCGTATCAGATATTTAATGTGAAATTTGATAATCTTCTGAAAATTAAATGCCTCATTCTATTCCATAAAATTATTAATACGGGACAGCCGGAATATTTAGTAGACCGTATTAAGTTTGCTAGGTCATGCCGAGGCATGAAGATTATTCAACAACGTTACAGGACTCTTCTGTCACAGCGACAGTTCTTTATACACACCACTAGTCTCTGGAATTCCCTACCAAACTACATCCAAAAGTTAGGCAATGCAAACGCGTTCAAAAAGGAGTTACTTAAATTGTTCTCTTAATGAAAAGTTTGTTACGTTCTTAGCATGTTTATTATATCGGCTAAATATTTATCCTTACTTTTCTATACCAATTTTTGTAAATATTTCTTTTTTATATCTTTAGAATTCTTTATCTTTTTTAACTTTTTTATTTTCTTTTTATTTCTGTAGTATTGTTAGTTTTCCTAAAATAATTAAATCAATTAAATTATATTTCTACTCAATTTTAATATTTTAATATTTTAGTTAATTTGTTTTTTATATTAATTTGTTAATCTTACTTAATTTCTTATATTTCATAATTGTTATTATTTTTTTATGTATTATATCTTATTGATCCTAACCATAGCACTATAACTTATAAGATTAAAATCTTGTTGTGTTATGTTAATTATAATAAATAAATAAATAAATAAATTAAATAAAATAAAATACGTTTATACATGCAATTATTTTGTATAAAATTTCATACAAACAAACATATAAACAAATTTCTAGAAGAGATTTACATGCGTACATATATGTAATGCAAATTGTAAAATATTGAATTGGGCTACAAAAGTTAAATATAAATTTAAGAAAAAACATACGCATACACACATCTACACACACACCCACAAAAATATAGAGAAATTGGTCAAAAATTTTATACAAATATTTACATTGAGTCTCTCTTTAAATCCTCTTCAATATGGTCTAAAGGGCCAAGTACGTATACATATGTAGACATGAGTGGTTTCAAATCCATTATCTTAAATAGATAAGCGCGTAGATGTAATTTTTCATGTATGTTTGTATAGTAATTTAAAAAAAGAGTTAAAATATGAAGTCGCCGTAGTCTAGTAGGTAGAGTGTTGGCTTATTAGACGTAAAGCCGGGGTTCGAGCCCCAGTCCAGACATCAAAACAAAATACAAAAAGTATTTCTTCGGCGACTTTCAGCAGATTTCTGGCAAAAACTCTGAGAGTAAATAAAATTGTCATGAAAAGTTTCTCAAATATCTGTCGTTCGGAGTCGACTTTAAACTGTAGGTCCCACCACTCATGTATAAAATTAACACACACATCATAAGTGGTGTGAGAAACTAGGTCGTAATCCTGATTGGGTTAATCGGGGGCATTTATCAACTTCGTTTGCAGAACCATATTAGTTTGGCTGCAAGACAATGCTGTATGTCTTTTAGTGGCCCCAGAAAAGTGTGGCGTACCGCGAGCTTTTAAAACCTGGTGAAATCATTAATACAGATCGCTAGCGAAGACAAATGGTCAATATGAACCGTTCATTAATTGAAAAACAACCACAAGAGGCCATAACATACGGTAAGTATGACAATGCACTGAAAGCAATACCAGTTTAGGATTTAAACAAAACATTAGGCTTGGACCTACTACACCAACCACCATATTCCCTAGACTTCTGTCCTTCCGACTTATATTTGTTTCTACTGATACAATGTAAAATGCTGTGTCTCTGTTGGCACCAGAAACGTGTGGTGTACCGCAGGCACTTAAAGCCTAGTGGAATTGTAAATATAGATTGCCATCGACAACAAATGATCAATTTAAACCATAAATTGATCGAAAATCGAAAACTGGGCCACAAGACAAGATGATTTTACAACATGTCAAGTACACTAAGCAAAATCGCTTTAAGATTTAATCAAAGTATTAGGTTTGGAGCTGCTACTCGTCGCGCCGTATACGACTTGGCTCCTTCCGACTATTGTTTATTTTAAACGATGGAACACGTATTGGCTGAGCAGTATTTCAATTCCTATGTGGAGGTCGAATGTTGTGTGACTAGATGGTTAACTGGATGGTTGTCGTCGCCGTAGTCTAGTAGGTAGTGTGTTGGCTTATTCGACGTAAAGCCAGGGTTCGAGCCCCAGGCCAGACATCAAAACAAAAATTCAAAAAAGTATTCCTTCGGCGACTTCCTCTCAGCGGATTTCTGCCAAAACTCTGAGAGTAAATAAAATATTGCCATGAGCACGATTCTCAAAAATCTGTCGTTCGGAGTCGACTTTAAACTGTAGGTGCCACCACTCATGCATAAAATTAAAACACACTACATAAGTGGTTTGAGAAACTAGGTCGTAATCCTGACTGAAGGGTTGTAATGACCAATTATGTATGTATGTAGATGGTTGACTTCAAAAGACGAACTGTTTTTGGACCTGCTTGACTACAGCAACATCTAGGAAATGTTGCACAGTTTAATTTAGAATACATACATACGTAATTGGTCGTTACTGTCCTTCACTGACAATTATGACCTGACTTGGCACACCACTTATGTTGTGTATGTTAATTTTAACCACGAATGGCGGGATCTACAGTTTAAAGTCGACTTCGAATGACAAAATTTTTTTGAGATATTTATATACAGTTTTTATTTCCTCTCAAAGCTTTTGCCAGAATAATACTGACAGGATGTGGCCGAAGCAATATTTTCTTCATGACATCTCGAAAACAACAAAATATATATCGGGTCCGCCCTCTAACGTTTTTTTTTCAACTAGTGCTTATTTCGTGAATGGTAACATGTCTGATTTGACAGATAATTAGTTCTATCCTTCCGCTGAACGAATATGTACCATCCAATGCGTTTTCGCTTCGATAAGTGGGCTTGCGATCGACTTACAGAAGATGCCGATTTGGCTTTTCAGATGAAGCTCATTTTGATTTTGGCGGGTATGTAAACAAGCAAAATTATCGCATTTGGGACACAGAAAACCCGCACGCATACATTGAAAAGCAGACGCACCCAAAACGAGTCACTGTTTGGTGCGGATTTTGGTCCACAAGCATAATTGGGCCATTTTTCTTCGAAAATGAGCAAGGAGTGGCCGTTACAGTCAATGGCGATCGTTAACGAGCCATGTTGAACGAATTTTTGTTCACAAAAATTGAAGAGGAGGATATTGGCAACATTTGGTTCTAACAGGACGGCGCTACGTGCTACATAGCCGAAGCTACACTTGATGTTTTGCGCTCTGTTTTTGAAGATCGCATTATCAGCCGCAGAGCTGATTTCGTTTGGCCACCTCGGAGCTGCGATTTGACACCGATGGACTATTATTTGTGGGGTGCCGTCAAAGATAAGTGTTACGCCGACAAGCCAGAGACAATTGACGATTTAAATGACAATATTCGTGAAGCCATTGGTGAAATACACCTGCACACAATCGATAATGTGCTTAAAAATTGGACCGACCGTGTAGGCTACTGCATGGCCAGCCGAGGCAGCCATTTGAATGAAATTATTAACCGGAAGGATTGTACTTTCTAATAAAAAAAGAAATTTGAGAAAATATTCAGTAGTTTTTTTAAAGCATTTTCAAAAAAAAGTTATTTGGCGGACCCTTATAAGATATTTCTTCGGGGATTTCTGCTCAACAGTCTTCTGGTAAAAACTCTGCCATGAAAAGTTTCTTAAAAATTTGTGGTTCGAAGTCAACTGTAGTTCCTGTCACTCATGTATAAAATTGACACATGCAACATGCGAATCTAGGTTGTAAACCTGACTAAAAAGGTTGCAATGACCAGTTAAGGAAGTAAGTGAGTAAGATAGTTTCCAAGTAGGCCGTGTGAATTCGAAACAGAGTAACAGAAAAACTTCGGAAATTTCGAGTAAAATGTTATGCATTATTATAGGAAGTTTTTGTTTGCAGGTTAAAGGTTGTTGATTGTGCAAATCGAGTGACAAGTGGAATGTCAACTGTTTTGCACAGACTGTGAATAATAGAGAGAGACTACAACAACTGAATCTCCAATGACGGCTACAGATCTACAACGAAAACTGATAGTTGGTCTGGTTGAAGGAGGATGAGAAATATATAGTGACAGAACTGTAACAAACATGGGTTTTTGAAGATAGTGCTCTTGCTGGTTTTCTTATAGTCGAAGCAATGTTTGTTTTAAACGACAATACATACATACATAATTGGTCTTTACGACCCTTCAGTCAGAGTTACGACCTGAACAAAAGAAATTGTTTGAGAAACTTTTCATGCCAGTTATTATTTGAATCTGCGAGTTTTTGCCACTAATCTGCTGAAAGGAAGTCGCCGAAGAAATATTTCATGGCAGTTTTATTTACCATCAAAGTTTTCGTTTTGTTGGAGATGTCAGGCCTGGAGTTTGAAACGTGGCCTCACCTCGAATAAGCCAACATAGTACCTACTAGACTACGGCGACTAATATTTATTACATTTCCTAACTGCCATGCAATGTTGACAGCCTTAAAATATTTAATTGCTACACTTTTTGTATTTTCCACATTATTTACGCTGCTTACAAACATCAATTTCTGTACACATACACATATTAGTTCTCATCACTCTTACCTGTTTAAATATCGATTTCATTATAGGCACTCTAATTAAAACTGTATTTGTTATTTAAATTAGAATTTATTTACACCTGACTTGTAAATACATTACATACAACGGTAATCTACTTTCGCTTACCGTGTTATTACACAGTACATGCATAGCCTAACATCATCATGTAAAAGTAAATGTAAGACGCTTCTCTTAAATTGCCATCAATTTATTAAAACTCAGTCTCACACATACATACATACAAATGTACTTTAAGGAGCAGTAAACTTTTGCTTACAGCTTAAGGTGTAAATGAAAATAAATGAAGACAAGCAAGAATAAGTGAAAAAAAATATTTAAGTTTACATGCAGTACATATATATATGTAAGTGTGTATTGTGGGTATATAAACATTGTAAAGAATGTTGCATGTCAACAGCCTCCTGAGTATCATGTACTCCAATCATATTGTGTTGTTTTCCTTAAGAAACCACTTTCACTCTATTTCGTTTTAAAGTGTTAGTGGCGAGAGAGAGCGAGAGAGAGACACGGAGAGAGAAAGAGGGCTTATAAGAGTCTTGGTGTATAGGATTCTTTTATTTTTTTGTTTTGTTTTCGTTTAATAATGATATACTCACTTACTTTTATTCATATATTAATATTCTCTAACACCTATAGGCTCTAATCACACGAGAACAACTGTGCTGGCGAAAAATGATAGTTTATAGGCAAGAGAGGTGAAGAGAATGGTTTTTTTGGTGGCGTTAAGTTTCAACAAGCTCCAACCCCGTATTACCAGCACAAAACTAATATATGCACATTTTTAAAAATCAGCCAAACATCAAATCAATGCAAAAACACTAATACATACAAAGCTGTGTATACGTATACATTTCATGCCAAACTAATATTCATCCCGTGTGATTTGAAAAGAACAAAAATTGTGCGACTAAAAATTGTTCTCGTGTGATTAGAGCCATACAGTATATTTAATAAGATATTTACATACTTATACGCATACATACATACATACCTACCATGCCATACATATGCAAACTCAGCAACTGTTAATAACATGCACAGCATATTTAGGCAGCTTCTGTATTTAAACTCATTTAAGTGTAACTAGACCTGTAGGTGTTATAAGTGTGACTGTGTAGATGGATTTCTTTACATAGATGTATAGATACATATACATATATATGTATGTATATATGTATGTATATAAGAAAATTTGTTATTTATTTTTATTAACATAATATGACTAAGACGTTCAGTAATTTATTTACTTTGTTTTTTTTTTTCTTGTGAATACCTTTCGTTGCGTGTTTGCTTCTCTTTTTATTTATTTTTTGGTTGATGTAACTAAGAAGCCAAATATGAGCTTAATTTTTTAGACTTAAGAAAAAGAGGAGAAAAAAATGGCAAAAAAAGGAAACTTAAATTGACAACATCCTATATCAACTACGTAAACTAGACTGTTTTATATAAAACCGTTCACTTTGGCTGGTAAAAAGGCAGGAGACTAATCATATTGTACAAGGACTGATGCCCATAAAAATCATAAAGTCTACTCTCTGTGCGCTCTTCTTTTTTACTTATTTACTGACTTAACTGGCCATTGTAGTCGCCGTAGTCTAGTAGGTGGTGTGTCGGGTTATTAGACGTAAGACCATGGTTCGAATCAAAGGTCAGACATCAAAACGAAAACATGAAAAAAATATTTCTTCGGCGACTGCCTCTCAGCAGATTTCTGGCAAAACCTCTAAGAGTAAATAAAATTCTCAACAGTCTGTCGTTCGGAGTCGAGTTTAAATTGTAGGTTCCGCCACATCATGTGAGAAGCTAGGTCGTAATCCTGACTGAAGGGTTGTAATGACCAATTATGTATAGCTAAAGCAATATCACAATCCTTAATAATCTACACCAAGGTAAGTCATAGATTGGCTGGCTGGTTCCATATTCTCTGCAATGGTTTGTATGTCGTGCCATCTGGGTAATGTCTTCGATCTAACAGGAATCACAACTAATTTGATGTAATTGGGAATTAACAACCCGATTAACGGATTTCGGTCTGATTTAACACAACCTTCCAGGCGCCCCTGCTTCTTGTGCGCCTTTGCCAGTTGGTCACACCAATCGACGACCGGGCTTCCTCGATGTGGTCCTTTAACTGCAAACAAGATCGTCCTCTTCGTCGACTTCCGCAAATCCCCGCCTCAAATGCCCATCTCGACGCAACATTCTCTTCCATTCGAACGCCATGGCCGACCCAGTTCAGTCGCTGGATGTTAATACGCTGCACAACGTCCATGTCATTGAGCAGCTCATAGGACTATTCTCTCGAATACTCTCCAGACTGCTGCATCAGTGCTACATTGTTTCCATACCTCAGAGCCACAAATAAACTCGGAGAGGATGAGCGTCTTGCAGAGTATTAGTTTTGTCGTACGAAAGAGATCTCTGTTGCACAATTGCTTATTGGACCATAGTAGCAACTGTTGGCAAGAGTGATTTTACGCCTGATCTGACATCATTTTTGGTGGTGAAAATGGAGCCAAGATAAACAAATTCACTGTCCGCAGCGAAATAATAGTTATCGACCATCCAATACGCCGCATGTCGTTACTTGACGACAACATACATTTCGACTTCCACCTTAATAGACTCCCGTTAAATAGCACTAAAGGCAGCAGTAATTGCTCGCTTGGTATGCCCTATGGTGTCAATGTCGTCAGCATACGCAAGCAATATTAAGGGATATATACAATGTTGTAGCAAACTTCCTAAGCTTCCTTCAATGCAGTCTTCTTAGAAGATGTATGTCTGGTATAGGCGTCTTCACTAAAATATTAAAACATCGAGCTTATCTTGTTTGAATAAAATGAATGAAAATTATTCTATCCTTACGATATCCTCACCAAATATCTTGCGTTAATTATTATACGATTCAGAAAGACGTGTTAGGCAAATTGTTCTGTCAGGACGCTGGCCTTTACACACACACATACATAATTGCTCATTACAGTTAGGATTGCGACCTAGCTTCTCACACCACTTATGTTGTGTGTGTTAATTTTATCCATAAGTGGCGTGATCTAAAAGACGACTCCGAACAAGCAATTTTATTTTCTCTCAGAGTTATTGCCAGAAATCTGTTGAGAATTAGTCGCGGAAGAAATATTTTTTCATATTTCGTTTCATTGTGGTTTGATCCGTGACCTACCGTCTAATAAGCTAACAGACTACCACTAGACTATGGCGATTTCACGCTCGTATTTATTTAGTATTAATAAGCTCATGGTTTTAATTTCATTCGGATCATGTCAAAGTATTCTTGCAATTTTTCTTTCTAAGCCAAGATTCCATAATAGCTCATATGACTGACACCCAGGGGAGTGGGTCTAGATTTTAATGCAATAAAAGCATTGGATTACTTACAGGTTTATGTTCTGCTATGCTATACGCTTCATCATATTCGAAGTTGTAGTACTCTTGTAAATATTGTGTTGGGTTATTACACAAAAGTTTGTGGTTTAAAACCCATCTCATAATTGGTTATTGCAGCACTTTTGGATTACCACCTAGCTTCTCCCTCAACCCATGCTGTATGTGTTAATTTTATATATGAGTGGCAGGACCTAGAATTTAAAGTCGAATACGAACGACAGATTTTTCAGAAAATTTTCATGGCAATTTTATTTTACTCTGAGAGTTTTTGCCAGAAAACTGCTGAGGGGTAGAAGTCGAAGAAATATATTTTTATATCGTTTCGTTTTGTTGAAGATGTTTGACCTGGGTTTTGAACAGTGGCCTCACGTCTAATGAGCCAACACACTAAACACCACACTATGACGGCGAACAAATATTTCTTTCGCTTACTTCCTCTCAGCAGTCTTTTTACAAAAACTGTGAGAGTAAATAAAATTGCCATGAAAAGTTTTTTAAATCCAGCGCTCGAAGTCGACGTTTAATTAGAGATTCCTGCGGTCATGGTTGTGAGAAGCAACGTTATAATCGTAACTGAATTGTTGTTATGAACAATTAAGAAAGTGGTATTCTATTGCTCGAATGCCATGCCTAGTTCATGGTACTGTATGCCTAGGTCCTATTGCCCTAATTGACGTTGACTATCAGAGAACATGTTTCAATTCCTGCTTTTCAAGTTTACCAAATTATCTCCTGCGTACATTCTATGCCCTCTTCAATTGCAAGTATCTGTGATTAGAAAGTCACAGAATTGTTTGGTAGACACACTTTGATTGTAGTTCTTTCCAATCCCGTTCCGTATATATGTTTAACGTTATTCGTGTAGCAATATGTCTCATCAGTATATTGAAACTGCATTCACTAAAGTTTTTTAAATTTCGATTTCACATTTAATTTCCTCGTTCGACAAAAAAACTTTGACAGCATGAATTTAATATTCCGCTTTTATTTTTATAACCAATTCCCTATGGCCGCTTGTAGGGTGTTTAAAACTGATATACACCAGCAGAAACAGCAAATAATGAGGTAGGAATGTAAAGTGAAAGAAAAAAAAAAGATTTTTTTGTTGGTTGTTTATGTCACTGATTTGTGTCAAGGATATGAAATTTAGTATTCGCTATCGCAGTTTATTTTTGTGGTTAAGCAAAATACACCCTGTATCAAAAGAGCAAGTAATAAAGAGAAATAAAAATTTAATCAACCTTTAAAACACTATAAGCGTCCTTTCTCTTGGCATACGAATTATTCAATAACATGTCGAAAGAACGGCTTGTGAACATCAAGTAGTTGATCAGGAACATGTGCAAAATAAGTCCATGTTTTTCCCAAATCAGCATAAACTGAAGATGGACGACCATAAAAAACGGTTGACAACTGACGCTTAACCTTCATCGAAAAGTCATTATTAGCGATGAGGCTTATTTCTATAATAAATGGGTACGTGGACAAACAAATTGGTATGATACCATCCATATGAGAACAAACGCGGTCAATGCATCCTGAACAAGTCACTGTTGCTTGTACTGTTGGGATGAGCTGATACAGCTCACTGCTGGATCGTATGCGGAAATCATCGCTAACTCGCAATGGACCGAAGATCTTACGTCGGACTTTTCTCTCGAATACTCTCAAAGCTGCTTCATCAGTGCTTAATAGGGTACATGCCTCTGCGCCATAAAGAAACACGGGGAGATTGAGCGTCTTGTAGAGTATTAGTTTTATCATACAAAGAGGTCTCTGCTACTCAATTGCCTATTGGGACTATAGTAGCACCTGTTGGCATGAGTGATCCTGTGTTTGATCTCCAGACTGACATCATTTTTGGTGGTAACAGCGGAGCCAAGATAAATAAATTCCTTGACTATATCGAAAGTATAGTTATCGGCCGTAATCTGAGATCCAATACGCCGCACGTCTCTACTTGTCGATAACATATACTTTTCACTTTAATTAGGCCAATTAAGTACTGGTGTTAGCTTCATTGGGAGTTCGGCAGGGTAAAAATTCTCACCGTGATCCTATTCTATCACACTCTATGCCTACTTAAATATCTCCAAGTGATGTCCTCTGGGTCAAGTTTTAAACACCATTTTTAACCTCGGCCAATTGTGAGATATAAATGCAGCGAATATTGTCTTAGTTGAGGTTCTCTCTTAGGTGACATTAAGCGGATCTACGTAAATTCAATAGCCATTCTAATGGCTTCGAAGGAAACACCATCATCAAAATGGTATGAAGAAAATTGTTCACCATGATACAACATGATTTAAGGAAACCAAAAGGTCCCATGTTGGTTATTGGATCAATAAGGAAATACATCTTTTACTTCTTTGCAATGTTTTATCATGAGTTGCAGAATTTTTATTTGATTGACGCTTGACCGCTTTGGCAGCTCTTTGCCCAGATGTTTTAATATACGATTCATTATTATTTTACGAAGTCGCCGTAGTCTAGTAGATAGTGTGTTGTCTTATTACACATGAGGCCGCGGTTCAAACCCCAGGTTAGATATCTCGAACAAAACAAAGTATGAAAAAATATTTCTTCGGCGATTCATGCTTGAACTAGTTGGTCGGAAAGCTGGCTGTTGCTTACGCAGCTCTTTGTCCAGATGTTTTGATATACGATTCATTATAATTTTCGAAGTCGTCGTAGAGCCAAGTAGGTAGTGTGTTGACTTCGTTGACTTCCTCTCAGCAGATTTCTGGAAAAAAACTCTGGAATTAAAACAAAAATTTCACTGAAAAGTTTCTCAAAAATCTGTATTTCGGAGACAACTTCAAGCTATAGGCCCTGCCGCTCATAGATAATATTAACACCCACAACATGAGTGGTGTGAGAAACTAGGTCGTAATCCTGACTAAAGGGTTGTAATGACAAATTAAGTAAGTAAAGTAAGTATTATTCTTCACAGATGGGTTGAAGTTAGATTAAGGTACAGGTGCTGAGGTTTTCTGTAGGGAACTCGGTCTTGAACTTCACTTCAGGTTAAAGGAAGACTGTAGCGTGTTTCACGCAGAGATCTTCGCAATCTTGAAGGCTATTGAGATCATAGCTGACGGAATCTTATATGATCTTCGTTGACAGTCAGGCTGCCCTAAGGGCCATTGCGTCGGTTTGGTGAAAATCACGGCTCGTAAGCGAGTGCAGGGAGTCGCTAAGGACTTTTGGACCAGACCGAATTCGTTTACGCCGAGTTCTGGGTCATAGCGGAATACTCGGTAATGAAATGGCGGATGCTCCCACTAGGTTAGGTTCACTTTCTGAGGGCGATTTAATAGTTGGTCCTGATACCACAATCTGCCACCTCTACGGCCTCATCAAAGGATGGGCGTTGGGGGAATGGATTGTTATGTTTCTAGGTGTCTATGTCCTACTACAGACAGTGTAAGAACAGGTTGGCTGCTGGGCTAGGATAAGGCCAGCTTAAGTTTAGTTATTGGGTTTATTACGAGGCACTTCGGTATTAGATCGTAGACAAGGATATGGAGCAGAACCCAGCCGGACTTTTGCAGTGTATGTTGCAATGAGGAGGAGTTGGAGACTATCGAACACCACCTCTGTAACTGTCTAGCCCTTAGTAGGTTGAGGTTTAAGACCCTTGGCAGGGGCTTCTTTGAGAGTTTGAATTCTGTGTCGAGAGCTGACATAAAGGCTCTCCATAGATTCATTATTAGTTTGAGCTGGTTGAGAAGTGCAAGGGCTTCAATAGTGTAGCCGCGCTCTCTTGTGTGTTTTATTAGTCTGTGTAATTCCTCTGCTTCCTCATTCTCCCTTTCCTAATCTCTACTTTTTCCTTATTTCTCATATTATCCTCTGGCTTCTCTTCAGTTGTCGAATAAATCTTTCGCCTTTTACTAAAGATTTCCGTGGAGAGGAGCACTCTAATGAGTCTAAAATAAATTTTTTGTTGAACCAAATCTACTCACTGGATAATGTAAATGACCAGGTGGCACTAATTCAGGAAAATGTTCGTCTGCTATACGACAGTTGTGTTCCTGTCAGAACTAAACTTGTTAGAGCCAAACGCCAACCGTGGTTTAATGCTGAAATTAAAGCTTTAATTTATGAACGCGACATTGCCTACAGGCGATGGAAGAGGTTCAGAACGGACGATCTGAAAGCCATCCATAGGTCAGCTCGTAGTGAGGTTACCAAACGTATTAAGATTGCGAAAACATTGTTTTACGTCGGGAAGTTCGCTTCCGCATTGGATAACAAGGCTAAATGGAAGGTAATCCGTGATATTGGTGTTGGACAGAAGTGTCATAATACTTCTGCTGATGTCGATGTAAACGCTCTCAATGATAAATTTGTTAATATCAGTGTTCCGACCCCTGATAGTGACATATATAATGACCTTTGTTTTGTTCCGCTTGAAAATCCCTTTAGTTTTCGTTGTGCTAATCAGTTCGAGGTTTTGGAATACTTATCTTCGGTAAAATCGAATGCGGTTGGTTCTGATGACTTAGATCCTCTGTTTTTGAAAGCTTTGTCACCTAGACTTTTGCCGTATTTGACTCATTTATTCAATACAGTTTTAACTATGTCGTCCTTTCCTGATGAATGGAAACAGTCGAAAACCATTCCCATTCCTAAATCCAACAACGAATTCAGGCCAATTGCCATTCTTCCATTCCTGTCTAAAGTAATGGAAAATCTCATGGCTAAACAAATAAGTAGTTATCTCGTGAGTAATAACTTCATATCTGATAAGCAGTCGGGATTTATGAAAGCTAGGAGCTGCACTACTGCTTTAGTCAATGTAGTTGATGATCTTAGGTTGGAACTAGATGAAAATTACATAGCCTTTTTAGTTCTTTTGGATCACACCAAGGCTTTTGATACGGTTGACCACAAAATATTATTGAAGAAGCTACAGTCTCTCTTTCATTTTTCTAACTCAGCTTGTAATCTCATATGTTCTTATCTTGTGAACAGATCACAACGAGTTTATCTAAACGGCAAGATCTCGAATTCGCTAAGCGTTGGAAGAGGTATTCCTCAGGGATCAATATTAGGGCCTCTCTTGTTCTGTATATACATTAACGACCTGCCTGATGTTTTGGATAATTGTAGCGTACATATGTACGCTGATGACGTTCAGCTCTATAGAAGCACGCGTATAGAGGATATCCAACTATGTATAGACACCATCAACCGTGATTTACGAAAAATTGATAGCTGGGCTAGGGCCAATGGACTTTGTATAAATCCCTCTAAATCTAAATGTTTATTGCTCTCCAGGACTAAGAGTGCATTAGTTGTGCCGGATATTATTATCAGGGGGAATAAAATTGATCTGGGTGTTATCTTTAATGGTCGGCTAACGTGGTCTAACCACATTAATGCCATCGTTGGTAAAGTTTATGGTATGCTTAGGAACTTGTGGGCTGTTATAGATTTGACTCCCTTTGTCATACGTATGCAACTGGCTAAAACGTATTTGATTCCTGTCCTTTTATACGGATCTGAAATTTTCGCGAACTGTGATACTGATGATAACCGGAAACTCAACCTGGCTTATAATAATATAGCCAGATATGTTTTTATTAGGGGACGTCGAGACCATATATCACAATTTTCATACCAGATATTCGGAGTTGATTTTGATAATCTATTAAATATAAAATTCCTTATTCTCCTCCATAAAATTATTACTCTAAAACAGCCAATATACTTATTTAGTAGGATTACATTTGCTAGATCCAACCGAGGTATGAAGATTATCCAACACAGACATAGGATTCTTTTGACACAACGCCAGTTTTTTATATGCACCATCAGTCTTTGGAATACTTTACCTAATTATATTCAGAATATAGGCAATGTAGTTAAGTTCAAAAAGGAGTTATACAATCTGTTCAAGTAGTTTTTAGCATATCTAGATTTTTTTTTGTGAATTTTTTTCTCTCTATTTCTATTAATGATTGTTTTTAATTTTTCATTTTTTTAATTAATATATCTTTAAATTTCATTGTATCTTAGTATATGAATATATTTTTACTTTGTTTGTATATTTCTTTATATTTCTATATATTGTTCTTTGTAGTTTTCCTAATTTATTTTTTACACATATTCATTTTTTTATCCTTTTTTTATATCGATTGCTACAACCCGTTATTTTAACACGTTCTTATTAATTTTTATTTCTACATTATTTCAAACATTTCATTACATATATAATCAATGATTTGTTATTATTTTCTTTCTTTGATGTACTCCCATAGCACTTTCATTTATAAGATTACTATCTTGTTGTACTATGACTAATAACAAATAAATAAATAAATAAATAAATAAATAAATATCCTTTCCTCCTTTAGGACGATGTACAATGTCTCAATTGGCAGGTACACATCCTGTAGCCTAAACCTAATTATTATTTTACGGTACCGAACCCAGTTGACATAGACTATTGAATGGAATATGTTTGCTATGTGATTAGGATTGGTTTTGCTAAACTCTGGGGGAAGAATTTACGCGGATTTGTCATCATTAGGAAATGAAAACCTCCTGTCAAACATATTTACTTTCCCATACATGGTACTGTATTAGCAATAAAATTGTGTTAGAAACATGCGTACGACTTATTCAAATTTCTTACAGTGTTGTCGTCTTATCTCATAGGTATTATTACTATACAATATATATGTACATATCTTATATATGATTACGTATGTATGTGTTGAGTATGTCTTAAAGAAGAAATATTACATGCGATATTATTTATACAGTAATACTGTCTGTCTTACGGAATATAAGAAAATGTTTCATTTTCCTTATTTGGGTGACAGATAAATCAGATTATTTTGGAAATATTCGAACAATTTCCTTAAGCTTCGGGAAAAAAAGAAGAAAAACGAACATCCAGACAAGTAGACACAGATTTTAGGTGAAATATTAACGGGAATAAGAATTTAAGAAACAAAATATATTAACGGGATATTAAATTTTATGGCCTTTAGTTGTAGATAACATAGATAATTTCTGGAAGCCAAAAAATTGCCTAAGATTTCTTAAAGAATTTTCAGGAAATTTTTTAAATTTTTTTCTTTGCTCGAAAAATAATTTAAAATTCTTTGCCTTTTCAGTTTTTCATTGTAAGAATACAATTCAATATTTATGTTTACAAAACATAGTGGTGGATGTATGTGTAGGTATACATGTATGTATGTGTTTGCATTAGACATTATCCTTGAATTTTGTGCAAACTGTCCCTGTTTTACCATTCAAACACATACTTGTACGCCTGTTATTAAGTTAAAAACCCCACTTCTTTTTTCTTGTCAAATAGAGCAACGCCATGCATTTTTTTATTTCAGGGTTTTCCTTACGTTTTCGTTATCGTTAGGGCAAGCATGTTATGTAGTGACAGTGGCAGTGGCAGTAGCATCTGCCATAATGCATATTGGAGTGCATGTGTATTTGCCCTATAAAATAGAGAGAGAGAGAGAGAGAGAGAAAGAGAGGGAGAGAGAAAATAATTGTGCTGATATTGCAATTGTTATTTGTAGTCTTTATGTTGCTGAGCGGTTAGCATACATGTGTTTTTCAATGTTCTCGTAAATAGAAAGTCAACTCAAACAGAGGCGGTAAAAGTTAGGGGCTTAGGAGTAGGAAAACTTGAACAAAAGCTAATGAAGATTTTTGATTTATATTGAAGTCGCCGTTGTCTAGTAGATAGTGTGTGGGCTTATTAGACATGAGGCCTCGGTTCGAACCACAAGCCAGGCATCTCCAACAAAACGAAATATGAAAACTATAACGTTTTCTGTATTAACAATACTTACAAAATAATCTGCAATAATAGAAAAGAGAAGTAGAGAGAGAGCCACAAAAATTCCAAGTATTGGCGGCCACCATCGCGACCAACATCTACTTAGGATTTGTCAACCAATTGCATATACAAAATAAGCAACGACAACCATCGCTGCCACGAAGCTTATAGTCCACTTGCAATTGGTTGTGAGACAATCCTCACTAACCTGCAACAATAGAGAAGACTGATTCCGTTGATTGCACTGCTTTTATACCCTTTTCAATATGGGCTTTTCTACATATAGATCTAAGGAAGCACTGCTAATTTAAATCAAGTTTCAAACTCAACGAAATAGTACTTTTCCATAGCAGTGTTGTATTCAACTATTTACAGGGTTGTATCTTAAGAAAGTCACACATGCTAGTGACGTACAATGTATATTACAAAATAATCGGTATACTACATAATAAATATAAGATTCTAATTATCTAAAATATGCTACGCTACAAAACGTATTCCTGAGGGCGACTTCCTCTCAGCAGATTTCTGGCTAAAACTGTGATAGTAAATAAAATTGCCATGAAAAGTTTCACAAAAATCTGTCGTCCGAAGTTGACTTTAAACCGTATTTCCCGCCATTCATGTATAAAAATTAACGCACACAACATAAGTGGTAGCAGAAACTAGGTCCGAATCCTTTCTAAAGGGTTGCAATGACCAATTATGTATAGCTAAAGCAATATCACAACTCTTAATAATCTACACCAATGCAACTCATAGATCGGCTTGCTCATCCCACTTTCTCTGCAATGGTCGGTACGTTGTGCGTTGCCACTGTGTACTATTTTCGATCTAACAGGATTGGTAATCCTGTGTGCTAATCCTGTGTGCTAATGTGAGCGCCGATCGACGACATAGGATACTTCAAACGAAAGTGGATATTAGAGCAATACCGTGTAATATTAGAACAACAGCCGAGCCATCAATGTTTTCCAAAATAATCAATGAAATGGAAACCTCAGTGATATATTCAACGCAAACAGTTTAAAGCTTTTAGCAATTATAATAAGAAAGAGCTCTTTAACGTCTCTTCTACTCTTGGTCTACATTTACCCACCGTGCATAACATCGCTCATAAATACATTGCCAATATAGGCAATAAAGATAGACATTGCCAATATAGGCAATAAAGATAGACTGCAAATGGCTGCGACTCCGGTTTGATGGATGAAACTGACGGAGTGTGATCACTTACTAAACTGTTAGAACACATCTCCACCAGTATCAGAGCGTGATAATTGCTAGTCAGTCATGGACTTATGCACACACGAAAACCTATTAAAAAAATTGAGTGATTCTTAAAGCAATTATTGGAAAATTTCCCCGTGCCAAAACAAAAAGAATCCCATATAGAAATAAGGATATAACAAGATCCCGGAGCCTAGGCGCTCAAATTATCATGCTTGATGATAACAAATTTGTAATCATATGGCAGAACATGTAGTCGCCGTTGTTCAGTAGGTAGTGTGTTGGCTTATTAGACGTGAGACCGCGGTTCAAACCCGTAGTCAGACATCTCTAATAAAACGAAATATGAGAAAATATTTTTTGGGTGTCTTCACCTCAGCAAATTTCTGGCTATGTTTAAAAAATCTGTCGTTTAAAATCGACTTTAAACTGTAGTTCCTACCACTCATGTAAAAAAAATGCACGTCATCTGTTGGGTGAATTCTAAACGCGGATGACATAGTTTGAACAGTTTTACGCGGATTTGAGAATCCTATTAGGGATTGGAGGAAATTTGGTTTGTTAAGGGTTTAAGAATGGGGATCTACTTTCGGCTTGGGAGTAAATCGCAGTAAATGGAGGTCGTTTTTCATACTAGAAAACACAAACCGCCGTCTTTTCGTTGTTTAAGGCTGTATAGAGCGGCTATTGGGCTCAGTGACCTTCAGGCTATCCAGTCCGTAAAGAGAGGTTTGGAACAATGGTGTAACGCACCTCTTTAACGACTGCATTCAGATAATCGTGGACGATTTTAAAATGTAAGGAACTATGGATGGCGATGGAATTGTTTCTTTGTCATTAAGCTACTAGATCACACCATCGTCTTTGAAGGGGAAGTGTCGCCTATACAAACTGCGTTAAGGACATTTAGGAATAAGTATTGGTACTGGCAATTACATCAACATATTTTCTAATAACTCACCAGACGGATGTCAGTGTAGTGAACTCTAATGTAATGAATTTAGAGGCAGTTTATGGCTTTACGGCATTCATATCCTGTTGATACCGGTGTTTCTACATTAAGGACACCTGTGAAGAACTCTGAGCGTATAATTCTCAATGCAGTTTTGGCTTATGGTGCGCAAGAGTTCTCGGATACGGGTAGGATAGCACAGCAAATCTGCGCAAATAAAATTATACACTTTCGCTATGGTTTTAAGGAGCTGAACTATGCATTATGGTGACTCATAAGGTACGTATTGAACTTGAAAACATGTATAGACGATCTAAATGACATTAAATGCAAATGATTCCAAGTTAGGGGAAAATGGGCAACTCAATGGACAATTATTACCAACTTCTTTCGGTTTGAATTGAATTATCTGGACACCTACAAAATGTGATTTTATTGAGTCAGAGCCACATAGCTCATGCCACATTGGATAATCTGCGGGAGTGATTTGAGGTCACGATTAATAAGGAGGATTTCGTAGGAACTGGCAACCGAGAACATGCGATTTGACGCCATTAGTCTATTTCTTGTGGATTGTTCTTAAGGCGAAGTCGCGTGTCAAAATACTCAATAACATCAATCAAATTCAGCCCAATATAAACGGCTAAGTCATGGACAATTTAACATTTCGGTTCTCTCTACACAATAAAACCATGAAATTATATGCGACACATAATGGCATCAAGTCTTTCAAAAAATGCTGGACACTTCTGCTAAATGATCCAAAAAGGCATCACAAGCTCATCCTAAACGGCTGCAATAAACTGGCAAACAAAATCGTTGATTTTTTTTTCTTCTTCTAACATTAGTAGTTGGTGGTGTTGTTGTTTTAAGCTGTTGCTATTGTTGTACAATAACCGTGACTGTTATGATGACTATAATGTTGAATGACAATGACTGTGTGTGAGATGATGTTGAAAACAATAACAATGATGCGGTTGCTGTTCACTTATTAAAGGATGTGCACGTTGAATTGTATACAAAATAAAAAGATTCTCATGTATAAGTCTTTGAAAAATTATTTTTTTTCGATTAATAAAGGGTTTATATTGCAGAATTCAAGTTTTTCCAGAAAATCATTTATAATTCCTATGTGATTTTATAAACAAAGTCTTACATACATACATACATAATTGGTCATTACAACCCCTCAGTCAGTATAACGACCTATTTTCTCACACCTCTTATGATGTGTGTGTTAATTTTATACATGAGTGGCGAGACCTATAGTTTAAAGTCGACTCCGAACGACAAATTTTTGAGAAACTTTTTCATGGCAATTTTTATTTACTCTTAGAGTTTTTGCCAGAAATCTGCTGAGAGGTAGTCGCCGAAGAAATACTTTTTGTATTTTTATTTTGATGTCTAGCCTGGGGCCCGAACCCTGGCTTTACGCCAAACAAAGTCTTGGTATTATTAAAATTTTCTAAACGTATTAGTTGTACTTTAATTACTAAGATCAGGTCGTCTTGTATATTAGTTGGCTCTAATGTAACACTGCCTTGTCTCTCATATCAAACCCACAATTCTCAACTCGAATCGTAGGCACCTACTAGCTTAACCGTTAACATTCCTTTGTGCACACACTTTACGCCATCTGTGTTAGAGTGCTTAGTTTAGCCTACAACTACAAGCAAGCGACGTAGTAGCTAACAACAATATCATCATAATATTGTATTAGATTGTGTATGTATTTGTTTTCATATTTATGCTTCTGTAGCTACTACACACAGCTAAAGGGTACATTAACTTGATTGAAACGCTGGTAATATATTCTCATAAGTTTCTCTCAAATTTTCCAACAGATCAGTGGGATCATTTCTTATCTTTCGACATAACGTCGGACGTATAATCAATAGGTGAAGAACAGTTTTCTTGTCCTCTTCGTGTTTATAAATCAAAAGTCACAGGCACACAGACACGACAGTTAGATGGATTGCCAGGCTTCCCAGAATGCTGGGTCCACTAAAGACTAACATTGACGCCAAGTTTACACTTCTGAATTTTCAGCAAAAGTTTCGTGCGTTTACTAGGTAGATAGGTAGGCTAGGATGGACAATCTGAAACAGTCTAACGGCGTCAAAATTTACGATCCCGGTTGCCAATTCCTATCAAATTCGCATGAGTTAATCAGGCCTTCAAATCCCTTCCGTAGATTATCCAATGTGGCATGAGCTGTTTGACGCCGTCCAATTCAAATCAAAAGAAATTGGTACTGATAGTCCATTGTGTTACCCATTTGCCCTTATCTTGGAATCATTCGAAATGAATGTCATTTAGATCGACTGCCTATGTTTTCAAAATCAATGTGTTAATTGTGAGGCGTCTTAATGAAATGATTAGTACCTTAGAACCACAGCGAAAGTGTAGGTTTTTATTTGAGCAGAGTTTGGTCAGATTTGCTGTGCTATCCTGCCTGTATCCGAGAACTTTTACGCATCATAAGCCAAACTGCATTGCGAATTACAAGCTCAAAGATCTCCACAAGAGTTCTTAATGTAGAAAACTCACCGGATAGTTCGATGGTTGAACTACACCTGGCGAGTTCATACTCTCTATTATCTAGAATACCACTATACTGCGGTATCATTAGGATATTAATGTCGTAAAGCCCAGAACTGCCTCGGAATTCGTTACATTAGAGTTCACTACTCTGACATCCGTCTTCTTACATACATAATACACATAATTGGACATTACGACCCTTCAGTCAGGATTACAACTTAGGTTCTCACACCACTTATGTTGTGTGTGTTAATTTTATACATGAGTGGCAGAACCTACAGTTTAAAGTAAACTCTGAAATACAGATCTTTGAGAAACTTTTCATGGCAATTTAATTTTTTCTCATAGTTTTTGCCAGAAATCTGCTGAGAGGAAGTCGCCGAAGAAATATTTTTTTATATTTCGTTTTGATGTCTGATCTGGGGTTCGAATCGTGGCTTCACATTTTATGGAGTGAACTAAGCCTACCGACGAAGAAATAATTCCATCGCCATTCACAGTTCCTTACAGTTTAAAATCATCCATGATTATCGGAATGTAGTCGTTAATGAGGTGCGTTACACTATTCTCCAAACCTCTCTTTACGGACTGGATAGTCTGAAGGTCCTTAAGAAGTCATAGTGCGTCATCATGATGTCAATACTTGAGAAAGTTCGAAATTTTCTTGTGATCTTCAAGTGTTCAACATTAAACGTAGGCCTGCGTTTGAAAGCTCAGAGATACTGATTAGTTTTTGCTGTAAAGTCCTTAGATTGAAGCTCCAGCGATTAGAGGCTTAAAGTTATATCCAACAACGACGTGGGTGTTGTACGCAAAACACCACTAATACTGATAAAGACAGGTCTTTGTTTTTGCTCTATCAGGTTGAGGTTAGTTATTCTGCCATGAGTCCACACACCATGTCAGGCACCCATAGATAAGTCTGCTCACTGTTGTGTAAGGCTCAAATTTCTTTTCAACACATTATTGCATGTATAGAGAGCAGAGGAGGCCTCTTTGATAACGTAGAGTAATTTGATTTCGAAAGAAACTTTGTATCCAAAATTTATCCGAAGGAAGTAAGTCCTATCACTGAGCATAATAGCCGCTCTATACAGCCTTAATGAAGGAAAAGACAGCGGTTTGTGCTTCCTAGTAGGAAGGACTACCTCCATTTACTGCGGTTGACTCCCAAGCCGAAACTAGATCCCCATTCTTAAACGCTTTCCAAACCAAATTGTTTTCAATACTTAATAGGATCCTCAAATCCTCTTAAAACTGTTCAAACTATGTCATCTGCGTAAGCATTCATCCAACAGCAGACGTGCTTAGTGTACGTTAATCATTAAAACATGCATACATAATTGGTCACTACAACTCTTCAGTTAGGATTATGACGTAGTTTCTCACACCACTTTATGTTGTGTGTGTTAATTTTATACTTGACTGGCAGGACCTACAGTTTAAAGTCGATTCCGAACGATAGATTTTTGAGAAACCAGCCAGAAATCTGCTGAAAGAAAGTTGCCGAATAAATCTTTTCCCAAACTTCGCATTTTGTTGGAGATTGAGACTGACTTGGTGTTTGAACCGTGGCCTCATGCCTAATTAGCCAACAGTACCTACTGGACTACGGCAACTTCAGTCTTTAAATCCTTCAACTCTTTAAAATCCTTTACCAAATTAATAGTGTATGTAGCCTGCCATGAAATCTGTGTGCACTTACTGCTACTCGTTAACTCTAAACAGTCTCTGAATGCGAGTGTAGTTATTTGTGTATAAGCATCTCTATATGTATGTATGTATGCATGTATGCGTCTATGCCTTATACAAACACATCCCAGTGTTGGTGTCAGAGCATTTATTTGCTTATGTTCTCCATGAGTCTGTTGGAGAGAGAGTGTTTGGTTGGAAAAAAATTATGAATGCTTTATAGTGTGAGCCATACTTCCATGGTAAACTACTGTTGCAATTGTATGTGTATTAAACTAGTTTAATATTGTTTTTATTGTTGTTATTGTTGTTGTCTTCGATACTCTTTTATTTTTTTGTTTTTTTTTTCTGATGACATTTCACAAAAACGTGTAATTTATGGTTGCAAACGACAAAATTGCAGCACAGTATTGCTGTTGCTGTTGTTGTTGCTGTTCTTCAACTGCCTTTTTAATATTTTCTGACAACACACAGTGCGAATCAGCATTTTTGAAAAGTATTTTAAGAAGAATCGGCAGAAAAAAAACTAAAAAAATGCAATGAAAATAGAAAAAAAGAAGGACTGTGGATCTGAAATTAAATGACAGCCAAATGGAAAGTAAAATGACAGCAAAAACGAGAAAGAAAAAACTCGCTGAACAAAGTGGCACAAATTCAAGGTCACTTGTGTTCATATACGACAGCAGCAATAAAATTAATGTTTGCCTATCAGTGCTAGTTTTTCTTCTTCTTTTTCTCTTTTTTGTTGATTTAAAAACTTAAGTGAAATGAGAATTTTCGCTGTTTTCAAATGGAAATTTTAAAGAATTTTTCGGAAATAAAAAAAAAAACATTTTGAAACGAAATTCAAATGAGCAGAGAAGGAGCAACAGTGTCTGGTATGCCCAAGCTTATTGCTAAAGTTCGTGAAACTGGTTTCATTGTTGATGCACCAAGACGTAAGCGTGCTCGTACAGTGCATACACCCGAAAATATCGAAGCTGTGTCTGAGATTGGTATCTTCCAAATATTAATCGTTTAATACCAACTTCTTTTAACCTGAATTGGATGTTCAAGACACCAGCGATATGTGGTTTTCATGGGACAAGAGCTCACACTACATTTAATATTTTGCACGTGTGATTTGAGGACCTCTCACATGGAGGCGTTGTGAAATGATCACCGAAATCGTGCGATTCTTATGGAGTTTCTTTAAGTTGCAGGTGTAAGTGAATGTATACCGCGATAATGCTATTCTTGTGCTTTTTGTGAGTCAGCAACCTCAGCGGTGCTTAAAACCAGCATAATCCACGGCAGCATTCAAATTCTGGCTGATTTAGGCACCAGAGTCATGGACAATTGAACATTTCGCATACGTTCCACACAAAGAATCCTTTGCGGACATTTGAACAATTTTATATATTCCACACATAATGGAATCTTTAAGCGTATAAAAACTATCGATGGTAACTTACACACACTTTGTTTTATTCAAATATTAAGATGGGAAACGCTGTTGTCTAGTAGATGGTGTATTGGTATACTAGACGAGAGCCCGTGAAATAAACCGCTGCTTAAACATTTCGCACAAAACCAAACATGAAAAAAATATTAATTTCGGCAACTTGCTCTCAGCAGTCTTCTGGCAAAAACTCTGAATGTAAAATGAAATTTCCATGAAAAGTTTCGCAGTCGACTTAAAATTAACACACACAACATAAGTGGTGTCGGAGGCAAGGTTGTAATCCTAAGGGATTGTAATAATTAATTAGGTAAGTCTTCTGGCAAAAGCCATGAATTTCAAATAAAATAAGAATGAAAACGTTTCTCAAATCTGTCGTAAAGAGTCAACATTAAACTGTAGGTTCTAACACTCATGTATAAAATTAATACACCCAACATGAGAGCTGGAAGAAGTTGGGTTGTAATCCTGACTAAAAGCCATGAAAGTCAAATAAAATTGCTATGAAAACGTTTCTCAAATCTGTCTTTCGAAATCGACTTTAAACTAAAGGTCACGCCACTTTCGTATAAAACTAACACACGCAACATAGGTGGCGTTTTTTTTTTGGTACCTAACCGCACTAAATCCCCCCTCGTCTCCTGTGGACTTGTCTGTGCCCACTGTGGAGTCCTTTTGGCCCTTTGGCCTCTCCATGTTTATATTCGCGTCCGGATTGCGTATCGAAAGTTTAGGAGACATCTAAGCGTCTCCACTATTCCTTTCGTCTAAATTATCATTTCGGTTTCGCCTGGAACGTGTGACAGTATCTTACTTATTCTGCAGCCTCAAGATCTCTCTTTTTGCGCCTTAGAATGCGCCCTACGTAATTCACCACCGAGGTCCAATTTCCACTACTCTCAATCATGACCCCGACAATGTTAGCGGCCGTGATCGTTCCAACTATTGACGTCAGTACAGAGCGGTAGCTCTGCCAGCGTGCACACTCGAAAACAGTGTCCTCTGCGTCATCAATTACCTCCCCTTCCTCGTAAAGACAGTAAGGGGAGGCGGTCTTGCCCATTTTGTGCAGATATTTTCTAAAATATACGTGACCCGATAGCATCTGTGTAACGTAGTAATTTACCTCTACAAATTTCCGACCAATCCATGGCCTTATGTCCGGAATAAGGTATTATTTTTATTTACGTGTTTTTAAATTTAATTTATTTTTTTTTGTAAATTAAAAGCATTTGGTTTTATTAAAGCCGGTATTTTTTTTGTTTTTGCTTGCCTCCAATGCCACGTATTTAAGCTGACAAGCTGCTTATTAATGAAATATTTCTTCTTTATGCTGACTGACATGAATGTTTTATTGTTCGAAACAGAAAAAAATAACCAGAAGCTTCCATTAATTTCATAAAAAAATTAAAACTTTTTATAGTACGTTTGCTGCTTGTGTGTATGTATGTATGTGTAGAGTAAAATGTAATCAGTTTTAAATCTTTTATTTTTCTTTTTCTACTTTTAGTTGAAAAACTATTTTTGGCACATAAAAAACAAAATTTAAATATGATAAAATAGAATCAGAAAAAAAGAGAAAACTGTAGAGAAATTAAAAGCAAACTTTCTTTTGTAAGAATTTATTGTGTAACAAAGAGATTTACAATAGAAATGTTTTTTTTTACTACAGTGAAGGCAAATAGAGTTCAAAAATATAAAAACAAAATGGATTAAATATTTAATTTTTTTAATCGTAGATCGAGCCTTAAAAAACTTCATAATTCTAGCTTATGTATCACTTTTGATACATACTTGTAGTACATAGAAATGTCACATTTTTGATAGATTTTGTTAAAAAATTAAAATATTTTTATTTAATTCAATTCATTTTAATAAAACTATTTGATATTATTTTATTTTATTATCACTTTTATGAAATCGACGTCAAAATTTTTGATATGATGTACATTTCAGTATTGTTTTTTATGTAAAAATCAAACACTTCATGTCAGTTCGGTTTTATTTTCTTTTCGAAATGGTAAAAATTTGACATCTGGCACCCTTGCTTTGTGGCGATTTATAAGTTTTCAATTGTTTAGATCGGGCAGCGTATTGTCACTCGCATCAGTAACGCTCTCAATTGAGGACTGGGTAATATCTGATGGTATAAACGATTCGTTATTTCGTTAGAAAAATTTGTTGTCTACGTCATGTGAGGTAAAAAAGTTTCCCGTTGCAATAGAACATCGATTATGTCAATAGGTTAGGTTAGGTTAGAGGACGTGTACTTGTCAATTAAGACAAGTACAGTACCCGGAGGTCGAATTGACCCATTGTACAACGTCCTAGTTTCTCACACCACTTATGTTGTGTGTGTTAATTTTATACATGAGTGGTGGGACCTACAGTTTAAAGTCGACTCCGAACGACAGATTTTTATTTATTGAGAAACTTTTCATGGCATTTTTTATTTACTGTTAGAGTTTTTGCAAGAAATCTACTGAGAGGAAGTCGCCGAAAAAATACTTTTTGTATTTCGTCTTTGATGCCTGGCCTGGGGCTCGAACCCAGGCTTTTGCGTCTAATAAGCCAACACACTACCTACTAGACTACGGCGGCTTCATTATGTCAATAACAATGCTGTCTCTTGAATTCCTCTCTGGTTACAGTTTTCCCCAAATATGGCTGTTAGTAGTTGCTACGCTCGTAGCATGTAGTTGAATCTAAAACTGCCAATTCGATTTCGGTGGAACACGAAATTTATAACAACCATAAAATTCAATTAGCTACAAAATTATTGGGATTATTAAAAGCTGAAAGACTTTCATAGGTGTAAATTTTTCATCCGAGTAGCACATTATCAAGGCTATTCTGTTATCTCATACGTACGTAGTCGAGCGAAATATTATCCTTCTGTAATATCTATGAAATAAAACATAGGACGAAACACTTTCTTATAATGCTTGTCACGTGAGATAAATATGAGAAGATCAGTAAGAAAGCCTCTACAACATTTTATGTGACAGCTGCTAGCAATCTGAGTGAAAATTGGTAATATTTTTTTTCCCCAAAGTAGTACCATCTTTGGTGACACACATCTCATTATCATGTTTGTAGCTGTCAATGCTTTCGTCAGTTCATAAAGTTCATAAGACGAGTCTTCAGCAGCAGAAATATTACATACATACAGACGTAATCGATCATTAAAATTTTTCGTTGTGAATTGGAAATAACTGAACTAAAGTTTGAATCAAATCTAATAAGCTAACACGCTGCATACTAGACTGCGACTACTTCAATAAATATCAAGAACAGAAAATTCAACCTTTTCACTTTTATCCAACACTTAACTTTCAATTCCTTCTCAAATACTTTAAATAATGTACTTTTTACGATAAAACTTCACAAAATATTTGAAAATTTAAAAAAATTACATACAGAACACCAAAAAATCCCTAGGATAGTCGTATGTATCAAAAAAGATACACAAGTCCTGCTCAAATTTTTTTTATTTGGTTTAAAATAACGACAATCACTATACTAACGAATTCAAAAAATATCAGACACCTAACTTTTTCTGAATTAAAGTTATATCGTCTCAAAAATTTAAATGTATCATTTTTGATACATTTTTGATAAGAATTTAAATTCAGTTCAAAAATACTTTCAATTTCAATTCAAAACAAAAAAAGAGAGTTCCTAAACTTTTATGAACTTAATTTTGTTACACACTGTTCAGAGCTTTGGCGTTTTATCATATTCCCAAAAAACTTCTCTCAATATTTGCTCAAGTATATATTAAAAACTTTTCTTTTGTCATAGTAAAAGCTTAAATACCCTAAAGAATCTCGATTTTTATTCTTTTGCTTGTTAATGCCTGTTAAGTATTAGGAGAACACCATGTTTCTTCAAAGAAATTCTGTTAAATGAGTCAAAAAAGCAAGCACTTGCCAAGAAGTTTTTAGTGGCGTCTTAATTAATTAAACCGATAAACTTTTATCTTTTGAGGCAGTATTCTTAATCATGATACAAATTATTTTTAAGAAGCTTAAAAACAATAACAAACGGCTGCAGCATATTTGTCTTATGGAATAAAATTTTTAAACAGATTAATGGCAGCATTTTTTTGAAAATTCTAAAATCTAATATGAGCCAGTTTTGTCTCTCTTTTTCTCCTTCTCTCTCTCTCTCTCTCTCTCTTTATTCCATAACACAATATTATTATTCAATTGAATTCAAAAATTCGATGATATCTCTCGCCATAGGCTAGTAGGTAATGTGTTGGAATCCGTGGTTCAAACTGCAGGTCAGACATCTCCAACAAAACGACACAAGAAAAAAATATATCTTCGGCGTTTTGCTTTCCACAGATTTCTGGCGAAAACTCCGAATAAAATTGCGATAAAAAGTTTCTCAAAAAAAAATCTGACGTTCGAAGTCGATTTTAAATTGTAGGTCCCGTAACTCATGTATAAAATTAACACACACAACATAAGTGGTGTAAGAAGCTAGGTTGTAATTCTGACTGAAGGGTTGTAATGACCAATTATGTATTGTATGATATCTCACACACACTTTAAAACAAACCTTAGCTAGCATAATGATGTTCAGAAGACCTTTGTATTTTAAATGTTCAAACTATTGCATGAATAGCATCAAACAGGGTTTGGATTAAATGTGGGGACTGAACTATTTCAGTTAGGTTGCCCTTCGAGCTCTCTAAGACTATAAGGTAATACCGAAAACGATGTGGAATTCTCTGAGCAAGTTAGATCAGCTAGGCAGAGAAAATATGATCTCTATATCTGCTGGATTTTAGGTCCTATGTGAATTGCGGGTGATAAACAAGCGATCAGTTAGCTTCAACACATTCATTCTGGGAAGTGTAAAGTGATTTTTGGAACTCTATATTCGGCCCAAAAGAAGATAAAAGGGGCATGGATTTGAGGCAATCTAAACTTTTATTGTGCGATTTGCAACATGTATACCAGATCCAGAAGTAGCCACACTCTAGTAGGTAGTGTGTTGGTTTATTAGGTGGGTAGGTTGGTATAAATGGCCGTCCCCCCAAGGAATCGGATGGGCTCACTTAGGGCCCAAGGGGGCTATTGTGATGGTTGATGTTAATTAGACGACTCCCCGTTCTTCAAACCACGGCTTAGACATTTCGAAAAAAAAAATTTTTTTTTCAGCGACTTTCTCTCAGAGTTTTTGCCAGAAAACTACAGATTTCTGAGAGAAATTAAAATTTCCATAAAAAAGTAGCTCAAAAATCTATTGTTGGGTGTGGACATTAAACTGTACCTACGACCACTCATAGATAAAATTAACACACACATAATATGGGTGATGTAAGAAACTAGGTTGTAATATTGACTAAAGAGTTATAATGGCTATCCAGAAGTAGCCCGAGTAGTAGACTCAAGCAATAGTTTTTTAGAATAGCCATGGCTTGAAGCCCAATATGTGAAATAAATATTCAGAACATTGACTTGAAACTTTTGCAACATTAGGCGTACGCCTACCAATATCCTTAAGTTTTTCAAAGCAACTGGATTGTGGGAAGAGATATTAGGGATAGCTTTTATTGATTGAATACAATAAATGGATCTGAGGTAGTTAGCACAAGCAATGTTTAATCAGCATCATGTTGAAAGCAGTACAGGCTTTGGACTATGGTAAGACCCCGCTTAATAAGCTCCAGCGCTAAATGAAACAGCGTTAGACGAGGCAATTTAACACGTACTTAACTAATAACGTACTTAACTAATAAATCAACTGTGACGCAGGAAATATGCATTCGTACTGTGATTGCGAATTCGGAAAATACGGTTGGAATCTTTACTCTGGACAGACTAAAAAGAAGCGAAAAAGAAAGATAGTATACACCGTCGCTATGTAGTGCACAGCTTTTGGTTGATGCATGGCCGTTTCATTTGCACGCATATACAACAAATACCAATACAGTATGCGATTTAGGGGAATCCCAATACTACCGCATAATACTGAAACAGCGTTAAGCGGAGCAGCGTTAAGCGGGGTCTTACTGTACCTCGCTCGAAGCCTCTTCTCTGAATACTTCTGTATTATAATGCTGTCCTAGCATATAGACTTACTTCATCATTAACTATCATATGTCTTTCAGGATTTATTACATGTATTGGTATTTGTATTCTCTGTTTGTTACTGGGTAGCTGTATTTGTGATTTCCATTTTTTTTTTGATTTCTTTCCACACATCCTTATTAAAATTTTACAAGGCTTCCATATTTACATACTCATTCTTGATGATTTAATTGCCTTTTTTTATTATGGCAGAGTTTAATTAAAAGGAATAATAATTTTAAGATGATCTCTGGCTGCCAACAATCACTTAAAATTGTATTGTAAACTCCCCTGTAATCCTGTATTAAGTGGACAATTAAACAGAAGTTAAAGGAAACAAATTGCAGGTGCTTTACGGTACATAGCGACACAAAGATCTTAAGAGGATTTCAATTGTTAATGGCTGAAGAAATAAAAACAACAAAACTTTCCATTAAATTATTGTCTTTACAATTCGCAATTGTCTATGAAAAGTTAAATGAATTAAAAATTTAATTACAAATTCGTCCGGTATTTAAGTCAAGTAAATTCAGTGTTAAGAATTAAGTTTGTTTACCTACTGATGCGTTATGTGGCTTAGGTTAGACTCATGTTGATCGACAGTGGCCTGGTATGGAACCCTTAGGCAAACACAACAATCCTCGACTTTTAAAGATGGATACACTGTAAGTCGCCGTAGACTAGTAGGTAGTGTGTTAGCTTATTAGACGTAAAGCCAGGGTTCGAGCCCCAGGCCAGACATCAAAACAAAATACAAAATGTATTTCTTCGGCGACTTCCTCTCAGCAGGTTTCTGGCAAAAACTCTGACGGTAAATAAAATTGCCATGTAAAGTTTCTCAAAAATCTGTCGTTCGCAGTCGACTTTAAACTGTAGGTCCCACAACTCATGTATAAAATTAACACACACAACATAAGTAGTGTAAGAAACAGGTCGTAATCCTGACTGAAGGCTTGTAATGACCAATTATTTAAAATCTAACATGAGCCAATTTTATCTCTCTTTTTCTCTCTCTTTATTCCATAATCCATAAGGTTTTCAAACGAATTCAACAATTCGATTATATATCTCGCCATAGGTAGGTGATGTGTTGGAATCCACGGTTCAAGATACAGGTCAGGCATCTCCAACAAAATACATCTTCGGCATTTTTCTTTCCACAGATTTCTGGCAAAAACTCCGAATAAAATTGCGATAAAAAGTTTCTCCAAAAAAATCTGTCGTTCGGAGTCGACTTTAAACTGTAGGTCCCACCACTCATGTATAAAATTAACACACACAACATAAGTGGTGTGAGAAACTAGGTCGTAATCCTGACTGAAGGGTTGCAATGACCAATTATGTATGTATGTATGTATGTAATATAACAGCAAACACCAGCATAAAAAATGATAAACAAGTAAACAAAAATACTACAACAAACGCTACAAGAAAAAATGTAAACAACATGCTTTCATATTTATAGAGATTTCGAGAAGGCGAAGTTATTCGCCTTCAAGAGCATTCATCAGACTGTTTACTTTGCCAAATAAAAGCCAAGGCAAAGCAGGCGACGGAGTTAGTAAAAGTTCAGTCAGTCCTGTGTGAAGACGCGGTGAAGGGAGTAATCGTGGTTTCAAGATCTCCGTTACAAAGATCTGTCTAATAATTGTATAGTAATTGTTATTGTTTATGCAAAGGGTGTAAACAGAGGAATAACAAGCAAATGTTGTTGTTTACATCAAGTTGTGAATATTAGCACACAGGATTGTGCGAATAATAAAGAATTTTAATTAAAACTAAACACAGATTTATTTTTATTTTTATTTGCAATCTACGAGCTCATATTTTAACCGTTTTTTAAAGGTAAAAAAGTAACAATATATGTGTATCAGGACCAATAGCATTCCGGAAGGTATGGCAAACTTTAGGGTAAATTCTGCATAAAATTGAGAATCCAACTGAGAAGCTACAAGCTTAGATTTGCCAATACAGTAATTGATTCCATCAGCTCCGCTTGGACAGCTTGGTTACAGGTTGTGTTGTAGGTTGTGTTGGAGGGCAAAGAGAAAGTTCGCTAAAACTCCAAGATGTGTTGTGCTGAGGACTGTCCCCATAGAGCCCTAGTTTTTCTCAATATATGGCACTGCCTGACATTCTTATGATGTTCGTTTTTGCGTTTACGCACTCGGGGGCCAGAAGTATTCCCGGATTGACTACTCATAGAGAATTGAATCCACTTTCCTTAAAGTATTCAAATATTTACCATTATTTCAGATATTAAGAGAAATAAATTCAAACAGCAGGTCACATGACAATTTTCCTTGTTTCTCTCTTTCATTTATTCATTTCTTAAGTGTGCGACACTCGCATTTGTAAAAGTCGTTTTTCTTTACATGCGAATACTGGTATAATGTACGAAAAATACTTTTTTTTTATCTTATCAACCTGTCACCATTTTATGTTGAGCTAATATAGAGAAAAATTCCTGAACAATATGGGCGTATCCTTTAGGCCTTAGATATACAAGGCACTAAATTCTTGAATAATTTTAAAGAAATTTGAAAATGTTGCTGCGATTTAAAGCGTTGAGGTAATTGGCAAGTGTTTGCCAATTTTCCCCTCTTTCTTATAAACCGTTACTACGCCCTTTGGAACCATATGCATATGAAGGAAATACCTCAACTTATGGCTGTCAATTCTGTCCATATTTATTTTCTTTCATTTTGTTGCTTTGTTTTTTATCTTCTACCCCCCCTAGATCGTGTAAAAATGTTTCTTTTATTTCACTTATTTCCATACACAATATTTGTTTCCATTTTGTTATTCTATTTATTTTCTTATTTTTAGTTTGTTTTTTTTTATAAAATTTTTCTTGTTTTCCGTTTTCCTTTCCTGAAAGATGGCTTTTGGAATTTTTTTTCTGTTCAGGCTTATACATCTCGTGGCAAATTGCAGCCACGTGACATAAAAGCAATTTAGTCATTCACATCAGGTCCAAATGTAGCAAAAAAATCTGAACTTTATTTCCATCTTATGATAGCCTTATCAGCTGACCTCGATCGTAGTCAATGTCTTAGATGTTGTAAAAAGCTAAGTCGATCCTGGCTACTCTAGAATTTCGATTATAAGATTCCTTATAATCTTCTGATCAGAACATTCGATTTTAAAATTCCAATTAAAGATTTCTGGAAGGTACTAGGTGGGGCCGTGATGACTACACTGATGGCTCAAAAACGAGTAGCCTACAGTGTAGTAGACCACAGCAGTGTTTTCCAAGCAGAGATATCTGTCGTGAAATGAAACTAAGCCTCTCTACAAGTCGTTTAACGTCCTTAAGCAGATGTCTTGAGAGTATTGAGGAGGACAGTTCTACGAAAGTCTTCAGATTCAAGTCTATCATCTGTCAATATCTACTGCAGTGTTTTCCAAGCAGAGGTCTTGGCTATTTTGAAAGTGGCGCAATGCTTGTTGAGTTCCTAAATTTTCCTTGAAAATCTCTTAATTTACGCGTATAGTCAGGCTGCAGTTAAGGCCCTATTGAACATAGTTTTAACGGCCGTCCTTGTCCATGAATGCCAAGAATTTCTTAGAAAAATTTCGGATCATTCAAAAGGCAACTTTTATATGGGTTCCGGTTCACAGGGATAACGATGGAAATTACATTGCTGGTGAGCTGTTCAAGCCCGGTACGAAGTTGCCAATCACCAACTTATTACAGGGCATACTTCCATGAATACGAGTACCAAGGATTTCTCGGAGATCATTCAAAGGTAAACCTTAAATGGGTTCCGGGACACAGAGATTTGGTTGGAAATTGAATTACTGGTGGCCCGAGCCGGTACGAAGCTGGCAATGTCATATGACATAATCTCCACTAGATTTACGTGGAGGCTCAAACTCTTTGGCGGCAGCAAAGTGCGTGCAATTTTGCAAGACTCTGGATACGTACGGCCAAGAAGAGGACTGACTCACTTCTGTCCTTAAATCACATGGCCAACCATCGAACGATAGCGATTCTTACGGGTCACTGTTATTTTGGTAGGTATGCCGCAAGACTCGACATAAAGAATAATGACTTCTGCAGGAGCTGTCGATCTGAGGAGGAGGAAGAGACTATGTTTCACCTCATGTGTCAGTGCACTGACGGAGGTTTCTGACCTCTGATTTTCTAACATTGTTGACCGAGGTTTTTTATATAAAGATTGCTACAATAGCTAAATTTATTTTGGATAAGGGATGGTTTTCTTTACATAATGTTTGATACCAGGGTAGTGTGGCATAACAAAGGGCCAAATGCTGGCCTCAGTGCGACCCCTTTTTCCTCTTCCTCTACCCAACAGTGCTGATAGCGTTCGAGAAGAAAATTCTGCACAAATTTATGATTACCGACTTGAGCATTGTTTTCGATTTGAAATAAATTACGCGAGCTATTCGAACTTCATTTCAATGTGTATACTTTTCTTTGTCGCTGACTGTATTATTTAATATATGCCTTGCCAATGTGTGGAACTCTATTGAGGAAAAATAAAGAAAAATTTCAATATGTTTTCTACATTGCATGTCACACGAGCAATTTATTGCAAAATGATACAAACGCTTCTAACTGATGTCAGGGAAATAAAAATGTCAGTAAAGAGTGCATCAACTAAGGGTGGAATTTTTTAAAATATTGAGGCCATTTACATACTGTATAATATTATACAATAAGCTTGCTCTCAAATAAGTCACAAAATTATCGCTGTAGTCTAATAGCCGTGGCTCAAACCTTAGCTCAGACATCAACGACAAAAAATAATTTTTTCGCAGCCTATCTCTCAATAGTCTTCTGGCAAAAACTCAGAGAGTAAATAAAATTACCATGAAAAGTTTCTCAGAAATCTAATGACTTCAAACTGTATATCCTACCATTCATGGATAAAATTAATACACCCAACATGTGTGGTGTGAGGAGCTAGGTTGCAAGCCAGACTACAAGGTTGTAATGCCTAAGTAAGTAAAACCAAATTAAATTCCTCCTGACGGTTAAGCCTATCGTTTCTTTTTCTTTTTCCAACCGACACTTCAATAAATAAATTTCCGTTTGATGGCTTTTCTTATGTTCATTTTCTTTCAAATTATATACCAACAAAATGCCTCGTTAAAGAAGGCCTAGTTAAGGTAGGTAGCTGGCATTTATTTAATTATTTAATGAAGAAATTATAGATTTAAAGAAGCCGTTGTTATTCAACATGTTCGAAAATTAGAAAATTAGAAAATTTGCACTTTTAACATGAAACAAAAGGAATTGCGGTTGTTAAATGAACACATGAATGTCAATGAAATGTGAAATACAATCTGTATTTGAATGTTGACGGCAATTGCATGAAAATATGTTTAAAACTCAATTAATTTCGTTAAGGCATTTAAAAATATTTTCTTTTTATTTCATATAAAAGAATCCTAACGATTTTTTCAAACCTCAGAGATTCATTCAGTCCGGAATTTAATTCATATTCGTGCCATTGTTACTAAGGCATCAGTCTGGAGATGTTAAATTCATTTCGCTAACAGATGCCATTATAATCTCACAACTAATATTTTACAAGTCTTTCGACCTCCTTAAGATGGAGGTATTGATAGTTTTGAGAAGAAAAGTTTTACGAAAGTTTTCCGGTTTTCAAACAGGGGCTACTGTATACATATCTCTCAAATTAGTTGTCAAACTAGTCTATTTAATAAATCACTATAGACGGATTCTGTACATACTAGAGATGAGCGATATTTTCAAAACTGTGATTTAATCACGGTGATTGATAATTCACTGGTAACTACATTGATTGAAATTGCCAAATAACAGTTACTAATAATGTCGTTCTTTCAAAATTGTTACATACTCAAATTTATTTCATTTTATATTGAGCGAGGCAGAATTACTATTAGATGATGCTGATTATTTACTTTTTTCTTTTATACATCAACTTTCTGTGAAATTTATTTGTCAAACTTCATATAAAAAAAAATTACATTAAAAATAATAACATTGATGACACCACTTTGATTTTGTTTAGTAGCTTTTCGTAGTATGTATCTAGTTGTCTCTTTCTTACGACTTAAGAAAATACGTTATTGTCATTATTGTTTTCTTTTGGAATACTGTGATCACAATCACTGTTTTAAAGAACAGTGATTAACAAATCACTTTCACTGAGAACAACGTTCTTCAAAAATCACTGGATCGTTCGTCTCTAGTACATACATATATTCATAATTGGTCATTACAACACTTTAGGATTACGACATAATTTCTCTCACCACTTATGCTGAGTGCGTTAAATTTTATACATGAGCGGCGGGACCTACAGTTTAAAGTCTACTTCGAACGACAGATTTTTGAGAAACTTTTCATGGCAATTTTTGCTAGAAATCTGCTCAGAGCTTTTGCCAGAAATCTGCAGAGAGGAAGTCACCGAAGAAATATTTTTTCAAATTTCGTTTTGATGTCTGACCTGGGGTTTGAACCGTGGATTAATTCACATTGATTCGCTTGATTTAAATTTGCTGTCTCGTTGACAGCAGGAGGGTATGTGCAATATTGTTGTGACTGGACGCGTATGGGCAAGAAGAGGTATGAATCATTTCTGTCCTTTAGTCGCATAGCCCCATGGCGATTCTTATAGGCCACTCTCCTTTGCGATGTGGTGAACGATTCTAGTTAAAATTTTAAATTTGGTATTTCTTAGTAAAATGATTAACATCCACCCCACCGTTTCATGTATGCATTTTCGATCACGATATAACATCCACATGGATAAACATGTTGCGTAGATATCAGCTGTCATGAAAATAATTCAAGCTTAGCTGCATATGACAAAAACATCTATTAAACATGTATTGCAACATTGTTCTCCTACATGTATATAAGTCACAAAGCTCCTCAACAATGTTGCCAATGTCTACTATGCAGGCATGAATGTTTCTATTGATGAAGAAATTAATTGAATTATATTTATTTGATGTCTTACATATTACCTTAAAAAATTCAATTAATTGCATTTAAAATATTCGTGATTAATTTCATCGAATTACATTTTGTTTTTGTTTTTTTATTTTAATATTCGGCTGGTCAATTAGTAATGTTGTCACTGACTGATCGAATATTTAGCATGCAACCCTAATTAACTGTAAAATTGCAACAGCTTTCATTCTATCCAATTAGAAACTTCTCAGAAAGTTACCTAGGCTTCAGTCATATTTGGGAAAGTTCTCTTGCTTTCCATCTTTGTAGTGTACGGTTTTAAAGAAAAAAGAAATAATCTTAATGTCATTATTCTGACACTCGCTTTAGTCGTTTGAACCACTGTAAAACCTTTTCCTTATATGTTAACAAGAACATAAACTGTTTGATCGCACAAAAGCTTAATACTTAATCTTGTCAACATGTTGCTAGCATACAGAAACATGTAGCCAATCAAATGTTTATAATGTAAAAGAGCAAACCAACATAAATATTTATTAGATCCTATATGATTTTTCCGGAAATTAAATATGAAAAGATTTTCCTAATATTCATTTTTTTTTTAATATAATGCGAATATAAAATGTACTAACATTTAGCAGAAGAAATTTAATTAGTACAGTACATACATGTATGTTGGTTATAGTGGCAATCATGTTTTATAATTTTTTGATTGTCAAGAGCTTAAACAAGCATTGAAGTTTACTTATACGTGTTTTCCCATTACACCCTTTTTCTGATTGCTAACAGAGGTTTCTTTACTACGAAAATTGAACAACTCGTTCATTTGGATTGAAACTCGGAGACTATAAGATAAAAAAAGGAGAAAGCATAGCAAGAGTAATTATTTATTTAAAGAAAAAAAGTGAGTGATAATAAAATTTTCTTAATAACTTGTGATCTTGGGAAATCTGGAAATATTTAAAAGAAGGTATAGCATAGTGAAACAAATAAAGTGACATGAATATTATTTTAAAATAACCTAAAATTTTCTTGTGAAGTCTGGTGTACAAAATTTTAATTATTGGCCATAGCGCCCGGAATTTTCTTGGTGTCTATTGGGTTATACTCGGGACGTCCTAACGAGGAGGTAAATACACAGAAAAAAAAGAAGAATTTCTATAGGCATTGACACATTTCTTTTTAAACAGGTCCTGGGAATTCTATTTAATTATATTTAATTTTATTTTATTCTAATTTTTTTTCTTCAATTTAATTCGAACTCTACGAGCAGAAAAAAACTGTAGTTCGGTGCTGTAAAAACCGTTAGTGACAGTTATGTAACAGTTTAACCTCTCTACAAATTGTTTTATTATTTATAATTTTCATAAATATGCTTAAGTTATTTTTCTAAAATAATATTTTATATTAAATTATATCCATTGTTTCTAGAGATTCTAATTGTTAATTTTCGTTTATAATGAATATTTTTGCAATCTAACATGATAAATTTTGTTAACTAAAATTATTTCTAGAAATTTCATTTGTAAACTTTCTTTGCTAAGGAGTAAATAATCAATCTAAAATGTTAAACTTTATTAATTTTTATTAAATCTAAGTGCTACATTGCTGACATGCCTACTGTAGTGATCATTCCAACTCAATCATTACTATAGTTTAGTCAATCTTTCGATTTCTATAATTTCGTTTTTTTTTTTTAAGTGTACTTATTCTCTTTCATAAAAACTGGTTTAGTATAAAATACATAAAATATAAAAAAAAAGAAATAGAACCACAAAATGCATTGTGATAATCACTTACAGTTGTAATGATCACACAACATGTCTGAAGCAAACCTTTTTTCATATTTAATTTCATCTTATTAATTTTTTGTTTGTATAATGTAATTATTCCTAAAATTTATTACAACAACATCTGAATTTATATTTTTAGTTATAAAAACGATTAATATTAGTATAATTAAGAACATTTATATATATTCTATCGAAATATTGTAAAAATTGTAAGTGCAAGCGTTATATATGGCATATTTATCTAGATCAAATTAATCAAATTTTTTTAGTCAAATTTCCAGAAAATTCTACAGCAACAACAACATCGGTACCTCGAAATCTTGAAGGCCTTCCAGAAATCGATTACACGTATGTTTGGTGAGTGCTAATTTTATGTTTCACCCTAATATTTAATCGAACATGTTTGTTCCAACATAAACGATCGCTTAATTAAGTTGTTGTTATATGTTTATAATCATTATCACTGTTACAGTTGAAGAAAAGTCAGTTTAATTTATGCTTGAAATGCTTTCACTTAATTTTTCTAGTAGCTTAAATTTTTTTTTATAATTCTATTAATTATTTTTCCTAATTTTATGAATAAATCCTAAGTTAATAATTATGTATGAATAATTGAAGTATACAGTGTTTTCGTAGTTGAGTATTAGTTTTGGTGCAATAGATTATTTGGGGTCCTAATAAAATGACGTCCTTAGGGCCAAGGTTAGTGGCGGGTTTTGAGACAGGCGTATCAACCACACCAGATACCGCTTTTAACTTGGTTATATCAGTAAAATATGTCTTTTTGTATTTAAATTTATTTTGCTTTCGTTACAAATGACTGTAATCGGGCATTTGTTTTTTTTATAACATTACAGTCATTTCCAGTCCATTTAGAGTAAATTATATCTAAAAATAGGGAGTCTTTAATAAAAAAAACTTCTGTACATGAACAGGGTTTTGTTATTGGAAGGACCTTACCCACACGCCCGACTGTTTGCTAGCGAATCAATGGCTCCCGCAATCCTTTCGTAACAATCTCTTACAGCACTAATTCTTCTGCTATAGTGTAATAATGCGGTTATTCGTCATGTACTTTTGGGATAGTTTAAATGGCGGATATTGGCATGCATTACAGATAATTAATATGGCATGTGTACATTACAGATATAAATATGGCGCCCAACGTTTCATTATAGATAAAATAAATATGGCGCCCAACGTTACATTACAGATATTATAAATATGGCGCCCAACGTTACATTACAGATATTATAAATATGGCGCCCAACGTGGGGCCCGAAAGACATAACAATATAGTGACTAACCTCCGACCGTAAGTCACGATAATATAGAGACCATGTGGTCGAAAGAAAAACAAAAACCTTTTTATGCTTTCGGTATCCCAAAAAAAAAAAAAAAATTTTCATCGTTTTAAATTTAGAGTTCATAAAATATCTTTTCAAGATCGTTATGCATTAAATTAGCGATTCTGAGGGAATAACTTTTAACACTTTTTAGGAGCTTCATTTACTTGAATGTTCAATCGAGTATAATGACCAAAAAGTAAATTAATAGTACTTTCGTTCAGTTTTGGTGTTTATTGCATGGCCATCTTGAATGACGAAAGATGTTTATAGATGTTTGATTTTTTTTCTGTCAATGTGGAATTACTTATATCTGAATAAATTTAGGATAACAGAAACTTGCTGTTGCGTCTCTGTCCATTTTTATTTCGGCCCATTGATATGGAAAAGGTCTTCCGGATATAACTATCTATATAGCCCAGTTTTGTTACCTACATATTTTATTGGCATAGTGATAATCTATTTAAGCACCTAAATTATTACCGAACTATAAGAAAACACTAAATTCTTATGTATATATATTAGTATAAAATTATTTGAATTTTTATGTTGCGAAAACAACCTATATTTTTATTGGATTATAACTATAAATTATATAGTCTCTCACTATATTTGAATTATTTTCTTGGAACATATTTTAGAATTAATTTTGTTAGATAATATTGTAAGGTTTAATAGGAAATTGAATTTATTTCATATTGTTTGAAGGTTTCTAAAAACTAGATTAGTATTTTTGAATTTATTTGTCAATTGTGTATACTATTAATATGTCACTTCCAAGAACTCCACCACTTGAAGCTCTATGACTTCTAATGTAGCATCAGCCTTAGTATCTGATTCAGTGTGCAGTGTTTGCGATAGCAATATGACAGGAAATGATGAGTGTTTAAGTATAACAAAATGTAACCATTCATTTCATAGGAGTTGCATTGAAAATTTTTTGTCAAATAATTCGATATGTCCATCATGCAAACGTCCATGTGAGTTAGTTGATCTGAAAAAGATTTCTCTTTTAGTTAGCCAAAATCCTGCGACTAAACCTACTAACCGAAATAGAAGCCGAGGACCTTTAGCTAAACAGCATAACACTCGTAGCCAAGCCAGGAACTTAGTTCAGGATAATCAATTGAATAATACAAATCTAGAAACAGAAAGGAGCGGTACTCCGATTCGAACCACTCAACAAAGTCCTTTAAATTCTCCAAATCGTAATCATCCATTAGCATCAGGATCTACTCAAAATCAAAATATTACCGTTGATTTATATCAATTGAATAAACTAATAGAAACAAATATTACCCGGTTATTAAACAATTTGGAAATGATAGCAAACCCTAATAATCGTACACAGGCAGTTAGAAATGTGAACAATTACCCTGTACATAGAGGTAGTAATCCTGGTAATAATGACCAGAATCCTCCCAACCGAAATGGTAGTCCAATATCAATGAATTCAAACGTTTCTAATTTTAACATGGATAAAATAACGTCAATAATATCCAGTTGGAACGTAAAATTTGATGGCTCGCCATCAGGACTTAATGTTGAAGAATTTCTTTACCGAATTCGCTCTTTGACAGTTGATAATTTTAATGGGGATTTTGTTCCCATTGTCAAAAATTTGAATGTACTATTAACTGGTAAAGCCAAAGATTGGTACTGGCGGTACAGAAAACAGGTAGAAACTTTTACCTGGGATGAATTTTGTGTGGCTATTAGAAGTCAATATCGAGATTTCAAATCTTCATTTGATATACGGGAAGAGATTAGAAACAGGAAAATGAAAGTTGGTGAGGCGTTTGACATGTTTTTCGATTCTATTTCATTGATTATCGATCGTTTACCTTCACCAATGTCTGAAATGGAATTAATCGAAATTTTAACTAGAAACTTAAGGCCAGAAATTCGGCAAGATTTGTTATATGTGCCAGTGCATTCAATTTCTCACTTGAGAAAATTGGTACAAATGAGAGAAGCGTTCTTAAACGACGATCATGTTAGGAAAAACTTATCGTTTCGTAATAATAATGTAATGGCAAAAAAATATATTGCTGAGGTAGATGATGTATACAGTTCAGAAATTTTGGAATCTAACCACTCCACAGATGAAGAAGTTAGTGCTATAGATTTACAAAATCGAATTCTACGTTGTTGGAATTGTAAAGCTACAGATCATTTTTGGTATGATTGTCTTGAAGAGAGGAAAATATTCTGTTATGGATGTGGAACAGAAAACATATATAAACCGCAATGCCCAAAATCTTCTGTGAAGAGTATTAAAATTTCAAAAAACTTGAAAGCTCTAGAAACAATGAACAGTCCAAAATAAATAATTTTGAATTACCTAAAGATGAATTTATAGAAAGTGAGAATTATAAAGATAAGAAAAGTGAGCTGATAGAACAGCCAATTACTATTTGTAATAGAGAAGAGTTAAGCCAATGTAAAAGAAAGGATATAGAATTATCAAGGTTGATATATCCTAGATTACCATATCATTTAAGATTTGATTATTATATGAAAAGGCGCAATGAAATTTTTAATAATAAAGCAGCATTGAATACGAATAAAAGAAAACCTAAAAGATCTAGTCGCCGAATAAGAGAATATTATAAAAAGCGAAGATTTTGTAGAAAATTTCTAGTATCAACTATCGTTAATAATACGAAGGATCAGCGTTTTTATGCGAAAGTCTCCTTTTTGAATTATTGTGAATACGGATTACTTGATACAGGAGCAAACATATCCTGTATAGGTAGTGAACTAGCTATGCATGATTTTTCAAAACTTAAAAACTTTAACAAATGTCGGTCTTCTGTAAAAACCGCAGATGGAAAGAGTCAAACTGTGACAGGTTGGTTAGCAGTTGAGGTTGTGTTTAAGGGTCAAAGACGCTTAATAAACCTTTTCATTATACCTTCTATTACACAACGTTTAATACTTGGTATTGATTTTTGGAACGCATTCGGTCTTATACCAAATATTGTAGAGTCGGTAGATATTGTAGACAAATCGTTACTTGATCATTGTCCATCAGACATAATACAAGATCCCCATGAAGTAAAGTCTTTAGGAATTGATAAGTACAGCACCAAAATCGATAAATCTGAATACCCTTTGACTCCTTGTCAAAAGCAACAACTTGACGCTATTATTGCATTATTTCCAAGTTTTGAAAATCAAGGTCTAGGAAGGACATCACTTATTAAACACGATATAGATATTGGCAATTCTAAACCCATTAAACAGCGATTCTACCCGGTTTCTCCAGGCTTAGAAAAACTCATGTTTGCTGAAATTGACAGGATGTTGGAATTAGGTGTAATTGAACCATCCCAATCATCTTGGAGCTCTCCAATGAGGCTTGTTATCAAACCTAATAAAGTTCGTCTCTGTCTTGATGCAAGAAAGTTGAACTCAGTTACTCAAAAGGATGCCTATCCGCTTCCTTCAATTGAGGGAATATTTTCAAGATTGCCCAAGGCTAATATAATATCAAAATTGGATTTGAAAGACGCATACTGGCAAATAGCTTTGACTGAAGAGTCTAAACCATTGACAGCATTTACCGTACCAGGTAGACCATTATATCAATTCGTTGTTATGCCATTTGGTCTTTGCAACGCTCCACAAACGATGTGTCATCTAATTGACGAGATAATACCACCTGATCTTCGAAATTGTGTTTTTGGATATCTCGATGATCTTATTATTGTTTCAGAAGATTTTCAGAGTCATTTAGCGGTATTAGTGAGAGTCGCTGATCAATTTAGGAAGGCGAATTTAACATTGAATATATCCAAAAGTAAATTTTGCGTTACTAATGTTCAGTACCTAGGATATATGATAGGCAACGGAGGTATTATGACAGACCCAGAAAAAGTTAGTGCTATTGTCAATTGGCCCGTTCCGAAGACAATAAAGCAAGTTCGAGGTTTTTTAGGTCTTGCCGGATGGTATAGGAGATTCATCGACAATTTTTCAGATGTAGTTTTCCCAATATCGGAACTCTTGTCTACAAAAAAGAAATTTACTTGGACCACGGAGGCTCAAAAAGCCTTTGATAGAATAAAATTACTATTAACTACAGCTCCAGTACTTGTAAACCCAAACTTTGAAAATAAATTTTATGTGCACTGTGACGCAAGTGATATTGGAATTGGCGCAGTTTTAGTTCAACAGGATGAACATGGAAATGAAAGGCCAATAGCTTTCATGAGTAAAAAACTTAACACCGCCCAAAGAAACTACAGTGTTACGGAACGTGAATGTTTAGCAGCTATTGAAGCTATTAAACGTTTTCGATGTTACCTCGAATTACAAGAATTTGAAATAATAACAGATCACTCAAGTCTATTGTGGCTTATGAAACAACCCGACCTTAGCGGACGACTCGCTCGTTGGGCATTTAAACTTCAACCATATAAGTTTACGATTAGTCATCGTAAAGGAAAGGACCATATTGTTCCTGACGCATTGTCGCGTAGCTGTTCCCACGATATTTCCTCACTAACATTAACGGAACCTGAAATTGATTTAAATTCGACACATTTTCTGGATCAAGATTACGTTACCTTGAAGGAAAAAGTTCTAGCTGATCAGAGTAAATACCCTGATATTAAAGTAATAAATTCGTTTACAAACGTACAGTACACTATAGAGGGGAAGATAACCAAGAAGAAAAATGTTGGAAATTATGGATACCATTGGAATTACGCACCAAAGTTATTAAAAGAGCTCACGATGATCCAATTTGTGCTCACGGTGGTATGGTAAAAACAATCGATTTGATACGAAGAAATTTCTTTTGGCCAGGATTAGTTAAGGATGTTAGAGATTACGTTAGGAAATGCGATGTTTGTAAAACTACCAAAGCACCTAATATTAACCTTAACCCAGAAATGGGAAAACAAGCAATATCAATTCGTCCATTTCAAAGGTTATACATTGATCTGTTAGGGCCGTATCCTAGAAGTAAATCAGGATATATAGGACTTCTAATAGTGTTAGACCATCTGACCAAATTTCATTGGCTATTTCCTATGCGAAAGTTTACATCAACATTAATTATTGAGAATTTACAAAAACAAATTTTTCATGTATATGGTGTTCCAGAAGTTATTGTGAGTGACAGCGGATCTCAATTTAGAGCAAATGATTTTAATGCATTTTTAACCAGCTACGGAATTCATCACATGTACACGGCTGTATACTCTCCACAAGTAATGCATCGGAAAGAGTAAATAGATCAATAATAGCAGGAATTCGTGCATATTTGAAGAAGGATCACAAGCTGTGGGATGAACATCTGACTAAAATAAGTTGTGCTTTACGTAACTCCTATCATCAAGCGATTAAATGTACTCCCTATCACGCTTTGTTTGGACTAGACATGGTAACTCATGGTAGTTCTTATGGATTACTTAAGAATCTCAATTTACTTGATGAATCAGCATATCATATTTCTCGTGATGATAGTCTAAACTTGATTCGATGTAATTTAAGAAAGCATATTAAAGAGGCTTATGAAACAAATCGACAGCAATATAATTTACGTACAAGACCACAAAATTTCCAAATAGGTCAAAAAGTTTTTAGACGTAGTTTTGTTCAAAGTAGTAGCAATAAAGAATTCAATGCCAAATTATCTCCTTTATTTATTAAAAGTCGTATTAAAGAGAAATTAGGTAACCATTATTATCTAATTGAGGACTTAAATGGCAAATCAGTAGGAACCTATCATGCCAAGGATCTTCGATTATAAACCGTTCTTTTTCTATCTAATAATTTTATGAAATCATAATTATTATCTAGTTTTGTAGTGTACGGTTTTAAAGAAAAAAGAAATAATCTTAATGTCATTATTCTGACACTCGCTTTAGTCGTTTGAACCACTGTAAAACCTTTTCCTTATATGTTAACAAGAACATAAACTGTTTGATCGCACAAAAGCTTAATACTTAATCTTGTCAACATGTTGCTAGCATACAGAAACATGTAGCCAATCAAATGTTTATAATGTAAAAGAGCAAACCAACATAAATATTTATTAGATCCTATATGATTTTTCCGGAAATTAAATATGAAAAGATTTTCCTAATATTCATTTTTTTTTAATATAATGCGAATATAAAATGTACTAACATTTAGCAGAAGAAATTTAATTAGTACAGTACATACATGTATGTTGGTTATAGTGGCAATCATGTTTTATAATTTTTTGATTGTCAAGAGCTTAAACAAGCATTGAAGTTTACTTATACGTGTTTTCCCATTACACCCTTTTTCTGATTGCTAACAGAGGTTTCTTTACTACGAAAATTGAACAACTCGTTCATTTGGATTGAAACTCGGAGACTATAAGATAAAAAAAAAGAGAAAGCATAGCAAGAGTAATTATTTATTTAAAGAAAAAAGTGAGTGATAATAAAATTTTCTTAATAACTTGTGATCTTGGGAAATCTGGAAATATTTAAAAGAAGGTATAGCATAGTGAAACAAATAAAGTGACATGAATATTATTTTAAAATAACCTAAAATTTTCTTGTGAAGTCTGGTGTACAAAATTTCAATTATTGGCCATAGCGCCCGGAATTTTCTTGGTGTCTATTGGGTTATACTCGGGACGTCCTAACGAGGAGGTAAATACACAGAAAAAAAAGAAGAATTTCTATAGGGATTGACACATTTCTTTTTAAACAGGTCCTGGGAATTCTATTTAATTATATTTCATTTTATTTTATTCTAATTTTTTTTCTTCAATTTAATTCGAACTCTACGAGCAAAAAAAAAACTGTAGTTCGGTGCTGTAAAAACCGTTAGTGACAGTTATGTAACAGTTTAACCTCTCTACAAATTGCTTTATTATTTATAATTTTCATAAATATGCTTAAGTTATTTTTCTAAAATAATATTTTATATTAAATTATATCCATTGTTTCTAGAGATTCTAATTGTTAATTTTCGTTTATAACGTTTATAACATGATAAATTTTGTTAACTAAAATTATTTCTAGAAATTTCATTTGTAAACTTTCTTTGCTAAGGAGTAAATAATCAATCTAAAATGTTAAACTTTATTAATTTTTATTAAATCTAAGTGCTACATTGCTGACATGCCTACTGTAGTGATCATTCCAACTCAATCATTACTATAGTTTGGTCAATCTTTCGATTTCTATAATTTCGTTTTTTTTTAAGTGTACTTATTCTCTTTCATAAAAACTGGTTTAGTATAAAATACATAAAATATAAAAAAAAAAAGAAATAGAACCACAAAATGCATTGTGATAATCATTTACAGTTGTAATGATCACACAACATGTCTGAAGCAAACCTTTTTTCATATTTAATTTCATCTTATTAATTTTTTTGTTTGTATAATGTAATTATTCCTAAAATTTATTACAACAACATCTGAATTTATATTTTTAGTTATAAAAACGATTAATATTAGTATAATTAAGAACATTTATATATATTCTATCGAAATATTGTAATAATTGCAAGTGCAAGCATTATATATGGCATATTTATCTAGATCAAATTAATCACATTTTTTTAGTCAAATTTCCAGAAAATTCTACAGCAACAACAACATCGGTACCTCGAAATCTTGAAGGCCTTCCAGAAATCGATTACACGTATGTTTGGTGAGTGCTAATTTTATGTTTCACCCTAATATTTAATCGAACATGTTTGTTCCAACATAAACGATCGCTTAATTAAGTTGTTGTTATATGTTTATAATCATTATCACTGTTACAGTTGAAGAAAAGTCAGTTTAATTTATGCTTGAAATGCTTTCACTTAATTTTTCTAGTAGCTTAAATTTTTTTTTATAATTCTATTAATTATTTTTCCTAATTTTATGAATAAATCCTAAGTTAATAATTATGTATGAATAATTGAAGTATACAGTGTTTTCGTAGTTGAGTATTAGTTTTGGTGCAATAGATTATTTGGGGTCCTAATAAAATGACGTCCTTAGGGCCTAGGTTAGTGGCGGGTTTTGAGACAGGCGTATCAACCACACCAGATACCGCTTTTAACTTGGTTATATCAGTAAAATATGTCTTTTTGTATTTAAATTTATTTTGCTTTCGTTACAAATGACTGTAATCGGGCATTTGTTTTTTTATAACATTACAGTCATTTCCAGTCCATTTAGAGTAAATTATATCTAAAAATAGGGAGTCTTTAATAAAAAAAACTTCTGTACATGAACAGGGTTTTGTTATTGGAAGGACCTTACCCACACGCCCGACTGTTTGCTAGCGAATCAATGGCTCCCGCAATCCTTTCGTAACAATCTCTTACAGCACTAATTCTTCTGCTATAGTGTAATAATGCGGTTATTCGTCATGTACTTTTGGGATAGTTTAAATGGCGGATATTGGCATGCATTACAGATAATTAATATGGCATGTGTACATTACATCTTCAAGCGATAACAAGTCGCAATCAAACAATAAAATTCATAAGAAAATTCATAGAATTTTTATATTTACAAATTTTTTAAATATAAAAAAGTGGATTTTAGTTAATTTTAAAAACATTTTCTTAATAAATAAAACAAGCAAATGTTTGTGGTTCAAGCTACCATTCCTATTGGTTATTTTATCGGAAGTTCCAATAAACAAATAACTGTTTTTCCTTGGGGTAAGTTTGAAATAAGTTTTTTATACAGTTTTTTTTTGTGAGTTAGCAGATATAAATAAATTATATTATTAATTTTGTTAGATTGTGAAAATTTTTGCGCAAAAAGAACTTAACCTTACGGGAGGTTATATATCGCGTGCCTTTGTTTATTAAGGGCACGAGCACGTTGGGAATTTTCCCGAAAAAAAATTGTGCGACTTGTATCCTAACGGTACAATAACGTGGTATGCCCTTGAATACAGTATTGCTCAACTCCAAAAAAATTCTCCTATTGGAGGCATCTATACTAGAGATCGAAAAAGGATCAACCATCTTTGTAGTTTTTTTTTGTGATCCTCATCTATACCATATATAACCAACCTCATGTATAATCAATCTCATCTATAGGCCAACATCATATTTACCCAACATCATCTATAACCAACTTCCTTCATTTAAGATTATTTTTAATTTTAAGAAGTGTCCGTATAAATACATGTATTTATATGCAAGAATCATAACATAATACATATAATCTTCTCAATTAGACACCAGCATCGACACGAAGAGGCCTCATCGTCATCGCTGCTGCAATAGGGGTAAGTCAAATTTTACTATTTTAAATTATTGAGCGTAAAAATATCTTGCATATATGTAGATGTTTAGAGTATTTATTTTTTCTTTATAACATAATATATATATATATATTGCATTTAATGGAGGTTTTTTCTTTAGTTTTCGGACTTGTAAATGTTCACTGCTTAAAATAGCGCGACGAACTGTTGATTTACTTGCTTTAAATCCTGCTAAATACTTAATTTTAGAGGTAGAATGGGCTGAATTTGAGGCAATTCGAAGAATTTTTTGCTTGTCTTGTGGTGTTAGAGCTGTCTAAGTACATCCTTTATAATTTTTATTATATGGTTCACGATGTTTTATGTAATTCATTACCACATTATGACTTCGTCCGATTTTTCTACCGATTTCGCGATAAGAATAATTTTCAGAATGGTAAACATCAATTTTTACCATTTCCAACGAGTTTAAAGAACTCTTTCTTCCCATATTGATTTAGCTAACTGCAGTCACAAACTGTGACTTTAATTTTATTTTGTTTTTATAAAGATTTATTACAACCGCCTACTGATTTAAGTTAAAAATGCACGTGGTTCTATTCTGTTGAACCAAAAAATAAATGAAAAATTTAATACTTGACTACAAAGAAAGTGAAAAAGTACCGTTATAATTCATTTTTATACTATTTTTTGTATTCAAATTATCATTTACAGTATTAACTATTTTTATGCAAAACAAAATTTTTTTATTCTATCTGTATTTGCAATTTATACAGTTTTTTTAATTTAAAATATGTTGGTTCTATCCTGATGAACCGCAGTGTATGTATGTAAGTCCCATAAACGTAAAAAGTACTTAATGAACAAATTCCACAAATAAATCGTCGTTTGTGGATTGCAATTCTTTTCGGTAGTAATGTAAAAGATTGTGCATTAAGAAGTTTTTACGTTTAGATAAATAATAATACTTTTCCAAACATAAAATTTCGTTAATATTTTTTTTTGTCGCGTAAATTTTCTATTCTAATCTATTTTATTATTTGTATCATTATTCTCCCAATATTACTATTATATTTGGATTTCTGAATATGTTTTCACTCATAAAAAAATTGTTTAACAAAAAGAATGAAAACTTCATTTTAATTTATAATTATATTTAATATTTCCTTTATATTTCGGTTAAACTAGTGTTAGTAGTTTTTTTTTTCTAAAATTTTATTTCGTTTTCTTACTTATAATACTAACGTCTTTAATGATCGTTTAAAAATGAGTAACTTATGAAAGAATTTTATCTTGAGTTTATATTTTAATAAAGTATTAATGAATTCAAAATGAATAGTTGAACAGCCATGTAAATTCTCTTATATGGATTGACTGAAATAGGCTAGGTAAATTTAGGGATCATGCTAACAAGTTTCGCATGGGAGGGTTAAGAAGCGTGGTTCCTCAAAAACACCAGAGAACCTATTTATGGAGTAAAGATAAATAATACATTTTCATACCGCAATTAGTAGTATAGTAGGGGCTTGATTTTTCTTTTTTTTATCTATACTATTCAGGACCACATAGAGTAAAGGTAATAAATAAAAAATAGGGAGTCTTTATAAAACTACTGTGTAATGCAACAGAGGCGGCTAGCTAGCAATCATAGGCTCCTGCAGACCTGCTTTATCCTTTATTAAGAGATATATGCATTGTTTTTGTATATCGTTAAACTACAGTAACATTTTTTTTGTATACATTACAGCGGATAAACTTGGCATTCTGAGGAATAACTCTTGCAGGAGCTGAGAGTGTGAGGAGAAGGAAGATACTATATTTCATGTCATGTGTCAATGCCTTGCTCTTGCCATCAAAAGACGGAGACTTTTAATTTTTCATATTTTGACATGCTTGACCGAGCTGTCTAATGTAAAGATTGATACTGTTACGTTTTTACCCTTTTAAAAACGTTTAAAATATGAGTTCGTAGATTGCAAATAAAATAAGAATAAATTTTTGTTTAGTTTTAATTAAACTCTTTATTATTCGCACAATTTTGTGTGCTACTGTTCACAATTTGATGTAAACAACAACAATTGCTTTGTTTGTTATTCTTCTTTATACACTTTTGTGTAAACACTAAAAAATCTTCAAACCACGATTATTCTCTTACACGCAACGGGTCTTCACACTAAATTGACTGAATGTTTACTGATCCCGTTGCCTGCTTTGTCTTGCCTTTTATATGCCAACGTTAACAGTCCGATGAATGATCTGCGAGACGAATGTTCGTGGTTTTGCCTTCTCGAGAACTCCATAAATGATTTGTTTCATAGCTGTTTGTGAATTTTGTTTACATTGTTTGTTGTTGCATTTTTGTTTACTTGTTTGTCAACTTTTTTAGCGATGTTGTTGGTATATTTTTGTTTACTTGTTTATCATATAAACAAGTTCATTTTTTTTGTAGCTTTTGTTTATCATTTTAAGATTTTATGTAAGACCATTTCCATTTTCATAACAATACAATAACAAGATTCGTAGTTTTGGTCTGTGGATGGTTTCCTTTAGAGAATGTTTAATCCACGAGTAGAATAGATTGTGATAACACAACGGGCTTCAATGTTGGCCTCCGTGGGGTTTGCCACTTTACCTAAACTTATCCTATTAAACAATCCGCTTTAATAATTTGAGTCTTACAATGTATGCGTACAAGTAAATGATTGAAATAAGTATTCCATGGCGAATATTAGTTTCGTGAACTTCTTAATTAATTCAGTTATACATTCTTGCAAAACTTTTACAATTTCTGGGCTTTTATCTTTAATAAAAAATAAGTTTTGAATTTAAAAAACTTTTTTCTTTTTCATTTTTCCTAAATTTGACAAATTATAAATGCTCATGCACATGAGCACGAGCATGAACGAGTATATTTTGAATATTTTTGATGAGCGTGTAGCAAATAAAAGAAAAACTTTTGCTTGAAAAAGAACAAAAGGATGTGCTATTCCAGGCAAAAAGGTAAATAAATCGCTCACGTAATTACATATACACGCACACGAACACACACATACGCAGGCAAACTAAAACAATACATACACATGAATTATAAAAAGAGTTCTTCAAAAATTTTATGAAAAAATAAAACAAAAAACTTTTTGCATGGTATTGTTGTTATTATTGCCATTATGCAGCTGTAGTTGCATTATGGCATATTAAGAGTTTGATGAATAGCAACAGCAGGAGGAAGCAAGCCAAAATGCATTCGTTTTGATAATCAAAATGAATATTTAGTACGGCGTTTAAAATAACAACAAAAAGCAAAAGTTTTTCCAACTTTTTTTTGGTGTTTCTAGAATAAAACGTATGCGAAATATGATCATATTTAATTACCGTCGAAATGAAATGCAAAAACTCTTTTGGCATTCAACGGAAAAACGTATGTGCAACAATTAAATGCAAACGAAACAACGGAAATATCATCAGGTATTTAATTAAACAATGAACTTTAAAAAGTTTAAAATTTCCTTTCTTCTTCTTCTTTTTTTTTTTTTGAAATTAATTTTAATTTGAAAACTCAAGGCAGCAATAGTTTTAAAACTCCAATGAAAGCGTATGCAAATAGGCAACAACAAAAGGTCATATTCATATTTAAATGAAAAGTTTGTAATGAATTTATTTCTCATGGCAATAACAACCAACAACAAGTTGATTAATCTGTTCCACTTCATCTTATCAGTAGAAAAATAATTTATTTCGTATCATGCATTGTCAGTGTCATGCATAATCAGTGTTGAATGGAGATTGTCTCTGTATCTTGTATTTGTGGACTTCGAAAAGGGTTTTGAGACTCTCAATCACACGGCCATATGGAGCACACAGGCTTGCAAGGCTGTCCCTACTAAAAAAATAAACTTTATAATGACATTGTAACGGGTGATTTTTTAGCTATTATCTTTTTGGCAACACTGGTTTAAACAGCTCACGCATGTTTCGTGTTTTGTTTCACTTCTTTCTTCTTCAGTTTGGTCTATAATTTAACCATGAATCGTCTCACAAACGCACAACGCTTGCAAATCATTGAATTTTATTATCAAAATGCGTGCTCTGTTAAGAAAGTTCATCGCACGCTTCTTCCATTTTATGGTCAGTTTAATCGACCCACTGAAGCGGCTATTCGGGATATTGACCTTAAACCACCAACACGCTCACGCAGAGTGCGAACTGAAGAAAATATCGCAGCTGTATCGGCCAGTGTTAATGATGACCATCAATTATCGACTCGTCGCCGTTCGCAGCAATTGGGCCTCTGTTACTCAACAACGTGGAAAAATTTGCGGAAGGATTTACGTGGGAAGCCTTTCAAAATACAGCTGGTGCAAGAATTGAAGCCGAACGACCTACGGCAACACAGAATTTTTGGTGAATGGGCTCTTGGAAAGTTGGCCGAAGATCCACTTCTTTATCGAAAAATTGTGTTCAGCGACGAAGCTCATTTTTGTTTCAATGGATACGTAAATAAGCAGAATTGTCGATTTTGGAGTGAAGATCAGCCAGAAGCATTGCAAAAGCTACGAATGCATCCAGAAAAAGTCACAGTTTGGTGCGGTTAATGGGCTGGTGGCATCATTCGACCGTCCGTCTTCAAAGATGCTGCGAATCGTAACGTAACTGTGAATGGTGAGCGCTACCGTGAGACGATATCCAATTTTTTTTTTGCCCAAAATGTAAGAGCTTGACTTGCATGACATGTGGTTTCAAAAAGACGGTGCCACATGCCACACAGCACGCGTAATAATGGACTTATTGAGAGGCGAGTTCGGTGAACATTTTATTTCACGTTCGGGACCGGTTAATTGGATCGTGCGATTTGACGCCTTTAGACTATTTTTCTGGGGCTATGTTAAAGCTCATGTCTATACAGACAAGCCCGCTTCAATTGATTGAAGATTGGAAGGCAACATTGAAGCATTTATTCGTGAGATACCGCCCGAAATGTTGGAAAGAGTATGCCAAAATTGGACTATGCGGATAGACCATTTGAGGCACAGTCGCGGTCAACATTTGCATGAAATAATCTTCAAACATTAAATTATATGGACCGTACTATCGATTCAAATAAAGATTTCATGCATTTTTTCTGAATTCTATGTGTTTTTTTTTCGAAAAATGTTCCTATAGCTCTTAAAAAATCACCCATTACAACAATGCATGAGAAACAACTGGACAATAGCATGAAAATAAAAACCGAAGTCCGCCAAGACTGTGTACTGTTTGTTACCACTCCGCTTTAACTGTGTCCCCGATGTAGTGATGCAAAACTCAAAAAATCATAGTAGAGGGATAATATGGGGTTTGCAAGACAGATTGGAAAACCTGGAATATGAGGATGATATATGCTTACGAAGTCGGTCTTTCTCCGACATGCAGTCAAAGCTAAATTTAGTTAGCGAAACTGCAAAGCTAGCTGGACCGAAGATGTATATCCACAAAACCAAAATACTCAGGATAAATGCTAATGCAGCGTGAAAATTCCTAATATACAGAAGAAGTGGAGTCCTTCTGCTATCTAGGCATCGGTAAATCCGGTGGTTCATCAGCAGATGTTGCCAGTCGCATTAACAAGGCACGCAATGCTTTTGCTCAACTTAACCCTGTGTGGAGCACATTTAACATATCGAGACACACCAAAACTAAAATTTTCAACTCCAACGTTAAATCCACATTACTGTACGATTGCGAAACTTGTAATATGGCACCGCACGATTTCCAATCTCTTCAGGTATTTGTTAACAAGTGCCTGCGTAGAATCTTGTGTGTTTACTGGCACTCCATAATGTCCAATGCTCAACTCGGGTCAGATACAAACCAGCAACCTGTTGAGGGGGAAATAAGGAGGCGCAAATGGGTATGGCTTGGGCGCACTCTTCGCAAGCCATTAGACGACATCACAATGAAAGCCATAGACTGGAACCCCCAGGGAAGCAGGCGCATCGGACGACCGTCACACACCTTTGAAACGCCAAATCACAACTGAACTATCCAAACTAAGTCTACAGTGGAAAGAAGTCAAACATCGCGCTGATGATCGAGCTCAGTGGAATCAACTTGTTGCGGCCCTTTGCTCCTTAGAGGGGATCCAGTGTCTCATTGTTATTATTATCGTGAAAAGATGCCATAGTATTGCGGCTATACAATCTATTGGAATACCCTTAATCTACATCCTCTTTGCATTCCATTGCTTTGACAAATTTCGGAATATTGCTAAAGTCAGCCAGGTTCCTCCTTTTGAAATGAATGAATGCCTCATACACAACATAATTAGTCATTTCAACCCTTTAGCCAGGATCACAAACTAGCTTCTCACACCACTTATGTTGTGTGTGTTAATTTTATACATGAGAGTTAGCGGGACCTACTGTTTAAACGCCACACCGAAAGACAATTTTATTGTTTTTTGAGAAACTTTTCATATTATTTTTATTTACGTTTTTGCCAGAAATCTGCTGAGAAGAAGTTGCCGAATAAAACTCTTTCAGATTTCGTTTTAATGGAGATGTCTGACCTGTAGTTTATACTGTGGCCTCACTACCTTCTAGACTACGGCCACTTTCAATCCCATTGTCTTGGTATGCTGCTGAAGACAGACAGGTTTTTCATTCTGGAATGCATGAATGCCTCTTAGAATCATAATATATTGTTACGTTTTTATATTTTAAAAAAGTTTAAAATATGATAGCAAATAAAACAAAAATAAGTTGGTGTTTAGTTTTAGTTAAAATTCTTTATTATTTGCACAATTCTGTGTGCCACTGTTCACAACTTGATGTAACAACAAAAATTGCTGTGATTGTTATTCCCTTGTTTACATCCTTTGCATAAACAGCAACAACTACTAGATAATTGTTCGACAGATCCTTATAACGGAGATCTTCAAACCACGATTGCTCTCTTCAAACGCGCGTCTTCACACAAGACTGACTGAACTTTTACTAACTCAGTTGCCTGCTGTGCCTTGCCTTTTATATGGCAACGTAAACAGTCTGATGAATGTTCTTGAAGGCGAATATTCGTGGCTTCGTCTTCTCGAGATCTCTGTAAATGTAAACATGATTGTTTCATTATTGTTGTTTGTATATTTTGTTTACATTTATTCTTGTAGTGTTTGTTGTTGTATTTTTGTTTACTTGTTTATAATTTTTTATCATGGTGTTTTTTGTTATATTACGCAGTGCTATAATTTGTAATTTTTGTAGCTTTTGTTTAAATTTTAATGTTATACGATGTAAAAGCAAAACACCAATATCTAGATTTTTCCATTTTCGTAACAATACGTTCTGATGAATTGTTCTCATCAACACCGAATCTACGTTTCAGGTTCAAGAGGATATATATGCACAAAAAGTATTCCTTGAATGCACTGTGCTCTCTTAAAAGGCCGGTTACTAACTCAGCTTATTCCTCGATAGTCTAAAGCATCAAACAAATGTTCTCCCATCTCTCTTTCTGTCTTCAATTTCGCTGAGAATATCCTGCTCCTAGAAAACTTCTGGTCCCATTAAAGGCATGTAAACTCCTTCTTTGCAAACTCATTGTCCCGACATTAACGTTAATTCCCACATGAATAGGATCCAAGATAATAATATATTCCCTACTGAGCTGATTAAATTTTTTCAGACAATTGCATACTATTTTCTCGTCAATACCATACAACACTGGTATTGAATAACGGTTTAACTGTCACATAGTATTGCCACGTTCCATCCCTCTAACCGAGTTGTATTCATAAATTTTTTCGACGCCATAAATTTCCCTATGGAAAATACATACGATTTATTCCATTCGTATATCATGGAATAGTCTAGTAAGTAGTGTGTTCGTTTCTTAAACATGAGGCCACGGTTTAAATCCCTGGTCAGACAACAACAAAAACAAAATCTGAAAAATATTTGTTCGGCAACTGCATGTCGGCAGATTTGTGGCCTTGGTTCAAAGATCAGACATCAAAACAAAAATATTAAAGAAATATTTCTTCGGCGACTTCTTCCCATCAGACTTCTGGCAAAAAATTTGAGAGTAAATAAAATTTCCGTAGAAAGTTTCTCAAAAAAACCTGCTGTTTGAAATCGACTTTAAACTGTAGGTCCCCCACTTATGTATAAAATTAACACACACACCATAAGTGGTGTGAGATCTAGGTCGTAATCCTGACTAAAGGGTTGTAATGACCAACTATGTATGTATGTAATCTTCAAAGCCTTGTATATTGCTAACGTATGCAATGGCTTTACGTCCAACACAAGCTGGTCTCTATTTCTTGTCCAACTGCATCACAATGACCTCATAGATCCCCACTGATCTGACTATTATGGTAAGCACTCTCACAAGGATTTACATTTCAAGTTTTCCCCGTGAGCCTCCTGCGTATTATTAAGACATGTCTAGACTTTCTTGAAAGGCTTTGTGTATGAGTTCTCCATGTTAATTAGCTATCCAATGATAATTCGATTTATTACGCCTACAGTTCCTGTGAGATTACTTTTCCGAGAAGTTGAACATTTTTCCATTTAGGAAGTTTTTCTCTGTCGCAATTGGTACTACTGTGGTTTTCCTCGGTTTTATCCTAAACCCAACTGATATGCACCAATGACCCTACAACCTCGAGGCCTCTTTGAATGAACTGTATCATCTGCATGCTGAAGACAGTTTCTGCTTGCCTCAGTCAGTTTCAGTTTTATTAAGTTTAAGACCCTAGTCTGTAGACAATGCATGTTTGTGCTTTATCTTTGAGACTTTACTTGGATAAGTCGTTTCCAGGTATTTGAGTGTCTTCCTCTTCTGCCACTATCCTGTATAAAATAATTTCAAATGTTAACACCCCATTGTGTTTTTAATTCAAAAACCTCCATAGCAATGGCTTTGGGCATATGGAAATAGATTAGTAGTGGTGGTCATGTGGTGGTGGCGGTCTCTTATAATCGATTCTATAATTAATTCGCTGTATAAGCGTGTGTGGCCTAGCGTTAATGGCATTATTTGGGGGGTCAATTCTCGTAATTCGGCTAAGGTTGCGTTTACACTTTCTATGACATCATTGTATTTGTTGTTGTAATTTATTTGTAATTTTAATATCCAAGATATTCCATTTACTACAATAGCCAAAGTTACACACTCATTTCATTAGACGCTCATAAATGTTTATCAATGTATCGTTCGTTGTGGTATTCAATTATTTTAATTGCAAAATTATTATTCACGATTCTACCTTCTATGTACGTATCATGCTCATCGAAAATTGTTGCTTTTATAATAATAGTCTGACCTTTTTGTTGTTGTTGTTGTAGTTTTTTTTTGTTTGCTTTTTGCTCTTTTATGGCTGTTGTTTTAGTTTACAAGTGTATCTCTAAGGATCTGTTTTTAATTCTTTTTTATCGTAAAAATATATCAACAATTACTTAATGGCTAACAAAATACATACATGCATACACTAATACAATGTAAAATATATACCAATACACTTAAGAGTATAGTATTTATATGGATACTGTTGTAAGTATTGTTAATACATAATTGTATGAGACACTTACATATGCAAACTTTACAAGAGTGTTGTTTGTCTCTATAAAAGCTATGGGGCTTTCCATATCGATTTTCGTAATTAAAAAACAGATAAATTTACGACAACCGTTTTTTCACTATTATGAGGTAATTATGGTCATCATAACCTACTTTTGTCATTCTATTCTGTCAAAAAATTCAGTAAACTATCTCCACTGAACGTAATGAATCGATTTACGCCTGAGCAACGTTGGGATTTATTGGAAATTTATTTCCAAAACAAAGACAATTGATCGTATATTGGACAAAAATGTCGTACAAAATTTGTTTGTAGAGAAGAACCAAAAGTATGTTGTATAAGCAAGTTTATTGCTAAAGTCCGTGAAACTGATTTCATTGTCGATGCGCCAAGACGTAAGCGTGCTCGTACAGTGCGTACAATCGCAAAATATCGAAACTGTGGCTGAGAGTGTGCGTTGGAATCCACCAACACCATCGTTCTCAAAAATTTAACATTTCACACACCGCGAAAAGATCTCGCTAAGTTCAATTGGTTCAAGAGTTGAAACCGCATGACCATCCACTTCGGTTTCGCCTCGCTAAATGCGCCAACGAGAAACAGCACGATGATGTCGATTATGCCAAAAAAAATTTTCGAATGAAGTTCATTTTAATCTTGGTGGGTATGTTAATAAGCAAAATTGCCATATTTGTGGCTCAGAAAACCCACAAGTGGTCTTACAGAAACCAATGCACGCATTGCGAGTGACTGTTTGGTGCGGCTTGTGGAGCGTCAACATCATTGGCGCATATTTCTTTGAGGACGGCGCAACCATTGCGGGCAATGGAAACCGTGATAACAGATTTTTTTTTAACCGCTCTTCAAGGTATTGATGTGAACACTGTTTGGTTTCAACAGAATGATGCAACTTGCCACGTTTGATGACCGTTTATTTAACCGAAATTGTGATGTCAACTGGCCTCCAAGAAGCTGAGATTTTACACCGCCGTTGAGACTTTTTCTGTGGGGCGGCGTTAAAAGTGTTATGCCAACAAACCAGACACAATTGAGCATTTGAACGTCAACATTCATGATGTCATTGACGAGATACGTCCCCATACACTCGAAAAAGTGCACGAAATGTGGGGCCAGCCGCGGCAGCCATATGAATGCAATAATATTTCATTTCTAATCGGAACAATAGTACTTCACAACACCAAAAAATAAATTTGACAAAATTTCAAAGCATTTTTCTTTTAATTATTTAAATTTAAACTTCTAAATGGCCCCCTTTACATGCAGTATGGCGGATAATCCGTATTTGTCTCTTCACATTCAATTCTATTCAATAATTGGTTTAACTCACCCTACAGTTCAAATAGGCTAACCATTTACAACACCATTGATTTATTGATGGGGTGTTAGAGCAACAGGCCTTCAATGCTGATTTTCCGAATAAAATTTTTCTCAGCTGTTAAGTTCATACCTGATTCCGTAGATTGTCAACAAGCAAAATTATCGCATGTGGAGAGAAACCATAACTTGCTTACTTATTTACTTCTCGGTAATTGCAACCCTTTAGCTAGAACTATAATCTAGCTTCTCGCATAACCCTTTAACCAGGATTACAACCAACCAAGTTAATTGTGTCCATTTTTTCTCACAGTGAGGGAATCTACAATTTAAAGCCGACTCTAAATGAGAGGTTTTTGAAAAACTTTTCATGGCAGTTTTATTTACTCTCAGGGTTTATACCAGAAATCTGCTGAGAGGTAGTAGCCGAAAGAAATAAGCCAACAACAACCTCAAGTCTAATAAGCCAACACACTGCCTACTAGACTACGGCGATTGCTCATTACAACACTTTAGTCAGGATTGCAGCCTAGCTTCTCACACCACCCCAGTTGTGTGTAATGGAAATGTTATTTACTCTCAGAGTTAGTTTTTCCGAAAAGCATACTCAGAGGAAGTTGCCGAAAGAAATATTTTTTTAAATTTCGTTTGTGTTGGAGATGTCTGACCTGTGATTTGAATCATGACCTCACGTCCACTATCTACGAGACTACGGGGACTTGGAAAGCCTTTGCATCCGCAAAAAAGTGACAGGATTGTATTGAAAACAATCCCAAGACCATCCGTTACCATGATCCCACTTTTTTGTGAAGCTAAGTGAATGGATTTTTCAAAAATTCAAAAATGTTGGAAGAAAGCCACGGTGAAAAAGTCGAAAGTAATGAGGCCAAAGCTACTCAATCGACTTTACTTCTGTACATCAAAATCAACAAGTACTGAATGAGAACTGCTGTTGATGAAGTGGTCCAATGAAACCCTTTTTATTTAACCTAGATTTTCGCCACCTGATTCATGTGGTTGTTGATCGAGTGAGCAAAATGAGATGCAAACACAAACCAGATTTATTTTCGTATGATAGCGTGCAGCCCTTGCGCTGACCAACTTCTTCCTCTTCCCCGATTTTGGTGGAACTTGGTTAGTACAGGGACTGCGTTCACCCGTGGCATCACAACGGGCCACTATGCGTGCTCAAGTGAGCCTTGTGATATCAGAGCTACCACTCCGACCTAAACCTAAACCTTCGTAAGACAGTCAAGGACAAATTTGATTTAACAAAAATAACTAGCATACATGTTGCTACGAAAATGAAAAACCTAGATACTGGTGTTTTGCTTTTACATCGTTTAACACTAAAATTATAAACAAAAGTTACAATAACAAAACAATTCAGCGAACAAACCTGATTACAAACTATCGTAATGCTTATTAAACAACAAACACCAGCATAAAAAATGGTTAACAAGTATACAAAAATATACCAACAACACACAATAATAAATGTAAACAACGATGTTTACATTTATAGAGATTTCGTGAAGGCAAAGCAGGCGACTGAGATAATGAAGTTCAGTCAGTCTTGTGTGAAGACGCGGAGTGTTTAAAGAGAGTAATCGTTGTTTGAAGAGATCCCTTATAATGATCTGTAGGACAATTGTCCAGTAATTGTTATTGTTTATGCAAAGGGTGTAAACAGAGGAATAACAAACAAAGCAATTGTTGTTGTTTACATAAAGTTGTATACAGTGACACACAGAAATGTGCGAATAATAAAGAGTTTAATTAAAACTAAGCACAAATTTATTTTTATTATTCGTCTTGCCATAGTCTTAGAATATTTCACTTTTGGGAATATTTCGCATTAATGAACGGAGATCCGTTCCTAAACTTTCCTATTTTCCGAAGTCATGGAGTCTGTTGGTCCAGGAAACAATTAGTTAAGGGGCTGCCATTTGATTCATTAGTTTACAAAATCACAAAGGGGTGCGCTAAAACCCAAATAGAAAAAATTTCGTTGGCATATTTGTGTGTTAAAAACCAAATATTTGCATTTTCTTGAATTTTTTTTAAGTTTACTTTGTTTAGCATGGCGCAGAGGGTATTTAAAACTCATATTAAAGCGTACATTTACTGTCAAAAGCTGTAATTACTTGAACAGGAAAACAATAATAATTTTTCGCATTGATTTAAAGCCTTTAATTTGCATTTAAAGGCAACACACGGAAATAAATACTTGTGTGTCATCTGAACGAAGATGGTATGGGGTATGTAAGTGGCAGTAATTATGCGTTGGACATAAGGAAACAAAGGAATAACAAACAAAGCAATTGCTGTTGTTACATCAAGTTGTGAACAGTGGCACACAGAATTGTGCGAACAATAAAGAATTTATCTAAAACTAAACACAAATTTATTTTTATTTTATTTACCATCTACGAGCTTATATTTCAAACGTTTTTTAAAGGTAAGAGCCACCACGAAAAGCCCCATATACATATGTCTGTATTATTATCGCATATCTAAAGTATATACGTTTTATGTAAATTTAAAATGAATTGCTTGTGTTGGTGTTGTCGTATGTATAATCATGGCTTTTATTCATTTTATATCGAAAAACGAAAATTAATTAAATAAATTACAATACAAACCACATTTTATTTAAATGAACACTTAAAACGTATCGCAGTAAGTGGACAATGTTGGACACATCAATTAATTCAATTCAAGTACCTTTGCACAGGCACAGGTGTGTGAGCGAGTGAGTGTGTTAAAATGCTAAACACGTATGTAAATTTTTTTTCGTATGACATAAGAAATGTTTTATTAGCCACTTAATATGGCTAATAATATATTAGTAATTAGGAGAGTGATGATACGATAAGATACCATAAACACTTGAGAGTGAGACCAACAAATAAAAGTGGAAGAAGAAATATTGCAAACGAAAATGGGACATTTTTGTTGAATTTGTAGGAACCACCCCGTGTTTTAGGTTTAATATAAGTCACTCGAAAAAGGACATGCCAAGCTAGAGTTCCTGTTGTGTAGAAGAGGAATCAGTGGGGCAATTGAACATTAACATGTGTAGCATTGTGGTGTACAAAATACAGTCTACTACACTGAAGTAATTGATTAACGTGCCCTGGGTGTAGGTATTCTGCTGCCCCATTGCGTGGAAGCATTTTAGATCCATGCGTGCACCACTTTTTAGTTGCCGCGTAACCCTTTTGAAATCGGAACGCAAGATTCACTATTCGAAACGCTTACTCTTTATTTCCTAATGAAACTAATCGCAACGACTATGCGGTCGCTCGCAAATGAATAGCAAACATGATTATTTGCCCTGAATATTTCTATTCCAAGAATAGGCTTTTACATTTGCTATCACGTTAAGATATTCGATGTTATCGAACGAACTGTAGATGTCTTCACAACAGACTGCACTTTAAGAATTTCTCCACTTATTTTATACTTTTTAATAAAAGTTTGCTACTATGAATGTACAAACTGAAAAAATATGAAAAAAATTCACATTTGCCAAGTTTACCTCATCAAACTTCATAGAATATTAAGTCGAATAATATGTACATGTATACCGTTTTAAAGGCTCATCTCTCCCCTTTCTAAGAAAGTTTAAATTTATGACATTGATTAAGAACTGTTTGTGTATTCAATAAATTTGTGCGTAAAGTCCTAAGGAACAGTTTTTGCCAAATAAAACGAGTTTGAAGAGTTCGAGAAATATAAAAAAATATTTTTGAGTTCTACTCAACGAAACTCACGACTTACATTATATTTTTGGCTGGGTGTATTTCATTTATTTAATTTTAGCGCATAGTGTTATCAGTGGAGGATCAAAATAAAATTTTTCCTCGCTATATAAGGTGAAAGTCAGCCGCTTACTTAGATCGTATAAGATCCATTTGAAACGATGTAACTCCAATTGAAATATTCATGGATTTCGTTTTGTATGTGAAAAACACGTATACTTGATATTCATTCATTTAATATTGTTACGAAAATGAAAAAAATCTAGATACTGGTGTTTTGCTTTTACATCGTTTAACATTGAAATTATAAACAAAAGCTACAAAAACAAAACAATGAACTTGTTTATAAATTATCGCACAGCTTAATAAAACAACAAACACTAGCATAAAAACATAATAAACAAGTAAACAAAAATATACCAACAAACACCAGCATAAAAACGTTGTAAAAAAGTAAACAAAAATATACCAACGACCCTACAATAATAAACTTAAACAACGATGTTTACGTTTATAGAGATTACGAGCAGGCGGAGTCATGAACGTTCGTCTCCAAGAACAGTCATCAGACTGTATACTTTGCCATATAAAAGGCAAGGCAACGCATGCGACTGAGTGAGTGAAGTTCAGTCAGTCTTGTGTGAAGATGCGGTGCGTTTGAAGATAGTAATCGTGGTTTGAAGATCTCCATAATAAAGATCTGTAGAATAATTGTCTAGTAATTGTTATTGTTAATGCAAAGGGTGTAGACAGAGGAATAACAAACAAAGTAATTGTTGTTGTTTACATAAAGTTGTGAACAGTGGCACAGAGAATTGTGCGAATAATAAAGAATTTTAATTAAAACACAGATTTTTTAAAAACTAAAATCGTAACAATATGATTACACCATACGCATCAGTGCTTTATAATCGCATTCCTCGTATGGATCGTTTTATGTTTTACTGGGTTTGTACCATTTTTGTGTACGAAAATGCCCACTAGTTGTGCTAGTACTTCCTTGTTTGGTGTTTGGACATCAAAGTACTGTTTGTTTAATTACATTTAATTTTTATTGACAACTGCAATACCTTCTTTTTTTAATGTTGAATTTATGCATGAATACATTTGTGGAGGATCAAAATAAAATTTTTCCTCGCTATATAAGGTGAAAGTCAGCCGCTTACTTAGATCGTATAAGATCCATTTGAAACGATGTAACTCCAATTGAAATATTCATGGATTTCGTTTTGTATGTGAAAAACACGTATACTTGATATTCATTCATTTAATATTGTTACGAAAATGAAAAAAATCTAGATACTGGTGTTTTGCTTTTACATCGTTTAACATTGAAATTATAAACAAAAGCTACAAAAACAAAACAATGAACTTGTTTATAAATTATCGCACAGCTTAATAAAACAACAAACACTAGCATAAAAACATAATAAACAAGTAAACAAAAATATACCAACAAACACCAGCATAAAAACGTTGTAAAAAAGTAAACAAAAATATACCAACGACCCTACAATAATAAACTTAAACAACGATGTTTACGTTTATAGAGATTACGAGCAGGCGGAGTCATGAACGTTCGTCTCCAAGAACAGTCATCAGACTGTATACTTTGCCATATAAAAGGCAAGGCAACGCATGCGACTGAGTGAGTGAAGTTCAGTCAGTCTTGTGTGAAGATGCGGTGCGTTTGAAGATAGTAATCGTGGTTTGAAGATCTCCATAATAAAGATCTGTAGAATAATTGTCTAGTAATTGTTATTGTTAATGCAAAGGGTGTAGACAGAGGAATAACAAACAAAGTAATTGTTGTTGTTTACATAAAGTTGTGAACAGTGGCACAGAGAATTGTGCGAATAATAAAGAATTTTAATTAAAACACAGATTTTTTAAAAACTAAAATCGTAACAATATGATTACACCATACGCATCAGTGCTTTATAATCGCATTCCTCGTATGGATCGTTTTATGTTTTACTGGGTTTGTACCATTTTTGTGTACGAAAATGCCCACTAGTTGTGCTAGTACTTCCTTGTTTGGTGTTTGGACATCAAAGTACTGTTTGTTTAATTACATTTAATTTTTATTGACAACTGCAATACCTTCTTTTTTTAATGTTGAATTTATGCATGAATACATTCTTCATTTTAATTTTCCTGTTGTATCTCTTTTCAGAATTTATCGAAATTCCAATAATCCTATGAAGATGAAAATTGTCTTATGTACTCTGCCATAAAACCACTTAGAACATGGCAAGTTTAAATGATTTAATACCCATACATTAAATATTAGATGGTGGCATGCCTTTAAAAGAACTGATTCATGCGATGGGGACTAGGCTAGCTGAGTGCGTTAAGCCAGTGAAAACAGATTTTCCAAGACACTTAAAAGACACGCACAACGAGAATGAATGATCCTCAGTATTCTACATGTTTTTAAAATCTTCTGCCTGAAAACTGTGAGAGGTTTTCGGTAACCTAAAGAACGAATAACAGCTCCTACATGAGATGACAACACAGGTGTTTTTGAGAAGACTGCATTTCCGCATTTCTTTTCCTTCCTTGAAAGCAGGCTGTGGTATACCAATACGAAGGTCAAAATGTCTCAAAATACTTCTATGATCACTGTTACAACGCCTCAATTGCTTTTAATTAGACTGCATTCTGAGCCGAGAGCAATAACACGCGGAATAAATAGGCAATAATAACAGAGTAACATTGATTCCATTTCTGAGACAAGTCATGCAAGCACGAGCACTGCAATACTGGGATATCTGTCTTCTAAGTCAAGTCAAGAAAGACAATTTCTGTAAGTGCCACTGCCTTCTAGGTCAAAAGCGATAAAACGTGAAGATCAATAGGCAATAAGAGCTGACTGAGATTGCGGCCAGCTTTGAGACAACTCTTGCTAGCACCAGTAACACTCAAATACGGAGAACTCTGCCTTCTAGATAGAAAGCGATAAAACGTGAAGATCAATGAAGATCCATAGAAAGTCCTACAAGCACCACTAACAATTACATACGAGGTCAAAAGCGATAAAATGTGGAGATTAAGGAGATTTAGCAACTACAGAATTACGGCCACTCGTGACACAAGTACTGTACCCTCCATCATTACTCAAATACGCAGAATTCTGCGGACTTATCAGCTGTGCGATAATGAGGCACCATACACGCAAAGATTAGACCTGACAGAATCACTAATTATTGCAATAAATCCCCAATAGATTTGCATCACAGGCCCTATTCATGCAGATCTCAAAGAAGTTTGGAATTAAACGGAGCTTGTAAGAAATTCCAAATTCTTGGTTAACTCATCAGCAAATCTGATGACATTGCGAACACAACTGATTTCGTCGATGTGATCTCCGAATTTGCTAGATTATATTTTGCCAATAGTTCCGCAGAGGGCCGCTTCCTTCTTACCAAATAGTTTCTGCATCCATAAGAACAATTTATGGATGGTTCTTGACCATCCCTCAACATCACACCTTTGCGCCTGCTGCAAGCGAATTTTTAGAAGAAATCACAGAACACCAATACGAGGAGTTCCTGATCTTTGTGGTCATAGTGTCGGAAATTGATTTCTCTTAGTGGAGTCCTTTGTTCAATGTTTAGGTTGGCGTTATAGTTAAGGATTAGGAGCCTCATACTATATCTTAGCCATGAATTGGGATTTCTGGTATACGCCTGAAGGAATAAACTTCAATAGTTTTGTAAGAGTTTATGTTGTGCTGTCAAGAAGTTCTATGTCTCAAGCATTGTTATCGACCAATTGAGTTGTCTGCTTCAAATTTGAGTATGTTGAGCAGTACATTCGTCTTATCATCCTCTTTATTTTCTTTTAAAGTAATTTGCTTAATAGTGGTCCCACGAGAGGGCATGAGAGCGATGGACATCCTCCACCAGCGGCAGCAATCTGAGGAAATGTTTATGTCCTGTGAAGTTAAAAAGAGATCGTTAAAAAGAACAAATCTAAGGATAGGAAAGATACGAATGATACACCTGCGTTTAGCCTGAACTATTCCGATGGAAGCCCATCTGTAACACCCCTTATGGTGCTATCCTTGAGAAAGCTTGCTATAAGTCGAGAGAAGCTACTGCCTACACTAGCATGAATACTTTTCGATAAAAATATTCCATATCACTGGGTGCCCTGGTAGTCTAGTGTGCTAGACTATTAGCGTGAGGGTTGTGGTTTCGATTCCCACCAGAGACTCTGATCTGTGATACTACACCGAGCATATGGTCAAGTTACTCCGCTCGTATATATTTATAATATAATTTGTAATAAATAAATAATGTAATAAATAATAAATAAATAAATAAATAAATAAATAAATAAATATTCCATATCACTATTTCGGAGAGTAACGTCACCTGATCCGTATTGTTTGTATTCAACAATCTTATGCTTACCCATGCTTTCCATAACCCTTGAAAGTGATGATGATTTTTAGAGTTACTAGCTTCAGACCGCAAAATGCAAGCACAATATGACACACGGCAAAATCCAGCTAAGCGCCAAAGTGTACTGCCTCCAAACCAATGTATATTCGCTGGTTTGCTTTTTTTTCTGAATACGACAGGTGAATTCGCCGTAGCCTATAGTAAGTACTCTGTTGAATTATTAGACAAAAATCTGTGGTTAAACACCCGACTAAGATATCTCAAATGAAACCAAGTATGAAGAAATTTTCAATTCCACAACTTTCTCTCAGCGATCTTGTGGCAAAAACTCTGGCGTTCGGAATTGATATTCCAAGAATGGTATAAGGAGCAAGCGAACATTAAAACAAGAAAATGAAAATGTAACACACTGACATGATAATTACAGTTTAAAATTCCATCCGTAAATATCATTTCGTTTTAGAGGGGTCTACTTTACAAAATCTTGTAAATTTTAAAGTCAATATCCTCCTCCTAAACCTGCATAAAAAGTTTGAATTAATTTTCAACCAACATTCGTTTCCATACATATCTTCGATCCTGTACCATATTGGACTGGTGGCTTACTCTTATTGTTACGATATATTCAAAAGAACACACACAACATAAGTGGTGTGATAAGCTCAATTTTAATAACCAATTTTTCTGTTCAATTTTCGATCATTTTACTCTTTTCAACTCCTGACTTTTATAAGCATTTCTTATGTATTCATCCTTTACAACAAGAACTAATCATAGAAAGCAAACACCAATGAAAGAAAGCTTCTGTAAATTCTTTTAAATTTCCCTTCCAATTCCTTGATACATCCATCGTGTTTCAATATGAATGAAATGGAAATAAATTTTATTCGTAAATTATTTACAAATTAATTAATTTATACTTCCAAATGATGTCATGTGTAAAATTCATTTGGATTTTATATTTAAATGACAATTTTCTTTTGTTTTTTTCTTAAGCATTTTATTGCATTTACAATACACAAATGTATGTATGTCAGTCAGTATATATGTATATATGTTTTCTGATGTGTATTTTAATAGACAAATTATAGAAAATTTAATTAATTACTCATACTCTAGCAAGTGCCATATTTCAAACGAATGCTATTCAAATTATTTTCATATTTAAGTCGTATTATGGAAGAAGAGGAAGAAGCAGAAGAAGAAGAGGAAGAAGCAGAAGAAGAAGAGGAAGAAGCAGAAGAAAAGGAAGAATTAATCAATAAATTATTATACCGCAAGAGAATATCTATTTAAACATTAGAGTGTCATAAAATTTGAAATGAATTTGTTACACAGCGTAGTTGACTGAGGGCTAGAAATTGGAAACGAAATATGTTTTCCTATCAGCAGTCTTCTGGCCAAAAACTCTGGGAGTAAAATAAAATTGCCATGAAATGTTTATAAAATCTGATGTTCGTAGTCGATATCAAAGTGTATTCCCGCAGGTATGGACTCACTTAGCCGCATTGGGCCCATTGTGCTACCACAGCCATCCGTTATCCCCTAGTCACGAAACCACTCGGAGCTCCTGATGAAGCGATTCAGGCTGCCAATGTCATTCCTTGACAGTTCCTCCAGATCTTCCATGTAGTAAGTACCCAAGTATTTCCTTCTCCTTTGGCAAAGAGCTGGACATGTACCCAGCAAATTAGGGACAGTTTCCTCTTCTTCCTCATCTCTGCAGCTTCTGTAGAAGTCGTTAGCAAGGTGTCCAAGACCAATGCGTACCCATAATGCAATGCCCCGTAATGACATCGACAACTACACTGAGCGCGCCTCTTTGGAGTTTAAGAAGACTCATTGTGCGCCCCTCGTCCAGCCTTGGCCAGATTTTACGAGCCGTTCTACCCGTGTCCGAGGCCGCCCATCTGTCGTTGACGGAATCGACGATCGCATTATCAATTATGAGCTTGCAGGTCCTCATAGGTATGCCCAGATTCGAGAAATCATCGCAAGTTCAGCAAGTTCATCAGCTCTGCAGTTACCCGGAATACCACTGTGCCCCGGTACCCATACAATATGGACATCATATCGTTCCGCTATCTCGTCGAGATATCTGCGACAGCCGTACACCGTCTTGGAGTTCATCACATTAGAACTCAGAGCATTGATAGCCGCATGGCTGTCAGAAAGTATGGTGACGCTCCGCTTGGAGACCCTTCCGTCCCCAATAATACTCGCCGCAGCCTGTATGGCCACCACCTCCGTCTGAAATACACTGCAGTGGTCTGGCAATCTTATAGACTGAGCTATTCCAACCGATTCCGAAAAAATTCCACTGCCAACAGCTCCGTTCAGCTTAGAACCGTCGGTGTAGATATGTACGGAGTCTCTTAACAGGTGGGTCACACCACCCCGTTGTCCGGAACCGATGTCTTGAATCTCCTCATGAAGTCGTACCGCGGTGTCATGTAGTCACGTATATCCCGCAACTAATGGATAAAACTAACGCGCACACACAATATGGATGGTGCGAAAAGCAAGGTTGTAATCCTGACTAAAGGTAAGTAAGTAGCCAGTCAATACCGTTTACAAACCCTATTTGCTAGCTCACTATCCCTCAAATATACCAGTTCTTCAACAAATTGACCGAGACCGGGAAATATGACCAACTGTTTCTTCTGCTTTTTCGCATAAGCTACGAAAATATTCCGTTCAATCTATTGCGTTTAAGGGGCCCTTTAGAACTCCGTAAAGCTCTCAAATCTCACCTATTTTTGCTTAAAATTATTGGGTTGTTTGGAAAGTAATTTCGGTTTTTCCCAACACAGTATTCAATTGATTTTTTTTGCACCCAACTTCACACTTAAGCCGTATAATTTGTATATGCAATTTTTATAGCAAGGTTCGTCTGTGAGAAATTCCAATTAATTCTACGCAGTAGTTTTTGGTTGGTGCCCTTTTAAATATGGAGAGCGATAAGCAGCATTTTCGACACATCTTACTATTTCACTACAGAAAGGTTAAAAATGCTGTTCAAGCCAGAAAGAAATTGGCCAATGTGCATGGAGATGGTGTGTTGACTTTACGCCAGTGCCAGAACTGGTTCGCTAAATTTGGATCCGGCAATTTTGATGTCCCACGTTCCGGAAGGCCGGTTGAATCTGATAAAGAAGCAAAAAAGGCATGAGATCGGATTGATGTTAAATTTAACAAAACTGTCTTTCATTCCCACGAAAAAAAAAACGAAATTACTTTCCGAACAACCCAACAGTTTCGTACCTAAAGAATACGTTGGCATACGGACGCATCAGGAGAATAGTAGTCACAGAATGAAATATGCCTCGACCACGATTCCAGTCGTGGGCATTTTCCATTTGGAAGCCTGGAATGCCATCGAAACATACACTTAATTATACTTGGAGAGGAGGTAAAAGAGACAGGAAATATCTGACAGTCAGGTCAACATCCAAGTGCTCAGCTCTTCGAGCAAAACTCAAAAATAGTACGAGTCTCTCTGAGGAAGCTGAATCTGCTGGGTATAGGAAATACGGTTACCCTCTGCTAGGTCCTAGGTCATGTGGGATTTCTCGGCAGTGAGTGGGGGTAGTTATTTTCTGGGTTGGGGCGCTTTCAAACCGCTTTGATGCGCGTCAGAAACTTTCAGTTGAGGAGGAGATCTTTTGAAACGTATACTCAGCAAAATTGAAGAGAAGAGTCTCCGTGTCTGTTTAACCTCCATTTTGCTGACATGCTGACATGCTGACGAGAAGACACGTCACAATCCTAATTGAAGTGTCGTAATAACGAGTCACGTACGTAAGTGGATATTTTCCGTAGTTTGCCATCCATTTCGACTTCATAGGTTCTATGTCCCTTCCATTTAAAGCCTTTTCCATGACTTTTTGGAGAGTTGTTATCAAACAACTAAAGATCTCTGCTTACGTAATACTTTTGGGAAGACTTTCTGCCTCTGTTTATCCTTAATTTTGCTGAGTATATGTGATTAATGATCTCTTCATATTGAAAGTTTCTGAGTCGTATCAGTGGCCTGGAATAAGCACTCTTTAGAAGCTAAGTGCCTGCCCATTGCGGAGAATTCCCACCCGAGCTAGAAGAGGGTAAACGTGTTTTCTCTACTGAGCAGATTCACCTTGCTCAAACAGTGCTGTACTCTTTACAAGCTAACTGCCTGCTCAATGTGGAGGGTTCCCACACGAGCCAGCAGGAGGTAACCGTATTTCCTCAACCTTTCAGATTCACGTCTTCAGACAGTACTGTACTATTTGCGAGTTAAGCTCGAAAAGTCAAGTGCACGGCGATAGCGAGCTGACTCTCAGATATGTGCTGTTTTTGATACCTCTCGTCCAAGTTGCATCGAGCGCATCTTTTGAAGGTATAGACTTTAGCTTCATAGCAATTTTATTTACTCTCAGCGTTTTTGCCATATATCTGTTGAGAATAAACCGACACAGAGATTTTTTTTGTATTTCGTTTTGTTCGACTGACATAGGGTTTGAAGCGTAGCCAACACACTACCTAATACTACCTACAGCAATCCAGGAGCCAAAACCTTTGCGCATATTATGGAATTGTTCTTGATGGCACCGTGAAACACTCTCAAGTTTGCCGGGGGCAATATGCTTGCCAGAGACATTTTATACACACGTACTGTGGTGGCCTTATAATTAGAAACGATGTTTCTGGAACAGAGTTGTCTGGAGTGACGAATCTAACTTTAATTTGTCCCAATCTGATGGAAAAAGTTATATAAGGCGTCCTTCAAACAAAGACTTTGATCCCAGGTACACAGTGAAAACTGTAAAATAAATTAACAAACATACATGTTGCCACCACTGTTCATAATTACATAAAATTAGAACCCTTCAGTTAGGATTACGACCGAGCTTCTCGCACCACTTATGTTGTGTGTGTTCATTTTATCCAGGAGGGGAGGACCTATAGTTTGATGTCGACTACGAACAACTGTTTTGAGAAAATTTTCATGGCAATTTTTTATTTACTCTCAGAGTTTTTACCATAGATCTGCTGAGAGGAAGTCAAATATTTTTTCATATTTCGTTTGGTTCGAGATGTCTGACCTGGGATTTGAAGTGTGGCCTCACGTCTAATAAACCAACACACCATCTTCTAGACTACGGCGACCCAAGAGACAACAACTTTCTGCATATTAGGTGCTGGTCAGAGAATTGTCCTTGTTGGCACTGTGCAATACTCTCAAGTAAGCTTGCAGGAAACATTATACGGATTTCCTATATAGGTTCAGGGCGGTGCAATATATCGTAACAATAAGAACAAGCCACCGTTCAATATGGTACAGGATCGAAGATATGCATGAAAACGAATGCTGGTTGAAAATAAATTCTGACTTTTTATGCTGGTTTATGTGGAGGATATTGACTTTAAAATTTACAACCTTTTGTAAAGTAGACCCCTGTAAAACGAAATGACATTTACGGATGGAATTTTAAACTGTATTTATCATGTCAGTGTGTTACGTTTTCATTTTCTTGTTTTAATGTTCGTTTGCTTCCTTCTTTTTTTATTTATTTATTTTTTTTTTTTTTAAGGAGCAAAAAGAGAAAATCCTAGTGCTACTTTAATAAATGCATTAGTGTTTGTATGTGTGTGTATATATGTATAGATATGTGTTAACATTTTTCCTTTTTATCGTAATGTTTTTATGTCCTTTTTGTAATAATTTCCGTTGGATTCCTTTTTCTATGTACATATGTATTCTTTGTATGCATAAATTGTAAAGTTGTCACATGACATTCTATTTACCGTCGTCGTGCTTATTTAATATAAAAACTGAGCTACAAAATTTAAGCGTTAGACACCCACCTGCTTCAAAGGATTGCTAAGGTCCTTAGGCTTGAAGCTTAAAATTGAAATTCAAATTGGATTTGAAATCTTTTAAACAGTTTCTGCAACATTTTTCTGTTAAATAGGGAGTTGTAGGCAAACTTTATATTCGTTGTGAATGCTCCTAGACGCTGCCTGACTAGCCTTTTTATAGTTTTCAGTGAAGTGCCATTTTGTGTGTTGCACATTTCTTTTAGCATTTGACAAACGTGTAAGGAATGAAGGCAAAAACAAAAAAAAAATTCAGAAAATTAGAATTGTAAATGAAAATGTCCGACCGTATTGCACGTAGAAATATACAAAGACACATACGCGCACACAGCCACTTACATATACGTGAATATATTTCTTGCATTTCCTCATATAAAACAGTAACACAAACGCACCAAGTGTTTCATTCACTACTGAATCATTCCTTTGTATAGGAGGGGGACATATGCCAACAGCATTTTGGATATTGAAAGTGTCTTCAATGAATTAGCCTAAGCTGTTACAGGCTCGGCAATCATGTCTTCTTTACTTTTTTATTCGCAAAGCGATTATGTAAGACAATAGAAGAAAACTAAGGTACAGTTTAATAGGAAGTCCACCATTACCATTTTTACTACGAGTCCCTTAAAGACATTAAGATATCCTAGACATATCCCATCTATATCCCAGGGTATAGCACTGTTAGATAGGCTGTAGGTATTATGAAAGTTTACGCCTATATTTGTATACTTCTGAAAAAACTTTTGAATATACATATTTAGCGGGTCTTTCACTAAGCGCTTCCTATCTTACTTACTTACTTACTTACTTAATTGGCCATTAACAACCCGATTAACGTATTTTGACCTGCCGCAACACATCCTTCCGGGCGCTTCTGCTTCTTGCGCAATTTCGCCAGTTGATCACACCAATCGATGACAGGGCTTCCTGGATTTGGTCCTTCCAAAGCAAACAAGGTCATCCTCTTCGGCGACTTCCTCAGATCCCCGCATCAAATACGCGTCTCGCCGGAGCATCCTCCTCCATTCGAACGACATGGCCGAGCCAGCGCTGCCCCTGGATAATAATACGCTGCAAAACGTCTATATCGTTGAGGAGCTCATACAACTCACTATTGGAGCGGATGCGGAAATCATCGACAACTCGCACTGGACCGAAGATCTTACGTAGGACTTTTCTATCGAATACTCTCAAGGCTGCTGCATCAGTGCTTAATAGGGTCCATGCCTCTGCCCCATAAAGAAGCACGGGGAGGATGAGCGTCTTGTCGAGTATTAGTTTTATCGTACGAGAGAGGTCTCCGCTACTCAATTGTCTATTGAAACTATAGTAGCACACGTTTGCAAGGTGATCCTGCGTTTGATCTCCAGGCTGACATCATTTTTGGCGGCAGAGCCAAGTTAAATAAATTCCTTGACTGTATCAAAAGTATAGTTATCGGCCGTAATCTGAGAATCAATACGCCGCACGTTTTTAATTGTCGATAACACATACTTTGTTTTGCACTCATTTACTGCCGGACCCTTCTTCTTAGACTTCCGTTCAATAGCACTATCGCTTCCTATCGTCAAATTTAAATTTAACAAAATGTGTGTGAAAGCCATCGTAGTCTACTAGGCAGTGTGTTGGTCTATTAGAAGTGTGCCCACTATTCAAACCCCAGACATCTCCAACAAACCAAATCTGAAAGCAAAATATTGCTCCAACGATTTCCTCTCAGCAGATTTCTGGCGAACTAACTCCGAGAGTAAGCATGTGTGTGAAGTATCATAGAAATTTCTTGTTCATTTGAAAAACTTGTTGATGCATTATGTGTAGAATAAAACATCGTTTAAATGCCCATCATGGTTTCTCTGTTAAATTTTCCATGACTTTGTCGTATAAATCAAACTGAATGCGACCGAATTATCTGAGCTTTGAGGACCGTTGTGGTTCTTGGCATATTCTTATACATTGGTACGATTTTCGAATACCCCACAACAAAGTCTAACGGGGTCAAATCGCACGACCTCGATTACAATTCTACATCGTGCACGAGTTTTGAATCTTCAGCCGAACCATTCCCTAATTCGACCATAGAAAAGACCAAACTCTCCCTCTCCTGTCATAAAAATGCTTATCAGTCTTAATTTGAACAAAGACGCGGGTTACGTTGGCTTTTACTACCACTATGGCTTCTAGTTTATTCGCATACGACTGTGACTTAAGATACCTTACAAGAAAAAATCCAGCCGTGTCAAATCGCATGAACTCGGCGGCCAGTTCACATCATCCCCATGTGAGATGACCATGCCCTCAAATCCTTTGTGCAGAATACCCAATGTGGCATGAGCTGTATGTCAAGTAACATCGTCCGGTTGAAACCACGTGTTGATGGTGTTCAGATCATCCAATTTAGAACAAAAGAAGTTGACCATCATTGAGTTATTGTGCTTGCCGTTGACAGAGATGGCCTGGGTAACGTCTTCCTCAATGAAATATGAACTGATGCAGTCGCCAGCTTAGAATCTATACCAAAATACTAATTTTCGGGATGCTTTGTAGGCTTTCGAACCTCTTGTGGGTAGGTATCGCCTCAAAGTCGGCAATTACGTTGAGCTGTGTGTCAAGTAGCATCTTCAGTTTGAATCAATCTGTTGTTGATGTAAAGGTTATCTAATTCCAGACCAAAATCATCATCAAAAAATGGTCTTATTCTTTACGCTTTGGATGCTCTTGGATCTCATATGGATCGGTATCGTCCCAAATTCGAAATTTGGAAATGAGACCCATTGTTGAAGATGATTTTTCGATAAAAATTTAGCGTCATATGATAACTGGTTTAGAGTCCACTCAGCGCACATTTGCCACTGCTGTGCAGTAACAAGACTTGTGGAGGGTGTATTACATACATAAATCTTATATATAAAAATGAATGTGTGTTTATTTATTTGTTTGTGGGTTTGTTTGAAGTCTATAGACGGCTAAACGGCTTAACCGATTTTCTTTAAATTTTCACAGTATCTTCCTGTATGTCTGGAAGGAGTTATAGGCTACTTTATGTTTTAAAATTTCAAGTAGGCGAGGTGCCACGCCCACATACCCAATAAGTATTTAATCTCCCATATCATATAAACAGCTAGAGTCCTCAAATTTTGTATACGACTTTGACGTATATATGAACAAAATGGCCGGATTGGCTATAGTGGGCGTGTCACCTCCCATAGTCTACATATATAAAAATGAATGTTTGTTTGCATGTACCTTATAGAATCGTAAACTATGCATTTGATCATGATCTTTAGCAGAGTTGTTGCGCATGAGCCGACAAAGGTTTCTAAGTTAGTATGCCCAATTTCCAACAGGTGGCGCTACTGAAAATTACTTAAAATGAATTACATCGTAAACTGTGCATTCTTTAACAAAGTTGTTGCGCATGAGTCGACGGAGGTTGGTGTGATTAATTTCCGATGGATGGCGTCAATGAAAATTATTCAAAATGATTGACAAACAATTGGTCGACCTACACTTCAAGCACGGAAGAAAAAAGCATTACGAGCCTCAGAATCAGACGAGAATTAAGACTGGAAAATCTTCGAGTATATGTCGCTGAAACTGGTCGAATGTGTATTAATCAGGCCCGTTCACCTGAATCATCAGAACAACGGGAAACAAAATCATTAAAATGATTCAAAATTAAATGGACGTTTGTGTAATGTCTTTCTTTCAAATTTATTTTAGTTGGTGGCGCAGCAACACGCGTAGGGACATACATATTTGATCATTACAACTCGTCAGTTAGGATTACAAACTTATGTTGTGTGTGTTAATTTTACAAATGAGTGGTGGGACCTACAGTTTAAAGTCGATTCCGCACGACAGATTTTGAAAAACTTTTCATGGCAATTTTATTTACACTCAGAGTTTTTCTCAGAAATATGCTGAGACGAAGTGACCGAAGAAATATTTTTTTTTTAATTTCGCTTTTTGGAGATGTTTGACCTGATGGGTAAACTGTACCCTCACGTAGTAGAAGTGTATTAGACCGAGGGTGTATTAAAGCCCCTCATTATAAAAATTTGGAAGCAATAATTGAACGACGACACACGCCGTCTACATTTCTTTAATAAAGTTTTCTATTTTCCTCGAATTTTATTAAGAATGAAAAATTCCGTCATTAATAACTAAAAATTTCGCTGGGTTATTTCAACTTTCCCTGTGTTATAAAAATACATGCTGGAAATTAATTTTTTTTTCTCTCATTCTTGTTCTTTTTTCTCTTTTTTGCCACGCTCATCACACATATGCTGTTACATGACAACGAAAAATGTTGTGATTTGTTTTAAGAGTGTTTGAATTTAAATACGAACATTTGTGTTGCCTATGCATGAATATATATGTATGTATGTCTGTGCATATGTGTGATGTATTTTGTATTTTAAAATACATGCTGATACACAGATACACATACATATGTATATGATGTCCTTTTTTGAAAAACATGTCTCACTATGACTCCTATATGTGTGTGTGTGTGTTAGTATGTGCAGTGGCATGTAAAAGAATTTTCTTTTGAGACACACAAGACAAAACTAAAATTATTTTGCTATAGTTGTTATTGCCGTTGCCGTTGTTGTTGTTGCTTTTGTTTCAAAAAGGCGTCAAAGTGAAATATTCTTACTGATTACACTACTCAACAAAATGTTTTACGAGGATTTCGTTGTGGTAACACTGCAAAAGAATTTTAATCACATTTAAATGGAATTTTAACACAGAAGGTCACTCTAAAACAGTGTTTTAAAAGACATTTCAGAACATATGGGATATCAGCAGTATTGAGCAATTGATGCAGAATACTAATCAAACAGCGAGAATAAGGATAAGAATGCCAGTCTTCTGGCATAAAGTCTTGCCACATAGAGTGTCCCAAATCTGTCGTTCGGAGTCAATGATAAACTGAAGATAATGTCACTCACACAACTTGGATGGTGTGAAGCTAACATGTAATTCTAATTGAAGGGTTGTAATAACCAATTAAGTAGGTAAGTAAGCAGGGGTCATTGTACTCCCGGGCTTAACTTCGGCAATAGATTCGAGGTGAAAATCTCCCTCTCGTAATAGAATCGATGGTAGCATCTACACAGACTGCTCAATGTTTCGATGTTAAACTGAACCTTGAATACTGTTTTACTGGAGGCTGAAATGTCCTGTAGGCTTAAATTATGGCCATAAAGAAAGCCTCTTGATTACTATCTCACGGCGCAACATGTGGAGAAATCTTTGTCTCTCATACATTACGTTCTTACGGTCAATGAAATATTTTCAGTACGATTTGAACGTCCTCAACCTCTTTTCGTGGTCGATGATTTAATGGTTTGTAGTAAAAACATTGGGCAAATGAATTGGCCTCTCAAATATCTTTGGCGTGTGTTAATATTAAAAGACTACATGGTTGTATCAGGACTTAAAAATGATTTAAGCACAACTAGGTTTTGTTGCGTAATTAATTGATTTATTTTTCTCCAAAGTTGTAGACCCCTAATAAACCTCGTATTAGATTTGTCTCCACTATATCTTAACAATAGCTACAGCTGATCATAGCTAAACCTCAGATCTTCATTGCCTTCTGCAACAGATTTAAATATAAGAAGGCATTTAGCCCTGGTGTAGGTCCTGCTATGCTAAAACCTGTGAGTTTCTGTAACTTTTCTTACTTCATTTGAGCTAATTTCAGATTTTTTGTGTCTACTCATAAAATGGTGCCAACAATCCGACATTCATATTACACGTCCTGCTGTAAGTTAATCCCGGATTCGAACATACTTTTGCGTATCATTATCGAATATCTGGCCATGCCTAAAATGTTCTTTATAAGATCCTTCAACTAGGTTTTGTCTACTTTTCCATTTATGAAGTTTTCTTGTTTTCGTAGGTCTTACTCGAGTTTATCATTAACCCCACCGGCTTACACGATAGAGTTACTATCTGAAGATATTGCTACGAAAATGGTAATGGTGTTTTGCTTTCACATCGCTTAAATTGTTAACAGAAGCTACAAAAACAAAAACAATGAACTTATTCACATGATAAACAAGTAAACAAAAATATACCAACAAAAACCAGTATAAAAAAGAGATAAACAAGTAAACAAAAATGCAACAACCACACTGCAAGAACAAATGTAAACAAAATACACAAAAAACAATAATGAAAACAACATGTTTACATTTACAGAGATTTCGAGAAGACGAAGTCATTCGCCTTCAAGAGCATTCATCAGACTGTTTACCCTGCGATATAAAAGGCAAGACAAGACAAAGCAAGACGCGGTGTTTGAAGATCTCCATTATATAGATTTATCGAACAAATTGACTAGTAGTTGTTATTGCTTACGCAAAAGAGTGCAAAGAGGAATAATAAACAAAGCAATTGTTGTTTACATCAAGTTGTGAACAGTGACATACAGATTTGTGCGAACAATAAAGAAATTAATTAAAACTGACCCCTAATTTATTTTTATTTTTATTTGCATTCTACGAGCTCATATTTTAAGCGTTTTTTTACGTAAAAACGTAACAATATTTTATGGTTAATCTTACAAAGAGTCTCTTCAAATTTGGCTTTAGCCATCATGACTATATCAACTGTATATCCTTTGCAGTTAATGCCCGCTTTTTATAGTTTCATCAAGAGTTCAGCTACCAACCAAGTTAGAAATTAGTTGAGAAAGAAACCCGTACCATTCCTTTATATTTTGTTTCGTGCTCATGTTTCCACAGATTGTGTGTATAGGTGCGACCCATGTCGACCCAACATTATTTTGTTCCCTGCATAAATTAGTCGCCGAAGTCGCCATAGTCTAGTGAGTAGTGTGTAGGCTTATTAGACGTGAGGCCACGGCTTAAACAAAACGGAGTATGAAAAAAATATTTCTTCGGCTTCTTCCGCTCACTGGATTTCTGGTTAGAACAGACTAAGGAGTAAATAAAAATTGCAATGAAAAGTTTCTTAAAAAATCTGTCATTTGAATTCCATTTTAAGCTTTAGGTCTCGCCGCTTATGAATACAATTAACACACACAACATAAGTGGTGTGAGAAGCTAGGTTTTAATACTGACTGAAGTGTTGTCATGACCAATTGCGTACGTGCATATGTTTTCGCAGTTTGCCATACATTTCGATGTCATAGCTTCTATACAGTGGTTATCTATCGGTTTAAATTTAAACCTTCGGTTATTTCGAATCTGGCCACACTTATGTCCTTCTACTCTGTCACAAAATTCAGTATATAAACTGAACGTAATGAATCGATTTAAGCTTGAGCAACGTTGGGATTTATCTGAAATTTTGATGTCGTCACGATGATGTCGATTTTGCTAAAAAAAATCATCTTTTCGGATGAAGTTCATTTTCAACTTGGTGGCTATGTTAACAAGCAAAATTGCCGCATTTGGGGCTCAGAAAATCCACATGTGGTCTTACATAAGTCAATGCACCCTTTACGAGTAAATGTTTAGTGCGGCTTGTGGAGCGGAGGCTTTATTGGCTCATATTTCTTTGAAAATGAGGACGGCTCAACCATTACGGTCAATGGAGACACCAATCGCACCATGATAATCGACTTCTTTTTGTACCAGCTCTTCATGGTATTAATGTGAACGATGATTGGTTTCAACAGTATGATGCAATTTGCCGTACATCTCATGTCACAATTGATTTATTGCGTCAAATATTTGATGACCGTTTAATCAGCCCTAATGGTGATGTCAATTGCTTGCAATTTGACACCGTGGAGCTATTTTTTATGAGGCACCGTTAAAGAAGAGTGTTATGCCGACAGACAATTGAGCATTTGAAGGTCAACATTTGTGATGCCATTACCGAGATACGACCCATACACTCGAAAAAGTGCTACCGACTGTAAGACCAGCCGAGGCAGTCATATGAATGTGATGAGTTGTTATCAAAAGGGGAAGGTACTCCGCCTACGTAATGCTTTATCACGGTTGTCCCCCCGGAAGTCCTGGATATATATACCGACGGCTCTAAACTCGATAATGGGGTTCGAGGCGGTGTCTACTCTGGGAAACTGGACCTGAACATATCTTTCCGTCTGCCGGACTACTGCAGCGTGTTTCAGGCGGAGGTTACGGCAATTTACCGGGCCGCTCAATGAATCCTCGTCAACGGTGCGCCTTTCACTCGCTTCTTGGTCTTTTCTGATAGTCAGGCCGCGATAAGATCTATAACGGGTCTCGTGAATAACTCTAGGATCTTTAGGGAATGTCGCCGCTGTCTCGACCTTCTTTCTGGGCGATTCACCAGTGTCTCACTGGTGTGGGTCGCCGGGTACTGTAACATTCCGGGAAACTGTAGGGCCGACGAGCTCGCCAGAGTTGGCGCGCTCCTTCCGGAATCGTCTTCAATTGAACTGGGTATGCCACTTGCCTCGGTCAAGTTGGACATTGCGCGGATATTCTCTAGGGACGCCAACCTATCCTGGGTCAATGAGGAGTCCTGCTCCACCGTTAGACTCAGCTGGCTCTTGATGGATAGAAGGCGCACCAACCAATTATTTGGTTTTGGTCGTGACGTCATCTCAACCACAGTGGCCGTGCTTACAGGTCATTGCGTTATGGGTAGACACGCGGAGAGAATGAGGCTCCCATTTAACGACTGCAGATCCGCTGAGGAATAGGAGACTTTTATCCACTTTCTGGTGTAGATATAGCCTCTTTGGCTCTCCATTTCTTGTCAGCTTGACGGAGCTTTCATCTATTGACATCAAGGATATAGCTTCGTTCATCACACTTTCTGGCTGGTTTTCAAGTGGAGGGTTGTCGTGCTTTTGATGTGCAGCCCTTGCGCTGACCAACTTCTTCCTCTTCCCTGATTTTGGTGGAACTTCGTCAGTACAGGGACTGCGTTCACCCGTGGCATCACAACGGGCCGCTGTGCGTGCTCAAGTGAGCTTTTTGATATCAGAGCTACCACCCCGACCTAAAGAGGTCACTAAAGTTAACGTGTTTTTAAATCTCTACGTCCAGCTTCGTTTTAGACTGTGAAGAGTTTATATCGTTGTTGTCTGGTGTAGTTTCAATTGCATAAGAATCCCGTTTATATTTTTATTTGTCCTTTAATGTTATTATGCGCGTCTGTGCGTATCTCTCAGTACCTCTTTGATATTGCATTGCTCCGGAACACATACTGGCAGACAGCGACATTAATTGGAAAATTATTTTTTTTAAAATACAAAGAAGAGCAGAAAAACATTTCTTTGGGTTTTTTGCTTGGCTCTAACAAGCGCCATATGTGTTAGACATTGTTAAAGACATATATACGCTCTAATATTTGTTTTAGTGAGCTGCCTTAGAAAACTTTCTCATTTATCTGAGTATACGCAGGAAATTCTTTTGATTTGTTTGATTTTTATTATGAAAAAGGCTTTAAAAGTTTGAATAAGCAAAACTTAATAAAATCGGATTAAAATTGACTTATAATGACGACTAAGAAAGGCAAAAGTTAATGCCTAAGTTAATAAGAGGATGATGGTAGGAGACTTTAACAATATTTGCATAGTTTTCTAAGCATGAGTATGAGTACGAGTGCGAGTACACGAGTAAAATGCAAATTTATTGCCTTCAATTTAAGTTTTATTTTTACAAAGAGGAGGGGAATAAAGAAGACGTTTTTCTTTTTATTTTATTACCACCAACGCACTTAATATTATGAGGCAAAACACCTCAGATGAATGGTTAGGGTAGCAATTCGTATGACACTTATCGAAATTCATTTAATGGCAACTCATTTACAATATTTATGTGTCGTTCTCTCTCTCAAGCACATTTTCAGCCAACAAAAGACAAGAAGAGAATCTAAAAAAAAATTTTGTAATTTATCCCCCTGGCAACTGTAAAAAAAAGGTACACAAGAAATGTTTTCAAATAGAAAAAGGAATACGTAACGTAACGTAACGTAATGTATAATGTAATATAAAATGTAGCGCATAAATCTTTATTACCATACCCGGCATTTATACGTTTACATGCTCGTTTATTCATTCATTCATTCATTCATTTGTTCAGCTGCTTAAAATGTATGTATGTATGTATACAAGCTCATAAGTCAAAGCTTTGACAGTTTTCCCTTATTATCATATTAGCATTTTCATTCTATTCCATTCTATTTTCCTATTTTAACACTCTTCCACTTCATATCATTCAGCCATAAATGTTAAGAAGCAGCCGCCACCAGCATCTTTAAAATATCGTCCATATGGAATACTGTAGACAATGTTTGTTATTTTATGTTTCATCTTCTTCTTCCAGTTTTAGTGGGTTTGTTTTAATGGTTAAATAAACATAAAGTTGTCAAAAGACACACACACGCTTAAATGAATACAAAATAAATATTGTATGTTGGAATCAAAATAGTGCCACAAAACGAAAGAAAAAAAAACAAGCAAGGATATCTTCAAGATAAAATACAAACGAAAAATTTCGCTTATTTGGCAACACGCGCTTAAAGGATTAAGGCAAAGAAATAATCCGAGTTCCTTAACTTACTTTTACGCCTATAAAAGGTCATAATATTGGCATACATGCATACATAATTGGTCGTTGCAACCCTTCAGCCAGGATTACGACCTAGCTTCGCACACCACTTACGTTGTATGCGTTAATCTTATCCATAAGTAGCGAGACCTGCAGTTAAAGTCGACTCCGGACGACACAACGGATTTTTGAGAAATTTTTCACGGCAATTTTTTATTCACTTTCAGCAAAATTTTTGACATAAAGCCGCCGAAGTAATATTTTTTTAAATTTCGTTTTGTTGGAGATGTTTGACCTGGGGTGTGAACCATGGCCTCACGTCTAATAAGTCAACACATTAGCTGCTAGACGACGGCGGTATAGTGCGATTTGACCTCGTTAGCCTTTTTCTTATGAAGTTTTCATAAGTTGCAGGTGTATGCGAATACACCACAAACCATAGTGCTACACAAAACCAACACAACTCATGCCATCGCACATATCGATATTGGGACATGTAAGACAGTCAATGAATGATGAATTAAGGTTGTTCATCAGCTCAGGATTTGTTCAGCAGCTAGAAAGTACAGTTTTCTAATGGAGAACCAAACAAAAGTTGAAGGCATGCATAGATTTCTATGTAGATCGGTATTTCATAGGAGTGAGCTTGCTTTAGCAAGTGTCATCACTTTCATTTGGATCTGTCTTTCATTATATTTTCCTGAGCAGATTATTAAGAATGCTCTTTGTATCATACATACATACATATTTAGTCATTATAATCCTTTAGTTTGGATTACGACCTAGTTTCTCACACCATTTATACTATGTGTCTTAATTTTATACATGAGTGGTGGGACCTACAGTTTAAAGCCTGCTTGGACCTACATAAATGTATGAACGACAGATTTTTGAGAAACTGTTCATGGTCATTTTTTATTTATTCTCAGATTTTTTGCTAGTAATCCGTTGATAGGCAGTCGCCGAAGAAATATTTGTTCATACTTTCGTTGTGTTGGAGATGTCTGACCTGGGGATTTAAACGCGGCCTCACGTCTAATAAGCCCACATACTACTTCCTAAACTACGACGACTATACCGTTAATACAGTTTTCATTAAATATACCCACAATTCATCATCGGAACCTTATAGCAACTATAACGGTGCACTGGATCTCCAAACAAAATCAGAGAAGTATAGTTAAGTTCTTTTACTCAAATTGGCAGCAAATTTACATCTTGAGTTCACTAAGAGACTTCGAAATTTTCAAATTATGTTCCACATATCGATGGCTTAATATGAAAAAGGCCTAACTCGATTTTTGGTTACTTTACAGGAGAAGGAAAAAACTTAATAAAATTCGTAAAATTTTAGATACAACAAAAATTTTAATATAATTTTTATTAAGAAACAGCAACACATTTAATCTCTCATTTAAAAATTTTTTAACTTTTTTGTGCATCTGACATTTGTCTACCAGAATAAACAAAAAACAAAATATATTATATTCCATTCTGTCTCTGTAAGGATCAGCCAGCACGACGATGAAACACTTCCAAAACAGTCACTGCAACCTACCTGCCTCATGTGCCTTAAACAAGTTTTCCATGAAGCAAGATATTCACGCAGAAAATTCTGGACCGATTGTGTACCAGTAAGCTGCTACAATGGTCGCAATTTGGAGAGCTCATACGCTCAGACATACTTTCAAACAGACAAGATCCAGTAATAACATTCATAACAGCCCTCTGATTTTATTCCTGACAAGATTAAAAAAAACTCGTGTTCCCTCACAAAACCAATAACAGGAATACAAACATCTGATCACCCCCGTTCCCTTTTCTTGTCGTGAAAACCTTAATTCAGGAAGTGTAATCGATGTGAAATCCTTTGAGAACCTACCGGTAACCTTTACAAATCTGTGTAGGTATCGCAGAATTTCCTTCTCGAGACAGTTCAAATTATAATATAGTCATGGAAAAGTCTTCCGTATACATAATTTGGATAACGTATACATTCCCACGTATACTCGTGAGCACAGTGCCAGTAATTTTGCTTGCCTGATACCAAGGACAACGGAATGGTCGCTCTTTTGCTTGTTTGATACCAAAGAACAAAAGAATCGTCGTCCTTTCTATTGACTGCACATTCTAGAAGTCTCTTAAAGACCAAGTTTCCATCTGCTTTAACGGAAATTTAGGAAAAGTTGGATAACAATTTCGTGAAGATAACTACCCATGAGTATTATAAGGAAAGAGAAATCAACTAATTACGCAACAAAACCTTGTTATAGACAAACCATTCTGAAGTCCTGATAAAACTAAGTAACCTTCCTTACAATATTTATATTCGCCAAGAGATTTTCGCCAAGATTTCCTATGTGAACCTAAACTGCAATCTTCTCTTACTTTATATGATTTTATCAGTGCCGATAACTATGTTTTGACAGCCGAAAATATCAAATTGTATTGACATTTCTGTTCAGCAAGATTTCCGTCAGTTGCCGTAGTTTACTAGGTAGTATGTTGGCTTATTAGACGTGAGGCCATGGTTCAACACCTGACTTAAACTCCGTGACCAAAAGGAAGAAAATGAATAAAATATTTCTTAGGCGACTTCCTCTCAGTAGATTTCAATTAAAGACTCCAAGAATAAATAAAATATTTAAAAAAAAGTCTGTCGTTTGGAGTCCACTTTAAATTGTTGTTCCTCCACTCATGTATGAAGAATTAATACACACAACCAAAATAGTGTATGAATTTAGGTTTTAATCCTGACTAAAGGGTTGTAATGACCAATTAAGTGCATCTGATGACCTTTTCAACACCAGAAAAAATTTTTAAATTCTGGACGAATATTTTGAAAGCATTAATCTGTTCCCGAAGTTAGTTGAGAAATGTCTCCCTAACAGGCGCCCCAAATTATTTCTCCTAATTCCTGCTTGCAGCATTTCATCGTGTTCTGTTACATTTGTTCCCCGTTACACTATCCCTATAACGCTTGGTGTACGCATAAGTTTTGTGCACATATTTGTTAAATTACAAATCAGTGTTGCCAACCAAGAGCAAGAGTCTTCTTCAAATTTTCTTATCTGCTTGCTAACAGCATTGACCTAAATTTATGACCAATTTAATGATGTTTTTTTTTCATTCTCTTTCGTTTGAAATTTGCTTTTCCATCTGCTAAAAATCTTCAACGTAAATAAAATGAACGCAAGATCACAAAGAAAACAAGAAAAAAAATTTAATTCTTCTTTTATGGTATCAAACAAATATGGACCATGGCGTACATACATATTCGCTTACAAATGTAAGACGACTCTTTGTATAACATACATACACGTGTATATTACGTATCTGCCAGCCAGCATGTAAAGTATGAATGTAAAAATTGTTTGCAAATAATTTTATATTGGGTGTATAATATAGAAAATGTGGAATTCACAATATGAGGTACATCTGTCTCTCTTTTAATAACTCTGATAACATATGACACATTTCCCAGAGTCTACTATTTTTACTCAAAACAAAGTTTTCGATTTTGTGCCAACAAAGCATACCTTGCAGAGAGACTGGTTTCGTTTCTTTAATTTAAAAAAGTGCAGCTGAAGTATATCGATTGATCTCGTGATATTGGCATTTACTTACTTACTTAATTGGCCATTAATAACCCGATTAACGGATTTCGGCCTAACGTAACACATCCTTCCAGGCGCCTCTGCTTCTTGCGCGCCAACGTTAGTTGATCACGCTAATCGATGACAGGGCTTCTTCGATTTGGTCCTTTAAAAGCATAAAAGGTCGTCCTCTTCGCGACTTTCGCAGATTCCCGCATCAGATACCCGTCCCGCCGGAGCATTCTCCTCCATTCAAACGACATGGCCGAGACAGAGCAGCCCCTGGATGTTAATACGCTCCACAACGTCTATGATGTTGACGAGCTTATACAGTCACTCTTGGATCGGATGCGGAAATCACTGCCAACTCGCAATGGACCGAAGATCTTACGTAGGAATTTTGTAGTGGAATACTCTCAAAGATGCAGCATCAGTGCTTAATAGGGTCCATGCCTCTGCGCCATTATGAAGCACGGGGAGGATGAGCGTCGTAATCCATACTAAAGGGTTGTAATGGCCAATTATGTATGTTCCTCGGTATATGCATTACAGGCATAAATTGGTTGACCTCTATATAAGTGGGCTTATTTTTCTATCTATCGTTAGTGAAGTCTGTGTCAGAACATATACGATAGCCACCCCAGTTATTGTACCCACTTTCTCAACTGCGTTAGCAGAAATCTGTTAGTGCCTGAACCCTCTTAAGAACACAGAGTATTAGAAATTGAATGGATTCGTTATTGACCTGAGGAGAATCTTTCAATCCTGAAACATCTATCAATGTCTTACTGGAAACACATTTTGAAGTCATACACCCAACACATTGTTTCATTCCTTGACTGGTGGTTTATTTGGAACACATATAATCGCATGCAAACCTTCATTGTATTTATGTGTGATTAGATGGAGTGTTACCCACTACCAATCCATACATGATTGTGTCTGTAAATTGTAACTGAATTTCCAAGCAGACAACCTAAAAATTAGAGTTTATCCTCATAAATCTTGTTTCTACTTTTTAACTACACTTGTTACTTACTCTGTAAGCATGTGTAGATGTATGTATGTATGTACAGAAACTTACCGTACAGTACTTATTATCCTAACAAACCAATGTTTTAAGTTTCCATTTCCTTTTTTTTTGTTTGTGTTTTTCAAATCGTAAAATATGTTTCAAATCCTTACTCGCTTACCCTTTACTTGCCTTGTGGTGGCAAGTTTTTCTTGAATTTTATCACTGCCAACAAGTTTATTGCACCTTCCAACCAATGCTGAACATACATACATATGTAATCCTTTTGGTCATGTTTTATAATTAGCATAAGGCCGCCTTTTGCAATCCCGTGCCAATGAAAATAAAATTATTTCGAAGGTGTTTTCGTTTTCGGCCGTAAATATTTTGTGCTGTTTAAGTGTGAGATTGGAGGGTACATAAAGCGATTTATTTTGTTGCACGATAGTAAAAATTCAGGTTAAATTTATCGTTTTTAAAGGTATTCAAAATATTCAATCGGGGTAAGTTCTCCACTTAAGTTTTAGTGTCCTCAGGTTTTGGTAACAAATCCGCTGAATATTAAAGATCAGCCATGATTGCGATGATTTTGTTACAATTTAATAAAAAAAAAGTCATCAGTGAGCACATGCCTTATCGTAATAAAAATCCATGAATTTTGCTATTTTAAAGTTGGTTTTGACCATGGATTCGGAGATGCAACCATACAAAGCAGCCAGAGTACTGGTAAACATTGATTGACGAACTTAGGAAAACTTGGATAACAGTCCTATTAAGTAACAAGGCTGACTTGCCTAACTGGTCATTACAACCCCTTAGACAGGATTGCAACCTAGCTTCCCACAATACTTATATTGTGTTTGTAGTCGCTGTAGTCTAGTAGGTAGTGTGTTGAATTATTAGACGTAAAGCCAGGGTTCGAACCCCAGGCCAGACATCAAGACAAAATACAAAAAATATTTCTTCGGCGACTTCCTCTCAGCAGATTTCTGACAAAAACTCTGAGAGGAAATAAAATTGCCATTAAAAAAAAATTTCTCAAAAATCTGTCGTTCGGAGTCAACTTTAAACTGTAGGTCTCACCACTCATGTATAAAATTAACACACACAACATAAGTGGTGTGAGAAACTAGGACGTTGTACAATGGGTCAATTCGACCTCCGGGTACTTAATTGACAAGTACACGTCCTCTAACCTAACCAATGTTGTGTATGTTAATTTTATCCATGAGTGGCTAGATTTACAGTTTAATGTCGACTCCAAACAATACATTAGGTGATACATTTCATGCTGATTATATCTACCCTCAAAGTTTTTGCCAGAAGACTTCTGAGAGGAAGTCGCCGAAAGAACTCATTTTTTTATTTTGGACAAAACACTGCTTGAAGGGAGAATAAAATATGAGCTCGTAGTTTGCAAATAAAATAAAAATAAAATTGTGTTTAGTTTTAAATAAATTCTTTATTCTTCACAAAATTCTGTGTGTGTTTGTTATTCCTCTTTGTACTCCCTTGCATAAACATTAACAATTACTAGACAATTGTTCGACAGATCTTTGTAACGGAGATCTTCAAATCACCATTACTCTCTTCAAACACACCTCGTCTATATACAAGACTGACTGAATTTTACTGACTGCGTTGCCTATTTTGCCTTGCCTTTTATATGGCAACGTAAACGGTCTGATTAATGTTCTTGAAGGCGAATGTTCGTGGATTCGCCTTTTCGAAATCTCTGTAAATGTAAACATCGTTGTTTCATTATCGTTGTTTGTGCATTTTGTTTACATTTATTCTGGTAGTGTTTGTTGGTATATTTTTGTTTACTTGTTTATTATTTTTTATATTGGTGTTTGTTGTTATATTACGCAGTGTGATAATTTGTAAACAATTTCATTGTTTTTGTTTTTGTAGCTTTTATTTATGATTTTAATGTTAAACGATGTAAAAGCAAAACACTTCTATACAGATTGTTCCATTTTCGTAGCAATATTCTTTTATACTTCATTGTGTTCGAGGTGTTTTAGCTGGGGTTTGAATCATGGGCTCTTGTTTAATAAGTCAACACACTGCCTACTAAAATACGGTGACTTTAGCTCGGCTACTATCAACTGGAAACTCTACAGACTCAATGCTCTAAAGGGTCTAGAGAGCAATGGATAAAACCAAACGTGATAAATACCATGATCTGTTGAATATGAAACCGTGGAATAAATCTTAAATATAGAAATAAAGACAAAGAAAATCATGAATAAAAGGGCCCACATGGGGTTCACAATTGATTCCAATTCTTTTCCCAAAGCACACTGTGACGCCATAGATATATACAATGAATCAAGCACGCATTGATTGTTAAATGTCTTTAAAGGGAGCAACTTGAACTTACTAATGGGTAATTTAAACTAGGATAAACTCCAGAACCTTGGTATATAACAAACTATGTTATTCGGCTGGTCTAAAAAATCTGTTCACAGTTATGCCCGCAACATGAAACATATGTTGGAAACATGGTGCCTTTTTGAAATGCTGGCGAATGCAAACTGTGGTCATTTTGAGCAAGGATTCCAAGTTTATACAGACCGCTGCTTATGCTGGAAAGTTGCTGGAGTGCCTCTTATGATATTATTACGAAAATGAAGAATCCAGGTACTGGTGTTTAGCTTTTACATCACATGCTTTTACATCATTAGAATGGTAAACAAGTAAACAAAAATACAACCACAAACACCAGCATAAAAATTTTAAACAAGTAAACAAAAACGCAATAACAAACACCAGCATAAAAATGGTAAACAAAAAACAAAAATACAAAATAAACACTACAAAATACACAAACAGCAATAATGAATGTAAACAACGACGTTTTCATTTATAGACATTTCGAGAACGCTAAGCTACGAACATTCGCCTTCGAGAACATTCATCAGACTATCTACCCTACTATATAAAAGGCAAGCCAAAGCAGGCGAGTGAGTCAGTATTGTGTGAAGAGGCGGTGCGTTTGAAGAGACGGACGTGATTTATCGTTATAGAAGATACCCTCGGCTGTTTAGTTTTAAAAAACTCAACAAACTGAGAACGTATTATGATAGTGATTCGATATTTAAAGAAACTAGCAGCATTAAAAGTGTGGTCATACCAGTGCATTATGGCAATTGGGACCCCCTGCCATAATGACAGTGTAGCGAATAATTTGAATTCTTCACATTTACAACATTCTTACAACTTGTAATGACGTATCTTCTATTTGGATTTGAAGAGCCTTCCATATAAAATCTGAAACAAAACACGCATGAATTTAAGCCAGTTGATCAGTCACAACGCCGTACATATGCTGATTGAGTTCTAGAGCAACAGGCTGAATTTTCGAATAAAATTTTGTTTAGAGAAGGAGTTGCTTTCTCACTCGATGGATCTTGGACAACTCAGAAGTGATTGTTCAATAGAAATTACATGCGAAAAAAGTAACTGTTTGATGCGAGTTAATGCCTAGATGTCCTTACATTCCTTACAACCTTGCATTACAACCTTGCATTACAATCTTGCTTTACAACATTGCATTATAACCTTGCATTTCACAACATTTATGTTTTGTGTGTTGATTTTATCTATGATTAGCAGAACCTACTGTTTAATATGGACTCATAACGACAGGTTTGAGGAGCTTTTCATGGCAATTTTATTTCGCACCCAGAGTTTTTGCAGGGAGGAAATTGCCGAGAAAAATATTTTTTCGCGATTCGTTTGTTTCGAGATGTCTGAGCCAACACACTATACACTAGTCTACGGCGACTTCAACATCCATGATACACTATGGATTATTTCAGCAGTAAATGAGTATCTTGGAATGTATTTTTAAAACCGTATCTTTGTAATCATGTGATCATTTTCATGAGCCTACACGGTGCACAAATCTGCTTATGCTGCTGCAACTCAAACTTCAAATTACAACTCAAACTACTGATGAATCAATAATTCTTGTAATTTCTTAAATTCTTTTTCATTTCATTTATAACTTTCCCTAGTCCTTGTATTTTCCAAATGGTATGGTAATAATGCCTGATGTAAACCAAAAAAAAAAACGAAACGTAAACTTTTTCGCAAAAGTACTTGTAATTCATTTACAAAAGAAACTTCACTTATACTTGCATTTACTTTGATTTTAATTAATTCACAGGCAAAAGGAAAGAAAAAAGAGAAAAAAAATTAATAAATACTGCCCTTAAACCATTCATTGATTGCTTATAAAAGAAGAACAAGACAAAAGAACAAAATCTGTTCCAGATCGTTTTTATTGGCATAAAACTTTTGTAGTGAAATGTACTTTTTCTGTTCCTTATTTTTACGATGTACAAAACTTTTCTTTCTTTTTTTTTCTTGCTTTGTTTCTTAAAGAATTTCGAAGAGAAAAACTTTCAAATGTAATACAACAGTGGGCGCTATATATTGTTACGTTTAAAATATAAGCTCGTGGATTGTAGTTAAATAAAATACAAATAAATATGTGTTTCCTTTTAATTAAAACTCTTTATTATACGCACAAGTCTGTGTGCCACTGTTTACAACTTGATGTAAACAACAAAAATTGCTTTTCTTTGTTATTCCTCTGTTCTGAAGCCGCCGTAGACTAGTAGGTAGTGTGTTGGCTTATTAGACGTAAAGCCAGGGTTCGAGCCCCAGGCCAGACATCAAGACAAAATACAAAAAGGATTACTTCGCCGAGGAAGTTTGCCAGCAGATTTCTGGCAAAAACTCAGAGACTAAATAAGATTGCCATGAAAAAGTTTCTCAAAAAACTGTCGTTCGGAGTCGACTTTAAACTGTAGGTCCCACCACTCATGTATAAAATTAACACACACAACATAAGCGGTGTGAGAAACTAGGACGTTGTACAATGGGTCAATTCGAACTCCGGGTACTGTACTTGTCTTAATTAACAAGTATACGTCCTCTAACCTAACCTAACCTATTCCTCTGTTTATAACCTTTTCATAAACAATAACAATTACTAGACAATTATTCGACAGAGATCGGAGATCTTTAAACCATGATTGCTCTAATAAACAATAACGCACTGGGTCTTCACACAAGACTGACTGAACTTTTTTAGCTCAGTCGCCTACTTTGCCTTGCCTTTTATATGGCAACGTAAACTGTCTGATGAATGTTCTTGAATGTGGATGTTCATGACTTCGCATTCTCAAAATCTCAATAAACGTAAACATCGTTGTTTACATTTATTATTGAAGCTTTGTTGGTGTATTTTTGTTTACTTGGTTACCATTTTTTATGCTGGTATTTGTTGTTGTATTTTTGCTTATTTGTAGACTTTGTTTATAATTTCAATGTAAAGCGATGTAAGAAGAAAAAACCAGCATCTTGATTTTTCATTTTCGTAACAATATAAAGGTACAGTTCTAATAGTAGAAAGCATTTGATGAAAATTATTTGCAATTAAAACTGTTTGAATTGAATTTAATTCTGCAAAATTAAAATTCATGTACTTGAGAGCGGTGTTTGTATAATTTTCCATTGCAGTGTACAAACTCAAAACAAGAGTGTATAGTTGTATTGAAGATTTTAATTTGAATTTAGAAGACTTTGTCTTGTTCTGTTTTTTAACTGCAATTTATTCATTGATTCTGTTCCAATTTATTGGAACACATGAAAGATATGTAAAGAACGTCTTCATACAAATGAGAAACGGGCATTTTAAATTCAACTTGACTAGGGAAAGTCCCTAATGAGCACGCTTGCAGTCTTAATTTTGTATGCAATTTTGTGCGAACCTTAAAAGCCTTGTGCTTAATGTTATACACTCAGTTGTTTAGAGAACTGTTTTATACCGGGTCTTCCATTAAATACTTCCTATCTTTAAACTTAAATAAAACAAACTGTGTGTTCGAGATATGATTGAAATTTTTTATTCTTCTGAAAGAGGTCTTGAAGCCATTGCTTCTCTAGCTACAGTGCACCAGAAGTGTTCAATTGTCCATGACATAAATAAGGCTGCATGAGAACGATGGCATAGATTATATTGGCTTTGAGGACCGCTGTGACTTGTGACTTATTCGCATACAATTTTGACTTGACGAAATCAAGCCGCTTGATCCCGGTGGCCAGTTCACATATATTTAAATGAGAACCGCGCATACAAATCGCTCTGGGAGTATAGTCAGAATGGTTTGAGTTGTGTGGCCGGTAGCGCCCTACTGTTGAACCTTTTTTCATTAATGCCCCAATCAGCCAATTCATGTCAGAAAAAGTTTTTAAATATCGACCTGTTGTGTTCACCATTGACTGTGATGGTCTGATCAATGTTGTTTTCAAAGAAATATGAGCCGATAACACTGCTATCCTAAAACTTACATTGTTTTGATTATTAAACTGCTGGGGAAGATCCGTTTTAAGTAGGGTCAAGTCAAAATATCATGAATTATTTAGAAAGGAAATTGGGTTTCCTTGTACTGGAGTTACATATGTATGAATTCAGGCCAACGAGCTGACAGATGAACTTGTTAGAAGTGAAGATTACTTGTGGAAAGAAAAAAGTGGAAAGTATCCTTATGATGTGTGATTATAACAAGATTTCTGGAAAAAAATCTGATTAGAAATAAAATTGCCATGAAAGGTTTCTCATAAATCTGTCGTTCGCAGTCGACTTTAACTGTAGATCCTGCCACTCATGTATAAAATTAACGCACACAACATAAGTAGTGTGAGAAGGTTGGCCGTAAGCCTGACTGAAGGATTATAATGACTAAATATGTATGTATGTGAGTATGATTTTAATAAGAGAAGATATGCGTTTGCGGTAGGCTATTAGGGAGAGATAGTGATTAGCGTTCTGAATGAGAATTATAGATTTAAAAAACATTTATTCACAGTAGAAACTTCCCAACTAATAACACTAGCAAGTGTACTACAATATAATTGGGTGCAAAGTTGCCATAGTCTAGTATATGTAGGTAGTGTGTTGACTAATTAGACGGGAGGCCACTGATCAAACTAAAGAACAGACATCTCCAACGTCGGCGACTTCCTCTCAGCAGATTTTTAACAAAAACCCTGAGAGGAAATAAAAAATTTCCATGAAAAGTTGCTCAAAAAAAAATCTGTTGTTCGAAGACGACTTTAAGCTGTAGGTCCTGCCACTCATGTATAAAATTACCGCACACAACATAAGTGGTATGAGAAGTTAGGTCGAAGTCATGACTGAAATCTTTTAATGACCAATTATGTATGTAAAGCGCAGTAAAGTGCATTAAAAAGTACATTTCGCTTTAGAAAAATCTAGTTTTTTATTGAACTTACGACAGATATGTGGGTCTAAGTTACAAAATATTAGATTTCCTGGACTTATTTGAGCACTACGTTGCTTGCATACTCTATGATAAGTTAGTTATCATAACAAAAAGAGGGTCTGCAGGTACCATCTCGTTACTCCTTCCCAATAGCATACATTCCTTCATTTCTTTAATTTCAAATGTTGAAATTCTTATGACATAGATTTGATGATTTTCATTTGTTATGTTCAGTGATAATTGATATCATGTCGCTGTCACAAAATTAAGTCTAACCAATCACTTCAAAAAAAAAACATTTTATTTAATAAAACTTCATGTTTCATTACATTTTAGCACTCGAAATAAGTACCGGAGATATTTCTGCTGCAGAGAGAGAGAGAGAGAGGGAAAAAGGCAGAAAAAAATTTTTGCAACAACGCTCAACAATCGTTCAGACAGACTGAAGGATATTCGAAACAACAATAAAAAAAATCAAATCAAAAAAAATTTTTTGTGATACAAAAATTGTAAAATAAATTCAGAAGCCATGTTATCACACAACCAACAGTGATGGATAAAAATGAGGCACCAATAGTTGTGTTAGAGAAAAATCATGGTATTTTATTGGTTCTTCCAACAAATAATTCTGAACTTTGGCAGTTGATAGCGGCCATTTTAATGAAGCTTCATTTGTCATATTCATTTACAGTCTCTTTTGTCAAATCAGAATGGGTGTTCTGTTCTGGTTATGTATCGCTCACTGCGCCCGTTTTACGGTCATCATAATTATCCTACCGAGAGAAGTCTAATGGCTCAGTGAACAATCGGCCACCAAACAGCCTTACGTCAACGCCAGATCTGCCGAAAATATCACCGTTTTCTGTGAGAATGAACAGGATAATCCAAGGCAAAGCGAATTTTCTGTCGTGATTTGGGTATTTGAAGTTGCCGTAGTTTAGTAGGCAGTTGGCTTATTAGACGTGAGGCTATGGTCAACATGCTATGACATTTAAAAAAAAATGAAATTAAAAAAAAACATTTCTTTAGTAACTTCCTCTCAGCAGATTTCTGGCAAAAACTCTAAGAGTAAATAAATGCCTCTCAAAACTCTGTCGTTTGGAGTCGACTTAAATCTGTAGGTCTCGCCACTCATGTATAAAATTAACGTACACAACATAAGTGGTGTGGGAAGATAGGTCATAATCCTGACTAAAGAGTTGTAATGACCAATTACGTATGTATGAGTATGAGTTGGGAGTTCACTCAAACAAAATTGTACTTACTTAGGCACTAAAGGTAAACGACCATAGACAACGTCAAGTGTTCGCTGAAAGAGCTCTCTCTGGAGCAGTTTGGCAACTGACCCTAATTTTCATCAAAAAATCATCTTCTGCGGTGAAACCCGTTTGTCAATGAATGGATAGCAATCCACATGAAATCAAAGAGAGTTCAATGCATCTCTAAAAAGCCACTTTATGGTGTGAATTTTGGGCTGGCGGTGTCCAAATTTCGTTAAGAATGTCGTTGACCAGGTCATCACTATCGGTGCTGAGCACTATAGGCTTACTATAGGTGATTACTAACATTTGCGGTTGCTCTTGCTAGATTAGGTTCACTTTCTGAGGGCGATTTGATAATTAATTCTGATCCTCGTATCTGCCACCTCTGCGGCTTCATTATTGGATGGGTCAGCGGAGAAGAGCAGGGGCATTGATGGAATGGATTGGAATGTTATGTGTTTAGGTGTGTATGGCCTGCTACAGACAGTGATAAAGCAAGTTTACAGCTGGGCTTAAATAAAACTAGTCTGGGATTAGTTAGTGGTTTGATTAGAGGGCACTGCCAGATTAGATCGCTGAATGATCTTAAACATTGCAGGGCATGTTGCGACGAGGAGGAATTGGAAACTATCGAACACTTCGTCTGCAACTGTCCAGCCCTTTATAGGTTGAGGGCAGGGGCTTCTTCGAAAGTTTGGACTCTTTGTTGAGAGCCAACATTAAGGCTCTCCATAGATGTGTAAATAGGTTGAGCTTTTTGAGCTTCAAGGTTGTAGTCGTGCTCTCTTGTGTGTTTTTGGTCCATCGGGTTTTCCTCCGTCTCTTTAGCCTCCCTTTTCTACCTCTTGTCCTATTCCAATTTTCCTATCTCCTTTACTATCCTCTTTCTTTCCGCAAACCTAACCTGACATTTTTTTCCTGAATTGGATGATCTGTATACCAACGAAGTCGCCATAGTAGTGTGCTGGCTTATTAGACGTATGGCTACGGTTTAAACCCCAGGTCAGACATCAAAACGAAATATGAAAAAATATTTCTTCGGCGACTACCTCGCAGCAGATTTCCGGCAAAAACTTCGAGAGTAAATAAAATTGCCATGAAAAGTTTCTCAACAATCTGTCGTTCTGAGTCGAGTTTAAACTGTAGGTCCCGCCACTCTAATACAAAACATGCCATCGAATCGAATCTGCTTTATGTGCCAGAGTCGTGCTACAAACACAATAAACGCAACGCAGAAAACTCAGGGGTGTATTTGGAAATGATTATTATGATATAAGGCAACGCGACAACGAGCAAATTGTTATGGTGAAATTGCTGTGTTTGTTTCATGATGAAATAAACACTTCGGATGTTTAATGAAAAATCCGATACTTATGATGAAAAGTCTGGTACAAGGGAGAGACGGGGTATATAGAGGACTTAGGTAATTATGATATAAGGCAATGCGACAACAAGCAAATTGTTGTTGCAAAATTGATGTGTTTGCTGCGTGGCTTTAATTGTGTTTATAGCATCATGATAGATTAGACACTTGGATGCTTAATGAAAAATTCGATACTTTTAAAGAAAAGTCTGCTAGAAGGGAAGATGAGATATATCGAGGACCTAGAAATCAGGAAACCACACATACTTTAGTGACTTACAGTTCGAAGGCATATCATTCCGCACGGCCATTAAGTGACTGCTCAGAGTGTTCCACATGAGAATCTGCGAATGGTTAAGGTATAGATTTAACAAGATGGCGGTTATCCCGCTATTAGTAGGGATTTTAAGGCCCCATTAGTTATTAATCTTCTATCATGACTTTTGATATGTACTCCGGGGTGATGGAAAATATGAAGATTGTAGGGAGAATATCAGCTGAGTTAAAGCTACAAGTATAGGTACACTTCCACAGTAAAGCTTGCAGCTGTTTCGTGTGACACTGTTAACGGAAAACAAAATCTACATAAAATAAGTTGAACTTTTTGAAGTGAAACTGCAGTACTTGACTATCGTTTCATGTTTCCCCCCTAGTGCTGCACACCCCTGCACCACCATGCCAGTTATTGATTCAAAAAATTATTTTTTTTTCTTTTTCGGTTTTTTTCACTTGTTATTTAATGCTGCCATTTTGCCGTTGAGTGTTCTCTGGAATAGATGGTTGAATGACTGGATTGTTGTATTGAAAAGTATTTCAGTTTTTATTTTTTTTTTATTATTTATTCGATGCCAACATATTTTGTTTATTGTGTTGAAAATATGACAAACAAAAACGAAATACGATCTAAAAAGTCTAATGAATGACTCTGCAGAAAGTCAAAGAGAACGGGAGAGCGGCAGTGGAAGTTGGTTTTTATCTGTTTATACGAGGCCAATAAATACAATATTTGCATGCGATGTCATTTTAATAAATTCTGGCGTATTGCGTGTTGAAAACAATTTTCAAACCAATTTCAATTTCAATTTTTTTCCTTCCTTTCTCTCTCTCTCTCTCTCTATTGTTGCTCTTTTTTATTTTGTTTTTTGTTTTTTTTTTTAATGGCAACAACTACTTGACACCTGACTAGTTTGATACACTTTTAATAATCGTAATAAAAACAATATGTTGCATATTTATGCTACACTTTTCAACTTTTCAAAATTTTTTCCTGGGTTTTTATTTCTAAAAAAAAAAATAAAACTTGTCTAGAGGCACGCAATTAACCCATATTTTTCTTTTTTATTATAAAAAAAAGCTTTGGAGAATTGAAAACGATTTTAAAATTTTAATGGTTTTCATATGAAATTTAATATTCTAGAAAAGGATTCGCAACTGATGGATTTCATGTGATCTTTTATGGGTGACATATTCATTTTAAGCAGATGCTTTGCAGGTTTGTGCTTATAAACCGAAGACATGTACATACCTTATTGGCCATTACAATCCTTCAGTCAAGTTTACAACCTATCTTGTCAGATATAAATAACACACATACATACATGATTGGTGCGGGACCTACAGTTTAAAGTCGACTCCGAACCATAGATTTTTTTGAGAAACTTTTCATGACAATTCTATTTATTTTCAGAGTTTTTGTCAGAAACCTGGGCACTTCATGTAGATTGCTCTTTATCCATCGAAAACGAACTCTTCCGCAGAAGTTGATTTTTTGATGAAAATTAGGCTAAATTGCCAACTGCTCCAGAGCTCTTTTAGTGAACATTTGGCGTTGCCTTTGACCGTTTACCTTCAGTTTTTGTTTGAGTAAACTCCCAACTCATACTGATACATAAGTAATTGATCATTACAAACCTTCAGTCATGATTACAACTTTTTCAGAAAGACGTGTTATGCAAAATATACTGTCAGGACGCTTGCCTTTACATACATAATTGCTCATTACAGTTAGGATTGCGACCTAGCTTCTCATACCACTTATGTTGTGTGTGTTAATTTTATACATGAGTGGCGGGACCTACACTTTAAAGTCGACTCCGAACCACAGAATTTTTGAGAATATCTTCATGACTGATAATTCTAATTACTCACAGAGTTTTTGTCAGAAATCTACTGAAAAATCGTTTTGTTGAGGATGTATGACCTGGAGTTTGAGTCGTGGCCTCACGTCTAATAAGCCAACATACTACCTACTCGATTTCGGTGAGTACTAATAATCTCGAATTACGAATTTGCCCATGAAAGATACATAATGAATCCAAACCTATACAGACAGGTTGGTGGCCGAACGCTAGCTTCAAACATCTGTCGTTTGAAGTCGACTTTAAACAGTAGATGCTGCCACTCATGTCTAAAACTAACACACACAACATGGATGGTGTGAGAAGCTGGGTGTTAACCTAACTAGAGGGTTGTAATGAGCCATTAAGTAAGCAAATATGTAAGAACAACAGAGGCTGTAAGGACCTCCAACAGGCTGCGAATCTTACAACTTCAATCTATTGGCAGAATGGTTTTCGGGTGGACGTTATAAGGCTGGTGTCTGGAAACAAAAAGCTCAAGGCGACTAACGGTAACAATAAATTCCTCAACATAAAACAAGTCTTAGAAAAAAGACTACGAGACTGCGAGACGTTACTTAAAGTATTGTATTCGATAACTGGCTGAAGTGCTACAAAGGACCTTAAAGGAAATGGCGAATTTAATTCATTTTTATATGAAACGATGCTGAGAAGATAGACTTGTTTTTCATATGTTTGCAATGAAAAGGCAGGATAGCCATCTGAGAGATTGAAAATATTATTGTTGGTATCAATTAAAAAAAGATTCTGGCGTTAAAAACAGCAAGAACAGAGCTAGTATGACTGCCCTGTGTAGCCATGACTCTCGTTCTCCCCGCTCATCCTATCTGCGCTTCTTTATGGCGCAGTGGCATGGACCCTATTATACACTGATGCAGCAGCCTTAAGGGTATTTGAGAGATAAGTCCTACGTAGGATCTTCGGTCCATTGCGAGTTGGCGATGATTTCCGCATCCGATCCAACAGTGAGCTGTATGAGCTCCTCAACGGCTGCACTGGCTCGGCCATGTCGTTCGAATGGAGGAGGATACTCCGGCTAGACGGGTATTTGATGCGGGGATCTGCGGAAGTCGACGTTGGAAGGACCAAATCGAGGAAGCCCTGTCATCGATTGGTGAGACCAACTAGCGTAGGCGGGCAAGAAGCAGAGGCGACTGGAAGGATGTGTTACGGCAGTACGAAATCCGTTGATCGGGCAAATTAAGTAAGTAAGTAAGTTAGTGTAGCCATGAAGATCCATCTTTAATTGCTATATTACCCTGAATAGTGGGTAATCAGGATTACAAGTATCGGCGGTGAGTCCTACAGTTTAACGTCGACTACGAAAGACAGATTTTTGAGAAACTTTTCATGGCAATTTTTTTTACTCTTATAGTTTTTGCGATAAGATTACACGGAAGCAGTCTTCGGGCGAAATATGTTCGAGTTGTCTGTGCTAAGGTTTGAATCACAGATACTTGTTTTGTAAGCCTAGACACTTACTACTGCACTACGCCGACTTTTCCTAATGTTATTTACCAGATTATAAAAAAGTTTCAAGCTCTTAAAAATCCTGCTATAGTAAGCTTTCGGCTTACGTGTGAATGAATGTGCTTTTAACTAAGTGAACAACATTGCATTTTCAATGTTCAATATTTAATTGAAAACATTCTTTGAATTAAATCTCCATATTCAATTACAGAGAACTCTTGTTTTTTTTTTTCTATACATTTATGTGTTGTAAAACCGTTCATGGATTGAACATTTACAGTCCAATTTACATTTCCATTCTTAGTGATCATTATTTAAGACCCGATTATACTTTGTATGTAAAATATTGTAGAAAAAAATAAGTCCTGAAATCCATCCATTGCCTGATGTCACTGACTATTCAGCACAGCAGAGCAATACAGCCAACAAATCCTTTAAAAGGTTTTTTTCCTTTACTGTCAATGACTACAAATAAATGGCAAAATATATGAAAGAAGACACACCGAAATAAATAAATAAAGAACTGCTTATAATAGTTAGTGGGGGTAATGCTATTAAAACCGAAATATTTTTTTCTTTTTATCACTCACTCATGTTTTAACAATTATTCAACGACGGTATGCTCTACAGTAGTAGCTAAGCCTGCAATCAGTCAAACAATAAAAGAAATAACTTGGCGTACAGTTAGACAGCCAGGCTACAAGCTAGGCTGTCAATCATTTAAGCTCCCTCTTTCTCTCTCTGTCTCTCTCTCTCTTATTCAGCTATTCAACCAGCCATTCAGATTTTTTAATCATCAGTTCCCATATGAATTGTGCAATGACGGATAGCCCTGCAACACCGAAATATTTATAAATGAACTGATGCATCTGTTTGGCGTAAATAAATAATGAAAGAAAAAAATTAAATAATAAAAAATAAATAAATACACAAAATTCATGAGAAACTGTAAAACAAACATATCTTTTTCGAAGCTTTATAAACATCGGCTGGTTATTTTAAAATGTCGAATAAACCGCACTCCACTTAAACAAGCTTCATTGGTTTTCTGTCATGGTCTTCTAGAAGGAGAGTAAATACAAACTTATTTAATCCGCCATTATAACCCTTGAGTCTGATTTACAACATTTCTTGAGAAACTTTCCATGACAACTTTTTTTCATGGTTTTTACTAGAAGACTTTATTACTTGCGTATTTGATCATTACAACTCTTTAGTTAGGATTACAACATAGCTTCTCATGTCATACTCATTGTGTGTGTTAATTTTATACGTGGTTAGTGGTTTTCGTCCACTGAGATTGTATGATATTGTATGGTGCGGAACTTGTATTCAAGGAGGAAGCTTGCTTCTTGGGTCGTGGTTCCTATCCTGAGGAAAGCGTCCATCGACCTGTTTGCCTGCAACAAGCAAGGAAATGGGGCCTGAGACCTAAGATGACTCACTGGATCTACACAGCGTTGGTCAGACCTATCCTGACCTACGGATGCCTGGTGTGGTGGAAATCCCTGAACTTGAACCTGATACGCGGGTTACAACGATCTGCTTGCATAATTATTACTACGATCCCTCTGGAGATAATCTTATACCTTCTGCCGCTTGACCTCTACTGCAAGATCGCGGCGGCTAAGATTAGTATGCGTCTCTGGGCGACTGGACAATGGCATGCATCGGACATTGGCCATACAAGGATACTTGGAGAAATCGATATTGTTGGAAGCAGTGACTGCATGACACAGTAATATGACTTCCCAATGAATTTTAGGACATGCATTCCGGAAAGGGAAGTAGGCTCAGCACTGTTATCGAGGTTATTACAGGCCATTGTATTTTAGGAACGCATGGGAGACGTATTGGTCTTGGGTACCTTGCGAATGATTTCTACAGAAGCTGTGGAAATGAGGAGGCGGATGGGACTATTATTCACCTACTGTGCACATGCCCGGCATTTGGTCGGAGGAGAAAGAGGAACCTGGGTGCCTACTACATGGAGGATCTAGTGCTATGCATGGATATTGACAGTCTGAGTCGCTTCTTCGGAATCTCCGAGAGGTTTCTGGAATAGGGGAGAATGTGAAATTGTGTGGGCCCTCATGACTCCATCGGGGGGACAGTCATTTCTTCCTACCTACAATGTGTCTACTTAAACTCCAAAGAGGCGCGCTCAGTGTAGTTGTCGGTTGTCGGTGTCATTACGGGGCATTGCATTATGGGTACGCATGCGAGGCGCATTGGACTTGGACACCTTGCTAACGATTTCTGTAGAAGCTGCAGAGATGAGGAAGAAGAGGAGACTGTCCCTCACCTGCTGGGTACATGCCCGGCTCTATGCCAAAGGAGAAGGAAGTACTTGGGTACTTACTACATGGATGATCTGGAGGAACTGTCAGAGATTGACATTGGCAGCCTAAATCGTTTCATCAGGAGCTCCGAATGGTTTCGAGACTAGGGGACAACGGATGACTGTGGTAGCACAATGGGCCCAATGCGGCCTAAGTGTGTCCATCACCAAGAAAATTTTTTTTCTTGGATGGGCAGCCACCTCTACCTACCTACCTACCTACCTACCTAGTGAGACTTACAGATTTTTGAGAAAATTTTGATTGTATTTTTGCCAGAAGACTGCCAAAAAAATTTTATTTAATTTTGTTCCAGTTGTCTAAGCTGGGATTATATGGCGTGTAATAACAAATTTTAGTGGCACTCTATTGCCATTCCAAAGCCGATTGCAATGCAATGTACAGTGCTTAGTTCATTTATAATGCAATGTACAGGAGACCAAGGAGTTGAATTTTCACTTCAGAGGATGAAACATATCAGAAGCCCTGAAAGGTATGTTTGGCATTGCAGTCGCCTGCTGCCAGAAAACACTTTCAACGCATATATTTGCTGTTTGTAAGTAATCTTTACACAGGAAGCTTAATAAATTATGTTTCAAACTCAAATTAAACTCAAAATATGAAATGTTGGATCCTTTTTAGGTTGAAGATATTGTTACGAAAATGGAAAAATCTAGATACTGGTGTTTTGCTTTTACATTCTTTTAACATTATAAATAAAAACTACAAAAACAAGTAAACAAAAATATACAGAAGAAAACAAAAACGCAACAACAAACATTACAAGAATAAATGTAAACAAAATGCACAAACAAAAATAATGAAACATCGATGTTTACATTTATAGAGATCTCGGGAAGGCGAAGCCACGAACATTCTACTTCTAGAATATTCATCAGAATATTTACGTTGCCATATAAATGGCAGAACTAAGTAGGCAAAGGAGTCAGTAAATGTTCAGTCAGTCTTGTGTGAAGGCGCGGTGTGTTTGAAGAGAGTAATCGTAGTTTTAAGATCTCCATTATAAAGATCTGTCGAATAATTGTCTAGTAATTGTTATTGTTTATACCTAGGGTATAAACAGAGGAATAACAAAGAAAAGCAATTCTTATTGTTTACATCAAGTTGTGAACAGTGGCACGCAGAATTTTGCAAACAATAAAGAATTTTAATTAAAACTAGTTTTAATATTTTAAACGTTTTTAAAAGGTAAACACGTAACAATATTTTTAACTTTGAGGCCCTAGTAAATCACTCCAGTGCTAAGTAAATATATTTTGTGCCTTAACCTGAACAAATGTTTGGGCGGAATGCTATGTAGCTGTTAAGCATGTCATAGGCTCGATATCTGCGAATTATACCTACAGTTAGGGTCTTAGTTTGTCAACAATTTCGTTCAACAGACGAAAGTATGAAATGAGTATGTAATTTTGAATTAAGGACTGGTAATGAAATCGCCGTAGTCTAGTAGGTAGTACGTCAGCTTTTTAGACGTGAGTCCACGGTTTATACCCCAGGTCAGACATCTCCAACGAAACGAAATATGAAGAAAATATTTCTTCATCGACCTCCTCTCAGCACATTTCAGGCAAAAACTCTGAGAATGAAATAAAATTGCCTTGAAAAGTTTCCCAAAAAACATCTCTCGTTCAGAATCGACTTTAAACTGTAGTTCACGCCACTTATGAATTAAATTAGCCCACACAGGATATGTGGTGTGAGAAGCTAGGTCGTATTCCTGACTGAAGGGTTGTAGTAGCCAATTTTGAATGTAAGGATAAGGATCGTCCTTTGGCATATATCTGCAACCTTCTCATTCTCACTGGATAAGTGTTGCTATTCCAAGTAAAACAAAAAAAATTCCATTAGGGTTTGAATTCCTGTATAATAAAGCAATTACTCAATTTGTGCTTCCATCATTTCCCAAAACGTCATTAATGGCAAGGAAAATGCCTATTTTCCACACTAAATTTGCATTAAAAATTTTAAATTGTTTTTCAATTGAAAATACGTTTTTTTGTTGTTTCATTCTCTTACCATTTATGCGGGTTAATTTATGCCAAAAGTTTTTAATTTCCTCTGTTACCTCACATACACAATTATCCGTTACCGTTAAAATTGTGCAAAATGACTTTACCGTTGTCCTGGTCGTTGCTGTGTGTGAGGAAATATTGTCTACACAAGTATAGGAGCGTGTGGTATGTACATATGTTAGCTAGAGCTAAGAGAGTGTAACCATCATAAATATTGCAGCTACTGACCCAAAATCAAAAAATCTGTTTTTAATTAAGCTCATATTGATGACTCTGAATGACATGTCGACGCTGGTGATGATGACAATGACGATGGTGATGTGTATCAGTATGGGGATGAGCATGCGGATGAGGGTGAAGATGAAGATAATGATGTAACATATATTTCATTTTATCTTTTGTCATGTTTAACCAAATTTTATTCTCATCATATCAATCAATGGCATGAGTAATCAGATTTCGTAATTAGTTCAGAAATGCACCATATATTACCGTTAAACAGAGAGACAGAGAGAGCGAGAGATAGAGAGCCAATCTGTATTTGCTAATGCATTGTACATGAGTACATGAACAAAAGACAAGTAAATATATGCACATACCCAAAAAGAAGAATGTTTTAGGGATTGTTGTGGGATTGTTATGCTTATTAGGGTTGTAGTATATAACCTTTGGAGAGCAATGGAACATTGAAAATGCTCAAAACACTATTGTAGAAGAAGATTTTATTGCTACAATGTAACCCTTTTACTGGAACTTATTGCCAATGTTAATGTCTTTCTATTTATACTTCATATATTTTTTTAGTCTGGTAATTTTCTGAAACTAATTGCTGATTTATTATTGTAATTCTTTTATAATCTAAAACTATACAGTTTGTGTTCATATTTATTGCGCAGATTATACCCTAATTTCCTAGCAATGCGACGATCAGTTTTTTCTTTGTTATTCCTCTGTTTATACCCTTTGCATAAACAAAACAATTACTAGACAATTATTCGACAAATCTTTGTAACGGAGATCTTCAAACCACTATTAATCTCTTCAAATGCACCGCATCTTTACACAAGGCTAACTTTACTTCACTAACCCAGTCACTTGCTTTGCCTTGCCTTTTATGTGGCAACGTAAACAATCTAATGAATGTTCTCGAGACCTCTACAAATCTAAACATCGTTGTTTACATTTATTCTGGTAGTGTTGTTTGTGGATTTTTGTTTACTTATATACCATTTTTTTAATGCTGGTGTTTGTTGTTACGATAATTTGTAAACAGGTTTGTTTACTGCACTGTTTTGTTTTTGTAGCATTTGTTTATAATTTTAATGTTAAGCGATGTAACAGCAAGACACCAGTATCTTGATTTTTCAGTTTCGTAACAATATTCAGTGATACAAGTTGCCGAAGTCTAGTAGGTAGCATGGTCACGGTACAAACCCCTGGTCAGCTATCTCCAACAAAATGAAATATTAAAAAAATAACTCTTGAATAACTCTGTGAGTAAATAAAATTACCATGAAAAAGCCTCTTAAAAATCGGTCGTCCGGAGTCGACTTTAAACTGTAGGTGCCACCTGTCGTGAATAAAATTAGGACACTCAGCATAAGTGGTTTCAGAAGATAGTTTGTAATCCTAACTAAAGGATTATAATGACCAATTATGTATGTATGTATGATATAAAAAGTATTCATAAGTCATCTGCTCGGAGAAATATTATAAAAGACAGATCCATGTGAAAGTGATGACATTTCATCTCAGTTGATTACTTGCTAAAGCAAGCTCACTCCTATCAAATACCGATCCACATAGAAATCTATTCATGCCTTGTACTTCTGTTTGGTTCTCCATTAGAAAACTGTACTTTCTAGCTGCGCTGACAAATCCTGAGGTGATGAACAATCTTAATTGATCATTCAATGACTGTCTCAAGTGGATATAACGATGGCATGAATTGTGTTTTTTTTTTTGCGGAGCACTGTGGCTTGTGGTGTATTCGCATACATCTGCAACTAAAGAAAACCACACAAGAAAAAGTCTAACGGGATTAAATGGCACGGTTTCCATGGATAGCTCATATCATCTCCACGTGAGATGATCATGACCTCAAATCGCTAGTACAGATGTGCTCAATGTGGTTTGAGCTGTGTGACACGTAACGCCGTTCTGTTGCAACCACATGTCCAGTTCATCCATATCAGGCCAAAAGATAGAATTCATTGACCTTTACCACTCACCGTTGGCAATGATGACCTGGCTAACGTCGTTCTTAAATAAATATTGAGCAATAAGGCTGCTATTACAAAGTCGACAACAAACAGGGAAGTTTTGGGAATTTACTGAACGCTATGGGATTGGTATCATCTCAAATTCGATAATCCGATCAAAGTTAGGGTCATTCGCCCCAGAACACATTTAGTGAGCACTCAAGTAGCAAAAAATAGCGACGAAAAATTTGTTTAGTTGTGGTCTTCGAAAGGGCAGAGTTCGTATAAGCGGAGCGAAGACATACATATCTGTCTTCAAGTCCAATTTGTTTTACATGCTACTGTTGCAGTATTCTAGTGTTGGCTTATTAGATGTGAGACCACAGTTCAAACCCCAGGTCGGATATCTCAAACAGAACGAAATATGAAAACAATATTTCTTTAGGCGACTTCCTCTCAACAGATCTCTGAATGCAAAATAAAATTGCATGAAAGAGTTTCTCAAAAATCTGTTGTTTGCAGAAGACTTTAAACTGTAGGCCCCGCCACTCATTGATAAATTTAACGCACAAAACATAAGTGGTGTGAGAAACTAGGTCGTAGTCCTGACTAAAGGGTTGTAATGGTCAATTATGTATGAAAATTGCAATACGAAGTATTTGAACTGAACTACCCTAATGAGGAAAATTTTGGGTGAAATCAAATGGACAATCACATCCTACTCTTCGTATTATACACAGGCAAGCTTTACTTGTTCATGTATACCACGATATAATTTTGGACAATTGAGTGCATGTATATGAAAGGATTGTATGCATGTTTGTGTATGTGTATGAAAAGCTATTTAAGTAAATGTATTTTACACTATATAACATTAAAACACACACTTCCACTAACACATATACACAAATATATACATAGACAATCAAATCAATGAGCATATGAAAATTTACACCAACATTTCAATTACATGGGACAAATCTATGCAAATTAACCACAATTCGAGTTTAAAGCTGCATTCTGTGTTTACAAAAGCGTTGGAGACTTTATTGAGTACAGGATGTTTAAAACAAACCAGTATACCTTGTGTTAAGTGTTACGTGATAGAAATCCAAACCTTTGGACTGAGAACATTAAGTACGGTTTTAAGTATGTATATTTAACTAGGAGCTGTGAAAGAAATCAAAGGGTTTCTGGGAAAATAGAAGTTGCATGGTCAGTTCCAATATAGTGGAACAATCGAAAGTAATAAAGTCTCCCTGCAATATCAATAGATCGGCTGCCATATATAAAGCAATTATAGAAAGAGAAGTACCTGAGATAATAATTGAATTCGTTAAAGTAATGTAAGAGGATGCAGAACACTCAAGATGTAATAGATATTTATACAATCGTTATTAATCTGCCTTACATAATTTGGAAAGTCGGTCAAGAGTGAAAAGCACTCTTTCATTAGGATTTTATAGAGGATTTGCGTTTTTCCGCATAAGATATTCAAACAAAATTGAAAGTTCTAGAAAGAAAATTAAAGCCCTCAGAGTAAAAAACATTAGCTCAGAAAAAGAAGATACTATTTAAATAGCATGGAACTACCTATATATACAGGTTTTCCCTGCCGCTTATAATATTGTTACGAAAATAGAAATGGTTTTACATCGTTTAACATTAAAATGATAAACAAAAGCTACAAAAGCTTGAACTTGTTTACATAATAAACAAGCAAACAAAAATATACCAACAACATCAGTATAGAAAACGGGGATAAACAAAGTAAACAAACGGGCAACAATAAACAGTGCAAACAAAATTCACAAACAAAAATGAAACAACGATGTTTACATTTATGGAAATTTCAGGAAGGCGAAGCCACGAACATTCGACTTCAAGATCATTCATCAAACTGTTTACGTTGGCATATAAAAGGCAAGACAAAGCAGGTAAAGCAGTCAGTAAAAATTCGGTCAGTTTTGTATGAAGACGCGTTGCGTGTCAAGAGGATAATCGGGGCTTGAAGATCTCTGTTATAAAGATCTGCCGAACAATTGTTATTATTTACGTAAGCGAGTGTAAAGAAGAAACATTTACGTATTCACAGATAGGATATTCAAATAAAATTTAAACTTCTAGAAGGAAAATTAAAATCCTGAGAATAAAAAACATTAACACAGAGAACATTATGCACTGGAATAATCAGTAGAATACGAAGATACTTTCGTCTATTTAAATAGCATGGAACTCTTTGCCTACAGAAGATTTTCCTGCCATTTATAAAATAAAAAGATTCAAACTTAATGTCCTCTGTCCTCCTGCCCATAACCTATTTTCCTAACTCCAACACAATGCACAACATAAGTGGGGGCCATACCCTGAGTGTTGGTGTTATAAAAAAAATATGTGGCATAGGCAGTTGTAAATAGCAAGCTCAACGAAGTGAAGTATTCAGTGATTGAATATTCAGCAGAACTTAGTTTCGATTGTTCCTGTGATGCACGTCTGTAGTAAGTGATTGCAGCAGGACGAATATGTTGTCCATAAATGCCTCAGGATATTCTCGCCTAGTCGCCGTAAGTAGTTTGTTGGCTTATTAGAAAAGAGCACAGCTTAGGCATTTTGAACAAACACGAAATATGAAAAGAAAAATATTTCTTCCTGCGAATTATTCTGGCAAAAACTTGTTCGGACTTGACCCCGCCACTCATGGATAATATTAACACAAATAACATGGGTGCTGTGAGAAGCTAGGTTGTAATCCTGACTAAAGAGTTAAAATGAGTTGTTGTAAATAAAATTGATGTAGGTCACTATATAGAGTGTAGGGCCTGTTCTACCATCTCGTACGATACGAAATATGAAAAAAATATTTCGTTCGGTGACTTCATTTCAGCAGTCTTCTGGCAAAAACTCTGGGAGTAGAATATAATTGCATGAAAAGTTTCTCAAAATTCCACCGTTCGTAGACGACATTAAACCGTATATTCCATGGATACAATCCTACTTGTATGATGTGAAACGCTAGGTTGTAATCCCAACTAAAAGTTTTTCGTGGCCAATTAAGTAAAAAAGTTTTGTAAATAAATGCAGGTCGACTCTCTTGGTCTAAAGAATTCATGGAGGAGATACATGTTGCAACACAAATGGCTATATTGAGTCTGTGTATAGAAGAACCAGAAACAAACCTATGTCGCCGCCTCACGGACCATTATGTGGATTTTAATGCATTACAATCTTGATCAAATGAGTACATGGAACAGATGACCGTGGAATGTTGTTGTAAGACTGATGGCTGCAGATATAGAGATAGGACTGCATTGAGTCTGTGTATAGCAGAACCAGAAACCAAACTATATCCCCGGCTCACGGCCTTATTTTCCATTGCCTACATACATACGAGTACACCATATGATAGATTCACGATACATCTTCTGAATTAGTAAATTCAGTATGTTCTTTAGAATATTTGCGTTTGAGGGTTAAAAGTTTTCAGTAATTATCGTAGCCCTCTGTATTAAAGTGTAGGGTACTTTTGTAAAATTTTTCGTACTAATTTTAAATGTTATTGCTTTAGTCGTCCTCAAAACATTTTGTGTACATTTTTTGTTCTTTTTTTATTTTGTTTTCGGAGATTTTATTCTATAACAACTTGACCAATCGATAAACTACAAATACATGAAATTTAGGAAATTAAAATGACATCACATAAAAACATGTAAAACTAAACACAGATACACGCATATGGGCGTGTGTTAGTTTATACACTTGCACAAACAGGCATACAATGCATACGCAAACGCATACATGCATATGTAATTAGAGAATAATAAAAGGTTATCCTTTAGTGGCAAACGAGAGCGAGAGAGAGAGAGTGACAGAGTGTGTGATTGTGAGTGAATATAAGCCATTTAATGGTTATGTCATTCAATTTCAATCTTATTTTAGAACCATACGTATAGTTTTTTTTCTAATTTGTATTTTTAATAATTTAAACATGTATTTGTATATGTTAATGAGTAATTTAATACATGTGTATATACATATAGCAAATGACAGAGTAAAAGTTGTTGGAGGTTTAATAATAATAATGTAGGAAATTAAGGAAATTCATTGTGTTGTGCTGTGTTGTGTTTTAGACAAGTGATTTGTAAGTTAATTAATATTAAAATCACTACGATATTAAACGCTTAACATTGATGGTGGCATTAATAAAATTAGATTCTTATCACAATACATATACATACATACGTACCACATACATATATGTATGCTTACAAACAGGAAATAAATAATGTGAGTTTAAAATATAATTTCCTATATTACTTTAGAATAAAAAGAAACTAAAAAATATAAATTTTCACATTTTCGTCACTGGTAATAATATTGTTACGTTTTTACCTTTTCCATACATACATAATTGGCCATTACAACGCCTCAGTCAGGACCTAGCCTCACTTCCACTCATGTTGTGTGTGTTATTTTTATACATGAATGGCGGGACCAACAGTTTTAAGGCGACTCCGAATAACACATTTTTGAGAAACATTTCATGGCAATATTTATTTAATCTCAGAGATTTGTCAAAAATCTTCTGAGAGAAATTCGCCGGAGAAATATTTGTCGATATTTGTTTTTGATATCCGATCTGGGGTTTGAACCGTTGTCTTACGTCTAATAAGCAAACACACTACCTACAAGACTACGTCGACTACCGATCATCGAAACACATTCTTGAATTCTGTATGACCTTAATACATCCAATTTACATTTTTGACACCGAGCAGCATCCTAAACTTGTCAAAGCAATAGGCTTGGAGGAGACATTATAAGGACACCCTATAAAATTTGAGGGAAAGACAATAAATCGTATGGAAGCAGTACTAAGGCATTGAGAGAGCTTGAGAACTAAGCATAGGAGACTCAAAGAATACATGCTTAGAATAGGGAGTGATTCAGTCCCAATATGTATACTCTGTGGTCAGGAGAACCAATCGTAAGAACAAATACTTGGAGTCTGAACCGCGTTCATACAACTCAAAAGGAAATATCTCGATGGTTATCAAATATTATACAGGGAGTTATCCTTACTGACACCTACCAAAGAATTAGGGAAGACGTTACAGAGGTAGCCGACATTTTCTGAGGGCATTATAATAAATTATCTTATCTACATCTGCACACGACAAAAAGTGCATCGTGTATTTTACTTCAATTTTACGACAATCACCAATCGATTAAGCAAAAACTTTGATGTATTTGGTGAAATATCGACATCGATGCTAATTTGTGCTACATTGCATCAAACGAAAAACCTCGGTGTTGTTTCTTTTATGTGCATCAGTAAACTTAAATCTGAAGCTGAAAATGTTTAAGAATGGAATGCAAATTGATGTTTGGTGTGTGGCTATATGCAAAGGATAGAAAATGCAATGGAGTTGATTCTACTGTTTGAGGAGACTGATAAGTAGAATTCATGGTGATTACATACATACATACATACATACATAAATACATAAATACATTCATACATACATATATACATACATACATACATACATACATACATACATACATACATACATACATACATACATATATACATACATACATAACATGCAATTACAACCCTTCAGTCAGGATTACGGCTTAGCTTCTCAAACCACTCATCCTGTGTGAGTTAATTTTAAAAACAAGTGGCGGGACCTATTTTTATTAACTCCAGAGTTCTTTGCCAGAAAGCCGCTGAGAGGAAGTCGCCGAATATTGGAGATGCCTGGAATGGGGTTGCAACAGCTGCCTTACGTCTAATAAGCCAACACACTACACTTCATAAAAACTTTTGAAAAACTTTTTAACTTTTTGAAATAAATCTGTGTTTAGTTTTAATTAAAACCCTTTATTATTCGCACAATTGTGTGTGCCACTGTTCACAACATGATGTAACAACAACGATTGCTTTGTTTGTTATTCCTTTGTTTACACCCTATACATAAACAATAACAATTACCAGTCAATTATCCGACAGATCTTTGTAACGGAGATCTACAAACCACGACTATTCACACACAAGACTGACTGCACTTTTACTGACTCCGTTGCCTGCTTTGCCTTGCCTTTTGTATGGCATGATGAATGTTCTTGAAGGCCAATGTTCGAGGCTTCGCCTTCTCGAGATATCTATAAATGTAAACATTGTTGTTTCATTATTATTGTTTGTGTATTTTGTTTACATTTATTCTTGTAGTGTTTGTTGTTGTATTTTTGTTTACTTGTTTATAATTTTTTTATGCTGGTGTTTGCTGTTATATTACGCAGTGCAATAATTTGTAAACGTGTTCATTGTTTTTGTTTTTGTAGCTTTTGTTTATAATTTCAATGTTAAATGATGTAAAAGTAAAACACCAGTAACTAGATTTTTTAATTTTCGTAACACTTAGACGAATTATTACTTCCTTTCCGTTTCCCTGAACTAGATCCTGCAACATATCGTCTCTATGCTATTTGGAAATGAATCAATCAAAGCCACAAACTGTATCACTAGCGAATAATTGGAATACTGAACGAATACTTGTTAAACTCAAAATTATACGATATGATGCCTAACACTTTAATCGCGATCAATTGTTTAACTCTGATACCATATCGACTCTCGTGGTCAAATAGTTCAATGGAGCACATGACCTTGTGTAAATGTTGCAGCACGGATGGCTCTCTATATAGAGATAGGACAGCATTTAGACCCTTATGGTAGAACCAGAAAACAAATTATATCTCCGGCTGAAGGACCATGTTCATGCACAACTGTCTTGGTTTAATCCATAGAGTAGATGACCGTGGGAACTTGTTGCAATACAGATGATACTATACATATAGACAGAACGACCTTGGTGACTCTGTATAGTAGCACCAGAGACCAAACTATATCTCCGGCTGATGGATCACAATATGGTTTTTCATGCAAAGGTACATACGATCACGGACCTGGGCAAATAATAATATGGTATAGGAGGGATTTGAATATCTTAACTGAAAGAATAAAAACGAATTACAAAAAAAAAAATATTTTTTCCGCACCTTCCTCTCAGTAGCAATCTGTTGGCAAAAAGAAATTAAAAACAAATTGCCATGAAAAGTTTCTTAAAAACATGTCGTTCAGAGTCGACATTAATTCAGTCGACGTCGATTCACATGGTAAATGCTCGTGTGAGAGAGTAGGTACGAGAGTACCTACAACAATCTGCCAGCGACATGTCGAGCTATTTCCCAGCCATCTCTGATTCCAACAGATCATTGAAGTCCCATAAGATAAAGTATGTAGCCTGGAGTAGTTACTCTAGAAAAGAATCGATAGACACTGTTTGTGATGGCTGTTTCGAATATTTACGAAAACATTGAGAAGAAAAATTGTTTCGTTCGAAAATAATTGTTTTGTGGGCTTTGGGTGAAATTTTTCCAATATTTTGATATAATTTTGGAAGACTGAACCCAAGAAACGATAAATATTGACTTCCCCTTATGCTCCTCAAATTCTTTGACTCAACGCAGTGCATTAAACAAACATAAACATTTTTTTCGATACATCCTTAGGTAGGTAGGTAGAAGTGGCTGTCCTCGCGATGGAGTCCTGAGCGGACACACTTAGGCCGTACACAGGACCCATTGTGATACCACATTGTGATTTCACATTCTCCCCTAGTCCAGGAACCACTCGGAGATTCCGATGAAGCGACTCAGACTAGCAATATATATCCATGCATGACAGCTCATCCAGATTCTACATGTAGTAGGCTTCTCCCACCAAGTGCCGGCCAGTAGGTGAAGAACAGTTTCATCCTCCTCCTCATCTCCACAGCTTCTACAGAAATCATTTGCAAGGTGTCCAAGACCAATACGCCTCGCATGCGTTCCTATAATACATAGTGCTGAGCCTACTTCTTTGGAGTTTAAGCTGAGTCGCCGCGCGCATCTTATCCAGCTTTGGCCAGATAAGCCGCCCATCTACTGTTGACAAGGTCCACGATTGCATTGCCAATTATAAGCTTGCAGTTCATTAAATTCATTAAATTAAAATCCAATGCTCTGATAGCCGCTTGGCTACCTGAAACTATGGTGATTTTCCGCCTATGAACATTTTTGTCCAAAATAATTTTCACCGCAGCCTGAATTGCCGACCCTTCCGTTGATACATCCTTATTACGGGTAATAAGTTAACTGTCAACAGCCTGCTATAGGCATTCGTTATTGAAGATTTAAAACTGAAATAAAAAAAGAAACTTTTTCATTTGCTTTTCATAATTTTTCTTCTTATTTACGGTATAAACATTTCCAATTTTCATATTAAGTATAGAATTCTACATTTCCTCCTTGGAATTCACTGTTAGTCATAATAATTTATTGTTTCGGCAACTAGAAACCCATGTTCAATCATATTTCAAATAAATTTCTCATAATGAAGTCTATCGGTTTAACCCCCAAATGGCTTTTAATGAAATCATGTCATAAATAATATTCATAGCTATACATATAGTATATTGTATGTATGTATTATATGTATGTATTGTCTTACTACATGTTTATGACAATTTAACGTATACGTTACTGTTCTTCTTCTTCTCCTTTAGAAAAAAAAAGAAAAAGGAAAGGAAGCCAGAAATGAAGTAAAATGTCAAAATCCATACATAGATAAATATCCTCTATATTAAAATGGTAATCCTTATGAGAATTCAATTAACTGTTGCTCATCAAGTTGAGTAATTTGAAAAGCCTAAGGATAAACACAGATAGGTGACTGTCATGTATGGGTGGGTATTAGATAAATAGAGAGAAGAGAAATAATATGAGAGATACAAACGTAAAGCGATATATTTTTGGAAACGGAAGCAAAGATTTTTATTTAAATAGTTTTGTCTTGTATTTTAGCAGATAATTTATGCTTGAATATATGTTATGTAAACGATAATCTGGGCAAATTCATCAGAGAGGTACAATTTATGAATTAAGGGGGTTCGAGAACTCTATGCATGATCTAAAGCTGATTATAAACTATTTCGGCGACATCTTCCCAGTAGATTTCTGGCAAAAAGTCTGAGAGTAAATAAAAAAATTGTCATCGAAAAGTTTCACAAAAACATTTTCGTTCGGCGTCGAAATTAAACTGTAGGTCCCGCCAGTCATGTATACGCACAACAAAAGTCGTTACAGTCAGTCTTGTGTGAAGGCACGGTGTCTTTGAAGAGACTAATCGTGGTTTGAAGATCTCTGTTAGAAAAGATCTGTCGAACAATTATTTAGTAATTGTTATTGTTTATGCGAAGGGTGTAAACAAAGGAATAACGAACAAAGCAATTGTTGTTGTTTACATTAAGTTGTGAACAGTTTCAGACAGATCTATGCTAATAATAAAAGATTTTAATTAAAACTAAACACAAATTTATTTTTGTTTTATTTAGAATCTACGAGCTCATATTGTAAACGTTTTTAAAGGGTAAAAACGTAACAATTGCAGAAATGAAGCGGAGATACAATCGGAAAACCCAATTACATGTTGGAAATTGTAAATTTGGTATCGGCTTTTGCCAGTTCATTGGTAATCTAATATTCAAAGATATCCGTATTGTTCTCGAACCCATATTTGAGTTACCTTAAATAATCCACACTTTTCCTAAGAAATCTCCAGTATTCATGGAAGAAGGCGGACGTCGATGAGAAGTTTGATAGAGACATGATCGCAACCTTGCTGTTCGAATAAATGACAAGATTTTCAAAAAAAATTGCGCCTGTAAGCAAACATTGGCTGGCTTTCAAAAAGGCCATGACGTCTGCCTGAAAAATCTGCCAGAATTTTAGAGCCATCAATGTAAACCTTAAAGATTCTTCCCGTATCTTCTTGCCAGCTGCCCGTAGTTAAAAAAAATCATGGAAATGAGATGTTAAATTGGAAAAAGTTCCATATGTTACGTTTTTACCTTTTAATAAGGTTTAAGAAATGAGCTCGTAGATTGCAAATAAAATAAAAATAAATTTGTGTATATTGTTCGCACTGTTATGTGTGCCACTGTTCACAACTTGATGTAAATATTAACAATTGCTTTGTTTGTTATTCCTCTTTTCACTCTTTTGCATAAACAATAACATTTACTAAACAATTATTCGATAGATCTTTGTAACGGAGATCTTCAAATCACGATTACTCGTCTTCACACAGGACTGACGGAACTTTTACTAACTCACTCGCCTGCTTTGATATGCCTTTTATATGGCAGAGTAAACTGTCTAATGAATGTTCTTGAAGTCGAATGTTCATGGCCTCGCCTTCTCAATATCTCTATAAATGTAAATATCGTTGTTTCATTATTGTTGTTTGTGTATTTTGTTTACATTTATTTTTGTAGTGTTATTTGCTGTATTTTTGGTTACTTTTTTTACCATTATTTTAATGCTGGTGTTTGTTGGTATATAATTGTTTACTTGTTTACCATTTTTTATGCTGGTGTTTGTTGTTATATTACGCAGTGCGATAATTTGTAAACAAATTCATTGTTTTTGCTTTTGTAGCTGTTATTTATAGTTTTAATGTTAAACGATGTAAAAGCAAATCACCAATATCTAGATTTTTTCATTTTTGTAACAGTATGTACATACATATGTTGTAGCGGTAAAATCCTCCATAAATTCCTGTTGACGAAGTGTTTGTCGGGTTGTCAATTGTCAACATATTACGCCGCGGAAATTTAATTTGATACACTCATGTATAAAATTAACACACACAAGATAAGTGATGTGAGAAGCTAGGTTGTACTCCTAACTGAAGTGTTATAACGACAAAGTATATAGTATATACTATATACCTACATATGTATGTATGTAGTGGAGTGTTCAAGACCACATTGTTCATTTCATTTTTTCACAGATTTAGCGATTCAAATTAGCGTAATCGCGATATACGCCGCCTTATAAGTACCCCGAAATCGTATTGAAAAATAATGAATGCTGCTAAATGATGATGGCGATCCTAATGTTTCAGATAAGATACAATAGCAAACACAAGAAAGACATTTTAGAGGAGGCAACTGCACGAATCTAAGAAAGTTTGTAAAGTGCTTTGCTATAGAAATTATAGCTGGTAGTGCTGAGAGCTGACAATTATAATACTTCATGGTTTAGGTGTATGCTGATTGGTATTGTGAAATCAAATATATTTGGCCGAATGTCTAGTATATGACAGATGTGCTGTAAGCATTTTCTCTTAGCTGTTCTGCTTTTTTAGTATTTCTTATCACATATTGAGGACCCTTTTGTATGGTCCCAGTCTTCCCGTCATGTCCTCTACACAATGTTTTACTGACAAATATTACATGTCCTACGTTTTTTTTTCTGTACTGTAAAGGCTATATACACTTGTCTGCTTTTTTAAGACAATTCCTACACCTTGAAGTCCCCTTAGAAACCCATACTGATTACATATTATCTTTTGATGTTTGCCTGTCTCTCAACATTCGGAATTAATTTGTATGCTCATCGTCCGTGATTTACGACCATTCCACGAAGATAATATCAAGCATAATGTCAAATAGTGAGGCTGACATAAACCATAACCCTGGCAAGCAGTTGTACCCGTGTGAGTCTTTCGGAAGCCGAAGCCATTATGCAGATTATGGCAACTGGAGGCCATATGTAAAGTTTTATTACCCGTATCTCTACGTTCAATTTTCTTGTAGACAATGTCATACCGAAAGAATCCAAGGCCTTCTCAAAATCACTAATAAATATACGTAGGGGGTCCTGAATTCAACAGATTGTTACACGCAAATATTCAAAGAATTTATAGGGTTAGTACATGGTATTGTCGGTCGGCAACATGCCTGATGTTTCCTTAGCCTTTTGTTAAAGGTCTCATAGCTATAACATGAGCTAAGACAGATTGGTTTAAGTGGCTGAACCTCTTTCAACTGCAGGGTCCCTCTTACACCAGATTTTAGTTCAATTGCGAGACAAAAGTAAATATTCAAATAATCAAATAATTCCTGTAGGAAAAATTAATCAAGGTATTGCAGTGGTAGACTCTTCTCCTAAAGACCCATAGTAGCTGTAGTAGTTATTTAAGGGAATTCCAATTCTAAAGGAGAAGGATAGTGGTTTAGAATACGAAAGCGGTCTAGGGTATGATAGGGGTATGTGAGAATTGTGTGATGGATGCCCATTCGGTTTATGGACAGAAGACAACCAATTTTCTTTTTAGTCCATACAAGTCCAGTCAGTCTTGTGTGAAGACGCGGTGTGTTTGAAGTTCATAATCGTGGTTTGAAAATCTCTGTTAAAAAGATCTGTCGAACAATTGTCTAGTAATTGTTATTGTATTTTGTAGGCTGTAAACAAAGGAATAACAAACAAAGCAATTGTTGTTGTTAACATCAAGTTGTGAACAGTGCCACACAGAATTGTGCGAATAATGAAGAATTTTAATTAAAACTAAACACAAATTTATTTTTATTTTATTTGCAATCTACGAGGTCATATTTTAAACATTTTTAAAAAGTAAGAAAGGAAAAGGTTTGTTATTCCTCTGTTTATACCCTTTGCATAAGCAATAACAATTACTAGGCAGTTATTCGACAGATCTTTGAAACGGAGATCTTCAAACAATGATTACTCTCTTCAAACGCACCGCGTCTTCACACAGCACTGATTGAACTTCTAGTAACTCACTGCTTTGCCTTGCCTTTTATATGACAGGCTATACAGTCTGATGAATGCTCTTAAAGGCGAATGACTTCGCTTTCTTGAAATCTCTATAAATGTAAACATGTTGTTTACATTTATTCTTGTAGCATTTGTCGTTGTATTTTTGTTTACTTGTTTATCATTTTTTATGCTGGTGTTTGTTGTTATATTACGTGTGTTGTTTTTGTAGCTTTTGTTTATAATTTTAATGTTAAACGATGTAAAAGCAAAACACCAGTACCTTGATTTTTAATTTTCGTAACACATACGAGTAAAGAAAGTTCATGCATTTCTTTTAAAAACATTTCGTAGTGTGTTGGTGCATGGACCTTTGTATTGTAAAAGTAGTTTACGTATCAAAGAAAATATATTTCGTTGCTAATGGACAAAGCTAAACTTTCCCTGTGCATTATTTAAATGTAACTTTTCACGAGAAATAAAAAAAATGAATCCAATTTACAAAAATTTATTCAACCATCAACCAAGTAAGTGCTCAAGAGCATAATATGAATACAAAGATGAATGAAGAGAAGTATTTTATGAAACAAAAATTTTATTTACTGCAACCAGTTGACATGTTGCAAATAAAACTTTTTGAAAAGCGTAAATTTATTGGTTCAATAGTTCGTAATTTACTATGCTTTTGAATTTACAAAAAAAGAAAAAAGTTTTGTGACAAAAATGTTAACAATTTGTCCATGGAAACCCAAAAAAACAGGAGAACAAATTTGTTTTTCAATTTCTTTTTTATGGCCAATACTACTTGGAAATACTGTTTTCAAATGTTTTAATGATGAGTCGTAATAAAGTTTACCATATTTTGAACTGAATGGACGGACAGTAATAAAAAAACTCCTTTGCCAGTATGAAAAGGATAATCTCTGTGTCAATACAAATGTACATGCAGATCGTGCCATGTGAAAAAAACAAAAAAAAAAAAAATAAAGAAAACTTATTTATTTAAATTATTTTTTTCCATGTGTGAGTGTAATGTACATACACTCTTGCAAAAACATAAATACATAAATCTGTCATGATAAATACATTTTTACATACACAACCAAAGTATTAATGTTCTCATATTTACTCATAAAAAATCAAACTTATTCATTGAAGTATTAACAGTAGGACGGTACATATTAAGCAATATGAGTTCAGTGCTATGTATTCCAAAATATTGTTCGTTTTTTAGCCATTAAAAATGAGTATTTCATGGGGAAGATTACAATTGGGGAGAATTGCAATTTGAAATAAAATACAACCCTTTAGTCAGGATAACAACCTAGCTTCTCATACCGCTCATGTTGTGTGTATTAATTTTATACAGGAGAGGCTGTACCTACATTTTAAAGTCCATTCCGACCGTTAGATTTTTGTGTAACTTTTCATGGCAATTTCAGTTACCCACAGGGCTGTTGCCAAAAGAAATATATTTTCCTTACATATCGTTTTGTTCGAGATGTCAGAGCAAGGGCTTGAACCATGGGTGGTTTGAATGTTGGCTTCGAATGCTTCAACAATGTATACATACATTGGTCATTACAACTCTTCATTCCTAGATTAGGATTAAGACCTAGCTCTTTACATCACTTATCTTGTGTGTTAATTTTATCCATAAGTAGCGCGACCTACAATTTAAAGTCGACTCCGAACAAAAAATTTTTGAAAAATTTTTCATGGCCTGGGGTTTAAACAGTGGTCTTACGTCTAATAAACCAACACACTACCTACTAGACTACAGCGACTACATGGAGCCTCTACTTTCCAACTTTGATGCCTGATCTACATACGTTAGTGAATACTAGGAAGTCCTTCTATGAGATATGTAAATATATCAGAATAGAATCTATACCGTATTTTTGTCGTAAGATCAGAATCAGAAGCGGTTTCTGGTGTCCTGTAGCCGAGAGTATATCCAGCTCAACAATAATAAAAATTTTGGGCAGAATCACAGCCTCTACACTTTCATGCTCTTGTGGCGCTACGCTAACATATCGCGTGGTATCCAGTTATGGTTCTAAGAGCACGTGTTATCGTGGCACCAAAAAATAGGCTGAATTTGATCAATGGCTTGAGTTATGTTGGCTTCTAGGGCCACCACAAGAAAAAATCTAACGCGATCAAATTGCACAACTTGGGTGACCAGTTCACAACACCTTCTCCTGAGATAGCAGTGCCGTCAAATCGCTTGTGCGACATATTCAAAGTCGAATGAGCTGAGTGGCACGTAGCTTCATCTTGTTGAAACTCGTTGGTGTTCTTATCGTTCACTTCTGATCAAAAGTAGTTGCTATTCGACTTTTCGACTTTTATTGCTCATCATTAACAGTGATGACCTAACCAATGGTCTAAACAAAGAAATGTTTGTTCACGTTTCATCCAAATATGGGTTTCATTACTGAAGATGATTACTTGGATGAAAATTGGTATCAGTTTCCAAATGCTTCGGAGCTTATCTAAGGCAGACATTTCGATTTAGCTAAATAGATCGAAGAAAATGACAACTAATTCGTCGGTTGTAGCTTCAACAAGATGGCCATTGCCAACTATCAGTGTTCGAAAGTCCATGTTGGAAGATCCATCTTTCTAAGAAATTCTTTAAGGGTATGAAGTAAGGAACATGCAATTTCTTTTAATACATTTGTTCAAAAGGTAGCCTCGTTCCGCGTATATTTGCTTTGATAACATACTTGAAACATTTAATAGAAATTTGAATAAAAACACTCCAAAGAAAGAGCACAAAAATTGTAAAAAAATAACAATTACAAGTTAATGGTAAGTTCTAGAAGTTGCCAGATTGGTGAACATTAGAGTACAATACAACATGTTTTTGTTCGCAGCCACTATTTAAGTGTTGGTCTAGAAGAAATTTTAATCATACAAAAAAATCTCGTATAAATGTTCCATATTCCTTTTAGTTTTCATAGGAATTTTTCATAAAAAATAAAACTAGCCCCATAGGCTAGTAGATATGAGTTCGATTACATTGAATTCAAAAAGCGGTTCTAACAACACGAATGAATAAAATATATTCAATGGCCACCCTCGTTTGCCTATGAATTACTTTTTATGGGGTTCTTTTAAGTCATTGTTGAAGAAGTCGCCGTAGTCTAGAAGGAGGCCATGGTTCAAACCCCGGGTCAGACATTTCCAACAAAACGAAGTTTGAATAATTGTTCGTTGACTTCCTCTCAGCAGATTTTTGGCTAAAACTCTGTGAACAAAAAATAAAAAAATTGCTATGAAAAGTTTCTTAAAAATTTTTTGTTCGGAGTCGACTTTAAGTTGTAGATCCCGCTAGTTATATATAAAATTAACACACACATAACACGAGTGCTGTAAGAAGGTAGATTGTAAGCCTGACTGAAGGGTTATAATGACCAATTAAGTAAGTGTGTAATTTTATTTTTACTCCTATACTTACTTTCGCTACGTCTAAGAGGTATTGTTTCTGAGGCATGTCAATAAACTTATGAGATGAGGGGCAAATGACGTCATAGGCCCTATCAAATTGCTTTAGTGATTCCAACCACCTTATTCTGCATAACATCAAGAATATCCTGACTTATATCGTTCTTATTATCTTTTGGAAGAAGTCGCCGTAACTTATTAGATGTCAGACCACGATTCAAACCCTCGTCAGACATCTCCAACAAAACAAAATATAAAGAAATATTTCCGCGGCGACTGCCCGTCAGCAGATTTCTGCCAAAAACTCAGAGGGTAAATAAATTTGCCTTGAAAAGTTTCACAAAAATTTTTTGATCGGAGTCGACTTTCAACTGTAGGTCCCCCGACAAATTAATACACACAACATAAGTGATGTGAGAAGCTTGATTGTAATCCTGACGGAAGGGTTGTAAAGACCAATTATGTATGTAATATTCTCCTTAGAGTGATTCAGCATCTTTATTATGTGTACTAAAATATCACAAAATACCTGCGTTTCATTTTAAAATCGTAAAGTCTCCCCCTCCCTATTAAACTTTTCATGTTATTTACAGGAATACGATTATAAAAGTATAATAAAAAAAGAAATGTTTTGCATATGAAAGGAAACATAAGCCATTGAATGCAATCATATGCATATTTCAGATCATATTTGTTCCATTATGTTGTCATTTAACTTTTTTTTATTCTCTCGTTTACTTGTTCATTTTTCCCTTTCTTTTTTCTTATATTCTTTTGTTAAAACTTTCCTGATAAATTTAAATTTTATGTGAATGGAAATAAAATTTTAAAATCTCTACGATTTCCATTTTACATTATGTCTCCACTTCACTTCACTTTTTTTCTTTTGTGTGTCACTTTAATAGCTTCACGTGTGTGGCAAGGAGATGATTTCAATATTTCAATAAACTGGCGGCTATTTAAAGAAAATAAAGCTTTATTATACGGAGATTTCATCTTTAATGGCTGCTAAAAAGAAGGAACTTTATTTTTGATGCCAGTAATTAATAACAGGAAGTGTTTAAAAATATTTTTCTACGATTTAAAGCATCTTAAAAGTGATAGGAGGGTGTATGCATTTAAAAATTGATTGTTAAAGAAAGTTGAAGAATTTTTTTTCGCCATCCTTCCAACGCATAATTACTGCTACTTACATACCCCATACCATTCTCCTTCACATGACACACAAGTATTTATTTCCGTGTGTTGCCTTTAAGTGCAAATTAAAGGCTTTAAATCAAGGCGAACAATTATTATTGTTTTCCTGTTCAAGTAATTACAGCTTTTGACAGTAAATTTACGCTTTAATATGAGTTTTAAACACCCTCTGTGCCATGCTAAGCAAAGTAAACCTAAAAAAATTTTAAGAAAATGCAAATATTTTTACAGAAATTTAAAAACTGACATGACTGTGGTATTGGTTTTTAACACACAAATATGCCAACGAAAATTTTTCTATTTGGGTTTTAGGGCACCCCTTTGTGATTTTGTAAATTAATGAATCAAATGGCAGCCCCTTAACTAATTGTTTCCCAGACCAATAGACTGTATTACTTTCGAAAATAGGAAAGTTTTAGAACGGATCTCCGTACATTAATGTGAGTTTTTGGTCCCAAAAGTGAAATATTCTAAACCCATGGGGAGACGAAGTCTATGTTGTCGAAACAAATATTCTATTCACCTTACACGCACATACTGTTACGTTTTTACCTTTTAAAAACGTTTAAAATATGAGCTCGTAGATTGCAAATAAATTATAAATAAATTTGTGTTTAGTTTTAATTAAAATTATTTATTATTCGCACAATTCTGTGTGCCACTGGTCACAACTTGATGTAAACAACAACAATTGTTTTGTTTGTTATTCCTCTGTTTACACCCTTTGCATAAACAATAACAAATATTATACAATTCTTCGACAGATCTTTGTGACGGAGATTTTCAAACCACGATTAATCCCTTCGAGCTCGAACGCACTGCGTCTTCACATAGGACTGATTGAACGTCTAGTAACTCACTCGGCTGCTTTGCCTCGCCTTTTATATGGCAGGGTATACAGTCTGATGAATGTTCTTGAAGGCGAATATTAGTGGCTTCGCCTTCTCGAAATCTCTATAAATGTAAATATCGTTGTTCCATTGTTGTTGTTTGTGTATTTTGTTTTTACATTTATTCTTGTGGTGTTTGTTGTTGTATTTTTGTTTACTTGTTTACCATTTTTTATGCTGGTGTTGTTGTTGTATTTTTGTTTACTTGCTCACCACTTTAATGCTAAATGATGTAAAAGCAAAACACCAGTACCTAGATTCTTCATTTTCCTTACAGACATACGTATGTACATACAATGAGCGTCAAAAGAAACCTACACTAAGGATAAAATTCTAACAATCACCAAGCACAATTTTTACCACTTAAGAAAGGTGCCCGAAAAAATTTTGACAATATTTCGAAATTTTTTGTAATATTTTTTTTTTTTCGTTTCAATTTTAAAAACTGACAATGAAACAATTTTAAAGCAAAAATAACGGTAATTTGCTAATGCATATTTTTAATGTACATTTTCTTTTGATGCCCACTGTACATAATTGTTCATTACAAGCCTTCAGTCAGGTTTACGACCTGACTTCTCACATCACTTATGTTGTTTGTGTTAATTTTATACATGAGCAGCTGGGGCCTACAGTTTAAAGTAGACTCCGACCGACAGATATTTGCGAAACTTTTTCGTGGCAATTTTATTTACTCTCAGAGTTTTTGCCAGAAATCTGCTGAGAGAAAGTCGTCGAAGAAATATTTTCATATTTGCGTTTTGATGTCTGACCTGTGGTTTGAACCGTGGCCTTACGTCTAATAAGCTGACACACTACCTACAAGACTACGGCGACTTCTAGCCTAGGGTTTGTTATTGGTTTTATCACAGGGCACTGTGAGATTAGATCGCTGACAAGAATCTGGAACAGATCCCAATCGGTCTATTGCAGTGTACGTTGCGACGAGGTGAAGTTGGAAACTATCGAACACCTCCTCTGTAACTGTCCAGGCCTTAGCAGGCTAGAAGTTGAGAACGCTTTGTCGAGTGCCGATATTAAGGCTCCACTCCATAGATTCATTATTAGTTTGACCAGATTGAGAAGTCCTAGTTCAATGTTGTAGTCGCGCTCTCTTGTGTGTTTGTGGTCTGAGTTTTTTCTTTCGTCTCCTTATCCTTGCTTTCCTACCTCCTATCTCCTTTATTATCCTTTCTCTCTCCTTTAGGATCATTTTGACATCCGAGTATTGTACTTGTACCAATGTCAAGTACACGTCCTCTAACCTATCCTAACCTTGCCTTTGTTTCTACAAGTCATCAAACGCTGAGGTTTAAATTTTTGCGCTCGCATCTAGTAAACGAAGCTGCTAACAACCAACCTACAGCGGCCCCTGCCTCAATAACACCAAAATTATCTTTTTAAAAACGTTATTCCGACAATTTTTCTTATCGATTGGTTCACTTTTTAACTACCTTAGTTTCAATGTCCCTAGCTTTACGGCTTGTTTTCTACTTCAAGGGACACCCTTCACAAAACGCATTCACTTCGCGGGGAATCATGCATTCGCTTAATATTTGCATGTTTTTATGAATTGTTTTATGATATTTGGTATTTTTTTTTTTTTTTTTATAGCTTTACGAGCTAAAGGTTGGGAATCTTCGAAAGACATTGGTAGCCCGGCCTACCAATGTGCACGATTCGCCGCAAGACTTACTCTCGGCTTGCTAAACGCATACGTACTAAACCCAACCTAGTTCGTCACACTTTCAACCATTTGCCCCCCCGGGACCACAATCAAGTATTACTTCGGGGGGGTGGAGATTCAGCGAGTGCTGTCTTCAAATTCTGCTGACCTTGCTCTCTCAGCCAATCTTTGCTGCGTCAACACCTTCCTTGCGAAAACACATACTGCGTTCCAATTGTCACATGAGGTTAACATCAGGTTAACTATGTTATCGGGCGTTACCTGGAATCCTACTGTCCTCTCCAGGCAATTTCGTTGAACAACATATCGCGGGCAAGTAAAGAAAACGTGCTCCGCCGTCTCCCTTTCATTGGGACATTCTGGGCATGCCTCGTCTACATCATGACCATACTTATAGAGATATGCTCTATAGCATCCATGGCCGGTTAGTAACTGTGTCAGGTAGAAGTTCACCTGACCGTGTCTCCTTTTGGTCCATTCGCCTATGCTCGGTATGAGTCTGTGGGTCCACCTTCCTTTGGTTGAATTGACCCAGTCATGCTGCCATCTATGCATAGCGTCATCCACTAACTGAACAGGACTGGGGAGATCCATTCCCCTCCTTGTGTCATGTTTCCTCCTCTCTACATCCACTACTAGCCTCAGGGGCATCATCCCCGCAATCACCAATGCTGCATCAGTAGACACCGTGCGAAAGGCAGAAATCACCCTGAGAGCTGATCTCCTGTAGGCCGTTTCTATACCTGCTCTATAGGTCCTCTTATCCATGGCCCCGGCCCATATAGGGGCCGCATATATAGCGATCGAAGTCACTACCTTCATCAGTAACCGCCTCCTCTCCTGTTTTGGGCCTCCAAGGTTAGGCATTAATCGGGCAAGTGCACATGATGTCGCCGCACACTTTCCACCGACGTACATCAGGTGTTCCCTAAACGTGAGCCTGTTATCAATCATTACTCCCAGATATTTAATCGCCTGCTTTGATGTTATGCGCTGGTCGCCTACTGTTAGTGTAATAAATTCCATCTTCTTCCTACTGCTTACAAGTAGTACATCCGTCTTGTGATCAGCAAGTTTGAGACCTATTCCCGTGATCCAGTTCCTGACCATACCAACCGCAGTGTTACATGTTCTCACTAATTCATCTAAATGTTTTCCCCTTATCACCAGGGCAATATCGTCCGCAAAACCAATGATCTGTGTACCTCTAGGGAATCTAAGCCCCAGTACACCATCATACATGACATTCCATAGTATTGGGCCCAGCACGGAACCTTGCGGGACCCCCGCCGATACCGCATATGTCTTCCTGCCATCATCTGTGTCATATAAGAGCACTCTATCCTTAAAGTAGTCCTTAATAAGTTCCAACAAGTAGTTCGGTACATCCTTTCCATCTAGGGCTGTTAAAGTGGCATCCCAATCCGCAGAGTTGAATGCGTTCTTGACGTCCAGGGTGATGATAGCGCAGTACTCCTTATCGCCCTCCAGCCAGCGCTCACCACTGATAGCATCCTTTGCTATTGTCATAGCCATCTCTATTGCATCTATTGTGGAACGGGCTTTTCGGAAACCAAATTGGCGATCCGACAAGCCTTCTGCCCCCAGGAATGCTTCCAGTCTCCTACAAATTATCCTCTCCAAAAGTTTTCCAGCTGTGTCGATCATACAGAGCGGGCGGTAGCCCGATGCATCCTGCGCGTTGTTACCCTTCGGAATTAGAACCAGTCTCTGTCTCTTCCATATCCTAGGGAACGTCCTCTCCTGAATACAAGCATTAAAAACTTGTCTAAACAGCTCAGTATTACTTTCAATGGCCGCCTTAAGCGCAATGTTTGGGATCCCGTCGATCCCCGGTGCTTTGTTAAGTTTCATTTCCCCACAGACTGATTCCAATTCCTGCGTGCTGACTTCTGGGATTTCCTCCGGTGACCGTATATCCCGAACGCAGTATGTAATTTCGGCTTTGCGCGGAAAAAGGTCCGCAACGATTGATTGCAGCTTAGCTGCACATGACGTTGCTGGTGGTCGGAAGCAGTTCAGCTTTCTCATCACCACCTTATATCCAGTTCCCCAGGGATTCTCGTCCACATCGGCGCACATTTCCCTGTAGCATCTTCTCTTGCTGAGCGCAATGGCCCCATTAAGGCTGGTCCTACACCTTCTATATCTTTCACGCAGTTCTGCAAATTCATCCCGGCCTCTGGCCCTTTGGAATAGCCGCCGTGCGCGGTTGCATTTACGCCTCAGATCCGCTATATCCGCGTTCCACCAGTAGACGTGTTTCTTCCCAGACATATTACGCCTCCTTGCCATAGAAACGTTGCAAGCCTCCGTTATGGAGCGCATAAGTTCCGTCGCCTTGTCATTCGCGTTCCCGAATAACCGAATATCCTCCAATGCGAGGACAAAGGTTTCCCTGTCAAAGGTGGAGTCCTTCCAAAGAGGGTTCGGCGGTGCGGCAGGAACGTTGTGTCCCGTAGAGCGTTCCCGGATCTCAAAAATGATAGCGTGATGATCGCTATGTGTGTAGATGTCAGACACCAACCAGGTAGATGAGGTCGCCAGTGAGTCGCTGACGAATGTCAGGTCAATTTTAGAGCAGCGTCCATTTCTCGAGAATGTATCCCTATCACCACTATTAAGTAAAACAACATCCAATGTTGCAAGTGCGTCGAGTAGGCATTCTCCTCTTGGATTAGTGAATGCCGAGCCCCATTCAACAGCCCAAGCATTGAAATCCCCTGCAATTACCACAGGTCTCACGTGCCTTGCTTCCTTAACGATGTCATCTATTCTGCGTCTATAGTCTTCTATTGATAGGCTAGGGGGAAGATAACAGCTGAAGAAATGTACCCCATTAACGGTGCATTTCACAAAGCTCTCCCACCTGCCGTCGACATTTCCCATTGGGAATTTACCACAGGACCACATCGAAGCCCTATTGCATTTGCTGACTATCCAACGCTGGTTTTCAGTTGCTCTGTAGTGCTCGCTCAGTACTGCCAAGTCTATCCTCTGCTCCCGCACCGTCTGTTTAAGTAGCTCCTGCGCCGCTTCGCAATGGTTCAAGTTCAACTGCAGGACTCTCATTTACCTGAGTATGTCAACTTCCGTCGTGCCGCTAGATAGTGTGTGCACTTATGTCCTCCCGTGATATGCTTCGCGTCCGCGTCCGGATCGCCTCTACAAAGAAGGCAGTGAGGGTCACGGTCGCAAGCCTTGGCAATGTGACCTTGCCCTCCGCATTTGAAGCAGTGTTTGGACCAGTCACTATTACTGCTACACTTTCCTGCTACATGCCCGAACTGCAAGCACTTGTAACATCTCCTTGGGGTTACCTTTCTCAGTAAGCGGCAAACTGTCCACCCTACACGCAGTTTACCAACTTCCTCTGCCCTGCCTGCCAGCTTCATAGGGATTGCGATTACCGCCGTCCTAGTACCTCCTGGAACGTTCCTGATCGTCTTGAGAGCCGACGGTTGTATTTCCCCGATTTGGTCCCTCCATGCGGCGATTATTTCCTCCTCAGTTGTTACTTCATCCAGGTATCTGAGTTCGAATGTAGCCTCCTCAGTTATTGTTCTGACCTCTATCTCTTCGGCCAATAAGCTCCTTAGCTTAGAACGGTGCATCTCCGTAGCCACCTCTGCCGATCTTCTAAACTCCAGAAGGATTTCGCCCCTTTGTGTCTTCTTCACAAGCTGGACATCCTCGCCAACTGATTTAAGCTCCGGGGCATGATATTTGGTATGTGTGCGCCTGTATGTGTGTCCGTATGTCTATGCAATTATTTTCTCTTTAAGTTGTCATACATACCACCAAGTGTGACTAGATGTTCGGCATGCGTTTATTATTATTATTGTTATTCATGTTGTTGTTGCATGATGTACTTATTATTATTTATTGTTGTTGGTGTTGTTATTAAACAGTTTTAAATATTTCTTTGTTTTTCATTTCATTTCTTTTCTTTTTTTTTTGACATACACGAACACACAATAACTTAAATTCACTCTCAAAGGAGTACTTTTTTACGTTTAGAGGACGCATACACCAATACCAACACCACAATACATGTAAACATTTAAACAGGGGTACTGTAATGAGAGAAAAGGGCATAAGCAATGAATACATGGAAATAAAAGAGATTCACACGCACACACACATGTACTTACAATATGATTTACAGAAGAGAAAAAGGGTTCTTGTTGTTATTGCTCTTCTTGATTGTTTGTTGGTGCTGTGTTGTTATTGTTATTGGCAGCATAACGACGCTTGATGGCAAATGAATGATGATAGTGAGGGAGTGCATGCATAAATGAATGAGCGACTGAATGAATGAGCGAGTGAATGTACTCAATGAATTGCTAGTTATGTCACGTTCTATAGTCAATTTTGTTGTTGCTGTTGTTTTTTTTTCTTTGAGTATTTCTTTATTGTATTTTTTGTTTTTGTTTCGTTTGTTTGTTTTTTTCATTAATAATTGCGGTATTGTTAAATTGTAAGTGAAAGTGTGAGGTTATGTACGTATGCGTATGTATGCTCTTCTTGTATACAAAAGCAAGAGAAGACTTCTTTTATAAACACGTACTAATTTTTATAGGTGTGCGCTTGCAACACATACATACTTATATACATACAAACACGTTTAACTGAAATCCTTTTATAAAATAATTGACATGATGACGGTTCTGTTGTTGTTGTTGTAGTTTATTGTAATGTTGGTGTTGCTGCTGACAATGACGCCTGATGATCATGGTAATGGTGTTGATGGCATCATCATTGCCAATGTGGTAATGGTCCTCGTGTTGTTTGAAAAGAATATCAATGAGGGTGTATGCCATTGTTGTTGTTGTCGTCTTCATTGCTGAAGTGTTTTGTAATAAGGAAATGATGATTGAAAACATTTATTTAAACAAACAAATACATGGTTTTTAAATAAAAGAAAAAAAATCACTTCCTTTTCTAAATATTGGGTTGAAGGAAAAGTGATTTCGTTGGTTAGGTTAGTCACAAGCAAGTAAGTTACAAACAAATTCATTATGTTACCTAGTGTCAGGTAAGCCCCCTTGTCATGATACTATTACGAAAATGTAAAATCTAGATGCTGGTGTTTTGCTTTTACATCGTTTAATATTAAAATTATAAACAAAAGCTACAAAAGTAAAACAATGCAGTAAACAAACCTGTTTACAAACACGAACAAAACAAAAAATTGGAAAAAATATTTCTTTTGACGACTTCCTCTCAGTAGAGTTCTGGCAAAAACTCAGAGAAAACTTGCTCAATCTGTTGTTAGGAGTCGACTATAAATTTTGCCACTCATGTATAAAATTAATACACACAACATAAGTGGTGTGAGAAAGTAGGTCGTAATACTGTCTGAAAGGAAAGTAAAGTAAAGTAAGGATACCAATGGTCCGAATTTAGCCTTAGTGTTGACGATCATATGGAATAATCGCCAGTGTAGTAAGTAGTGTGTTGCCTTAGTAAATGAGAACTCAAAAGTATTGTTGCGAAAATGAAAAATGCAGATACTGATGTTTTGCTTTTACAACGCTTAACATAAAAATTATAACAACAAACAAATCTGTTTACAAGTTATCGTACTGCTTAATATAACAACAAACACCAGCATAAAAAATGGTAAACAAAAGGAAACAAAAATATACCAAACTAGAGATGAGCGATATTTTCAAAACTGTGATTTAATTACGATGATAATTCACTGGTAACTACAGTGATTGAAATTGCCAAATAACAGTTACTAATAATGTCGTTGTTTCAAAATTGTTACGTACTCAAATTTATTTCATTTTATTTTGAGCGAGGCAGAATTACTATTAGATGATGCTGATTATTTATTTTTGTCTTTTATACATGAACTTTCTGTGAAACTTAATTGTCAAACTTCATATAAAAAAAAATTACATTAAAAATAATAACATTGATGACACCACTTTGATTTTATTTAGTAGTCTTTTCGTAGTATGTATCTAGTTGTCTCTTTCTTACGACTTAATAAAATACGTTATTGTCATTGTGATCACAATCACTGTTTTAAAAAATCACGTTCACTGAGAACAACGTTCTTCAAAAATCACTGGATCGCTCATCTCTAATACACTACAATAATAAACGTTAACTAGATGTCTACATTTATAGAGATTTCGAGAAGGCAAAGTTGTGAACGTTAGGCTTCAAGAACACTCATCAGACTGTTTACTTTGCCATATAAAAGGCAAGGCAAAGCAGGCGACTGAGCTAGTAAAGTTCAGTCAGTTTTGTGTGAATACGTGTTGTGTTTGAAGAGAGTAATCGTGGTTTGAAGACCTCTCTTACATAGACTGTTCAAGGCAGCTTCTGCAGTAATGCTGGTGGGGCAAACCAAGCTTGTGTGCAATATTGCCAATAGCACAGTGTCCCATTAGAATTCCTGTTAGAGTGCGATTCGTTCTCTTGTCGAACTCAATTACAGTCAACCCTCCTATAACGCGGTGAGTGCATACCGCGTTGTATGGAAAACCGCGCTATAAGAAACTCGGATTTAACCATACAAACCAGGCTAATTCGTAGCGCGTTCTATGAAAACCGTCTTCCGCGTTGTATGAAAACAGCGCTATAAGAAACTCGGAAGTAGTACAAATCCCATCATTTGTACCGTGTTATATGGAAACCAAGAAATACAAAAGGCAAGATAAAAATTATAAATTATTTTTATTGAATTATGTACTGTGAAAGAGCTCTGAGATGACAGAAATCGATGTTGTAGACGGCTATTTTACGGGATATTAAACCCTCTTACAATATTTAGTTACTACCGTCATTCACAGGCTATGCGGAAGGAACTTATGGGATGTTGTTGAACGGAAACCGCGCAGTAGGAAAAAAGTAGGAGGACTGTCGCTATTTCAGTTCCGCGTTATGTGGAAACCGCGTTATATGGAAGCCGCTTTCTCAGAGTAGCGCGTTTTAGAAGGGTTGTCGAAATTTCAGCCCCGCGTTATATGAAAACCACGTTCTGAGAGTACAGCGTTATAGGAGGGTTGACTGTAGGCCCTTGGTTTATGTGCTGTCCACACAGAATTTTTGAAATTCGGCAACCAGGTATGTTGAACCACCAACGGTTTGTTGAATTCCGTGATGCTCTTTCCAAATTGAAAAATAATGGGGGCACTTGAAGGGGCCCTGTATTGTCTCTTCGTCAGAAATCTCCGTTCCCTTATTCCCCTCTGTCGTCTTCTCTTTCTCAGACATCTCCGATCGCTTCTGTGCCAGTTTGTTCGCCTTTTCGTTTCCCTTCTATGCCATAGTAGCCTGACATCCAGTAGAGACGGGTGTTGTGCCGATGTATACGGTGTAGAGAGCCATCTTCAGACGGCATTTGATTTGACGAGGTGCGATACTAGCGCTTTGATTGCTGCTTCACTGCCCAGACATATGATGAATTTCGAAGTAGGTGGATAGATACCCGGTTTCAATCATATGTACGACTTGTTCATTGGCAAAAATCTGTGCCTGTAATACGCCGGCTTGGTTAGGCAATCTGTATGACCGGTTCAGTGCTAGTTTATCTGAATAGATCCCAAATCCACTTTCACGTTCCATTGAGCCATTGGTGAAGATCGTTATATAACCGTCACCAAAGACGGCTTCAGCAACCCATTTTTTCCCGCATGGGTTTGTGAGTTTTGTATGTTCTTTCCAAAACGGTCTCTTGTTTTCGAAAAGACAATTTTACACACCCAATATGGCAGTGCATTTGAATATCTTCCTCTCGTATACTTAATTGCACAAATATTTTCAAAATTATTTCAAAATTTTTAAAAGATTTTCTTTTATTTTTTAATTGTTGTCGTTTTGATTTATTGTTGATTGCATGTCTTAAAATACACGAGAAATGAATAAATTTATGCGATTTGTAAACAAAAGATTTTGAATATTTTAAATGCATAATTTATGGCAATTTGAACAAATTTTTCAATTGCCTAAGAAAACATTGGCTATTCTTCTTAGAAATGTCAGCGGGATGCTGAAGTTATGAAGTAAAAATTGTTCTTCAAACTGTTTTATTCAAAAGGTTGCTGCAAAACATGCTTTTAAGAAATATTCCTAATTTACATCACGCTTAAAAGGATTTCATGTTAATTAAAAAAACAAAACAAATCTACAATCATGTGTGAGAGGTATTTTAATCAATCAAGATAAGATGGAAAGGGTTGGAGTATGATTTAAACTGCTTTAAAATGTTATCAGGACGTGATTATTACTTGTACAAACGGAACTCCTTATGCTAATATTTATTTTGCTTTGCTCCAACTTCAATTATTCGAGTTTTTTTTCTGCTTTGCATGTGATTAGTCGATGAAAATTTTTTTATAAGAGCATAAAAGTCCACTTCATAAATCAGTTAAAATTCGAAAAAATTTATAAAATTGCGGTTCTCGAGCATATTAGTCTAAATAGCTATTAGACCAAGGATTCCATAACAGTTTTTGTTAAGTTCGGGTAACCTTTCGAACGGGAGATATAGCCCACGAAGTTAATTATTTTTATTAAATGAGCAAAAGAGAATATCTGATAAAAATCTGATAAAACATTCAACTAGTAAGTGAAATGAACCTAGTGGGTTGGATAGCCATAAGTTCAAGAATTCCACAACAGGTTTCCTTACGCAGGAGCGTTACTAAGAACCGAAGAAATAGGCGTCTAAGATAATTGTTTTTATCAAATGATAAAAATTTTTTTATAAGAGCATAAAAGTCCACTTCATAAATCAGTTAAAATTCGAAAAAATTTATAAAATTGCGGTTCTCGAGCTTATTGGTCTAAATAGCTATTAGACCAAGGATTCCATAACAGTTTTTGTTAAGTTCGGGTAACCTTTCGAACGGGAGATATAGCCCACGAAGTTAATTATTTTTATTAAATGAGCAAAAGAGAATATCTGATAAAAATCTGATAAAACATTCAACTAGTAAGTGAAATGAACCTAGTGGGTTGGATAGCCATAAGTTCAAGAATTCCACAACAGGTTTCCTTACGCAGGAGCGTTACTAAGAACCGAAGAAATAGGCGTCTAAGATAATTGTTTTTATCAAATGAGCCACAAAAAGTTTTCTATATAAACGAGGCAAAAGGAGGCAAAGTTATGACTTGCACTTTTTTTCGATGGCTTCCATTTTTCTGACTTTTATTTTTCGGTTGATGATTTCAATTTTGTTTCGTAGATGACGCATTCTTTTTTGTCAATGACTTAAATTTTTTTGATCGAAGACTTGCATTTGTTGGTCAACGGCCAACAAAAAAAAGCAGGCCGATGAATTGCATTTTTTGATTCGACAACTAGAATTTTTCTTGGTCGACTTGCATTTGTTGGTTCTATGACTAGAATTTTTAGGGCAGATGACTTGCATTTTTTGGTCGATGACTTGCGTCTTTTGATTTTTTTTTTCGCGGGAAGGAGGGAAAATGCTATATGCATTCATGATGGTCGTCACCAGACATGATATGTCGGATTCTCCCACTGGGTATACCGACTAAAAACCCGCCTTGTCTCCTCACCGGGGAATCATTCTACCTCGGAACCACAGTTGTATTACTTCGAGGTGGACCCCTTTTCTGGCATATGTTCCAGTTCCGTCGTCGTCAGCCTGCGTACAGGCTCCGCTCTATTCTCAGGCTGCTGCGTCTAGATCAAATTTCCTCCTTCGCAGGACGTGCTCTACAAAGTGTTTTACTGCGTTCCAGCTCTCTTTACTGTTTATCATTTTCAGCACGACGTTTGTAGGGCTGTTGGCTTTTGGGCCAACGACAACAGCTGAAGAAAATGTGTTCGAAATCATCTAACGTTTCTTTCTCTGCGATAGATACAGTATGTACTATGATACAGGTTATGTAGTAGTCTACTTCGCCGTTTTTTCTGTTTTTCCACACTTGCAACTCGGGAATCAATTTATATGTCCACCTTCCATGCTGTTCATTTTCCAAGCGAAATTGCCATTTTAGGAAGACTTCGTGCTTTTTAGCTTCTATGCTCTGTGATTGAGTCTTACTTTGGCTGGCGTTGAAGATCATCCGGCGCTCATATGCTTGTAAGTCTATGGGAACCATTCCGGCTATAACTAGGACAGCTTGTGTCGATACTGTGCGATACGAGGATGTCACTCGTAGTGCAGCTTTTCTCTGCGCAGACAGTAGTTTTCTAGCCCTGATCCGGGTTTCCAAAGTAGTAGAACAGATTTCAGACCCATAGAGGAGTATGTTATTTCCAGCCTCCATGAGTAGCTTCCTCTTACTTGGGAGCGGTCCACCAATGTTTGCCATCAGTCTACTTAGTTGAGTTGTTATTCTAGCTGCTCTTGCTGTTGCATACTCTATCTGCTCTGAGTAGGTCAGTTTCGAGTCCAGTCTAACTATTCTTCGTGGAAATAACTAAGTCGCCTATGTTGATTTCGATCTCGATAGGAATTTGTCGTCTGGTTAGTAGAAGCAGCTCGGTTTTATGCATGGCCAGCTGTAGGCCGTGAGATTCTAACCAGTGCTTAGTCCGCATCATGACTTGTCGTAATCTGCGTTGGACTTCATCTGTGCTTCTGCCCCTAATGACTGCTGCGATGTCGTCTGCGTATTCGACTAGGAAAGTATCCTCCGGCATCTCTATTCATAGGATTTCATCGTAAGTCGCGTTCCAGAGATCTGGTCCCAATATGGACCCCTGCGCCGCTCTGGAAGTGACCTGCCTTCTTCTTGGCCCTTGGTTTGTGTCGTATATCAGCACTCTATTCCTTCGGTAGTCCTTAATAACTCTCATCAAATACGCTGGAAAGTTGTCTCCAAGGCCTCTATTACATCTGTCCACCTCAGACTGTTGAAGGCGTTTTTCATGTCTAAGGTCGCCAGGAGTGCATTCTTTGGTGGATGACTTGCATTTTTTGTTCGATGACATGCATTTTTTATATAGAACACTCTTTTTTGTTCATTTCAGAATAATAATTAGCTTTATTGCCAGAATAAAGCTCGACCGCAAGAAAAACTGATTTGGAGTCCTTGACACCATGGCTATTCATATTCTAGGCTTGAAAGCCGAACGTTTTTAATTTTTTTTAGTATTTTATCCGGTTTATGCAGGGCATATTTGGAAAAAGGAGATAACTTTCATAGCTAACTTCCCACACATAATTTCAATTATTTCATAAAATTCCATGGTTCATGGCTGTTCCTCTGCGAAACTAGTGGCCAGGTTGAAATGCGATTTTGCAAACAGTTTGAAGGTCATACAATAATGTTTCTACTTATGTAACATGTGACTAGTCATGGGGGTGTGTATGTAATAGAGGTTATGTGATGTTCTTAATTTAAATCAGAATCGCCATTTCTTGGTATGGCTATAATTGTTAAGGAAATGTTGCCAAAAGTACGTGATGGTTATAATGTAACGATGACTTATTTTTTTGTGTTCCTTATGTACAATAACAAACAAGCCTGCTACTAATGGCTGTGTGAATTCTAGTGCATTCCAATGTATGTAGAAGAAATAATTACAGTAAACGGTATATGTTGCGTATGAGTAATATTGGAACTTTTGATCAAATTAATCATACGCACTGTAACAGAATTTTCTAACTACTGATTATTGTACAAAGAACTTATGGTATATATTTTTCTTGTCTTATTTTTATGGAAAAAAGAATTTAAAATTCAAAATTAAAAAAAGAGATTTAAAATTTTATTTGCAAGTTACATATAAGTATGTAAGAATAGTATGTTGGATTACTGTGTGATCAACTCGATTATGATTTTGCTGCTTTTAACATTTCGACGACCAAACATTTTCTGCTGAAGCGAATTAACCTTTTGTTTTGTTTTAATAATCTGTGGCCTAATAGTAGTGACGAAAAAAAATTGCCCTCCTGGTTATCCTCTAAGTCCCCCATTTCGCTTGGCAAATATAGTTGCCTATGATTTGAGCGCAAACTTTTTATCCCAAATTATTAATTTTTAGACATGATTTAAAAACAGTATTTTTTATTAAAAATATAGAGTAAAATACAATAAATCTTAAAAATGTATAATTAGTGTTGTTAGTAATAGTTTCCAAAGCAATCACGGGATGTAGTGAAACAAATAAACACATTGCATTGAACGCAAAACACATTTAAGCGATTATATTTTTTTTATAGGAAGCACAATGAAAGCAGCGTTTCCAACATTCACTCTCTTCCATTTTATGAAGAGATTTGGACTTACTTATAAAATTAGTTCAAATTTGGTTGACGCTGAAAAGGCACGTTTTCTTGAATTAAAGAAACTTATCAGTTCTTTGGCTAAAGGTGCTCGAAATTCAATTGAAGTCACATTGATTGAGGAACTATTAGCCAATATGAGTTTCTTATATATTATATAACTATTATGAACACATAGCTCAAATAGGTCGAAGAACAATTGCAACTTACTTTTGCGATAGTACTCATAATAAGCTTTCTTTTGGTCCATTAGATCAACGCCTCCCATTCCTTTGTTGTAGTGCTGTATAATCAGAGGTCAAGCAACATCTATATCAATATCGATTTTATTAGCTTGTCCAGCAACAGGTCGCTTGACCTTGATTACCTCAGTTGGGTCAATAAAATTTGAGGAGAGGTAGATACCACGATTGTCCATCCATTTGACGACGGAAATGCTTCCTGACATGAAGTAACTTATGTCCCCTCTTGTCATTTCTTTATCCGCCGGAAAATTCTTCGGTATGTGCTTTCTGCTACATCGCCATTATTTCATTTTGCTGAAGAATGTGTATTAAGTTTAGACTTGTAAAGAAATTATCCAAGTAAACTTCAACCCCTTTTTTTTCAGTGGCTTACATAACTGCAGGACGACAGCTTCGCCAAGACCGAGTTCAACAAATGGTTTTTTTCCTGTGTAAATATCAATCCAGTTTCTGACTCACATAAACACCATAGTTTGAATCCCCATGAAATAGGTTTGTCCTTCATATACGGTTTCATGGCATTATGTCCCTTAAACTTTACCATATGTTCATCAATTGAGAGTTTTTTGGAAAATTTATATGCGTCAAGCATAGCCTTGTTAATGTGCTCTATAATTGGACGGATTTTGTAGACACGGTCAGTAACATCAACCTTACTGTTGTCGAAAAAGTGAAGATTGGCTGTAGTTTCGTCAAATCGGTTCCGTGTCATGACTCCTGCAATCTGAGCTTGGTGAAATTTTGGATCAGTTGACCAATATTGACGTGTTGATGGGAGTTGCAATAAGCTCATACGTATGATAATACCCATATAAGCCTTAAACTCGGATACGGTTAAAGTGAACATACTCCCTTTTTGTATAGCTGCTCCACTATCATGAGACACAGGCGCGCTTAAAAAAGGTCAAATTTAATGACAATTTAGAGGTTTTAATTCTAGAGTTTTTAGGAATAATAATTTTCGTTTCAACCCATAGGCAAACATAATTGCCAAACATAAAATGACTATTTTTAGGCAGTTTGGAGTTTATCCAAAACTGTTCATTATATTTTTTTGATAGAAAAAGGCTAAATCCAAAACATTATTGACTCCCACCCCATTGTGCCCTATCTTTACCCTGTAGTAGCCCTCGGTATAAAGACCATTATTTGGCCAAATTTGGAGCCTCGTAGAGTACAAGGGGAGCCAGCTAGGGGTTTGCACTCAACTACATTTTTGTAGTTCTTGTTCTTCTATAAAACATTCTCTGGCATATTTGCTCTATCTGTAACCTGTACAAATATATAAGCCAAAACCCCGGGCAAGCATACTTGCCTATGGTCGTCAAAGGGTTAAATAAGAGGTCCCACTTAGCATTTAGGCCCATTTTTATATCACAATCCATATACAATCGGGTGATCACACATTTCTTAGAGGAAATCAAGCTTTCTATTGCAGCAATTTTCATATGAGGGAGCTGAGTCAAGGATGTTAGAAAGTGAGAAGTCAAAAACCTTTGTCTTTTCATAACTAGAGCAGGACCTTGACGCTCGAGGTGAAAGATAGTTTATACTTTCTCCGTAGACAGATCCAAAGCTCCAGAATGCCGAGGAATAACGATACCCTGTTACATGGCGGAGATTGCTAGCTCCGTACCGATCAGCTCATTAGCAATGCAATTTCCTGTGATATCCCTATGTTTCAGAACATATATAAGAGTTACCTTTGAATGATCCGAAATTTCCCAGAGAAATCCTCGGAATTCATGGATAAGGAAACACGTTGAACTATGTTCGTTAGGAAACTAATTGCAGTCTGGCTATCCGAGTAACTCCACAGATTTTCAGCAAAAATCTTGCTACCTAACAAGCATTGCGTTATTTTCAGACTAACCATGAATTCTGCCTGAAATATTCTGTTGCGGTCGGGCAGCCTATAAGAAATTAAATTTTGGGAGCCTCCTCGAATGTTATGTTCAGAATGTTGTTTCGGTTTCGATTAGCTTAGTGGGTTAGCTTAGTGGGCAGCTTAGTGGGTAGCTTGCTGTTCACAGGCAAGTTCACATATGGCCCATTGTGTTACCCACTGTGAGGTCAGCCCTCTTGCCAAGAGCCGTTAGTGGTGGAGCCACCCAGAGCTGTGGGTGAAAACGTCCAGTTCCCTTGGTAGCACTTTCGATACCATGTCCAGATTTTTAAACATTCTGTCGCCCAAAAACCGATGACGCTTGTTCTGAAGGACAAGGCACTCGCTTAAAAGGTGTTGTACCGATTTCGTTTCCTCCACAAGAGGAAATCCTGCAGTAATCCTATTTTATTTAATTTTAATTTTTTTATAATTTTTGAGTTCTAAAATACAAGTATTTTGTTTCTGAATATTTATTTTTATGCATTCCACTTTATTTTCATTCATTTTCTATTTGCTTAAGAAATAAATGAAAATAAAATAACGTACAGTTTACCCACTTACCACTGCTGACACTGTGCTGTATTCTCTCCTCCCGTTTCCCATAACCATTCTCATTCTCATTCGCCGTGTATTATAATTATATTTACTTAAACAATACATTTAAAGGATATTTATACTGCAATTCCTGTTTTGCTTCGTTTATTTTTATATCTTTTCACCTGGTTTTTCTGTTTTGTTTCTATTTTCTTTCAGTTCTTTTCTTTTATAAAATTTCGCACTTTGCATTGTAAAGTGAGTGCAAAAAAAAGAAGGAAAACAAAACAACTAAAACTGAAACGTAAACAGAGAGACCCCTCGCCCCTGCCATCTATAGTATTTGGGAATTCTGGCACTCTTTTCAATACCTCTTGTGCCATGGCGGGCTTAAGTTTATGATGTACATTGTCATCCATGTTGTTACTGACAATACAATTTCCCTTGAGGATACACCAACGACGACCTGAATGTAAAATACTATGAAATTAAATTGCATTGCATTCGTTATTGTACCAGTTTGAATGCGACTTTACGTTTCTCTTTTTTCTGTTTTTCATTTTCTTGGGCTCTTCCAAGCATATTACAAGTGTAGTATGAGTACGAATATTAAATCCAGGCGACACAAAGTAACGCTAAAGAGGTTAAGATAAGTGTGCTGTGAAGTGCAGTGTTGGTGTATGCCACTGGTGGAATGAAGTAGAATAATGTGGAGCGTATATAAAACGCTGGGAGACCCAACAAAAGTAACACAAGAATTAAAGTGAAGTGAAAATTGTAAGAACACACTAGAAATAAGGGAGTGAGTGTGTCTGAAAGAAATAAAGCCTACAAAGACAAAAAAACAAAACAAATTATAAGAAGGAGTCAAGTGCTTAACTGTTAAGACAAAGGCCATAAGGAATATGAAAATAAAAAAGAAAATAAATAAGAAATGTTTTCGGATTTATGAATAGTTCAGTAGAAACGGTAAGCACCGACCGTAGTAAATAGTTGTTGTAAGGTTTCTCAAATCATAGGATAATGCGAAAAATTTTGTAAATCAAATTGAAACCAATTCTCCTAAAGAGATTCTACCGCGATACCTTCGACAGCAATTATTAACCGTAGAGCGAGCTTTTTATAGAGGTATAGAACTTTAAGTTGGCATTACTTTTCAAGATGACGACCGATTTAACAGCTGTCAAGTGATTTATTCTCAGTTTGGTTTGGCAATTCATCATGAATAGACTCACGCCTGAGCAACGCTTGCAAATAGTGCAATTTTATTTCGAAAATAATGTTTCTGTGCGGAAAACGTATCGCGCACTACGTCCATTTTATCGTCGACAAAATCGTCCATCAGAGCAGTTAATTCGATTAACCATGGAACGTTTTCGCACCACGTTTACTCTTATTGATAACTCGCATCCCCAGAGACGCTGTACGGTGCATACAGAAGAAGCTATTGCTGCTGTAGAGCGTAGCATTGAGGAAGACCCGAATGAGTCCATCCGCCATCGAGCACAGGAATTGGATCAGTGTCCATCCACTTTATGGAAGATTTTGGGGAAGGATCTTGGTTTGTGTGCTTACAAAATCCAACTCGTGCAAGATTTGAAGCCAAACGATCATCAAGTAAGGCGTAGATTCGTCGAATGGGCCCAAAACGAGATTACCGTTGTTCCCGATTTTCATAAGCGAATTTTGTTTAGCGATGAAGCGCACTTCTGGTTGAATGGCTACGTCAACAAACAAAACTGCCGCATTTGGAGTGAAGGTAATCCTCAATTGACTGTTTGGTGCGCTTTATGGACTGGTGGAATCATTGGTCCGTACTTTTTCAAAAACGATGGTGGCCAGAACGTTACAGTCAATGGTGATCGGTATAGAGCCATGATTACTAACTTTTTCATTCCTGAATTGAATAACCATGATGTCCAGGAGATGTGGTTTCAACAAGACGGCGCAACATGTCACACAGCTCGTGCCACAATAGATTTATTGAAAGACACGTTTGGTGACCGCCTAATTTCACGTTTTGGACCTGTGAATTGGTCTCCAAGATCTTGTGATTTAACACCGCTAGACTACTTTTTGTGGGACTATGTAAAGTCATTGGTCTATGCGGTAAAGCCACAAACGCTTGACCATTTGGAAGACAACATTCGCCGTATTATTGCCGATATACGGCCACAAATGTTGGAAAAAGTCATCGAAAATTGGACGTCCAGACTGGACTACATCCGCGCCAGCCGTGGCGGTCATATGCCAGAAATCATATTTAAAATGTAATGCCACAAGATTATCTTTCGGATAAATAAAATTCATGTCAATCGAATAATCCATCGTTGTTTTATTGCAACTTAAACTTCTATACCTCTATAAAAAACACCCTTTAGAAGCACGTCTTATGAACTGAAGTAAGTATTGGCAGCAACAAATATGACAACATGATGATTATCGCCAAAGATGGTACTACTTGGAACAGAACAAACTGCCTTTATTAGTTTGGGATAAAAAAATATTACCAATTTTCACGTAGATTGCTAGCAGCTGTTTCCTGAAATGTTGTAGAGTCTTTCTTACTGCTCTTCTCATATTTATCTCACGTGAAAAATGTGGTTCGTCCCATGTTTTATTACAGATGATAATATTTCGGTGAGCTACATACGTACGTATCAGATGACAGAATCATTCGCTTTGATAATGATATATTTACACCTATTACGCCTTTTCGAAAAATGAGCTGAAAATCTTGCAGCCTTTAATAATCATGCTTAAGGCCTTTTTTTGAAATTCGAATGAAAAGAATTTTTTTTTTTTTAAAAATATATTTATCTTAATTTTTTGTTAGAAAATTTTAACCATTTTCATAAAACTTTTATCACACAACTTGTAGTTTTATGTAAGAAATAATGCTGTATAAATAGTTTAGGATTAGCTGTCATACTTTCAGAGCAGCCCATATATCCTTTTTTTATATTTTCAAAAATTTAATTTTTTGTTCGCCTAAAAGGTTAGAAAATTAAAGAAAATATATTTAAATAATGATGCTTATGTTTTTATGTTCCTTTTTGGTATATTTTCATCTCAAATTAAAGTTTTTAGCAACAGAATTCAAAAACTTTTCAGTTTTATTGTGGAATTTGAAAATTACCTCCAGCGATTTTAATTGAAATTTGATACTTAATCAAATCAAAAAGAGAGCTTTGTTATTGTTTTTTACCACACATGACGTTGACAACAAATATTTCTAACGAATCACAAGAATGGTTTGTACCATCAGGTTTTAGCCAGCCCTCAACTGAGAGTGTTACGGATGAGAGTGACAATAAGCTATCCTATCTAAGCAATTGGAAACTTATAAATCGCCACAGAGCAGGGTGCTCAAGCTGACATGAATGCTTGATTTTTATGTACATCATGTCCAAAATTTTGGCGTAAATTTCATAAAAGTGGTAATAAAATGTTAGAATATAAAATGGTTTTATCAAAATGAATTAAAATAAATAAAAATATTAAATTTTTTTAACAAAATCTATCAATAATCGTGACAATTCCATGTACTACAAGTATGTATCAAAAGTGATACATAAGCTAGAATTATGACGTTTTTTAAGGCTCGATCTACTGTTAAAGTAGCTATGAGCTGACTATTAAGCACTAACAAGTCGCCGTAGTCTAGTAAGCAGTGTGTTGGCTTATTAGACGTAAAGCCACGGTTCAAACCCCAGTTCAGACATCAAAACGAAATTTAAAAACTATTTCTTCGGCGTCCTCCTCTCAGCAGATTTCTGGCAAAAACTCTGAGAGTAAATAAAGTTGCCATGAAAAGTTTCCCAAAAAAATTTGTCGTTGGGGATCGACTTTAAAATGTAGGTCCCGCCACTCATGTTTGATGCAAAAATTTTACATAAGATGAGCTCTATGAGCTTCTCAACGACAATAACGTTGTGTAGCGTATTAACAGTCAGCAGCTGTGCTGGCTCGGTCATGTCATTTGAATGGAGAAGGATGTTCCGGAGAGACTAGTATTTAATGAGGGTATTTGCGGAAGTCAGCGAAGAGAAGAAGACCTTGTTTGCATTGGAGGTAACAAATCGAGGAAGCCTTGTAATCGATTGTTGTGACCAACTGGCGAAGGAGCGCAAGAAGCAGAAGCGTATGATGTGTATGTGTTAAGGCAGGTCGAAGTACGTTAATCGGGTTGTTAATGGCCAATTAAGTAAGAATTGTATTCGCCATGCGATTGTCGATTGTGTTAATAATAGATAGACGGCTTCTGAATGAAAGACGCACGACAAGTGTGCTTAAACTCCAAAGAGACAAGCTCAGTATTGTTGTCGGGATTATTACACGTCATTACATTATAAGAATGCATGCGAGCCTCATCTTGTATACCCTGCTTAAGATTATGAGCTCAACTATACGCAAACTATTCAGATATTCCGGTGAAGCTGCTAAGGTCAATTGGCATCAACTTCTGAAAAGTCTTCAATTCTAATACGGGAATCTTAACCTATCTTTTGACATAATAATGATTACGAATGCGTGTAATGATGACTACTTGCAGCCGCTCTAAATCAATCTCACTGGTCGATGATTTGTTATTTAATGCTGAACTGGTAGAGCCAACTTTAAAGTCCTTCTTAGTGTCATGAGGATCCAGAAACTCATTTTTATCCCTGACATTACTAAGAACGCTCTCATAAAAAATATCCTGGAAAACTCATTTCCCTCTACAAGTGTTAGGAAAAGTTTCCTTTTCTTTATTGTTTTGTCGATATCCAACTGAAATTGTGTTAGAGTTGCAGTGCATTCTGTTGTGTTTTATGTGTTGATAGCATACGGGCTATCCTAAGGTAAATCCATTGAAGGCCTTTGATTTAAAGAAACCTATCTTCCTGATGAAAAAGTATTGAATCTTCCCAAATTCCATTGTAACATCGTCCAACGAGCAATAGAGACTCACGGGGAGGATCAATGACTTGTATCATTAGTTTCCTTGCACGAGTCAACTCTCTCAGATGCCTATAAGGCCATAACAACTGTAAATGCCAATACCGATTCTGTTAGCAGAACGGCTTAAAAAATATGGCCAAAACTGAATGAAGGACGCACGGCTAGTGTGCTTAAAATCCAAAGAGGCAAGCTCAGTATGGTTGTCGGGATTATTACACGTCATTGTATTATAAGCACACATGCGACCGTGGCAAAGATTTATAGAGATTAATAAGAAGAGGAGACTGTTCTTCACCTACTGGGTACATGCTCTACACTATGTCGTAGGAGAAACAGGCATTTGGTTTCTCCTGCATACATGATCAGGAAAATCTGTCCTGCATTGCCACGGGACAAGAGAATAACGGCAAACTGTGGTATCACAATGGGCGGCTCTACGTGGTTTAAGTGTGTTCAGACCACATCAAAGGCTCCAAAAGGCTTCGGGAGGGGGGAATAAGGAAAAACTGTGGTATCTCAACGGGCCCTTTGTGACCTAAGTATGTCCATTCAAACTCCTTAAATGGACAACAGCCACTACCTACCTACCTACTATAAAAACTAGTTTGCAAGGACTGATCCTACGCTTGAAATCATATTTATTGGTAACGATGGAGTCAAGGTAAACAAATTTACTGACAACATTGAAAATTTAGTTACCGGCCGTAATTTGAGATCCAATATGCAGTATGACACAACTTGTCGATGACATATATTTCGGTGTGACTTCTTTTACTGGATTAGAATGGGCTCGGAAAGGGCTTGCAAACAAGGTAAAGTTTCTGGTCAATTTTTGCGGTCTTCAGAACGATCACTGTCTTGTTGTATTTAAGTTGACATGGAGCATCCACCCGTTAGATTGTTAAATAATACATGCACCGCAGACCAACAAACATATGTAGGTGACAGTCGTTGATTTGAATCCCTGGTAATATTGTGCATATTACCCTTGCCGTTCTTTCGTTATGGCTTGCTTGAAAAGTACCTTAGTATGTGAGCCGAACTTTTGAAACAAATTTTTTTATTAAGAATCCAATACTGCCAATACTTGATATTGAAGTCGCCGTAGTCTAGTAGGTAGTGTGTTGGCTTATTAGACGCAAAAGCCTGGGTTCAAGCCCCAGGCCAGGCATAAAAGACAAAATACAAAAAGCATTTTTTCGGCGACTTCGTCTCAGTAGATTTCTGGCAAAAACTCTGAGAGTAAATAAAAATTGTCACGAAAAGTTTCTCAATAAATAAAAATCTGTCATTTGAAGTCGACTTTAAACTGTAGGTCCCACCACTCATGTATAAAATTAACACACACAACATAAGTGGTGTGAGAAACTAGGACGTTGTACAATGGGTCAATTCGACCTCCGGGTACTGTACTTGTCTTAATTGACAAGTACACGTCCTCTAACCTAACCTAACCTAACCTAATACTTGATATTGTTACGGAAATGAAAAATCTAGATACTGGTGTTTTGCTTTTACATCGCTTAACATTGAAATTATAAACAAAAGCTACAAAAACAAAACAATGCAGTAAACAGACCTGTTTACAAATTATTGTACTGCTTAATATAACAGCAAAGACCAGTATAAAAAATGGTAAACAAGTAAACAAAAATAAACAAAGAACACTACAATAACAAATGTAAACAACGACGTTTACTTTTATAGAGTTTTCTAGAAGGCGAATTCATGTTTACTTTGCCATTTAAAATGCAAGGCAAAGCAAGCGACAGAGTCAGTAAAGCTTAGTAAGTCTTGTCTGAAGACACGGTGTGTTTGAAGAGAGTAATCGTGGTTGGAAGATCTCCGCTACACAGATCTGTCGAATAATTGTCTAATAATTGTTATTGTTTATGCAAAGGGTATAAACAGAGGAATAACAAAAAAAGGCAGTTGTTGTTGTTTATATAAAGTTGTGAACAGTGGCACACAGAATTGTGCGAATAATAAAGAATTTTAATTAAAACTAAACACAAATTTATTTTTATTTTTATTTGCAATCTACGAATTCATATTTTAAACGTTTTTGAAATGGTAGAAACGTAACAATATATTCTTACGACCAAGGTACATAGGGTACTTTAATGGTACTAGTATTGTGGAATGTTATGTTTCTTGTTTTAATTTGCAAAACACTAGAAGACTAAAGGTTCAACTGGTGGTTAAAAATTAAAACTATAGTGTAGAATTGGCCTATTAGACGACAGCATGTGGTTCAACCCCTGGCAAAAACTCTGAGAGTCAATACAATTGGCATGAAAAGTTTCTTAAATCTGTCATTTGGCATCGACTTTAAATTATGGGTCCAGCCACTCATATATAAAACAACACACTCAACATGGGTGGTGTGAGAAGCTATGTATGCTATAATACTAGGTTGTAATGACCAATTATGTACGTATGTATATTATTTCTTACAGGAATTACGAGAAAAAATAAATACTTTTGGAGATCCTAACATCCTGTCATTTAACTGTACCCACTAACCCTTCAATACCATTTATAGAGTACCTCTACCTTATTTTGGTCCTCCCATGAGAGATACATTCACCGATTACATTCATCAGGCAAATACAATAAATTTCTACAGAATTTACTTAAAACAATGCAACATAAAAGGCCATTAAAACGGATCTGGCCAGTGTTGTTAAAGAAAAATGTGAAAAAAAACAAAAAAACAAAAAAAAATTTTTGAAAAGAAGTCTGAAAAGCAAAGAATCAGAATCTGACATAAAGATTTGTATTGTTATGATTTCTTTCTACTTTTATTGTCCTTTTTATTGCAATTGCTTTTTTCTTTTCGTATTTCTTTTATTTTCTTAACATCGTAATAACGTTATAAAATGATTCTCTTTATTTTTCCCATACGAATGTTAATTTCTTTTGTGTCGTGGTCTTTTGTGGCAATTCATAATGGAATTTAAATAATTTTCATAAGAAAATATTTATTCTGCCATTCATTTCCTTATTTTCCTTATTATTCGGGACTGATGATGTTGATGTTGCATGGCAGGACATGATTGCTACTGACCAGTTGCCAAAAGGGGTGAAGAAAAAATTTCAAAGTAAGAGTATACAGCTTAGGTTACTAGTACAATGTGCCTCTAGTCGGTATAAATCTCTTCTCCTGGGGGGTTAGCGGTAATAGTTTGTGTTTCAAAACCAATATTTTCCTAGATTTTTTAAGGTTTTATGGCACTTTTCATACAAAATCTGTTCTGTTTCCTACAAATTCTGTAGCAAATTAATCTTTATCCACATCCAAAGGGCTTTTGATCGAAACTGGTGGGTTTAAGTCCTTGATCGACTCTTGCAGCAGTTTTGTGTCAATATGGTTATGAGAACATAGGGATAAACATACATACATACTAACATAATTAGGCATTACAACCCTTCAGTCAGGATTTCAACCTAGCTTCTCACATCACTTATGTTGTGTGTTTTAATTAAGCCATGAGTGCCAGGACCTACAGGTTAAAGTCAACTCCGAACGACAGATTTCTGAGAAACTTTTTCATGACAATTCTTATTTTCTATAAGAGTTCTTGCCAGAAATCGCCTTAGGAATACATATTTTTTGTATTTCGCTTTGTTGGAGATGTCTGATCTGGGGTTCTAACCGAGGCTTAACATCTAGTAAACCAACACACTCCCAAGTAATAATATTTCGACTCAATGACCTGTCTCATTCGCGCGTCGTCTCCTCTGGTCAATTCTCTATATTGGAAATTGATAGTGTGGCCCACTGAATATTGTTTTGACAGGGGTGTTCACTTTCTGATCCCGAGCAGGGCCGACTGTGCCCTGTAATGATTCAAACACGCGAATTAATGATCACACACTTTGAGGGTTGATGATAGACTGATTTTTTATTTACAAGAATATGTATACTTAAGATTATGAGAAGCCAGATTATATATGTACATAACAGGCCCCTGACATGATCGTCACCCCGGATCTCCTGGATGTATACACCGATGGCTCTAAACTCGATATCGAGGTTGGTAGCGGGGTCTAACTTTACCGGATTATTGTAGAGTATTTCAGGTGGAGGTAATGGCCATCTACCAGACTGTTGAATGGATCCTCGTCTACGGTGTCCCTTTCATCCGCATCTCGATCTTTTTTGATAGTCAGGCTGCCATAAGATCTCTGTCGAACGTTGTGAATAACTCCAGGATCGTCAGGGAATGTTGCCATTACCTCGACCTTCTTTCTGGGCGCTTCAGCTGCTGGGTCCCCGGGCACAGCAATATACCGGGAAACTGCAAAGCCAACGAGCTCGCCAGGGCTGGTGCACTACTTCCGGAATCCTCTTCAATCAATTAGGGGATACCATTTACCTCGGTCAAGCTGGCCATTGCGCGGAAATTCTTTCGAAACGCCAACCTATCCCGGGTCAATGAGTAGTCGTGCTCCACCGCTAGGCTTACTTGGCTCTCGATGGATAGCAAGCGCAGCAACCAGTTACTAGGACTTGGTCGTGACATCATCTCAATCACTGTGGCCATGCTTACAGTTCATTGTGTTATGAGAAGACATGCGGAGAGAATGCTGCTCCCATCTAACGGCTTCTGCCATGGGTGCAGATCCGCTGGGGAAGAGGTGACGGTTATCCACTTTCTTTGTCAATTCCCATCTCTTGCGAGGTGCATTTATAGGTTATTTGGCTCTTCAATCCTTGTCAGCTCTCGTCTATTTATGTCGAGAATATAGCTTCATTTATCAAATCTTCGGGCTGGTTTTCCAGCGTGGGGTAGTCGTGCTTTAAATGTGCAGACCTTACGCTGACCAATTTCTTATTCCCAGATTTGGAGGACTGTCGCGTTACAACTAGCCGCTATACGTGCTCAACTGAGCTTCTGGCATCAAGGCTACCACTCCAACTTAAAACCTAAAAAAAGTAATAATATTGCTGATGAACTTTTAAGAGCAGTCATACTCTTGCTTAATACTAATCCATACATGGTTAAAGACATACCTCTCCGTTAGGCTGTGCATAAGGCAAAGGTATTAAAGGCCACGGTTCAAAGCCCTGGTCAGACATTTTCAGTAAAACGAAATCTGAAAAAATATTTCTTTGGCGACTTAAAAAAAAACTGTCGTTCGGAATCGACTTTAAACAGTAGGTCACGGGCCACTCACGTACAAAACTAACACACACAACATGAGTGGTGAGAGAAGCTACGTTGTAATGGTGACAAAAGGGTTGTAATGACTTATTAGGTATGTATGTATGTATGTATGAATAGGAGGCTGAAACATCTTTGGCTAAAGAAGAATTGTATTTGAAAGAGTCATGTGGTGCATGTCTGCCTGGGATCATAGGAACATCTCCGTCAATTCATCTATCCTCAAGGTTCTTTGCATAATGGTTGGGCCCTCGAATGGCCTATGTTATCTGAAATTAATTCTACAGTGTTTGTAGACCAGTTCAGAAGGTAAGGAGTGTTGTCAAATTTACTTGTCAATTTACATCTCTAACATGAAGTATACTTCTTCCATTTGGATTACACTTCCTCCAGACACCAACGAAGCTACTAATTTTACTTACTTACTTACTTATTTGATCATTACGGCCCTTTAGTTAGGTTTTCAACCTAACTTATCATGTCACTCATGTTGTGTGTGTGAATTTTATACATAAGTTTTATACATAAGTTTTTGTGAAACTTCTCCATTGAAATTTTATTTTATTCTCAGAGTTTTTGCTAGAAGACTGCTGAGAGATGATCGCCAAAAGAAATATTTTTGTACACTTCGTTTTCTTTTCGAAATGCCTGAACCGAAATATTAGATGTAAGACAGTTGTTCAAAGCACAGCCCAGACATGCCGAAAGTAACGAAACATGGAAGAAAATGTTTCTTCAACGCCTGCCTCACAGTATGAAAATATTGCACATAACATGTATGGTGTGTGAAGCTAGGTTGTAATCAGCAATGAATCGTTTTTTCGCTACTCATAAGCACAAATTTTGAATATAAGTGAGTCAACAATATTGAAATTTAACTATGTACTCTGATTCATTCATACTCACTACAACGTTGATACGTACAGGTTGCAAGGAGTATGCGTACAACGTTGACATCAAACTCATACCATTCGAAACATATTTGATTCATAAGTCAACGCATTTCGATTTGTAACTTTAGAAAAATACTTATAATACTTATAAATGATTCGAGTGACTCGAATTATACATTAAAATTTACAGTCTTAGTTGTTGTTGCATTTACAAAAAAAGAAGAAAGACAGAGTAGCAAGCAGAGCAAACACACAACCTTCTAGTGAGTATTTTAGTGCTCGTACGCGATTCATACTTATTTTGTGATTCTTGTAAATGTTGAGTCATGGAGAGTCGAAGTCAACAACATCATACGTGTTGTTGAGTATGAATATGATGAGTACTTCAAACTTTGAATACGAGTAGAGGTTCCATGATATTAAAATAAGTATGAATACGTATAAGTATCGGAAATTATGAGTGTAATTCGATTCTACTCATCTTTTTGAATACTCATTGGTGATCTATGGTTGTAATACTGACTAAAGGGTTCTAGTGAGGATGTAAGTAAGGATGTAATTTTTTTCTTATTCTATTTCTATTGTTGCTTCAATCTCTTTAACTTCACGGGTATTCGAATTTGATGACTTAAATGAATTTAAGTGTCTTTGAATAGACATTTTAACTTTTCGTGGCTTTAAACCAATGATGTCCATTTCATAGCACAATTGTGATGACTAAAACACACACATATTCTTATTCTCTTTTGTTTAGTCGTCACTGAGCCAGCTGCGAATGCACATGTGTAGCGGGTGTACGATTTTCTTTTAATATTTTTGTTTAGAGCACTGAAAGAAATAAATATAGCATGCGAAAAATATTTTATGATTATAAATTCGTTTGGCAATACTCAATGTCTATTATGTTATAAAACATTTAAGGAAATTAGGGGATATGTTTTAAAAAGACACTATGATTCCTTTCATAGTAATAAGGATAGATTTAGTGATAGGGAAAAAGAAGAATTATTTTTAAAATATAAAATTATTTTTTCGGAAAAACTGAAGAATTGATTATCTAATACGGAAACCAACGAAAAGACTTCAGATGATAAAAGTTTAAAAAAAGAGTTGTCAAGTCTTATAAGTTTAAATATTGTTAAACAAGGTAGAACATTTTCTGATGGAATGTTTATTAAAAATATTTTATATAAATGTTTCGAAAAACTTAAGTACAATCTGATGTTTATAGAGTCCCTTCCGTTATCTCGGAATAGCGTAGTTCGACGAACAGATCAACTAGAAATTTTTGTAGAGTTCGCTATTATTGAAAAATTAAAAAACTGCGAATAAAACTCATGAATACCACATAATATTCAAAACATTATTTTCCAACTTTGAAAAGGGGTTCCATGATTTTAAGAAAGTACAACTCCTGCTTTATCTTTGCAATAATCCTTTTAATTGTGACGTCACCAAATATGAGTTTGAAATCCAAGCGGAGTTGATAATACTGCGTAGTGAATTCACCATTAATAAAATTAATATCACCGAATTTTGGCAAAATTTGGATGATTTATTATATCCAGAATTAAAAATTAAAGTTATCAAAAATGTCATTTTTTCCCTCAGCTTACCTATGTGAACAGATTTTTTCAGACTTAAAATTCATTGGTTCTAAACAACGTAATAAATTAAATTCCCCACACCTAAAATATATTCTTTTGCTACGAAACTGTCATAATAGCATTAATGTAGAAAATTTATATAAAATAAATTTTAATTTATCATTTTGTCCGTGAATTTTTTTTAAGTATTCACAATTTTTCTTTCAGTGCAGTTCTCTTTCTCTCACCAATACAACTACAGTTTTAGCTTTGGTCATCACTGCTTTAAACTGATGTTAACACCTTTTTCTTGCATTTTAAATCTGATTAGCTGTACCAAAAATAGGTCCTTTGAAAGCTTCCATAAATATGTTTTACATTCATATGGTATTTGCTTGATATTTGCCACGAAAATCTCATAAAGTTTTACTGCAGCTTGCAATTTTGTGCTACCCAAACAAAAAAGTTGAAAAGAAATTCCCCTTAAACGAATTTTTTCCATCTTTTTTGATGGTTTCTAAGGAAAATATTAAAAAAAAATTTCTTTATTACAAACAGCTTCTGTGGAAATGTTTTAAAAACAAATCACTGTTGGCGCATTTTCAGTTAAAAGCTGCTTTACTTAGGTCCTTCCTTGAATCCTAAGAGAACTCGTAAACACCCGCGTTGTTACGGCTGTAATTGTATTGTGTTGCATATTTATCTGGGTATGTATACTAGCATATGCAACAGCAGAATGCCATTGGTGTTGGTGTTGGTGGCTATAAAAGCATTTTACGTTCTCTGATTTTTATGTCTTCTCTTCCATTTGAGTGTATTACGGGGGGATACAGTAAAAATGAAAAGAAGTCTTAATATTGTGCAGGTAAATGTTTGCCACAACATATTGATTTTTTTTACTTTATGTTCATGATAAATTTATAGACAATATGTATGTGTGTGTGTGTGTAACAGTATCTGTTGCATGAACTGCAGCCATAATATTTTACCCACATGTTGTATAATTTTTTTTACGAGTTTAACTTTTTTCTTTTACTGTTTCCCGCATTTACTTCCTATTTATAGTCCGAGCCTTAAAGAGAAATGCATTGAACGAAATCCACTAAAGTAAGAGTACTCCGAAAAGCCAAAACAGACTTTAGAAATTGGCTTTACTCAGGGTTGCATTCTAATCAATTAAAAGGATTTCGAAAAAGAAATTTTAAAGGTTTCCTATAAAAAAAGAAAAGCTTTTCAAGCAAAATGAATATAATTTCTCTTATTGAAGAAGTTACATTATCTCGCCTCTTAGTCTTAACAAAATTATAGGACCCCTGTCATATTATTCATTTCATATTTCCTAACAACATTAAAGTTTATTTAATTTCATAAAAGAAAAAAACAAGAAAATCGCTAAAAGGATATTGACGAGATATAATCAAAAACAACATCAAATAAGTTAACGATTTTATAGTTCTGCTTATAGATTGCGTTTTATACACTACTAAGGGATCAGTTTCACCGAAGACAATCTCCATTACAACACATTTTTATAACAAATCAAACTCCCACCATATTCAAGAAAATGACAAAATAATTAAGGAGAGTATAAAACGCTCAAACTCTCCATTCCGAGTAGTAAGTTTTGGAGAGGTACGTTCCTTATATTTAGTAAAGCATTACTTACATACATAATTGCTTATGAAAAGCCTGTAGTCAGGTTTAGCACCAGAGATCAGCAATGAGTATTCAAAAATATGAGTAGATTCGAATCATACTCATAATTTCTGATACTTATACGCATTCATACTTATTTTAATACCATGGAACCTCTACTCATATTCAAAGTTTTAAATACTCATTATACTCATACTTAACAACACGTATGATGTGATTGACTTCGACTCTCCATGAATCAACATTTAAAAGAATCACAAAATAAGTATGATTCAAATACACTAGAAAGTTGGGTGATTGCTATGCTTTCTGCTCTGCCTTTTTTGCTTTTTTTTGTCTTTTATCGTTTTTTGTAAATGCACCAACAACTTCTGATGAATGATTCGAATCACTCGAATCATTTATAAGCATTATAAGTATTTTTCTAAAATTATGATTCTAAATGAGTAGGCTTATGAATCAAACATATTTCGAATGGTATGAGTTTGATGTCAACGTTGTGCTCATACTCATTGCAACCTGTACTTATAAATCAACGTTGTAGTGAGTACGAATGTATCAGAGGAGTTAAATTTTAATATTGTTGACTCACTTATATTCAAAATTTCATGAGTGCTTATGAGTAGCGAAAAAAGGATTCATTGCTGATCTCTGAGCTTCACACATCACCCATTTTGTGCGTGTTAATTTTATCTAGAAGTGTGGAATCCTTACAGTTTAATGTCGACTTCGTATGACAGATTTTCGAAACTTTTCATGGCAAGTTTGCTTTTCCCTTAGAGTTTTTGAAATCTGCTGATTAGGCCCTAGTTTCACATACTACCCATGTTGTGTGTGTGAATTTTATCCATGAGTGGTAGCACCTACAGCTTAACGTCGATTTCGAAACACAGATTTGAGAAACTTTTCATGGCAATTTAATTTTCTTCCAGAGTTTTTGAAGACTCTGAGCATTCTTCTTCTACGAAAGAAATATTTTTTCATATTCGTAGCAGATATCTGAGCTGGAATTTAAACCCGTCTAATGACGCAGCACACTACCTAGTAGAATACGGCAAACAGGCTAAAGAGAAGAAAATCTTCTATAGGCCTCAGATATTATTCAGTGTGACAAATGCTTGCCGACTAAAACCACCTGCATAGATTCTCATGGATTTCCTTCACGTATTTTGCCTCTACAAACTCTTCGTTAGTCACTTTAATCAGCATGGATACTACTTTTCAGTCGCCTCAACCTGTAGCACCATTAAATTTCGTTATCTTCCACTTATGTATGGCCGCTCACTGAACAGTTTTGTGTTCTTCAACTCTTGAACAGATGATCAGATGGCCGATTCCTCTTCTCAGGTTATTATTACTATTGTATTGAAGAGTTGCTTTAGTACTGCGAACATACGATATTTTTATTATTATTGCCCTGACAAATTTTAGGATGCTGCTCGGTGTCAACAATAAAAATTCCCTGCCTAGAACGCTGGTTTCAACAGTGCGTTTCGATGATTCAATCTTATAATCAAAAAATTTACAATGTGTACAATGCTCAAAATGCCGCATTCTGAATTAGTGTACCCGGTGTCTATAGTGCCCAAACCGGCTGCTAACCTCTGGTTATTCGAACATAGTCTGATATATAAGTCAGATCTCTTCTTATTGTAAGTTCTTAATAAGAGTTTTCATTAGTTTTAGAAGAGTCTCTGGCTATTTCTGAGCAGTCTTTTGAATAACTTAAATTGCCTACCAATATAATTACCCAACGTGAATTTAGAACACAAAAACTCAAGGGTTGCTCCGTCTCCACACTAAAATCCTGGCCTCGTCAGTGGCAAATACCCATAAGACCTCGAGTTTCAGCGGAGCATGCTTTATCTTCCAGTCTTTCTGATTAAGCTTTACATTCTAATTTCGAGACAACCTCATAAGAGCCGAGGAATAGAATTGCATGTCCCATAATTTTTATAACCGGTCCAGTAGTTGAACGGAGCACATCATTTGATAGCGTTAACTTTCATGCCATAGCCATGAGTTTTCACATGGCTTTAAATATTTCACTCTTAGGATGGTACATCTCCGCTTCTATTTCCCTATGGTTTCTTAACTCATCTTGTACATCACAGAATGGTCTCTCTCTCTCCTAAAAGCATACATACATACATAATTGGCCACTACAACCCTTTAGTCAGGATTATGACCTAGTTTCTCACACCACTCCGAACGACAGATTTTTGAGAAACTTTTCATGGCAATTTTATTGGACTCTCAGAGTTTTTGCCAGAAATCTGCTGAGAGGAAGTCGCCGAAGAAATACTTTTTGTATTTTGTTCTGATGTCTGGCCTGGGGTTTGAACCCTGGCTTTACTTCTAATAAGACAACACACACAAACAACACACTACCTACTAGACTACGGCGACTTCCAAAATCGTAGCATTGACTGGTCCTATGTAGAGATCAGTTAAAGAGGGAAGTGATTTTATACTCGCACATATTATAAGTGAACTGCTTGTACATATACTGCAATATTAACCTTGAATACCAAAGTGGAGGTCTCTACTAGAATTAGAAAGAAAAAAACCTCTGACTCATAACTGTAGTTTTATACGACACTGGAGCTGGTTAATTTTATAATCGATGTGACGATAGGATGATTCCCCATTCCAACGAGAGAGTTTTTAATATGTTGACAGATTACGTATCGAAATGGATGAATTTAATGGTAATGTAACCAAGGCTTACAAATAATTCATACATGAGGTGAGAAGGTTCTCTTTTCAATGCAAGGAACATTTTTTTTTTCAGCATTAACTCTGAAAACCTACTAGCGCCGTAGTCTATTAGATAGTGTGTTGGCTTATTAGATTGGAATCAATGCTATAACCAGCAGTTCAGACATTCCAAAAAAAAACCGAAATGGAAGGAATATTGTTACGTTTTTACCTTTTTAAAAAAAAGGTATGGTAAGGTTTAAAATATGAGCTCGTAGATTGCAAATAACATAAAAATAAATCTGTGTTTAGTTTTAATTAAAATTCTTTATTTGGTTAGGTTAGGTTAGGTAATGGCCAATTATGTATGTAAGGTGTTGTAATGACCAATTAGATAAGTAAGTAACGTAACTTACAAAGTAAAGGCTTAACAGCATCATTACGTATCCTGTATGTCTAAAATACTACAAATTTTTTTCGAAATCTAAAAACTAGAAAATCCTTGAATTGTTATTTTAACTACCGGCTTGTAAAACCATGCCTTTAAATGTAATTTTCTAAAATGATAAAGGCAAACGTAAAATAATCCCACAAACCATCAGAAGAAATCATTTGGGAATTTCACTTAAGTTTCCTTCAAACATTACCGCTTATTAAATGGAAGAGAAACGGTTTTAAAAGCAAAATAATGCCATAAAATAAAGCGTGCATGAAATGCGAAGTTAAAGTTCAAACTAAACTCTACAATAACCACAACTGTCATAAGTTTTGATTAATTGCCCGTTGCTAAAACACTATTTCAACTGCGTTATTGGTTTTAAAGCCATAGTAATGCAAGGAGAAGTTATAAAATACGATATGAAATAAAGTTTTTGTTAAAATCTTTTAAAGTGACTCGTAAAAAAGCAATTCGTTTTCATTTAAATTTCATTTAAATTTTCAAATCTTATGCTTAATGCAGCAGCAGTAGCAGTAGCAGTAACAGTAGCAACAACCACATCCGGTTAATTTATACAGACATTTAACAGAAAAAATTAATATTTAAACTTAACGTTGCTCTCTTCTTGCTATCTCCCTTTCCCTTTCTCAGGGCTTATGTTTTTCTAAGCAACTGGCATATGGTCGCTAGTATTTGTATAATTATGCTAAACATGGATTCTTTTTTACGTTCGCATTGTGCATTTTGTTTTTGCACTCACGAAAATAAACAGAAAAGCTCAACTCGTTTTCTTTTACAACAGCAGCAACAAGAACAACAACCTTGTAACAACAGCAGCAACAAAAAACAACAATGGCTAACACTGACAATAACAATAACAAACCGAACGAAAAGTGCCAGACAACAGAGAAGAAAAAATTTAAAAAAATGATGCATATTTACAGGAGTCCTCGTTAACCATCACACTGTAAATGTAGTTGTGTAGGATTCTTTTAGCACTCCCATATGTTTAAATGTTTATACAAGCGTCTGTGTAGGAGTGCGTGTGTGTTGTGGTCACATTAACATTAACTTGTACATACAAGCAACCATATTTGCGTGTCTCGTTTAATATGTGTTGGGGTTATGACAGCGAGTGTATGTATAGAGGGAGAGTGATTGTTTACTTATGTGTGTGTGTATGTTTATAAGTACATCTCCGTAGTTACAAGAAAAAAAGGTTTACATAACTCCCCTGCCGTCAAATGAGTAGCTAACTACAAAAAAAACTAACTTTAAGTTTGCTTGTATAGACTAACTTAAAGCTAACTACTACGCAATGCAAAATTTACATTAACCAAAGTGTATACAAACACTCCAATTCTTGACGCCGTTGGATATAGATAACTAACGTCTTAGACGTTTGATTAATAAACAAAATCGCGTGTCATCTTTTCGCTTTATATTTTTGGTTAAAAATGTATTGTTTGCGTAAAATAATTCAAAAAAATACACTAAATTAAAAAATATATAAATTCGAAAGGTTTGAAGTGTTTTTATTTGAAGTGAAGTGAAACAATATTAAAGGGCCGCTTGCCAAAAACCTTACGGAAATTGTCACCAAATTTGTGCATGGACATAAACTTGGATGATGTTCGTGGTAAAAAGCGTTTAAAAGACTGCTGCTTTTTATGACGCCTTAACAGGTAAGTGCTAATTTGAAAATATAAGTTTTAACCAAGTCTTAAAACATGTAAAAATTTATATACATATTTTTTAAACAGATGCCTGTCGATCACTCGGCTCTCATGATGTAGAAACTGGCGTTACGGATTAAAAATAATAAAAAAAATCGTTGTATTCATGCTAAGTGCATTAAAAATAAAAAAACAAATCCAAAAAATTAAAATATTTGCAAATGTTACATTTAGAAACTCTTTTTATCTTTTTTTTATCAACAAATGTGCAAAATATTTTTGTAAATGGTGAATTTATTAATTTTTTTCATATGTATAAATTAGTTTAGAAATAATCTTTATTTACACAATCAACAAATGTATAAAATATTGCTTGTGATGTATTGAACTGAATTTATTTTATTTAAACTGAACTGAATTTATTTTAATTTAATTAATTTTTTTATTTATTTATTTTGTTTTTACATGAATAAACTTTTGTTTTCTATTAAAATACAAATTTTAAAAAACTGTTTCATTTCGAATAATTAATATTATAGCTTATTATTGTGAGTTTAAAGCCAACGTGTAAAGAACTGACTTTTCATTCACTGAAATTTAGCTAACTTATAGTCAATTAAAAGTAGTAAGTTTATAGTTAGCTACAAATAGGTTTACTTTAAGTTAACTGCTAAGTAACTAACTTTAAATTAATTTAAAAGTAATGCAGAGTCGGACAATTGACTACTTCCTAGGACATCTCAATGTTAAAATAGTTAGTCATTTCCATATAAAAGTAATCCAAGTGTCAACCACCACTGCTTGAGAAATAGTTGGTTTTAAGTTAATTTAAAGTTAACTGAGTGTACGACAGGGTCATAAAAGCTTACGCGTACTTTTAAACCCCCCTACATATAGACACATTGCATATTTAAAATACTTTTAACAACTAATTGCACACATGTTTACAGTGCAGTCATGGCTGAAGAGCGGAGAGAGAGAGGGGAATTACAGTGATTGGTAAATATTATAAGTACTTGTCCTTTCATAGATGTTTCGCAATAAGATGGAGTTGTGGAAGTAGGATACTACAGCAGCAGCCAGGCGGAAGTATGGCCCATACAAGTCATGGTTAGGATTTTTGTGGATGAAAGTATTTCTTGAAAGGATATTTGCATACTCTCTGCTTGCCTTGTAGGTGTCTAGACACTGGCATCTAAAAGGACAATCTATAAGGAATAATGGACGAAACTCTCAGTGAGATGACAAAGCGGTAGGACATTAACATCACACGAATACCGGAGTATAGCGTATGAAAATTCCAGTCCAACATATGGAAGAGTATTTGTATTCGCTTAGCACATACTACTAAGGCCATACATGTAGCATTTGTGATACCACTATGGTCCAATTACCCAAGTCCTGGAACCATTCAATGCTTTAGATGATGCCACTTAGTTTCTGAAAGTATACTTTCAACATTGGTGCCGCTTTGTGTGTCTAGGCCTCGATTCAAACCCCAGATCAGACGTCTAGAACCAAATAAAAATGGAAAAATATTTTTTCGGCGACTTCCTGTCAGCTGATTTCTAGCAAAATTTTGGGAGATTAAATAAAATTGCCATGAAAAGTTTCTAAAAAATTTGTAGTTCGGAGTCGACTATAAACTGTAGGTTCCCGCCACTAACGTATAAAATTAACACACACAACATAAGTGGTGTGAGAAACTAGGTCGTAATTCTGACTAAATGGTTGTAATGACTAACATCGTTCGAAATGTCAGCCATGGCTTCTGTAGGTAGAGGGGGCATTCAAAATTTAAAATTTTTCAAACTTCTGGAGCATAATTCAGACTTAGTTTGACCGATGATATGGGTAATGTTGGCTTTGAGCACCACTGTTATTGTTGCCTTATTCGCATACATGCTAAGAGTTTCTTGCGTTTCTTGAAGGAAACGTGGAGGAGTCAATTCGTCGTCGTTCTCTACTTGTATACCTTTGTTCTTCCACTTAAGGATCTTGGCTTACGTACCCGTAAAATATGGCATCTTCAGAAATTAAAGCCAAATGATCATCGTTCGTGTCTAATTTTTAAGAATTCGGCTCAGTTGTGTTTAGTGATGTAGTCGTCGTAGTCTAGTAGTAGTATGTTGGCTTATTAAACGTTAAGCTGAGGTTCATACCACACACCAGACATCTCCAATGAAACGATATATGAAAAAATATTTCTTTGGCGATTTCTTCTCAGCAGACTTCAGAAAAAAAACTCTGAGAGTAAAATAAAATTGCCATGTATCTTATTCGCATACATGCAATTCAGGCCAAAAGAAGTCGGTAATCATCGTGCTACAGGGCTCGTCGTTAACAGTGAGTGTCTGGTCATAGTCGTCCTGAATGAAATATGGATGTCAGCTCAAAATCTGCACCAAATTTTTGGAATTTTGCGAGGTCTGTTTTACGATCCTGGATCTCATTTGGATCGGTTACATCCCAAATTCAACAATTTTGTTTGTTTAAGTATACATTCAACCAGAAATCGACTTTACCGAAGAAGATGATATCTCGATAAGCACAGGGAACAGGGGAATTCTATTATTTGCACATGTTTTTTAAAGCTAGCTTCATCCACGGTGATTTGGCAAATCATATTTAATAATTGACAGCTAATTTGACAAATGTGGCATCAACAAGATCGCCATTATAAACTTTAAATTTTCGCCAGTCACTGTTGGAAAGCTATATCATGCATGTGTACATAATTTGTCATTACAACCCTTCAGCCAGGATTACAACCTAGCTTTTCACACCACTTATGTTGTGTGTTAATTTGATCCTGATGTTGCATGGAACGGCATGATTGCTACTGATCAGTTGCTGAACATAAATGGTTGAAGAAAATAAATTTCAAAGTAAGAGTAAGTAAGAGCTTTACAGCTGAGGTTACGATATAAATCTCTTCTCCAGGGGGTTAGCGGTAATAGTTTGGGTTTCAAACCCAAGATTTTTCTAGGCTTTCTTGGCACTTTTCTCACAAACTCTGTTCTGTTTCGTACAAACTCTGTAGCAAATTAATCTTTATCGACATCCAATGGGCTTTTGATCAAAATTGGTTGACTTAAATTCTTGATCGACTCTTGCAAGAGTTTTGTGTCAATATGGTTACCTGAACATAGGACATACGTACATACATACATAATTGGGCCTTACAACCCTTCAACCAGGATTACAACCTAGCTTCTCATACCACTTATGTAGAGTGTGTTAATTTTATACATGAGCGGTGGGGGACCTACAATTTAAAGTCGACTTCGAATGAAAACTTGTCATGGCAATTTTATTTGACGCTCAGAGTTTTCGCCAGAAGACTGCTGAGAGTAAGTCGCCGAAGAAATATTTCTTCATGTTTCGTTTTCTTACAGACGTCTGACCTAGGGTTTGTATCGTGTCCTCATGTCTAATAAGCCAATACATTACCTTCTAGACTACGGTGACTTTAACGGCGAAAATGTAGTTATAGTGGGAGGATATGTGAGCCATCTAAGAGACTATCTACAAATGACCTGAGAATAGCAACCGTGTGTGTGTGCTTCAAAAACATTTCTACAGAATGGGAAACGCCTCCAATGCAATCTATAGATTCTACGATAAGGAAAACAACACATCAGGTCGTATACTTAGAGGTGGTCTAACGTTTCAAAGAATTTCAGAAGGAAACATACTTACTTAGTTAATTGTTTAGTCAGGTTTACAACCTAACTTCTCACACTACTTATGTTGTGTGTGTAAATTTTATATATGAGCGGCGGGACCTACAGTTTAAAGTCGACTTGGAACGACAGATGTTTTCAGAAACTTTCCTTGTAATTTTAGTTTTCTATCAGAGTTTTCTTTTTTTAGTCATCTGCCTGCAATCGTTCTTATTCAAATGCCCGTACACTGTATACAGGCAATTCTGTAGGTGTTACCTGTGTTATAACGCGCTCGTTGGTAAATGTTTACCAAGTATTTAGTTTTACTTTTAAAAATGAACAAGACTTATGAAAATAGACAATTTATTACACGGATTTTTCTTTCTGTTTTTCTATTTAAGTTTTACGCTAAAAGACATCATTAAGCCAATTACAAATTGTAAAAATAACCAGGGGTTTAGCAAAAGCTTCAGCGGCACTAGCATATGAAAAGAAAATGATTTTAAAATTTTATTTCCTAAGGTTGCTAAGGCATATTAAATTCGAAAAGAGTAGGTAGTTTTTCTTTGCTAATAAATTAAATTTAATATTCACGCATTTTCCCATTTATAGCCGGTAGCTCTCTCCATTATTTGTACGTCTTTCTGTATGCTTAGCATAAATCTAAAAATTATTCTGTTTTTCTTGCTGTTGGCTTTTCAATGTTTGTAAATTCGTTCACTGTCTCTCTCTTTATCTCTGTGTTTAAATATTTTATTAGCAATTGAATTTTATTTCAAATCTATTCCATCAATGCCTCACAACAACATCATAACGAACGATGTCTACTACCAATTCATTCCATTGCTGCACTATTACTGTTTATTTTTGCGAAAATTTATTTGAATTTTAAATATTTATTTAAATCATAAAACTTTATTTTCTCTTCTCCCCCCTAACTCTCTCTCTCCCTATCTTTCTCTGTAATATTGGCAATCAAACTAGATAGGCGTTCTACAGCCAACTTAATGCATATGAATTTGGGAAACGAAATACCATCAAATGTGAAGGTATACTGAGTAAGTTATGTGGTTTGTTTGTGTTTTTTTATGAGTATAAAAAAATATATTTCAGGGGTTGGGTGCACTGGTAGTCTAGTAGGTAGTGTGCTACACTATTAGCGTGAGGGTCGTGAGTTCGATTCCCACCATAGACTCTGGTCTGTGACACTACACCGAGCTTATGGTCAAAGTTACTCAGCTCGTATATAATTAAATATAATTTTTAATTGTATTGTAATAAATAAATAAATAAAAATATTTCAGGGCTTAGCATTCGTACAATGAAAGTTATGTCAACCTTGTTGAATCTACGTCTGACAAATTATATGTCATATATCACTGTGGATATTTATCACTGTGGATTACATTGAGGTACATTTCGGTATGGTTAGGTACATGAATAAACAAAATTATGGAATTTGGGTCGATACTGAATCCACATGAGATCCCAGAGCATCCAATGAATTCAGTATAAATCACTGTTTGGTGTGGCATCCATCTGTCCTCAAGCCTCAAGAGAGGCATATTTCTGAATGAATGGGTACATAAAGTGGCCGTTGTCTAGTAAGTAATGTGTTGGCTTATTAGACGCGAGGTCACGGCTTAAACCCCAGGTCAGACATCAAAACGAAAATATGAAAAAATATTTCTTCGGCAACTTCCTCTGTGCAGATTTCTGGCAAAAACTCGGAGAGTAAATAAAATTGCCAAGAAAAGATTCTCAGAAATCTGTCGATTTTAGACAGTAGGTCCCGCCACAGTCGCGTATAAAATGAACACACACAACAGAAGTGGTGTGAGAAACTAGGTTGTAATCCTGATCAAACAATAAAGTAAGTAAGCGTGTTTCCTTATGAAATGTTTTGAAACGTTGCACCAACTCTAAGCATGTGACCTAAAGAGTTGTTTTCCTTATCATAGATTCAATAGATTGCGTTGGAGGCGTTTCCCATTCTGTAGAAATGTTTTTGAATCACACACACTGTTACAGATGGCTCACATATCCTCCCACTATAACTAGTCGCCGTAGTCTAGAAGGTAGTGTGTTGGCTCATTAGACATGAGGCCACGATTCAAACCCCAGGTCAGACATCTACAACAAAACGAAACACGAAGAAATATTTTTTCGGTAACTTCTTCTCAGCAACCTACTGGCAAAAACTCTGAGCGTCAAATAAAATTGCCATGAAAAGTTTCTCAAAAATCTAACAGTCATGTATAAAATTAACACACATACATAAGTGGTGTGAGAAGCTAGGCTGTAATCTTGGCTGAAGGGTTTTAATGACAAATTATGTACACATGCATGATATAGCTTTCCTACAGTGACTGCCGAACTTTGAAAGTTTACAATGGCGATCTTGTTGATGCCACATTTGTCAAATTAGCTGTCAATTATTAAATATGTCTTGCCAAATCACCGTGAATGAATAAAGCATTCAGTAACATGTGGAAATAATAGAATTCCCCTGTTCCCTGTCCTTATCGAGATATCATCTTTTTCGGTAAAGCCGATTTCTGGTTGAATGGATGCTTAAATAAAAAAAATTGTTGAGCAACCCCATGAGATCCAGGATCGTTAAACAGATCTCGAAAAATTCCCAAAAATTTGGTGCAGATTTTGAGTTGGCGACACTATAAGTCGATATTTCATTCAGAACGACTTTGGCCAGATCCTTAATGTTAACGCCGAGCACTATATGTCGATTGTTGCCAACCTCTTTTGGTCTGAATTGCATGATACGGGCGCCAGCATACTATGATTTCGACATGATGGCGCTACATGCCAAACAGCTCATGCCATGTTCGGTTTTCTGCACAAGCGGTTTAAAGGCATCGGTATCTCACATGCAGGTGATCTGAACTGGACAGCAAAGATATATGGTTTCAACAGGCCATTGCTACTTGCCACATAGTTCATGGCATATTGAATATTCTGCGCAAGCGATTTAAAGGCATAGTTATCTCACACGTAGGAGATGATCTGGGCAGCAACGACATACGGTTTCAACAGGACACTGCGGCTTGCCACATAGTTCATGGTATATAGAATATTCTGCACGAGTGATTTAAAGGCATGGTCGTCTCACATGTAGGTAATCTGAATTGGGCCCCCAAACCATTCCGTTGTGGGATTTCTTAAGTTTCAGGTGTATGCGAATAAGCTCCCAAAAACAGTGGTCCTCAATGTCAACCGATACCATCGGTGAAATTAAGCCTGAAGTACATGCCAGAATTTTGGAAAACTGAATACTTCGGATGCGCTGTGCCTAGAGAAGCCGCTAGTGCATGTGCGAATGAGACACAAACACATCGCTTCGCAAAGCCAACCAAATCCATACTATCAGTTAAATTCAGAGTGATTTATAGGCCAGAGTCATTGAAAATTTGTCATTTTGGATACGTCTCATATATAGGAGCCTTGTTGGACTGTATACATACAGTTACAACCCCTTAGCCAGGATTACGACCTAGCTTCTCACACCATTTATGTTGCGTGTGTTAATTGTATACATGAGTGGCGGGACCCAGAGTTTAAAGTCGACTCCGAACGACAGATTTTTGAGAAACTTTTCATGGCAATTTTATTTGCTCTCAGACTTTTTGCCAGAAATCTGCTGAAGAATTATTTTCATAATTTTCGTTTTGATGTCTGACCTGGGGTTTGTACCGCGGCCTTACGTCTAATAATCCAATACACTACCTACTAGACCACGGCGACTTCTGTTGGAATTAATAACGACATTAAATTCCACACATAATGGTAGCAATAGATCTTTCAAGCGCTATTATCTCACACACACACTGTTTTTAATTGACATTTAAGAATAGGAAGGCTAAAGAAGATTATTGTCTCTTGTGAAAACGCAATTAGTTTGTTGGACTTAGTTTACTTGTGAGCAACCATTCTGATGAGAATTTTTTGCCGTAGGCGGCATACCATTCTGGACTTGTTGCGTTCGTACTTTAGAAGAACTTTAACCACAACACCACGGTTAGGTTTTCTATAAAAAGAAAATCTTCAAACAAGTTCAGACGGCCGCAAAAGCCTAAAACTTCTTCATTTGATCTGTGGAATCACATACAGCTGCACACTTGAATGGTTGGTACCATTTCAGAAGCTATTCATGAAAAATAAGTGCCTAACAGTTCCTTATGCTAAAATAAATGTTTATTTATTTATTTATTGTTTATTCGTACCTTTTCTAGCCGATTTTAAGCATGAAAGATGTGATGTAGGATCCTTGAAGCCGTCGTAGTGTAGTAGGTTGGACGTAAGGCCCGGGTTCAAACTCCAGGTCAGACATCAAAACAAAATATAAAAAATATTTCTTCGGAGACTTCCTCTCTTCAGATTTCTGGCAAAAACTCTAAGAGTAAATGAAACTGCCATGAAAAGTTTCTCAAAAATCTGTCGTCCGGAATCGACTTTAAACTGTAGGTCCCGCCGCTCGTATATAAAATGAACATGAGTGATGTGAGAAACTAGGTCGTAATCCTGACTGAAGGGATGTAATGACATAATTATGTATGATGTAGGATACTTGGTCTGCCTGTAACATTCTTAGTTGTATCCTTAGTACCGCCATAATCATCATCAATATTCAAAGAACGTTAAAAACAGTTTTAGTTGTGCCGAGGCAACATCAGAGCCATCATAAACGCAAAGGCAACAGCGATAAGGAAAAAATTCCGTTCCGAAAACACATTTTGAAGACAAACAGACAAACTCATACAAATACTTGAACATGACAGTACAAGCACACTAAACCTAACTTAAAATCAATGTTAAAAGGAAACACTTTTTAAAATGCTTGTCAGGAAACCAACTAAAAATGAAAAAAGTGTTTGTAACTTAGACGCACCCTTAGAGTCATTTCAGCGCCAAAGCATCTCTAGCTAAGCATACAGGCTAAATGAAGGCCAAAAAAATGGTTGAAATACTAAATATTTTATGAGAATTTTTATTGATGCTCAATTTAATTTCTTCGTCAATCCATTTGAATTAACAAAAAAAAAACGAAAAATTTTATTCCAATGCCGAAAACCGCTTCAGTTTCATCGTCTGCTTTTGGAAACCTGAGTGGGATGTAACCAATCGAATCAAAATTGAAATACAAATCAAAAGAAATGACGATAAAATTTTATATTTTTAGAAAATGATTTCTAATAAGAAAACCTCCTATGATTTTCCAAATTAAACGTGCTCATGTGCCTGCATTATTATCGTTATTTCGTGTTTTTTTATTGTTTTTTCTCTGGCAGTTGTAGGCAATCAAGTCTTTAGAAATGAAATTAAAATTAAAATTTAATTTAATTTAAAATTTTTAAAAAAGAACGCAAAAGTAATTTGAAGAGATACAAAGATTTGAGAAAGAATTGAGGAGGAGTAAATGTACCTAACCCCACCATAGGGGAAAGTCGTCACTATTATCCGTGTGTGGGGCCCTCACCCACTAAATTTCCCCTTCCTCTTTTTGACTCTTTGTGCCCACTCCGGAACTACCGTGGTATTACTTCGAGGTGGAGTCCCTCTGGCAATTTGGCCCCTTTATAACCATGTCCGCGTCCGGATTGCGCAACAAAATCTGAGAAGCTGTTTAAACATCCATTCTAAGTCTCTCATCCAAGTAAATTTCCTTAGACTTCAGCAAAGCTTTAGTGTAACTGGCTGTGCTATTCCAATTTTCTTCGCTGTTCAGAAGTACATACATATATCGCACAAGTTTTTGACAATACAGACGCCGACTTTGGCCTCAAGATTCGTTCTTTGTAAACTCCATCTTTTACAATGAATAAAATGTGTTCCGCGTCATCAATCGACGCATCATTATAAATGCAATTTGGGAGTGCCATCATCCCCATTTTAAACAGATATTTGAAAAAATAACCGCGTCCACCAAATTTCCCCTCAATCCAGCAGGTAATATCTGGGAGAAGTTTTGCCGTCCATCTACCACTAGTTTCAGTGTTCCATTTCTCTTGCCAGTATTGTATGGTTTGCTTTCTGGCGTCGTCGACATTTACTGTCTCTCCGTGCACGTTTTTAGTCACCCTCTTCCGCTCGCTTGCCTGTACACCTATAGGTATTACACAACTGCTGACCAGTACTGCTGACTTATATACAGTCCTCTATGCCGATGCCATCCTGAGTGCAGCGGTTCGTTGTACCGATGATAAAATTTTCATTGTACAGTCGGCCTTTAATGCTTCTGCCCAGATCTCACTGCCGTAAAGAAGAATAGACTCCGAAATTGCCATCATCAATCTGCATCTGCTCTGTACAAGACATCCAATATTGGCCAAAAGCTTACTAAGTAAGCAACTAACCTTAGCGGCTTTGGTTGCAGCGTGTTGGACCAGAACGTCGGTTTAGATTCCAGTCGAATGCCAAGATGGTTGACTACTTTCTACGTCGTACATTGGGGTTTTTGATGCCTAAAATGGGAATTAATTGGAAAATGAAATTCTTGATTACGACGCGTCGTCAAAGTGATGTCGCATATCGTGATGTCAGTTTCCAGCAGTATATGCTTCCTCGTAAGAAGTTTCAACTCAGTTTTCTCCATTGCAAGTTTGAGTCCTCTGTCCTCGAACCACGACTTCATTCTTATTATCACCTGGTTGAGCTTTCTTCTAGCCTCTTAGGCATTTCGACCCACGATTATAGCCGCAACGTCATCGGCATATCCAAGATGATGTGTACCGTCTGGCATCTCAATGCGAAAGATATCATCATAGATTTGACTGTATAGTATAGCAGCAGTGGAAAAAGGGGTAGTGGTTTGAAAATATCTGGTGTTTCTTAGATACATGAGAATTATCGATAACTCAAGTTATCACGAATGCGTTGATCACGATTCCAAAAAAAAACAAATATTCGCAAAGTTCATGAGAGCACTTCATTCATCTGCGGTCAACACTGAGTGGATCAAGACATAGGAACCTGCATACCGAAGAGAATATTGCAGCTGTAGTGCAATGTCTTGAAGAAAACGTCGAAAAATCCATTCGTCGTCGTTCTCTACTTGTATACCTTTGTTCTTGTACTTAAGGATCTTGGCGTACGTGCCCATAAAATAAGGCATCTTCAGCAAATGATGTGTTTAGTGATGTAGTCGCCTTTGTCTAGTAGTAGTAGCAATAGTTGGCTTATTAAAGCTGTTAAGCTGAGGTTCAAACCACGAAATATGAAAAAATATTTCCTTGGCGACTTTCTGTCAGCAGACTTCTGGAAAAACCTCCGAGAGTTTAAATAAAATTGCCACGAAAAATTTCTCAAAATATCTGTTGTTCGGAATCGACTTTAAGCTGTAGGCCACGCATGTGGACAAAAATTAACACACACAACATAAGTGGTGTGAGAAACTAGATTGTAATCCCAACTGAAGAGTTGTAATGACCAATTAAGTAAGGAAGTAAGTAAGTACCGAAGAGAATAGATATTGCAGCTGTACTGCAAAGTAATTGTTATTCTTTATGCAAAGGGTGTAAACAGCGGTATAACAAATAAAGCAATGGTTGTTGTTTACATCAAGTTGTGAACAGTGGCACACAGAATTGTGCGAACAATAAAGAATTTAATTAAAATTAAACACAAATTTATATTTATTTTTATTTGCAATATACAAGCTTATATTTTAAACGTTTTTAAAAGTTAAAAACGTAACAATATTATTTTCTTTTGTGAAATGCAAGGTATGGTACGCCTTTGTTGTCTGGTATAATGAAGAGACGGTAATCCAGGTTTGGCTATTAGCTAAGCTGGGCATTATTAACGATGGAGATATAAAGCTAATGGAACTCTTATTACAAAACAATTGTTTTTTTTTTTATTTAAAAATACAAACTATTGCTACGACAGATAATCAAGCCAATTTCAAGGCTCTTTAAAAGCCTTAAAAAATTTAAAATTCCTTAAATTTTTTTATCATCTCAAATACTGTTCGAAACAATGAATGACAAAAGGAATTCAATGAAAAACAAAAAAAAATACAATAAAATAACTGAACTGAAGACTATTATTAGGTTTTCCTGGAACTTTATTTTTTTGTAACTCTTTCATTTGGAATTCCTGTAAAATTGTTTTCCCCTTTTATTTGCCTTTAAATTAAACAGCATTTGATACGAATTCATTTCAAGTATTTGCTGTCTCTCCAGTTGTTCGGTACACTCCATTCAAATAAAATTTGTTTTTCACAACAATTTTTTGTTTTTTTTGTATATACCAGTCTGTCATTTCGTTACATTTGTCAAGAATTTCTTCGTATTTTATTTTATTAAATTTTATAAGAAATGTTTTTACACACACAGCATGAGGCATCAAGCATGAGGCATGAGGCATGCAGCATGAATATATTGCTTTTGCCTTTTATGTGAATGTAAAACACAGAAACAGAAAAAAAACGAATTAAATTCCTCAAGTATTTTGTTATTGAAATTTCGAACACATTTGTTTTCTTCCTTCTTCTCCCGTTTTGATACAATTTTTGTTTCACTGTTAACAAGTATTTGAAATTTAATAGGAATTAAGGGAAATGAGATTAAAGATACGCATTGCAATTATAGTTGCCTGTATGTTGGTTTATTAAACCCCAGATCAGACATCGCCAACAAAAACCAAGTATAAACAATTTTTCTTCGGTGACTTCCCTTCAGCAGATTTCTGGCAAAAACTCTGCGAGCAAATAAAAATGCCCTGAAAAAGTTTCTTAAAAACCTGTCGTTCGCAATCGACTCTAAACTGTAGGTCCCTGCCACCACTCATGTGCAAAATTAACACACACAACCTAGGTGGCATAAGAAGCTAGCTGGTAATCCTTACTAAAGGGTTGTAATGACCATTTGAATGAATGATATTCGCCACCACTGAAAGTGACTTGGTCTATATCATCAGTCCAATTCATCACTATTTTTCCCAATAAATCTCGTTATATGGCATCCCTGGTGCCAAGAAAAATTTCTCAAATCTGTCGTGAAGAATTTACGTCAAACTGTAAGTCCAGCCACTCATGGATGAAATTGACACACACACACAACATGGGTGGTGTGAGAAACTAAGTTGTAATCCCGACAAAAAGGTTGTAATGGTACTAATAGTGGCTTGAATATTGGCTATCAATGTTTCTTAACATAGCGTCATTAAAAATAATCCAAAAGCATTAGATCGCATGTACAAGGACACGAGGGAACAGATCACTTCTGGAAAGAAATTTGGCAACAAATTTGATTTTTTTATTAAATTGACTGTTAAGTAGGCTGTATGGTAAGTTTTTCCGTCATTTCCCTGATGTTTAGGTGATAATTTTTTTAAAACAAAAGCTCAATCAGAATGACTCGATATCACTTGCCAGTCACTGCAACTCAAGTTCCTTAGCGACGTCGAAAAATGTCAACTAAAGATGCTGCCAGTGTGCAAATTGCACTGAGGATGATTCGTTAAAAACTTGTGGGTGGTCTTCGCTTTAAATTTAAAACAATTTTACTTATTGACATGGCTATCTAAGCAGAAATGACCTTCTTTACTAACACAATTTACATTTTAAAATATTGTTACGTTTTTACCTTTTACAAACGTTTAAAATATGAGCTCGATTACAAATAAAAATAAAAATTTGTGTTTAATTTTAATTGAAATTCTTTATTATTCGAACAATTCTGTGTGCCACTGTTCACAACTTTATGTAAACAACAGCAATTGATTTCCTTTGTTATTCCTCTGTCTATACCCTTTACATAAACAATAACAATTCTAGACAATTATTCGACAGATGTTTGTAACGGACATCTTCAAACCACGATTACTCTCTTAAAACGCACCGCGTCTTCACACTAGGATGACTTTTACTATCTCGTTGCTGTTTTGCGTTGCCTTTTACATGACATGGAGATCTCTACAAATGTAGACATCGTTGTTTCATTATTATTGTTTGTGTATTTTGTTTTTAAATTTATTCTTGTAGTGTTTGTTGTTGTATTTTTGTTTACTTGTTTGGCAATTTTATACTTGTGTTTGTTGGTATATTTTTGTTTACTTTTTTTTATCATGTAAGCAAGTTCATTGTTTTTGTTTTTGTAGCGGTTGTTTATAATTTGAATGTAAAATGATGTAAAAGCAAAACGCCATTTCCATTTTCGTAATAAATTGTATGTACTCTTTTAGGGCTAGATTCAAATCAGGTCGTATTCTATGTACCCGTCAGCAAGTTGAGCATGAAGAAAAATGGACATATTGTCGCCGTCCTTATGGTACGTCCCTGTGCTACAGCCAGCTCACTGGACTAGTTGTACTGACCGTTAAATAGACGAAGTGCTGTATGGATCTCGTGAAGAGGTTTATTTTTTTCCAAGCAAATATCCACAATTTGGAAACGTTATTCTTCCGATAAACTATAAACGATTAATAATGGTTTGCCACACCTTACCGGAAGGAAATTTCAATACAGTCAAAACATAGTTATATTGATAGTCCTCAGTTAAAAAAATATCACATGATATATAAACAGAAACAGATAGTCCTCACGCAGTTAAAAAAATACGTGATATACACACAGTTACTAAATTATACGTACCAATCCGTTTTCGTTGAAAATATTTATAGTTTCCTCGATTTTCAGACGGTCTTTTGCATTGGTGAAAAAATTTCTGAAATTGAACTGAATTGTGGCCCTGCACAGGCCTACAAAAGTATACATCGGATTAACAAATTTCACAAATTTCTGAACCAATGCAAAAGACCGCATTAAAATCGAAGAAAGATGTCAGACAATTAAAAAATAAATATTTTCAACTAAAACGGATTGACCGTCCAAGACCGTCTTAAAATCGTGGAAAGTTGTCAGACAATTACAAAGGTTTTCAACGAAAACGAATTAGTTAAAAAATTTCTGAAATTTGTTATCCGTATGTATACTTTTGTGACTGAGTGTACATACGAACTGTAAAAGATCCCTTTTCACTGAAATGCTTTGATGTCTTTGCTGTATGTGAGCTTTGGAAGCCTTCATAGTTATATCATCAGGACTTTAAAATAGTTGGAGCATTCCTAGCATTTGTTCGAAAATTCGTTGTGTTCTTTGTCCATAAAGTACTCATAGGTATGATATCTGTTCGAAACTGTAGTCCCTCATTAAACTCGTATTAGACTTACACATACAGACGACCTAGATTAACACAACACCCATTTGTGTGGCGTGATCTACGGTTTAAAACTGATGCCGAACAATTTTTGTTTTTTTGAGAAATTTCTCATGGCAATTATATTTAACTCTGAGAGTTTTTGCCAGAAATCTGTTGAGAGAAAGTCGCCGGAAGAAATATTTTTTTCATATTTCTATTTGTTTGAGATATCTGATCTGGGGTTTGAACCGTGGACTCACGACTATTAATAAGCCAACAAAAACCTACAATACTACGGCCACTGCAATCTTTCTGCACAGAAATATCAAGACAGTTTGACATTGTCGGCTGTCAAGTCAAATTTTTCGATCTTGATAGTTCTCATGCAGTCAAAAGAAAATTACCTGACATATAAACAGCAGAAGATTCCTTTTTTTAGAAAAGCCTAGATGTCTTTCGTGTACGTCATATAGTTATATCAGGACTTCAAAATGTTTTGAGCATAACTAGGGTTTGTTGCGTAATGAGTTTCTTACTCTTTCCATATAATATTCCTGGTTAGACATCTATCCTGGTTAGTTATCTATGTGGTCCCCTGATGAATCTCCTATTAGACTTGCATTCCATTATCCTGACCATAGTTCCTAATGCTCTAGTTTTCACAGCCATTCGCAACCGAGCCCCTAGCGCTAATATAGGATAGGTTCTCATTGGTCCTGTTATACCAATACATGTTGTGTGTGTTAATTTTATACATGAGTGGTGGGACCTACAGTTTAAAGTCCACTCCGAACGACAGATTTTTGAGAAACTTTTCTTGGCAATTTTATTTCTACTCTCAGAGTTTTTGCCAGAAGTCTGCTGAGAGGATGTCGCCGAAGAAGTATTTTTCATATTTTCGTTTTGATGTCTGACCTGGGATTTGAACCGTGGCCTTACGTCTAATAAGCCGACACACTACCTACTAGACTACGGCGACTACAAAAAGCTACGGAAAAAAAAGCTATCAAGGAAATGATATGATCCAGTGCGCGAAGCACCCAACGGATTTCATGACCATCACCTTATCAACACGAAAACCGCAGCTCCAAGTAATCTCTATAAAATCAAATGAGGAAAATAACGATAAATTTCCTGACATTCTGAGCCTGGAACCCAGTAACCATAGCAATCCATATGTAAGAAGACGATGCCGTTGATGCCCTTATATATTGGAAAATAATTTCGATTGCGTGGAAGATAATTAGAAGGATTTGATACAAAAAATTTAATTCCAGCAGGGACTTTTCCATTACATTTTTAACTCCCTTGTACACCCATATTTATGTTGAATCAGTTAACGAACGAACCGTCATCATAAAATTAAAATTAAAACTTGATTTTCATTTAAGCTCTCCAACCAAGTGGCAATTGTGGCCAAATGATTGTTTTATTCATACACAAATAGATGATGTTGCTGTTGTTGTTTCTATTGTTGTTGTTGTTGTTGGAAAATTCCGATATAAAACCTTTTTTTATAATCTGCTGGTGTATATCCACGATACATGGCCGATGATAAATAAACGAAACGTAATACAAGAACGGATACAAATTTACTCTCTATCTACGAAATGGAAAAAAATGGAAAAAAGGCCATAAAAAAAGAAGCAGAAGAAGAGTTAAAACAGAACGTCAATCTGCATACAAATGACCAACTCAAAACACTTCAAATACATGGCAAAATACACGTATAAACTCACGTATTTTGTCCGTGAGTGAGATATTGAGGGGGGAAAACACTACAAAAAAAAATGGAAATAAAAACTGAGCGATAGAATGTGCAAAAGATAAATGAAAGAGAAGAGTAAAGCAAATAAGTTGTTCCAGTTTAAGTTCATCTATCACAATGGTTGTCAACATTATTCATCTCAAGTCTGTCATGTCGATTTTAACCAGTCCGTCATTCATTTCGCTACAGTCACTCATTCATTCATTCTACGTTTTTAACATTTTTCCCATTTTTTTCTGTTGTTCTTGCAGTCATGTTTAGTCATGATTGGTGGCAATAGCAAGAAATATTTGTAGCCTGTTCCTCTCCAACTATCTATCAACAGCAACCAAAAGTATCAATGCCATGTGCTCAGGCAGCACTAGTTTTTAAAAATCATTTTTCGTTAAATTTTCTTTACTTTTAGTCGTTGTTGTTTTTAAATTTATAGTTTTTGTTTTTGTTGTTGTTGTTATTGCTATTGCCACTCTTAACTGAAAAACGTATTGTTTTCTCCATGTATTTGCCTTAAAAAGGCGCATTCCATGCATCCAACGTTCCAAACAGTTGCCTGTCTAAACACATTAAATCTCATCCGTTCATTTATGATGCTTCCTCGTGTTGATGCCAACCATCATGCTGCTGATGACGAGCATAATAATCATGATGTTGATGATGTTGTTGATGCTGTTGTTGTTGAAAGTGAAATACAAGCATTTTTTTGCTTGATTTTCTATACTTTTTCCTTGCAACCATCATTGTTTTTCTTGTTTCTTTTTTAAATGAAAATTTCAATTTTATTTTGTAAAATATTAACTTCTTAAGTCTCCCCCCACTTCTCTCTCTCTCTCTCATTATATGCTTTTTTGGGGACGTTTATTATGCAAATTTCTGGAATGTTTTTTTTTTAGTTACTCTATTGAAAGAAATTTACATCCATCCGGTTGTTTAAAATGTATTTACACATGCATATGTATGTATGTTAATAGATGTAAATAGATGTATGTATGTACGTGGCCCTTTTTATAACGATCTTAAAGGAACGTTAAACATCTTTAAGGATCAGAATTTTTATAATCAAAAAATAAGACCACCTTCTATTGGATATTAGATCAGGCAAAAAATATATATATATAAAGTTAACAGATGAGCCTACTAGGAAACTTTCTGTGGAGTGATAAGAGGAGTTTAGAATATAAAACTCAGAGAATTGAATGAGAGAGAGAGAGAGAGAGAAAAAGTCAAACAAGACAGATAGAACATAAAAAATTAATTATATATATATATTATATACCTTTCAGTCAGGATTACAACCTATCTTCTCACATCACGTATATTGTGTGTGTAAATTGTATGCAAGACTAGCGGGGCGGAAGTTGCTTTCAGTAAGAATGTTCACCTAGAGCATCTTGTTAAAGTGGGTCTCATGCGCGATTCTTTCAACACTGGTATCTACCTTGGTTGGTGGATGAACTCTTGCTAAAACTATATAAGGTTAAGGCAGTTGATGTGGTCTGGATGCCTGACGAAAAATTTGAAAAGACTTTTGTAATATCATCCCAAAAGGTCTTGAGATTCTATGTCCATACATACATTGGTCATTACAACCTTTCATTTTGGAATGCAATACATATGGTGTCCCAAGGCATATGGAGTCCCATGGTACGACCGATAAATAGTCTTCCGGCATTGTAGAGGAACTTATTTACCTTGACTCATCAGTTACCAGCCAGAATGATGTCTGTTTAGAACTCAAGCAGAAGTGAATGGTCACTTAGAGCATCTTGTTAAAGTGGGTCTCATCGGCTATCTCTTAAAAGAGAACTGTAAACTATACTTCTACTTGAAGGAACAAATTTAAGGTGGAGGGCAATCGAAGTCACCGTAGTCTAGTAGGTAGTGTATTGGCTTATTAGAAATGACCCCACAATTCAAATCCCAGTTCAGACATTCCGAACAAAACGAAATATTTACTCAGCGAATACCTTTCAGTAGTCTTCTGGTAAAAAATTGCAATGAAAAGATGTTGAAAACATCTGTGGTTCGGAGTCGACTTTAAACTGTAGGTCTGACTTACTTACTTATTGGCCATTAACAACCCGATTAACGCATTTCAGCCTGCCGCAACACATCCTTCCAGGCACCTCTGCTTCTTGAGCGCCTACGCCAGTTGGTCAAACCAATCGATGACAGGGCTTTCTTGATATGGCCCTTCCAACACAAACAAGGTCGTCCTTTTAGCCGATATCCGTAAACCTGCCCATCAAACACCCATCTCGCCGGAACATCCTCCTCCATTAGAACAACATGGCCGAGCCATCGCAGCTGCTCAATGTTAATACGCACAACATCCATGTCGTTGAGGAGCTCATACAGCTCACTGTTGGATCAAATGCGGATATCGTTGCCAACTGGCACTGAACCGAATATCTTACGTAGGACTTTTTTCTCGAAAATTCTTGAGGCTGCTGCATTAGTGCTTAATAGAGTCCATGTCTCTGTGCCATAAAGAAGCATGGGTAGGATGAGCGTCTTGTAGAGTGTTAGTTTTGTCGTACGAGAGAGGTCTCTGCTACTCAATTGCCTTTTGAGACCATAGTAGCACCTGTTGGCAAGAGTGATCCTGCGCTTGATCTCCAGACTGACATCATTTGTGGTGGTAACGGCGGAGCCAAGATAAATAAATAAATGTGACTGTCCCGAAAGTATAGTTATCGGTCGTGATCTGAGATCCAATACGCCTCACGTCTATGTCATACTTTGCTTTATTAAAAGACTTGAAGAATGAAAGATTTTTGAGAACCAACTCACTTTACTACTTTCGACTTCAGTTTGTTTTGCTCGAATAATGTTTCCAATCAGAAAATGATATCCAAAGTTTAGAGTGAATCAAGCTGGAAATGAATTGCTCAGCGAGGATTCCAAATATTGGCCGATCGATGTATTTTTACAAGTGATTTGAAAATAGTGCAGCGTACTTTTTCTTTTTTTTTCAATTTTTCCTATTGATTTTCTTATTGCATGTGTGCACAAGCCTGTGTGTATGCTGTACTAGCTGTTATTTACAATCCATAAATTTCTTTTCCGCTTCCTTTTCCATACAAACACACACACACACACGCACGCCATTAAAGGAAAGAGAAAATGTTTATGTTTTTTGATTGTTTGTAGAATTTCGTGTTTTTCTTCAATAATTTTCTTTTTTTTTCTCATTTTTTTTCATTTTCTTTTTGTGTTTTTTTTTCTTCTGCTTTTTGCGTTTTAAAATTTATTTCTTTTGCTTCTTACATGTTTGTAAAGGCAGAAGTGTGAGTTGTGTGTTGTGTATGTCAGCCCGCCACTTCAGTCGTTCAAACAGTCGGTGTTCGTCAAAACATCTGTCTTTGTAAATTGAAAAATTTCCACTTGATTGCCTGCCTGCCTGCTGTATAGTTGTTGTTGTTGCTTTAGGATTTGTTAGTTTTTCTTATAAATAAAAAGGAAAGGTTTTTGTTTTTGTTGTTGTTGTTTTTTATTCCAACATTTTTATTTGATATTCAGTGTTGCGCTCGCAGTTTGATGTTTTCTTTTCCTTTCTTTTTTGTTCTTCTGTAATTCATTTCCATCAATTCAGTACATGGCTATCAATTTATGATTTTGGCAAATCGTTTATGTGCCCAAATACATGCATAATAGAGCTGTTAAATACACAAGCAAAATATATATTTAAGGGAGGACCAAATCTAAAACGATGTTTCAATAGATCATGAAGAAAAATGTCATGAGATAAGATACGAAAACAAACAGATGAAGATTAGAAAAGAGAAATAAAAATTCGTTAATAATTTCGTATGTATTTTGGAAGAAATTTAAATTTAAGAAAGCTTGTGTATTAATACATCCCAGCTCTGGTCTCTCCACCTTATTGAACGTCAAGTAGATATAATCGCAGACGGTAGCAACAAAATCAGCAAATGCGCTATCTATAGAGCCATGCTTCGTTTAACAATTCAATATTATTGCAGAAGTGTGCAGAATTTTAAATAAAAGAACGCAGTTCATGGAAACATTTTCCATTTGTATCTTTTTCTTTTTAATTTTTAAGAGATACTGTGATGCTGAGGAAGTCATCGTAGTCAGTAGCTTGTGTGTTGGCTTATTAGACGTGAGGTCACGGTTCAAATCCTAGGTCAGACATCAAAACGAAATATGCAAAAATATTTCTTCGGCAACTTCCTTTCAGCAGATTTCTGGCAAAAACTCTGAGAGTAAACTAAAATTGTTATGAAAAATTTCTCAAAAATCTGTCGCTCGAAGTCGATTTCAAGCTGTGAGGCCTATGAAATTAACACATGTAACATAAGTGGTGTGAGAAGCTAGGTCGTAATCCTGACCGAAGGGTCAGATTCTCCCCTGGTCCTGGAGCCACTCGGAGCTTCCGATGAAGCGACTCAGATTATCCATACATGACAGTTCATCTAGATCCTGCATGCCGCGATGTACACAGTAGGTGAAGAACAACCTCATTCTCCTCCTTATATCCACAGCTT